>CM069242.1:24029639-26881045 GCA_035582765.1 Acer negundo
TGAAGTCGAGTTCCCCTTTTGTCAAGTCGGTCAATAGGCTGTTTGATCCTAGCAAAAGATCTTCCAGTATAATTAAAGATGGTTTTCAGGTGGTTGTTGGGTCGAGCGAGAGTGTGAGATTTTGGAGTGAATTATGTAAGGATTCTATTCCATTAAAGAATGCATTTCCGAGAATTTTTGCTTTGGCGTGGTAAGGGAGTTTGGGATATTTCAGGGTCCAAATTGGATTTGGGATATGAGAATGAGAAGATCGCTTTTTGACTGGGAAATCGACAAATGGAATTTTTTTTTTGCTTTCATTAGACAGTATCTCTATTAGAAATGGTATCCCGGATACCTTAGCTTGGTCTTTCTGTACTAATGAGTGCTTCTTGGTTAAATCTTTCAAAAGGTGTCTTAAGGGGTTGGGTTGTACTGCAGTCTACCCCTTTCTTTGGCAACGAATATGTCATCCAAAATTGAGGTTTTCTTATGGCAGTTGTTTAAAGGCATGATATTGGTTAGAGAAGTCCTTAGCAGTTTCGGTATGGTGTAACTTGCTAGCATTGTGTCTTTTTTGTGGTAAAGAGCCTGAGTCGATTGATCACTTTTTTCTCCAATGTGACTGGTCTTGGCAGATTTGGTCGTCGACCATGGGACGGTGGGGTATTAGTTCGTGCTACAATAGTAGTATCACTGGGTGGAATAGAAGGTTGGTCAGGGATGTGCCTTTCTAAGTTGAGGAAAAGGACCTGGAATGTGTTGTTTTGGGCTTTGGGTTGGACTATATGGGAGTATCGTAATAATGTCATGTTTGGTGGGAAGATCACAAACCTATCTATGGCTTTAGACTCAATAAAATTTAGGGTGGCTTAGTAGTTCAAAAAATTTGGAGCTGGTTCTAGTGAGGATATAACTCTACTTCTTCTTGATAATAAAGGGAGGTATGTTGATAGGCAACCTACCAAGGTCATCAGGTCTTGCTCTTTCTCTCCTCCAATGGATAATGATCTTATTTTCAATGTGGATGGCTTTACTAGAGGTAGTTCGGACTTGGTGATTGGTCATTTATTGTATATGTTTTTTATCCTCATTCCTCCAATCAATTGCTTGTTTCTAGAGTCTTTTAGGGTTTTAATTTGTGTTTGAGCATTTTTAGGTTGTTGGATCCAAATGATATGTTTAAAGTATTTCAGAGGAAAAAGGTGATTTTGGAAGATTCAAGGGAATTTTATGCAATTTGTCACCAGTGGCGGATCCAGGAATTTTAACCAGGTGGGGCACTTGAACAAAATAATAAAAATATTGAAAAATTAAGACCAAAATAAAATTAGAATTATTATATAAAAAAAAATTAATGATGACATTGTAAAATTTAGCTTATATAAAAAAAATAGAAATGTAATCAAGATGAATTGTCTTAAGCTAAAAAAGAAATAAAAACAAGAAAAACAACATTAAAAAAAATAATAATAACATAAAAATACGCAAACTATGCAAGGTTACAATTTTCCTCAACGGGGCTTCATGTTTTGAAATCGTTGCATGATAGTCTCCCTATCAATTGTGTCAAAAATATCTTTCTCCACATATGCAAGCAAGTTATCATTCAACCACTCATCTCTCATTCGATTACGTAGGTCAATCTTCATAATATTCATAGCAGAAAACACTTTTTCTATTGTAGCAGTTGCAACTGGTAGTAGTAATGTCAATGTCAAGAGCAAGTTTACTAATAGAAAAACCTTATCTTTTTTTTTCTCAACCATTTTTTGTCTTAGTTCAGTAAGACCATTTAATTCTGAAAATTAAATACTAGAGCGCATGTCTGCAATATAATTCTCAAGTTGATCTTCAAATGTTAAGAGCTTAGTAGGATAATAGTCTCTCGGATAAAAATGAGCAAACCGAATCAACTTGTGTTTGTCGAATGCATAAAATTGATCCATTGGACTAAGACATGCAACACAAAGAAGTAACTCAATATTCGTCTCTGGAAAACGACTATTCAACTCTTGAAGTTGCATATCTATCACAACACAAAATAAGTCAACTCGATAATGATGCATATTTTTGATCTCTTGAGTTTTATGCCTTGATCTACCTTGAGGTATAAATATATCATGCATGTTAACAACTCTGATTCTATGCTTTACACAAAAAGAAGAAACCTGATTTTGACAAGAATCTCACCCATCATCTCTCATTGTTTGAAGTTGTTCCTTACTTGTTTGCACCAAGTTCATGGCATTCACAATATCTTGATCTTTCTTTTGCAATGTTTGTGATAACTCATTTGTGACTCCTAGTATTGTTTTCATCAAATACATACCAAAAATAAAATCAAATGTTTCTATCGAATTCAATAAAATCTTTGCTTCATATTTTTACTCTTGATTCGATCCATTCTCTATTAACATCTCAAGTACTTCCACAATAGATGAGAACATAGAAATCATTCGGAGTATAGTATTATAATGTGAACCCCAACGTGTATCACTTGCTCGTTGAAGACTCGTTTCTTGATTTAAACCCTGACCACTTGAAAGCTCTTTATTTTCTAATGCTTCAAAAACCTTAGCTGCTTGTTTTTCTCGAAGAATATCATGATGTTTAGCAGAAGATCCAATAACATTCACCACATAAGTAATCCAATAAAAAATACCAGTAATATCTATATGATTTTTTGCCACAGTTACAAAAACTAATTGTAGTTGATGAGCAAAACAATGCACATAAAAAAGCACTCTCATTCTCTTTTAAAATAAGTGCTTTAAGACCATTGAACTCACCTCTCATATTACTTGCTCCATCATAGCCTTGTCCTCGCAATTTAGAAATATTTAATCCATGTCTAGAAAAAAAAACTCGTCAATAGCCGCTTTAAGTAAGAGAGTAGAAGTATCAGTAACATGTTCAATGCCTACAAAACGCTCAATTACATTGCCATTTTTATCCACATATCGTAATACAATAGTCATTTGCTCTTTTGAAGATATGTCACGAGATTCATCAACAAGAATTGAAAATAATGAATCACCAATATCTCTTATAATTGTATTAATAATTTCAACTGAAATAGCACTTACTATATCTCTCTGAATCTTGGGAGCTATCATTTTCAAATTTTCGAGAGCACTTTTAAGTGTCACAGCTTTTACATTTTCATTATGATCACATAGCCAGTGTAAAAGCTCAAAAAAATTTCCTTTGTTGCTAGATTTTTCTGATTCGTCATGTCCTCAAAATGGAAGCCCTTACCGTAAAAGAAACCAGCTACAATCAATATAAGTGCCTAAACGAGTTCGATATTCAATTCGAGCTTGATCTGTCTATTTGTTGATAGTTGTCTCAATATGTTGATTTTGGTTCATTAGATCTAGACATTTTCTTGATGCATGCTGCTGGGTTGCAGAGTTATCAATTTGTAAACCCTTCACCAACAAAAGAGTCACTGCCTCCTTGTTTCCCATTATCTAGTTTATAAAGATAATAACATAGACAATATACTGCTTCATTTTTTTATACTATACTTCAACCAAGTAGAATATCTATCGAACTAAGCACGATTAAATCGTCTTAACTTGTCTCCACAAGGTAATAAACGAAAATTATGTTCTCGAGGTTAACAAGGACCCTTTAATGCATATTCTCTATGAACTTGTTCACAAATATTAGAATGATAATCCCATATTTCGAAGCCCCGAATCAACAGGGAGATCGGCCAGATTGATTTCAACACAATGTTTTTTTTGAAGAAGATCCCACCTCAAGTGTCGATGGTCTTTTCAAATACTTCTCCATAACTGTTTCATAATATATTTGTTTCAAAATAATCATCAATACAAATAGAGAAAAAAAATATAAATCTAAATAAAACAAAAAATAATATTTATACATAGAAAATAATCACAATGTAATTTATAATAAAAATTAAGATTATAAAATATATATAAAATACTATGGATCAAAATAATTGAATCATGATATTAAATGAACAATTATAATACAATAAATTAAAATTTGAGGTTTAAGGGTTTATTAATGGGATGTATACCAAAGTAACCAAATTAAATCTACATAAAATAAGAAGAGCTCAAAAAAATAATAAATAATTTAATATAAAATAGAAATTGAATTAACTAACCGAAAGTTGAGAAATTGAGTATAGATGAGATGTTGGGGATGGCTATAGAAAGAGAGAATGAATTGTTTTACTATAGCAGAAAATTTAAAGTATTTATAGTAATTGATGAAAAAGAAAATCTAAGGAATTTAGAATTAGAAAAGGAAACAGTGCATTAATGAAATACGAAATCGGAAATATGAGAAGAATATTAAATAAAGAAAAGAAAAGAAAAGAAAATTGGGTAATACCAAATTGGAAAGGATTTATTTTCGTACTTATTATAAAGTGAGGGGTAAAACTGGAATTTTAATAAAAATATAATAGCAATATAAGGAACAGACGTCACTTCCGTTAAAAAAGGAACACTTTTCTCAGTCATATGATAACAAGTACATAAGGATAGGATGTACAACACATGGCCCACATCAGTACACATCACTTTACTTTTTTATTTCTAACTTGTGATTTTTATTCAAAAAGTCAGGTAGGGCATGGGCCCCACCTGGGCTAAACGTGGGTTCGCCCCTACAAAGCGCTCTCAAGAACAGCGAATACCGCTCTGATGACCAATGTGGCTTTCATAGCGGTAGTCACAAAGGTAGTCACAGCGATATCCCAAGACAATGCAGTTAAGCCAAGTTGCGAGGGCCATATCTCTCAACTCCGATTGAATTGTGTGTCCTGCCACCTATGGATTTGAAGCCCCAGAAGTTTAGTTTCCAACCCAATATACGGATCGCCAATACAAATTTTCTAGAAAAAGTTATGCTCATTTTAGTACCCAAAAGTCAGATCTGTCAGTCATAAAATCCGTGAATACTTTCGGGATTTGTTTCGCAAGTTGTCAGAACAGGAAATATTACCTTCTTGGGCATGTGTGGGAGTCTTGGAAAGCAAATAGACATCTAATCCTTATCTTCCTTCAATAAGTAATCAATTTGGATGGATTAGGAAAGAAATAGAGTTCCAAAAAGGTAGAGTTCTAAAGGGGAATTGATTTCCTTGTTATTTAAGAACATGACTTAGCATCTACACCTATTTAAACCCCTTTTGAGCCCTAATTTTGGGAGACCAACCGAGAGGCAACCAAAGGAGGTCCCAAGCCTCGGGGGCTATCCCTCATCAAACCACCACCATTGTTGCACTTGGAAGTTTGAAGAAGACACTCGTGGGTTTTATCAACTCTTTCTCCTCTTCTTTTAATCTTTTCATGTGTAACTAATTCCATACTAGGTAATCAATGTAAATCTATATAATGCTCATGTTATGATTCAAACTCCATATCTTTATTAATCAATTCGGATTTAGATTTGTTCAATTCACTATATGTCTAGGTTCTTGACTCGTATTGATCTACCAAAATTAATTGATACTTGTCTAGGGTTTTGATAATTTATAAATTGAGATTGCACTACCAAAATAAGTAATCTTAATTACTTTTCAATTGAATGGGTATGATTGTTCTTGACATAGGATTTAATGTGAGACAATTTTGGTTCAATAATTCTTGAACGTAATGGGTTCTTAATAATAGCTCACACATTCGATAAGGGTGAGTTGTGATTGAGAACATGTGGTTAAATCCTAGGAATTAAGGTAATACCATAATTAAGATAAGAATGAACTCTAAATTTGAATTAAATCTGTTTAATGGAATTAGTTGATGAACATTGAGTGTTGTATATGGGGAGCATCGGTTACCTAGTCCTTCATCTCTTGATCACACACACACCAATTCTTTGTTAAATTGCTTTCTTGGTTTAATTTAGTTTTAATCCAATCAATCATCAACAAAATCTCTTGGTTACTTTTAATTGCTTAGCTTTAATTAGAATTAATTTTAGTCAATAATTCACTTTTCCTCGTGGGAAAGATTTCTATTTGTCGCTGTACTTATCTCACAATTCGTGCACTTGCGAGTTAAGTTTTTATAACACGATTTTACACATCACTTGGCAGGTATTGGTGGAGTCATGAGAGATGCTAGTGGTAAGATCATGTGCTTATTTTCATCCTTTGTTGGCTCTGCTGATTCCAATATGGCTGAAGTGCTTGCCATTCATAGAGCTTGCAATTTGATCTCTTCCTGTCAGCTCTTATTAGATCGCAATATTACTATTATGAGTGATTCTAAATCAGTTGTGTCTTGGATCAATGGTGAGAGCTTTGGGCACTTAAGTTTTGTAAATTTGGTGTACGACATCGGACAATTTCTCTTTACAAGGAATTCTATTGCCATCAAATTTACACCTAGTGGTTCTAATTCTTTAGCAGATAGCTTGGCTAAAACTGGCTCTGGTTTGCAAGGAGAGAGGAAGGAGTGGGGTGTCTGAGGAGTTCTCTTGCTGTAGGGGGTTTAGTCTCTGTATTTTTGTCTGTAGGCTTAGCTGGTGTAGGGGGTTTAGTCTCTGTATTTTTGTCGGTTTGATTTTCTTTAGGGTTCCTGGTTGCTCCCCTGTTGTATTGGCTCGGTAGTTTGTAATTGCCTGCTGGGGCTTTCTTTATTATTATTAATAATATAGCAGTTTCAAATAAAAAATAAAAAATAAAAAAAATAAAAAATAAAAAAAATAAAAAATAAAAAAAATAAAAAACAATCAGCCTCACTCTGGTGCAGCTCTTCTCAAACCATTCCTCAAATTAAAAATAACATTTCAAAATATCCTTCTACTATATTATTCCCAATGCTCAATGGTTTCTAAATTACCGCAGTGAAAAAATCGCCAAAAGGATGCTCACAATCTCTGTGACAAACGGCGAAAACATAACTGTATCGACTATTACATTCAAGTTTAGAAATGCAATCATCAAAAATAACAACCTTGATTCAATGCTAAGATCATGACACACATTGTTACATATCTGATTTTTCAAGCATTATGTGGTTTTAAAGTATGAAATGATTACCCAAGTACAAGTTCAACTGACATTTCTAGAAATCGGACATCATATCATCATCCTGCTTTCAACAGAAGACAAATCTCACATGGTGGCTTCTACTTCAGGGTCCGTTTCCATTGTTGGCACAGTGGGGGAATTATTGCCACCTCGCAACCGTGAGGATACATTGTCAATTGCAGAATTAAGTTGACTGATTTTTGCGTTCAATGTCTGCCTGGTTTTCTGCTTAAAAGGAAAGGGAATTAAATTCAGTATTTTTTTTTTTTTTTTTTTTTTCATTTAAAAAAAAAGAGAGACCAAAATGGCTTATCCCAAGTAGCAAAGCAAATAAATCATACCTCTAAACCTTCATCATAATATATTGGTCGCTTGGCCTTCCGAAAACCATATTCGTCTTCATTTAGCAATGATCTTCTGATCTGAAAAACACAAATTAAGGACAATCCAGGGTCACACCAGAACTTAACACGACTAAAATTTTGAATGGACACATCAAAGGAAAAGCAAGCAAATCCTGTTTCTATATGCAAAAATATGAATGAAAATCGAAATTTGTAGCAAATATATGGTCACTGTTACAGCACGAAGGCAACTGAAACTCACACGAAATGAAAGAGCCAAACTATAATTAGTATAATTCTATTTACCATTAATAGAATAATAGATTCACAATTATAGCAATTAGGATGTCTATCTTAATTCTTAAATAAATAATGATTATGAATTATAATATTTGAGCATGAGTACGACTATTTCATAAAAGTTTATTTCTCGACAGTTTGTTATTATTAATTTATTTTATCATAGGGAACATATATTTTTATTAATGGACATAGTGGCTCTTATTATAAATAAGAGTAAATACCACCTTATGGGTCTTCCGGGGTCTTGGATAATACACCTCAACGTTGAATATTCAATAAGAGTTATTGAATCATGGTTTCTTGATAAATCAAATTATCCATTAAACGTAAGGACAATCCTAAGGAACAAAATAATTGGAAGGGCAAATGGTCGTTTAATGGCACTTCCAATTATTTGTATTTTTCATAAGGATACACATTCCATAAAATTGCTAAGGGTTTAAATATATTATTTATGTATACTATTTCACCAATCGAGTCACAGGTATCTAACATATTCATACCTAACGATTTTCCACAAAGTGGTGATGAGGGATATAACTTGTACAAATCTTTACATTTTCCAATTCGATCCGATCTATTGGTTCGTAGAGCTATTTACTCAATCTCAGCCATTTCTAGAACACCTCTAACAGAGGGACAAATAGTCAATTTTGAAAGAACTTATTGTCAACCTTATTTATTTTATATTCAAAAGTGCAATTTTAGTTTTTTAGTAGAATAAACTAAAAATTATAGATTGGGTTCAATTGATTAAGAGTTAATCGGAATTGGGCCAAATCTATTAGAGCTTGAATTAAAATAGCCTACTCAATCCGCATTCTTCGGAATTGGATCAAAAGGCCCAATGGTTGGGTACATGGTAGAGAGCGAGAGTTGGACTCTTGCAAGTGAGAGGGTTCGGCCATCCTTGAGAAGGGCGGGTCAAACCCACCTCAAAAGGCCAATTGGCCAAGACTCGCTTTGAAAGGCCAAAGTAGGCCAAGCCTACTTTATGGCCTAAGGTGGCCAAGGTTGGTCACCTTGTGAAACAATGGAACGGCAATTAGACTCAAAATATGTTGATTAATTAATTAATTCTTTCTCTCCCTTAACGATTCCTTGATTAAGAAAAATAGTTTTCTTATGGAACAAGGAAAGATACAAACTTGGAGGATAAGTTTTTTCTTGGAGAAAAATATTCCTATTAAACAATAGAGTTTTAAAAGAACAAAGACTTACTTTTAAGCTTGTGTCACGCCAAATGACATGCTTAGTGTGTGCTTTTCTTCAATAAATGCCATCAATTTATAGCATTGAGGAAGAGAAGTTTGATTTCTCATTGGATACGGAACCATAGTCCTACTATGATTCTAAATTTTAATCTTATTAAAATTATATAAGTCCTTATTTAATTATGACTATCATAATTAAATTTAATTAATATATTCCATTCATTCTTACATGGAATCAATATATTTAATAGATATGTCATATCTAATTATCCTAAACTCTTTTAGATAATAATCACATATTTCATTCTTTTCAAACTCTATTGTTTAATAAAAAACTTATCCTCCAAGTTTGAAAACTATTTTTCTTAATCAAAAAATCGTTAAAGGAGAGGGAAGAATTAATTAATTAACATTTAATTAATTAATCAACATATTTTGCCGCTCTACTATTTCACAAGGTGACCAATTGGTCACCTTGGCCACCTTAGGCCATAAAGTGGGTTGGCCCACTTTGACCTTTCAAAGTGGGTCTTGCCCACTTGGCCTTTTGAGGTGGGTTCGACCCACCCTTCTCAAGGATGGCCAAACCCTCTCACTTGCAAGAGTCCAATTGGATTCTCTCTCTCTCTCTCTCTCTCTCTCTCTCTCTCTCTCAAAAGGCCAAGTGGGTCTTTCCCACTTGGCTTTTTGAGGTGGGTTCGACCCACCCTTCTTAAGGATGACCGAACCCTCTCACTTGCAAGTGTCCAATTGGATTCTCTCTCTCTCTCTCTCTCTCTCTCATGTACCCAACCATTGAGCCTTTTGATACAATTCTAACAATACATACAATTTCGCGAAGAATGGGGATCGAGCGGCCTATTTTAATTCAAACTCCCTCTCTCTCTCTCTCTCTCTCTCTCTCTCTCTCTCTCTCTCTCTCTCTCCCATGTACCCAACTATTGGGCATTTTGATCCAATTCTAACAATCCATACAATTTTGCGAAGAATGGGGATCGAGCGGGCTATTTTAATTCAAACTCCAATAGACTGGCCAAAGTTTCCTAAACAGTAAAACATAGTCCTCAATTTATAGAGACTAAAACAACACAAACTAGGAAACAAATAAAGTCCTAAAACATGTAGGAAACCAATTTCCATAACCAAAATATATGGAGAGACTGAATTGGTGGAATCCATTCAACATCTTCTAGGTATGATTTCTAAAAGGCCTTACTGAGACATTTAAGGTTCTCTTAAAACATTTAATTCCCATTACCTATCTCTTCATTCATTGTTGGTATTACTTAACCTTTTTAATTATCACATTGCCTATCTTTTCTTTTATTGTTTGTATTACTTGACCTTAATACTTTCCTTTCTTAAAATTGCTATCCTACAAACTAAATTCACCCATTCATAAATATTATTTAAAGAATTGCTATTCTACAGAATTCTCATAAATACTTTCAGCCTACCGACTCTAATTAAGCATAATCCTAATTCACCTCCCCTCCAATCGAACCAAACTGAAGGACATCCCCTCCTACAACTGCTCCACTAAACATACTGCTAGACCTACTGACTTCGGGCAAAACCTTTTACCCCTACCACTGACCTGGCAAAAGTTTCTGCACTCCCAATTCAATAGCAAATGGGAGCACACACATAATGAGAAGAAAATTTTGAGTAACAAAATAATGAGACGCAGAAAGCAATCCTGAAGATTTAAAAATTTGATAGGGTTCATAATCAAGGGCATTTTTAATTTTACAAACAGTAATAATTCTGCAATTCCATATACAGGTTAATATTTTTTTTGTGGTTAGAAGTTAATTTGTTATTAAGATATTTACTTCTATACAAGCAAATCTAGTACAAACATTGCCATTGAGAAAAAAGAGAGAAAAGTTGGAAACAAAAACTTTATATTCTTCTTTAGTGGTAAGATTCAGGGGTGAGACTCAAAGAAGGATTTACAGCGATTCTAAGGTTTGCCTACCATTCTCCTTAATTTTCTTTTTCCTTGTTTACATACTCACTTCATTCCATCTTATCACATATTCACATTTTCACTATAGAAGCTATATTCAACACAATATCAATATCATTAACAGTTTGCATAAGTACTTTCCACAGGTACTGCTTATTGGAAATGTTCACCGCATTAAATGGTACCTATAACCTATTTCATCTCAGTTACAATGTAGCACACCCTAACGCACATTAAGTGTATTAATAAGTATTAAGTATTAAAAGCCCCAAAACTGCCCCACCTAGTTCATAGTAGACGTTTATATGGTTCATTCCTTCATCTAACTGCTATCTCTAATTAGAGTGCAGCAGAGAGAAGTTTAATAGTACAGCAAATACCAATTTAATGAAACACGATTACATAGAATAACAAAAGCTCTAATATAATATTTCCAACTACAAAGGGGGCGGTCGGGTGAGGACAATTAAGGAAAATAAATTATTCATGTAATCTTCAATCTCCTGCATATTAAATTAGGTAAGTGATAACTACATGTTTCTTTGAGCACAACTTGAACTATTACTTTAACATTAATTTTCCTCTCGCAAATGCTTGTCATGTGCAGAAGATAATTTATGTGGAAGTAGCAACTTCAGTGAACTGAATTGAATGAAGACAGATTTTATCTCATAGTCATCAAGTGGATTGTCGATCTTTGGGGTCATTCATTGAAATCTGATAAAATAATTGCAGGAAACTAAACTAGAAATAAAGGCAAAAATCCAATCACCTGTGGGGCAAAGATATATGCTAAAGTTCCAAACACGGCACCTCCTAAGAGGAAACCAGCAACAAAATCACCACCTCCTCCCTGGCTATTATCACTGCACACAGTATCAAGAGAAAAAAAAAAGGATGAAAAAAAAGTAGATGATTTAATAAAATCAATATAACTTTAGGTGAGCAAAAAAATGCACACAAGTATAAGATGCTGCTTGAAACACATGCAGCAACACAAGGGAGTCAAGCATCAGTTTTTAAGAACATAATGAACAATAAATAATCTTGTGGCATGTGGTAGTGATTATAAGAGGTTTGGCTCCATGCCACAATTAATGTTGGGTCATAGATTTCTTCTGTGAATATCCCTTCGAAAACTGTATTTACCGAATTTTCTCCTCATGCTCTATTTTCCATTTATTTGAGAAGCTCTTTGCCCTCCTCCTCTACAAGCATAGTCAAAACACATCCAATGCCTCAACTATTTTTACTCTATTCCATGCAACACATTCTCAAAATACACAAGAAAAAAGAAAAGGAAAAGGAAAAAAACTCAAAATATGATCATTCTTTTCCACAGTGCCCAATTGACGGTAGAAAAAAACAGAAATCCTCAAGACATGCATTCATTATTCACAACACCAACAAGCCAACAAAATTTTGTAAATATGTACTAGTCAAGATCACTGTCATAAAAAATATGTACTAGCATAGTCAATTATGTAAATCAATCAAGATTAAAACCATTGATTTAAATAGCTTAGCCGAGATTTGTCTTAGCAATTATTTGTGATAGAAACTATCTCTCGCCAGGTCAGAAATTGGAGCTGGAGAATAGAATTTAAAAGTACCATACAGGCAAAAGATACAACTTCTGATGGGAAGAAGTGACTTAATAACAACCTGAGTATATTGGGATCCATTTTGACATCTAATTGATTAGCTCCAAGATACATATGCATTAACTTCACTTCCAACCAACATGAATATCTTCTAACCAGTAACCGTACAACAAGATACAAGAAATAGTAATGCCATAGAGACAAAGACATCCTTACAATTCAAAACTAGGTAAGGTACGTCTAACTGATCTAAACAATCATTAGTAGTAGAACTACACGCATGGTTCCTAAAATGCAACAAATACAAAATATATATATATATATAACCCGAAATGATAAAATTTGTTTAATCCCAGAAATACTAAAGCATTAGCTTTTGCACATAAAAAATAATTGCACTCAGTCACAACTACAACATAAATATGCTGTGCCACCTACAAGATTATATAAATGACCATAATAATAATTCAACATATATTTCTTCCCAAAATGATAAGTAAGATTACTTTTTTAATATTGTTTGATAAAAATCGAAGTCCAGAGTGACATACTTATACTGTGCAGAGACTGCAAATTTGGAATTGGCTTCTGATTGGTTTGATTTCCTCTGAATGATCAGTTTTGTTGTTTTCCCAAATGTAAAGGACTTTGTGGAGGAAAGTTCGTGTGCCTTGAGATGAGATCCACCTTGAACAACAAAATATCAAAGGATTAAATCTTAATTCATCATAATCACCGCATGCAATCTAAAATCAATCCAAATAACAACCCTAATAACAATAAACGATCAACGTGCTATGTCTCTAACAAAAGTTTGGTTAAAAATGCTGCACCGACTACAATTTTGACATTATTTTTTCTTCAACGAGTCTCTGAACTAATAATTCAAAAGAAACATGTGTGCTCACGACTAATGAAGCGAAACTCAACATATACCATTATACATAAGAACCTTAACATAAAACAAATCTGAAGAAGATAATTAACAATAAGAATTAAGAGAAAATAATATATAGTAGAATTCAATCAGATAATAGAGAGTAAAAATCTTAGATACCTGAGATCGATACCGGAGAGAAACAGGAGGCCATGATAGGTATCTAGAGAGAGAAACTGAAGATAGTTTTAGAGAGAGAGGATGATGAAGATATATAAAGAGAAGAAAATAAAAATAAAATGGCAGGAAATGTGGCAGAGATGGATTCGTTTCGTTAAATTGCAGCATTGCCGATAATGCCCATAATATTTAAATAGAAACAGGAAGATTTTGGTTGTAGAAAAATTTACATAAAAGGGTATTACCGGGAATACACGATTAAATCATGTACGACAGTTTTATAGTTAAGTCCAAAGCTGTTGTGGCTTTGGTTAACCCGCCTTCTTTTTATTATTATTATTTTTTTCATACAGTTTAGTGTTTTTGTTTTGTTTTTATTTTTATTTATTTATTTATTTACATATACGAACGTGAGATATTATAAGTGGAATGAGTATTATTTAATACCAAACCACGTTCGACAGTGATGATTTTTTTTTTTTGGCCGGAGTAGTCTGGACTATTTTGAACCATTTTTTGTGTAATTGTCACTATATTATTAATTTAAATTTTTATAGCACACTATTGTAATTTTAAGCAAAAAATAGTAAAATACCCTTCATTCCCTCCTCATACCACTTGATTTTAAAAATACAAAATGGGGAGACAGAGGTTGAAAATACCGCCAAAAATGGAAAAAATACATACACAAAAAAAAAAAAAAATTATGATATTAACACTCATAAATATGATAAGGACACCCATATTTTAATAAAAAATTTAATTACAAAAATATCCTAATAGAAATTTACCAATATGGATAAATTAGTTTAATTAAAAATAAACCAAATACTATATACACCCATTAATTACACAAGATTGGCTGCTATGCAGCTATTTTTAAAATCACTGCATCATGCAGTGATAAATAGTGTCTTTCAGCAATATGTGGCTGCCAAGTGGCAGCAAACCAATATACAATTTCAATCGACAGCCGGTTGCAAACCGGCTGTCCTCAAAATAATTTTTTTTTTAAACTATTCCAACTATTTTAAATATAAAATTATTAAATTTATAATTATAAAATAAATAAAAAACTTTGAAAAATTAAGTTAAATAAATAAAAATTATATTTAATTAAGAAAAATAAAAAAAAAATAAGATATTTTTTATAATTTTGAAATTTTGACTAGTAATTACTTTCACAGTTTTGGTAACCATCTTTACAGCTCCGGTAACCATCTTTACGGCTTTGGTAACCATTTAACGATTTTGAAAATTTGACTTGTAACCATTTTCACGGATTTCGTAACTATTTTCACGGCTTCAGTAAGCATTTTTAGGCATTGGTAACCATTTTTCAAATTTATAAATTTGAACTTGTAACTATTTTTACTGCTTTTGTAACTACCATTACGGCTCCGGTAACCATTTTTACGGTTTTGGTAACTATTTTTCAATTTTGGAAATTTTGACTTGTAACCGTTTTCACGGTTTTGGTAACCATCTTCACGGCTTCAGTAACCATTTTACAGTGGTAACCATTTTTTTAAAAAAAATTTGACTTGTAACTATTTTCACAGTTTTGGTAACTACCTTTACGGCTCTAGTAACCATTTTTACGGCTTTGGTAACCATTTTTCAAATTTTAAATTTTTTGACTTGTAACCGTTTTCACGGCCTTGTTAACCATCTTCACGACTTTGGTAACCATTTTATGACATTCGTAACCATTTTCAATTTTTATTTTTATTTTTTTTTTATTTTGACTTGTAACTATTTTCACGGCTTTGGTAACTTGTTTTACGGCTTAGGTAACCATTTATAAGCTTTGGTAACCATTTTTCAATTTTGGAAATTTTGACTTGTAACCGTTTTCACGGGCTAAGTAACTACCTTTACGGCTCTAGTAACCATTTTTCAATTTTAAAAATTTTGACTTGTAACCATTTTCACGGTTTTGGTAACTACTTTTACAGCTTCGGTAACCATTTTACGGCTTTGGTAACCATTTTTCAAATTTTTTAAATTTTCAATTGTAACTATTTTCATGGCATTAGTAACTAGCTTTATGGCTTTGGTAACCATTTTTCAATTTTGACTTGTAACTGTTTTCACGGCCTTGGTAATTATTTTCACGGCTTCAATAACTATTTTACGGCATTGGTAACCATTTTTCAATTTTTTTTAATTTCCAATTGTAACTATTTTCACGGCCTTGGTAACTAGTTTTATGGCTTTGGTAACCATATTTACGGCTTTGGTAACCATTTTTCTATTTTGACTTGTAATCGTTTTCACGGCCTTGGTAACTACCTATCGGCTCTTGTAACCATTTTTCAATTTCGAAAATTTTGACCTGTAACCGTTTTCACGGGCTTGGTAACTACCTTTACGGCTCCGGTAACCATTTTTACGGCAATTTCGAAAATTTTGACTTGTAACCGTTTTCACGGCATCGGTAACTATCTTCACGGCATCGATAACCATTTTACGGCTTTGGTAACCATTTTTCAAAAAATTTAAATTTTCAATTGTAACTATTTTCATGGCCTTAGTAACTAGCTTTACAGCTTTGGTAACCATTTTTATGGCTTTTGTAACAATTTTTCAATTATGACTTGTAATCATTTTGCACGGCCTTGGTAATTATTTTATGGCTTCGATAGCCATTTTACGGCATTGGTAACCATTTTTCAATTTTTTTTAATTTTCAATTGTAACTATTTTCACAGCTTTGGTAGCTAACGGTTTTGGTAACCATATTTACGGCTTTGGTAACCATTTTTCAATTTTAAATTGTAACCGTTTTCACGGCCTTGGTAATTATATTCTCGGCTTCGATAACCATTTTACGGTATTGGTAATCATTTTTCAATTTTTTTTTAATTTTCAATTGTAACTATTTTCACGTCTTTGGTAACCAGTTTTACAGCTTCAGTAACCATTTTTACAGCTTTGGTAACCATTTTTCTATTTTGACTTATAACCGTTTTCACGGCCTTGGTAACTACCTTTACGGCTCTTGTAACCATTTTTACGGCTTTGGTAACCATTTTTCAAATTTAAATTTTTTGACTTGTAACCGTTTTCACGGCCTTAGTAACTACCTTTACGGCTCTTGTAACCATTTTTACGGCTTTGGTAACCATTTTTCAATTTTAGAAATTTTGACCTGTAACCATTTTCACGGTCTTGGTAACTATCTTTACGGCTTCGGTAACCACTTTACGGCATTGGTAACCATTTTTCAATTTTAGAAATTTTGACTTGTAACCACTTTCTCGGTCTTGGTAACCACCTTTACGGCTTCGGTAACCATTTTACGGCATTGGTAACCATTTTTCAATTTTTTTAAAATTTTCAATTGTAACTATTTTCACGGCTTTGATAACTAGTTTTACGGCTTGGGTAACCATTTTACGGCTTTGGTAACCAATTTTCAATTTTTTAAAATTTTGAATTGTAACTATTTAACGGCTCCAGTAACCATTTTTACGGCTTTGGTAACCATTTTTTTATTTTATAAATTTTGACTTTTAATCGTTTTCACAGCCTTGGTAATTATCGTTACGACTCCTGTAACTAACTTTACGGCTTTGATAACTATTTTTTCAGTTTTCATAATTTTGATAAAGTCAAATACAATATTTGTTTTCTTTATATACTTTTATTATAAATATATCTCGATTTCATATTCCATCTACTGCCTACAAAAAATTATTTATTATGTTGTGAGTAATTTCTGGCGAGGAAGAAAGAACGGATGTAAAGCAAGCTTTTAATAATTTAAGGTCCTCCTTTAAAAAAAAATATATAATTTATGGAGCTCTTTCTCAAAATCAATTAATTGAGTTCACTCAAAAACATTTATTTGAGAAATATAAATAAATGCTGAAGCTCAACTGGTCCAATATCATTTCTATTGTAACCTCGATACATAAGAGAAATATATAAGCTTATATACATGTCAGAGAATCAATATCTAATCCAATTAAATTTTACAATGTTGTAAATAAGCTGTATCCATTGTTTTCAACTATTAATCAAGTATGAAAGTAATTTTGAATCGTTTAGATACTCTAATTACTCTATAGTCATGATGATATTCTTGGTTTCGTCCGTACTTATACATTGTTTGGAATATTAATTTGAAAAGTGTTTTCTTAAAATATAGTCTAAATATTTATCAAACTAGAATCCATTTTTCCTCTTTTTTCTATTTAATTTAATTAAACATACAACTGTCTTTATAAAAATAAATAAATAAATAAATAACAAACACACACATATAATACAACTACTATTTTTTTATTATTATTGACGTAGACCATTAATTTTGTATTATTTAAGAAATATAATTGAATGAAAACTAATATTACTAAAAAAAATTTACTTTCAATTCAATGTTGTAATATTTTTAGAAAAGAGATCACAACAATTGAATAAAAACAATTTCAGTATGTTGGGCCTAGCTAACAAAGCAATGGGTGAATCTCTTCATTTCTCCCTACATATTAATTCGGGATTAGATATTTTTTTTGAAGGTTTTTGTCACCGAAAGGATTCGAGTCGGGGACACCATTTTTGGACAGGTGAATTGAGTCGAAATATAAATTAAACGTTAATTGTGATTATTAAAATTAAAATATTAAATAATAAACAAGTTGTGCTATTGGCATGCCCTTATAGGTCTATTTATCCCCCATTTTTTAATTATATAGTATTCTTATACATTCAAAATGTCAAAATTCTTAACTCTTTAACCTTAAAATTTTCTTCTTATACACATACAAAATATCATTTAAGTGTCTGAGACATATATTAATCATATGGAAGAATTGTCTAAAAACGATATTAAACACCTGGAAGATTTGTTTGTGAATAACATAATGCTTCTGCAAGAATTGTCTAATAATTATATCAATTATCTGCAAGAATTATCTGAGAATGATATCAAGTATATGGAAACAATTCCTTCTCTAGAAGTAAGTTTGAAGTTTACATCAAGATAGTATTGTGTTGAAGCAATCTTTTATGCTGTATGTTTTTGTATTGATTATTATTTCATTGTTTCTTCAAAATTTGTAACAACTTATACTATCATGCTAAGTACATTGTTTTTTTTTTTTCCTCACATTAATCCAATTAAATTTTACAAAGTTGTAAATAAGCCGTATCTTTGTGTTTAACTATTAATCAAGTGTGAAGGTAAATTTGAAATGTTTAGATACTCTAATTACTCTATCTCCATCACATTATTCTTGATTACGTCCGTACTTATACATTGTTTGGATTTCCACTTTTCAAAAGTGTTTTTACTTACAATACAGTCTATCTAAATAATTTTCTAACTAGAATTATTTTTCTTCATTTTTCCTCATTGTTCTATTTAAATGAATTAAACACCTAATTCAACTATCTTTAAAACAAAACACGTACAATACAACCACTATTTTTTCTATTATTATTATTGAAATAGAGTAATAGACCATTAATTATGTAACATGTAAGAAATTTAATTAAATGAAATTTAATTTCCTAAAAACTAATTTTACGTAAAACAATTACTTCAGTTTAGTGTCTTAATATTTGTATAAATAAGATCAAAAAAATTAAAAAAACAGAAGTCCACTAAAATTAGGCCTAGCCCCTAGTTAACAATGCTGTTGGGAATTAAACACCACCATTAAATGGAATTTACTTCTCCCTACCAACTCTACCAACTTCGTCAGCTAACTGATAACACCATATACAACCAAAGTCACACCACCCACCATCAATCTCTCGTTCCATTGCTTCCTTTATGCTGTTCGATGATTCTTTCCCTTCCTTCCTTTATGTTGTTCACATTTTCATCAATCAACAACATTTTGCTGCTGCTCAATTATACGTATTCAACATTTAGCTGCTGGTCAAACCTTCGTATTCAACATTTTGCTGCTGCTCAATCCTCTGCATTCATCATTTTGCTTCTGCTACAACATCTGTATTGGACAACTGATATCTTTTCCAGTAGAGGTATGTAATTACTTTGTGTTTAACCTTTGTATGTTGCATTTCAAATAACTTAAACATATGTCTGTTGCATTTAAACATAAAAAATTTAAATTCAACAATTGGTTGCTGTTATTAACACTTGACAGATGAATCCCGAATCATACATTGGTAGCACCTCCAAATCAAATTTTGATTTGAACCAAGGGGGTCCTTCAGCTTGGGATAACACAAACACAACATATAACAACTGCAATTACAGTTGTTCTTCTTACAACACCAATGACCAAGAAGCTACAATTGATCATTCGCTTTTCACCGATTATATTCCCTCAACACCACATGTGTGTACTTTAAACAATACGACTACACTCGAAGTCGACTCAAAGTTATCAGAGTTAGATGACCCGATTGAATTTACAAGTTTGCAACCTACTGATGTGATTGGGAAGGAGTTTGCTTCTATTGAAGATGCTGAATCATTTTACAACAACTACTCAAAGTTTGTTGGGTTTAGCACCAGGAAGGATGAAAAGAGGCGTGATAAACAAGATGTTATTACAATACGTAGGTGGGTTTGCTCTAAGCAAGGGTACAGAGCACAAAAGTATATTAACAGAATCGATAAAAAACGTGAACCCATAGGCCAAACTCGAGAAGGATGTCGTGCGGCATTCAAAGTTCATTATCAACGAAATAATAAGGTATGGGTTGTTAAAGAGTTTGTTACTCAACATACCCATAATTTGGTGCCACAAAATCACATCCAATTCTTACGATCACATCGAAGTGTCAAAGATTCAGAAATTGCACAATTAAAGTCATGGCGATCAGTTGGTGTCAAAACCTCCCAAGTCATGGACCACCTTGTGGACCAGGCCGGTAACTATTCAAATGTTGAACACACGAAGAAAGACTTGCAGAATCGTTTTGATTCAATTCGTAGGGATGACCTTCAAACATCTGATGCCGATTCCGTTATATCATACTTGACTGCAAAATCAGTAATGGATCCTGAATTCTTCTTCGATTACACATTGGATGAAGATGATCGATTCGGCAACTTATTCTGGGCAGATTCGACGTCTCGTTCAGACTAAGGATTTTTTGGTGATGTGTTAGCATTTGATGCGACATACAAAACAAATGTGTATCGGAGACCTCTTGTAATGCTTATTGTTGTCAATCATCACAATTGTACCACCATATTTGGTTTTGGGTTGCTAGGGGATGAGACCGTGGAGACATGCACTTGGTTGTTACGTACTTTCTTGGTTTCAATGCATGGTAAGATGCCACAATCCGTTGTTACAAATGGTGACAAAGCCATGCATAAGGCAATAAAGATAGTGATGCCTGACTCCGTTCCTCGGTTATGTTGTTGGCATCTTGAGCGAAACGTTCAGACAAATATACAAGATGGAAACTTCACACGAGCATTTTGCAGTTGCATGTTGAATTTTATAACGGTCAAGGAGTTTGATCTCAAATGGATAAACATGGTTGAACATTTTGGCTTGAACAATAATGAGTGGGTGAATGCAATGTATTCCAAACAAAAGCAATGGGCAGAAACTTTTCTTAGAGATAGTTTTTTTGGTGGGATGCGAAGCACGCAAGGTTGTGAGAGTATGAATTCATTCCTTAATCGATTTGTTAATTATCGACTTAAGCTGTATGAGTTCATGCAAAACATTGATAGAGCATTGGACTGCATTCGAAATACTGAAACCTTTAACGATTATCAGTGCAGTAACACAACAGCAGTATATACTACTCATTTGTTGGGCTTAGAAAAACATGCGGCTAACAAATATACAAGAAATGTATTTTTCCTCATGCGGGATGAAATTAAAGAAGAGGCATCATTTAGCATATGCAATTCTGTTGAAGATATGGATAGGTATACTTATACATTCAAAAGGTTTGGTTGCGAAAATCGAACATGGACAACTTGTTTCATACCATCGGCAAATCGAATTCAATGCTCGTGCAAAATGTTTGAGACCGCGGGTCTTCCTTGTAGCCACTCTTTCAGTGTAATGAAAGCCATGAACATGCAAAATATACCGTCATCACTTATATTGACTCGATGGACCACTGGTGCAAAAGATTTGTTAGATATTGATTACTCTAGTGATGCAACACTGACACCAATTATGTTATTTTGCCTCAAATTCGAATGACGGTTTTAAAGAGGCAAAGGGAGAGATAGATAAATTGACACTACGCATGCAAGAGTTAATGCCATGTTCTCCTCTTACTTCAGAAAATGTGTTGGGTACGAAAGATAAACAACATGTTCATAATGTCAAAGATCCTTGTATAGCTGCTACAAAAGGTTCCGGTCAACGCAACAAAAAGGATGGTGGGAAGCCACTTAAATGTGGCGGGTGCAATCTTCCTTCCTGTGATATATCCCTTCTTCTTTCTACCAGCAATGTGCATCTCCAAAACGCCCTCCCCACTGGAAAGATGGCTTCCTTATTTCAGTCTATCTATAGGCAGATGGTAGTTTCTAGTCAGATTCCTTGGGCTGGTGGTTGTTCCTCCCTCAGATAGTTCTTCCTTGCATTCTGTTCCGCCAGTTGTTCCCTTTTAACGTTTTGGTTGTTCTTAGGTTCCCCCCGAGGGGGATAGGGGGGAAAGCGTTACAGCTATCCCTCCCGTGGGGGTGAGGGGGGTAGCGACATAACAAGAAAGGGGGAGATGGGGCTCGGGGAAGAGGGGGCTGGCTCCCCCTCTTTCCCTCGGCGCGTACTGTTTACTCTCATCTCGTGTGCGATAGGGCGGCCGAGAAGCTTCTTGCTGTGCTGTCCGGTGCCCACAAACGCACTTTATTTCACTGGGTGGGATATCTAAGACATGGGGCTACCGGCTTTACTGAAGAAGAAGGGGCGGGCCAGGTGCTTCTGGTGTCATATTTTGGCCGAGTTCTCGTGATCCAATCATTTCGTTAAAACGCTTATTTTCATGCTTTTTAAAAGTAAGAATACAATAGACGTACAACAGCAACTAACAGGCTAGCAGTAGAATGGTAACCATCCGTGTAGGCTTCCGAGTCAGACGGAAAACGCCTTTCATTTTCTGGTTCCCCCTGAGCCGGGGGGTGCTTGTGGGGGGGGGGGGTGTGCGCTTCTCTTTGGATTCATAATATAATAATAATAGTATTACTAGTACTGGTCAATTCATGATTGGAAAAGACAAATATAAACAGATATAGTTAACCGAAGGAGTTGAGGGATTCTTGCTTTAATCCGTCCCGCCATTCCTGATTTAGGAAGGAATAAAGTAAGGGACAACTGCTGATCCATCATCTTTTAAGAGTGAAAGAACGGTACGGTGCGGAGAATACGCCGATTTTTTAGTGAGACCAAGCACCACGAGCGGAGAAACATATGAAAAAAAATAGCGTATAGGAAACAAAAAGCGGGAAAACGTACGATTTTCCGCGCCTCTACCAGGATTAGAAGGCGCGTAATGAAAAACAAAATATCGGGAACGTCCACTTTGATCCCACGATCTCCTTGATCTCGATGCCCTTCTAAGGCCCAGATCAAGCGCTTCCTTATCATTAAAAAAATAGAAATTTGTTATCTATCCCTTTTCTTTCCCTAGCGAGTGAAGAACGAGTGGATGTTTTGAACGAGTGTCTGCTAGAGATGAGGATTGAAGTTCGTTGGTGAACTGGACTCGTAATTGTAACATAGAATGTCTGCCATGCGAATGGGGAATCAAAGATCGGGAAAGGTAGTTTGCCGCTTCTGTTGTTGATCTCCGCTTTGCTTAAGTTCATCCCTCTCCGTTGAGGCAGGGCAATGCCCCGGTTCTCCCGATCCTTCTTTCCTGGGTAACTATGAAAAGATTAAACCCTAGGCTGGTGACTCTTAGCTCGATAAGGGAGGAATCAAAACAAGAGCAAATTCTGAGTATTCTTGGATATAGCACCGTTGGCTGGCTGACCACTTCCCCTGCAAGGGAAGAAAGAAGCCACGAACTCCTACTTCCTTAGAGATCTACCAGTGAGCAGAAATCAGTAGTCACTCTGCTGGCCCGGCCACCTTCCCTCTATCCCTTATGTTTAGGGGCGGGATCCGCCCAAGAACGACCAGTCTTGTGGTGGTACGGAAGGCACAGACTCTGCGAACGTCCCACGCCCCCTTTACTAATAAGGGAAAGAAAGCCTCAACCATAACCACATTCCTTTTACGTGCGGATGTGGCTAAGTGTCTGACTCTATTGGTCATAGTTCCCTGCTGTTGCGGCTGGTGCTTGTTTGCCCTTTACGGGAAAGGCTAGCAGAAGGGGCCCTTTACCTGTTTTACCGTCGAAGCAGAAACCTTTAAGAAGGAATTGACCTGCGGCAGATACAAGAAAACCCGTTCCACTCCGGTATCTCCATCCAAATCAAGGAGAAGCCACAGTCTAAGAAACCAAGGTATAATGTAATTATGCCATAATGTACTCCTACCAGCAACCGAAGTCGAGCCTTCCGGATCGGAGAAGCATCCGGAACGGGCTCCGCGTTCATTTCGTTAGCGGAGAGTGAAAGCCTGCCTGTCGAAATAGAAAAAAAGCTATGGTGGCGCTTGCTTGCTCCCTGCGTGGAGCTTTTTGTAAAGAAAAAAAGTGTTTTCTTCTTTGCTTGCTTTTGCTCGGGCACAGGAACTGTTTCTGGGACATCGGATCAAACAACGACACGAGGCCTCATCATCATACTATTATTCCTTTAATCGCTATGACTTTTCTCACTCCGCTCGTCTCTCATTAGTGGGGAAAAGCTGCCCTCGTGAGTGATATACTTTACGGCGACTCCCCACTTCTTTGTCTTATTAGTGCAGGCCGCTGAACTTAAGACTCGAGTTGAGAAAGCTTGTTTATCTAGCTAGCTTTTCTCCGTGGTACTACAAATTTTTTTGTGAGAGCTCCTTAACAAGTAAGCAAGTAAACGTTTAGGAGCTGGTGGTGATCTCACTTTCGAAAGACATACCATTGGTAGTGAGTTGGCCACAACAGCCGCTATGTTCTTCTTTTTCGCTGCAATCCAGAAAATCTGAGTTTGGAACCTGGCATATTCCAGTACAGAGGAAGAGCCACAAGAGCAATAAGGATCGAGATCTGATAGGGAATCTCACAAATATGATCGAGTAGAGAGAGCTAACCGAGCAATAGCACAAAGGAAAGAAGGAGCCTTCGTTTACTTACACCTACTTCCTTTTGAACCTTCCTTGCACAAGCAAGAACAAGAGACTGTGTAAACCCCTATGCTATGTTTCGTCGTCCCTTTAACCCAAGAGTAGTTCGGAGTTCAGGTTTGCCTGGAAACCATTCTCGAAGTGACGGTGAGGTCTTACGTAGCTTTTGTTAAATGTGGGAAAGCTGGCCACACTGTAAAGACATGTCATGCCAACCCACAGACCAACAACAGCGTAATATCAAGCAACACAGTACACATGATCGACCCAACTTTTACAAAAAACAGTGACAATAGCTTTGCCACCCCTTCAACGGGTCCATCATATTCATTCACATTTCCAGTTAATGATGGTGGCATGGGGTATATGAGTCAGGAATTCCACCATGCTAATCTAGGTTTCAATCCTTCATCTTCGACATTCGACTTGCACGGTAATCTTTGGTGGGGGTCAACACAACGTTGATATCGTGGCTCTAATATGGTAAGTCTATTATGTTCTTTTGTATTTAATGAAAGACTTATATTAATATTAAAGAGCTGTCCAACCTTGTTACTCATGGAGAATAATGTCTTAAGACAAATGGAAATTTTTTTCAGGTTCCATGGATATCTCAGCTGCCTAACTCCTCAAATGACTTTATATCTGATGAAGCAACTTTTGTAATAATCTTCTTATTCTCTAGTTCAAATGTTATTATAAAATGAGGAAATGTTCCATGTAAGAATACTTGTATGAAATGAAACAAACGAAGGAAAACTTTCAGTTGGAGATGGCAGCAAGCTCCCTACAGAAAAAGTTGCTTGTTTTACGTTAAGAATACTAAGTTGGGCACGAAAGATATTGAAGTTTGTATTTTTGTAATTTGTTCTATTTTACCGATATTCAGCATAACAACTACTACTTTTTAAGTGGATCCTTCATTTCATCTATAGGTTCCTCTCTTTTAAACCTCTTATTCTAATATTCTTCAAAGTATCCATCTTGATGCTTTCAATGTTGAACTCCTAGCTATTGTTCTTTACTGAGATATGGTCATTGACACTATCGAGATTTGTTGTACAGTACTACAAATAAATAGCCAAATATTAAAGATATGGATGACTGTACTTTTCGAAATATTGATATGCAAGTGAGATGTGTAACGCTATAGATCACAACACTTTTTTATAAATTTGGTACTCATTTAATTATAAAAAGAACCTTATAGAACTTTACACTTTTTATGTTATTACATAAAATGCACTAAAAGCTAGTATGATTAAAATTAAAGCCAGTTTTCTTTTCTTGCAATTCACCGTATCAATGCATGTTGGGTACAAATGTTGATCTAATTTCATAAAATTGACATATTTTAGGAATGAGAATTGACAGGTGACACAAGTATACCTGTGGTACTCAATTCTCAATATATATCGTGTACGTACTCCAAAAACTGTAACAAGACAAATTGGCCTAACCGGAAGTCATGCTTGTAATTGCATCACATTCTACTCAACCGCCAACTACCACTACAAGATTCTATACATCGGATTCGGCTGAAATTACATAGTATCATTATAACCACACCGCTGATTAATAGTAAAAAAAATATCAGTTAATTTCCTAACATTTATCATTTATATTCATTCCTTCAAATATATCTATCATGACAGCATCAGGCTCCATATACAATTGTGCCTTTATATATATAATTACATGAGTGAATTTTTCAACATTACAGGTCCCAAAATATTTACATGGTATTTGTAGCAAACAAAAATTTTCTTTATCCAAAATGCCAACCGGAAAAGGAATGGCCAACCTCTCATAAAATGACATGCACATACAAATATTTGTTCAGGGAAAACAACAAACGGGTAGTCCATGTTATTGCAACATGTAAATGTAAACAAATTTGATGGGGATTAGTAATTAGAAATTTTTTTGTAGTGCTAAGATTTTGTTACAAATCTCATTGAATTTATACCAAACCTGAAAGATAATCAATATATTGATGGACAACTTACAATGAGTATCTAGGACAATGTGGTAACCATTTTTGCTTTAGAGTCCTTTAATGGGGGAGCTTGTCTCTTTTTTCCAATGGTAGGCAATTGTCCAATTTGCTTGTCAGAATACTCGATGGTTTTTTTTTTTAAATGCCCAAGAATCTGATTTGTAGGAAATGTTGCCAATTGACGGGCCAGAAAAAGGCGCTCTGCTACCAAGTTGAACTACAACAATGAAAATTAAATTAAGATGTTATATAACATGGCATAAACAAAAAATTAAATTAACGATAAATTAGATCCCTTACCGTGTTTTGAAATTTACGAGAAGTAGCATGGTTGCGCTCATCCATAAACATGCACACGAAGATCCCACAATCATAAAAATTTGGTTGTGTGGGACAATCTTCAGGCGAGACAAGGTTGAAGCTTTGAAATGAAAATGATGGACCAAAACAACTTTTGACTTCCGTGGCCAATACAGTATCCAATGAAATCATCTGAAATAGAAATTAATGATAAAAAAAACTAGTGATGTCATTGAAAAATTAGCATAAACTAAGTTAAATACATAATTTCCTGTTTACCAATTTCCGAACTTGTTTCACTCTACTTTGGTCGTTTTTCCTACGACTTGGAAGAGAGTCACAAATCTCAACCTTTTGTTCATTAATTTTGACAAGGGCAAGGTACCAATGATCCTTCAAATTGTTAATAGAAATATAAATCTGGAAAAAAAAAAAAGATTGCAGGTGACGAAGATAGAAGATATAATTTCAGATGTAATGGTATTGTACAAATGTAAGACATAACTATGATAGCTTCCAAATTAAAGGTATATATCATAATTAAACAACAGCAAGATAGGTACTAACCATTTCACATCGATGCAAATCGTACATGTAATCGTGTTTGAATGTACTATGTATTTCGGTCAACTTTTTCATGTTTCCATCTTGACTGGTCAATGAAAGATACTGTGTATGCATAGATTGCAGGAAATTTATGTTTAAAAGGACTAACATAATAGATGAAATGCATGAATAAATTATAGTTAAGGAAGTATAAACTATTACCGCAAATTGGGTTGGCAAATACCAATATAGAGGAGATCGTTTTCTTGTGACAACGTGTGTGTTATTGTCTGCGACCAAACTAATGATCTGGGCATGTTAAGAATATAATTGACTATGTTATGCAGGGAAAATTATTACATAAAAACCATCAATGTATAGAGTAAGGAATGAATTTGTCAATTAATGGATCAAACGACAATTAGGCTACAACCTCACTGTCAACCCACATTGTCGGCTCAAGGGTACGAAAACTATTACGGTTGACAAGAATTCGACTTGTAGACACAATCATTTCACTACAAAAATTCAAAAGAATCATTTCAGTTGTTATTAATTTATCTCTATACATCCTATTAAATATTTTACAAACTCAAACAAAACATGTTTAACATAGAAAATAATTTATAAACAAGAAAAATTTATAATGTAGACTTACCTTTGTGGTAAATCTTCAGAATACACATACTCGATTATTTGTGCATCAAGAGAATTTTGAGAGACTGACAGGTGAAAAGGGTCATACTGAAACATGGATGGCTTTCGTAAACGATGGTCAGATTGATATGGTGAAAGTTTATACCGACTAGGCTTCCGAATCTTTAATGTGCGGGTTTTTTTAATTACATTCATGGAGCTGGAAGGCTGGTCCTCATAACCTTTTGCAATGATAGTTCTCTTTTCCTTCGCAATGGTAACAACACCAGAAGTTGGTGTAAAAACTAGTTAGAATAAGTAATGAAATAGAAATATATATTCTTATGGTTAAGAAATTGAACCTCATCAATTAGTCTTGGAATAGTATTATGTCCAAAAAGATAATCGTCATCAAGAGCACAATCTTTGACAGTTGGTACTGATTCATTTTCCGAAGAGGGGGTGGGACTGTGTTTTCTCATTGGATATTGGGACTTCACTAGGCTGTCCTTAGAGGAGACTTCAACAATGTGTCTTTGTGTTGGAGGAGACACATATGTTTCCATACTTGGAAAGTTTGGCAGTGGGGTATGTTGTTCTTTTTTGTGGTCAGAAGTATCCTTTGGTTTTGTATCATAAGGGTGATTAATTTTTCCATACAAGATGTCGACCTTTTCTTTCAAACGTATAGCTTCATCATCTTTGTTGACAATAATGGTTTCATACAAGCCGTCAACCTTATGTTTAAGGTCAGCATGTTCTTTACGCAGTTGCTGGATTTCTTTGAGGACCATATGAAACACATCGTCATTGGGAATTTCGTGTTTCGCTTTGTCTGAATTATCACTAGGTGCAGCAAGTGGAGTATATTCATTCATGGATACCTTCAACAAATGAGAATGTTAAATTAGCAATTATTTAAATACATTATTAACAATTAAGGTAGAATAATATACATATTAATCACATATTATTCATATTAATCACAGTATATACCTTGGCAGCACCATAGGACCCTTGTTCCCGTAAGTGTTTCAAACATTTTTTTATATGTTGAGTTGTCCAACTTATAACTGGTATAGATAATTTATCAACAATTGGTGGCTGCCAATCTATAACATGCAAGTAAAAGAGCTGGAAAAAAAATTCATAGATATTGGAAATAAATTACTCGATAACAGTTTCATATTAAGAAATAAAATCAAACAATATGTAAGAGGATAAAAAGTACCTCAAGAAAAAGAACACAACCACTAATATATCTTGCACTTTTAGATTGAAATTTCTCTATGCTTATAACTAATTGATCGAAGCACCATCTTGCCCAATTTTTTCCCTTTATATTGCCCACATGAGCAAGAACATTCAAGTACCTTGCATCAACGTACTCTCCTGCAGCAGGTGCAAGGACAGTGCCCAACATATGTAAACAAAATGTGACCTTGAAATCATCATCGCCTGTCTTATTATTCTTGAGAAGACCTTCAAGGTAGAGGAGTTTGATGCCGCGGTTGGTAATGGAAAACTTAGTCCTCCAAATATCAGGAATAGCTCCATCAATATACATTGTATCTCCTCTGTCAGAAATGCCCATGACATGAGAAAAAATGGAAGGGTCTAATTTGAAGCTCTTCCCATGCAATTCGATTGACAATGTTGTTGTGTCAAACTTATTAACTAGCCAAGCAAAAAGTTCACGCCGAAGAAATCCACAATTTAACATAAGTAGGTTTTCAAAACCTAATTCTCGAACAACGTCCTTTTGCAAATCTGAAAATGTTGACACCATCTGAGAAAAACGTGTAGGAGTACAACGAGCGTCGAATGGCTGAACATTGTTATCATTATGTGTCACCGACATGGACTTTTTCATCAACAACATCATTCTTAGGCATTGTGTATTGTGATTTCTCTTCCCTAGAGAGATTGTTCCATGTAACACGTATCTCATTCATTGACTGATATTAAACAATGGTATAGGAGATGTTATTCTATGAAAGTAACAATGAAGATTCATACTATGTATCGTAATTGAAAACCAATGATAAAAAATAGTCATAAATTACAAACCTTTTTTTTCCCTTCTGGATTTGTAATTTGACATTGTTGTTTACTGCAAAAATTACAAAGCACGCAGCCTTCAATGTTAAAATACAAGATTGAAAAATTGTTCCGTTACAAAACATATCGTTGAAAGAAAAACAATAAAGATTTAATTCAATTATTTTGACGGTTGAACTTATCACAAGTTTTTTCAATCAAGTTATGTACATGCTAATGAATTTCATTTTGTTTGAACTTCAAGTCAAGATTTGTAACCATTTGTGGAAAGTGATTGGTCTAAATTTGCTCTGGTGAATTGGATTTGTTTTATTAATAACATATATTTTATGATAAACTAGATTATTATACATATTACAACCGATAACGATTTAGGTATTTGTTGAGAAGCCCTAAGAGAGATAATGGGACGTTTATAGGAAGTTTTCCATTAAATAAAACCTTTATGGAGTCTAGATGGGACAAAACCTACGTGGATTCTAGATTGTGGTGAATGCGAATCCTTTTATTAGGCAATACCTCAAATAATAAAGAAATTATGTTTACTTACTGAAAATTTATCCAAGCCATATTATCAAGCTTCAAATTTGCACCAATTGTGGATTGAGTGCCGCCTTCTTTAGAGATGGTTTGCTCACCAATAATCTTTCTCCTTTTGCGAATTGAATGGACCATTTTAAACTGCAATAATTAGTTCAAATCACTAAGCATAACATGTAAACAACCATTTTATAATGTTTGAATGTAGACAAATATCAGTTGCAGACAAATATCAGTTGAGAGCTTCCTCGAATTGACTAATATCAAGCTAGATCAATTGATGGATTATGAGCAGCAAAGTAACTGCTAGCCATTCTCCAAAGGAATCTCCTACCAAATAATTTAACCAGTCCTTCGTGCAACAAAAATATTATAAGTTACTAATAACATTAGAATTGCTTATATTTTATATCCTTTCTTTCTTAGTTTCTTGCTTTGTTGAGTTAAACTAATGTTTTAAAGTGTCTTTTATTAGTTTTCAGCAAATCGAGTGTTATGAGCTAAATGGAAGAAAATGGAAGATTTCCGATCAACCACGACAAGTCTACCTCCGAGACAAGTCAAGTTCAAAGAATAAACTGTATCAGCTCAGGAAGAATTAGGTGCCAAGCCTTATATGGTTGAAAAGGGATGGATGATAGCTTTACGGGGAATTTTATGGCTCGCAATTTCAAATATGCTAGAGTGAGTTATGGCAATTTTCTACCTGAAGGTCAGTCCAAAAATTCTACACGCGAATTTGGGAAACCATCCGTTATAGGCTGCCAATCTTGGAGATAAGGCTTTGGACGAATTATTTGTATTTTGACTATTAATGAAGTCCCAAATTAGTATTTTAATTCAATTAAATAGTTGATCCCAATCACTCTAGGATCAGTTGTAATTGGGTTAATATTTTTGATAACTAGTAGGATTGTATTTCCTATTCGAGATCGCTTTAACTTCGACTTATTGGAGGCGGATTAGGACACATCAAGAAGACCTAACTTAACCTATTTAAGAGAGAAAACTCCAACGGCAATTTTTCATTGAATAGAGAGGCAGAGGATTGAAGAATTCAAGACTTTGTTGGGCAGCACTTCCCAGGTTTTGTCAAATTAATTAACAAGCTTTTATGTTTACAAGTTCTATTTGGTCCTTGATTTTGCTAAATCTTCTTCAAACTTCCCATAAGAGCTATGAACATTCTGATATAGGGTTGCTTATAGTATAAATTATGCAAAATGAAGAATTTTAAATTTAAAGAACATAGCACATGAAATTGTTAAATGAATCCATCTTTGATCGTACAATAATGCTAGAACACATCTTAAAGAATAAAAAATCATTCATGTTTCACAAACAGTTGATTGGCACATGGAATATTGAATCACAACAACAATTTGAAGCTGAGAACATTATTTTGATGCAGCAACAACATAAATGAACTCTGAAAACAACATAACAAATTATGCTCTAATAATTGTATATTCTTTAAAAACTAAATACCTTCAAATGATGTTCGCTCATGAATAGGAATATGAAGGCACATAACTTCAAAAGCTCTGCAAAAAAATTCATTATAAAAAATGATTGCTTTTAATGGAATCAAACAAACAAACCTAATTAAGAATTTCAATCACTAGAATTTGATTATAACAATAGAAACCTTAACATTGCTCTTAAGATAGAAAAATAAAAATTACTTTCCAAGAGGTTTGTGGTGCAAAATGAGGTCTAACCCTAGTCCATCAAGCCCTGCGGATAGTAATTCATAAAAACTATGATTTATATGTTTTAGCATTGCATATTTTAAAATCTTAAGATAAACCACAAATAATTCCAAATTGTAAACTCACAAGGTAGCAAACTAACTTTAAAAAAATATTAAAAAATAAATTACTTCTTAAAAGCACATAACAAATTCAAATTAGTGCAAGCTCATCGCCCTTGATGAGAGCAACAATTATCAGGCAAAAACATAAGAGTTGGAGAATTTTTCATAGAAGAACCACAGTCAACCTGATTTATATGTTTTAGCATTGCATATTTCATAATCTCAAGATGAACCACAAATAACTTCAAATCGTAAACTTACAAGGTAGCTAACTAACTTCAAAAAAAAATTAAAAATAAATTACTTCTTAAAAGCACATAAAAAATTCAAATAAGTGCAAGCTCATCGCCCTAGATGAGAGCAACAATTACCAGGCAAAAACAGAAGAGTTAGAGAATTTTTCATAGAAGAACCACATTCAACAGGACAAAGCCACTTGGGAGGTCATCCATCAGGCTTGATAATCTGTCACGGCATCAAGATAATCCTTCAAACTGTGAGTTTCATATCCATCCTCCCAGAGCACTTCTAAATATTTTGAAACAACATCTTTAACCAACTTTCTCTACATGACGACACTATGCTTTAATTACCCATTTCCTACATCAATCAAGGATCCATTTTTCCCTTTCTCTCTAATTACACAAGCTCCTGAGTCGGCTGACAACACTATAGAATCACCACTTGAACTTAGAGCTCTCACTTTAAAACAAGACTTGTACTCCAAATACAACAATAAACTACGCGATACCTGGAAAGCAGCAAGTGATACCATGGTTTCTACTAGGAATTGAACAACTTAAAACCCTTTTCAAGTACTAGAAACTTGAAAAGATTCTAAATAAAATAAACTCATAAGATTATTGTTTCCTAAAACAATCACACCTAAATTTATGCTTCTATTGAAGCACAACAAACAAAAATCTCATAAAAAATGAATTTTTTTTTTTTGAAACAGCTATTTTATTGAAAACAGCCTATAAAGGCAAAATAAGGGAACCAAACAACAACACCAGTCCAAGATAGGAGCAACAAGCAACTAGAACCCCAAACAAAACAACAAAACCCCAACCCCACACTAAACTAAAACACCCACCCAGCGAAAATGAAAGCAAAGACAACCGAACTAAAAACACCCAAAAAATGAAATAAGATCAGAGCAAAGCAGAGGAAAACCAAAATTAAAACATAGCATCACCAGAAAAACTGAACCTAAACCAAAACCCAGCAACAACAAGCAAACCACCACCCCACAGCTGCAACAATACACCAAAATCTCATATGTCACCCCACTCCAGCCTATCCCCACATCGTCTAGAACTCAGCAAATTCAAAATAAGTAACTCTTAAGCAAACCCAGAAAGCAAAATGAAGTCTACTGTATTCCCCACAAGTACATATACTTCCAGACTTAATATTTGTTGTGGTAAATAATTATACAAAATCAGTAAATTACCACAATTCATTACCAGAATCTAAAAATTAGAAACAAATGAACGGGCAAGAAAATTTACCAAAACAAATTGACAACTTCAAACATATAAATATTTAAGTTTCTGGTTTCGAAAGATGTTGAGAAATATCAATTTCAAACTTACAACTGATGGTGGTGGCCAGGTGGCGTTGGCGACTGAACTAGAACTCAGAACTGAGAAGAATGGAAGTGATAGTGGTGGCGTTGGCGACGGAACTAGAACTCAGAACTCGGAAGAATGGAAGTGATGATGATAGCGTTGGCGTTGGCGACGGAAGAGGTGGCAAGAAGAATGGAAGTGATGGTGGTGGTGTTGGCGACGGCGGAGGTGGCGATCAGCTGCCGGCGGTCGGAGCAGATATGGAAGACAAAGAGAGACAAATCGGTGAAAAGAAAAAAGTGAGAACTAGAACTCAAAACTGAGAAAAATGGAAGTTAACAGGGGAAGGAGATAGATATTGTGTTAGAACTTGTAACTGATTAAACTTGTTTTCTAGTTTTTAAGGTTTTTTATTATTATTATTATTACAAATACGTTGGATAAGTTTAATATGATCCAACGGACCATATACATCACTATTCATCACTGCATGATGCAGTGATTTTAAAAATCACTGTATAGCAGCCAATCCCTAATTACACTCATATCTTCAATTATCTTACTTTATTAAAACAAAGGCTAATTGGCACAGACTGAACTCTTCAAAAATGTGCATTATGCCCCCTATACTTTTTTTTTGGGCATTAAACCCCCTAAACTATCATAAATTGGCAATGGCTAACGGAAACCTAACGAAACCCTAATTCCGTCTAGGGAAAATTGCACTAAGTTACCCTTATTATATACATAATTGCATTAAACCGGAATAATATAATAATATGACCCATATACTCCTGTGACCAATTCACTTGATTTGTTATCCAATACAATTTTGACATGTGTCATAAAAAAATTTTAAAACAAAATAATGATTAAATAATAATAATCATACAACTTATTATCAACAACCAAACAAAACAAAAACCTTAACCACACTCATTATCATCATCACCGGTCAACCACCACCACACTCATCACTCATCATCATCATCTTCCACCAACACCACACCCAAACCCTAGCCATCACCTTCATTCAAAAGTTACCGCATCTTCTCTCCCCCTCTTCACATCTAGTTCGTCGCACTCTCTCTCTCTTTACGGGTCTGGTCCGCCGCTGCCGCCGCCGTGTCTTCTCTTCGCTTCATGCTCGATCTCCTTCAACCGCCGTCGCGTCGTCTTTACGGTTCTGGTTCCAATCGTCGCTCGATCTCTTTAATCGCTCTCTCTCTATCTCTCTCTCTTCGCGAATCCATCTTCATCAATCTCCTCCATTTCCGATCTATCAGAAAGAAGAAGAAGAAGAAGAAGAAGAAGAAGAGATCGGTGAGGAGAAGCGGGAGAGAGAAAAAGAGAAAAAGAGAACCGGGGATAGAGAAAGATAAGAAGAGAAAGAAGAGAACATGGATTAGGAGGAGATAGAGAGATCGGCGTGAGAAAGAGGGAGATGTGTTCTTCTGTGTTCATCTGGGCATGAATCAATTTAATGTATTTTATTTAATATTAAATTTTTTGTTCATCTAGGCATGCATCAATTTGATCTGTGTTCACAAATTCCACACGAAATAATTAAATTGTTTTTGATTTTTTTATATTTATTATTAAATGCAATAATATTTTTTTCCAAATTATTATTACAATTTATTTTGTTTTTGGAGTTGATTGAAGAAGATGAGATTTGTGGATTTTATTTTTGTGATTTTCTTTTGGAATTGATTGAAAAAGAAGGAAAAAGATAAGAATTATTGAAAGATTTGTGGATTTTTTTTTGTAATTGATTTGTGAATTTTTGTTGTTGGAATTATTGAATTATATGAATTATTAAAGAAGATATGATATGATTTCCATTGTCCATGGTGATTGATGGACGGTGGAGATAAATCTTTCTTTTTTCAAAAAAATCTATTTATTAAAATAAATTAAAATTTTAATTATATTCTTCTTATTTTTTTAAGTATTAGGGCAAACCTTAGGGGAGGTTGGTGTAATTAGTTCTTGTCAGGTGAGGTGCACGTGACCTGAAAACAGATGGAATGTGGCTTCCGTTGCCAATCTGTTAGTCATTGCCAATTTATGATAGTTTAGGGGGTTTAATGCCAAAAAAAAAAGCTATAGGGGGCACAGTCCACATTTTTGAAGAGTTCAGGGGATATCTATGCCAATTAGCCTAAAATAAAAATAAAAACTAAACCCTAATTCTATTTCAAATATCAAAATCTCCCATTATCATATAACAAAATAATGAAAAAATAATTTTCAGAGGATTATGATTATACAGAAGTTCATATTTATTTATTTATTTATTTTTTTGTTAAGAACTCTATCAATAAACAAAAAAAAAAAAAAAAAAAAAGTAAATTTTTTTTTTTTTAAAGATAGCAGTACATATCCTATTGTTGGAACAATGGTCGAATTTTTGTGAATTCTCAAGTATGCATGAACAATGTTAGAGTCGAATGTACTATGGACTACAGCAATCATACAAATACTAGTTCTTCTCCTCCTTTTATGGTGAGTCGTGATCTAGTCCTTTTTTAATCAATTTCAGGTTAAATTGTAATGTGTTGGACATTGAATTGTTAACAATAATCTTGTTATGCATCATCTCTTGGTAGGACCGAATTATCGAAACGAAAAATCTAAAGATTGGGCACCCTATGATGTTTGATATACGAACAGATCATATTCAGATTTGTTGTCTCTGGAGTGAAGACCAATCATTCTATTCCTGCAATTGGAAGTGTTCTGTTTTTTTTATATATATATAGTTCAATTAATGACCTGGCTAATTTATATACCTTGTTAGTGTGTTAAATTTCCACATAAATTGATTTCGAGTGGGATTTAATCAAAGTTGCACATATCGAAAACTTTAAGCATCGTTGTGTATTTAGTAGATCAACGGTGGTATGAGGATGTGAAATCTGTTGTAATAGATATCAACTTGACATAATTGAGTTCTCATTGTTTTTATTTACTAGAAGTAGAGCTTCTCAAAATTTAAGAATTTAAGAATTCTCTGAACTGTGTTTTCGAGCCTGGAGAACTTAAGAATTTATCATTTTTGAAATTTGGTATGTTAATAACTTATGATGGTTTATAAATAAATAGTATTAAAATTAAAACATTCATTTACATAAGGGTATTATCGCCATTAAGATGGGTGTTTAAGCATCGTTGTGTATGTAGAAGATCAACGATAGTATGAGGATGTGAAATCTGCTATAATAGATATCAACTTGACAGAGTTGAGTTCTCGTTATTTTTATTTACTAGAAATAGAGCTTCTCAAAATTTAAGAATTTAAGAATTCTCCGGACTGTGTTTTCGAGCCTGGAGAACTTAAAAATTTATCATTTGTGAAATTTAGTGTGTTAATAACTTATGATGGTTTATAAATAAATAGTATTAAAATTAAAACATTTATTTAAATGAGGGTATTATTAGCATTAAGATGGCTGTTTATAGTAATGTTTTAATTTTAAATTTTAGACATGAGTATAGTTATAAATATGAGTGTGTTTATCATATTTATAGGTGTCAATATCCACAAAAAAAAAAAAAAAAAAAATGTCCAAAAGTTAGAATTCGGTGATATGCTATGATGAACCAAAGGTCTTTTAAAAGTGTCCAAAGAAAATATTTTACAAAAAAAAAAAAAATTAAGAACAAAGAAAGTAGACAATATTATCTACATCGTTTAAAGTATGTTTTCAACCCCAAAGATAAATGAAATTTAGTGCTTATTCATAATGTTGTATGTTTCTGTTTTCTGTTTATAAATTTTCATTTGAAAACAAGAAATTAATTTTCATATTTTTAGAATTTGAAAATGTGTGTGATAACAATAACTAAAAACAATATTCTGAATATATATATATATATATATATATTTATATTAAGTAATAATATTATATCATGCATTGAGTGTAATTGTTTTGAAAATATATTTTAAACATATCGTAAGAGTAACTATAGATAGATAGAGTTTATTTTGTTTGACAATGTCACAAGTTTGAATCACAACACTTACATGATTGGTAGGAATGCGGTATATATTAAAAAAAAAACCTAGTGTAAGAGTAAAACCAATATTTATATATTTATATATTTTTTAATTAAAATCAATTTAAATTAATTTAAAATTGACCAGTGTGTTTTTCATGTTTTTTAATAATGACAAAATTATAAATTTTATTAATGTTCATAAAAAAAAACATTTATTAATAATACAAAGAGCAAATAACTTTATCAAAAATAAAAAAAAAAAACCTCATCAGAAAGAAAAAAAAATTCTTTTTACTAGACGATGAGGATCAAATAAATAAATAAACTCCAACTGTCCATCCATCTTTGACTCTTTGTGCAAAGATGTACAATGGACATTAATGTGAGCAGGTAGCCTGGGTTAAAGTCCATAATACCTTTTCTATAAAAAAAAAATTAAAAATTAAAGAGTTTTATTTTTAAAAAATTTGATAATAATGAGTAAAACATACGAATGGAAGACAATTACAAAATTAACGTCAATGATAATTCACAAAAATAGTCTGGTTTATAATTTAATTTAATTGAGATAATCTTAATAGATTCATGCATTAGAGTTACATTAAAATCCCTATAAAATAATATTGTTGGGACTTAGGAAAATTATTATTTTAGATGGGTTATTTATTTATCAATAAATGAATGATTTATTAATTTATCAATAAGTGAATATTTGTTATGAAAATATTATTTATATACTTTATACGAGTAAATTGCAAACTCTTCATCTCCCCACCATCTCCTTAACACCCAAATTTTATGATCCAATTTATGATCATTATGAGGTGTTATGATATTGCATTTTCATTTATGTAACCATTAGATTGTAAGGCTATAAAAGGAGTCATTACATGTTATATTTATACCATTGATAAGTAGTAAGGAATAAAATAATCTTTTTTCTTGGGCTACTATTTTCTCTCATTTCTTGCTTTATATTTATGCTATTATGTTATTGTTTATTTTATTTATTTCATAACACGTTATCAGCACGAATCTCTAACCATTGTGTGTTTCAAGTTTCAGATTTGAAAATTTCTTATATGAAGACCAATTGTCATATGATCCAAGTTTGATACATGATAAAAGAAACTTTCTTGATGCAACCGAGAGTTCTAAGAACAGTAAAGTATTTCTTTCTCTAATTTTGGCCTAAAAAAAAAAAGAATTGGTTTATATTATTTCTCTGCTTAATTCTCCTCTTAATATTTATTGAGTTGCAAATTAAAGAAAATAAAGATTAAATGATTGTATTGCAACCAGAAGATTGCAAAAATGAAATTAATTATATTGCAATCCAAAGATCACAAAATCAAAGAGCCCGAAGCTCGATTTGATATATATTTGATAATTGTTAAATCAAAAAGCCTAAAACTCAATTTAGTGTTTGGAGATTACAAAATCAAAATGTCTGAAATTCAATTTAGTGTTTTGATATTGCAAAATTAAAAAGTCGGAAGCTTAACATAATCTCATTAGAAAATATGGATTGCAATCAAGCCAATATATAAGATTTTAAATTATCGAATGAGAACCCGAAGTTCTGAATTTCGATTAATGTGATTATTTTTGGAGCCCGAAGTTCTAAATTCATGATTTTTGATTATAAACATGGAGTTTACATATGAACTGAAAGTTCTAATGAAATTATATATTTTCGTCAAATATAAATTTTGTTTCGAACATGGAGTTCTAGAATTGCAAATCATAACTATAAAGTTATGATATAATAGAACATTAAGTTTCGATATTAGTAGGACCAAAAAGTGCAAATGTAATTTTCCTTTTGTTTTCAAACATTTTTGATCTATCTACCTATCATTGATTGTTTATATTTCACATGAATCTGACATTTTTGATCTATTATTTTTTATTGGTTATTTATATTTCACATTAAGAGACTCAACCACTATGAATGAAATATCATTTCTCCTTTATTTCTTCCTTTTTATTAAGGTATGTAAGATGTGAAATCTTATATTTTCATATACTATAAAAATATAAATTTTCATATTTCACACACCTATTAATCACAAAATGTATCAATTGTTTATTCATTAACATTTGAATTTATTCACCTTGTGATATATAGTTTTACGGTCCATTGATTTTGGTAATTTAAAATTGTTGGTTTTATTTTAAGTTGATTTACATTCATGTGGTTTTTTTTAGTAATATAATATTTATATTTCATTATTCTTTCAAAGATGAGATTTCTCATATTGCTTTGATTTATATTAGCATTAAACTTGTAATTGTAAGTTGCAACAAATCATGAAAATAACTTCATGTCATGCTAGACATTTGCTGTTGTTTTCAGTAAATTGTATGATATATCATGAATTATTTGTCCTTATATATATATATATATATATATATATATTTATATATATATATATGCTTTAAAAAAAAGGCTTTGATTACCAAGTAGATGGAGACATGATCGATGAAACATATTGAATCTATATTGTTTCAAATATTGTTCCAGAAGTAGTAATATATATTTCAATATTTTATGCTTTAAAATTGCTCCAGAAGTGGCAATATTAATAACGTATATATTTGAGCATACTATTAGTTTATATCATGTTTTTCATGGTTGAACAAAATAATTAGTTTTGATTATAAAATTATTGACATCATCCAATTTGATCAATATCATTCGTTGAAGTGAATGTTTCATATAGTCATGATGATGATTGCGGGTATTGTTATAATCAAATAATTATTAATGTTAAGGTGGACATTATAAAGGAATTTAAATTGTTCAACCAGAAATGAAATAACACCAAAACAAATTACATGAAAATTGCTACTTTGTATTTGATTAGATCTGGAAAATCTACAATATAAGAAATTGTCCCTAGACCATTAAGAATATCATATCCGACCAAGTAAGTATTTCAATATAATTTACTCATTGTTATTTTGATTTAATTTATATCACACAACTAATTTTATGAGTATGCTATGTGGTAGTCACTACGTTGGATCTTCCACATCAAAAATAAATTTAGTTTTATTTTTCTGTGGTCCTTAATATTATTGGAGTTGATCGATATATATATAACCAGAAGTTTCAAAATCAAATCCAATTTAGAACTTGCAATTTTTTTTTGCTGAATATGAACCCAAAATTCTGAAATTTGAATCTGAAGTTTTGAATCAAAAGATGATTTAAATTTCCATTGTTAGATAAATATTTGGCTACTCAAATATTTGAAATGGAAAATTCAAAGGCTTAAAACTCTTAATATTAATACACATCAGAATCTGAAGTTCTAAATATATATATTATTAGAATCCGATGTTATCAATTCCAAACTAATTAGACTTGTAGCTCTGTATTTAATTGTTGATATCAAATTTAATTAAAACTAGAAGTTCTAAATTTGATCCAATAACAATTATTTTCATTTGAAAAGTAAATTTGTGATTTTATTTTAAGATCCTGAAGTTTTAAACATGTGATTTTTCAATTATGAACTAGCAGTTCCTACACGAACCTGAAGTTCCCAAAAATATGTGAGTTTTTAAGAACTAGACATAAGAACATGAAATTTGAGGAATTGAAGTTCTTATTATATTCTTTTATTTAAAAATATTCTATCTCATTTATTTTGTCTCGTGCCAAAAGAATTTATCATATTTCTTATATTATATGATTACATATTAGTGAATGTCCCTGAAGGACAATAAATTTTACTAAAAGTAAACGATGTATCAAAATATTGAAATATTTTATATGGATATCCGTTTCATAACTAATTAATTTTTACTAGTGAATATCCTCGAAGGACAATAAGACCATGTACATTAGTCCTTAAAGGACATTATGACAAAATAAACTATATGACAAAATAAATGAGTTTATGTGGAAAATTATTATGATGCATATAATTCCTTGAAGTAAATTTTATCGTTGTTAGAGGGAGAATTATCATAAGTTAATAAACGACGTAAAATTACAAGGTATGCATCATTTTGTGAATTGCATGATATTCAAATGATTCAAATAAAATAATAAAATTACATTCTGCTAATATATAAACCCAGGGTGGTTGTTCCTGTAAAACAATTCATGAAATGGCAGTAAAAATCATCTGTTTGACAAAAGTAGTAAAAGACGATTTTAGTTCAAAAGATATGGTTCGTTGAACTAAAATTAAAAGATCATGATCATATTTAAAATAATAGTCGAGTGATAGATAAATCCTCATCATATAAGGCTCTTGAAGAGCTAGTATCATAAGTGAAAATAAAATCCTGAAGAATTATATAGAAATGTTAATCTCTCTTATGAGACCGTTGAAAAAAATAAAAGAATCTCAATTGTTCCAATAGAGGCATGTGTATTAAATTTAATGCGATTATACTTCTCTTGGAGAGATATTTGTATAGAAAGACATGTATAGTGTATATTTATCAGTAAAATTATTAGAATAAGCCCTTGAAGAAGCATATGAATTATATAATCACAATGAAATATATTGGTATAGAAATTGAGATCATATATTATTTGCTTTATATATTATGAAAAATGATGAGAGACTTGTATTATAAATTATAGAAATGTCGATATATAAATTATTAGCAAATAAAGGGCAAAGTTATACTCATGTAAAACTTTAAATCTTTGGACATGTAGTCCACATGTTTGATGACATCTAACTTATCGAATATTTTTCGTACGAATTAAGATAAAAGGTTTATTGTAAAAACTTGTTTGACAATGAATAAAAATCATTGAAGGATTTAAATGTCTGAAGCAAGTTATTCAAAGCTACATGAAGTTTTGTATAGTGAAAATTAACCAATAAGAATGCATGTAGTGTATTCGTCATGGTGAATATTTATTAAAATAATTATATGTTGATTGTGTAAAGCTTAGTAAAAATTATGCCAAGTTTATAAATTATATATATCAGAGGAATAATTTCTAAAAATAAAAAGTCTTAGAAAATAATATTTAGTCACGGCTAACGAGTATGACATTAAACATGAGTCAATATATATAAAGAAAATGTTCTGAAGTATTTTTCCATGGATAAAACATATCGAATGGATTCTTCGATATTTATTCCATAACTTAAAGTGGTGTATGAACTCCTCTTGTTATTGAAGAACTTTAGGTCCTGAAGTACCAAATATAAGTTCAACTTGTGTTTTTATAATAAAACAACATGATATTGTATATAAACAAGTTGAACCAATTCAGAAATCGATTTTATTAAATTTCTTTACATATGATCTTCAAAAAGGTGGTGATATAAAAAATACACTCAAGTTTCAATCTTGCAGATATATTTATAAATACAGTACCAATTGCAACAAACTAAATCATGGTACATGATATCGGGATGCAATATCTTTGCAAAATATTGAAACATCCACGTCAGAATGATGGGGAGCGTATTTATTACTTTATCAGCGGGAATTATTGATTTTGGAGAAAATATTACATACTGTACTCTTTTTTCTTCACTAGGTTTTTATCCCATAAGGTTTTTTCTAGTAAGGTTTTAACGAGGCAGTTTTGTGCCCCAATTATCTTCAAAGGTTAATTTGATATGTAGATGAATATTGTACTCTTTTTCCTCTGCTAGTTTTTTTTATCCCATTGGGTTTTTACTAGCAAAGGTTTTTACTAACAAAGGTTTTAATGAGGCATATTCTCTATACGATGGACATCCAAGGAGGAGTGTTATGAAAATATTATTTAAGTGGATGTCCACATTTATATACTTTATACTAGTAAATTGCAAACTCTTCATCTCCCCACCATCTCCTTAACACCCAAATTTTATGATCCAATTTATGATCATTATAAGGTGTTATGATATTGCTTATTCATTTGTGTAACCATTAGATTGTAAGGCTATAAAATGAGTCATTACATGTTGTATTTGTACCATTGAGAAGTATTGAGAAATAAAATAATCTCTTTTCTTGGACTACTATTTTCTCTCATTTCTTGCTTTATATTTATGGTATTATGTTATTGTTTATTTTATTTATTTCATAACAATATTTGTTAATTTAAAAAGGAGTTTTATGTTTTTACTTTTTTTTTTAAGTTTTATGTTTTTACTTGTATATATACTATGCATATTTCGACCAAGATACATAAGTACATATATATAAGTTAATAAGTACTTACATATTAAAGGTTATCGAAGGTTTAACAAATGTTGAACTATTTTTCTTGCCTTCTAATACAACATCAAATATTCAACCATACGATGCTAGGATTATTCGAGCACTAAAAATTCATTATTGATGTTGTTTCTACTCTAGCATCTTGGATGGCTACGAGATAGGAGCAACAAATCCCAAAAAAATTAACATATTGGATGCTATGAAATTTATGAATGCAACTTCGAATATTGATATGAAGATAACAATCATTGCAAATTGTTTTTTACATTGCACGATCCGTTCAGATGAAGATATGCCACTAATATGGCTTCTGAACCACAAGTTGGTGAAGATAAAGGCATCGATAGATTATGTGAAGCCATTTCTGGTCTACAATATAGAAATGTGATGGATGTTGATCACCTTTTGAATTATCCTAGAGAAAATGATATAGTGATGGAATCGTTTACTGATGAAGAAATTATTCAAGGGTAATGAATACGTCTATCGATGATCATGATTCAGATGACAACAGTGTTTTTACCGAGCGTTTCTCCAAAAGAGGCTTTTCAAGCAATAGCAACATTAAATAACTTCTTACTACAAAATGAAAATATATATATATATATACTAATATGGTGCATGATTTGCAAAAAATTAAAGATCAGATTGAGTTCGGTTTCAATACACAAAAGGCAAACGACTTTAGATGCATTTTAAGAAAGATTTGAATTGAGAAAATAGAAGTTATTAAGTTTTTTTATTTTATTTTATTTTATTTTATTTTAAGGAAGCTGTTAAGTTAAAAGTTTATTGATATGTATTATGAATTTTTTAATGTTATTCATTTAGCAAGGTTATTAATTTAGTACACCCGAGTCGGGACCGAAAGATTTTATTATTTAAACAGGGTTATTAATTTATCGAACATTCATTTTTCGAAGTTTTATTGTACATATATATATATATATACTCAATATTTTATTGACACTCAAACACTTTAAAGTTTTCTTTTCCTCTCCATTGTTCGTTCACTCTATAAATAAATAAATTATTAAAAAAAAAATAATTTTGAATTCTTTACTATTTCATTTGCTAAAATTCGAATAAGTATGCATTCAATTTATTTTGTCTGCTATTTTTTTTTCTATGTTTCGTATTGAATAAGTTTTTGTCATTTTTTAAAAATGTTTAGAGACCAAGATAGTTATATCTTTTTTATCGAGATACATTCTTTTTAAAAGAATAAAATTATAGTATAAGGTTTGTTGCCGGGTATGAAATTACGTTCATTCAGTTGGACAAAATCACATGTTCAAGTCGCCTCACCACATGTAGCTAGTATATCAAAAAAAAAAAAAAAAACAAAACAAAAACTTTAAGCTTAATTTAGTCAATAAGTTTTGGATTTGCCCCTAAATGTGAGGATATTAGTTTTTAGATTGATTCATTTTTGTGTCAAAACGATCAAATCGCTTGTAATTATTTAGTTGCCTTTTGTGTTCGTCTAGATCAATTCATAATGGCAAAACAACTTTAGAGGCATCATTGACAAATTCAAAAGTTGGCGATTATGGTGTGTTTCCATTTTGAATTGAACTCTTGAACACACTCACCTAGTGGTGGCCATGGTTCGGTTTCGGTTTCAAACCGGCGGTTTCGGTTCTGTGGCCACCCAAAACCGAAACCGTAACCGGAAAACCGGTTTGGTACACAGTTTCTAGCAGGCGGTTTTACGGTTTCGTATACGGTTTCTAACCGGCGGTTTTACGGTTTTCGGTGTCGGTTTAGGTTTAAAAACCGACGGTTTTGGGTTCGGTTTCGGTTCGGTTTCGGTTTTTCAAAAAAAAATTCAAAAAAAATACCACGTGTCAGCTTCTGATTAGTCGATTTTTTTTTTTTTTTAAAAAAAAACCGGCAGTTTAATCGCAGTTAAAACCGCCGGTTTTTGACGGATTTTAGAAGTACCCAAACCGAAACCGTAACCGGTTCAACCGGTTTTGAAACCGCCGGTTTCGGTTTTGGTTTCGGTTTTGGGACGGTTTTTGGAAGTATGGTTTCAGTTAAACCGCGGGCAAAACCGTCGGTTTAACCGAAACCATGGCCACCTCTACACTCACGCCATGCATCTCATCTGTTTGTATATTTCTATCTATAATTTGTTTCTGATTGTGTTATGAAAACGATTGCGCTTGTGTCTTGTAGTGTTCAAAAAAGCGTTGGGTGCTAGGCGGGCTGGCGCCTAGCTCCTAGGTAATTCTTCAACGAATTTGGCCGGTGGAGTGGTCAATGGAAGCATCAAGTCAAGATAACGAAGAAGAAGAGATAACGAAGATGACTTTGGAGTTTTTGACTTTTGGGCGGTAAATGAATCCCAAGTCATAACGACGTTTCATTTAAAAAAAAAAAAAAAAAAATTCGTCATATGTGAACACCGATTAGGCACCTTTCCGCTTACACTCACCAATTACCATCTATTTGGTGCGGCCGACGGCCACCTAGGCCGATGTCGTTGTCGCAGAGTCATGTTGTGGAGCTCTTCCCAACTTTGGTTAAGACCACGACTTATTGTCGCAATTTGCATATCACAATAGCAGGTCGTAAAATTACCTATTTCTTGGCAATAAGTTTTGATCATTCGGTGCGACGTAGCATAGTACCGCAATGATCAGGTCAAGACATGAGGTTGCATAATAGTCAAAAGGGAATGCTATATGTCTTTACCATTTGTCTTTCCCATTAATTGCTTGACACGTATACACTTTTTCATTTAATAAAAAACTCACTTTTTGCTGTAAAACTTGTTTACTTCTTTACCCCTGATGGCTGCTTCGATCATTTTATTAACAAGGGGTAAAAACATAAACAAGCTTTACAGTAAAAAATGAGAGCTTTTTATTAAATAAAAAAATGTATACGTATCAAGCAATTAGTAGAAAATGTAGATAACAATCCCCATAGTGAAATTCTTGACAATAACTTTTGTCTAATCATCACGACATAAGATTGCAACATGCCAAGTTGAGATATGGGTGTAGCGTAACTGTCGATTTTCTGACAGTAACTTTCTCGTGTTATTTCACAACGTGAAACCATGACATGTAGGTCGCGATAATGTAATTGCTGAGAACAGGCAACATGTAGAGCACGGCCACCTTGGTCGCAAGGAGAGATCGAGAGGGGGTCTTGAGAATTGAAGACAATGGCCCTTCAAAACCTTAAGCTGTGTGAACTCCCCCTTATCCAAAGTCGCGGAAGTTAAACACAGATATGGCAGTTAAGAATGGAAGGAATGTCATTAGAGATGGGAATGGCTTTGTGGTAGCTGCGTTGGAAATAACAAGGGAGTCCTTAGGTTTTATGGAGTCAGCACATCAGAAATATCAAAGTACTGTTCCAGGAAGTCAGCCCATCATAAATTTGTATTACATGGCCCTGCCCAGATCATCTAAATATATACCCAGTAAAACATCCAAAGCAATAACCATTCTTACCAAAATATTCTAAGAGCTTCGAGTCATTTCTATAGTACCCCCACCTGAATGCTGTTACCTCCTCCAAGCACTCTAATAATATATAATTAGGTCAAAATAATGGGCAAGCCTAGATCGAAAGCATCACCTGTCAATACCACACTTCTCCTGCCAACCAATCCTTCAAATTTGAAACCTGCTTCAGCACACAGACAACAATACAGTAAATATAACAAAAAATCCTCAACACCACATTTGGTCTCCAAATTTGTTGTAGCATTTGATACTTTGCCGGCTTGAATTCTCATTATATACAAAGCAGTCTTAACTATGCACTCAAAAACCATAAAAGAGCTAAAAGAAAGCTAGTAAGGAGAAATTATTTGTAAGTTCTTTGTGAGTTATAGACAGATGGAAAAGCAGACGCCTATAAAAAAGCCCATGGACGATCATTTGTATATGACCTTGGTATACATTCACAACCATATGGGGCATAATAATGTACATAACTGTTGAGATTTCATCCTTGGTTTATTTATCCGAGAAGCCCCCATAAAGGAGCAGCGAAGTATTAACATGATGCCTTTCAGGCAGGAGCTGCTCTGTTTTTGGAACAGCAGTTGTTTGTTCCTTGTCTGAGAAAGGGAATGCAAGAGACAGGGAAAGGGATGCAGAGACATCATCCTCTTCCTTGTCCGTCACCTCATCCGGAGGACTGACCTGATTATTATTTTTCTCTACCACTCCAACAAAGAAAGGCAGCATTCCCTTATTTTGAGGTTTTGTCTCTGCCCCTAAAGCAAGCTCGAGATTTGGAACCGCATCATCCTTCAACGAGAGCTCTTTCCACGGCATGCCATTGGGACCCAAATGGAAATCTTTTGCATGTTGTGAACCAACAGGAAAGAAGTGCCTCTCAGTAGTTCCTATGTCCTCAGGAATATCTTTTTCATCACAGAATTCTACACATCTCTTCTCCTCAACTGAAGAACAGGGACCCAGATCGTCTATTTGGGATGAAATACCATCGCTAAAAGAATCTCTATCTCTAGAACTGCTACATCCATATGTTCCACTAAAGCCTGTCTTCAGCTTCTTGCTAGTACTTTTCTGATCAACAAACACCTCGTTCCATGACATTTTTTGACCTGTTACAACACAGGGTTGTGGTGCAGTCTCCGTGAGATCCAAATGTGGACGTTTCTGGCAATTGGACTGCCAACAGTGCAGTCCTTCATGATTCAGGTCTCTATGTAAGGCAGTTTCTGTGTCTGTATACCCATCTTCCTTCAAGTCCCTTTCAAGGTCAACCGGTTCTCTGCCACTTTTCACTATATCAGGCTGTTTTTCAAGAACATCTTCCATCAAGTCCATTTCAAGGTCAACCGGTTCTCTGCCACTTTTCACTATATCGGGCTGTTTTTCAGGAACAATGATTCCCTCAGTACCAACAGGGAATATCTTCACTGATGAACTGTCTTCAACAAACGAAGTACCTCCAAGCATTTCTGTCTTCTCACCTTTGTTAGAGCCACGATTAATTCTATCTGCTTGAAGACAGGATTTGAGTTGTGTGTCCTGTCCACACTCCAGAAGACTACCTTCTTCCTAGAAAAGCAATGAACTTAAATCAGCATCCACTAAAGACAGTAAATATAAGATGTCAAAACAAGAGATCATGTCTGAAACAAAGTCAACATCAATGTAAGCAACAAGGAAATTGACAGAGGAAATAGGAAGCAGAGAATAGAACATAGACAACAAAACATTAAGATCACAAACACATGGAACCTACTTGGTTGAGAGGTACTAGGAACCCACTGATAAGCATATGGCAGAGAAATGACAATCGACTGCAGTATTATAGAATTTCAAATTTATCAGGCTGATCAACCTTCTGACAAAATCCCACTCAAGCGACAACAGATTTTCTTGGGAAGACAGAAACAAGTACCATATACCCAAAGCTACCAACGGCAAATAACAAGACAAAAATTTAATGTTCAAGGAACTATGCTGCCTGTATCTACCAACAATTATATATAAGTATATAACAACCAACTACAAATTCTTGTGAACTAAAATTTCAGAATGATAATTAATGTAATACAGATGCAGTTCAACTTTTATAAATTACCCTTACCAATGCCTGAATTTTTGTATAAAGTAGAAATCTTAATTTAGCAATAACATTGTGCTTGGTCATTCCACATCTCTTTGAACAATCAACATTAGCACCAGGGCTTTTATAAAAGGTTACACATAATCTGATCTATTTATACCCTTAAGAAAGATGTGCTATATCTGACACAAAATGAACTTTCCATCCTTTTACCTTACAATGAAAAGTCTGGCTAGAAGTTTAGTCATTATGTTTATTAAACTGTGATACTAGTAAGCAAACATCAAATCAATGGCCGCTTCTAATAGTCCATCCTTTGACAACAGAAAGGCATGCAGAAGTATCCATTGCCTAAAGCAATAATATAAAACAACCAGGAGCATGCCGTTAACTGAGTTAACACATGCACAGACCTTAAGTAAGCAGTCCAGCGTAATACAACTCAGCAGCTGATACAGAAGCTTTCATGAATGTTTAGAAACCTAACGCCTGATCAGCGTCAGATTCTAAAACTAATTAAGATCTAACATTTAACTAAGCCAAAGACAAAAGCATGTTCTATAATTTGTATATCAGATATGCATGTTCTATTATTTGTATATCAGATGAGCATATTCTATAATTTGTATACCAGATAAGCATGTTCTATAAATTAAATATACTATGAATTTAAAATGCATATATGAGTGTGCATGTGTCTATAACTCTATATCTGTGTTCGTTTAAGTAAAACAGGCAACTTTTTACTATTATTTTCTAAAATTAAAGAAGAAGAATTCTAAAGGAAAAGAAGGTTTGTCCCATCAAACTCAGCCTTATTACACCCAGAGATAGATAACTACAAGCTGTAAGGGTGAACATAGTTCTTAGCAGAATTAAAAAAGAAAAAAATATATATATGTCAGAAGATAATAGCTTTCAGCACTAATTTTGATTCCATCGTATAGAGTGAAAAAGAAAATACAATAAAGAAAGCATGTATAAAAGAAAGAAAATAATATTGTTTTAGGAAAACAACCAGACAATAAAAATTCTGATCAGACTGGATCTACTGTGATTTTCATCATACCATCAAATTAAAAATACCCATTTTACCACCACTTTTCACATACTTGATCTAGTTTTAATCTAATATATATGGATCGAGCAGTAAGAAAGATTATATAAATTTACTGAACCGTGCAGGTAGATAGCATACAAATAAAGAGTTTAATAATCTCTTTATCAAGTGTATAAATTACCTATTTCTGTTAACTCCCTAATGTATGAAAACAATCACATGCCAGCCAGTCCGAAAAAACAAAATCCAGAAATAAGGGCATAATATAAAAACCAAACTGTTACCGAGGCAACCACATGAAATTTACACTTAATAACATGCCGAAGATATAAAAATTACCAGGGAAGGTAGAATGCATCTCATTTCTGGGAACAACTGTGCATCTATTGTTGCCGACTTTGCCGAGAATCCAGAGTCAAGTCTACCATCTTGTTGCTCAGAGTTAGCCTGTGAACCTAAATATTCTTTTTCAGCTACCTTGTTATCATGATCCCCATTACCCATGATACATGTCTTATCAGGTTCATAGGCTGTTGAGGCTATGTCGTGAGAGCTATCACATGCAGATAAATCTTTATCTACATGCTTGGGTAAACGTAGGTTCTTAGACAAAGACATGGCATCAGCAGAAACATCTCTGTCCAGGGACGCCATATTCAAACCAGTTACACATGGATTCTTTGAGGAATCTGAGCAATTCAGTTTCCTTACCCTGAACACACCCCATAAGAAAAAAAGCATATTCCAACCTGCCAAAGAAATAACAAAATTCAAATTTACCGTGATTTTAAGTAAACATTTGTATATTTAAGAAGGCCAAAAATCCTGCATGTCATGATGCTTTGATCAAATTTCAGCAGCAAAGTAATTTTCAACCTCAGAATGTTCTCATGACTCTTTTTAGTGAAATAAAAATGACAGTAAATTATGTAAAGATGCATGATCATAATAAAGAAATAGTATCAAGTACATGTTTTAACCTCAACATATATCAGAATTCTGAAACACAAGAGTTACACATGCACGCAAATTAAGGTAACTTCTCAAAAATAAAACCTGAGCATGTCATTGAAATTCAAAAAGGAAAATCAAAATACAGAAGTCACAGTAAACATTTTTTTTAATAAAAGAGCGTCAACCTCGCCCACTAATAGTGAGAACTTTTTTCTAGATAGAATGGCTTAGACCTCATAATTAAAATGGACTCCAGCCCCTATGACCAACTTGAGTTTGGTGATCAGCTTAAACAAGACTTGTCAAAGTTCTAAAGCCATACCCTTAACAGCCATTACTCTTGATGGGAAAATTTACAAAAATTTTCATTTCTTTGACCATTAATATTGAACCATCAGTATTTAAAATGATAAACTATGAAAAGAAAATGCAAATTTTGAATTCAAGCAAAAGATATAAAGTCAGCTAAAATGGTCACAATCAAGGCCAGTGACTTAATACAAAGTAAATGAAAGAGGGGATCACAAAAACAGGAGAATCAAATGGAGGGGACACAAAAAGAAAAAAGGGAAAAAAAATAAAACGAAAGGGACATGAGTGGGATCTAGATAACAGCCTCCGATACAAGTGATACGTGCCCTAAAATAAACAATAATGACATATTGGGATTATATGGCCAATCTCATGCAATTGATACCAAGTCCCTATCAAATTGGTATAACATGAGTCAGAAAAAAATGGCCATATCTCCAAGCAAATTTGGATAAATCCATATCTATGACTAGATTAGTGTAAAATGATGACTATACAGTTTCTGCAACTTCCACCAATCAAAATAACAAAGTGGCTTGTTATCACAACTTAAAGGTTCAACAAATAAACCCCAACAATAAACTGAAAAAGAAAGGAGAAGTTATTAATCTCAATTCAATAATACTGTCTATCTTAGTTCATAGATCTTCGAATCAAATATGGATAGCATATATCATAGAAATATCAAAATTAAAGAGGTCATTAAATGATAAGCAGACTGTATCAATGCCCAGATAGCAATATTTAATGGTGCAAGCCACACAATTTCAAAGGCAACAAATAGATAGCCTGCACACAAATTTCAAAGGCAACAAACAGATATAACACTTTCGCATGACCTTAGGGTAGATGCAAAGCACAGGATGTTATCAAAAAATGCAATGAAGAGGTACATTTAGAACTTCCAATAGTTTCACAACTAATGCTTACGCTGACAGTTTTCAGGAAGCTGGCTGGAGGGGAAAATTAGAATTTCAACACCATCTTGGTTTCCCTTCAGGGCTAAATCATTCTTAATCATGCTATCCAGCAGGCCCTTGTAGTTTCTCTCGTAACTGTGGCAGAATGAAAAGGCATAAAAAATAAGTAATAGGAAATAAATGCTTCAGAAAGACCACAACAAAATGTAAAATCAATAAGTGTGCATATATTTACCTCTCAAGGTCTTTGGCAAAGAAGTAAAGAGCAATGTTATCTTCTTTAGCACCATCTTCATGAAACTTCATAGGCCATGTGCTCAAGCGAGGTACTTCATTCAAGTGAATTTTCAGTGGAAACTTGTTCACTACTTCAAGAACCTTTGGTGACGCACAAGATGATAGATGTGCTTGCATTCCACCACATAAATCCGGTAGTTTTCCACCACTATGCACCTCAAAACTTCCCCTGCACATAAGCAACAAAAGTTCACCTAAATCGAAAGTTCAAGATACTAGATGTAAACACCAATGAAACCAAACAGAGAAGAATGAAAGCAAGTTCTCCAAAGAAAGAAAAGAATAATTAATTAGTAGGAAGAGAATCCTACTGCCAAATGTATTCATGCACTGGGAAGGCTGACATCTTAAGAGACATAGCTGCCAAGGCATGTCCAGACCAGTCTCTAACTGCAGTCTTTCCAACATAAGGGGCCACAGAATTCGAATCCCCCACTCTCAAAGGTAACACCACATCAGCGGAATTTCCACTTAATGGCTTCAAATGATTGACAGTTGTTTGTTTGTAAGAATCAGAGATTGAGCTTTGTAGGCTTTGCACTTCACCTTCAACATGAATCATATTCTTTGTTTTATTTGCAAGTGAATCTTGAGAAGCTCTCTCACAATTCAAATCCATGCTTGTCATGCACGACCCATCCATCTGATCATTTACTCTATTTCTTCCATATGCTACAGATAACTTAGGTATGGCAGCCACAATTGCAGCTTTCAACTTATTACCTTTGATCATCTCTTCTCTAGAATTCCTTCCAGCAGATATATCAATAGCAGAACCCTGTAGACTGCCAATGGGGCAACAATCTACATCATGGCCCACTTCTTTACATTTTTGACAGATAACTTTTGAACCCGTTATAAGATTAGGCCTTGGGTGACTAAAACTGGTTTTTTCACCCTGATTTGTTGATTCCACTGACCGAGGTACATCTTGCAAAATTTCACTACTATTATTAGATGGTCTCTCAGCAGTCCATGAAGAACTTGATGATGGTTCATCCTTGGGGATAACTATGTTTGGCTTCTGTTCGATTACAGAAATAGAATTTCCACTGGCAGATAAAGCTCCAACTACATTGCAAAAAATAAATAAATAATATATCTTAAAATTTTGCCAGACCCAAAAAGAGAGGAAAGCTAAGTTTGATCAGAACATAAATTGTAAAAGGAAGTGTACAAAGTACAAACAAGATAAATAGAACTAAAAATATTTATATTAAGAAAACAAGGTCATACCTGGAGTAACTGGAACTTCTAGAGCTTTACGAGATAAATTACTGATCGATTTTGATAATGTACTTAATTTTCCTTCAGATTTCACGACCTTTGACTCTCTGTTGTTTGCAGATGAAGGAGATGTAGTTTCACTGCGAGAAGCGAGCTTCGGATCAACCTTCGGCGTTGAGACAGCAGAACCAGCAACTGTTGAACCAGCAAGAAGCCGGTCCAACTTAGGCAAATTTTTTCTTTCAAAAGTATTTCGCCCTTTCACTTGTTTTAATGGTTTCAAATCTTGAATTTTAGAATATCTAGGTGATAGCATTTTAAATTTTGATTCACTAGTACTTGAACGGCCAGGATTTGATCTGAATGACATAGACTTGCCCATCATTCTAGGATGCCCTTCCTTCATATCAAGGGATGTTTGCTCTCTATTACCCTTATGCTTTTGAGGAACAACCTCATCAACAGCTTTCACTTTTGGTTTGGAATTCAAGGTGCTAAATGAATTGGATTTTAATAACGTACCTGAACAAAGAAAACCAACAAATGGTTGCTCAAAATAATACCCAAATGAATCACAGAAGAAATAATCTTGAGCATCTGCATTTTCAAAGAATCAAAGAAACAAAGAAGAAAAAAATTTAGCTCACAAAGCCATTTGTTTACCCTTGGGAGTTTGAAGTAGCGGACCAGTCGAACGTGCAGTTTCCAAAACGTTACTGCTGGAATGATTACTAAAAGATGCCGGTCTCACTTTCCCCTTATCTAAGCTCTTGAATGAACTATCCCGTGATAGTGCAGGCATTCTGCAGGGGCTGGATGATTTTGGTGATCCCAGACTTGTTTCAATAGCCTGCCTTTTAGACGCAGGCGCAGCCTCTAAATTTTCTGCAAATCTCTTACCAGAACTTTGTGTACTTGCACTCGTTTTGTTTGTTCTTTTACCCTCAACATCTGAACCTTCAAAATTCAATTTCACAAAACGATCAGTATGTCAAGTATCTGGGTCTACAGTACACTGAATTTTCATTTTTTCTTTCTTTCTTTCTATCTATCTTCTTCTTTTTGTCCTTCTAAGCAACATGTTATTTCAGCTTCACGTACCTTGCTTCTGGCTTTCAGTGTCCTCGGCAAGTTGGCATTCCTCGCACAGCCAATTACCTTCGGGAACTTTCCTAAGCATTTCTCGCATGCAATAGCTGCGTGATCAATGGCCATGATGGTGTTAAGGATTCAACTGAATATAAACACAGCTATTACTACAAAATAGAGATAAGAGTATATGCTTACGTGTGCTCTGCACCATCACTACACTTACTACAAATAGCAAGCAAATCCTCCCGTCCTGCATCTCCACAAATATCACATACTTTTACCTGTTTAAGACAGAAGAAATATTCAGCAAGCATTTCCATTTTCCAGCTAAAAAACAGAAACTATAGTGAAATCACAACATGGAAAAGGGGGATAGAATCCTCCAATCGAAAACAATAAAAGGATAATATAAATAAAAAAATTTTAAAAAAAGAGCAGAGAGTGAAAAAGGAATAAAGTTCAGAAACAAAGGACAGATAAGCATATTGTCCATCTGGCTCCTCTCAAGAGTTGAGAAACTAGAGTTCCTTAGCCAAACAATTGAAAATGAATTTCAAGAGAGTCCAACTATAACATTAAAACTCGGCTTCCATTTTCTTCAACACATAAATCAAACTTAATAATTATTTTTAGGCCATACATTTGTATTTTAGACACATCAAACACTCTAATTATGTATTTTATATTTTCATTATGAGAACACTCAAACACATAAGGATTCCTTTCCAAAAGAATAGCATTCTTCAACCTAATAATATATCACTAGTATTTACTCTTAATACAATAGCAACCCTTGCACAAGTGCATCGAAAAGTCTAAAATGATGATTTACTGATTCACTCAACACAACACACAAAATTGCTGCCAACCCAACCACACCCCCCGAAACCCAAATAGAGTAATAATAATAACTAAGCTTCACTAAGTTGTTACAAGGTTGGGAAGATAATGGAACTACATCCATGCCCCAAATGAAGTCAAGAAAGGTAACTTTAAAGACCTCTGAAACTTACAGCCAATGCTTTCAGATCATTCTCCTCTTTCTTCTCTAAATGACCCGGTATAAAATTCTTCCAGGGCTAAAACTGTATCAAAAGACATCCAATTGTAACCAGTTCACTACACACACACACACACACACACACACACACACACACACACACACAAAAAAAAAAAAAAAACCTAAAACACAATAAAAAAATCTTGGCAGATTGATGATCACATAAGCTTTCTGGATTGTTCCAAGCTAAAACTAAACTAAGAGACATGAGAAGGCAAGCAAGATGCATTTAATAAACAAATATAAGATATAAAACAAAAGCAAAAAGATTGTTGAGCTTACCGGTTGTTCATATATGCTTTCTAAGTTAATTTCAACAGAATTGAAAAGGCACAAAGTTAAAAAGCCATCACTCACATCATGTTCAACAATGTCTGACCCGTCACTCTCATTTCCAGACATGGCTTGTAAAGGAGGCTCCTGCTTCTGCTTCTGCTTGTCAGATAACTCTTGCTCATCTTGGCCTCGACATTTAAAAGCTTCATCAGGTGAATCCCCACTACCCTTGTCAGTATGTGGTTCTGACTTGGGAGTCGTTTCTGTCGTGACTTCAGTACTATCTCCAATATGGCACTTGTCACTTTGAGAACGTGTAAATGGACTCTGCGTCTTTGGAGAGCTAGCACCAGCATCAGATTTTATTACCAAAGGCGCCTCTAACAAGTCTAATTTCTGGGAAAATGAAGCCTTTTCATGTCTTTCTGGACCTAAACTACACTCTGATGCTGAACTATGAACGAAATTCTTAATGTCTACAATTCTGTCATGATGGCCCACAGCTGTATTTGCATCATTGGCTCTACTAATACATGATATATTATCATCATGGCCTTCTACACCTTTGGAATCATCAATCTTATTTGGCAAAATTCTCTGACCTGAAACATTTCCTGGTTTTGGAGAGAGTTGTACCTCTGTACCAGAGGACAACTTCGGATGCATCCCAAAATCTTCCAAAGCATCATATGTCTCCGGAGATCTCATGGTTGCTTTACTTTCAGCATTCTCAGACAAAGAGTCATGACTTGAATTGACACTGAGCATGTTACTTGTTTCACTGGCTGTATGTTGAAGGCTGTCACATGGTCTACTCTTGCATGAAGGTAAAACGTCTCCATCATTGATAGAGTAGTGACTAGCCGTAGTTTCACGACAGGTTTCATCAGAGAACTCATCAGTCTTTGATCCCATGAGAGCTCGTTTAAGATGCATACAAGATGAACAAGGAGCAGAACACACGTTACAAGTTCCAGATTCTACTCTCATACGACTTCTCTGTTTCATAGAAGTCTTACCAAATTTATTTTCAGCCTGTGATATTACCTACTAAAAACAAACAAAAAGTTAATTGAGAATAAAAGCCAGGAAAAGAAAATGCCACACCTTCCAAGAAAACACTGTAGCAATTCCCTAGAGGACCAGAAAATTTTGTAGATAAATCCCAAGTCAGCAACAAAGTTATAAATTTAGTGAATCGAACTAATGTAAAAGTTTAAAAGATATCTCTGAACTACAGCACATTCAAAGAGACTATTCAGAAAATAAATTTAATATTCAGGTTATTAATCTTCAACTAAATGAAATCCTAAAGCAAAATTGCACATTAGACTATGAGAATTAACCAAAAGACAAAACTCATTTGGCTTGAGAAATTATCATCAATTAATTCCCAGTAGGCAAATCTAATTCAGCAACCGAACTTTGTCTACTACAGAGATATAACATCAATAAACAAACGTCACAGCCGCAGTAACAATACCTTTTCAATTGGCTAGCGGCTAGCCTACATACTTCAAACATGTTTGCCTATATATAAAATTTATATATAATAAATATATAAGTTATGTTGTTTTGTGGTGTATTTCCCATCTTTTGTGTAATTTGGCTAGAAAGCAATAGGATAGTTTTTTTAACAAACTTAAAGAGGTGAGTAATTTCCTTTGAGATAAAGCGTATTACCTAGATTCTTTGTGAGATTCATTATAAATATCTATTTGTCACAAATGAATCAACATAATTTCAATATTTTTTATAATAAAAAACAAAAGAAAACTACATATTAAAGCAAAGAAAAAGAAAAGGATGTACAAGTGAAAAAGCTGTCGACAGAACAAAACAAAGAAGGACTACTGGAAAATTCATAACTGACCAAATTAAAAACTGGAGACTTCTTTCAGCAGTACAATGTCAGGCCCCTTCCAATTTCACATAGAAGTCTGTTAAAAACAGCACTTCTTAAATAAAAAACTTAAGGAGCCCCCTATGCTATTATAAGTCGAAACTCGAAATAATAACATCCCTACTCATTCAAGCAAATGAAGTTCATATAAATAGTTATTTGATTAAAAAGTTCAAAAATACAACAAGCTCACCCTAATTTAAGCTTCCATCAATAACCTTCCATTATTTTACTTAACAGAGTCAGGTGGACTCATGATTAGTTTCTTCTTAATCTCTTGAGATTAAGTACCGATAAACCTGAGGGAAAAAGAGTGATTTTTTAAGAAAGAACATGAAATGCAAATTACCCTGTTATCTCACCATGTTCTTCTGAATACTAAGATCTGGCTCTTCTATAGGTCCTTGCATGCAGAAATGCCCTCTCAATACTGGTGTGATCTAAACAGCAAAAAAAAATTATGTCACTTACTATCTCAAATACTGCTACTGAGGAACTGATATGTATTATATGAAAAATCACTTCACCCAACTCAATCTCATAAGAACACAAAACGAAGTATTACAGTCAGTGAAGCTACAAGGCCAGCAAGAGCGCAAAGGACCCAAAAACCCTAATTACTAGAACACAATCAAAATCAAACCCACCAGAATTGAAATACCAAATTATTCAATCAAATATTAACTCGATACCCAAAAAAAAAATCGAGATTCAACAATAAACTAATAAAAATCCATTGTTCCAAAGTCCAAACCAATTAACACAGAAACCAAACAACATATAAATAATCAGTTTATAAACAACAAAACCCTAATCGAAAACGACATCCTTGCCTCTATTCCGTTAACTATCTGCGTCGCATTGTACAACTCGCCCACTCGCCGCTCCTTCCTCTTCTTGGCTGCCAATCGGTCGAAGCCAAACCCTAGCATCAACTCTTCGATTTCCAAAATTGACGCCCAAAATCACAACTCCTCTGTCTCTCTCTCTCTCACTCTATTCAGGTGGTTCACAGATTCAATTCGACACACTACCTCTCATTTCCATAAATACAAACAATCGCACATATAAATAATTAAATATTTCCACAGTTTCTCTATCTATGATCTGATGAGAAAAAAAAAAAACTTGAACTAGTTCAAGATATGAGAAACCTCTTCGAATAAAAAGATTTTAATTACTTCTCTCTCTAGAAATTTAGGGAAACCTCTCTCTCTATATATATTTTCTCTCTCTTTTTCTTTTTTTTTTTATCTCTCTATATTTTAAATTTTGCAGAATTGGGTTCTTATACATGAGTTTGTGTCAGGTGTTGTAACATTTAGAGGCCATTTTCTTTTTTCTTTTTTCTTTTTTATTTCCTTATTTATCAATTTTAATTTTATTTTACAGCTGCGGAGAATATAAGCCAATGAAGAGCGTGTCAAGTCGCACGTGCAGCAGTTGACACGTGTGTTGACTGGAGGTCGGGAGCGCGTGTGATTGGCTGGCGATTTACGCATGAGTCAGGTGGAGATGCTATCTTGCGCCACCGGGGTACTGCCCCCCAATTGTGTCCAAATCAGATTTCTTAATTTATGAGGAATCATAAGCACTTGACACGTGTTTTTCAAAACAAAAAAAAATTTCAAGTTGTTATTATATTTTCGAAAGATTTAGGCCATGTTTGGTGTGTGTGTGTTTTTTTTTTCAAGTCTGTTATTTAAAGTGGTGTTTGTAAACATTTGCAACTCTTATGTAGAGTTTGTTTATTTACCTATTTTCGAAAAGTTATTTTCGAAAATAAAAAAAGATAATACGTGTTGACCGGTCGGTATCTAAAATACAGATCCAATGATGTGGTCTAATTGAACTGTAATATATGTCATTTTTTCTTTCACCCATTCCAAGACTTATTGTACTTCAAGACTTTTAATTCATGAGAACATAAAATCCCAACAAAACTGAATTTCATACAATTACAAACTCTTGGAATGAATGAAAGAAAAAAGAACATGTGTTACAATTCAATTGTCACATAATTGGGTCAATATTTTGGGTTCTGACCGGTCAACAGTTAAATATTATCCAATAAAAAATAATGTTTTTAAATTTATAACTAAATAGTTGAAAAAAATAATTTACTGTTTTCCATCGTCTTCAAAACAAACCACAATTTTTCCATCCAAACAACTGTTTTACTCATTTTGAAAATAATATCAAGCACACTTACATTATTTTTCGTTTTTCATCCAAACAACTGTTTTACTCATTTTGAAAATAATATCAAACACATTTACATTATTTTTCGTTTTTAAAAACTACTTTTAACAGAATTACTAAACACATTACATTTTAAAAAACACATCATTTTTTAAATATGATTTTCATTTCTAAAAATCGTTTTTAAAAACAACATTTTAAAAAGGATATCAAACAAGCTCAATGTTTCGGTTTTCTCCCCTCGACTAAAGTGCAACCCAAAAACAAAGTAAAACACTGCCAAATATTTCATTAATTTATTATTCTATTTCAAATTTAAAGTACTATTATAGAAGTAATAGGAGTGAATAGCATCATTTAAGAAGGCTTTTGTGGAACTAGCACTCAATTAATAATTTAAGTTTTAATAGTATCTAAGTATAATAATCGGCTTAAATACCATTGATTTCACTTTTCATTTTTCATTTTCCATTTCCATTTTCTTTTTATTTCTCATACGAAAAACAACTTTTTCTTTCGCTTTTTCTCAAGAAAAAAGAAGAATATCTCAAGAAGTTATAGAGGAACTGCAAATTCATCTCTTTTGATAAATGTTTGAGACGAAAAAGATGAATCGACAAGAAGATGGAAAAAAAATCGTGAAAAAAAAATAAATAAAAACATTAGTTAGAAAAAAATATATGAAGAAAACAGATCTGAAAAAATTTCTAAAAAAATAAGTCTCGAATGTAAGGAAATAAGTCACCACTAAAAGAAAAAAGTCTTGGATTAAAGGCAATAAATCTCGGATTAAAGGAAAAAAGTCACGATCAAAGACTTATAAAACATGTGATTTTTTTTTTTTAAGATATGTGTCATAAACGCATTTTTGGTGTTATTAAAACTTACATTATTTACTAAGTGTTAGTTCCACAAAATTAGCATCCTAAAGTGCTAAAAATTTTAAGAACCCAATAGTTTAACCTAATCTTGCCCACCAAATGTGACATTTTGTGTATTGAAATAGTAAATATAAAATTTTTTTTTTTTTTTTTTCAATCTTTAAAATGTGTCTCAAGGACAATGGTTAACATTTTTCTTTTATCTTTTATTTAATTTCAATTTGGAATTGATATTGTTTTTAGACTTTTTTCTCATATTCTTTATAAAATATATAATTAATAAAATAGGACAAAATATTCTGTATATAAAAATGTGCGATTATTAATAACCACAACTCAAAATGTACTTAATTTGGTACTCTTTCGATCCGACAATATTTTAGGTTCAAATCGTCACACCGCAAGTTGTATATATAAATAAATAAATAAATAAAACATTTGGTCTGTAATGAATTATAGAAAATAATTATATAGTTACATTTAGAAGTATTTTTAGTTTTATAAAAACAATTATAATTGGTTAATCCTAGTTAATAAAATCATATATATATTTTTTTTAGTATTACATAAATCTAGGGTTTGTTAGGAAGGGGGAGGACCCAAACCTACCTAACAAACCATAATAAATACTTTTATGGAAATAATTCATTTAGAATTTAATTTATTAGAAATATTTAATTTAAAAATATGCTATGACTAAAAAAGGAGACTACCACTATATTTGGAAAGAAAATGAAACAAAAAGAATGAATTTATTTTCTCTTGTTTTGATTGGTAAATGAGAAAGAAATAAAAGGATAAGGAGGGAAAGAGAAAGAAATAAAAGGAATGGTTTATTCTTATTTCACTAGTTTATAAAATAATAATAATAATAATAAAAAGATTCTTCTAATTTCACCCAATTTGATTTCTCTCCAAATTTGGATAAAAAGGTAAGAAAATAAATTAAAAGTTAATGATTTTTTTCATATCCCAAAACTAACCCTATTAATATTGCATTTGTTGCCTTTCATAACCTTTCTATTCATAGTCATCCAAACAACAATCAAAAACATTATATTTTCCTTTTATTTCCTTTCCTTTCCTCCTTAACCTATTATGTCATTTCCTTTCTCTTCCACCAATCAAAAAATAGTGTATATATTATGTATTTGTGTATTCTCTATTGGAATAATATGTTGTGCGCACCATAATTTAAACCTTGTTTCTTTATAAAACTTCTGAGCAACTAAAGTTTACTCTTTTACACATGGGAAATTTTTTATCGAAAATTGATACTCACATCTTATGTTGTTAGTTAACGACCGTTTAAACAAACTGTTGACCATGCAAAACCCTCCAAAATATGAAAATAACCCTGATCTCTTAATTAAATAAGAAAAAAAAAATTAATTTCTAGATTCTCAACTAACCATATATTATGATAAAGTAAAAAAGAAAAAGAAATAAAAAACATCTTTTTGGATTGATCTTCATCATCAAGTGGAGATCCATTTACAAAAAAAAAAGAAAAAACTTCTTCTTCTTTTTTATTTATTTAAATTGATCTTCATCATCCATCTCATAGACGGTAAAGATCAATTGAAAAAAAATAATAATAATTTACATAATTAAAAAAAAAAAAGATAAAGTAAAAATTAAAACAAAATTTGTTTTTTTTTTTTTTTAAATGTGGTGATCTCCAACATCCATCTCCTTGGACGGTGGAAATATGTTGAAAAGGAAGAAACGATTAAAAAACGAAAAAGTTATGGTATAGATCAAATCTAGATTTCCACCTCCATGGTGATCATAAGTTCCATGGAAATGTATTCGGGTCTCCATCTAAATCTCCTTCATAGATGGAGATCTCGATGAACTCGGATCTCCATTACCAATGGAGATCCAACAAATCGGGATCTTCATCGCGAAAAAGATCTCGCGATAGATAATCTCCATTGACATGGGATCTTCATCTCCATGGAGATGGTAGAGATGGTGGAGATGATGATCTCCATGGATCTGGATCTCCACTATTTTTTTAAAAATCTTTTTTCTTATTAGTTTTTCGATTTTTATTATCTATTTGTTATTCAACAGATTTCCACCGTCCATCTAAAATACCCTTAATTTTGATGGCCAAACTTGATCAATGGTTAAGCTTAACTAATAAAGTTGTTTTACTTGTTTATGAATTATGCGTATAAAAGAACAAACCACAGAGAAGTGTAGTGTAATTTTCTCTTTAGATAATTTTACAATCAATTACATTTAATGGGAGCGAATAAGAGAAAGAAGAAATTTTTTGTTTTATATAATTTAACTAATAAGATCATATATAATTGTCTAAAGGATTTTGTAATCAAACTTCACGTGGTTCATCTTTAAAGGTTGAATCGTGGTGCTAAAGATTAAAGAAATAGATAGATTTTTATTATAATGGTAAAAGAAAAGAAATTGAGGTAAAATAAAGCCAATATTAAATTCTTTGCAATTTACAATGTATACATCAAAGAATCAAAAGAGCGGTGTCATTATTATAAAGGGAACTTTACTAATAGGAAATCATACATAGTGAAAGGAATTTAATTCCATATTGTCGAAAAATAAAAGGAAAAAAAAAAAAGACAAAAAAAAGAAAGGAATTTAATTCTTGTGAATTTTAGTGTTTAGTAAATCTTCAAGAAATTAATTAAATCGTTAGAATTATCAATGTTTTATTCTTTATATTTCTTAGTTTCTTGTTTTGTTTTGAGTTAAAGTTGAGCGTTTTACGTTTATTTTGTTAGTTTCCAGTTAATTAAGTTCTAGGAGCTAAATGGAAGCAAAAATGAAAAGTTTTTTTTTTTTTTTTTTTTTATTAATCCTAAGAAAAACTACCTCTACAAATATGTCAACTTCATGGATTAGGTTGTATCATCACATAGTGAACTATGCGTCGAGCCTTGTATAGGTGTATGGTTGAAAAGATCTAAAAGTTAGCTTTTTAAAGAATTTTACGGTTTGTAATTTCAAGTTTTCTAAAGAGAGTTACAACGATTTTACTGTTAGAATTTCAAACTAGAATTTCTACGTACAAATTCAATAAATCATTCGTTACGGGCTACCAATATTGGAAAGGAGACATTGGACAATTCTTTGTATTTGAAATGGTTAATAGAGGCTCAATTTATATTTTAATTCAATTAATAGCCGATCATAATCACTTATTTCAATTAATAGTGTCAATTTGACTTACTGCAAGCTGATTTGGGCACTTCAAGAGACCTAATTGAAGCCTATTTAAAGAGTTAGAGAAGGTGAATTGAAGGATTGAAGACTTTCTTGGTGCAACACTTCCTAGATTCTCTCTTCGGGTTTTATTTTTCTTCTATGTTTTCTCATAGGATTGTATTCATGAATATGAAGAACTAAAACCATCTTTGCTAGGGCTATGATGCAGCCTAACCATGAATGATCAATTGATTTAGTTAAAGTTAATTCCAATTATTTATCAATGTTGAGTATCTATTATTGACCTTAATGCTTTTAAATGTTTGATCAACATTTAATTGATTTGATGCTAGATTTTAACAAGAAAGTGGAATTTAGATTATTGCTTCTTGCAATAGATGCCAAAATTTACATGACTTTGACAAGAATGTATGAGCATGAATTGCGTGGTTTTCTTTCAGGTTTTCCAAAGACCATAAAGATTATTATCATCTTAACTTCATTGCTAGGTATAGAATGGGTTGGTAATTAAGAATACTTTTGATATTGTTAGGATCAAGTATTGAATAAATTAGGGAAAATCAACTATCAACATGTAGAGTAATTAAGATTAACATGCTAAGAGACAAGACGAGGTTGGCCTCTTCACAACTATACTAAGAGGTTGTGAGTTATAGTCTCTTTCCCTACCCTTAAACTCTGAATTAGTGTAATATTTCAATATATATATATATATATAAATGTTCAAGTCAGTACGCACTGATGTAAATATATAAGGACATTGAATGTGAGTCACTTATTTTCCATGCTTTGACTTAGTGTGTATGTACTTGTCAAAACTTCTCCATAATGAATGATTCACATTCAATGTCCTTATATATTTACATCAGTGTGCACTGATGTGAACGGAACCGTATATATAAATATATATACGGCCTCGTTCCTATTTGAGTATCCTTATATAACTTTATCAGGATATTGAATGTGAGACACTCATTTATAAAAGTGATTTGACAAGTGCATACATACCAAGTCAAAGTATGTAAAACGGTCGCTCACATTCAATGACCTTATATAATTCTATCGGTATATCTTTATAGGAAAATTTCTGTGTATATATATATATATATATATATTAACATGCTAAGGAAATTGGCTAGAATTGACTATGGTGAAATCAAATGAACTAGTGCTTTAATTTGAATCTTGCTACATCTTTACCTGCTTCTTTTATTTGTTGATTTTAGTTCATTAATATCTCAAATCTCATCATTCGGTTGTTCAAATAAAGTCTTTGGTTAATTATAATCGGTAATTAGTAAAATTAATCTCTCTTTGTGGGATCGGTACTCTACTTATTTTTAAACTATTTATCTGATTCGTGCACTTGCAAAATCTGCAACAATTAAGGGCACGTCCTGTAAGCTTTTTTTATTTGTTATTTTTCGAAAATAAAAATGAAAATGATAACGGTGTTTTTAGTTTCAGTTTCAAAATCCAAAAACACGTCTGGTAGTATATATTGGAAGTTGTATTCTGAAAATAAAAGCAGAAAAAATGCTTCTGGTAGATTAACGAAAAAAAATCTAGTATTTCATCATTTTATCAACAAATTACCAACAAAATTCCTTTCTTAAGCAAATCGGAAAAAAGAAGAAGGAAAGAAAAAGAAGAGATTGGCGGCAAAGGAGAAGAGATCGACGGCGAAGGAGCAAATCAGAAGAAGAAGAAGAAGAGATCTACAGTGAAGAAGGAGAAGAGATTGGCGGAGAAGGAACATATTGGAAGAAGAAGAAGAAGAGATCGAAAGCGAAGAAGGAGAAAAGATCGACGGTGAAAGAGCATATCAGAAGAAGAAGAAGAAGAGAGATCGACGGTGAAGGAGAAAAGATTAACGGCGAAGGAGCAGATTGGAAAAAGAAGAAGAGAGATCAACGGTGAAGGAAAAGAGATCGGCGGCAAAGAAGGAAGAAGAAGAAGATCTAAGAAAGAAGAGGAACCGGGAAAGAAAAAAGTGGAGGAGGAGGAGGCAATCTTGGAAGAAAAAAAAAATCAAAATCAAAATCATGAAAAACATCTTAAAGTTGTTTTTTCAAAATTTTCAACTTTAACATTGATTTTGTTTTCCATTTTGTTTTTGCTTTTGTTTTTTGAAAATAAAATGAAAAACAGTTAACGAATATGTTTTCAAAATTGTTTTTGAAAAATAAAAACAAAAACACCACAAAATGGTGCTACCGGACATCCCCTAAGTTTAATATACCCCAAACACAAATCAATAATTTTTTTTTTTGACAAGAACAATAAAACAAACAACACTATACTAAAGAAACATGGCAATTCCCTTGCCACAATTGCTCTTTCTAATAAGATATGGCCAAAGAAGTGAGATTATGAGCCAAACCATTCCCCTACTGAGAGATAGTCTGGCATTTAGAAATACCAACATCTTTAAAAAATGCATGAACATCGTCAAAGACAAAGCCAACTAAACCACCAAAGAGCATGAACAAATTAACTCCAGTAGCCACGTTAGTCGTATCAACCTTGACCCATGAAATCTGATGACCCATCTGCTTTGCCAAAACCAAGCCTTCCCTCAAAGCCAAAACTTATGCAGACTCCACAGAGAAAACGCCCGAAAACGGTTTTGAAAGTGCTGCTAAAACCTTCCCCTTCGAGTCCCTAATAATAGCTCTAATACCAAAAACGCTCAAGTTAGAGATAACCGATGCATTTGTGTTAAGTTTAAGAAGGGTGGGGGGGCGACCAGCTAGAAACTAAACCACCAACTTGAGTATGGGGGAAAGGAGTGCACAACCACATGGTATCTTGATAGTCCTTTAAAAGTCGAAAAATCCAATCTAGAAGATCTTCGGTCGATCTACACTTCTTATTATGCACGAGAGAATTACGATCAAACCAAATACCCTAGAGGATGATAGAGATTGTGGCTAGGCTTTCCTTACCAATAAAGCCTCTCAATCTGAATGGCACATCGAAACAATTCAGCCCCACCATGGATTTTAAACTGTCCTAACAATTATTATTCTTCAAGAAAGTCCAAGAGCAGTGCATAAGCTGTGGTTTCAACACTAGCTCACGCAACACACAGAACACGGAGAGACCCCAAACTTTCTATTAACTAGGTTAGATAAGAAGGGAATCGTATTATGACACATTCTCCACACAAAAACTCTCACCTTAGGAGGAACATTCAAATTCCATAATGTCTACAATCACTTGAAAGCTACCTAGAGCTGGAGCAAGAATATCCAACCTTGTCTTCCAAGCAGTAACGTAACCAGGATTAAACATTAGGGTGGGCTAGAACAAATTTGTTTTCACCAATTCTTAACAATACGATAAAATTGTAATACGAGAAAATTGTATTAATTAAAAATAAAGATACACCTAGTCAAGAAGACAGAACGAGGCTTACCCTGTAAATATATACAATAATGCTATTTTGCCAAAATTTGGTGTCCAAATCGGGTGTCTAAATGATGCGGCAACACTCTAATTCATTCATTTAAATTGTATTAGATTTGCATGATTTAAATGAATGGATTAGAGTGTTGCCACATCACTTGGATACTAAATTCGGACAAAGTAACATTACTCAAATATATATTCTAATAAATATGTTAACAAAATTAATAATAAAAAAAGTCAAAACAAATTATAAAATAAACATGAAATGCAAATACAATCAAATACTAATTGAGTTGTATCCTACGATTTTTCAAAAGATCAAACTTATCGATTATGAAATCAGGATCAATAGCATCAACAATTTCTCTTTCAATGTAGAAAAACATAGAGTTTGTTAAAAATTCATTTTCCATCTTAGTGCCAAGTGATGTCTTGGTAAACTCATTGCTGAAAAAGCTCGGTTCTATTGTTATTGTGGAAACAAAGAAAATCAAGATTAGACAAATCAACTTGTCGATAAAAAAAAAGTTGTGTCCTTTTTGTTTCAATTAACAATCACCATAATTTTATATATATATATATATATATATATATATATTCACTTTCTGGTGTGAGATCTCGTACAAAAATTTCGTACAGGATCCCACACTCGATAATATCTACAATATAGTAAGGAATATTACTTGTCAATAAAAAAAAAAGTGCTGTAATTTTTTTGTTTTAATTAATAATTGACATAATACAGGAAAAGAAGAAATATACTTAATTGGAAGGTCAATTATTGATATTAATAAACAGGTTAGGCCAAATTTAAGCAAATATACCTTTAGCCTTCTACAATCCCGTTTAGATTAGGAAAGATATGTATTAACTATTTATTTTAATTTTTTTTAACTTTCAATTATTTTTTCCTTTGAAAAAAACCGAGCTCAGCCCAAGGTTTGTCTCTGTTTCGAAGTCCATTTTGTACCCACTCTTCACTGAGTAGAAACCCTTTTTTTTTTTTTAATATATATATATTTTTTATTTTTTTATGAAAATGCCAAGTAAGGTGATTAGTAGGGAGGGGCATGGGGACCCATTGGGGTGTGGGAGGGTCCCACCAAACCAAACCAAACCAAATCAAACATCATTTCCCTTATTTCTTTTCATTTTTAATCTTAAATTCTCAATTCGCAATCTGAAAATTGGAATTTGGAATCCGATCATCCCAATCTCTAGTTAAACCCTATTAAAATATCCAATCCAAAAAGTAGTCAAAATATCCGTTCTAAAATATATAATTGGTTTAAAGAAATCCAAAATAAATACAAATAATTTTATTGTCCGGTTGGTATTGCTTTTGAAATTTAAAATTAGATTATTTTATAATTTTGATATAAAATAATGTTTAGTAAATTTTCCAAAAGTAATTAATTGATAATATGACAAGTTTTAACATTTTGAGAAGTAGGCGGAGGTTACTCTTTAAAAGTGATAATGGAATAATCTATTTCAACATTTAATGCATTTTTTAAAATATTATTATTATCCTTATGAAATCAAGTTAAAGTCATTTATATATCTTATTTCATCTCAAAATTAAATATTCTATTTAAATATTGATTTGATTTATAAAATCTTTTAAAAATATTTTTATTGTTCCTATGGAATTTTTTTTTCCAATTTAATTTTATTAAATATTAATTTAATATATTTAGTTAACGAAAAAAAATGAAAAAGGATCCTAAACTCATCTATGTTTTAGTCATTATAACTTATCTCAACACTTTTGCAATAAAATTACCAAACATATATATACTGCTTTTGAGCTATACATTTGTTTTAAAAATACAATTAACCAAACATCTGTTGATTAACTTCACAACTGATTATTTATTCAACACATATAACAGTGATTATTATAAAAATTACAATAATACCAAACTGGCCCTTAATAGAGTATTACACAATAAAGTAAACAAATTTAAAGTTTACGTATTTGATCAATCCAAAATACAAGACATAGGAAATCTCAAATCTCAACTAGTTATTATTATTTTTTTTTTAAATTGTTTAGACTTTAGATATAAAATAAAAATAATATATATATATATATATATACAGTCCCGTTTTGGTCAGTGCGCACTAATGTAACTACATTAGTATCAGTGCATGTGGACTACTAAGTATGGAGAAACTTTAATAAGTGCATACAATTTGAGTCAAAGTATGCAAATCTAATGGTTCACATCCAACGCACTGATAAAGTTATATCAGTACATATTGACTAGAACATTTATATATATATATATATTAGGGAAATAGGGGAATGGGTGGAGGAATCTCCCTACCACATCCCCCATTTATAAAATGGGAGCCAAGTTTGCTCCCATCCCCACCCCCCAAAACCCATTTGAAGGTAAAATTTGCCTTCAAAACCCATGGGGCCCCGTGGGGGTGGGGCCCCATGGTGAAATATCCATCCCTAGTGATTAGGTCTGTCTTTGATGCCTATTGAGATAAAAAGAATAGCTTCACAGTCTATCGGCAAAAAGAATTGAGAGAGCTTTTGAGAGTCCCAACAACGATTGACATGGTTGATAAATTCAGCAACTTTAATCCCCTCGCCCAAATTATAGGTCAGAAATCAAGAATTAAGTTCTTGCAAGAGAAAGAAACTTGATTCCTCCTTTTAGAGTTTTTCTCTTGTAGGCATATAACTGTGAGCATATTTATATCCACCTTATCACTATTTGCTAGAAAAAACAATTCAATTAGGTCAAATAATGCTTATATGGCAAAAAGTGATGGAGTGGATAAGTGTGCTATAAGTATACTTACTAGAGATGCACATTTGGGGAATGAGGATGGATATAGGTCCCTCCATCCCCATCCCTACCTCCCAGATCTTCCCCCCATTTGGGGAATTTTGGGGGGAGGTATATCCATCCCCATCCCAGTTTTCCATTTTTTCCGTTTTTCCTTGTTTCCCCCGATCCCCCATTTTTCCATTTGATTAAAAATTATAAATTAAACTAAAACAACAAACATTTCATTGCAAATACAAAATAAAATTCATCAGTACATTACAAATACAAAATAAGGTGTTTCAAATAATTCAAAGTTTCAAACTAAATATAGTGTCCCCCTCCCTCCCCCACCCTCCAATTTTCCCAAAAGATAATAATCCCCAAATGGGGTTAGGGATATGGGGAAATGTGCAATTCTAATGCTCACAATTATATGCATTCAAGAGAAAAACTGCCTCCTCTCACCAAACAAATCAAATTCTCTTTCCTTATTGAAAAAGTGTATTCATATATTTTTACTAAAATACCCTCAAGTAAAATTAATAAAAAAATAATTGCAAACCATCGTATATTTCTACTTTTTGATCTCTTTATTCATCATTTTCTTCATATCTCTACCGAAACAATGGATTTGATGATATATGTAGATTTCTTCTAATTTGTAGTATTTAAATAAGGAAATATGATATATAAAATCTAAATATTTTTTTTGAACTTATTATAATTTTTTCTTATACTTCTTGTATATATTCCATATTCATTATTTATGAGTGGTGCTATTGGAACCCATACAATGATCTAATAATGCCCTACTTTCAAAAATCCTAAAATTTATTTAATTTTTTTCCCAAATTACCCTCATTTATTTGCACCCCTTCAGCACGCACGCCTTTTACACTTCATGGCTTCTTCTTCATTTTTATTTGCAGGAACGCACAAAGGGAAGCAAGCTTTATGGATTCAAAGGTGGTCCAATTGGGATCATGAAGTGTAAATATGTTGAATTGTCTACTGAATTTATCTACCCAGTTATTATATATGGAGTCTGGCATTGCATCTATACCTTCATTCATGCACATACCACACACGACAAAAAATAAAAAATAAATCTCTCATTCTCACACCGTTATCTCATATGTTTCTTCACTCTCTCATCTCTCTCTAAAGGGTGGTGTTGGGTGTTGGTTTTCGACTACTCTTATAGAAACCTATATTCTACTCAACCTTCAAAAACAATTATAAATCCTACCACACTAAATCTGAACCAGTTTTTCATCTAACTCCGCCCACAAATTATTTTCAAACCTTATAGAAGAAAAGTTGAACACAGAACAAAAATAAGAAGATCGAAGAAGAAAAAAAATCGTTTGGTTCTTCGGAAAATCATCTTGAAATTTCGTAACATGAAAAGCTATAAATAAAGAAAAGAAAAAATAACAGTTGTGAGATTTCTCCATTTTCTTCTGATTTTCCAAAAAAACATATGTTAAAGAATTCTGATAAAACCGTTATTAGCATTCACGTGAAAAAAATGGGGTGTGAAGTTTGGAAAATAAATAAGGGTAATTTGGAAAAGAAATAAATTGAATTTTAGGGTTTTTGAAGGTGGGGTATTATTAGATCATTATACGGGTGTCAATAGCACCACTCATTATTTATATATGACAGAAATTATTATTTTCCCACTATCTTCGTTTTACAATTTTACCCGATCTATTTTCAGAAATCCCCATTCCAGCCCTCTATCATAATTCAAACGTTAAAAAAGTTAGTTGGCCGTTAAATGTTAAGGGCAATTTTTAACTCGTGTAGAGAGCAAACCCCATGGATTCGCCGAATTGAAAATCGAATTCATTAAAAGATTTTGAACCAAAAACATCAATTGATTTTCATCATGCACATGTCACGGGGAATCAACCTTATCTTCAAATTAAATACTTTGTTAATAAAATAATTATAGAGAATCATGTGATTAATCCTGGAATAATCATGTGACCTCTCAAATTTTCAGTTCGCTTCTTATCATGCCATGATGTTAATCTTGCTACACTACAGACTTTCTTGATTTGTTATCATCATCTTCTTTATTTGCAGATGCTTTGATCATTAATCTGTCACTTGTCACTTGTCACTTGTCACATAGAGTATACACCGAAAAGATCTCTTAAATTAATGAGAGTTATCTTTAATGTTACAGTGGATTGTGAAAAATTTATAGGCCATATACATAAATATATATTATGTTAAAATAAATCTTTTAAATATAATCATTCTTGTTTAATGTCAAGATAACGTAGTAAAAAAAAATTATATCGGAAACATTGTCAATATAAATATCTACTTTTTAAGACTTTATTGAGCAATTATTTTATAAGCCGCATTAAAAATAAATATTAGAAAATGATTAAACAATTTGTATAGTTAAAAATAAAATAAAATAAAATAAAATAAAATAAATAAAATAACTAGATAAATCATTAATAAATTATATTTTCAATGGAAGCATAAAGCATTAGATTTCTGAAAAAAAAACACATAAGCATCTCATTCACTTGAGTTTTCCCCAAAAAAAATATATATATCTCATTCACTTGAGTTTTCTGTAGCGTTGGCGTAAAGTGTAGAATATTCTTTCACAAAATTATTAGGGATAATTACCTTTGTGATAACCTATTTGTTCCCACACTATCAAAATGAACATTAGATAGTTATTTCGTTTCAAAATTGCCATTTTTGGTGAAAAATGTGACACTAATGGTTATTCTATCCAATTCCGTTAACTTAACGTTAACTAAGTGACATTTTTGGTAAATAAGAGGATGACATTAATCTATTTTAAATTTTTTTTTTTTTAAATCAATTTTTGCTTTTATTTTTTGAAACGAATAATTATATTTAGTGTTTGTATATATGTATAGCATATCTCAAACATATATATATATATATGTACGTGATTTGTTCTTGAGCATTATCGATATGCTCTATATATATGCATATTGTAACATATATATATATATATATATATATAGAGAGAGAGAGAGAGAGAGAGAGAGAGAGAGAGAGAGAGAGAGAGAGAGAGAGAGAGAGAGAGAGAGAGAGAGAAATTATAGAAACATGCATTTATATCATGGATGATATATAGACTAGTTATATACTAACATTTTCTTATAAGTTGAAAAGAAATATATATATATATATATATATCGGTCTCATTCATATCACTACACATTGATGTAACTACATCAATACCAATGCATTTGGACCACTCATTATGGAGAAATTTTGATCAGAATATACACTTTGAGTCAAATTATGTAAATCTAATAGTCTACATTTAACGCACTGATGATGTTATATCTGTACGACTTGAACATTTCTAATATATATGTTTAAGATATGCGATACATATATGTACACACTAAATATAATTATTCATTTTAAAAAACAAAAACAAAAATTGATTTAAAAAAAAATCTAAAATAAATTAATTACATCTCCTTATTTACTAAAATGTCATTAATTTAACGACAAGTTAATGAAATTGGATTGAATGACTATCAGTGTCACCCTTTTCGTTAAAAATGATCATTTTAAAATGAAATTTCATCTAATAACCATTTTAATAGTATGAGAACAAATTGACAGGCTATCGGGAAAATTATCTCATCTCAAATTATTATGGCTTGGAGTCTTGTAGATTTAGTGGACTTTTCATTCACATATCCTAGTCCACGTTTGTCACAAAGTCACGTACTTTTTTCCAAGTTTGACCATGTCGTTGACTTTTGAGGTTAATTGTTAGACCGAACATTTAATGGGCTCCTCTGCTCTTTTAATGTTTATTTCGGTTGATTGCCGTTCTTTTTTTAATTCTTGGCTGTTTATTATAAAAAAAATTATTAAAAAAAAACAAAAAAAAAAAAAAAAAACTCTTTTTTAGGCATTGAATCCCATTTCTTTCACAATCTTCAAAGTATTGTCCCTTTGAAAAATTTCATCACTTCAATTTTTGTAGCATAATCTTCAATGTCTTTTTAACAACTTTAAACTCTTGAGCATTGATGGTCTTTTATTTTTCTAAGGTTGTTAGGTTTATGCTAATACAATTATACAAACCTAGAATGAGGTGAATATGTGTTTTAAAAATATTTGCATATTTAAATCAAACCTCAATTACTTTATTAAAGTGCAATACAATTTCAAGTAGTTACCTATACATAGAGGTGTAGCTGGAAAAAAATTTGGGGGTGGACAAATATAATTTTTTTTTTCTTATTTAAAAATCCTAAAATTTTGAACTAACTACTAAATAAAATTTTTCTTTGTAATAATCAAATCAAAATGATACGAGAAAAATTTCATTAAAAAAATATATATATCAAGGATATACCAAATAAGAGATAGTGGTTCGGATCACTAGTGAACCACACAATAAAAATTTTCGATGTATATTTTTCTTTTCAAATCCCACAAATAAAATGAATCTAATTAGCTTTCTTAAGATTTTTCTTCTCTTTTCTAACTTTGTTATCCCATATGGAGACAAATTAAAAAAACAAAACCTAAATCTCAATAATAAAATACAAAACCTAAAATCAAATTTGTTCTAAGTAAATAAATAGATAAGATTAAAGTTCAGGGAATTTACTTTCAAATTGGGAGATTTAAAAGAAGACAGAAGTTAGGGTTTGAGATTTTTGAAAGTGGAAAAGAAAGAAAATGTGAGGGGTTTGGGAATCCATTGATGATTGCGGAAATAAGAAGAGGGGTTTATTTATTTTTAATTTTGGCTGGTCTATTTTAACAAAGTTTTCAGACTAGTAGGACATATTTTATAAATTTTAATTTATTGGGCTTTAGTGAGTTTAGTTTTAAGTTGAAGATTAAAATATGAGTTAATATTAAAGACCTCCCCTCACCTTTGAACTATTATTGGATGTCTTGTTAAAAATGTTTTTATTTCAGAAGCATCCCCTATGGACTAACAAATAATGATTCAATTGATCGATTTTTGATGTTAAAAAGTCTATAATGTCCGTATTTAAGCTTCAATTATATTAATTGAACATTATACCCTATGAATTCTACCAAATAAAGCATTGTTTGTTGGTCCATAAGGGGTGTTTCTGAAATAAAAACATTTTTATCTAGACATCCAATAATAGTTCAAAGGTGAGAGGATGTTTTTAATATTAAACCTTAAAATATTATGGGTTGAGCAAATATTGAATTTGGGTTAACTACTTCTTTATTTTAGAAAACTCAAACTAAAATAAAAAGAAAAATAAAAAAAATCAAACAATAATTCAGGATTTAGAAAGTGGGACAAGCTGGAATCTACAACCTCATGATATAGATGTAAATAACAAACTACTGGGCTAACCTCATATTGTCATGTTTAAATCATGTAAACATGCATTATGTTTATATCATATATATATATATATATATATATATATATGCACAATTGAAAATGTATCAATTGATACTTTGATAAACCTAGAGAGGATTAATGTTTTAAAAAAAAAAAAAACCTTTAAAAAATAAGACTATTTTGGGGAATTATTAAATTTTCCTTAGACATTTCATTCTCCTCCTCCAACTTATAAACTCCACTTTATCTCTCTTCCTACACAATCTTTGTCACTCTTCTCATGTCACATTCTTGATCCAGCATTTCTAAAAATTCAATCTTCACTAAATCTCTATTAATTTGTTTCATCTAAAATCATCATATCAACAACTCAACAACCAGATTTAGGACTTTCGATCATTCAACGAGCTACTAATAAGTTAAGAAAATAAGTGATAATACTCGAGTCATGTGGAAAAAAAAACGTATTTAATTTATTCCTAGATTCGATTCAGTACACCTCATAATGTATAATACATTATACATTTCACGAGCTTTGAGTTTACATTGTATATATATATATATTTTTTATGGGATAATATATTGTACAATGTGTCTAGGTTTGAATTTTAGTTGGTTATAAAAATCGGGAAGTCTCCGGCCACCGAAACAAAGCGATTTGGACAATATATACAATATAATAACGTTACGTTTAAATTTGAGAAATTATAGAATTTGTTTGTGTATGCACGTACGGAACCTAAAATGAATCAACAAAAATAAATACTCATGAAGCAGGTGTGAAGCGATGGGTTGTTGAAGCAGCAAAGATGCATGGCCACTTGTATTCCTCTATAATAACATCCAAATTAGACAGACACTAGTAAACCAAAAACATGGCTGCTGCTTGTGACTTCTTCATCATAATGTCAATTCTGATCTCAGCATCTGCAGCAGCCACACCCACTAAAAACCAAGACCTTGTTGTTGCCATTGAAGAGATGCAAAGAGCCAATTATTTCACCTTTGTGATGCTAATCAACATGTCTCCACTATCTCATCAAAATGTCACTTTCTTGATGCCCAACGACAAGATCTTGTCGAGAGCAAAATTGCTCCAACAATCTGTCTCTGATTTCTTGCTTCTTCATTCCATTCCATCAGCTTTGCTATTTGAAAACCTGGAGCATATCCCATCTGGCTCTTTGATCCCTAGTTCGATCCCCGAGTACATGCTCAATATTTACAATGGTGGAAGGAAGAATTTTCTTCTCAACAATGTCAAAATCATTAGCCCAAATATATGCACATCAGGGTCTTCCATCAGATGCCATGGCATAGATGGAATGTTAGATATTACACAGAATAACACATCCTTGTCGCCACCTAGTTGCTCCGGTAACGCAAGTAGTACTCCTGATGTGGTGGCTACGCCTCCAATGCCGCCCAAAATATCTGATCAGACTTCTCCACAGCTTAGTGACCCCAATCAGCCTCCCGTGGCTGCGCCTGTGCCACTACCGAGCCCAGAGAAGTCATCAGCAGGGTGCCTGTCTTGTGGAGAAATGTCATTAAAGTACTTATTTGTAACATTGTTGATGCTATCAATAATGGGAATGCCTGTGTAGTTTATATTCGAAATTTAACAACTCTGATAGTTTTTTGTTGATTGATTTGGAAAATTGTATATGCATGTGTGCTTTATATTGAAGCTAATTATTCCAATAAGCTATGGTCATGCATCATACCCTCTCACTCGGACAAAGCTCGTCTCCTCGACTGTTGATCTGCAAATACAATGGCGTTACGAATTGCTTTTGGAATCCCTCACGCTTCACTGGTGTCAACGCTACCAAAATATATAGGGATAATTACACTTTGGTCCCTGAAGTAGTAAACTTTTAAGAGATGTTACTTTTTTTTCGCACCATAATATGCGTATTAACACTATGATTGGTAGGAGGGAGAGAGAGAGAGTAGGAGAGATTGATGAATTAAGAAGGAAAGAGAGTAGGAGGGATGTAGATAATAACATCTATTCTTCACGTTGTTTAGTAAGTTAGGAAGGATGGAAGATGAGTCTCCATTCCTTTATTTGGTATTGAAATGAGAGTTGAATGGATGAATTGATATATAATTATAAAATTACTATATTGGTGGGCCATGAGGGAGTTGAAGTCTCTCCTCCCTTTCATCCGTCCCATGAGGGAATGATGCATTTTGCTGGGTTATGAGGGAGCAGATCCCTCATATTCTCCTCTCCTCTTTATTGGCTTTCCAACTAGAATAATGGATTTGAGCTCTCCTCACATCTCTCCCCCTCCATCTCTCCTTCCTACCAAAAAAAACCTTAGGTTCTTTGACCCCCAAGTTTTCATAAACGCATCAAAATGATCCTTTTGGTAGTCCAAGTTAATAGAGATAGGGGTATTTACACACGTAAACTTCCAAAGGTGACATACTGACGTGTTTACCTATGAAAAAAAATTTATAAAAAAAAATCAATTTTCAGAAATAGATATTTGTACACTAAATGTATATCTACACGTACTCTAATTGTATATATATACATATACATATATATAATAATAATAATAATTTTAACCTAATTAAAACTACTAAAAATGATGAAGAAATTTTAAATACACCACAAAACAATTTTGCCAGACTCTAACATCCAACATTAGAGTATCTCCAATGGTATAAGCAAATTTAGATTCTTAAAAGTTGCCACCTCAGCATTTGAGGTATATGATATGAGTATTGATCTATTTATAATAAAGAGACGAATGTTACCTGATTGAAATTTTTGGGGTTGAAACAATGATGAGATACATAGGTGATCAGAGAAAAAAAAAGAGGAAAAAAAAGGCCACATATGAGAGAGAGAATAAAATTACAAGAGAGGCAATTTGATTATTGATTAAAACTACTGTTAAATTTTAGTGACTCTATTAGCCAGTGTTTTTAGGAAAAATAATAAAACTTTGATTACTTTTATACTTTTGATGATACCATTATAGATGCTTTTACTTTATTTATTTTAGGGAAAATTGCACAAACATACCCTGACCTTAACATATATATGAAGTATAATTCAGTTTTGCCAAAATTACAAGAAAATACCCTTGACTAACTTTTAACTGACAATTGACTAACAGTTAACCCTACTAAACGATAAAATTGAGTGTTATTATTATTATTATTTTTTGAAAGCAAACCATTTATTAAAACCAAGAAACAAAACAAACTAACTAGGACAATCATCCTGGACAAACCGCTCCACACACGGAAGGAAAATATCCAACCAAAAACTGTCGTCGTCAATAGATATGGCCAACTTTGAGATAACATGGGTGACAACATTCGCCTTTCTAGAAGCAAAGCCAATTATACAACCAACATTACATCGTAAAAGCTCTTTTATATCCCTAACAAACAAACCAATCTCATTTGAAATAACTTTACTAGAAGTAATAAAATTTACCACCCTAAGCACGCTAGACTCAACATAAACAGGGAGCAAACCTGTCTCAATCGCGAAAGTAAAACCCCGAAGAATCGCCAAGGCTTCCACCATGTTGGGGCGAAATTCTCATCAACTCTTTACGCACTAGAAGCCATAACATCCCATCTTGATCACGAATCACCATCCCCAGGCCAACCCTCTGTGAGCTAGAATCTAGACTTGCATCCCTCTAATGGAGGACGTTATCGGATCTCACAAGGAATCACTAAGCCCTTCCTATCCACCTCTTCCAACCTAGCTATTTTGAACTCTGCCAAATAATTAGAACACCAAGAGGCCATAGCACCAAGATTATAGCGCTTACCATCATGAATCCATTGATTACGAACATGCCAAATGCGCCACCAGATGAGACAAATCAAATCCAGCTCTCTATCTCCCAAAATGTGCATGCAAGAGGAAATAAAATCAATAAAGGGGACATCATCTTCATAGCTCATGCTGTCAATTGAACTGACCGAAAGTCACACCATTTTCAAAACCGAGCACCCCCATAACGCATGAGTAGTAGTTTCAAAAGCCTTACAGCAAATAGGACATAACCCATTAACCAGAACTTTACGCTTAGCAACACTGACCATAGTAGGAAGCCATTCCTAGCAAGCCTTCCATATAAATATTTTTATTTTTGTTGGAACCTTAAAACCCTAGATTTTCCTCCATTGAAACCCATCACCCTACCTACCAGAACTAGAGAAATTAATATCCAATGAGAAGATTAAGACTATAAAATCTAAAAATTCTAAAAATTGTATTTGAGATAAGTTGAAAATAAATATATATTCATAATTTTTTGAGAAGATTAAAGTTACAAAATCTAAAAATTCTAAAAAATATATTTGAGATAAGTTGAATATATATATATATATATATATGTTTGAAATATGTTATACATATACACACACAATAAATATAATTATTTGTTTCAAAAAAACAAAAGAAAAAGTTGATTTTCAAAAAATATCTAAAATAAATTAAGTCATCCTCTTACTTGCCAAAATGTCACTAATTGGATGAAATTTGATAGAAATAAATGGAATTGGATGAAATGACCATCAGTGTTATGTTGTTTGCTAAAAATAACCATTTTAAAACTGATTTTCTATCCGGTAACCATTTTGATCGTGGTGGTACAAGTTGATGACCACTAGGGTAATTATTCATAATACTATGTATATGTATATATACACAAACACAAGTGACTCAAATACAAAATAAAATAAAGTGAAATCAGAAAAATAATAATAAAAGACAATTATCCAGTTCCGCTCCTGTGATATTATTTGAATACAAGAAGCAGAGAAACCAAAAAAAATTGACATGGAGTCCATCAAGTGGAGCATTCTAGTGAATCCACTCGTGGAAGGGAAGCCCTCCTCCTCCATTAAGAAACCAGTAAAAACAAAGCGGAAAATGGTGGTTAGGTCCTGGTCAAGAGTCCAGCCAGATCCTTGGTCTTTAAGCGACGGCAGCGACCCAACAAAACCCAAACCCAAATCCAAGAATCCCAAAAACCCTCTATCGGACGACGACGCACGTCGCATTATTAGAGGCAAGGCTCATTATCTAAGCGTTTTGAGGAGGAATCAAGGACCTAGAGCTATGACTCCCAAGTGGATTAAGAGGACGCCTGAGCAGATGCTCAATTACTTGCAAGATGACAGGAACGGCCACCTCTACGGCAGGCACGTCCTCGCTGCTACGAAGGCTGTTAGAGCTATGGATGGCAATGTTAATGTTAGGCTGGTCATGTCCAGTTTTGTGGGCAAGTTGTCTTTTAGAGATATGTGTGTTGTTTTGAAGGAGCAAAAAGGGTGGAGACAGGTTCAGGATTTCTTTTCTTGGATGAAATTGCAGGTGGGATTTCTAATTTTTTTCCATTTGATTGATTTTCCTAATGTTAACCGATTTTGAGTGTTCGTGGTTAATTGTAATGTAATGATAGATGCTTGATTTAACAGTTAAGCTATAGGCCATGGTGTTATTGCTTATACAATTGATTTGCAATATTAACTGATTTTAAGTTGATGGTTAATTGTAAATGATAGATGCTTGATAAAACAGTTAAGCTACTGGCCATGTGTTATTGCTTATACTATTGTTTTGCGATATTAACTGATTTTAAGTTGATGGTTAATTGTAATGATAGATGCTTGATTGAACAGTTAAGCTATCGGCCATGTGTTATTGCTTATACAATTGTTTTGCGAATATACGGGCAAGTTGGAAAGATCAAACTGGCTGAACAGACCTTCCTTGAGATGCTTGAAGTAGGATGTGAACCTGATGAAGTTGCTTGTGGTACCATGCTTTGTACATATGCTAGATGGGGTCGTCATAAGGCTATGCTCACATTTTATTCTGCGGTACAAGATAGGGAAATCATACCCTCTACTGCAGTCTTTAATTTTATGCTCTCCTCTTTGCACAAAAAATCGTTTCATGTCAAGGTAATAGATTTATGGAATGAAATGATGGATAAAGGGGTGGCACCCACTAGTTTTACTTATACAGTAGTCATCAGTTCCATGGTTAAACAAGTTCTTCATGAGGAGGCTTTGAAGACCTTTTACGAGATGAAAAGTGCAGGGTTTGCTCCCGAGGAAGTAACTTACAGCCAGCTTATTAGTTTGTGTACAAAAAATCGTAAATGGGATGATGCTCTAACATTATATGAGGATATGAGATGTCAGGGAATTGTTCCTAGTAACTACACATGTGCTTCACTTCTGACTTTGTATTACAAAAAAGAAGACTACTCCAAAGCCCTGTCTCTCTTTTCTGAAATGGAAAAATATAAAATTGCTGCTGATGAAGTCATTTATGGTCTACTCATTCGAATATATGGTAAACTTGGCCTTTATGAGGATGCCCAAAAAATGTTTGAGGAGACTGAGCAGCTCGGCCTTCTTGGTGATGAGAAAACATATTTGACAATGGCACAGGTCCATCTCAATTATAAGAATGTTGAAAGAGCTTTGAGCGTGATTGAAGTAATGAAATCAAGAAACATTTGGTTCTCAAGGTTTGCTTATATTGTCTTGTTGCAATGCTATGTTATGAAAGAGGACTTGGGCCCTGCCGAAGTCACATTTCAAGCTTTGTCCAAAACTGGACTTCCTGATGCTGGTTCATGTAATGACATGCTGAATTTGTACATAAGACTGGACTTAACTGATAAGGCCAAGGATTTTATTGTCCAGATGAGGAAAGATCAAGTTTATTTTGATGAGGAGCTTTACAAGACAGTTATGAAAGTATATTGTAAGGAAGGAATGCTAATAGCTGCCAAGCAGTTAACAGAAGAGATGGGTAAAAATGGATCTTTCAAAGATAATAAATTCATTCAAACATTATCTATGACTATGCATTGGGAAGATATGGGAAATGAATGTTTTGAAGACAAACTTGTGGCATCAAGCAAACTTGACTCCATTGCAGTTGGGATGATGCTTAATCTCTATTTAATAGAAGGGAATTTCAGTAAGATAGAAGAAATCCTGAAGTTATTGCTTGAGACAGTTGGTGGCTCATCTGTGGTTAGTCAAGTCGTCAGCAATTTTATTAAAGAAGGTACAAAATTTACTTTTAAATATTACAATTGATGAGAGAGTTCACTTCATTATGAAAATGACCTGCTGTCTAATTTTGCTATATATCTTTATATATGTATTTCCTTAAAGCAATTATTGAATCAGTTGGTATACCTTAAATGCTAACATGATCTTCTACATAGGTGATATATCCAAAGTAAAAATTCTTTATAATCAGTTGATGAAGATGGGCTGTAGATTGGAGGATGAAGTAATTGTATCTTTGATTGGCTTATATGGGAAGCAACGGATGCTGAAAGAGGCCCAAGATGTCTTCGAAGTAGTTTTTGATTCATCTAGACCTGGGAAATTAATACTGAAATCAATTATTGATGCATATGCCAAATGCGGTAAACCTGAGGAGGCATACTCAGTTTATAAAGAAGCAACCGCAAAAGGACAAGATCTGGATGCTGTTGCTATCAGCATACTTGTGAATACTTTGACTAATTATGGTATGATTGTAAAATCTTCAACTGTTAAACCATTTGCTCCTGCTTTGATATTTCTTTTAGGATCATTGGATTTTAAAAGGGTAATAGTTACATGAATATCCTCTTAAATAATATACAAATGACCATGCATAAGAGATTCTGCAGCATGTAAGAAATTTGAGTTAAACAAAAAAAATCACAACTGTTACTGTTCTAACTATGGAAAATTCTTTTCCAGAACATTTGAATTTACAGATAGTTCATAATTACGTAGTTATTTTCAGGCAAAAAGAGTACTCGTTGGAAAACTTTAGGATTAAAGTAATTTATATGTAACGGTTTTTATTGTATCTCAGTCTTAAAATTGAAGGGACATAGAGAGCTCAAAACTTTTTTTCCCAAACTTCAAGTGTGATGTGCCCCTTTAGTTTAAACTGTAATTCTTACACGTATTTGCTGCATGCTATAAAACTGGAGAATTGAGTTTGAATGGTGTCTTCAGTATTTCATGGTTTATTAGCCAGGTTATTGCCACACTTCATAATTAATAAGTAATTAGGATAATCCATCCCCAGGCAAACATGAAGAGTCAGAGATTGTTATTCGTAAAAGTTTTCAAGACAGCTTGGACCTTGACACTGTGGCTTACAATACCTTTATCAAGGCAATGCTAGAAGCAGGTAAACATAGACAGTTCCTTTGTGTATTTAACTTAAGACAAATGTGTGTTGAAGAAATCATGAGATGGTTTGTGGGTATGATGTTGTAGGTAAATTGCATTTTGCTGCCAGTATTTATGAGCGCATGCTTTCTTTGGGAGTTCCTGCTACAATTCGGACCTACAATACCATGATTAGGTAAGATCTTGATCAATAAGGTGTTTGGAAAAGAGGATAGAATGTATATGCATTCAGGATCTTGCTTCGCCTTTTGAAAATAGGCTAGCATCACACTGGAAATAACATTTACATTTTCTTTTTTGTCAACCTGATTCATACATTTAACCTGTTATGTTGAATGCATTATGGTATGTATTATTTCAATAATACTATTGTCTTTAATTGTTCCCACTTGGGCCACACCCATCATCTCACAACATCGATACAAGATTGGAGATTAAGATCAAAGACATGACATATATTGCACAAAATTGAAATTGTGTAGTTATCTATTTATGCAATACTAGTTTGTATGAGTTGATCCTGCCTCCTCATGTGTATGCATTTATAGGCATAATACTTGTATATATATCCATTCTGTGAGACCTGTTGAGTGGTTAACTCTGGATGCAGTGTGTTTGGCCGAAGTCGTAAACTCGACAAAGCTGTAGAGATGTTGAACACAGCTCGCAGCTTGGGTTGCCCTCTTGATGAGAAGGCTTACATGAATCTTATCAGCTATTATGGCAAGGCTGGTAATGATCTATTTCTGACTCCATTGAATTAAAAAACAATTTAACATATACGCATTTTAAGATTGTATAAATTCATTTCATTATCTCTTGTTTGAGCACATATTAGAGAAATGATATGCGCTTTAATTTCAGAATTAATTTATTTTAAGAACCGAAGGGAAAATTATTATACTTGAACTATGATATATCTATTTATGGTTATTTCTAGATATACTTGATTCATGGTGACATGGAGAATGTCAGAGAAACCTCCCTATCTAATACATGCTTGATTACCTTGCTAGCTTAAAAATGAAATGGTACTTGAAAGATAAGCCAAGCCATATACTTGGAGCTTTTATTACACAAACTGCAGAAACAAATGCTGGATGTATTTTTAATTTTTTTTATAATGTAAAAATGATCTACTTCCTGTCTATATATTTAGATATGTAGTACTTGGATTTTCAGGTATCAGATTTTTTGTTGATTGAAATATTCTATGACTAATTATGTTATTTATTTTGCAGGTAAAACAAAGGAAGCATCCCTTCTATTCTCTGAAATGCAGGAAGAAGGGATAAACCCTGGGAAGGTATGCTCATCTAATTTGATCTGAATAAAATATCCTGAAAACAATATGATTGCAATTTATTTTCTGATATTTGTGTTTAACAAACCCAAACAACATGAACATAATATTTTTATTTACTCCCTTCATTTTGGTAATGAGTCCATATGTTTTTAATCTTTTTTTGTGAGTTTATGGAGAGGTGCCCATAAATTAGTAAACACTTTGTAGAATAATTGGCCCTCTGTTTTTTGGGTTTGTTCTCATATAGTTTACATTTTCAACATATAAAAATGTGCTATGCATGAAATTTTTATTTTTGGATTGATGTATTATTATAGTGTGTACCTGTGTCTTTGCTTGGGAATTGCAGGTTAGCTACAATATCATGATCAATGTATATGCTACTGGGGGACATTCTCATGAAGTTGAGAAACTTTTCTGCGCCATGCAGAGAGATGGTTTCTCACCTGACTCTTTCACCTATCTTTCCGTCATTCAAGCTTATACAAAGAGTTTGAAATACTCTGAAGCAGAGGAAACCATCAATTCTATGCAGAAGCAAGGCATCCATCCTTCTTGCTCACATTTTAACCACTTGCTGTCTGCTTTCTCAAAAGCAGGTCTGATAACAGAGGCTAAAAGGGTTTTCAAGGAACTGTTGATGGCTGGTTTAAGTCCTGACCTTGCTTGTTACCGGACTATGCTTAAAGGTTACATGGACTATGGTTGTGTTGAAGAGGGAATCACTTTTTTTGAAGAGGTTAGGGAGTCTATAGAACAAGACAAATTTATTTTGAGTGGAGCTGTGCATCTATATAAGTATGCTGGGAAGGAACTCGAGGCTAAAAAGATCTCAGATTTCATGAGTTGTTTGAGAATTCCATTCCTGAAGAACCTTGAAGTTGGATTGAAGATAAAACCCTTATAATGCCTGTTAGGACTATTATAGTGGGACTGTATTGAGCATAGTTGTGTTGAAGAGGCTACATGCTAGAGGAGTTCCGGTCGCTCTGAATACCTGAAGAAATCTAATGACTAGTTGACTAGGAAATGTTCATATTTAATGATCAAGAGGACTTGACAATCTAAACTGGTATGGTCATCCCGGTCCCATGAGATGTGTGAGGACATGATTTGTGGCTAATATATCATTAGATACCAAAAACTGGTTTGATATGGTTGTTTGTATCTTTTAGGTATGGCATTGATCTTGTGACACTGGAATGCGGCTGCATGAGAAACAAGAACACCAAAGCTTGAAATAGCTAGAGATCAAGCTGTTTTATAAAGCATCAAATTATTGTAGATGGAACATAATTGCCGAGGTATGTAAATCAAATGTACACGTGAATACGTGATTGATTGAAAATGTTTTTTGTAAATAGATCTGATGATATTTCTTGTGGAAAAGAACTATTGTATATATATATATATATATATGCTTCTCCCATAGGGTTGAAAGTGTGAGACTTAATAAAATAAAAATAAAAATAAAAATAAAAATAAAAAGTCTCGATACAAGGCTCAATGAAAAAGCGTGGGACTTAATAAGTCTCGACCAACGGTTTTAAAAAAAAAAGATTACTTTAAAAAGATGTATTTGAGATGCTAATAATCCAATTTGAATATTCCTAATGATATACAGTATAATATTTAACATAATTTTGAAATGTTAAGCGTTGAAAAGATTTTCACTAAAAACTAAAATAAATGATGAAATAACAAAAAAAACTCATGTTACATTACTGAAAGAGATTTGCACGCTTTCAACTCTTGTAGAGGAGAAAGGAAGAAAATGGAAGGAAGGAAAATGAGAAGAAATAATAGAGGAGGATATTTTGGTAATTTACAGTTGTACATGAAAATAGGTCTCAATACTATAATTTTTCTCATAGTGGTCTGGGTGTTTTCGTCTTGGTGAGTCGCGAAAATAGGGTGCGAAAGTCTCACCAGTGATTTTCACCGTCCAGCTTTCGTTTTGATGGATTGCGAAAATAGGTAGCAAAAAATTGTCCGATGTTTTCGCTGTCTAGCTTTCGTTATGATGGACCGCAACTTTAGGTAGCCAAAAATTGTCTAGTGTTTTTGCTGTCTATTTTCGTCATGATGGACCGCGACATTTGGTATATATATATATATATATATATATATGATGGAATATGTTTGAGTACTTGGAAACGATGCTATTATGCTTGATAATGAATATAAATTGTATAATTTAATCTGAATCTTTCTTATCATAGAGAAAATTTTCGACCCATGTGTAGGAGATAGGTCTCAATTCCATGTAACTGTATATCGTGCCTCATATTCATGTTCGTTGTGTTCAAAAGTGTTTACTTGCGCCATATTTAAACGTTCTCGCTGTGTTCTATAGGTGTAATCCTTGTTTAAAACGTCAACTTTGTGCACCACATGTGTGTTACTTATTGCTTGTAAATAGTTATCAAGTGTCTCATATGTAGGTTCCATGTTAACAAATTCACGATCTATATCAAATTTATATCAATTTTCAGGGTATATGGATACGATGATTGGTTTGCTAGTGCACTACGGTGAACATTGGACGGTTAGTCAATACTTGGGTTCAAATAGTTTTGCATGTTGTCTGACCAAGAATTAGAAAGAGAAACACCGTAAGTTGTTGGAGAAGATATACCAGTGGGTTGAGGTCAATAGTGATATATTTGAGCGCAAGTTAAGTTCAACTGTTACAACGAAGAATGAGCAAATAAAATTTCTCATTACGACCAAGGAATTTAATATTGGTATCGATGGTTATTATGTTAAAAATTAAAAAAATTATGGATATTTACATCTAAAGTGAGATTTTTTTTTTGTGAAATTTTAGGACAAACTTAAACAAGTAATTATACATCAAATGAATCATATTTCAATGATAAATTAATATAGTTATGAGTTTATTATAAATTATAACATAGATAGAATCTATATATAATTTTTAAAATTGAGTATTTAATAGAATAATATTTTGTTTCACTTTTACAATATTATATACAATTTAAAGAGATTAAATATTTAATAAACAAAATTATCATTAATATATATATATATATATATATATATATAGTACCACACTTCCAAGATTCTATCATAAATGATAATTTATACATAATAATACATTGCGTGTCTAAAATTTAAAACCAAAATGAATTCCTTGCTGGTTCAAATACATAAGATACATTTTTATCTTGATTCAAACAATAATTTTTCTAAGAAAACATGCTTGCATAGTTTTCAATATAGTTATTAATTTGTCACACGTATGTTGTTTGATCTCTTCCAACTGATCCATGAATTGGGTAGTTTTGATTTACCCAACTTGGTGGATATTGTTGATCTGTATACATAGGTATTGCATGTGGCATTTGTGGAGAAGGATAATCAAATATATTGCAGCTACCATAACTACCATAATATGGTACATAAGAACCTAACATTGTTTGCGAATCACCCAAAGACCTATTTTCTATGTCTATACTCATTAAGGAAAGATTCATATTCAAAGAATCTTCATCAATTTGACTTGTTCCTCCATGTTGTCTACCGCGATTTTGATCAAAATTACCTGCATGAACATCCCGACCCACCGCACTAGCATTCCAACTTGTTGCACCAGCATCCTAACCTCTAGCACGAACATCCCAACTTGTTGCACCAGCATTCCAACCTTCTGCATCAGAATCCTAACCTCTTGACTCATCCCCACCATCCCTATCATCTTTATCATCTTTTCTTCCACTATTTGAATCAAAGGTATGTTGATCATCGGAAGAGCTGGTAATAATAACTCCACGATCTACACTAACTTTTTATCTAATCACTTGTTCAACATTTATTCCCATGTCTCGAGCATGAGAAGCAATATTTGAATCAGGATTTCCCTCGTCATCATCTAAGAAGGCAGGTCTAACCTAGTTAAAAATAAGATTTTCATTATTATCTCCTACTTCAGTAGCTATTTGAAGTAGATTAATAAAATCAGTTTCATTTACTTTTCTTTTTCAGCTGCCAAATCCCTAAGTTTCAACTTCATATTATAATAACAATAAACAAAATTTTCAAGCTTAAAATAGGTAAGATGATTCCTTTGTTTTGTGTGGATTAAAGCAAATGTGGTTACAATTTTATATTTGGATTCAAGCTTACACATTTGAGTCACAAACATTTTTTTTTTTTCCAGATTGATTTCACAAAATTTTACATATTTGACACGTTCACTCTTTGGTTCTTTATCCAATTTTATTTCAAGTCCTCAATAATTTTACTATTGACTATTATGTTGGAAATTTTTATAAAGTTGTTAATGCTTCTTCTAAAATAATTTTCAATCTAAATTATTTTAACAATAATTTAATTGTTTAGGATTAAAAAAATTATTTTAATAATATGCAAAATATCCATGGACTTTCGGTGTGAAATTCATGAAATTTCGAAAATTTCGGGATATTTTGGAAATATCGGGAGATTTTTACGGATATTTTGAAATCGGTCGGATATTCTGCAGGATATTGGATATTTACTTGTTTTGATATCGTTCCTCCAAAATACGGATATATCGGTGGATATTTCGGTATATCTATTGATTTTAAGTTTCTTGATTACGACTAACGAGGATGTTCAATTTATGCTTATGCGCTTGGCAACACTAGAAGTTTATGTCAAAGTGGCTAACAAATCTATACATACAGCTGAAACTAGACCCAACGCCGGTTCGATTCAAACCATCGAACCGAACCGTAAAAACCGAAACCGGAGGAGGGTGGTTCCGGTTTCGGTTCCAAATTTCAAGGAACTACCCGGTTCGAACTGGATTGGAACCGACGGTCCCAATATATATATATATATATATTTTTTTTTTATAAATCCTAAAACCAAAATTCCAAAATTCCAAAATTCCAAAATCCCAAAATCCCAAAATCCCTAATTTATGATCTCTCTCTCTTCTTCTAATCTTCTTCTTCGATTCACGAAAGTTGATTTGGTGGTGGTTTGGGGTTGATTTGGGGGTGATTTGTGGTTGTTTCATATTTGTGAGAGAGAAACGAGACTGATAAGTGATGACTGATCTCAAACTCTCAGTGAGCTTGGATTGATCATTGATGACTGATTCACATTCACTGATTTGGGTTTTTTTTTTTTATTAAAAAAAGGTTCGGAACCGAAATCGAAATAGAGACCGAAATCGAAACCGGAATCGCCATAGGCCGGTTCCGATTCCGGTTCCGATTTCGATTTCGGCTCTCCCATTCCCCAAGAGCTGAAATTGGAACCGTCGATTCCGAATCAGAATCGAAACTGAACCGAAACCGGCATCATATCTAGTTGAAACTAAATATGTATATCAATCTTCTAGAAAGACAACATATGCACCACTAAATGTAGCATGTACACCATCACCTTTGAAATTGAATAATCTACACTCCTAGTTGTTACGCCCTATCCACTCATTTGGGTATGTGCCTTAATCTGGATTTCCATCAATAGAGAACGATTAGGGGACTCTAGCATCAACTAACAAAAATGCAAATGTAGATGACACCGATGGTTTTGAAACTATTGATACGGATGATGAGGATGAAATCAATGGTTATACTAGTGATGATCCTAATGATCCTCTGAAAGTACCAACATGTGTTGGACAAGTGCTAACAAACACTAACAAGCACTAGAAAAATGAAAACATGTGATGTAGAAGCACCAACAGATGCTGGAGAAGCACAAGGGCAAGTGGAGTAGTTATCCACATTTTATGACAGCACGATGGACAATACCAGGATCAGAACACTACTCAACTTTACCCGTTCGATCAACGAACATGTTTAGAAACTAAGGTCTAATATATAAAGGACAAATCGTCAAGGAGAAGCAAACGCTGAAACAAGATTTAAGGTTGTATGCCTTGAGCAGTGCAGGTCTTGACTTTTCCGAGGCTCCTGGGTGAAATATAAAAAATGGCCCCCTTCTGTATATTTATAGTTTTTTCGCACCAGTCCCACAAACCGCAATACTGCAAGATTGATTTTTTTTGTTGTTGCTATAAATACAATCAAATCATATATTAATTAATAATTATATGTATGAGATTGACACCAAAGAATGATTAAAAGAAAAAGTGAGTGTTAGTCCTATAATTTATAGAATCGTATAGTAATGTATTAATGCAAACAAAAGACTTTATTCTATTTAAATTTCTTGGACCCCTTGTACATATTTATGGCAAATAATAAACACAAACTTGCTATACAATAATAACTGATTAAATACATTATCTGATTAATGATTATCTTTTATCATAACTGATTTTCTTCCAATATCTTAAGATTTGAAGTGCAAGACAAGCGAGTTAGTGACATTATCAATTTTATCATCAGACCCTCATTGGCACCATCTTTTAATTACAATTCTTGGCTTTCATGTCTGCAAGTCAGCTCAAATCAATAATTAAAAATTTTCCAATAATTGTTAACATTATAAAAGCTTATAAAATACCAAAAATACCAAAAATACCAATTAAAATATTCAAAAATATCATATCTTTAAACTAGAAAGTAGAAACTAAAGTTCCATAATATCTTAATTAACTCAAATAGACAAACACAAGTATGACGATTGACGAATAAACTGAATATGCAACTAACACAAATTTGATAAACATAGATGTTTTCTGAACATTAAATAGAACAATAGAATATAAACATAAAAATTACAAACTAAAATGAAATTAGAAATTACCTGGGCAGTGAGAGTGTGAGATGAGAGAATCCGAAGGTAGTTATGTAGAAAAAGAACGGAGACTTAAAAGAGAAAGATTAAGTTGAGAGTCTGATTGTCTGATTGACTGATTGTCTGAGATTGAGAGAGAAAGAGATGAAACCCTAACAAATGACAACTGAGTTAGCCTTTTTTTTTTTTTTTTGTCTCTGGTGTGGTGGCCTGGTGGGTCAAGGAGAACAAGAAGGCAAGAAGCGATGAAACCCTAACAAAATTGGGTATAGTCTGAAAAAAAAATCAATAAAACGAATTGGGCATCAGAACCCTCATTTTTTTTTTTTTTATGCTTGAGATTTTTAAAAACAAAGGCCCTTTTTTCTGTAGCAAATTATTTCTATTAGGCCATTTTTTTTTTTTTTTTTTAATTTCAGAATTCAGCCCATATGCAAGCACTCAAAACATGAAATTGAAGACCCCTAGAAATGACGGGCCCTGGGTAGGCACCCCTGTGAGAATAAAATGAAGCCTTTGATAATTTTGAATAGGATGAATATTATTGAATATTGCTCAAAAATAAATTCTATCACTTGTTTATACAAGCTTATATACAAATAAAAAAGTTACCATTGCATACAATCCTCCTATAATCAAGAAATATATTCCTTGATTTTCTAGCTGTGATTTCTCACTCTTTGACTTTGCTGATCTTCCTTGATTATTGTACTTTGATTTCTCCGTTGATCTCCTTGTGACAGCAGCACCCCCCACCCGTAATCCGAATATGCAAAAACATATAAATTGGTAATAGGATATGAAAACAATCGAATCCCATAATTCAAGATTCCTTGAACATACCTGAGCATACACTTAACAAGCCGAAAATGAAAATTAGTTGGTTGATGCATATGTTGGCAGACAAAATTAACACTAAATGAAATGTCTGGACGAGTAAATGTTAAGTACTGTAAGCCACCAACAATACTCCTATAGAAAGTTGGATCATGAAACAAGGTTTTATTGGTGTCATGATTAGTGTGTGCAACCATAGGTGTAGAATGTGGTTTACTTGTATGCATTTTGGCTCGATAGATTAAATCAGCAACATACTTGCGTTGATTTAATATTAAGCCATGAGAAAATTGTGTTACCTCAATGCCTAGAAAATAATGAATATATCCTAAATCCTTCATAGCAAATTCTTTTCCAAGTGAGCAAATAAATTGATCAATAAATTTAGGATTACTTCTTTTAAGAATGAGGTTATCCACATACATAAGTAGAAGAAGAGTTCCTTGTTTTCCTTGAAAAACAAACAAAGATGAATCAACAGTGCTACATATAAAACCATATTTTAATAAGAACTTACTAAACCTGTCAAACCAAGCTCTTGGAGCTTGCTTTAGACCATATAAAGCTTTATGTAACTGGCACACATGTGTTGGCTTGGTGTGGTCAACGAATCTGGATGGTTGTTCCATAAAGACCGGTTTATCTATGTATCCATGAAAGAAAGCATTTTCTTACATCTAGTTGCCTAATGTCCCATTTATGAGACAAGACAATAGATAATACAATTCTAATGGTTGCCGGCTTTACAACCGGCGAGAAAGTTTCTAAAAAATCAATTCCATGTATTTGATTAAAGCCTTTGGCAACTAATATGGCTTTAAGCTGTTCAAGAGTGTCATTTTCTTTAAGTTTGGTCTTGTATACCCACCTGCAGCCAATGATGTTCATATCATTGGTTCGAGGGACTAATGACCAAGTTTTATTATGATGCAAAACATAAATTTCTTCTTGCATTGCCTGAGCCCAACCTGGATGTTTTAAAGCATCTTTATTGCCTTTGGGTTCAACATGTATATTAGAACTAAGTAAAGCATATTCTAAAGAATTATATTTGCTGCTAGGTTTTGAAATACCTACCTTTGATCTAGTAGTCATAGAATGTATAGGGGTTTGGATACTTACGGTGGTTGCTTGATCAGAAGATTCTTCAGGTAAGGCTTGTGCACTTGACTCAACCTATCCATCTGATGTTTCTTCATGAGTTGTTTCTGTAAGGAATTTGATTAAAACCGAATCAATATGCATATGCACATAATCAATCTGAATCTGAACATAAATATGTTTCTATATCATGATTAATCAAACCCTAAATACATATTAATAACTCATATCAATTCAAGAGAAAAGGGAGATAATAGAAAGCGGAAGCGTACCTGAATCCATTGCCGGAGAATTGGTGGACGGATTGTGATCTTCCAAATTATCACGATCTATATGAACCCTAAATTTATTCTCTGTTTCTCTGTTGATGGAGATATAGACAAACTAAAAAGATCATGTAATTTGGGGACCATAACCCTAATATATAATAATTAAATTACTATAGAGTTTACTATTTCTAATTCGGCCCCTCATCAAATTAGATATAGTATTATGGTATCTACACATTAATTCCACAACAATTATACCCTTAAGCCTTAATACTCTAAATCTTAATTAGATCACTTTAATTTAGGTTTAATCAAAGATATCATAACACATTTAATATTTACATGTGTGACCCCACATGACGGAATTTTCCAACAGTTTCAACAAAATTCTGTATGTTTGAATCTACCTGTTTACCAGATCCAAGTGTAGTTTCTATTTGGGTTGAAGTCACTACAAGAAAATAACACAATTCTTGTCAGTTTTTAACTGTAAATCTTGACAGTTAAAAACTGTCAAGGAATGATTTATTAAATATAATACATACAATATAATATATATTATATAATAATAATACATATATATTTTTGTATTATATATAATATATATATATATGTATTATATATATTATATTATTATATATTAATATATTAAATAATATGTATTATATATATAATATAATATATAATAATATGATATATATATAATATATAATATATATAATAGTATAATATATAATATATAATATATATTATATATATAATATATATAATATACATAATAATATAATATATAATACATATCTATATATATATAAAATATAAATTTAGATATCATTAATATAATAAATAATAATAATATATTGTTTTTGGAAAGGAGCTGAGGGTATTTTTGTAATGGAGTTGGGGCATATGAGGGTATTTATGAAATATAAATTTTAGTTTGAAATGAAATGACTTTCCATTGGTTTTTGGATGGAATGCCCATTCCATCATTGGTGGAATGAGCATTCCATCCAAAATGGTGGAATCTCTATTCCAATGGAATCACTATTCATTGCATTTTAACAAACCAAATGAATGGAATGACTTTATTTTCATTCCATTTCATTCTATCCAACCAAACATGACCTATAGGAGACTTGTGACATCAATTGTAACGGATACATATATATTATATGTAATACATATAATAATAATATATATATATATCTATATTATATAATATAATATAATATATATATAGTAATAATATATATAATTTATAATATATATATATATTATATTATGTTAGGATTATGCTCAATAGCAAGAGTGTAATGTTGTAATTAACAGTCTTTTTCATATTAATAAAGAGATTTCTGGTTTAACAAATCGTATAGCATTTATAGTTTATATTATAATTGTCAAAGTAAATAATCATAAGGTCTAAAGACTATGGGAAAAGAAGAATTGTTCGTACATCTGGATATGTATGTGGTAGACACAATTCTTTAGTTAGTCTTGAATAATGTTCACAACTTAAGTTAAAGGTTGGGCACCTTTATCTTGTTAAAGTTGTAGAATTCTTTTGCTAGCATTTGAGTGGGATCAAATGAGATATGATGAGTCTAAAATCATCGGAGTGTCTTCGAGCAAAAGGATCTAGTGCACTGGGTGCATTGAACTGGATCACAATGAAAAGCTTTATCTAGAACCGTCAATAGATAATAGTCTTTTCATTATCAGGACAATCGGAGGGTCTATCTTAATCCTGAGATAAATGATGGACTTATGGTTGCAAGTGATATCATTTGAGTTATCAATGAGTACGATTATATCGCATAGTCTATCCTCGATAGTTTGGTGATATTCATTTGTTAATCGATAGAGGACTTCATTTATAGATATGGACATCGTGGCTCCATTTAATTAAATGAGAGTATAATATCATCATATGGATGTTTTGAGGTAATTGGATATTAAATCTCAACGTTGAGTTTTCGATAGTGTCTATTGAAAACATGGCTTCTGGACAAGTCAAAATATCCAAGTTCAAAACATGGTCATATGAGTAAATATGGTAACTTGGAGAGTTATAGGCGGTCTATGAACTCTTGGCGATTACTGATATTAATCACGAGGATACACTATCTCCAATATGATTGTCTAGGGTATGAATGAGGAGCATCTTCCTTTTCTATCTTTATTTAAGAGTTCAGTTTTAGCTCTTTAGTGGAATGAGTTAAAATTAATGGATCGGACCTAAGTGAATCATTTGTTGATTGTGATTAGGTTATGTCTATTGAAGCTTAAATTTAGATGGCCCGCCAAGATCCCCAATCCACACGGACTTGCATGGATCACTTGATATATTCTACCGGACCAATTTAAGGGTCCATCTAGAATTGCATTTAATATATTAAGAATATAATTTGCACATTATTTAAGTAATGGGCTGCTCAATTATATTAATATATTAATGAAAGACATGTGAGCTTGTTTCTTTTAGTAAGAATGGGTCTGGTTCACATGTGGGCTTTTTATTTAAAGTCCAATGGATTAAATGAAATAAGAAAATAATGTTAGGCCCAATCTTAATCAAGTGGGGCGGCAAGGTTAAAATTTTAACCTAAAATATTATTTTGTTTCATTTGTTTTAATTAAATAAGAATTAATTAATTTATTGATTAATTGTTTAATTAAAGAAACAAATCTTTCCTAAAAGTAAAAGACTTGTTTGACAAGGAAATAAATAAATTAGTTTTATTTATTTAATCAAATAAGGAGTCTTTTTATTTAGTCAAAAATAAAAGAATAAAAATCAAGGAGTTTGATTAGGGTTTGAAGTCTATTAAGTTGAAAAGAATTAGGGTTGAATTTAAGTCACCCTATATAAGTGACATTATAGAATTCGGCCAACCCTAATCTTAGACTACATAGAATTCGGCAACCCTAAAGGAAAAAGAAGAAAAAATTCGGCCAACCTATATATGTGTTCTTATAGGGTTCGGCCACCATATCAATCTATGGTGCTTGAGTTTTTTTTATTTCTTTCTTCTTCTTCTTAATTCCAAGAGAGAGTTTTTATTCTAAAAATACAAAAGAGAGTGTGAAATTATTATTTGATAGTATACTATTGCTTAATCATCAATAAGCTTGTGTATACGATATCGATCTAGGTTCACGCGAGTTTCGATCATTAGATTGAGAACTCAAAAGTGACCGGAATAATTTTTGATATTCTTTTGATTGTTTTTGTGACTAACAAAGAAAAGAAAGTTTTTTGTTTGGTCAATTCACAGTTTTGCAATTCAAAGAAAAGGGAGACCACGCTCCTAGGTGATCCACGTTCGTGCTCGGATTGAAGGTCTTGCGGATTACCATCGACGTAAGTCAATCGGCTCACGCGACAAAAGGTAATTTACTTTTGTTAACATATATGCATGTTTATTGATTAAAAGGGTTTAAGGTTCATAAAGGAAAAATTTTAAAAGTCACTAAATCGTTTTTAGTATCGCTTCCGCTGCGTTTACCGCTTTTATTTATTATTTTTCCCTACATATTAAACAATATATATAATAATATATTTATCCAATATATAATATATATATATACAATATATATAATAATTTTACTTATCCAATATCTTTGTCTTTTCTATTTCTTTTTTTAATTATTAATTTAAATAATAAAATAGAAAAATAGGGGTACTTTAGTCATTGTGGGTTAAAATTGTGGTCAACAGTTAGAGTTAACGGAAGTCAATTAACAACAGATGACGTTTTTGCAATTATGGGAAACAGTTCCATATGCATGCAATTATGCCTAAACTTAGGAGACATTTGTGCAATTAGTCCGTTTTCAAAAATTGTCAAGAATTGCAAGTTCTTGACAGTTTTTGAAAACTGTCAAGAAATAACTGTCAACAAAGACAGTTTTTGTTGTAGTGAGTGACAATTACTTGATCAACTGTAGCTTCTTCTTGTGGATTAGGTTGAGGAGTTGCAAGCTGATTGACTTGAGTTGCTGCAGATGTTACAAAATCACTTTGTTGTCTTCTGTGACCATTTGAATCTTCAAAACTAGCTTGTGGAAAAGTTCGAATATTATTAATAGGTGCTGATTTTGTATCTTGAGAACCTGCAATCCACTCATTGAAGCTGATCAAGTGTGTGTTTTCATCACAGCTACTGTATAGTGTACCTGGTTGTTTGAATAGGAGTGTATTTTCATCAAAAACAACATCCCTTGAAATGTACACTTTTCCAGTAGGAGGATGAAAACACCTATATCCTTTATAAAATTCACTATATCCTAAAAATACACATGGTAGAGTTTTAGGATCAAACTTGTTTTGTGCTATTCTTCTCAAATATGAAAAACACCTTGAACCAAAACTCTTAATGAAGAGTAATCATGTCTCTTACCTTGCAATTTTTCCATTGGACTTTTCATGGCCAAAACAGTTGTAGGTAGCCTATTAATTAACCAGACTGCAGTTGAGAAAGCCTCAACCCAAACCGTTTAAGCACTTTAGCATGAAACAACATTGTCAACCCCAATTTAGTGATGTTTTTGTGCTTTCTCTCCACTATTTCGTTCTGTTGAGGAGTATTGGGGCATAATTTTTGAAGTTTAATGCCATGTTCAACTAGATACTTATGAAAGTCTCTATCTTCAAATTCTTCTCCTCCATCCGATTGAAATTTTTTTTTATTTCTATCAAACTGATTTTTCAAGAATTTATAAAATGTAATAAAAAAATTTAAAAAATCAAATTTTTTTTCTCAAAGGAAAAAATAATGTAAACCTAGTGCATTCATCAACAAAAATAACATAAAACTTAAACTTTTGAACAGATCCAACTGGGGCTGGACCCCATAAATCACAATGAATCTTAGAAATTGGTTCTAAACAATATTCATCAATATTAAAAAAAGGAAGCCTGCAAGATTTGCCTAATTGGCAACTTTCATAGAGAAAATCTTTCCCAATTTGTTCCTCACATAATTAACTATCTTTATATGTGGATTTCCTAGCCTTTGATGCCATATTGCATCATTCGTTGCTCGAAATCTTATGGAATACATCTCCATCTCCTGATTTTGTTCCAAGCTGTAAAGACCACCATTTATATTCCCCATTGCTATCACCATGCATGTTTCCCTGTTCTTTATCACAAATCTATTTCCGGTAAATTCAAATAAATATGGTAAATTAGAAGATAACTGACTCACATAGATCAGATTCTTTTTTATGTTAGGGACAACTAAAACATTTTCTAATTTGACAATATTTTTTCCAGTATGTAAAATAGTGTTACCAATGTGTGTGATATTCAGTTTTTGTCCATTCCCTACCATAATTTTATCTGAACCGAAATATGGTTTGCAATCAATTAACTTACCATTATCAGAAGTCATATGTTGAGTTGCTCCAATATCAGGAAACCACCCTTCATTTTGACTATCTGAAATTGACATGGCAGCAAGGGCTTGTGCTGTATCTTCTGGTTGATAGCCTTGATTGAATCGATGCCAACAATTAAGAGCAGTGTGGCAAGGTTTTCCACATATTTGATAGTTCATGTCATCGTTTTTCTCATTCGGATTTATCTTGTTTGCTTGTGGTGAACCTGAAGATTTAGGTCCTGTCTGCGAAAATCCTCTAGGTCCTGTCTGTGAAAATCCTATCCTTTTTGAATTGAAGAAATTTTGTCCTCCCTGCTTTTGATTTTTGTAATGCTTGCCACTATTCTTAGTTTGAGCAACAAATGCAGAATGTTCATTAGTAGCAACAGTTTCATTATGAAGAATTTTCATATTTCCATGACTTTGGAGTAAGGAGATAACATCATTATATGTGGGAATATGATGTTTCATCATAGATGTAACAAAAGATTCATAACTGTTACCTAAGCCTTTGAGTAATCCAAAGACTTTTTGTCATTCTTCCAATGGCCTGCCTGTTGCTCCAAGCTCATCGCAAATCTACTTAAAAGCGTTGATGTAATCGTTGATAGTCTTGAAATTTTTTTTATTATGCAAATGTATGTTCTCCATAAGAAAGAATTCTTTATCTCCAGTGCTTCTGGAAAAGTGTTCAGAAAGAGATCTCCAAACATCTATTGATGTTTCAAGCCCAACTGCAAGTCCTAGAACCTCTTCTGATAAGGTTCCAACAATCCAGCTAGGAAGGAGTCTATCAGATCTCCTCTATAAGATATATTATGGGTTCATCACTGCTATAGATCCTTCAGATTATGTAGATGTTTCGGTGATGAACTGATCAAGCTTAAGGTAATTCCCATCTAGGAAGCCCTTCATGTCTTGGCTCTCAATAAGACCACTGATTTGTGTTTTCCATAGCATATAATTATTTTGAGAAAGTTTAAGGGAAACAAAATTCCCTATATTGAGAGTAGACGGGTAAGGATAATGGACAACAATATGGGTAGTTAAAGAACTCATTGTTGACAAAAAAGAAAAGAGAAGAAAACAATTTATTGTTCTTCCAAGAAAAGCTCTGATGCCATGAGAATAAAATGAAGCATAATTTTGAATAGGATGAATATTATTGAATATTGCTAAAAATAAATTCTATCACTTGTTTATATAAGCTTATATACAAATCAAAAAGTTACCATTGCATACAATCCTCCTATAATCAAGAAATATATTCCTTGATTTTCTAGCTGTGATTTCTCACTCTTTGACTTTGCTGATCTTCCTTGATTATTGTACTTTGATTTCTCCCTTTTTGACTTTCCTTCAAATCTATTAAATGGAGATTCTCTTCTTTAACACCCTGGAGCCCTGGCCAAGGGCCACCCTTGGCCTTGAGAGAGAGGTTAGTGTTCAAGTTTAGGTGATCATTGAAGACACGATTCGTTGTAGCATATAAATAGATTAATTATGAATGAGTTATTTGGACATGGAAGATGAAAAATGTGACTTATTGGCATGCTAAATCTTTTGTACAAGAACACATATATGGTACTTGTGACTACTATAACCTTTATTTGAGCCAAGTAAGTTCCTTTATAGTAGGGGAATTGTTTGCAAAACAATTTACCGATCATTAGACATGACAAGGTTTCAGTTCAAACAGTAGAACTGGATCGAAACCCAAATAGAAAAACCGAAACCGAAATCGAAACTGAAACCAGAGGAGGCCGGTTCAGGTTCCAATATTTTCAGAACCGCCCAGTTTGAACCGGATTGGAATCGACGGTTCTGGTTCGGTTCTAGCGGTGGTTCATGTAATTTTTTTTTAATTTTTTAATTTATTTATAAAACTCAATTCATTGTCTCTCTCATCACAAGCTCACATCATTAAGTCTTCACAACATCACTGTCATCAGACGATCGCTTCATCTTCACACCTCTTTACCGACGATAGCTTCATCCCGTCGCCGATGATCGACGGACTTTACGCCGGATGGTCGCCCACTTCAACCTCTTCGACCTCTTTTTCTTCTTATTTTTTTTCTTCTTCTTCTTTTTCTTCTTTTTCTTCTTCTTCTTCTTCACAACCTCTGATTCTTTGCGCATTTTTGTTTTGTTTTTAGGTGTTTGTTTACTGAGAAAGTTGAGAAAAGTGATGGATTAGGTTGGTTTTGGGATTGAATTGGGGGTAATTAGGGATCGTGAGTTTCAATTTAGGTTTTCAATTGGGGATTTTCAATTTAGGGTTTCAATTGGATGTTGGAGACTTGGAGATGGTTGATGGTGATGGTCTGGTTAGTCGATGGTGATGGTCTGATTTGGTGGTAGAGAAGATGATGTCTGATGAGTGATTGAGTGATGATTATCAGATCAAGTGAATAGAGAATAAAAAAGGTTCAAAACCGTCGGTTCGGTTGGAACCGGAACCAAAATCGACAGTTCCTGAATAGGAATCAAAACCGGTATATACCGGTTTCGGTTTCGGTTCCAATTCCAGTTCCAGCAATCCATGGAATCGAAACCGTTGGTTCAGAACTAAAATCAGAACCGAACCGAAACCTTGTCAAGTTTGCCGATCATGGACTCACCATTCATCCTAAAGATTTAATGGCTGAGATGAGGGAGTAGCATGACATTTGGCTCATGTACAAGAAAGCCTACAAGTCGAAGAAACATGCTTTGAATACAGCCTTTAGTGATCCGTGAGAGTCCTTTCAAAGGTTTCCGTCATACTTCTACGTGTTGGAACAATACAACCTTAATACTGTAACGAAGATTGAGACTAACTTGTAAAACTGGTTCGCATTGGATTCATGTCACTTGGTGCTTTTTTATAGGGCATCAAAACAATTATTAGTTTGGTTATCGTTATCGATGTTAACCCTCTTGTCTAGGACATGCCAATACCAAGGTAGAAGTCTCTCTCCACTTCACATCTTCATTTAAGGGTGGACGTGATTCGACTAGATTCTATTCCAAGCCAAACCGAATTGAACTCTATTTTGAGTTATAAAAATATAATACCATCGCGCGATTGTACCTACCCTTAAATCCACTAGCTTATAACTTCTTTTTAAGATAATTAAAATTATAAATTTAAAATGGCGTTGCTTCGAGAACCACCCTAAATCCCTAATCAGTTCACTCATCACTTGTACGTCCAATTTCATCCCTAAATCCTAATTACTGATGTGTTGATCGATTCTTTCTTACTATTTCTTACGTTAATGGTGAGTGAATATTTTGAGCCACTTAACTTTGTACTATATCTCTTACCTATCTTGTCTTTGGTCAAGAATCTTTGAAGAGCCATTATTTTTGGTCTTGTCTCCCTTACTTCTCTCAACTTTGGTAAAATAAAAAAAATAAAACAAAATAAAAAAAAAATAAAAAAAACTCATCTTCTTTTTAGGTCTGCAAATCCTAAAAATTTTATTCCTCGTATTTCTTCCTTTAATTCCTTTAAATAATGGTTTTTTATTTTTATTTATTTTTATTTATAAGATGTTGTCTGAGGTTTTAGTGTCAACTCATTGTTTGTGAGAGATATATATCATTAAGAGACAACCTCCACTTGAACTTCCACTTTCACAGGTAACATAGATTGAAAATTTTGTTCTTGGTTCTTTGATTTTGCAAATGGATGATTTGATATGTTTTATCCGAGAAATTGCAACTGGGGGTAGTGGGTTTAGTGAATGCATGAATACGATTATTAGTTGTATAAAGAAAGTATATGAAGCTTATTTGTTAATGGGAGTATAGGCTATAGGGACGATCATAGCTTTTGGTGTAATTGGGTACTATTACTATTTTGTATAAAACAAAACACACGATTTGTACCAAAAACAATGCAGAACAAGTGCACAAGCATCTTGATGTGGATCATAAAATTATTGACATGCTGAATAATATTCAGTTGTCCATTGATCGAATTGATCAATGGCTTACAGACTAGTCGAGTGTTTGTATGATGGTGAAAGAGTATGTTTTGAAAGTACTACGGAAAATGGAATTCAAGCTGGATAAGGCATCAATCAATTATATTTGGCTGCTAGTATACAGAGAAGTGACAACAATTTTACCAATTCAAACACCAATGTTCTGTTAGTAACCATGCTAAAATTGATTTGAGTCAAATATGACAACAAAACAATTTTTTTTTTTTTTGCCAGTGGTACAACAAGAAATTCAAAAGTATAAAAACACATCACAATTTACAAATCCAACATTTTGTTTTCTTGACTATGTATATAATGATTTGTTTTTCCCTTTCTTCTTCAAACAATCAAAACGAATAATGTTATGAACCGAAGAATCATATACAACATCTGAAGATTAGAGAAACATATCATCCAACCATTATACATTATAATGTATTCATCCAACCAAGCTTAGAATTTGAAAACATTCACGGTTATATATGAAAAAGAAAAGGTTGTATAACTCAATTGTGTATACAACTACCATGGTTGTCCCCATCCCGGTTTGTTACCACGACCATATTCAATCCAATCTAGTGGACATTCATAAGCAAGTGCATCGAATGAAGATTTGTCATCATTATCAACTTGAATTATTTGTTTCCATTCCGCATTTAGTTTTGCCTGTAACAAATGAGAATTATGAATAAAGGACTATTCATGTCATACATTCCAAAACTAAACAAAAACAAATTCCAATTTTTTAATCTATGTATGTAGTCAAAACAAAAGCTATTTACCAAACTTACATAAAAATCGGAAGACAATAAAACAAAGCTATGTCAATACTTATCCGAGTTCGATTACTTCATCTTCGCCAACAAGCTCATGTATGCATCGATGTGCTGTATCAAAAAATGTCACTACAAAACAACAAGACAAAAAAACAAAGAAAAAATATATATATTCATCGACTGAACCAGATATATATACTTACATTAGTGGATAACCATGTTTTCGGATCTTCCAATTCCAGAAAAAACGCATTCTTAGTGGACTCCTTCGTTCCCACGTTTTGACTAAACTCAATGTAAACAATTAAATCATTATTATTTCGTTTGTTTAACAACTAATCATCTTGAACAACAAAATTAAACCATTAAAATACATGTCAGGTTTTTCTCTCTTCTTGAATTCTTCATATTTTTGCCTTTTGTTATGCACGCTTCTCTGTAGATGCCCATGTCAGGTCAATAAATGGAGACAAGCAATAAGCGGATCGAAACCTCACTTAGAGTGATTGATCCTCCTCTGAAGCATAGTTGTAACCGTACCTTAGATCTCCACTTACTGTTTGTTTAGATGAGGCACCAATAGATTGCTTTGGCGTTGATGATGAATGTAGGGTTTTCGATGGTAGACTAGGGGTTGTTCCAACAATGTGCTCCACAATCTTGTCCGCCGAAGCCATATTTGTCATAGGAACAACTTCACGGACTGAATCTCTATCATTCTCGCCTGAAACCACTGAGGGAGTCACCTCTTTCTAAACATGCAAACTCTGATCTTTAACATCGGTCAAAGGATCCTACAAAACACAAATATTCATCATTTTTTATCATACCAATAATACATATAACACAAAATCATAAAACACAAGTGGAAAACCTCATCGTTGCTTTGACCACAAGTCGACTGTATCTCCTCCACGAGGCCTCTAAACACACCTGGAAGCTATGAGACATCTCGTTTGACAATGCTTCTAATAAATCTAGAAGTGCCTTTACTACCTCACTACGTCCAACAAATCGTTTATCCTATCACCACTCTAAAGTTTACATTTACAATATGCAAGCAAGTTAGTATCGTTATGAATAAAAAAATCAAACGGAAACCATAAAATAAAATAAACATCAACCTACTCTACTTATCTTAGATCAAAGTTGCTATCGGGATGACAAAGGTGGATGCGGTGGAGGAAATGGGTCTACCATTGATTTAGGTGGGGTAGGTGTGTATCCTAGTGTAAATCTGGTAGAAAGTGGATCTTCACATAAGGTAGGTGTATATCCTAGTGTAAATCCAGCAGAAAGTGGATTTTCACATGGAGTATTTGTATATCTGCGTGGAGAGTAGAGTGGATTTTCTTCATCAAGACTGATGATTGGGACTTCGACTTTGATCGTACGATCTACATCATTATGGTCGGTGACTAGGATTTCAATGATATGATCTTCATCAATAAGGCTGATGACAATGAATGTAAGCTGCTGCTACACTGATTTTTTTTTCCTTCTGGTTTGGTGCCTTCCACTTCAATGGAATTGTAACTATTTGTGCTCTATCATCACCATCACCTCCATCATCACTAGATTTCTTTTCCTTCATTTCTATTAAAGGTATAAATTGCGGACCCATAGACATATCAAAGTCTACTCTGCCCCAGTAATCTTTCGTAGCCTCTTCATTCGTTGCCTCCAATACCTCCAGGACCTGAGCCTGTAATAATGTTAAAATATTAAACGATCTACAATGTTGTAAACAATTTAATAAATATGTGTGTGTGTGTGTGTGTGCACGCACTATTAACCCACCATCCTACTATAGATATTAGCTTCGAGTTTTGAAATCCTTTTCCCTAATTTTCGGGGCTTCAGATGCATCGTCCAACGCTTCATCCTATGTAGTGTATGTTGTAATCCCATGCCAAACCCATCGATTAGAGTGTCCATAGCCTCTATCGCTCATATCTGAAAATGACAAGTTATGACAACTATACAAACTAATAACTTAAAAAACCAAATTAAATCAAGAAAAACAGTAATTGGAACTAACCTTAAAAGCCTATGGGAAACCGTACAAGTGGTACCTAACTGATCTAGAGGCTTTTTTTTTAGAGTTTTTAGTTCGAAATCCATGCCTCAAGTAGTGCATCGTCATCTTGAATACATAATGACTCCATGCAAATGAATTGAATGCATCTAGACCATCAACCAAATTAAAAGTCAATTGATGACTTTTCTATGATAGTCTTGACCAAACAAAACATTGTTTGCAATCAAGAAGAGTGCCATCTTCAATGAATTGTCGGGCTGCTAGAAGTTGCCCAATAGAAACCAATCATAAACGGTGGTCAATCTCACATCGTCGCCTTCTTCTCTAGGACAATACCTCTTATGGATGTCGTCTGCATTTGGCATGTAAAGCTTGTTTATAATGTCTAAGAGTTGTCCGATCCGTATACCAGTAACCAAACAAAGCTTCCTCTATCCAAATCTTGTCTTTTTACCATCTAACGAAATAAATAATTCATTCTTGGTTGTACCATCTATCATAATTTCCCTCAACAATAGGTTGTGTACAATCCTCGTCATGAATTCTTTGTGCTTCCCTTCCCGGTGTAAGATACTCACTATAGTAGCTATCTTCTTCGACCGCCAACTCATGTTGATTAATACTGCTTCATTAAATTTATTCTTTTTTACCTTAAAATACTAGACATAATTGATATTTTCCATTTGCATAATTCTAATCACTTGGGTTCAATAAATTAAACACACTAGGTTTGATCATTTAAACACACCATGTTTGATCAATTAAACACACACCGGGTGTCATCAATTAAACACACACCGGTCCATAACTCTAGAAATCAAACAATTACACAGCTCAAAATAAAAAATGTAACCGTATAAAGGGCAGGAAAATACAGAAATAAAGTTATCAGAGATCTTACTATTAGGGGAAGAAGTTGCACTTTTGAATTCTTACTTCCAATGCACTTTTTTATGCCTTTAACAACGTCCTTTGCTTGTCTAATAAAGGATAACAAAATCATTGTTCCAATTACAGACATTATAAAATAACTATTACTATAATTTCACTTTATCAGCCAAAAACTACGACCATCGTAGCATCATCAGCACCTAAACCAATATGCTTGGTTTTGAAGGACACTTTTGTCCTAAAAGCGGAGAAACAATCAAAACATTAATTTAGAACAGCCCCTGATTATATGGTTATTTATAAATTTTACCCTAAAAAAAAAATTGTTATGTTTCCTTGAAGCGCGAATGGGCCTTCGGGTCCATCTGGGTAGCCCAACCCGAGATGATTGCCTTGGCTGGCGTATCAAACAAATCGCCCTTCTCTGAAAGGCGAAACAGCAAGAGCAAATGGCATCCACTCTGCTGAAAACCCTAATCAAATCCTCCAATTTTCCGTCTACCACTAGAAATCTGTGCCTCCTTACCAATGGAATCGTCAGCAACCACACTTCCAAATGGATGCAGGTACCCCATCATCCTCTCCGATTCATCTAACGAATTTATATTTACTTTTTATTCTGTATTCGAAATTTTATGGAATTGTTTTATAGGTTGTGGCAAGTAGACGCATTTCTATCTACTTTCTGTTTCTTGATTATTATATTGTCCTTCTGGTGCCATGGAACCATTTAGTAGATTGTGAATGGCTTGAAAAGGAATAAGATTGGGTCATAGATCCACGTTTTACAGCTTAAAAATAAATCCATAAATCATAATAATTTCAAACAGGAAGAGAGTAGTAGAATGCTAGTTGTTGGTTGTTTAGGATTTCTCTCCTTTTTCCCCTGTTTGGATACTTGTGTGTCTCTCTTGTCACATCCAGCTATGCTGATCATTTATATTTACTTTCCAGGGAAATTTTAACAATACAAAATGTGGGCAGAATTTGAGAAAGTCTCAAAAGCAACCATGGTCTTAGGTTAATTTAGTGAAGAGGTTTTAACTAAGCATGCAGACCCATTCGCTGTATGTAGTTTGGGATCAACTTACATCAGTTGTGAGACATTTTTGACATTTGCACCAATCAAATGTTTAGTTATAAAAGGATCAGTCTCGATAAACAAAAAGCGGTTTTTATGTTCTTTTAGTACTTTCTAATACTTTAATTGCATCAGAGAGTAGGAGCTGTTGTATCAGAATGATAATCATATTAAATTATACTATGTTTATATATGGATCATGATCTTGGAGATATCTAACAAGCGTGGAAGGTGTAGTCATTTGATTCAATTGTGGAATTAGTTAAAAAAAATAGAATTTTACAAAAATTAGTTGACCTTGCCTGAATAGTAACTTCTAGACTGGGGATATATATATATTCCCTTTCTCCTTAGTGCGAACCGATATAAAATACATCAGTGCATTGCATCCGGGCCATAGATTATGGAGAAACACTGACAAGGGTAAACAAACCAAGTCAAAGCATGTGAATCAGTGAATCTAATTGTCCACTTGCAATGCACCAATATATATTCCTCAGTGCACACTGAGGTGATTAGTTCTTTATATAGGATAGTTCTCCAACCACAGACACATGTTTTAATAAGTTCAAATGTTGTTAAAAAAAAATCAGCCTTTTATTTAAACATGTGACTATGGTTGGTCGTCCTAAAATTATAATTTCAGGATGACCTAATAGGAGAACTATCCTATACATATATATATCCATCTTTCGATAGAAAACATACATAACATCTTCCTTTAAGTTACATTTTCAATGCTCGAAGATGTCAATTACTAAGATTGCAGAACAGTCATCATAACACCTTCTCTTTCCGTAATAGCTTAGTTGCCTCAGAACACTACATTCTGAAGTCCATGGTCAAGTATTGTGCCTTTGTTTATCTATGCCAATTGTCCTCATGGTCAAGTATGACACTTCTTCAAATGTTCTTCATGGTGTATGTAAGATAAAAACAAAATCTTCATGATTAAAGATGCACTGATTCCCAAGATCTAGTATAAGACATTTGTTTTTAATCAAATGGTCGAGGATGGGATTCTATTACTATGTTCAGTTAAGGAAGACGTGGAGAGATGGGTGCATTAATGTGTTATCCCAGCTTGCTTCTCGTTTATGTTGACTTATTAGTTCCTGTGGATGTGATGGTGTAGTCCTACATATTTTCATCGATTTTGTGCCTGACTGGAAATATTTATTTCTTTAAGTATCACTTATGCCTTCAAGAAAGATTGAAAGCTATAATTGTTGCATGTTAAGCAAAAATGTCTCTATAATGCTGGAATTCTTTAATCAAGTTGTTGAAGGTGATCATAAAGGTCTGTACATACTTGTAATTTTGTGCTTAAGAAGAAGGTATCTTTTGCACCTCCAGTTCCTGTGAGGTCTACTAAAATTTATGAGCCTTTTGTCATCCCTTTGCCTATTCAGATCAGATGGTAGTGGCAAATTCAGGGGTAGATCTAGGAATTTTGTTTTGAATTTCATTATAGTAAAACAAAAAAATTTAGGGCGACAAGGTGAAAAAATTTCAAAATTTGATAGTGATTTTAAAAAATTTTAATAGTCCTGTAAAAGTTTACATGCGAGTCATGCGACAATGATTGTGTTTGAAAGTTAATAAAAATCCCCAGTGCCATGTTCTTTTGCATTTGTTTCCACCCCAAATCATCCCATGTACATAAACTCTTTGCCTCTATGCCTCAGGTGTATTTGATGTGGGTCTGTTATCACATAGAGGGTTTCAACCCCCTATTAATTAAGATATTGTGGTTAAATTTTAGTTATTAAACATTTGTTTTATGTTTGTTCTTTTAGTAAATTATTTTTGATAATATTAGAGATTTGATTTTGTACCTATCCTAATTAGAGATGTTGACTATTGAGGTAAATCTAATGTGTAAATGAACAACAATTAAAGATGTTAATTACATAATTAATTGCTTTAGCTCAGAATATGGATTTATTAGGTAAAAATTGTAGTTTGCATATTGTTTTATTTTATTTCTCATACTTCACTGCCTCTGGAGATTCATTTTTGGTGGGTTTACCCTTAGGTTAAATAGAAATTGATTTATTTTTCTTTGCCTGCTAGGATACTAGCAAGAAATCACCAATGGAATTGATCAACGAAGTTCCGCCAATTAAGGTTGAAGGACGGATTGTGGCTTGTGAAGGAGGTCAGTTCTTGTCCATGCTTTTGATTGAATTTGTAAACAAGTTATTTATTGTTAATTTATTGATCAGTTAACCAAGAAATCTTGTATGTTTTTTTATTTATTATTATTATTTTAATAGAGTATCCTGTTTTTGCTCACTGAAATTCGTTTCGTTAATATGTGTGTGCTGTTTCTGGTTGTAGATAGCAATCCCTCGCTTGGGCACCCAATTGAGTTCATATGCCTCGACTTAAAGGAGCCGGCCGTCTGCAAGTATTGTGGCCTACGATATGTTCAAGATCACCATCACTAGGGGAATTGGTATTGATTTTCGGCAATTGTCAGTATTCATTAGCAATACGGAGGTCTTATGTTTTTAATGATAAAAAAAAAAAAAAATGTTATTTGTGATTCTCTCTATACTTGTAAGACATTTACAAGTTATATGTGGTAAATCCATATGTTGATTATACTCTGTGTTTACCAGTTGGCAAAATAAGGATTTGAGCAGCAAAGATTTCTGAAATGCATTCATTGATGGCATCCTGTTCATTTGTAATCAATTGCTCTGTTTGTGTAATTATATGCTAGTATCCATTACGTCAGGCACTTGTTTTTTTTTTTTTTTTTTAAAAAATTAATTTTAGTGTGTTGAGATCTATATACAATGATAACCCTACTACAAGCATAAACATATAGTCGCTTATGTGAACTAAATATGATTAATGAAACTTCAAAAATCAACAAAATTTCATCTCAAACTCGTTCCAATGAACCAAGATACATAATTTCAAGGGCTTCAAGTAAAAAAAAAAAAAAAAAATTTGGAATATCATCAAGAAAAACTGTAATGAACGAAATAATCATTCCTCCAACATTAGCTCTCTTTGTTATTTTTATCTTAAAACACCAAAAAAGCTCTCCTTGATTGTATAAAAGGAACTTAACCCTGGCCTCCCTCTTCAAAGAACTGTTCTAATTTCACCATTAGCAATGGAATATAACAAAGATATAATTCAATGCGATACAAACTACTTATCCGTCAGTCATTGGATGATAATACTCCCTTTTCCGTTCGCCATTAAGAATATAAATCATGTGACTAAAAACAAATTTTACCAATATACCTATAAATAGCTTCACAAAAATTGTCGGCACTAAAGATAAGGGATACCAAAAATCCCCCTACTAATTGGGGACTATATGATGATAACAACATTGATGCCCAAATCAAAAATAAGGGCACTCCAAATAGCTAAGGAGATGCTCAGCAAAATCATATCCATGAAAGAGATACTCATTGACCTTTTATTTTAGCCCAAGATAAAGCCGCCAAATAATAATGATAACACAACTCACAACTCACCATCAACTGCTACCTCCACCTGCAGCTCCAAGTTTGCTTCTCTGTTGATGTTCCGCCACTTTATAGTCTACAACTTCACGGAACAGGCTTGCATCAAGCACACAATTCTCACTACCATAAACAGCTGCTTGGACACTAGCCATCAATTTTGCAATTTCCCTTCCAGAAAATCCTTCAGTTTTAGCAGCAGCTTCCATTAAGATATCATCAGTCAACCCCTTAATCTCTATCTTTTGCTGTTCACCTTTGAACAATTTGTTGAACAAACCAGGTTTTCTAGATCCGGCTTGAGCAATATATCTGTCCAGATAGAGCTTTAGCAGCTTGAAGCGTTCCCCTTGCCCAGGTAAAGGAAACTCCAGGACTTCATCAATTCGATCTGCCACTGCTGAATCAAGATCACCAGGGCGGTTAGTGGCAAGCGCAAGGACTATATCCTTGGATTGATCACCCGTGCGGAAAAGAAGAGCATTCAGAGCACTTCTTTGAGCTTCACTCATGTAGGTTTTGTTCCGCCTGCAAACCATTTCGTCAATAGATTAATTCTCTGTCACGGTTCCAACAAAACCAGAAAAAAGAAAAATGATGGTTTTTCTCATTTCAATGCATGCATCATAGCTCAGATGCATAACGGACAGTCAGATGACAACAAATATTATAGAACTCAACTAGAAACAACTTGACAGGGTATTTCAAAAGCATAAAGATGAGATTAATGATTTTTTCATTCATACAGTCAGATAACAAAAGTTATGATAGAACTCAATTAGAAATATAACTAGACGGGCATTTCATTAGCGTATGGATTAAATTAATGGTTTTTATACCTATAATTCCTAAAGACTGGATTTCGGTTCTATAGCATTTGTTATCTAGTTTGTTCCATGTATTAGTAAGAGACTACTATGTTCCATGCATTAAATTGTTTTCAACATTTGAGGAAATTACACAATGTCATACATTCTTGATTCCTCACCTGATTCTACTTCTACAAAACATTTCAAATGATTCAATAGAAGCCTTTAAATGCAACTTATAAGTTATAACAGATATTAGCGGTTTCAATTTAAGCGCGCGCACACACAAAATTACACAAAGTCATACATTCTTGATTCTTCAATTGGTTCTACTTCTACAAAACGCTTTAAAGGATTCAATAGAAGTCGTTAAATGCAACTTATAATTTATAACAGATAATAACGGTTTCAATTTAAGCATGCGTGCACACACACGCGCACACACAAGCACACGCGCGCACACACACATATATATATATAATATCATTTCTTGGAACACAAATGCAATGTCAATGGCTTAAGCCAAAGGAAGTACATACATTTCAAATATAATTGGTATGTACAGTATGATAATAGTTCTTTATTTCCTTGATTCCACTTATGGCTCAATCAGCATTTCCCACTAAGGCAACTACTGAAAACTTATAACGCCCTTGCCTCAAAGACAGAATGAGGATGGTATTTAAGCTCATTGAGACAACCCAATTAGCATATTATTATGATAGTAATCTTCATATTGTAATACTTAGATCTTCAAAAAAAAATTGTTGAAAATTAGAAAGATATGAGGTTTGGATGGCAGCATATAACAATCAAATGGCACAACAATTCAAACATGTATTGTTACTTGAACATTTTGACCATTAAGGTAAAGCAATGCTCTCGTCATTCATCCGAATGAAAAGTGAATTTTTTATCGTGGAATATCTTCAGCAAGTAAATTTTAAAAAAAAATGAAAGTACCACTTACTCGCACAAAAAAGCATCTGCTTCATCAATGAACAGCAGTAGACCTCGATTAGACTTCTTAGCCCAGTCAAACAACTGGTGTATCTTAGTAACAGCCTGTGATCCCAGCGGGGCAACATCTCCGCCTGTCATTAATGCATAATCTAATCCCTGCATGTAAATTAAAAATCAGAGGATGCACAAAAGGATAATATACAACCAAAAACACACAAACATCCATAAGCTTCCAGTAATGATTAATTTCCTTTGATAAATTCTCAAATTTTCAGCATCATTGAAAGTTCAAATAAAAAAGAACATGTGGCCATCAAACATCTTATAGTAGTCATAAGTGTCCGACATCTAATCTAAAATTTGAAAGCTAGCACATAGAGTGCAAGACAATGAAGACATAGTAAAAGCAACTAATATATGCTTCGGCCAACCAAATATACAGCTTCCTTTCCCAATTGGGGTAAACTAGGTGAGAAGAGGAAAAAGAAGAAGTGAGTTAGCTAACAATAAAGTCTCAAAGAAGAAAATATCTAACAGATTTAAACTTGCAATGACAGAGCATAATGAAGATTTCATACAGATTTACGAGCCAGCTCTCTAGCAGCCATTGTTTTTCCTGTCCCTGGAGGGCCATAGAAAAGCATATTCCTAAATGGTGCATTGTGCGATTTTGTATTAGCAGTTGCTCCAGACAGCTGTTCAATCCTTTTCTGAAGAGATGGGTGTAGAATCACATCACCAAACCCTTTTCCATTGGTTGAAGCTGACCCTTTATCACTGCCACGTGATACAGAGCTCCAGGCACGTGAAAACAAGCCTGACCAAGGGTATTTTCCTCTAGACGACTCCCTGATCAGTGATGGCTGTCCCAATATTCTATCCACATATCCCCATATCACCCTTGCACCTTCTCTGCATTACAAAATAAAAAATAAAAAAAATGGATGAGCTACATATATATCTTCACATAAAGCATCTGATTTTAAAAACAAATAAAATAAAATAAACTGCAGAATGTAGTGATAGCCAATAGCCTGCAAATACTTGGATAACAATTATTTCCTTGAGTGCAACAAGAAAATTAAAATAAATTATACGACAAATTATGGTTAAAGCGAAAATGAAACATTAAATGCCAAAGCTCACAAGGTCAGAATACATGATTGCAGAGCAACAATCAAATGCCAGCACACAAAAATGCTAAAAACTTTCATTGCATACAACAAAAATCTGTTTCATCCTCCCAAAACCAATCCCAATAATTGAAAAGCAAAATAATAATAATAATAATAATATTAATAATAATAATAATAATAATAATAATAATAATAATAATAATCATGGCCATTACACCAACTATTAAAGCAGTTTCACTACCAAAGAAAAGATAACCACCCTCAAATGACTTCACACAAATATGATACAGTGGCAAACATATCCAAAAACACCAAAAGATTTTATTAGCTTTGACAAGGAAAATCCCACATATACTGATATACATAGCAAAGAAGCAGGCGAGGATCAAGCATGAATTTGAAAATAACCTTGTTGTGTAAACTCCTGCTGCAAGAGCAGTCACTCCCCCAACAGCAACAACCAGCTTATTTTGATCAGTTAATATGGCTCGCAGACCCCCTGCATAAAATAGAATACACTAGCACACCTTCATAAATGTTCACATGTAAAGAGGCATCAGAACAACTAATTGCAGCAAAGTATTGACCAGTATGTCCTCATTAAGCTAAATTTTAAGAATGTCATATGTAACTGGTCCAGTGACAAAAATATTATAAATTTACAAAGAAGCTTATGTATTAAATGACAAATTGAATAATCTTTCTTGAGTTTTAAGTGTACAAGGCTTAATTTGTACCCCCGATATGGTCAAAGGTGGTATTTATGGCAGCAACCCATTTCTCTCTTTCTGCATTTGCACGATCTACTAGTATTCTCCTGTTGACATCTTCAGCTAACTTTGCTTCATGGGCTCTCCCTTCTGCTTCTGCCATAGCTCTCACTCTGATTGTTTCACGTTCTATCTCAGCCTTTTCCCTCTCTGTCTGTCGCCTTTGTGCTTGAATCTGTTCTTCTGTAGCTCGTCGAGCTTGCTCCTGCCTAATTGATGACTCTTCTTGCATTTTTACGAGCTCTTGATTTCTTGATCTATGGTATTCATTTTCTGCCTGCAATAATATGTGCCGATTAAATTTCTCTACTTAAATAACTACTACATGAACCTCAGAACACTGGAGTTACATGCCTGCATCCTCTTTCTTGCCAGTTCATCTTCATAACGAGCCATCTGCGATTTTGTTTGGGCTTGATGCTGGGCTAGCTTTTTCTGTTCATCATACATTACCCTTTGTCTCTCCTGCCAGAGAAAAGAGTAGATAATTTCGAGAAACAAAGGCGCATCAGCAACAGTTTCACAGGCCACATAATATATAGAAACAAATTTACAAAAGTAAAATAATTTATGTACAGATCTGGTGATCAAAATTGATAGGGAAGTTCAGAGCCTTTCTCTTTGTTTTTTTCTTCTTCTTTTTTTTTTCTTTTTTACTTTTACCTTCATATCCCAATAACTGATGCCCATACCCCCACAATACATTTTGTATGAAAAGTACATAACTTTCGAAAAGTAAAACAAAACTACTTCACAAAAATTGAATAAGGGGATCATCAAATAATATACTTCAAAGTCACCCCAACAACCAAAACACTCCAAGGATTTGTTATGGCACTCATCCGAAGTGGAAAATCAAGTTAATTACCAACTTGATCAGAAATAACAAACAAAATGAAGAAAAATCCCACACAGAGATTACATAAGAAGTAGTGTGATAAGTAAAACATCCAAGTTATATCAACTATAAGCCAAAGTTCAAGTAATTACTAATTACGACCTTTAAACTTAGTTCTGATGCCCCTATCTTCAGTTTCAGTGAAATGCACAAACACATTAATATGACCGCCAAGAAGGAATCTAATTAGAAGACATGAATGAATCATAACGGCCCATAACTAGTCAATTGGCAATAGAAAAGATAAGAGGACATTTTTTAAGCAACTCAGAAATAGTATCTTACAGTTTCCGCTTGGGCCTGCATTGCCTTATATTCTGCAGTCTTTGCAGATATTTCCACTTGTCTTGTCTCTTCTTGCTTCTTCATAAGTTCAAAGGCCTACACCAAAACCATAGACTTAAATATTTATATTCTAATTTATATATTTTCCCCATGAAAGCTACACTGTTGAATGAGAAAAAGTAGTGTATCTAAAAATATCCATTAATTGAATCCAAAAACACAAACCGAAACTTAGTCGAAAGCAATAATTTGACAAACAATGTAAATGTTTTATTATTATGGAAAATTTAAAAGGGTAATATTAATTTTCCACTTACATTTTGAGATTTCTAGATGAATCCAACCCCTAAAAAAAAAAAAATCATATTTCAATTTATACATAACCAAAAAGAAATTTCACCTTTTTGGCATTAGAAGAGACGCTGATTTCTCTCAAGGCTTTAGCTCCTCTCTCCAATGCCTCCGGATCAAAACCAGCAGAGCTGGTTCTTGGATTATCATTCCTGACCTTGGAAGGAGGAGCAGGCTCATCAGCTGCCGCCGTCGACGGTTGTGAAGATTGACCAGGGGAAGAAGAAGAAGAAGAAGAAGAAGAAAAGGGAGAGAAGCTGAGGGAGCCATCGGCGAAAGCGGTGTTGGATTGGGACTGAGAGAGAGAAGTAGAGGCTGCTAGTGCTGATATCAGGCTTATTGCATATGATTTCGCCATTTTTCAACTGTAAAAGGGGTTCTGAGTGGGGGGTTTTTATTGAAGAAGAAGAAAAAATGACTTCAAGAGCAAGAAATACGGGTGTTCCATTCCACAACAGAAGCCGTTCAGGGTTTTTCTAGGGTTTGTGTTAGGGTATATGGCGGTTCTTTTTGAACCGGGCCGGATCTATTCATGGACCGTCATTAGACTATCTTTTTACTCACATTGCACAAACATCCTTAATATTAGCTCTAATTTCACTCATACTCAACTCTTGCATCCCTTGCTGGCTGCCGTTACTATTCATGTGTGTGTTTTACCATTGGGACGACTCGAATCTAGGATATTGTTAAACTCGAATCTAGGATATTGTTAAATCAGCGTCATTCACTATCAAATCTTATTAGTTAGGTGGTGGTGGTATCATTAAAGTATTAAATCATTTTTTTCTCTTTATTTTAGTTTTAATATCATCAATTAATTTAAAATTGATTTTTTTTAAGCTAAAATCATTTTAAGCTAAAATCAGGGTCTACAGAAAGAGCCTCCTTACACTTTACAATTTAGTGCCGATTTTTTGAACTTGATGGATACTGATTTCAATAATGGTTTGATTCACTTCAATATTGTGTGTTTTACTGTTCATGCTGCGTCCTAAATACCACATGTAGTGCGTTGACTGGAACTAGAGATATTGTCAGACCAAATCAGCACCTTTTACTATTAAGTCACATTGGACGGTGATTACATCATTAAGGTATTATATCACTTTGTTTCTCTCTATTTTATTTTTAATATCATAAATTAATAGAAAAGTTGTTTTTTTATAGCCAGCACTATTATGGTCAGGGCTGAAGGTCCAACCATAGAAGCAAGTGAGGTTGGTAAATAAATTGAAAACCTAATTACTGAACTAATAATTTTAAAATAGAACTTTAACTATTAAAATGGCTTAAATGATCCAAAACTATTCAAAATTTAAAAGGAAAAAAACAAAACAAAACAAAACAAATATATATATATATATATATATATATATATTATATAAACACACGAAGGATAAAATAATAATGAACTAAGAAAAGGAAAATTTCATAAATGCCCTCAATATATTTTAAAACAATCTTTTACCCACTTTTATAAATGATGAAAAGTCACAAGTAGCCCATAAATTATAGTAAATTATAAATTTAGCCACCTGATATAACTTTTAAGGAAAATTACCCTAATGGCCACCCATTTGATCTAGCACCATCAAAATGACAATTAGATGGGAAATTAATGCATTGGGATTCATCCATCTTTCCAATGTAGAGATAAAAAGTTAAATTTAAATATAAATTAAATAAATAAAATGTTAAATAAAAATAAAATTTTATTTTAATAGTATAAATCCAAAACTTAATTAAATCAAATAAATTATAAAAAAATTATTAAATATTCTTGGCAGGAGATGAGTTCCTTGACAAAGGAATTGATTCACTTTACATGAAGCTTTCACATATATATATATATATATATATATATATATATGTAATCAAGATGGTCGGTTAATTCACTTTCCAATGAGCTTTCACACATATAAGAAGATCGCTTATATGCAAGCGTGAAAGTGTTATGGAAAGTGAATTAATTCACTTGCCAAGGAATTCATCTCTGGCCAAAAAATTTAATCATTTTTTCATATTTTATTTAACTTAATTATTTTATTTAGATTTATTCTATTAGAATAACATTTTATTTTGATTTAGCACTTTTTTATTTAATTTATATTTAAATTTAACTTTTTATCTCTACTTTCGGAAGATTGATGAATCCTAATGAACTAATTTTACATCTAATGTCCATCTTGATATCGTCTAACCGAATGGGTGACCACTATGGTAATTTTCCCACTAAATGACTAATTTTGTCCCACTTTTCACCTAAAATTGCTATATAGAACCGAATCTCTTATTCAATGATCATTTTGATATTGCTTGACCAAATGGATGACCACTAGAGTTATTTCCTCTAATATTTATATTTGTTAGCATTTACGTTTTTTGGACAAAAATACCCTTGAATCACATGTAGGCATGTAGCATGTAAATTTTCAAATGGATGGTTTGTGCGTGCAAAATAGAGAGAGAGAGAGATGAATTAAATATTATATAAATATTTTAGTACGATAATTAGATTAAGCTCTTAGATTCATGTTCATCCATCATGCAATTAGCCAAAGGGGATAAAAATATCTCAATTTAACGAGACTTATGGATTGTGTGTTTTTCATATTAAATATAACGAATTGATCAATGCACCAAAGTATAGATTGAATGTGAATCACACTAATCGGTAAATTAAATAAAATCATCGTTACAAAGTTAAAGTGTCATCTATAATATGTAAATTTGGCGACTAATTTTTTATCAATAAGTGATGTTAAAGATTGAAAAAGTAAATAAAAGAAAATTATATTTATTTTTTCACATCACAAGGAAGCTTATTGTTGTAAAACCAAATCATAAATATATAACAAAATATAGATGAAGTGAATAGGTAGAAATTAATCTACGGATGCTTTATTGATGGCTTCAAACCTTAGGTTCTTCTTACCAAATTACAAACAGAAAATAACAAGGACTATAATGCAATTTTCCACCCATGTTGTGCCACCAATCCAACACGTCTCATACCAATCACCATTTGCTACCACCTCCTTATGACTACGTATCATGGTGGAAGAATCCACTAACTTCTATAACACTCCCTCTTGGATTTTCACCATTTATATTTTAATTTGTTGGGAAAAAACCCAACGGGGCAAAATCCTTTGTAAAATTTATATAATGATCTTCTGGATATAGTGGTGTTGGATATGCTCAAAACTTTCTCATTAAAAACCTTGTCAGAAAAACCCAGTAGGACAAAAACTCAATCGTAGAGAAAAAGAGTACATTTCACATATATCCAGGGTTAATGTTATCTTCAAAATATTTATACTTTGCTTGGAAAAACTCAAGGATAAAAACTTCAGCAAAATATCCATTGATCTACTGGTTCAATGTATAATGATCTTCTGGATCAAAGCAACATATGTACGATGATCTACTGGATCAAAGAAAAATATATACCATGATCTGCTAGATCTAATGATTTTTGGGCATGCTTAAAGAATTACCTCGTTAAAAACCTTATCAGAAAAACCCAATGAGACAAAACTTGATAAAAGGGAAAAAGAGTACAATACACATACCCAAAATAACTAATATAATTCATTCGATAAAATCCTCCTAATAAAAATTCTTTTCAAAAACAATCTTCTAGATTGGAACTGACATTTACTAATGTTTATTTCATAAAATGAAATAACATCATAAATGATTGGAGGATATAGAAGCAAAAGTCTTGCTTTATGGAGCACCGTGAAATTGTTGTGCCATTGTAGGTAAAAACGTATTCCATTCATGAATGAGTTTTATGTTGATCAAATAGATATCTGACATCAGCATAACCAAGTAAACTTGAAAAAATTGTTAGATTTCGTATAAAAAAATCTTAAATATTTTGTTCCGCGAAGGTAATAAAAAAAATGTTTAATCTTATTACAATGTTTCAGTGCTAAATTGAATATAGCAAGTGCACTTAATAAGAATTCAATATCTAGTATGATACAATGAGCCAAATAAAACAAAGCACCAATTGTATTAAGATATGATACTTCAGGACCAAGTATCTTTTCATCATCTTTTGTTTGTTGGAATGGATCTTTCTTAAGATTAAGAATTCTAACAACCACATGAGTACTTAATGGTTGAACATTATTCATATGGAATCTTTCCAAAATCTTTTCAACATATGTTGATTGATATATAAGTATTCTATTTAATCTGTACTCGATCTTCAGGCTGAGACAATATTTTCTTTCCCATATCTTTCATTTCAAATTCATTTTTAAATATTCAGGAATTTTCAAGAGCTCTTTGGGAGCTCCAATAAAATTATATCATAAATTGCTACAATAGCAAATTCATATTTTCATATCTTTATGAAAACTCATGGGTATATAATATAATTAATAAACCCATCTTTTATCGGATATTCAAAGAGACGATTATACAACATCCATCTAGATTGTTTTTACTCCATACAAGAATTTTTTTTAGGTTTATCAAATAAAGATCACGAGATCTCGATTTATAATGCTTCTAGCATTTTAAATCCTTCAGAGATTCTTATATATATATATATATATATATATTGAGTGAACCATATAGATAAGTGATTACTATGTCTATAAGATTGATTTAAAGCTTTTTAGATGCATCTAAACTTATTAAAATTTGGAATGTAATCGTATTAATCATTAGTGAATACCAAGTTTATATGAGAAACCTTGTACTACGAATCGTGTTTTATTTCTCAAGATCTCATTTTTCTTATTACGTTTTGTACAAAAACCAATTAGTATCTAACTGGTTTGACATCATCAGACGTCTGGACTGATGGTCCATTACTACATGTTTGGCCAATGAAGTCAATTATATTTGAATTGCTTCTTTCCATATAGGTCAATCATGCATTTTATCTACAATCATCGATAATATAAATTTCATAATCATCATTTATAATTTCAGTAGCTATTGTATATGAAAATATATCATTGATGATTGTTTCTTCATTGTTCCACATTTCTCTCACATGATGTATATAAATTTATTAATTTCTATATTCTTGTATCTCTATAAAGATTTCTTCCACTTCAAGGGATTTAGTCACTTTACGGACTTTGTGTCTCTTTAGATATATCTAACTCTTATAGAGTTGACTTGGAGAAATTGAATTTATTTATAACTCATGTTTTGTTTAAATTAGGATCCTATTAATTTACTTTCCTCTTCTTGAGGACAATACTTTTCGAATTAAAAATGTTTACAAACTTATGATCTGCATTAAATGATTTATTTGTTGCTTTTTGCTCTAATCATTCTTCAGGAATAATCACCTGGGTTCATAAGATGGCAACTTGTAAAATTTTGTTACCTTTAATATATCTTGTAACTGATTAATAATCATCTGATAATTAATTATCTTTCATATTTGAACGATGATTAATTATCTTTCGTATTTGAGCGATACGAAGATTGAAATAAGACAAATTTATTATATATATAGAGAGAACTCAATTGATATCTCTATTTTGTACAAGAGCAACTTTTCATTTACTCTTCTCTTTGGGGGAAACTTTCCCTTCTTTAATGATAAGAAAATTAATCAAAATAATAATAGGCAGATCGTGCGTAAAATGATAAACTATCAGAAGTTTAAATGATTTAAAAGAAAATTAATCAAAATCACCATAAATCTTTGTAAGTGCACATATTTTGTGATTGGTTTATTTGTGTGTCAAAACCATTGAGGTGTTTTTGTATGGGTAGTTTAGGTTCTTCAAAGGTAAAACTACTCGACTTGTTCTCTTGAAGAGATTAGGTGCACATACACAATTCATTCATATTTATATACACACACATTGATCATATGTTCATGCATTAAGCATTTAGATTGACTTCTAGGCTTGTTGCATCATTAAATTGTGTTGTGTTTATTTGCGACATTTCTTCGCAATTTGGTTATCATACTAATACACTCATACATTTGATTTGTGTGATCATGTATTGCATTTCATCATGTAATATCTTGTTTTATGCATATTGCTTTATATGTGTTAGATATGGTGTGGTTATTTGGATTAAAGCGTCTAGTTTCAAAATATTGGTTTTTCAATAGTTTTAATGTTTTTCAAAACTGACATTTATGTGGTCTTGTGACTATAACGTTTTATATAAAGATTCAAATTGAGTTTTGAAATTTTTTGGACAAACTAGACACTCATGCCTTTCCAATAGTATATTATTCGTAATATGTCATAATAGTTTGAATTGGTTTTGAAATCTGCAAAGAGACCACTAAAATAAGGCAACTCTGCTGTTGTCCAAATCTCACATTCGGTCACTCAAATGACCATAACTCTTTCTACAGACATCCAAATCTTATTTTTTCAGAAGGAGTAGCAAATAGACATTCATACCTTTCCAACGGTATATTATACGATAGGTTTTGATATCGTTTGGTAATGTTTCAGGGCGCTCAATTATCAAGTTGATTCACTATCGCGCCTATATGCAGTTCGTACCGTGCAAATGTGAGTGTATTCTGTTCATGCGCACATTGGAACTATGCATTTTTCCCATAATATTTTTTAACAGTTCCAAAACGTCGCAGTTTCATCTAAAGCCATTATATAAACACCCTTCTTCTTCTTTGCGTAATAAAACCCCGAAAATACACATCCAAGTGAGAGAAGTCAAGGTTTCTAGAGAGAGAAAACTTTAAGCTTCATTCATTCACCCTCTATCCCTCTCCCAAGTGCATTTATTGATCAAATCATGCATGTGTCTTCATGAATCATCTTCAATGTTGGTAAGAACAAGTTGTCTCTTTCATTAATTGTTCTTTACTTGTTTAACTTTACATTTGTTGTATATATTTTGAAGTTTGAAGATTATTTGAGGGATTAGATTATAACTAGGTTGTTGGGTAGATTTCTCTACACCTAATTGAGAGGGAAGCTCTTCAAGCTTCATTGATTGACTCTCTAACCCTATCCCATATGCATTTATGTCATTAATTATTCATGGGTTTTCATTAAACATCTCCATTGTTTGTTAAGAACAAAAACCCCCTTCATTAATTGTTTTTTACTTGTTTAACTCCATTAATTGCATATATTTGAAGTTGTGGATATTGTTTGAGGGTTAGTTGATAACTAGGTTGTTGGGTTTAATTCTCTACATCTAGTTAAGCATATGTGTCATGTTTTGCATTATGCATTTAGTTAAGCATAGATTGTTTTGTCTTGCATTCTATGTATTGAGTATTCATACATGTTCACTTAGACATTAACTCTCTTTATTGAATTCAAGTCTTATAGCCACAAATGGTGGTTGACAAGCATTGGAAAGTCTTATGGCCCAAATGTTTGGTTGCACAAGCATTGCCAAGTGCCACTATAAAAGGCCTATAAGTAGATTAGAAGGTGCTCACACAAAGATTAGTGAATCGGGGGATATCACTAGGATTGAACCAAGAGTGGTGAGTGGTAGAGTTCATAGCCCGAGGTTATCAAGAGTGAGAGTCCGTATATCACTTGGAGGTGTAACTTTCTTTTCATAAAGTGGATATCTATGGCTCAAGTGACTAGCGAGGCTAGTACCATGGTTTTTCCCAATTTGTGGGTTTCCATATATAAACCAAGTGTTTTTTAATTTCCAGACTTTCAATACTTGATTTTATTACAGTGTTGTTTGCCATTAAAATTGACTAATCGAAAAAGTTGGTAACATAATCGATTAATTGGTAAACAACCTATTCACCCCCTATCTAGGTTAATTGTTCTCGCATTAGACACATTTTCAATCTTAGGTAGAGAAGTCTTATTTTAGATCATGTTACAGATGTAATAAAGGCATATAAAACATAATCAAATATCTTAAAAAGTGAGCAAGTCAATGACCAAGTACAAGTACAAGTTATACTGGCAAATAATGATGATAAGCATTGAGTCAAAGATGAATGCAGCAACATGTAAAATAGAATGTTCCCATATTGAAATTGGTAATTATATCGAAATATTAAAGTTTTCGCAATTACCTAAAGACATTTGATATCAATTCTGAGTATGAGTACATGTGAAAACTAAATGGTTGTTCGTTAACTTTTTCGTTTTCTGTTTTCTTGTTTTCATTTGTTTTCAAAAAATTGATTTTTATATTTTTCGGATTCGAAAACGCGTCTAGTCTAGTAGTAATTGTTGAAAATAATATTCGGAGAATGAAAACATAAAAAAAAATGCGTCTAGTAGTAATACTTGAAAATGGGAAAACAGTGAAAACGTGTCTGGTAGAATATTTTCAAATTCATTTTCAACTAACTGTAATAATATATCAAACTCTATACGGTTTAATTCAATTTTTCTTCCATAGAGTTTTTTATGTGGCAAAATAGAGTTTATTAATAAATAAATAAAAAATCAACAACAATAATAACAAAATATAATGTCATTATTCTGACAAAAAAAATAATTGTTATAACACCTAATATATTATGCTAACAATAACCATACAAAGTTTAATTAACCATGATATTTATCTATTATTATATTCATTCCACAAATGTACTGCAATCTCATCCCTAACTGAGTTCATTCATGTTATGTTTTCTTGAGACATCCAAATTAAAAATATTTGTCTCTATTTCTTCATCAATAATCATATCTTTTAGTTCAAATTCTCTAAATATCCTATCACGACGAGACTCTTTCCCGTATAAAATTATGCAGCACACAACATGCAATGGAAATCAGTCATTGTCGACATGGTGGGTAATTAGGCATTAACTTCAAAATTGGGAAACGAGTATTCAATACATTAAACATCGCTCAATAACATTACATAAAGATGAGTGCATGTAATTGAACAACACAGATGGATCTCTTAATGCTCGAGTAGAACCTCGATATTCATGCAAATGATATCTCTCACCTCTATAAGGTGTTAAAAAGCCTGACATGTTTAAATATCTTGAATCCTCCATATAGTAATAGCATGTGGTAATATTATTAATTATTTTTAAATCACTACAATATCAAGAAAAAAAAAATAGTTATATGTTGCTTGTACATTCATTTGGAAATGGAAATTGATTTTTATCTCTTCTCAATGCATCTATGAACACTCTTGAATCATTTGCAGTGTCTTCCCAACTGATGTACACAAATGTAAACATCATATCAAAAGAACAGCACACATGACAGTTTGAGTTATAACAACTTTTCTGCCATGATATGAGTTTGTTTCCAAGCAGGTGTCCATGCAGCAACATGGGTCCCATAAATACCACCAATGCATTTCTGAAAAAAAAAAAAATTAAAGATATTATTATAGATCTCATATATATATATATATCATTTAATTTATGTGTAAATTTTTACCTTAAAAGATGGATAACATTTGGAATTGTTCATGATCTCAGGAGGTGCATCTCTTTAAATTTTTGCTTGTATAATGCGTGGTGCCAACCTGTAAACTGCTTTCAATACACATTTTAATTGCCTATGAATGATGTCTTTAAAATGTTGAAAATGCTCAGTGGCAACTTGCATGCATACACTATGAGAAACTAAATAAAAAAATCGCTACAGACTCATGAACACCAACATGTCTATCATGTTCCAATAATTGGAAAAGCTCTAAGGTAAAACATAACCTTAGAAATACATGTTTATCTATCCTAAATGAATCATAAATTCTATCAGGGTATCCGTTTATCAGTTCTTCCACATATTCAACACTTGTTAGAGAAGATGTGTTACATGGGATTCTTTCATTATACGATCTCCAAAGTTCATAAATTTGTATGCATACAAATATGTGTTGCTGTATATCTTCAATATCTAACGAGCTATTAGAACTATTTGAAGAATTAGCATCCTCCATTAATTGCAATCTAATTATATAAGGTGAAAATTAATTAAAATATATCACACATCAATAAAAAAATGTGTTACACACTATAAAGCATGGAAAACACAATTGCTCATTTAAACAAATTTATGATAGATTGGAAACTATAAAATAAGTAAATTATCCAAATCCATCACATAAAAATTCGCAGTCAACAATTACAAATTGGAAATATATAAAGATAAGTCTTTAACATATGCCACATAGACACACCAAATTTAAAGGCTGATCATAAGTCATATAACAAATAATACAAGAGACTATTCAAAGACGTTGAACCTAAGTCTTTCTTCTTTTTTCGCTCATTTTCAGAAAAAATTTCCTCCACTCGAGAGACACAATTTTTTCCATCAACTTATCAAAAGCATCATCATCAACATCCAATTCCTCAATAAGTTGCATTCACTCCTCAATTTAATATTCAACAACCCTCTTACTTGTTGCCAAATTGTTTTGTTCCTTATTGCTTTTTTTCCTTAGCTTTCTCTAATTTGTGACTCATGACCTCGCTAAATATTTCTAAATAATTCTCCATTTTGTCCCTTTTTTTGGACGACGCTCAGAATTAATAGAAATTAACCGACGAGGTCTTTTCTCTTTATCACCCTCTGTATGAGTATTCAAAGGATCACCAGCCTCATTTGTGTCAACATAAACCCTAGTGTTAAGGAATCTATCATTTAATGCACGCTCATCATTTGGATTTGGAGGTAGTGGACTTGATGAAAAATGCAACTGCCATGTTGCTATGATAGTGTTGACTGTTGAATATCTCTCTTAACATTTGATAATGCTCTAAACGTTTCTTGTGGTAGAACTTCACGCAAGACACTTTTTGTGAAAAAATGGTACTATGTCAACAAGTTAAATAATATTATACATAATTTATATAATTATGTGAAATTAATGGTATACCTTAATGTAATCAGTCAAAACCTCATCCAATGTTGTAACAGTATTGCCACAAGATCCCAACCAAAACCGCTATGGTCAATCAAATCTGAAAATTCTCGATGTTTCTTACGCAATCAATTGAATTTAGACTTAAGCTTTTGAACTATGATCATCTTACCCGTTTTAGCAAATAACTCATCACTTATATTTGCCCAAACCTTTTTATGAAATGTTGAAGTTTACATATCTTTTTTTTTTTTTTTTGACATGATCATGTAAAATGCGAATATAAATTCCTTTATTTCTAGGTGACTATTCGGCTTAATCATCTAAATCAACATCTTGGGAAGACATATTTTTTCCATTCATACAAAAGAGAAAAAAAATATACATAATTATATACTTCGAAAATATAACTAGATATTGAAAGAAAAATAGTAAAAGTCAAATTTAAGCGTTATCTAGATATTTTGGTAAAAATAATATTTTTCCAAAAAGAATCATCATTTACTATCTAGATAGATTTTATAAAGAATGTTGACTTGTTTTTGATTATGAAACATATAATACGACATAAAAATTATGTATTAATTATATAATTTAGATATAGATAGCAATTATATTTAAACCAGGGGACGGTAAAACATAGCATAATCATTATTGAATTTATATATTTTAAAAATATTTAATGTGTATTTTCTATTTTTACTTTTGTTAGTAATTTTATAGTTGGAATTAACATATATTAGAAAGAAAAAGACACTAAAAAATCAATCAACTACAAATTTATGCAATTATATTTGAAATATACAAAATAAAGCTTTCAGCCACAAATTTAATAATTTTTCAAAATTTCTAATTCAAATAATTCTAAACCATTGTTTTATACTCTCTAAGTTGATGTAGTAATTCAATCCCTGGTCTCTAACAAAATAAGATTGCAAAGAAAATTAAGTTAAACAAATCTATCACAACTTAAAAATAATAGTAATAATAATAATAATAATAAAATAAGAGTTGTATATATTAAAATCTATCTTATTTGTATAAATATCTAAAAATAGTGGTAGATTGAGCTCTGAATATGATCAAATCATTGGCAAGCGAGTGTAGCATGTACAAATTTAGATACCAAAAATAAACATTAAAATTCAAGATTTAATTGTAAAATATATATATTTTTTAAATACAGTCCATTATTATTACATCTTTTTGCACGATCACGTAAAATCACAGTTTAATCTTAGAGACTGGCTGACCAATCACCTGTGCATGTTGAATACATACATCAATACTATAGTTTTAACTAAAACAGAAAAAAAAATTATTTATATATAAAAAAAATACCGAGGTGATTTTGGGATGAGCAATGCCCGAAACCATTTCTTTGATTGCTCTGACCGACCTGAATCTGAAATTTTAAATATCAAGTCAAACAAATATGATTTAATACAAAACAAATATAAGATAGTATGTAGAGAGAAGTGACTACCCAAATCAAATCACATGTTCACTTACACTTAGAACCTACATCGGACATCCATTAATTCTAAATATACACTAAAAAGGATACAATGAAATATAACACATCAAAATATAAGTGTTCAAAAAAAAAAAATAGAAAAACGTGAAATCGTAAATGATGAACCTTAGTGGATTTAGTGGGTTGTGCAGATTTGGATAGGTGGTGTGTAAGATCTTAGATTTGTGTTGGCTTGATTTCATTGCAAAACTCTCTATATTTGTAATAGTTGTTGCTTAGGTGATTTTTGGTGAAAAGAAGCTTCAAAGGTGAAGAAGCAACATCTTTTGCAAATATCGTCTTCAAGGGGAACATCGTATAGTTAGATGTTAAGGTATTAAGTTTCTTTTTCCTCTTGCAAGGCGTAAGTGCACATACACACACAATTCAATTATGTGTGTCCCTGCATCATTGTGCAAACATTTGATATAACACATTCACACTCATTTAAGTATGCATATGTGTTGGTCTCGTATTGACAAACATTGTAGATTTGCATGTTTTATGACTATCGCTTAGTTATGACATACTTGTGTGACATTGTGTTTATTTATTTGTGTTTCTTATATTTAAGACTTGAACATGATCTTATTTGATTCCTTATTGAGTCTCGGTCATTTCAGTTACTCATTCATTAAGTTTCGAGTCCAAACGATGTAGCTACGCTACTTTGAGTTCTCATTCGTTGAGTTGTCTTCGTCGTCATTTTCTAAAATGAATTCTCAACCTTTTTGTAAATTTTTATAGTTTTTGTTGTGTGTGAGGGAGTCACGGTTCATAATCCGAAAATGGAATCAAATTCGAGTACGGAGGTTCAAATACGGCTAAAGAACGCGAGAGGAGCAAGCATGGCCAACAACCAAGCTTGGAGGCCATGTGTGCCACACGGCCAGAGCACCTCTCTGCCCATGTGTGGCACATGCACCCCACACGTGGTGCTGATGTGGTAGGCTATGATTGGCTCTTCATTTCCCTCTCTTTCATATCTTTTAAATTCCTCCATTCCCTTCTATTCATTTTAAGAAGAAAAATTGAAAAAGAAAGATTGCAAAATTTCTTCATGAATTTTTTATTTTTTATTTTGATCATAACTCTCTCATACGAACTCGAAATTGAGTGATCCAAAAACCAAAATTGTTGGTCTTGAAGAGAGCTACAAACCCTAAATATTTTCATAGTCATTTGAGTTCATGATGTTTTTCAGTTGGCAGATTTAAGTCCGAGACTCAAGTGTTGTATGTGAAACATCTTCAACTTACTTTCTCTTTTGATCATCTCTTTTAATCTCCCTATTTGATAGATGAAATATGTTGAGAATTATTTTAATTCACTTTCTAGGTTTGTATGATTGATTGTTAATTGAGTTTTAGCTTTGTGATTTATCTTGAACATATATTAGCTAAACTTGATTGATCTTGAAATTGATTCTAGAAATATTATATATGATGTGTCTCATGAAATTTTCTAGGTTTTATTTCATGATTTAAGAATTAATATTTTTGTGTGATATATTGAATATTCATATCTTGTTCTTATTGATTCACATGTCTTGATTTCTAGATACATTTGTGATTGTTTGTTGAAAGCATATTCTAGATTATCATTGAACTTGTTCATGGAGCTTGATTGATCATCTTGTTTTATTTGACTTGTGTTTGTATCATTTGCATCACTTAAATCATTGTCTTGTGGAAAGGTTGAAGTCTCTTTCAAAGTGAGTGAAGCATTGATTAGAGCAAGAAGACTTGACTAGGACATGTGGTCCGGATAGTCATGCAAAAGTCTTAGCTAGGAGTGTGGTACTCCGGATAGTTAAGCTAGGGAAGCTTGACTAGGATCCTAGTGATCTAGATAGCTAAGCAAAAAAATCTTCCTAGAGGCTTGAGAGTCTTGGATAGAAAGTTGCTTCTTAGAGGTGTAGGACACACCTTAGATAAGGAGTAGACTAGGTGGTTCACTAGGCCCAAGGGTAGACTAGGAGTTGATAGCTTAGAGTGGATATCATATGTTGATAGCCTTGAGTGTGTAAGTCATTTTCATCATAATAAATTGATTTGCCGGTGGTTGTGGTATCAACCCATAGACGTTTCCTGAATTGAATATGAAATGTTAGTTTGAGATTTTTTTTACTTTTGATTAATTAATGGGATAATGAATAAACAAACATGAAGAATCAATTCCATAACAAATAAGATAATATTTAAATTCTCTTATTGAACCCAAAACAAAATATTATAATTTATATATTATATAGATAACTAATTAACAATATATATATTTTTTTGAAATATAACAACTAATTAACAATACTTAAAATAAAAAAAAAATTAACACGAATTTATGGCTTGTTGGCAAAAATAAAAATAAAAATTATGGTTTGTTTTTTAAACTTACCAAATATTGTAATACACTGAATACTTCAAAAAGAAGCAAACTTAATAATTAAAAATCAATTATGAGATTAGTTAAGAAAATTTATTCACTATTCAATTAATTACGTGATTGACTTTTGATTACCTATAGAATTTTTATTTAAGAAAAGAAATTATATTATTAAAAATTATTATAATTAATAACTTACCAAATATTATAATGTAAATTATAAAGATAACTAATTAACTATACTTTTTTTTTTTGAAATATTACAATGATTTAACAGTACTTAAAAATAAATTAATTAACATAAATTTATGGCTTGTTGGCAAAAAAAAAAAAAAAAAAAAAAAAAAGGCTTGTCTATAAGGATAATGGTAAATATCCAACACTTTTATCCTTCATTTGCATTCAACTTGACGTGGCAGCTTACATGACATTTCCTTGTTAGCTGTCATATCATCATATTGCCACGTCATCACACCTTTTAATTTTTTTCCAAACCCTAATTTTTAACTCCATTAGATTTGTAAATAACTTTATATATATATATATATATAGTCTCGTTCCTATCAGGACATCCTTATATAACTTTATCAGGATATAAGGATATTGAATGTGAGCCACTCATTTATAAAAGTGATTTGACAAGTGCATACATACCAAGTCAAAGTATGTAAAACGAGTGGCTCACATTCAATGTTCTTATATAATTCTATCAGTGCATCCTCATAGGAAAATTTCCATATATATATATATAAAGTAATAGCAGTACATCCCATTGAAACGCCTCTACTCATCTGGTCTCCCTCTCCAACTCTTCTTCTGCCTCATCTGGTTTCCACCTCTAACAAGGTATGCAACTTGCTCTTCAATTTCTCTCTTTTTTTCTCTAAAATTAATTTTATTACATATAAAACATCTTATTTGAACTTTTAGTGAAATAGTAGGATATACTAATGTACTGATATATATATATATATATATGAACTGTACTATAATAGAAATATATAAATATTAACTTTCAGTGTTTTAATATTTAACACTGAACAATGAGTTACTATTTTCCAAGTGCAACAGAATAGGATGGAGTAATTTGAAACAGAAAAAGAAGAAGAATGTTTTGAATACATTCTTACGGTAAATTATTCAGAGTTTATTTTAATAGATATGTTAATTTTTTTATATTGAATATTATCATATTGTAGTTTGATATGTTGATTTTATTTAGGAAAATAATGAGAAAGAGATAGACATGTCAACAGATTCAAAAGATAAGATAGAAGAGCCTAAACTTGGAATGATTTTTAATTCGATGGAAGGGTTGTATGAATACTACAAGATGTATGGAAATAAAATGGGATTTCAAGTCATTAAAAGAACAACAAGAAAGGGATACGAGGGGGAGTTGAAGTACATATGTTTGACATGTGCTTGTGAGGGTTACAGAAAATCAAAATCTGAAAAAAGCATTTACCACACATCCAATAATAAAGATAGGTTGTAAGGTTAAACTTTCTGCCTCTTTACACAATTCTGGAAAGTGAAAGTTGATTTATGTGGTTTTGGAGCACAACCGTACACTTAATACTCCAAACCAAACTCAATACTATAGGAAAAACAAAAAAATAAACGCATTTGTAAAGCGGCATTGGATGTGAATGATATAGTTGTGATTAAAACAAATAAAAGTTTCAATTCTTGTGTGGTTGCTGTTGGTTGACATGAGAATTTATCTTTTACATAGCAAGATTATAGAAATATTGTAAAGAAAAGAAGACAATTCAGACTTAGGGAGGGGGATGCTGTATCACTTTAGAAATATTTTTTGAAAATGCATTGCGACAATTCAAACTTCTTTACACTATAGATATAGATGAAGAATGTCAATTGAAGAATGTTTTATCGGTAGATGCAAGGAGTAGAGCTGCATTTAAAGAGTTCGGAGATGTTGTGACATTTGACACAGCATATTTAACTAATAGGTATGATATGCTCTTTGCTCCATTTGTCGGAGTTAATCATCATGGACAATCAACTTTATTAGGTTGTGGATTAATCTCTAATGAAGATACAGAGACATTTATATGGATTTTTAAAAATTGGAAGACTTGTATGTTTGATTGTGCTCCAAAAGCTATAATCACAGACCAAGATAAAGCCATGCAAATGGGTATTGAGGTTGTCTTTCCAGAAGATCGACATAGATGGTGCCTATGGCATATTTTGAAGAAGTTACGAGAAAAATTGAGGGGCTACAAACAGTATGAGTCTATTCAGTTTGCTATGCTAATTGTAGTATATGACTCATTGTCAAGGGATAATTTTGAAGAAAATTGGAAGAATTTCATAGTTGGGTTCCAGCTTTTGTTAAGGACGTGTTTTGTACTAGAATGTCTACTACACAACGTAACAAAGGTATAAATGCATTTTTTGATGGATATGTGGACTACATTGAAGCGGTTAGTAGAGCAATATGAGAATGCATTGAGAGACAAGGTAGAGAATGAGCGTTAAGCTGATTTTGCTTCTTGTAATTCACATATCTCATGCATTTCTCATTACTCAATGGAGAAGCAATTTCAAAATGCTTATACTATTGCAGAATTCAAAGAATTTCAAGAAGGGATGAAGGCTTGAACACATTGTGGAATATCCTTGAATAAAAAGAGTGGTTCAAATCTAGAATTTAAAGTAAAAGAAGATGTAAAGCTTGTAGAGACTAGCCGTCGTGTTACTTTCATGGTTTATTTGGATGTGGTGACTTGAGAAGTTAATTGTAGTTGTCGTCTATTCAATATTAAGGGAGTTTTATGTCGGCATGCAATTATGGTATTAATTGATTAAGAAATATTTCGTGTTCCAGAAAAGTACATTTTTAAGCGTTGGAGGAAAGATGTGAAAAGATGTCATACAAAAGTGAAAATTAGTTATGTGAACTCGAACAACAATTCTGAAGGTCATAGGTTCGATAAAATGTGCATTTATTTTTATGATGTGGCAGATTTGGCAATGGACAGTGATGAAAATTGCAATGAGGTGATGAAGGTGGTAATAGAATTGAAAAAAAAAAAATTGCAAGGGAAAAGCAATGTTGCTTGTTGCAGCGAAGGCAATGGCATTTCAACTAATTTTATGACAAATGGTAAGGAGCTTGGTGGTTTTATCGAAGAAAAGAATCGTAACATTCTTTCGTTGCAACAAGTGCGAAATAAAGGTCGTCCCCCATGCAAAAGAAAGACATCAAAGATTGAGAAAATTTATCGAAACATGAAAGAAAAGAATGGAAAGAAGAAATTAGATTATCAACAAACAATGAAGGTAAAACTAAAATATGAATCAACATTATATATTATTATTTTATTGTTTTGAAAAATTATTAACAAATTTCTATTCTCTTTCTGTAGGATTCTGGAGTTGTAGAAAGTGGAGAAATAGTTGATGCTGAGAATGAACATGTGCTTAAGGTACCTGCCCCAATATAAGCAACATATTTTTTTTTTCAAAATTTCATCATATAATATTAGTATCCCTATTATTTTATAGGATTCTGAAACCCAACAAGTTTGTCATGAGGATGTATCCTTTAATGTGTTCCATGGAGGAGTTAAAAGTCCATTCTTTTCGGTTTATGGCCAACAATATAGAATGTATCAAAATACTAGTTCAATTCCCACTTTGCAAAATAATTTACAGGTTTTTTTTTCCTTATTGTAAGTGTGACTTGATAAAATTTTAAATTTATTTAAATAACTTATATTGTGATTATAATTTTCACCAGCACCATCTTCCAGCAGAGGGTTTATATGCTGTTACACATTCTCCATTGCAAACTCAAAATTCTGAATTACAGGTCAGAATGACACATTGTTAGGTATGTTTTAAAAAAAAAAAAAAAAATTCTTATAATGTTTTTGAATTTATTTTTTATGTATGAAAAGGAACTTATTTATCTCTCATTTGTTTAAATACACATAAATGCAGGTGAATACAAATTTGCATAATATTTCTACAAATGAGGAACGTAGAAGGCTAGTATGAATTGGGTCAATGATGAGGAGGAGGATTTGGTAGGCGGGGCAGAGGAAAGAAAGAATGAAGAGCAACAAAGCTTGTTGGAGAGGGTGACCAGATAACGAGTTGGAGAGGGAAACTGGATGAGGCAGATGAAGAGTTGGAGAGAGAGAGACCAGATGACCAGATGAGGCGTTTCAAGGGGATGTACTACTATTATTTTTTGTTTTTTTTTTTTTATATAAAATTATTTACAAATTGAATGGAGTTAAAAATTAGGGTTCAAAAAAATTAAAAGCCGTTATGATATGACAACTAAAAAGAAAGTGCCATGTAAGCTGTCATGTAAAATTGGATGCAAATATACAATTGATGGATAAAAGTATTGAATGTCTACTATTATCCAAAGTTTTTTTAATAATTAAAAATTAATTATGAGATTGGTTAAGAGAATTTATTCAATATCCCCATTAATTACATAATTAACTTTTAATTGTCTATATATTTTTTATTTGGGAAAAAAAAATTATATTATAAGAAATTATTACAATTAATAACTTACCAAATATTTTAATGTAAATTATATAAATAACTAATTAACTATATATATTTTTTGAAATATTATAATTATTTAATAATATATAAAAATAAACTAATTAATACGAATTTATGGTTTATCAATAAAAATAAAATAAAATATTATGGTTTATCTTTTAAACTTACCAAATAATATGATACTTTAAAAAAGAAAACAAAATCTTAATAATTAAAATCAATTATGAGACTGATTAAGAAAATTTATTCAATATCCTATTAATTACATGATTGACTGATGATTACCTATAGATTTTTTATTTAGGAAAAAAATTATATTATTAAAAATTATTATAATTAATAACTTATAAAATATTATAATATATATTATATAGATAAATAATAAATAATAATATTTTTTAAATGTTACGATTAGTAATACTAAAAAAAAACTAATTAATATGAATTTATTATTTATTGGTAAAAAAAATAAAATATTATAGTTTGTTTATTAAACTTAATAAATAACAGTGTTCCAGTAATCGGTCTAGACGGCCAACTAGAGCCTAGGCGGCTCTGGCCACCGCAAGGAAGGTCTAATCGGCCTTTCTAGATGGTTTGCCGATTAGTCAGCGACTAGCTCTAATTAGTCGGTTGCCTAGACCGATTTATACAGTCAGTCGATTAATCGGTAAAATCATGTAAGTAAAAAAAAATATTTCATTAAAACTGTGCTGGGCTCATTGGCGGCTTGAATACTGAAGAGTTTAACCAAAGATCCCACTTTCCCAATTCAAACCAGACCTCACAAATAGAGCCTCTTGTCGCCACCTCACCGCCGAAGATGCCGTCGTCGTCACAACCACCGTTGTCCGTGTATGGGAGAAGCACTACTGCGAGTAAGGGAGCTAGAGTCGATCCATAGTTTTCTTAATGAGTTAGTTCAGAGAAAAAGAAGGAAAAAAAAGCTTAAAAAAAGAAGACTAAGAAGAAAAGCTTAAGTTGCAGAGAAAATAAATGTTAAAGATGAGTTTGAAATATGAAGAGAGAGTGTGTGGGGGTTGAAAATGAAATGGGGTAGTGTGATCGATTAAATGGGGGAGTGTGTTCGAGAAGAGAAGAAGATAAAACAAAAGATAAGAAAAAAATGAAAAAAAATAATGGAAAATAAATTAAAATCTTGATAAGACAAGTCCGGTGGTGTCTAGCTATTTGTGATGTACCCCATAAAATACAAAAACGAAATTTATAAGTAAGAAAAAGAATTTAAAAAAAAAAAAAAAAAAACATGAATAAGAACTATAATATAAGAAGAAAAAAAAAAAAAAATCTATCTCTACCTAGGCGATAGACATCGGTCCACCGTACGACTGGCGTCTTGGTATACTAGAATACTATCAAATAATGTGATACTTCAAAAAAAAAAAAATTTAATAATTAAAAATCAATTATGAAATTGGTTAAGAGAATTTATTCATTATCTCGTTAATTACGTGATTGGCTCTTGATCATCTATAGGTATTTTATTTAGGAAAAAATTATTACAAAATAATAATAATATACATATATATATATATATGATAACTAATTAATAATAATTTTTTAAAATGTTACAACTAACTATTAAAATAGAAAATAAAAAAACCTAATTAATACGAATTTATGGTTTGTTAGCAAAAAAAAAGAAGGAGATTATGACTTGTCTTTTAAACTTACTAAATAATGTGATACTTACAAATAAATAAATAAATAAAATAAAATAAAAAAAACTTAATAATTATAAATCAATTATGAGATTGGTTAAGAGAATTCATTCATTATCCCGTTAATTACGTGATTGACTATTGATTACCTATAGATTTTTTATTTAGGAAAAAAAGTTATGTTGTTAAAAATTATTACAATTAATAACTTACTAAACATACATATATATTTTTTGGTATCGAGGATCCCGGACTTGGTCCAGACACCCATCAACATGTCCCCAACTATGTAACTCATTGTGGTTTGTATGTTGGATCGTAGAGTAGGACAATATAGGAAACCCTAGCCCACACCCCTGACCCCACAAGGATGCAAGCAGGTAAATCAGAACTCACCCCCACATGGGTAGAATTCAAACCGCCGACGTTAACCCCATGTCCATCCTTCCACAACTAAACACCCTGATGGCTGACCAGAATGTAATTGCCATGAGTATAACCAATGACTTATGTATCTAATCCCAAGCCTTGGACCACCAAGACAACCACCTTGTGGTTAACTTACCAAATATTATAGTGTAAATTATATAGATAACTAATTAACTATACTTTAAAAAAAATAATAATAATATTACAATTATTTAACAATACTTAAAGATAAACTAATTAATACGAATTTATCGCTTATTGACAAAAAATATATATATAATTTTGATTTAGAAAAAAAATTTATATTATTAAAAGTTGGGGATATTATTAATTTCCTCCCTGACGATTAAGGGTAGGTCATTTTCTTTTTTTCAGTTTCAGAATTAGCCATTTTTCCTTCTATAGTTATCAACTGTTAACAAAAGTTAATGTCTGACACACATAATAGATGAAAAGACTAAAAGTACCCTTTACTGATTATTTGAAATTATTAAAAAGACTTCTTTACCCGATTACCCTTGACATAATTTAAAACGAATATAGCAATATGGGGTAAATAAGTAATTACATCATCATTTTTTTTTTTTTGGAATTAACCACCATCGTCATCGTCAATCGTCATCTTCACTAAGCTAATCTACCACCACTCAAACACTACCTCTAGCCACCGCTCAAACAATCAAACACACCCTAGCCCATCAACCCACAAAAACCCTCACCATCCTCGAACACAACCACTGCCAAATCAAAAATCAAAATCCACAAACACCATCCATCTAAAACCCAAACACCACCAAACATCAATTATGCTCAAACAAACCTAGAGGATCCATTGAAGAGAAGAAAGAAGAAAAAAGAAAGAAAAAGAGAGATATCGCGGAGGGTGGTAGCGGCGACGGCGCGAGAGGCAGAGCAATATGAGAAGCATAGAGTTTGTTCAATTTCTTCTAGGGCCTTGTTGTGTCACCAGTCCTGGATCCCATCCGTGTGTTCACTGCTCTGCTCTCTGGGGATGATCTGGACCGTTCGATACAAATCAGGCATTGGGAGTCAACTGGAGAGGCTGCTGGAAAGAGAGAAGGAAGATGGGAATGTGTGTGGATGAGTTGAAGAAGAAAGGCATCGAATTCGATCTATTGAAGGAGGTTGATGCGCTGAGAAGGGCGGGCTAAGAGCTTGAGTGTGGAAGCGAAGATTGTGAAAAAAATGGTCTGCTAAAGACTTTGTGACTATGTCTTTCTTCACTGTTTCTTGTTTGGTTCTTGGATTGACAAGAGTCATTTTGTGTAGTTAAAAAAGATGGATTCGTGTTCGATATAGGATTTGAACAAATGGGTTGCTAGATTTTTCCGATTCTCGGTTTCTATCATGAAATTGGTGGAAAAAAAAATTGGTAGCAAATGCAGAATACTCTGTTATGCCTTTCTTTTTTCTTTTCATTGTAATCAATAATCATTTAACAAAATACATATATATATATATTTATTGCAGATATTATTATTATTTTTTTCTTTTTATAATTTTTTCTTTTTCCTATTCAATTACCAGATTACCCTTAACATTTAACGGTCGACATACGTTTTTTATACTTTTTTAACCGTTGGGTAACGGTCGGGAAGAAAACAGCTAAAACTAGAGGTAGAGGGGGAAAATGATGTTCCCTCAATTCTCGGAGGGAAAATAATAATATACCTAATTTTTTTTTTTATAAAACATTTTATATTATTGTCTTTTTTCCTTCTTTGTGCATGCACATAACTTGGAACAATAATTATGATGACAATTAATATTATAAAATGTTTTATATTACTTTCTTTCTCCAATTTAATTTAATTTAATTTTTTTATTTTTCTTTTTTATTTTTCTTTTGCATACACACAACTTGGAATAATAATTAGGATGCTAATTAATATTATAAAACGCTATATATTACTGACTTTCTCCATTCTTTGTGCATACATATAACTTGAAACGATAATTAGGAATTTAGATTGATAATTAATATTATAAAACATTTATATTATAAATTAATTAATAATAGGTGATTTACAGCCAAAATACTTAATAGGTGATTTATTCCCAAATGCTTCTCGTACCAACACACTTAAGATTCACACATGACGGCTTCTAGTTAAAAAAATGGTGTTATTATGTTATTATATATGATATATGATTTTATTGGAATATTACAGGAAACAACCTATCCCATAATTTCTTCAGCTGGTTTTGATTTCCAAAAAATTTCAGTAATTTCTTAAGTTTATTTTTATTTCCAAAAAATAAAACCAAAATTTACTGTAAATGAGAGACCAAAATTTACATCCTAAAAAAAATCTATTTACAGAACATAAGCAACCAAAATTTACATCCTCAAAAAATATATATATATATTTAAAATTTACATAAAAAAAAAAAAACAATAATTCACTAAATTGCATAAATAAAAAGCACATAAAAATTTGCACTATTTTTTGATGGGCTCAATTGCATAAAGAAAAATCACACAATAATTTGCACTATTTTTTTGGTGGTGGTGATTCCTCAATCACAAAATGGATGGCTTGTTTTCATATCCTTGCTGGACAATGGATTTAGATCGGATAAGAATTGGATTAGAGCCCGTTTTAGATTTTTATTTTATTTTTTGCATTTTTTTTATATAAATCTTTAATTTATTTTAATTTTCTTTAAATAATACAGAGGTGCATTGCTGAAAAAAAAAAAAGAGAAGATAAATGTACTAATTGAATTCCACTACATGAGATAATATATTCATATATATATTTTTTATTTTTTTATTTTAAAAGTAATGTTTCATTACTTATTTTAACAGGGGCTGACCCAGTAAATATTTGTAGACCGGGCTAAATTATATATACAAATAATTTTTTTTTTCTTAGTAAACACTAGTAGTATATAATCAATTCATTAGCTATCAATCGTTGGATTTATCTATTTTTATTTAGTCAGTATATTCTAATACTTAATTAGTGGCTCACAAACCCTCATATTGAATTGTTTAGTCAAATATATTTGAATGCTTAATCAATGATTCACAGATCCTCACATTGATTTGTTGTTAATATATATCTTGTTTTTAAATAGATTCTACATATTATGAAAATTTACTATAAATGACTAGTTTAAATTGTTTAAATTAACAAATAGAACAAAATGAAATGAATCTAAATTATGCAATCAAAAAATTGAAATAAAAGTAAGGAAACAATATATGTAAAACAAGCATAAAATAATACTTTTGTTAATTGTGATTAATTGTTTATAATTTTTTAAATTATTTTATTGATTTTAAGTTAGAATAAATAAATGAAATAAATTATACTAATGGTAGGGGATGTTGGTGTAATTATAAACAAAATTTGCATATAAATACAATTAGATCTAATATCAGGGGTGTTTGTGCAATTAGTCATAATACATATAATTTTTGGGTACAGATATTGACACTCATAAATATGATAAGCGCACCCATATTCATAAGTACACGCATGTCTAAAATTTAAAATTAAAACATTACTATAAACACCCATCTTAATACCAATAGTACCGTTATTTAAATGAATATTTTCATTTCAATACAATTTATTTATAAATCCTCATAAGTTATTAATAAACCTGATTTACAAATGATAAATTTTTAAGTTCTCTAAACCCGAAAACACAGTCTCGGGAATTAATGTTACAATCCAGAACACATAAAACAAGGAAAACTAATTTGTAGAAAATGGCAATTCAAAAAAAAAAACACTTGGAATAGGCTGGAGTGGTGGCCAATCAACATAATCATTATCATTTATGCAGAAACATCGACAATACAGCGCACCACGAACTGCAAGATACCATAAGGTTCGTTGGTTCATTTTCTCCATCATATTGTGATAAATGTAGGGGAGAAAACGGACATCATCTACAGCTACTTGGACCATCAGTTCAGTTAGTGGTCTTGTATATGACAGATAGTACACATCTCAGTGGACACTAGTTTGAAGATACTGAATTACTAAATGCATATTGCAGAAAATTCAAATTGAGTTTTCACTAGTAATATGCAAACTCCTCTTAACATTTGCAATGAATATTAAAATTTTCATGTTTAATTTAAGTGTCTGCACTGATTTTAATGACAAGTGTTATATCTGCTTTTGTACATGTTTTTCAAGGTTATATAATCTCACATCTCATCATCCTGAATGCTTCTGTAATACACTATCGGCCATCAGTAAAAATATTTGAAAGAAATCACCTATGTTTATGTTCTTCACATTCTTTAAAAAATAATAATAATAATAATAATAAAATAGAATTAAAGTTGAATTAGGGGTTGTTTTTTTTATTTTTTATTTTTTTATAATTTTAATAAAATGATATAGTTGAAAATATGAGTATAATTAATGAATGTAAATAGTATTTTATTTATTTTTAATTAAACTAATTTATACTTATTGGTAAATTCCTATTGGGATATTTTTATAATTAATTTTTTTTAAAAAATATGGGTGTATTTATCATATTTATGGATGTCAATATCGGCTCTCATAATTTTTTTTTTCTTTTGAAAAAGGGCTGTCCGGGTTACAGCCCGGGGCAGTCCTCTCATACATCCGCCACCGGATATTTATTAAGATATTTTATGAATTTACTAATTAATTTTGAACAATTTTTATCTGCTGCACTACACATAATTAATCGGATCAAAGATGATAGTATATTGCAATATAAAATGAAGATACATAAAGGAGTACGTGTCACAAAGAATGAAAACCGCATATTCTCTTTACATGCAAAGAATATCGTAGAAGACTTGAGAATTTGGTGGAAAGCCATCGATTAATTACAACAAGAGTCATTTATTGTATTTATTGTATGACAGGAATAATTTAATGACAAAGCACTTAAAAAGAAGAAAGAGGAATAAATTAAGGAGGGAGATGAAAAAGTGAGGTGGGAGGAATGTTTATAAATAAAGATAAAAAAAAATAGAGAAAATGCAAGAGATATTAATTAGTTATTATAATTAAGTAATACACATCTTGAATTTAATGACACAATGCTCAAAAAAGAAGAAGAGTGGAGCAAGGGAGGGAGAAGAAAAGAGGGGAGGTGAGAAGAATATCGAATCTATATACCTATTATTCTGGTTTTATTAATATCGATAGAATTTAAGATATTTACATTTCTAAAACTCCCTTACAACGATGTGTAGATACACTAATTTAGGTTATATTGTCTTATTTTGTTGGGTGTAGCCATGCAGCCGTAAGAGTAGATAATGATATTATAATCTCAAGACAGAGCTATTTTTACTAGCAAACACATCCCTTTGTGTTTAGGATTAATATAATCAATAACTTAACTGACATCGAACAAAAAGCTTAATATATATAATATCTAAAGACCACCTATACATACGGTATTTAAAATTAACTATTTCTATGATTAAATTAACTCACACATTTTACTGTGGGACTCTAATTAATTATCTCTTAATTGCAATTCCAACAGACCCGTTAATTGAGATTGTTGGAAAAGTTAGATGAGCCACATCAGCAGATATGGTTCCAACAGACTGGTCAAATTGTATTCTTCAATTGAGAAAATCTTTCTCACTCTTCAATATTGCTGAATGATTTTTCACTCCTCAGATTTTATTTTATTATTTTTTATAACCATCACTAATTACTATACCAACTGTTTTAAACAACTCATTCTAATTTCAACAATTTCAAACAGCACAATTTTAACAACAAATAGCAATATTTTAACGGTTCTATGGTATTTTTTTTCACTCAATATATATCATTAGATTTGACTAAAAAATTTACCATAATTTTTATTATTTCAAATTTATCTATATTTTTTTCACTACATCTTATCAAAAGATCAATTTGATCATCTAGAATTTTCTACACAATATCCAAATGAATGAGATTTGATCCAGTTGGTAATAGTATTTAATAATTAGCACAATATGTATATGTTTTGATACAGTGATTTAATTAAGTAATTAAAAAAAAATAACAGAAAACTTTTATAAAAACAAGTTATAAGTAAATTTTAATCTTGTTTTTTTTTTTTTTTTTTTTAATATTGAATGTGCAAGTTATTATTTCAAATCATATATATGATCTAGTTGTTTTATTTGATTAAGATTCTTTCAAATCTTTGTTTTGAAAAATCTTTTTAAATTTCTTCTCTTGAAGCATGTACACATCCATTGCCACTAGTGCTCTAAAAAAAATAAAACTGATTTTGTTTACAGAATTTAGCTTACGTAAATTAAATTGAGTTAATTATTATTATTATTATTATTTTTTTATAGATTATGAATGCAAAGAGACTGTACAAAGAAATCGTCAAGTCAAAATTTATATTCGAATATTATTGGAATATATTGAGTTGTCATCTAAAATAGTTGAATGATATCCATACAAAAAAAACAAACAAAATTAAATGTTTAATTAATTTTGTTGGATGGAAAAAATTAAATGTTTTCATTAAAATAATATAAGACTATTTCTATTTGAAGAGTCTTTTGGAACGAGTCTTCTTTCCTCACTTTTCAATTTACCACCTAGGTAAGTAAATTGATATTTGAAGAGACTTTTAGGGTTGCTCTAAGATCATAGTAAAACTCAGAATTTAAAAGTTCATAAAGAGGATATGCAAGAAATATATGTTATAATAGAATTATCACATATTGCATGGTAAAATGGGAGAAAAAGTAAAATTAGAGCTTCATAATTATATACTAAGTTCTGTTTAAAATAATTACATATATATTATCAAAGTAGTACATTTGAATTGGGGTTTCTTTCTATTTGAGTGATTAGAGTGGGCAAATGAAACCTAACTTATTAACATCAAAACTTAAGCTCATCCACAGTGACTCAAAAGACAGGGACATAAGGACTAAAGGCTTTGCTCAAGCAAATATTTAAATAACATATTCAATACTTTAATTTAAATAAAATAACCGGTTAAATTTGTAAGAAAATTTAATGAAACACACCTCCTTCGAAGATAAATCTAATCAATCATGTCAAAGTGAATTTTTGGTTTTTCAAACGTGACTCAAATCTAAGTAATCTAAGCAATACATATAGAAACAAATCATTTGACCTTTTTTTCAATTCTAAATTTGAAAGACTATTATTTATATTAAAAAAAAAAAGGGGTTTCCATGGTAAAACTTTAGTTGACTAATCAAATAAAATTGTGACTTTTAGGTGAAGTGAATCTAGGTAAAACTTGTGACTGAGCAACCATGAAAAAAATAAAAAAGCAACAACTTTATAAGTTTGGTTATTTGTCATTAGGTTTTAATCCAATGACCTATAAAAATCATAAGAAAAATTGAAAACAACAATAAAACAACAACGTACCAAAGAAAGAAAAAAAGTTAAAATAAATATAGAACAAGATATCATCAATAACAATAATATAGAACACAAATTGAAGTTAAAATAACCTAACAGAGATGGACACAATAATAAATAAATAAATAACTAAACACAAAAACTACATGAAAAAGAACATGGATTAAAAAAAAAAAAAAAAGTTAACAAAAAAAAGAAAGAAATTAACATCAATTAACAGAGATCACAAAAATCAAAACAAAAAGGTTAAAAAAAAATTAAAAAATTAAAAATAAAAAATAAAAACTAAATACATAGATTATTGCAAATTATATACATTCTGAAGAAAGGGGAACACGAAGCACTCGAAGAAGTAAGAAAGAATTGAAGGAGAAGAAAGAGCAAAGACCAGAGATTAACAAAAAATGATTAACATAATAAAAAACAAATAACATAAATTACAAGAAGAAGAAGAAGAACATGGATTAAAAAAAGTTAACAAAAAAAGAAATAAATTAATATCATCTAATGGAGATAAAAAATAAAAAAAAATAAAAAAAAATCTAAATACAGAGGTTATAGTAGACTACATACCTTCTGAAGAAAGAAGAAAATGAAGCACTCTAAGAAGTAAAAAATATCTGAAGGAGAAGAATGAACAAAGACTAGAAGAAGAAGACCAGAAGAAAAAGAAAGCAAAAAAGAAATAAAAGAAGACAAAGATAAACACTGACATAGTCGTTGAATGGAGTGAAGGCTGGAGTAAAGATTAGAGTAAAGTGAGAACAATTGTTCTCATTTGGCTCGAAAAAACTGAAAACAATGAAATCTTAAATAAAAAAAGTGATTTTTTAAAAAAAAAAAAAAAAAATCTTAAATAACAAAACGACAACGAACACATTTTCCAACTTTTTTTTGGTCTTGAAAACATAAAAATGATTTCATAAATTATAAACGAACAACCCCTAAATATTAATCAATCTCAACTGCTTCGCAATATTAATCAAATATCTTAGAAATAAATTCACTAACATTATCAAGGTGCATTAACTTGATTTGATAATTTTGAAACTATGTCCGAAAAATTGATAATCTTTTCAAGTAATATGAAGATTTTTGAAAATAAATAAACATATGACCATCTCGTAGATGCATAAATTAGAACCATAAAATAATGAGATGGTTCACTTGGTGGATAAATATGTCTACATATATCCCTTTAAATGATGATGATTCAAAACTAACTTTAAAATAAGATGGTCTAATTATTAATCTCCATTGTGAATATGTAGTATATATATTCTCATAGAATAAAATAATATTCTAGCTCTTTAATTAATGCCTATGAAAATTTTCAATGATCATACGCATCATTGTAGATAGTTGGTGACTAAGATGGTCATACTAAAGCATAAATATTTTTGGATCTGATAATTTATGTATAAATCTTTACGTTTTATAATTGTATAATATAATACATACGAGAAAACACACAACTTATTTATAATGAGCTTCTGGCCCAAATCATTAGGAATAATGCATAATATTCAACATTCTTATCATTTATAGTTTCAATATGAAATATATTATGCCGCGTATCTTTTGAAACTAAGCAGATTTCTCCTAGATCTACTTGAATATAAAGCTTCATTGATACATAATTTAGTATTGTTTGATAACAATATTGTGGCTCTCTGAACCCTTCTATCAGATTCGCTGAACCTGATACAGTATTAATATTTGTTTTAACAAAAGTCAAATTCAGAAAATATTTCTGATCGATAGAATTGTATGCATCGTTGCACTATCAGCTAGATTTATATATATATATATATATATATTCATCTTACGTTTCAATGATATGCAATTCATTGTTCAAATCCATATCATTTAGTAAAGACATATATTCCTCCTTTTGAAAATTTTCAGGGCATTATATGTAATGCCATTTTATATCTTATTTGAAATGATAATTTTAATTTTTTTAAAAAAAAATAGGTTTATTATGTAAACCTTTTCTCTAGTTATATACAAACCTCCACTTCTGGGTATGTTTTGATATCTCATAAATCAAGATAAAAATATATTCTTATTTACTCTCTTGATAATGCTTCTTCATGGTCATCTGCAAACCGGATAAAATATCATTTCAATTTTCATTATACCACTCAATTCCAATTATGTGAAATCGGGATCTTAAATCTTTTATGGCATGCACAAAATTCGGCTGGGATGTGTAAATTTCTTTCTCAAATGAGTGATACGATAATATAACAAATAAGAAAAATAATCACACATCAAAGAAATTAAATCATAGATCATATTGAATTTTCGAACTTCCGGTTCAACCATGAACTGAAGGTTTATACATAAAATTCAGAAAACTTCAGGTTCTAAATGGAAATTACAATTAAACTTTCCGGATGAAATAACCATAACTTGATTAGATTTAGAAGTTAGAACTTCTGGTTTTGATAAACTTTAATATTAAAATTTTAATATCACAATTTAAATTGAATTCAGTGCTTCAAGTTTGATTAGTTTGAAATTGAGAACATTATGTTATAACATAATTAATAGGCAGAACTTCATATTCGAATTTGTATTTATAGATAGAGTTTCAGGTCTATGTAATTTTCTTTTCCAATAATTTATATTTAAATCACTCTTTTATTCAGAACTTCAGGTTCAAAATTTTAGAACTTCGGGTGTAGATTCCATACTTTATATTCAAATTAAGAACATCAAGTTCTATATTGAATTTGAATTCGGAACTTCATGTTCTAAATAATAAAGTATGGTATGTATGTATATAACAATGAATCTAGAACTCCTGGTTCGTAATTAAATTAAAATTCAGAATTTCAATTTCAAATCACTTAGCAATGCCACACTAACTTAAATATCAAAATAATAAATAAATAAATCTAGAAAGTTTAGGTTCAGGATTAGTCGCCATAGCCAAGCTTAGCTTATTATTGCATATAAATAAATAAATGCAAAAAAAAAAAAAAAAAAGGCATAATAAATCTAGAAACTACAGGTTCTGGTAGATTGGCCCAACCAATCTCTTAAATTGTGGATAAATAAATAAATGCAGATAAATAAAGTGCATAATAAATAGATCCAGAACTGCAAGTTCTGGTAGGTACTATGCCAATCTTATAAATTGCGTATAAATAAATAAAAAGCATAATAAATAAATCTAAAAACTGTGGGTTCTGGTCGGTTGGCATGTTATGCCAATCACATAAAATGCGTAAAAATAAATAAATGCGAATAAATAATAAGCATAAAATAAATCCAGAATTGCAGGTTCTGGTAGGTTGGCCTGTTAGCCAATTCATAAAATGCTTATAAATAAATAAAAGCATAAAAATACATCCATAATTGTAGGTTGATAACTAAAACTTCAAATTCTGATTGGATTGAAATTCAAAACTTCCAATTATGAATAGGTTGAAATTTAGAACTTCGAGTTCTAATAATAAATAAATTGTATAAAAGTAAATAAATACATAATAATAAATAAATTGAATAACAATAAATAAATCTAGAACTTTATGTTGAATTTTAGAACTTTAAGTTTTAACTGGATTAAAAATAATACATAAAGCTTCTAGCTCTTGAATTTTTATTTTACATTCTTCAAGTTGTAATTAATACAATACTGAGCTGTAAGTAAATCACTATTCTGGAGATCATCTTTACTTACTGATAACGCATTATAATCTAAATCACAAATATATAACAAAATATAGATGTAGGGAATAGATAGAAATTAATCTACAGATACTTTATTGATGGCTTCAAACCTTCAGTTTTTCTTACCAAATTACAAACAGAAAAGCAATATATATATATGCAAACAATAACAGATACTATAACGCAATTTTTCACCCATGTTGTGCCCCAAATCCAACACGTCTCATACCAAGCACCATTTACTGCCACCTCATTATGACTGCGTATCATGGTGGAAGAATCCACGAACTTCTATAACATTTATATTAATAAATTGAAAGAATAAGTAAAAACAAAAAGTATATATAGGGGTTTTTACAATTTAGTCCCTATATAATTGGGAAATATTCGTTTTTTTACTTCTTGTTTGTTTTTTCATCTAACCTGTCCTTTATAATTAAATATAACTAATTTCAGTACTACTGTTAATTAGAGACCGTTTGGTATAAGGTAATCTTTGTATGAGAATGAGAATTTGATAACATTCATTTTTTGTTACCAGTTTTGAGTTTTTTGAAACCCAAAAAATTGATTACAATTGTAATCATTTTACCCTCTATCTGATTCCCATTGTGGGACCCACAATCAATTAAAAAAAACCCAAATTATGACCCAAAACCAAAACTATTGCCTCTCACACAACTATTCACTGTCGAACCCTCTATCTTCACTTGTGAGTTCATTTCTCACACAAATCTTCACCTGCGAGTCAAACTCGTCGACCTCTCTCTTTGTCAAACCCATCGGACTCCTTCAAATTCGCAGCCCTCTCTCTTTGTCGAACCCTCTCTCTCTTCGTCAAACTAGCCTTCTTCACCTGTAAGTTCAATTTTTATCTTGTAGTTGTTGTTATTGTTGCTAGATCGATTGATTTTTTTATTATCATATTGATATTTTTGATATATATATATATATATTGTGATCATTTGTTGTTGCTTGTTTGATTTCTTTCTCTTTTTTTCATTTTTCTATATTGATTGGATTTTGTTGTTGTTATGTTATGGGTTTTCATCTGTTGGTCGATTAGTGGTTTTATAGATGTAAATTTATTGTTTTTTAGCTTTCATTTTTGTCCAACATGGATATGTGATATGACCTGACAGAATTACACTCTACCTACTAATTCAACCCAAACTCACTCGCCAAAAACGATTATGGTTCTAGCTTTATTAGGTTGGGTCATTAAAACCCAAAAAATAATTGGTTAGGTTTGGGTATCTCTCAAAACCCATTAAACCCATGACCCATTCATTAAGTTTAATAATAATATTATAATTATTTTAAATCCAATTTGTACCTAGAAAATAAAACCCTACATTACATAAATTGATTAATAAAAAAGTTTGGAAACCCTAAAATTTGTTAAATTTATTAATAATAAAATTTTGTAACCCCAAAACAACTAACGTTACTAACCTATAAATCAATAATTATTCTTTAAATCTAGTGATAAATATTTTTATTTTGGTGAGCTTCATCCATCAATTATCACTATTTATTGAAGTATGCTTGTTTATGTGACGAATATGAATATTTCATAATTAATTCATTGTACCATAACTATTAACGTTGTTGGTTTGTCAATTTTAATGTTTTAGGCATGCTTGGTTGGTGAATCGTGACAGTGAAGCAGGAAGAAAATTTATTTATGTTTATTATTTTTATAGAAAATTCTCCAGATTAATGTTGACTTATTTTAGACATTTTGGTTGTTAAATTTTTTCATAAGATTGTTTTGAGTTTGACATACATTTGTTTTCAATATAATATATTATTATTGCATTATAATATGTTTGTTTATATTTGTGTTATGAGTATTCAAATATTTTTATATTTTTCGTTCTTATTTTTATAATTAAATTATTATTATTTCTTTTTTAAGGATTACATTATTATATAAATTTTATTTTTTTAGAAAGGAGAGAGAACTTAAATCCGTAACCTCATAGTGCAGACCTCATAACGTCTTTATAATTAGAATTATTAATTACTAAAAGTAATAAAAAAAAAATTAACAGATTAAATGAATCGGTTTTAGGTTAACAATTAAATTAGCGAATGAGTTTGAGATTACATTTTCAAACCCAATAAGTTAATAGATGGGTTTGGATTGGGTAAAAATAGATTTGATCAATTTACTATTAGACACATATTCGATTTGTAAATTCTTTTTATTTCCATGAAATGTAAAAAGAATTTACAAACAGAGAAAACATCTGGAGGATTTTTTGACATGGCCGGGGCCTTATGTGCTTATGTGGACAGGTGGCTTGTTAAGGTTTAAGCATCTGGTTTCTGACAAACTGAAAATATTACAAACAGGTGGCAGCTGCATGCTCTGCTTCACTCAGAATTCACATCCAGAGAAGAACAACTTTTACAAGACAGAAAGCAAAGTCAGTTTCACTGCCAACCAATTACTATTAGTGAAATATTTCATGATTTATGAGCACTTAACAGACTCCTTCAAATTAATTTACACAATCGTCACATTTCATTCAATTCTTACAAAAGAAAGATCCAATAATTTCAGAATAGCATGTATATTTATTATTTTTAAAAATAGAAAACCATTTTTAAAAATGATTCTAAACATCACCTAACATTCAATTTGAAAATTTTAAAAACACCAGCAAAAATAAAAAACAACTTTAATGTTGTTTGTTTATACGTTTATAAAACTATTTTTAAAAATAAAAAACTACTTTTTGAAATTTATAATTAAAAAGTTAAAAACAACTTTTTACTGTTTTTCATCATTTTCAAAAACATCATTTCAAAACAAATCAACTTTTCCCTCCAAACAACTACTTTATCCATTTTAAAAACAACAATAAATAATTTAACATCGTTTTCTGTTTCAGAAAACTACTTTTAAAAAACATTACCAAACACATTACATTTTTAAAAACATCATTTTAAAACATGATTTCTATTTATAAAAAAAAAAGTTTTCAAAAACATCATTTTAAAAACAATACCTAACACATCCTTATATTATTATAGCACGTAAATGATAGTTGTGACAAAAAAGTTCTTCCATTACAAGGCATTCTCTCTTGTTCTTTCTTCCTTTATTCTTCTGCATGTTTTTCACCTTTTTCCCTTTATTCTTTTGCTGTCAAACACATCATCAAACCAAGACTAACAAGATCTGCTCACTTCTTGGAAATGTTTGTTCATTGATGTTTTACGAATGCGTTTTGTGTTTTTATAAACGACAAAATAAGGAAAACAAATTTATCAGCAGTGTTTTTAAATGAAAACGAGGAAAACAATAAACACGCTTTTCACTTTTATAAAACTTCTATCGATAAAAATTGAAAATGTCGTTCACTTTTATTTTCTATTTTTACAAGTCAAGTAAGTAAGTGACATATATAACCTATATATATATATTCTTTTCATTAATAATGAAAATATTTTTATTATAATTAAAAAAAAACATGAGAAGACACCAATAAAAAAATTGATTTAAATTGATTTTATCAAAATAAAATTTGTTGTTAAAATTGGACTGACTTGAAAGAAAAAAACATTACAAATGATCATATGTTAGAAAAACACCTATACATATAAGAAAAAAAAAATTCTTTAATTTTATTAATAAAATAATTATACTATATGCATATTATAATGTTATTACTTAATATATTATTTTTATTCTTCGGTTTTTCTACCAAACACTGTTTTTTTTTTTTTTTTTCCTTTTTTAGATTTTAAAAATATGAAAATCAATTTCTTGTTTTCCAATGAAAATTGATAAACCAAAAACCATTATCAAACAGACCATAATATTACCAAGTAGAAAGTTGATATTCATCCATCAAGTGTTGGCAAGGTCAAAATTGCCCTAGTGTATATTATTTATAATTTACAATTTTTTTGATTTTTAATTATTTTATTTATTAAATAAAAAAACCCCCAAAAAATACATTTCTTGAGAAAAAAAAAACTCATCTTCCACAAATTTGTTCCATCTTATCGATTAATGAATCGCTCCATCTCTTCCATTTTTATTTTGATTTTTTAAAAATATTTTTAATTAATTTCTGATTTTTACAATATTACCTTTTCAATCTAATTGGTCAAAGGGAATGTTCATATGGTCATAGTTGTTAAGTTAGTGAAATTGTGATATAGTTAGGGTAAGCCTGTAAGGTAGTGCAATTTTCTAATAAAAAACAACCCACAAATCAATTACACACAGGACAACCAAATCAAGTCTTCAATCAAAACCAAAAATCAATTTCACAAAAAATGAATTTAAAAAAAAATCAAAATTTCTTGAAAAAAAAAAATGGTGTGGAACATAATGCTCCTGCTCCATTTGCACATGAGACGGAGCGGGTATCTGGTAGCTTTATAAGAGATGCGAGGCAAATACCTCCATTTGATAGGAATGACTCTATTGCCACTTAAAAATAAATAAATAAATAAATAAAAAATAATAATAAATAAAATAAAAAGACTATTCACACTCATTTTTCAACAAAATTTTAATTACTAAAATAATCATACATATTATTACTTAAAGGGCAAGGATAAATTTGCTTTCTATACTCATTCAATATACAATTTTATTTTTATTTTTTAAACCCTAATTCTCAAATTCATTACCCATTCAATTCAATGTATTAATTTATAGAAACCCCAATATCTATTGTATAGTGATGAAATATTGTTTGAAAATTTCCAAAATTTGATATTATCCAAGATCAATTATGAAGAAGAAGAGTACATCAAACTTGGTATTCTTTCAAAAACTATGAAAACAAATAATAATTGTGCATGTACACATATTATATTGAAAATAACGGTTCTGAAAATTTATAGCACTCTTTACTTTTCTACTTTTGGAACTAGTACCAACTTAATAATTTGAGTTTAAATGGCATCAAAGTATGTTGATGGACAAAAATGCTCCCATTTGTACTTTTATGCTTTGATTTGTTTTTCAAAAACCTTCATTGATGAAGGACCTCCATCAATGGAGGTCGATTAGACCTTCAATGTAGGTAAAAAATACTTCCATTGGAGGTCGATGAAAAAGATAAAGAAAAACAACTCTTAAAATTTTTGGACAATAAGTCTCAATTGGCTACCTGAGATTTATTGTCCAAAAAAATGGGCTATTTATTTTATTTTATTTTTTGCATTACAACTCGTAAGTCTCGGAAAGACTAAAATAAGTGTTGGAAAATTTTCCAAATATGTTTTTATTTATTTATTTATTTTTTTTTAAGATTTATGTTATTTCTCTTGTTTTTTCTTTTTTATATAAAAAAACTCTTCCCGTCAATTTCCTTTCTATTTTTCATTCTCATGTATCAAATCACTTGCATGTTTCAACTAATTTTTGTCTCAACTGGGTGAAGTTGAGAAAGTAGGAAAGATGGAAGTGTGACAACGCTTTTTTATTTTCTAGAAGAAGAAAGAAGAAAGAAGAGGAGAAAAAGGCCGATAAAGTAAAAGTTAGAGGCATTTTTATCACATTACATACTTTAGTGGTAAAAAAAAAAAATAAATAAATTATAACATAGGTGCTATCCCCACAATATTCTCCCCATATGGCGTTATTTACCCCTATTCTCACTTGAAAAGAATAAACAAATATGATTATAGAAACATATGACTTCTTTTTAGTATTTTATGAAGGTAAATAAGTAATTATATGAAAATTTTAATTTAATTTAAATTTAGAGAGGATCTCCTTACAATTTATAAATTATCTATTTACACTCCAATTTTTTATTTTATTTTTATTAATGACAATTTAAACCTGAATTAAAATTACTAAACAAGACAAAAAAAAAAAAAATTCTAAATACATTCCAAACTAATTAAATTATTAAAAAAAAAAATATTTCTCCTAAATCATTAGATTAAATATTTCGTATTAAACCCTCTCTCCTAAATCTGTGATTACCATATTAAACACTCTCTCCATTTTGCAAAAAATAAATAAATAAATAAATCATATCTCCATACTTTCTCGAACAATCTCTAAAAAAAACTTATGAATATTTTGTTTTTTTTTACTAACAGTAATATATATTTAAAAAGTCAATTTAAAAAAAAAAAAAAACTACATAAATGAAAACTTGATTTGTTGCAACTAGATTCGATTAAATTCAAAATTTCTAAGACTAATGAAAGAATTAAAGTTCTCTAGGCAATCATATACCTACAAAAGTAACAAAAAACATTTTCGTATTTCGATTTAAAAAAAAAAAAAAAAAACAAAGTACTTGTTTTTTGAGGTTTTTTATTTTCATTTTTAATATATACACATATACGGTTCCTAAAAATGAAACTTATTTGTTAGTCTTTTTTTTTTTTTTTCTTAACTGTTACTCTTGCTTGAGAAAGAATGAAGATAGAAAATTAGAGAAATGTATTGGAGGAGAGAGAGTTTAATATGGTAAGTAAAAATTTAGGAGAGATTGTTTAATATGTAATATTTAATCTAATGATCCATGAGAGATGAATTTTTTTTTTATTTTTTTTATTTTATTTATTTATTTATTTTTTTTTTTAGTAGGAGTGTCAAAAAATAAAAAGAATAATCTTGAAACAAAAGGAATTGTCTTTAGAATTTTTTTTTTTTTAATTTAAAATTTGAGAATGAAGTATCTTTAGAAAAAAAAAATTTAAAAAGAAAAAAAAATTGGATTGTCAAAAGAAGCTCTATAAATTCATTAGTTTTATTTGATAGATAAAATGACTATTTTACCCTTAAATATTAAAGTCATCCATTAACTTTAAATGTTGACTTCTAACGGGAGGGGTTGTTTATCTAATTAAGGTCATTTGCTGAATATTTTACCATAAAGGCAAAACACAAGGTTAGTTTTCGCAATAACTCTAAAAGATTATATTTATATATTATTTCAATAATATTATTGCACTCTTTTTACATTGAAATGAGCCTAAATAGCACTTTTATGAGCTGATTTTGTGCCTTTATCACTAAATTATTAACTAAATTAGTAATTTGAGTTTTAATTCAATAAAGTAAAAAATAAAATAAAAAAATAAAAAAATAAAAAACCTCGACCAAAATACTTAAAATCCCAATCCTCTTTTTCTTCTTTCTTCTGTCGTATAACTTCTCATTTGGGACTTAATGAATTTCTTACAAAGAAAGAAGTATTATTTTGAGAAAGCAATGAATTGAGAATTGAAATTCTATTCATTCTTTTCTCCTTGATGAGTAAGATACTCATTTAGAGGTATTCATACAAGCATGAATATATGACAATGGTAAGAGATTACAATCAACCATTGGTATAAAAAATGAAAATAGGAAGAAACTCAAAATTCAAAATAGCTCTCCTATAATTATGGAGCTTGTAATATGGTAGGTTCGAATCCCTTTGATATGGCCAACATATTGCCATATTATTTTCCAGTGGTTTTCCAATTCTACTGTCTAGCTCATTAGTGGGATTTTTTGACCGATTGAAATCCAAGGCAATCTTTGAATTATTATGCATGGTTTTCACCCCCTTTTAAGCTAGCAAGTGGAAGAGGATGAACTCCTAGCTTATTTCAAAAATCCTTGAATGAATGCGTGGATAGAGGCTTGGTGAGGACATCAGCAAATCGTAATTGCGATGAACAAATTTGGTAACAATAACACCATCAGCGACCTTTTCATGAACAAAATGGTAATCGATCTCAATATGCTTTGTGCGAGCATGGAATATAGGATTTATTGTCATATGCAAAGCACTAAGGTTGTCACTAAATAGTTGAGGTGTTGTTGAGAGTGACAAGCCAATATCATGAAGAAGAAAGGTAATCCATGTTAATTCTAAAGCAGTGCCAACGAGAGCTCGATATTCAGCTTCAACACTTGAGCGAGCAATGGTGGGTTGTTTTTTTTTGGACCAAGAGACACAATTTGAGCCAATAAAAATGCAATATCATGTGGTGCTTCGTTGGGTGAGAGGACAGCCAGCCCAATCTGCATCACAAAAACCATTTAAAGTAAATGAACTTTAAGAGAGAATACAAATGCCATAGTTAAGCGTAACTTTGAGATAACGAAGGATGTGTTTGACTGCTCGAAGATTGGCGAGTGTTGGTTGATGAAAGTGTTGGCAAACTTTGTTGACAACATATGTGATATCGGGACGTGTAAAGGTGAGGTACTAGAGAGCAGCTCCCACAATGCTTCTGTATTCGGTTTCATCAACAAGTACTGTGTGGTCATTAGGGTGATTAAGAGGTTTGATGGCAATATGAGTGGAGAGATGAGATGAGGCAAGCATGTTGGTTATGTAAACCTTAGAGTCACGCAGCGGAAGAAAATTTTAATGATTTGAAAATCGTATGAATCATATTCACATAAAACAGTCTTTCAAAAATTATTTTAAGCGACTTTCAATAACCATGTACGATATATAAGAATAAATAGGGTAAGATTCGTAATCATACCTCAAGGTTAACTCTTTCGTTCTTTCACTTCTTGATTCGTTTTTCGATATGTACCACCGGATTTTCCTCGCTATCTCTTGCGTTCCGACAACTGCGTGTGGGCACGTTACGGGCTTTAGAAGGTTGAATGGAGGTAGAAGAAAACACACAAAACAACTCTTGCCTTGTGTTAGTAGGGTTCGACCACCCTCTATGAAAACAAGAACAAAACCCTTTTTTTTTCTTTTACTTTTTTGGCCGCCCATTGTCACTGTTTCTTTTCTTCTTTTGTGTGTGTATCCTCAATTAATTAATTGAGTTTGTTTTAAAGTCTTTTTTTTTTTTTTCAAATATTCCAAAAACAAATATCATTTATATTATTAATTAAAACTCAAATATTAAAACAAATATTCTGTTATCTTATATCATGATAGGGTTTCAAGTGACCTAGATTAAATAGGATTTTAAATATCATTTAATTCAATGTTGTCACTGTGACTTGAACTAATGACCTGCTAAAGATTAAATAATAAATATTATTTTATATTTTTGCTTTGGTTTTGGCTCGAACCCTTGATCTCCACAAAATAATTAATTCAATTAATAATTTATAATTATTAATACAATTAAATAATAACATTATTTAATATAATTAATTTTTAATCCATTAATTAAATAATCACATCATTTAATTAATAGTCTAAATAAAATCCTTGTTACTTTCGTAACATAATTAATTGGACCATCCAATTAATTAACCATGACCTTTATTACCATCAATGTTCCAGGCTAGCAAGGGGATTTAATAGACCCACAGTCTTGAACTCCAATAATTCTTAGAAAAAATTAATTAAACTCTTTAATTAATATTTCATGATTATTAATCTCAGAGTTACTCCACTAAAACCCAAGACTGCACTCTCGTAACCGTAGATTTTTTACACAAACCTAAATTCAGTGTCCGTCAATGTCGCTATTATATATGGTATGATCTTCCACAAGTAGTTCATAATTAGAGCTAGGTCATAAAGTCCATTATACCCCTCAAATTATATATTTTCCATTAAGTACTATTGATTCTCTATTAAATAACTATGTCCCTCATTCCTTTACAGAAGAAGGAGAGCGCTCTTAATTGTTCAAGCACCAAATCAACTCTTAAGAGAACTACTTCTCTACTTCTCACAAGAAAGAGTAGATTCCAATATTGTGTACAGACCTTCCCAGCCACAAGCCAAACCGTGATTCCAAGATACAGAGATATTGATCAAGAATGCTATTCTGATCTCATCCGTGGTAAATCAAAAACCACAATCTAACCTGAAAGAGTCAGTAAGACACTCGGGATTAAGATCACCCATATACATCTATCATTTGTCGATATATATGAATCTCCCCATGTAGCAGATATTGGAGAGAGATTCATATAGATCGTGGCCCAGTCCTATATGATCACATCATATAAGGTGCATCAATTCTCATATCACTGTATGAGTAGTCTAGGATAAGACCACCGTATATCACGACATGGACCACACCTATAGATTAACCACAAATAAAGTACTCAATTTCATCTGCTCTCTACGGACTCTTTAGATTGCACGTCTCAAACTGAATTCCTCTGTATATGACACTTATATACTTAGTTTGAGATTACATCCACCAATCTTGGATGTTTAGCACATATGATATAAAGTATGAGACATATAAATAGAATGAAAATGACTACTTCTTTTATTTATAATTAATCATCATTTACATATTAGAAGCTTTAAGGCAAAACCCCAATAGGTGCGAGTGAGAATCTCTGGTATATTTGGATTATGAAAGAAATAAATCACTAGTGAATTATTTAACTTCAATGCCCAAAAAGTAATGAAGATAACCAAGGTTTTTAAAAGGAAATTCTTTTCCAAGTGTGTGAATGAAGTGTTGAATAAGATTGACATTATTTCCTGTAATAAGAACATCATCAACATAAACAAGTAAGAGAATTAAGTTACTGTTTTCTGGTAAATAAACAAGGAACAATCTGCTTTGCTGCAAAAGAAACCAATGGTTAGTAAACATTGAGATAATCTATCGAACCAAGCACGAGGTGCTTGTTTTAACCATAAAGTGACTTATGTAATAAGCAAACATGATAAGGATGAGAGGAATCAACAAAACCTGGAGGTTGTTCCATTATATCGTTTCCTTAAGAAAGCCATGCAAGAATGTATTTTTAACATCTAGTTGCTTGATGGACCAATTTGAGATAATGTCAATGGAAAGTATAATGTGAATTGTAGGCTTAATTAATGGACTAAGGGTTTCTTTATAGTCGAGTCTGGGAACTTAAGTGAAGTCTTTGGCGACAAAACGAGCCTTATAATGGTTTATAGAGCCATCTATATTGTATTTTATTCGATACACCCACTTAGAGCTTATGATGTTAGTGTTGGAAGGGGAACAAGACTTCATGTTTTTTTAACTGAAGAGCTGCAATTCCTTCTTGCATGCATGTTGTCCACTTAGGTGATTTAAGGGCTGTTTTGAGAGTCTTTGGCTCTTGAATGGCGATTAAGGCTAGATCATGAGAACTTGTTAATGAGTTTGAGGAGAAAACGCAATCCTTTAAATAGTTAGGTGGACGACGAGTACAGGTTGGTCGGTTTGTGTGCAAGGTGGTCTTATGATCATGATGTGGTAATTCTATTAACACATCATCTGGTAGGCTTTGAGAAGGCAACTCTTCCTTCCTGTTGTTTTCATAGGTGTTGACATCATTATGCTCAACTTGAATGATGGGTGTATTTATCTGATCATGAGGTGGTAATTCTATGAACACATCATTTGGTAGGCTTTAAGGTTCATCATGGGTGTTAACATCATTATGCTCATCTTGAATGATGGGTGTATTGGAGCCAAAATTTGAGTTTGCAACTTCTGTGGAACAATCAAATGTAGGAGCTTTAACATTGACTTCATTACTTGTATTACTTTTGGTAGTGTTTTTTTAGAGATCATTTTGAGAATCGTTATCTCTTGACTTGATAAGCCATTCATCTGGGTTTGGAAAAGTGGTAAATGCAAGCTGTGAAGTGTCATCACTTGAAGAATTGTTAGAAAAAAGAAAAATATTTTTATCGAATACAACATGCCTAAATATATATTTTTTGTTTGTTAAAGGGTCTAAACATTTGTATCCTTTATGGATAGAGTTGTAACCATGGAAAACACATGGGAATGTTTTTTTTTTTTTTTTTTTTTTTAAATTTATTTTGACCATGATGTCTCAAGTAAGGAAAACATTTAGAACCATAAATTTTTAAGCCATTGTAATCAGGATTTTTTCCGAAAGGTTTGAAGAATGGGGTCTCCATATTTAAAGTAGAAGTTGGAAGTCGATTTATTAAAAACGCAGCTGTTAGAAAAGCATCTACCCAAAATCTGAGAGGTAAATTAGCATGGAAAATCATGGTGATGCCTGTTTCGATAATGTGTCGATGTTTTCTTTCAGCAATTCCATTTTGCTCTGGTGTACCTAAGCAAGAAAGTTGTTGAGCTATACCACATTGAGCAAGATGGTTAATGAAAAAAAATAGAAGTAAATTATGTACCTCCATCACTTTGAAATTTTTTTATTTTTCTTTCAAATTAATTTCTACAAGTTTCTGAAATTTTAAAAAGCACTTAAAAAAATCCGATTTGTGCTTAAGAGGAAATAACCAAATGTATCTAGTACAATCATCAATGAAAATGACATAGTATTTAAAATGTTGCATAGAAGTGATAGGAGCTGGTCCTCATAAATCACAATGTATTTTTTCCAAAGGAAATTGACATAATTTATTAGAATCATAAAAAGAAAGTTTGCATCTTTTGCCAAGTTGACAACTTGTATAAATGGAATTTTTATTCAACCAACTAGAAATATTTAAATTTTCTTTTACTAAGAACTTGTAAGAGACGTGAATAGGGATGCCCCATTCGTTGATGCCACAAGCTTGAAGAACCTAAGGGAGTTTTAATGGTTGCGAGGGCTTGCAATTGTGCTTCTTCAAGGGCATACAACTGACCTTTTCTATGTCTTTTCGCTAGAGTCCTTTGGTTTTGATCGTTTATCACTAATCCATTAGTATCAAACTCAAAAACACAAGCAATATCATGAAGTTGACTAACAGATAGTAAGTTATGTTGGGGATTTAATCCAATGAACACAGAAGCGACATGCCTAATATTCTTCCATAACTCATAGCAATTAAAGTAGGATGACAGAAAAAGTTCCACTATATGATAAATTATTACAACCATATACTCTAGGATTCTCTCTCACATCTCAACCCCAAACCATAGAGCCTTACCAAGTCTCTAATCTCAACACCAAGCTTTCCATCATGACTCTCAGCTCACAACGCTCACAAGATCCTCACCAAGAACCCTCTAATATCCCCTAGGTCTCCTCTAAATATCACCCACAGATCTTTAACTTGATCCATTAATATTTCCCGGATCCTCCCCGGATATTCCTTAGGGTCTCCTCCGGATCTCACCCACTCTCTGATATTACATGATGTTCTTTTTTTCTCCACACAAAATAACCTAATTACAAGGAGTTACAGAGAGTTTAAGATAAAAAGAAATCTTACTCCTAAACGTACAAGACTTACTATTTCTCAAAAATACTATTTCCTTTTATGACAAGTCTTTTTGTAAAGAGTATTTATTTTCCTTCAAGTACACAAGAACTTTCCAAAAGAACACTTTCCTTTTCCGCCGAAGATTTCCCGTTCCACACATGCTTATGATTGACTAAGGTTCAGGATATGCTGGCTAGCCGCACCCTACACTATTACAGTCACTGGAAATTACATCGTTCAGAAAATTGAGATCCATATGCTGAAACAATCTCGACCCCTGTCACTTCTGCTGTCAAAACCACATAGCGCAAAGCACAATGCCATATCATCGTGGGAACCGCTGTCAAAGCCATAACGCAACCCACAACAGTTTGCTTCATTCTTCTGTTCTTCTGATCTTTAAAGCTCCTTCAAACAATACCATTCCAACTTTGTTTGGTTCAATTGGGTTCATTCGAAAATACGAGCAAAAACCAAACAATTCTCCTATTTGGCTTGAATTCTCAAAATATTGCACACAGCCATGATTCTCATCACCGAGAATCACTATATTGCACCACAAGGTATAAACACTTAGGAACGAACCATCCTAATAATTTTTTTGTTTTTTTGTTTTTTTGTTTTGTGTTAGTTGATCCGGTACCATATCGAAATAACTTGTTGAAATTGTAGTGCAACTCCTCACGTCAAATTACTAGGGAGTTCGTCAGCCATCGACATCTTTGTCCATCATACACCTTGCATCATTTTCTAACCAATGCCTTGTGTACAACTATTAACCACTAGTAGCAACACATCCTCTTTCATGGCTAGTGGGGAAAACTGCCAAAAGAATAATGAAAGCGAAAATGGACACAAGTATTTTTACGTGGTAAACCTTAAAGAGAAAACATCCACGGGTTGAATAACCACAACCACATGCAAATCAATCCAATATATGAAAATGAATTACACACTCAAGGCTATCAACAAATGATATCTACCATAAGCTATAAACTCCTAATCTACCCTCAAGGCCAAGTGAACCACCTAGCCTACTCTCTAGAGGTGACTCTCTATAAAAAATGTGTCTTACACCTCTAGAGAGCAACTCCCTATCCCATGCTCTTAAGCCTTTAGAAAGATTTCTTTTCTTAGCTATCTAGATCACAAATGATCATAGTCAAGCTTCCCTAGCTCAACCATCCAAAGTACCAAACTCCTAGCTAAGACTTTTGTTTAGTTATCTGGATCCTATTGATCCTAACTAAGACTTCGTGTTTGGCTATCCGGAACATTTTCCTAGCCAAGTCTTCTTGCTCAAATCAAGGCTTCACTCACCTTAACAAGAAACTTCAACATTTCCACAAGGTAATGATCTAAGTGATGCAAATGATACAAACACAAGACAAATAAAGCAAGATAATCAATCAAATTCTATGAACATACTTAGATATATTCTAAGATATGCTTTCAACAAACAATCACAAATGTACCTAGAAATCAAGACATGTATATCAATAAGAACAAGATGAGAATATTCAATATTTTACAAAAATCTTAGTTCTTAGATCATGAAATTAAACCTAGAAAATATCATGAAGAACATCACATATAACATTTCTAGAATCAATTCCAAGTTAAATCAAGTTTAGCAAATATATGTTCAAGAGAAATCACAAAGCTAAAACTCAATTAAAAAATGATCAAACATCCCTAGGATATGATCTAACATTATTCTTACCGCAAATCATCTATCAAATAAGAAGATTAAAAGAGATGATCAAAGAGAAAATGAAAAGAAGAAGTTTCACATACAAAGATAAACCTCAGATTGAAGAATAGCTTTCTATGAACAATCACAAATTCATTTGACTCTGAAAATTCTTTAGGTTTGTAGCTCTCTTCAAGACCAACAATTTTGGTTTTTTGATCACTCGATTTCGAGTTTGTATGAGAGAGTTATGATCAAAATATGAAAACTAAAATTGAGAGAAAATTTCTGATTTCATTTTTTTCAAATTTTCTACACTTCATGTTTGGAGGGAAGGATGAGAGCTTTTGAAAGAATTCAAGGGAGGGAAAAACGGACCAACCACAAGAAGCCATGTCACCTCCACGTGTGGGGCGCGTGTGCCACACGTGGGCAGAGAGGCTGCCTAGCCGTGTGGCACACATGGCTTCTTTTTGCTTGGCCAAAACATGGCTTCTTTTTGCTTGGCCTTTGGCCGAGCAAACTCCCTTGTGCTCCTCTCGCGTTCTTTAGCCATATTTGGGCATCCGAACTCCGACTTCGAATTCGTTTTCGGATTACAAACCATGACTCCCTCATATACAACAAAGACTACAAAAATTTGATAAAAGGTTGAGAATTCATATCGGAAAACGACGACGAAGACAACTCAACAAACGAGAATGCAAAGTAACGTAGATACATCGTTTGGACTCGAAACCTAATGAATGAGTAACCGAAATGACCGGGACTCAATAAGGAATCATATGAGATCATGTTCAAGTCTAAAATACAATAAACACAAACAAATAAACACAATGTCACACAAGTATGTCATATCTAAGCGATAGTGATAAAACATGCAATTCTACAAAGTTTGTCTATATGAGACCAATGCATGAGCATACTTAAATGTATGTGAATGTTTTATATCAAATGTTTGCACAAAGATGTAGGGACACACATGAATGAATTGTTTATGTGTGAGCTTACACCTTGCAAGAGGAAGAAGAATCTTGATACCTTAACATCCAAGAATACGATCTTCCCCATGAAGACGATATTTGCATAAGACGTCGCTTTTAACCTTTGAAGCTTCTTTTCACCAAGAACCACCTAAGCAACACTTATTACAAATATAAAGAGTTTTGCAATGGAATCAAGCCAAAACAAATCAAGGATCTTTCAATCTCCCCCTTTGGCTATTCTATGGCAAAACCCTATCCTCACCATACATTGTTTACTCTAATAAACTCAATGTTGATAGCATTCTCTCATCCTTACATTACAAAGAGATCCCTAGACTAAAAGGTCTTCAAGTCTTCTTGAGTCTTCAAGAATCTTTCTTTGAACTTCAAAGTACATATGAGAAAAGAAGCAAACCAAAAAAAGATCTTCTTTCAAAGAATAATGGTGAGAAATGATACCAAAAACAAACAAGAATAACCATTATCTCAAACAAACGCTTTATCTCAAATAAATGTTCTCTTTAAAGCTTTCCCTAATCTCTTTAACCTTTTTAAGCAATAATTCTTTCCTCCCCCTTAAGACAATGTCTCAAACAAGCACAAAGAGGAACAAGACTCACACATTTGGAACATTTCTCCAAACATGGTGAGGTATACATTCCCTTCCTCCCCTATATCAAGCATGGATTCCCCCATATCAAACATGGTGAGGTATACATTTTCTCCCCCCTTTTGTCAAGGAATAGACAAAGGACACACGAGATAAAGACGAGATATTAAGCAAACAAATCATATAGAAAACAAAGTTGAATAAACTAAAGCTCCCTCTAAACATATGGTCCACATATTGTCATCAAGTAGATTTGTTCACAAAGGATTCACACATTCAAGCAATAAGAGAAAATATTTCATTACTTTTTAAAGTCCAAGAGAGAATCATAGATTTTCATTAATCTCTCAGAAATATTCTCACATTGCTAATGAATCAAGCACACAAGCAAAATATGTGTGTGTATGTGTGTGAATGCTTCAAACATATATAGTAAGAGTAATTGTGACATCAACATGCAAGCAATTTCCACACCTATCCAACTAAAGCATTTCCAAAAATAGGTCAAACCGATATTCATCCGGGTTTTTTGCTTTAAAAGAATAGATATCAACATTTGAGCATGTGTGTACACGTGGCTCGTTTACTCATTTGTATTTGACAACCCGAGGATTTCACAATTCTTAACTATATACCAATAAGTCTTATATTTTGCATTTCTTTTAGGCTTAGAATCAAAGATATTTTTAAATGATTCTTTTCAACCCTTCCTTGATTTTTCTAACAAAAATATATACACCTCATGGCGGCTTTCACTCATCACAATGGCGTATCCCTTTCCTATATTGGATGGCTTCACAACCAAGGTGTGTAGCCCTTTCCATAAGGGTTCTCGTTGAATAGTATATAGAGTCGAAGCAAAATGGATACATACCATAGGTCATCTATCATGTACTAAGCAATAGGCTTTTAGATGCATCCATAATCTACAAACTTTTAACACATATACTCAAAAACTAAAACATATGAGAGAAGCATTTGTACACTTTTCAAAAATAAGATTTTCAAGTTTAAGTGTATGATCTAAAAACAATAAAAGATACTTGTTTAAGATCATTACTTCTCAAGTGAATAGTTCTTAAAGATATTCATATTCAAGTAAGTTTTGCTTATCAAGTCACTTACATTCATACAAAGACATCAATCAACACAAATCATGCTAATAGACATTCTAAGAGTTTTAAACCTCTCTTTGTCCAAGGGCTTTGTGAACAAGTTCGCAAGTTGATTTTTAGTAGGCATATGCTCTAGAGCAACAATTGAATGTTCAACTAGGTCTCTAATAAAATGATGCCTAATATCTATGTGCTTTGTAGGGGAGTGTTAAACCAGACTTTTAGAGATGTTAATGACACTTAAATTATCACAATAAAGTGTCATTTTTCCTTGTTCTATCTCATAATCCTTAAGGATTTGTTTCATCCAAAGTAATTGTGTGTATGCACTTCTGGCCACGATGTACTCGGCTTCGGAAGAGGAAAGGGAAATAGAATTTTGTTTCTTACTTGACCAAGAAACTAAGTTATTCTCAACATTAATGCAACCGCCAAATGTGCTTTTACAGTCATCTACGTTCCCCGCCCAATCAGCATCATAATAGCCTACTAGGATACCATTAGTGTCAAATGAATAGCATAGACCAAGACTATGAGTTCCCTTGATATATCTAATGATCCTCTTGATGGCTTTCAAGTGTGATTCTTTTGGATTTGCTTGAAATCTAGCACACAAGCCTATACTAAAGCAAATGTCTAGTCTACTAGCCGTCAGGTAAAGTAGACTACTTATCATGCTTCTATGAGGCTTTGATCAACACTCTTCACATTTTCATCTTTGTCAAGTTTAAGGGTAGTACTCATGGGTGTTTCAAAATCTTTTCCATTTTCTAGGTCAAACCTCTTAACTAGGTTTCTAGCATACTTAGATTGATTCAACATAATGCTCATGCTAGTTTGCGTCACTTGCATCCTTAGAAAATAATTCAACTCACTCACCATACTCATTTCAAACTCACTTGACATAACACTTACAAATTCATCAACCTTGGTTTTATTAGTAGACCCATAAATAATGTCATCAACATATATTTGTGCAACAAAAATATCATGATCATGATGTTTGATAAACAATGTTCTATAAATGCCACCTCTCCTATAATGATTATCAATAAGATATTGAGTCAACCTATCATACCAAGCTCTTGGAGCTTGTTTCAGGCCATAAAGAGTCTTTTTCAATTTAAACACATGATTAGAAAAGTGTGGGCCTACAAAACCCTTAGGTTGTTCAACATACACTTATTTTTGAAGGTATCCATTGAGGAAAGCACTTTTGACATCCATTTGAAATAATTTGAACTTTTTTAACACAAGTAATGGACAACAAATGTCTAATGGACTCGAGATGTGCAACCAGTGCAAATGTCTCATCAAAGTCTATACCCTTAACTTGAGTGTAGCTTTGAGCCACTAGCCTAGTTTTATTCCTCACAATGTTGCCACTTTTATCAATCTTATTCATAAACACCCACTTAGTGCCAATTACATTTATGTCTTTTGGCCTAGGAACTAAGGACCACACTTAATTCCTCTTAAATTTATTTAATTCTTCTTGTATAGCCCCAACCTAATATTAATCAACAATAGCTTCATTAACATTTTTGAGTTCAATTTGAGAAGTGTAGCAAGCATATGAAATTTGGTTAGCTATTTGATTTCTAGTTCTAACCCCTTCATTCAAATCACTTATAATGTCTTCTTGATAGTGTGAGCTTCTAAGTCTAGATTGAGAAGGTTCAACAACTTGGTCATTTTGTTGGTTATCAATTAAAGCATTTTCATTTTCTAAACTTTCTACTTCATAAACACTGTCATTTTCATCTTTTTTGGCTAGATTCACTGCTAGTAGGGGTGGGCACTAAGTTCGAAACCGAACCGAATCGAACTGAACCAAACCAAAAAAAGGGTGTTCGGTTCGGTTCATAGGAGAAATTCAGTTTAAACCAGTTCGAAATAGTGAAAACCGAAAACTTTTCGGTTTAAACCGGTTTTGCTTTTCTAAAACCGGATTAAACCGTTTAAAAAAAAACCCTAACTTTTTGAGTCTGTGTCGCCGACTTCGCTCAAAACTCCTGAGTCCTGACTTCTCTTCTCTAAGTTCTCTCAAATCTCAATATCTAATTTGTTCATCATCTCTGCTCAGTTCAGAGTTTTCAAGAGTCTGCTGCTCAACCTCTGACTTCTCTCAGTTCATAGTCTTTACATTCTCAAGGTTCGTCAACAAATCAACGCATGTCTCTACTTCTTTTTGTAATTCTCTTCTTCTTTTTCTAATTTTCTTGTCTATTTTGTTTTGGTTTCACTACCAATCTGGTAGTTCGTTCGTTCGATCTTCTCCTCTTCAACCTTGTTTAAGCTTGTTCGATTTTCTCTTCTTCAACTCATCCGATCTGCTTTAACAAGAGTACAAGACAACTTAAAAATGTTGGTTCCTGTCTCTTTGATAAATAGTTCAAAAAATTAAAAGCAATTGCTGTGAATTTTTGCATCAGAGTTTCAATTTTGTTTGGATTTTTTATTTATATTTCATTTGGGTTTCTCTTATATAGTTATATTGTTCAAAGTTACTATTTTGTGTGTGTTTGTTTTGAAGAGTTGATGTTTTGAATATTTTTATTAGTTGAAATAATTATCTATTTATCTGTGTACAATAACCCGATGCTTTTGTATATTGAGAAATATATATGATGTGTGCTCGAATATGATGTGTGCTCTGTTAGTTGATAAGTGAGCGGGAATTTGAGTTTTTGAGATAGCTGTGTGTGCTTTGTGTATTGTGTACAATAAGTCAATAATTATCTGTGTACATATTGTAATTATATGTGTACAATATAGATTTAAAAATTAAAACAATCTACTTTCATGTTTTTTTTTCCTCTGATTGTAAGTACTGATCAATGATCATAAATTAATGTCTTGAGTCTTGACAGAGTAAAGAAACCCATAAATATTTAAACAAAAATTGATTTAATTGTAAGTGTACAAAATATATATAGATTTCTGAATGGGTTAGATGGTTGTGATAGCTGTGTATATATATATATTTTTTATTTCACCTGAGTACCCGACAGTATTTTAAATAAAAGAAATATTTTTTATGTATATATATATATATATGTAAACATAACCCATTCAGAAACATTGACAGTATTTCAATAATAACTTGTACGAAATAATTTCACATTGTGTATATTAGACATTGACAGTGTTGAGTCAATACAATGTTTGTGGCCCCTTGCGTTTGGTTTTTGGTTTTGCTGTGTTTGTGCAACTGTTGTGTAGCCTGTTGCTTCTCTGGCTTCGTTGAATAAATTGCTTCTTCAAAAAAAATGTAAGTATTTATTTTAATTATTTATTTATATGTGAAATTGTGAGTTGATGGAGATTGATCCTAATGTGGATTCAATGGAAAGGAGTAGTAACTCGGGTTCGGAGACCTTAGAGAATTCTAGCTCTATTGGAAAAGAGAAGGATTCAAAGAAGGGTATAAAGGTAGGTGGTAGGAAAGAGAAAAAAAAATCAAAATGTTGGGCACATTTCGAAGAATATGTCACTAAAGATGGGAAGAAAAGAGCTGGATGTAAGTATTGTGGTGATACCTATGCATTTGACTCGGGTTGTAACACAACAAACATGAACACACATATTAATAAACGATGCAAAAAATACCGGCCTGTAGATTCAAAACAAAAGGTGTTGGTAAAACAACAAACTACATCAGGTTTTGGGAGTAGTTTAGGGGTGTCAAAATTTGATCAACTAAAATGTAGGAAGGCCTTAGCGGAGATGTTGATACTTGATGAATTACCATTTAGATTTGTTGAGAATCAAGGATTCCGTAGGTTTTGCTTTGAACTATGTCCTTTATTTGATCTTCCATCTAGGAGAACCATTGTTAGAGAATTGTATAATTTGTACATTGATGAGAAGATTAAGTTGAAGAATTATTTTAATCGGAGTAAGGTAAGGGTTTGTCTAACCACAGACATGTGGACATCAATACAAAATATAAACTACATGATTGTGACTTCTCATTTATTGATTATGATTGGCAATTGCAGAAGAGGATTCTGAGTTTTAGTCAAATAGTTGATCATACGGGAGATTCAATTGGAAAGTGTATTGAGGATGTCTTGTGAGTAGGGTATTGATAAAGTTTTCACAATAACCATGGATAATGCAACTGCAAACACCACTGCCATTGGTTATGTGATTAGGAAATTAAATAATTGGCAAGATGATGGAGCGGTTTTGGAGGGCAAGTACTTACATGTACGATGTTGTGCACACATCCTAAATCTAATAGTCAGTGATGGGTTGAAAGATTTGCATGACTCAATTGTAGCGATTCGCAATGCGATGAAATTTGTGAAATCTTCTCCCAGTAGACTAGATAGATTTAAAAAAGCTGTTGCACATGAGAAGATTGGGACTAAGGGGTTAGTAGTGCTAGATGTTCCCACAAGGCGGAATTCAACTTACTTGATGTTAGAAAGTACATTGAAGCTTAGAAAAGCATTTCAGCGATTGGGGGAGGAAGATATTCAATATGTGAACTATTTCAAAAGCAATGAAGATAAGCAGAAATGGATATGACCCCCTACTCTTGATGATTGGGATAATGCCAATGTATTTATCAATTTCTTGACAACTTTTTATGATATTACCTTGGATTTTAGTGCATCATTGCGTGTAACTTCCAACATTTATTTTAAGAGTTGGTGCACCATTCATAATCAACTAAATTCATTGACCTCTGAAAGAGATCTGCTTGTGAGTAAAATTGCTATGAGTATGCAGCAAATATTTGTTAAGTATTGGGGGGGGTGGTTTAGAAAACCAATAACTTGTTGATCGTGACAGTTGTTCTTGACCCAAGGTACAAATTGGGTTATGTGAATTTTCGGTTTGATTCCATTTATGGTGTGGAAGAATCTCAATCAATGATTTCTAAGGTGAAAGGTGTGTTGTTAGACTTGTATGAATGGTATAACAAATTTTATGGTGATTTGGGTGGGGGTGCAAAGGAAACCGATGATGTGTTCTCAATTGGAGTTGGTGGTGGAGCTAGTGATGACTTAGAATTGGGCAGGTTAAAGGCAACTAATAAAGAGGATAGTTTGAAGGGCATGAAGCAACAAGAAGAAGATATTAATAAAGGGAAAAGTGAGGTGGACTTGTATTTGTTAGAGCGTGCTGAGAAATTGAATGAGAGGTTTGATGTTTTGGCTTGGTGGAAGAATTCTTTAGTGAAGTTTCCTATATTATCAATGGTTGCAAGAGATGTCTTTGCAATGTCGATTTCAACGGTGGCTTCTGAGTCCGCATTTAGCACCGGTGGTCGTATTCTTGATCCATTTAGGAGTTCATTGACTCCTAAAATAGTGGAGGGGTTAATTTTGACCGGAAATTAGTTGCAAGCAATTTGTCCTATTGCTGAACCGCGTGTTGTTCAAGAGCCTGCTCAAAATGAAGATGAATCGGTTGATTTGTTAGATCATTATATCAATGTTGAAACCGGTAAGTATTAAATATTTAGATGGAATTATCAAATTTTTTGTTTGTTTTTTATTAATGTTATTTATTACGATGTAAGTTTATTGTTTTTTTTTTGTCTTAATCTTAATGTAGAGTATGAAAGTAGAGTGACAAATGAAGGATAAAAATGAAGGATGAATGATTAATGAAGGCATGAAGCGATGAAGCATGAAGGTAAGCTTTTAATTGCTTGTATATGTCTAATTTTTCTAACATGGATGGAAGTCTCTTATTTTACTATCATTACTAATTACCGTGTTATTTATGAATGCGGGAAGTTGGAATTATTTTATTGTCATTACTAATTAAGTAGAGTTTTTATTTTAGTTGTAATTTTTATTTGGAGTTTGGATTTGGATTGTCATTTTTATTTGGACTTTAGAATTGGATTGTAATTTTTATTTGGACTTTAGATTTAGATTGTAATTTTTATTTGAAGTTTGGATTTGGACTTAGAGTTTTTAATTGTGAAAATTGTGAAAATTGAACTGTATGTCTGTATGTTGTCTTTCAAAATTGAATTTATTGTGATAATGTATGAAATTCAATTGTGATACACTGATATCAGATTTTCAAAAGTTGATAATGTATATTAGTACTTTATTTATTATTAGTAATGTTTGATTCGGTTTTTTTGGGCTTGGACTATTAAATTTTGTGGCCCAAAATTAGTTAGTAAACTGTACAATATATTTTTTTTTGGGCTACAACCCATCAAATTTAAAAACATATTAAAAAATTGATTAAGCCCATAAGGCCCAAAACCCGAAATGAACCGAATTGAACCGAACCAATTAAAATTAGTTCAGTTCGGTTCGGTTACCATTTCTTATTCGGTTTAAACCGGTTCAATTTTGGGTGAACCGAAATATTTTCGGTTCAATCCGGTTTTACCCAAAATCGAACCGAACCGAACCGAACCATGCCCACCCCTAACCACTAGCCACACAATAAATGTATTAGTGTCATTCAAAATATTTTCATTAGGTTCATTGACACTATTACCATCACATATATCAAGCATGCTAAGGTCATCTATCTTCACATTGATAGACTACATAATAGTCTTAGTAGTCAAATTGAAAACTCTATATGCACGACTATTAATAGCATACCCAAGAAAGAGACCAACATCACTTTTAACATCAAACTTTCTTAAGTGATCTCTATCATTCAAAATGTAACACTTACTTCCAAAAGTAAGGAAGTAACTTACATTGGGCTTCTTGCCCTTTTATAGCTCATAAGACGTTAGTTTTGTGCCGGGCCTCCTAAATACTCTATTTGACACATAACAAACAGTATTAACCGCTTCGGCCTATAGATTTCTAGGGATTTTCTTGGTATTGAGCTTGACCCTAGCCATTTCTTGCAAGAATCGGTTCTTTCTCTCAACAACACCGTTTTGTTGAGGAGTTCTAGGTACGGAGAACTCATGTGAAATCTATATCCCATCACAAAAATCACTAAATTTGGCATTTTCGACTTCCATCCCATGATCACTCTTAATATGACATATTTTTTTAATATCAAGACCTTTTTCATTTTGAACTTGAATACAAAAATTCTTGAAGTAATCAAAAGCCTTGGTCTTGTTTCTAAAAAAATAAACCCAAGTACACCTAGAGTAGTCATCAACGCACACAAAAATGTACTTTTTTCCATTGATGCTCTCGGTTTGAATTGGCCCCATTAGATCCATGTGCACAAGTTCTAAAGGTCTCTGGATAGCTATGTAAGAATTCTTCTTGTGATGCATTTTGGTTTGTTTACCTAATTGGCAAGGTTCATAAACAACATCTAGCTTTTTACCAAGATTTGGAAGACCTCTAACAATGCCTAATGTTTAAAGCTTCTTTAAATCTTTAAAGTTCATGTGGCACAAACGTTGATGCCACAAATCAAGTTTATTGCACTCATTTGCCATGTTGCAAGTTAGAGGGTCTATCTCAAGACAATAGAAACTGTCTATAGACCTTTTGACTTTTAGGACAACATTGTCCTTTATATCAATTATAGTGCACACATATTTGTTAAAACTAACTTCCTTAAAAATTTCACACAAGTGAGTGATGCTTATTAAGTTAGCTTGTAACCCATCAACATACAAAGTATTGCGAAGTTTAGGCAATCCAGGGATACAAATTGTTCCCTTGCCTAGAACTTGCTATTTGGTGCTATCACTAAAAGTGACCCAACCTCTATCTTTTAACACAAGATTTCTAAAAAACTCTTTGTTTCCGATCATGTTCCTAGAGCAACCGCTATCTAGGTACCAAGAATAGGAGGAGTTAGCTTTTAAAGCATACTATGCAACTAGACATTTAGGTGTGTCTTTTCTAACCTACACACTCTTCACAATACACCTCTCACTCTTACCACTAACATGCTTTGACTCAATGTTAGACTTTTTATCATGCACCTTGACCTCATTGGTCACATTTTCAAAAATATCAAACAAAGTATTATCAAATGGTAGAGTGAGACACAACACAAAATTTAGCAAGCAAGTCATCAACAACTTTCTTCACAACATGCTTTTCCAAAGTCTTCCTATGTTTATTTCTATATCTATACATAGATGATTCCCTAGGTCCATTCAAAGACATGTCATGATAAGCATTATCAAGTTTGCATTTCTCAATGTATTTAAAGCATTTAGATCGAATATGTTCTACTATATTACAATGATGACATATAGGTATAAATTTGAGAATTTTACCATTTGCATTTGCTTCCAAAGCATTTGGTCTTCTCACAACTCTACCTCTTTGAAATCCAACCTTTGATGCTCCACCTCTTGCATTAGAGGTTGTTGCTCATTGACGTTGATCTTGTTGTGATCTTCCATTTGAGTTCCTTATTGATGAAGAGACACCTCCGGTAGCTTTCATAGCTTTACCTTGAGAGAGAGTACCTACATTTGTTTCACCACTTGCTTTGACAAAAGTAGATTCGTTAGTAGAAAGAGTAATCCTATCATTAACATAACATAAACCTTTTTTGTCACTAGGATGCTTTCCACTCTTGATGAGAGTTTCACCTCCGATTATCATGCTAAGAGTATCTTCAGTCATGATGCCAAAAAGCCATGAAACAAGCAAGCCATCATTATTTAACCATATATTATAATGAGGATTCATACCTTTCTCTCCATCTTCTTCGATGATTTCCTCTGTTGGTTTTCCTTCCGTGAGATGATGGCCTATTCCAAGACTTTTAATCAAGGGTAGGACTTGAGATCTCCAAAGGATAAAATTAGAGGAATTGAGTTTTATGGAGACAAGGCTGCAACATTGATGAAACGTTTGAATGGAGAGCTTTGGCTATGATACCATAATGAATTTCTTACAAAGAAAGAAGTATTATTTTGAGAAAGCTATGAATTGATAATTGAAATTCTATTTACTTGAATTTATGTAAAAGCTCATTGAGATATTGGTGAAAAAAAGTCACACACCACAAGAATAATTACTATTCTTGATAGTTAAAAACCGTTATGAAAGAGTTTTAATGACGGTTTTGTATGTGTCGTTAAAGGTAGTGTAATAAAAATTTTATGACGGTTTTTTAGTTTATGACGGTTTTTAAAAACTGTCATAAATCAATAATAGCTTTTGTTCATGATATATTCTTGACGATTTACAAACGTTATTATTTTATAATGGCGTAAAACCAACAATAACAATTGACTTCCAAATACTTATTAAGAAGAGATTATATATATTTATTTATTTATTACGAGAAGATCTAGCTTTATTTTTAGTAAATTTATAATAGTAAAGATCTCATTTGGAAAGAAAGTGATTCTAGGAATCAAATTAATTCTCTTGCTTTTTGACCCACAATCAATGCTTAATTCCTTAATTATTTGATTGTATTGATTTTGTGTAATTTATTACTTGCCTATCATTAGAATCACTCAATCACATCAATAATTTTTTTTTCTATATCTGCACATCTTGTATAAATTTTCAATTGCAATATCAATGAATAAAATCGATAATCTTTTATTATTTGGCCTTTGTACAATTAAAATTAAAAAAAACTACAAAAATAATAATCAAAATATACAAAACTCTATCACAAAAATTAACCCTAAAATACAGACTACTCTTCTCAAAAACTATTTAAAAGTATGTATAAATTTTCTTTGTTCATCTTCCTCAAGGCTTCCTTTTGAGTATACAGCTGCATAGTATGAGAAACAACATAAGTAAGATTTGAATAACGATTTATTGACAAAAAAAAAAAAAAACTCAAACTACATTATCACATCAAATAACAATTTAAACTTATTTTTAACAATAAAAGAATGATAAAATAAAAGGAGACCAAAATAGAAAATTAACGAAACTCTTGTTCATGTTGTTATCAACTTTCTCATTGAAAATAGAGAACATGATCTTCTGTTTTCTATAAACATTAAACATTTAAGTTCAAAACACAAAAAGTGTATTGAAGAAATTCATTGTTCGCTATCAGAGACTATAACAAATTTACAACCGATGAATAAGAAAATAACCGATATAAAATAAATAAATACATAAAAAAAAAAAAATTAAGCACTCACCATGGCAAGAGTTCTTTTTTTTTTTCGTTAAGAATGTGAGTGAGAGATGAGAGAAAAAAAAAAGTGGGAGCAGGGAGAAAGTGGGGAGATATATATCTTTTAAAATATGTATGATATTAACCTAAAGATATGATGTGGACAAACCTATGATATTAACTTATGTCCACTTATTTCAATGACACATATGGATGACAATTGATCGGATTAGGTTTGGATACCCCAATATCTATCCTCATATCCATTTGAGATATATATCTTCATCCCCGCATCCATCCCCATTTCTAAGTGAGCAGAGCAAATTTGGATAATCCGCTAATTAAAATAGAGATATCCATTCCCGCTCCGTTTATATCTGTATCCGATGAAAATATTCAAAAATTTTATAGTTTATAAGAGAAAAATACAATTAACATAAATAACGGTACATTTTATCATATTTAAAGAGAAACAAATACATCCAATAAATTTCAAATATAAAAATTAATAATAACTTATATAATTAGAATTAATAATCACATAATAAATTTTTATATTTTTAAAATATTAAAATCTATAATGGATCCGGATAGGGATGGATTATGGATATCCATAGACGATATCCATCCTCATCCCGAAAAATAAAATGGATATTAGGATGATATCCATCCCTGCTCCGTCTCCAAAATAATAGTATCCATTCTCATTTTAAATGAAGAGGATTCTTACGGATATTCGTATCCATAGATAATTTTGTTATTCCTAATGACACATATAAAAAGTTATACCAAATAAAGTAATTTTAAAAAAATAAAAACGACATATTGATAGTCTTAAAAAAAATTAGACATAATTTTTTAAAAAATTTGTTTCATATTTTTTTAATTTATTATGTTGTAATATTTCAATCTAGGTTGAGATACAAATTTGAGAGATTAAAAATTAAAAATTATTTTTTAGTATAATTTTACAAATAAAAGAAACATCTTTCTTTATCACACTAAAAAAATAATGTGATTATTACACATAAAAAAATTGTGATAAGTCGATCACGGTTAATTAAATTCGTGATAATGTGATCACGGTTATGAAAACATGTGATAACTTGTTCATGGTTAACAAAAATTGTGATCCAATTATGACATATTTTAAAGACCGTGATACTTTTATGTCGGTTTTAAAATATGTCATTAACATACGACGAATTAAAAAGACTATTATAACTTGATCACGACTAATAAAAACCGTGATAAAATTGTGAGATAAAAGCCTATTTTTCTTGTGGTACACATTTTAAAAACTTTAATTTTAGTTTCTATATGTTCTTATAGCATTTTGTGAATTAAAAAAAAATGTTGTTTTTGTTTATATAAAATAAAAGCAAATCAAAATATCAAAATAAATAAATAAAACATAAATATCATGTTTTTGTTAAGATGATTCGGTAAGAGTGGTGTTATTAGCACCCCCACTATTGAATTATTTATACTCAACTTTTTTAAATTTTGATTTAATTATAAAAAAATATATGATTTTATTAATTTTTTGATTTATTTTTAGGACTACTCTTTTACCTATTTTTCAAACTCAATACACCCCATATCTTTTTTAAAAAAAATAAAAAATAAAAATACACTTCATCTCTGATATATATATATATATATATATATAATGTTTTCTCACATCCATCCGTATGATTTGTTTCTTCTTATTTTTTTCATGGTGAAACCATCCTTATTATATGCGTTTTTTTTTTTTAGTCAATTGGATTGTTGGTTGTAGATTATGAGTGAGATATTGATCGTCTGATGACTTTTTTGAGCGATTGAGTTAGGGTTTTGGTGTGGTTTCGTTTCGTTAGAGTTTAGATTTTCTTGGTTGCGATTTTTGGTGCGATTTTTTTTTTTTTTTTGGTAAATAACATTAAATTAACTTTGAAAAGATCCGGAATAAAATCTATAAAATAATTGATACAAATCATAGTATGCCTAGAATTTGAAAAAAAAAAAAAAAATTTAAAAAGTGAGATATAAATAGTTCATTAGTAGATGTATCAATAACATGTATCTTTAATGTTTAGTAAAGTCAAGACTTAAAGTCTCGACCAAAGGCTTATGGTAGAGACTTAATACTCGATTAAAGCCCAATTGTCTAGACTTTTATACAGAATTTTTTTGTCCAAATTTATTTCCTTTCATATTCGTGTCCTTTGTTTCATCTTCCCTTTGGTTGAATATCTATTTTTTTTTTTAATGGTTTGAAGTCGCTTGAATCACTTGCATTTGTTTTAGACCTCTGAAAGAAGAGTGTATTTTTTGATGTGGCAGGTGTTAAAAGACAAATGTTACTAAAAAAAATACAGAAATATACATATGAATATTATAAATGATCCGAATTGAGATGCAATCAGAGCATTGAATAAGAAAGAGAAACATAAAAATGAGTGGTGGTAGCTGTGTTTACGTGAGCTGGGTAGGTAGTTTATAAGAGAAGGCCACAAAGCACAACAAACAACAACAAGGCACAAGACCATTACTTTGATATATATTGAACCTTGAAAGTGAGTTGGGGCCATGCTTTCCTTAATTCTACTTTCCTCCCTCTACCCCTCTCATTTCCTTCTCTAAATCTACCCATTCCTTTTACCTACCACACTTCTCTCTCTCTTCTCTCTCTCTCTCTCTCTTTATATATCTCCCTCCTCTGTTTCTCTCTGTTTTAACTCTTAACAATTCTCTCATTAGAACTCCCACCCACCCACCCACCCACCATGATTTCCATTGCTGATCATCCTCAGAAACCTGATCAGCTTTCTTCTTCTCCATCATCAGTACATAAACCATCACCTATTGATGATATCAACACGAATACAAATACTACCCATGTTTTCAAATCTAAATTACCTGATATTCCCATTTCTGATCACCTCCCTCTCCACACTTATTGCTTCCAAAACGTCTCTGATTTCCCTGACAATCCTTGTCTGATAGTTGGTTCCACTTCCAAAACTTACTCTTTCGCTGACACTCACCTCCTCTGTCGTAAAACCGCTGCTGGTTTATCCAATCTAGGCATTAAACAAGGAGATGTCATCATGATTCTTCTCCAAAATTGTGCAGAGTTTGTTTTCGCTTTCATGGGAGCTTCAATGATAGGAGCTGTCACCACCACAGCAAATCCTTTCTACACTTCCTCTGAAATCTTCAAGCAATTCAAAGCTTCTCGTGCTAAGCTCATCATCACACTCTCTCAATACGTCGATAAGCTTCGATACACCACCACCAACACAGACGAAAAAATTCCCAAAATTGGACAAGACTTTACGGTTATAACCATCGATGAACCACCGGAGAATTGTCTGCATTTCACTCTGCTTACCGAGGCAAACGAGAACGATCTACCGGAAGTTTCTATCGATCCAGATGATCCGGTAGCTTTACCATTCTCTTCGGGCACGACAGGACTACCAAAAGGAGTCGTATTGACCCACAAGAGTTTGATAACAAGTGTAGCTCAACAAGTAGATGGAGAGAACCCAAATCTCTATTTGAAACAACAAGATGTTGTGCTCTGTGTTTTGCCTCTGTTCCACATATATTCATTGAACAGTGTGCTTTTATGTTCGCTGAGAGCCGGAGCTGGAGTGCTGTTGATGCATAAATTTGAGATAGGGGTGTTGTTGGAACTGATACAGCAACATAAGGTGTCAGTGGCGGCGGTGGTGCCGCCGTTGGTTCTGGCACTTGCTAAGAATCCGATGGTGGCGAAGTTCGATCTGGGTTCGATAAGGATGGTGCTTTCAGGTGCGGCGCCGCTTGGTAAGGAGCTGGAGGAGGCTCTCCGGAGTAGAGTTCCACATGCCATTTTGGGTCAGGTTAGTCATTAGTGTTTGGCTCTTGTTTTTTGCATTTCTCAACGGATTTCTGTTCATGCATTTCGTTATACTTAAAAACCGCCGGTTTTTTGAGGGGTATGTTTTGTCATTTTTGTTAATTTCTAGGGATTTTTAGTCATTTCAACATGTTTTCTTCTTTAAAATAAAATAAAATAAAATAAAAAACTACATCAAGAAATTACTTACTATCAGTTTATTCATTAAAAACCATAATTTAAAATTCTTATATTTTATTAAGAGTGTTCAACTGTGAGGACAAAACTACCCTTAAAATTTTGATGGTTTTGGAGCTCATCTCCATCAATTACTTTTATGGTTAAAATTGTAAGTCAAAACTTGTTTCAAATGTTGGGCATTTGATGACGATGCCTTCAAATGTTTGGATAAATAAGGTAAAACACTCAGTAATTTCAAGCATATAATAATTTTATTTAAAATTGTATAAATATCCCTTGCTATTAGCGGTCTTCTATTATAAATTAACGGTTGATGGGTAAAAATGTCTTCTTAACCTATCAAATTAGGTAATTTATATCATTAACTATTTAAAAATAATTAATTAAGTAAAAAATGAAATGGATAGGAGAGATCAGATCTCCTTCATATTGGATGGACGAGGTTTATTCTTTTCCATCATCTAATTTTAATAAAAATAAAATAATATAATCACCAATGGAGAAGGTGGTGAGAATCTCTTATCGTGATGAGAATCATAAGATAATATATTCCATCACTCCCTCCACTATAAGAGTGGACTCCTTCCATGGCGGCTCCTCAATGGAAGGAGATTTACTCGAATGGAATATGCCTTTATATGATCAAAATGAAGGAGAAGATCTCCTCCATTTGATTTTCTCTACCATTTTTCTAAATTCATTATTATAGAAATAATCTTTAAATTATTATTTTTAAGGATAATAAAATGAAGGATAAAATACATAAATAAGTAGATTTGAGACATATCGTAATAAAAAAATAATAATAAAATAAAATAAAATAAAAACTAGTCAAACATAATAAAAGTCAACTAGGTCGATAATATTATGTAATTTAAAATAAAAGTTTCACATATGTACCTAAACTAAAGGAATGTTTGTACAATTTTCTTGAATATATATTCAAGATGGAGGACAGCTCGGTCATTTCATGAGTACGACAAAAATTTTATGTTATTAATAACAAGTGGTGTTTTTTTGAATGGGTTTATTTCTGACGGGCCCATGTTAATAAGAGCCGAACCGATCATCTCAGAATTTTGGTTGTGCAACTTTGAAAGGTAGCTAAATCCAATTAATGACCTCCCTCTCTCTCCTTTCTTTCCTTCTATTTTTTCTCATGAAAAATTTAATTTGTAGGATACGAATTTCTAATCAAAATTTTAATTTATTATCAATAGAAAGTTTTCATAATTCACATACAATTCTGGAGTTTTCCAAATAATTTAGATACAACCTCCATGGATAAATTAATAAGAACTAATTTTGCTTACAAAATAATACAATGCAATAAAATATAAATTCTACATAGATATATTTTTATTTTATTAACAGTTCATTGTTCAAATTTTAATTCAAGATTGTAGAAGTTTTATTTTATGACATTATGGTACGCTAGGTTTACTAAAATTTTATAGTATAACGAGAACAAGGTTGGATTTGTTGTTTGCTCACTATTTTTCTAAAAAACAAAATAAGAAATTGATTATAATTTATTTATTTAGGGCCCTCCATTATATATTCCAAGAGCATATACAAAGGATTCTCCAAGATTAAGTTATGTGTCTTATTACTTATATGATATTTAAATTTTACAACTATTTAGAACCAGCACAAAGAAATTTTTTTATAAAAATATATATATATATATATATATATATATATATTTGGGGTTTAATTGTTTGGGAATGGGGAGGAAACAAACCCGTAACCTCGTAATATAGGTGTGAGAGATTTACCACCGAATCAATATCATCTCGTCTTCTAACACAAAGAAATTTAACAACTATTTAATGGATATTCACAATCAGAAAGTTTAATAATTCTTCTTCTCCATTTATTAATTTTAATGTGTTGCATGGAAACCAACTAACTTGGTGGTCATTGATGACAAAGTAGTGACCCTAAACTAATTTTGTGTCGACTAATTATAATGAAAAAGATTGCTAGCGGTTTCAATTTTTTTTTATATGCGGTACCGTTTCAAGTTCAAGTTTTAAAATCTTAATGAAAATGACGGGAGGGATAAATATATATATATATATATATATAGCAAATTCATAAAAATAATAGTAAACATATAAAAATCATCACACATATTTGGTGGTAAGGATGTTCATTCACATTGAGAATGTTTTAGATTTCAATCACCACTACCCGTAAATGGTATATTCTATATATATATATATATATAAATCGATTATAAAGAAACATTAAAAAAAAAAAAATGATTGCTTATAACAAAATAAATTTTGGAGAGCTATTTTTGACAATCCTTTTTTTTTTTTTTTTTACACTTCTTTTCTAAAAACACTTCATTCTCAAAATTTAAATTTAAATAAATTCTAAAAACACTTCATTTTGTTACAAGATTATATTATTTTTATCTTTTTTGAATTAAATTATTAAAAAAAAAAATTATCTCTTATAAATCATTAGATTAATTATTACATATTAAATACTCTCTCCAAAATTTTTAATTATCATATTAAACTCTCTCTTCCTCTAATACATATCTCTAAAAATCTTTCTCAAACGAGAATTACAGTTAAAAAAAAAAAAAAAAAACTTATTAATAAGCTTGATTTTTAATAACAATAAGTATGTATATACTAAAATAAAATAAAAAATAAAATAAGAAACAAGCACTTTTTTTTTTTAATAAAAAAAATCCAAATATGAAAATGCTTTTTATTACTCTTGTAGGTATATGATTGCAAAAAGAACTTTAATTTTTTTATTAGTCTTAGAAATCATAAGTTTAATCGAATCTAGTTGAATCAATTCAAGTTTTAATATATATATATATATATATATATATATATTACTGTTAGTAAAAAATTAAAATATTCATAAGTTTTTTTTTTCTTTAACTATTTTTTTTTTTTAAATGGAGAGAGATTTATTATAAGAGAGTGTTTAATATGGTAATAATAGATTTTAGGGAGAGAGTTTAATACATAATATTTAATCTAATGATTTAGTAGAGAGAATATTTTTTTAATACTTTAACTAGTTTGGAGTGTCTTTAAATTATTTTGTCTTGTTTAGTAATTTTAATTTAGGTTAAAATTGTCATTAATAAAAATAAAAAAAATTAAATTGGAGTGTGAATAGATAATTTGTGGATTGTAAGGAGATACTCTCTAAATTTTGATATACAACCCGAAGACAAAAATAGGACCAAAATACCCCTACCACCTTCTTTCTCATCTCCTTAATTATTTTTTTAACACTTTCTCTCTCATCAATTTCATACTTATTCCATATCTAACTCTAACCCTAGCTAAACCAACTCACTTTTTGTGATCAAATCTCTCGAAAACACAAGATTATCAAGTTTAGAAGTATTCCCGTTGGTATATTGGTAAAAAATAACTAATTTTTGTGATGTGTAAGTGTATAACATTACTCTATAAAGAAAGGCACGTTTAAGATTTTGCATAATTTTTGTCTGACCAAGCATGTTTGAAAAATGGGAGATACAACAAGAGAATTTTTTTGATTTTTTTTTATTGAATATATATATATATATATATATATATATATATGCATGTATGTATAGGGTTACGGGATGACAGAAGCGGGACCAGTGCTATCAATGTGCTTAGGATTTGCAAAGAAGCCATACCCAACTAAGTCAGGCTCATGTGGGACTGTCGTCAGAAATGCTGAGCTTAAAGTTATTGATCCTGACACCGGTTGCTCACTTGGCTACAACCACCCTGGTGAAATTTGCATCCGAGGTCCTCAGATTATGAAAGGTAAACTTAATTAGATCCTGTGTGTTTTTTCGTGCAGGATTCTTCTGTTGTCTTTCTTTTTTACTTATAAGTGTTCTCGTATATATAAAAGGATATTTGAATGACGCTGAGGCCACTGCGGCTACCATAGACGTTGAAGGTTGGCTTCACACGGGAGACATTGGTTACGTGGACGATGACGAAGAAGTTTTCATTGTGGATAGAGTGAAGGAAATCATCAAATTCAAAGGTTTTCAGGTGCCACCAGCTGAACTTGAGGCCCTTCTTATAAACCACTCATCAATTGCAGACGCAGCTGTTGTTCCGTAAGCACCATTATTATTTGATTAAAAAATTTGAAATTAAGGAAACTAAGAATCTAATTAATTAGTATAATATTAACAGGCAAAAAGATGAAGTTGCTGGGGAAGTTCCAGTTGCATTTGTGGTGAGATCAAACGGGTTTGAACTTACGGAAGAGGCGGTGAAGGAGTACATAGCGAAGCAAGTGGTGTTTTACAAGCGAGTGCACAAGGTATACTTTGTTCATGCAATTCCAAGGTCTCCTTCTGGTAAGATTTTGAGAAAAGATCTCAGAGCCAAGCTAGCAGCAGCACCCTCCACAATTTCTTAGAGGTTTCATTAGATTTTCTTGTCACAAAACTTCTCTCATTTGCCTTGTATTGTTTAATTGCTCGTGTTTGTAATTTGCCTCTAATGTTGTAAATTTTGATGGGTGGTTAGTACCAAACATTCTTGTAATAATAAACGGTTCATTAAGTTATTCTTTCAATCCGCAATTGGAGAAATTGCACTTGTATCAATCCAAAAACAAATATCCGAAAAACGGATTCGAAAACAATCATCAAGAACCCATATGCCATCCTGAATAAAATCAAAAACCCTCGTCCGGAGAGGGCTAGCCAAATAATCAGAAATCTTCCGAAGCTCCCCGAAGCAATTGTCACGCCAAAAGTCTCGTTGAGAATTCTTGCCGATGAACCAAATACCCTCCTTTAAGAAGCTCAGAATAGTGAGCCCAAAAAAAAGACCAAATCGAAGAAGTGATATATCCCCCAGATATACAACTTTTTTTAAATAAAAAAAACCTCACTTAAAAAAAAATTAAAAATAAAATAAAATCAACGTTCAATGTTCACTATTAATTTGTATTCTTGAAAAAAAAAAATTCTAACTTTTAAACCCTAAAATTTTTTTCTTACACACACAAAATATTATGGAAGAGTCTGAGAATGATATCAAACATTTGAAAGAATTTTATGAGAATCCCCTTCCAATCGCACAAAATCCCTTAAAAAAAACCCCAATTTGAAGAATACAAATCGAACACCACTCATTCCCCAGGAAACCCAAATTGACATTAACAACCAGACGAAAACGGCACCACACACATCAACAACAACCAAAAAAACAAAATCGTTACGAAGAAAACCTAATCTCCGACGAAATGAAACCATACCAAAACTCTAACTCAATCGCTCAAAAAACTATAAGAGATGATCAATAACATACTACCAATCTTCTACCTACAATCCAATCGATTATAGAAAAAAAAAAATCGCTTCTAGAAGAATGGTATCACCATGAAATAAGAAGAAATAACTAGTCATTGAGGTGAGAAACTTATAGAAAGATTAGAGACAAGGTGTATTTTTATTTATTTATTTATTTTTTGAAACAGAGATGTGGCGAATTAAGTTTGAAAAATAAGTAAAAGGGTAGTTTTGAAAATAAATCAAAAAAATTAATAAAACCATTTAATTTTATATAATTAAATCAAAATTTTAAAAAGTGGAGTATAAATATTTCAGTAGGGGTGTCAATAGCACCACTCTTTTAATATAGGTGTAGAAAGTAAACAAATGGGTGTAGTAAGATTTTTTTTTTTTTTTTTTTTTTAAATGATAGTTGGTTAAAAATGATTGGGTGATTGAAATAAATAAATAAATAAATACACTAAAAATAATAATAATAAAAGTAGCACTAATAGGGAAGACTCGAGGGAGATTGACGGAGATGCACGGGAGATGCATGTACTTATTTATTTATATATATTTTTTTACTTTTCAAAATTATTTTGGACAAAGATATACATTTTAATGCTTTTGAAAATTATTTATTTATTTATTTATTATTATTATTTTTTTTTATGGTTACAACAACTGTCGGGATCGGCGAGATTTTGGCTCTACAAGCACAGTCCGAACCATAACTTCCACTTACGGGAGAGAGAAACCACACATAGATGGTACAACACCCACACAATTGGACATTGGTGGGACTTGGAAAATTTGCACAAAACCATGTATGTCCTAGAGATTGAACCTTGATGGTAGGGGCTTGAGTTGGAGAGGCCTACTACAATGGCAAGAGCCCATTGACAAAAATATTTATTTATTACTAGTTATAAAAGAATTTATATATTTAGAAAAAAGAAATTAATGAATTAAATGTAATAATAAATGTTTTTAATGTGATACCATTATATTCAATTTAAAATACTATTGAATGCGATAATAAATGTTTTTATTGTTAAAAGATATTATTTGAAGAATAACGTTTACCCAAAATACTGATCCCGCCAATGAGAATATAGCATGCGGTATTTTTTTCTTTTACATTTTACATTTATCTCACAAATTGGACAACGTGCTACACTCTCATTGGTGAGATCAGTATTTTGGGTACTGACACCAATGGGAATGTAGCACATGGCTTTTTTTCTTTTACTTTTTATATTTATCTCACAAATTTGGCCACGTGCTACACTTCCATCAGTGAGGTCAGTATTTTGGGTAATAACTGGTCAATACCGAAGCTTTATTCTTATTTAAATTGAATACAAAAAAGAACATTTTTAATGTTCTACTGTTAATATTCAATTATAAAATATTATTTAAAATTTTTGTTTTGTTATCATTAATTTATGTCAGTCTAATTTTTGAAAAAAAAAATTTGCTATTAATTCGGTATTACAATTAATATTTTTAATTATATTTGGAAAATATTGATTTATTATCATTTATAAGAATAGTTATAATTAAAATATATATATACAGTTTTTCTATTGTCAATTTGTCCTAACAATAAATATATCAGGACGAAGAATGTAGACCATAGATTATGGAGAAGTTTTGACAAGTGCATACACTTTAAGTCAAAGTATATAAATCTAGCGGTCCACATTCTTCGTCCTGATATATTTACTGTCAGGACAAACTGATAATAGAAAATCTATATATATATATATATATATATATATTACCATTTATAAGAATAGTTGTTGACGGTGATTTCTGGATTGCCACGTGTCCAGCAACAATATTGAATTTAATGAAAATGCTAAAGTAGACCGATGCTTGCAAGACACGAGTTTTACATGGAAAACCCTAGAAAGAGAGAAAAAACCACGGCGCCCTTGAAGGCAGGAAAATGATACTATGAATCACAATCTGGTTACACAATATTCTCTCATACAATGCTCTCTTCTCTCTTAGGTTTTTTCTGACCCCTTCATCGTAGATTACATGGTTATTTATATTGGACTGGTTAGGGTTTTCTTCTTGCCTATGCTGTGTTTGTGGAATTCCTAGTTTGATTCGCATTTGAACGGATTGAGACTTGTTTCCTGTTTAGACTTCTCCCGGAGAAAATAAGGTTATGTCATCATTGGAGTATGACGCTTTTTGGACCTTATCTCTGGATGAATCCTTACCCTAGAAGGTATACTGAAATAAGGTTACTTTTCCTATGTTGGCTGAGTAGGTCTTGGGCGAATAAGTGTATTCGGCCAGTACGACCTTCATCTTTTCTAGATTGGGTTGATTTGACGAGTATGCCCTTTGTTTCCTTTGGTCTTGATGATGTGGCTAATGGCGTGACAAGTGGTCAACGTTTCCTTTGTCGACTGGTTGACAAATGATGTGGCATGCTTATCTTGCTAACGTGTTTTTCACTTGAATATATACATACAACAATAGTTATAATTGAAATATATATATATATATATATATATATATACAGTCTTTCTATTGTCAGTTCGTTCTGACAATAAATATATCAGGACGAAAAATGTGGACCGTAGATTATGGAGAAGTTTTGACAAGTGCATACACTTTAAGTTAAAATATGTAAATCTAGTGGTTCACATTCTTCGTCCTGACAATAAATATATTAGGACGAATAATGTGGACTACTAGATTTACATGTTTTGACTCAAAGTGTATGCACTTGTCAAAACTTCTCTATAATCTATGGTCCACATTCTTCGTCATGATATATTTATTATCAGGACGAACTGACAATAGAAAGAATATATATATATGTACGAAAGATAAAATTGTCGAATGTAGACAAATAGATTATGGAAAAATTGTTTTTAGCCTTGTTTTTATATTTTAATTGTTTATAACTATTTTGCAATAAATTCTTTTAATCCCTAGCAAAAATTACAAAAATATCCCAACCAATTAATTTTTAAATTTTAAAAAAAAATTTCCCTTTAATCTTCTTCTCTTCCACGACATCTCTTCCTATCCTTCTTTCCCTCTTTCTCTTCTTCTTTCCTTCTTTCTCTTCTTTCCTTCTCTGTATTATATATATATATATATATATATATATATATACGGAAATTTTCATATGAGGATATCCTGATAGAATTATATAAGGACATTGAATATGAGCCACTCGTTTTACATACTTTGATTTGGTATGTATGCACCTGTCAAATCACTTTTATAAATGAGTGGCTCACATTCAATATCCTGATTAAGTTATATTTGGATACCCTGATAGAAACGGAACCGTATATATATATAGGAACGGGACCGTATATATAGGAACGGAACCGTATATATATATATATATATATATATATATATGAACAGAACCGTATATATATATATAAGAACGGGACCGTATATATATATACGTTTCCATTCCTATCAGGGCATCCTTATATAACTTTATCATGATATTGAATGTGAGCCACTCATTTATAAAAGTGATTTGACAAGTACATACATACCAAGTCAAAATATGTAAAACGAGTGGGTCACATTCAATGTCCTTATATAATTTTCTCAGGGCATCCTCATATGAAAATTTCCGTATATATATATATATATATTTTTTTTTTTTTTTTAATACGGAGAAGGAAATCATGTCAACTACAAAATCATGTCAACAACGACCTGCAAAAAAATAAAATAAAATAAAATAAAATAAAATTGAAATAGAAAATCATGTCATATGCAATACCTAAATCAAAGAATTTTGGTGAAAAATTCAAGTACAAAATTGAGAAATCTTAAATACCCAGAAAAAGAAAATCGAAATGAGAGAAATAGCGACAAAGAGAAAGCCTAAGAGAGCCCAATGGCCTGAATCACCATCACAGCGCATGATTTTTGGTTTGTTAATTAGATTTTTCTCTCCTGCTATCTTTGATTCGAATTTGTTGGTTGATTTAATAAAACGTGTGATGTTTAATATATATGAGTACAAGTTGATGATTGTTGATTGTTATGTGTTTACTTTTCTTATTTTCTTTTGTTTTGTTGCACAGCTGGTGGATGGAGAGAGATACAGAGAAGGGTTTTTTTGTTGTGTAAAGTAGTTTCATTCGCTTCCTCGTGGAAGAGAAGAAAGTAAAGGGAAATGTATTTTTTTTAATGGCTGCTTTTATGCAGGTGCATTACGGTAATAAGATAAAAATTAGGTTATAAACTATTAAAATTTAAAAGCATATTATAAATGATTACTCGATGTTTTAAATGGTTACAAATTAAATGAATTTTTCCTGAAAGAAAAAAACCATTTATAAAAATAGCTATAGTTGAAATTTTTTTTTTTTTTTTTTTCTGGAATAATTACGGTGTATTAAATGCATCTTTAATGCTTGCTAAAAAATCAAAAAGAAAAGAAAAGGAAAAGTTAAAAATAGAAGTAAAAAAAAGTTGATTTAAAAAAATCTGGACATTGGATATTAAAATACCCAACCGGTTTTTTCTAGATGGATACCCAGACTTAAAAAACCTGGGCATGGACCAATTACAAATGTTTTGAAAAACCTGGGTTTTGGTCCGGGAATGATTATATCTGAACCTGGCTAGGGTTTTTGCCATTCCAACCCAAATTAATTGTAATATCTTAAAAAAAGAAAAGGAATTGAAATTCCAAAAATTGTTCCTCTTTAATTACATATCCATAATTAAAACTTGCTTTAATTTTAGAGCCTTTATGTGGTAACAATATCTGGCAAGCTATTTTTTTTAGCAATTTCATACTGTAATTTTTCCACAATTTACTTTGGTTTACATACATACCTTGAAATCAATGTGTAAATCTAAGGTTATATAAAGCTTTATACTTGGCTCTTCTAACACTACATTCAAGACTTCGAAGTAGAAGAAATGGCCCAAATGGGATTCTAGAAATCTATTATGGTCCTTGTTTTGATTATCTCTTCAATTGCCGCTAGCGCTTGTAATATATATTTCCCTCTGTGTGTTTTATATATGTTTTTATTTTTATTTATTTAATTTCACATGTTATTATATGAAGAACAGTTCTCAAGTACTAACCCAAGGACATATTATACTTACGGGATCATTGATTATCTGATATGATGATGGGTACGGAAATTGACTCACATAAAACTTATTAGTACACAATATCTAAAATTTAAAAATTAAATATAACTATGAACACCTATTATAATGCCAACAGTACTCTCATTGAAATAAATATATTCATTTTAATATATATTATTTATAAACACTCTTAAATTATTACTACACCCAATTTATAAAAAAAAAAAAAATCATATTATTTTTTGAATCAAATCCTTTTTTAATGATGGTCCGATTTGCTTTTGGAAATATCTCGAATGTAGAAGCCTGATAAAAGGGAATATGTATATAGGGTCAAACGATTTTCAATTTGGAATTCTCTTATTTATACAGTTATCTAAAAAAATTAAAAATTAAAAAAAAAATTAAAAAAAATTTTTAAAAAAATTCTTATTAACATCTATAGCTATCTTAAAAAATAATAAATAAATAAACTTGTTTATATTTACAGCTATAGTTAAAAAAAAAAAAAAATTGTTTTTTTTTTATAGAGTTTATAACTATACATAAAAGAAAGACAAAAACAATATGATAATCATGTGATGATGAGAAATTTTGATACTTGAAATAAAATTAGAGTTTAATTAGGGTTTATCATAAAAATTAGAATTTATCATAAGTTTTGTTTTGTTTTGTTTTGTTTTGTTTTTTTGTTTTGTTTTTTTTTTTTTTTGAAGTATAAGTTTTTTTAATAAAGAAATATAGTTGAAGTTATGGGTGTAATTAATGAGTGTATATAATATTTTGTTTATTTTTAATTAAAGTAACTTGTGCTTATTGGTAAGTTTCTATTGGGATATTTTTGTAATTAAATTTTTTAATAAAATATGGAGAGCTTCTTTTGACAATCCAATTTTTTCTTTTTTACACTTCTTTTCTAAAAACACTCGATTCTCAAAATTTAAATTTTTAAAAATTCTAAAGAAACTTCATTTTGTTACAAGATTATCCTTTTTATCTTTTTTGAATTAAATTATTAAAAAAAAAAATTATCTCTCCTAAATCATTAGATTAATTATTATATATTAAATACTATCTCCTAAATTTTTAATTACCATATTAAACTCTCTCTCCTCCAATACATATCTTTAATTTCTATCTTCATTCTTTTTCAAACAAAACTAGCAGTTAAGAAAAAAAAAAATTACTAATAAGCTTGATTTTTAGAAACCATGTGTATATGTATATATTAAAAAATAAAAAAAAATAAAAATAATAAAAAACCTCAAAAACCTAGTACCTTGTTTTTTTTTTTTTTATAAAAAAAAATTGAAATATGAAAATTATTTTTGTTACTCTTGTAGGAAACATGATTTATTTATTTATTTATTTTTTGAAAAAATGGAGAGAGATTAATTAGGAGAGAGTGTTTAATATGGTAACAACAGATTTAGGAAATAGAGTTTAATATAATCTAATGATTTAGGATAGACAATTTTTTTCTTTTTTAATAATTAAATTAGTCTGGAGTTTCTTTAAATTTTTTTTGTCTTGTTTAATGATTTTAATTTAGGTTCAAATTGTCATTAATAAAAAAAATTAAATTGAAGTGTGAATAGATAATTTGTGGCTTGTAAGGAGAAGCTCTCTAAAATATGGGTGTACTAATAAGTTTTATGAGTGTTAATATCAGCTTCCTATGATGATAAGTTTAATTTGTAGTACTACATGACTAATTATCACATAAATTATGTTGGGTAGTTTGCATGTGAGAATTTTTATTTTTATACAAAAAGATGCTAAAAATGAACGTTTGATGCAGATGGTGTTAGTATATTTGGGTATGGGTTGGAGACTCATTGTACACCCAAGTGGGCCAAGATAAGCAATACATGGAGAGCCAAAAGTCTATGTGCACTAAGGCCAAACTTATGCACCAATAACTGCATTAGCAGTTTTATTAGATGACATCTGCTGGAGATGGCATCGGTTGGAGAAACAAAAAGACACAAGTTTTACAAATATATATACACAGAACGTGTATTGTGCACAAAATAAGAGAATAGGCATTTATGGTGTGTGCAATATGTATGAGTACAATATACATGAGTAAAACGTAATGATGGTTTTGGTATGACACTACTTAGTGTAATACAGAGATCAAAACGTGCAGTGTATAGAGAACATGAGAAATACATGTGCAAGTGTTTATGAGAAACACAAAACAGAGAGAAACGCAAGAAATAGATGTGGAGAAAACCATATTCAATCAGAGTGTGGGTATTTGTGTTGTGATCAAAGGGGACTTTTCGAATGCGTGATCGTCTTCCGACCGGTGGAACAATCCTAGATGTTCGATCCGCTTCCGCCGTAGAGATTCGGATTCCGTATGGTGAACGGTAATGATCCGAATTCGTTTATGTTTATTTATTTATATAGAATAATCTTCAGATGGTGATAGAGTTGATATAGCCATTGATCCATTTTGCTATCAATATTGTTCAGAAACATTTGGAACTCCCTAATGCAATTCATATTGTAAGGGCTTGAAGAAAAATTTTATATCAGGAGCATGCATCCCTCATTCAGCAGGAGCTTCAGGACCCCGTCGAGGCCTATATGTTGTTGTAGGATTGTAGCTTCCCTTCTTCTTAATTCTCATGTCTTGTGCAAGTTTGAATAAATAAATAAATAAATAAAAGATAAAGTTAGTTTTTAGATTTTTAGGAATAGTTTTTGTAAGATCCTTGATTTGTATTGGCTTGATTCCATTGCAAAACACTATATATTTGTAATAAGTATTGCTTAGGTGGTTCTTGGTGAAAAGAAGCTTCAAAGGTTAAAAACAACGTCTTATGCAAATATCGTCTTCAAGGGGAACATCGCACACTTAGATGCTAATGTATCAAGTTTCTTCTTCCTCTTGCAAGGCGTAAGCGTACACACACACACAATTCATTCATGTGTATCCCTGCATTATTGTACAAACATTTGGTATAACATATTCACACACATTTAAGTATGCTCGTGCATTGGTCTCATATAGACATACATTATAGAATTGCATGTTTTATCACTATCGTTTAGATATGACATACTTTTGTGACATTGTGTTTATTTGTTTATGTTTATTGTATTTTGGACTTGAACATTATCTTATATGATTCCTTATTGAGTCCCGGTCATTTCGGTTACTGATTCATTAGGTTTCAAGTTCAAACGAGGTAGCTATGCTACTTTGCGTTCTCATTCTTTAAGTTGTCTTCGTCGTCGTTTTCTGAGATGAATTCTCAACCTTTTTTGCAAATTTTTGTAGTCTTTGTTGTGAGTGAGGGAGTCATGATTCGTAATCCGAAAACATATTCGAAATTAGAGTTCAGATGCCCGAATACGGCCGAAGAACACGAGAGGTGCGCGAGAAGAGCGAGATTGGCCAAAGGCCAACCTTTGTGTTCCACGTGTGCCACACGACCAAAGTGCCTCTTTGCCCACGTGTGGCACACGCGCCCCACATGTGGAGGTGACATGGCACTCTTCAATTGGGTTGTTTTTCCCTCTCTTGAATTCTTTCAAAAGCTCTCCTCCTTCCCTCCAAACATTAAGTGTAGAAAATTTGAAAAAGATAATATCAAAAATTTCCTCTCAATTTTAGTTTTCTTATTTTGATCATAACTCTCTCATATGAACTCGATATCAAGTGATCCAAAAACCAAAATTGTTGATCTTGAAGAGAGATACAAACCCCAAGCATTTTTAGAGTCAAATGAATTCGTGATTATCCGTAGCAAGCTGTTTTTCAGTCCGAGTTTCAACTTTGTATGTGAAAATTCTTCTTGTCACTTTCTCTTTGATCATCTTTTTTAATCTTCTTATTTGGTAGATTATTTGTGGTAAGAATGATGTTAGATCATATCTTATGGGTGTTTGATCATTTGTTAATTGAGTTTTAGCTTTGTGATTTCTCTTGAACATATATTTGTTAAACTTGATTTAACTTGAAATTGATTCTAGAAACGTTATATGTGATGTGCTTCATGATAATTTCTAGGTTTAATTTCATGAGCTAAGAACTAAGATTTTCTTGTGATATATTGAATATTCATATCTTGTTCTTATTGACTCACGTGTTTTGATTTCTAGATAGATTTGTGATTGTGTTTTGAAAGCATATTCTAGATTATCACTAAACATGTTCATAAAGTTTGATTGATCATCTTACTTTACTTGACTTGTGTTTGCATCATTTGTATCAATTAGATCATTGCCTTGTGGAAAGGTTGAAGTCTCTTGTTAAGGTGAGTGAAGCCTTGATTTGAGCAAGAAGACTTGGCTAGGAAAGTGTTCCAGATAGCCAAGCACGAAGACTTAGTTAGAATCAAGAGGATCCGGATAACTAAGCAAAAGTCTTAGCTAGGAGTTTGGTACTCCGGATGGGGTAGCTAGGGAAGTTTGACTAGGATCATTTGTGATCTAGATATCTAAGTAAGGAAATCTTCCTAAAGGCTTGAGAGCCTTGGATAGAAAATTTCTCTTTAGAGGTGTATGACACATCTTGGATAGAGAGTATACTAGGTGGTTCACTAGGCCTTGATGGTAGATTAGGAGTTGATAGCTTATGGTGGATATCATTTGTTGATAACCTTGAGTGTGTAAGTCATTTTCATATAGTGGATTGCTTTGCTAGTGGTTGTGGTTATTCAACCCGTGAATGTTTCCTCTTTGAGGTTTACCACATAAAAATACTTCTGTTCATTTTCGCTTTTCTTTTTATTATCTTCCATATCATGTATTGATTGTATCTCTTGTATATTGATTTTTACATGTATTGACTCATACTATACAATTGTTAAATCATATCAAGTGTACATTTCATTCTTGTAATCCGTAAAATTTTGAAATTGGAAGAAATTGAGACTATACATATTCACTTCCCCTTCTAGGTATAATATACACTACATCTCTCTAAGAAATTTCAATTTTTTATAATTGTTAGATTATATTAAATCAGATTGTGGTTACCCAATCTAATCAGATATTTTTAGTTATTTCATATTTATCAACCTAGTTGTAAAAAGCGTAACTTGCAAACATGAAATAATATCAAAAGAGTTTATTCCCTAAATTAGTATTAATTAAGTTTATTCTGTCATTTTGGAGATTTTGGGTTGTCTCAAAGTAAATCATTACAATTTCTTATTTGATCCAATTGTGCATGTAACATTTACTTTCTTCAATAATAATAGTAAAATCGTTGGAAAAAGAAATTATAAGCAACCCTTAAATTATAGAAAATTATAAACTTAATCATCCTTATAAGTTATAACTTTATTATTTGTGTCCATATTAATTTGCGTTTTGCATTCAAAATGTCCTTGAATGAGGTATAGCATTTAAAGATAGAGAGAGAAAGCGACAAAAAGAAGAGACATAAGATAGATCTCTAGATTGAGAAAGAAAGTCACTTAGAAAATTGGAAGTTAGAAACAATTTTACACACCGAATTTTATATGCTAGTTTTATATGAAATTTCACATACCAATTATAAATGGAATTTTACAAATCGGTTATAAGTTGAAATTTTACACGTCCGTGTAAATTTTATGGGAATTAAAATGAATAAACTCGTCACTTTCTCTCTGTTTAACTTTTAACTTTTAACTTTTATCTCTCTTCCCATTCTCTTATTAGTAACTTTCTTTATGTGATTTTCAAATTTTTAGTGGAAATTGTTCAAATGACCACTATAAATATGGAAATTTTTTTTGGTTACAAACAAAATTTTAATTGTTAATAACCATTATTTTAAGAAATTACTGGAAAGCCCTCATATAAAAACCTCCCCAAAACACTCTCTCTCCTTTTTTTCTCTCTTTCTCCTTCTCTCTCCTCTGCTCTCTCTCTCCCAATCGTCTCTCTCTTTTCTCCTCTCGGTGTCGCCGCCCATCCCCAGACATCGTTGTCCACCACCGGAAGTCATCACCAAGCTCGCTCGACCTTCACGAACCAGCGACCTTCACATCCGATGGCCGACTTGCACGAACTAGCGCCTGACGATGGGCAACGACCAGACGACGACGTCTGGCAACTCGATGTTTCGCGATCATCGTCGATTTGGTCTGCAAAACAAAAGAGAAACAAAAACCTAAACCTAATTTTAATTTGGAGAAGAAGAAGACGAAGAAGAAAAAGGGGAAAAAAAACCTAATCGTAAGTTCAATTTAGTCCAGATTTCAAGTTTAGACATTTCAATTTAGTCATGATTTCAAGTTTGGACATTTCAATTTAACCATGATTTCAAGTTTGTATATTTCAATTTAGCTATGATTTCAATTTTACTTCGAGGTTTAAAAAAAAAAAAAAAAAACTATTTTCAGGGGTATACTTGTAATTTATGGACATACATTGAATTGTTTTTTTAAAAAATGGTTGTTAACAATTAAAATTTCAAAAGTGGTTACTAATAAAAGTTTAATGTTTCCAATGGTTACTTTTGAATTTCTCTCTTTAAATTTATATCTTTAACGATTCTCAAATATTGGCAAAAAAATACCTAATTCACGAAAAATTGAAATTCACATGAGAAATCGACAAGCAAACCATGGAATTCGAAAATGTAGTAACTGACATTATCAATTCACACTTCCTGCCATTGTCGAGTTTGGAGTTAGGAATTTGAAATTCAAACGTCATGTGTGTTTTAGAGTGTTTTGTTCAGATTTGGATGAGTTTGGAGTTAGGGATTTGGAATTCAATAAGAATTCATTACTTGAAACATTGACTTTCTGTCTTTTGAATTATTGGTGCATTAATTTTGGCTAATAAAGATTTCACATCACAACTTTTCAATCACAACACGTGTGGCTGTTGATGTGTCGATTGGTGAGTGGATACACATTAATAATGATTTATCTCACCTACCCATGTATCTATTCACCAATTAATACCTCATTTGCAACATGGGTTGTGATTGAAAAGTTGTTATAATAGTTGTGAATTTATGATGTCTAGTATTACTCATTCTAATAAAGATTTGAAATGAATATTCAAGATTTCTAGAAATTCCGAGATTCGATTTACTATCATTTTATTTGACACATGTAGTACATACACAATCTTTAGTATACAAATATGATGTAGAAAACTCTTTATACTGGCTCAAAATGACCATTTTAAAATACTTCATATATACATAATTTACCAAAATAACCTTACCATATGATACTACTAGAACTAATTAACAGGCACTGTTATGTAAATACAGGAAAAAAAAAATCATATTGTAAATTTTAATTGCTCATGTGTTTGTAATTTGCCTCTAATATTGTAAATTTTGATGGGTGGTTAATTACCGGACATTCTTGTAATAATAAAAAGTTCATTAAGTTATTCTTTCAATTGCTTTGTCACCTTCTTTATCCAACAGGTTTTGCCAATTAATAAGAGTTCATGGGGTAAAATACAAACTCATATAAAGTTCAGGAAGACCAGTGCCAATAACCCTTTTTTTTTTTTTACTTTCTAAAAATTATTAGGTTAGGGCGCACGTGCAAGGCGCGTGTTTGATCTATGTTAATGTTTAATTGAACATTTCATATCTAAAAGTTTAGATACGATTATTATGAAAATCATAAAACTATAGTACAATTAACATAATTTTAATAAAATGAAACTAATTATTATCAGTAAAAATAATAATAATAAGGAAAAAGAAAAATACAAACTTAAAATTGGGGAGGCAATCAAAGATATTTATACAATTATACATAATCTTAAATCTTCATGCTGAATCAATAAGAATTCATTTTAATCATATAAAAAATTATGAAAGATGATCAACAACTCATAAAAATTATATTGAGACCAAACATTCCATCTTAGCATCAAACCATTAATGTATGATTTCTCCATAAGATTTGATTATCCATTCTACTGTAGTCACTTGACTTTAATGCCATCAATTCACAAAATTTGATCAAAATACAAATAAAATGCTCCAAACAGCACAATCCAATTTCTTTTGATTTTCTTACTGTTTGAAGCATCCAAGAACATCCTCTTAGCTTCATTGTAAACCTAACCATAATGAAATACAAATATATTTTAAGCAAATGACCAACCGGATTTCAACTTAGAACTCAAAAGCGAAGACATTGAGTTCTACTTCTATCTTAATGTTATGACGATTTTTATTTCTTCTATCAAATAATAAAGAGGCCACAATACAAGTATTCCAAAATAAAAGACAGACAGACAATAGACTTGCAAAGCCAACAAGAACAAACACCCAAAACCAAAAAGTATATGTGACAAATTTGACATAAAATTCTTATCAAGTAGAACCAAACATTCATCTACTTAATTAACAGTTTAATTTTATTTAAGAAAATTATTGGTAAATGTCTAATTCATCGATATGTGTAAAAGGAAAAAAAAAAAAAAAGATACACAGGATGAGAAATACATTCAAGAAATTCATAATTGCACCAACTAATTAATTACACTAAGCGCAAACCAAATAAACATTTTCCACTAGTTAACTTGAGATTTTGGAGGTAGTCAACAAAAGGAAATATTTACTTGGGATTGAATCTATACACGCCAACCAGAAACTGAAATAAGCAAGATTTCAATTCGGACACATATTTCACACTAACTAACAAATCTAAATGCAAATATAAGCAGTCCAGTCCAGTAGTGCATAGACATCCATCAATGACGACGACGACAACGGAATAAAAAAATAAAAAAATAAAAAAAAGATCGGACATAGTAGGAAATGGCCTTTCTCAATGTTGAGTTTCTAGGAAATAGCCATTTGGTGATAAAATTACACTTTTATCCTTTTTACCAACTACATTTACCACATTGCCCTTTAACACCCCTCACCTAGAATTTCTCTCAATACCCTCCTTAAATATTTTATTTAATATAACTTGTTCAAGTTTACTGAATTGCCCTCCAATCTGATTTCCCAAAAAATTCACTGATCAACAACACAATTCGGAAAAAAAAAAAATAATAAATAAAAAATAAAAAATAAAAAACACATTTGTTGCTCTGCTTTGTGTACGCAAAACTCAAACCCAAAAAACAAGAACGCAGAAATAGAGAGACGCAAAGAGAGGAAGGAGAAGCAAGGTCATTGTTGCCGTCGTCGTTCAATTAGAAATAATAATTAAAAATTAAAAAAAAAATAATTTAAAAAACCCTTCTTGTTGTTGCTCTGTGTACCCAAACGAAAAACAAAACTCAAAACTCAAACTCAAACAACAAGAACCCATAAATAGAGTGACACAAAGAGAGGAAGGAGAAGCAAGGTCGTCGTCGCCGTCGCCGTTCAATTACAAATAATAATAAAAAAAAAACATTTCTTGTTCTTGCTCTGTGTACCCAAATGACGAACAAAACTCAAACCCAAGTAAGAACCCAGAAATAGAGAGGAGAAAGAAGCAAGGTCGCCGATCGCCGTTTAAAGCACAAGGTCGACGGTCGGCATTGATCAAAGCACCCCAAACCCTATACGAAATGCAAAGATAGTAAGACAATTTCAAGGTACTAATTTATTCAAACTACTTTAATTTGTTCAAATTTGTGTTTTTTTATGGGAGATTGTTCTTGTTTGTATTTTTGATGGGAGATTGTTCACTTGTTTCTGTTTTTGGCATGTTTGTGTTCTGATGTATGCGTATTTGGAAGGTGTGTGTTCTAATTGAAGGGCAGACATTTAGTGATTACTGTGAACTACACTAGAAAAACATTTAGTGGGATGTAATGCAATAAGAAGAAAAACGTTTGCAGACTAGAATGACTTATCTTGCATGTATGTATTATATTAAGTCTAGTAATCATTATAATAGACCTAGGACTGATGGATGAAGCATGTAATTTGATGAGCCTAGGTTTTATGTTGAATGTATATGTTGAACCTATGAATGATTGTCATAAGTCTATGGTCGATGAATAGATGATGCATGTATTATTTTGAGCCTAAAACTGATGTTGAATGTGTATTTTTAACCTATAAGACTATGAATGATTTTCATAAGTCTAGTACTAATTTTGAGTCTGGGATTGATGATACATGTATAATTTTGAGCATAGGACTTATTGTCATTTATAATGTTGATACATGTATAATACTATAATACTGATACATGTATAATGTTGATTTTGAGCATGAACTTATTTTCATTTATAATGCTGATACATGTATTTCATTTGGAACCTAAGTTTTTATTTTGTTTTTCTTTTTTTTCAAGGCTTTACAACTGAGCTGCATTTAGCTAGGAGAACTGTGAGTCGTGTCTCGATATCTCCAGAGTCAGTCATCATTTTCAGTCAAAACTCGGATAAGTATTTAATTAAAAAAATTGCCAGGGTCCCACGGTGGGCGCCAAACTATAGTTGATCGAATCTACAATTAATTAATCGATATGTATGGGTCGATGTTGTATATCGATGAGTTTGACAGGTCGATGCCCAGAGGGTTCCTTGACTTGACGTGCATCGGTCGCAGATTGGGTCAATCGGTTTTTGAGAACGACTAAGTCGATCTCTATTAGATCATGGAACAACAATTAATGAAATGAGAGAATTACAGAGCTTAGTTTAGAGAGTTTTCACGTGTGAGAGGTGAAGAAATCAGGACCCCCTTCTCTCAGAAGGGGTTTGGTATTTATAATGAAGTTTTGGAACCTTTATCACTCATCTTCTTTATGCGAGAGCGTAAATCTCAGACCCTTTATTACCCGTTTCGATTCTTTCAAATCTGGTAATAAGGACTTTGTTTGACGTTGGGATTTGTGTAACGTCTGTCATGATTATGACTTGTTAAAATGCTTTTGACCACTTGTTTATATTGGTCTGATGCCTCGATAGGTCAGACGAGGTTTTGGGCCAGTTCTGTATGGGGCCCATAAGCTTTAGTTATTCTAGCTTTTGTTTGGGCCTTTTTATGGTGTACGAACAGGCTTCACATATTTTATCACCTATTCAGTTATGGGCTTTGACTATTGGGCGGCATGCCAGTTTTTAACCAGTATTTACAATTAATTTTTTTAATTTTGACTTGGAAAATATTTATTCATTATCATTTATAAGAATAGTTATAATTGAAATTATTTTTTTTTGGAATAATTGTATTGAATGCATGTTTAATACCCGCTAAAAACCAAAAAGAAAAGAAAAGGAAAAGTTAAAAATAGAAGTAAAAAAAGTAAGTCAATTTAAAAAAATCTAGGCATTGGATACCCAAATACCCGATGGATTTTTTTCTGAATGGATACCCGGACTTTAAAAATCCGGGTATGGACCTAGTATAAATGTTTTTGAAAAACTAGGATACCAGTCATGCATGGTTATATTCGGACCCCACTGGGTTTTTACCTTTCCTACCCAAATCATATATATATATATATATAATAGATTTTCACAGCGTTACATGTCTCCGTAAAGGAGTTTTGGTATTAAATTCTATATATTCATTTTTATTTTTATTTCTATATAACTATTTAATAATAATAATAATAATAAAGAAAGATGGTTTTATCAATAACTAAGTACTATAAATTAGTTACTATAAATTGGTTATAAGATAATATATTCAAACCATGGAATTGAAATCCATGCATCAAGAACGGAGAAAGACAATAATTCAAGACATGCATCTATATAATATTAACTTCACAATCTTTAATATCAAATAATTATAGTTAATGTAATACAAGAAGTTTTTGAATATAGGATATTTGAAACGTTTATATTAATTTTTTTTTCCTCAAATTCATGAACCTAAAATACTACATGAATTTGACTCTTAGATATCCAATATCATTAATAAAACAATGACTCTTCATTTCCACCAATACCAAGACTATTTAGATGAATAGATTCATTGGTTCTATATATAGAATCGGAAAACTCTTATTTCACAAGCAATATTCAGTCAAAATATTGATATGAATTTAGGTCATCAGAATATATCATTAGACATTTTGGAAGCAAGCACGCTAAAAGATTCAAATTATCTGATCATATCATCAAACACTTTAGTCTAAAGCTTGCCAACAGTTACCATCAATAGAGTTTGTATGTGTGCATGAAAGATTTTCAGATAAAAGTAGAATTTTGGTTTTAAATGTATTTTCGTACCAGAGAATTGTAAAAGATTCTGTGAAAAATGCTTGCTTAATTATTATTTTTTTGGCATTAAATACTTGCTCAATTGATTGTCAAAGATTCTTCAAATGAAGTGAGGAGCCGATGCATTTTCGAAATTGTTATAAGAATGGTTCTAATTGAGCAAGCCAAGACAAAGGAGAGAAACCATAAGTTGAAGAGGTGCAAAGAGGACTGTGCAACCCAATGGTGAAGGACAGATTTCGAAGAATCAAGAGTATAATGCAAAATAGAAAATTAGGAGGATGACTCTTAATGCCACCTACTTGGCTCTTGGAGCATGGTCGCCGGATGTTCGAAGAACAAAGGTTCATATACACTTACCTACCTACCATTCATCATTTCTTTAATTGTTTTTTAATTATTTGAAAGCACAGTAATTATATTAAGCGTTGTATCTAAACTATTTCAAGAATTAATTTCTTATTATATTATGTTCTTGAATCCGTTAAAAAATAAGTATTTATGTGTGTGCTAATTATGTGTTAGCTAGGTATAATGATTGCATCACAACTTTGATCCAGGATCCGTTTTTGAAAGCCTTAAGAAATTATTTGTCAATATGTCCGTCTGTTTTGTAGGTTGACAAGTTAGATAAAAAAAAAAAAAGTCATAAGAGATAACATATGAGATATATAAAAGAAACTACTTGGAATGTGTTGGTTATAGGCCTTATTAAATTGGAGACAAGTTGTTGGGCATTCTATAATTTTTGTTTTTGGTATTATAAATAAATATTTATATTGTTCATATTCTTAATTTTTTTTCACAAAGAATATGAACAAAATAATTTAAAATATATTATTCTTAATTTTGACTACATTAATAGATGAAGAAATGTCATAAGATAAAGTTGGTTAAGTGATATATATCATTTACACTATTCTATAAACAAAGTAGCCATAGTCAAAATTTACAATCCTATTACTTTTGATTTATGAGTATTTTTGAATTATTTTAACCATAATATTGTGAAAAACTCAATAAATATAATTTTCAATTTATATTTTACAAAGCCGACTCATCGTGCGGGTTGCAATTTAGTTAATTGTAATAACTTAAGAAAGAAATGGAAATTCCAAAAATTGTTCCTCTTTAATTACATATCCATAATTAAAAACTTGTTTTGTCCATTTCTTTCTTAAGTTATTACAATTAACTTGCTTTATTTTTCTAAGTCTTACTTGTACATCCTATATTGGATTTTGATAACTAGTTCATTTTTACTCACCCCTTTGAAAAGGAGTGAACATTACCCCCTTCCCACATGTTGATATTTGTCCATTTATTAATTAAGAGTTGACAAGGCAAAGATGTAAATTAATAATTAACAAATTGACACATATCAACATGTTTGTATGGGGTGATGCTCACCCTCTCAACTCATGGGTTACAGGATCTTGACAACTTATATAGCACATCATTTGGACAATCTAACATTACTTACGGTGTTTATGGTAGCAATATCTAGCAAGCTAATTTTTTTTTTTAACAATTTCATACTGTAATTTTTCCACAATTTACTCTGGTTTACATACATACCTTATCAGACTCCAATTACATAAAAGTAGAGGTATTTTTACTTAAAATAGTCATGAATCTGACCTATTTTTATAGAATATGAAATAATTAATTAAAATAAAAGTTTGAGAAATCAATGTGTAAATCTAAGGTTATATAAAGCTTTATACTTGGCTCCTCTAACACTACATTCAAGACTTTGAAGCAGAATCCTTTAAAGAAAAAGAAGAATTTAAAGTAGAAGAAATGGCCCCAATGGGATTTAGAAAATTTATTAAGGTCCTTGTTTTGATCATCTCTTTGGTTAATTGCCACCAGCGCTTAAGGGAAAGTCATTGGTGAAGAACAAACTTGATTTTAAATTTCAACAATTTTACGTACTAGAATTTTACATGTTGAATTTTATATGCTATTTATAATGAAATTTTACTCTCCAATTATAAATGGAATTTTATGTCAGATATAAATGAAATTTTACTGTGAAACTCAAAAACTATATGCATATGCTCTGTAGATTTTAGTTTTAATTGTTGTGAATTTGTTTAATGACTATTATTGACATTAAATTGAAATGTTAGCGTTCAAATCAAACCAATATTTAATTCAAATATTTGAAGTAGGAAAAAAAGTAGTTTTCAGAATGAAAAAACAAAGTAATTCATAATTATATTAACATAAGATTATACAACCTAAATGATATGGCAATGACAAATCACCTGTCACATCATTTGAGTTGGTTTTTGGGCTAAATTTTTGGGTTATTTTAATCACTAACAATACCTTTCTTTTAACAATATGAATACCAACAATATATAGGGTTATTTTTTGGATTTTGAAAAAATCATTAATGGTGATTCCTTTCCCACCATTTCCTCCTAAATTTGGATGGAAACCAAAATGTGTAAAATAGAAATAAATTATTCCCCTCATTTCCTTCCATTTCCCTCAATTTCCTTTCTTTTCTCTCCAATTCTTTCAAACCAAACATAGTGTAATGCTAGTCAACCAAAAACTTTAGCCCCAAAACCAACCCAAATAATATGGCAAGTGATATGTCTTTGTTATATCATTCACCACATCATTTGGGTTAATTTTTTAGGTTGTATAGTATTACTCAATTTTAAATATCTAAATTTATTTTCATATAATTTTCTATTAAAATAATTTTTTTATTATTAATAATTATCATTCTTTCCATTTCCATCACTTTAGGAAAGATATAACGATTGTGATTTGAAGCTTAAAGATGACGATCCAAATTTTATATTAATGAAAAAAAACTAAATTAAATACTTTTTAAAACTAAAAGAACAAAATAATATGAACGAAGTCATCGAGTGAGGATCCAGCGAAACCTCATCGGATCCTCGGCCTTTGTTGATCTCCTCCTAGCCATGGAGGAGATCTCTCCTCACACTCAAGTGGAAAATTTTATTATTATTAAAAATATTAATACTCGTACATCAGACTTAAAGTTATGAGACTAGCTTTCAGGTGTTTGGGTGAGAAAAAAAAAAGAAATTTTTTTCTTTTTTGAAATATTACAATAATTTGGGTTTTGAGAGGGGATACGATTCGAACCTACAACCCCATAGTATATAGGTGTGGCCAACCTCATCATGTCAAAATAAAATAAAAGAGTAATGTTATGCTGTCTAAAATTATGTCCAAATGATATGGCATGTGAGAAGGGGCGTACCCATGATTTTTTGTTAGGGTGGGCTAAAACAAAATTAGAAAAATTTTATTTTTATTCCAATAAGATGAATAAGGCAAACTTAAACTCCTATCCCCAACATTATATGGAAAACAAGATTCACTTACTCCATAGTTTTTTCTTGGCTTTGAATATGTATAGTTGTTTGACATTGTAACATAAAATTATTAAACAGTTTTGTTAACAACAGTAATTTATTTAAAGAATATTCTTCCAATAAATATTTATACGATAATAATTTATTTATAATTAATAAATTAATTAAATATGTACATCAATACCGGCGTCATTTGAAAGATCTAGACAAGATCTTTCAAACAGTATATATTTTTGAAGGGTATGGATATTGGTACTCAAAAAACTTATTAGTACACCCATTTTTATAAGTACACTCATATCTAAAATTTAAAAAATAGATATTGCTATCAGCACCCATCCTAATGCCAATAGTACCCTCATTGAAATAAATATATTCATTTTAATACATATTATTTATAAACACTTTTAAATTATTTTCACACCCAATTTATTTTAAAAAATCATATTATTTTTGGAATCAAATCATTTTTTAATGATGGTCCAATTTATTTTTAGAAATATCTCAAATGTATGAGCCTCATAAAAGAGAATATGTGGAACCATATTTGGAATCAAAATATTTTTAATCTGAAATTATCTAATTTATACCGCTATTTAAAAAAAAAAAAAAATTGTTGATGTCTACAATTATCTTATTGGTATCTACTATCTTGAAAAGAAAAAAAAAAAATTGTTGATATCTACGGCTATCGTTAAACATATATTTTATTTATTGATAGAATTCATAACTATACATAAAAGAAAGACAAAAATAATATGATAATCATGTGATGATGAGAAAGTTTGATACTTGAAATAAAATTAGAATTTATCATAAGGTTTTTTTTTTTTTTTTTTGAAAGGTAGGTGTTTTTAATAAAGAAATATAGTTGAAGATAAGTGTATAATTAATTAATGTATGTATTATTTAGTTTATTTTTAATTAAAGTAACTTGTCCTTATTGATAAATTTTTGTTAGGATATTTTTTTAATTTATTTTTTTAATCAAATATCGGTGTACTAATAAGTTTTATGGGTGTCAATATCGGCACTCATTTTTGAAATATATATTGTTATAATTAAGTATTAAATAGATAAATAAAGAATTTGAAAAAAATTAAAGATATTGATGTTAATTGTGATATTTAAAAAAATAAATAATAAAAAAGACCTGGGATCTTCAACGTGGAGCACTCTCTTACGAAATGCATTAATTTGGCATATATAGACTACGGTGATACTCTAATGTCTTTACTTAATGAACTGATACTCTAATTAATTAATTTAAAGCTAGAGCACCGTATCATCAATTTGATATATTATTAATTTTATTTTTTTTCAAATTGCTGACCCGGCTATAGCCCGGGTCAACCTCCATTACCATCCGCACTTGCATGTGAGTTATCAAGATCATATCAGTCCCACCATAATCTCATGATTTATGAACAATTCACATACCAGACTATTTAGGCATGATTTTAAATAATATTTTGGATTGCCTAGCATTATTCAAAATAAAACGTCATTTAGATGATCAGAGTTAACAATTAACAATAAAACATAAGTTCTTTATATTTATAAATATTTGTTACCATTTATAAAAATAATTATAATTGAATTTTTTTTTAAATAATAATATAGTATTGAATGTATGTTCTATTTCTACTAAAAAAAAAAAAACAAATTACCAGGATAAAAATACAAATTAAAAAAGTCAACTTAAAAAAACAAGTAAAACCAATGGCATTTTACCTTTGTCGTTGGAGTCTTCAAGTAGAAGCTCCACCACCAAGGTTCAAGCCTTAGTAGTTGTAAATATTTATCTCACATTTGGCCATAAAATCTTAGAGTATGGGGAGTCATCTCCCACTTGGGAGAGAACCCTCTCTTCGGATGTAAGAGTTGTAGTCCATATATAACTTCTCCCCAGTAGTGGAAGTTGTATTCCGAACCGTGTTTGTAGGGTCTAATCTCGCTAGGTCACGATAGTAGTTGTATTAAAAAAATAAAAATAAAAATAAAAACAAGTAAAATCCGGACATTGGAAACTAGGATACCCGGCTAGGTATTTCCGCGTAATACCTGAACTTCAAAAACTCATGTATTGTCCATATACGATTTTAATTTTCAAGAACCTCTGTATGAGTGTATTTTTGCTTACCCCCTTGAAAGAGGGTGAGCATTACCCATGTCCATACATGTTGACATGTGTCCATTTGTTAATTATTAATTTACCTATTTACCCTTGTGATAGTTAATTTTGTCAACCTTTAATTAATAAATGGACACATGTCAATATGTGGGGAGAGGGGTAATGCTCACCCCCTTTCAAGAGAGGTGAGCAAAAATGAACTCCCTCAGTACTCGACTGGGCATGGATATATCCAAACCTAGCCCGGGTTTTGCCTTTCCTACCTAAATTAATTGTAATAACTTGAAAAAGAAATGGTAATTCCTAAAATTGGTCCTCTTTAATATTTCTAAATATCCATGATTAAAAACTTGTTTTAATTTTCCAAGTTTTACTTTTACATCTTGGTAACTTGCTAACAATATGTGGCAAGCTATTCTTTAACAATTTGGTATTGTAATTTTTTTCAAATTTACTCTGGTCTACATACATATTTACATCATTTTTTTCTCTCATGCGCATACACTATGAGAATATCTTAAGCATACTAATACACATCATTATACTTTTGTCATGTCAGCGATTGAGGCCATGTCAGCAACTGAACTTCAATCATAATATATATGGCAAAAGTGTGGTGATGTGTATTAGTATACTCAAAATATGCTCACAATGTATGCTCATACGAGAAAAACTGATATTTACATACCTTATTATGTTGTGATAATATGGACATATCACCACCTAAATAATTATCTGTTATTATCATATAATTTAATATATATCAATTGTAAAGACAATCCTCCATATGGCTATATGTCTATATATATGCCTATTATGTGATCATTCATGAGCATGAAGTTGACAGGACCTGCCCTGACTCCTATCTTGAATACGAGGGAATCCTGTGAAAATCTTATCTTCTTCCTTCTTCTTTCTTCGGTGGGCTTGAGTTTGAGGTTTACAACCCAAACGCCTACGTATCCTATACTCAATAAGGATTTAAGCTCTTGTAGTTCATTTAACTTTATACTAGCCAACAAAAATACAATCTAAAAATTATTAGCTATAGAAAACTTTTCTCAATTTCTTTCTGAATTCTTCATTTCTTAGGTTAAACCTAATTTGTAGAATTCCTTTCTATATCTCTTTCTAAATTATGCATCTCTTCTTGAAATAAATCTGAAAGCTGTTCTGTAAAACAAGCTGAAAACCAATTAAAGACCTTTTCTTTAAAACACATTTTTTTTTCTTCTGTAAATACTATATAATATAATAAAAGCTTTTTCTAATTTTATAAAATATAAATATCTGATTTAAAGTCTGATAATCTGAAAGATTTTCAATTAATCTGAAATCTTTTCAATTAATCTGAAATCTTTTCTTTACTGATCATAATCAGTAATATACATGCAATCTGAAAAATCTTTACCAAATTAGTATCCATGGAAAATCTCACGTACGTGGCAAAGCATCTCAATGTACACGCAGAGCATGGGAAAAACATCTCACATACACGGTGATATCTGATCACCAGTGCAAAGCGATTATCTCACATACACGTTAATATCAAATCAAACGTGCAGAGTAATCTCATATAATCTTACATCCACGTCGATATCTGATCGAACGTGCAGAGTAATCTCACATACACGTGCAGAGCAGCCCCAAAGGCTAATAATCTAAATATGATACTGATGCGATGTGTACTTATTTGATATCTTTAAAATATGATCAATCTTTAAAAACTCTTCTCTGAAAACATGAATAAATATTCTTTTCTTTTCTTTCCTTAAAAAAAATCTTATAAAACACTTGAATCTGGAAATTTGGAAAACTTTCTGAAATTCTTATAATCTTTCTGGATTTCTGGAAATCTATCTAAAAATCTGTAAATCTAATTGGAAATCTGTCTTCTAATACTTTTGCTAATCTTCTTTATAAAATCTTGCTCAATATATCTAATTCTCCAATAAATCTATTTATGAATTTTAGAAATCTAAACTTTTCTTAAAACCTCAATTCATCTAGAAATCTGTTTTCCACATAAATACGTAATAAATCATTTATTTCTAATAATCTTCTAAATAATTAAAGTTAACATACAATTCTGAAATAATTAACTTAGTTATAAATAAAAATTATTCACTCACAGAACTCCCGTGCTAAAATCTGATCTAGAACCAGATTCCATCCCAGATTCATCTCTTCCTGTATCCACCCATATTCTTCATCTTCCAGATCTCTTTCTAAATCTTGGTCTATTTCTCTCTGATTTCTCTCTCCCAATCTCTCGGTTCTATCTCCCTCTCCGATCTCCTTCTTTTTTTTCTTTTCTTTTTTTTCTTTTTTTGATCTTCTGTTTTTTTTTACTCTCCTCTCTTTTTCTACGTTTCTCTTTTCATTTATTTTTATTCTTTTCTTTTGCCACCTCACATGCACTATGACACCACCTTCATCATGCACTAGCATCGTGCACTAGCCACATCACACATGCACTAAACCACCTCACACTTGTGGCACCGCTTCACGTCTTCAGCCATAAGTTTTTCATTTTTTTTTTTTAAAGCTAATTGTGGGTTGGGCCAACTTGTTTTAGGCCTGATCTTCTATTGTGTTTGAATTTGGGCTTAGGTTTGGGTTTGGACATATGCTTGAGTCGATTTATGGAGCTAGACCTTACCGAAATGCATTCTCCATCTATTTCTTTTTCTTGTTTAATGTTTTATTCTGTATTTTTGCTTTTAGACTTTAATTCATAACACCTTATCTGCATGAAGCTAGTATGGACGGAGAAGAATTCTTGTATATTACTTGTTTCCCTACTATATTGATTCATTAATCTTATAAGTATGCTCCGTGGATTTTGCCATTAATTTGGATATTCCGCATCTGAAAATAAGATTAATATCCATGAATTTATTTATAGTTCCATAATTTTTATATAATCTTTTCTTCTACATTCTTATTTATATTATACCTGAATCTTTTTCAAAGAAAAAGAACAGTACATTTATTTAGCAACCAGAAGTTTACAAACGTAAAAATAAATAAATAAATAAAATTAAGAACCATATTTACAAATTTACTCTGGTTTACATACAAGTTTACATACCTTATTAGACCTTTTTTTTGGAATACATACCTTATTAGACTTAAAATACAGAAAAGTAGAGGTACTTTAATTCTCTTTTGTATAACATTAATTTAGTGTATTTTAGGGAAAGGGGGAAAACTCTTATGAGATTTACCACCAACCAACCTCATCTCCAAACTCATCTCATCAATAAAGGTACTTTTACTAAAAATAGTCATATGCATCTGACCCATTTTTAGAGAACTAGGTTTGGAGGCACATGCAAGGCATGTGCTTCCCAATATATGTTTGTTAAATTGAGTTATATAAATGTAAATTGATAAATTTTGAATTTTTCTTACTCTTTATTTTATATATATATATATATATATATATATATATACACTTGAAAAAAAAATATTAATTCAAATAATGGTCGGAGATAAGAAATCAAATTGATTAATTAAACTAAGATATATGAAATTTAGCTGTATCTTAATAATTTATTGGACAATAAAGCAAAATATAAAAACCTAAAAAGTGAAGTACATAAGAGTAGATATTTTGTATTTAATTCTAGTAAAAGATCACATACTATATAAATATATATATAAAATTATGATAATATCTATCTGTTGGTATGCTTGTGATTTATTTCAAGCTAAAGAGAAATAAAAATGAAAAAAGAAGTTGGGCTAAAATGGTCGCCTCCTTCTTGGCCGACTAAGAAGTTGCATCATGAGGTCGGCTCTTTGCTTCTTTCATGTCAAACTTTTCGGCTATATCGTTTTTCTTTTTTTTTTTTGGCCCTTTGAACCTCTACTTGTTATTTGCTGACTTACATTACAATTTACATTGTTATATTCTGCATCACATCATTCCCTCTTGAAACTATTTGTTGACGACTTGACGTTAACAATTTCTTTCAAATCACATTAACAAGTGTTTTTCTGCAACAAAATTGTACCATTTTTTACACGTGGAAACATCAATGACTTAAAATGATTATTTTCTCTAGAGTCCACAGCCAGAACCAGAGCCGTAGCTGTCATGGGTTTCATAAGTTGCATTGAATAATAACAAGAATCATTGTTTTGCAGCTTCCTTAACAGCAATCTTTTTTCTTTAAATTCAAAGCAACCAAAAAAAAAAAAAAACATGAATCCTGATGGGTTTGATGTTTTTTTTAACAACTGCGCCTTAATAATGTAATTTAAAGAGAAACTAAGTATTAAAGTGTCTTCAGATTGTGTGTGTGTGTTTTTTTTTTTTTTTAAATGTCTCTTTTTCCCGTTTTCTATTCTATTATCTTATCTTGATCATATTTTGATTTCATGATATCTATTCTCTTGTTCATTTATCTGTGATTGGGTTTTCACTTGCTGTTGTACAGTAATATATAGCAATATCAATGAATTTTCAAGCTAGAAAACCAAAATCAAATTCAACTAACCTTTTCGTATTCATAAAAAAGTTGAAGCAAATTTCGTAGCTGAACAAAAATTCAAAAAATTTATAAACCGAATACCTTGATTACTGATTTTTAGATGAAGATGAGTTCTTCTTTATCCTATCTTCCCGCCTTTTCTTCTTTCAACCAAACCAAGACCTCTCTGTATTTGTACCCAGCACTCTTTGTATATTTCCTCCTTTTTATCATAGCTATTTTCTAAAAAAAAAAATTCAGCCACCGATATACCTATACTATTGGTAGAGTATGCGTGTGGCAATAAAGCTAGATATCAGGTAAGCATATAAAAGTTTTCAGCAACAACAATCATTTTTTTTTAATTGAAGATAAGAATGCCTCTTTTTATTGTCATCTCAACCCTCTGTCTCTCTCTCCTAAAACTCATAAGAAGCGTACAAAGCCTCCTTGCATTAGAGGTGTCAAGGTTCCGGTTCGGTTTCGGTTCTGGTTCCTGGTTTGGGTGGAACCGGAATCAGAACCGGAAGTGGAACCGGCATAGGGTGGTTCCGGTTTCGGTTCCGATTTTACGGAACTGGCGGTTCTGAACTTTTTTTTTTTAATTTTTTTTATTTAAATTTCAAAAACAGACTTCTGTGTTGTAAACTTGTAATAATGCAATTTAAATAATAAAATATATAAATGATAAATTACAAAATACAAATTACAAAAGGAAATTAAAATAAAACAAACAAAATGTTAAATTACAAATTACATATTACATTTCATTGGATATTTAGGAATTAGATCACCCGAAATTTGAAAATAACATAAAATAAATGAATGATAAATTACAAAATTAAATTAAAATAAAACAAAAAAAAAATGTAAAGTTATTAGCCTTACACTTAATTGTAGTAGGACTTAATTTTCACTTTAATTAAGTTGCCTTCGTATCCTTTTGAGGGGTTTAGAGGAATCAAAGACCATGTAGTTCTCTTACCTTTTATTGCAGGTTTGTTGATGACATGGACTTGTGATGACGTGAATACGTGATCCACATCTTCTATTCCTAGCCTGTTGTATTTGTCTCTCCACTTTCATGTTCGTCATCTTTGAAGAAATTGTATGTTATCTCATGTTCGATTTCTTGTTCTCTATATTGAGCTTTTGTCCAATCATTCACACAAACTTGTATCCGTAGTGCTTTCGGAGTCAAACATAAATGCCTTTTATCCAAGATATTCCCCCGACGCTGAACTCCTGTTCCACCGCCATTGTAGAAACTGATGTTGAAAAAATATTTTTAGCTATGATAATCATGATTGGATAGTACTTTGCGTACTCTTCCCAATATTGTAATATATCAAATTTTTTCTCTGGCGTATCTTCTATAAACTCATAAGAATCATTTAGATAAGATTCAAGCTCATAATACTTGTCAGTACTTGATAAAGAAGAAGATCTAGGTTTTTGGTTTTTTTTTATAATAGACTATATCCTAAATTCAAAAATCCGGAGGATGATTATGTGGGATGTGCAATTTGTGTTCGTGTAACATTTAAGTTGAGTGAGGATCCATAAACTAAAAGATATTTATCATATAAAGAATACAATAATTTCTTAATTCTATCATAACGTGCATTAACATTATATTCTATGTTTAAACCTTGGAGGACATAATAACCATTGAGATAATAACAAAAATGTTCTAATTTACAACGTGGATCAAAAATCATGGCAATCAAATAAATATCTGGCAACTCATGATAATAACGTAACTATTTTTCCTTCGTAGCATTAATGGATTCCCCTATTTTTATGTCGGATTCACAACAAGCATATGCACCAGCAATATTTAGACTTTCAATAATAAATAAATGAGTTGTAGGATAATAAACACCAGATAAATTTGTTGTAGCAGTATGAAAAACTTTTAACAAATTGAAAACGTTGTAACAAGCATCCCAATGAGATTTATAAAGTTAAATGTCAATAACATGAAATTGAATAAAAGAAACTAATAAATCTCTATACTCGTAACTTTGAGCAAGCAATTTATAAGTAGAATTCCAACGTGTTGGAACATCACGAGCAAATCTAACGGCACGTCTACCATTTTGTTTACAATATTTTACCCATGCATTCATTATAGAAAAATGTTTCCATAAAAACTGAAGAACTTGTTTAATAAGTAGAATAAAATGATCAAGAGTTTCTAATCATTTTTGAACACATAAATTTAAAACATGGCATGCACATCTTTGATGAAAAAATGTACCACAAACAAATGGTTTGCATAAATCAATTAAAGATGGAATAGCAGCAGTATTCCTAGAAGCATTATCAAAACCAATTGTAAAAATTTTGTTCTCAATTTTATACTCTGAAAAAATAATTCTAAACATTCTAAAAATATTATGAGCAGTGTGTGAATCATCAAAAACTCTAAATGCAAGAATTCTTTTTTGGATATTCCATGCATCATCCATAAAATGGCAAGTGTCACTCAAGTATGAATGTGATCGATAATGGTCAGTTCATATGTCGGCACATACGGAAACATGACCGTTATATTTTTTAAAAAATCTTTCTAATTTTTTTTTCTTTTACATAAAGAGTGGATCTAGGAACATGGCATGTAGCAGGGTTTAATGCTCATCGACAATAATTAATAAAACCAATCATTTCACCAAAACCGAATGATAAGTATTCTACTGCTACCATTCTAGCTAATTCTTCCCTATTTTGTTCATCAGTATAACGAAATAATTGTTGGTTATGAGTAGCGTACCTAGGAATTTATGTTTGTGACCTCGATCTGGTCTCTGCTTCTAGATGTTTGGTTTGAATATGTTTTCGATAAGTGTCATATCCTCCGGATTTGGACCACTTATATACTTTTTTGCAATAATTGCAAGCCGCTACATAGCTTCCATCTTCTTGCCTAACTTTCTTCATATGTTTGACAAATAGATCAGATTTGCTCTGCTTCGGATCCGGTTCGTCCTCATCTGCTTCTAGTGGATTAAAATCATAATCCGGAGGTGTATCAATATCAGGCATATTTTCTAACTGGCTTGTCAAATTAGGGCCGGGCGGGCGGGGGGTGGCATTATGATCGGGTTTTGAAATTATTAAAGGGGGAGTATGAATGTTTAGGCCTAGGTCTTCAGCATAGGCCCGGCGTTGCAGATAATCATGATAGGTGGTGTCGTTATGACCGAAATTATTGACCATTTGACCCTTACCTTTCATCGAAATCGAACGCCTAGGATCGACATGGCCGTGACCCCTTCCATTTCCACCACTTGCCATTAGATTGGACGGAATAAATTTGAGAGAGAAATACTGAAATAGATAATTGAAACCTTAGAACTTAGAAGAATAATACTATAAAGTATAAATCTATAATACTATAATACTATAATAGTAGATTAGTAGCAAGTATTATTATAGTAAGTACTAAGTAGTAACTAGAAATAAGATAAATTGTAAATAAAATAAATTGTAAATAAATGAAATTGGAAACTTAATATTTAATAAATACTAATTACTAAATAGTAATTGGTTATTGGGAAATTAAATAAATTAGAAATAAGATAAATTGGAAATAAAATTAATTACAAATAAAATTAATTGGAAAAAAAATTAATTGCAAATAAAATATATTGGAAATAAAATTAAATGCAAATAAAATTAATTGGAAATAAAATAAATCGTAAATAAAATTAACTGTAAATAAAATTAATTGGAAATAAAATTAATTGCAAATTAAATATATTGGAATTTTGAAAATAAAATTAATTGCAAATAAAATTAATTGCAAATAAAAAAAATTACAAATTAAATAAATAGTAAAAACCTTGGAAACTTGGAGTCTTGGAGAGTTGGAGACTTGGAGAGTGTTGGAAACTTGAGAGTTGAGAGTTGAGTGTTGAGACAATGAAACTTGAAATAAAAATTAGAAATTTAGAATTAGAGATTTAGAGAATTGAGAATAGAGAGAATTGAGAGAATGAGAGGAAAATAAGAAATTGGTGTGAGAAAAAATGAAAGGGGAGGGGGGGTATTTATACATTGCAAAAAGAAAAAAAATAATTAAAAATTAAAGGGGTGGCCGTTGAGGCCCAACGGTATGCTGACGTCAGCATGCCGTTGGGCCTCAACAGTCCAAGAAGGTTCGAACCGCCCGGTTCATTAAACCTTAGAACCGGAACCAAGTACCACTGGTTCTGGTTTTGGTTCCGGTTCTTAAACCGGAATCGGAAAAGGAAAACCGGTTCCGGTGTCAGTTTTTTCGATTCCGGTTCCAGTCCGATTCCACTGTTGGAACCGGAACCTTGCCAGGTCTACCTTACATCTGTTTTGTTTTAATTTTTTAAAATTTATTTACAAAAGTGGACCCCACGTCCAATTTATTATAGGTCCTCTAGACAATTACAAAAAGAGACATTTTCAATTTTAAAAGCAACCCTAACTATAGACATAAAATGGCATTTTTGCTCTTCATGATTATTCATGTTGTATGAATTCCGTGTATTTTGTAAGCCCTTGAAGGGTTTTTCTGTCTTCTCACTGTTAAAAAAATAATAAAAGAATTTTAAATTTTCAAATTAACTTTTCAACCATTTTATAAATTAAGGATTCTTTATTAGTTGGGAAATATTGAAAAGAACAAGGGTATTTAAGTCCTTTCACTATAGAAAAATCACAACAAAATACAAAAGGTTAAAAATACCGCTCAACTCACTCTTTTTATATAGAGTGTATAGATATAGATATGAAATAATTACTTAAACTTGATAAAAATTAATTAATTAATTAAAAAAAGTTTGAGAAATCAACGTGGAAATCTAAGGTTATATAAAGCTTTATACTTGGCTCTTCTAACCCGATGTTGAAGACTTCGAAGCAGAATCCTTTCAAAACAAAAAAAGAAGAATTTGAAGTAGAAGACAACAACAGCCTTGTATTTATTTTGTTTTGTATCCCAATCCTACTTCGTCTTTTTTTTTCTTGCTTTTACTGCTCCGCATTACCCTAAAACAATAACAGCTAGAGGAAAAGCAAAACCAATGCATTAAAATATAACTAAATCAAGTTATACAGAAAATACCAAACATTTTAAGCAATTCCTTCCCCACTAGACTTTTCTAAGAACAATACATTAATTTGATTAATTATATCATCACAGATTCCTCAGTATCTCTATTCTACCATGGCATCTACAGAGGCTTCAGCAGCAGCTGGCTTTGAGGTGGTTTTGGTCTTTTTACCTGTATATGAACATGAATACATATTAAGACAAGTTGGCAATCCCTGCAATAATGAAGAAGTAAGAGGAAACACTAGTAGGCACTACAAATGATAGGAAGAACACACCTCTGCGTTTTAAGTGTTTAAGCTTCAAACCCTTCTTCACATGAAATTTATTTGGTGATTTGTTGGTATCTTGTGATGCACCTACAACCCAATACAAACTTAACGTAAACCACAATTGCATATACAAGTAGTTTGCATGTTATTAGTACACAGTATGCAAAAGCATTTATCTTGTTGGAGAAATCAAAGAAAATGTTTCATAAATAAGAAATGTTACAAAAGGCACAAGCCACAAATGACGGAACTTGTACAACATAACCTTAATAATTTCAAAAAAAAAATTCCCATTAAGTATAATAATCTCTTTAAAAAGCAACGTGATGTCAAAAAATGCCCCTATAACATATAAGATTAAGATGCGATTCCTTCCCAATTTAAGTGAACAAAAAAGAGAGATGTCTTCCACCCTTTGGAAGCAGAAGCCCAAAAAGATGTTAGAAATCAAATTCTATCCCATAATAGTTAGCCACTCTCACTTGAAATAGATGACGATGCATCAATATCTCTTCCATTACTTTTATTATTTCATGCAAAAATTCAAGTACAGAACAAGTCAACCTACAAGTGAAAACTCAAAATCCTCTTGCTGCTTTTGGCACCATTTCACATTCTTATCTTAAGAAGCACTCAGATTTGTGGCAGATTTAGTGTAGATATTGTTATTGCTCTTCTTATATTTAATAAGTAAAGGAACAATCCCCTTTTGTTATCATGTTTGAGACTACTGAAATTGTCCAAAGAAAAAATGATTTAAAATTAAAGGTAAGAAACCTTTGGCAGTAACTAAACAACACAAACATTATTGTCCCTTTTGTTGTTTTCAATCAACAGCTTTTGCTTTACGATTGTGTTTGAATTAAGACATTTGAGGGTTCATTGAACCAGCATGTATTCCTCAATCAAACTTCATGTCTTAACAAATATTCTCAAAAACTGCATTACCCGAGATCACAATCTATACCTAGCTTCACACATGTACAGTTTCCGGAAAAAATCAATCCTCTATAACAAATACCCAGTTCAATTCTTAAAAATTTAAAGCAATATGTGGCATATACAGAAATCAAAAAATTTTAATTTAAAAAAAAAAAAAAACCCTAGAAAAGCAGACCTTGAGAAGCAGCCATCTCGACATCTTCCATAGTCACTAGACCTTTCTCCACAGCTTCCTTCTGCTCCTGGAATACAGATAGAGATTGTAATTATTATTATTTTACAACGAAGTCAAAAGCATCAAAAATGACATACATACTCTGTGCCATTTCTTCAAGAGCTTGCGTTGACGCTTGCCAGAGACAGAGAGGGCCTGGGGCTTGTTCGTCAACTTCCCAGTTGTTGGGTCTCCGTGTGCTGCTCTCTTTCTCACTGCTTTCGCTGCTCTCTTCCTCTTCAACACCACATTGTATTTCGCCATCTCTACTCAGTCCTCAATCCCCAAAAACCCTAAATTTCGTATACTTAAAAGGGTTTGTCCACTTAAATGGGCTTGGATCAACCCAGGCCTTACCCAACTGGGCGATTTCCAACTTCTAACTTCTTTTTTCTTTTTTCTTTTTTCTTTTTTCTTTTTTTATTAAGGACAAATTGCACAAGCACCTCTGACATTAGGCCTAATTTCACGCGGGTGCAACTTTTGTTCATAATTGCATTCAGTTGCTCTGCGTTTTTCCTAAACTAGAGCCATAGCCGATTTTCTACTGAATTACATAAAGATGCCCTTGATAAAGCTTTGACAGTTAGAGTTAGGGCTCGTTTGAAATGACTTTTATTTTTAGCTTTTGAAAGTAAACATAGAGAAGTAAAAGCTTGACATTTTCAATTATCGTTTTCAAATGAGTTTCTACACCCATATGAGCTTTTAAACATGTTTGGTTAAAAAAAAGAGTTAAAATCACTTCTAATTAGAATATGATCATTATACCATAATTTTTTTTTTGGTTATACCACGAGGTATCCCTCACTCTGATCGGCAACCGATCGTTAATGAGTGGGACTAATACCTGCTTCAGTCGGGAGGTCAGTAGAACTTGGTCACGAGGTGCTTCCAGTGAAATTCAAACTCGAGCAATACCCAAACCATTTGCCTCACTAGGGGTGTGGTGACCAACCAGTCAACCACACCACAGCTCGTGGTTATTATACCATAATTTATGTTTAATATTATATGTATATTTTCATTTATGTTTAATTACTTTTTAATTAATTAAAATAGTAGCATTTTATTAAATAATAAAAATTTAATAAAAACTAAACAAATGATATATGATAACAATAAAATGCTAACATGTATTTTTTTTTATTAAATTTTTTTTTATAAATTTATCAGACAAAAACTGAATAGAAAACCTAATTGTAATATATGAATACCACATTTTTATCGCTCAACACTCCAGTAGCCTCGCCTCACCCCACCTCTAGCCCAACACTCCAAACTCCCACAGCCACACACAGGTACCATTTTTTTTGGAATATTCTCTCGATTTGCATTTGATTTCTTTTCCCTAATATTTCTTTTGCACTCGCCTCTTTCTTTTTTGGTTTTCCCTATAATTTTCTTTCTGTAGTTCTCTCCCACTTACACCCATCAGTGAACTCATGGCTTGAATGAAGATAGTGTGGTTCATGAATTTTAGGTGGGACTATGGAATTTGAAGTAAAATTGTGACTGCTGCAAATAAATAAATGAAATAAGCAAGAAAGGGACATTGAGTGGAATTTTTATTTTGTTGTTGGTTGTTAACAGGGCAAAGTTGGAATTATTAAAGTTTCATTAAAAGAAATTTTGACTTCTCGGTTCTCTAAGAAGAGCTTCCAAGAGAAGCATGGTAAGAGTACGTTTTGGAGAGCTTCTTAAGTAGGTCTTTTTACAGTAGATCTTTTTACCGTAGATCTTTTAAAGGTAGAGTTTTTAAATAAAAGTTGTTGGTCGTTTGGTTTTCAATTAAAAGAAAGTTCTTTTAATAATAGAATGACCAAAATACTCTAGCAAATATTAAATTATAGGGTTATATTGGAGATTTTAGTTTTATTAAAAAAAAAACTTCAAAAGATCTACTTGGAAAAGCTTTAAATTTGGGCTTCTCCAAGTAGACGTAAAACAACTTTTTTAATCATCTAAAAACTCTACTGAATGACAACAAAACGATACAAAAAGAATTTAAAAGAATTTTTTTTTAAGTAAAAAAGTTATATTAGCGCGTAGACAAACTCTCTCAAATAGACACTAAGGGTTGCTTCTGGTAGAAGAGCTTTCAAACTGCATAAGCTCTTTTCACTCCGGTGACCATCAATTTAATGACACATTATCAAAATGGCTACTAAATTGAGAATTGGTTTTAAAATGTCCTTTTTAGTAAACAGTGTGACACTAATGGTCATTCCATCCAATTTCATCTAATTTCATCCAATGAATGACATTTTAATAAATAAGGGGATGTCATTAATTTATTTTTGATGTTGTTTGAAAATCTTTTTTTTTTTTTTTTAACGAATAATTATATTTAGAGTGTACATGGCATATCTCAAATATATATATATATATATATATATATATATATCAAACATAAATATTTATATATTTTTTTTCCTTTTTTGAGAAGATTATAACTACAAAATCTAAAAAATCTAAAAAAACAAAGAAGAGACATGTATATTGATCTAAACCATTTCTTTTGTATTTTGAAATGTATAATTATATTTAGTGTGTGTATATACATATAGCATATCTCAAATACTGTATATATATACACACACTAAATATAATTATTCACTTCAAAAAACAAAAGAAAAAATTGACTTCCAAAAAACATTTAAAATAAATTAATGTCATTCCATTATTCATCAAAATGTCATTCATTGAAAAAATTGATTTCCAAAAAAAAATCTCAAATAAATTAATGTCATCCCCCTTATTTACCAAATTGTCACTTATCGGATAGAAGTAGATGGAATGACTATTAGTGTCACACTTTTCATCAAAAATTGTCATTTTAAAACTAATTCTCAATCTAGTGACCATTTTGATAGTGTGTCATCAAATTAATGGTCACTGGGGTAATTATCCCTTAAAATAATCCAAACACAAAATCAAAAATTGTTAGCTTAAAAATTTTGACATAGTTATTATAAGCAGAGTTCTGCAAGCTTGATAGCTAATGAAAAAAAATTAATAATAATGAGCTAAGAGAGGAAGACTTAGCAGAGGACAACCAAAAACTAAACCTAACCATGTATGATGTATATCAGCAACACTAAGTTGTTGCACCTGTTCCAATGTTAACCACTAACCACTTCTTCTTGTTTTTTTATACATTTGTTAACTTAATTTTTAATGTTTTATACTTATATTGGACCATATCAAATGAACAAAACATGAACTTCGATCCTAATCATCCTCATAATTATATAGATTAGTATGGTTACTTCTAGTCTCACCGTTCGGTTCCTTAAAATTTTTTGATAAACAACAAAATCAATAATTGTGTTTTAAATAGAAGTATTGGAGACCAATACTTCTATTTAAAACACAACTTATTAATGATGCGTCATTCAACAGACTCTCTAAAAGTCTTTAATACTTCTATTTAAAACACAACTTATTAATGATGTGTCATTCAACAGACTCTCTAAAAGTAGTCGGTCATCTAGACAGTAGGAATGGACATTGGGAAAATGGGGATGAATATAGATCCCTCTATCCTTATCCTCATTCCCCTCGTTTAGAGAAAATGGGGATGGGGGAGTTTTGGAAGGAGGTATCCCCATCGGTATCCTCATCAACTATCAAAAATAGAAAAACAATGTAAATCAAAATTTTAAATGAAATAATTTTGTATATATGAAAATGTCTTTATTTTATTTTTTTTAAACCTCATTTATTATATTTTATCTTTAAAATATTAAATTGTATTTGTATTAATAAATTATTCTTTTTTCTTAAAAATAAATTAATCTTTCTTTAGAATTAATTTTAGGGATATTATTAATTTCCCCCTGATGTTTCAGTCAACATCGTTTTACCTCCTCTATTTTTAGAAATCCCCATTTTTCCCCCTGTCGTCTATTAGACGTTAAAAAGGTGTAAAGAACGTTACTTTTTAAGGGCGATTTGGTACTTCAATAACATGCTTTTGAAAAAGTCAAAAAAGAAAATAAGAATTAAAAATTCTCTCTCTTCGAAACAATCACCATTATGCCCACCTCTTGTCTCTTTATATATATATATATACGGTCTCATTCCTATTAAGGCATCCTTATATAACTTTATCAGGATATTGAATGTGAGTCACTCAATTATAAAAGTGATTTGATAAGTGCATACATACCGAATCAAAGTATGTAAAACGAATGGCTCACATTATGTCCTTATATAATTTTATTTTTGTATATATATATATATATATATATATCTTTTCAACGAGAACAATATAGAGACAAGGGGAAAAAACAACAAACATAGCAAATAAACAAAAACAAGTAAACAACAGTAAAAGCAAACGAAACCTAGAAAACACAGAACCTAACCAGGCTTATCAGCCTTAATATCTCCAATCCACCACTCATCTCTTTATCATCATCATTATTCATTACCATTCATCATATTTACTTTTTTTTTTCTTTTGATGAAACATAAAACATAAGCATAAAGAAATCAGAAATAGAGAAGAGACTACACTGGAGCATCACCACCACCTATCTCTTTATCATCATCATCATTCATCACATTCACAATCCTAATCACCAAAACCCTAGCCACCCACAAACACCACCACCCCCACTGTCAACCACCCACAATCCACCATAGTTTACGTTTTTTTTTTCCTTCTCTTCTCCAGTCTTCTTCCCAGGTGACCTTCAACCATCACCAATCCCACCCAGAAACCTACATAAAGAAGCCACCAAACCCCATCCAAAAATCTCCTACGAAACCACCTAGAAACCCCAACCGAAACCGCCAACGAAACCCCCCACCGAAACCGCAACTAAACCACCAAATCGACCCAAAAACCAAATCAAAACCAAATCGAAAACTAATCTTGGGGGTTTTGTGAGAGAGAGATGGTGGTTTTGTATGTGAGAGATGACTAGCACTCAAGTGACACTCGCAATAGGACGAAGTCGAAGAGTAGCACAATAATAAGTAAAGTTCGTTCCCACAAGGATCAAGTGATCGATTACCTAAATTGATTAGCCTAAGTGCTATTCAAACTATCATTAATGAAAGGTTTCTAAACAAACAAATTAAACTAAACTGATATAAGGGTTCAAACTAAAGCAATAAAGAAATGACAAGAAATAAAATATAATGTGATAATAGAGAGAAATATGCTAGGACTTGACTACACCCCACACCCTCTATTGACTTCCGTTCTAAACTCAAATACTCACCCAAATTATGCTCGTATAATTCATAGATTCATGCACCCTAATATTAACCTACAATCTTGGTCGAGTAGAATAGATTACACCTAAAATCATATCCAAGCCTATCTCTCGATTACTCGGAATATATAAATGGGTTTGTTAAGGATATTTGTGCACTAAACGAATCCTATATGCTAGCCTAAGTAGGTCTACTTTTCTAGACATGCATAGAGGACATTTTATCGAGCAGGTGGTGTGCATCTCCGGTCAGTACATAACACAGCACAAAAATCAGTCAAAAGGAGATCAATCAATTGAAAACTTTAAGCACACTAAAATACTCATACAAACCACACTTGCACAAAATGAATAAACAAAGGTCAATACATATAGATATTCAAGGGTGGGGTTTCATCATTTCCTAACAATTAATATTTAGCTCATCTTACAAAGTATAGCCATACAATATATTAAATCAATTAAATACATGACTATATAAAGGAAAATAAAGAGAATAAATATTAGAGAAAACTAATGAGATCTTATCTTCTTCCTTTGCCTCTCTCTTCAACTCTCTTTTGGTTCCAAAAGATGGAGTGATGGTGGATGTGGTAAGGAGAAGTGATGGGTGTATGTGTGGGTGGAAGAGATGGTAGAATGAGAGGGTATTTGGTGGATTTAGTTTTGAAGTTCGGTTTCCTTTTTGTGTCTCTCCTCTCTTTTCTTTTAGAACAAGAGATGTATATATATATAGGTTCAAAATAGGGCTGAAAATTCATCCAAAACGACCTAAAGATGGACTGCCGCGGTTGGGGATTTTGGCGGTTCGCGGAAGCTGCATCTGGATTGCGGCATATCTGAGAAGTCTCTGTCGCGAGTGTGCAGCGGTCTGGACGGCCACGGCACTTCAAACTCGGCACATTACTGTCGCCTGGGGTGCCGCTTGCTTGCCGCGATCAAAGAATGAGCTTGGAAGCCATGGAAGCTTGAAGGAATTGGAGCTTGGAGAAAAGCTTTGCATGGACGTTTGAAATGGGTACCAAACGGACCAGGAGGAGGCGCACCACCGTTCTGGGTGAAAAACCACCAGAAACGTCGTCGGAAAATGATCGGAACAGACGGGTTGGAATCTGGGTCGCGTTCTAGGTCAGGTCGGACGCGCGGGTCTACGCATGACCCGCTCAAGGTTGAAGACGCTGACGTCAAGCTGATGTCAGGCTGATGTGGCGGCTATCTCCATTATTTCTTAAGTAAGACTAAATAGTTAAGACAAAATATGTATATATTAAAAATAAAATAAAAAACTAAAAAAACAAGTTTTTTTTATTTTTTTTTTATTTTTTAAATCGAAATATGAAAATGTTTTTTGTTACTTTTGTAATTATATGATAGCCTAAGGAACTTTAATTCTTTCATTAGTCTTAGCAATTGTGAATTTAATCGAATCTAACTGCAACAAATCAAGTTTTCATATATCTATTTTTTAAAAAAAAATTATTTTTTAATATATATATATACATATAAAAAACCAAAATATTCATAAGTTTTTTTTTTTCTTTAACTATTAATCAGAGATTAATCGAAAGAGAGAGTAATTAGAAGAGTGTTTAATATAGTAATAACAGATTTAGGAAAGAGAGTTTAATACATAATATTTAATCTAATAATTTAGGATAGAGAATTTTTTTAAAATAATTTAATTAATTTGAAATGTCTTTAGAATTTTTTGATCTTGTTTAATAATTTTAATTCAGGTTAAAATTGTCATTAATAAAATAAATTAAATTGAAATGTAAATAGATAATTTGTAGATTGTAAAAAGAATCTCTCATAAAAATTTTGAACGCTTGACAGATGGTGGGGGAATGGGGATTTCTAAAAATAGAGGGGGCAAATCGATATTGATTGAAACGTCGGGTAAATTAATAATATTCCTTAATTTTACTTGACAAACAAAGCTTCCGTACCGAATGTCAAATCAATCCTAATCTAATCACTGTAGGAGGAGGAGGAAAAAAAAAAAAAAAAAAAGATTGGAGTCCGGTTGTGTCAGGCCCTTCAGCAGCTGGACTATTTGGTAATACACGGGCCGGATAAAGTTTGTGTACCGGATTAAGTAATTCGGTCAACTAATTTTGTCAAATACCGGACAGTATTAATTTAATACTATTTGGTACACTAATTCAGTCCAGTACGGCATAACAAACAAGGCTATACATGAAGCTATTTTTTTTTTTTTTTTTGAATTTATTTTTGCACAATACCAGCAGTCAGCAGAACTTACTACAAATACACTTGAGTCCAGATGAGGCCACAATATTTTATAGGCATTTTGCCTCAATTTCCTCAAGAGTGAGCCCCTTTGTCTCTGGAACAATGAAGTATATGAAAACAATCGATAGTACAGCTATCACTCCAAATGCGTAAAACAAAAACCCTGCTCCTAGCAATGCCTGCAGTGTAGATCATATACAGTAATCGTATCTTCTCTTCAAACAAAAAAATTGATGTTCAAAATACAAGACTTACCTTTAGGGGGGAAAATGCAAATGTAACAATTGCATTTGCACCAAAGTTCACAAGCACCGCTATACTGAGTCCTCGCCCTCTTAAGCGTAGAGGAAAAATCTCAGAAATCATCAGCCAACCAATTGGACCAAAAGATAACTGCAAAATCATCAATTTCATAAGCCACCAAGGCACAAGCTACAGTACTGAAATATGCATCTGAGAATGATCTCTAACCCAAGAGCAGGAAAGCAAAATGTGGAGAACTGAGTTGTAACAATTTAAAGCAAATCTCTTTCCATCATTCGTACAACAAAAATACTAGAACATGGAACAGATTCTTCCTATATATTTCCAGATGAATTGCACAAAAAGATATTTATGTTATCACAGTCACGCATGACTAACCTAGAAGTATCATAGACATCATTAAAACTACGAAATAGGACAAGGGGCAAGGGAAAATGGCTTCAACCAAGATTAGCAATTTTTTATCACTCTATGTTAATTACATTTATGATGCTTGTATTTATTTTTAACGGACAGGAAAGGGTACTGTGTTGGTAAAGATGCTTCGAACTTCATAAATCCAAGAAGGATAAATGATTTTATTTTTTTAATTTTTATTTTCCCTTTGCATGAACTAATCTTATCCCAATAAAGAAAATATAATTATATAACTTAAATGATGAGGAATCAACTCTAAAGTGAAAGAGTAAAACTCATTTAATACTACAAACTATGATTTAAAACCTAGTAAAATAATGCCTTAGCCTCTGATCCATTAGTAAGAGCTTATGAATATCATTCTAAGTTAAGCTCTTCCCAGCAATTAAAATATCCCCGACCCTTAATTAGGAAACTGTAAAGGGCAGAATGATCAACTGGGTCAACACAAATCAAGTACTTCCTTGGGAAAATTTAAGACTTAATTTTCTTGCACTCTGCATCATGAATTTCTCAAATTTATACCCATTCACCTTTGTATTTTCTTGGATTTTTCCTTCACCCAGTGCTAGAAGCAAAAGCGAAAAGCATAAGTGTTCCATCCTTGAGGCCTATCCCTTTTTCTTGTAACTTTGGTTTTAACATGAACCTCTTAGAATCTTAGATAACTACAAGTGGGCTCAATGTTATTCTAGCTAACTGATCTGGCCCATCCCTGAAAACATATATCAAGAAAATAAATTATGAGACACAAATCCAATTCTTTGGTTAATATTAAATATATATAGATTCCATTGCTGTTTCGATATCAAATATGATCTTGATAATTTTTTTTGTCCCCATGGACCCCATCTACATATTTGAACTGAGTAGAAATGCAGCTAGACCTTAACAGTTTTTCCCTCACACATGTTTAAAATGCTCTTAATTCATATATGTTATCTTCTTATTTGTTTCTTGCTAATTTATACTACTTGGATTACATGAAGCCGCTAAATTACAACGAATGAGAATGTGTCTTTGAAATCCTGATGAACTTTCTACACTTGGATTGAATTAAACATAAAAGCATGTAATTCTCAATTTTCAAATTGTCTATATCGTTACATATTCTTGTGTGACAAACACGTTATTTTTGGAAAAAACTTTTCCAATAAGTCCACAAAATCCTAATTAAGCTTATAATTACTTAACTGAAGCTCTAAACTAGAGAACCAAGCTCTTCCTCAGAGGGGAATCTGTATTACTATTTGTAAGATCCATCTTTACTGAACACCAAACAGAACCTATTTTCATAAATAAATTCACAATTCTAGTTACAGCTAGGCAGCTACTTAAACATGTACTGATATGGATATTCTACACAGTGATGGTATAGACAAGTTTTTACATATTAAAACATGAATTTCTGAGATGAAAATCAAGTGAGGATTGAAATCTTTATTACCTGATAACACCCAACATATAACAGCAGTGCGGCAACAGCTGCAGCAGGTGCATTATCCAGGAATATGTAATATGAACCCAAAAGGAACAAAGAGATAACCTGTCACATAAATTAAATCTCAATTTATAATAGCTGATCATACTTTAAAAGAAACTTCTTTATGTTTGGCAAAAGAAGTTTCACTCTTGATGAAAGAAGTTTCGAGTAATCAGAACAAGGATCGATCTTATGGAATGGATGCATAGATTTCAAGAAAGCAGTTGACTTTTGCCTCCTCATTGCTCAATATTTAGTTTTACAAACAAATAAAAGTTCTGGAAAGAAAATAAAGGACTTACAATCCCAGATACACCGCCAAGTAGCAGAGGTCTTCTCCCAAGTCTATCAACAACCAGAACAGCTATTCCAGTCATAATCAACTACAACAACAAAATAATGTGTCAAATGTTACTGGAAAGGAGCAATCATGTGCTTTTGGTGACAATTAGGCTAATTCATCAAGCAGAAGGAGGCAAAATGATTAACCACCCAGTAATTATCAATCTTTAAAAAAAACAAAAAAAAACAGGATAAACTTGCATGAAGAGATTGATAGAAGAACTACATTCATACATACATACATGCATAGGAAACCACCAAGCTAATACTGCAAGTAACATACCAAGCTAAAATCTGAATAAGTACTAAAGAACCAACAGCTTTTAAAAGAAACTGTCATATTTTCCCATACACATTAAACATGGCATGAATGTATAAGCAAAAATTTGAACAGAAGTAATAAAACGGTTTTATTTACATTTATGAAAGGAATATGTCTTAATTATATGTTTAAACATCCCGTACCGCAGATACATCCATGTGGCAGTTGAGGAAAAAGCATATTGTTAGGGTGCTTAAATAATATTGTTAGAACATTTCCTATTAGCTTAAGCTTTTGGGTCCGGTGGTTACCGGCGCTAACAAACAAACAAAAACGCAGAATTCATAGAAATGTTTAATGGCATCATAACTAACCACACCACCTACATATATTCTGACTGAGGAAAATATAGCCAAAACGTTGCTTGAAATTTGTATAATACCTCAATCACTAGTAACTATATACCAATGCATACAGCCAATAAAAACAAAATTACTAGCCTAAACAATATACGACTTAAATGCATTAACATAAATATTAACTGACGTTTTAATTTCCTTTCCCCCAACTGCAAAAGCTAAATAACTTCATCAAAATGCATTAACATGAATATTAATTAAACGTATATACCTTCAATAAACCAAGTAGAATAGAGACCCGTGTTGCATCGGATGCTGCAGAAAATCCTGCACTCTATCAGATTATATTGGGTTAGGATGAAGTATACTTATATTGATAACTGATTACAGATGCAATTGTTGCAATACCAAATTAATGTCATAGATTTAGACAATAACATACCTGAAGGATTGATGCAGCATAATATAATACACTTGGTTGCCCTGTGATCTGTGATGAAAATTGATGATATATAAATATAAATAACTTAATAATGATGTATTGCAGATATAAATTCTCTCTCTTTCTCTCTCTCATCTTTTCTCTCTTAGGATGTGATCATAAGTGATTTTGATGATCACGATTGTATTATGACAAGTTGACAACCCATGACTACATTCGTATAAAAAAGAAACAACACAACCTCTGGACTTGAGAATTTTCATGTAAATATGTGTGAAGTGTGTTAGTTATAGAGATTGTCTCCTCTTCTACACAGACAAGACTTATTTATTCTCATTTTATTTTCCTATCCTCCTCTTCCTTGTTCCTAAATTAAAAATCTGACTTCAGCTTATATGAGTTATGAAGGTACCTGTTGAAACAAAACTAATCCTGCACCAATTATAAGGGCCTTCCGGCATTTTCCATGGAACATTTCCCCTAGCGTAGCTTCTTTTTCTTCTCCAACAAAAGAAAGTTCATTGAGCATCTCATCTACTTGTTCAGGGGCTGAATCACCAATAATTTGACCCCTGAGACGACACAAGCAACCTATTGCAGTTTCTTTTAATTCCTGAAAATTGCCTTTTCCCTTAATAGCACATAGCAGTAGCCATCTAGGTGATGCTGGTAGCCACCACATTCCTATTCCCATGATCACTGCCAAAGGGCTACTAACTCCATACATGTAACGCCATCCAGCTACTGTATCTACTAAAAGGCTGCCAATTACATAGCCAGCCTACAAAAGAAATTCACATGTATAATATTACCACAAATTATTGCAGGAAATAATTCATAAAAGAAAAAGGGAGAATGATTGAAGGAGCCATGGTTGACTCCATGGTATGTACTCCTTCTCAAAGATATAAGAGAGATGAATCAGAAGCACTTACAACCATCCCAAGAACTATAAAGAACTCTTTAAGAGAGACTAGTCGACCACGTATAGGACTTGGAGCTGTCTCAGCAATGTACATAGGGGCAGCATGCATTGCCTAAAATTAAAAAATTTAATATTAACTTTTATGTAGTAAATTGCTACTCAGAATAAAAGTTTATATGTTCAAAGAAAGTATTTGCATGTTAATTATTATGTGTCCTTTAGAAAAGAGAAGATTATTGATTTCCTTTATGTCATTCAGCAAGGTTTTTCATCTTTTATTAGGAAGATAAAAACTTGTATTTATGAAAAACAAAAGTGAACAAGCATTTCGAAAACAAAAACAACAGGAACCAACACAAATGCATGTAAATTCTTCCAAAACCATAGCGAATCTAGAATGATGTACACATGAACATGCTTGTTTATGTCCTTTACAAAGGAAATTTCAAGGTTAGATATGTCACAGTATTACAATTTATCACAGCCACAGGACTTCTCAAAGTGTTTTTATGAATTTACAAATGTATGAGCCTAGACCTTGCTCCAGAAGTGTACATAAAACGGAAAAAGAACGTACAATGAGATGATTACATGGAGATAGTTATATAAAAATTCAGGAGCTAAAGCATAAGATAATTGTGAACAGAACATTGTGCGGAGAAAGCCAAAATAAAGAGCATCATGAATATTACCAGTCCAATCCCTATACCAAATATAAAACGCCCAATCACCAGAACAACAAAGTCAGGTGCGAATGCTGTCACCAGTGCTCCAACGAGATACATGAGAGCAGCCAAAATCAGCTCTCTTCTTCGTCCTTCAATTTAAATTTCTCATTTCAACTTCATCCATAGAAGGGTATTATCATCAATTGAAAACAATAAGCCCATAATGAAAAAAAACTAACCTAGAAAGTCAGCAATATTAAATGCCAAAATGGAGCCAATCAAGGCCCCATACAGTGACCCGCTAGTCTGCAAAAAGTAGCCACAAATTTGAGATCAAAAGAAATACCTGTTTTACATAATTAAACAAATGAAATAAAGATTTACTTCGGAATGAATAAAAGTAAAGATACATAGAATGCTTCCATCAATAGAAGCACAGTAGCAAAATGGAAAGAACTGGTTTGAAACTTACTACTAGACCAATTTCCAGAGAAGATAAGTCATACCACGTAATTCCACTTAATGTGGCTGACTGCAGGAGAGAAAATGGTTAAATAAGCTTAAGGAAAGGTAAATTAAAATTTGTAATAAGATCCAAATATAAAACGATACTATATTACTACACAAAATTACACAAATCTATATCTACATCCACACACAAAAACCTTAATATGCATAACTAGATATATGTTCCTGAATCTATCTACTACAAGGCAAGACCTCTATATTTGATGTGAACAACTAGAATATAAGTTGGTATTATCTGACTATTTTTGAAGAGTGCAAAACTTACAAGACTGGTTTGATTGGTTTCTTATATAAAACTGTTTAATTTCTTCTATAACTTATAGTAAAGTTTAACTTTATGAGAAACCAATCTATTTGTGATACTAACAATCTAAGAGGAAACAATATCCCTTTAAGTATTAGCCAAGTCATGATCATCATCATGTTTCATGTACTGATAAACACTAAAATTGGAAAAGAAAAAACATTATCACTACCAAACAAAAAATTGCAAGTGTATCAAAATTTATCCACCAAAATAAGTGTAAAGAACAGGTTCATGGATAGGGTAAGCCTGAGGCTGAAACTACTCTACGAAAGAAGAAGACAAGGAATCAGAAAGTATCAAAGGGAAAAGGCTGGCATACAAGAAAAGCCTTCCACTTGACTAGGTTTACAAAAATTAAATTTGGTGTGATGGTTCAATCCTGCCAAAAACACATCTATTTTATTCTTTCTGATCAAAAATAAAAAAGTTTATAGTGTAATAATTAAATCCATAAAAATATTTAGTGGCCTACAACCAGAATTCAGTTTATTGGGATGCATAACTTGATTGAAAATTTTGTATTAAGGGAAATTTTTGTCATGGAAAATTTAAGGGCCTCAGAAACCAATAGATATCAGATGTAAATATCTATAGACATAAGTTGCCTTTTCTTTTTGAATTTTTGTTTGGATGGATAAAACCCATTGCAAACCTATTATATATACAAGCCCAAAACTTATCCAATTGTTGTTCCTGATCAAGTGAAAAATAATAATAATAATAAGCCCAAAACTTATCAAACAATTCTGCTGAAGGCCAATACAGAACTTTCTTAGGATAATAAAAACATGGAATCAAAAGGCAGGCACTAACTTGTTTGAATCTGGTACACAGCATGACTCAAATATTATAGAAAAAAAAAAAGTAATAATCAATGCTATTATATGTCAATACAATCACAAAGCATTCTAAAATATATGGAACATAAACCCAAAATCGTCATCAAAGTAAAACAATATATAGACCCGATTCCAAACTATAAATTTACCTAATGAAGGGCCTCAAGATGATTTGGAATTAATTACATAGTACGTTATCAGACAAAGAGATGACTTCAACAGAACAATGTAACATTGAAATAATTTGGAATTGAAATTGTCGCCGTGTAATTTGATGCACAAAAATTGTTGATCCATAACTAAGGATATAATTATTTCAAGATATCTTAATCCACGTCAAAAGAAATTAAATATTTCAATAAAAAAAATTGTTCAAAAAAGGCCAAAAACAGGTCAGCACTTGATTTTAAAATTTTTAATTTATTTCTACTGAAAAATAGGACATTTCTGTTCACATAAAAACAGTTTCAAGCCTACCAGAAGCATTGCTTATGAAATGTTGCACCTATTAACAAGTATAGTTCACCAATTAACAAGTATAGTTCACCAGACACCAGACACCAGCCAATGCTGTGATTCTGCAGTACAAACAGAATAACGGTCTCTTAATGACAGAAGTTGTAACTCGTAAGCCCAAAGAGGCAAAGAGTACACTTCTTACTCTATAAATATCGAAACAAAATACAGTTAAAAATGTGGAGAATGAATCAGTAACAACAGATCAATTTATACTTCAGATGACACTCCAAAATAATAATCATTCTTCAACAAGTCAGTTATTCATTGATAGTATACCTCTATTGAAATTGTTGCACAGGATGTGGCCCCAATATCATAACCATATAATAGTCCTCCAAGGGCTGGAAATAGAAATCTGAAATCACAACGGCACTCTTTTTAGTATGAATATAGTGATTTGATTCCAATTTTCTGTTTTGTACACCTAACAATTACATGGCCTGAACATAAAGCTAAGGATAAGGGGGAAAAATTTGAGGTCAAAGGTCAAAGGTCAAAGGTCTATCCTATTGATAGCCTAATAAAAAATACAAATGAATTAAGGAATAACAATTCATAGCATCATAATCTGATCACATGCAATGTATCTCTTTCAACAATTTCAAGCATGGAAGCTTCTACCTGGAAAACATAAAAATCAAGGAAGAACAGTAGTCATATTTCTCTAGGGTGAATATGTTACTATCAATGAGCTTCTATTAGTTTTTGGAAGTTAGGCCACTTTCAAGAAGAAAGGTGCAGATTTTGCATCTTTAACGAAGAAGCATGCATCCATTTAAATTCCAATGAGTTGTGACTGATTACAAAAATATATATAAATATAAATATAAAAAAATTAAAAATAAAAATAAAAAGAAAAAGAAGTTTCTAGCCCTTAAGGACACACTACTCCTCCATTTTGATGTCCACCAACATAGATGATAATGTAAGGACTATCACACTATACTAAGTCTTTGGTATTCCTTGCATCAATCCACTTTTCCAATATCTTGGTTGATTGCACAAGACTTCATCATATGGTAAAAATAGTTAGAGAAGGAGTATCCTCCTTGAATGCCAAAAGTAAAGCTGTAATCCACAGAAGACATCTCTTGGTCCTTGAACAAGTACCCTAGGTGGTTAGCTTAATCTTTAGTTCTTTTCTAGTAGTTGTATTGAGCAATGTATGTTGATAATTTTTTATTTTTTTTAGAATATGTTATATTTATCACCAACAAGACCGTATCTGGGTTAACTTATATGATGTTTAATGAATTCCTTAATTCATAATGATGTCTTATGTATCAGTCCGACGTCCAAAACTTTTGTTGATATTCTCTTTTTAGGTCTCAGAATATCTTTTCCATAACCAAAAGTCAATTAGCAACTATTATTCATTTTCCAATTATACCTTTTGTTGGAAGTCAGCATATTTTGGGTCCTAATTTTATGTTAATTTTTCTTTCTTTCCTTGTATAGTTTCCCTTTCCTAATTGAATGTAGTTTTCTTTTCCTAATTGTATATAGTTTCCTAGTATAGCCTAGACTGAATAATGTATATTGACAAGTTTGTATATTTTGTCACTTAAGAAATAAAATAACTATTGTCATCATGGTATCAGAGCTTAGAGTTTCTAGGTATTTTTTATGGTGACTTTTGTGACTACCGTTCTCTCATTCCAGCAGAATGTTTTCTGGGTGTAATCCCAATTATTTCTCGACCAACAATCTTTTTTGGGAGTGAGAACCCGCCCACTTTTCTTGCTCGTCGGCAGCATCTGGGAAATACCCAAGTTGTTCTTCTTTTCTTGGCAGCAGTTCCTTGCTTCTCCGCAGTGTTTGGGTGAGAACCAAGTTTTTTTTTTTTTTTTTTTCCTTTTAGGCAGCTCCTGGGTGCCAATCCAATATTGTTTCTAGTCAACAGCTGTTTTTGGGTGAAAGATTGAGTTTTCAGCGTGTGCTTTCTATATCCAGCGACACATTCTACTTATCTGACACTCCTTTTTTCTCAGGTGCTTGCTCTGTCATGGTTTAGAGTATTTTGTTGTTTTGTACTCCTAATTGAAGATGTCAGGCGTTAGGGCAAAGATGACAACTCCAGTACCTCGTTGAAATAGGTTCCAAATCAATGGTGTTTTTGAAGACCCTCCCATTGCAGATTACAACTCATAAATTAAATTTCAAAACTTTTCTACCATGGTCACGATCTGTGAAGTCCCATGCTCTTTATATGACAAAATTAAAACCTTAAATCCCGTCTTTTTTTTTTTAACCACCAAAAAGGAACAAATACATATTACTCTCCAAGTTACCCAGAAAACACATTCCCTTAATAATGCAACTCAAAAACTACCAATAGAAAGGCCTAGGGAAAAAAATTGGCAAGCATCTCACCCACGAAAGCATCTCTCATATAGATTAAGATGCATCTATTCTGCACATGTTCTAAGGATGGAGGTCTTTATTCTAATAAGACCTACAAGAACTCCTATTTTCAATGTAAAATAACTTAATTGGTGAATAAACTTAAATAAAAAATCAAACAAATAAATTAGCAGTGAACTTCTACATGAAACACTCCACTAATTACATATCAGATTTGTTTTCTTACTCCTAGTCCAAGTCGGTCTGAATTCCTGAACTTACATCTGGCATCATACAATCAAATGTTTATTTTTAATTTTAGTAAAATAAGATGGGGAATCTAACAGTTATTTGCACAGTCTCCTTTTCTATACTAATTCAATAGCCAAAATTTTTGGCACTTGGGGTGACTTCTCAATCCAAATATTGAAATCGTATTAGTAGTGAAAGCACAAGATTTAGCTATATACATATATGGAAATGTATGGCTGTTTTGATATGCACACTTTTGTTTTTAATAAATAAATCAAAACACAAGGGCATAACATATTGAATAAAAACTTACGGGAGAATAGCTGCAGGAGAAGAATAGTTCTCAGAAGGGTGTATTCCATTAATAAGAGGTTCTTCAGCATCACCAATCTCAGCAGAAGACTTCCCTACCTAAACAACCAATAATGCATTAATTAACAAGCTTAGTTTTTTTTAACTTTTAACATCAAAAACCAACTAAAAATCCCCGTTTCTGTTGCTAAGAAAATAATATAATCACAAAGTTTTGTGGGCACTAGTCAGCTAATAAGCTGGTACAGTCTCTTCTCGTCGTACAAGAGGTCTTAGGTTCAAATCTAATCAGCTTAGCTGATAAGAGTGGGAAGGGGTTGTCTTCTGTTTTAAATTCTTGGAACTTAAATCTACATTCAACCTAGCCTAAAATTCTAACTAAAACTGGGGGAAAAAAATAATAATAAAAATAAAAAAATAAGAAGTGAAAGGATTTGAAACCCGTTAAAATCTTGTTTAAACAAAATAAGAAAAAATGTGACCGCAAGTAAGCAAAACAAATTAAGAGAAATGTGAAAAGCAATAATAATAATAATAAAAATAAAAAATAAAAAATAAAAAGTGAAAGAAATGGAACCTTTGCAATAGAGGAGAGAGTTAGGCGGTTGGAATCAGACTCCATGATTGATTCTCCACTTCTGAAAAAAAAGAGTGATAAACTTGTTAACCGAAAATAGCAATTGATTTCATTTCATTTGAAATATAAATGGTAATTTTTTTCTCTTTCATTTAACCTTTTAGTTTTGTTTTGTTTCTCTTATCAGATTCTGAGAATTAGGGTTTCAGAATTGAGTTTGGGGATTTTATTTATCAAGGGAAGAATGGAGGTTATTGAAGAGAGGTTAGTTGGTTTTGGTTTCACATTCTGGTCTCAACTTGGACCCAAGTACGAGACGTTGGACTGTTGGAGGTAAGATAACAACTGTATTGAAAAACAAATAAATCCAACGAACATTTTAGACTGCGTCGGTGTAGATCGAGTAAATGAGTTATTATCCGAATGATACGGTAAATGAGTTATTATAGACGCAAATAATATGGAATGACGTGGTTCCTACCACGTTATTTTGGTTGAAATTTAGACATTGGATTGTGCAGCATTAGTGTTGATTAAATAATCTAATTTTCTAATATTAATTGATATGTTTTTCTGAGTCATGATATACAACTCAAATGATGTGGTAATTGAGTTGTCATTACCACACACAACATGAGATGATGTAGTTAATGAAAAAATCAGTTGCCACATTACTTGGGTTGAAATTTAAACTAAATTTTTGGATCGTTTGACATCAGTGTTGTTTTTCGGTATTAAAGATATAAAAATTTACATCAATTTCTAATCATTAATGACATAATAAGTGATTTATGACCATTTTCAATTGGTAAATTAGAATAAGATTTGTATGATTTGATTTTGTTTATCAAATTGCTCTCCAACTACTCCTATTTTAAATCATTTTTATTGTACCTAACCTAACACAAGATAAGATTTGAATTTGTTAATACCTCTGATTCCTATCTTATATCAAGGTCAAGTACAATAATGAAGCTCTTATTAAAATTAAAAGTCCATTTACTTAGAACTTTAGAAGTGTCTCCTTTTTGTTCCCGTTTAATATATTTTCTTTAAAATAAATAAATTAAAAAAAAAAAAAAAAAAGACCTAAATGTCAATGGATGGATACTAGATTACTAGGTAGATTTCAAAATACAAAACTTTACTATACTGCAATTTCACATGATAAATTAAAGACTCTTATCACTGGATCCGGGTCAAGTATTCGGGTTTGGATCGAATCGAAGCTTTCCAAATTCCACCTAACCCGATTAATAACTGTAAGTCATATCAGAGGATAACAACCAGTTTGAAATTTGGCTGCATTTTATTAAAACATTGAAAGCTCTTTTATTCATTAAATTAATACAACCACCCAATCCAATATTGGACACAAACCTCAACTTCATACTTGTTATCTTCTCCTTCACTCAACCATCAGTCGCTTATTTTGCAGCTCATAAATAAATCACAAGGTAGTTTTCGAATGCCACACAATCCAAAAAATTAACCCGAGATTGAATTTTGGATTGTATAGTTAATCTACCTAACCTACTCTTACTACAACACAGGATATTTCTAGAGTGTACCAATAACTCCAAGATTCCTTCTCTTTCACTATCTCTCAAGGTTTCAAAATTCTGGTAATTGCAGCCCCTATTATCCACCATACAAGATCAATCCAATTTATATACTGAATACTGCCGACAGGACAGGCTTGGAGAAAAAAATATATTAGTTCATTATTTTATCACAACAAAAACTCACTTGAAAACATGAAAAATGAGCTACATCAATCAGAATATGAATAGGGTAATCCACAGTTTTCTTGTGGTACACAAATGCAAAAATTCTACAGCTTTAAACAAGTACCAAGACATTTTATTCATTGGAATGGAACTTAAAATCTAACAATTTGCAAGTTTACACAAAGTTGAAGACGAAGAAATCACTCCGCCTTGGTAGGTTGCCAAGGTTGGTACCTGGACCAGTCTCTCTGCCCAGGATTGAGGGTGTGTCCCTTAGAATGGTAGATATACTCATCGCCCTCTCCAGATAAGTTTTGCTTGTGCTCAATCCCATACCTCTTCGGTTTCAACATCAGAAGCTGCAACAAATGCATTTTCTTTAATATACACAAACAAACAAACATGCACGCATCACATGACACATGGTATCAATTAATATTTCAAAATAGGACTTGCCTCATCTCCAGTGTGATCAGTTATAAAGTGGAGCCAACCATGCCATTCTGCCGGTACCTGAGAGGCATTGTAGCGACTCTTCTCTGCATATTCAACCCACCTATGTCTTCCTGAAAAATGCCACAGCAAGTCAGAAGTTTAGTAAAGGTACACAAGACAGGATCGGGTTAACATCATTCTGAGGTTTTATGGGAAACGTGCAGTTATTCTTTGGGGAGTGGATAGTCTCGGCTTGACACTAATATATAGTTAAAAGTTAAAGCTGCACCAGATATTCACACCTAAAGTAGAAACACGAAAAAGAGCACCACAATTGGCATTTAGTCAATCGCAAGCATCAATTTAATAGCAAGTGCAAACCAAACCTCTAATTTGTATTTTTATTACAGACTATCTTCCCCTACCTTTTTTTCAGAAAGAGAATATGAACAATTGGTATAAGAAAAATGGTTACTCAGGTCAATTCATATGCCTTGGACAAGTCCATTTGTTTTGTGAAATAATCAGATCAGGATAAATTAAATAAATCGAAATCCTTCTCACGAGAAAGTTAATACTCTTTTACTCCAAAACAAAGTTAAGGACTAGCAAATAAATGCACCCATTTAGAATTGGTTTGGAGTATTTGCACATCCCATGAAAACCTAATCATTTTTGTTTTGTCCAAACGTAATATCCGATAAGAGTCTCTAAGTGTCATACGTATCATAACTCAATTGTGCGAAACAGAACAGAACAAAAGAGAAAATTTCAGATTTTCTTGCTCTCCACAATATTTAATACATAAAACAAATGATAGGATATTCAAAACGGAAGTCTTTATCTTGAATCTGATATTCTTCATATAGTCAAAATAAAAATTGCTACATGATTTTAAAATCTGTTATACACAATCCATGATCAGATACATATTGAAGAATCTTGATCAAACAGTGCCAAAACCAATGGCAGTGTGCATATAGGAACAGTCGGTACAAATTCATAAAAATGACTTGAGTGGGGAATAGAGGTGGTGCAACCATACTGTAAGATGATCATAGTTTTTCAACATTTTCAGTGAAAACTAATACTGCAAGAATAACATAGCGTATCAAATGAAGAATGAAAAGAAACACTAACCATATTGAGTGTTTCCCAGTTTCTCATAATATTTGTTACCAAATTTATCAACTCCAACAAGGTTTGCCCCTATATTGTGTAATTTGGTTTGCCTGTATCAATCAAATAAATATACATGATGATGCTAGAGATTAAGATTTAAGATTTGAATAGTAATGTTATCGAGCAAAAAATTATATTAAGGAATTTACTTGGTGGAGGCAGCCATTATTAAAATTCCTAACTCAACGTTATATAGAGAAATTAATTAAGAAGCAGGAATGGACCACCAAATGATACAGTATAAATGTAAAACAAGGCACATAGAAGCCTACATGATAAGGACACCTTATGTTAGCACTTTCATTCATGAATCAAGATACGCACCCACTGACATATGAACACATCAGTAACAATGATTTGAATACCAGAATTTATTTTATTCTGAAGTGGCTCCATTCATAACACCTGTTAATCATTATCCGCGGCCTTAATGCATAACATGGATAAGCTATTGCCAATCTACTAGAAAAATACAAATGCACACAAGGTGTAGCCTAATAAAATGCATGTGGTGGTGGGTTCAGAGAACTTCAAGACATATACATGTTTACCTATCAGTATGACTGTATGAGAGATATACTTTTCTAAGGAAAAAGCCAATCTTCTATAATGCCCTTAATTGACCATCTATATCAAATTTCCGCATAACAATTGAACTTAATTAAAAGTGATCAGATACAGGTATGGATTTGCAATATGACATAAAATACTCTAAGATATGACACTTTCTTCACTTTCATGTTCAGATTGAAATATTTGTAAAGAAATTCAATCCAAATTTCCATAGTGTGATAGTGTACACCACAAAGTTTCAGTTGAAACTAAAAAAAGATTGGAGACTAGTTATAGCCTTATAGGGGCCGGATTGGACTGAGGAGGGGATATAATTGAGAAATCCAGTGTTTGGGGTCTTGGAGGAACAGGATATAACCTTCCCCAACAATGAATTTAAAACCCAATATGAATAGGTATGGGAAAGTGAAACCCACACCTACCTGTTGTTTCAAGTTTCAACATAATCCACAGTTGTGGGATTGAAGAAGGGTTAAAAGCAGCTTCTCTCTCTTCCTGGGTTATAAGCTCTCTCTCTCTCTCTCTCCTCAGCATTCTAACTCTCCTCTGAAATCTATACAATCCTATCATGCACCAAACTCAAGACAAGAGTACATCCAATTCAATCTCACCATGCATCAAACTTGGGACTTGATCACACTGAATCTACTCCAGTCCGTTATACCAAAAGGAGCCCAAGGGAGCTCACCTAAGCTGAATTGCATTGCATCTACAAAGTCCTTGTTTTCATATTGTCTTCACAGTTCACACTTCAAATTCTACCTAAACTTATATTGTCTTCAACAAGCTAGATAATATAACAATTCAAAAATCAATCTTTCCTCAAGCATATCACTCTCCCTCTATATCCCAAAGCATTAGTAATAGTATATGAGAATAGAGCATTTGCAGGAACTAGGAAGTCACATGAAGCAAAGGCACCACAAGAGCAAAGAAGATGATCAGCTAAACGAAATTGGCTTATTGCAACAGAGGCCGGAGACACATTGGCTTATTTTTCCACTAATGTGATCCCCGTAACTGTTTTCATTTTTATTCACAGAAGAGCTGAACTTCAGGTAGCCTTAGGGTATTCAAATCACATAATCTTAATCAATCGTTGAAGATAGGGCACGCAAACAATTCATATTCCATATCTTCGATCCAGAATCAGAATCCAAGCAAATGAATGTGAAAATATTATCCCACGTTAACAAAAAAAAAAAAAAAAAACCTAAAAGAGTATTAGCGAAGATATTCGACTTACAAGAGATTTCCATCGGGAAGGCACCTACTGAAAAACATAATAAATACATAATTGCAATCAGTAAGCTTCGAAAACACTCAAATTAATCCCTTAAAAGTTAGAATTTCACATAAAAACAAACATCCAAATTCAAAATGAAATGATAAATAATTAATTGAATCATTTGATGATGAAATTGAACAAGTAGATACAGAGAGACTCACAAGTAGCCTTCTTCTTTGAGCCCTCGCAAGAAGGTACCCAGACCTCTCTCTCTGATCGCCTTCAATGCGCTCTTCACCACTGTCGACGCCATATCTCTCTACTCTCTCTCTCTCTCTCTCTCTCCTCTGTTTCACTTCTTTATAGTTTTTTTGGGAAAATTGCACAAATTCCTACAAGTTTAACCATTAGATGCAACTTTTGTTGAAATCGCACATACTTCCCTTGCTTTTAATTGAATAATTGTTTTTCTAGCTTTAAAATTTAAAATAACTAAATTACCCTGAATTAATTATTTTATTATAATAATTATTATATTTAAAGATTTTATAATAATAAAATTAATTAAATAACCATTTTTTCTATTTATCGTTTAAATGAAAAAAATGGTTAGTTAATTAATTTTAATATAAAAAAATACTCAAATATAATAATTATTATGATAAAATAATTAATTCATAGGTAATTTAGTTATTTTAAATTTTAAGGCTAGACAAACAATTTGTCAATTAAAATTAAGGGAAGAATGTGCAATTTTGACGAAAGTTGTATCTGAGTGCAATATCAGTTAAACTCATAGGAAGTTTCTGCAATTTGCCTTAGATTTTTTTCACTCTCTTGTCTCTCCTATTTTTCTCTTTTTTGAAATAATTTTCTTTTAAAAAAGGCTTAATTGCACAAACATCACCTAAGTTTCGATGAAATTGCACTCATAAGCAACATTTTCGTTTATTGCACAAACATCCCCTATAAAACGTTGACCAAAATGGAATGACGAAAATACCCTTACACGAAATTATCAATCCCCCCCCACCCCTTACACGAAAACATCACCTAAGTTTCGACGAAATTGCACTCATATGGAACCTCTTCATTTATTGCACAAACATCCTTTATAAAACGTTAAGCAAAAGAGAATGACGAAAATACCCTTACACGAAATTATCAATCCCTCCCCTCTCTCCGAGCTTTGCCCTTAGATAAACTGTTCCCTCTATTCTCTATAATAGCAAATCAACGTCAATGAGTTTTAAGGGTATTTTCGTCATTCCCTTTTGGTCAACGTTTGGTCAACGTTTTACAGGGGATGTTTGTGCAATAAATGGAAAGGTTGACTATAAGTGCAATTTCGTCGAAACTTAGGTGATGTTTGTGCAATTAAGCCTAAAAAAACAATTAATTATGGGATTTTAGCCAAATTAACCATATTTTCAGTTCAAATTTCATAATTACCCTTCCATTGAAAAAGTTGCAAAAATGACCCATTCTTCCCAAAATTCTCTCACTTAAGAATCGTTTGTTTTTTGCACTTACAACTTAACGGGTATGAATTAAAACTATTAAGTTGTTTTGTTTGGTTTTTTTAAGCGGTAAAAAAACTTTAAAATATCAACAACAAAAAAAAAACATAAAATAAAAAGTAAAAAATCTCGACTTTTCACTTAATTGCAAATAACTGGATTACATTTTATTTTTCTTCTAAGATTATTTTCTTAGATATAACATATTTCCAATTTTATAATAATGTTATATCATACAAATTTTTTTCTTTTAACTTATTACTTATGATGCACATCACCTCTTAACAAAAATGGTAATTGAAACTTCCTTCTATAGCAATGGTGAAGGGTTTGAGTCCCACAATGCGCATGCCATAAGCATGTGTGGAGAGTTTTCTTCTGGTTTATGGGAGTAGTTATCCGGGTTGTACATGTATTGTCTTATCTTAGCAGGACCCAACAATTATATTGAATAGTTGTAATTTGTAATACTTCAAAAAAACAAAAAAAATAAATAAATAAATAAATATTACTTATGATAAACAACTTTTTTAAAAATAAAAAATAAAAACATTAATCATATCGTCACCTTCAATACCATTGTTGAACCTTCAATTTTTTTCATTATTTTTTTGTAAAATCTAAACTATTGCCCTCAAGGGCGTAACTCAGCTGGTAGATGGACGAGCTTGGGGCTTAGGCAAATGACTTCCAAGTCAATGGTTCGAAAAACTTCAAAAAAAATACCTGGTCTAAATAGGTGGATAAAAAGATACTTTCTGAAGAAAAAAAATCATTATTTATCATATATTTTTTAAAACAATTATTTATTATATATTAATCCTGAATAATACATTATCAATATTACATAAAATTGGTTTAGGATTTGTTAAATTATTTTTGTTTAGTTTTTTGTATAATATAAAATGAAAATACATATCGATTAACCGTAACAATGGTATTAATGTCAAATTACTTGTTTTCAAACCATTTTATCTTTTAAAAATAAATAAAGAATAAATAAAAAATAAAAAAGTTGACACGATATCTAGATGTGATAAAAATAAAAAGCAAATATGTCTTTCAGTTTCTATTCGGTCTTCAGTAAAATTAAGGATCGTTTAGCTTATGGACAAAAAAACAAACGACTCATTAATTCATCAAAGGATTAAAATCATAAACCACCCCTGACTTTCCAACTATTGTTGGATGGGTAGACAAAGATGCGTTTATTCAAAAATATCCCCTTAGTTCTAACGGTGTTTAGGGTTCTATTAAATTGACTAGAGTTGACCATATTAAAAAACTATTATGCCCTTAACATTTTCTAAAAAAGACTATTATGTCCTAAATTCTAACTTTTCTCTCAACGATATTTTAGATTTTTTTTCTAATCATATTTAGATCGACTAGAATTGACTGTATTAAAAGACTATTACACCCTTAACATTTTCCGGAAAATACTATTATGCCCGTAAAATATAACTTCTCTGTCAATAATATTTTAGATTTTTTTTCTAATCATGTTTAGATTGACTAGAGTTTACCATATTAAAAGACAATTACACTTATATTTTTCGGAAAAAAAAAACTATTATGCTTGTAAAATCTAACTTCTCTCTCAATAATATTTAGACTTTTGTTCTAATCATATTTAGATTGACTAGAGTTGACCATATAAAAAGACTATTACACCATTAACATTTTTCCGAAAAGATTATTATGCCCCTAAATTATTACTTCTAAATTATTACTTCACTCTCAATAATATTTTACAATAATATTTTAGAATTTTTTCTAATGAGATTTATATTTTTTCTAATCAGGATCTCCACCGTTGATGGAGATTACATCAATTTATCAAATTGTGGAGATCGTGCGATCTCCATTGCAAGATCCCCATCAACAGTTAAGATGGAGAAGGAAGGGATTGATTTTTTTATTTACTATTTTATTTATTTTTTGTTATGGATATATGGAAATTACAAGTTCAATTTGCTCTAATTACCCTCACAGAACTCATAATGTCATTATAACGTAAAAGATGATTTTAAATAAAACATATTTATCTATCTATAAAACAATAGTTGAAAGTTCAATGGAGATTTTTTTATTTTTAAAACTTTATCAACCAAGATGTAAGAAACAAAAAAAAGTATAAGACACCATTTGAATCACTTCAATGAAATAGTAAAATTTTTTTTTTCCTCTAAAACATTTTCCTCCTTATTTTCTTTTGAAGTATCAAAAGTTTTGGAGAAAATTATATAAAGTTGTGAAAAGGTAAGTATTGAATAAAAGAAATTTCTCTTCCTCACAATCAATAATTTAATGGAAATCACATATGTACTTTTTAGAAGTTTTTTCGATGAAAACCCACTCAAACATAAAACATGAAAATTGTCCTTCGAGTCACCCGAAACATAATTTTCGTGCTTCGGGTCATTTTGTTTGAAATGTTACAGTTTTTATGGTTTGATAATATATGTTAAAAAAAATTAGGAATGATGATGACAAGTGTACAATTGTTTTGAATTAGGGTGGATAGTGGAAAAGTGATCGCGGTGTATATTGACATGGAGGTCAAAAAGCAAGCAATTTTGATTTTTCAATGAATGCAAATTATGATCAGTTATTAGATAAGGTGTACCGCATCACTATGATTGATAAAAATCATTATAAGGTCAGTTTGACGACTGTTACACAAACCATTCGTCTTAGCATGCCTATTGAGATTGTTGATGTGTGGTGAAAAGTCTTTTTCACTTGTTAGTGTTCACCACTGCAGCAAGAAATATGTATTGCAATAAAAGTAAATGAATGAGACTTGGTTATGATAGACACCACAACAAGCAATAAACACTACAACAGTAGTAAATGAATGAGACTTGACTTTAATAGACACTAAAACAAGCAATAGGCACTGCAACAAGAACAATCACCTTATTCATTTAAATTCTTTTTTAATATATTATATATATTCATGGGAATTGAGATCTGTCATCATGTACAACCCTCTTCCGAGTTATGGTTATTGGAAATATCTTTAGCTTTTTCTTCTACCTTTTTTCTCTCCACTTGAGCCTAACATAAATTTATATAGAAAAATCATTTGATTTAGTCATGTTGTATTCTCCAAAGAATGCAAAATTTAAAATTTCATGTGAGCATTACCTTCAATTTCTAAAGACTCTAAATCAAAAGTTGGATTAAGGGGTGAATCTTAATCAATTTGTTGTTGTTGTGGAGTTGTTAATGTTTGACGTAATTGTATTGTACGATGTGAAGCTTCCTTATGAACTTTGTATTTACCTCTTTTAGCCATGACTAGTTGTTAAACATTCATTATTGATATTCATACAACAAAATATAAGTGGAAAAAAAATATTTTGTAAGCTAAGGAAAAAAAATATGCTAGTATAAAATTTAACCAAAAAAAAAACTAAGTTTAGATACATTGTATACATACATTTTAATATTAATCATATCCATAAAACAATATTACAAACTTTACTTGAAATAATAAACAATAAATTGTTTAATACCAATAAAAGTTGTTAAATTTCACTCCACATCCATATTTTCTTCAACATTCTTGCTCCATTTTATTTCATCTTCATGGTTGTCATCTAAGTTAGCATTTGTATTAGTGCATTGCATTTGTTCTTCTTAATATTGGTCTCATTCATCAATAATCATCTTATAAAGATTTCAAGGCTTGATTTCAATCGATGCATTATATGTAGGATTTTTAATCTCATTCACATAATATACTTGAATCGCTTAGGATGCTAACACAAAAGGCTTATAAGTATTGAACATTTTCCTTAGTATTAAGAATAATATTCTCACAAAGCTCTTGGTCTGTTTTCTTTGCATAATATGGATATGCTAACTTCTTTTTCGTACTTTATCCAGTCATGTAAGCATATGCTTAAAAGTCATTGATCATCCACAAAATTGCAGGCTTTGAAGACTTCGTTTGAAAATTTTGTCGTGTTTCAATGATATATGTATTAACTTTATTCTTCTATAATTTATTCAAGTCATAAATCAAATGTCTCAAATATACATCGATGTCACTACCTTAACCATTTGGAACTGGTATAAATAAAGACATAAATGTATGTGATTCTTTTATACACATCCAAAGAAGAATGTTATATAGAAAAAGAATATATGTCCAAAAACTGTGCTCAACATTCATGTAACCAAAAGGATTGAACCCATCAATAGCAAAACATAACCATACATGTCAAGGTTAAAAAATGTCTCATAATTTACACAAAAAATTTTGAAACTTCGGAATCTGTCGGATGCCTTAACAACTCATCATTTACTCAATTTTCAAAATATCGTCTCATACTAAAGGTGTAATTCGACTTAGACAATCCAGACCCGATCTAAAATTTTAGATAAAAAATTATATGAATCTGTAGTCATTCGTATTCGATTTTCGGATACGAAAGGTTAAAACTAATATTCGGATTCAAATTTATTATTTTGCGATAGTGGAGAACACATCAAAGCAGTTATCTTGTGTTTTCCATCATGGCATGTGATCTACTTGTTAGAATTTTCTAAATTAATTGGTAACAATTGAGTTTTTTGGTTTCCTAATACTAGTTGAACTATAACTTAACTAAATTGCTTGAATGCCCAATATGTTATTGTGATTATAACTGAATATTGGGTTTAGTGTATTTAATGGGTTTTAGACCCAATTATATTGTTGTGATGTTTTAATGTAGGTCTAAGGTAATGGGCTTTGTGATGGGTGGACCTAAAACTGAATAGGGCTTGGTATAAAACATTAAGGCTAGATCCTCTAACCTTTTCCTATATAAATACATATAGTCACATTGAAACTATATTGTAAGGGTTTTAAGGAAGTAGGCAGAGGAAGACCTAATCTGAGTGTGAGCAATTGTTCATACGGATCTACAATTCTTTTCGTAAGTTATCATGGATTCAAGATGTATGTTTTCTATTCATCCTAAATTTAATTTATCCGTTTAATGTGTTCTAATTGTTGTGTGTATTATCGATTTTATAACATGTGGTATCAGAGCCTTCACACAATCAATTAGAACCCTAAATATTTTCTTTGATGAATATGCGTCATACTCGGTTAGATTCGCTTTGCAAATTGAATTAGTGTGTTGGTTTGTTTTTCCGCTTTAGTTTGTCTCATGTGTTGTTATTTACAAATGCAGTAATGCAACCTAAAAAACTTGAAATTTTAGAAAATTTTACAGATTCCAAAAATCTAGCACTATAAGATATCCAACTTCTAACACCAATACACTTGTTTATTCCTTATCATAATTGGCTCCCAAATAAACTCAACATTTTAATCAAGTAAAACTATGACTACTGTTGGATATATAAAAAATAAAAATAAAAATAAAAAAACCTCAAGTTTATGTCTTTAAATTTTCTAAACAACAAAACAGAAAAAAAAAAAATTTCAAATTAAACCAAAATTGAGGAAAAAAAATGTAATAAAAAACACAAAAACAGAGGCTACAATTAATGGACAAACCGGTGCATTGTCCTTCAAACTCCTTCAAACCGGTGCATTGCAGTTCTATTTCATCCCTTGCCTTCTATAACTCCTCGCATTGTCGATCCTTTTCAACTAGAGTCTCATTTAGCTTCCTCAACTCCTCCTCCTCGCTCAAGGCCCGCTCCTCCATCTCTTTGTTGGCCTTGTCGAGCCTATCACAATCTTTCCTGAGAGAATTACTAGTCTTTTGGAGCTTCGCGCATCTCTCTCTACTGGTCATAAACTTTTTCCTCAAGTGCAACTGCACCTATAGAGTCTACAAAATAAAAGTCATATGAACATTCACCAATTATAAACCAAAAAAAAAAAGAGGAGAATCACCTGAAAAGTGGAGAGCAGACCCGCCTCGACTGCATTCTCGGTCTTCTTTCCCTTAAGATATTTTTCGTCGAATGGGAAAAGGAGGTTGTCCGACTTTTTCAAAAAGCTATTCGGTTCTTTGAAAATAGAAACCCCAACTGGGAACAATTAGGGGTGGGCAAAAAAGCCCCTACACCGTAAACCGAACTGAACCAAACCAAACCGCTTGGTTTGGTCTGGTTTTGTACTTAAAAAAAAAACCGTATTGATTTTAGTAAAACCGTATAGTTCGGTCCGGTCCGGTCCGGTCTATGGTCCAAGTATATTAAACCTGGACCGGACCGTAAACCGAATACTTTTAGTATTACTGTTATATGTCACATCCAAAACATTTTAATAAAATTGTAAAAATAAAAGGTTAAAGTCAAAAACCCTAATTTATTATTTCATATTTGTTTTTTTTTTGGACACCAACCGTACAAGTTCGTACAAAATGAAAATCTCCATTTCAATTTGTTTCCATTATTTTACAAATTTATCACTATTAATAATAAATATTAATAATACTAAACTAAATCGGTGCAATTTTCATGATTTAGTTGTAAATTTTTTTTGACTTGCATACATTCAATTCCATTGTCATGATTATAGCAATAGCAAGTGATTTTATTTATTATTATTTTTTCTACTTCTAGAAATTCTACACAACACTTTATTTTTACTTTTATTTTTATTACTCTTTTAGCTTTTGTTAGTTTAATTAATCGTACGTAATAGTAAGTTGCATGTCTTGTTAATTGATCGCTTTATCATGCCATATATATTTTTAAATAGTCAAGTATTTGGATTTCAAGTCAAAAACCATTAGACCGAACAAGACCAAACCGAATAAATATAATTTGGTCTGGTCCGATCTGAAAAAAAAAAAAAAATGGTCCAAACTGGTCATATTTTTCAAAAGACCGGAATTTTTGGTTTTGTTCGGTTCTAGTTGAAACTGAACCAAACCGAACCGTGTCTAGCCCTAAGAATAGTATCAAAGTCGAGTCGGGCCCTATTGCTGCGACTTCGACAGCTTTCCCTTTAGGATCGGCCTTATCAGCCTTCCTCTTCTTTATCCTCCTCGGGGGACTTGACTCCGGAGGAGAGTCAAAGGCAGTCTCATCGGCTATGACGATCGCTTTTTCCTTCAACACCTCAATCGTTGCCTTCTTCTTCATTGTAGCTGCTTGTCTCTTGGTCATGGCCTCATTCTAGAGCTTCAATGCCATATCAGGATTGGGTAGGTTGAACTTGACATTCAACATCAACTTGTCTACGAAACGACATTCGTCGTCAATTATATGGGTTAAAATTTTTTTATCACAAATAATCTCAAACCCCCTTCTAATCCAAACGTATGACACTATATCCTTCACAAAAGGATACAGTGTGTGTTACGCATTCCACGTCGAATGAACCCATAAGGAGTTAGATCTAAGGTTACCTTCTAACAACAACACCTTCCAACTCCTCTTTTTGGTAGGTATTGCTAATACGTTGTTAGTGCGCTTGACAGCCTTTGCAAAAGGCCCATAGATCAATTGACCATTTGCAAAGAAGAAAGTGTCATTTCAACTCCTATCATTGGTTGTCAAGTCTGAAATGAGGCGACTCATGCCAGACCTTAAACACGGTGTGAATCGACTCTTCTCATATATATGCTGCTTCAGGAAATAGTTACATAAAAGCGAGCCTAACCCAAATTTCAACTCTTTCTTCTCACGAAGGATAATTAAACTTAATAAGATCCTCTAACTATTTGGCATTAACTTACCAAGCGCGATGTCTTAGTACACTAGTAGCTGTCGAGCCAAGGAAGGAACGCTACTATCGTTGATTGTACTTATAAAAACACGTCCATCCTGGGATAGCCCAGTTTGCTCGTTCATGCTCCTTTGCAGCACATAATTCGATAAACTCGGGTATGTTGTACATCGTCCTCAATTGGTCCATGTCGTCATCTTTAAGCACGTTTGCTGAGTTATCACCAACTAAAATACCCAAAGACTTACCCGAGCAGGATGGCTCCTCGATATCTATGTATTCCGAAAAACTAATAGGGCCTGCTACAGCTCTTACGACCCTAGTCTCCAATAGACCTAAACTGTTTATCTGTACGACGTCTGATGGATCAGTTACAAAGACCTGTTGTTTGACAACTCTGGTGTCGAACATAACGCCCTCTTTGACGTCATTCCCTGAAATACTAGAAGTCTAGGTATAAATTGGATCAGAAGTCGTGCCTTCACTTGACTTGATGCCTCCAAAAGTTGACAAATGCAAAAGATGCAAGTGTCAAGCAAAAAACTAAAGTTTAAAATCAAAACCTAAGATTGAAAATCAAAAACTAAGGTTTTCCACAGGCAATCAAAACCTAGGAGTCAATAAGATCAGATCAACCTGACGAATCTCAACAAAATTTAGTTGAACGACTACCAAATCTAAAGTCATACGACGATACGACAACCTTAAACAAATCAATATCAAAAAGCATCACCTAAACGGATTTAATCTAGTTGCAAACTGATTTTTTCAAAACCCAAAATGAAAAACAACAAAGAAGGCAAGTGTTATTTCTAGGTATATCCCTAAAATTAACTTCATTAGTTTCCTACACGTGTAGAAAACTCGTACAAATAAAAACAAACAAGAATGAAATAAATTTTGCTTACCTTGCAAGAGATTTGAATTGGAATCAATTGAAGAAAAGAGTTGGGCTTGACAAGAATCCGTAGGTTCTTTGGAAAGTATTCGAAGTTTTCAGATGAGTTTCACAAGCAAATGAAGAGTCATGAATAAGTTGAAAAGTTTGATTTATAAATCACGGCTTTAACCACGATTTTTAACCATAGTTGCCACGTGTCATAACCGTCGCAGTTACTAACTAACCAAGGAAGCTGCCGCAGTTAATTTGAAATTCAACTCAATCGAAAGTGCACCAAAAACGAGGCGTTACGTCAGCCTTAGGGAATTGAACCACTTCAATCCCATCGATTAGACTTCCCATTCTTAAGGCATACGAAATGTTCAACAACTATGTCGTTGCAAAGATAAGTCAGCTTCGTCCAAATATCCACCTATTCGACTACTTGTCGAACTCGTGTTTGACTTGACAAAGGCACATTTCAAGGATTTATCCTGTAACATTGGCTCAAAATGACACCTTGTCGAACCTATGCCCGACTCAATGAAGATTCACACTATTTAACTTGGAGACTTCCTATTTAGAGAGTAGATGACAAACTGTGGTAGCCAAAAATAACTCTTAGGCCCAAACGCTAAAACCCACAACCAACCGGGTTGGGTTCGGACATGATCCATTCAATATAGGTCGACTGTATTTGAGCTCCATTTGACTAAGTTTCAATGTTACTAGTTAAACTCTATCAAGTGAGTTTGAACTAGTCAAATATCATGCAATCCCAAGAAATCCGATCGAGATTTCCGGGATATCATTTAGCCAACCTCCATGATCAGTTTCCATATGAGACCTATAAATAGGACCTCTCATGCATGAGGAAGGGATTCAGATTTTCCTCCTATCTCTAAAGCTCTTATGTGCCGAAATTCTGCTAAAATACCAACTCTGGCCACCAGAATACGTTAACTCAGTCACTTTGCGATATCCTTTACTTTCACGCTTAGCCTAAGCGCACCTAAGGCTAAAAACTATCACCACCCCCTTTTCTCTTTTATTTCTTTTTGTTTTTTCTGTTTGTTTTCATCTCTTTTGTAGGTTTTAGAAGCGGTCGATACGTCCGATTCAATAGGTTAGAACCAAGTTGATTGAGCCTAACTTGAATCCAACCCAAACTACACTAATTGTAGATCGACCATCTACATCTTTTATCATTTATTTGCTATATTATTTGAGTTAATTTAATGTTTTTTTTTAGGAATTTGTTTGAGTTAATTTTTTGCGTAGTGTAATTAGGAAGAAAAATAGTTTTTAAAAATATATATATATATTAGGAAGAAAAATGATGGTGTTGGATAGGCTGTGATTGGGGATTTGGGGTTTGTATAATCAATTGGGCTTAGCGCTTTGAGACACGTGGCGACTTCCGATTGGGAATGGTGACGCCAAACCCATATATATATAACACCGATATATTACTGTCTCCTTGAAGCAAAACCAGGCCTTTCTTTTTTCATTATTTAACCGGTAGAGATCTTTCGAGTCAGGTAACTCTTTTTTTTCCTTCAATTCTACTTGTTTAATTATTATTATTATAATTTTTCATGAATATGGAAGCATTGAGAATTCAGGATTACGCTAGATTTTTATTTATTTATTTATTTTTTCAATTTGGATGATAAGATTGGGATTTTCAATTTTCCTCAACTTTCTCAGTAGCCAAACAAAAACGGATTTTGAATAATTTGTGAATTGGTATTTTGGTTGTAACAGCGAAATGATGAGGCTGCAAACATATGCGGGGTTTAGTTTGTTGGGTGCTTTAGCAGTTATATACCATGCATTTAACAGTAGAAGGCAATTTTACCCTTCAATGGTTTACTTATCAACTTCTAAGATCAGTTTGGTGTTGCTTCTCAATATGGGTTTGGTAATTATGTGCATTTTGTGGCAATTGATCAAACGTATCTTCCTCGGTCATCTCCGGGAAGCTGAGGTTGAGAGATTGAATGAGCAGTCTAGGAGGGAGATTATGGAAATCCTCTTTGCTATCACTATTTTTCGACAGGACTTTTCGGTTTCTTTCCTTGCTATGGTCACTACCTTGTTGTTGATCAAGGCTTTGCATTGGCTGGCTCAGAAACGGGTCGAATACATTGAGACTACCCCCACTGTCCCCATGCGGTCTCACATTCGGATTGTTTCTTTTATGGGTTTCCTACTTCTTCTGGATTGCCTGTTTTTGTACAGTTCCGTCAAGTTTCTGCTACGAACGCGCCAAGCTTCTGTTTCTCTCTTCTTTTCATTTGAGTAAGTAGTTTATGCTAATGCATTGTTATAATTGTTCTTTTAATCTCGTGATTACTATTGAACTATCTTCATTTGGCCTTTTTCTTATTTAGAAATGATCATGTAGGTGAGTCGATAGTACTAGTGAATGTTTGAATTGTTGCTTTTGGACTTTGTGAGATAGATTTCTTGAGAGGAGTTTGGATCCTTTGAGGAGCTTTAGTACAAAAATAGAGTAGGAATGGCAACATTTTTTGATAGGAGGGGATCCAGATGAGTGCTTGCATATAATCTAATGTGAGGGTATAATACAGTTTAGATTGACTAGAATTGTATTGCTCAAACAAGTAAAACTTTACTGTGAAGAAGAAATTCTTTCAGTCATCTTAACAACTTGCAACTTATGTCGTTCTTTGCTGATCTTAAGCAATGATTTTAGCTTTCTGGGTAGACCATCAATCCATCATAAATCGGGTAAATGTAATGGCCTTAAGTCTTTTGTGGAGTTATGCCTTTTTCTGGTTCAGCAATAGTTAAATACTTTGGAAGGTGAAATTGTGTCTTATTTTAAAAAGCAGGTTACTGTCAAATTTTATTTTATTTTTTTTCTACTCCTCGTTGCTATTAAATTGGCTTACTATGTGTAAGGTGGATCGTTTCCAAATTAGATAATACTATGTGGCTCATTTCTTTGTGTATACAGACCCATTTGTTCTATTTGCTCCATCATGTATCTCCATTCACCTTGTAACTGGTTTCTAAAGTTACAGCTGGGAGCCATACCTTTTAGTCTGATTGAAGTTCAGTTGTTGGGAAATAGTGGCTGATGTTGCTGAAAATTTGTATTTCTTGAGTTTTACAGTGTCATGAAACCAATTATATTATCTTGTCAGCGTCTTCCCAGAATTGTGCTTTTCTGTTATTAATTTCTCGTGGTTACTTATATTTGGGCTCTTTCATCTTTTTGTGGGTACTCAGCATAGATGGTAAATTTTCTTTCTAGGAGCTGTGTTACTGGATTTGAAACAATGATTTGTGATTGGTTGCTTAGAAATAGAGTTCCGAATTGGAGTTGAGCAGGACTGGATTTTTTTTTTTTTTGGATAACTTGCCTCCTATTTATAGCATTTCCATGTTGTCAATAATTACCTGGCACTGAATGCAGCCTAAGGGTATTTTGACTAATTGGTTTTGTTAAAACAGCTTGTGCAATGGAAATAATTGCTATTATGCTTGTTAAAAGTTTTTTCATAAACATCAATTGATGTGGTTGTAGAGCTACAATTTGGCCCTGAAAGCATTATAAATGGAAAGAAGTCTAGGATAGTTATCTTTAATTATAAATAAATGTGAATTGTAGTGTTAAGTGTTAACTTTCATATCTTTTTTTTTCTTGGGTGCCAAGTCTTATTTTTCACTTGTCGTGTCATCATATACTATCATTGTGTTACCATAAACACTTCATCCGTAAAAGAAACCAAGCATATGTTTTTTTAGCTTTCTTCCCTTTGAGCCACTTGGTTATGTTATATGCTGGTCAGGGACCTGCTTTAGATATATTTCTTACACCCTGTAATTTTTGTTGTACTTGGCAAGGTCAACATTTTAAGGTGACTTGTAATTAATCCTTATATTTCAATATTATTGAAAAAGAGGACTTTTATTGTGTGATATAGATTTATTTTACAAAGTTAGATAAATTTGGTGTTGGGTATTGGAAGTCGACAAACCGCAATGGAATTGACAAAAGCATTAAGGAAAAATACTATTGGAAGTGACTTTATCTCTTTATGTGGTTTTTAGAAGGCATGTATTTTAGGTTGTTTTTCATTGCACTAACATCTATAATTGTGTATTAGGTACATGATATTAGCAACAACAACAGTGTCAACATTTGTGAAATATGTTTTTTATGTGAGCGACATGCTTATGGAAGGACAATGGGAAAGAAAAGCTGTCTACACCTTCTACTTGGAACTTATCCGGGACTTGCTTCACTTGTCTATGTACCTTTGCTTCTTTCTTGCCATTTTTATGTAAGTAATAATCCATGCAACCTCAGCTTTTTTGCATTGATATATCTTGCATATTACATTCATAGAATGCACTTGGACTCCCTCAGAAAACATGAACTCCTATTTACATAGATACTTTTTGGACCAAGTCAAAATTTGGCTGAAATTCACACAATGCTACAATTGGGGTAAACACACAGAGAGATATATATATAATTATAAACAATGTTATTGTAACCATTTATTAGATTGCTGGCATACTTGCATTGAGATTGGGATAAACCCCATGATTTAGGCTAGACTTGAGAAAATCTGCCTAGAATGAAATCTAGTGCCGCTTAGGTTAAAACACACAAAACATTTGAGTTTTTGGTCAAGGTCAACACGGAACATAAGTGCAATCTAGAAATTCCATTGTTTAGCGTGATAATAGTACAAAGTTGCTTTGCTTCAACTGAAATAGTGTCTTCTGTGAAAAGCTGTTAATTCGATACGGTGGTAGTGAATCCTCGGAAGGACTTAGAAAAGAAAAAAGAAAAGAAAAGAACTTCCTTGTTCTCTTTCCTGGATGAGAATCTCTCTGATCTCAATAACTAAATACCGAAACCATAATTTTTTGAAAGGGAGATTCCCCAAAACTTCCCTGAGTTTTGATCCTTTAGCAAAAACAACTATGTAGTTTCCAATTTAGTTGAAAACAAGGGGGTTTTCGGTACACAATCAGAGTGTTTTTTTAACTAAAGGTGTTTTTGGGATAAAATAAGGGGGTTTACATTTAAATTCATATCTAGAGGGTTGTTTTTGAAAAAAGGTCAAACTTCAGTGGGGGGTTTTTGTGATTCTCCCTTATTTGAAAAGAGCTGGAGCTGATGTGTCAGATTTGCCTATGAAGTGGCAGGACTTTGATTGCCAAATATAATTAAAGTTGAGGTCCTACTGGCCTGAGTCAAGTCTTCACTTTGTTCTAATGTGTAAAACTGTAAAAGTCTTATCCCTATTCAATAGTTTATCTTTTTTTTTTTTTCTCTACTGATCACTGTTAGGAAGATTTTCTTGAATTGGGCATGCTTAATTCTTTTCAGTTATGGAGAACTATTGTTTAATGTGTCTGTGAACTTGTTTAATTTTAACAAGTTATTATATTTGTTTTACATTACTGTTATAATTTTTATAGATTTTCTGATGTGCACCGGTGCTCATTTCACTCAATTTTTTCCAATGGATATGTTTTGACTACATCGAGTTGGTTTGTGCAGGAATTATGGTGTTCCTTTGCACTTAATACGAGAACTCTACGAGACATTTAGAAATTTCAGGATCCGTGTTGCTGATTTTGTTCGATACCGGAAGATCACTTCAAATATGAATGATCGATTTCCAGATGCAACACCTGAAGAGCTTAACGCGTAAGTTATAATCTTGTTTGAGTAATATATTTTTATGATAGTATATTTTTTTATTCTGGGAAGTTTTTTCATGATGTGTGCATCTACATAATGCAGAAGTGATTCAACCTGCATTATTTGTCGTGAGGAGATGACCACAGCCAAGAAATTAATTTGTGGACATCTTTTTCATGTTCATTGCCTCCGCTCATGGTTAGAGCGACAACATACGTGCCCTACTTGTAGAGCTCTAGTTGTGCCACCTGAAAATGGGGCAAGTACAGCTGGAGGACAACGTGGAGCTAGGCCAGCTGCTCATCAACCGGGTAATCTCACTATCACGTCTTCTCTTTTGATAGTTAATGATTTGGAAACTTCGGTTCTGATATTTGGACTTGAGTGAAATATGAAGTCACCCTTGTCTGCTTGTTTTGAAGTGCAGTTCCTGATCCACCCTGCACCCACACCAGCCCCAACCCCACAAACCCAAAAAATAAAATAAAATAAACAATAATAGTTTGAAACGGCAGGATTTGTAGATAGCAACTCTTCTCTTGCTTACTTCTTTATATTTGGACGAATGTAAAGGTTTGTTTGAAAGTTGTGGCATGTCTCGTAACCTAAATTAGCACATAGTAAAGTAAATTTTAGTGCTTTTTTTTCTTTTCTTGCTCTATTTGAATTGAGGTAATTTGTCAAACAGATTTTGACTAACAGTTAAAATATCAGTCACATCTTAAACCCATTACAAAACTACTGTTAGATGAACAATGGATTTACATACTATTCTTCATTTTGATTGTGGAAAGAATGAGTTGGAGGAAAAGTTTATATAAGGTTTCTCAATCACTTTTTTAATTTTCCTTTACTCTATTTCCCTTGTGATTGTTGCAATCCAAAGGGACCATTTGAATTTCATCAACAAAGGATAATTAAATAGAAATTAGATAACAGGAGAAGAACAAATAATCCAACACAAGATAAATAGTTAAAGGATACCCTCTCTTGCCAATTCCCAAGAATGGAAAGAAAATCGGAGGATACTCACCTTCCTCTCTTGCCAACTTTAAAAATTGGAAAGAAAATTGAGGGATACCCACCTTCAACACGTGGTATTTCAAAAATAAAAATTAAACATTTTTAGATTGCAGAAATATTATATAATGAGTAATGCTATCTACCCCAGTTGAGGTGGCTGTATTATATATATATATTCGTGCAGGATCCTGTACTTGATAGCTACCATGTGTATGTGTGTGTCTATATATATATATATATAATGAATACACCAATAAGTTATGATAAAGGGGATTCCACTTGACTTTTTAAACTAAATATCTCTTTTCATATTTTTTTTCTGTAATCAAATCTAAATAAGTAATTGTAATTAATATTTTTCTTTATATTATCTTTTTTCTTTGCACAACCATTTTAATTGCATTGAATAACTTAAAATTAACTAAAGAAGAGGAGAACAAAATATATTTTACAACCAGCAGTCCGGGACTCTATGACCCAGGCTATTTACCTGGCCTGGTCTGGAATGAAAAGCCTAGGTCTGGATTTGGAATCGGGTATTAAGATTACACAGAACCAGATTTTGCCATCCCTAGATGACATTTGTTGCATGCTTGACACGATTTTATTTTATTAGATTAATTTGTTTTATCTGTGTAATGATTTCTCCCAGACATTTCAATTTGACAGCAGTTTGATGTGGAAGTTGATGTTTGTTCAATTTTTATTTTTCATGCCGCAATTTTGTTTTGCAACTTATTTATAGTTTTGCCCCCAATTATATTAAGCCTGCCACATGTACTGTTATTTTTGTTCAATAAAGTGCATGTAGTTTGAATTATAAATTATCAAGTTATTGGAATTTGAGTCCTTTTTAAAAACAAAATGTGAATGATTTTACTTTTGCCGGATTAGATTGCTAATATTCTCTTACATGTTTATATATAGCCTACTAAAGCAAAAACTTCTGACAAGATGTAAGTATGCTGTTTGGGATGGAGTTATTGCTATACCATTACCAGATATCAGGAAGTGATTTAGGGCATTTTTTTTTTTTTGTTTTCTTTTGTGTAGAATGTGGTTATGTGCTTGTTAAATGATTGACGATGTAAATATAGCTTGACCTAGACCTTATAAGTTGTTAAAATGTTATGCTGTGTATTTGAAGCAAAATGCTATCTAGCGGACATCTTGTGTGATTGTGTCCTAGGCTCATAGCATTGTACCAGAAATAGAATTTTTTTTTCCTTTAAAAAACTACGTTGTTGTATTTCTATTGTGCTGTACATAAACTTTTAGATTTGAATTTTTGTGTTTAATGGTGTCATATTACTCTGTGAAACAATTTTGGGCTAACTGGACCACTTTCCTGTGATGCTCTTGCAACAATTTACCTAATGATATGGAACATGGCTAATTGTTTTAATCGGAAACAGGTACAAGCAACACAAGCACAGCTGCCCAGGCTTCAGTTGATGGTGCAGTTGACAATAACTTGAGCCAGCACCAAGCCAGGCTCCAGGCTGCTGCTGCAGCTGCCTCAATATATGAGAAATCTTATGTTTACCCTTCTCCGAACCCACCAGTTTGGTAGGTACTAGAATGCCAGTAATTATCACCTACTTTTAAGCTGAATGTGCATTTTGGCTGCTCAAGTTTTTAAGCATTATTACCAAATTCAGAATAGAAACTCATGATTGTTACTCGCAGAGTCACAGACACCTGCCAATTGTCTACCTCAATAGTGTTTTCCTAATTGTAGTAAACTTTTACCTTGTAAAGTTGGCTGAGTACCATTTCATCTGAAAAGTTTTCCTCTCACCCTCTTCTTCGAGACATGGCCAACAAAATAGATCAGTTGGCAACACAAATGCAATTTAATTCTTTCTTTTATTTGTTCAGTAGAAGAAATTTTTTGTGTTGAAACTTAATAGGATACAGAAGAGTCTCTCCTGGATGAACCAGGAGTTGGCTTTTAGTTCCACATTGGACATATTTCAAAAATTGTAATTTTGTAAGTTCTTAGAGATAATCTATGGGTTTAGAGTTTTCTCTTGATCATTAAAGAGTCTGGGTTCAGCTCTCTCACTGTTCAGTTTTTTAATGTTACCTGGCTGTGGCTTGGGTACTGGCTGCTTCAATTGGTGGTTCACTCCAGGTTAGATAATATTTCACAGGATGCAACAAAGTAAGAGATTGAAAATTGATTGTGAATGCAGGTCTCCAGGATATGTCGTACTTCCTCAGGCTTATCAGCCTTTGGATGATTCAACCAATGTGGAATATGGTGGAGAACAGGTTTTTAATGGACAACCACAACACTTAATAAATCCTAGTGGATCAACTACTTTGCCCTTTCCCCAATTCGCACACGCTGCTTTTGTCCCTTTTCAGACACCTGGTGCCAATGTGACTTACGGGGAAAGCACTTCAAATATGTCAAACTCACAGTTGGAAGCTCAAACTAAGATCCTTCAGCACCAGATTGAGGTATTTTAGCACTGCTCTGTGTGTTCTTAATTACTCTCTTCAACTGTACATTTAAATATTGGATGACAGCATCATTATTAGTTATGATACTCTAATATTGTGATTAATTTGCATCTATGAGTAAGATTGTGATTGGCTGTATGATCACCTTGCTCTGTGCTGATAGGATGACTACTTTAAATACCTTTAATTTGATGGGCCAATCACCAAAATATATAATAGTTAGTCAATAATGCAGTTATTTGATTCCATGAACAGATATTGCCATGCTACATTAGTTTATATACCTTATGTGATGGGGAATTAGATAAGCATTATTATTTATCTAGGTATTAGTAATTATCATATTGTGTTTAGAATAATTATCTCCTTAAGAGATTAGTTTAGGTTTTATTTATCTTTATCATTCATTAGGTGTATATCTCTTTTATATTGTTAGCTATAAAAAGGCCCCTTTAGAGCTTTTTGTAATCAAACTTGATTAGTGAATTGAATGATTATTGTGTTCTAGCCTCATATGTTCTTCTGAGTTTCTCCCTTTTCTGTTCAATCTATGTTTCTAAACCCAAATTCTATATTTCTATCCATTATTCTATATTTCTATCTATTTCTATCTTAATTCTGTATTAGTCTCCCTATCTCTACTGCTCGTCCTACATCAATATGCTGATAAAGTGTAACCATAAAGTGTTACTCAATCAGATGATATGTTTACTCTGAGTCGATGTGAATTCAGAACCTTGTCTTTTTATTTATTAAAATTTTATTTTATTTTTTGTTCTCAGGGTTGCTTTGGGTTTAATTTTCAATTGTACATGGTTTACATTTTCAATATAACTCAGAACTACTGTTTGCATCTTTAGTGCTAGACCTTTTTTTCCCTTTCTTTTTTACACCTTTCATGCTAGTGACCGGAAAATACGTTTTTTGCTACTGGTTTTTAGTACATTATTTTAGCAATCATCATGTAATTAGATTTAAATTATGGATCGGTGGCTCTGATAAATTGAACCAGGCTTCTGGTTATTATTGCTTGGGACATTCCATGGAATCTTTTCTTGTCTGAAAGCTTGAGGCAATTTTGCTGTTTGTTCTTTAAGTGGTGCTGCTGGTATCTTGAGCATTTAATGTACATGGGAGGGGCATGACATGTCTTCACTATATCAGTCATTTTGGTTCTGGGATGGATTTCTTTTAGTCGCCATGGAATGATAACATTTTAATCTGCACTGGGGTTCTGTTACTGGGTTAATCTTGCTTCTTTTTGCTCATCTTCGGAAAATGCTAGCTGCTGTACAAGCTGTATTTCCACATTTGGGTAGTCCCAGGTTGATTCCTGCAGCTGGTTTGATATGATTTTATTTTTCTGCAGAATTGTTGAAAATACCAGGGTATCTTTCTCTGAAATGTTGGCTACTTGGGATAGTTATATTTTACTTTTGTTTTGATGCTCTCAAGTTTAATACTCATATAGTTTCATTTTGTTATAATACTTTGATGTTTGTTTATATCCAATACATTTGATGTCTAAAGAACATAACTTAATTTGTGTGACCTTGATTTTTAAACAAATTTTTTCTATTAAATGTTTGTAATAGGTCTTGCAAAAGCAGCTCCAACTTCTGCAGAAGTCGAAACTTGAGGGTAGTGTGGATAACAAAGGAAATGCTGTTGAATCTTCATCCTCCTCTGGTAATTATGGGCAAACTGGAGAGACTGCTTCGTAGTTTCTTCATGATTGGGATTGTACTACAGGTACACACATAAAAGAGTTTTAATATAGGAAAAAAAGGAAAAAGGAAAAATGTATCAAGGCATTGCTTTCTTAAAAGCTGAATCATCCAAGCAAATGTTGCAAGGGGTAGCTTCTTTTTTCTTTTGAAAAAATATATATATATATATATTTATAAAAGATGTAAGATTGTAGTTTTGGCCATAGATGTATGATGTGAATTTGCAGTGCTTAGAAATGCCTACATTTTCCACCCATTGTATTTTGATAAAACTCTCTTTTCATGGGATGTTTGATATCATCCAAAGCACTTTTAAATAGTGAAAACTGTTTTGTGAACATTTGTAGCTTAAAAAAAAACTGTGTATCATTTGGAGTGCTTTTAGAGTTGCAACTCTATAAACTATTCTTTGAATTAGTGATATTTGCTTTAGAGCATTTAAAATCAGTTTATTTTTTATAATTATGTGTAAAAATAGTATTTAACAGTGAGAAAAATCATCACCTATGCCTTTTCCTTCTCCTCCTCACAGTCCCCTAGTGAGCAGTGCCTAGTCAAGACTCAACAGAATTGGAGCCTCCTTTTAATTGCAAATGTTTTCTTTGAATTCTCGAGGGGAAAAATTATTCACTTCTAGCTGTACCTAAAATATTATTTATTTCAGGTCATTTCAAATCATTTTTAAGTGTAAATAACAGGATTTTCCTAGTGTTTTCGATCTCACCAAAAGTTATTTAAATAATGAAAAATATTTTCAATGGTATTACAGATTTACAATATTCAATTGAAAATACAGTAAAACATCAATAAATGAATATTCGATAAATTAATAACCTCGTTTAGACAATAAATTCTTCTACTCCTGACTCAAGCCGATGTAATAAAATAATAACCTTGCTAAATGTATAAGATAATAATTATATATAAAAAATTCCTTTAAAACCCAACCAATATATAAATTAATAATTGGTTAATTACATAAAAGATTACCGAAGATTACCGTATAAAAATTCATAATACATATTAATAAACTTTTTAGCTATAACTTATATTTTCTTAATGAGTCAGGCTAGGGTTGGGCATCCATTGGATCGGTTCATATTTTGATCAAACCGAAAAAAAACTAATACTATTTGGTTTTTGAAAATATGAATCGATCCAATAAAAATTAAGATTTGTCAACCGATAAAAAACCAAATGAATTGGATCGGTTTGGTTCGGTTTTTTCAGTTTTGGACCTATTGGGTCAAATTAATGTTGTTAAACATTGTTTACATATTTAATCAATCTGGCCCGAATTTGACTAAATTAACTTATGGGCTTAACAAAAATTTCATTATGGGCTTGAACAAATTGATTTTAATAGGTTAAAAGTGTATTTTAAAAAAAAAAAAACACACTTTCATCGTTAATACATTAAAAGTGTAAAGGCTGTGAATGCTTAGAACATTAGGATATTTTTTTTTTAATATGTTGGATCTCAGTTCGGTTTTTCGGTTTGAGATAGCAAACCGGATACCGAACCATGATATTCGGTTATCATAAAAATGAACCGAACTGAACCGGTCAATATAAGAAAAACGAAGAAAAAAAAAACTGATTAGATCAATTCGGTTCATTGGTTTTTTGCCCACCCCTAGATTGGGCTATATCAACTCAAATTTCTAACTCAATTTTTTGACTTCAATATCTCAACTATCCATTTTCTCATGTGCTATTTATTCTAATGGTTGAGAGGGTGAAGCAAAAAATTGAGTCAAAAATTTGAGTTGATATAGCCTGACCCTTTCTTAATTTAGTTCATTTCAAAAAATGCATCTAAAGTCATTTGCACTATATTTGTTCTTAAACCGAACTAAACACCATCCTTAATTTTTTACGATACATACACACATTTGAATGGATATATATATATATATATTCATTTTATAGCAAGTAGTTATTTAAGGTTTCTGCTTGAAATATATATATATATATGGAGAAATTGTTGACAAAATACAACTATCATCTTGATCACAATCATCGGTAGACATATTCTTTACACCTTAAATAATCTCTCAATCAATATGCAATTTCATCATTATATCATTTTCACTATGATAAATCAAAAGGTGATAAACATACATCAAATTTTATTGTTTGACATCATCCATTGTTTATTATTAATATTATTGTTATTATTTATAAGCCACACATTAAAAAAATAATAATAATAATAATAAGAGCATTCTATTGTGCACCGAATACTATTGCATATAATTGTATGTGATCACTTGTGAGTTGTATGTGATCATGTTAAAATAAGACAAAATTTTAATTTGATCGTGTCAAAAAAAAAAAAAAAAACACGATCACATTGAGGGCGTTAGTCCACGACTCTAAAAAAATTTACATGTATAAATAATAAAAATATAAAACTCTTTTTAAATTAATAAATATTTATTTATCGATAAATTAATAAATTATTCATTTATTGATAAATAAATAATCCCTTTAAAATAATAATTTTTCCCGATTCTAACAATATTATTTTATAGGTGTTTTATCGTAACCACAAATTTTATTTATGATGAAAAAAAAAAAAAAAAAACCTTGAAAGTGAAATTCCACCGCAATAAAATTTGCAACCCATTTTAATGGAATGCAAAGGGATGAAATGCCCAATTTTATTGCTACTGACGGTGAACCATTTTAATGGAATACAAAGAGCATTTCATTGTTAGTGGCAGTCCACCACAACGTTTTAACGAATTATATAAAAAAGAATGAAAATAAATATCTTTTTGATAGTTTTTAAGTTTTATTATATAAAATGAAATATTACCTAGATGGGCCTTGGTGTCTTGCAAAGAAAGATGAGGCTTTGAGCCTGGAACACTGCAAATTTTGGTTGTATTGAAGAAGTGGTTACTAGAATTAAGAGTTTGTCTTCATGTTTTGAATGATGGGGATTTTGTTTGTGTTTAATGCTAAACATATTGTAATGAATTTTATAAAATCATTAATTCACTGATCATGTGGCAATGGCGAGATTTGTGTTTTCTCTGCATTAGCTCTCTACAACTCTTGATTGTTTGTCTATTGCATGAATATGGCAAAATAACGCACGGTAACCCACATCTATCGCAATGGGTATAGGACAAAGATGGGTTTTATATTCCCACCCCGTTTAAAATATAATCTTTAAATGAACGATTTGAGAAAAAGAAAAGGGATAGAAAAAAAATCCAGGGCATCCGGCAGGTCATCCGGTCCTGTTTACATTTCCATCTCTTGATACAGATACATTCTACATTAATGTCAATGTACCTAAACCATAACCAAAGTTGGAAAACCAAACTATCTTCATCTAACACCTCTAAATTGAGATGGCTCCACTCCAACTCAGGCAGGCAGCTTGAGCTTCTCTCTGTTCTTCCAGCTGACAAATCACAGAAATAACCGAAAATTTAAAATAAATAAATAATTTCGACTGCTTGTTCCTGCAAATTATATTTAGTTTCCCTGAACTGAAGAAGTTCATGTTTCAAACAAGAACCTCTTTAAAGGAAGACAAGCGAAAATAATAGCACATGAAATGTACCTCTTAATATAGTAGTAGAAAAAGTCGGCATAAAGAGCAGTCTGAACAAGGCCCGACATCCAAGCTGTGTTCAGGATTTCAACAAAATCTCCTGTTAATAACATCACAAACACAGACAGCAATACAAGGACAAGGCAGAAAAAACTTACGTATCCAGTGCATTTTGTGATTCTCCTCCGTAAAGAAGCGATAAACCCAGTTGAAAAGATACAAAACTCGGTAAACACTAAATAGGAAATTAAAAAAATTAATTAATTAATTAATTAAAAAGCAATCTACAAGTTTAACCACAAGTCATAAATCTCAAAAACTCAAAAAGAGAAAACAATTTTAAATGTTGAAGAAGTAATCTGTGATTGTATGTGAATTCACAAATGTCTGTAAATGCACTAAAGCTTGAAAAAATTACTACTTCCAGTCAACTGGAAACACAAGACATTCCAAGAAACAATAATGTGTATATAATAGCAACACGACCAAATAGGAATGGGACAATCAATATGATAAGAGAAAGTGAGGAGCTTTGATAAACATAAATGGCATACCCCAGAAGAAAAACATAGTTGCCAGTTAAGTTGTCAATATTTCTTGACCTTTGCAGCAATACCAATTGGGGTAAGATTGCAACTGCTTCAAGATAAATAGAAAATGTCCACAAAATCTGTCAAAAGAGAGATCAAAGTTACCCATCAACATTGCAGTTAATCATAACTTTTAATTAATTATGCTCATATAATCAGTGTTGGAGAAATTTATTGCTTGGTTCACATGATTAGTCAGACTAATCCTTTTTATATGGGTTTCATGCTACACATGAAGTTATTGACAGCTTTCTTCTCAGAGTATCAATGCAAGTTGGTCTCTAACATTTCAATTTTCAAATACAACCCTAAACACATGAAACAAACATTTAGTCGCCACAAAAAGAATTATCGTTGAAGCACATATAAGAACTTTAATGTAAAATTTCTACTAGTTAATGAAATGATAAATGGTTATACATATGTGATGACAACTAAAATCGTGGTTTAAAATAGCATGAGTAAAAGTAAAATACACATACTCTGTTATAATTTAATTCTACATCGAATTTCAACAATAAGTTGTAGCATTTGTTAATCGATAGTGGTTTATACTTTTACATAGTTTAAATAAGTGAATTTCTGCATAAAAAATACAATGAATATAAAACATAGGTAGAAGAAGAAGATAAGGAATATTTCATACCTCAACAGTATTAAAAACATGGGGAATCAAAAGGGCCAACACGAAACTCGGCAGAACCAGAAAATAATGTTTAAAGGTGTCTCCATCCTTGTTATATGTTTGCTTCACAACTTTATGGTACCGCATATACCAAACAATAGCAAATGAAGTTCCAAGAAATACTAGCTTCATCACTGAATTGTAGAATGAGATGTACCTCGTGAACAAATCAAGGTACCGAGTTACAAAAACTAGAGCATAGAGTTCTTGAGTTTTGAGGGAAATTCCTGGGGCAAACAAAAGATATATTACACCAGCAAATAGAGGATACTCACAGAAAACTAGAAAATTTTCAAATTCACATATTTTAAACAATACAGTGCCTCTCATTTTCATTAGGAAGTAAGAAACCACAATTCTGAATCTTTGGAGCTTATTAATTAGCAGTTTCCTAGAAAGAAAACATAAAACTATTAGAATTGAACCAAACTTTCCTCCCCTGAGATTTTATTTAGACCTCCGAAATGGAAAATTCAAGAACTAAGTTTTAAATACTACAAGCGACATTGGGGAATGAGTACCCAATAGAGTTTGGAAAATAACAACTCAAACAACATCTTTCACACCAATACAAAGAGAAATAGGCATAATTTAAGCCGGAAAGGTCAAATCTAAAGAGCAAATTAGCAAAGTTAAAACTGCAAAAATGCAAAATTCTCAAACTAAAAACATCTTCCACTCCTATTTGATTATTCCTTCTATCAAGCACCATCTCTTGATCTACCTGAAGCTTCAATAAGCACCCAAGAACAGAAAATTTTATATATACGTAAAGGAAACAAGTCAGGAGACACTAATAAGTTAAAATTTTAGCAGAAATGGATGTTTAGGCATTTGAAGGGAATGAGCAAGCAATAAAAAACCTAAAATGAAATTCATCTCAACAAACATACTCAAATTCCTATTAATTCTTTAAGAAACAAGACATAATTCATCAAACAAACAACAGATTACAAGACACCAAACAAGAACAAAATGGGTATCTGAAAATACCAGCACAAGATTTGGTAGTACGAATCTTGAGGAGAAGGACAATGATACTGAGGAGGTGGGTCATGTCCCCCGCCAATCTAAACAAGTTCATGATTTGATTTTTTTGATTACTCAATTTGCTGGATTTCTTTCCTTACTTTTTTTTTTTCTTGTCTGTTTTGAGAGCCAAACGGCTCCTTCACCGGTATTATTGATAGTGTTTTAAGGTTGACTAAACGGTCGGTTGACTCCATTCCATATTTCACTCTTCAGAGTGTGTTTGTTATGTGGGACGGGACACAACAACGTGGGACAGTTTCTTATTGTCTTACGTTTAGCGCGATTTTAGCATGGGATAGAACATGATAAAGTGGAATAAAAATCACCAAATTTTATCCCACTCAAGACCTTAGGCCAAACTTGTCATGGGACAAGTCTTAAGAATACCTTTTTACTCTTAAATCTTTAAAAAAATCACAAATTTGTGCAATATTATAATTATATATATACAAACTAAATAATATATATTATATAATTTATGTATATATATTATATAATTTTTGATTTTAGATAAAGTAAATTGAAAAATAAGAATAGTAAAACAAATAAATAAATAAATAAATAAATAAATAATAAAGGGATTTTAAAGACTAAAAAGTGAGAGTGATATGTTTTGGTTTTAGGTTAAGTAAAAAAATAGAAAAAGAAAAAGAATAAGTGTAAAGGAAAAAATAAAAAAAAATAAAAAAAAATTAAAGACATAAAATTAATTAAGGTGGGAGAATTTAATAAAATAAAAATATTAGGGAGAGATAAAGAATTAATTAGGTGAGAGACAATGTTTATAATAAATAAGGAAAGAAAAAGAGAATAAATCATATCCATTAAAAGAAACAAGATCCAATGACTAAGAAGTTGTGTCAAAAATTGTGTAAAAAAATGGGACCATGGATCCTGCCCTATATTTATATACTTCAAAGTTGATTTTTACTTTATGTGTGTGTGTGTAAATTGTTAATTAAAAAAAAAAATTGTTTGATGAAAATCAAAACACTATACTACAGCAAAGAAAAAAAATTGAATTAACATAAATTTATATTGCTTTTGCTTTGGATTTCTATTGTTTTTTCTTTAAATATAAACATTTGTTATTAGTTACAGTCATACATCTCATATATATATATATATATATAAATTGTACACAAGGGTATTTTTATAATCAATTTTGTATAAATTTGATTCCATCCCTAATTTTAATAAAGTTAGTAAACGCAGTAATGGTATTTAGTAATTTAATTCCAATTCCTTTCCATTCCCTTTTCAATGGAACTTGTTACCAATTCTTCTCATTCCCGATTAGTAAATGCGCCCTAAGAGTAATGCTGAATATCTCAGTTACAATTCCACCATTTTCATCTCAATACATGTGGCAGCTGATGTGTTACTTGATGAATGAATATAGATTAATTGTAATTTATCTCACTTATGGATCAGGATCCTCTGCTATGCTGATCTTTTTTCTAATCTAAAACACTTGAGAATATGACTTTGTATTTAAATGAAATAAATAAAAGAAATAAACGACAGTCATTGATTACATATTTCAACAGATCTATTTAGGACATGATAAAAATCAACTCAGCAGAGGATCCAAATTCCTCACTTACCCATGTATCCACACAACAACCAATGTGTATCCACTCATCAAGTGACAACTCAACTGCCACATGTGTTGGAATGGAAATATTGAGATTATAGGTGGGATGTGTAGCATTACTCTTTTTTAATATATAAAAGTTCATTTCTAGCCATTTGAAAAATCAAGTAATTATTTATAATCCAGTATTTAATTGTTTATGTGATTTTTTTTCTTCCGACAATTCAGTTTTTATTTTTTTATTTACACTTCTACTTTTTAAAGACAATCCATTTTAAAATTTAAAATTTTAAAAAATTCTACAGACACTTTTTTTGTTTCAAAATTATCCTTTTTATCTTTTGACACTCCTATTCTAAAGACAAATCATTTTATAAAAAAAAAAAAAAAATCTATAAACACTATATTTTATTTTAATATTACCCATAACCCATTATTATTTTCGAATTTTAATTTTAATTTGAACATATAGCAAAAAAAAAATTAGTAATTTTGATCATTATAAAAACTCTGCTGTCTTACTAGAAATTTAGAATATCATATCTTAGTAAAGAACTTTAACATATCCACACATATATATATATATATATATATATATATATATTTGGATCACTTCTCTAGGCCTAGGCCTAGGCCTTTTCGATTTTAGAGTATGTGGTTGGATCATTCCGATTTCTTGGATATTTTACGGAGAGTTTGGAGTCCTCCCTCTACGGGTAGCCCTCTTCAGGTGGTCATTAGTAAGTTGAGTTGTTTGAAGAAGGCTCTCAAGCCTTGAAACTGAGAGGTGTTATGTGTTGCAGAAGAAGTGCTATGAGGGTAACTTAGCCATGAAAATTGATATCCGCAAGGCGTTTGACACCTTGGATTGGTCTTTCTTTTGCAGAGTGCTTCAGGCTTTTGGGTTTTCTTCTATTTTTGTGGATTGGATAGACGACATTCTTCGTTCGTCTAGGTTTTCAGTTCTATTTAATGGGATCCTAGAGGGGTATTTCTATTGCTCTAGAGGGGTTCGTCAGGGAGATCCGCTCTCTCCACTTTTGTTTGGTATTGTAGAAGACTTCCTTAGTAGATTATTGACGAGGATAGTGGGTTCTTCTCAAATTCTGCTAATTTCTTCCCCAAGGGGTTTTTTGGCTCCAACTCATTTGCTATATGCAGATGATGTTCTGATCTTTTGTAAAGGCACTCAAAAGAATCTGAAGCATATCATGGGTGTTTTTAGGGATTATGGTGATATTTCGGGTCAGTTTGTTAACTGGGGTAAATCTTCGATTTATTTCGGATCTTCTATCTCCCTCTTTCGGATTGGTAGTTTGCAGTCTCTGGTTGGTATGCAGATTGGGCAAATCCCGTTTTCTTATTTGGGAGTCCCTTTGTTTCGGAGTAAGCCTCGAAGGGCGGTGTTACAACCTATTGCGGATAAGTTCTTGTCTAAATTCGCTAAATAGAAAGGCAAGTCCCTCTCTCTGGCCAGTCGTGTTACTCTGATCAGGTCGGTCATCACTGGTTCATTTGTGCACTCTTTCATGATTTACAAGTGGCTTCTTCTTTACTGTTACTGATTAACCGCAAGTTGAGAAACCTTTTGTGGACTGGTTCCTGTGAGGAGACTAAGTTGGTTCGGGTCGCTTGGGATTGTTATTGTAGGACTTACTCACAGGGTGGCTTTGGTCTGAAAAATCTTAGGTTGCTGAATGACTCGTTGTTGTGGAAATTCACTTGGAAGTTTATAACCTTTGATAGTTTTGCTTTCTCATTTTTACGAGAGAGGTGTCTCAGGCATTTGCAGAAGCCTCATGGAGGGTATGTCACCTCCTCGATTTGGTCTTCTCTTCGAATAAATTATAATTCCCTTCTTACGGAAGGTATCTGGCTGATTGGCGAGAACTCTCAAATGGACTTTTGGCAGGATAATTTGTTGAGGGTCCCCATTTTGGAGTTTTTAGGGGTTCCAGATTATTTAGCTAATCCTCTCCGGGCAAGGGTCTCAGATTTTATTCATGAGGGTAGATGGGTGCTGGACGATTGTTTCCAAGTGCGCTTCCCGGATCTGTGTTTTCGGATTGATCGGATTGCGATTTCTCCTGTTGTGGATTCTCTGGTTTGGGCTAATTCTCAGGATAGTCGTGTTTCTTGCAAGACTGCTTATTCCCAGTTTCTCCGTGATATTCCTCAGGTTGTTTGGTGGAGAGATGTTTGGTCCAGTTTTATCCCCCCTCTCACTCAGCTTTGACCTAGCGTCTTATGTTGAACATGCTTCCTATTGAGGATCGTCTTTGCAAGTCTGGGTTCTAATTGGCTTTTCGTTGCAGTATTTGTGGGGTTAGTAGTGAATCTGCAGATCACATTTTTCTTTATCGTCCCCTGGCGGTTGCTCTTTGGGAGGCAGTTTTCTCTGCTTTCTAGCTACGTGTCTCTACCGAAACTTGGCAATCCTTCTTCTTGCAGGCCATGTCAGTTTCCTTTAGTGACCATGTTAAGATTTTATGGAAAGCAGCTATCCATACAGTGATATGGGGGTGTGGACTACCTGTAATCAGTGGATCTTTGAAAGGAAGTCGGTGGACTTTAGATCCATCCTTTCTTTGGTTTGGCATGCAGTTTTAGAGGCTAATCTCCTGGATATTGGTTGTATGCATAATTGTATGGACAACCTTTTGATTCTTCGTCGTTTCGGTCTTCAGGGTCGTCCTTCTAAAGCCCCGGTGATCAAGAGTGTGATTTGGTCGCCTCCAGCTCCTGATTGGATCAAAGTAAATACAGATGGCGCTGCTATGAGCTCTCTGGGGTTTGGTGGTTGTGGTGGTATCTTTCAAAACTTCAGAGCTTTGTGAAGGGTTACTTTGCTATTCCTCTTGGTCGGGTTTTTGCGTTTGAGGTTGAGCTTCTGGCGGCCTCTTTGGCCATTAATTTTGCATGGAAGTATATGTGGCATCGTCTCTGGCTTGAGAGCGATTCTTCTTATGTGGTTCAGCTTCTTTCTTCTCGTTTTGAGATGGTTTCTTAGAGGGTTTGTCAAGCGTGGCAGCGCTGCATCTTTCAGATCTCGCAGATGGATTTTCAGGTTTCCCATATTTTCAGGGAGGGGAATCAGGTTACAGATACACTTTCTAAGCATGCTTTGGAGCTTCAGGGTGATTCTTGGTGGTTTTCTGCCCCGCCGTTCTGTTCTACTTTAGTTGGCAACAACTGCATGGGTCGGGAGTCTTTTCGTTTTTCTTGATGTTTTCTTTTTCTTTTTTGTGTGGCTTGCGTGCCTCTTTTTGTGTGAGGTTGTTTTCCCATTGGTTCTTTATGCTTTGCTATTTTTTGTCTTTTTTTACTTTTCTTTTATTTTTTTTTTATTTTTTATTTTATACATGGATACTGTCTAAATGTTTTTCAGCATATGATCGTTTGTGATGCTTTTTCCCATTAGATCATTCCAATTTTATTTATAAAAAAAAAACTTAGATATCTCTAAAAAGTTATCAGAGCTTCAGTCCATTCAGGTTGAGATGTTTGATATGGGTTTCATTGATGAGTTTTTTATGGTCAAGTCGAGGGTTCATCATGATCTGGATGTGTTATTAATGCAGTAAGAGTGCTTCCTTCGTGATCGGTCCAAGGTTAAATGCCTCTGTGATGGTGATTGGAACTCCACTTTCTTTTATGCCTCCATTAAGCGTCAGCAGTATCGGAAGACTTTATTTAGTCTCTCGATTGACGGCGTGTTATCGACAAATCACTTGGTCATCAAGGATCATATCGTAGGTTTTTATTCGGATCTCTTCTCTTCGGCCTCTTTTCAGGTTGAGTAGGATCTTTTTATGGTGGAAGACATGATTCCTATTATGGTGACATCGGCGGAGAATTATTTTTTGATTGGTATTCATTTTTTAGAGGATATTCATGACACGATTTTCACTATTGATGTGAATTCTTCTTCGGGAACAGACGGCTTTTCTGGCAAATTCTATCAGCATTGCTGGGATATTGTTGGTGGTGATGTTATTCTTGTTGTTTAGGATTTCTTCCATTTTGGAGTTATTTTTTCGAGTCTCAATTCCAATTTCATAGTTCTCCTTCCGAAGCTGAAAGATTCGATTTCGATAGATCAGTATCGTCCGATTGTACTTAGTAATTTTCTTTTCAAGATCTCTTCCAAGATTTTAGCAGATTGGTTGGCTCATATTGCTGATAGGATTATCTCTCCTCATCAGTTCGGTTTTATTTGGGATCGTCATATTCAGGACTATATTGCTTTGGGATTTGATTGTGTGAATGTGCTTCATAAGAAGTGTTATGAGGGCAATTTGGCCATGAAAATTGATATTCGTAAGGCCTTCGATACTTTGAATTGGTGTTTTCTTTGCAAAGTGCTTCAGGCGTTTGGGTTTTCCTCTATTTTCGTGGATTGGATTGACGGCATCCTTAGTTCTTCGATGCTTTTTGGTGTTGATCAATGGGACACTAAAGGGTTATTTTAGATGCTCTAGAGGGTTATTTCAGATGCTCTAGAGGGGTTCGTTAGGAGGATCCTCTCTCTCCTTTTTTGTTTTGTATTGCGGAGGAGTTTCTTAGCAGATTACTTTATAAGATGGTCACGTCTTCTTAGCTGTTACCGGTTTCTTCTTCGAGAGGGTTCGTTGCTCTGACTCATCTACTTTATGCGGATAACATTATGATTTTTTGTAGAGGTACGATGAAAAACCTGAAAGGTATCATGCATGGCTTCAGGATTTATGGTAGCATTTTAGGTCAGTTGGTTAACTAGAGCAAATCTTTCATCTATTTCTCCATCTTGGATTCAAAATTTATGGTCTTCGTTGGTATGCAGATTGGGCAATTGTCATTCTCTTATTTGAGGGTACTTTTATTCAAGGGAAGGCCCAAGCGGTATATGTTGCAATAGGTTGCAGATAAGATTCTGTCCAAATTTGCTAAGTGGAAAGGTAAGGTCCTTTCTATAGCTAGTCATGCTACTCTGATTAAATCAGTCATCACAAGTTCCTTTGTGCATTCGTTCATGATCTATAAATGGTTGGCTTCGTTGTTGTGGTAAACTAACCACAAGATTAAGAATTTTATGCGGACAAGTTCTTGTGAAAAGTCCAAGCTGATCTAGGTTTATTGGGCATGCTGTTGTTTGCCTTATTCTCTTGGTGATCTTGGTTTGAAGGATCTTGGTTTACTTAATGACTTCATGTTAAAGAAATTCACTAGGAAGTTCATAACGCTCGAGGGGTTTGCCTCCTCGTTTTTCCGGGAGCGTTATAATGTTATATTCGGTAGCTTTGGAAGCCGTTGGAGGGGGGGTATGTCACCTCTTCAATTTGGTCTTCTCTTCAGGCTTATTATTCTGAGCTTTTAAAGAATGGTATCTAGCTTATTGGTGAGCATTCTCAATGGGATTTTTAGCAAGACAATTGGCTAGGGGTGCTTATTGTTAAGCTGAGCTTCTGGGTAATCCGAATTATTTGGTAAGTCTTCTTGGGTCAAATTTTTTTGATTTTATCCTGGATGACAGATGGGTTCTGGATAATTATTTTCGGGAGCGTTTTTCATACCTTTGTTTTTGGATTGATAGGATCGTGATTTCTCCAGTTGCAGATTCTCTAGTTTGGGGCTCATTCTCGGGATGGTCGGGTTTCATACAAGGCTGCTTATTCCCGATTGATTAGAGGATCTCCTCAAGTTCCTTGGTGGAGAGATGTGTGGTCTCGATCTATTCCTCTTTCCCGTTCTACTTTGACTTGACGTATTTTGCTGAACAGGCTTTTCATGGAAGATCATTTATCCCGGACAGGGTTTCATTTGGCTTCCAGGTACAGTGTTTGTGGAATTAGTAGTGAGTCAGCTGACCATATTTTTCTTAAGTGTCATTTGGCGGTTGCTTGTTAGGAGATAGTTTTCTTTGCTTTTCAACGGCAGGTTTCTACCGACTCGTGGCCTTATTTCTTTTCGTAGGCTATGGCGGTTACTTTTAGTGATAGTGTTTGTGCTCTTTAGAAGGCGGCTATTCATGTAGTGGTCTAGAATGTGGTTTATTCGTAATCAATGGATTTTTGAGAGAAAGTCTTTTGATTTTACATTTTCTTTGTCTTTGGTTTAGCTTGCAGTTTTTAACGCTAACTGATAGGAGATTGGGTGTATGCGTAATAGCGTGAACAACCTTTTGATTTTTTGATGCTTTGGTATCCGTGGTCTACTGATCAAGGCTCTGATTATCAAAAGTGTGGTTTAGTCGCCTTTTGCTCTAGGTTGAATCAAAGTCAACACAGATGGGGCAGCCTTGAGTTCTTCGGGTGTTAAGGGGTATTTTCCGTAATTATCGATCCTTTGTTAAGGGATGCTTTGTTGTCCCTCGTGGTCATGTGTTTGCCTTTGAGACTAAACTTCTTGCAGCTTCCATAGCAATAAACTTTGCTTGGAAATTTGGTTGGCATCGTATATGGTTAGAGAGTGATTCTTCCTATGTGATTCAGTTTCTCTCTTCTCGTTATGATGTCGTTCATTGGCGTGTGCTGCAGGCTTGGCAGAAGTGCATTTTTCAGATTTCCAATATGGAGTTTCAGGCGTCTTATATTTATAGGGAGGGTAACTAGGTGGCAGACGCTCTTTCCAAACATGTTTTAAGGTTGTAGGTTGACTGTTGGTGGTTCTCCACCCCTCATTTCTATTCTTTGCTAGTGGAAAATGACTGCATGGGCTGAAAATCTTTTTGTTTTTCTTGATGTTTTCTTTTATTTCCTACATGTCTCTGGTCTGGTGGGGGTTTTTTTTATCCCTTGGTTTTTTGTGGTTGGTTTGGCCTTTGTTACTCTTTGTTATTTTCTTTTGTTATCTATATAGGTTTTAATACTGCCTAGGGATATAGTTCAAGTAGTCACCATTGCAAGTAAAAACAAAAGTCTTTTTATTTTTATTTTTTATAATATCAAATTTTCATTAATGTGATTAATATAAACAAAAGTCTAAAATTAAGATTTTTTTTTTTTTTTTAAAGACATTGTGTCTCTCGGTATGTAAGATGAAATGTATATATAAGGTTTAAATAAAAATAAGGTTTAAAATGTATAAAAAAAATTAATGTTTATTTTTTATATTTTAATATACTAATAAAATATATGTTATTTTATTAATTAAAAGAATATATATAATTTTTTATTAATTAAATATTAATATTATTAAGAAATAGATAATAAACGGGGTCGAGATGAGGTTGAGGCGGGGACAACAAATACCAACCATGCCCTGTTTCTAAAACAGGGCGTAGGAATTGGCCCCGAACCTGCCCCGACCCTATTTATTTTGGTAAAACCCTACCTCATATGGGGCGAGGTCCTTGCAAGTTTAGGTTTTGTTTTTTTTCATCCCTATTAGTTGTGAAAATTGTCTAAAATAGCAATATATATATATATATATGTATATATATATATATATATATATATATATAAAATACAAATTTTGTTTTTAACTACCTATAAAAATTTAACCGTCTGTAACCACAATTCAAAGTTTATTTTTAGTACATAGCCAAATTACAAAAATATCTTCCACTTCATTTTATTTACTTACTTATTTTTTGCGAAAAAGTAAAACCTATAGATTTCACGTGAAACCTTGAAGAAAAATATGAAAAACGTAGCCACATAAAAACATACAGAATTTGTTTTTAACTAACTACGAAATTTAACCGTCTATAACCATAATTCAAAGTTTATTTTTAGTACATAGCCAAATTTTCGTGAAAAACGTAAAACCTATAGATTTCATGTGAAACTTTGAAGAAAAATATGAAAAACGTAGCAACATAAAACATACAAAATTTGTTTTTAACTCCTACAAAATTTAACCGTTTATAACCACAATTCAAACTTTATTTTTAGTACATAGCCAAATTACAAAATACCCATTCATTTCATTTTATTTTATTTTATTTTATTTTATTTTTTTTGCGAAAAACATAAAACCTTGAAGAAAAATGTGAAAAATGTGAAATTTAGAAGAAAAACGTTAAACCAAGAAGAAAAAAGCAAAAAAGGAAAGAAAGTGAAATCTATCTCTTTTTCGAAGGGGTTTTCTGATCCCCCTCATTTGTTATATGCTAATGATGTTCTGATATTTTGTAGGGGCACGGCCAAAAACATGAGGAATGTTATGCATACTTTCAGTGTTTATGGCAACATTTCGGGCCAACTTATTAACTGGAGTAAATCCTCTATCTTTTTTGGGTCTTCTGTTTCTCTTACTCAGATTAGTTCTCTTTAGTCCTTAGTTGGGATACAGATTGGTCGATTTCCATTTTCTTACCTAGGGGTTCCTCAGTTCTGGGGCAAGCCTAGGAAGTCTATTTTGATGTCCATTGCGGATAAGATTTTGTCTAAATTTGCTAGGAGGAAAGGTAAGTCTCTTTCTTTGGCTAGTCAGACTACTTTAATTCGCTCGGTGATTACTGATTCTTTTGTTCACTTGTTTATGGTTTATAAGTGGTCGGTTTCCTTAATTTATAGGGTTACTAAGAAGACCAAAAATTTCTTATGGACTGGTTCTTGTGAGGAGTCCAAGTTGGTCTATGTTTACTGGAACCGTTGTTGTAGACCTTATGCTATTGGTGGTCTTGGTTTGAAGGATCTGATCTTATTGAATGATTCATTACTTCGAAAGCTTACTTAGAAGTTTATAACTTCGAATAATTTTGCTTTCACGTTTTTGCGTGAGAGGTATATTAAGCAGTTGCAAAAACCTCAGGAAGGTTACATCACCTCTTTTGTGTGGACTTTTTTTAGGTCTAACTATGTTGAGCTCATTAAGGATGGTATCTGGCTCATCAGGAAAGACTCCCAAAGACATTTTTGGCGTGATAACTGGCTTGGGGTGCCCATTGTGGATCTCCTTAGGATTCCTGATTTCATGGCCACGCATCTTCAGGCTAGGGTTTCTGACTTCATTCAGGATGGTAGATAGATTTTGGAAGATTGTTTTCGAGCTATATTTCAAGATCTCTGTTTTCGGGTTGAGAAGATTGTTATCTCTCCAGTGACAAACTATTTGGTGTGGCCTCATTCTAGGGATGGTGGTGTTTCTTGTAAGGCGGCTTATTCTAAAATGTTTCTTGACATCCCTCAGGTTCCCTAGTGGAAGAACGTCTGGTCTCGCTATATCCTTTTCCCCCGTTCGATTCTAACTTGGCGTCTTCTGCTTAATAGACTTCCCACCAAAAATCGTTTGTGTAGAGCCGGTTTTCAATTAGCTTCCAAGTGTAGTGTTTGTGGTGCTAGCTATGAATCGGTGGATCATCTTTTTCTAAAGTGCCCTCTTGCTGCTGCTCTTTGGGAGGCGGTTTTCTCAGCTTTTTAAAGTCGTGTCTCCGGTGACACTAGGGGCTCTTTTTTCAGTCAGGCCATGTCCATTTCTTTCAGTGATTGGATTAGGATTTTGTGGAAAGTTGTTAGTCATGCAGTGGTTTGGAGTGTGTGGTATTTCTGTTATTGGGATTTATGCTCTAAAGCTTGTAATTTGTAAATGTTATAAATTCATTAATAAAAGAATTAGTTTTTCATTCAATAAATATGACTCATATATTTATATCATATGTGCTAAACATCCAATATTGTTATATGTAATCTCAAACAGAGTATATAAATGTCATATACAGAGGAATTCGGTTTGAGACGTGCAATCTAAAGAGTCCGTAGAAAACAAATAAAGTTGGATATTTTATTTGTGGTTAATCTATAGTTGCGGTCTATCCCGTAATGTACGGTGGTCTTATCCTAGACTACTCATATGATGATATGAGAATGAAGACACCTTATATGATGTGATCATATAGGACTAGGCCACGATCTATATGAATCTATCAACAAGATCCGTTAATTGAAAAGATTCATATATATATATATATATATCAATAAATGATGGCTATATATGAGTGATTTAAATCCTGAATGTCATACTGACTCCTTCAAGTTAAATTGTGTTTCTTGACATACCATGAGTGAGATCGGAGTAGCATTCCCGATCAATAACTTCGTATCTTGGAATTACGGTTTGACTTGTGGCTGGGAAGGTATGCACACAATAGAGGAATCCACTATTTCTTATAAGAAGTAGATGAGTAATTCCCTTAAGGGTTGATTCAGGACTTGAACGATTAAGAGTGTTCTCCTTCTTCTGTAAAGAAAGAAACGATATAATTATTCATTAGAGAATCAATGGTACTTAAAGGAAAAAATATAATTAGAGAGGTATAACAGACTTTATGATCTAGCTCTAATTATGAACTACATGTGGAGGATCATACAATATGAAATAGTTATATCGATGGACACTGATATTTTGGTTGTGTAAAACATCTACAGTTACAAGAGTGCAATTTCGGTTTTTTAGTGGAATATCTTCGAGGTTAATAACCGAGAAAAAGTTTAATTAATTTTTCTTCATATTATTATTTCCGGTCCGATCCGATCCAATTCGATCTGATCCGATCCGATCCGACCCTATACTATATAAATCCGAAATAGGGTTGGGCTTTGGAAAATTACTGTGCGGGCCAAGCCCGGTCCAACTCCGAAAAGCCAGAGCCCGCACAGTAACTTTTAATAATTTATTAAAAACTATGTCAAGTCAAACTATTTTTTAAAAAAACATTTAATAAAAAAAAAAAACATTTCTTTAAATAACAAAAAAAGTTAACAATGACTTGGCCACTTGGGAAATATAAAGACAAAGTAAAAATAGATTCGTAAGATTTCTAGTATCCCAAAGGCTAACATATATTAAATAACAATTTTTTTAGAAGAAGTTAAAGTTTAAATATTAAAATAATAAAAGATAATAAGTAATTAAAGATACGTTGAAAACTGAAAAGGGTAGATGAAGACGTTGGCAAGTTTTCATGTAAGGCCACGTTTCAGTTATATTATATTTATAAGTAAATGTTTAAATAAATATCAACAAATGTTGTATAGGTTATTGGCAACCGGTAAGTCAACCATTCACTGTGACAAATGTTCAATTCCAACTCTGCTCATCATTGTCAAAATTAAATTGATTTTGTAAAGGGCCGGTTGGGCCCGAGTGCAATCCGGCCTGGCCTGTTAACACTTTGGGCTTAAGGGCTGGACTTAACAGACTGTTCTGAAATTAAAAGTCCGGCCCGGTCCGGCGCATACAGTAATTGGGTCTGAAAATTCCAGAACAGACTAGCCCGGCGCGACCCGACCCTTTTGACACATCTATCCATTAGGTCCAATTAATTATGAAAGTAACTTGAATGTATTTTGGAAATTAAGTAAATGATATGATTGTTTAATTAATAAATTATTTAACTGATTAATTAAATATAATTAAATAATATGATTATTTAATTGATAAATTAATAATTAAAAATTATTAACTGTTAATTGGAGGTTACAGGTTTGAACCATGACTAAAACAAAAGGATTGAAAATAATAAAGATTATTTTGAATCCTAGATATCAAATGTTCAAGTCTTAGTAGTGACCAAATTAAAAAAGATATATAATCATATTTTGACTTGGTTAACTAAACCCTAGGATCCTGGTATATAAGATATATTTATCAGGAAACAAAACAACCTAACCCTAATACAGAGACAAAGAGGTGTTGCAAGGAGAAGGAGAAAAAGAAAATAAATTATTATTTCTTTTGCTCAAGCTTGGCCGAACTCATAAAAAGGAGACAAGGTGTTGTCTTCTCTATCTCAGTAGCCTCCATTCAAGAACTCCCGGAATCCGTGACGTGCCCACACACAGTTTCTAGATCACGGGTCATAGCTCGAAAGGCTTAATGGTAAAGGATTGAAAAGAAGACAAGGTGTTTTCTTCTCTATCTCAGTAGCCCCCATTCAAGAACTCCCGGAATCCGTGACATGCCCACACACAGTTGCTAGATCGCAGGTCATAACTCGGAAGGCTTAATGGTAAATGATTGAAAAGAAACAAATGAGAGATCTTCAAATGTATGAAAACAAATCCCTCCTCATATTCGTGTATACAAAAAGGTTAAAGATAATAAATTTTAAAACCCTATCTTTCTTTTCTTCGCTGTGCGACTTACACCTTTAACCAGTGAATTTTTTTTATAGGAAATCTGTTGATTTCAGGGTATTGGTAGCAAGCTCTTATGGACATTCCTCCTTAAGCATGAACTTAAGGTCTTTAGTTACTAGGATTGCGTTAATATTATTTTTCCACTTAGTGTAATTTTCTCTGGTTAATTTGTCATTAGCGAGGATTTGTAAAATTGCAGACAACACTGCAGAAAGAAAATAAATAAAAGATTTCATTCATCTCATACATTCATCACATAATTGTTTGGCATAATATTAAATATGATGCATGAACATGTTTAATGAACAAGAAATAAACCCTAACAAATGTTACTACGCTATGACAATCCAACATACCATTAGTAAGTTGAAAATAACTACAAGGTTATACTAAACAACTTAGAGGGGGGTGAATAGGTTGACACTCTAATTTTAAAACCCTTTCGAGACTTTTGTCAAAACCTTGGTGAGCATATAAATTAACCTTTAACATGATTGTTATGAGAAAACAATTAACGCATATATGGTTAATTCACCACCTTTAGTCTACAAAATATATACCAAGAAACAATGGATCTGATATACAAAATATATTCAACAAAGAGCAAATTTCACAAGTTGTATTTTGAACATTATAATGTAAGTTCACTAAGTAGAACTTTACAACTTGATATAGAATATCACAAGATACAATGTTCAAACAGTTACAAAGATACAAGAGACAACTGTTGATTCAACAAAAAATGTGTGCATCTCTTTCTTTACAAAAATCTTGTTTACAAGGATGTGAGAAAATGAAGATTTTAAATAAGATATATTGATCATACATACAAATATAGAGAGATAGAGATAGATACATTTAACACATTGATTTTTATGTGGTAAAACTTCCGAAAAAGAAACATCTACGGGTTGAATCCACAATCATTGACAAACTGTAATCCACTATGACGAATAAAATATACACACTTAAAAAAGTGACAAATCCCATTATACACTCTCTAAACTATCAACTCCTACTCTACCATCGGGCCTAGTAAATCACTTTGTCTACTTCCTATCCGAGATGTGACTCACACACCTCTAGGAATCAACTTCCTATCCAAGACGCTTATATCTCTAAAGAGATTCCTTGCTTGTCTATCCGGATCCTCTCGACCCTAGACAAGATTTCTTGCATAGCTATCTGGATCACAAAGATCCTAGTTAAGCTTCCTTGGCTTAACCATCCGGAGCATCACACTCCTAACTAAGACTTCTTGCTTGGTTATCTGGACCACTTATCCTAACCAAGACTTCCTTGCTTGACTATTCGAAGCCGCACACTTCTAACCAAGACTTCCACCTTTTGCAAGGAAAATGATCTAAGTGATCCAAATGATGCAAACACATGTAACATAGAATATATGATCAATATATCATATGGAAATTAGAAATAATTAATGAGCACACAATGTATGTTTTTCTAGTTTATGATCCAAAACATGACACCACACAAAATGATGCATGGGCATATGAAATGTATGGATTAGGTACACTCCATAAAGATCTAGACATAGGCAACAAAGTTCACAAAACAAAGTTGTCTAGATCTTAAACATGAACAAAAAATCTAGAGCATGCAAAACACCAAAAACATGCCAAATCCTAGATTTTATTCATATTACTAAAGCTTGAAAACAAAGCATGTTCATTAAGCATATATTCAAGACTTTAGAACAAAAAACAAAAATACTAGAATCATAAGATATAATCAATGAATATTCTAGTAAGTATTTAGAGCAAGTATATATATAATAATCAATTAAATCCTTGTTAACTCTAAATACAAAATCAAATGTGATAATCCTATATTTGTTCAACTAATGGATCCTAGCACATGATAAGACTATCAATCATGAAATAAAGTCAATCACTACAAATAGCCCTAGATAATAAGCTAATCACAAACATGTGAAAACCTAGATTTCTAGAAAACTAGTTCACATTCAAGTCTCTAGACTAGATTAGTTTATGATATGAAGTTATCCTTCTCAATAGCATTCATCATAGAAACATAAGCATATAGAAGAAGAAAATCCAAGGTAATTGAAGATTTAGAAAGATGAAAACTCAAAGATTAGTTCCATACCTTAGAATCCCGAGCTGGTTCAGTTTTGAGTGTAGAACAACCTATAAAAACTGATCAAACAGATACAAACTCTCTAGGAGAAGGTAGGGGACTTGATTATGAAGATTCCAACTTGAATCACTCAATTCGGAGTTGAAATGAGAAAGTTATGGTGTTTGGAAGTTGGAAAAGTTAGAGAGAATTCTGCAATTCTCTTTTTTCAAATTTTCTTCTTGAAATGAAATAGGAGGGAAAATAGGTATTTAAAAGAGAGGAAAATGAGCCATTTAAGTGGCCAACCGATGGACGCCACCTCACCAGCCCCATGGAGGTGCATGAGCCTCACGGGGGCAGAGGGCCTCTGTTCCCGTGAGCCTCACGTGCCCTCACGGGAAGGGTGAAGTTGGCCATTGGCCAAACTTCCTCTCCCTCGCACATTCTTCAGCTGTATTCGGGCCTCCAAACTCCGAATTCGAATCCATCTACGGATTACGAACCGTGACTCCCTCACGCACAAGGAAGATTATGAAACTTTGACAAAATATTATGAATTCAACTCAACACACGACGACGAAGACAACGTATTGCAAGAGAACGTAAAGTAGCATAGCTTCCTAGTATGGACTCAAAAACTAATGAATAAGTAACCGAAATGATCGGAACTCAATAAGAAATCATATGAGAATTTATTCAAGTCCAAAACAATAAAATAAAAACAAATAAATACAAAGTCACACAAGTATGCCATTTCCTAAAGATAGTCCTAGAACATGCAATTTCACAATGTTTATCAAATTAAATATAATGCATGTGCATACTTCAAACAAGTGTGTGAATGTGTTATACCAATTGAGCACAACCATGCAGGGACACATATGAATGCAATGTGTGTGTGTGTGCGCCTAAACGTATTGCAAGAGGAATGAGGTCTAAATATACCTTTGATGCTTTGTCCTCTTGAAGGCTTCACTTTGCTTGATGTATTGTCCAATTTCCTTAAAGTTTGATAAACTGTGAATTCTAGACAATTAATCAATACAAAGAAAATTTTGTTTTGATATAGAATAATGCCGACATGACTCAAAATCCTAACACAAGTGCCGCATTAGGGTCGATCAAGTACTTGTATGTTAGACCGTGACATTCTTAGTCAAATGATATACTAGAATAACTCTTATTCTAATATCATGCAACCATCCTTTGTTTCAATCAGAATCTTAATAAATCAATTTTATCAAATCTTTTGTGAATGTGACCCATCATTTCAGATTTCATGAACTTAATTTGAGAATTGTTGCCAGGTCAATCAATCCCAAAAATACATTTAGAAACCCTATCCGTTAGGAAGTCAACCTTGATATTGACTCTCATGGAATCCTTCCTTAGGGAGGACGAAAACAAAGATGTCTCGAGGCCCCACTTGAATCTTACGGTGTTGAACTAACGATGAAGAATGTGGGATATATTGTAATATATCTCTCTCTCATTCACTATTTTCAGGTTAGGGTTTTCAATTATTAATGCACCTAGATTATACTTAAGATTTGACAGCTAATTCAAATCTAAATGTCTAGGGAATTTTAGAAAGTTAGTATAATCTCATTCTTATTAACTAATTATTAAACTATCTGATTTTTTAACAATTAAAAAATCTAGTTTATTAATCAAATTCTAATCTATGTAAACTAATTTACTAATACTAGAATTAATAATGTGATTTACCAAGCTTTAACTATTAAAACTAAACACATTATTTAGTCCAAATTATTAGGGTCTTAATCAAATTAATCCTAATAATTGTAAGAGGACATAACTAATTTAACAAATAAAACAATTTAATTAATAGACTAGTTATTAATGAGAATTACCAAGTTTTTTACACCTAAAAAAACTAATCTAATTTTAATAGGCAATTATGTGATTTGATAATTTTATTAATCACATTAAAAAAAAAAACACATAATATGACCGGCTATTATGCATGTATGACATTTAATAAAAAATGCATGTGTAGGCACTAGTAATCTATATGGCATTACTACAAGAAAAATGGTATATTGGGACGAAAATCTATTGGGACATTTTTTTTTCATCCCAATAGGAGGTCTATTGGGACGAATTTTGTATTTCATCCCAATAGGACGTCTTATTAGGACGAATTTATTTCGTCCCAATAGGTTTTCTATTTATTTAAAATTCTGATAATTAATTAATTTTATTAACCTTTAGGGTCGAATTGTTTTCGTCCCAATAGGAGGTCTATTGGGACGAAATAGATAATTCGTCTCAATAGATTGGCTATTGGGACAATTTTTGTCCAATGTTGTTAGACCTTTAGGAACAAAAAAATTTCGTCCCAATAAGACGTCTATTGGGACGAAATTATTTCGTCCCAATGAGTTTTCTTTTTATTTAAAATTATAATAATTAATTAATTTTGTTGACCTTTAGAGACGATTTTGTTTCGTCCCAATAGAAAGTCTATTGGGACGAAATACATAATTTGTACCAATAGGAGGTCTATTGGGACGAAAACCTCCTATTGGGACTAATTTCTTTCGCCCTAATAGGATCTCTTTTTATTTAAAATTATAGTAATTAATTAATTTTGTTGACCTTTAGGGACGAATTTGTTTCGTCCCAATAGGAGGTCTATTGGGATAAAATACATAATTCGTTCCAATTTCGTCCCAATAGATTGCCTATTGGGACGAAATAAATTTTGTCCCGATAGGTTCTTTTTATTTAAAATTATAATAATTAATTAATTTTATTGAAAATTCTTGATAATTTTTTGAAGTTTTTTTCCTTAAAGATAGATTAATAATTAAATTACTATATAAATTAGAAAATGATACAATATGGATCATTTTGTTTGTCCAAAGTGGTTCTCTATCGAGATGAATTTTGTTTCTTCCCAATAAGTTCTTCATAATGATCAATAAATATTAGTCTTGAGAGATTTTCTATTATTTAAAAAAAAAAAAAAAACCGTCAAAACTGCAACCTAAACAGATGATTCCGAATCGAGAACCAGAACGGGGGTCATGTATAATTCCGAGTACGACCAACGATTGACTCTTCGATCTGACAATATATTATTTTAATAAAATATTTTAATTAAATGTTATAATAAATGTTTTTTAATATCAATTTGTTTATCATATAAAAATAAAAATTAAATTAGTGGAATCGATCTACAAATAAAATTTTGATTGAAAAATAATCAATAAAAATTTAATAACAAGTAGAGGTTATATATAAAATTTATACTTTTATTATTATATGTGAAGCAACAGCAAAGTATATAAGGCATTCATCTCTCCTGGGTGTGCTAGGTTTGACGCCCATTAATCACAACAATTTAAATGCTGATTTCAGCATGGTGGGTGGTGGGTGGGTGGTGGGTCTTCATTTGAAGGCAAAAAAACCATTTTTTTTTTTAATTCGTCCCTATAGGATATCTAAAGGGACGAAAATTTATCTAATGGGACGAAATATTTCATTCTTACAAGTTGTCAAAGGGGATGAATAAAAATCATCCATGCAAGTCTATTGGGATGAATAATTTCGTCTCTATACATAATCAATTGGGACGAACAAAAATCATCCATATAGGTAGTTTTAAGGGACGAATTTCAATTTTCGTCCCAAAGAACTTATTGCGACCCGCTCGATGCGACGCAATTTGAGATGAATTTTATTCGTCCCAATAAACATATTGGGACAATTTTTGGGCTATTGGGTCGAAAAAAAGAAGTCCCAATAACCCTTTTTTGTAGTGCATGCGTAGGCACTACTAATCTATATGGCATGTGTATGCATGACAATGCTTTAATTATCACATAATAACAGGCATAAATGAATTGACCGAGTACGATGGGTTTATCTAAATTATTAATTTTTTTTTTTTTACCAAATTACAAAAATCATCCAAGGCATTCATTGGTCTTCTTGTAATTCCAAAATCTTTAAGTTTTGTCTTCTGTATCTTCTGCGTCCTTCAGGCCCAAAAATCAAGTCCAACTTAATTTATTTTTAATGGATCCATCTCATAGTTAAATCCCTAAAAGCCCAAGTGTTACTCTAACACTTTTCGGAGGCTCGAGATTTCCCAAAATCAGCCCAAACATGCTCGAGTACACGCAGCCCTAGCGCTTGAGAACGTGTAGCCCTAGTGCATAACACACGTGGCTGCGTTCACGCGCATGGGCCACGTTGTAGTGATGCCGCTTGAGCAAAGGGCAGCCTTGCGCTGTGCGCTACAGTTCGTGCGCGGACTGCTGCATTTGGTGCGTTTCTTGCTGCACAAATGCACAACAATTATGCGTTGCAACAGCCCTTTGCGCAACCCTTGTATGCACGTTGCTACTCCTTCACACAAGATCTGCGCGGCTGCTGTGATACGGTTTCCGGATCGTTGTTCTTCGTTGTATTACATCAATAAAAGAAATACAGCAAAAACAACAAAATAATATATATATATATACACATCCCGGGATTAATATTACAGAAGAAAAAATATTACATTTAATATCCAAAAAACTAAAACCCATCGTGCCATACAATTAACAATCAATCATGCTTTAAAAAAAATTAAAACATCGTACAAGCAATAGATTGTGCCTACACAAATATACATGCAATTAAACAATAACAAAGAACGATTTATTCAAATATATCGTACTAGGGCTTTGATACTAATCGTAAGCCCTATAGGCGCGCAGCGAAAGAAAACTTTAGGGTTTTAAAAATTATTTGAGTTACTTATTAACCTTGTACGATATATAAGAATAAAACAAGGTAAGATTCATGATCATACCTCAAGCCTAACTCCTTCGTTCTTTATCTTATTGCTTTTCGTTGTACCACCAGATCTTCCTCGCTATCTCCTAGGTTCCGGCAACTGCATGTGAGGGCGTCACAGGCTTCAGGAGGTTGAATGGAGGTAGAAGAAGACACACAAAACAACACTTGCTTTTGTGTAGGTGAAGATCAGCCAACCTTTAAAGAAAACCGAAACCTTTTTCTTTTTCTTTTTCTTTTCCCTTTTTGGCAGCACCCTCTTTCTGTTCTTCTTTTTCTTTTTCGTATTTTTGTGATGTGTTGTGTTGTCTCATTTAATTACGTTAATTGAATAATAAAGATACACTACCACTAGATATCATAGATAGGTTTTTAAAATCTTTTAAATATTCAAAACCAAAAATATCTTTTTATCTTGTTTAAAATAAAAAATAAAAACACTTTTAAAACAAAATCTCTTGATATCTTTATCTATCTATCAATCTCATGATAGGGTTACAAGTGACCTAGATTAAATAGGATTCTAAATCCTATTTAATTCAATGTTGTTACTGTGACTCGAATCCTTGACTTGCTAAAGATAAAATAATCAATATTATTTTATATCTTTGCTTTGGTCTTGGCTCGAGTCCGTAACTTCCATAAAATAATTAAATATATTAATAATTCTGATCGCGCTCCAAATGTTTACATATAGCGCTCCGTTACTTAGCTTTTGTAATCGTTTTTCGAGCCCTTTTAGGTGTTTAATGTTGTAAATAAGTGTATTTCAGGTATTTCAGCTCATCAGGGATATTCTAGACCAAACTGGCGGAAAGTAGCAAAATCATAGGCAAAAGAGGGCAATTACGTCATTATGGAGAATCAAGGGTCAAAGTGCAAGTATGGAGAAAGTATTGCAGATTCTATGATTATTGAAGAGTTTAGGGGTGCAAACTGGCCAAAATGCCACGTCATAAGTGAAACGCAGCATTTTGACACTACTGCTAATACAAGTGTGACGTTGCGCGTCTTTAATCTCCAATCGGGCAAAGTAAACCCGTGGACTTCACGCAGTCGACCAGGTGATGACCCGACTCTTTTTCGATCGTTTTTTAACGGTTTTCTGCCTAGATCGGCAGCCCACATCCCGGCGGTCCTAAAACACTCATTTTCAAGGCCTCATGCATGTGATTCGATCTCCACCAAATCCTCCAAGTCTTCAAAACCTCCATAGCCAAAGCAATGCTTCAAGCTCTCCCCAGTTGCCATGTTCCCATGAACAACAAGTCCAAACCCGTGAAAGACCCGCGAGTTCATGCCGAGAGACATATCTAGCGAGCCAATAAGGCTTAACTCGTGGGAATCCTTTAGTTTTTACTGTGATCTCACGCCGACAGGAATAAACCCACGAGCCAAAGGTTACAAACCAGCGGGGATAGCTCTAGCAAATGATAGCTCATCCCACTTGCCTTTCCAATCACCTTATCTTTTAAAGAGAACCTTGCTAGCTTAGAGGACACATTTTACTTTTACCTTAGTCTTTAAGTTTTCCAAGAAAGAGAATAACTCTCTCAACTTTAGTTTAGTTTCTTAGCATTCTCCCATCACTTTCTAGGTAGCCAAACACCAATTTGAGTTACTTAGACTTGATCTTTTCGAGTTGCTCTAGAAGGATATTGTGCTTGGATTGCAAGGAGGAGTCATCTATACCGAGAAACTAATCCAAATGGGTTTGTTTAGCCCTTCTTTTGTATTTTATTTTTTATGTACTTTTATGTTTAACTAACCCCTTTTGTTAGGGGATTGATGTAACCCTTGTAATTAAACCATTTATTAAATCAATCCATTTGTTATTTCACTATTTAAGGCTTTGTATGTGTGTATTATGAACTCTAATGATATGTGGATGATATGTCTTGCATATACATCTATTTGTACACATTTGGTAGTTGATTTCTTGCACAAAGTATCCAACAATGTGTATGAACCTTTAACTATCCATTTTATAGAGATTTCTCTAAGTAATTCATAACTTTGGTTAAATAGAGAATCTCTACTTCACTACTTTGAAATTCTCTCTTAATCACTTATCTGTGATTTTAGATCATGTGTAAGATGATGAATTTGGTGCTTAACATTATTGATAATGAGATGCATGCCTTAGAATGGTTGTGAATGTGCTTAATGAATGATTGGTTAATGAAATGGTTGTTACTTGAATGAAATGGTTTTAATCTAGCTTTATCTCATATTGTTGTAGTAGATTTGGTAATTTAATTCATTGCAAGCTTAGTATAATTGATTTAGATAGCATTAGTTAGTGAACTTGTTAGAAATTAGAAACTGATAATCATTGATAACCTTGAACTTACTTGTTAGCTAATCCACCTCCTCGTGGGAATGACTACCCTTACTAGTGTACCCTTTACTACTCGTACGACGTGTACACTTGCAATAGGTGAACCACCCACGCGCCCCTTTAATTCCCGTTGTAGCTTAGTTGCTTAGCATCCTTGACCTAGGATCTGCGTGGCCTTAGTCATCCTCATTAGTGTAATTTAATTAGAACCGGTTTGGGCGTGTCAAATTCATAATTATTAATATAATTAAATAATCACATAATTTAATTATTAATTCGTTAATTAAATAATCACATTATCTAATCAATTGCCTAAATAAAAATCCTTATTACTTTTGTAACATAATTAATTGGACCATCCAATTAATTAACCGTGACCCTTGTTACCATCAACGTTCCGGGCTAGCAAGGGGACCTAATGGACTCACAGTCTTGAACTCCAATAATCCTTAGAAAAATTAATTAAACTCTTTAATTAATATTTCATGATTATTAATCTCGGAGTTACTCCATTATAAACGCAAGGCTATACTCTCGTAACTATAGATGTTTTTACACAAACCAAAATTCAGTTTCCATCGATATATTTATTACATATGGTATGATCCTCTACAAGTAGTTCAAAATTTGTGCCAAGTCATAAATTCCATTATACCCTTCTAATTATATCTTTTCCTTTAAAAACCACTGATTCTCTAATGAACAATTATATCCTTCATTCATTTATGGAAGAAAGAGAGCACTCTTAATTGTTCAAGTCCCGAATCAACCCTTAAGGGAACTACTTCTCTACTTCTTGCAAGAAGAAGTAGATTATAATATTGTGTACAGATCTTCCCAGACACAAGCCAAATCGCGATTCCAAGATATGGAGGTATTGATAAAAAAATGCTATTCTGATATCACCCATGGTAAATCAAAAACCACGATCCAACATGAAGGAGTCGGTAAGACACTCAGGATTAAGATCACACATATACAACTATCATTTGTCGATATATATGAATCTCCCCATGTAACGGATATTGGAGAGAGATTCATATAGATCGTGGCTCAATCCTATATGATTACATCATATAAGGTGTCTCTATTCTCATATCACCATATGATTAGTCTAGGATAAGACCACTATATATTACGGAATGAACCACAACCATAGATGGACCACAATAAAGTACACAACTTCATTTGCTCTCCACAGACTCTTTAGATTGCACGTCTCAAACTGAATTCCTCTACATATAACACTCATATACTCAGTTAGAGATTATATCCGGCAATCTTGGATGTTTAGCACATATGATATAAATGTATGAGATATATAAATAGAATGAAAAGGATTACTTCTTTTATTTATAAATAATCATCATTTACATATTACAAGCTTTAGGGCAAAAACCTCAATGGAAAACTATATGAGTGATTATAAGCCTTGAAGTAAGATTGTATTAAATGAGTTAACATCTGGTTCAACAAGTGATCAATTAATAAAAGTTATTGACAAATTTGTTGTTCCATCGACATCTGATAGTCAAACAATTCCTAGTCAGATTACACTACCACCTAAACGCAGTAGGAGGGTTGTATGACAACCTAATCGTTATTTAGGTATTGGAGAGGTGCATGGTGTCATCTTTGAAGATAGTGTGGATGATCCATTATCATTAAAACATGCAATGGAAGATTATGACAAAGAGGAATGGCTTAAAGCCATGAATCTCGAGATGAAGCCCATTTACTCTAACTCAGTTTGGGAACTTGTAGACTTACCTGATAGGATAAAACTCATAGGGTGTAAGTGGATCTACAAGTGAAAGAGAGGAGTAGACAGAAAGGTAGAGACCTTCAAAGTAAGGCTAGTGGCAAAGGGTTACACCCAAAAGAAGGAGTCGATTTTGAAGAGACCTTCTCGCTATTGGCTATGTTTAAGTCTATTAGGATATTCTTATCCATTGCAGCCTATTTCGACTATGAAATTTGGCAAATGGACATCAAGACTGCATTTTTAAATGGTAATCTTGTTAGGTTTTTGGTTTGTCTTAATATATATTCCATATCAAAGCGATGTTTTTCTTGTATTGTTTAGTGGTCTTAGGATTGATGATTTTAAGCTTCAAAGAAAGACTCGGCCACACTTCATGCAAGTTGGTGTTGTTCAAGGATGAATGTGCTTCATCGCACAATAAATGTAAAATAGACCTCATTCCTCTTACAAGGCTAGACACACACACATGGCATTCATTTTTGTCTCTGCATAGTTGAACAACATTTATTTAACACTTTCACACACTTGACAATATATGCTCATGCATTAGTTTTAAATTGATACTCATTGGAAAATGCATGTTCTAGGACTATGTCTAGGAAACGGCATATGTGTGTGACTTGGTGTCTTTTTATTTTTGTTTTATTGTTTTTGGACTTAACATGATCTCTTATAATTTCTTATTAAGTCCCAATCATTTCAGTTACTTATTTATTAGGTTTTGAGTCCAAACAATATAACTACGCTACTTTTTGTTCTTATTCGTTGAGTTGTCTTCGCTGTCGTTTTCCGTGATGAATTCTCAACCTTTTTGTAAATTTTTGTAGTCGTCGTTGTACGTGAAAGAGTCACGATTTGTAATCAGAAGATGGATTCAAAATCGGAGTTCGGAGGCCCGAATATGGTCGAAGAACGCGAGAAGTGCGCGAGAGGAGCAAGATTGGCCAAAGGCCAACCTTGGTGTGCCACACGCTAGCCACACGTGTAGGTGACGTGGCATGTCCTGATTAGTCCATCTTTTCCCTCTTTTGAATCCTTTCAAAAGTTCTCATTTCCTTCCTATTCCATTAAAGAAGAAAACTTAGAATTTCCTAAGTGCAGAATTTCTCTCAACTTTTTCTCACCTTTAAACATCATAACTTTCTCATATTAAGTCAGAATGGAGTGATTCAAGTTGGAGATTATTCCTAATTGAGTCCTCTACCTTTTACAAGTGGTCTTGCAGTTGTTTGATTGATTTTTCTAGTGGTTCTGACTAGAAAACCAAACCAGCTCGTGATCTTGAGGTAGTTGTCTTATCTTTTAGATTTCTTCTTGTATAACCTTCACTATTCTTGGGGTTTTTTCTTCTATATGTATGTATATGTATGGTGAATACTGTTGAGAAAGATAGCTTCATAATCAAACCTAATCAAAAGTCTAATTAGAGACATATGTGAACTAGTTTCTTTGATTCTATGATTTTCACATGTTTGAAAGTTGTATTGTGATTTGTTTGATATTTAAGGTTGTTTGAGACTTGATTGAATCATTTTTATGATAAATGACCTTGTATTTTGTTTTGATCCTATGATTGATGTAATCTAGGATTATTGTATGTGTATGTGTTTTAAGAGAAATCTAAGATTTAATTGAGTAATCATTTTATCTTTTCTCTAATTCTTTGGCCAGAATATTAATTGAAATCATTTTATGATTCTAGCATTTTATTGTGTATATGTATGACATCTTGAATATGTGCTTCATGAATATAATTTATTTAAGTTTTATGTGTATGAATGAAACTATGAGTTTTTGTGTTATGTGTTTTCACTTACTCTAGGTTTAATTCATATTTTTGCATCTAGACTATTAGACTTATGTTTCACATGTTTAGGTTTATTTGTGCCGTGGAATGTATTGATCACATGTTCTATGTTGAATTGCTTGATTGCATCATTTTACATTCATATGATCACACCAGGAAGTCCTTATGAAAGGTATGAAGTCTTGGTTAGAACGTGATGTTCGGATAACCAAGCAAGAAGTCTTGTTTAGAGTTGGGATGACTCAGATTGGCAAGCAAGAAGTCATGGCTAGGATCGGGAAGGTTCAGATAGCTATGCAAGGGAGGCTCTCTAGAGGCATGAGTGCCTTGGATAAAGAGTTGGCTATATTATTAGTAGGCCTAAGTGTATGGATAAACATAGACTCCAATAGATCGAGGTACACGTAGACCTGGTAAGGTTCTGGTTCGAACTGTAGAACTGAGGTGGAACCGGAACCGGAACCGAAACCGGGGGATTCCGGTTCCGGTTCCATTTTTTTCAAAACCGGCCGGTTCGAACCGGATTGGAACCGGCGGTTCCGGTTCCAAGTTTTTTTTTTAAAAAATTAAAAAAATAACACTTTATTTATAAAAATAAAATGTTTAAAAGAGAAATAACATTGAAGAGTATTGAACCATGGTCTATAACTCTTGTACAAGTATATATATTTTATTTTACATTCTCTTCATTTTTATATAGGTTAGGCATCTCACCGCTTTTCTTCTTTATCCAATGTGGGATGTGAGATTTTCTTATCCTTTCTATTTTAGTTGTGATTTTCTTATACTTTCTATTCTAGTTAGGATTTTCTTCTCTTATTACATACAATATCTAATATATGATATAGAAAACTATCATTTGCCGAAGAATAAATAATTTGTTTAAAATCAAAAGCAGAAGACTTTCAGAGAGTTGAAGATCCAATACGCTCAGCCGCTTTCCCGCAAAGAGATAAGATATACAAAGAGTTTAGTTTCAGCAGCTCGTGATGCTGGAAATGACAATGAGAGGTTAGACATATGTAGCTTATGTTAATTTGTGAATTCATATTTATATATATATATATATATATATAACTTCCATTGTTACATTTATTTATCCTTTTTACATTCAATTTCTTTCTCTCTAGTATCAATTTGTTTCTTTTAATTATAATATTATGTTCAAATTGCACTTTGATTTTTGTTTGGAACTCCTATCAATTGTTTTTCATGCCCATTAGCTTTGAAATTTTTGCATGCTTCGTCAATTATAGATTTGTTAGTTGGACATCAATCAATTTCTGTTTGGACATAGATTTGTTAGTTGGACATCGTCAGTTATCAATTGAAAGTGTTTGAATGAAAAACCATATATGTACAAGAACAAAAGCATGTTTTTTAATCCAAAAGCTCACTTTCAATTCATAGCTTGTCACAATTATGTAATAAGAGAAGAAAATCACAAGTAGAAATCTAGAATAGAAAGGAATATAAGAAAATCTCACATCTCACATCGGATAAATAAGAAATGTGTAAAGATGCCTAACTTATATAAAAAGGAGAAGAATGCAAAGGAAAATATACTTACTTAGTTACTTGGACACGTGTTATGGGTCACGGCCCAATACTTCACAATGTCCTTTTTAACATATTTTTTTTAATTATAAATTAAACGTTAATTTTTTGTAAAAAAATATAAATAAAATAAAATAAAATTTTCGGTTCAAAACCGCCGGTTCCTCTGGAACCGGAACCGGAACCAAAGGTTCCTGAACCGGAATCGACGGTTCCTGAACTGAAACCGAAACAGGCATAGACCGGTTCCGGTTTCAGTTCCAGGTTCCGGTGGAACCGAACCAGAACCTTGCCACCATTAGGTACACGGGATGTGTATGCACTCTTAAGGAATTTCTAATCTTCCATCGATGTTGGTTTGGTATGTTGTCCAATATATAGTGGCTCCACATCATTGAGGGATTTCATACTTTCCAATAGGGTTGGGTAGACATAGACTCTACATAGGTCGGTGATCTAGGATTGGTCACTTTGTGGAATTTCTAATTTATCATCCAATATATATAGTACCCAATGGTTTTAGTTCAACCCATGGATGTTTCCTCCTTAGAGGTTTTACCACGTTAAAAAATCTCCTGTGTTAATTCTTCCTATCTATTTTTATTACTTGTATATATATATATGTTTGCTCTTAATCTTGTAATGCATTCATTACTTGTGAAGTTTTGGAATCAAGATTTTTTAAGTGTGATTTGTAAAGCAATAAAGATTTAATCATTCTTATATTCTTATATTCTTTATTCTTTTGTATATTGTTACTTTGATGTATAGTTATATTTGTTAACACTTGTAATTCCTTGAACAATATCATAATACAAGTATTCTTTGTTGTTGAGATTTTTGTGTTTTATACCTCATGCAACTCCTTATTTATGTAGACATTGTCTAAATGATCACATGATTATATTGTCTATGTATGGATATTTTGAGAGGGATTCGTGTCCCAAGATCAAGAGCAAAAAGTTTGCAAATTGCAAAGGTCCATTTATGGATTGAAGCAAGCATCTAGATCTTGGAACATTGGGTTTGATATTGCTATCAAAATCTATGGTTTCGAGCAAAATGTTGATGAACCTTGTTTCTACAAAAGGATCATTGACAGAAAAGTAGTTTTCCTGGTCCTTTATGTAGATGATATCCTACTCATTAGGAATGACGTAGGAACATTCGAAAGTAAAGGGCTGACTTGCTAACCAATTCCAAATGAAAGATTTGGGAGAGGCAAGATATGTTCTAAAGATCCAATTGATAAAAGATCACAATAACAAACAATTAGTGCTGTTTCAATCATCATATATCGATAAGATACTTGTGTGATTCTCGATGGAGAACTCCAAGAAAGGTAATTTACCTTTCAGGCATGAAGTTCACTTGTCTAAGGAGGAGTGTTCTAAGACACCTTAAGAAATTAAGGATATGAGATGAGTTCCATATGCCTCAGAAGTAGGCAGTCTCATGTATGATATGTTATGCACGAGACCTAACATTTGCTTCGCATTGGGAGTAGCCAGCAGATTCCAATCTAACCAAAGATTAGATTATTAAGTTATTGTAAAGCTTATTCGCAAGTATCTTCAAAGAACGAGAAACTAAATGTTACTATATTCAGAACAGGATCTGATCCCGTTCGGATATACCGATTCTAACTTTAAGGCAGACAGAGATTCTAGGAAATCCATGTCTGGGTCACTGTTCACCCTTGGTGGTAGAGCCATATTGTGGAGGAGTATCAACCAATCTTGTATTGCTGATTCCACCATGGAGGTTGAATATGTAGTTGCTTGTGAAGCAACTAAAGAGGTTATGTGGCTCCGTAAGTTCTTGAGTGATCTGGAAGTTGTCCTAGATTTGGATAAGCCAGTGACATTTTATTATGATAATAGTGGTGTCGTGGCTAATTCCAAAGAATTAAGAAGCCACAAAATAGGGAAGCATATAGAGAGGAAGTATCATCCCATCAAGGAGATAGCGTAGAGAGGAGATGTGACTGTGACCAAGATCGCATCGCAGGATAATCTTGCTGATCCATTTACGAAGACCTTAACAGCTAATGTGTTTGAAGGTCACCTAGAGGGTATGAGATTACGAGATATGTCTCACCTGCATTAGTGCAAGTGGGAGATTGTTTGGATTTATGTCCTAAAGTTTGTAATTTGTAAATGTTATAAATCCATTAATAAAAGAAGTAGTTTTTCATTCAATAAATATGACTCATACATTTATATCATATCTACTAAACATCCAATATTGCAAGATGTAATCTCAAACTGAGTATATAAATGTCATATACAGAGGAATTTGGTTTGAGACGTGCAATCTAAAAAGTCCGTAGAAATCAAATAAAGCTGGGTACTTTATTTGTGGTTAATCTACAATCGTGGTCCATTCCGTAATGTATGGTGGTCTTATCCTAGAGTACGCATATAGTGATATGAGAATGGAGGCACCTTATATGATGTGATCATATATGAATGGGCCACGATCTATATGAATATAACACCAAGATCCGTTAGAAGATTCATATATATCGACAAATGATGGATGTATATGGGTGATCTAAATCATGAGTGTCTTACTGACTCTTCAAGTTTAATCGTGTTTCTTAACATACCATAAGTGAGATTAGAGTAGCATTCCAAATTAATAACTCCTTATCTTGGAATCACGGTTTGGCTTGTGGTTGGGAAGGTATGCACACAATAGAGGAATCCACTCATTCTTACGAGAAGTAGATGAGTAGTTCACTTAAGGGTTGATTCGGGATTTGAACGATTACGAGCGCTCTTCTTTTTCCGTAAAAGAAGAAAGGATATAATTGTTCATTATAGAATCAATGATACTTAAAGGAAAAGATATAATTAGAGAGGTATAACAGACTTTATAACATAACTCTAATTATGAACTACTTGTGGACGATTATACCATATGACTCGATGGACACTAATCTTTTGGTTGTGTAAAACATCTATAGTTACAAGAGTAGAACCTCGGAGTTTTTAGTGAAATAACTCCGACGTTAATAATCGTAAAATATTAATTAAAGAGTTTAATTTATTTTTCTAAATATTATTGGAGCTTAAAATTGTGGGTCCATTAGGTCCTCTTACTAGCCCTTTACGATTATTGGTAACAAGGCTCACGGTGAATTGGATGGTCCAATTAATTATGTTACGAATGTAGCTTGAATATATTCTAGAAATTAATTAAATGATCTGATTATTTAATTAATAAATCATTTAATTGATTAATTAAATATAATTAAATAATATGATTATTTAATTGACAAATTAATAATTTAAAATTATTAATTGTTAATTAAAGGTTACAGGTTCAAACCATGACTAAAACAAACGAATTAAAAATAATAAATATTATTTTAAATCATAGATGTCAAAGGTTCAAGTCTTAGTGGTGATCGAATTAAAAAGGATTTATAATCCTATTTTGACTTGGTTAACTAAACCCTAAAATCCTGGTATATAAGATATACGTATTAGGAAACAAAACAACCTAACCCTAATACAGAGACAGAGAGGTGCGACAAGCAGAAGGAGAAAAAGAAAAGAAATTATTTTTTCTTTTGCTCAAGCTTGGCCGAACTCATAAAAGGAGACAATGTGTTGTCTTCTCTATCTCGGTAGCCTCTATTCAAGAACTCCTGGAATTCGCGACGTGCCCACACACAGTTGCTAGATTGCGGGTCATAGCTCGGAAGACATAGTGGTAAAGGATCGAAAAGAAATGAATGAGAGATCTTCAAAGGTATGAAAACAAAACCCTCCTTATATTCGTGTATACTAAAAGGTCCAAGATAATAACTTTTAAAAGCCTATCTTTCTTTTTTCTGTTGTGCAACTTACACCTGAAACGAGTGTATTTTTGATGAGAAATTTGTTGATTTTAGGGTCGTTTTATCTCTTGTGGCACTCTATTTATGATACGAACTATTTAAGGATTGGTTATATGCGTAACTGTGTTGATGATCTTCTGATTCTTCGTCGGTTTGGTCTCAGTGGTCGTCTTGGTAAGGCTCCGGTTATCAGGAATGCGGTTTGATCGCCCTAGGCCCTAAGGTGGATCAAAGTTAACATAGATGGTACAACTTTGGGGTTGCCAAGTGTGGGGGATTATGAGGGTGTTTTTTGGATTTACGAATCTTTTGTTAAAGCCTATTTCGCGGTCCCCCTTGGTCAGGTTTTTACTTTTAAGGCTGAGATCCTTACGGCTTCTTTAGCCATCAATTATGCTTAGAAGTTGAGTTGTCATTGAATCTGGTTCAAGAGTGATTCTTCTTATGTTGTTCAGCCTCTTTTAGATAGATCTTATTAGGTTACTTGTTGTGTTCGTTAAGCTTAGCAGCATTGCATTTATCAAATCTCGCTTATGGAGTTTCAGGTTTCTCATATTTTCAAGGAAGGTAATCAGGTGGCGGATGCTCTCTCCAAGCATGCTTTGGGTATACCTTCTTATTCCTGGTGGTCCTCCACTCCTTCGTTCCGTTCTTCGTTAGTTGGTAATGACTGTTTAGGTAGAGATTCTTTTAGGTGTTCCCTAGCTTTATTTTATTTTATTTTTATTTTTTTGTGGCTTGCATGCCTCTAGGTTTTTTGGGGCAGCATCCTTTGGTTTGTGCTTACTTTTTGTTACTATTTTCCTTTATTTATATATTTCTGGATACTGCCTAGGGGGTTTTCAGCATATGATCGCTTGTGATACATTCTTCCCTTAGGTCGGTCCAATTCATCAAAAAAAAGTTTTTATTTTATTTTGTTTTGTTTTTATATTTTATAGAAAATTACTGGAACATCCCTAAAAAAACCTTGTTTTTATTTATTTTTCTTTAGAAGATTACTTTGCTTGGGCAACATTGGCCTCACGGTGCCTTCAGAAGGTAGCGCACGCCCAAGAGGCGCCGTCTATAATCTAAAGACTTCATAATTAAGGCTACGTCCGGTAGCATTTTATAATGGTGTTTTTGTTTTTGTTTTTCAAGTCCGATTTTGAATACGCGTTCGTTACCATTTTACTTTTCAAAACAAAAACAAAAACAATATCAGTGTTAATTAAGAAAAAATTTCAAAACAAGTTTTATATGTTTTTCATTTTATTTTTCGTTTTGTTTTTCATTTTAAATAAATAACTCGATTTTTTTTTCTTTTTTGGTTCTTCTTTCTTACTCTCCAGACCACAACTCTTCTTCTTCCTCTCTTTCTCTCTTTTTCATTATCACTGTTCTTCTTCTTCCTTTGCTTCTCTTCTTCTTCTTCTTCTTCTTTTCTGACACCGTCACAATTGCCACCGATGCCACCACTACCTAATCTTCACCGTGAAGTTCTCGACTGACGCGATCGCACCGTCGGCCGTCAGATCCAGTCTGTCAGTCAGATCCATTCCGTCAAATTGTGGGTGTGACTGTGTTGGTGAACATAAGAAAACAATCTAGGGACTTTTTTTGTCAATTTTTTTTACTTGTTTGAGTTGCTGCTGATGTATTTGTGTTTGAGATTGAAGAGATGAGTTTGTGTTTGAAATTGAAGAGATGTATTTGTGTTTGAGATTAAATGAAGAATTCGTTTACAGAGAAGAAACAAAAATCTGAAATGTTTTTGTTTGTGTAAATTGGTGCTAAGTATTTTGGAAAAAATTATAGAAATTCTTCATGTTTTGGGCGTTGCCCATATCTAACCAAAAAATATATATATATTTAAATTCAACTCATTTATTTTGGCATGTAAAATGATACTATACACGTTTTTTACGTTTTCGTATTCGGAATCCAGCTTTCAGGATATGCTAACAAACCCGTATTTAGATTTCGAAACTGAAACCAAAAACACTGTTTTCATTTTCGTTTTTATTTTTGAAAAACAAAAATAGCTTTGAAAAACGTTACAGGACACGCCATAATGTTTTATGTCTAATATGTTTTTTTTTTCTTTTAATTGCATTAAGAAAGAGAAGCATTTTAAGTGATAGTTGTAGATGAAAAACAGAAAACATATTTACAAGCAAATCATAGTGGTAGTGGAAACCAAGAAGGTTCGAAATGGATATTGAAAATCGGGTTATGGTCGGGGATTTTCCAGGGTGAATTTGTATAATAACTAAGTCTTTCTTTAAACAAATTTTTTTTGAATAAAAATAAGGTTTAAATTATTGAATAAAAATATTTATGTTAATTTTTTATATCTTAATATATATTATTTTACTAATTAAAAGAATATATTCTAATTTTTTTATTGATTAAATATTAATATTATTAAACAGAGATAATAAATGGGGTCGAGGCGGGGTTGAGACAAGGACAACAAATCTAGACCTGGCAAAGTTTCGATTCCAACCGTGGAACCGGACCGAAACCGGTACCTGAACCGGTTTTCCTGTTTTGGTTCAAGAACTATAACCGGAACTGGGGAGGCCAGTTCCGGTTCCGGTTCCAATTTTTTCGGAACTGGGCGGTTCGAACCTGAATGGAACCGGCGGTTCCGGTTCGGTTCGAACCGTCCGGTTCCAGTTTTTTATTTTTAATTTTTAATTTTTTTTACTTTACAAAATATTACATTTTATTTATAAAAAATAAAATGTTAGAGTGGACATTGTAAAGTATTGAGCCATGACCCATAACCCTTGTCCAAGCAATTATGTGTTCTATTCCCTTCTCCTCCTTTTCATATAGGTTAAATATCTTATTCACTTCTCTATTTTTCCAATGTGGGATGTGGGATAAAGGATAAGAAGTCATATTATGCATTTTTAACAAATATTTCAATTATTTCTTTTTGTGTTAGATTCAAATTATACCACAATATAGAATATTGTAATAGTTCAAAAAAAAGTACGAGTTTTATTCTTAAAGAGTATGTAGTTATGCATCTGTGTAATAAGTTTTAAGGAAAAAAAAAATCGATAAATATTTATGGCTAGCAGTGGTGCCCTCTCCAAAGCTATCTTTAAAAATTCCAAATTATATTTCTCTTTAAAAGAAACAACTCCTATCCAAACAAGGTACATTACAACATTATAAAGTCATAATACTCAGTGTCTGAGTCCAAGTGTATTTTTGTTCGGAAACTAGAAAAGATGCAGGTAAAGGTCATCTTTTGATGAATTAGATTGGAATTAGGATGTTAGTCGAAAATTTTCTTGTGTAGAAACAGATTATCTGTTTGCAATTATGAGTCTGCAAATTGCTTTTATTTCCAAGGTTTTAGGTAGCTTACAGCATTATAGATTAGGACAAGGCCGATAGGTTTGACTTTGTGAGAAATAGAAACGCATCTAGTCTGTAATCTGTATGATGTGTTTGTTCTAGATATATGTTTTGTCATTGTATTAGTAGATTTACTTTATTTATTATTTATTTTAGATAATTTATTATATATGTTTCTCTGTTGAGTAAAGATTTCTGAAAGGTATGATATCATCCTCTTGCTATTAAGACAGGTATCGTAGGTCAAGGGATGATTATTGCTCTCTAAGACTCCAAGGCGATCTAGATCTATCTCCCGATCTCCTTCTCCACGTGATGAGACGGACTACAGGTCTTTAGATTCCAATAGGTTATTAATACATGAAATTAGTTAATGATGTATCAAAAAAAAAAAAATCAGTTAATGACTTCTTACTCTTTATCCCACATCCCATATTGGAAAAATAGAGAAGTGAATGAGATGTCTAACCTATAAAAAAAGGAGGAGAATGGAATGGAAAACGTAATTACTTGGACAAGGGTTATGGGTCATGACTCAATACTCTTCAATGTTCTTTCTAACATTTTATTTTTTTATAAATAAAATGTAATATTTTGTAAAAAAAAAAAAAAAAAATTGGGCCGGTTCGGTTAGAACCGGAACTTTGCCACCTCTAAACAAATCTCATCCTCACCCCATTTCTAAAACGGGGTGTAGGAATCATCCTTGAACCCATTCCGACCCTATTTATTTTGGTAAAATTCCACCTAATATGGGGTGGGGTGGGGTGAGCTCCCTGCAAGTTTCGTTTTTTTTTTTTTTTTTTTTTGTAAATAGCCTAATAAAACATACAAAATTTGTTTTTAATTATATATGAAAGTTATAACCACATTTCAAATTTTTGTTTTATAGTACGTAGTTGAATTACAAAGTATCCATGCACTTCGTTTTATTTTATTTTTTTTCCTTTTTCTAATTTTACAAAATAAATAAATAAATAAATAAATAAAGTGAAACCTATAAGAAAAATGAAAGAAAAAAAAAAACGTGAAATATGGATTTTTTTAAAAAAAATTTACTTAAACATCCATCAAAAAAACCTTATTTTTAACTTTTATTTTTATTTTTTTATGATACAAAATTACTTTGCTTGGGCAACATTGCCCCCACAGTGCCTTCGCTAGGCAACTAGAGATGGCAATATTCCGTGAGGCCAGGGTCTCGCGGATGGAGGATAATATTCTGGAACGGGAACGAGGATGGGGACAAAGTCTTGTCCCCGAAGTTGAAGCGGGGCAGGGACAGAGGAAGCACTCCCCGCCCCGATATATATATATATATATATTATATATATACATATATATATTTATAATATAATATATAATATTCAGATTTTTTTAATCTTTTATATATATTGACACTACGTTTGGCCAGGTTTTGATTTGTTGGAATATATAACTGAATATATATATATATTATAGATATTTATAACTGAATATATATATATATATATATATTGACACCACTTTTGTTAATATATACCCGGTTGTTTGTGTTGGCGTCTGCTATTGGTTGCTTTTGGCTTTGTTTTTGTTTCAGGATCGTTTTCTGTTGTTGGATTGACACTCTTGTATGCTATTTTATGGGTCTCTTTGTTAGGGTTTTTGTTTTTGTTTTGTGTGCTCTGGGGTGTCTTGGTGCAGGCTTTGGTCGGGTGTTTTTGTGCCTTTGCTGGCTGGTGTCTTTGTTGTGTGGTGTGGCATTTATGCCTTGGCCTTTTTTGACCTCATTAATAAACTCTTACCTTTCAAAATATATATATATATATAACTGAATATTTTAATATCACGTTTGTCAATATATATAAATATATATAATATATTTATAATATATATCTGAATTTATACCTTTTTTTTTATACTTTTTCTTTTACCATTTTTTAAGTTGTAATTTTTAAATATATAATTATATTAAACAGGAAATGGGGCGGGTATGGGGAAGACTCCTCCAACGGGGAATCCTCGCCCCCAACCCCACTTCTCTAAATGCGGGGACGGGGACTGGGATGAGGATGGTTTTGGGAGGCGGGGATGGAGATGGTAAATCATTCTCCAACCTCGACATGCCCCGTTGCCATCCCTATAGGCAACACACATCCAAGTGGCGCCGTCTATAATATGAAGACTTTGTAATTAATGTTTATCTTTAATATGTTTTATTTTTTTTCTTTTAATTGCATAACAAAGGAGAAGCATTTGAAGTGACAGTTTTCTATTGTCAGTTCAAATTGATATATTTTATATCAATTCGAACTAACAATAGATAGACCGTTTGAAGTGATAGTTATAGATGAAAAACTTATTTATAAGCAAACCGAAGTGGTAGTGGAAATCGTAGAAGGTTTGAAATTGATATTTGTATTGGGCACATCTAGGTCTTTGACTCTTTGTATGTGGCAAGAAAAATGAAAGGTCTTTTTTGACACTCCATTTCACCACTGCTGCTTCTAAAAGATTAGTGGCACACCGTGACATTGCAGCATGTGCATCTTGCAGGCGAGAAACTAGTTATTTTAAAGGGTTAATATTAAAGACCTCCCCTCACCTTTGAACTATTATTGGATGTCTTGCTAAAAATACTTTTATTTCAGAAACATCCTCTGTGGACTAACAAACAATGATTCAATTGATTGATTTTTGATGTTAAAAAGTCTATAATGTTCGTATTTAAGCTTCAATTATATGAATTGAACATTATACCCTCTGAATCTTACCAAATAAAGCATTGTTTGTTGGTCCATAAGGGGTGTTTCTGAAATAAAAGCATTTTTATCTAGACATCCAATAATAGTTCAAAGGTGAGGGGATGTTTTTAATATTAAACCTATTTTAAAAATTCATGTTGTTATTTGTTACTCTTCTATTTCAAAACAACTTTTACAACAAAAAAAAAAATATTCAAGTAGATATTTCTTAAATTCCTAATATAATACTAAGAGTGTGTTTGGTATGGCTTTTCAAATAGAGTTTTTATAGTATATCTTTTTGTATTATAACTTTTAATGAGTATAGCTTCTAACAAAAAAGGTTTTTGGTTGTATAAATTACAAAAAAAAAAAAAATGTGTTGACAAACAATAGCTTTTGATTGAGTAAATTACAAAAAAAATGTTGACAATGTATTTATAATGAAAGAGTTATGACGGAATATCTAAAATTTATAAAAGGTAGTTAAAGATAATTCATATGTTTTTAAAAATCTCAAAAAAGGCTTTTTAGAAAAGCCCAAATTTTGGGCTTTCTCTAAGTAGACATAAAATAGCTTTTTAAAGGAGTAATTGAGACAATTCATATATTAAAAAAACTGTTTTGAGTTTTGCCAAACAACTAAAAACAACTTCAAAATAGCTTCTAGCATTAAAAAAACGTTTTGACCATTTTAAAAGTCATACCAAACATACACTAAATTACTGTTAAGAAGTTTCTTATTTCTAAGAAAACATTTAAGTGGATTTAAATTATCTTTAAAGTTGTCAACATAAGTGTAACTCAGCTCGTAAATGAATGAGCTTGGGGGTTTAAGTAAATGATTTCCAAGAAATCTCTTATTGCATATTTACGTACTCTTTGATCAACATTCAACCTATATTTTCTATATTCGAAGCAATCTACCTTAATTAATTTTTTTTTTGTTTTGTTTTAGCTTTGATAATTGATAATTGATAACAGACATGTTTAATAGAAAATACGAATTAGAATACGATAAATTAGAAAATATATTTTTATATCTTAAAAAACAAGCATAAATTTTAAAATATCATCATCACTATTAATTTAATATTTTTAAAACGAATCATTTTAAATTTTTGTCTAAAATCCATGATAGCTAAAAGGACTGCTACGCAACCATTCTTATTCTTGAGTTTTAAAAGGTTGGCTGGATGCTCACAAAAGATATTTCTAGAACAGTTACATCACAGCTAATAAGAACATCAAGAGAATACAGTGGTTCCACAATTTGCTCGCCAAACAAAAGCAATTTTTCATTCACCTCAAATTCCTCAAAGTCCTTCACCACTTTACCCCACTATAAAACCAAACTCTTAACTCTCTCGGGCTCTTAACTCTCTCACACTCAAAATCCTCTCCCTAAGAACTGTTTCCGGTTGTCAAAAGCAAAAAGGAAGGGAAAAAAAAAAAAAAAACCTATAAGTAAAAAGAAGAAGACAACTTTTAATTCAGCTGTTTTTCAAAGTTACAAGTAAAATGATTTTATTGATTTTCACCATTTGGATAACATTGCTTTATTGTCATCTTTTTTATAATGGTGTTTTAAAAAACTAATTTTTATGATGGTGCTTTTTTTAAGCCAGACAAAATGTGGTTGATCTAATGGTTTGTCATTCCCACCTATTCTACGAGGTTGTGGGTTCAAGTCTGTCACCCTTTTAAAATCTTGAATTATTGTAATATTTCAAAAAAAAAAAAAAAAAAAAAACTAAAAATGTGTTTGACATTGTTTTTAAAATGAATAGAATAATTGTTTGGAGGAAAAAATTACAGCCTGTCTTGAAAATGGTAGAAAACAATAATTTTATGTTTTCAAATTTTTAGCTATAAATTTAAAAAAATACTGTTTTTTTTTTTAAATTTTCGAAAACAACTTTTCAAAACTTTGGTTTCGTTTTTAAAATGTTGTTTTTGAAAACTAATTTTTAAAATGGAAATCATGTTTTAAAAATATAATATGTTTGATATTGTTTTTTAAAAGTAATTTTCTAAAACGGAAAGTGATGTAAAAGTGTTTGGTGTTGTTTTTAAAATGGGTAAAGTATTTGGTGAGAAAAATTGTGATTTGTTTTGAAATGATGTTTTTGAAAATGGTGAAAAACAATAAAATGTTGTTTTTAACTTTTTAGTTATATATTTCGCAAAGTTTTTTTTTTTTTTTTCAAAAACAATTTTTTAAAACGTATAAACAAACAACATTAAAGTTGCTTTTTATTTTTGAAAACAGAAAACCATTTTTAAAAATAGTTCCAAACAGCACAATTAACAACTTTACAGTTGTTTTTTTGTTTCTAACACAAAAAATAGTTCTTAAAAATAGATTCAAATAACACCAATTCCTACGTATTCTTTTAGGGGTATTATCACTAAAGTCCCTACTTTTTCATGGATTGTCACCTATTTAAATGTCTTTGTCATATTAGTCACTTTAGTACCTTAGTTTTTCAAAATACATCACTTTAGTCCCTTGTTTTTTCAAAATACATCACTTTAGTCCATTTGACCAAAAAACTAACGATCAACTATAACAGAATGTGTACAATTTTACCCTTTACTGTTATTTTTTTAATTTTTTTCTTTTAGTCCTTCTAGTTTCAATAATAGTTGACCAACCCCTGAAAAAAAAAATTAAATGTTTCCATCGGGGATCGTACCTTTAATCTTAAGGTTAAAAACCACAAGCTTTAACTAGCTAAGCTATTTTAGCTCATTGTTGAAGGTTTTTTAAGTTAAATGTGTATATATATATATATATACACATATATAGTTATATAATTTTTTTTTCTTTCTTTCTTTTTTTGGATATTTTTTTCTTTTCAAAAAATATATTATTTTAATTTGATAAAAAAAAAACCTAGAAATCAAAGCCCATAAATTGAAAAGGGAAAAAAAATCATATATAATAATAATATATAAAAACATAATTTAAAATAAACTCATATATAATAATATATAAAAACATATTTATGAGAATGAAAAAGAAAATAACAAAACAAAAGGAAAAAAAATGGGAATTTTCAATTTATGGGATTTTATTTTCTGGGTTTTTTTTTTTTATCAAATTGAAAAAATATATTTTTTGAAAAGAAAAAAAAATTACGGACTTTGATTTTCTGGATTTCCTTTTGTTTTGTTATTTTCTTTTTTATTTTCATAAATATGTTTTTATATATTATTATTATATATGCGTTTATTTTAAATTATATAAACGAAAAGATTTAAATTAGTTTAAACTAATTATATAATTATATATACAATAAAATCAACAAACCCTCAACAATGAGTTAGAGTAGCTCGGCTAATTAAAGTTTGTGATTTTTAACCTTAAGGTTGAAGGTGACCTTAAGGTTTGATTACTGATGGAAGCATTTTAATTTTTTTAGGGGTTGACCAGCAATTATTGAAACTAGAGGGATTAAAAAAAATTAAAAAATAACAATAAAGGGTAAAATTGTATTTCTACACATTCTGTTATAGTTGACGTTAGTTTTTGGTCAAATGGACTAAAATGATGTATTTTGAAAAAGCAATAGACTAAAGTGACTATTATGACAAAGACATTTAAATAGGTGATAATTCATGAAAAAAAATAGGAACTTTAGTGATAATACCTCATTTGTTTTTTATTACAATAACAAACACATTTGACTTGTTGAAAACAATTTTAAAAAATATGACCAAATGCGTTTTTATTTTTGATATACTTGGAAAATTGATTTTTAAAAAACAAACATCATTTCAATTTAATAAAAGCTTTTAAAAACTGTATTTTAAAAGCTATACTAATTCTCAACTATAAAAAAAATATATTTTTTGAGTTAATTTAGATTAAAAAGAATAGTGATACAGATTAAATTTTTTATTTTATTTTTAAATATACCAATCGGGTGGATATCAATATAATCAAGAAATAAAATATTGGTATCGGTATCGATATTGGGCTTTTAAATTTATGGATATATCGGGGATACTATCGATATCGATGTATATTCGGTAAAAAATCAAAAAAATGATGAATATTTACATCTAAAGTTAGAATTTTTTTGTGAAACTTTAGGAGAAGCTTAAACAAGTAATTATACATCACATGAATCATATTTCAATGAATCATATTTCAATGATAAATTAGCATAATTATGAGTTTAATATAAATTATAACATAGATAGGGTATGTATATAATTTTTTAAATTGAGTATTTAATTGAATAATATTTTGTTTCACTTTTAGAATATTATATACAATACAAAGAGATTAGATATTTAATAAACAAAATTATCATTAAAAATATATATATAGTTCCATACTTCCAAGATTATATCATAAATCATAATTCATACATAATAATACATTACATGTCTGAAATTTAAAACCAAAATGAATTCCTTACTGGTTCAAATTTATAAGATACATTTCTATCTTGATTCGAACAACAATTTTCCCAAAAAAATGTGCTAGCATAGTTTTCAAGGTAGTTATTAATATGTTATATGTATGTTGCTTGATCTCTTCCAACTGATCCATGAATTTGGTAGTTTGGATTTACCCAACTTGGTGGATATTGTTGATATGTATATATAGGTATTGCATATGACATTTGTGGAGAAGGATAATCAAATATACTACAACCCATCATAACTACCATAATATGGTACATGAGAACCTGACATTGTCTCCGAATCACCCAAAAAACTATTTTATGTGTCTATACTCATTGAGGAGAGAGTCATATTTAAAGAATCTTCATTAATTTGATTTGTTCCTCCATGTTGTCTACCACGATTTTGATCAAAATTACTTACATGAGCATCCCAACCTGTCGCACTAGCATCCCAACCTGTTGCACCAGCATCTTAACCTTCGGCACAAACATCCCACCTTGTTGCATCAACATCCCAACCTCTTGCGCCAGAATCCAAACCTTCTCCATCATCTCCATCATCTTTTTCTCCACTATTTCCATCAGAGGTATGTTGGTCATCGGAAGAGCTGCTAACAGTAACTTCACGATTTACACCAACTTCTTCTCTAATCACTTGTAACATTTATTCCCATGTCTCAAGCATGGGAAGCAATTTGTGGATCAGGATTTCCCCCATCATCATCCAAATAGGTAGGTCTAATCCAATAAAAAAAAAGGATTCTCATTATTGTCCATTGCTTCAACAGCTACTTGAAGTAGATCCATAAAATCAGTTTCATCTACTTTATCTTTTTCAGCTGTTATATCTCTAAGTTTCAACTTCATATTATAACAACAATAAACAAATTGTTTAAGCTTAGAATAGGTAAGACGGTTTCTTTGTTTTGTATGGATTAAAGTAAATATAGACCAATTTCTTTCGCATGCAGAATATGACGTTGTTTGTGACAGTATACGAACTGCTATTGCACGCAATGATGAAGCACAATTTTCATACATTACCCACCAATCAGCTGCAATAAAAATTATTAAGTATTATAAGTATGAATACCATTTCAATGATATTATTATTTATTATTATTACATAGATTTTTTGTAATAAAACTTATATACCCAATTGCATTTTGCTTCTAGCTGCCATAATTACTCGTTCACCAAAACTTTTCTTTACATCCTTAAAGCATGTGAGCTACATTCATGACTCATGATATCAGTATGTAAATAATATATATAAATATGAGTATATGACACAATACTCCCATGCAAAGAAGTTATAATATTAGAATTATAAAATTGATTGTGAGTTGTAACTTTTTACCTCATTTTTAAAATTAGCAATCCCTACGATTTCAGGGTCTAATTGCGTATAGACAATATATACGGCTTTCAAAAGATTTGAATTATCCCCAATACCGTGTCTATATTGGTACTTTGTGTTCAAATAGTAAGCTAGAAGAATAAAAAAAAGATTAATTTTAATATAAATAATAAAATAAATTTCAATATAGATTATTTGAACAATAATTTAAGTGTTTAAGATTAATTAATTAATTTTTTTTTTTTTGCAAAATGTCTCTAGATTTCGGGATGAAATTCACAATATTTCAAAAATATCAAGATATTTCGAGAATATCGGGAGATTTTTATGAATATTTTGAAATCGACCGGATATTTGCTAGATATTGGATATTACCCCTGTTTCGATATCGGTCCCTCCAAAATATGGATATATCGGTAGATATATCAATGAATATGCCGATTTTAAGTTCCTTGAATATAATAAGTAAATACTAGATTCGAACCTCTATTGATGGATATATCGATTTTAAGTTCCTTGAATATATTAAGTAAATATGAGATTCGAACCTCTATTATATAGGGAAGATCCCAATCAATTTTGTAAGAGTAATTATGCAGAAATAAATAAATAAATCAAAATTATTAAAAAGTATTTTTAAAAGAACACAATATTAAAAAAATAATTTTAAAAAATATTTAAAGTAAATTTTCATCCTAAAAACATTTATGTTTTTTTTTGAATCAATTAAACGTTACAAAACAAATATGAAACTCGCAATTTTGGCACACCGTAAAACATCCTCTAATTACACAAAAACCCACTATGGCATTCGCTCTAAATATCACGCTCCCGGCTCCTCAATCCTCTTCATTCAAAAAATCAAAATTAATTAAAAAGAAAAAAGAAAAAAGAAAAAAAGAAAAAAACAATTGAATTCAAAGTCTCTTTCTCTCCCTCTCTGCTTCAATTTTAAGCTGTCTTTTATATCCCTCCTTCTATATAAACTCCTTCCTCTCTCTCTCTAGAAACTCTAATTTCTCTTTCTCTCTCTCTCTCTTAGGGTTTGGTACTTTGGTTTCCGTATAGTATTTCTAGGGTTTATATCAGTGTGAGTCTCTCAGTGAGCGAGTGAGTCGGTCAGTCACTTTGTTGCCTGTTTCACTGAGATTTCGAATATGGCGGCTGAGAAGCTTCGGGATTTAAGCCAGCCGATGGACGTCGCTTTGCTCGACGCCACCGTCGCTGCCTTCTACGGCACCGGATCTAAGGAAGAGGTCTGCTATTTTTCTTCTTCTCCAAATTCTTTTAGCTCTCACTCTTTACTTTCTGCTTGCTTCCCGAGTTGCGTGAAATTCACGCGTTTTTTTTTTTGAGTTCTATACTATTGTTTAGGGTTTTACACACTCTAGCCGTCACTTTGAGAAATTCTGTTGAAAGATACCTTTTTAGTTCGCAGGAAAGTCAATCAGTGTGTTTATGTGGTCAATACTCCGGTCTGAATTGTGTTTGTCATGTAAATTGTTTCGGTTGTTGGTTGCTGAGAAATGCAAGTAAATGGTTCTTTATTTATGTAACTATATTTTGAATAGTGCTACTCTAAATAATCTGTTTGCCTTGCCTTGCACCGAAAATGTGGTAAGATAGGTTAAATTATGCCACTCAGTTTTAGGATTTGCATTGCTTAGGCTTTTACTTTATATGGGTTTTCAATCACGACATTTTCCTTTTTTGTTTCCAGATTTTTTAAAGCCTGAAATTATCTAACTTAACTGTTAGAATTCGATATGTCCTCAATTGCGTTTTGTGGGGTTTAGTGTGTAGTTTAGTATTCAAACATGGGTTTTAAGTGTTTTCACTGTTTTCCTTTTTTTGGTTGCCAGGAAAATTGGGACAATAATATCTCCAACATCTTTAGTTTGTCTAATTATAAGCAAAATTGACCATTGAATTAGTTTTTACTTGTGCTTATTTTTGTTGTTTGGTTCCTGTTAGTTTTGAATCCTCATGTAATCATGTTTTCAACTATAAAGTTTACATTTTCTTGTACTCTGTTTGATGCTATATGTTGATGGCAATTGTTGCTGCTGCTGCAATTGTGCTCTTTTGACAGGGTAACCTGTTTTTATATATATAGGATTTTAAAGGAATCAATGCCACTTAATGATGTTTTGATTTCTTTCTTTCTTTACTGAGTTCATTTTCATATTCAGTGTTTTACTAACATTTCCAGTACAATGCTATTGCACCTCATATATCCAAGTGATGACTTGAGATGTTATCAACTATAGTTTACTCATAAAGCTTGTTTGTTTGATTATTCATTCAGTATTTTGGTCCTTAGCTTTGGTGATGGCAAATTATGTGTTCATTTATTGGATGCCTTATTGAACTACCAAGTTCATTTGTGATACATACATAATTTTGTTTTTTAATCGTGCGTTTGACTTTACTTACGTCGTTTATTTGCTCTAAATGTTGGTGATGTAGAGAACAGCTGCGGATCAGATTTTGCGGGATTTGCAAAATAATCCTGATATGTGGCTCCAGGTGGTGCACATATTGCAGAATACAAAAAACCTGAACACCAAGTTCTTTGCCTTGCAGGTCAGTGGCAGCTTCCAAATCTGTTGTAATGTATTTGCAGTGCACTAGTATATTCTTTTAACAGCCAGTACATGATTGGATTATAGATAGTGGTTTTAATTATCTGAGCATATGTCAAATCATGAGCGTCATTGCTCAGAACTTTTGGCTGTGGTACTCTCACTTAGAGACCCTATGTTGTTTTAAAACAGACAATTTTCTTGCGGTAATGATAAAAAAGAGAACTCATATCCTCTTCTTTGGAGTCCTTAAAGTTCCTCATATATATTTCCATCAATCCTTCCACACAGCCCAGAAGACTGCTAGTCTGCTACTACAGCATAATCCCAATTACTTTTAGCTTTTGTAGTTCCTCCGAAGGCAAATAAAATTTCCACCAGATTGTCATTGTGAGAAGAATCATTTTAGGAAGTATGAATCAAAGTTCTCATATCATATTTTAGTGTTCCATGGCTAGTTATCATCTTTTCTATTCCTGTGAGTTCAGATTTGCTTTCTTGGAGAGCTAAATTATTTTTGTATAGCCTAATCCCCTCTGTCAGTGGTCAACGTTCAACTTATTTGATTACATGCCCTTTAAGCTGATTAGAAACTTGTAAACTGGTGCTTTGCATTTGAACTAGTTCATATCATCTGTGAGATTCTAATTGATTGGGTTGGGAAGCTATGAAGTAAGAATTTCTGATAGTAGGAATAATGATTTAGATGTAGTGACAATTGTCAGAGGTGTATATTGCAATTAGGTAGCAGGGTGGAGGAATTTTGATTTTGAAGCTATGGTATGAATTTTAAATTTCTTCCTTGGCTAGAGGCTTTTGTTAAATTTTCCAAAAATTGTCGGATGTTTTGCCATGTTGATTTTGCTTCGCCAAGTTAAGAAAGAGTAGATTTGGATAGATGCTGTCCATCATCATCAGCAATGTGTATGCACTTAAGTAAGTTATACTTATGACATTAAATCTGCTTTTTTGGTGTCAAAACAATGCTCAAATGTCTATAATCTTAGTTATTGAAGACTTGAAGTGCTTCTTTGGGGGATACTTTTCATCATCTATGCTTCTAAAATATGCAGGTACTTGAAGGCGTCATTAAATATAGATGGAATGCGTTACCCGTTGAACAGCGAGATGGAATGAAAAATTACATTTCTGAGGTTATCGTTCAGGTATTTGGAAGTAATTTTTGGGGTGATGTGTTCCTATATGAGTGTATATGTTTTGATGTGTTCTTTTTACACCATGGCTCTTATGTGCTTCTCTATCTTCACAGCTTTCAAGTAACGAGACCTCTTTTCGACAAGAACGACTGTATGTTAACAAGCTCAATATCATATTAGTGCAGGTATATCCCAATGACCCCATACAATAAGTTTGTGTAAAAATGACGGCTGTTTCAATGACGTTTGTAATCTGTTGTATATAGCTTTTCCCACCAATCACCATCAATAATGTTCATTGTCCTTTCTCTTTTTGGTATGGTTTATATAAAATTGTGCCGATAACATGAATTTATACTGCATCATGGCTTATGTGATTGTACATATGCTTATCGCATTTACAGATTTTGAAGCATGAGTGGCCAGCTAGATGGCGGAGCTTTATTCCTGATCTTGTTGCTGCAGCAAAAACTAGTGAAACAATTTGTGAGAATTGCATGGCTATATTAAAGGTAAGTATGTTCTGTCATTGCCTTTTTATTTTAATATTTGGTTTTGGTGTACGTTGTGTATAATTTTTTTTTTTTTAAATTTTAAATGTCAGCTTCTAAGTGAAGAAGTTTTCGATTTTTCAAGAGGGGAAATGACTCAACAGAAGATCAAAGAGCTGAAGCAATCACTAAACAGGCAAGTCTGTCATGGATTTGGGATTTTTAAGGCTGTGTCCATTGAACTACTTGCTATTTCTTGCATAGGTGTCGTTTCAAATTGTTATGTGTACTACTATATTTATCATCTGATGGTGATCAATGTAGGGTTGCAATATGTTATGTCACATTTTACCATTTACATGTCTGGAGTTGCATAGGATGACTGAAAAAAATGTTTACAGTGCCGAATTTTCCTTGCAGTTGCTTCATTAGGTTTTGATATGTTTTTTCTCTCACATAATCAATGTAGGGATGCAATATGTTATATGTTACATTTTACCATTTGCATGTCTGGAGTTACATAGGATGGCTGATTTTTTTTTTTTTTTTTTTTACTGTTCCGAATTTTCCTTGCTGTTGCTTCATTAGATTTTGATATGTTTTTCCTCTTACATAATCAGCAGAAGTCTATGTCTTTTGTTTAGGTAATGTGTAATAAGCATGAAAGCTGAAATTGGTGTTGTGTTTCTGTGACTTGATGACATTTTTCCCTTTTTCCCTGATTCATTACTAAGCAATATATGAGATTTTTTTATTGCAAAGAATTTAATAAGGCAAAATTATTGCAAGAATCAAGATTAGTTTTGGAAGTGAGAGTTCCATGGGATTTAAAGAACTCTTGGTACTTCTTCATGCAGTTGTTTAAGCAGCATTAAATCATAATGCAACTCATTTAGGAATATCAGTGATTTTTTTTAGATGGATCATGTTTTCCTTACTGATCTGAAATATAATACAAGTTGTGTTCTTTTCCTTCTTGAAGCCCAAAATAACAGAATCATTGTTGATGTAATTATAATTGTATTAGACAATGGGTCTGTTCACTGGCTTTCCTTTTCTTGCTTTCTGAATACCTATAACTGAGTGAACTAAAGGGTTATATTCAGAATTTTTTTTAAATATAAATTTATTAAAGTACCAACTTATTATGTTGACAGAGTTTATGTTTTGGTTGTATTCATTAGACATGTTAGCTGTAGGTATTTTTAACCTTCTATCTTCTTAAGTTAATCTTTTGTTATGACATGTTTCTCATTGCCTGCAGTCCAATTTTTTGTTCATGCAGTCTTATTCATGACTATAAATTTGACACAAACTATTGTTTTGTTTATTGCAGTGAGTTTCAGCTCATTCATGAGTTATGCTTGTATGTATTGTCAGCATCTCAAAGACAGGAGCTAATACGAGCAACACTGTCCACATTGCATGCATTCTTATCATGGATTCCCTTGGGCTATATTTTTGAATCCCCATTAGTATGTACTTTCTTCTATCATAGCTGTTGGTTTCAACAAATAATTTTACTGTGAATTTCCTGCAACTTTAAAAGTAAATTCTCATATTGTTCTCATCAATGTTCTATATTTGCCTTGTAGCTGGAAACTCTCCTGAAATTTTTTCCTATTCTGGCGTATAGGAATCTCACTCTTCAGTGTTTAACAGAGGTATACTTTTTGTTAATAATATAATTCTTTTAGACTTTCTGAAATCATAATTTTCTTTTGATTTTAAAGTGCCGAATTGTTAAATGTTTTGTCTTCCGATATTTGCAGGTTGCAGCCCTTAATTTTGGGGACTTCTATAACTTGCAGTATGTTAACATGTATAATGTATTCATGGTCCAGTTACAGGTGCGTAATACATAGTTTCTTAATATGGCTTTGATTTGTTGTTTAATTTTCATGTTTGTAGATCTGCTGATTTTCATAGAGTATTGTACTTTCATAATTGTTAATTTTATTGTCACCTTAATTTTTTTTTTTTTTTTTTTAAATTTATTTTTTATATTAGCTTACAGTATCTTATTTCTCTACTTTACCTGCTTAGAACATTCTCCCCCCAACTACAAACATCCCTGAGGCTTATTCACATGGAAATAGTGAGGAACAGGCAAGTGCTATCATTACATTCTTTTTTGTCTCAAAGCATGACATTTATACTAAATTGTCTTTTTTTTTGGTTGTTGTTTATTCAGGCATTTATTCAGAATTTGGCACTCTTTTTCACGTCATTTTACAAGGCAAGTTTCTTTTTTCTGTTACATGAACAATTTATGTACAATAGATTAGAATAAGGGACAATTATGATTGACAAAGTTTGTTTGCCCTGCATCTTGCCATTTCTCTCCTTGTCGTACTGGTCATCCCTACATATAAATCTGATAATATTAATGTACATCTTAATCATTCTTTTGTAGGATTGATAAAAACATTTGACTAATTTTTTTTTAATGTATACTTCTTTATTTGTAAGCAGGTATTTACTTTGGATACTCATCTAAAATTTTTATCCTTCATTTGTACACAATATGACCAGTGACCAATATTTCTTAATTTTAATTATTCTTGACTGGTTCTGTTGGTCAAATCTTTAAGTATTTCTTTAGAATTTTTATTGGATATTTTTCTGGTTATGAGAAAAGCTTGAAATGCAATTATGTTCCATTAAGTTGCTTTGCTTTATTCTCTGCAAGATAGCATACTGATAAGATACCTGTGTTATACGGGGGCATGGGCTTACTTGCATCATCATATGCTTTTCTGTGTACACAAGTGCAAATGCTGATACTGGATACACAGTCATCCTTGTGTATGTGTGAACTTTGTTACCAAGATTCACAAGTATGTAACTGATTTGTTTTCTTGTGCAGTTTCATATCCGAGTGCTGGAACTCACGCAAGATAATATAAATGCATTGCTGTTGGGTCTAGAATATCTCATTAATATATCATATGTGGATGACACCGAGGTTTTTAAGGTGTGGAAATTTGTCATTTTTTTACCCTGTTTGAACTTTAGTCAATGTGTTTCTCTGTTGGGTATTGTGTTGCTAAATATATCCATGATATGCTTGCTGGCTGTGTAAATGAGTGCAGGTTTGCCTGGACTACTGGAACTCTTTAGTTTTGGAGCTGTTTGATCAACAGCATAATCTGGATAATCCTGCATTAGCTGCAAACATGATGGGACTGCAGGTATGCTAAGTTTTTTATGCCTAGGGTTTCAGGGTATTTAAGCATAAGTTTGTCTAAGTTGGAGTGTATAAACAGTTTACTTCAGAAAGTTTGAAAGTGAAGTAATTGAGCTGCTTTTTAAGTTTTTAATATGAATCATTTATTGGTTTTGGTATACTGTATATAGCTGTATTTAAAAACTCTGTGGAAAGTTGAGACTTGAGAGTTTGCTGCTAAGAGAGATATATTGAGCCATTGAGGGATAATCTGCACTGAAAATTTTATGGAAAGAAAAGAAGTGAACCGGTAGTCCACTTAGGGGATTTACAATCCAAAATAAGAAAGAGTAATCAACCAACAAGAAGCATTGATAAACTCTTTTCACGTATAATTGTTTTAAATAACTTAAAACTTTGATACCACACTGGATATATTCTATATGGAAGGCTAAATTGATTTTTTATGCAAGGTTCCTATTGCTGAGATCCCTAAGCCTTTGAATTTGGCAATTTCCTAAACAAACCCAAAGCTTATTATTTATAGTAAAATAAGTCTGTTAACGCTTAATGGACTATGAAAGAGACAGTGTAAAGAAAGTATTGCAATCTTCCCTTGAATTTGTCTTTTAAAAATGCTTTATATTCATCGCTCCTCTTTTTTAACCCTTGTTTATTGGGTTTTAATGTTCTTATCTGCAGTCACATGCATGTCTTTGAATAGCTGTACAAATCGTCTTATTATTGCCTATTAGTTGTGAGATTTTGTTTCCATCGTGTATGAGATTCTTGTCTAATGTATGTCAGAGGGTTATTTACCTCAGGTTGTTTTTTTTTATTAAATTACCAGGTGCCATCAATTCCAGCTGTGGTTGATGGTATAGGGGCACAACTGCTGCAACGGCGACAACTTTATGGTGGTCCTATGTCCAAGTTGAGAATGCTTATGATTTGTCGTATGGCTAAGCCTGAAGAGGTCTTGATTGTTGAAGATGAAAATGGGAATATCGTTCGTGAAACCATGAAGGACAATGATGTTCTTGTTCAATATAAGGTGATAAATCTTCATCTATTCGAGATTTAATGTTGTCAATGCATACGAGCCTTTAAATATGATGCCCAACTTCTAAGAAATTATTTTGGCCCTCTATTTCTTTTAATTACTATTTCCCAAATATGAAGGCGGCATTATGCTGGAAATTATTAAACTTTGAAGTCCTTAAGTTGTTTAAATGAGTAGAAGTTGCATGGTTCATCTAATTTTCATCTTAGAATGAAATGTCTTCAGTTGTGGTTAATACAATAATTATGGAATTGTTTTGAATCTTTATTTGCTTGATAATCGAATGTTTTAGTTTTGTATTTTGTTTTATTATCTAGCTTTCTATATTGTTTACTGTCCGCTTCTATGGCTGATGAAAGTTCAATATTGCAGATTATGAGGGAGACATTAATTTACCTGTCACACCTGGACCACGAGGATACTGAAAAGCAGGTATAGGTTAATGATATCACTTGGTTTTCATGTTTTCTTTATAAGAAAAGGAATGTATAAAAATGTTCAACAATGTATGATTATACCAGTCAAATGATAATATATTTCCCCGATACCCTTTTTGTGTTATTACTATAGTAATCTCTTTTTTTTAATTGCAAAATTCTAATCTTTCCACAAGCAGAAACACATTTTAGTCTATTTGTGTGGTTACGTGTTTGGTTCCTTTAAGTGAAATTGTGAAAACCACTTGCGAACAAGGGCTTATATACAATTTTATACATTAAAATACCTATTTTATACATTTATCAAACTATGCCCCTAGAATTTGTGATCTTAAAAGAAGATAAGAACGTCTTAAAAAATGTTGGACATCTTTTAGTAAAATGTTCATTTCTGAAAATGACTGGAACTCCTCCATGATATCTTAACCTGGATTTTACTTATGACGTTTATGGTGTAATGCAGATGCTGAGAAAGTTGAGTAAACAATTGAGTGGAGAAGATTGGACATGGAATAACTTAAACACATTATGTTGGGCAATAGGATCCATATCTGGGTCCATGATGGAAGAACAGGTATGCTGTGATTGTTCAATTGCTTATGTTTCATTCACTGTTTTCTTAATTTGCAAATGTAGGTCTTGAACTTTTTCTTGTCATGTCTTTTGAGCATTAGTCTTATGAAAATGTTCTCCTTTATATTCTATCTTTCTAAGTCATTTAAGTTAATGCTTATTGTGAATTCTTGCTTACATATATGGTTCCTACTTTAGATTCTCTCATTGAATGGCAAGACCTTTTATCTTAAGTTCTTTTCCACAATTTTGCCTCCTTTTTGTAACTATAGGATTTAGCTTTATTACAAATTTTTTTGATTAAAGTTGATGCAACAATGTTTACTTGAAGCGAAGTTTTTAGTTTCTTGCTTATTCATTGTCAGTTAGTGGGGTTGTTTTCCCTATTTATACATTCACATAAATTAAAATAGATCGGTACCCTACCAATTTTAACAATGCAGTTTATTCATTTAGAAGGTCTGTTAATCTGAATTTTCTTATGCTTTTTAAAATTGTAATGGCTATTGTAACCCATTGTTTATATTTCTTGACATGTATCACCTTTTGGCATGTTTCCAGGAAAACAGATTTTTGGTGATGGTTATTCGAGACTTGTTGAATCTATGTGAAATGACGAAAGGGAAAGATAACAAAGCTGTTATTGCAAGTAACATCATGTAAGTTCATGTTGTGGAATATTTGTGTAGTATCTCTCTATTGAGTTCTATCTGTTGATAAATTAACCTGATAGGAGCATGCCATATTCTGGGCTTTTGCCATTTTACTGTAAGAAGTGAGAAACAGTCTACTTTCTGAATCATCTATGTCTCTATTGAAAAATAGCGGCATTGTATGCTGCAATGGCTACTGGAAGAACTGAAAGCAGTAACTGATGGGGAATTTGGCCTTTGCGCTTGAATCAAAGTCACAAGTCTTAATAATTTTTCTTTCTGGTTTTGTTCACAGGTACGTTGTTGGACAGTATCCAAGATTTTTGAGAGCCCATTGGAAGTTCTTGAAAACTGTTGTGAATAAGTTGTTTGAGTTCATGCACGAAACACATCCAGGCGTTCAGGTTATATAACTGTTGTGATATTTGAAATTAAAGTATAGACCTCATTTACCTTACGAGTTGTCAAATTATTTGTAGTACATCTATCTATGCATCAGAGGAAGTGTTGATTTCCTACTTGATTGTGAGCTGAAACTTTATGAAAAATTGAATCCACTTTCTAACAGGTGTTAATGTAGAAGTTTTATATTTTACCTGTCTTTGCAATGCTAGTTATATTTGAATATAAGCAAATCTTTTTGGTAAATAGCTGTTTTCTGCCAGCCATGCTGGTGCTTGTGAGAAGATATACTCACAAGTCAATTGTCAGATTTTAAGTTTGGTTCCGACTGCTGAGTGTGCAAAAAAGAGAGCTCAACCCTTTGAAGTATTTGTTCAGGATAGAAATATATATTTCCAAAAGCTGTTGGCAATTGTGTGCAAGGTTGTAGATACAGTCTTCACACCTCGTGTACTGAATATTTTTATATTATATTTCATGCACAATATGATATGTTTTTGTTCAGTATCTAATATTTTATGATTATTAATCATTAGCATATTAGTCTGATGTTATTCACTTATTTGTATCTGTTCATGCACATTCAGCGAATGTATGTATTTTGTCATGTATGGTATGTTATATTTTGTTAGGTATAATGCATTGTCAGGATTATTAATAACATACTTACAAGTGATGTTCTGTTTGTTATCTCTTGTTCATGCACAATCAGCTATATCTGAATGGAATTTGTTTAATTACTGGTGCTAAATAATATTTTATCTTTTGTGAGCTATTCCAACTTCCATGGCTTCATCTCTTCCAGGATATGGCTTGTGACACATTTTTGAAAATTGTTCAGAAGTGCAAGCGGAAGTTTGTGATTGTACAGGTGATATTCACGCTGCGAAACTAATCCCTCTGGATTATATTTTCTTTGAATGTTCCTTCATTATTGAAATCTTTTTTAAACTTAAATGATTACTCTATAAATGTGTTTGCCCTTTATAAAAGGGCTAAATGTAAAAAAAGCAATACTTTGCACATTGACGCAGCATGTAATGTTTTCAGGTTGGAGAAAATGAACCATTCGTGTCTGAACTTCTGTCAGGCCTTGTAACAACTGTTGCAGATCTTGAACCTCATCAGATCCATACATTTTATGAATCTGTAAGACTTTTTACATCCACCCCCCGTCATTAATATACGGCAGCGGTTCTGGTATTTCATAACATTTCCTCTACTTGTTCAGGTTGCACATATGATTCAAGCAGAGTCTGATACTCAGAAGAGAGAAGAATACCTGCAAAGGTTGATGGCTCTTCCAAACCAGGTTTGATAGACTGATCGATTCTAAGGCCATTGTATTTTGAACCCTCACTTCAGGTGCACAACCTAACTCTTCTGGTAACTGATGGCTTGCTTTGTAACCTTTTTATGCAGAAATGGGGTGAAATTCTAGGGCAAGCACGCCAAAGTGTTGATTTTTTGAAGGATCAGGATGTCATCAGGACAGTGCTTAATATAATGCAGGTACTTTTTTTTTTTATAAAATATTTATTGAAAGAATGCTGCCTGCCAGAAGATTTTGCAATCACTCATGAAAGTGAACAATACTGTGTATAATTAAGTAGCATGAAGAGCTCACTGCTGTTTCAACTGAAAATGTTAGTCCTTTTGAAATGAGATTCTGTAACTCTTTGCACATTACATACATTATATGAAGAACGTCTGAGCTTTCCATTATATTTGCATTTCATTTCATATTTTTATTGCTCTGAGTATGGCTAGAAATCAATTTAAAGCAAAACTGTTGTTTATAACTCTTAGTAGACTCTTATTTTCAAAAACGAAATTGGAAACTGCGTATTATTTCTTTTGTTGAAATCTCAAAATTTTCCCTTTAATTTCAAAAATTATTCTCTTTATAATCTGAAGTAACTTCAACATTTCCTTGAATTTGAAGTAAACAGCAAGTATTCATCATTGTTCTGAACAGTTTGCTTGTCACTGTTGCTACTTTTGTTTGTGGAGGTAATTAATAATGTAAAAAATATTATTTTAACAATGATATAACAGTATTTACATTGTCAAAGTCCTAAGTAGCATAATACCTGAAAGAGGGCATTTAGTAAAATGAGATTTTATATCGTATTTGCTTTCCTTTTGTAGCTTCAATTAGATTTGGAAGAGTTGTCAAGAGTAAAAATCGTTAACCCAACTTGTGGAATTACACTAGAGAATAAAACCGAAAAGACTAAAATAATTTCTTAAGAGATACCCTTTGAGTTTAGCTCTTTGAATTCGGAATACCTTTTTCTGAAACTACATTCAAGATGTAAAATATTTCCAACTGCTATTTTTTTTTCTTTTCTAAATTTAAATATAATTTTAAAATAATTTAGACTACAATAACGTTGCAGTGTTGCATTCATTTTCAAGGTTCATTTCGCTTTTTTTGTCCCTTTCTGCACGGTTTCCTTTTGCACAAGTATTTATCTGTTATTTTCATACTTGAACTTGTTTATTTAATTAATTAATTTATTTTTCTGTGAAGGTGTATTTATTATTTACACTGCTTCCTGAATTTCTAGTGTAATTTATCCTAGTCATTGTTGTTTTGCAGACAAATACAAGTGTTGCCAGTTCTCTTGGAACGTTCTTCTTATCTCAAATATCTGTGATCTTTATGGACATGCTAAATGTGTACAAGTAATATTTGCAACACTTTACAATTCTAAATGCCAATAGTGTTAGCCTTTTGGCCTAAAATTGTTAATTCACATCTGTTAATGTATGCAACAGAATGTATAGTGAGCTCATATCGAGTAGCATTGCAGAAGGAGGGCCCTATGCTTCCAGAACATCTTATGTGAAACTTCTTCGGTGAGATCAGTGGTTGTTTTCTGTTTTTTTTGTCTTGATTCAAATTCAAACCCAAAGTTTATAATTTTTGTAAATGTTCGAAATGAACAGATCTGTTAAAAGGGAAACACTAAAGCTCATTGAGACATTCTTGGACAAAGCTGAAGATCAACCACACATTGGAAAGCAGTTTGTCCCCCCAATGATGGATCCCATCCTTGGAGATTATGCTAGGAATGTACCTGATGCTAGAGAGTCGGAAGTTTTATCCCTTTTTGCCACAATAATAAACAAGTATCATATCTTTCTTCTAACGTCTCTTATATTCTGTATTTAAACATAAATTAAAGAGTGATTTTATACATTGCAACTTTAAATGATGTGAAATATATTTTGATAGTTTAGATGCATTTGGACGCTTTCACCGGAGAGAGAAAGGCCTAATGGTTATCACTCTCCACACACACACACACACACACACACACACACACACTCACACCTCAGTTCCAAAGAAAACCTGCAAGATTACTGTACCATGACTGATTATTTTGAGCTTTGTTATACTGTTTCACTTGTTGAGCTCCATGTTCTTAGTTTCTGGTGGCTTAGAAATGTGTAAGATCTCAAATGAACAACAGGCACCTCCATTAGTTTGTAATGACATCATTTTAGTGCTAACTGTACTTAGAAAAATGTATTTGATGTTAGTATGAAAAACTGTACTGTGATAGATTAGCTCTTGGTTTAATTATGTTTTAATAATTTTGCTATAGGGGTTGCTATATCAACTTAACCTTTTTCACTTTAACATCCAACCATCCATTTGCTCTTGATCGAAAGGTTGAGAAATTGATGCCAGCTCAACAACTTGGATCAAGAGCAAATATGATATGATGTTTAAGTCGCAAATTTAAGTTGATTTAGCTTGCTATAATCTTGATAATTATGTTGTTGGGAATTACTTATGTGTTGTTTTCTGATTTTCTTCATGGTTCTCCTTCCTACCATGTTAAATTTGTATGAATGTATTAAAAGAGGCATTCTTGTGTTTAATTAATGTATCTGAAATGTTAATATTTTCTGTGTGACATGAGGTAGTCATGCTTTCTGTTCTTATATTTTGTTTCCTTTCCTCCCCTCGTTTGAAGGTACAAAAATGCAATGATAGATGATGTTCCTCGCATATTTGAAGCCATTTTCCAGTGCACATTGGAGGTGAGGATGTAGGATTTTAATTGTAAAAACCTTGTTTATATGCATATATGCTCGTGAGAAGCTCAGACCTCAGCTTTGGCTACAATAGCATCTGCAGCTTCAGTGTTGTAATCAAGTTTATTTGTTTAACCATCTTTTGATATTGTTCAAAAGGAGATTCGTTTTGGGACGTGGCTTCTATTCTCTGAAATGTTTCTTTGTAATTGTTTGACTGACATCTATTTCCTGCAGATGATAACCAAAAATTTTGAAGATTACCCGGAACATCGACTCAAGTTCTTTTCATTACTCCGTGCCATTGCTACTCACTGTTTTCCTGCATTGATTCGGTTGTCAAGTCAGGTTGGTGATTAAAACCCTTTTATTTTTGGGGTTCCTTCAATCAGCTATGTTAAACTTATTAGCTGTTGATTTCCGACATTATTAAATGATCTTTTATCTCTCTGCCCATAATCGTAAGATTAATTATATTATAGTTTTAAAGAGTTTCAAGGAACATGTTCTTGTTTCTAATTTTGTCTGTGGTCTGCGTCAGCAACTTAAGCTAGTAATGGATTCAATCATATGGGCATTTCGGCATACTGAAAGGAATATCGCCGAAACTGGGTTAAATCTTTTATTGGAGATGCTGAAGAACTTTCAGGTGTTATTTTATTGTGATCTTATATTTTCTTGCAGATTAATTAATAATTTTGTTATGCTAGATGCTTACTATTTTGGGGGGTCTAATTTGGCAGGCTTCTGAGTTTTGTAACCATTTCTACCGGACATACTTTTTGACTATTGAACAAGAAATATTTGCAGTCTTGGCAGACACATTTCATAAACCTGGGTTCAAGTTGCATGTCCTTGTGTTACAGCACCTGTTTTGCTTGGTAAAATGTCTCTTTAATTCTTTTTTGCTTTTTCAGCTGCAAGTTAAGATTGCCATTCATTATTAACATTATTTTCAGGCTGAGAGTGGTGTGATGACGGAGCCGTTGTGGGATGTTGCGACAATTTCTTATCCGTATCCGAATAATGCCATGTTTGTTCGTGAGTACACAATAAAACTTCTGGGTACATCATTCCCCAACATGACTGCAGCAGAGGTATCAATAATAAATATTTGTTACTTGTATTTATTTATTATTTGATTGGATATTGCTAATTTGAATGGAGCTTATGTTTATAGGTTACTCAATTTGTGAATGGATTATTTGAGTCAAGAAATGACCTCTCCACCTTTAAGAATCACATACGGGACTTCCTTGTGCAATCAAAAGAATTTTCAGCTCAGGTGACACTTTAAAGTCATATATATCTTTACTAATTTGAAAACAGTTATTAAAATTGATTTAAAATGGGTTGTCAAATACTATGAATACAACTTGAGTTAAATGGTTTATATATCCTAGATGACGAATCAGTGAATGATATATTGGTTTCTGCAGGATAATAAAGATTTATATGCTGAAGAGGCAGCTGCTCAGCGGGAAAGAGAGCGGCAAAGAATGCTTTCTATTCCAGGGCTCATTGCCCCTAATGAAATACAAGATGAAATGCAGGACTCATAGATGGCTAATTTTTGCCATGAAAGCTAATCTCATGAATTTTTTTCTGTCATGTGGGAGTTGGTTGCTGTGGGCGTGTTGATTCAGTGGATAAAAACGGATGGATGCAGCATTCTTTTTGCGGATTGTTTATGAGTTGATCTAGCCAAGAATTTGAATTAATGGAAAGTGACGAATGAGGATGAAGACGCCCGGGCACAATGGGTTTGGTTACAGCTGCTGCTGTCTATTGGGGCTGGGTGTAGAGTCTTTTAGATGCTAATGTAGGAGGAATTATACCGAGTCATTTGTAGGGATTTGGTGGGATCCAGCTTGAAGTTTGTATTCATGATGATGATGGTTGGACTGTTTAGATGACTCATTTTGCACAAGTGTTGATTCATCCTTGTTAGGTTAACATATCATACTAACCTCCGCTCCGCTCGAGTTGTGCAGATTTATCTCTCTTTTTTTTTTTTTTTTTTTTTTTTTCTTTTCTTTTCTCAATTAGTAGAATGCTGTGTTATTTTTGGTGCTTGGGTAAACCTCATTGTTTTTTTGTTTTAGTAGTAATGTTTGTTCACTTTAATTTTATTGAAATTTTACTAGTGTATCTTCTTACAGATGAACCATTTTCTTTTCGCAATTTTATAATATGTTGCACTGGATATAAAACTAAATGAGGGATGGATTTTTGGTATCTAATACCCAATTGTGTTTTTATTTATTTATTTATCAAAACATAACATGATTCTCTCACTGTGTTGCTTATGTGGTAACATAGCATCACGTATCCGAAATTTAGGGGTGATTGGATTTTGGTTAATTCAATATTTGATCTCATTGATGGTAGTTTTAGGCTTTTGTGATGTAGCATGTTTCCGAAGGGGACTCCTTGAGAGCAATTCAGCCAATCTCTAAGCAGAGATGATCGGTCCAAGCTCAGAACATCTTCCAGTCTGCATCTGATTCGCACAATCAACCGTTTACACCATATATTCCTGATAGTAAACTGTCGTGGGACCTTGTATTCGGCATGATTACTCAAGTAGCGTCAACAATTATCAATCAAATAACCTTAAGAGTAGGGGTTGGCAAAAAACCAATATACCGAACCGAATCGAACCGATGAACAAAACTAATCTAATCGTTTTTTTTTTTTTTTTTTTTTTTTTTTTTTTCGGTTTTCTTACGTTTATCGGTTTAGTTCGGTTCATTTTTTTGAAAACCAATTGGAATGGCTTTTTTCCCGGTTTGCTATCTCAAACCGGAAAACTGAACCGAGAACCAACTTATATATATAAAAAAAAAAAACCCTAATTTAATGTTCAACAGTTTATGAAACTATAAAACTATGAAAATGTGTAATTTAAAAAATATATATATTTCTTTGTTTTTTTACTAAATATTATTTTAAACTAGTGTTTTCAATTTGTTTAAGGTATAATTTAATTTAGTCTAAGGTCCAAAATGATTAAAATATAAAATATGTGTATTAATTAAAGCCCATGAATTTGGCCCAGTATGACCAAAACTGAAAAAACTGAACTGAACTGAACCGGTCCATTTCGGTTGGCTTTTTATCGGTTGACATTTATAAATTTTATTGGATCGGTTCATATTTTCAGAAACCGAACTTTATCGGTTTTTTATCGGTTCTATTGAAAAATGAACCGATCCATTAAACGCCCACCCATACTTAAGAGTATAACATACAAGGTAAGTAGTGAGTGGTCTAGATAAATTAGCTTTTGTTATTATGTTTTCAACTATTTGAGATATCTCATTATGATGAATGTTGCTGTTCTTGTATTCGATGAGCCAACATGAAATTTAAAATTTATAAACAACAAATAAGAACAAGCGCCTACAAATGGGTTATATTATTCATGCTGTTCTATAGTCCATCACCTTGATACAAGGATCAAAAAGTCCCATATGAAATATAGGGCTTGTACTGCAGCCTGTTTTCAGTCTATTTTCGTTTTTGTTTTTCAAAAATGATTTCGAATTCGCGTTCGATAACCATTTTTTATTTTATTTTCAAAATACAAAAATAAAATGAAAAACAAAATCAGTGTTAAAAGTGGAAAATTTGAAAAACAAAAAAAAAGATGTTTTTCTTGAATTTGTTTTTATTTTCCAAATAAAGTGGGTCTCATATTATTAAATAAATAGGCCCCATATCATTAATATATATTTTATTTTAATAAAACTTTTTTTTTCCACCGACTTCTTTCATATTCTTCGTCTCCACTCTCCTTCTTCCTTCTTCACTCTTTGTTCTTTCTTCTTCAAATTAAAAAAAAAAACTCAGATTGTCTTTTACTCTTCTTCAAATTGAAAAAAAAAATGCAGATTTTTTAAAAAACTTTTTCTTCTCTTTCTTCAAAGATTTCAATTTTTTTTAATTACTGTATCAGCTCCTTCTTGGCTTTTTCAGTTCTTCTCCAGTTGACCATTGACCACGACCAGTTCTCCAACTTCTCCCTAATTCTCATCCCTCTGCTCTCCAAACCACTCGAATTCGTCCCGTTCTCATCCACACCCATGACCCACCTCAGAACTCAACCCCACACTTGAAATCTCACCTCCTCCATGTCAGGATTGAAGAATTTGGGCAATCAAATTGAGAAGGTTTTCGATTTAGGGTTTGGTTTCCAAAATTGGGGATTTTGGTGTTGAGTTCAGATAAACCCCGTGAAGATCCATGTCAGGATTGAAGAATTTGGGCGATCAAATTGAGAAGGTTTTCGATTTAGGGTTTGGTTTTTGAAATTGGGGATTTTGGTGTTGAGTTCAGATAAGTTGTGAAGAGAAGTGGAGGTAGGTCTGGTATGCGAAGAGAAGAGAAGTGGAGAAAAGTTGATTGGTTACCAGCTCTTTGCCCAGCTCAGTGGCTGCTTTTTGGTGGCTGGATTTCTTTCCAGAACTGCTCCCACAAAACACATAAATTCTCTTGAATCTCAACTTTGTCTCTTCCGTTTTCTCTTTCTAAATAATTCCATTTTCTTTTATGTTAACGTTGGAAGTCAATTTTTGATATTTTCCGGTTAACCTACCAGACGCGTTTTTACCGTTTTCAATTTCAGAATTCAGCCTTTATTAAATGCTACCAGACGTGTTTTCGGATTTCGAAACTAAAAAAAAAATACTGCTTTCATTTTCATTTTTTTTCTTCGAAAAACAGTCAATGAAAAACGCTTACAAGATGGCCCCATAGTTTCTTCAATATTTTCATGTATAACATGAATGATTTCAAAATCCTCCAACTCTTTAAGTCCTTGTTTGGTGCACCGTACTAGAAAGTACACGACATACTCATTTTATGGTCCGAACCGTATTAAACCATACGGTGAGGAGAGGTGTTTCTCAACTGGATTAGACTTGGAAAAAAAATTCAAACTTATTTTTTGAAAGATTGAAAATTACATGAGGCCAAGCAACTTCCATAGTAGAGGCCTCATCTTCGAGAAGGGCGTCAGCCTCTGTTCGTGGAGGAGATCGGCCAACGATCTCTTCGTTGAGGTTATCGGCTTATCCAGTCTCCTCCACCAACGAAGGGCGGCGACCTGCCTCTTGCAGGTGAAACAGAGGAAGAAGCAAAGACAAAGATTGCGGACGTGAGGAAACTGAGCCGATCGCCGACTCATTATTTTTATTTTTTAGAATTTTGTTTAATCAGATCTCCATCGTCCATCTCACTGTGATGGACGATGGAGATGCAATTTTTTTTTAAAAATTTAGAAACTTTTTTAAAAGGAAAAAATATCGAGTTTTTTTTTGTTACTTTTTAACTATATCTATAAATATCAATTTAAAAAAAAAATAATAAAAATTTATATTAGCCAACCATGTACAGTCCAATACTATATAATACAAAACAATATAAAATATTAAATTTAATCTAATACAGTTCAATACTATCCGGTACAATCCTATACAATACAGTCTAGTCCAATACCGTACGATGTACCAAACATGGTATTTGTATTATTCATGTTATTTCATGTTGTCCATTAATTTGACAAAAAGGATCAAAACGTCCTCTATGAAAGATAGTTTCTTCAACCCTTCCATGTAGAGGGATTTCAGAATCATGTAATTCATTAGAAATCATCATATAACCAATTAGAAAGAACCCAAAAAAAATTAGATTAATCATTAAAAATTGCTTCAATTCCACGAACTTTGCAATGTACCCAATGAAATTGAGATATAATAATACCTTCATGCCCTTCCAAAGGTATTTTATCTTGCTATGACAGAGGTTGAGTTCAAAAAGTTTCTGTGCCTGGAATGTTGACGGCAAAGAATTTGAAAGGTATCCATTCCATTCGAGAAATTGCAACTCATTTGAGAGGTATATCAGGTCTTTTGAAAGGTCAACATTACTGATTTTGAGTAGCCTTAGTTTGTGCATGCTTGAAAAGGATTTGCCATCCAAGTGAAGAACTTGCTGTACAGACTTGTTAAGCTTTATACCTTCCACTTCACGTGTACCCTAATAAATAAGAAACGAGAATGTGATATGTGAATATAATATATAGAACAGTTAATAAAATCGGTAAAAGTTTTTCTTTTGATTGAAATTATATATATATATATATATATATATATATATATTTTGAAACAATATATTACCTTATTGCCGGTCAACGAGTGATAAGCATCCTTAAACTTCCATAATCTACTCCATTTGCCACAATTTTTAGGACGTTGTTCTCGAACAATTTCCCAACTCATTTCTTATAGCAAATCATGCATGTCAAGTTTTTCATGCATGTCAAATTTATAATCGTATGAAATTGTTATAAAGGATCTATCAATGAGCACCCTTAGTCAGATAGTTGAATGAAAATCACAATTATCTAGTATTTCCATAACCCGATCTTTGTTTTTCCCATTGAAGAAACACACAATATCTAAGAATATATTTTTTTTCTCAATTTCCTCAAGTCCATTGTAACTTATTCAGAGCTGTTTCAAAATATTTTTATCAGGAACTTGTTTTAGTCTATTCAAGGCACTTTTCCATTCTTTGACACTTCTAACACATACAGAGGATCCTAAAAGTACAAGAGCTAATGGAAACCCTTTTACATATCGTACGATTTTCTCTGACAGCACAACATGATCATGTGTAGGTTGCTCGTGTTTGAATGCTTTCATATGATAGAGCTGAAGAGCTGAAGAGCATCATCATGTTTCAATCCTTGAAGCTTATATATAATGGTATAAATATGGGTCGGCACGGCCCATTTGTGTTGGGCCGATGAGGCCCAATTTTGTAAATAGGCTCGGCTTGGCATCGCACGACAAGTTGCCGTGTTGTGCCAGGCTTAGCCTGACCTGTTTACAAAAACAGGGGCCTCCGGCACGTGCCTGTAATTTTTTTTTTTTAGAATTTAAATATTTTAATTCAAATGTACTAACTTATAATAGTTTTAACAGTTTAACTTATGTGTTATTTTAATTGTAATTTGTCTATCTTATTTATTATTTTAGTCTAATAAAAAAATATAGAAAAATAGATAGATTTATTATTTTATTTAATAACATAATTCAAAGAATAATAAAGATAAAAGATTAAAGAAAATAAAAAATAGATGAAATTATGAAAATAATAAATGTTGCAGAGAATAGAGATTAGAGAGAGTAATGAAGAGTTGGAGAATGGAGAGAATGAGAGATTGAGAGAAAGTGTATGGAAATTATAATGGGTGGAGGTATTTATAGAAAAACTTGAAATATGAGTAAAAATATAAAATAGAAGAGATGAGGGGGCAAATTGTAATTTTTGGCCCTTTTAAAAAAAAAATGCAACTATTGGCTGACGTCAGCAAAGGTCAAAAAATCAAAATAAAATAAAATAAAATAAAGTTGTAACGGTTGGAAGGAAAAAAAATAAATTAGGTGGGCCTAATGGTCGGCCCGTTCGGCCACCTCGCGTGCTAGCCCGGCGGGCCTACCATTGGGCTTAGCACGCTGGCCTTGCTTGTCGGGCCAGGCTGGCACAACGTGCCTCAACCCAAGGCCCGGCACGTGCTAGGCATGGGGGCCGTGCTGAGCATAGCCGGCCGGTCGGGCCAAGCACACTAGGCCTGTCCCATATTTACACCATTACTCATATATACTACTAATTCCATGGCTAATAAGTACTTGTTTATCTCTAACTGTAACCATAATTCTACTCCCAGAACCAAACCGATAATGCTTTCCAGCCAATTTTTCTAATTGTTCCATGACATCATCAAGAACAACAAGGACCCTTTTATGACATAACCACTTTCTAATGTAATTGATTCCTTCATAAGGATCAGATATTTTCAAATTTGATTTGTTTGACACCTTGTAAAGAAGCATTTCTTGTAAATGGGTAAGACCACTTTGTTTAGGGATTCTTCTCTAACATTGGCAAGAAAGCATATAACACATACAAGGGCGGGTGGTGCCTTAGGCAATTTAGACAGTTACCGAAGGCCCCAACTAAAATTAAAGCCTACAAATTCTTTTACAAATAAAAAATAACTAAATGTTAATTAAACACTAGTACAGTACGTTAAATGAAGTGTGTCGTATCATGTCAGGTCGTGCCGTGCCGTATTATATTTGTACGGAATTGTGCTTTATCGGAAAATGTCTAGGCCAACTCGACCTAATTTACATGTTTAATTAATATTAGACATGTATAATTTAATATTTTATAAACACATTCAAAATCTTATTTTAAAATTTCGCCTAAGACTCCGGATACTCTTGAGCCACCTCTGACGTCTATTTATATTTAGTGGAAATGGTGGGAAATGTCACCTTTTTAAAGTGGTGTTGTAAGAAAGTCACCACTTTAATAAATTAAGTTTAAAAGACACCTATTATGGTGAACGGACAAAAATGCCCTTAGTTCATCATTTATGTTATTCTTTTTGTACTTTTCTCTCTCCACACTTCCAACAAAAATGACAGACTGTTAAACTTAGTGACTCTCTCTTGCTCTACAAATAAAATTTCAAGGTTGCCTCGGCTTTCTTCTTCAACTTATAAAGAAGTGGACGTGCTTCAGTACAACAAGGTAATATTTTCGGCAAATACTTATTTTATTTATTTTTAATTTGTTCACATTTTCATTTGTTCATAAAGAAAATTCTTATAGGAGTCTTTTGTTGGATCTCCGAGACTTTGTAAACTCTGTCCGAGTGTTATAAAATTATGTCCGAACCTTTTCTTGCCTTTACCGAGACTTTTTCGAGCATTTTCTTGCCTTTACCGAGACTTTTTCGAGCCTTTTAAATGAATAAGTATCGAGCCTTTTGAAGTCTTCTCCGAGCCTTTTCTTCCCTTCATTGAGACTTGTCAAGTCTTCTTTGAGACTTTTAAAATATTCTCCGAGCCTTTTAAAAGAATAAGTATCGAGACTTTTCATGTCTTCTCCGAGAGTTTTTATGTCTACTCTGAGACTTTTCAATGAATCACTATTTGAGCCTTTTCAAGTCACCTCCGAGACTTTTCAAGTCTCCTCCAAGCCTTTTCATATCTTCTCTAAGACTTTTCATGTCTTCTCCGAAACTTTGCAATGAATCACTATCCGATCCTTTTCATGTCTTTTTCGAGACTTTTAAAGTCTTCTCTGAGACTTTTCAATTTTCTCATCCGAGCCTTTGTAAATGTAAGATGTGAAAATATTTTGTAGTCCTAGGTTTTTATTAATGGTTTGTAATGATTAATTTGACAGCATCATTAATCGGGTTAGGATAGTAATTTCTTTCAACGGTCGATGAGAGCAGCAACCCGACGGAAGTCAGGGTTTGTTGGATCCGATTACCGGGGAATGTATGTGTCAAATAATATGACTTGAATTGGTGGTGATCATGCATACCAATGTGAAGTATGATGTAAACAAATTCAATGTTGATCTGTCATCAATATCAATCGTTCCTGGAGTACATGTCGCACATTTAAAAGAAATGACGACGATGTCCAGTTTATTCTGGGGGAAGATCGGGTGATCCCTTAAGTATGTTTCAGTGTAACTGAGAGGACAGTTGGAGATATGACAGGGAATGATATTCCTCCTCCTGAAAATACCCACCCAAAGGAGTGTCACTGAAGGTGGGGGAAACTTGTGTGGTGTCCCACCGGTAGCGGTCAACCATGCAGATGTAGTTGAACCTCAATTTGGTAATGTGTATGGTTGTCGAATTGAGCAGTACAATGAGCATTACAATGGGCAGAACAATGAGCAAAACAATTACCCAAACTATGACGTGGATAATGAGGCAAATAATGAACATGTTGATGATCTACAAAATGTGGATGAATAGCCTGAACAGATTCAAACACGTGGTAGACGTGTACAAAGAGTTAGTTGCACTGCACCAGATATGCCTGGGACTTTCGAGGTTCGGTATAATGTAACAACATCTAGTTTTGATAATGCGACAATGTGGGTTATTCCCGGAGCAGATTCATACTCGTTTGGTATTGGTACAAGCAGCACCTTGGTAGTGCAAGAACCTATAACCCTTATTTATAAAGGTCAATTTTTTCCGAGTAAAAAGGATTTAAAGAGATTAGTTGGCCATTTTGCAATGCGGCAGAACTTTGAATGGAAGGTGAAAAGGTCCAATAAGACAACTTTACATCTGGTTTGCATCATTGACGACTGTACATGGAAATTAAGAGCAGTGATGAGAGATGAATGAACTTACTTTCAAGTCAAAAGTTTTGTCAACGAACATAGTTGTCCCTTGGAGAAGATTCACCGTCGCCACTGATAGCTAGTGCAGTCATAATCAGAAGAGTCGTTGCACATAGACTTCAACAACATGATGGTCGTCTCATGCTTCCCAAGGACGTAATCGCCGATATGAAAACAATGTATGGCATCCAAATCATGTATAGTAAGGCACATGATGCCCTGCAATATGCATTGTCAATGACCTATGGAATGCATGAAGAAACTTTCTAACTGTTGCCATCATTTGCATACGTTATGGAACAGCAAAATCCTAGCACAATCACTGACTTACAGTGCGCAGACGATTGTAAATTTCTCTATTTTTTCATGTCGTTAGAGTCATCAATTAGAGGTTTCCGAAGGTCCATGCGTCATGTGATTGCAATTAATGGTACCCATTTGAAGGGAAGATTCGGGGCTACAATATTTGTTGCCACTGTACAAGATGGAAACGAACATGTGTATCCAATTGGTTTTGGGTACGGTGACTCAAAAAACAACCTTTCATGGGATTGGTTTTTGGAATTCTTGAGGGGTGCCCTTGGTCATATAGATGATCTAGTTTTCATTTCCGATCGTTATGCAAGCATTGAAGCAAGGATTTCTAGAGTCTTCCATTATGCAACCCATACCATATGTTGCTGGCATTTTGGTGAAAATATGAAGAAGTGATTCCACAGAAAGGATGTTGCCAAAATAATGGATAACGCAGCTAGGTCGTACAGTGAAATCAAGTATGATCACCACATGGAAGAGTTACGTAAGCTGCATAAGGTTGCATTCGATTATGCCATTGCTGCCGGTCCACACAAGTGGTCTCGCGTTCACTGTCCCTAAAGAAGGTACATGGTGATGACCACAAATGTTATAGAGTGCATAAACTCATGCCTAAAATTCGTACGAAAATTGCCACTGGTTACACTGGCAGATTTCATTAGGAATATGCTACAAAAGTGGTTTCACGATCGACATGCAGCTGCACGGTCCATGCATCATCGATTGATCGACGCAACACATCTTATGATTTAGAAACGTGTCAAGAAGTGTGGTTAGATGACCGTAAGTCCAGTTGACTGGAACATATTCTCTGTCAAACACAAGGGAAAACAGTGGACAGTTAACTTAGGTCGGAAGACTTGCACATGCAACAAATTCCAAATGGACTTTTTACCTTGTTCACATGCACTCACAGCGGTAAGGTACATGACAAGTTACAGTTTACGTTTTATATTACCCAAACGTGAATCTTATTGTTTTCATTGTTGCAGGGAGCGTAACTTGGATTTAACATTTTTGTGTGCGGACTACTACAAGAGGGAGACACTTATTGATGCATACTCAGTTCCTATTATGCCTATTGGCCATTCTCCTTCATGGGTAGTGCCATTCGACATCGTAATAAGGGTGGTTTTAAATCCAAAGACGAAGAGACAATCAGGTCGCCCGATGGAGGGTCGACATGCCTCGTCTTAGGAGAGGATAACCACACAGTTGTGTAGAAGATGTGGACAACTAGAACATAATAGCAGGCGGTGTTCCAACCCTAGTATGGTTAATGAAGGTCCTAGCAGAATTTTCCCCGATGAATACCGTCGTTAGTGCATCATCTGTCACTCAATTGGACACAACAAACAAACATGCCTTGAGAAGGACTCTACCGTGGAATGAATAGAGCCATACAAGAGGAAGACGATCAAACATAACAAGGCTGTACAAGAGGAAGAGGAATTGACATCAGAAAAGCTTGTGATTGAGGAACATGTCTCCAACTTGATGTCTTCCAACTTTGTTCAGACTTTAGGAACCATGCTCGATACATTTGTTTTATGAGACCCTTGGCACTTATGCTTTTATGTTGAACGATTCTGATTGCTTTTATGTTCGAAAATAGATTTGAATTTAGTTCTTCGTCTAATGTCATACTGGATCCTTTGTTATAATGTTCATGTATTTCCTGTATTGTTTATGGATTTCAATGTATGAAATGTGTGTTCAACTTTTAACTGCAAACACTTGAGAAAAAAATATTATAAGTTGTAATTACTCAAATGTTATGTATATCAACTACATGGGCTTGGAGTTACAAAAAACCTCTACGGCCATCTTCTCCCGGATGGTGGCCATATCATCTTCCTACCAGTCGAACGTATCCCTGCTCGCCGTCAGGTACTCTATCATTCTCAAAGTATGAGCACCACAGTTTTCTCTGTAATTCACCACATGAACAACCGTTAGAATTGAATGTTATTAAAACCGATTATGATAGAATAAGAACTTGAAACAGTCATACCCTATTTATTGTTGGGGCACACGGTCTTTAGACACGAGCAACATCCGAAAGGGTCCATCCCTCTTATTGTACGATTTATCACCCCTTTGTCTGTTCCTGTGAAAGTGCACCACATGGAGCATCGAGGGTAAAAACCATCTTAAGCACGCGACCTGTTTTTTCATGTGCATAAATGGTACCTCCTGTCTGAACGGGTCAAACACGAAAATTTTCCTTGTTGTGAGATTGACGTTGGCCATGACCCAATGCATACGTCCAAGGTTGTAAGGAATCAGAACTTGTAGGTGTTTCAACAAAGTATTATTAGTGTCAAATTTTTTTATTATACACATTGACACCATGTAAAATATACACTCATTATGTCAACATCGTGCCATGGCCGGTTTCCTGACAGGAGCTCTCCACGTACCACCATAAGGTCATCAGGGGACCATTGTACTTCAGAACAGACCAACCAATTGGGGGTTTTCTGTCTTCACCAGTGGTGATTCTGTCCCAAGCTTGATCTAACAATGACTGTACATAGAAAATTTACCAAAACGTTAAGCAAAAGATGTATGAAACAAATTCCAATGCAGTACTGAAAACCGTACAATATAAACACTTACATAGAATTGTGAATCTTGTATGTTGGTCTACGAACCGTAGACAGTCGGGAATGCTCACTGACGTTTTTAAAGAATCTTCAAGTACGCGTCAATGTGCTAACAATTTCAACATTTTGTATTGTTAGGATTCTACCATTTTTGAAAGAAACTTATACAAACAATTCAAGTAAGGAATATACCATATCCTCCAACTCCATGAAGTTGGATTGAAACCGGTGGAACCAACTGACACCAACTGGCTCGTGTAAATCCACATCACATCTGCATAATTGTTGAAAAAGTTAGATCACCAGGTTATTTGATGTAGGTCTTTGAAAATACTATAAAAAGATTGTAATTTGTACAATTATACTTACAATTCCCCCGTAAGGTTCCTTTTATAGGCTTTGTACTCCTTAAGCAGGTCTGAATCTACCAATCCGTGTGGCACCCATTCATGTGCTGGCTGCGGCATCATCCTAGGCCTCTTCGGTCGACATGGGTCTGTGAATGGGCTTCGTTGCTGCCAACCTCGCTGTCGAATCCGGTCTTCACGCCTTAAGTGTGGGGGACTCCGATTCAAATCACTGGGATCGGTGCACTGTGAGAAGGAACTCCTTCCTCGTTGATTGGCTTGCATCGATTAGAGGGGTGGGTCGCGACAGACTAAATATTTCCTTGTGGATCACCTGAAAGGGTGCGCAGCTCTTTGATCGACTAGAGGGTTACGATGTGAAGGGGATGGCCTGAAGAGGTGCATAGGGCGTTAATCGATCAGAGGGTCACGCTGTGATAGAGGTGGCCGCGGTTCGGTTTCGGTTTGAAACCGGCGGTTTCGGTTTGGAGATCCACTAAAACCGAAACCGAAACCGAAACCGTGGCTCACGGTTTGGAGGCGGTTTGTAACCGTCGGTTTTTCGGTTTCGGTTTCGGTTTCGGTTTCGGTTTTGGATGGTTTCGGTTTCGGTTTCGGTTTTGGACGGTTTCGGTTTCGGTTCGTTTTAATTTTTATTTTTTATTTTTTTTATTTTTCAACTTTTTTTCCAAGTGAGATAAATCTTAAAAATTGGTTGTAAATATAAAATCTTGCCAAAAAATAAATACAATTGAACAAAGTTTAAAATAAAAAAAAATAATTACAAACATTTTCATTGAAGTATTTAAGTATTTAACAATGTTTAAAAGAAAAGAAATTCACTTTTATTAATAAATACAACTTTACAATTTCACAAAAAAAAAATAAAAAATAAATAAGAGATTGGCCTTGAAGGCTCAATTCAAAGAAACAATATTACAAAGTAACAAAGTTAAAATTTAAAAAAACAAAAAACAAAAAAAAACCGGCCTTGCACTTAATTTTTACCACAATTAAGTTGCCTACGTATCCTCCACCAATGTAGAGGAATCAAAGGCCACGTAGTTCTTTTACCTTTAATAAGTTGCTCAGTGTTGGAGTTTGGAAGTTTGAACGGAATCTAGTCGCTTCCTTCCGTACCGGTGGTTTGGTCATCTTCAAAGAAGTCGTTCACTATCTCCGGCTGAAGTTCTTGTTGTCTGTATTTTGCCTTTGTCCAATCATCAACACACGCCTGCATTTCAAGTGATTGTGGAGACATAACCGACCGTCTTGGTTCCAAAATATTTCCACCTGCACTAAATTCTTGTTCCACAGCAACGGTAGAAACCGGTGTTCCAAGAATTTGTTTGGCAATAATAGCCAAAATTGGATAATCTTGTTGATGAGTCTTCCACCAAACCTGGAGACTAAATTTTTCTTCTAAAAATTCATGAGTGTCTTCTAAATACCGGTCAAGCTCAGAGACAGATGAGGATGAAGATGTTCTTAATTTTTTGGCTCTTTGGGAAAACAGTCGATCCCCTAAACCCTTTAATTGGAATTTTGCGGAAGTACTAGTACCACCAGATGTGGGTGGGGGTTGTGAAACCGGCAAGTTCAAAGACGGACCATACATCGTAAGATATTCATCGTATAATTCATAAAGCAAAGTCTTAACGGAATCACAATAATGAAGAACATCAATTTCTAATCCTAAACATTTGTAATAATGAGTCAAATAATCCTGTAAACTTTCTAATTTAAAACGTGGATCAAAACACGGTGCAAGCAAATAAATATTTGGAATCTCCCCATAATAATTTAGCCATTTTGTTTTCATAGCTGCAACACATGGACTCAATTGAATATCGAATTCACAGTCACTAAATGCACCAGCAATATTAACACTTTGAATAAGAAATAAATGAGTAGTGAGATAGTAAACACCAGATAAAGCATTGGTAGCATCATTAAAAACACGTAGCAATTCAAGAATTTTTATACATGCATTCCAATGGTTCAATTGAAGAGAAATTGAAGGAACGTTATAAGTAGTAAAAGAAACTAATAATTCCTTATATTCAACACTTTCATTAAGCAGCTTATAAGTAGAATTCCAACGAGTGGTAATATCTCTAGAAAATTTTTTGGGACGTATATTATTCTGAGAGCAATATTTTAACCATTGTTTCTGGATTTTGTTATGCCTCCAAATATAATTAATACTATCTCTAATTGGTCTAATAAAAGCAGAAAGCTCTGTTAATCCAGCTTGAACACACAAATTTAAAACATGACATGCACATCTTTGATGAAATAATTTACCCCCAAAATAGGGATTGCACAAATCTTGTAACATAGGAATAGATGCGGTATTACTTGCAGCATTATCAAAGCCAATAGCAAAAATTTTGTTTAGGATATTATACTCTTGAAAAATGATTTTAAGGAGTTGAAAAATATTTTGAGCTGAATGTGAGTCATCGAAAACACGAAATGCAAGAATTCTTTTTTGCATGTCCCAGTCATTGTCCATATAATGACATGTGACACCCAAATATGAATGACTACCATAATTGTCGCTACATATGTCGGCACATATGGAAACGCGACCTTGAAATTGATAAAAAAAAGATTTCAATATGTTTTTTTCTTTTTTGAAAATGGCATTTAGTGTACGTGTGAGAGTGGATCTAGGAACACGTTGCATTGCAGGATTTAATGCATTTTGACAATAATTAACAAAACCTACTTTCTCACCAAAACCAAAAGGTAAGTGTTCTACTGCAACCATTAATGCTAATTCTTCCCTATTTTTTTCAGACGTATAATGAAATAATTGATTACCAGAGGTTGCGTACCTGGCAATTTGGGCTTGGTTATTGGATTTCTCAAATTCGGACGGGTGACTTCTTTTGATATGAGCCCAGTACGTGCCATATCCAAAGGATTTGGCAGTCTTGTATGATTTGGAGCAGTAATTGCACTGTATATGGAAAAATCCACCATCTAACTCCGTTTTCTTCATATGCACCCTGAAGAGGATGGACTTCATCTGCTTTTCTTCACCTTCACCTGCAAAAAAATCATTTGAAGGGGGTGGGGGGTTAGATAGATTTTCATTAGTATTTGTGGTATTGGGATCGTGGTTGAGTCCGTCGAATTCGGGAATTATTAGAGGAGGATTAGGACTAGAAGGGTGATCGGATCCAAATTGGTCTTGAAGGAACTCGTGGTATGATCGGTCGTAATTAACATCACCGCCAACGTGTTCCAACAAGTTGTGCATTGGACCCTTTTCTTTGTTCAAATTTCTTGAACTATTTCCCCCACTAGCCATTGAAAAATTAATAATACAAAAAATATTGATATATGTAAAGAAAATATTGTTGAAATAATAGTGGTAAACAAGTAAAAAAAAAATAGAAGATTGTAAAAAAAATATATTGTTGGAATAATAGTGGTAACAATGTAACACTTTCAAAAAAAAATAGATGTTTGAAAAAAAATATTGTTGAAATAATAGTGGTAAACAAGTAAAAAAAAAATAGAAGATTGTAAAAAAAAAATATTGTTGGAATAATAGTGGTAACAATGTAACACTTTAAAAAAAAAAATAGATGTTTGAAAAAAAATATTGTTGAAATAATAGTGATGAAAACAAATATTTTAATAGTAAAAAATAAAAGAAATAAATATTGTTAATCAATTTGATGATTGAAAAAATAGATAATAGTAAAAACTAAAAAATACAAGAAAGAATTTATATGTGAAATGAAAATTAAATAAAATTGTAGATTGTAAAGAGAATTGAGAATTTGAGATTGAGAGAGATTGAGAGAAGTTGAGAGATTGAGAGTGGTGTGAAGAATAATGAAGTGTGGGGGGTATTTATAGGATTATAGAGAGGGGTATGTTTGCAATTAGGAAAAGTTTAGGGGTTAAAAATTAAATAAAAAGTGGCCGTTGGCCAACGTCACCGAGCTGCACGCCTGCAGCTGCCAGGTGCCGTTGGCCAACGGCACCTTATTTTTTTTTCAAAATTTCTGCCACGTGTCACACGTTCATTGGGCAAATTTTTTTTTTTAAAAACCGGCGGTTTAACCGTTTCGGTTTGGTTCAACGGTAATTTTTTCAAACCGTATGCCACGTGTCATCTTCTGATTCGTCCATAATTAATTATTATTTTTTTTAAACCGGCTGTTTAACCATGGTTAAAACCGCCGGTTTAACCGCCGGTTTGAACCGGTTTTTTACCGCCTCAAACCAAAACCGTAACCGGTTCGACCGGTTTCCGACCGGTTTTGGAACCGCCGGTTTTGGAACCGCCGGTTCCGGTTTCGGTTTTGTTGCGGTTTTTGGCTGTCCGGTTTTGATTAAACCGCGGACAAAACCGTCGGTTTAACCGAACCGCGACCACCTCTACGCTGTGAGGAGGAACCCTATAAGCCGAGATCGGTTGGAGGGGTATGTTATGACGAGCGGTGCGGTACAATGTGAAGTCTTCAAAATGTACAGGATCATATAACACTTGCGACGAGCGGTCCGCGGTGAGGTCCTGGAAATGAATAGGATCATGCAGCAGCTTTGACGAGCGGTCTGCAGTGAGGTCCTGAGGTAGTACCTAGTCCAATATTGCTATCTGTGTACCACCATGCACCTGCTCTCGTTCGTTCATAACTGGCCCCCGATGATCAGGTACTGTCTCTATAGGACAAGTACTGTTCGGTGTCAGGGTCTGTCCCATCCTAATGACCACTTGGCCTTTATGTGGGAGTAAAGTCTTAGTGATCGAACGGTGGACCATCCTGATAGGACTATGAGGTCGAACCCTGAAGTGCTCAGATCAATCCGGTACAATCCTATACAATACAGTCTAGTCCAGTACCGTACGATGTACCAAACATGGTAATTGTATTATTCATGTTATTTTGTGTTGTCCATTAATTTGACAAAAAGGATCAAAACGTCCTCTATGTAATATAGTTTCTTCAACACGTCCGTGTAGAACTTGAGGGATTTCAGAATCATGTAATTCATTAGAAATAAACATAAAACCAATTAGAAAGAACCTAAAAAAGAAGAAGAAAAAAAACATTAACACCTTATTAAGAAAGCTTTCATGTTTTGGACAAAAGTTAGGTTTACCACTGAGCAAAAAACTCAACCAGACAAGCTCCAAGCCCTCATTAGAGTTGACGTTTTCTCCTATGGGGCCCCAAATCCTCATCCTTAATTAGGAGAAAAAAAAATACTTCCCAAATGAGGATGAATGGATTAGGCCCATCCTATTTTTGGGGAAAAATACCCTCCCTAAATGGATAAGAGAATAGGGATGAAAGGATTTGGTCCATCCCCATGTACCCATCCCATTTCCCCTAAATATTTTTTAAATAAGTCTTCATTTTTCCTGTTTTCCCATATCCCCCAATTACATATTTTAACCCAGGTATAAATCCTAAATTTCTAACCTAAATAGTTGGTTTCAAACAATATTGATATTATCCTTTTATTCCTCTATATAGTTTACACGTGGCTTCTCTATTTTTTTTGTGTACTTGCTAGGGCACCAAGTTGCCATCATATATATTGTAATTAGTGGAAATTGAAGGAAATAGCATTTTCCAACATTCACTTTCTAGGAAATAGCCCATTGGGATAACAATTGCATATATAGCCGTTTTGCCAACCCCATTTACGACTTTGCCCTTTAAAATCCCTCACCTGGAAATTCTCTAAATACCCTCCTTAATATTTTATTCAATAAAACTTGTGAGAGTTTACTAAATTACCCTCCCCAATCTATTTCCCATAAAACTCACAATTAACAACACAATTCAAAATCAAATTAAAAAAAAGGAAGTCGTTGCTCTGCTGTGTGTGCAAATCACAAACCCAAACAACAAGAACCCATAAATAGAGAGAGGAAGTCACCTTGTCGTCGTCGTCGCCGTCGCTGTTGCCGTTGACGTAGAGAGAGGCCAAAATACAGTGACACACAAGCTCAAACGAGGAACAATACTCAAAACTCAAAACCAAACAACAAGAACCCAGAAATACAGTGACGTAGAGAGAGGAAGGAGAAGCAAGGTCGTCGTCGTCCTCGTCGCCGTCGCCATCGCCTGTTTCATTGAATGAAGCACCCCAAACATAAAGAGAGTCAGTCAATTTCAAGGTACTAATTTGTTCAGACTACTTTAATTTTTTCAAATTTGTGTTTATTATTGGAGTTTGTTCTTGTTTGTGTTTTTGGATTTTAGATTGTTCTCTTATTTGTGTTTTTGATGTGTTTGTATGTGTATTTGAAGGGTGTGTGTTATGTTTGAAGGGCAAGTATTTATTGATTGATTGTTGTGAACTACACTGGAAGTTTGTGTTTTTGACGTGTTTGTATGTGTATTTGGAGGGTGTGTATGTGTATTTAGAGGGTGTGTGTTATGTTTGAAGGGCAAGCATTTATTGACTGATTGCTGTGAACTACACTGGAAATGTGGTTTTTTGGGAGGGAAGAAAAACATTTGCATGAATGATTGGGAGGGAAGAACTACACTAGAAATGACTTATTTTGCATGTAGAGCCTATGTTTAATGGTGAATGTATATGTTGAGTCTAGGAATGATTGTCATAAGCCTAGGGCTGATGGATGGATGATGCATGTATTATTTTAAGCCTAAGACTGATGTTGAATGCGTATTTTTAACCTATGAGGCTATGAATGATTTTCATAGGCCTAGTACTGATGTTGAGCCTGGGACTGATGATACATGCATAATGTTGAGCCTAGTACTTATTTTCATAAGCATGAGACTGATGTTTTCCTTTTGTTTTTATTGTTTAGATGCCGAAAAATTCGAAAGAAAACTTGTGGCGGTTCCCAGACCATGAGAATTGGATTCTCGTGAGAGTAAATTGTGGAAGTCAACAGTTTATGATAACAGACTTGAAATTGGACCTATAGAAATTTGGGTTGGAGGAAAAATTCTAGGAGGGCCCTGGCAAATATTTGGATTTGAAAGAACCGTTGACACTTTACGGGCAGCTTAATCATAATATTTGGAAAAGAGAGATCATTCACCCCAAAGGACAAAGAAAAGATGAGATGTGGTTTGGGTTAGGGAAGTCGAAAGCCCGTTTCGGCCAAGAAGAATTTTGTGTATGCAGCGGGTTAAATATAGGACAACTGCCCGAAGGTTTTGCTAACAACAATGAAGTATGAGAGGATTCGATGCTTAGAAGAATTTTCAAAGGAAAACAGCTGATTGAAGAGGTATTGTACGCCGCTTTGAGGAATGCCGTCCGAACAGATTGACGATGTGTACAAGATGTTGAATATATATATGGTGTAAGGACCTCTATTTTGTGATTGACTTATTTCATGACATAGCACATTGGGGATGATTGTGTAGTAGGTAGCTTAGGTCGTCTTGATGTTTATCAAGGCAAGCTTCCAAGCACTCCATGACTTTAAGATCATGAGCCTCAAAAGACATATCACTTGACCTTGATTCTTGAAGAGATTAGGTGCACACACACACTTGCATGCATCTTTATCTATCGTGCATTTGTTGCCATGCATGTGTGTTTCATTGTTTAGTGCATCTATGTCATTTAGCACACACACACTTTCATTGCATTTGTGTTTCTCTTAATTGTGTGCTTATATGCTTTATCATCACACTTATGCATTTTCTTATATTGAATATCTTTTGTGTGTCACATGCTTGGTGATTATTCATGAAGTCTCTTCATGCATATTAAAATGATTGCATCTTGTTCATTGAAATGCCATAACATGTTTAGGCATTAGGATGCAAAGCCATGAATTCTATTCATGCATGTTTTAATTGAGTGCATCTTGTTCAATGACAATGCCATGACATGTTAGGCATTAGGATGCATTCAATTCCCACACTTGCACTTCATGTTTGTTAGTTTTAAGTGTGGTGTAATTCATTTCCGTTTGTGTGATCGAAAACGTCCGCACTTGCACGATTATATGCATGTCTTAGCGCGATGGTTGACCACTTGAGAAGGTCTCATTCTTCTCTTGGATAAATGGTAGTTTTGGTTTGGTTGATTGGAGTAAGGTGTCTAGTTTCAAAAGATTGGATTTCAATGTTTTAAGTATTTTCAAAACTGACCTTTGTATGGTCTTGTGACCATAACTTTTTATACAAAGCTTTAAAATGAGTTTTGAAAATTTCTGTACAAACTAGAAACCCATAACTTTCCAACGGTATATTATTCGTAATATTTCATGACCGTTTGGATTATTTTTGAAATCTCCAAAGTGACCACCAAAACAGGGCAACTCTGTTGTTTCCGTTTCTGACCTTTGGTCACTCAATCGACCATACATTTTTCTACAGACGTTAAAATGTCATTATACAAAAATGAGTAGAAAGCAGACATCCATACCTTTCCAACGATATATTATACGAAAGATTTTGATGTCGTTTGGTCATGGTTTGAGGCGCTTGAATCTCGAGCAGAAGCTGAGCGCTGGTTTTGCGTTGGTCGTCATGCGCAGATCACCAACGCAACTTGGACAGTAGGTCTGTGCTGTTCAACCAGCGCCAGACCAGCACAATTGACGGGATTTGGGCTGTTCTTTTCCAAAACGATGTGGTTTCGTCTTGCCCTAGTATATATGCATTCTCTTCTTCTTTTGGTCCACCAAGGAGCTCAAAAATACACATATTAGAGAGAGAAACCAAACCCTAGAAAGAGAAAGCTCCCAAGAACTCATCTTTACTCAACCAAACTCCTTCCCATGAGATTCTAGCATTTTCCTAGCATCATTCAAGCATGGGTTGTGTTGATTTCTTTGACTAGGTAATCTCTACATGCTCTAAATCTTTTTGTTTCATATTTATGACATGTTTGCCTATGATGAGTATTTAGTTGTTGATTAAATGGATGACTCTTTAAATGTTATTTATAACATGACTGAGTCTTTGATGTTTGGTTGAGATGAGTTGTTTGTTGATAGCTAGCACTTAGGACTATTTTTTCCTCTAGCTAAGTCTATATGATTTTCATTTAGACATTGATGTATAGGATTCATTGATTGCATTTGTTAATTGCATTTAGTTTTCTTACCATGCTCATTGAAAACTTGTGTTGATTGGCCTTTTGATTGACAAATTCTTGATTGCATTAGTTAATTGCATGTTTTAAGGCCTTGCCATGATTAATTGACAACTTGTATTGAAATGACTTTGTTTGTTGACAATTAGGTTGTTAGAAATCTCTACATCTAATTGACACCTCATGTATGTACATGTAGGCTTTATTGATAACTAGGATGTTGATTTGTATTATAACATTTAGTTAAGCATTTAGTGTAGCCTAGCATTATTTGCATTTGAATATCATCACATATTCACATAGGTTGTTTATTCTCTTCATAGAGTCAAAGTCTTATGGCTTCTAGGTGAAGTTGCACAAGCATTGTACTAGCTCCTCTGTAAAAGGCCTGCGGGTAGATTATGAGGTGCTCACTTGAGAGTGTAACTTTCTCTTCATATAGAGGTTGTCTAGGGTTGGTCTAGGTTCACTATAAAAGGCCTGCAGGTAGTAGTGGGGGGTTGGTAACCAAGAATGGTTGAGGTCAACCTAGGTTGTAAACATCATTACATATAGTGGATTCGAGGATCGAGCGTGGCTAGCTCAATAGCTCGTGGTTTTTCCTTGTTGAAGGTTTCCATGTAAAAATCAAGTGTTCTTTAATTTCTGCATTTTACACTTGATTTATTTTATTGTGTGTTTGGGTTTTTATATGCTAATATTGACTAATCGAAAAATTGGTAATAATCGATTAACAACCCATTCACCCCCCTCTAGGTTGTTTTAGACACATGTAATTATATTTTCATATGGTGAGAAAATTCTTTAGCACAAATGATGGAAGAACCACAGCCATCTCGAGGTGGATGTTTTCATTAGTTTAAAATGAAGAAGAATTCAAAAAATATCCATGGGATTTGTACATCTTTAGTTTTACGCTTTATTTTATGAAGGATGTACTTAACAGACTCCTCCATAAACTGAGAGGTGAACCAAAGAAGGAAGATATGAAGGGGAAGCTGAAAAAGGATAAGAATACAGTAGAAGAAGTAGAAGAAGAAGAAGAAGACTTAGAAGAAGAAGAAGAAGAACAAGAAGTTAGTAGAATAAGAAGAAGTGAAAGGGAAAGGGAAAGGGAAAGAGAAAGGGAAATGGAAAGGGAAGCTGAGGGTGAGGAAGAGAAGAAGGAAAAGAAATCAAAGTATTATACATACAATTTTTCCGGGTTCTTTCTAGCACTTTAGATAAATTTTATAAAAATTTAGAATGTTTTCAACATAGCAAAATTGTTATTGTGTTTCCCGTTTCATACTTCGTTGAAGTAAAAAACATTGATTGATATTAGTTAGTTGAAAATATATAGGTATGGGCCATGGAGAGGATAATTCGTTTTGAAAACCAAGTCGGAAAAAGACTTGGTACGGGGTATCCACGGTTCACTAGATGGGAATTTAGTGCAAGGATTACAAATATTGAATCAAGATTCAATTCATCGGTGTGTACTTAATGACCCTTTCTTTTTAGTTATATAGGGATAATTATTTATAAAAATTTGCTAACAATTGTTTGTTCCCGATATACAGATTGCTTTATTTCCTTGGGAAGTTGAAACTTTTGAAAAAAGTACAAATTACTTCAATTCATTGAACCTGAAAATACGTGTGTGAACCACTAAATGAAAAGAAGAGGGAGAAGTTGGCTCTGGCTCTACATTCAAGTCAAGTGGAAGAAGATCTTGGTTATGAAGATGAAGGTGATGATAATCAGAGAGGCAATGACAGTGATGGGATTGACGCTTCTGTTCGAAAGGAGATAGAAGGTTCTGTGGGGAGAACTAGAAGCAAATTTTCTGGGGAATATTTCCCTTTTCTAAGAAGCGTTTATTCTCCGATGGAAATGCTAAGGTATGATTGCATCTAGAATATTTGGTTTTAGACTTTTAGTATGCCATTCTTGTATGCATTGTATTAATTATTTTAATATTCAGGTGCCTTCCATAATCCCAGAACTATATGCTACTATGTTTGATAGCGAGCAATGTATCATTGCCTTCTATAGAAAAAGAATTTTCAAAGATTAGAAAGGAGATGGATGTTAGATATAAAGTTGTTGAAAATTATATTATTATTTATATATAATTGTTTAGTCCTTAATAATTTTTACTAATTTATTGATGTTGATGTTTAGAAGGGTGCTGATCAAGATGACAAGGCCGTTAGGGATAAGGTTGTTGCCCTTAATACTACTGTTGATGAGGGTGTTGAAAAACAGGGTGACCAGCAAGATGGTGAGGATGTTGCTGTTGGTAAGGCCGATGTTGCTGAAGATGATAATGTTGTTAAGGAGGATGATGCTTTTGTTGATGTAAATGCTGAAGATAATGCTTTTGCTAAAGAGGATATGGCTGTTGGTAAGGGTGGTGAGGAAGATGATGATTTTCTTGATGTGAATGCTACTTTTGAGGGTGTTAAGGGTGTTGAGCAAGAGGATGTTGCTGAGGGTGTTAGGAAGGCTATTCAACAAGAGGATGCTGCTGGTGAAATTGGTAAGAGTTCCGAGTAAGGTGTTGGCAGTGATGGTGTGGCTGCTGGGTCTACTGCAATTGAGGGTGATGAAATGGTCGAGGTACATTCTACATTCTTTAATAGTGTTTTTGTTATGTATATCTATAATATAATAGTGTTTATGTCATGTACATGGTCGAGGCCTAGGAACAATTCTCTTCGGCCTTGGAACAATTCTCCTAGGACTGGGAACAATTCTCCTAGGCCTTGGAACAACAATTCTCTTAGGCTTGGGAACAATTATATAATAGTGTTTTTGTCATGTATATGAGTATATCAATGTTTTCTACTTTACTACATATGTAATTTTATGTAGGATATGTGTAAAAAAATCTATCATTGACTTGGAAGAATATCCATTCCCATCAGTGTGCTTCATTTCCCAGAACTTCCCTAGTAGTGTGGAAGCGCTTGAAGGGGTCGACCCTGATGTTGAATATAGAAACATCGACAAATAGAGGGGCCAAAAGTGGTCAAGGTGGCTCGAAAGCCCGTGGACAGATCCCATGCTGAAGAAGAAAAAGAAAACAAAGTCAGTAGAGGAAGAAATACACTTAGTTGAGTTCATGTCTTTCCTGAAGGGCGATGACCACGTAAGGTAATATTCCATTCCTATAATATGTTATACTGCCATGATTTTTAATGTATTCATTTTTGAATATTTTTCCTAATGAAATGTATTCATTTTTGAATAGTTTTTATATGGGTCAAATCCTTCCCATGACGCATGAACATTTTCTAGACCTGGTCAAGGTCGAAAAGTGGATATCAGATATGGTAACATAATTAACCGTATATTTCTCCTTGGTTATTAAGGATTTATGTTACTTATTTCGTAACGTACATCACTGCATTTACACAGTACATTCATACTTACTTTGATATCCTGTGGAAGAGGCGAGCGAGCTGTGAGCTCAAGTACTTGCAAAATATTGGATTGATTCACACATCTTTCTTCGTAAGTATCTCTCTAGTTATATGATATGGTATATGAGTTATGCATGTTTCTGAAAATGTGTTTATACATGAGCTTATGATTTATCTGAATGCATGTGAGAACAATTCTCCTATAATTGGGACTGGATGCCATGAACCTAGGAATCATCTAGAAGGAATGAATGCATGTATTTTGTAAGCCTATGATTGATTAATATAAGCCTAGGACTAGATGCCGTGAGCCTAGGAATCATCTGAATGCATGTATTCTTTTAAGCATATGATTGATTGATCTAAGCCTAGGACTGTATGCCATGAGCCTAGAAATCTTCTATTAGGAATTAATGTATGATGCCATGAGCCTAGAAATCATCTGGTGTGAATGAATGCATTTATTTTGTGAGCCTATGATTGATTAATATAAACCTAGGAATAGATGTCGTGAGCCTAGGAATCATCTGAATGCATGTATTCTTTTGAGCATATGATTGATTGATCTAAGCCTAGGACTGGATGCCATGAGCCTAAGAATCATCTGTTGGGAATTAATGCATGATGCCATAAGCCTAGGAATCATCTGGTGGGAATGAATGCATGTATTTTGTGAGCATATGATTGATTAATATAAGCCTAGGACTAGATGCCATGACCCTAGGAATCATCTGAATGCATGTATTCTTTTGATCCTATGATTGATTGATCTAAGCCTAGGATTGGATGCCATGAGCTGGTTGATATAAGTCTGGTAATGGAATTATCAGTTGAGAATTAATGGTTGTATATGTAGACTAACCTAAACATAAAGAGGGCAAATGAAATGAAATTGTTGGAGAGGTTAAAGAAGATAGCTAAATTTGAGAAGGATAAGAAAAGACTTCAGCTGAAAGAAACTAGTTCTCCTCCTTCTACTCAACATAAAAAAGATAGCAAAAAAAATGCCAAGAAGATCAGTGATCCTTCTTCTGAAGATATCAATGTCTGGGAAGACTACTGATCGCGTTACAAATGAACTCGTCAAGCCCTCGCCAGAGTTGAAATAATGATATTTTTAGGGGTATTTCTGGTCTTTTCACACCCCATTCATGCCCAAAACTTGCCTAACTATAAATAAACCATTTTGCCTCGCTTTTTAAGTGTGCACCACCAAAACCTTGCTAAGAAACCCCTTTTTGGATTGAACACAACAAAAGAGAGATAGAGCAACCTCCAAGCTTCCATGGGGGATTTTCCTCCATGGAAAGCCTTCCATGTAGGATTAGATGCGAAGAGAAAGGAGTGCTTATGTGTCGAGCCATCGTAGTTCATTAGATAGGAAGAGCTTTTGGAGACTTGTCTTCAAGGGTGATTTCTTATTTACTCATCTCTTTGTTTTCTATTACTGTGTAACACCATGTGGGATTATTGTAAAGCAACACTAATGCTGATATATGTATGTATTGTTCTTATGATTTGATTCTAGTATTGTTCTATTCTATTGCTATCATTAACAATCTCTTCTTATTATATTCATATGTATGGAGAGTTAGATATTGATATGTATGTATGGACGAGATTAGGAGTAGATTAACTAATGATGTATGAGTAGTTGTAATCAAATATCTCATGTATGTATGTATGTTGGTATAAGATTCACATGATATGTTTAGAATGATTATAGTGATTGAGAGTTAGGTTTGTGCTTGGATTACCATTTCGGGTATAAGCTTAGCTATTAGCTCTATAGAATGGAAATAGCTTGTTTGTGCATAACTTTGCCATGATAGCTTAGGTTCATAGTTCTTATACTTAATGGGTCTAAACCTAGACACAATCACTCTTTCAACTTGGAGAGTGATGACATGATTTCGGTAACCTAATCAAGCCTTTACTGAATTAATTGGATTCACATGTTAAACAATCGACATAAATTGCATATTGTGTTTGGTGAACCGATTTCGCAGATGTGTTTCATATCTTGCTTATCTCCAAGCCACCCTTATTTTTGTAGCTAGGGTGTCTTGCCTCTAAGAGTAGATTAACTTAATTAGGAGTAGATTAATTAGATATCCAAGACACCTAGCTACATTTCTACCTTAGTTAGTTAGTTGACATGTCCACACACACACATCCACATTTCCTTTTACATTGCTTTAATAAACTCTAGAGCTAGATACAATTAACGGATTCCATCTCTCTGTGGGAACGACCCTTGCTTACTTGCTATACTAGTCTTTTGACTCGTTGCATTTGTGAGGTAGGTTAGAATAGAAAATCTTTTTGGTATACACCAACGACATGTATCAAAAATGGCGCTGCTGCTGGGGAGATGGTTTATTCGTTAGCCGTATTTAGTTTTAGCTAATAATTTAGTTTGTGATGTTTGTTTGTTTTATTGGTTTTTTTTTTTTTTATCAAGCAAATGCGTTTGAACTTTTTTATGTTGTTTGTGTTGTGCATGATTTTGAGGTCTAGATCAAGGAAGAGGGCTTAAAGAGAAAATTTGTCTTTCGCAACCTTAGTCCGTGGGATAATACGCGCACACAAAGCCGCTAGTTCCACTTGGAGCTTGAGTGAGATGAATCCGATGGAAGGAACCCATGGACCAGAAGGCATGAACTCGCGAGGGATGTCTATTACTTCTATCCACGGGAATGAACCTGCTGAGCAGAAGAGAAGAACCCGCGGACTTGATAGGGAATGCTAGCGACTTCGTATCCGCAGGAACAATCCCGCCAGCAAGCAAGAACGAACTCGCTAGACCCTCCGTGACTTCATTCTGCTAGAAAGAGCCTGCAGGAATGAACCTGCGACGAGCCCCAACAGTCGGATGGACTGCATAACCCATGGATCGCGACGCACGCTACATGAGGTATCCTCTACACTTTGCTTTCACAAAAATAAGTCTCTCCAATCAACTCCTCCATATTTAGATTAGTGAGGATTAAACCGAGATTTAGTTTTGTGCTTCAATTAAATGCATGTGTTGAGTTTAATATGCTTGTGGGTCGTTGTAGTAAGGTGGTAAGTTTCCCACCTATGAGTTTCATAGATATATACATTGCTTGTATATTTTGTAATTTTTTTTTGTTTAGATCTAAGAGAGCGATTGTATTGTGCTTAATCTTAGGATTTGTTTTGTTTTGTTGTTTTTAGTCTTTGTGATTTTTGTTGTTCTTATGTCTAAATCTTACTAAGCATTGTCCAAATTATGTACAAAAATGATTCTGTTGTGCTACATTGAGGACAATGTTAAGTTTAGGTTTGGGGGTGTGGACAACTTTCGTGATGTTGTCTTTGTGTTTTGTAGGTTTTGTCATTAATAATTTTCAAATCTCTACAAATTTTTCAAAATTGAAAATTTTGGAAATGAAGTCCATTTTGTTGAGATAATATCTTTGCTTTGTGGTAGAGACATGTCATGTATGCTTTTAGGTCTCTATTTTGACTAGCATTCATGCCATGTATGATCTTTGCATAACTATAAATTTGCTTGTACAGTGCCAATCTTTTGATGTTGAGGTAGATAGAACTCTATTTTTGTTTAGCTTAGGAGAATAGTGGAGACTGCCCTTGTGAGAGTTTGTGCCTATAAGCGTTTTATTTGAGAGGGTATATTGTTTCTACTCATTAAACACTCTTCGAATTTTGTTCTCTTAATTTTTAGTGATCTCATTATACATCAATTTTGCATTGATAGCCATTGAACATATATGTGGACAGCTTGTTGAAATTCGTATTCCCTTGCTAGATGGATTGTTAGAAATGATTTTGGACTATAGCGTGTGCAAAACTCCAAATCTAGCCTAAACACTCCCATGTCCCTATATGTGTCCTTCATTGCTTAAATTGAGACCAAACACTAAACCTACATACATCACCCATATATCAAACACTTAATCACTCCCTAGTTATTAATCATGTTAAGTGTATGACTTAATAGAAGTCATTTGTAAGCTCTAAATTGTGTAAAAGCGTGTACTGAGGCGAATGTGTACAAATTGTGCTAGAAAAAGGGCTTTCAAAAAGAAGTGTTAAATGAAAAACACTTAAGCCCTTAATCTCTTCAAATGTAAAGTTACTCAAAGATGTGAGTACAAATAATAGCAAATTTTGAACTTTAAAGTTTATAGCCTAGATACTTAAATTGTATTATGAAAAATACATAGAGCTTATTATATTGAAAGTTTAATGTATAAACACTTTGGCATGATTAATAGCTTTATCTATCCATTTCTACCATAACATCCATACACCACAAATCATCCTTGGTCACAATACAAATTAGGGAAAGCCTATTTGATCTCTTAGGAAGTCTATATTGGGAATATGAGTCGATGCATGCTCTTTTCACGTTCATGGTATTTCAATTCCTTCCATGAGATCCATTTTTCAGAAATTGTGCTTTATTTGAAAATATTCATGTGTTATATATTTGATTTTGATACATAAACTCCAATTCGCATATGTTTGATAAAGAGTGATAGCCTAGGTTCTGAGTGAAAATATGACTAAAATCCGGTGAGGATTAAAGTCTAGGTGAATTCTAGCCAAGGCATTCGAGTTAGTTGTTTTATAAACCGAAAGCATCCTAAGTATTTGCATACTTGCATGATTGTGATGTTTTCATTTGAATGGCATATTGTTAGTCTTTATGTAGAAATTCTAGCATGCTTGTAGTTTTTACTTGGTATGTATGGATTGCATCTCAACCTTTTGCTTTGTAGAGTTACGTTTGTGGGTACCATAACGGTAAACCCTCAGGAGACACTCCCTTTACTAGGGACACCTAGGGGTTTAAAAGGCTTGTGACACGTGCTAAGTGCCATCATTTCTCCCACGATAGTGGACTAATTAGTTTCTATGTTTATTGCTTTAGTGTTTAGTTTGTTAGTTTGTTTGGTTTTTCGTTTTTAGTTTTGCTCGAGGACGAGCAAAAGTTAGGTTTGGGGGTTTGATCACGCTACAAATGTTCACATTTAGCGTTCCCTTTTCCTATCTTTTGTGTTCGTTTCCGAGCACTTTTGTTTATATAATGTGTGTTTTAGCTATATGCAAGTAAATATCTCACAAAGAGGGTTTTGTACCAAATGTGGGCAAAACAGGGCAAATATGTATGAAGAAATATAGTGTATATTATACCTAGAGTGAAGGGGGGGGGGGGGTGTGAATAGGTCTAGGCCCGATTTCTTCCAAATTCAAATTTAACGGAATACAATAATGAAATGCACACTTGATGTGTCTTAATCAAATGATTTGTTATATTCAACACATGCGGAAATCAATATACAAGTGATGCAATCATTACAATATATGGAAGATAATGGAAACATAAAAATGAAACTTGATACATTTGTTTTTACGTGGTAAAACCTCATAAGAGGAAACGTCCACGGGTTGATACCACAATCACTGGCAAAGCAATCCACTATATGAAAAGGACTTACACACTCAAGACTATCAACACATGATATCTACCCTAAGCTATCAACTCCTAGTCTACCATCGGGCCTAGTGAACCATCTAGCCTACTCTTTATCCAAGGTGTGTCTTACACCTCTAGAGAGCAACTCTCTATCCAAGACTCTTAATCTTTTAGGAAGATTTCCTTGCTTAGCTATCTAGATAACAAGGGTTCAAGTCAAGCTTCCCTAGCTCAACCATCCAGAGTATCACACTCCTATCTAAGACTTTTGCTTAGCTTTCCGAAACACTTTCCTAGCCAAGTCTTTTTGCTCAAATTAAAGCTTCACTCACTTTAACAAGAGACTTCAACCTTTCCACAAGGCAATGATCTAAGTGATGCAAATGATGCAAACACAATCAAATAAAGCAAGATAATCAATCAAGCTCTATGAAAATGTTCAATGATAATCTAGAATAAACTATCAACACACAATCACAAATCTATCTAGAAATCAAAGCATGTGAATCGATAAGAACAAGATATGAATATTCAATATATCACACAAAAATATTAGTTCTTAGATCATGAAATTAAACCTAGAAAATATCATGAGGCACATCATATAAATCATTTCTAGAATCAATTTCAAGTTCAATCAAGTTTAACAAATATATGTTCAAGAGAAATCACAAAGCTAAAACTCAATTAAAAATTGATCAAAAAACTCTAGAGTATGAACTAACATCATTTTTAACACATTTCATCTATCAATTAGAAAGATTAAAAGAGATGATCAAAGAGAGAGTGAGAAGAAGAAGTTTCACATACAAAAGTTGAGTCTCAGACTGAAATCAGCATGCTGCAAAAAAGAACGAACTCAAATGACTCTGAAAATGCTTGAGATTTGTATCTCTCTTCAAGATCAACATTTTTGGCTTTTGGATCACTCAATTTCGAGTTCGTATGAGAGAGTTATGATCAAAATAAGATTGGAAATATTGTAAGAAAAATTCTGCTCTTCTTTTTTCAATTTTTCTTCACTAACATTTGGAGGGAAGGAGGAAAGTATTTAAAAGAGAGAAAAAGGGAAAAATGCGCAGCCAATCAAGACATGCCACCTCAGCTCCACGTGTGGACCGCGTGTGGCACACGTGGGCAGAGATGTGTGCTGGACGTGTGGCACACGTGGATTCCAAGCTTGCTTCTCACGGGCTTCACTAGCGTTCTTCAGCCGTATCCGGGCCTCTGAACTCCGATTTTGAATCTGTTTTTAGATTATGAAATGTAACTCCCTCACGCACAACGAAGAGTACAAAAATTTGAAAAAAGGTTGAGAATTCATATCAAAAAATGACGACGAAGACAACTCAACGATGAGAACGCAAAGTAGCGTAGCTATATCGTTTGGACTCGAAACTTAATGAATGAGTAATTGAAATAGCCAGGACTCAATAAGGAATCATATGAGATCATATCCAAGTCCAAAATATAAGAAACACAAACATATAAATACAATGTCACACAAGTATGCCTTATCTACGCGATAGTGATAAAACATGCAATTCTACAATGTTTGTCAATACGAGACCAATGCATGTGCATACTTAAATGAGTGTGAATGTGTTATACCACATGTTTGCACAATGATGCAGGGACACATGTATGAATTGTGTGTGCATGCAATTACGCCTTGCAAGAGGAAGAAGAATCTTGATACCTTAGCATTCAAGAATGTGATGTTCCCCTACACAATGATGCAGGGACACATATGTATGAATTGTGTGTGTGTGCACTTACGCCTTGCAAGATTAAGAAGAGTCTTGATACCTTAGCATTCAAGAATGCAATGTTCCCCTTGAAGATGATATTTGTACAAGATGTTGATTATTCACCTTTGAAGCTTCTTTTCACCAAGAACCACCTAAACAAAAACTATTACAAATATAGAGAGTTTTGCAATGGAATCAAGTCAACACAAATCTAAGATCTTACAAAGAAGACTACCGCGGGAATGAACCCATGGACCAGAGAGAATGAAGCCGAGGAACCCACGTTGGAAAACCCATGCGGGAATGCCACCGTAGGAATGAACCCGCGGAGAAGACCCGCGAGTTCAGTCACTCCGACTTGCGAGAATGAAGCCGCGGGAAAACCCACACTAGAAATCCTATGCGGGAAAGAAGCCGCAAGAAAGAAGGAAGAACCTACGGGAAACCCACGTGGGAATTCCACCACAGGACGAACTCACTAGGCCCCCGCTAGAGCTAAAATGATAAGATTTTTAGGGGTATTTCTGGTCTTTTTACACCCCATTCATGCCCAAAACTTGCCCAACTATAAATACACCCTTTTGCCTCTTTTTCTAAGTGTGCGCCACTAAAACCTTGCTCCAAGAAACCCCTTCTTGGATTGAACACAACAAAAGAGAGAAAAAGAGAGAGAGAGAGAGAGAGAGAGAGAGAGAGAGAGAGAGAGAGAGAGAGAGAGAGAGAGAGAGAGAGAGAGAGAGAGAGAGAGAGAGAGAGAGAGAGAGAGAGAGAGAGAGAGAGAGAGAGAGAGAGAGAGCAACCTCCAAGCTTCCATGGGGAATTTTCCTCCATGGAAAGCCTTCCATGAAGGATTAGATACGAGGAGATAGGATTGCTCGTGTGTCGAGCCATAGGAGTTCATTAGATATGAAGAGCTTTTGGAGGCTTGCTTTCAAGGGTGATTTCTTATTTACTCATCTCTTTGTTTTCTATTGATGTGTAACACCATGTGGGATTATTGTAAGCCAACACTTATGCTGATATATATATGTATTGTTCTTATGATTTGATTATAGTATTGTTCTATTCTATTGCTATTATTTACAATCTCTTCTTATTATATTCATATGTATGGAAAGTTAGATATTGATATGTATGTATGGATGAGATTAGGAGTAGATTAACTAATGATGTATGAGTAGTTGTAATCAAATATCTCATGTATGTATGTATGTTGGTAGAAGATTCACATGCTATGTTTAGAATGATTAGAGTGATTGAGAGTTAGGTTTGTGCTTGGATTACCATTTCGGGTATAAGCTTGGCTATTAGCTCTATAGAATGGAAATAGCTTGTTTGGGCATAACTTTGCCATGATAGCTGAGGTTCATAGTTCTTATACTTAATGGGTCTAAACCTAGACACAATCACTCTTTCAACTTGGAGAGTGATGACATGATTTCGGTAATTCCCTAATCAAGAGAACGAACCCTTTACTGAATTAATTGGATTCACATATTAAACAATCGACATAAATTGCATATTGTGTTTGGTGAACCGATTTCCCATATGTGTTTCATATCTTGCTTATCTCCAAGCCACCCTTATTTTCGTAGCTAGGGTGTCTTGCCTCTAGGAGTATATTAACTTAATTAGGAGTAGATTAATTAGATAGCCAAGACACCCGACTACATTTCTACCTTAGTTAGTTAGTTTACATGTCCACACACACACACATCCACATTTCCTTTTACATTGCTTTAATAAACTCTAGAGCTAGATACAGTTAACGGATTCAATCTCTCTGTGGGAACAACCCTTGCTTACTTGCTATACTAGTTTTTTGACTTGTTGCATTTGTGAGGTGGATTAGAATAGAATATCTTTTTGGTATACAACAATGACGTGTATCAACTACCCAGAATTCCTTCCTTTAGAATACCAACCAAGTCCAGACATCCTCAGACATGTTACCGAGCATGGCCTTCTGTACCCTCAACCATGGTGGCAAATGGATTCAGTAAGTTTTTGGAAATGATGTTGCATTATCATTATCTATTTCCTTAAATAATTTTTATCTATTTTCTTAAAAATTTGATATTGTATATACAGGTGCTTATCCCATGCCACCTTCCTGGACATTGGGTTTTATGTCATGTACTTTTCAAGGAAGGAAAAGTACTGTTATTTGACTCACTGAATAAACAGAGCGGAACTAGTAATCGGCTAAAAGACATTCATCCCTTGCTTTACCTACTGCCATCTATTTTAAAGCATGCCTGTTGTTACGAGGAAACGAAGATGGATCCTCATGCCACCCCATTCACAGCTGAAAGCATGCACATTGATTTGATTCCACAACAGGATGATAGGTATGTTTGACATATTTATTTACTTTCCTGAAGATACTTATGTTTGACATATCCTACCAGTTTACAGATACAACTGTGGTGTCTTCTTAATGAAGTATGCAAAGTTCATTTTTGCTAGAGTACCAACTCCATGGAAATCAGTTTTTGGCCAAAAAGATATCAAAAACATTCATAAAGCCATTGCAATTGATATTTACACCAATGGTCAACTCCGCAATTCCCTATAGAAATATTTAGGTTGTTATGACAATTGTGGTGTCTTCAAATTTGCTACGAATGTGACGGATGTGGTGTGTTCAAATTTGCTGGGTAATGTTTATGATCTATATGTATTTTACGCCAAGGAGACTTGTACTTATCAACAATGGTCCCAGCCACCATCTTTGTTACTTAATGTATATATCCAATAACTCTCAAAAAACAATATTGAAATTGATTTTGAATGTAATAAGAGACAAATTCACATTAGATTAGAGGTGGCAAGGTTCCGGTTCCGGTTCCGACCGAACCGGGCCAATTTTTTTAAATTTTTAAAATTTTTTTTTTTTTTTACAAAATATTGCATTTTATTTATATAAAAAAAAAATGTTAGAAAGAACATTGTAAAGTATTGAGCCATGGCCCATAACCCTTGTCAAAGTAATTATTTTTTTCATTCCCTTCTCCTCCTTTTTTTATAGGTTAGAAATCTCATTCACTTATCTATTTTTCCAATGTGGGATGTGGGATAAAGAGTAAGAACTCATCTGATTTTTAAAATTTTTTTTTTTTTGATACATCATTAACTAATTTCATGTATTAATAACCTATTGGAATCTAAAGACCTATTGGAATCATTAACTTTTTTTTTGAACTATTACAATATTCCATATTGTGGTATAATTCGAATCTAACACAAAAAGAAATAATTGAAATATTTGTTAAAAATGCATAATATGACTTCTTATCCTTCATCCCATATCCCACATTGGAAAAATAGAGAAGTGAATGAAATGTTTATCCTATATAAAAAGGAGGAGAAGAGAATGGAACACATAATTGCTTGGACAAGGGTTATGGGCCATGACTCAATACTTTACAATGTCCACTCTAACATTTTATTTTTTTATAAATAAAATGTAATATTTTGTAAAGTAAAAAAATTAAAAGTTAAAAAAAAAAAAATGGAACCGGGCGGTTCGAACCGAAACGGAACCGAAAAAATTGGAACCGAAACTGAAAAATCGGTTTTGGTTTCGGTTTTTTCGGTTCTGATTTCGGTTCGGTTCGGTTCCACGGTTGGAATTGGAACCTTGCCAGGTCTACATTAGATGCATATATATATAAATACAAATATCAGGAGAACATAGCATATAATGTAGGGAAAAATAAACAAATAAAAGTGTTACACGCAGCGGAAGCGATACTAAAGACGATTTAGTGACTTTTAAAATTTTTCCTTTATGAACCTTAAACCCTTTTAATCAATAAACATGCATATATATCAACAAAAGTAAATTACCTCTTGTCGCGTGATCCGATTAACTTACGTCGATGGTAATCCGCAAGACCTTCAATCCGAGCACGAACGTGGATCACCTAGGAGCGTGGTCTCCATTTCCTTTGAATTGCAAACCTGTGAATGGACCAAACAAATACTTTCTTTTCTTTGTTAGTCACAAAACAATCAAAAGAATGTCAAAATTATTCCGGTCACTTTTGAGTTCACAATCTTATGATCGAAACTCGCGTGAACCTAGATCGATATCGTATACACAAGCTTATTGATGTTTAAGCAATTGTATACTATCAAAGAATAATTTTTCACTCCTTTTTGTCTCTCTAGAATAAAAACTCTCTTAGAATTAAGAAGAAGAAGAAAGAAAATAAAAATTCAAGCACCAATTAATTGATGTGGCCGAACCCTATAAGAAAATATATATAGGTTGGCCGAATTTTTCTTCTTTTTCCTTTAGGGTTGCCGAATTCTATGTAGTATCTAATTAGGGTTGGCCGAATTTCATCATGTCACTTATATAGGGTGACTGAAATTCAACCCTAATTCTTTTTAACTTTATAGACTTCAAACCCTAATCCAACTCTTTTATTTTTATTCTTTTATTTGACTAAATAAAAAAAAAGACTCCTTATTTGATTAAATAAATAATACTAATTTATTTATTTACTTATCAAACAAGTCTTTTACTTTTAGGAAAGATTTGTTTCTTTAATTAAACAATTAATCAATAAATCAATTAATTCTTATTTAATTAAAACAAATGAAACAAAATAATATTTTTAGGTCAAAACCTTAACCTAGCCGCCCCACTTATATATAAGATGGGCCTAATATTATTTTCCTATTTCATTTAATCCATTGGACTTTAAATATAAAAAAAAAGCCCACATGTGAACCAGACCCATTCTTACTAAAAGAAACAAGCCCACATGTCTTTCATTAATATATTAATATAATTGAGCAGCCCATTACTTAAATAATGTGCAAATTATATTCTTAATATATTAAATGCAATTCTAGATGGACCCTTAAATTGGTCCGGTAGAATATATCAAGTGATCCATGCAAGTCCGTGTGGATTGGGGATCTTGGCGGGCCATCTAAATTTAAGCTTCAATAGACATAACCTAATCACAATCAACAAATGATTCACTTAGGTCCGATCCATTAATTTTAACTCATTCCACTAAAGAGCTAAAACTGAACTCTTAAATAAAGATAGAAAAGGAAGATGCTCCTCATTCATACCCTAGACAATCATATTGGAGATAGTGTATCCTCGTGATTAATATCAGTAATCGCCAAGAGTTCATAGACCGCCTATAACTCTCCAAGTTACCATATTTACTCATATGACCACGTTTTGAACTTGGATATTTTGACTTGTCCAGAAGCCATGTTTTCAATAGACACTATCGAAAACTCAACGTTGAGATTTAATATCCAATTACCTCAAAACATCCATATGATGATATTATACTCTCATTTAATTAAATGGAGCCACGATGTCCATATCTATAAATGAAGTCCTCTATCGATTAACAAATGAATATCACCAAACTATCGAGGATAGACTATGCGATATAATCGTACTCATTGATAACTCAAATGATATCACTTGCAACCATAAGTCCATCATTTATCTCAGGATTAAGATAGACTCTCCGATTGTCCTGATAATGAAAAGACTATTATCTATTGACGGTTCTAGATAAAGCTTTTCATTGTGATCCAGTTCAATGCACCCAGTGCACTAGATCCTTTTGCTCGAAGACACTCCGATGATTTTAGACTCATCATATCTCATTTGATCCCACTCAAATGCTAGCAAACGAATTCTACAACTTTAACAAGATAAAGGTGCCCAACCTTTAACTTAAGTTGTGAACAATATTCAAGACTAACTAAAGAATTGTGTCTACCACATACATATCCAGATGTACGAACAATTCTTCTTTTCCCATAGTCTTTAGACCTTATGATTATTTACTTTGACAATTATAATACAAACTATAAATGCTATACGATTTGTTAAACCAGAAATCACTTTATTAATATGAAAAAGATTGTTAATTACAACGTTACACTCTTGCTATTGAGCATAATCCTAACATATAAAACTCCTAAGCCTAGGAACAATTCTCCTAGACCTTGGAACAATTCTCCTAGGCATGAGAACAATTATCCTCTTTGTTATTGTAGTGAATACTCCTAGGCCTTAGATGCATATATATACAAATATCAGGAGAACATAGCATATAAAACTCCTAGGCATGGGAACAATTATCCTAGGCCTTAGATGCATATTTATACCCCATATTAGGAAAACATAGCATATAAAATTCCTAGGCCTCGGAACAATTCACCTAGGCCTTAGAAAAATTCTTCCAGGCCTTGGATAATTGTTCTCAAGCTTGTAATAAACTGGTGGCTTTTCATTTCTAAAAAGAGTTGTATAATGATGTCTCTTTAACTGAAGTTACAGTGGTTAATGTACCCACCGTTCAGTTTACAATAACAAAATAAATGTTCATTTAAGGCACAATGGTTCATTTCAAATGTAAAGGTTACAATGGTTCATTTTTCAATGAAATGAATGTAAATGTGACTTTTCAGCTTTCACTGATATAGGTCATCTTGTTCCATTATAAAAACCAATATATCAGTTACATATTGGTCACAAAAGTCTTCAATCTTCCTCAGTTATTTGTTTCATTACTTTATTTTTATAAGTGGAAATGGAAGCAAATGGTAGGATCAGTCACAGGATAAATGCCATTTTTGAATGTATGCATGAAAGGATTGCAATCGCTGAGGAGACCGTCATCAAGGAGCGTGAAAATGTAAAACGGCTACGTGATGATTATACTGTTTTGATGAGGAAATTTCATAATCTAGAAGCTGAAATCATCTACTTAAATGTTCAGATTGAAGCAAGGGACAACGAACTTAATGGAATCTACCAACTTGTTGAACAAATGTAGAAGAAGTTGATGGACTTTATCAGTCTGAACAAAAACACACCGAATCTGCCTTCTACAGAAAAACACATTTCAATATTATGTTTTGTTTTGTTTGTTTGTTTGTTTTTTTTTTTTTCACATGTTGTACCGTCTAACAAGTCAATGGAAGTAATTGATTTTGTTTTCATATGCTGTACACATTTCATATGCAGTCATTATATTCCTTCATAACTCATACCAGCAGAACAGAACAAATGAAATGCTCCTTCATTATTCATACCAGAAGAACAAAACAAACAAGATCTTTCAAATAATCTTGCCTACTATAACTCCCAAAACACACATGAATACAAATAAAAAAAACATCACACCAGTACTTTAACTCTTCTCAGATACCTTCTCTGCAATATTCACAGAAGATTGAGGCCAAGAATGGCTTGAATGTATGGAACGACTACTTATCGCTTGATATGCTTCATCGGTTAAGTTAAACTTCTTGTAAAATGCTTCTGGAAAACCATCTACATGTTCATAACATTCATGCTAAGAACTAAATACACCTGTTTTCCTTCCTTTGAAAACCACATAAACAGAATTCTTCCCCATTGGTGTTCTCAAACTTGATAGATATCTGTAAATCGAAAAAATTGAAAAAGAGTGAAGAAGGAAATCAGCCAAAACCTAAGCGAAAAATTGAAAAAAAGTGAGGAATGAAGGGTTTGCCTTCAATTGGTAAACAAAGCGAAAAAGATGAAGAAGCCTAAGCTTACTTGTTTTGGAACACGTGAAGAAGAAGTGAAGAAGAAGAAGATGGGTTTATGTCGTGTTTGACTAAGGAAGAAAATGAAGGATGCTTTCAACTGGTATACAAAGCGAAAAAAGATAAAGAAGCCTTAGTTTGCTTGTTTTGGAACACGTGAAGAAGAAGTGAAGAAGAAGAAGATGGGTTTGCGTGTTTGACTAAGGAAGAAGATGGTTATCCCTGTCTCCACTGTTTCATTAGAACAGGTATTCAACACGACTGAAAGAATTTTTGAAGAAAAAAGAACTTGTTTGACTCCAGAGATGGTAGAGGTATTGACATGCATAGCGTGCTCGAAAGAGGTTGCAAAATGAAACGGTAGACGAACAATTTATTCAAAATTTCAGTAATTTATATGTCGAAGAGAGTTCTGGCAGTAACCAAATCTAGGTTATACATGTACATTGACTTGTTTAGTTGATTGCACTCTTTTTCCCTTACCAAGTTTTTATCCCTCTGGGTTTTTCTTGGTAAGTTTTTTAATGAGGCAATCATGTAATTATATAAATATCTAATACTGAGTCGCTGAGACTCCGAGATAAATAAATAATTCTTCATTTTATATTTTCATAATTTCATCTATTTTTATTTTCTTTAATCTTTTAGCTTCATTTCATATTTTTATAATTTCATCTATTTTTATATTCTTTAATCTTTTAGCTTTATTTTTTCTTTGAATTTTTTTTATAAATAAAATAATAAATCTTAATGTTTTCTAATTTTTTTTATTAGACTAAAATAATAAATAAGATATACAAATTAAAATTAAAAATGTTTTAGCAATATTATAAATTATAATGTAACAAATAGAAAAAGAAAAAGAAAAACACAAATGGTAAAAAAAATATAAAAAATATATAAAAAATATTATAAATTTAGCAATATTAAAAATTTATTTGTACCATTTTTTTTTTATTTTTAAAAAAATTTGACCGTTGCTGACGTCAACAAACCGTCACATTTTTGAAAATAAAAATAAATTGCAATTTGGCCCCTAATTTCTTCTATTTTATATTTTTATTCACATTTCAAATTTTTCTATAAATACCCCCACCCATTCATATTTCCCTACACTCTCTCATTCTCTCATAGTCTCATACTCTCATTCTTACTCTCTCTCTCTAGTCTCTACTCTCACTCTCTCTCTCTAATCTCTACACTACTATTCTAAATTTCTAATACTATCTATATTCTATATTACTAAATACGAATATTATTCTCTAATCTCTACACCAAAGTTCAAATGTATGTTTTTTCTTTAAATATTATTAATTAATTTTATGTTTTAGTTTTTAAATTTTATATTTATACTTAACATATTTATGCTTAGTTATTAATTTTGATATTTATTCTTATGTTTTATGTATATTTTATGTTTATAGCTTTATACTTAGAGTATTTATGAGTTAATATTTTTAATAATTGTTATAAATTTTAATATTTGTATATTTTTATTTATACTTAGTATATTTTGTTTAGTTAGCAAACTGATGATTTTATGTTTAGTAATTTAAATATTTTTCATGCTTAGATATTTATGATTTTATGCTTAGTTTTTAATGACTAATGAGTCAATTTTTGGAAATGATTTAATATTTTAATATTGTACATTTGTATAATTGTATTGTAGGAAATGGATCATAATCATCCTCAACATAAAAAGAACATTTCAAATTCAAACATATGGCAGTGTTTTGACAAAGAAGAAATACCAAACCCAGACGGTGGGGTCACAACAAAATATTATTGCAAGTTTTGTAACCACTTATATAAGTCGGGAACCGGTTATTTGAATAGGCATATGGATAAATGCATGGTTCAACACAGACAGGTAGACTATAATGCAGACATAACTACAACGAAACCGAGACGGGTCTGTTACGACTTACAACTCTGCGACCCGCGTATGCTAGACACTTAGACAGCTAGAGATTGCTTGGTAAGGTTTTTAATGAGGAAATCATGTAATACTGAAAATCCGAAATAAATAAATCATTCTTCATTTTATATTTTCATAATTTCATGTATTTTCTATTTTCTTTCATATTTTATCTTTATTTATTCTTTGAATTATTTTATTAAATAAAGTAATAAATCTATCTATTTTTTTTATTAAACTAAAATAATAAATAAGATAGACAAATTACAATTAAAATTACATAATTTAAATTGTTTAAACAATATTATAATATACTTACAACTTACAAGCTACAAGAATACAAGTTGTAAGAATACATGTTTTATAATTGAATTAAATTAAAAAAAAAAAATTGTGGTCTGCGTGCCGAGACAGGCCCGGCCCGCCGACCCACCCCATAAGCACGTGCTAACGGCACATGCTGGGCCCTTCATTTTTGAAAACGGGCCGGCCCGGCCCAGCACGTCAACTTGATGTGCCGTGCCAGGCCAAGCCCGTTTCAAAAACAGGTCCTTTTGGCACGACACAAATGGGCCGGGCTGGCCCACATTGACACCACTAAGTTTAATAATGTATTTGACAATCTTTTCATATTAATAAAGTGATTTCTGGTTTAACAAATCTTATAGCATTTATAGTTTAATTATTATAATTGTCAAAAGTAAATAATCATAAGGTCAAAAGACTATGAGAAATGAAGACTTGTTCGTACATGTGGATATGTATGAGGTAGACACAATTCTTTAGTTAGTCTTGAATAATGTTCACAACTTAAGATTAAAGTTGGACACATTTACCTTGTTAAAGTTGTAGATTCTTTTGCTAGGGGATTAAATGTGCTATGATGAGTCTAAAATCATCAAAGTGTCTTTAAGTAAAAGAATCTAGTGCACTAGGTGCATTGAATAAGATCACAGTGAAATACTTTATCCAGAATCGTCAGTGGATAAAGGTTTTCATTATGAAGACAATTAGAGAGTCTATCTTATTCCTGAGATAAATGATGGACTGATGTTATCATTTGAGCTATCAATGAGTACGATTATATAACATAGTCTATCCTCGATAGTTTGATGGTATTCATTTGTTAATTGATAGAGGACTTCATTTATAGATATGGATATCGTGGCTCTATTTATTAAATGAGAGTAGAATGTCATCATATGGATATTTTGAAGTATTGGATATCTAAATCTTAACTATAAGTTGTTGATAGTGTCTATTGAAACATGGCTTCTGGACAAGTCAGAACATCCAAGTTCAAAATGTGGTCATATGAGTAAATATGGTAACTAGGAGAGCTATAGACGGTCTATGATCTCTTGGCGATTATTGACTATCTCCAATAAGATTGTCTAGGGTATGAATGAGAAATATTTACTTATTCTATCTTTATTTAAGAGTTCAATTTTAGTTCTTTAGTAGAATGAGCTAAAATTAATAGATCAAACCTAAGTGAATTATTTGTTGATTGTGATTGAGTTATGTCTATTGAAGCTTAAATTTATCCAATCCACACAAACTTGCATGGATCACTTGATATATTTTACCGGACTAAGTTATAGGTCTATCTAGAATTGTAATTAATATATTAAGAATATAATTTGCACATTTTTTATATAATGGGCTGTTAAATTATATTAATGTATTAATAAGGCATGTGGACTTGTTTTCTTTTAGTAAGAATATGTCTAGTTCACATGTAGACTTTTTATTAAAGTCCAGTGGATTTAATAAAATGGAAAAACAATATATTGCACATGTTTTACACTTGGGCGGCAAGGCTATGAATATTAGCCTAAAATATTGTTTTATTTTATTATTTAATTAAATGAAAATTAATTAATTATTTAATTAAAAATCAAAATCTTTTTCTAACTAGGAAATATGTTTCTTAGTGTTATACTATTGTTGGTATAATAAGAATCAAATACTTTATTTGATAAGTAGATAAATAAAATCAAATTAGGAAGTTTTTGATTAAATCACAATTTAATTTATATTCAATATATTATTGGATAAGACACTAATGAGTTGGATTAGGGTTTGGATTTCTAAAGATTGATAGGAGTCTTTGGTGAAAACACAAATCCTACTTGTGTGTATAATTCGGCCAAAGACATAAAATCCAATTAGGGTTAGGATTTCGGCCAAAAGGCAAAAATCCACTTTGTGTGAGGATTTCGGCCAACACCTAATAGGCCTATCATAGAATTCGACCAACCCTAATATTTTTGAGCAAGTATTTCGGCCACCTTATATATTCCATGATATAGAATTCGGCCAACCCTAATTTTAGAAGAGAGTTATTTTCTTTTGCTAAAAATAATCCAACTCTAAGACATAGTGTGTGAAATTTTGGCCAAGAGGAAAAAGAGAGAAGAAGCGTTTATTTTCGATAGTGCACTAGTAGTTTTTACATCAAAAGGCTTTGTACACAACTTTTCACGCGAGTTTCGATCAAAAGATTGAGAATTCACAAGTGACCGAGCGTTCTTCGTTTTTCTCTAGAAAGGTTATTGTGACTAACAAAAGGAAAAAGTTTTTTGTTATCCATCCTTAGGTACACAATTCAAAGAAAGCGAGCCCACACTCCTAGGTGATTTACGTTTGTGATTGTATTGGAAGATCTTGTTGATTACAATCGACGCAACATCAATCGTCACGTTGAAAAAAGTACAATATCTTTTATTATATGTTAATTAATCAAGGGTTAAGGTTCTCTTTTAAAGGAAAATTTTTTAAATATACAAATCTATTTTTCATTCCACCGCATGTATTTTCCCTGTAGTTAAGAAGAGACTCTAAATGACATGTCATCTATCACAGCTCCTTTGTATTTTGTCATTTAGTCATCATCAACAAATTATTGGTCACATGATCTGAAACAAATTAACGGTGTGTTCAATATTAATCTGGAGGGGGGGGGGGGGGGGTGAATAGATTATATCAGTTTTTTACCCAATTTTCGTTATTAGTCAAATATACGAAAATACCCATAACTAGTCAATTTATATATCAACTGTAATATGTGCGGAATTATAAATGACACAAGATATTTATGTGGAAACCCTCACGGAAAAAACCACATGCCAGTAAGTACACCACACTCGAATCTCGAATCCACTAATTGTGATAGCGTATAAAACCTAATCTAGGTTTGACGGCCTAATCCTGGCCAATATCCCGCTGCCGTTACCATTACCCGTAGGCCTTTAAAAGCGAATCTAGTCCAATTTGCTTGAGAGACCACCTAATCCCGGTGTAGAGACCTAATCCTAATCAATCTCACAAGGCTTACTTCTCAATGAAGAGATAAAACATCCTATGTGAATATATGATAGTATTCATGGAACAAACAAGGCTAGGAAACCTTATATGCTTATCTAGAATGACAATATAACAATTAATTCATTCCTAGATATCAAGACCTAAATGACATGTCATAAAGCTTGGCTAAACATAGATTAGGCAATCCTATAAAGCTATCAAAATACAACACTCAATCAATACATCACAATCAATCTCTATTTTGTATCTAGAATATATTATAAGAGCATACAAATGATAAAAGAGATGACTTGTTAAGAAAGACACTAAAATTGGATGAAGTTAGTGAAAATCTTACCAAGCAAGATGTAATGATGCAAACCTATGCATGGATGCACTATATGTGAGCATAGATTATGCAATATGAAGTTTGATGCAAAAAGGAAATGTTTTGAGTGATTGAAGGTGAGTTCTTGATGTTTTTGTCTTTTGAAATGTGTTCTAAGAGAAAAATATGCTTTTGGAACTCTTGGGGCCGACCTAAAATGAAATTGGGATATTTATAGGCTCCCAACAAAACTGCAGCGTTTTGGACATTCACGCAAGGCGGACTGCCGCGGTTATCGACTGCCACAGTTGGGTCAACCGTATCACTTCAATCGCGGCACAGAGAATGTATCTCTATCGCCAGTGTGCTGCAGTTGATCCAACCGCGGCAGAGAAGGGACATCTCTGTTGCTAGCATGCTGCGGTTATCCAACCGCGGCACTGCAACCGCGGCAGAGAAGGTCAATGCCTTCTCATGTAATGTGTGAGTGAAGTGAATGCATCATAATGCCTAACATGTTATAGCATTTAACTAGCAGGATGCAAACAATTAAACATGTAAGAAGAGAGATTAATGAACATTAATGCACACAATTACAACAAAAGAAATATGTATGGGTTGTGGGTGTGTGCAACTATCTCTTCAAAGCAAGTAAGCACTTAGAAATTTACCTTTGAAGAGCTTGATCTCTTGAGGTCTTGAGTGGGCCTTGGTTGTGCAAAACATCAATCATCAAATACCTAAGCTACCCTTACATCAAGCCCCAATATGTGGTTTGTCCACGAAATAAGCCATCAGTAAATGAGAATCCTTACATGATCCAATATTGATATTATCCTTTTATACCTATATATAGTTTACATGTGGCTTCTTTGTTTTTTGTGTACCTGTTAGGGCACCAACTTGCCATCATATATATATCGTAATTAATACCCTTGCTCTTTGTTGAGCTAAAATACAGAAGATAGAAATTTCCCAAAATCTTCTCTAGTATAAACTTTCAAAAATGTATAATACTTCTTTGGAATGTTGCTGGAGCATTACAGAGTCCAAAAGGCATCTTTCTAAATGAAAATATGCTAAATGGACAAGTGAATGTGGTATTTTCTTGGTTCTCTAATGCAATGGGAATTTGATAGTAACCTAAGTACCAATCAAGAAAGCAATAGTAGGGGTGTCTTGCTACTCTTTCTAGAATTTGGTCAAGAAAAGGTAAAAGAAAATGATCCTTTCTAGTGACAGTATTTAATTTCCTATAGTCTATGCACATCCGCCAACTAGATGGGACTCGTGTTGGCAATAATCACCTTTTTCATTTTTTACTACTGTGATTCCAGATTTCTTAGGCACTACTTGTGTAGGACTTACCCACTTACTATCAAAAATAGGCTAGATAATCCCTACATCAAGTAATTTAGCCTTCTCTTTCAAGTAAGGTAGACCTAAGATTTTGTTGCCATGTTTTAGCCTTCTCTTTCAAAGAGAAAGGGAAAAGCTTAGGTCTGATCGTGTTCATGCTACAATTTATGACATTTGTAAGGACCTCTATTTTGTGATTTACTTATTTCATAACAAACCAAGATTTTATAATGGGTAGCATAGGTTCTCGAAGGCAAGCTTCCAATCATCTCTATGACTTCAACATCAAGAGCTTTAAAGGTATATCGCTTGACCTTGATTCTTGAAGAGTTTAGGTGCACACACACACACACACACTACATGCATGCTTTGTTCATCTTGCATTTGTGTTCTAATTGCTTATATATGTGCATCCTTTACACAATCACACTTGCACTTCATTGTTAGATATATATCTGGTTTTGTGTGATGTAATTCGTTTCTGTTTGTGTGATTGGATTTCGATGTTTTTCAAAACTGACCTTTGGATGGTCTTATAACCATAACGTTTTATAAAAAGATTGAAATTAGGTTCTGAAATTTTTTGGACAAACAAGACACCCATACCTTTCCAATGGTATATTATTCGTAATATTTTATAACCATTTGGATTTGTTTTGAAAACTCCAAAGAGACCACTAAAACAGGGCATCTCTGTTTTTATTTGAATCTGACCTTTGGTTGTTCAAATGATCATAATTCTTTCTATAGAAATCTAAACCTCATTCTATAGAGTGGATTAGAAAGTAGACTTCCATACCTTTCCAACGATATATTATACAATAGGTTTCGATGTCGTTTGGTCATGTTTCAGTGCGCTCAAATATTAAGCTGTGCATTGTGGCAGAATTCGGCGGCACAAGCCGCTGAATAGGGGCACCAAATTGAAACCTGAATGTCTGGTTGTATTTCTACACCCTTGATTCTGTAGGCAAGGGCGCCGAATTGACTATTTTTCTAGACACTTTTCCAAAATGACGTGGTTTCGTCTTGCCCTTCTATATATGCTTTCTCTTCTTCCTTTGGCCGAGCTAGAATTCCAAAATTCATATTTTAGAAAGAGAAAGAGTTCCCCTAGAGAGATAAACTCCAAGAGTTGTTCTTTAACTCTCTAAATCCAAAACCCATTTGCATCTAACAACTTTCATGCATCAATCTTCCATGGGCCTTATTGGTTTCATGATTAGATAAGTTAGAACTTCATTGAATATCATTTATTGTTCTTCTTACTCTAGATTAGGTATTTATTGCTTGATTAAATACCTAGACTCATTTATAGCATATATTTATGAGTCTTGATAATATGATTGGGTTTGTTTGTGATAGCTTAATTGATTACGTTGATTTGCCTAAATAGCTAATCCATAAATGTTCTTGTATGTTAATTGATGATTAGGTTGGCCTTGTGCATCTAGTCAAGCTTATGAATATTTATATGAATGTATTTGACAATTAGGTTGTTAGAATCTCTTTGCATCTAATTGAGTCCTCATGTATGAGCATGTAGGCATTATTGATAACTAGAGTGTTAAAATGCATTATAACATCTAGTTAGGCATTTTGTGTGTGGTCTTACACATTGTTGCACTTAGAATATTCATATTCACTAAGACCTTTAATTCTCTTCAATGAGTCAAAGCCTTCTAGGTGAAGTTGCACAAGCAAGTGGAGTCTTGCAATCAAATGTTGGTTGGCAAGCATTGTCAAGTACCGTTATAAAAGGCCTACGGGTAGATTAGGGGGTGCTCACGCCAAGAGTAGTGGATCGGGGGATATCACAAGGATTGAACCAAGAGTGGCGTGTGGTAATGTCCATAGCCTGCGGTTATCGTGAGTGAGATCCTGTGTATCACTTGAGGGTGTAACCGTCTTTTCATATAGTGGATTGTTGTGGCTTAAGTGGCTTAAGTGGCTAGTCTCGTGGTTTTTCTTTGCTGAAGGTTTCCAAGTAAAAATCAAATGTTATTTATATTTCCGCACTTTTACTTGATTTTTATCGTTTGTTGAATTGGGTTAATTATGATTAATATTGACTAATCGAAAAATTGGTAATAGTCGATTAATAACTCATTCACCCTTCTCTATGTTATATTAGACACACACGTATTTATTTTTAACATTGTAGGTGTAAAACACCTCTTCAAATTCTCTCAAATGCAAGTATGAATTTTTAGCTTCTAAGTCATGGAAGTTGGGTAATAGTTGAATGATACCTAACTTAAAGTGGAAGTGAGATGCATCTGGAGGGTAAACAAGACAAGACAGTGCACCTGTTCTTGTGGGATTCATGTAGTCTCTAAGGGGTCGTTCGTTTTCTTTCTCGAGAACCCTTTTTTAGCTTTTTGAACCAAAAAAAAAAAAAAACCGTTTGGCATGTGTTTTCTTTATAAAAAAATAAAAAAACGAAAACAATAAATTTTGTTTTTACTTATTAACGCATGACGAAAACAATAAATTTTGTTTTTACTTATTAACGCATGAAAAGCAGCGTCACCGAAAACAACTTATTTGTGTTTTCAAAATTTTGATTTCATTTTTAAGGGGCCCTCCTCACATTAAATGATTGGTTGCATATGGCCAACACATAATGTTTATTTTATGTTTATAAAAAATAATTTTTACATTATTAACAAATAATTTAATTTTCTCAACAGCAAAAAATAGATAATTGAAATGCTAAAGAATTATCTCTATTTACCCACGACACAATAATAATATTAAATTACATTTTACCTATAATAATAATAATAATAATATTATTATTATTAGACTTCATCTATCTAAACTTCCCACCTTTTTTTTAAAAAAAATATTATAATAATTTGGGATTTGGAGAGGATGACAGGCTCGAACCCATAACCTCTTAATGTAGGTGGATATATAATTTATCTCACTTACCAATCGTATTCACCCACCACGTAGACAACAAATGATCCCAATTGCATGTTGTGTGCTCCATAACTTTATACGGAAAGAAGCTCGTCGCAATAGGTCGTTCAGATAATTTAAACTAAAAGATATGATTATTGAGGAAGAAGCATAAACAAATATTTTCAATTTGGACATGTCTCAAGATAATATGATACAAATGAACCCTATTAGGAATGGGATCGCATTACAATTGTGGAATGACTATAATAATAAATAAACATTATAATTAATTAAACTTTGTTTTAAGGTAATTATCAATATAATTTATTAGGTGTTATAACCATTTTTTTTTAATAATATTAATGTTATCTATTATTGTTGTTGTTGTTGTGTACTTATTGTTTTAATATATACTACCATACGCATTTTTAATGTTTTCATTCTTGGAATATCGTTTTCAATAATTACTACCAAACACGTTTTCAAACTCGAAAAATAGAAAATAGAAAACAAAAACCAAAAACAAAAACAGAAAACAGAAAATAGAAAATGAAAACGTTACTGAATAGGCCCTAAGTGTTCTAGGTTGATCTTGGTTATTATGTTTGGAACGGTTTTACCCGATATCAGTGAGTCCATCGACTTGGTTTTCATCCATGTTTTCTAGTGGAGATGAGGGTTTCCTAACAAGTTTACAAGTTGATGTACGTGACCAAATTCTCATGCAAGTCATAGAGACAGCAAAATAGACAAAACAAACAAGCACTTATAAAAAAATAACGATATATACACAAAAAGAAAAAAAGAAGATGCTGAAAAGATTTATGTTGGTTTTGAACACCAATTGACACTTCCCCAGTAATGGCGCTAAAAAACTTGACACTTCTAGAAAATAGATTTTACTCTCAAGTGTAGAAGTGTCGAAGTAATAATATAACCCTGTAAGAACGGGGTCGATCCTCAAGGAAGGAGTTCTAGAGCTCAAAAAAACCAACAATAATCTCAAGGGTTATAAAGAAATAAAACAATTTAATTGATGAATGATTGACAAATATAATGATGAAATTACTAAAATAAAAATATGTATGCTAAGGTTAGAGGTTCCACTCTTGTTATATAGAATAAAGATTTATTTAACTCTTTTTATAACTCAACTGGAATTCACACACAAAGGAGGTTCCAATCGGAAAATATAACAGTATAAGCTCATTTGAACATATATGAAGTTATATTCATTCCATTTAATTAAATTACAAGGATTACCCACTCTTCGATTCAATGGATTTCAAGAACCCATTGTGCCAATCACTACAATGAATCAAGAATCCTTTACTAGAAAGCTGGTGTAATTAAAACCATGCATTATCTAGAAGTATTCAACTATCCAAAAGGATTCAAGCATCCATCGATAGGATTGTCTACATTAAGTCAAGATTCCCATACACAAGAGAGGAATCAAGATTAAAAACAAGTTAATAAAGAAAAAAAATGTATAAATCATATAAATGTATAACTAATGAATATAAACATTAACCACATTTTAAGAGTTTTAATAAACTTTTATTTTCATGCCAAGAGCTTCACCATTTCACCTTAGCATAATGAAACTAGTTACTCATGATTGAAATAGAAATAAGAATGGAAATGAAAAGGAAAAACATGTAAAACAGAGCTATTTTTGTAGAAGAAAGTTTATAACGAGAGAGAGAATTGATACAAGTATATACATGGTAAACTTGCAATCAAGAACAAGATGAACCAAGATGATTTCAACCTTTTACAAGGCCTCTTTATATAGAGAGTTCGAAGGGTAAAAAAGTCACAAAAGGCTAAAACATGGCTACAAAATCTTAGGTACATAAATTGTAGCATGAACACCATTAGACCTAAGCTTTTCCCTTCTCTTTGAAAAAGAAGGCTAAAACATGGCTACAAAATCTTAGGTCTACCCTACTTGAAAGAGAAGGCGAAACCTCTTGATGTAGGGATTATCTACCCTATTTCTGATAGTAAGTGGGTGAGTCCTACACAAGTAGTGCTTAAGAAATCTGGAATCACAGTAGTAAAAAGTGAAAAAGGTGAATTATTACCAACATGAGTCCCATCTACTTGGCGGATGTGCATAGACTATAGGAAATTAAATACTGCCACTAGAAATGATCATTTTCCTTTACCTTTTCTTGACCAAATTCTAGAAAGAGTAGCAGGACACCCCTACTATTGCTTTCTTGATGGGTACTCAGGTCACTATCAAATTCCTATTGCACTAGAGGACCAATAAAATGTTAAAGATAATGTTATAAACACTATTATTTAGTTTAATTAACATTCCTTGTACAGCTCAATTAATATTCCTTGTACAACTAATTGTTTAGCTTTAGCAGTAGTCTTTGTGCAAGTAGGTTTTAAAGTTTTATTTGTACTTAACTTCTAAAACTCTCCTCCTGTATATATATCGGTTCTATGATCAATGAAAGGATTGATTCAGCACAAATATATTTCTCTATATGGTATCAGAGCTTCAATAACTCAAACGAATCAACGATCCAATAATGGCCACAAGTTCTTTTTTTTTTTGTTTCCTCAACCACCAATTCTCAGAACTCTAAGAGCTCTTCCTCCTCAAATCCAGCGAACAGGTCAGCCCCTAGATTCTACCGTGGTTTTTGCCAGCTGTGCAGCAAACAGGGACACACGGCCAAACGGTGCACCACGTTCATCGTATCTCCTATCAACATTAGTTCTCAGACAAACCAGCCACGTGCGCAATGGCACTTATGCGTAAACTATGCTGTACCGAATTCCAACTCTACACCGGAATGGCTTCTTGACTCTGGTGCCTCACATCATGTCACTGCCGACTTGAATAACTTATCAATGCACTCTCCCTATGATGGCTATGATAATATAATGATTGGCGACGGCTTAGGTTTACCTATCACACACTCTGGTTCTCTTCATCTCCCTACCAAGAATTCATCTTTTTTATTATCTAATGTTTTGTGTGTGCCCAACAAAATCTGATTTCGGTCTCTAAATTTTGTGTTTATAACCAAGTTGCAATTGAATTTTTGCCCTTTTCTTTTATTGTGAAGGATCTTCGTACGGAGGCGCATCTCTTGCGAGGACGGACTAGGAATGGAGTCTACGAGTGGTCATCTCATGCTCAGTTGGAAAAACCACCCATCCTTGCTTTTTCGAGTATCAAGGCCTCTCTCCTTGACTGGCATCGTCGTCTAGGTCACCCATCACCAAAAATATTGTCTAAGTTAGTGTCTTCTCAAGCTATGTCTGTTCTCTCATCTAGTAATTCTAGCAATCCGTGTAGTGCATGTCTAATTAATAAAACTCATAAGTTGTCGTTTTCAGTTTCTACTGTTGTTAGTTCTAAACCACTTGAAATTATTTACTCTGATATTTGGAGCTCTCCGGTTATTTCTAAAGATGGTTACAAGTACTACGTATTATTTGTTGACCACTTCACGAAATATATATGGATATATCCCTTAAAACTCAAATCTGACGTCCATGCATTTTTCAGTCGCTTCAAAACCCTAGTGGAAATTTTTTTCAAAAACTCCATCATTTTACTCTACAGTGACAATGGTGGTGAATACATAGCTCTAATAAAAACACTAGCAACTTATGACATCTCACACTTTACTACACCACCTCACACATCAGAGCACAATGGTGTCTCCGAGCGTCGGCATCGTCACATTGTAGAGACATGTCTGTCTCTTCTAACACATGCCTCACTTCTTCTCACATTCTGGTCCTATGCTTTTCAGACTGCTGTATACTTGATTAATAGGATGCCTACACCAGTCCTAGACATGTCGTCTCCTTTTGAGAAAATTTTCAGTGTCAGTCCATCATATGCCAAGCTGCACGTATTTGGGTGTCTTTGTTACCCATGGATTAGGTCATACAATAGTCATAAACTTGAGCCTCGGTCTAAGGCGTGCATTTTCATAGGGTACTCAAAGTCACAAAGTGCTTATTACTATTTAGATTCAAAAACCGATCGTATATTTGTTTCCAAACATGTCAATTTCGTGGAGTCCGTATTTCCACACAAAACATTACACGTTAATCTTTCTAGGTCTAGCAACCACACGTGTTCTACTTGGATGTCCCATGAGTCTCCGTCTGTCCCAATTTCGGTCTCCCAAGCCCATTCTTAGTCACCTTCGGCTGCGCATGAGATCCCTCGACAAATCACACTCCTTGACTCCCGAGCAAGGGATGCGACTCCATTTCCTTTGCGATCAAATATGGCCAGCCCTCTCATGCCACCACATACTGCTGCACCAAATCAAAATTGCCCAGCTGCACCAACTACCCCAACCACCGCCTAACATACTGCACTTGAATTCACCAACCTGATCGCATCGCCACACCCATCCCATGCATCACATGCTGCTGCACCAATTCATGACCGCCTAGCTACACCGCATGCATCATCCACCGACCATTTTATTGAGCCAAATTGCACCCACCTGATTACACCAAATATCACACCACATGCCAACCAACATGCAACGCAGACAGCTGCATCGCATGCATCACCACCGACCAACTTCTTGAACCACATTGCACCCACTTGATTGCACCCAATATCACACCACATGCCAACCAAAATGCACCAGCTGCCCTCCCCCCTAAATATTGCACAACGTGCCACCCAAAATACCCAGCAGATTGCATTAGTTCACACACGCAACATCACACAAAACACTGCCCAAACCGCTGCTTCAGTCCTGACCGACACAACTCCAAACAATGACTATCACATGATAACTCGGTCCAAAAACAATATCCATAAACCCCTTTCCAAAATGTCCCTAACAAGTGTTATATCTCCTACCCATGTAGAGCCCACATGTGCCTCTCAGGCTTGAAAATCCCGGAATGAAGACGTGCTATGTCTGAGGAGTTTGATGCGCTTGTGTGCAATGGAACATGGGATTTAGTCCCCTCGAGTGCCTCGAATAATGTTGTAGGATGTAAGTGGGTGTTTCGCATAAAAAGATCTTCGGATGGTTCAATTTCAAGGTACAAAGCCCGTCTGGTAGCCAAGGGATTTCATCAATGATTGGGTCTTGATTACACTAATACTTTTAGTCCAGTTGTTAAATCTACCATAATTCGTGTCGTACTGAGCATAGCAGTGTCCCGTGGCTGTTCTCTTCGCCAACTTGATGTGAAAAATGCGTTCCTACAGGGTCACCTGTCTGAAACTGTCTTTATGGCACAACCCTAGGATTTACGGATCCTACATATCCATCACATGTCTGTCGTCTCAAGAATATGATCTATGGCCTCAAGCAAGCGTCTCAGGCGTGGTATAATGAGCTTCGCCAATTTTTGCTCCAAAATGGGTTTGTCAACTCGCACTCCGATACCTCTCTGTTTATATTCAATACTAATGGTTGTATTATTTTTTTATTGGTATATGTTGACTACATCATTGTCACTAGGAGTAATGGTGACTTAGTTGACAAGTTCGTGATAACTCTAGCTCGGAGGTTCTCAATCAAAGACCTTGGTGGCTTGTCTTTCTTCCTCGGAGTTGAAGTTCTCCCTTGTTCGGCCGGCCTGTATCTTTCTCAACAAAAGTATGTACTTGATCTCTTACCTCACACCAAGATGCTTGATGCCAAGCCAGTCTCTATACCCCTGCCCACTAATCACAATATCCAGCTTATCGATGGCACCGCTCTCACTGATGCCACTGAGTTTCGCCAGGTAATAGGGGCCTTACAATACTTGTCATTTACTCATCCTAACATTGCTTTCGCAGTAAATAAACTTGCCCAATTCATGTATCGTTCGACGACTGGTCACTGGTCCCTTGCAAAACGTCTCATGCTATATCTGTGTGGTACGATTAATCATGGCTTGCTACTGCGTCGTGACTCTTCTATATCACTACATGCATACTCTGACGCTGACTGGGTTGGAAACAAGGATGACCACACCTCTACCAGTGCGTACGTCATCTTTCTTAGGGCAAATGCTGTCTCATAGTGCTCTCGCAAACAACGTAATGTTGCCAGGTCGTCAATTGAGGCCAAATACAGGGCAGTTGCACACACTGCCGCAGAGGTAATTTGGATATCCTCTTTACTACGCGAGCTCCTTATTCCATCCTCTGCCCCACCAACAATTACTGTGATAACATCAGTGCTACTTACCTTTGTTCCAATCCTGTGTTCCACTCTCAGATGAAGCATATTGCTATTGACTTTCATTTTATTCGGGAAAAGGTTTAAAGTGGCAAGCTTTGCGTATTTCATGTTGTCTCGGCCGACCAACTGGCCAACTCACTCACCAAGCCCTTGTCCAGGACACGGTTCTCTATGCTAAGGTCCAAGATTGGTGTGTCTGAAATGCCCACCATCTTGCGGGGGCGTGTTAAAGATAATGTTATAAACACTATTATTTAGTTTAATTAACATTCCTTGTACAACTCAATTAATATTCCTTGTACAACTAATTGTTTAGCTTTAGCAGTAGTCTTTGTGCAAGTAGGTTTTAGAGTTTTATTTGTACTTAACTTCTAAAACTCTCCTCCTGTATATATATATATATATATATCGGTTCTATGATCAATGAAAAGATTGATTCAACACAAATATATTTCTCTATAATAAAAGACCTTATTCACTTGTCCTTTTGGCACCGTTGCATTTAAAAGGATGCCTTTTGGACTCTATAACGCTCCAACAACATTTCAAAGATGTATGTTGAGCATTTTCAGTGACATGGTTGAACACTATTTAAAGGTTTTTATGATGATTTAACAGTGTTTGAAAATTCTTTTGATAATTGTCTTGATAACTTGGAAAATATACTTTAAAGATGTGAATAAAAATGTCGTGTTAAATTGGGAAAAATGTTATTACATGGTTGCCTCTGGAATTGTTTTAGGTCATGTGGTTTCTTCTAAAGGAATTGAAGTCGAAAAAGCAAAAGTTGAGATAATTTCTCATTTGCCCCCACAAAAAACAATTAGGGAAGTTCACTCATTTTTAGGGCATGCAGGATTTTATAGAATGTTCATTAAAAACTTTAGTACTATATCTAGACCCCTATGTAACCTTCTATTAAAAGATGCATCATTTAACTGGATCAAGATTGCCAAAAATCTTTTGAGAAGATAATTGGTCATATTACATCTACCCCTATCATGCAATCCCCTGACTGGTCTTTGCCTTTTGAGTTGATGTGTTATGCTAGTGATTTTGATTTGGTGATGTCTTAGGGCAAACGAAAGAAGGTAAGCCTTATGTAATTTATTACGAAGTAGAACTTTAAACGGTGCACAAATAAATTACACCACTATTGAAAACAACTACTTGTAGTAATATTTGCATTGGACAAATTTCGATCTTACTTGATTGCTTCCTCAACTATTGTTTTTACTAACCATGCTGTTGTTAGATATTTAATGTCTAAACAGGATGCCAAGCCTAGATTGGTACAGTGGATTTTATTGCTCCAAGAATTTAATAACACGATCAAAGATAAGAAAGGAGTGGAAAATGTTGTTGTGAATCATTTGTCAAGACCTACAATAGAGTTGTCGTTTGAAATCACACCTATTAATGACTCTTTCTCTGATGATTTTTTTTTTTTTTTTGTTGCTAAAATCCCATGGTTTGCTAACATTGTCAATTTTGTTTTTACAGGTGAAATGTCATCTCAATGGACTCCCCAAGATAAAAGGAAGTTTCTAACCGAGGTGAGACATTTTTTATTGGGACAATATTTTTTATTGGGACAATCCATACCTGGTCAAGTATTGCCCTGATTAAATTTTTCGAAGATGCATACCCGACAGTGAGGTACATAATGTCAATAATTGTTTTTCATACTGAAGCATGCGGAGGTCATTTCTCATCACTAAAAATGGTTACAAAAATCTTTCAATGTGGATTTTATTGGCCTACTTTATTTAAAGACACCCATGCATTTTGCAAAAGTTATGAAAATTGTCAAAAATTTGGATCTATCTCCAAACGAAACATGATGCCTTTAAATCCCATCCATGTTATTGAAATTTTTGATTGTTGGGGGATAGATTTCATGGACCCATCTCCACCATCATTTGGTTTTCTATATATTTTAGTTGCAGTAGATTATGTCTCAAAATGGATTGAAGCGATTCCATGTTGAAACAATGATCAAAGAACAGTTCTAAAATTTTTAAAGGAAAATATCTTGAGTCAATTTGGAATCCCTCGAGTCATTATAAGTGATTGGGAAACACATTTTGTAACAAGCCTTTTGAGTCATTAATGAAGAAATATGCAATTACATATAAAGTTGCTACCCCTTATCACCCTTAGACAAGTGGACACGTTGAACTAGCAAATAGGGAGATAAAGCAAATTTTGGAAAAAAACAGTTAACCCAAATCATAAAGATTGGTCTCTTAGACATAACGATGCACTTTGGGTTTACCACACTACTTTCAAAACATCTTTAGGTATGTCTCCCTATCATCTTGTTTATGGAAATCCTTGTCACTTGCCTATGGAACTTGAGCATAAAACCTACTGGGTCATAAAAGTTTCAACTCAAATCTTGATGATGCTTGCAAATTAGGTAAATTACAATTAAATGAACTTAAAGAATTGAGAAATGATGCATACGAGAATTCGAGAATTTATAAAGCTAGAACTAAAGCTTTTCATGACAAATGAATTTTGAGAAAAACATTTGATGTTGGACAAAAAGTTTTGCTTTATAATTCTCGACTTCACATTTTCCCTAGAAAATTGAGATCTAATTGGACTGGCCCATTTGTCGTGAAAAATGTATATCCTTATGGGGACATTGACATTGAGAATCTTAGGAATGGTAATTTGTTTAAAGTGAATAGTCAAAGACTCAAAATATTTCTGGAAAATCAAGCTTTGGAAGAAGAAATTGTTCCCCTTTTTGACCCTTGTTGTGAGAAAAATTGATTGCCATTGTGAATTGGATTGAGTATTCATCTTACTTTTTGACTCCATTTGTTTTTGTGATTACGGGATAGTTTTACTCATTTTGTTTTGTTTTGTTTTGTTTTGTTTTTCTTGGTTAAATGGCAGATAATGGTACTCCGTGAGTTCTCAAGTCGGTCTTTTAAGTTTCCCACAATAACTGATTTAAAAAAATTTTAAAAAATTTTGTTTTCTTCTTTTTCTTTTTATTTTCAAATTTTTTTTATAACAATGAAAGACATTCTCAATAATTTGAAAAATCATTTCCCTTTACTTTCTTAAAAAGCTTTGATGACAATTTACGAAGCACAGTTCGAAATATTAGGGATGTTAATGCATAAGGGCATCCATGTTGATGTACATTGGTTGATTGATGCCAAGGTCAGATTGGCAGGTGAGTTCTCAGATTCATTTATTGCTTACATGTCTGGTCTAGGTAAAAGCAGTTTTGCAAAATAACGAAGAGCAAAGGGATGTGTGCATGTTATAAGTGTGCTTGTACAACTTGTAACACACGCTGTCATTCTTTGGGAATGGTGTCCGTAAATTGAGAAGATAAAATCCAATTCATTAAGGATGGCCTGAATAAGGAGTCATTGGACAATATATTTTTTACTCTTGAGACGTATCCTAGTGGATAAATGCATATGAATATCCTCGATTTATGGACTCAATTTTGAAAAGAACATGTGGGAATCTGACTTTAAAAGACCCTGTTTGCCAATTTTTAAGAAAATTGGATGGGAAGCCTATCCTCGACCTATAGAGGGCGTTCAAACCGTTACTAGATGTAAAACCAGAGAAAGATGTGAGCCATAATAACAACTACTTGTACATATGCTTATCAGCAAATATTTTTGAAAATTTTAAATTCTAGACTGAAACCTATTTGACAACAGCCGACCTATCCATGTAGCTATCATGATTAGATTTTCGTTCCAAGTTCTATAAATGGCAGCACTTCACTTTCTCTACCTTCAAACAAATCTCTAATTTTCTAAAAAGGGTTGAGGTGTATAGCAACGGATAAAAGTTCATCACATAGATTCACCAATATTTGTGTATTTATGGGTCTAGTTCTGGTAAGAATGAGGGATTTGAGGAAATAGCGAAGAATCTTAGAAAAGTGTTAGATGAGGAAAGAATTCACTTAGTGCATTGGGGAGGTAGCCTTGTGTTGATGGGGTGTGTGTTAAAAGCCACTCATGAGGGTGGAAGTCAAGTTTTAGGTATCATCCTAAAAAGCCCTAGCCACCCGTGGTATCATCGAAGATACAGTTGGGGAGGAGAAAATTGTCTCATCCGTGCATGAACGAGACTAAAATGCTTAACAATGCAAATGCTTTCATAGTTCTACCCGGTGATCTTAGAACTTTAGAAGAACTTTTTGAAGTTACAACATGGGCCCAACTAAAAATCCATCAAAAACCCAAAAACCCATATGCATGTTGAATGTCAATGGTTTCTATGACTGTCTGTTGTCTTACCTTGATTATGTTGTAGAAAAGGGCTTCATTTCGCCTTTGGCACAACGAATTCTTGTCACTGTTTCAACTGCTCATCAACTGATTGAACAGTTAGAAGCTTTTGTCCCTCAATATGACCGTGAGGCATCTCAACTAGATTGGTCCATCGACAAGAGTAGCAAGAGATGCAAACTTGATTAATCTCTCGTATTATTATTATTATTATTATTATTATTATTATTATTATTATTATTTTATATAAATGTTATGTTTTCCTTTTGTTTTGTTAGTATGTTGTGGACTTTTCTTTTCAATAAGTATCGATATAGGTGATTTCTTCTATACTTTACCTCTCTATATTTGGATATTAGGGACAATGTCTCAATTGGTTGGGGGGGAGGGATAGTTAACTATTGTTGTTATTACTATTATTGTTACTATCATTTCCAAAAAAAAAAAAAAAACCTAATAATAAATAAAAGAGTATTTCTATTTTGTTTTGATTTTTGAATACTATAACAAGGCTTTGTTACTCACCTTCATTTGAATTAGTTAAATTTATAAACTATCTTTATATCATTTAATAATTAAAGTGTGTCGATGGTGACACTCACAAAACTTATTAATACACCCATATTTTATTTAAAAAATTAATTACAAAAATATCCCAATATAAATTTACCAATAAGGACAAATTACTTTAATTAAAAATAAATTAAATACTATATACACTCATTAATTGCACTCATATATTCAACTATGTTTCTTTATTAAAAAAAAAAAAAAACTTATGATAAACCCTAATATACGATAAACCCTAATTTTTATAATAAACTCTAATTAAACTCTGATTTTATTTCAAGTATCAAACTTTCTCATCATCACATGATTATCATATTATTTTTGTTTTTATTTTATGTATAGTTATGAACTCTATCAATAAACAAAATACATATATTTTTAATGATAGCCGTAGATATCAACAATTTTTTTTTTTTTAAGGTAACCATCGATATCAATAAGATTTTTTAAGATAGATGAATGAATAAGAGAATTCCAGATTCCTACATTCGAGATATTGTCATAAGTAAATTGGACCATCATTAAAAGACTATTTGATTCCAAAAATAATATGATTTTTTTTTTTTTTAAATTGGATGTGATAATAATTTAAGAGTGTTTATAAATAATATTTATTAAAATGAATATATTTATTTCAATGAGGGTACTATTGACATTAGGATGGGTGCTTATAGTAATATTTATTTTTTAAATTTTAGACATGTGTGTACTTATAAAAATGGGTGTACTAATAAGTATTATGAGTGTCAACATCCGTGCCCATAAATAAATTGTTTTGTTTCTTAAAAAAAAATTGTTTTGCTCACATGCCCTTTAGTAAGTATTTATGAACTATTTTGTCACACACAGTGGCATATAATTGTGGGTTGCAAACCGAAATTTAGTATAAGTCTTTAGAGTGTCTCAACACCTAATGCCCTAAAACCAACTGGTTTAGGAGTCATTGACCTAAAGCTTAAAGGAACCGACCATTTCACTATCCACAAATAATGTATCTAGTTTGATATCATTCTTAACCTAAGTTTAACCTAAGTAATTAAGTTTGTAGGGGTGTCTAAACACCTAATGCCCTAAGGCCAATTGGTCTGAAAGTCATTGGCCGAAAGCTCGCTACATGGGTTAAAAGTGTGTTGTAAATAAATACATAAATAAATAAATGTGTATAGCTATAAATTAACCTATGCCCGATGAAATTGACTCTAAAAGAAATATTAGAATAAACCATACTCTTTTTCGATAAAGCCCCATACTTTGTGTTAGTTTACAATGAGCACAAAAGAAAGTTTGTTAATATTCTCACTGAGGGTATGTGGCACAAAAAAAAAACGGAAATAAAGATATTTATGTGAGTTTGTTTATTTGATTAGAGAAAATTTAGTGCGAAAGATGAATGTCTTGAACATATATTCATTAAATCATTACTAAATAGTATCGCTCTAATTGCTAGAGATTAGCAATAAGCTGGTTGGGGGGTGTGATGAACATATAAAATTGCATGTTTAATAAGAGTTAAAATCATTATTTTACACTAGTAGTGTCATTAACTCTCCTAACTTAAGTATATTTACACTTTTATCTTTTATGTTTGACATTATTGTTTTGATGCAGGTTACTTGAAATGAGAATAACTTTTCACTCAGATATCGAATTCATCCCATTATTATTATTATTATTATTATTATTATTATTTTGTGGAAATATGATTCAATTTTCTACGAAAATGCATTTCACGTAAAACTCGAGATATGAACGTTTTGAAGGTCAAATAGAGGACGGAAGAAGACAAATACACAGTTTCCGCACAGATTGAATATGTTTCAATGTTTTGATTTTTACTTGAGCTACAAAATTCGGATTTTTACGAGTCACACCATTTTGAAAAGATGAGTCAAAGATATACATCTTTTCTGTTCATGTCAGAGGCGAAATCGGAAGTATGCAGAACGAAATCTGGGTGTCAAGACATGTATAAGTTTATTTATTACCTTCATTGTATTTAGGCCATAACATTTCTCCTCTAAAGTTCCACAAAGCTTTGTACAATATCTTGTACCATCATTGGAATTGGTGACATGTTGATTACTTCTATCACACTTTAACTCGAGTCCAACTACACCACATAGGCAGGATACTATCAAAAACCCCCCTCTAGTTTGAGGTATTGGTAAAAAACCACCATCTAGTTTCATTATTGGCCAAAAACCACCCTTCATGGTTTAATTTTTTTGTATTTTGTTATTTGTTTTATATTTCAGTGAAGATATATATATTTTATTTGTTTTTGTACTCTTGTGGAGATATATCTCCACTGGAATACAAAAACAAATAACAAAGTACAAAAAATTAAACCATGAAGGGTGGTTTTGGTCAATAATGAAACTAGAGGGTGATTTTTGACCAATAACCCAAACTAGAGAGAAGTTTTTGATAGTATCCCCACATAGGCACATACACCATGAAATTCAAGTTCTACATTGTGTAGATAGTAGTAGCCATTATTGCAAGGGATACTATAAAAAAAACCCCTCTAGTTTGGGTTATTGGTCAAAAACTACCCTCTAGTTTCATTATTAGCCAAAATTCACCCTTCATGGTTTAAATTTTAGTATTTTGTTATTTTTTTTTGTATTCCGATGGAGATATATCTCCACCGGAATACAAAAACAAGTAAAATATATATATCTCCACCGGAATACAAAAAAAAAAAAAAAATACAAAAAATTAAATCATGGAGGGTGGTTTTTGGCCAATAATAAAACTAGAAGGTGATTTTTGACTAATAACCCAAACTAGAGGGGGTTTTTTTTGATAGTATCTCTTATTGCAGTACATAAACCAAGATGTCCATAATTCATGACGGTTCAAAAGTTTTCTAGCACTCTTTACTTCCTTACTTCTAAGATTAGCACCAATTTAATAACTTAAGTTATAATAATATTTAAAGTGTTATCCTAACAAAAATACACTTGAAACACTCATAAAAATAAGTTATGAGACTTATTTTCATATTTCCAAGTCTTATTTTAGTGTTTCCAAGACTTAGTAGTTTGGTGTTTTCGAAACGGGATTGAAATATATGAATTCATTGTGCCTTATGTAATCCCACTTATATATTCTTCTTTTTAAACTTATTTTATTAAATAAACATATTATAAAATTGAAAAATATTTAAATTTATTTAAAAAATAATATAAATCTATATTTTATAAAATATTTTTGGATTTTGTTACTTTAATAATATATAAATCAAAACATTTATTTTCTTCAAATACATATTTCAATAATTTATTATTCAATTTTAAAATATTATCAAATTAAAAATATTATTATTTTAGTCTAATTCTATGTTTCACCCAACAAAACATTAAATTAATTTAGTTTAGTCCCAGGTTTCTCCAAACACATCATAGCATTAATTTAGTTTAATCCAGTCCAGTCCAATCACAATCTCATCTAATCCCGGTCCAATCTCAATCAAATCCAATCCCATGAAATAATAATATAAAGAACCAGAGCAGGTAAGCCATTAAAAGCCAAAAACTGTAAGCTAATAGCTACTCTAAGAAACATATTGGAAAATCACCATTCCAACAACAGTTCCAAGTTCCAAATTTGAAATTAGCAAACCCACAATTCAGTAATACATTTCAACCATGGATGGATGACAATTGACAAGGAGGTAGCACAGATACATTTCAACCATGGATGTATTCAAGAAATTTCTCACTGGTTTTTAGCAAAGTTCCTTCCTTCCAAAGACATAAATCTCCATCACAAATCCAATAGCACACCGAGCTTTGTGTTTAGGTTTGAATCCGAGTTCTACGGTTTTTGAGGTACCACACAAAAGCCTTCCATCCAAATAAATTAGACAGGAGGCTGTTTTAACACATTGACTGATGCATATGATATTTTACTTGATTGTATGAATAAACGAACCATTTCATTCCAAAACCATCAATGTAAATATATAAGTTAAACCTCCAAATTAGCATGTGGGTATGCTCCAATTTTTGCTGCCCACAGCAACATAAACAGCAAAATCGAAAAATGGCCAAAGAAAATTCGATTTACAATAGATATTAGCAGCCATCATTTAGAGCAATATATTAGAGCAAAAGTGTAAAAGGGTGATCTCTAAAACTCGAAAAAGGCGAAAACCAAAAAAAAACACAAGTGCCCCACAGTCTGTCTATACTCCATGTGGTAACACCTTTCTTATCTACGCAGCCACCATCACCTTGATGGAAGTTCTGATGGTTGACCACTCAAAGAAGGATTTGATGAATTGGAAGGAAGGGAGCCATTATCTTGTGAAGGTGCGCCGCCCCACTTCAGCTCTCCTTCAGAGGGCTCAACTACATGCACCGTTCCATCACTCATGCCAAGTGCAATCTGATTCGGCTCAGATGGGTGGGCCGCTATAACCAAAGGATGGCCAGCATTGCTACTGCAGAATATATTATCAATCAATGACTCAAGATTTATATACAATAAACCTTAAGAAAAAATACCAGGGAAACATTTAAACTGGATTTTATATTACCACCAAATGTCCAAACACCTTAAATAAAAAGGGAATTTACCTGACAGTGAACGAAGGTATGTAAGCAGAAGGTGCTATTCGACATCTGAGCCTTAGACTATCTGCATCAAAGACTCCAACAGCGCCATCACAAAAACCAGCATAAACCAGTAAACCATCACACGAATATATTGCACTTGAAATGGGAGCTGAGAGTGTATCTTTAGGAGACCACTGCATGAATGTGGATCACAAACTAAAAGTTACAAGAGGAACACTTGAACTGATTTAAGAAGAAAAATTTTACAGATACAAAACAAAAGATGTTTTCAAAATTTTATTGTTAAACTAGTGAGATCTTACTATTCTCAATTTTATTTGGCAACTCCAAAAAGCATCACACACACACACTTGCCATCAACTCTAATAATATCTTGTTAATATTTTTACAAACTCAACCAAAAATGAAAAAAGAATAAAAAAGGATAAAACAAAATTAAAGGAAATAGATTTGTTTCCTTGTAGATTGGATGAGAGAGGAGAGAATTTGTAAGGTTAATTTTAACACTAATGCTAGACAATCCAAAAAATTAGCCCAAAAACCAACCTAAATGATGAGGCAAGTGATTTGTCCTAACCATGTCATTCACAACATCATCCCATGATTTGTATAGTGAGGACAACTCACTTGCCATATTAAGTTATGTTTTTGGGTTGTATAGTATTACTCTAATTTTAATTAAAGATGAAAGATGAGAGATAGGAGTGTATAATTATGATTTGATCCCAACTTCATCTAATGGATAGGAAGTGTTTTGTGTAAATTTATATACATAGGGCCATTCTTGATGCAATGTTGCACCATGCAACTTTAAAAAAGAAACCACCTCATTCTAATCTTGACAATTGATTAATCCACACTAACATCCAATGGTCATGACTTAACCTTTTAATGATTGCCTAGGAATCCTAATGACTTTCTATGCATGTCACTACCCATTTTGACCGTTTGCTCTTCACTTCTCCACATGGTAACCATTTTTTCTTCAAATGCTCATTTTACCTATTGTCAACCTAAAATATTGTATAACAGGACATTGTTTAATCTTTCCAATTCAAAAGTTGGATGCATGCATTGTTTCCCGAGATAGCAATTATTGCTTTTTAAAATTTAAACAACAATCATTGCTCTTTAAATTTAAAAAGCATTAAATTTAAATAACACGAAACCCAATTGGCCAATTTAATGGGGGATCATCCCACACCACGCATGCATGCCCAAAGTATTTACGAAGGTTGTGCTTATCTGATCGAACGTGTAAACAGCATTTGGATTGTCTAATAGAATTTCATACGCTTAAAGATGAGAGTGATCATAGAATTTTGTATGTGAGCATAGATCTTATTAATATCGTAAAAGAATGTGATCAACTCTCGTATTTAAACATATGAAGTTCTATTAGACAATCCAAATGTTGTTTACTCGTTCTATCGGATAAATGGAACATTTAGCGTGAAAATAACACAAAAAATGAAGCTAATAAGAATTGAACAATGCATGGGCTGCGTGTTGATATATAAATATTAAAAGCAATGATTGCTCTTATATCGGGAAACAATGCATACAGCCAGCATTTGAATTGGAAAGATTAAATGGTGTACATATGATCGTAATAAGATCTATGATCACGTATAAAATAATGTGATCCCTCTCGTCTTTACGCAAATCATTTTATTAGACAATCCAAATGTTGTTTACACGTTCGATTAGATAAACAAAACCTTCGTAAAAACATTGTGCATGCATACGTGGTGTGAGATGATCCTCCATTAAATTGACCAATTGGACTACGTGTTGTTATTTAAATTTAAAAAATATTGATTGCTGATTAAATTTAAAAAGAAATAATTGCTCTCGGGAGTCGGGAAACAATGCATGTAGCCAACATTTGAATTGGAAAGATTAAATGGTGACTAGTTATACAATTTTTTCGGTTAATGACATTTTGTATAAGATCCATGATTACATACAAAATAATATGATCAATCTAGTCTTTAAGTGTATTGAATTCTATTAGACAATCCAAATGTTGTTTACACGTTCGATCGGATAAACACAACCTTCGTAAATACATTGGGCATACATACGTGGTATGGGATAATCCTACATTAAATTGGCCAATTGGGTAGCTTTTTGTTATTTAAATTTAAAAAGCAATAACTGCTCTACCTTGGGAAACAGTGCATGCAGCTTACATTTGAATTGGAAAGATTAAATGGTGACCAGCTATACAATTTTTTAGATTTACAAGTAAAACGAGCGTGTGACGTGCATGTGACATTGGATTTTTTTTAAGTTGCACGGTGCAACATTGCACCCAAGGGCAAATAATGGTTAAGTCGGTTTTGACTAATCTGAAGTATGTGAATCTAATGATTGATAGTTTTAAAACTAATATAAATAAAATCAGTTAGTCCTGATGAGAGAAAACTATATATATATATATAAATATATACACGGTCCCATTCATATCGGTGCGCACTCAGTACCAATGCATGTGAACCACTGATTATAGAGAAACTTTGACAAGTGCATACACTTTGAGTCAAAGTATGTAAATCTAATGGTTCACATCTAACACACTAATGAAGTTATATCAGTGTTCACTGACTTGAACATTTTTGTATATATATATATATAAAAAAATTAAAGGATATTGATTTGTTCTCTTGTTTAGCTTGTAGATTGGATGAGATATGAGAGAGAATTTGTAAGTATAATCTTAATTAAAGATGATAGAAGAGTGAATATTAAAGTGAAAGGAGAGAAATTGTAATGGATTGTATAATTAATATTTGATCCCAACTTCATCTAATGGATAGGAAGGTGTGTTGTGTATATATATACACACACACACCTAGGCTTTTAACCTACCATTTACTAGTCCAGCTATATAATGATAATAATAAGCCATATAACTAATTCGCTATATATGAAACGGGGTGCGATTTAGACCGGTATTTTCCATTGGGACAATAATCTTATATGTTAAGACTGATAATTTGGCATACTATGACATAAAGACAATGAGCAGGAAAACTTACCGAACGCGAACACTCAAGCTTGTTGTCATAAACAGAAACTTGACTTTCATGGACCACCAACAGATGTGTTTGATCATTGTGAAATTGAACTTTAGTTTCTCCTACTAGAGGTGATTGACGGCCAGCCGGTGCTTGTATGAACCTCGATTTCAGTTTTTCCCATTTATCAATGCTCCACATGCATAGCTGCACATATTTAATTAAAAATAAATAAATAAATTACCATGATATGAAATCAAAAATACCCTGATAACAAGTAATTTCTAACACAAGGTGTCAACTATTTGGGATTAGGGATGCCAATTGGGGAAATGGGGATGGATATTGATTCCCCCATCCAAACCCCATTCAGTTTTAACTGTTTGAGAGAATGAAATGCGTTTTTCAAACCTTCCTTTTTTTTTTCTTTTTTTGGCAAACAGTCTTCCTTCAGAGCCTCAATCCCTCATAACCTTTGTCATTATTTTTTAGAATAATAGTATAATACATCAATGATTAACCTAATGAGATTAAAACATTGAAAGTGATCTACATACACACTCCTGATAAAGAAAATCTTGAAATTCAGGAAAGATACATTCATTTCAGTGTTATACTTAGAGAATTGCTAGATTGTCCAATTGTTTTGCACAAATTCATGTCCAAATGTGAGTAATAACAAACAGATCCATCTCATCATCTTATGATTTTTATGGTATTGACAACTCACATACCACATCATTTGGACATGAATTTAAACAATCAAGCATCTCTTACTATAATCGGCCACTAACCTGTGCATCAGCCCCTGACGACACCAGTGCATTTAAAGTTTGGGAAAATGCAAGTCCTGTTATTCGGTTCTGGTGGCCCTTAAGTTTGGTTTTGACCTGCCAACGACATACAAGGTTTAGCATGCATCCATATATGACAATGCAATGAAGTTAAGATAAGCAAGAGGTCAATAAGTAGATGACTTCCTTTCAGTTGATCTATGAATAAATTTACCATATTGACATTGAATTTGAACCAACCCATAACCCTAAACTAGATTTATTTGAATAAAATTAAAGGTAGTGATTCTACCGAAACAAAAAATATCAGTTTAACCAATTCTGCATTCAAACCAGTAACAGATGCAGAACATTATCATCCTTTGATGATACATGTCGTTTGTAACCCATTACAAAATGAAAACCATCTTATAAAAAATAAAAGCAAAAAGGACAACTGAGATGATTCACCTCATCAACTCGAACATTGTATATTTGAATGGTAGAATCCTCCATGCCAATGGCAATAATATTATTATCTTGAGGATGAAAGGCCAAGTAAGTGGCTGCAGGAGGTGGAGACATAAACATCGTCATGACCTGAGAAACAGTTACCAATTTAATTCAATCACGGGAATGTCTATAAAATTGCACTAACAGTTGAAATATGAATCAAGGCAATTGAAATGCAGAATTCAGATTTTGAGTGCTGCAATGAATGACCTTGAACGTCATCATGTTGAACAAGGAAACTTTTCCACCAGATGCAGACATAACATAAGAATCATTTTTAGATAATGCAATGCACGCAGCAGATTCTTCAGCTGGTTTACTGTCATTTAAGTCATTGGTCATAAGAGTTCCACTCGGAGGCTGCCACAATTGTGGCACCACATATGCAGTAGCCTGACAAGTTTCCATGGATTGATATTAGCATCAAATAAAAATACAAAAAAGAAATTTACAAATGACAAGAGATCAACCTTCCCCCCTGATGGATTCCTTTCACTACGCTGCCACTTCCAAAGCTTGTGAACAGCATTGGAGGCAAGAGCCAATAAAGCTAAGCCAGAGTTGGTGTAGATCAGACGGACAACCTGAAATTATAATATATTTTACCACAATATCAATAACTTGTCAGATACAATAAAACAAGTGCTTACGTCTTATATATGCATTCACAAATGTCCATATTTTTGTTTGAGCGTGAATCTATCTCTCGACTCATACACATGCTTGGCATGCACAAGTGTATACACAATGCACTTGTATGCACATTTATGATGGAAAGCGAACTGTCGATAAAAACTAAATTGGATTCAACCTTACATCATAACACACCTGAATTGAAATCGGAAAGATGTAAATACGACTTTCAATTAAGAAGAAAAAAAATAGAGCTACATCTTATGGTTAATATATCCCACAATGAATTATGATTTGATACAGCCATTTTAATATGGTTGGAAATCCACCTAATACTCTAATAGATTCAGCTTTTGGATTAACTTTGTCCAACACAGTATCAAAGCAATTTAGTGAACTCAACTTCGCATCAAAAAGTTGCACTCATCTGGTTTCGTGAAATGTTCATGTGCAAGGCCAACTCATTTAAGTCATTTGTTGGGCCTACATACGAGGGAAACTTCATAGTATCCACATTATTTACCTATGATGTTTCATATGCCTACTTATAATATAATTGGGTCCTCCACCTAACAGTTAATGCTTTTGGATTGGATTCATCTAACAAGTGCAAAAACAGGTTTGCTCCAAAGTTGTTCTTCGAAGTAAACAAAAACAGAAAGAAATATATATATATATATATATATATAAGAGAGTCCAGGGAAAACAGACCAAAACAGCCACACATTTGTCTTCCATGGGCAAAATTGAAATAATAAAATCTACAGGAGACAAAAACAACAGAAAATTCGAAAGATATATAAAAATGATGACATTTCAGAGTTAAAAGGTACAAGCGTTTTTTTATGAAAGCATTTGTTTCCAATCAAAGGCGGAAAGAAATTATTCTTGATAAATCCTACCTTCTCTTTCATGGTTAAAACTGTCAAAACTGAGACGTATTAACCAATAACTATTTAAAGCAGCAGCTTCTGATATGTTGAAGGAATCAAGGAACAAGTTAATTGATACCAAGGCCTATTGCCTTATTATTCACTTCAGTTATAGACAGAAAGCTGCTATATTTTTGCAGATGACACTATTTTTCAACTTTAATCAAAAGGGGGTTTGACCTTAGGCAATTTTATTGCGATAGTTACTTTAGTGGGTAAATGGCTTTGGAGACTTCCTTTAGAGCACAAGACCTTGCGGTATAACAATATAAAATGGCAATGAACAATGTCAGACAGTTCGTAGTATACGAAATTGAATAATTTCTGAAGAAAGAGTACAAGAGCCTAATACATTTTGAGAAGATCAATGTTTCTCACTTCATTACGGGCTTTGATTTTTAACTGTTTTGAAGGATGTCTAAGAACTCAAGTGTTGTTTTGAAAGGATTTTGTTAGTCTTGTGAGAATAGAATAGAAGACAAGTCCTTTTTCCTTTTACATTTCATCTATATTCAACAAAATCTTGTTTCTTATAAAAATAAATAAATAAAAACAATACCAGAAGCATACAACTTTTTTTGCAATTTAAAGTAACATCAAACATGTAATAGCTTGATTCTTTACCACATACCTTGCTTGCTGCAATAGAATCAGGCAATCGCAAAGCTTTCAGTTGTGATGATTCTGTAATATCGGGACTTTTCCAGCTTTTAATCTTTTCTGCCTCATCCACAATCCGTTGTTTAACATCAAGCCTGCTACTGTCAATAGAACCCTGCAGTGGCACCCGGTATAAACTTACAAACACAGGGCAGCAATAAAAACTGCATGAAATTTACAAACTAAACTTACAAGACCACTGATTGACACAGCAGGTGGAACTCTATCTGGGCGTTCCAGAGTTGGGGCCATAGCACCAGATACATTTGTCACTGGACCCAGAGCGTTGACAATCAATGGCTGCCCAAAAAAAAAGTGCATAAGAAACCTAATAGCAAAATAAAAAAAATATAAAAAAATTAACTAACAAAATTTGCGAGTGAAATATAAAAATAAAGAAAAGATGGCAAGGTCTCTCTTTCTCAACCAAAAGCTTTAAGCTTGCAAAATGATGTATTCAAAAGGTCTAACAGATACTTCTTTTAGCTTGCAGAATAATATATTCTGAAGACTAATAATAACAATCTTCCACCTGCTTGTGCAAATTACATTTTCAACAACTCTTTTTACGAAGATGTTCTTCCAAAAAAAGATCATTGTTCCAAATTTTTGTCCTTTGATGGCACAAGCTCACAAACTATTACAAGGTTTTATTTTCCGTGACAACTATCATTTCAGCTATTTATTTTTCAGGTTAAAGATGAAGATTTAGAAATATATTGAAAACAGGCAGGCTTGCACCAAACACACATTTCAGAGGTCTAACGGATACTTCTTTAAGCTTGCAGTATAATATATTCTGACGACTAATAATAACAATCTTCTGCCTTGTGCAAATTACATTTTCAACAACTCCTCTTTTTAAACTGCTATTCTTCCAACAAAAGACCATTCTTCCATTTTTTTTGTCCTTTGATGGCACTAGATTTATTTCTTCAAAAACTATAATAAGGTTCTCATTTTCGCAACAACTATCATTTCAGCATATTTAATTTTTGGGTTACAGATGAAGATTTAGAAATATATTGAAAACAAGCTGGCCTGCATCAAACTGTCACATTTCAGAATAATCAACTATAACAATCCAAAATCAATCTGATTTCACAGACAAAATCATGGAAAATAATAGTTTTGAAGAAACCAAGCTTGAGATTCCCACGGAACTAATACTGCCTCATAGAATATATCATTACCGACATAAACATTACCGCGACATAAACAGATCTTCTGAGTTGTCAAGGTTCAAGTAACAACTGATCAACCAGGGTTCATGTACAAAATAGCTTATCATTCTTCTTTTGTGCTTTTTTCCTAATAAGAATTAGAAACCTTATTTACTGGAAATAGTGTAGTGTACAAAATTTGAACCAACTGTCCGCCAAGAGATTACAAAATAAAGGAAAAACAATCTACAAGCTCAAAACAAATACCAAATTATCTAACTACAGCCTTCAACCAAGATCTACTATTCCAACAGAAGACTTGTTAATAACAGTAACAAACGGTCTTTACACCAGTTATCCTTTCTTTACAGATGATTTTTTAGCAGGTTCAAGTGACATCAGACAAGGGTTTACAGATAAATGGGTTCTAACTGGATTAATAACATTGTCTGAATATAAAAAAGGATAAATGTCAACAAGAACAAAGCAAGGTTTATCCCAAGAGTTGGAACTCCCACAAAAAAAAAAAAAAGATTTATAAATAATAAAGAGATCAATGTTAAGAAGCAGTGAAATAGCTACAAAAAAAATGCACATCCAGGACAAACCTGAATACTTTACAAAGACTATACAAACAGAGCTGGCCCCAAAACCAAGGTCAAAGTCTCTAAGACAGTGAAAAATCCCCACACTAAAGACCAACAAAATTTTTCTAACAGAAACCTACCAACTAAGCTGAATGAAGAAAAGGGGAAGTATCTTGAATTCTTCAGCAACAAAAGTCGATAAAGAAATTAAAAATCATGTTCAAACCCATAAACCATTGAAATTTTCCCATCAAAAAAATCACTTATTCCTTTATTGCCATATAACCCACATCAAGGCTAGGACAGCATACTTCCAAACCTTGGATCTTTTCCTTTCAGTAAAAGCAAAAATACTGGCCGCAAGAGTTACTTATGGTTGAAATTTTTTCTTTGATAAATTTTTCTTACATCTCGACGTGCTTGGAAAGCCAAACCAAGGTTACCTACCCTTCATCACAAACACTAGACTGGAAATATGAAACGTTGAGAAAAAGATTTCAGGAAGACACATGGACTGGTCCTCGTTGTGAATCATTCTATAGAGTTTATTGACTATCAGTTACCAAACTCCCATAACACTTCCTTTCAGCCTATCAATGTCCATACTCTATAGACCAAGAATCTTTCGATTCTGGTCTGAACAAGGCCCAACCTGCGGTCACTCCAGGTTAAACCCCCTTCCAGTCCATCAATGCCTGGCACTCAATGATGGACTGGAATTGGATTCTCAAATTCAAGAATAATTTGAATGAGAGAAAATCTGGAATTTTCAGATCTTAAACACAAGTCGAACAATATTTCCCCTAGTGAATCAAGAGAATACAAGTGAGTAAACTTAGCTCCACAAATAGATGTTCTTGTAAGTTGTACTTCTAATGGTTGATGGATGATAATTCTTATAAAAGAATTATATAACGTATGATAGCTAGAATGGTTGATTTGGGAAACCAAAGCTTCCTCCAATGGGAAATTTACATTGAAGGATTAGCTAAAGGGAAGAATTATAGGGCAATAACAATATCATTCAAAAAAGAGACCTGAATAGATGCATAATCCCCTATTGGTGTATTATGTGTTAAAGGAGTATCAAAAACACACACAATCTCATTCACTGTCCTATAGCCACTAGCATATGCACCGACAGAGCCAGGATTCTAGTTCGAGGGGACCAAATCATGAAATAATTTATAATCCAACTATAAAAAATATTAAAGGATGAAAAAGACATGTCGATTTTTTGGGGTTTTCTGTCTAAAAACTACTCAATTTTAGACTAATTACCAAAATTTACAAATCAAAATGAGTTATATAACACGTCTTCATATTCTTTCAATAAAAGATTTTGAGCCCAACAGAAAAAATAAATAAATAGGCAATTTACAAATCTTATTGGCAGTAGATAATATTAAATCACAGTCTTGGGTAATTATTAATATACATAACAATCTAATAAAGCATTAGGGAGAAATTTAAAAAGATAATTAAAAAAATGTGATAATATATGATAGAAAGTACAAAAGGTACAACGTATATGTTGATTAATAATAAAATTTCCATGGTTATTTTAACATTTTTTATATTATGTTATATATGTGATACAAGCAAATTGTATACTCATTGTAATTATAGATATAATACGTTGCACAAACATATTAACAGATGATAACTGCAAAACACAAAAAAATTATATAATTATATTATTTCACCTGTTTTATTTTAAACAAAGTATTGAATGTTAGGAAAAAACATTCAACTTTGAGCTTTCAATTTCTTTGTTTTTTTATAAGAAATTTCTTTGGTTTTTAAATTATTTATTACACTAAATTGTAACAACCATAATAAAGACTTTAAATATACATATTGGAACTTTCATTTCATCTAGTTCAGATGTTCTTAGGTCTATTTACAAGTTGGAAACTATAATAAGACTTTAAATTAAATAAAAACTATAATGCATTTAAAACTACAGTGGACAAGTTAGGGTCAACTTCAGTTTTCTATGCGTTCTTGTCAGGCTTGCCCTAGTTTTGTGGACAACTTGTCCACTTCTGTAATTATTTCTCACGTAAAACAAAATTTCTGTGTTTCTGATCCAAAAAACAAGAACACAAGATAAGAAATACCTTTGAGCAAATGGATTCTGAAGGGGCCCGATTTTTATCAACAGCCCTGCTCTCCGACATTCTTATTAAGCGCAAACCATCACTGTTGGCTAATATTTTGATGCCATTATCACTTGTTGTGACTGCCAACAAAGATCCTTCCTTGTTGAATCTCAATCTTGGACTAGCCTGCAAAGCGTAGGACTGGATGAACAACCACAGCATGTCTACAATTAAATAATATTAGGAAACAAGCTGGGATACTAACTGGCAATCCACCATCTGCATCAACAGCTGTCAACATGTTTGTATTGTCCATATCCCAGAACTTGATTTGAAATTCATCCCCAGCTGCTAAAAATCGGTTCCTAGTTGTGTCAAACTGGACAACACCTAAAGAGCGCTTCCTGAAACCAGAATATGTCCGCTTAATAGCTCCTTCAGTCTCGTTCCACTCAACTAAATGGGATTCACCCTCTTTACTTGTTCCACATGAAAAGAGCCTGCAAGAAACAATTGAGCAGTCTTATCCATATGTAACATGTATTGTTAAAATCGACATCACATGAATAGCAGATAACTCTCCTACTTGTCGAGTAAAGAGGTTCCTTTGCAGCTAAATTCTATTGGATCCCAAAATGGGAAAAAAGACAAGAAAAACAATTATCAGCCATAGTCCATCTTATGGATTAGCAAGCTATACCTAGTTCCATCCGCACTATATGACATCATAGTGCACCAATGTCCAGGAGCATCATAGTCCACTCTAGATCCCAAGCAATCATAAAGCCAAGCTTTGATCTTCCCATCAATTGCAGTAGAGAAAATAAACTGCACATATGGACATAACAAATGGATAATATGAGATTTGGAAATTATGAAGCTTTCTTGATATTGTGAAAAAGATACTATGCTCTTGTAACCAACAATGACAAACAAATACTAAATTAAAAATCTTAGCTGAAACCAATATCTAAAATAAATTGACCTGAATATTTTCTTTATGATGAGGACAGACTGAATATACAGGAGCTTCATGACCTTCAAAAATATGCTGTCTGCGACCACCTACAGCATCCCATACCTGACACAGGAAATAACATTGAGGAGCCCAGCCAGCAAAATTCAAAAATATAGAAAGGGTTGGGAGAGGAAGAGAGAGAGAGAGAGAGAGAGAATCTCCTATTCAAAGAAGCACATCACACCGACACACCCTTTAAGTAGAGTAGATACCTTAATCATTTTATCATCACCACATGTGACAATACATAGTTGCTTGTTGGGATGAGCAAATGCAATGTCATTAACACCACCAACATGAGCATCAATCTACAAGATAACGAAATTGTCAATAAACTGTAGACAGCCATTGTTAAGGAGAAACACAGCATTTGGCATACAGAACATACCTCGAAATGATGTCTTAGTTCTCCAGTAGGATTGTAAGTATATATCTGAACAATATGTTTTGAAAATGCAACACCTAGACAAAGCAAAATTTGGTTAACAGCAGAACAAATTAATGTAATGAAATAGGGATGTTATTGACATTGATGAGCAAAAAATCGAACTATATACCAAGCATAAGTCCATCAGGTCCCCACACACACCGATTAACAGATATTGCGGCATCATTCAGCAACGCTGTCTGGTAACATAACAAGATTAATCAAACAGGATAATCAATCACCATTAAACTGTTAATAGTGCTTAGTCTGAAGGTATTTACTATTCAATCCATGAACACTTTTGAGTGGAAGCATACAAAGATGTGCATTGAATCCATCATTCATAAGTATTAGCTATATATGTTGGTACAGCAGACTACCCACCCAAATTTCGTCCATTGTCAATTTCAATAACAAAATATAAAAAGATAAACATGATGGGGTTGATACTTAATACCTCCTAGAGAGGAAAGCCAGTGAATACCTGCAACTGCATTGAAGCAGTTGAAATATCCCAAACCTTGAAAGGTTTATGTGCCATCCTTTCCCGAGACCCAACTTCCCATAGACTAATCTCACCAACATTTGTCCCAACTACAAAAACAAGGTTGAAAAATTCAACAAACAAATAACTTCTTTTAGTTCTTCTATGTGCATGACATTAAACAATATAGCTTCCAAGTTTGAACCTAGAAGAATAGTTTGATGTTGGGGATGGAAGTCCATGCTCATGACATTAGATCCTTGATTTAAGGTCCGAACAACAGTTTTAGCAAGGTCATCTTGTGAATAGACATTGGGAGTATGTGTTACACCAGCAAAAGACACCTACAAAGACCAAATGAGATCTATAGAGTCAAATATATATGAAGCAAAAAGAAAAAGTAAGAGATGATAATTAATCATCCCCTATTAAGGCTAGGAATATATTTATAACAGATATGAAGTTTTGGAAACTGGCTTTAATTAAAAAATAAATAACAATCTTACTCATCACACCTCATCAGATTGGCCAGTGCGGATACGCTTCATCAAGTGCTCTGAATCAGCTGATTGATAATCCATAGCTGTCATACCTGTCGGTGTCCTTGGGTGTTTCAAGAATGCAGCTGTACACATTAAGAAAATGATTTCAAGTGATTCCACCTAAAATATTAAGCCTAGAGAGAGATTAGAAATTTTTTTTTGTCAGTTTCAAACATCCTTACCAGCACTGGAGGGCTGCAAAAGACCAGGAGGGGGTGCTGCTACTCCTGGATGAGCTAGAGAAGGACTATTACTCGACATCCACCCTGCAATGGCACCAGGAGATGGCGAAACAACAGGCTGAAATGGCTGCAGATTAAGAAAGACTGCAATTATTATATGAGAATGCTATAACTTTTTATATGGTAGACGGATGAAAAATACTTACTCCATGGCCACCAATCGGAGGAAAAGCACCAGCCTTAGGAATTGGTCCTACAAGGGGGTTGTTTGTGGGGGGAGGACGAGCTCCATTAGTTGTAGGAGTACAAGAATGATCAGTGAAAAGTGTTTTAATGTCAGGGTTTGGACGAGGATTCTTGCAAAGCTGATGCTGCCAATTGAGACTGAAAATTTCAAAAAAAAAAAAAAAAAAAAAAAAAAGACAGAAACAAGTAGAAAATAACTCTCATCAGAGGCAGCTAAGATCAGCTACAAGTCAAAATAATTTTTTATCATTTACCTTATACACAACTCACAAAGAGTCAAAATAACAAATATTGATATATGACTACATATGGAAAATCATTCACTTTCTTCTGTTTACACCCAAGGGATCAACTGCTGCATACTGACACAAGATGATTAACTAATAGGCAAAGATTCAAGAATGACCTCTGGTTTATTAATGTCCTTAGTCGTGAACTTTTAAAGGTTGGGAATACGAGCTTGTCACGAAACAGAGGGTTTGCTTCAATCAGCTTTTTCAGTTCTACAAGCATAATATTTCGAGCTGATTTCGTATCTCCATACTTAGAAAGCTGCTCGTTTTGCCTGATGACAAGTGTAGAGAGAAAAACTTAACTAAAGGTAATCAATAGGCAGACCTTAAGAATTAAAAATAGAATCAAGTGTAAGCACCTAAAATTATCAAGGGTAAGAAGCTGTGTAATCTCCTTGAAAAGTTCTTCATTGAAAGATGCAAAAACCTTAAGGTCCTTGACAAGAATCTCAACAGCTTTAGCTCTATCCTGCCTGGTAGAAGGAAAGAAAAAGAACATTATTACGAATCTCACATGCATAAGCTTAAATAAATAGTAATTTCAGATGAAAATCCAAGTACAGAGACTTCTATCCCAATTGACATATAAGTAAATCACACTCCATTTTAACAACAGCACTCTTCATAAGACCGTTAATTTTTACAATGTCCCTATCATGTCAATTGGTATCAGATATTTGTCACAATCACTCTGTACTGTAGCATTTCATTTTCAAATCTTGGATGTTTACAAAGAAAAGATTGACAGTGATACTAAAGAACTCACCTATCAAGAGCTTCCAAATACTTCTGCTTCCTAATTTCAAAGAAAATCTTCATGGAGTATCTGTTATCTTCAACCTTTGTGAACCCACAAAGATAACGTTCAACCTCGTCCCATTCACCAGCCTGGACCTGATCCTCAAAATGTTTCATATTGAAGAAAAAGCCAGATTCTTGCTCCAACCTTAATATTCAGCACCCATAACAAACGTGCATGTAAGAAACAGATAATTAGCAATCTATTTAAAGTTAGTTTCTTGTCATTCATTTGGTACCACAAGAAAAGCAGGAAATATAAAAGCAATAATGGAATTGCTAAGTTCTGTGAATGTAAATCTTTCACTCTGAATAGCTAAATGCAAAGTACCTTTGGCTCTTAAAATCAGGAAATGTAATTGAAAAAATATACACATGAAATTCATAATTCCTCCATTATTATAAACGCAATAACCCAAAAGCCCCCATTCACCTAATAAGCCTAATACCATAGTCAGCATAAATTTAAATCAGCTTTGCCTTTTTTACTATAGACTTAATTTTGTATATTTCCTCTGTTTCCTAAGTTCAGCCAGCAGACAAACATAAATCTCAACATGAAACAAATCAACCAAAATGGAAATAAACTTACTTGTGAACCGTTTCCTTGAACTTTTCCTCATCCAAGAACTGTAGTATTAAGAATACCAGTTCCCTACTCAACGAAGACATCGTCCCCGATGCTCCTAACGACTCCAGCGCAAAGTTTGTTTATTAAACAAAAACAAAAATTTAATGTCTCCAACCCAAGAAGGACCGGACCTTACACGTTAACAAAACACAATAATATAATGTACCCAGAGGCTAATTCCTTCTCATTTATCTTTTGCAACTGGATATTCCTTCAAATAGCAAATACAGTGATCCTTGCCAAACAAAAACCCTCAACTGTTTGAAGAACCATAAATTACCCAGAAGCTATTACTTTTTCAGTTCAGTTTTGCTATCTCAAATTCCTTCAAATCCTTCAGCAAACACCAAATCCAACACAAATAATCCTTTAAAAAAAAAAAAAAAAAAAGTAAAGTGGATTTCTTCACCAAAACAACGCAATCCCCGAACACATAAATTCCATACAAAATACGCAAGAAGGTTTAGAACAACCCCACTTCACATAAACCCTAAATTTCAGATTTTTCTACAGAAATCCAACAAAGTAAAGCTAAATATAAGCAGCAAAAACTGAAACACCCATCAACAAAAGTCGTAAAGCTTGATTTGACAATAAAATTACCACAAAATGTGAAACATATCTCCCTTCATCTGCTCATATAGACACACATAAACTTAGATTAAGATACAGGCAATACTCATAGAGCAGCAAAATGGAGCGTATGTAAATATAGCGCTAGGGTTTTTTTTTTTTTTTTTTCTTTATCTTTGTTTCTTTATAAATAATGGTTTTGAAAACAAAAACCAAACCCTTCAAGTCCTCAACTTTCTCTCTCCAGAAACGACTTTAACTTCGATTTTTGCAACAACTATTGTTTTTGTTTTTGTGTGTTTTCTCACTCTGTATCTAAGTAGAAACCTTTCTTTATATATATAATAAAATAAAAAAGAAAATATTTTCTGTCTTTACAGGAACAAGACTATGACAACTAAAACAAAGCTTGTGTTGATGTGCTGGACTCTCTCTCTCCTCACTATAGTCTATAACTCTCTCTCTATATATAGTATATAGATATAAAGTTTTTCTCTCTATCTGATTTTCTCCGCTTTTACTTTCCATGCCATAATGATAGGTCCATATTAAATGCTTTAATGCTATTTCAAAATCAAACCCTAAAAAGGTCTAAGATATCGTCCGCTATACTCTATTTCTCTCTCAACTCCACGTAAAATTGAAATTGAATTTTAATCCAAAGGTTTATAAAATTTTAAAAAAATAAAATAAAAAACTAAAGAAAATATTTCATTTTCATAACCTTTTTTTTTTTAATTTTTTTTTTTTTTAAAGTACAACAACAACCGGAACCTTATGAGATAAGACTATAAGCACAATCCGAAAAACTACTCCCACTATCGGAGAAAGTTTACAACTTACAACTGGAGAGAGGGCTGATCCCATAATATCGGGATAGGGCTACCCACACTTTGAGAATTAATAGTCAAAGGTGGTACAATAATTATTTACATACTAAGGTATTGAACATTGCACCTTGGTGGTGGACCCACACTTGGGAGATTCCAACCACCAAGGCAATAGGCCATTGGTTATTTTCATAACCTTTCATTAACAATACATTAACTTTTGTGTAATGATTAAACAAATTTACAAGGAAAAAAAAAAAAAAAAACACTAAACTAATCTTGTATAACAATAAAATTATTTTTATATATAAATGTTTTTGTTCTAAGATTTACAAGAACTATTACAAGATTGTCGGAATCTGGGGAGATCACACCTCATATATGTTTATAAAATGCGTATGATGAGATTTGAACAGATAAGAACACTCAAGGAAAAATTTGAATATTGACTAATAATAAAAAGAAATTCCCCAGCTAAACAAACATGAATCGAATATTTTTCTCTACGGCCTCTACTAAATAAGCTGCTTATTTATAATAGTCTAAGAATGTGTTTGGTATGGCTTTTCAAATAGAGCTTCTAAAGTAGATCCTTTTATAGTTGAGCGTCTAACAAAAAAGGCTTTTAGTTGCGTAAATTACAAAAAGTGTGTTGACAATGTATTTATAATAAAAGAGTTATTGCTGAATATCTAAAATTTATAAATAGTAGTTGAGACAATTCATACATTTTAAAATAGCTCAAAAAATGTTTTTTGGAAAAACCCAAATTTTGGGCTTCTCCAAGTGAATATAAAATGGCTTATATAAAGGGTAATTGAGACAATTTATATATTAAAAAAGTTGTTTTGAGTTTTGTCAAACAACTAAGAAAACTTCAAAATAACTTCTAAAATTAAAAAAAAAAAACGTTTTTGATTCTTTCAAAAACCATACGAAACACACACTAAATAGCATAAATCATAATAATATGAAAGATCATAGCTAGAGAATCATTCTAACAATATGCCATTAATTTAGAATGATTTGATTGTCAATAGTCTTGCCATCAATCTCTTATTCAATCAATCAGCCATGTTTGTAGAAATTGATTGACCCATATTTGGAAGATAGTAATTGTCTTTGACCGAATCTATCATGAACCCCTCTCTACAAATATGGAAGGGAAGTGCACACTACCATTTATACTAAGAGATAATGTGCTATTTTTATATATAAATGTTGAGATTGAATTAAAATATAAGTTTGCCTATTTGATTTAATGTACAAGATAGAGATGGCTATAATAGGTGGATTGCCGAACTTCTATTTTAGGGGATTGCCAATTCAATTATGGAATTTCTATATATCAAAACACAAATTATGATATTTCTACAAAAATAATCTAATATAGAATATGCATAAATATATAGGTAAAAAGTAGTTAATTGGTAATTTTGATTAATTCTAAAATGATCAAAATTCATCATTTTTACCTTTCAAAACATTCTTACCTTTTAGATTAATTTATACAAGATTTTATGGTAAGATTAGGATTTAGGAATGTGAAGGAAGAATGTAATTTAAGTTTGTAGGTATAAAATTGACTTGAAAACCTAAAAATGTATTTAATAGAATTTTCTATGAGAGTTAGTGTTAAAAATGTAAATTATTGTTTCAAAATTATAACTAATGTTTAAAAATAATAATTTATGTTTCTATCATTTGAACACAGGCAATTGATAGTTAATTTTAAATTAATTATTTTATTTTCGAAAACAATATTATAAATAAGCTCCCCACATATAAAGGGTAAATATCATTTTAGTCCCTATGATTTACCATATTATCCAATTCGGTCCTTATCGTTCCAATATTGGCTCGTTTAGTTCTTATGTGATGTTTTCTGTTAAAATCAGACCATCAGACATGGTCAAATGGATGTCAGATAATCAAATGACTATTATGCCCCTAATAATGGTTGAGTTGGTTATAAAGACAATGTTATCCTTTAAAGTAGTCGTTATAAATCAACGACTATTTTTTTTTCTTATAAAAACCTATGCACACCTGCTTTGCACAACATACACTCATTCACATTGCTCCAACACACTCATTTATACAAACACATTTACTTTTCAAAATATTTATAGAAACTCTTCATACATTTTCTTCAAATTTTCTGCTACAACACACATCTCCAACACCAACAATATATGTCAACCAATCACAGCAATATCAAGCAAACACAAACAACATAAATCAATAGCATTAGGCACAATCATGGAGACATCATCAATCTCAACAATGGCCATCAATGGCGGGATAATCAAATTCAAAAACCGAAAATGCTCATGCGGGATTAAAGCCGCAGTGAAGATATCTGAATCTCAAAATAATCTAAAGAAATTGTATTTTTTTTCTACGAGAGAGGAAAATGCAATTTTTATAAATTTTGGGATCCTAACAATGAAGAATTCAACCAAACTGAATTCCTAGGAAGCAATTCAAATAGAGAAAATTTTCAGGTTCAACAAGAAATGACAAGTGTAATGCAGAAGTTGAAACTTTTATGGCAAAGGGTACAACACATAGAAAGCTTACAAGTAAGGATGCATGATTTGGAAACTAACATTCATGGGAGAATACATAACCTAGAGTCTACACAAGGAGGGTCAAGGCTAATGTGGGTAGTTAACATGGTGTTGTTTGGTGTAACAATGACGGTGTGTCTACTTAGTATTTCAAGCAATCATGGAATGTAATAATTAGTAAAGCAGAAGCATAAATACAAAGTATTTAGAGTTCATAATTTTCATAAATTGCATAACAAAAGTGCAGCCAATAACTGTCCAATTTCTACATGGTCTGTGTGCTAGCACATTCAAAAAGCAAATTTCAGCATATCTAATGGTTTATAAACCATATTTAAAAAATGCTAGTAAGAAGACCATACATTTAAGCAAACAAAAAATGTCATGTGAAGATGACCAAAATAAAGTAGAGTTCATAATTAAATATTCAAAATAAAACTAGAGTTTTTTAATCAACAAATGCTGGTGGTGTTGCTGCTGTCTTTCATCAGTCCAAGTCCCTTTGCGTTTGAGTCTGGGTTAGTGGTGGCTGTGAAGATGACCCTTCAAAAGTTGATTGTTGTTGGATTGGTTAATGTGAAGATAAGGCGGTAGTGGAGGTTTCATTAGTCTGTAAAAAGAAATTGCAAAGGAAAAAGAAGAAAATGAATTAGATTAAGAAAAAGAAGAAATTGCAAAGGAAAAAAGAAGAAAAAGAATTAGATTAAGAAATTTGTTATGTCATACCTTGTTTTTGCATCTTCTTTTGTTGTGTCCAACTTGGCTGCAAAGTTTGCATGTCACAGTTCCATCCTCCTTTAGGGACCTCTCCTTTTTCCTCTGAATCTTAGGCCTTCTAAGTTACACAGTACGAGGTGGCGGATTTATATGTTTCGTTTGACCTTCAATTAGTATACAAGTAGGGACTTTTGGCCACCTCTTTTGATTAGGAATTGGGTGGATCATTCCCCTATAAGTCTGCATGTAGGCACTCTTAGTTAGACTTTGATGGCATAATCACTCACCTTATCCTTCACAATAGCCTTACCATAATGGTTGCTTATGGCAGCTATTGCATGCCTACAAAGAATCCCACTCCCTTGCCAATTACCACATTGACAACTATACTCACCAAGTTTAACAGTATATCCCTCATTTGGACCTAAAAGCTCACACTTCATGTTCCCAACAATTATAATTGTTAACATCCTACTTTGTTTACTAATCTTCAATATTTTTGCATTTATCCTTGGTGGCAAAATTGAATTCCATTGCTCACACTCCTCATTTCTCTCTCGGAATTTCCTCATAACCATCCTCCTAATAAACTCAAGCAAATCTAAGTAAGAAGAAGCTCTATGGGTGCCAGCATGCTATTAAAGGCTTCGGTTATGTTGTTGGTGACATGGTCACACCTAATTAAAAGGTCATAAGCATACCTAGACCAATGTTTTGGCTCAATTTCTTGTAACCAACCGTGCATCAGGGTTAATGTCACCAATCTCATCCATTGCCTCTTTGAAATCAAAGACGTTGGAGCTTCAGCTAGCTCTCCAAAACAGTTTCTTGAAATGATCACCCTTGTAAGTTATTCTGAAGTTGGCATATATATGCCTTGCACAATACCTGTCAAATGGAAATAAAAGTTGTAATCACATAGTGAAAATGAAAAAGCACGATAGGAAACATAAATATGTACATAACTTACCTTCTATTTGCAAATGGAAAAATGTTGCTGCAATGCTTGAATGACTCATTTTTGCCTATCAGACATGAAAGTCAAGTTTATGTATGATGATTACTTGAGATGAATCTTTAGGTTGTTAAAAAAACCACTCCCAATTAGATTGCGTCTCCTTCTCACAAATGCAAACAGTCGGTGGGAATAACCCACTGTTTGCATCCAATGCCATAACAGAAAGTAGCACTCCTCCATATGGGACTTTCAAGTGGCACTCATCCACTCCAATAAAAGGCCTGCAACCCTCTAGGAAACCTAATTTTTTAGCTTCAAAACTTAAAAACATCCTATGAAAGGTAGGGTGTGGTTCTTGGGTGAAAATATGCATTGCTAATCCGGGGTTACTTTGGTTCACCATGTAAACATATCTCTTTAGTTTATCAAAATATTTAGCATGGTCTTTTTCTAACCTCTCTAAGGCTCGTTTATTGGCCTTATACAACCTTTGCATATCAATTGATACCTTATACATTTCCCTCAACATATCACTTATCACCTTAACACAAATACTAGGATTGGCCTTCACAAGGTTCTCAAACTTAGAGGCAATCCATTTGACCTTAGCCTCTTTATTATTGTAAATCTTATGACATCCATGTGTATCAACTAATGTTCTAATCTGAATGTGAGTCCATCAAGGAGGCGTGAACCATGTGCCCTTCTACGACAGCCAGCTTTTTTGCATTTGTAGGTCTGTCTTTGAAGGTCATTTTTAACTCTATTTAAAGCTACCCTTCTTAAATTGCATACTCCTTGAATACTTCTTTCATTTGCTCCACATTGTCAAATGTCTGACTTACTTCAAACTTAATCTCACCATCCATCATTTTGTTGAAAGGTATACCTTTCACCAACTTGGCAATCCTAACCTGTTCAGGTTCAAGCTCCGAATCACTGAAATACTCATCATCAAACTTCGATTGATATCCCTCAAATAAATCCATGCACTCCTTCAATATGCCATCATCCCCATCAACAGATTCTTCCTCAAATAATGAGACCTTGTCATACTTCTTATTCTGTCCCTTATTAGCCTGTCTACCCTCTCCTTCATTGTCCTCACCATCCTTAACATCATTATCATCATTTTTCTCACTGTGACCATCATAATTCAACATTTCAGCCTGAGAGTCACACCAACCCAACGCTTGGTAACCACCATGCTGATCGAACACTTCAGGCTCTTCAGTGGGTTTAGAAGATGACCCTTCTGAAGGACTTGGAACATAACATGTATTCTCTAACTCAAAAACTATTTTTCTCAACCTATGGTCCTCAAACTCCATAAAAAACTCAATTAACTCACTATTAGTGTTCATCTTAACTCTCTCACCACACCAATGTAACTGTGTCCAAATAAGGCAATCTTCGTTAGGCACTTCATTTTTTCCACTAAGCTCCTCAATTGTTGCATGAATCAAGGTAATGATGCTTATGTGATCAGAATCACATTGACCTACACCAACCACCTTAGTCCCAAACATCACAGCTATTGTGAAAATATCCATTTCACTTGTGCAAAAATACAAAAATTGAACAGTTAGTAAGCAAACAATTAGAAACATGTAACCATTTGAATTACTTGTAGTGAACTCAAATATCAACCATAAACAAAAGCAAAAGACATTGACTTGGACCTCATAAACAAAAAAGAGCATAAATAAACCCTAAGGGAAGTGAATTCGATAGTTTAAAAAAAGAAAATCAATTATTTTTTTAAATTTGTTTATTTTAGGTACTAACACATGCAAAACTACTTCAACAACCAAGAATTACACTTAATTAGCTTCAATGGAAAAACCCCCAATTTCTCATACACTAGAACCTTATACAGATGAAATCTTCAAAGAATCTAGATATAAACACATTGCATGCAACAAATATCAATCAAAACAGCTAAATCATCCTTCATTTTTTCAAAAACTAACCTTATGCTCAATAAGCTTCAAATCTTCCTTACAAAAGGCGTTCTTCTACAAGTATTCCCAAAAACGAACGTCTAGAACAAAAGAGGTTGCACAAGACTTCAAGACGAATGTGAAACTAAGGTGAAAATAGTCAAAGAAGGTGGGTTTTTTAGGTTTTTTGGCGCGAACCTTCAAGCTGTTGGTGTTGTGGTTTCTAAAGACAAACAAGAACAATTAAAAATGATAAAGTGGTGACCATGATAGTTAGGTTTTTGCAAAGTTTTATGTGGCGTGTCAGCATCTGAGAGATGGATTACATCTCAACCATTCATTTTATTATTTATTTTTTATTAACAAATTTTTAATTTTTGAAGTTACTGTTTTACCCTTCTGATAAAACATTCTAGAAGAATGCATGACATTTTTACTATTTTACCCTCGCTTTGTTAACGGAAATTTCAAAATCCCTAACGAAATTGGATAATAGGGATAGAAATAGGGATTCATTGGAACGTTTGGACTTGCATGGTCAATACTGGAACGACGAGGACCGAAATGGAAATATGGTAAACCATATGGACTAAAATAACATTTACCCACATATAAATAAGGAATTATAATTTTGTTTTTTAAGTATTACATTGTTACATAAATTCTTAGTTTTTTGAAAGGGGGGACTCGAACTCACAATCCCGTATTGTAGGTGTAAACGGTTTACTACCGGACCAACCTCATTTCGTCTTTAAATTCGCTTTTCTGGTTCTATTTCTAACTAAATTTGATTCCCTTCCATGTATATTTATAATCGATAAATGCGTCTTGATATCATGGGGTTACCTTACCATGAGAACGGCAACATGGAATCATTACTTAGGGAGTGGTGCTTTAAATTCCTTTCCATTCTTGTTGAAGTTGAGAGAGAGAGAGAGACAAAGGAAAAAGAGCCTTATTAGGTCGGCAGTCAGTTCAGTGCCTCTAGACCATTATCTTTTTATTCCATTTTTACCCCTCAATTTTCTCTAAATTCAACCACCAATTCATTTCTTTTTATGTTTTTCCTCTATTTAGTAAGAATACGGAGGGCTTGTTGGTCCAATAAAGTGAGCTACTCATTAACAAATGAATATGACAGCAATTGTAATTGGCAGCCACTCAACCTACGTCCATATACAATTAATTTATGATTATTCACACACCTAATTTAATTAATTAAAAAAGCACCTAATTAATAATAAAATCTTCAAGTACACCATTAATTATTTAATATGAATAAAAAAAAAAGCATTATACAATTTTTATCGATATTTTAAGATAAATTGCGTAAACTCCCCCAAGTTTAGATCTAATTGCATATGAGTGGACCATTTTCTTAACATTGTACAATCATCCCCTACCATTACTTGTCTTCCATTAAAAATTAACATTTCAAGGATAAAGTTGTCTTTTCACATATCAAATCAAACAAAATCAAAATAACTATACCGAGTGAAAAACCTCCACCAATTATTGGAGGAAAGATCTCCTCTATGAGCTGGAGGTGATCTCACAATATCCTTTATGACCGAAAGAGGTCTCAACAATATTATCTATGATTGGAAAATATCATCTCAAATTTTCTCCACAAATCTCCTCCATTTGGTGGAGATCATCAATGATATCCCTTTATTTTTGTGAATTTTTTTATTTTAATTTTTGATTATTTATTTTTTCAATAATCAATTACTAAATTTATTATCCATTTTAATTTTTATTATTTATTCATTCTATGGGTTAATTGACTTAATTCCCATTGAAAAACCAGTAACCATAAGTTCTAACGAAATCAACTGATGATAGGAGAGTTTTGTATAATGTTAAACAAAATGTATATTTATTTATAATTATGTCTAAAATCAAAGTTGTTTGTGTGTTTATGACTTTCTTTCTAAAAATCAGTAATAACAATTTTTGATGTTATAGATGAACATCAAACAATTTTAACAGATTAGGGCTATGAGTTTTAACTAGATTGATTAAATGGGTTATATTTGTATTGACTTAAAAACAATAAGATGATATGAATCATCGTTTGATCTAGTTATGAGATACGATATCACGAACTGTCATCTCCAATTATGAGTGGAAAAATCATTACATTGGCTATATCACATCCTTTGTTATGGTGGTGCACCTTTTGCTAACATGACATCTAACATGGATGATGGTGTGAAGCATCTTCAAATAATGTACACCTAAAATTAGTAAAATTCCAATCGCATATTGTTGTAATTCAATCATGTTAGTATAATAAGAATGATTACAAGAAAGATTTCGAAAGTAGCATTACTCATAAAATTGTTTTGGAATTTATGATGGTTGATTCTATCTTTTAGAATTATTATTAGCTTCCCAAATTAACACAATTTTATTATATCTCTATGAAAAGAAAAAACTCCAAACAGCCACATATGAAGTCCTTTTTATTCTATGCCGAAATATTATGGTTACAGGGACTGAATTTTTATCAAGGAAATTATCATTTTAGTCCTTATGTTTTTTGAATTATTATTTTTTTTAACTATCTTTCACCTTTTAGTTCCCGTGACCCCTATCCTTCAAAAACCCATGGTCCCTCAATTAGTCAACCATTAGTCAACTTTAACGGTTTGAAAGGCAATTTTGTCTTTAAACCAAGAACACGCCATGCGTCAACATCAAAAAATAGAATTTTTTAAAAAAAATATTTATAAAATACAAAAAAAAAAAAGAAGTTTAAATCTCCGCCATCCAAATTATTTATTTAAAAAAATTAATTTATATGGAAAAAATTAGTTTTTTCTCTTAAAAAAATAGGTAGATTGATTTCCACCGTCCATCTCAGATATGGATGGTGGTGATCAAATACAAAAATAGAAAGGAAAAAGAAAAGAAAAAAAAAGGTGGAGATCCAATATGGATCTCCATCGGTGATAGTGCTCTCGGCGTGTGATCTCCATCACCGATGGAGACCCTACACACTCCATGACTTGATGGAGTGCATCTCCATCGTGAGATGGAGATTGATTGTCTGCATCACACGATGGAGATTCCGTCATCAGGATCTCCATGTAGGTGGAGATCTTCATGGAGATGGAGATCCATCTGGATCTCCACCTAATATATATATATATATATATATATTTCAGTTTTTCATTTGTTTTGTTTTGTTTTTTTTAAAAGAAAATAAATGGTCAAGGGTAAAATAGTGATTCAACGCTTTTTTTTTATTGTTGACCGTAAAAAATTTGGTTAGATGAATCAAATTGATAGATTTTTGAAAACATCGGGACTCTTGGAACTATAAAGGGAAAGACGGTTAAAAAAAGCTATAATTCAGAAAAACATAGGACTAAAATGATAACTCCCTTTTTATCAATAAAGAAAATTGTACCTCTTACAATATATTAACGGGGATATAATCAATCCCCCCCGGGAGGTTTACCATATTAGAAATTTTACCCCGTTTAGCTTCAATAATGGCCAGTCTTTCCTTTGAAACGTATAATATTAGACATTTTCCCCATGCTATTAACTAAAATACCTAAAATACCCTCAACCGTTAACTATTATGTTATATATTTAAAATCATTACATTGGCTATATCCCGAACTGCCATATCCAATTATGAGTGGAAAAATCATTACATTGGCTATATCACATCCTTTGTTAAGGTGGTGCACCTTTTGCTAACATGACATCTAACATGGATGGTGGTGTGAAGCATCTTAAAATAATGTACACCTACAATTAGTAAACTCCCAACCGCATATTTTTTGTAATTCAATCATGTTAGTATAATGAGAACGATAACAAGAAAGATTTTGAAAGTACCATTACTCTTAAAATTGTTTGGAATTTATGATGGTTGATTCTATCTTTAAGAATTATTATTTGGTTCCCAAATTAACACAATTTTATTATATCTCTATGAAAAGAAAAAACTCCAAAGAGCCACATATGAAGTTCTTTTTATTCTATGCCGAAATATTAAGGTTACATGGACTGAATTTTTGTCAAGAGAATTATCATTTTAGTCCTTATGTTTTTTTGGGTTATGACATATTTTTTTATAACTATCTTTCACCTTTTAGTTCCCATGATCCTTATGTTTCAAAAACCCATCAATTTGGTCTCTCAATTAGTCAACCATTAATCAACTTTAATGGTTTCAAAGGTAATTTTGTTTTTAAACCAAGAACATGCCACATGTCAACATCAAAAAATAGAATTGTTTTAAAAAATATTTATTCAATACAAAAAAAAAAAAGGTTTAAATCTCCACCATCCAATTATTTATTTAAAAAAAATTAATTGATATGGAAAAAAATTAGTTTTTTCTCTTAAAAAAACATAGGTAGATTGATCTTCACCGTCCATCTCAGATATGGATGGTGGTGATCAAATACAAAAATTGTAAAAAAAAAACCACAAAAAAAGGTGGAGATCCAATATGGATCTCCATCGGTGATTGAGCTCTTGGCGTGGGATCTCCATCACCGATGGGGACCCTGCGCACTCCATCACATGATGGAGTGCTTCTCCATCGTGTGATGGAGATTGATCATCTCCATCGCACGATAGAGATCCCGTCATTAGGATTTCCATGTAGGTGGAGATCTCCATCTCCATGGAGCCATAAAGATGGAGATCCAGATCCAGCTAATTTTTTTTTTTAATTTTTTTAATTTTTCCTTTTGTTTTATTTTTTAAAAGAAAATAAATGGTCAAGGGTAAAATAGTCATTCAACCTTTTTTTATTGTTGACCATCAAAAAATTGGTTAGATAAACCAAATTGATAGGTTTTTGAAAACATTGGAACCATGAGAACCATAAAGGGAAAGATAGTTAAAAAAACCATAATTCAAAACAACATAAGACTAAAATGATTACTCCCCTTTTATCAATAAAGAAAATTGTACCTCTTACTATATATAAAGGGGGATATAATCATTCCCTTCCCCCCCGTTTAGTTTCAATAATGGTCAGTCTTCTTTTTGAAATGCAAAATATTAGACATTTTCTCCATGCTGTTAAATAAAATACCTAAAATACCCTCAACCATTAACTATTCCATTATATATTTAAATAGGTAAGGGTAAAAAGATAAATGGGTAAAAAACTTAAAATTAAAAATATTTAACAAATTAAAAATATATATAATCATTTATTATATGAAATAATAAATTATTAAGACTATAATTAAGCAAATTAAAAATTTAAAAACAGATTTAATAAAAAAAATAGATTTAATAATATTTAAAATAAAAAAAACAATAGTTTTTTCGTTGTTGACAGATTTACTGTCATCAGTCATCAACTCATCATCCTCCACCATCATCTCCTACACTCAAACCCTAACCTAATCCACCACAACTCAAACACCAAAACCTTAGCTGCCCCTACCACTAAAACACCAAAGCCTTAGCCACCCACTAAAATCACACTAACTACCACCCCTACGAGCGTTAATCTCCAACCTAGTCTTCTCTCTCTCTCTCTCTCTCTTCACATCTAGTGTGATGGTGATGATACTGATGATGGTTTGATTCTGGGTTTTATGGTGTATGGTGGTCAATACTGGGTTTGGTACTTATGACGTGATGATTTTTATGGGTTTTGTGGTGATGATGTTTGTTGTTTGTTGGTGGTTTCTTTTTTCTTATTGTAATTTTCTTGATTTTTTTGTTTATGAATCTTGTGTGATGGTGGTTTGATAGTGGGGGTCTTTGGTGGGTGCAGTTGATGGCGGGGCTTGGTGATTGAGGTTGAATGTTGTTGGTGTTGGTTTGTGTTTAGGGAGAGGCAGATATGGTGTGGCTGGGTTTGTGATGGTGGTTGGAGATAGAGGTTGGAGATGGAGATGATGATGATTTCTAAAAACCGTAAAATTGAAGAACTGCTGATGGCTGTGTGTGTGTGTCTTTTTTTTTTTTTTTTTTTTTTTTTTTTTTTTTTTTTGATGGTTTTTGACTTTTTGGTGATTGTTGTTGGATGTTAGATTTTTTTTTTTTTTTCAATTTTAAAATTGAATGGGGAGGATTCTAGCTTGAAATTGAATGTGATGATATATGATGATGTTGGATTGATGATGTTATTCAATTTCTAAGTTTGATTGTATGGGTTGTTTGGATGTGATAAAAGTAAAACTAATTTTCTAGGTTTTTTTTTTAAAGAAAATTTTCTAGGTTGTTGAATTTGGGTTTTGTTTTTAACTATTTTGTTTCTTCTTTTTTAATTTTTGTTTTTAAAACTAAATAAAAAATAAATAAATAAAAAGAATATGGATCTGCGCTGTCCATCTTAGAGATGTACGGTGGAGATCATTTTCGTTTTTTTCAGCTATATTTTTTTAAAATTTTTTTATTTAATAAATATCTTGATGGTTAAATTGTCATTTTTGGATTATATTGAAGGGTAAAATAATCATTCAACATAAGGATTGACTTTTTTAACCAAAAAAAAGGTGGCGATAGAGGGGAAAATGTCTAGTATTTTACGTTCAAGAGGGGAGACTGGCTATTATTGAAACTAGAGGAGGCAAAATGTCTAATAGGGCAAATCTTAGGAGGGAAGATGATTATATCCCTATATTAAGGCCTCAAAAATTTTCTAGCACTCTTTTCTCCTATACTTTTAAGACTAGCACTAACTTAATAAATTGAGTTTTAATAGCACCAAAACTGTATTTCTGACAAAAATTCCCTTAAAACACAATCACAAAAATAAGGGGGCGTGTATTGGATTTGGATTTTAATAGACAATTTTGGGGTGCAAGGATTTTATGGATTTGCAAGACTATTATGATTATTAGGATTGTTAGGATTATACTGTTAAGATTATTATGATTATATGGACTAGACTTTTATAATTCTGAAGGAGTCTTTGAACTTTATTTATAGACTATTAGGATTATCTAGACTTTATTTCAAGACTTTTTGGACTTAAAAAAATATGGACTTTCAAGAGTTGATTGTAGTATTCAATTTTTTCTCTAAGTTTTAGTGCTCTATAATCTTGTTGATGACAGTCACTGAACAACAAAAATTGAATGATAAACATGTGCTATGAAGAGAAGTAATAAAATTTTAAAATACCACCAACCAACACATAACCTTCAACTGGTTCATATGATGCAGAAAATGTCACCATATGAAACGAATATAATAACCAACAACCCATCCCCCATTACCTCACTAGAAATGACATGAAATAGGCGAAAAAATAGCTTGAACATTGAAGTATTTCCGTTTGACTTGTTGGACTTCATTAATTCATATGTTATCAAACTCCAATATTCACCACTCTTTCATCTTTTTTTTTCTCTAGTGGTGTGTATAATGTACGTCCCCCTTTCATGTTAGTGTTAGATGATTCAAGTCCGGCGAGATGAGTTAATATACAGACTATGTATGCATTGGTTAAATTTGGAGGGCCGGGGCATGACAAGAAAATTTTTAATATAAATGTGATTAACAAAAAAATTGATATATAAGATTTAATTATACATATTTTTTAAAAAAAAATAATAACTCTAAACGGTCAACTAGTGTTTGCTCTCGACAGGTTTTGGCATACCCTTCTGTTATCGGATTTCAAATATATATATATATATATATATGTATGTATCTAAATTTTATAGAAGCATGATTTTATATGAGACCCATATCTTTTTAATTTGCTTAGGCAATAAATCAAAAGAAATGGTGACCATCTTCGTTTGTCTTTGAACTTAATCTACACTAAGAGCGATATTATCAGTAATAGAGCAGCTCTTTTTATTAGGTATGTATATATATATTTTTTAAAAAAATCAACTTCCTTTTTATCTTTACTTTTTGCCAAATCCATCTTTTATAGATGTAGATAAAGCACTTGATCAATTTTTACTAGTGGTCCTAAAGATTTTAGATACCAGTGGTGGTGGGATAATTGAAATCTAGTATAAAACTATTTTTAACTCATATAAGCATTTTATCAGTCATTTGGTACTCGACTTTCAAGTATAGTTTTATATTGTCTTTTGCACGTTTGGCCACACCAAATATCTGAAATCAAATAAAAGTCTAGAAAGTACTGAGGGAGAGGGCAAGACAATTTTGGGTTCAAGTTATTTATACATATCATTAAAAATTCTGAAAAATCCATTTTGTCATGAAATCCCTAAAATCTTGATCTCAATCCAATACCAGCAGACAATTTGCCGCCTCTTGAAAGTCTAGATCTAATACCACAAGACAATATGGACTTTAAAAAAAAAATTTAAAAGTCTATATCCAATACAACAAGACAATATGGACTTTTTAAAAAATCTTAAAAGTCTTGATCGAATACCACTAGACTTAACTAATTTGTTAAAAAGTTACTTTTACTTTCCAAATTGTCTAATAAAATCTTGAACTAATACACCCCCAAAGTATAACATTTTTTTTTCCGAGACTTATTTTATTGTTTCCGAGACTTATTTTGTTTATTTTCGAGACTTATTTTGCATTCCCGAAATTTATTTTGGTATTTTCGAGACTTATTTCGTATTTTCGAGACTTATTTTATAATTTTTGAGACTTACTGGAAATTTTTACAAATTTTAAGATTTACTATACAAAGACAAAAACAAAAACGTAATTTTTTAGAATTTTTTTTCATCTTCTACATCAACCTCTATTGAAGGTTGATTTCGACCTCCATTGAATGTTGATTTTGACCTTCATGGAGGTTTGTTAGACCTCTAACAGAGGTCGAACGGCTTCAAGCTCCATTGGAGGTTTGTTCCAATGAAGGTCTTTGATCCCCAATGGAGGTTTGTTCCACCTCCATTGATGGAGTAGGTTTTTGAAAAAAAAAAAAAAATCAAATCTAAAAGTGGCAGAAAAGTAATAAAAGAAGAAGGTGAGAGTATTTTTATCCATTGGTACCATTTAAATTCAAATTATTAATCTAGTGCCTATCCCAAAAATCACTATGGATTGGATGCTATTTAGACCTATTTTTCAATAAATTAATAAGAAATTGCATATACTTGAACACTATGTTTGGTTTGATGAAAATGAAATGATAGTGAGGAATAAAAAGGAATGGAAAGGAGAGGATAGTGGTTTTAATGATTGTTGTTTGGATGGTAATGGGTGGAAAGAAAAGGAAATGATAGTTGTTTTATTTTATTTACGAAAATATCCTTCTTTTAACAATATGAATACTAACAACATATAGGGTTATTTTTGGGATTTTGAAAAAATTATTAATGGTGGATTCCTTTCCCTCCCCTTCCTCCCAAATTTGGATTGAAACCAAAGTGTGTAAAATAGGAAAAAATTATCCCCCCCATTTCCTTTCATTTCCATAAATTTCCTTTCATTTCCCTCTCATTTAACCATCCAAATAAAAAATTAGAAATCTCCCTAAATCCTTTCCTTTACTTTCTCCCCAATTCTTTTAAACTAAACATAGTGTAATAGAATTCATCATTATCATAGTTGGTGTCTATGCAAAAATAGCCAATTTTTTATTTATGAAATGTTAAATTTAAAATTTTCAAAAAAAAAAAAAAAAAATCAAACTTATCAATTTTTTTTGACAAAATTGTCCTTAATAAATTTCCAATTTTGAATAATAATAATAATAATAATAATAATAATAATAATAATAATAATAATATAATAATAATAATAATAATAATAACCTCTAATTCCATAGAATAGCCACTTTGTTTTTCACTTTTTACAAGTAGCCACATACTTTTGAAAAATCAAATATAACCGATATAATGATTGTTTGGTGGAAGTTAGTGGGTTCTTTGACAAGTATACCCCTAGAGAGTGTTAGTGGTTGTTGATGTAAGAGGTCCAAAATGACCCTATCATTAAATTTAATCTGCTTTGTGGATTGTGGGTAATCGATCCCTCGTCTCCTTCTTATATCATCAAATCAAGGCAATCTAATTTGTACATCATGTTATTAAATTGAAATTCAAGTGAGTTAACCCAAATTCCCAAACCCTTACACTTCGAAATGGCACCCGATTAAAATAATTTACCCGCAATATTTCACATCTCCGCCTTTATATTTTTTCTAGTTGTGTATTCGTTGCCGTGATTGAAGCGGTCCTAATTTGTTTTAGCCATCCCCATTATCGAAGAAGGTATATATCCTTAGGAACTCGAACTGTAATTGTAAATACATTTGATTTATTTTTTTCATAATTTTCATATGACATGTTGAAAATGATTGAGAATGGTCTTCTTGTTGTTCTTTGCGGCATGTGAGTGTTTATGTCAGTATAAATATACATATGATTGATTTCTTTCATATTCATATAAGAAATGTTGAAAGTGATTAAGAAGGGTCTTCTTGTTCTTCGTCTTGGCGTCCTGTCTTATTGTACTTTTATCGCATTCCCTGTGTCGTTGTATCCATAAGTCCCTAATTTGGGGATGTTTGACGAGCTTGGATCAAGATATGAAGTACATTCCATGATACCACCATGACACAAAAGTACATTCCATGATACCACCATGACACGAAATTACATTCCCATTACATGAAATGACATTCCATGATCCTCCGTGACACGAAATGACATTCCATGATCCTTCTATGACAATACGAAATTACATTCCATGATCTTCCCATGATCATGAAATGAAAATCCATGATCCTCACATGATAACACGAAATTACATTCCATGATCCTTCCATGATCATGGAATGTAATATTCATAAAATGACACGAAATTTAATTCCTTGATCGTTTTATGACATTGATGAGATGTATTTTAATTTTAATTCCATGATGAAAGAGCTGATTAGCTGATTACAACTTTTGCATACAACTTCAGGAATATGGTTTTGTTGATAGTGAACTATGATGGACAGTGGGAAAATGGACAATTCAACCCTAAAGCTGTTTTCTTTTTGTCAGTCACATTGAAGAAGACTTTGAAAACATTGGGAGAGAAGATATGTAGTTGTTTTGGTTTAAATTTCGATGAAGTTGAGTTTAAGATAAGTACTTGAATTGATGGCTCAATAGTTGAAATGATTTATGAATTAGATTTACAGATCTTCATTTCACATAACAAAGAGAATCCTAAATGTTATGTGTCTGTGTTTCACAAACGGTTCCGAAGCCAGGTTGAACAGTTGTCTGTGCAGTATCTAGTACACCAAACCCCAGCAACCGGTACACCTATTCAAATGATGACGACAGTTTCAACCTTCAGTTCCATTGCTGATCAGGCATGTACGCTGCCACCCATGGAGAAGTATAAATCTACACTCAGCCCTGTTGTGAGTTCACCTAGATACAGGTCCACAATAGGTAGCAATGAATGTGTTCTGAATGGTTCCCCCGTTTATGACTCTTTTACTCCGCCATTAATCAGGAAGTCTAAATTTCCCCAAAGCCCATTCGCTTCAGCCGGTAATAAATATGGTAACGGTAGGAATCATGGCTTTGTGAATCTTGTCATAGATCCTGTGTATTCGTCTGTGGTTCTATCAACCTGTAATGACAAGGTGGTTCAATTAGATTTTGGTTATGCTGATAATGAGAAACTTCATTGTCCAACTGTTCTAACGTGTGAAGAAGATGGCATGGGTTGCTCAGCCAATATCAAGTCGTCATTGTGTCCTTTTTCGAATGATATCCTTCCACAAGATTTATCGCTACACCTTAGACATGGCGTAGACAAAGATGACAATCTACTTCACATTGTTGAATCGCTAAGCCTTTCTATCGCACGTATAAATAAGAATTTATCAGGTCCTAAACATGAGCTAAAATTGCTTCGACGATCTGGAAGACTGAGAAAGTCTATTGACAATTACAACCAGGAGACTTATTCAAATTGCTCTGAAAAGGGACACAACAAATCAAGGTGCTAGAAAACGACATTTGATGCATCTCGGCCAACCAAGTCTCCACGCATTTGTAGTATATGTCATAGACCTGGACACAATAGACAAACTTGTCCCTTTGGCTAAAAACCCGAATCCATCAGGTGATATCCTGACCGACATTTGAATTCTACACCAACAAGACTACCTAATTTGAGAACCTTTTATTGGAACTCTTAGCTTGTTTCATGGATAATGTTTCATTCTACTTGGGTTTGAAGGAAAATGCGTGTAATATGAGATCTATTTATTATTGTTTTTTTTTTTCGTTCAATAGTTTGAGTAGTCCCTGCTTTTAATATCACCTTACGATATTGGTTCTGAATTGTTTGACGTTAGATGTAATTGCCAGTTTATTTACAAACCTAATTTAGGTAAGTTGCTCCCATCAACTCCTCTTGTCTGCTCGCTTCCCAAAGAATTTGGAGGTTACTTACCCCCTTATAAACATCTGCGAAAAAGCCACAGATCTATTTATAAACATTTTGCAATCCAAGATGGCTAATCTATGCTTATATTTACAAGTGATGTTGACGGGTCTCTTTTTGCATAGCAATGACAGGTCGGCATATATTTGTGCCCACTGCCTAGCAACGGTCTACTATCATCCTCTAGCCATGTGAAGAAATCCTTTTCTTGCATGGTTTCAAGTGAGGTAGGAGAGGTTGTTAATGAAACATCCACTTGTATGAGAGAGAAAGAAACCAATAAATCTTGACCATGTATTTTCAGTTATGATTAGTTCTCAACAATCTAGTGCAAATCTAAGAGGAACAAAAAAGCAGAGGAGATAATCCCGATCCGTTAACAAGTACGAAATGACAACTTCATGTACAAAATCCTATCAGGTTAGTAGGCTGATGCATAAATCATGTAATTTGTTAGTGCAAAACCGTTCAAGTTTACTATGGAGGCTACATGTTTGTCTTGTGTTTGCGTAAGTTATAAGATCGTGTAATCTATTGTTGGAGATTTTCATCGTGTCAGCTGCTTGTTCTGCTATCGTGTTTCGTATAAGTTGTTTGTCTTTTCCTCATGTAAAGTATATTGGGTCTGTTTTCGTTCCACCAGAATATTTCCTTTCATACGTACACGTATAATTTCTTCCGTGGTTATTGAATTGTCGATTAATTCCAGTCCAAAACCTTTTTTCAGGGTATACATAAATAGTATATATATATATATATATATTATTGATTACTCTATTGGGCTTCGTTTGGTAAAAGACGTATTCTTTTAGTAAGATGAGCTTTATCCAACTTTTTTTTTTTTTTTTTAAACAATCCTACTAATCCATTTTAGAGTAGAGGTTTGTGTTATCACTACTGAAGAGGAAGGGTTATTTTAGAGTAGAGGTTTAGGAGTTAATATTTTAACCAATACAGTCGTAGGTTGTTTTTGCACACTTTATTGTCATTTCTGATATTTATAGGGTATTCAGTATATTTGGTGGATTACTGTTGTTTGTTGTATTTATCTTCAACTAATGACACATTAACTTTTCCAAGTACACTTGTTGCCAACAATACTACCAGATAACAACAATACAACTTGGAGAATTATGTAGTATCAAGCAACAGCAAGAGATTGCATAATTCAGTTATATACAAAAACCATAAGTACCATATATCCCTTAACATTACAAAAGCAAAGTTGGTCAAAATAAAAGTACCAGAAGAACAGGCAGCAGAATATCCAAGTATGCATAATATATATCTCCCAAAATATCCCTACACATAATCTTCACATGTTAAATAAATGGCAACCCTTAAGTAGGTAGGTTCAGTCCCAGCTGCATTCCCTACACAACAGATTCAGTGGCAGCTCTATTGTCACATAAGTTTTAAACTAACAAACTTATTATTAAAGGACATTGCATAAGTGTGTTCATCATTCAAACACTTTGCCTTTCATTTACCTCGAAAAGTTAGGTCTCTTAGCTGATTCTCCGATCAATACCTCAAGCCTAGCAGAAGCCACCTTAAGCTCAGGCCCAGCACCAAACACCTCATGCCCAACACCCTCGTTAGTAGTTTTCGCCCCATTGTGATTATCACTAATCTCGTAGCTATGAACCTGGGATTCTTGTTGCTGAGATAAAATAAACTCATTTCCTCCGATTTTTTGCAATGCTTGTATACACTCAAAATATAAACCTACCACCCTATCTCTAGGAATTTTATCCCCAAACCACATCAAATCCTAATCATATGCTATGTTAAAGGGCATTCCATACCTTGGCATCTAAATCCAGTACCCCATAGGTAACTTATAACCCAGGCTAATTACAATCTTATCAATGTCAGGTAAGGACAACTCATCTAAACTCAAATAGTTAAAAAGACTTGGTAACCCCCCATTGTAGTTTTCCATTCGTCCATCAAATTGTCCACCATGATGCACCCTAAAAGTGAATAATTTGTCTGGGTCATCAGGATCTACACAGGAAATAAAAAATTGGAATCAAAGTAATTCACAAATATAACACATCATTTTAAGTTGTAGTCTGTCACTATTTCCTCTATCATGTATGGACTCAATGTTTACACATTATACAGGTTTCAATTGAAACGAGGGTTTGATTTGGTGATTTTTTCAAGAATCCATGTGGTCCCCAAATTTTTTGTAATTCTATAGTTACGTATACTACCCACTTATAAATAACCCAAGAACACAAAACACATAAACATTACAAAAACCCATAAAAGTGAGCGAAATATCTTACCATGACGCGGTTGTTGATCTACAGTTGATTGTGCTCCAGCCTTTTCTCCACCCCGATCATCAATGGAACAGCGACAAAACAAGACCGAACAACCCAATTGGAGCCGAATTCCTAAACCGAAGCGATTTTATAACCAAAGGCCACCTAATGTCTTTGCTTGATCTTAATGAAATCAACAAACCCTAAACAGTTATAAAGTTGGCAAACGAGACCCAGTCGATACAGATTTAGGAAATTATGGGGATTTGGTGAAATGATCAGAAGTTGCAACATACCCCCAACAGATAGAACAGAAACGACACTATTAGCCTTGTCATTTGACACGTGAGGCGCATGCACGTGTTTGGGTAAGAAGATGGAAAATGAGTTCTGTTCCATTACGAAATTTCCATGAGTTCAGGGGGTTTAACGCATAAAAAAAATCTTCAGAGGGATAATGAAAACTCGGGTATAGTTCAAGGAAAATGTCAAAGTTATAAAAACGAGCCCAAAAATAATCAATAAAATTGAGCATTTGCACATGGTAGGTGTATCACCATTCACAGGACCAAATTATTGATGTGTGAGATATGAGATATCTAGTTTGGAGCTTTGGATATACTTTAGCTTGGTGTAGAGGTAACATAAAAAAAATTGGAAATACGCACTTAATCCTTTGAATCTGTATCATCGGTTGTTAAAGAATGATGGAGGTGAACCTCACGTAAGAATAAAAACATGCTCTTTATGATGAATGATGATTTACTTTTTTCTATTGGAAACACAACGACAACAAGCAATACCCAGGAGATGAAAGTGCAAGGACTAAGGATTAAGGAAGGTCTCCACATATCTGGGATTAAACCACAAAAAAATTCACAACTATTAATCTAAAGATTGAAACTTGGAAATCACAACATTAGAGCTATCGAATCCATAGGTACCAAGGTTTTGCTCGCAAACCATGCAAATAACCAGCAAAAACAACAAAAAGATACGGAAAATAATGTACATTATTACACAATAACAACCATAATCTAAAAAATATAACTGGATTTACAAAAAATTCGTTGAAGTTGATGTCAGACATTTCAATGAAAAAGGTCGGCGTCTTCGGTTCAAACGGTTACGGAGAGAAACAGCCTTCCGTGGTTTAGCTGTTCTCTTCAATGGCTCTACATCTGTCTCCAGTTGATCAACGCGGGCATCTAAAGAAATCCTTCCTGCTAGGTTCTGAGAACCATTTTTTTTCATTACTTCCTTTAATGCTATAAACTCGTCTAACAGTAGATTCATAGCCTCGGAGGTTGTACTTACCTAGGAAACCACTCGATCCCACCTGTCTATTTTGTTCTCATCGTCCGACTCCATATCTCTGTTAATGTAAGTGAAGTACCGAAAGATAGATGTGTGTGACCCACACTCACGTTTCAAAGGAAAGCCAATACTAAGCTCATTGTGATTGAATATAAATCGAGTTAGATGACGTACAATTGAAATAGAAAAAGTGAAATACTGACTCAAATGAGCTCTTAAATAAGAGTCTATTTGTTCTCACCCACCTCCCAAAAACATGAGATGATAAAGGTATGGACAAATTTACCCCCTCCTGGACACATGTCCCAATTTGGATAGTTAGACATAAATTGGGACACCATTTTTTACGGTAGATTTTTAGTCCGTTTTTTCCGAGCATGTACTCAATATATTCCATTATAAATTCCTAATGAATGGGTCCATACCATGTGGCATGGATAACCCATTTCATTCATTTTCTTTCCCAAAGATGTTCTAATTATTCCAAATTAAAAATTTATGTTTGATAAAATCTATTCATCATAAAACAAGCATAATATGCCTAGTTTACCGTGTTCATAACAATTAAATCAACACATTTTGTATAGTATTTATAAATAAATAAGCAAAAACTATATAAGTAAATACATAACCTAACAAAAGTATGCCATAGTAAATAAATAACCTAACAAAAGTATGCCATGGCATTACAGTGAATAAGTAGGATTTGGATATAGCATCTGTATGTATATAATAAAATGAGTTAATATATTTAGTAAGGCCTCGTTTGTTTTTTCGTCTAGATAGTGAACAGTGTGAATGTGACAGAAGATAAAACGGTGAATGAAAACTGAAAATCGAAAACCGAAAAACATGTATGGTTTTTTCATTGAAAACCGAAAATATATAATCAGTTGTTTATTTTTATAAAGTTATGTTATCTAAAAATAAATTCTTTTACATATATTCCCTTCTAACTATTATTTGTTATATATTTTAATTTTAATATATTAAGGACAAATATAACAAGTAGGTTCCCAAATGTAAAAACAAAATTATTTACTGAGTAATAATTATTCAATTTGATATAAATAATTACAAAAATTGTATATGAAATATAATTTTTAAATTGCGTTGATGTCCATTCCGTGCAAGGAAAAAAATATTAATACGCTTATTTTTTTGACAGAAAACAAAATATGAATTTTGTTAGATTAATGAGGAAAATACAAATTCATTATCGTAATATGCTAGGTAAACCAGTCTGCATTTGATTGAGTTTTGAAGCAGCTAGTGTTTTCGATGCTGTAGTTGTTTACGGTGAGAACTAAAAATATAGTTTTAATACAATTCGGGTTTGAATAGAAGACAAAATTGGAAATAAGTTATACTAGTGATGACCGATGACAATTTTTGATGTAAGAAATTGTATTCAATTCTAGTGGTATTTTATTAACTGAAAATTGAATATTTAGATACGTTTGAGTGAATATCTACATATGTTTGAGTGAATAATTTGGCTTGAAATCTTATATGTTGTTACTTTTTAAAATAGTGTATTTTGTTTTCATATTTTTGGATTATTATTAAATATATATCGATAATGAAATTTTAGGATTAATTTAATTATTATTTAATTCAATTTTAAATTTACAAAGTAACGATATTGTTAAATTAATTTCATTATATTTCTCAGAACATTGTATTAGTATATTTAGAATGAATAACATAAAAAATTCACTAAACTCCCATTTGTGTTTCATGTTTCTCTTATAATTAAATTTTCTTTTTAAAAAAAATTAAGAAATCAAAAAAGTATTTATTTAAAATATACATTTTAGTTGGACGTCTCATTATATCCTCATAAGTACATGATGTCGATCTTAAATAATAATAAAATGTATAGCCAACCCTAGTCTTCAGTATTGGTTATGTCCATGATTGTGATTTTATTTCATTTTATTTGAATTTTTTTTTTTAGTATACAACAACTGCCAAGACCGGCGAGATAGGGCTGTACTAGCACAGCCCGGAACACAACTCCCACAAAGGGGAGACAACATCCACACCATGATGGGACAAGACCCACATATAATGGTGGGCAAAACCTCCAAATATACACACCAAGGCCAGAGTCGAACCTTGATGGTGGAGAGTCTAGAGAGACTCTAAACCACAAAGTGACCAAGGCAATAGGCATGTGTGTGATTTGATTTATATTTCAGATATAAAGAAAGAACTAATACATTTACATTCAAACATATACTATACATGTGTACATACATATCTTAAAATATGCATGTACACATGTACAGTTTAAAAAAGAAAATAACAATTCGATTTCAAAGAATCAGAAAAATATAAAAATGAAGTAAAAGTAAGGGTAAAACATAAAAATCAAAAAACTAAGGAGGCATTATAAAAAACCTCAGGAGAGTGCAGTGGCCTGCCCTAGTCCTTCAGACTTGAGTGGGTCAATATAGGCCTACAGGCCTATAGGGTAGTGTTAAGTCTGTATATTGTTTTTATTTTTTATTTTTATGTTTTATTCTCCTTAATCATAACAGGATCGTGTAAGGTTTGTTTAATGCAAACAGAGGGTTTACGAATGTTACACGATAATGTATGTTCACAAACATTATCGTGTAACCCAATCGACATGCACATAGTCATTTTCGCATTGTTTAGAAATTTATCTTACACTTGCCAAAACACTCTAAAACAAATTGGGTATACGAAACATGTGGTGTTCGTTTGACTCGTACTATGATGGAAGATAATAAGTAAATAGGTTTTTCCAACGAGTGGTGCTATTGGCACACCCCCTACTGATCTACTGATCTTTTACTTATTTTTTTAACTTAATAAATCCCATCTCTAATATTTCTATTTATCTCAGATCTCTTTTATCTCTGATCTAGTCTTTCTCTCACCTCCATGAACGAATTTTTTTTTCATCTTATTTCTTTTTTAGTGTTTTTTTTTTTTTTAACATTAAACTTTTTAGAAAATGCCAGAAAAGTCACAAGACGAAGAACAAGCAAACAACACTAAGAAAAGAGTAAAGAACAGAGCAACCCAAGACAAAACACACAGAGAGAAAAAAACAAAACAGCCCACAAACAAAACGAAACAAGAAGCAAAGAATAAGTATTTGTTTTGGTTATCATTATTTCACTTTTAGATTCTAAAAGAGTAATGAGATTAAATAATAATCAATATCTCATTTGTCTACTACATATCAGGTGTTTGATTTATTGTTTAAATAGGATCCAGTACAAGTATTTTTAAGGTTTAAGATTTATGAAATAAAAAAATTCAAGAAAATGATTAAAAAAATGCTGTTTTTTTTTTTTTTAATTTTAATATTTTTAATTTTTTTTTTTTTTTTTTACATAAAGAAATGTGGGGTTTTATTAGATTTACTTTATAGAATATTTTTCGATTCAATTATATGTCTCTTTTAGTAATTTTGATAAAGGAAAAAAAAAATACTAAATAATTTAAAAAGTGGGGCATAAATAGATTAGTAGGAGGTGTGCCAATAACATCACTCTTTTCCAACAGGCAAGAGTTGTTTAAATCGTGTAGGGTTTTATAAAATATTTTATGTTGTCAGTTTAGTGTAGGTGCATTGTATGATTTTATTATATTATTTGTTTTATTTTTTATTTTATAACATGGTGCATTGTATGATTTGGCAAAGTTGTACATGAGTATAAAGCTATATCATCAATTTAGATATTTCATTCAATTACAAAATATCATGTTGACTCTGGTTGGGACGCCATGTCGAGATGGTCAAATACAAGTTGAACTACTCACCTCTACTTAATTGTCAAATCAATCAGTATTATTAGGTTGCACCATGGAACGAGATCATGGAAATTGAACCTGGAAAATAGGGTGGGTAAAGCAGACGCAATGATGGTAACCATTAGAGTCGATTCTAAGGGTGGGTAGGCCGACATGGGTTTGGCTCAATGAATCAAATATTTAATTGATGCGACACTTAAAATGGGTACAAGTCAGACGTCAAACTCGAATGGGTTATTCCATAGATTTACTAAATCGTCCATTGTAATCTATGAAGGTTGACTTTACACATCTTGTTCGATGGCAAACGTTAATGTTGATATGAAAGTTGAAATAAAGCCTAGTGTAAAGGGTTGTACAACAGACATTATAAACCATCATCTCAAACCCTAAAAAACGGTGCAACTTCCACATGATATTTTATTTTTACATCTCAAACCTGTTGGACCATCTAAGATGTTATTAAATATGGGTCAAACTGTATATAAGTAAAACTTTAGGGATTAATTATTAAACAGAAATGATTTGGTTTGAAGGAATTGGAGAGAAAGGAAAGGAAATGATTTGAAGGGTTTTCTAATTTGTTGTTTGGATGGTTCAATTAGAGGAAAAGGAAAGGAAAGGAAATGAGTCTTTATATTTTAAACACTTTGGTTTCCATCCAAATTTGGGAGAAAATGGAGGGAAATGAAAGGAAAGCAATTCCACCATTAATAATTTTTTTAAAATCCCAAAAGTAACCCTATATATTCTTTGTATTCATATTGTTAAAATAAGGATATTTTTGTAAATAAAATAAAACCACTATCCTTTCCTTTCCTTTCCTCACTATCATTTCCTTTCCTTACAATTTCTTTCCATCAAACCAAACATAGTGTTAATGAAGGTTTAATTAAGTGCATACTATTTACGTCTGGTTGGAGACCATTTCCTGTTCTATGTTATGTTGGTTAATTGATGTATTTTGGCTATCAGTTTCAAATGCCAACCCTTTAACAAACTTTCCGACTAACTGCAACTCCTAAAACATGGAGTGAGATTCTTTTGTATTTTGACGAAATTCTTTTTTATTTTAATGAATTTGAAACGGCTATAGATAATAATTAACGTATATTATCCTCCAAGAGTTGTTCGACTAGTTTGATAACTCTAGTGAAATTTGAATACACACTAAATACTTTTACCAATTTGCATTACAAGGTTAGTTTCATTTTTTTAAACATAGTGAAAGCCTTGACAAGGGACATTACTTGTCTAGATTTTACAACACACATAATCGATAGATGATTACACAGACAAACGAGGTATGACTGGAACTTTTGACCATGGGTTACCTAATCCAAATACAATACAACAGCCGGTTTTGAAAACTGAAAACAAATGGCAACATCAAAACTAATATAAAACGCGATTCGTAAGTCCTCAAATGGTTTCTAGGAATAAACAAAACAATCATCACTTGCAAATACATATTTGGTAGCGCCTCGGAGGTGAGTGGCTGAAGGTATTACGTACGCCTTGAAGACAAATGATGATTCTTAAATAGCGTACAACCCTCTTGACGCTGAAGACGGTCGACGATAGACGTCGACTTAGCAGTGTTTGAGGTATTCTTTAGCCTGTAAACATCTCTCTCCAATTCCGTGAGGCAAGATTCAACAACTGTTGTTCGAAAACGGTACTGTGCTTCGTTTCTTTCCATTACTTTATTGTATTCAATTGTAACACCCATGAGCTCTTTCAGAGAGTTGGAGCACCTGCTTACGCAAAAAACCAGTCGATCCAATATGGTTGATTCGTTGTCATCATATGAGTCCAGCTCTACAAACTCAATGTAAGTTTGTGAACGAAACCTGATTCTGAACATAAGTTTTTATAGGAGGGGCACACAGCGCACTCATCGCCGGATATATATATGACATTTTCGCCCTTTAATTTATAATTTATTGGAAATTATTGTAATCGTCGAATAGAAATCAACAATTTGTTATGTATATTACAAAACCATCAATGATGTTATCCAAATATCAACCTAAACCCGTGTCCACATTTCCATGCTTTTAGATGATATTACATATTTACATGTCCATACTTTTATATGTCCATAATTCAGTTATTATGTAATTATTGTTTTACCCTTAAGGCCTTAGCTATATACATAATCCAATGATAAATTTACGGTAATAACATTATTTTGAAATGGAATCTAGTAAATGTCTCGTTGTATTACTTACATTGAAATGAATGAAACTAATATAATAGTAATGTGACATTTTAGATTGTGGTATAATTATCAAAAAAATTTCGCTGAAATTAATCGAGATTTCATATTTGTTAAGTTTTATGTTATAAAAAATCAAATGATATATATACATTTTTGTTTATTGAATAAACTGTAACATATATCTGGGTCTTTTTCGTTACGAGGGGAGGACACGAACCCGATACCTTGTGTTGCAAGTGAAAACGGTTTTATAGTTGGACAAACTTGAAGCTATGTTTTAATAAGTATTAGTATTTGGAATATATGTACGTAACAGAAATTGTAATACAATTATTTTTTTGAATAAACATAAATTATGAAGCGTTATTAATCAAATTCCACATTTGATAGGGACATCTCGGTATGTTCTCAATAGTAGGTGATGTCAATGTTTAATAAAAATGAACAAAATTCGACCCCACCCTTTGATATCCAATCTCGATTGTTTCCTGGGTCCAAAGTACATACAAGAAACCTTCAACATCGGTTCAGTTCACTTCCTGTCTACATTTAAGTACAAACAGTGGTTATCCATTTTAATAGCAAGCCTTTTTAAATAATTATATATGTTTTAATGATATAATTTATATATCAAATAGGTAAAAAGTTTCATGGGGTGTCATAACACTGATAGATGGACGATCATGCGCCTTGATAGAATGAATCCAGAGTCAGCGTATCAAATACTACAAATGGGTTGATGTGATTATAAAAAATACCTGGTTTAGACAGGTCCATAGATAGACACAGTCAATACATAGGTAAAGATGATTTCGCTCAACTCCATAATTTAGGTTTAGCGTTATGTCCTGGAATAGGGTGGTTAATCAAGCTTAGCTTAGACCAACTCGAAAATTTCACATCCAAATGATGAGACTATGTTGGAAATTAAAATAGCATGTTCAGGAAATATGGACCGACACCGAATGTGTTTATATTCCAACGAGATCACTTTTGTCTTGTGGTTAACCTCCCATACATTCACCGAATAGACATCCTCTCCCCCAAAAGAATTCGGAAGTTTTGTTATACTCTAAACTTAACAAACAATACACCAGTAACTTTGAAGCAAAGGTTATCTCGCACTTTAATTTTAGTCCACACCTTAATGAGATCACATCGCTTTGTATGCATTTTGATAAGAGAAATGTCTTTTATTTTATTTTATTTGACAAATTCATCGAATAATATCTCTATATAAGGGGTTGGTAAGTTTTCAAGCACTATAACAAGTATTTTGAATTAAATATATTTCTCCAATTTTTCCGATAGCTTTATATTGAACGTTTTTGGGATACATAGTTCTACTGTAATGAACAATTATAAAATTTGATTTATTGGTATATTTCAATTTACTTATCATCCACACAAAAATGAATATCAAAATTCATATAAATTGATGGGAGTTCATCAAGGTGTGGACGAAACTTGAAGTGAGGGATCCGTTAGTTGAAAGTTACTCTAATACAATGATAAACATTGGATTTAGTTAACGTAGATCCTTCCCTAGAAACAACCTATACAATTAATTTTTGAAAATATTCTTCACATATAAATTTTATATTATAGCTATTGGCTTCTTGCCAATTTGGTGTGACTCTTTAAGAGGAGACCTCACCACCATGGTTCAAAGCCCATGACATGCATGTATATATACATATATTCTTTGTCCCACTTTAAGTGTATGGGTGCCCTCTTCCCATTTGTGGGAGTAGTAATTCGGAGTGTGCTAGTAGACTCTAACTCTCACAAGGTCCCGACAGTTGTCGTACAAAAAAAATATTATAATTTCAATTTAATACAACAACTTTACGGTGATAACACATACGATTATAATTAACTTTGATTATCCATAAATTATTTAAATCATGTAAAACACATGGTTATAATATCATTATAATACCCTTCAATTGTGAACTTTCAATCTACTGTAGTCGATCAATGGTAGCCAATGTTCAAACCTTCATTTACCGATAATTCTTTTACTCTGTAATTACAATTTGGTTAGTACATGTTTATATAAGCACCGTTGGATATGAAAATTTATCGAACTAGATTTCTATAGGTAAATAACTACTGTGCGGAAACTTGGTGGCGCCGGATGTGCGAAACCGAAACCCCGTCCAGCTCATAATACTACATTATATTCTGAATAATTTATTGGAAACATTTATTTCATTTGTATAAATATTTGTTAATTTAATTTGTCGTTTCAATTCAAATAAATATTTATTGATTATTAAATAAATTTATTGCTTTATTCATGCTAAGGATATTTCAATTCAATTAATAACAAATTTATGTAAGAGGAAATTGGGGGAAATTGCACCAAATTTCATTGGTTTTGTTGTAATATCACCAAGTTATTAAGTGTTGTGGAAATACCACCAAAGTATGTTATCTGCCAAAATTGCCCCGTCCGAGTCTCTCCCCAGACTTATTGAGTTAGTCCTAGAAATTTTACAAGAACAAAGGTCATTTGAAAGACCTCTAACAGAGTCGACCGTTTCGACGGAGGTCGTTTTACATCAATGGAGGTATTTGAAAAAAGATAGAAGACAGAGGAAGTAAGTGAGAGAGAGAGAGAGAGAGAGAGAGAGAGAGAATAAGTTAGAGGCAATTTTGGCAGATCATATAATTTGGTGCAATTTCTATAACATTTATTATTTTGGTGACTTTTCCATAAATGACTTTAGAAGGAGTGCCATAACATTTTATAAATATATTTTTATAATATCCTAAAATACAGTAAAGTCATAAATGATTAATTTAATACGATATAACACATTACATCACCTAAAACATGTTTATATTAATAATAATACTATCCAATACAGTATAATACAATCCTATAGAGTCGAATACAATCCAACACGGTGTGCCAAAGTGTTTTGTGAGTGTTTTTTAATTTATTTGCCTTTTTTATTAAACTGTTATGAATATGCAAAGAACAATTATATGAAAAATTATATTAAAATGTAAGTGACAATTTATATATGTAATAAAAATATGAATTATCTATTAATTTTTTTTATAAATATAATACAACACATATATATTTTAGAATAAATTTAATTTATTCTACAACTCTATTCATTTTATTATTTAGTAAAATATCGAGTAATAAAATTCACATCCAAACCTTGTATAATTTAATATGGTGTAAATATGAAATATCACCAAACACATACATTGTATAAAAATAATACAGCTTTATATAAATACAATACAACTCAAACGAATCCAATACAATACAATACAATACAATACACTATAGTTTACAAAACGGAGGTCGTTTTGCTCTCAATTGTAATTAACAAATCTTGTCCTCATTAGACATTTGATTATATAATTGTTATTTCATATGTGGCATTATATAACTGTTATTTATTTCATATGTTGCATCAATATACATAAATGTTTTTGCTATATGGAGGCACGATGTCACTGTGCATTGAGTGGTCACATCAAGGTAATACAAGCACTGTTTTTAATGTGCCTAGATAATTGTGTAATCCACTTGTCCAATGCATTCATGCCATGTGGTATGGAAACCAATGAAATGAGTTCTCCATGTAACATGGCATGCACGTATTGGTTAGGGTGCATGCAATATTTTTCCTGTCGGTTAGGTGGTTGTTTAGTGTTTTTTGACGGTAATATTTATATATAATCAACTAGTACAATTTATAGTTTATAGTGGTAAATATAGCCTGATGTTGCCTTCAGTCAACTCAATGCCCATACGATGTGCGTCTTCTTCCAGGGGCCAGTCGTCTCCTTTATGGTTTTCCTACAGGACAAGGGATCTATGTGACCAAAGCAATTGCATAAGCTATATTCCTCTTGGGGAATGTCGAAATGGCAACCGTATGTCGACGAGACGGTACAATGTAATTTTGTTATTACATTTTTTTTTGTTTTACCAATCAATTAAATTGTTATATAATGGTTTCAATTTGTTACAAATTTAGAGGCAAAAGTATATATTTTAGATGGCATTTGAAACTACGCTCCCATCGAGAGGCGATTGATTTGAATGATATTTCCCCAAATAATTTATGGGCAGTGTGGTGCCGTATAACTATAAATTGTTAAAATAATCAGTTATCTGTAATCTTGCAGGTAACAAAATTATGTTCTGTGGATGAGATGTTGATATTTCTGAGTAGGAATTTAGAGCAGCCTGCTCTGATTGATATTCTCCAAGAATAAAGGGACCATCAGCAAGCTAGTTGAAAAGGCTAAGCAGCTAGAACGTAGGTGCAAGTAGAATTGCTACGATATCCTTAAGATGGGGAGATAATTGTCATTCAGTTGATGATGGTGCTCATCACATAACAATTTTGTAAAATTACTCACATTCATTTCCTAGTTTAATGATAATTTTAATGATGCATCTGAAGGAAAACCCTGGTCCAAATTTGTAAAGGTTTCTTTTGAACCATTTAACCCAAAATATTTGTACTAATGTTTATATTTGCCTGTATACAGGTGTGGTGTTTACTACCTTTTGGATATCGTCCATTGCCATATCGTGTAATATTCTATATTATTCCTCATCGTGTCATCATCAATAGTATTCCTTATCGTGTGGGAGTAATTGAAAATTTAGTCTGTTTTCAATATGCAATTTCCATTATTGTAAGTGCACTTGTGGTCGTTATAATATTACATAAACGTCTTGTTTAATTTATTATTATCTCGAAAAAATTAAATTATCTTAGAGTCATGGTAAACAACTACAATTTAGGCCTACATCCTAGTCAAATGATGTGGCATGGAACGAAGGTCATTTGATGCACAATTCCATACTTTTCCATTCCACTATACTAACTGGATGCACTTAATCAAGTAAAAATAATTACTTACTAAAAATGTAGAATAATTACCTTATATCATGTAATGGTGTTTCCCCTTGTAGATACCTATCAAATAATCAATTCAGTAATCTTCAATGCAGTTCGGTTCCCTATTTCCAATGACTAAAGAGATAATATATCACTGTTTGTGCACCTAATTGAAAAAAACTGATATTGACGTTTGTACTTGATGGATGTGCCGTCCAGTCCATCGTCAGAATCATTACAACTGTGCTTTGAATAGTCACATCAAGGAATAGTTCGGATTGTTTTACACCTATGGGTGCATTGAGTTTAAACATCTTTGGAATTATCTTATATATTTAATGACAGTTGACTTATGGATAATATTTAGTAATTTACCGGTTTAATTTTAAATATAATATGTGGAATTATAGCCTACATGCATATCGAAAATGGTCTGACTTTAATACTGGTTTTTTATTTTATTTTTAATTATCGAGAATAAATCCAAACTATCCAATTCATGGATGAGTGGGAATAGATCAAATAATATACGTGTGGGATATTAATAAATGTCTTGAAAACTATGCAAACCCATATTCCTAGACAAATCACTGTTCTAATCATGATAGAAATGTATCTTATATATTTAAACTAGCAAGAAATTTATTTTGGTTTTAAATTTTGGTTATGTAATGTATTAGTATGTATGAATTAATGTGTGGCTCTCTCTCCCCATTTGTGGGAGTTGCAGTTCGGGCTGTGCTTGTTGAGCGTAATCTTACTGGTCCAGACAGTTGTTGTATAATAATAATAAAAAAAAAATATATATATATATATATATTATGATTTCTGATAGAATGTTGGAAGTATAGAACTATATATATTTTTTTATTGAGAATTTTGATTATAAAATATTTAATCTATTACTCTATCAAATACTCAATTAAAAAAATTATATTCAACCTTATCTATGTTATAATTTATAATCAACTCATAACTATGCAATCATATTGTTGAAATAAGATTCATTTCTTGTATAATTATGACTTTATATGTAAATATACATCTTCTTACAATTTTATAATACAATATCCACCGATATCGATAGTGTCCCCGAAATATCCGTAAATTAAAAAGTCAGATATCGATACCGATACCGATATTTTATTCTTTGTGAACACCTTCGAACGGTAATGTCTTCATTGCAATTTTAAATATCAAAACCAAGGTCATAAAATTGCAATTGTATCAAAAATTCAAAACTAACGACCATACTATGGCGACCGTACGTCAAGTGGATAGTAAAGGGGATAATGATAAATTTTACCGTCTTCTCAAAGCCATGTCGACACACACCTAGAAAATGGAAAAACTTAGAGATGTCATGAGAAAATGTACACACACAGGTCTGGCGGGGAGGCACCGAGTTTATGGCGATTGTCCGATGGACATAGATTCGTTACAAATACAATTCTTCAAACTCATTGAAGAGGCACATCGACTTTCAGCCCAGCTCGATGAACACTTTGGTTATCCTGCAGGGCTGTCATCCCCTCAATGATCTGTGCACATATTAGTTTTTTAGCTTTCATCCAGATGTTTTGTTTTAATGTCTTCAAGTTTTAACGAAGGGGTTTGTTTGAACTCTCCTTTCAATAGGAGAGTTACAGGCTGTACAACAGCCATTGTAGTGCTTCTTCTTTGTGTTAATGTATCAATCTTTCTTAATATATATATATATATATATATATATATTCATTTTAAGATAATTCCATAAATTAAACGAAATCAAAATTCAAACAACTTTCAAACGTTTTAATCAAATCAAACCTGAGGACAGATTAAATAATGGATTATCTAGAGTAGGAGAAGATATCAACTATGAAGATAGGTATGACTATGCGATGTGACAAGGGTATTCCTTTTCTTCAGACTTATACCAAATGAACCACTATTCATCCCTGCATCATTCATTGTTCATCCATGCCTCCATGCCATATATACATTGGGAGAATAAAAATATATTTTAAAGTGAGTCTATTTTTGCTCAACCCCTTGAAGGGGTATCCATTACGGATTACCCCTCTCCCCAACACTTGACATGTGTTAAGAGGGGTATTTTTGTCTAAACACATGACAGTTTTTGAACAAAAATACCTCTCCCTTGTCACATGTCAAAAGTAATCAAGTACCATTCAAGTTTTTCTCCCATGGGGAGTACTAAATTCACTCTCTCAACACACTCTTTATTCTTGTGTTGATATGTGAACAACATTTATTGTTTTACATTACTAAACTGACAATATTTTAACCTTCTTTAATGTTTATACCTGTAATCCCGAATCCAATTTCCATTACTTCCATTGCTCCCCTACCTATCCCGTTACTAGTATCAAGTACCAACGTTCATCTACGTCCTCATTTTTATTTATTTATTATTTTTTATTTTTATTTATTTACAATAACTGCCAAGACCTTGCAAGAGTTAGGCTCTATTAGCAGAGCTAGTATTACTGCTCCTACAAATGGGAAGTGGGCACCCACACTTAAGGTGGGACAATGAATACATGCATGCCATGGGCTTTGAATTATAGTGGTGAAGTCTTCTCTTAGAGAGTTACACCACATTGGCAAGATGCCATTTGCTCAACGTCCTCATTTATTGAAAAAACACTTTATTCATAACATAAGAGTACCCTTAATCAATGATATTAATTAAATAAATAAGAAGTATTTAGTTCCTAATATTTTATTTTTGGACAATGCTTGTGTACTGACTGTTTAGTAAACCATGTACTGACCACACTAATGGGAGTTGACACGTGGCCTATTTTAAAAGAATGTAAAGAGATAAACGTAAAAAGTGAAAGAAAAATGCCACGTGCCAACACCCCATTGGTGGGTCAGTATCTTGGGTACTGATTGGCCAGTACCCATGCTTTTTCCTTTTTTTTTTTTTGAGTGGTGCTATTGGCACACCTCCTACCAATCTATTTATACCCCACTTTTTAAAATTTTGATATAATTAAATAAAATTTAATGTTTTTATTAATTGTTTTGATTTATTTCCAAAACAACCCAATTTACCTTTTTTTTTCAAACTTAGTTCACCCCATCTCTGATCTCTGTATACATCTCTCTCTTACCTCCATTGAATGATTTATTTCTTCTTCTTCTTATTATTAATTTTTTTTTTGGAGTTATTTTTCTTCTTATTTCATGGTAGAAAAGAAAAAAAAAAAATAACAACGTTGTTTCAACACAACAATAGCTTAATATCATTCTAAAGAACAATTTTTCCATATGTTTGATATCTTTCTGAGATTATTTCATAATATTTTTGTATGTGTGTAAGAAGAAAAATTTAGGGTTTAAGAGTTAAGAAATTAAAAAAAAAAACGGATTACAAGAACATTTTTTTTTTTGAAAAGGAATGTTGGGTTTTAATAGATTTACTTTGTAGAAGATTTTTTTTCTTAAATTGTATGTCCCTTTAAGTAATTTTGATAAAGGGAAAAAAAAATACTATATAATTAAAAAAGTGGGGTACAAATAAATAGGTGGGGGATGCCAATAGTACCACTTTTTTTATTTTTTATTTTTTATTTTTTATAATTTTATAAAATAATACCTTTTCACTTTTGTTTTCAACTAGTCAGTATCAGTGCTTTGCACGTGGACGAACATATTTCAAAAAACAAATATATGAACAATCAATTAATAAACGAGATATTGATGGAGTTATGGCCGGTGGTCATGTTTTTAGCCATGGAAGTTCAAGACAAAATATTTGGATTTTGATAGGATTTGTTTATGACAGACAGATATTTACATATTTTCTAACTTTATGGAATTTGAATATTTCTTCTTGGTGTGAAGAAATATTTGAGGTGTCCACCGTAATATATATGGGTGGGGCAATATTGTATATTAGTCCATTGAACACAGAACGGACACCGTGTGGAATCAAAATTATCTAAAAGCAAACCTTTGATTTTTAATAAATGTAATCTTTTACACAAAATTGGAATGTGTTTTATTTATTTGGTTTGGGGAATACAGAATGAATTTAAATAATTATTACTTTAAAGAATACCAACAACTCTTCACATCAATCTTTTCGATTCTCACACCAATCTATTTATCTCTTCATAACACTAAAAATTGTTTCATTAAAGCTTAATTAAAATGAATTTAAATATAAGTAAATGCAAACTTTTTCGATTCACAAAACACACATTGACTTCACTTCTCAAAAGGATAACACAAAAGAGGGTTGTTTAATTAATTAAAACATAATTGAGATGAATTTATCCAACATAACTAAATAACGATCAAACCTTCTCATAATAATAATAATAATAATAATAATAATAATATTAATAAATGATCAATTGGAATTGAGTAGCCACACGTTCCTATTGAGATAATGAGAATATCAATGCTTTGGGAGAAAAAGTGCTTATTAATGCTAATTGATTGTTTTTTATATATTTTTTCTTTTTAATATTTATTTATTTATTTATTATGATTATAATATTTATAGATATATAGATAGATATTGGCCTTTCACCCGTTAAATAGTCTGTTTCCCTCTTCCCAATCACCCTTGAAATAGTCTCTTCCTAACTCACACCTTCCTTATATCGCTCCCCCTGTGTTTATTATAAATCCGCCTTCAATCTCCTGTTTCCATTCTTCAAACCCAACAGTTTTATTTGCTACTCACACATGCTTGCTTCCCTCGTAATATATAATGTTTGCTTCTATGCAACATTTCTTCCCAATTGACACCCTCCCTATATACCTCCACCCATATTTTATTTTTGGTTGCTGTTTAGATTGTTTGTTTTACCCTCGAATATCGAGTTAGGTTTCTGAGGTTAGCCAGTTTATGGAGCAGAAATTATCGTTGGAGGAGACTGCGGTTCCTATTTCTTCGAAAGGAAAAAACCTCCGGGGAGGCCAGGTTATGAAAGAATGGGCAAAAAATGCTTATTCAAGGCAAACCACTTTCTTGTTCAAGTGGCGAACAGAGACCTCCATCACTATGATGTTCGGTGGATGAGACATTGGTATTTCTGATGAAAGCCCTAGTTGACGATGTGGTCAATTACGTAAGAAGACCGACAAAAGGTTTGAACATACCATTTATAGAGGAAATAAAAGCTGGAGTTTTAAAAAACAAGCATTTAGCGTCGGCGAATAGCAAACTTCAGCACTATACGTATTACCTTGTTAGACACAGTAATTCAAACTTTTGTTTAGGAAGCACGAAGGAATCCTGACTCCAATGACGAATTTAATACACAAGGTAGTATTATTATGATGTCAGTATGTGGATTGAAGAATTTCACCGTGGATTGAAGAATTTCACTAGTCTCACCATTGATATGATGAATTTAATACACAAGGTAGTATCATTATTATGTTAGTACGTGGATTGAAGTTCACCAATCTCACCATTGATATGTTACCACTGGTATACTTTGTTGTTAACATATATGTAAGGTATTAGATTATTATTAAGTTTACTGGAGTGGATTTATATGATTAAACCAAAAATAAACCCGAAACAAGATGACCTTAATTTTGGTGTAATCTGTACATATGTTTTGTTTTTTTGTTTTTTTTTTTTTTTTTCCAGTATTCTTGAATATTACAATTTACACATGTATTGACAATGGGCAATTTTTATTATTACAGTCGTGGGCATCATGCATTACCTTCGTGTATTGTTTACTGTACTTTGCACATATCGTGTTTGCACGCTATTACAAATACCCCTTTTATTTTATTGCACCATGCCGCCATTCAATTACAATTTTCAAAGATGTCATCATAACCTCTATCCTATTTTGACAGGTCCAAATCTGCAAAATCTTTTGAATGTACTCTGAAATCAAGCAATCCTTTATCCCTTTTCGTTGAGGGATATTATTATTTTTCCCCAAGTAGTTTGCCATATTCTCAGTTTGCCCCCTCTAGTTTTAGAAATGTCCGGTCTTCCCCTTTAAAACCAAAAAATTAAAAGTTTTGCCCCATCCATCCGTTTTTCCATTAAAAATCACGTTGAACATTACAATTGAAAACGAAAAGACAACTTTACCCCTAATCAATTACCCTCGAATCCTAAAATATTGGCTGTTTTATCTCCTTAGGTTTTCTTACGAAATTTACCCAACTCAATATTTAACACATGCAGTGTAACATGAACCGTCTAATAAATCATTGCAAGATGTGCACAACAAATAAGACAATATCGTTTCACAATAGAGTAAACCTTAATTATATTGGAGCCAACCCTGTCCATGTGACATAGACATTACATATAAAAATTTTATGATTAGGTTCGAACCATGTGTTCAATTCGGTTTCACGTTCCACATCAATCATTTTGTTTCGTTCAATCGCAATGGCCGATCGACTAATATCCTACTGCTTTGTTTTAATCTTTATATGTTCATGTCTTCTGGCTAGGGGTTAACATGTTTATCTAATTTGCTGCTGACAGAACTTATTGATTTTGCCTGTTTCTTCACCATAATGACGTTTGATGTGATGTGCCAATGGGATTTTGACAACCCAAAAACCAATGGGCACGCTATTGTGGGGAATGCCGGTCCACAAAAAATACTCATTAGATCATCATGTAGCATTGCGAAACAGGAATTGACGGTTAAATCTGTGTTACGCAATATAATTGCATCAGCAAATCCTTATGCTCCTAACACAATATTTTGTTATAATTATTTCCAGTACATTAATACAGTTCATCTATCCCCAAACTGTTCATATGGCCAAATTGTTCATATGGCTTATGCATAACATTTTTTGTCCGATAACGCGATGCGACTATAATTACGACCATCAAGTTATGCACTATTGGGCATGTTCATTTTAATATTATGAATAATATAAGGAATTATGAACTTAATTATGATGATATAGGTTTAATTACATATACAAAATGAGGATTTCAAAACATTAATTTTCCATTAATAAAAATGTATGGATAATAGTTTTACTACATCTTTGGGCACCACATCTGCACAACGTAGCATTATTGGTTTTTTTTAGTATTGAATGTGTTTATGAATAAAGATACTTATATGTATATTCATTAGCTAAAGTCTACATTGCATATTTGCATCCTTCGGGAGTTCGACTAATATTACAAACAGTATTTTGTATTTTTATAGTGGATTGACATTCTAAATTCTAACACAACTTTAAAGTTCAAATACATTCAGAACGCTAACCACAAGGTTGTTTGACGCCATCGTATTTCGGCATGGATAGGAATTTCTAAGACGTACCAGCGGTCAGCCGAGATCGAATATACTCCTTTCTTGATGTGATTTTACAAGTATTCAGTGAATTGGAGGAAGTGCAAACTCAATTTTCTAGGCATTTAAACATAGACGTGGTTTTGTTATGGACAAAATTCATCCAGATAATTGATGACACACCGAGACTAATCACGGAGTTTGAGAGGGAGATGGGTCGTCCTGTAACACCGTCTTATCCTCCCTATTAGGTCATTATAATTGATGTAAACGAACACATGTAGGCTATTTGTCTTTACTCTATCAACTGTTACATATGGAATTTTTGACTAGTGGTTTCAGCTACTGTATATTATGTTGGAAGTTTTTTTTATTTTATTTTATTTTAAATTTATTTTATTTAATTTTTTTAATTTTTAAAAGAGGCCGCCACCTAGAGACATAACAAAGGGCAGCAGCAGGACAAACAAACAACAACAGAAATTAATCAGGCATATCAACCTGCTGATGAAGCGATTTTCGCTGTTAGAAAACCGTCCGTCAAAATAATTTATATAACCTCACAAGCCCTAATTGGTTTGGAAAACACAAGTACGTGGTAAGTGGGGTGTCATCCACAGGGAAACATGATTAGCAAATAGTAGTTATTGATAGAGTAGCATTCATGTAAATAATGATAAGTAAAATAAGGATGTGATAAAAGTGAATTAACACACTAATAAACTAAACTAATAATGCAACCTAGATTAGAGATTTTAAGACCTATTAAAAGTGGAATTTGTGCTTGTGGAAATTATCGAGTAATCGGAGATGAAAAGCAAGACCCGCAATTTTGTGATATATAGATGATGGAAACTAAGGAGTTAACGGATTCAAAAGTGAATACTGGGCATGCAACAAACTCGTAAATAAGCACGTCTATTCAAAGGTAACCGACCTAGGATGTATCGAGTCAGTTATTTATCCCTAAAAAGTAGTCAACCTAGGATGTATAGGGACCACCTATTAGGGATTAATCCGTCGTAAACCACCAACCTAGGATGTATAGTGTTGGTTGTTCGTTCGGATTCAGAAAATGAAGCTTGTCTACCTATCAAAGACTTAACCGATTAAACGTAGCCAATTTAGGATGTGTAGTGTTGACTTCTAATCTTCTCACGAGAGCCAACCTAGGATGTATAGTGTCGGGAACCCGTTCGAGGTTAGATTAAGACCGCAGTTTAAGAGTCGGAATTCATGACGTTCCGTCCATTCATTCGAGCAAGAAACAACTAAATAGGATGTATATCTAGATGCAATACTCACACATAATCCAGAGAGATCTTGCTAAGAGGATGTATCTAAACAAGAAATCAATGATAACCATTCACAACAAGAGTATAACAATGAAAGATATACATGAATATATATAGAATCAAGTTTATGTACAAGCTCAATATCCAACTAACTACTCCATCAACCCCTTAGAGGGTATTTAGCTACTCATTACAACTAGGAAAATAAGAGAAAGGAAAGAGAAAGAACCCTTGGAGAACATCTCCTTCCTTGAAGTTGCTTCAATCTCCTACCTTCCTTGAAGTTGAGTAGAGAATGTAAGTGTGAGAGAGAGAGATTCTAGATCTAGGTTGTGTAAAGAACTAAGTAATAAGCCTTCTTAAATGAATTCTATGACATTCTATTTATATTACATACAAAAATAGGTCACTTAAGCTTCAAAATGAGATCTGGCATGCGTGGAGTGCGGTTGGATTACCCGTACTTCACCCGCACTATAATGATCAGGTGCAAATTCAACTTCCTAGATTGGGCTACAGTGCGGGTGGAGTGCGTTTGATTCCGTAAATCGAAAGAATGGGTGACGCAGTAGATAGTGGGTAGGATTTCAATTCGAAGTCCTTTAACATCAAACAATGGTTGAAAAAGGGTATATAAATAAAGCAAAGGTCAAACAATGATCTGGAAAGCGATGGTGAGATACGAACATCCTTTAAGCACACCTGTGTGTTCGGTATCTAAAAATTATTATTTTGTTTTAAGATTTTTGGAAATTTCTAGATCGACTGTGTATCATGATTTGAAGAAATATTTTCATATTGCACCCTTGGAAGCACGGATACTCTATTTGGTGAAGGTAACTCGTATCTGGTTCAGATATTCACCAGATACTTCAGGATACATAGTCGATACGCCAAATTGCGTATTCGTTGACTTTTTCATAAGTTTGACTAGAGGATACTTAGCGGATACTTGACGGATACTTTTGGGGCAATATTATAATTATTTTAGTATAAAACGTGGTCAAATTTTAATTTCAAAAATTTATGTGTCAAAATGAAATTGTAATGAAAATTTTGTTTTGATTCTATTGACATGGAGAATAATGATGATACATGATTTTGAAAACCTTTCTCTTGATAAACAAGAGTTAGAGGTCGAATTATTTAGATCCTTTAACAATGTGAATAATGATAGTGAAGTTAATTAGGAATTTAGAATATGTTTTATGTATTATTTAGATTTTTTTTTAATGTTATAGCTTATGTTACGTATGTTTTATTTGGATTTTGTAATATGTTACAACTTATGTGACATGTTTTATTTATATCCTGTAATATGTTACATTGTTATGACTTATGTAGATATGTTACATGTTTTATTTGGATTCTAAATATGTTTTGATTTTGAATGAATTATCAAATATGTTTTCAGATAATTTTTATTTAAATATAAATATATATTATTTTAATTGACGTATTCTGCCGTATCCGTATCCTAGTTTTTGAAGATTTACCGTATCCCCGTATCGTGCCATATCCGTATCCCGTATCTGTATCCGTGCTACATAGATTGCACCAAACATGGGAATCAATATAATTAATCCAATCGACTCCAATCCAATCTCTTAAAAATATTCCAATCCTATCCCGCTTATAAAACTCAACCTAGTTGTGTAACTGATGTAGCTACAGATGACATGGGTGCATCGACGCATCAAAATTATAAGTGTCCATTTGGAAGAGCTTTTCTATTGATTAAAAGAGGTAAGCCCATTAAAAAAAGCTCATTTCAATCATTTTTTGTATCGTTTGGATGTCACTCAGTAGAGCTTTTGGATGATTAAAAAAGCTGTTTTACGTTAAGCCGTTAACTTGAGGAAGCCCAAATTTAAAGATTTTCCAAGTAGATCTTTTAGAGTTTTTTTAAATAACACTAAAATGTCTAATATAATATTTGTTAAGAGTATTTTGGTGATTCTTTAATTGAAAAAGATATTTTTTAATTGAGAATCAAACGACCACAGACTTTCATTTAAAAGCTCTACCTTTAAAAGATATACTTCTAAAGATCTATTGCAAAAAGATCTACTTAAAAAACTCTCTCAATTGTACTATAAATGACAAACCAAATAAGAATAGAATAACGTGTTATTCCAATTATGCCTGTCTTTACATGCGCTATGTGCTAGCCACGTGATGCGTAACCCCGACAGGATATGGATTCCATAAGCAATAAAAGAGAATTCAGGGGGTTTTAAAAGAAAAGGATATGGGGCAACATGTGAATTTGCGTATACTTCAGGTGTATCGGTTCTTATTATTCCGACTAGAAGTTGGGATTACCTTTAAAGTAATACATGAGCAAAAGGAAATCATTCTTCATTATACGACACGAGATTGTATGGATATCAAGTATCGAGCGTGAAGTTAGTTAACGATCAGATCAAAAAGTACCTTCTCAATGTAATACATGAATATGATATGAAAATGAACATTGAGGTATATACGATCAGATTGAAATAAACATTCAGTTTATACACGATTAAATAATTACTCATTCCTAATATTTTAATACTATAACTAATAATGGGTTGGATAACCTATGCAGTACTAACCCTAACGTCCAAAAGCTCTAATGTGACCAGTGAGACACACATCGTAATTCGTAACCCTAAAAGCTTGATGTCACTAGTTGGTGGTTTGCGTGAAATATATTTAATTTAAAAACATCCCGTCAATATCTAATCCATATGATTACTGTTTTCCAAAGTTACAGTTGTGTTTTTCCAAGTAATGTAAAAAGCCTGATTCGTAGGACGAGTTGAGTCTTGTAACAGTAAAACTAGGCATTACAATTTTAAAAAATAAATAACACATGTTATGTCATTGGTTGTTTAGTGTTTTCTGACGGTAATATTTATATACAATAAACTAGTACAGCTTATAGTTTATAGTTTATAGTGGTAAATATAGCCTGATGTTGCCTTCAGTCAACTCTATGCCCATACGAATAAGTATTGAAAATGGATTATTGAACAATTTTGCATCTCAATTACCATGTTCAACTTACACTCAGTATATATTGAATATCATTATTCTTTAAAAAAAAAATTGGAATAGTCCTATGTTGTTTATAAATTAAACGCCTTACTACACCTTTAGAACCACGTGCATGCATTATATGTACACATCGATGCCTTGAATTATTTAATTTATTTTCAAACTTTATGCATTAAAATGATTAAAAATTCTTCTTTCTCTTTGAATTGAAAATTTATCTTTAGGATAAGTATCCGATACTTCATCCATTAACATTTTCATAAGTTTGAGCTTTGGATACTTGGGGGATACATATAAAATAGAGTTGTAATTGTTAGGAACGTTTACGTTTACGTTTTCATTTTTTTTTAACCCAGATATCAGCAGTCTAACAAAAAATATAAAAAATATATAAAAATATATAAAAAGTAAACGTTGAGACAAAAGTTGAAAACACACACGGGGAATAGTATATATATATAAGTTGCATAGATCATAGATGGTGGGATATCCACACACACAACATAAAGAAAAGCAATACTGGAAGTAACGAACAAGCCAAAGTATGTAGTGGTTATTTTATTAATAGTAATGCCCCACTGCCTCTTTAGCCTTATTGGGATCAACCTCTTCCCATTTTCCTTCCGAGAAAACTTTTTTCGCGTATGCCCTTATGAGGCTGAAGCCAGCAATATGACCGGCCTTATATCCTTGATTAACAGTTGATATCTTGGCCTTTTCAATACTGGACTTAGATTTTTCCTCTAACTTCTGAATCCGTTCCTCCATGAGTCAGATTTTATCCACAACTTCCATGCTATCCTCATGTGGTAAGGAGGAAGCAGTTTTCTTTTGGGATTTCCGACCTTCATCCATCTATAATAAATAGCAATTAATTTATTATTTACTTTTAAATGTTCATGTAAGTTTCGACAGAGATAGAAAGAGAGAGAGATATATAGCAATGATCATTATCATTCCAATCTATATAAGACAATGACCATCTCTCATGACAAACTTTGATAGAGAAATTGAAGGACTGGCTATAGTCTATTTTGAGAAATATAAAGCACTGAAACTTACAATTGGTGGCGGTGGCGACGGCGTAGGTGGTGTGAAGAATAACTTGATATCTTAGAATAGAGAAACGAGAACAATGGAACTCAACAAAGAGGTACGAGACATATATATATGTATATAATGTAATATACTAAAAAATTTAAAAAACAGAACCGGTTCGACTGGATTTTTAGTATTAATTGTAAATTTGTAATAGGGATATCATTAATGCAAGTCCGTTGGTGAAGTTTATAATGATACAACGTGATGGTTGCTCGATGCGGTGTTTTAAATCACTGCATACTTGCCAAAAGCCTTCAGCCAATCAGGCCCCTCGAATCAATAGATAAAGAAACCTCTCATCTTACCATAGTAGGAATGATGTGGATTTTATTTTTCCGAGAAGAAGCATGTAATGGAGGGGCACACTTTACCTTGGAAAAACAATTGAAAAGGGGAATCATTGCAATGATAAATGGGTGCATTCCATGTGGTTTCGAAGGGATATGAACACATGTCATGTAAATGCTCACACCATTGAAAGGGGGTGAATATAAGTGAATTCAGTTGAAATGTGTCCATTTAGTGTTGATATAATTAAGGGATCAAGATCCTTTCCTTGTCTTGTTTTTCCTTGACTTTTCATAATCTAATGACACTTAAGCAAAATAAAAATACATGGTCACTTTTTTCTCTCTCATGCAACTTGATATTTTAATTATGAATTTGGATCTTTTGCTGAGCTGATTTTTGTCTTTTCCTAAATAGATCTGTTAACATATATAATCAATAGATATCATTTATTTCTTTTATTTATTTCATTTAAATACAAAGTCCTATTCTCAAGTGTTTTAGATTAGAAAAAATATCAGCATAACAGAGGATCCTGATCCTTTAATTATAATTGAAAAATGCCAACGAAATACAAGGACCAAGGAGAGGATCGTGATCCAAAATTAAGACCATCTCCAATGCATATGACAATTCTAATGCCAAATTTGACACGAAATATAGTAAAATGTTGTATTTGGCACATCATTTTAACATTGTACTCCAATGCAAAAATCTTTTTGATATGCTATTTTTATTTTTTAATTATTTAAAATTATAAAAGTTAACAAATAGAACCAATGCATTCAATGAATGCATATTGAATGCATTGAATATATTTTTAAAATTATTTCAATCTTAATTTTTCCTACCAAATTTGTTAAATTCTTATTATTTAAAATTAAAAAGTCAACAAATACGACCACATTTATTACTGTGCCAAATTTGTTATATGCTATACACTGTGCCAAATTTGGCACAATTTTTAGCATATACCAAATTTGGCACAACTTTTAGCATATACTAAATTTGTCATAGCTTTTAGCATTGCACTTGAGTATACTTTTTTTCCTTTGTACTAGATTATAGCATTGGCATAGTGGTGTGAGAAGTAAATGTGTGTTTTGTGAAACGAAAAGGTATGGTTCATTTATTAGTTTTTTTTTTAATTCAATTTCACAATGGTTTAATTAAACAATTTTTTGGTGTTACGAAGAAATAAATAGAGTGGTGTGAGAATCGAAAAGCTTGCTCTGAAGAGTTTTTTTTTTTTTTTTTAACCAAACGACCTTTCATTCGTTAAAATATAAAATTCTATCAACAGCAGTGAGAGTATACAATCATATGAATCCAATATGAATCTCTCTACTACTATCTCTCTCTACCACCACAAAGAACACCAACACTGATATTGAATTTTTTTCTTCATAAAACCCGGAAACAAAAACAGGAACATAGAAATCATTAATCAAATCCCTAAGAGAAAACAACCCCATTTTAGATTCAGTCCACAATGACTCAGACAAATAAAAAATTAAAGTATAAACATGTCCAAAAGTAAAAATAGCATAAAATAAAACTATGGAGGAAGGTAGATGGTATTTTTTTTTATGTCAAAGTGACATTTTTTCAGTTGTTTTCTAACGGCCACTGGCATTTGGAGACTCCCTAGCGAAATGTCCAGATCCACCAAAGTTGTAGCAGTTGCCGCCTCCACCGCCACAATATGTTCTGTGGATGAGACATTGATATTTTTGAAGGAAGTCACAAAATATCTTCTTTGACAGCAAGAGTATGGTGAACAAGTCTATAAAACTTGTATCAAAACCCTGTTGGAGAAGAACGATAATCCGAGAGGCAAATTCATAGTACCTGAGTTATGGTATGACCGGACAAATAAGAGGGTGAGAAAAATGGACGACGCAGCCACAAGATCTTCTGATCCAGTCTGTTAGGTCCTTGAGAATGCTGTTGTCTTTTACAATCTGGTTTGTATGTGATATGAATCTCACCAAGAGCAGTGAGACCCGAAACCAATATATGGACTTAAAGGATCGTTTTCTAAATTCAAGTTTATAAAAAAAACAAAGAAAATAAAGGACCGCGACCCGTTATCTATAAAGAGATAAGAAGAAACAGTATAAAAAAGGTTGTAGACTCCACACTCAAGAAGAGAAGAAGGTGAGTGATAAGTCAAAGTTTGAACGCCACAAGGTAGAACCTTGATAAGTTCATAGTTCAATGAAGAACAAAGAGAAAACGTTCTCTCAAATAATTATTTCATTCCAAAGTCTTATCAATAATACATCAATGAGTCCCTTAAATATTAAAAATATATAAACCCTAGAAAGAAATATAAATGAAATAAAATATTCGGCAATTAATGCCTTACAATCAGGAAAATAAATGTAAACAAATTTAGGAAATAAATAAAGACTAAAACTAACAACTAGTTGATTTGCTCCTTATTTGGAAAGTTTTATTTGGGAAAAAAATTTAGCCTTTCAATTGGGAAACAAATCGACTATTTATTTGTAAAATAAATAAAACAGGAAATATCCTAAAATTCGGACTCATCCAAACCCTAGTTTGTCCCTCATGCGTAACAAAATAGATGGCCGAATTTGGGTCTATTTTGATTTGTTTTGGAGGATAGAGTCTTCATAATATCTGTAGAGATCGTCATGGGCTTTCCAAAAACATATTATAATAGACAATCCGACTTCAGATGCTCTTTGTAGAGGCTCACGAAGTTCAGTACGGATTTGGTCTTCATATGGGCCGAACTTGGACTTCAGCAACTCAGAATCAGCCCCTATTAAATGCTTATTTGATCCTATTAGCCCTTGTAATTGGCCTAACTGGAACAAGCAATGGATCATTTGATGATGCTTCTTGATTCTCATCAGTATGCGTCTCCGGTTTATTATTTTATTTTTGTTTTGTTCAGTTAAAGGTTATCAAAGTATGTTCTGTAACAGTAATCATAAAAGTTACAAAGAAATTACCCACGCAGGCACAAAAATTTTATTTTATTTTTTCGATTCGATCCACTTTTAACGATAACCATTATTCCCTAATAAGATCTGCTAGTGTATAATTTAAAATAACGAAAAATAAGTATCTATTATATTTATATAGGAGGAGATCTACGTTACCCTTAAATTTGGAAATGAATAGATGATTTTTTATTGCACCTGTGAGTCAGTTAGTCACCGATTGTAGGTCTCTAAAATCTCCATTAATTTAGAAAATTGTATCTGATGAAACAATGGGTTGTGTAGTGTGGTAATTGAGTGTACTTAATCTTCATTATATTGATGATTGATGGGTCAATAATATTCTAATGACTATGATGTAAATGGATTTTTTGTCATGATGACCATGGGTGGATGCTGATTTTTCTTTATGGTCGATACGTGCATTATATGGGTTTTAATGTTGTTTTGGCATTGGCATAGGCATAGACATATGCATCGGAGATGGTCTTACATTTATTCAAAATGAAATGGTTGGTTGCAGAATATAATTTTGAGTCCATATGGTGACCGCTATGTATTCAATGCACTTATAGACAATATTGCACCACCCCTATATATTAGGGTGGACACCTGAGATATTTCTTCACACAAATTTACATTTTCAAATTCCATATACCTTACAATATCTGTCTTTTCATAAACAAACTCTATCACAAACTGAATTTTTTTTCTTCAACTTCCATGGCTTGCAACGTCACCACCGGGCACAACTCCGTCAGTATGTCATCTATATTAATTAATTGATATCATCTATTTGTTTTATGAGATATGTTCGCCAATGTGCAAAGCACGGGTATTGACCGATTCTTATAATCAAATCATTACTTCATATAATATATAAATAAATAATAAATTAATCAGGAAAACAATATGATGTCACCCTAAATTAATCAGGAAAAAATAATAAGTTTGATGTCACCAATAAACAGGAAATATTGGCCATAAAAATATTAAATTAATAAAATCGTAACTATTTATATATAATTAAATAATCAAAATACATAAAATATTGTTCTTAGATTCTATTTTTATAAATTAGTTTTTGGCCGTGTCTTTTTATCCATTTTGGGATACACTTGGTGATATACCGACTTCCTCTAAGCACACCTGTGTCTCCGGTATCTGAAAACATTATTTTGTTTTAAGGTTTTTGGATTAAGTGTAAGTGTGTATTTTATGATTTCAAGATCTATTTTGTCCAACCCCATGACATCCCAAACACAGTATATAGCACTATTTTCAGTCCAATCCCATATTGTACCAAGGGAAACAATAAAATTAGTTGAATCGAATCAAATCTAATCTCTTAAAAATAGTCCAATCTTATCCCGCTTACCAAACTCAACCTAATTGTGTAATTGATGTGGCTACCGATGACATGGGTGCATCGACACATCAAAATTATAAATGACAAACCAAAGAAGAATATAATAACGTGTTATTCTAATTATGCCCGTCTTTACATGCGTGATGTGCTACCCACGTGATGCGTAACTCCAACGGGATATGGATTCCATAAGCAATAACTGAGAGTTCAGGGGGTTTTAAAAGAAAAGGTCAGGGGGCAACATGCGAATTTGCTTATAATTTAGGGTATCGGTTGTTATTATTCTAACAGGAAGTTGGGATTACCTTTGAGTTAATAGACAAGAAAAAGGTAATCATTCTTTATTATAATACACAAGATTATATGGATATCAAATATCAAGCGTGTAGTTAATACATGATCAGATGAAAAGGAACATTCAATGTAATACACGAATATGATATGAAAATTAACATTGAAGTTAATACACGATCAAATTGAAATAAATAGTAGTTTAATACACGATTGAATAATTACTCATTCGAGATATTTTATTCGTACACATAATAGTTGTTTGTGTACCCTAATCCAGTAACCAATGCGTAGTGCCCATTAACGACCAAAAGCAGTGAAGAGTGAGACACACATCGTAATTCGTAACACTAAAGGCTTGATGTGACCAGTCGGTGCCTAGTGAGAAATATATTTAAAAATGCCCCGTCAATATCTAATCCATAGGTTTACTGTTTTCCAAAGTTGCAGTTGTGTTTTTCCAAGCAATGTAAAAAGCCTGATTCATACGACGAGTTGAGTTTAAAGCCTGCTATGTCATTGGTCAATGCTAGGATTGATTACATTATGGAATAAACGATCATTACATTAAACAGATGACACTTTATATTAGTTAATAAGAAAGAACTCTTCTTCAGCGAATGACTTATTAAATTAGATGAAGCAATTACAACCTTGATCAATTATTTCATCAAAATCCAATAAAATAACACGAGTACAAAACCATATAAAACACGATAACAATAACTGTAAATAAAATCCATTGGTTGATAAGTTTCACTTTTATAGTAATTGAAAATTTATTATATGTAGATCTATTTAAATGATTATATGTAGATGTATATATATATATGTATATAAATATATATATATATATATATATAGATAAATTTTCAAGTCAGTGCATGAAAAGAAAGGGTAACCTATTCGAATCCCTTGAAGCGCGTATGAATACCGGAAGGAAGGGAACCCTACTTTAATCTGTTGATCTGCGTAAAGATACAAGAATAATAGGTTTCGTATTCGTTGATCCTTGCAAAGGTACCGAAAATGGATAAAAAGAGATACTCTCTCTCAAAATTTTATATTAATCAACAAAAAACTAAGATCCCTGTTAGGTAGGTACATTGTCTTTAAATAGGAAAATAAAAACCTAAAAGAAACTTAAAATAACTAGTAAAGCAATAAAATTATCAATTTCCCTATGAAAAAGATGATTGAGATAACAATGAAAATTAAAAATACCGCACTAAAACATTAAAAACCTATATAATAAGGAAATATGATTTGATTTAATAAAATCAAATCATAAAATATTTAACTACCTAATTAAAAGCCCAATAAAAATAAAAATAAAAATAGATATTAATTACAAGACTATTTTTCAAATAAAAATTCTTCAAGAAAATCTCTAATAATATCTCCAGCATGAGAAATTAGTTAAATGGTTCCAGAACATATCCACATATTTGTTCCTCAAAGCAGAAAATAAAATATGTAGTGCAATAAAGAGTTGTAAAGCAATACCTTCATGTTCTGATGCTCTATATGTTGCTGTCAAGTGTGTTGCACAGTGGATGTAATTCGGATTAGAGTGTGACGATAAACGATAAATGTTTGCCTCTATGATTAAAGAAAACACTTTCACCGTACACTAACTTCAGATTGTAAGGATTCCTATATTTTGATTGGCTTATTTAGTGGACAAACCACATATTGGGGCTTGATGTAAGGGTAGCTTAGGTATTTGATGGTTTGTGTTTTGCACAACCAATACCCGCTCAAGACCTCAAGAGAAGAAGCACCAAAAGTATATTCTAGTGTTTTCCTGCTTTGAAGAGATATAGTTGCACACACACACACACACAACTCATGCATATATCTTATTCTTGTATGTTGTGTGTTTTATATGAGTGCATGCATGTTCTTGAACATCTCTTCATGCATGTTGAATTGATTGCATCTTGTTCTATGATAATGCCATGACATGTTAGGTATTATGATGCATTCAATTCCCACACTTGCACTTCATGTTTGTTAGTTTTAAGTGTGGTGTAATTCGTTTCGGTTTGTGTGATCGGAAACGTCCGCGCTTGCACGATGATGTGTATGTCTTAGCACGATGGTTGACCACTTGAAAAGGTCTCATTCTTCTCTTGGATAAGTGGTAGTTTTGGTTTGGTTATTTGGAGTGAAGTTTCTAGTTTCAAAAGATTGGATTTCAATGTTTTAAATGTTTTTCAAAACTGACCTTTGTATGGTCTTGTGACCATAACTTTTTATAAAAAGATTTAAATTGAATTTTGTAAAATTCTGAAAAACTAGACACCTATACTTTCCAACGGTATATTATTCGTAATATTTCATGACCATTTGGATTGGTTTTGAAATCTCCAAAGTGACCACCAAAACAGGGCAACTATGTTGTTGTTCGTTTCTGACCTTTGGTCACTCAATTAACCATAGTGTTTTCTATAGACTTTAAAATGTCATTCCATAATTGGAGTAGAAAGTAGATTTCCATACCTTTTCAACGATATATCATACGAAAGGTTTTGATGTCGTTTAGTCATGTTTTGAGGCGCTTGAAGTTGAAGCTGATGCATTGTCGCGGCCAAACCGCTGTTCACTTGCCCTACGTATAGCGGGCACCTGATTGATTTTTCAATTCGCCCTACACCCGCCTTACAATAGCCCTACGTAGAGTGGTCTGTGCCAAAAATTTTGGAAATTTTCCAAAATGACATAGCTTCAATTGGACATCATATATATATGCCTATTTGACCTTAGGTTGTCTAAATGACTAAAAAAACCCATATTTTTGATTGAGAGAATTTTCAAAGATAGAAATTGACCCAAGAACTCATCTTTGATCATCCAAACCTTTTTCATATGCATAAATCATAATCTAATCATAATCTAAGCATCATTTATGATCATCTAGTATAAGCTAATGCATGGGTCTTCTTCAACACACATGGTATGATATGTTGTACACTATTATCGTACATAATTAATGTTTTTACTTATCAGTTTATCTCATTTATTATTTGTATGTTCTTATAGTAATTTCTACATACAAGATTGAGATTATATGTTGATTGGGTTATTTTGTGATAGCTAGGTTTTATTGTTTATATGCCATATAGCTAATTAATCTCATTGCATGATTGAGATTGTTTTTTGATAGCTAGTATTTCATGATTGATATATACATCTAGCTAATTAATCTCATTAAAATGTTTGAGATTGTTTTTGATAGCTATTGTATCTAGAATTGGTTATCCTCTACATAGCTAAGCTTTATGTCATGTTATATCTAGGATTGAATTTATTGTCATATTATATTCCTAGATAAGCATATAGGGTACCCTAGCTCTATTTACATATTCGGATATCATTGCATATTCACTTAGGGTTTGATCTCTTCAGAGAATTAAGTCTTGATTTAAGATTGCTATTATAGGTCTACAGGTAGTAGTGGTGGGTTATAGGTCGAAAATGGTTGAGGTCAACCTAGGCTTTGAACATCATTACAAGTAGTGATTGTGAGAATTGAGCAATTGAACTAGGTCCACTTTTACAGGCCATAAATGCTATCACAATTAGTGGATTCGAGGTTTGAGTATGGTGCACTTACTAGCCCGTGGTTTTTCCATGTTGAGGGTTTCCACGTAAATATCAAGTGTTATTTAAATTTCACACATATTACACTTGTTGTATTGTATTGACTAGTTGGGGTATTTTCGTAAATTGACTAAACGCAAAAATTTGGTAATAAAAGTTAAAATCTATTCACCCCCCCTCTAGATTAATATTAAACAAATCTTAAATTTGTTTCATTTCAGTTATTCCAATGCCTTATCATCGTAAGTTATGGTAAAAATAAATCGTGATGAGACATTGAAATTTCTGAAGCGAGAGTTCGGTGAATGAAAAAAGTAGGAAATGAAGTGAAGGAAAATAGCATAAATATATAGGACACAGAAGAGCGTTTACTGACTATTTGATCAGCAGACTGGGCCTAAGTCACCGAAGTGCAGACATGGCCACCAAACAACCCTAAAACGGGAGTGAGAGCATCTCCAACAGTCTCCTTTGGAGACCCCTTTGCTTAATTAATGGAGGAGTTTCATTTTTGTAGCTCCAAGAGGTGCCTACGAAATTGTTTTGGTATAGCTCACTGTTCAATGCTGAACCCCTAAATAAAGGGGTGCATTGAATATTTAGTCGTGGATTCAACGCCTATAAGCGGGCTACACGGTTAAAATATAAATATATATAAATTCATTTTAAATTTTAAATTATGCTTTAATTGCTCTGTAATTTTTTTTTTACCAAAGATAAATAGAGTGGTGTGAGAATCGAAAAGATTGATGTGAAGAGTTGTTGGTATTCTCAATTGTTTAATATATAATTAAATGAATAATTATTTAAAATTACACATGGACCTTTAGCCTTGGTGGCTAGAGTTTGTTTGAGACTCTCTCCCACCAAGGTTCGATCCCTAGCTTGGTGTGTATTTAGGGAAGTTGTTCTCTCCATTGTGTGGGTCTTGTCCCACCTAGATGTGGGTGATCTCTTCCCTCTAGTGGGAGTTGCTTTCCAGGCTGCGCATGTAGAGCCTCATCTCGCCGGTCCTGACAGTTGTTTGTAATAATAATAATAAAAAATTAAAATTCATTACGTATTCATCCAAAAAAAATTCAATACAACAAATTCCAATTTTGTGTAAATGGTAAAAAATGGTAACCGATATGTATTCAATGCAGTTATATACAATATTGCACCACCCCTATATATTAGGGTGGACACCTGAGATATTTCTTCACATGAATTTACATTTTGAAATTCCATATGCCTTATAATATCCGTCTTTCATAAACAAACTCTATCACAAACTGCATTTTTTTCTTGAACTTCCATGGATTGCAACGTTACACCGCCCACAACTCTGTCAGTATATCATTTATAAATTAATTAATATCATCTATTTGTTTTATGAAATATGTTCGTCCCTATGCAAAGCACGGGTACTAACTAGTACCTATTAAATCAAAGTGCAACTTACCTCCATGAGGCATAAAAAAAACTACATTATATTGACAACTGACTTAGGGGTAGTTAAGTAATTATACACATTTGACATGGTTAATGTTTGGAGTTAACTGATATTTTTTAATTGGAGGGGAGGCGATTGTGAAAAACTAAAAAAGTTATCTCTAGTCCCTCAGAGATGTTGGTTGCAATTTGCTCATAAATCCCTATATAATCTTCTAGTTTATTCGTGTAAACTTACTAACTTGAGAACTTCAACCGTGTAAGCATTAAAAGGAGGAACTATTTGGAATCCGGTACCTGGAACAACTTCTTTAATCGACGGCGCACCCATTCGTGTCGTTGGTATGGCGTTGTCTGTTTTGATCCTAGATTTGTTTATGATCATATGTTTGTTTGTTTCGATTTCATTATTATCACTGGGTATGTATTGATTGGTAATGGGTTTTGAGTCTGGGTATGGCGTGTTGAACTTTCAAGGAATAATCTTGACCCAATTTGTTTGTTGTTGGAAACAAGTGATATTGTTTTCATTTGCATGTTGGCTGTAAATTAGTAGATTATGTAGGTTGTAAGTGGTTAGGGCTTTTGTTATGTTATTCGTTTCGCCTAACAACGAGATATGAGTATTTTTACAAGTGATTGTGCAATTTGCGACCCATTTGAATGATATAGATTAGTGTGATGCTGATCACATTAGTTCATACTTTGGTTCTGCTTTATTGTGTGTGTTGTTGCTATGTATGGACCTGTTTTTTGTTAGATACTGAACTGTAAAATTTGGTTATGATTTAGTGTTATCGGTAGCGCAAGAAATATGTATAATTGGAGAATTGGTTAGTAAACCTATTCTCCAACCGACAGTCTTGTATGCTGTTATATATTTTGAAAATGTTTGTATGCTAAATTTAAATAACCAGTTGGTTGATAAAAATTGTTCTTTCCAAAAACTATGTAGCCTAATCACTTGTTTCTTTATGGCGAGTACCGGAGCTGATCCCATCAGTACTAATGACGACGTTATTAAAGTCTTACTAGACCAGGTGCATAGGTACATCAAACTAGAAGAGTTTTTTTTCCAGGTTACTTGAAGGGAAGCTTGAGTCAATGTCTTCCTGTGGGTCGTCGCTTGCGTCTAGCGTGGATATGCATAAGATTAGGAAGACGTATATGGTGATAAAGCGGAATGGGAAACGATTTATTAATTACCTAGAGAAGGTGAACATATCGATTTAGCAACCGAGACACACACAAACAAAAGAATGGGAATGGAAAGTTGTAATAGGGAATCTGTTGGGGTGTTATCATATATAGCTAGCATTTGGTAGCATGTTGCAGTAAAGAAAATAGCTTGGATGGCGATTCTTCAATTTGTGGCTGTGTTTCTGTCATCTTTCGATTACACTATATTAACGTATGGTATTGTTTTTTTGTTCCTTAATGAAGTACGGATGATATCATTTAAGTTCTACGAGCTTTGTCTAGTAAACATATAGTAATATAATTGAGTTCATATATATCCTAATGCTGATAGTAAAATGATAATAGCAAATAAAACACTATCCAGATGATGCAATGAATACATAATATTGATATTCAAAAACACAACGATTTATTGATTGCGAGAGATCACCAAATTTTTTTTTATATACAATTTCATCATTACCTCTTGCCTATCTGTACTAATAAAAACCTTCCTCCGATCGAATACTGCAATCCCCGTTCATTGACTTTGAAATTACGAAGCGCTGACGCATAACACTTTGCATTCAAAATTATTACACGGATCTTCGTAAGGTAATCAATACACGAGTTGAAGTTCCCAACGTAATCCAATGGACAGATATTGCTGTGATGTTATGGTAATCTTTTATAATATACGTGTGGGCCGATGCAATCAATCACTTACGACGAGTTATGACGTATCTATAACAAAATTAAAATGTTAATTTTTCCATTTTGGGTTAAATCCTTCAAATAAATACCAATGGATATTAGGAACATAGTCGTTTTCCATCGGGGCATCGACCCACCCCCACACACAACCTTTACCAAAGGATCTTAGCCTAAAAAGGTATATACGTTACCATCATTACCTATATACGGCTATATCCAAAATGCCATATAATTGAAGTGAGACTGCACCCAAACTGTCGTATATGACTTTAACATAATTAAATCATAAACCACTTCTGAAAAAATAAGTATAATAAAATTGAACAATTAAAACCATTACAATTGAATAGGATGGCATGTTGAAAACATTTGTGACCCTGCAACGCAAACTGTAATAGTGAACTCAGTGAATCACCAAAAACTATTACTGAACATCGAATGATTGGATTGGTAGGTTTTGAAAATGTATTATATAGAGGGTGTTTTCATTTCACAGTATAAGTACTATATTGTATTATAAAGAAATAGAGGAACTATTAAGTTCAAATGAATGGTTGGCATAATAACAAAATCAATGGAAGTACTGATGATGTGATTTTAATAGTAGTTGATTGTTCAAAGCAAACTGTAATAATGTACGCAAAACTCAATGAAAGTTGATGCAGGTGCAAAATATTCTAATTTGAATTGGAATAAAATAATTAATTTTTTGAAATTGGTATAAGATTGAAAAAAACCAAACCGATTACTGTTTGTGGAACTAGTATATAAAGGCCATTACTGTATGATATTAGCCAATTTGGTTTAAAGGCCAAGATGTATAATATAGTACTTTTTGATTGTGGAACTAGTACATTATATTAGAAATTCTAGGACGAAAAATCTTTCCCAAGATTGCGTAGAGAACAGGACTAAATCTTGGGTGTAGCAGGATGCACCATGCATCCCCCACCCAGATGTTGCCACGTCAGCAAAATCTTTTAATTTTGCTGACGTGACAACATCAAGGTGGGAGATGCATGGTGCATCGGATGCACCCAAGTTCTTCTCAGGGAACAGAAGGATATTCTGACGGGGAAAATCCAGGTAATGGTTTTTAATGGCGTGACGGAAGATTGCGTTGGGAATAGAAGGATATTCTGACGAATGGAGTGTTGGAGATATAAACAGTCCTTTCACTTTTATCAATGAAATAACTCCATTTCTGAGAAATGAAATATATAAAATCAAATGTAAAGTTATCATGAAATGTACTGTATTTGAACTTATTTGAAAATAAAATGATTTTTTGGTTACCTTGATATATACTGTATTTGAAGTTAATTTAAAATGAAAAGAGCTAATGGCCTTGCAGCGTGATGGCTGGACCCTCCTCTAGGAGCCCTCCACCATCTAAGTTCGAGTGCCAAGGCATGCATATGGATATGCCAATTTTCCTTGGTCCACCTATTGTGTGGATGTTGTCCCACCTTGTGTGGGTGCTGTCCCTCATTCGTGTGGGTGCTCTCTCTCCCCTTCAGTGGGAGCTGCTTTTCGGGCCGTGCTCATTAGCGTATCTATCCTCGCAGGATCACGGCTATTGTAATCCAGTTCCAACTGCTGTAATCCAGCTGTTGTACTCTAGTTGTTGTATTTCCTATCAAAGAAAAATAAAATAAAATGAAAAGATGAGTAAGTTATATAATTTTTGTATTCATTCTAGTTACAATTACAAATACCACAACAATAAAACACTAAACTCTAAGGATTGCACGATTCTCACACCAACCATGGGAACATACTGGCATTGATACAGTGACACATCTTCGTGTAACGTATTTTAATACACAATTATATGAATTATATGAAATGAAGTCAACGTGACGTAAGTTTCTACATTTTAATAAAATGTCAAATAGTAAAACAGTTAACCAAGGCTTAAGAGGCAGGTTTGTAACAAATTTCGATTTATTGTTGTTAACAGGAAAAAAATATAAAACTACAATCAGAAACAAGATTGTGTTATCTTCTTTTTCTTGGGTTCTAATTCTAGTGTTTCTGGGAGATTATCATGTAATAATCTTTCACCAATGTTTTATATTATAACTAAGGGTAAATAGGTAAATTTAATAAATCAATAAAATATTTATCAATTGTTATTAAAAAAAAGAAATCAGTCTCCCGATTTCCTCTCTCCCTATGCCCGACTATCTTCTGTCATCGTCTTGTCGTTCCGTCTCGTCAACTCCAAGTCTAAAACAGAAAGGGAATTTGGAGAATCTAAGGTCTTCGCCGAGGTACATAAACCCAGTTTTTGTGTAGACCGTATTCGATATTTTGATAATAAACTCTGTGTGGACATTGTGGTTTTGGAGTTGGTTGTTATTAGGGTTTGGAAATTGGATTTGACCTAAAACGGGGTGAAATGAAAAGTACATCAATTTCATTATGAAAACCAATAATAATTGGTTATCTTCTGTACTTCAAGTTGTTCATAAAGGAACCTTATATCGATGAAAATTTGGGATTCATGGATTCGAAGATCCATTTATACAAAATTACTGTTTCGAACCTCCACCTACCTGTTATTAAATAAAAAATTCAGTTTTAATTGTAATCCAAGAAGATGAATGGTGGAGACTGGGATCCTACTATTTTTTTTTTTTTTTTTTTGATTTGACAGAAACAAGGGGTTGAGTGGTTATGAGGTGGATGGTGGGGATAATTTTCTAGGTTTTGTATGTATGTAAAAAATGTTTTGTTATAACAAAGTTAATTACTAACCAGGGACGGGGGTAATGCTCAACCCCTTAAATAGGGAGTGACTGGGACAGAATGAATGAGGTCAACGTTATATTTTGGAAGGTTTCAATAGAAAAAAATTGACATGGTGAGAATTTGTATCGTGTAGATAGTACATCCAACGTTGTTGGTTGCATTTTACATGGTAGATTTTACATCGCTTGTCACCGTGTCATCTACAACAACTTTTTAATCGTGTCACATGTGCATTACAGGTTAGTGCTTGTGTTAGGTTATGGTGTGGACCATGTCGTGTCAATATTGCAACACATGTGATGTCGTTTTCCGCTGGGGGGTGTTGGTAGGGTGAGCAAATACGAACTCAATGTTGTTATTTGGTTGTTCTGCAAGGAAATAAGGAATGTTTTGTATACAGCTAAGTTATATCGCTTGGAAGTTGCAATCTACTACAGAATACAATTTTTTGTCCATGTAACATGTGTACAATTTTTTTAAATTGCAAGAGATGAATGGGAAAGGAAGATTGCTCAAGGAATCGTCAAATCGTTTGTAAGGGTTAATTGTTGATTACTTTATAGTAACATAAATGGATATGACGCAACCGCATCTATTGAGTGATTGAGGTATTAATAAAAAATCAGATTAATAAAAAGATTAATGAGACCACTGTGTATCTATGGACCATTTAACGTGTTAGCTTGTGATGTGGACCAAATCGTATAATTATTGCAGCATATGTTATATCGTGTTAGGTTGGAGTAATAGTTGTCATCTTGTTAGATTGTTGTGTTGACAATGTTTTGAAAATGTACATGTTACACACGAGTGCACTGACCAGTGATAATGTGATTAGGTAAGGACATAGGAATTGTGCAAATGGTAAATAATGATTGCTGGTCGGTTATGCTCCTGACTCAATTTGTTTTTGCGTTCGTGAAAACCTTATGTGCCATCCATGCCCGAACCAACGGTACATTCGATACGTGGAATTTCCAAGGTTTTGTCTTTCTTTCTAATATAAATTCAGCAAACTGGCAGATGTAGATGCCGCACTGGATACTGAAAAGTGAAAACATATAAAGAAAGTAGGAAAATAAATATATATATGAAGACTGAAGACAAAATCAACTGTTGCAAAGGGATATAAGAGAAATGACTATTAATTACTACCCATAATTCTGGGTTGGAAGATTTTTTCTAGCGTACTCAAAAACCTTGAATGGCATCGTACGTACTTCTATCCCCTTATGCTCATAGTACCCTGATTGGTGGAGAAGGGAGGGCATTAGGTAGCTAATACAGTCCATTTTCGTTACCCTCTCATGTGCTAAACTTTTACCACGCACTGAGTCGTACAAAGTGAACGACCCATCTTCAGGGAATAGATGGCAGAACCCAGTGGTTACCCACATTACAGGGGATTAGAACCTATGCAGGAGAGAAAAAGATGATAAATGTGTTTAGCAATTGATGTCATGAAACGTTTGTGATAAGGAAAAACCGGTACAGGAAAGATAATAACCCACCGACTCCATATTCCACCACTCGGGTCGAACTTTAACTGACCCACCGCCTCTCACAGCATCCAAACAAAGTTCATCGTGGACGAAGGTCATGACATCAATGTCCAGAAAATCAATCCAAGAACCAACTTTTCTCCTATCCCTCTTTACTGGTTTCAAGGTTGCCTTGATCGGGTCCCATTTTGTAGCAAGGAAACGCTATTTAAAGGATTGGTGTTAGTTTGTCGGAGATAGGGATATGTTATACACATTAAATGACTGTTGGATACTTAGTTAGTCGGATATATATACTTACGTAGAATGAACACTCAACCATTGTGATGCCTTACGCATACTCACCATCTCTGGAACAACGCCACCTCCATAGAACATCCATAAAGCTGTCGACATGCTGATACAATTTTGGTTTGTATTAAAAAGGATTCTTTAAGGTGTTCAGCCAAAACATTAAGGGATAAATAGCATATACAAAAACAGTTATAATTACCAGGTTGGAGAACAGCACCGACGAGTCCTTCATTTCGAGAAAATTTGTTTGAGTAAATCGCTGTTGTTGACCCACGTAAAGACTGTGGTAGTACACGAAACGTATTAGATGCAAGTAAAAAAGATTGATAATAAGAGGATGAAGAGGTTACAAAAATCAAAGTTATAATTTATGAAATATCATTACCGGTGGTTTTCAGGAAAACGTCATATTTGGGGTCCAATAAATCGTCATCATTACTAATATCATGGAGCTGTCTAGGTTTTACTCGCTTTCGCTTCTTCCTCTTCTCGGGATCGATCCAAAGGCTGTTCAGAAATTTTTCTCTCTTCCGCTTCCTCATAGTTTCTAAATCTCTTTCTGGGCAGTTGTGTGTCTGATTTTCCAAGATAATTAAACTTTGTTCCGCTATCGGGACCATTAAGTTGGGAACCGGAGATTGTAAGATTCGAGATCGATCGTACTTTTGCAGCCTATAGGGGACCCTGTACGAGCATGTGTCACAACTAATGCAATTAACAACATTGTTAAATGATCAAAGAAACATTACTATAATCAAAGAAACTCGAAGACTGACTAAATCGTAACTTGTATGACTAAACCGTAACTTGTATGTAGTATGTACCCATTTATATAATACGGAATAGGTAATTACAAAGCCAACAATAATAAATGGGTAACATGGAATAGGTATTAAGAAAGCCAAATAATATTGTACTATGTATGGACTTGTTCAGAATATGTGTACCTCAACTGCAACTTCAAATTCATTGACTTTAGGAGCATGTTCATCCTGTATTGGGGCCTCGGAGTCCTTATTATCAACTTCCTCAGGTTTGTATTTTTGTCAGCACATTCATTGACTTTAGGAGGATGCCCATCCGGTTTTGCGGACTCAGAGTCCTTATTATCAACTTCCTCAGTTTTGTCTTTTATGTTGGTAGAGTTGGAGGCAGTCCCATGCACATTGTACAGATTCTGGTGCATCGCCTTCTCCAGAAAAGTAGGCATCACCTTCGAAAGAATGTCATTCAATGCTTGAGGGAGGACCTTATGGAGTACATCATTAAGTACCCGAGGAAGCACCTTGGGTAGAACATCATACAACACCTTTGTTATCACCTTAGAAGTATTTTTTTTTCCGTACCATCATTAGGCAACACATCATTCATTACTGCCTGGGGAAGAACCTTAGGAAGAACATCAAACTACACCTTTGTCATCATCTCACACATACTTTTGTATGTAACCTCCTTTGGGTCAGAGTCATCCATGCCGTTTGATTTAGCTGAAGTCCTAGGAGATCCGTTGTTGAGAAACAGTGTCCTCTAAACTGAAGGTGGACACGATTTGCGATGAGAAATTGTTTGTTCCTTTTTCTTTTTGGTTTCCTGATTGTCCAAATCAGGAATAACACCAGGAAATTCATACCTTACTTGATCATCAGTAATAGACTCAGTTTGATATGCCTGGGCAGTGCATCCCCTATAAATGAAACTGGAACATACGAAGTCCATGTCGATTGATTTGTAGTAGGTTTGTTGTTTTTCAGCCGGAGTAGGTGTCATGTGGATTGTTACCAATTGTACATATCAGAGGATTATAGTTAATGTTTAAGTGAGATGAAAATCTAACATCAAAATTAAAGGTTGCAAGTGACATGGGTATATATATATATATACACACACACATACACCGTGTTTGTCGAAATGTTTTTCATCAAGCCCAGTCAAAATCTTTAAAAAATCCCAGTTTTTGAACCGTGGATAACTCGAACCACGGCGAATGCCAATTACTCTGGTCAGAAAAGGAAATCTTTCAAGGGCCCAAACCTATTCACTTTTTCATTAAGTAGCGTTATAAACTTGTGTTAGGAAATGGATTGAGTCAATCGATATTTAAGCCATAGTGGTCGGTTCATACTTGAAAATAGAGAAGAAACCCGTAAAGGTTGTACGTGATGGTTGGTTTCAGTTCAGGTTTGCCTAATCTTTTTTCTTCCTCTATTTTTTGCATTTCTTATGGAAGGACCTACAACTGATTCGATAGTTGTAGAGGCTGACTCATTCTTGTTTGCTTCCTTTGATGGTTGGAGCTTCTTAAGGTTTTTGTGTATAGCATTTTTAAGCTTTTACAAAGTCAAACTATACACGGATGAACCCTATGGAAAACCTTTGAAAGATTCATCATCTTCTGCTAATGCAAACATCCATAGTGGTACATGGTCACGTGTGTCGACAGTGCATAAGATATAGCCTATGACCAAAAGATTTGCCATCTTCATGCCATCTTCACCTTGCTTGTCGGTAAGTCATTTAAAAGTTTGAAACAACGATTCAAAAGTAGGTTGGTTCTCGAAATGTCTTGCCTATACGCTATTCTCCGTTGGAGTATAGTTCGCCCTTATTAATCCTTCTTGCAATTTACCCATTTTTAGCCTAGAACATAGGCAAAACTCAAGTTGACAAAAATGATATGGTGATGCATTACCAGACCTAGTGGTATATTCGATCTATCTTTTGAGAATAGAATGCAAAACCTTTCCATGTATAGTGACGGGCAAATGTAGACCTAATTAATGGCTAAAAGGTCTTTCCTTAAACTCCTTTGAAACGTGTAATTTGTCTAAAACTTCATCAATGTCACCAAGAATGTCACAGTGCCGACTTTTCAAGTTTATCCTTGCATTGATCCATCCCTCATGATTCAGATTTAAGAACAAAGCCATCTAAAAATAATAGGGGGAAAATAAATGAAATAATGGCAGCTCGTGTAATGAAAAGTAAGTGAAGTGAAAGTCATCGTGTAATGAAAAGTAAAGTGAAGTGAAAGTCATCATGTAATGAAAAGTAAGTGAAAGTCATGAAAGATTGTGATGGCATCATGGAAAGTCATGTCAACATCATGGAATGTTAGCCTTATGGAATCATTTCAACATCATGAAATGTCATGGAAACATCATAGAATGTCATGGGAATCCAAACCATCAAGGAATGTCATGGGAATCGAAACCATCACGGAATGTTAGCCTTATGGAATCATGGAAACATCATGGAATGTCATGGAAAGATCATGGAATGTAATGGATCATGGAATGTCATGCATTAATGTAACGTCATGGTAATGTCATATGTCATGGAATGTAATGGATCATGGAATGTCATGCATTGATGTCATGGGACATCATTGATGTCATCAAGGAATGTCATGGGACATCATGGACGTCATCATAGAATGTCATGAAACATCATCGAATTCATGATGGAATGTCATGAGAAGTCATGGAACATCATAGAAATTGATAGGGATATGGCAACATAATGGAAAGGTCATGGGATGTCATAGCAAGCATCACGGACGCATCAAAATCATCATGGGCATATCATGGAAAGTCGAATTCATCATGTGCACATCATGGAATTTCAAGATCATCATGGACACATCTCATGGAAAGTCGAAGCCTACATGGTGGAGGAAAGTCATATGGAATGGAAAGGCTACATGTAAAGTCATGGGGCACATCATCGAATGCATCATTAGCACATTAGCGGAAATTAGGGCAAAATATTGGATGGTTCATGGAAAAGGGGGGTTTTATTTTTTTCAAACCATGGAAATCATGGAGACCACTCTTGGGAAAACGACTCTTGGGAAATCATGGAAAATTAGGAAAATCATATATTGTGTGCTCATTGTTTAATTCTAGTTTCCATAGTTCATATTGATCATATATCCTATGTTGATTGTGCTTGCATCATTTACATCATATAGATCACTTGCCTTGTAAAAGGTGGAAGTCTTGGCAAGGAACTTGTAGTTTCAAGTAGGACCAAACAAAGGAAGTCTTGACCTTGACTAAGAGCAAGGGGCTCAGATCAGTTAAGCAAAGGAAGTCTTGACCTTGACTAAGAGTAAGGGGCTTAGATCAGTCAAGCAAAGGAAGTCTTGACCTTGACTAAGAGCAAGGGGCTCAGATTAGTCAAGCAAAGGAAGTGTTGGCAAGGACCTTGAAGCTTTAAGTAAGACCAAGAAAGGGAAGTCTTGGCTAAGAGCAAGAGGCTCGGATTAGCCAAGCAAGGGAAGTCTTGGCAATTAGCATGTAGCTTCAAGTAAGACCAAGCAATTGAGGAAGTCTTGGCAAGTGGCATGTTGCCTCAAGTAAGACCAATCAAGGATACTTTCTAAAGGCATGCGATTTGTCTCGATTAGAAAGTAGGCAAGTTTCTCTCTGGTGGGAATAGATAGGAGAGATATCCAATATATAGTGATACATGTGAGTTGGTCACTTTTGAGGGTGTACTCTTATTTAACTAGTGATAAACATTTTACCAGTGGTACTGGATTCAACCCGTGGACGTTTTCTCTTCGGAGGTTTACCACTTTAAAAATATCGCGTGTTAAGTTTCTCTTTCCTTTTCTCTTTGATATTTGTTTACTTGAATCAAATTAATCTTGAATGAATTTTCATTGATTACATTTTTGTAAGACAAGATCTTTGATTGACTTTGTATCTATAATATGCACTTGTACATTTGAGACATTTATAATGAATATAAGTTCTTGTTGATTTATGTTCTTTGGTATAACCTCCTTGTACGAATCATAGGCTATGTTTGATTTATCAATTGAATGTGCTTATTAATAGTCTATACATGCTTGTTTGTGTTTATTGAGGTGTGATACAAGTTATCTAGATGGATACACTTTTGTTTGTTTCAAGGGATTGAAAAAGGCTTTAAAATCTATTCACCCCCCTCTAGGTTAGTTTTAGGCAATTTACCGTGATTGTATTTACAGTTTGGTTTCTTTGGGTTGTTTCATTTTGGTGGAGTCTGGAATCCTTCATGCATGACTAGCTTTGCTATTAAGGATCCTATGTCCGTATAGGCGTCCTTGGGTGGTGTCTTTGGGGCTTCTACGGGGTTGGTTATGCCACTTCCGGTTTAGGTTGCAACTTCAGGTGGTATTGCTTTCTCGGTTAGGGGCTCGATTTCTTATGCGGATCTTTTCAAAGCTCTACCAGCTATGGTTGATATTATTTCGAGTCTCTCGGCTCCCTTCGTCTTAGTTCCTTCGTTTCCCTAAGTTTTGGGTCTTTTGAAGAAGGGTGTTATGTGGCTATTCGGGTGGACCCACAGCCTATAATTTTAGTCTGGAAGCTTGTAAGTTCTCTCTTATTGGCCGAGTAGTTCTTTCTAGCGGTGAAAGGCCCTGGAAGCTGGTTTATCTTAAGACAAAGCTTCAGTCAGTTTGGAAGCTGTGTTCTATGTTGATGATAATTTCTTTAGGAAGGGGTTACTTTCAGATTATGTTGAAATCTGATGCTGACATGAATATGGTATGGGGTATGAGATCTCTTAACCTCAAACTGTTTGTATTACGGCTCCAGCCTTGGGTGCCAGATTTTAATCCAACTTTGCAAAAGTCTTCGAATGCTCAGGTATGGGTATGCTTTTATGATCTATCGTACAAGTACTGGCATTCGCAGATTATTTCAGACTTAGCTAGAGGTATCAGTGTGCCTTTACGGTTGGACAGGGCTACGGTTGAGGGCGATTTTGGACATTTTGCACGTGTTCTTCTGGATATTGATGTTTCTTCTGTGCCTCCGACTTCTTTGCTTCTTGAGCAGGATGATGTAGGGAAAAAACACACGGCGGAAGCGAAAAATAGATTTGTATATTTTAAAATTTTTCCTTTTAAAGAAGAACCTTAACCCTTAATTAATTAATATATAATAAAATGGTATTGTACTTTTTTCTACGTGACGATTGATGTTGCGTCGATAGTAATCTGCAAGACCTTCCAATCCAATCACGAATGTGAATCACCTAGGAGTGTGGGCTCCCTTTCTTTGAATTGTGTACTTGGAGATGGATAATAAAAAACTTTTTCTTTTGTTATTGTTAGTCACAATAATCTTCCTAGAGAAAAATGAAGAACGTTCGGTCACTTGTGAATTCTCAATCTATTGATCGAAACTCACATGAACCTTATTCGAAGATGTGCACAAAGCCTTTTGATGTAAAAGCTAGTAGTGCACTACCGAAAATAAAACTTTTTTTTTTCTCTTGGCCGAATTCTACTCACTATCCTTAGAGTTGGATTCCTTTTTCAAGAGTTGGATTCTTTTTTCAAGCAAAAGAAATAACTCTCTCTAAAAGAATTAGGGTTGGCCGAATTCTACACATTCCATATATAGGGTGGCCGAATTCTTAATAGATCAATAAGGTGGTGGTCGAAATCCTCTTATGAGGTGGATTTATGCCATGTAACCTAAATCCTAACCCTAGGTAGATTTCTTGTGTAATTTCCGAAATCTTCTCCCAAGTAGGATTTGTGTATCCACCAAAGACTCCTATCAATATTTAGAATTCGAAACCCTAATCCAACTCTTTAGTGTATTTGTGACTATATCAAAGACTTCCTAATTTGACTAGGTAAATAAATTTCTTTTATTTATCTACTTACCAAATAAAGTCTTTAATGCTTATTATACTACCAACATTAGTATAATACTAAGAAACATATTTCCTAGTTAGAAAAAGATTTTGATTTTTAATTAAATAATTAATTAATAAATTAATTAACTTCCATTTAATTAAATAATAAAAAATAAAACAATATTTTAGGCCAATATTTTCAACCTTTCCGCCTATGTCCAATACATGAGCCATATATTGTTTTTTTCTATTTTATTAAATTCATTAAACTTTAATAAAAATCCCATATGTGAACTAGACTCATTCTTACTAAATGAAACAAGTCCACATACCTTAAATTAATACATTAATATAATTTAACATCCCATTAAATAAATAATGTACAAATTATATTCTTAATGTATTAATTACAATTCTAGATGGACTCATAAATTAGTCCGGTAGAATATATCAAGTGATCTATGCAAGTCCGTGTGGATTGGGGATCTTGGCGGGCTATCTAAATTTAAACTTCAATAGACATAACCCAATCACAATCAACAAATGATTCACTTAGGTTCGATATATTAATTTTAGTTCATTCCACTAAAGAATTAAAATTGAACTCTTAAATAAAGATATAATAAGTAAATGTTTCTCATTCATACCCTAGACAATCTTATTGGAGATAGTGTATCCTCATGAATAATATCTCATAAACCGCATATAGCTCTCCTAGTTACCATATTTACTCATATGACTACATGTTGAACTTGGATATTCTGACTTGTCTAAAAGCCATGTTTCAATAGACACTATCAAAAACTCAACGTTAAGATTTAATATCCAATACCTCAAAATATCCATATGATAATAGGAATGCGCTTTTTCTGTCGTTAGGAAATTGTGAATTTAAAAGAATTTATAAAGTTGCCCTACGCAATATGCTCTATAGTTTTGAAAACTAGTAAAGCGGTAGACGAAGGTATCATCTATAGGGAGGTGTCATCCGCCGATCGTTTCACGCTTTAGTGATTATTGAAAGCAATGTAAATGAGAACATGACAAGGGTGAGAGTGGTGTGTGTGAAGTGTAAGCATACTCGTGTGTGTGTGTGTTTGTGTGAGAAAATGAGATATGAAAAACAAACAGATAACTAAGGATAGAAATGTAACTAGGTGCTTGCCTTTCTAAGTTAATATACTCCTAACTAAATTAATCTACTCCTAAAGGAAAACACCCTAAGTTACTAAAATAAAGATGGCTTAGAGAGGGAAATAGATGGACACACAAAATACTCATGACCACCATGGCATTCGCGCCACTCATAAAAATCAACCACATAAAACACTACAAGATTGGGTTTAACCTAGCCTTTGATACTACCTCTAAATATGGAAATGGGGAGAGTCGCCTAGTCCTCGATTGCTACTCACCGCGGGTGTATCGTGTGAGCAACGACCATAAAAGGACTGCATTAAGCATAAAGGCCAACCCTCGATCACTACTCACCGAGGGTGTATCGTGTGAGCAATGACCAAGGGTAGCCTAAACAAATATTAAAGGATCGACTATCGATCGCTACTCACATGTCATGTGTAAGCAACAACCATATAATGGAAGCATTAAGTGTAAATTCGGACCCTCGATCACTGCTTGCCGAGGGTGTATTGCGTGAGTAACAACCAAGGGTCGTATAAAGCATGAAAGTCTATATAACTGAAATCCACAATGGCATGGTATGTACTCATCATGAATTTCACCTAAACAATTATGAGCATAATCAAGGCCAAAAGTTGATGTACCTATTTAACCCTAATTCTCAAACACTCAAATCAATCCAAAACATGCATTTTGAAATATCCATCCATATACACACAATAAAGGGATGTTTGATTATTCTACTCCTAATCCCAATCATAAACATATATCAATTTCTACCCTACATGCCATTAATGTAAAGATAAGAGATATCCCTAAACATGCATCTAGGAAGGTTGTCAAACCTATTCAATACAAGTCAAGAATCAATACAAAGCAATTGAATGAGACAATACTTGAAAACAAGTTAATCAAATAAATGAAACTAGTGTTAGGTTTACATATTTCCCTAATGGGGATACATATCAAATAAAGAAAATACAAGAGAATAGTAAAAGAGAAAACCCAAGGTGTCAATCTTGGATCTCCAAGTTCTATTGAAGCTCCTCCTCCTCATAGAGAAGAGAATGTGGCTCTTTCCTCATGAATCTCCTCCAAAGATGGGTGGTTGTATGTGGAAGGTGGTGATGGTGAGACATCCATGGAGGAAAACCTCCATGGATGCCTTTGAAGGTCTCTCTCTTTCTCTTTTGTGGTGTGAAGAAGATGAAGTGTAGAAGAAAGGGTTTCTAGGTTATTTGGGTGAAGAGTTTTTTGTCTTATGAAGAAAGTGGCATATTTATAGGCTTGGGAGGTTAGGGAACAATTTATGTATGAAAGGGGGAAATTGCCCCTAAAAAATGGCCCAAAAACTCGTCATTCGATGCTGCAGAGTGCAGAGTGCGGGTGGAGTGCGGTTGGCTGACCCGCACTCACCCACACTTTATTACTAAAATGGTCATAACTTTGTTTAGGAGACTCGGAATTGCAATCTGTAAAACCGCTGGGAAGTAGACTTCCGGGGCTTTCTGAATATATCTAATCTGAAACGTGGTTTGATCTGAGGAAAGAGATATGACCCTTAGAAGTTGGATGTTCTGCATAAGTTTTTACATTTTCAACCCCTTTTTGCACGAAGTCTCGAATTCCACTTATAATACTAGAAAATACATGAATGCCTGCAATTACAGTCAAATAACCCATAAGAGATGTAAAAACACAAGAAAATGAGGCAAATGATAAGGAAAAAAGGGTCAAAATATATAACAATTTAGGCACGATCATAATATTATTATCTCATTTTAATAAATGGAGCCACGATGTCCATATTTATAAATGAAGTCCTATATCGATTAGCAAATGAATACCGGCAAACTATCGAGGATAGACTATGCTATATAATCGTACTCATTGATAGCTGAAATGATAACACTTGTAACCATAAGTCCACCATTTATCTCAGGATTAAGATAGACTCTCTGATTGCCTTCATAATGAAAACTTTTATCCATAGACGGTTCTAGATAAAGTATTTCATTGTGATTCTATTCAATACACCTAGTGCATTATATTCTTTTACTCAAAGACACTTTGATGATTATAGACTCATCATATCACATTTGATCCTACTCAAATGCTAGCAAAAAAATCTACAACTTTAACAAAGTAAAGGTGCCCAACCTTTATTTTAAGTTGTGAACATTATTCAAGATTAACTAAAGAATTGTGTCTACCTCATACATATCCAGATGTACGAACAATTCTTTATTTCTCGTAGTCTTTTGACCTTATGATTATTTACTTTTGACTATTATTATAATTAAACTATAAATGCTATAAGATTTGTTAAACTAGAAATCACTTTGTTAATATGAAAAGATTGTCAATAACATTATTACACTCTCGCTATTGAGCATAATCCTAACAGATGATTCACATAGTTGTTTCATTACTGTGGACTACGAGAATCTTCCAGTTTTTTGTACTCCTTGTTCCTCTATTGGCTATTTACCCAAAGCTTGTCGTTAGAACAAGTCGGGAAGGATGGCCTCGGCTAGTTCTGGTAAGCCGATTTTGGTTCGGGAGGGTCCTACTACCATTGCTTCTGATGAGGGGGTTTGGATTTGCCGCAGTCTGATTGAACCAAAATTTGTATAATTTTGACCCTCTTTTCCTTCTCTTTATGCATGATTCTCGAGCATTTTCTCGTGTTTTTACTACGTTAATCAAGTGTTTCAGGTTTATTTGTGCCACAAGGGCATTTGTAAAGAAGAAGATGAATTTGATGCAAAATGTGCATAAAGTGGGAAAAACAGGGCATTATAGCCCTTTGATGGTGTCGCCCTTGGAACATGGCGACAGAAGGCATGAGGAAATAAAGACTCCAGCCAATGTGTTATCCCTATGGCGACCAAAACAAGACAGAGAAGATTAAATCCTGAAAATCAAACAGGTATGGCACTGCGGTGGATTGTCACTCTTGAGCCACACTGCGATAGAGAAGTTGAAACCCAAGAAAACCATCAGGTCTGGTGTCGCTGTTTTGTGTTGTCATGAGACAAAACGAGCGACCATTCTCAGGATCTCAAATCCCTTTGTCGCCTTTCCAATGTCGCTGTCGCCACAACTGCAAAAAAGATCAAAACAACCACGACAATTAAATCGAAGAATCTGTAACCATCTGCCGCGGTGGTGTCGCTGTCTTCGAAACCGCGACACCCTACCACCTCAGCAATTCTAGCAGTTGACAGTACAAATCTGAGAGCCACTATAAATACTTTTCTCTTCCAAGAGACCATGGGATACCAAGCATGAATTTACAGAGCTTAGATTAGTATTCTGTCATCCATAATTCACCTCTCAAATTCCTCAATTTCTATACTTGAACTCACCTTTTTCATCCAAAAACTCAATACCAAATCTTGATTACTTCACCCAACCATTCCTCTATTCACATTCTCTACATCCCAATACTTTTGTCACTTACCATTAGACATCCACCTATCTAGACACATCCTCATCTACTTCTATTTGCACTAAGAGCATCTAAGGAAAGGAAATAGCAAGCATTAAAGAAGGTGGCCCAATGGTGATTTCCTTATTTATTACTTTCTTGCTTTTGATTGTAAATATGTGTAACTAAATCCCCTTTCTAGGGAATAGATGTAAGGAACATTTGGATTTGGGTTTTGCTTAAGCTATAATATAATTGAATTGAATGTCTATTTGTGTTCTATTCATTTGATAACTAGATCTTATTCATTATATAATTGGCTTTGTATACCCACTAGTTGATTATACTCTTGTTTAAAATAATTTGTTATTCAATCAAACTTGGACTGACACCCTTGTGTGATTAAGAACATAGTGAATATGATAGATTGTTGGAGGGTATATCAACCACAATAATCTAAGCCTTGATTTGTAACAAGCCGATCACATTTTGACCACCTCTCATTAATCTGTTAGGTATTTTTGTGGGAAGTTGTTTAGGGTCATAGTGATGGTTTGAACACATCAAATGGTTAACATATATGAGATTGGTTCATTAAGGTAGCTTGAAAAGCATTGCCCATAATCCACTTGCAACTCTATCAATTCCCTAGTATTTCTTTTATTTGATTACATTCCATACTCTTATCAAGATTGTTGAGCATTTTATTTTCCCTATCACATTTGGTTACATTTACTTTTCATGTAAGTTTGATGGTTTCTCAAACCATACATTATCCCACTACTATGATTTACTTTATTGCATTTTAGATTAGTTAATCAATCCATCATATTACTCTAATTCCCTGTGGAGCAAATATTTGTTTACCATTTTACTAAGTTTTACATCCTAAAAGGATTCCTAAGTGGTTAAACATGGTTTTCAAATGATCACATAAATACATTGTTTTTGTTGTGCACAAACAGCCATATCAAAAATTGGTGCCACTGTCGGGGAATTAGTAGTGATTGTTGAATTGATTAACTTCTCTTTGTAGTTTATAATCTTATTAGATAGCTTACTAACTTTTGCTTTCACGTAATTATTGCCTAGTGTTTATTGTTTGTTAGATTCTCATAGTTTTTTTTACCTTTTTTTTTTTTGTGTTTTCTTTTATCTATTCCATTTTTAGGAGCTTAGGTGCATGCACGGTAGGAGATCCTTGGGAGAGGATTGCACCCACCGTTGGACGATTCTAGCCGTGTTGGAAGAATTGTGAGGGAATTTGAAGAAGTTCCAAGACAAGCCTTAAATATAGAGGGTCAAGTACCACGGAGGGAGGAACAAGCTCCTCCAAGGAGAGAAGAGAACCAAGAACCTCCCACTAACCAAGGTCAAAGGATAACCATGGGGGAGTATTCATTGCCTGCAATTGGGAATCAGCCTTCACCAATTGTCCTAGAGCATGCATATCAATCTCTTACCTTCATTTTATGGGAAGTTGAATGAGGATTGCTTGTAATTCATGAAGGAGTATAGCGTGATCATTAAGACATTTCCGATAATGCAACTCTCTCGGGGGCAATTTCATATGTGATGTTTCCAAAATTGCTTAAAGGGCTTAGCAATGAAGTGGTTGATGGGACTTAGGCCAGGATCTTTGACAAGTTGGGGACAGATTTGTAGTGTGTTCTTTAATAGGTTTTTCCTCTCTAGGAAGGCAAATGAACTTAAGGTTAAGATTACAGATTTCAATGAAAATGAAGAAGAGTTGTTTCATGAGTCATGGGAGAGGTATCAACTACTCTTGATTGATTGATTGTTTGAGTAATAAGCAAGAAAATGGACCTAAAAATACAACAAGACTCTTGAAAGAGAGGGATCCGATCTTTGATCCACATCCTTATAGCTTTTCCACTTATCTACTAGCATGAGATCGCCATCGTCAACTATGTCTGAAACTCCATATTCAAACTTCCCAGAAATCACCATTTATATTTCTCCATTGTACCATTTCAATTGTGTATCGATTATCAATAAAACGGTATTGTTTCACCATCCCAATAGAAATACTGTGTTAATTAGAATTTGACCCCTTTAACATTTTCCTACTAACACTAGGTTTTTAGCATACTTAGATTGATTCAACATAATTCTCATGCTAGTTTGCTTCACTTGCATCTTTAGAAAGTAATTTAACTCACTCACCATACTCATTTCAAACTCACTTGACATCACACTAACAAATTCATCAACCTTGGTTGTATAAGTAGACCCAAAAACAATGTCATCAACATATATTTGTGCAATAAAGATATCATGATCATGATGTTTGATAAACAATGTTCTATCAATGCCACCTCTCCTATAGTTGTTCTCAATAAGATATTGAGTCAACCTATCATACCATGCTCTTTGAGCTTACTTAAGGCCATAGAGTGCCTTTTCAATTTAAACACATGATTATGAGAGTGTGGGTCTACAAAACCCTTAGGTTGTTCAACATACACTTCTTCTTGAAGGTATTCATTGATGAAAACACATTTGATATCCATTTGAAACAATTTGAACTTTTTAACACAAGCAATGGACAACAAAAGTCTAATGGACTCGAGACGTGCAACATGTGCAAATGTCTTATCAAAGTCTACACCCTCTGTTAGGATTATGCTCAATAGCAAGAGTGTAATGTTGTAATTAACAATCTTTTTCATATTAATAAAGTGATTTCTGGTTTAACAAATCGTATAGCATTTATAGTTTGTATTATAATTGTCAAAGTAAATAATCATAAGGTCTAAAGACTATGGGAAAAGAAGAATTGTTCGTACATCTGGATATGTATGTGGTAGACACAATTCTTTAGTTAGTCTTGAATATTGTTCACAACTTAAGTTAAAGGTTGGGCACCTTTATCTTGTTAAAGTTGTAGAATTCTTTTGCTAGCATTTGAGTGTGATCAAATGAGATATGATGAGTCTAAAATCATCGGAGTGTCTTCGAGCAAAAGGATCTAGTGCACTGGGTGCATTGAATTGGATCACAATGAAAAGCTTTATCTAGAACCGTCAATAGATAATAGTCTTTTCATTATCAGGACAATCGGAGAGTCTATCTTAATCCTGAGATAAATGATGGACTTATGGTTGCAAGTGATATCATTTGAGTTATCAATGAGTACGATTATATCGCATAGTCTATCCTCGATAGTTTGGTGATATTCATTTGTTAATCGATAGAGGACTTCATTTATAGATATGGACATCGTGGCTCCATTTAATTAAATGAGAGTATAATATCATCATATGGATGTTTTGAGGTAATTGGATATTAAATCTCAACGTTGAGTTTTCAATAGTGTCTATTGAAAACATGGCTTCTGGACAAGTCAAAATATCCAAGTTCAAAACGTAGTCATATGAGTAAATATGGTAACTTGGAGAGTTATAGGCGGTCTATGAACTCTTGGCGATTACTGATATTAATCACGAGGATACACTATCTCCAATATGATTGTCTAGGGTATGAATGAGGAGCATCTTCCTTTTCTATCTTTATTTAAGAGTTCAGTTTTAGTTCTTTAGTGGAATGAGTTAAAATTAATGGATCGGACCTAAGTGAATCATTTGTTGATTGTGATTAGGTTATGTCTATTGAAGCTTAAATTTAGATGGCCCGCCAAGATCCCCAATCCACACGGACTTGCATGGATCACTTGATATATTCTACCGGACCAATTTAAGGGTCCATCTAGAATTGCATTTAATATATTAAGAATATAATTTGCACATTATTTAAGTAATGGGCTGCTCAATTATATTAATATATTAATGAAAGACATGTGGGCTTGTTTCTTTTAGTAAGAATGGTTTGGTTCACATGTGGGCTTTTTTTATTTAAAGTCCAATGGATTAAATGAAATAGGAAAATAATATTAGGCCCATCTTATATATAAGTGGGGCGGCTAGGTTAAGGTTTTGACCTAAAAATATTATTTTGTTTCATTTGTTTTAATTAAATAAGAATTAATTGATTTATTGATTAATTGTTTAATTAAAGAAACAAATCTTTCCTAAAAGTAAAAGACTTGTTTGATAAGTAAATAAATAAATTAGTATTATTTATTTAATCAAATAAGGAGTCTTTTTTTATTTTAGTCAAATAAAAGAATAAAAATAAAAGAGTTGGATTAGGGTTTGAAGTCTATAAAGTTAAAAAGAATTAGGGTTGAATTTCAGTCACCCTATATAAGTGACATGATGAAATTCGGCCAACCCTAATTAGATACTACATAGAATTCGGCAACCCTAAAGGAAAAAGAAGAAAAATTCGGCCAACCTATATATATATTCTTATTGGGTGCGGCCACATCAATTAATTTGGTGCTTGAGTTTTTATTTTCTTTCTTCTTCTTCTTAATTCTAAGAGAGTTTTTATTCTAGAGAGACAAAAAGGAGTGAAAAATTATTCTTTGATAGTATACAATTGCTTAAACATCAATAAGCTTGTGTATACGATATCGATCTAGGTTCACGCGAGTTTCGATCATGAGATTGTGAACTCAAAAGTGACCGGAATAATTTTGACATTCTTTTGATTGTTTTGTGACTAACAAAGAAAAGAAAGTATTTGTTTGGTCCATTCACAGGTTTGCAATTCAAAGGAAAGGGAGACCACGCTCCTAGGTGATCCACGTTCGTGCTCGGATTGAAGGTCTTGCGGATTACCATCGACGTAAGTCAATCGGATCACGCGACAAGAGGTAATTTACTTTTGTTGATATATATGCATGTTTATTGATTAAAAGGGTTTAAGGTTCATAAAGGAAAAATTTTAAAAGTCACTAAATCGTCTTTAGTATCGCTTCCGCTGCGTGTAACACTTTTATTTGTTTATTTTTCCCTACAATTGGTATCAAAGCCTAGGTTGAACCCTTTTAATTAATTAACGTATATATACGTGGATCTATTTCTTTTTATTGTGATTATGCATGTTTAGAAAGAGATGGCACTCTAGGTATTCAAATATATAATTACATGTGATGTATGGATTTATATATATTTTATGTGGTTTGTTATTGCTCGATTTTTGCCCTAGATTTTCAATGTAATTTTTGTTTCGGAGTTGTAACAAGAAGGGTGGTCTATTATCGCCATAATTCCTTCTTGGTAGATTGCTAGGTTTTATTTTTTTTATATATATGTGCAGTATTTTTTTAGGGTTACTGCAGTTTTTTTTATTTATTTTTAGTATGTGCAGTTTTTGGTTTGTAAAAATACTGCAGTGAATAAAAAAAAAAAAAAATTTAATACTGCAGTATTTATTATATATATACTGCCGTAATATATTTAGGTCTTGGAGATTCGAAGACACGAAGCAAAACGAAGCAACCGGAACCAAGTACGAGCACCGTGCGCACCCTAGGAGTGGATTGGGCTGTGCATGACAAGCCCAAACTTTGGTGGGCTGCGCATGGCAGCCTTGTGTGGCCTTATGGGCTGCGCAAGGCAGCCCCTTTGTGGGGTTGTGGGCTGCGCACGCCCATGGGAGAAGGCCGAAGGATGAGCGTATGGTTGATGGGCCACCTGAAGATCTTGTATTCCTGACAAATTGTAATTTACTTGTTTTTCTAGGATGGGCCAAAATTGTTGCTATTTAATTTATGCTTAAATATTACAATATTTGTTATTGTATGATAACATGACATATAGAATAGGAGTGCCACGCATATATCTCTTTTGGTATGAACATGCATTGAATGATTTAGGTATCTAAATTGGCATCTAGATAACTCGGTAAATCATTCTATGGGATTTAATCACACGCCTTAAATAATTGAGTGGGAGAAGGTGTTTTGGTAACACCTATGGCCTCCAAGGTTAGTTGAGCTTTATTATTTATTGGTAATCCCCCCAAGGGGCGTCCATGAATGGAATTTAGCAACATACTTCCTTACAAGGATAGACTAGACAATGGACTCAAACGAGATCTACTCCCCAAGGAGGGATTTTCGTGAGAGAAAATTGAGGGTCGATATCTTGGTAACACACTCAATGTAATTTTATTGATATCCTCCCAAGAGTTCTTGTCAGTAAAATTGCAAGGCTAAAATTGAAAACGCTGGTTGTTATGTTAACAATTAGGTGGGACCTAGTCTAACTAGTAAATGGTGCGAACTCCCAAAGGAGGCGTAACATTTATGGGTGTTAGATCACCGTTGAATTTTATGATTGAGTTATTTATTTAATTCAAGATAAATATTTAAAAGTGCTTTATCATGATTATTTACTTATATATGTTTTGTTTTATTCAGAAATCATGACCCCATCACTTATGAACATCCTGAAAGATAACACTTTAACTGGAGATAATTATGTCACATGGAAAAGGAAAATTGGGTTGTTACTGCAAAGTGAAAAACATAAGTTTGTTCTAACTACTCCTAAACCACCTGCTCCTAATAATGAATCTAGCATAATGTGTAGAGATGAGTATGAGCAGTGGAAGACTTCAGATGATATGGCAAAATGTTACATTATGGCCACTATCTCCGACGTGTTGCAACAGCAGCATGAAGGAATGGAGTCCGCTGCTGATATAATGATGTCTCTAGAGGAGATGTTTGCTATGAAGTCTAGGACGACTAAGAGAGAGGCAGTGACTGCTTTTATGAATCTTAGGATGAAACCTGGACAGGCTGTGAAAGATCACATGATGAAAGTCATAGCACATCTCAACATTGCTGAACTGCATGGCGCTGAGATAGATGGTGAGACAAAGATTGATATGGTTGTCAATTCATTGTCAGATTCCTTTGATCAGTTCAAATTGGACTACACTTTGAACAAAAAGGAATACACCTTACAAGGCCTGATGCAAGATGTTCAAAGTGCTGAAAAGATCCTTGTGAAAGGCAAAGGTCAAGAGATTCATATGGTTGGTAAAGTTGCTACTGTTAAGGCCCGTCAAAAGGTCAAGAAACAACAGAAGAAAAAGCAACTTGGGCCTATCAAGAAGGAGACCAAGAAAGTAACCAAGATCAAAGGGAAATGCTTCCTTTGTGGTGAAAAGGGACATTGGAAGAGAAATTGCCCAAAGTCCCAGAACAAGAAGGAAGAAGGTAATTTGAATTATCTAGAAACATGTTTTTTGGCTGATTCTACAGATTCTTGGATCATAGACTCAGGAGCCACTAATCATGTTTGTTATTCCTTGCAGGGGTTTCAAGAAAGGAGAAAGCTGAGTAAGAATGAAATCAATTTGCGCTTGGGCAACGGAACGTTAGTGTCTGCAAGTGCAGTGGGAGATATTAGAGTTTATTTGGATTCTAGAAGGCATTTAGATTTAATAGACGTTTATTATGTACCTCAATTCAAGAGGAATTTAATTTCAGTTTCTTGTTTGAATAAATTTGGATATTCGGTTACTTTTAATAAAGTTTTTATTATTAGTAAGAATGACAAAATTATTTGCCAAGGTACATTGGAAAACGGTCTATACTTTTTGCATAGAAATATCTCTCACTCGTTAGACACAGAAATAACGGAACCTAATCATAAAAGAGTAAAATTATCAACAGATGAAACCTACCTTTGGCATTTACGCTTAGGTCATATTAACCTTAATAGGATTAAAAGATTGGTAAGTGACGGACCTTTAAGTGACTTAAAGGTTGATGATCTACCAACTTGTGAATCTTGTTTGGAAGGTAAAATGACCAAAAGGACGTTCTCTGCCAAAGGTGCAAGAGCCACTGAATGTTTAGGATTGATACACACTGATGTATGTGGACCTATGAGCATTCAAGCTAGAGGTGGATATGAGTACTTCATCACCTTCACGGATGATTACTCAAGATTTGGTTATGTGTATCTCATGAGACATAAGTCGGATGCTTTTGACATGTTCAAAGCATTCAAAGCTGAAGTGGAAAATCAGCTTGAGAAACACATAAAAATCTTGAGATCTGATCGTGGTGGAGAATATCTATCTGGTGAGTTTCAGCAATATCTTATTGATAATGGGATAGTTTCTCAGTTTTCTGCACCAGGTACACCTCAACAGAATGGGGTAGCAGAAAGGAGAAATAGAACTCTTTTGGATATGGTTAGGTCTATGTTGAGTTATTCAACGCTTCCTATTTCTTTTTGGGGATATGCTTTACAAACTGCTATATACATTCTAAACGATGTACCATCTAAGTCTGTTCCTAAAACACCGCATGAGTTGTGGACTGGGCGCAAGCCTAGTTTACAACACTTAAGGATATTTGGTTGTCCTGCGCATGTGTTAAAAGGAAAGACAGAAAAGATGGAGTCCCGTTCAGAAACATGTATATTTGTAGGGTATCCAAAAGAAACTAAAGGATATTATTTCTATAGTCCTTCAGATCTTAAAGTATTTGTTTCGACAAATGCTAAATTTCTGGAAAAGGACTATATGAATGATTTTGTGCCTAGAAGTAGAATTGTCCTGAATGAGATGTCAGGAGATACAATTCCACGAGAGGTTGCACAACCTAACCCAATTGTAAGTTCCGATCCAACACAAGATCAACAACCTACCATTCCTCGTCGTAGTGGGAGGGTTAGAACACAACCCGAAAGATACATCGGTCTGGGAGAATCAGTGGAGAATCTCCCGGACGACGATGATCCCTATACGTACAAGGAAGCTATGGAGGATGTTGATAGTCGCCATTGGCAAAAGGCAATGCAATCCGAGATTGAATCTATGTTCGATAACAAAGTCTGGTCCCTTGTAGACTTGCCTAAAGGGATAAAACCCATTGGGTGCAAGTGGGTATACAAGAGGAAAAGAGGTATGGATGGAAAGGTGGAAACCTTTAAAGCTAGATTGGTAGCTAAAGGGTATACACAGAAAGAAGGTATCGATTACGAGGAAACCTTCTCTCCTGTGGCCATGCTTAAATCCATTAGGATACTCTTATCCATTGCAGCATCTTTAGATTTAGAGATTTGGCAAATGGACGTCAAGACAGCTTTCCTAAATGGAAGTCTTGACGAAAGCATCTACATGATGCAACCAGAGGGATTCATTGAAAAGGGCCAAGTGGATAAGGTATGCAAGTTGCAGAAATCCATATATGGATTAAAGCAAGCATCCAGATCCTGGAACATAAGGTTTGATCAAGCTGTCAAAGGTTTTGGATTTATTCAGAATCCTGACGAACCTTGTGTATACAAAAGGATTAAAGGCGACAAGTTGGTTTTCCTGATTCTTTATGTTGATGATATACTACTCATTGGAAACGATGTAGGTGTATTGACATCAGTAAAAGAATGGTTAGCAAAACAATTTGATATGAAGGACTTAGGAGAAGCAAGTTTTATTCTAGGTATCCAAGTAATAAGGGATAGAAAGAATAGAACGATTGCATTATCCCAAGCTTCATACATAGACAAAATCTTGTCTAGGTTTTCCATGCAGGATTCCAAGAAAGGTATGTTACCTTTCAGACATGGAATCAAGCTTTCTAAGGAACAAGTTCCTAAGAATGAGCATGAAGAGCAATTCATGAGTAGAGTTCCATATGCCTCGGCAGTTGGAAGTCTCATGTATGCAATGCTCTGTACTAGACCAGATATTTGTTTTGCTGTTGGCATAGTTAGCAGGTTTCAATCGAAACCTGGACCTGATCACTGGACGGCAGTCAAGCATATTTTCAAGTATCTTAAGAGAACGAGAGATAATATGCTTGTATACTCTGGAGGGGATTTGGTTCCCGTTGGGTATACAGATTCTGATTTCCAATCAGATTCTGACTCCAGAAAATCCACATCAGGGGCTGTGTTTACTATTGGAGGAGGAGCAGTTATATGGAGGAGTATCAAGCAATCTTGTATTGCTGATTCCACCATGGAAGCTGAGTATGTTGCTGCATGCGAAGCTGCCAAAGAGGCTGTTTGGCTCCGCCAATTCTTGATTGACTTAGAAGTGGTTCCTAGTGCGAATAAGCAGATCACTATCTACTATGACAACAGTGGAGCAGTGGCTAATTCGAAAGAACCAAGAAGTCACAAGAGAGGTAAACACATTGAAAGAAAGTATCATCTTTTAAGGGAGATTGTTCAAAGAGGTGACGTGACGATTACCAAAATCGCGTCAGTAGAAAATCTAGCGGATCCCTTCAAAAAGGCTCTACCTCAGAAGAGCTTGAGAGATATGACACATTTGCTATAGCGCAAGTGGGAGATTGTTAGGATTATGCTCAATAGCAAGAGTGTAATGTTGTAATTAACAATCTTTTTCATATTAATAAAGAGATTTCTGGTTTAACAAATCGTATAGCATTTATAGTTTATATTATAATTGTCAAAGTAAATAATCATAAGGTCTAAAGACTATGGGAAAAGAAGAATTGTTTGTACATCTGGATATGTATGTGGTAGACACAATTCTTTAGTTAGTCTTGAATATTGTTCACAACTTAAGTTAAAGGTTGGGCACCTTTATCTTGTTAAAGTTGTAGAATTCTTTTGCTAGCATTTGAGTGGGATCAAATGAGATATGATGAGTCTAAAATCATCGGAGTGTCTTCGAGCAAAAGGATCTAGTGCACTGGGTGCATTGAACTGGATCACAATGAAAAGCTTTATCTAGAACCGTCAATAGATAATAGTCTTTTCATTATCAGGACAATCGGAGAGTCTATCTTAATCCTGAGATAAATGATGGACTTATGGTTGCAAGTGATATCATTTGAGTTATCAATGAGTACGATTATATCGCATAGTCTATCCTCGATAGTTTGGTGATATTCATTTGTTAATCGATAGAGGACTTCATTTATAGATATGGACATCGTGGCTCCATTTAATTAAATGAGAGTATAATATCATCATATGGATGTTTTGAGGTAATTGGATATTAAATCTCAACGTTGAGTTTTCAATAGTGTCTATTGAAAACATGGCTTCTAGACAAGTCAAAATATCCAAGTTCAAAACGTGGTCATATGAGTAAATATGGTAACTTGGAGAGTTATAGGCGGTCTATGAACTCTTGGCGATTACTGATATTAATCACGAGGATACACTATCTCCAATATGATTGTCTAGGGTATGAATGAGGAGCATCTTCCTTTTCTATCTTTATTTAAGAGTTCGGTTTTAGCTCTTTAGTGGAATGAGTTAAAATTAATGGATCGGACCTAAGTGAATCATTTGTTGATTGTGATTAGGTTATGTCTATTGAAGCTTAAATTTAGATGGCCCGCCAAGATCCCCAATCCACACGGACTTGCATGGATCACTTGATATATTCTACCGGACCAATTTAAGGGTCCATCTAGAATTGCATTTAATATATTAAGAATATAATTTGCACATTATTTAAGTAATGGGCTGGTCAATTATATTAATATATTAATGAAAGACATGTGGGCTTGTTTCTTTTAGTAAGAATGGGTCTGGTTCACATGTGGGCTTTTTTATTTAAAGTCCAATGGATTAAATGAAATAGGAAAATAATATTAGGCCCATCTTATATATAAGTGGGGCGGCTAGGTTAAGGTTTTGACCTAAAAATATTATTTTGTTTCATTTGTTTTAATTAAATAAGAATTAATTGATTTATTGATTAATTGTTTAATTAAAGAAACAAATCTTTCCTAAAAGTAAAAGACTTGTTTGATAAGTAAATAAATAAATTAGTATTTATTTACTTAATCAAATAAGGAGTCTTTTTTTTTTTTTAGTCAAATAAAAGAATAAAAATAAAAGAGTTGGATTAGGGTTTGAAGTCTATAAAGTTAAAAAGAATTAGGGTTGAATTTCAGTCACCCTATATAAGTGACATGATGAAATTCGGCCAACCCTAATTAGATACTACATAGAATTCGGCAACCCTAAAGGAAAAAGAAGAAAAATTCGGCCAACCTATATATATGTTCTTATAGGGTTCGGCCACATCAATTAATTTGGTGCTTGAGTTTTTATTTTCTTTCTTCTTCTTCTTAATTCTAAGAGAGTTTTTATTCTAGAGAGACAAAAAGGAGTGAAAAATTATTCTTTGATAGTATACAATTGCTTAAACATCAATAAGCTTGTGTATACGATATCGATCTAGGTTCACGCGAGTTTCGATCATAAGATTGTGAACTCAAAAGTGACCGGAATAATTTTGACATTCTTTTGATTGTTTTGTGACTAACAAAGAAAAGAAAGTATTTGTTTGGTCCATTCACAGGTTTGCAATTCAAAGGAAAGGGAGACCACGCTCCTAGGTGATCCACGTTCGTGCTCGGATTGAAGGTCTTGCGGATTACCATCGACGTAAGTCAATCGGATCACGTGACAAGAGGTAATTTACTTTTGTTGATATATATGCATGTTTATTGATTAAAAGGGTTTAAGGTTCATAAAGGAAAAATTTTAAAAGTCACTAAATCGTCTTTAGTATCGCTTCCGCTGCGTGTAACACTTTTATTTGTTTATTTTTCCCTACACCCTCAACTTGAGTGTAACCTTGAGCCACTAGCCTAGCTTTACTCCTTACAATCTTGCCACTTTCATCAGTCTTATTCCTAAACGCCCATTTAGTGCTAATCACATTAATGTCTTTTGGCCTAGGAACTAATGACCACACTTCATTTCTCACAAATTGGTTAAGTTCATCTTGCATAGCTGCAACCCAATATTCATCAACAATTGCCTCATTAATATTTTTGGGTTCAATTTGAGAAGTGTATCAAGCAAATGAAATTTGGTTAGCTAGTTGGTTCCTAGTTCTAACCCCTTCATTCAAATCACATATGATGTCTTCTTGATATTGAGAGTTTTTAAGTTTAGAGTGAGAACGTTCAACAACTTGGTCATCTTGCTGATTATCATTTAAATAATTTTTAACCTTTTGACTTCCAACTCCATCATCAATATCATTTTCATTGTTATGACTAGACTCAATATGTGAATCCTCACTATACTCATTGCTAGCCACATCAATATGTGTATTAGTGTCATAAAAAAGATTTTCTTTAAGTTCATTGACACTTTTACCAACTCATAAATCAAGCATACTAAGATCATCTATCTTCACATTGATAGACCCCATAATAGTCTTTGTAGTTAAGTTAAAAACTCTATACGCACAACTATTAATAGCATACCTAAGAAAGAGACTAATATCACTCTCAGCATCAAACTTACCCAAGTGATCTCTATCATTTAAAATGGAACACTTACTTCTAAAAGTGTGGAAGTAATTTACATTGGGCTTCATGCCCTTCCAAAGCTCATAGAGCGTTTTATTTGTGCCATGCCTTCTAAATACTCTATTAGATACATAGCAAGCGGTATTGACTGATTTAGCCTAAAGGTTCCTAGGGACTTTGTTTCTGTTGAGCATGACCCTAGCCATCTCTTGCAACTCAAAAACACCATTTTGTTAAGGAGTTCTAGGTGCCGAGAACTCATGAGATATCCCTAAGTCATCACAAAACACACCAAACTTGGAATTTTCAAATTCCGTCCCATGATCACTCCTAATGTGACATATTTTCTTAATAACACGACCTTTCTCATTTTGAACTTGATTACAAAACTTCTTGAAGTAATCAAAAGCCTCGGTCTTGTTCCTAAGAAAATAAACCCAAGTAAGCCTTGAGAAATTATCAACATATAGAAAAATGTACTTTTTGCCATTGATGCTCTTGGTTGGAATTGACCCCATTAGGTCCATGTGCATAAGTTCTAAAGGTTTCTCAGTAGCTATGAAAGTGCTCTTCTTGTGAGACACTTTGGTTTGTTTACCTAATTGACAAGGTTCATAAACACTTTCTAGCTTCCTACCAAGACTAGGTAGACCTCCAATAATGCTACCTTTTTAAAGCTTCTTTAAGTCCTTAAAGTTCATGTAACCCAAACGTTAATGCCACAAATCAAGCTTGTTGCACTCATGTGCCATGTTGCAAGTTAGGGGATCTATCTCAAGACAATAGCAATTGTCTATAGACCTTTTGACTTTTAGGACAACCTTTCCCTTTTAATCAATTATTGTGCACACATCTTTGTTAAAGCTAACTTCCTTAAAGATTTCACACAAGTGAGTGATACTTATTAAGTTAGCTTATAACCCATTAACATACAAAGTATTGCGAAGTTTAGGCAATCCAGGGATACATATTGTTCCCTTGCCTAGAACTTGCTTTTTGGTGCCATCACCAAAAGTGACCCATCCTCCATCCTTCATGACAAGATTCTTAAAGAACTATTTATTTCTAGTCATGTTTCTAGAGCCACAGCTATTTAGGTACCAAGAGTAGAATGAGTTAGCTCTTAAAGCATATTGTTTAATTAGACATTTATATGTGTCTTTTCTAATCCACACACTCTTCACAATACGCCTCTCACTCTTACCACTAACATGCTTTGACTCAATGTTAGACTTTTTAACATGCAACTTGACTTTATTAGTCACATCTTCACATATATCAAGCAAAGCATTATCAATTTTCTTATGCATAATAGAGTGAGGCATAACACAAGACTTTTAGCAAGCAAGTTATCAACAAGTTTCTTCTCAACATGTTTTTCTAAGGTCTTCCTAGGTCTACTTTTAAATCCATACATGGATGATTACCTAGGACCATTCAAAGACATATCATGTAAAACATTATCAAATTTGTATTTTTGAATGTGTTTAAAGCACCTAGGTTGAATATGTCCTACCGTATTATAATGATGACAAATAGGTATTGTAAGGATTCCCATTTATTGATTGGCTTATTTCGTGGACAAACCACATATTGGGGCTTGATGTACGGGTAGCTTAGGTATTTGATGGTTGGTGTTTTTCACAACCAAGGCTTGCTCAAGACCTCAAGAGAAGAAGCACCAAAGGTAAATTCTAGTGCTTTCTTGCTTTGAAGAGATCTAGTTGCACACACACACACAACTCATGCATATATCTTATTCTTGTATGTTGTGTGCTTTATTTGAGTGCATGCTTGTTCTTGAACATCTCTTCTTGCATGTTTTAATTGATTGCATCTAGTTTATTGAAATGCCATAACATGTTTAGGCATTAGGATGCAAAGCCATGAAGTCTTTTCATGCATGTTTAAAAGATTGCATCTTGTTCATTGAAATGCTATAAACATTAGGATGCAAAGCTATGAAGTCTTTTCATGCATGTTTAAATGATTGCATCTTGTTCATTGAAATGCCATGACATGTTTAGGCATATAGATGCAAAGCCATGAATTCTATTCATGCATGTTTTAATTGAGTGCACCTTTTTCAATGACAATGCCATAGTATGTTAGGAATTAGGATGCATTCACTTTCTACACTTGCACTTCATGTTAGTTTTAAGTGTGGTGTAATTCATTTCCTGAAGATGATTGGAAACATTGCGCTTGGACGATGGTGTGCATGACTTAACACGATGGTTGACCACTTGAGAAGGTTTCATTCTTCTATTGGATAAGTGTTAAATTTGGTTTGGTTATTTGGAGTAAAGTGTCTAGTTTAAAAGATTGAATTTCAATGTTTTAAATGTTTTTCAGAACTGACCTTTGTATGGTCTTGTGACCATAACTTTTTATAAAAAGATTTAAATTGAGTTTTGTAAAATTTGGGACAAACTAGACACCCATACCTTTCCAACGATATATTATTCATAATATTTCATGATTGTTTGGATTGGTTTTGAAATCTCCAAAGTGACCACTAAAACAGGACATCACTGCTGTTATCTGAATCTGACTATTGGTAACTTAATTGACCATAACGTTTTCTACAAACATCAAAATTTCATTACATAAATTGGAGTAGAAAGTAGACTTCCATACACTTCCAACGATATATCATACGAAAGGTTTCAATGTCGTTTGGTCATGTTTTGAGTCGTTTGAAAATCAAGCTTTATGTTGTGACCCTTCGCCGCGATTCAAGTGCCGCGCCTTGGGTGACAGCGACATGCTAGCGACAAATTATCCGTGGTTCAAGTGACACGCCTTGGGTGACAGTAGCATGCTAGCGACAATAATTTGCTTGAAAATCAAGCTTTGTGTTGTGACGCTTCGCCGCGGTTCAAGTGTCGTGCCTTGGGTGAGAGCGACATGCTAGCGATAGAAATTTACCATGGTTCAAGTGCCACGCCTTGGGTGACAGCAACATGCTAGCGAGAACAATTTGCTGTGGTTCAAGTGCCGCACCTTAGGTGACAACGACATGCTAGCGATAGTCCCGACCCTGTTTCGTAATTTAGCCATATCTCACTCATTCGGAATCCGATTTGACTTATTTTTGAAGGACAAGTCATGTAATTTATAGGGCTATCATCTTAGCACTACAATACATCTTTTTCTCTCATTTGTAGAGAAGAAAAAAAAGATACAAAACCCTAGAGAAAGATTAAGAGTTCTCTAGTGAGAGAAAGCACCAAGATTGATTCTTTTACTCTCCAAACCCATTTCCATATGTATAAATCATCATCAAACCATCATCTAGGATCATCTATCATGTGCTAATGCATGGGTATTCTTCAACACACATGGTATGGTATGTTGAACATTATTATCTTACATAATTTGTGTTTTTACTTATCAATTTTATCTCATTTATTACTTGTATGTTCATAGAGTAATTTCTACATACATGATTGAGATTATGTTTTGATTGAGTTATTTTTTGACAGCTTAATTGATTAGGTCATTATTGCCTAAAAGCTAAGCCATAAATATTCTTGTGTGATTTATTGATAACTAGGTTAATAGATTGTCTTTTAATCAACTAGTTAAGCTTTTTAATGTTTGTGGGTTATTTGTGATAGCTATTGTATTTAGGATTGGTTATCCTTAACATAGCTAAGTTGTATGCTATGTCATATAGCTATATTTGATATCTATGAATGATTTAATTGTCATTTTATATTCCTAGATAAGCATTTAGTGTACCTTAACATTACTTGCATAAGTGGATATTGCATAATATTCACTTAGGGTGTTTGATCTCTTCGGAGAAGTAAGTCTTGTGTGATGACCGGGATTAGGTGTTCACATGAGTAATTGGACTAGGTCCACTTTTACAGGCCAACAGGTAGTGGTAACGGGTTATTGATCGGGGATTAGGTCATAAACCGAGATTAAGTTGTAATCGCTATCACAATTAGTGGATTCAAGGTTCGAGTGTGGCGCACTTAACAACACATGGTTTTTCCATGTTGATGGTTTCCACGTATATTTCAAGTGTCATTTATAATTGCGCACTTATTACACTTGATTTATTATTTACTAGTTTGGGGTATTTTTGTAAATTTGAGTCAACGCGAAAATTGGGTAATAAGGGATAAAATCTATTCACCCCCCCTTAGATTAATATTGAACACACCTAAATTTTTTTTATTTGGTATCAGAGCGGGTTCCTAGATATACTTAGGTGATCCTTGCTCATTATTGGTTTGTTTTGCATCTTGTGTGATTTTTTGATTTATTCATACATTTTGCATTCATCTCATTTGCATTCATCCAAACATTATGAGTGATTTTGGGTTGAGCAAAGAGGGAGCGTTAAGTGTGAAGCCACCGTTGCTCACCGACGATAATTACTCCTCATGGAAGGGGAAGATGGAAGCATACTTGTGCCAAATCCATGATAGGGTATGGTTGGCAGTTAAAGATGTGATGCAGACCAGAATGGAACTCACACTCATTCAAACACACAAGGGTTTCTTTGATCTATAATTCCATAGAAAAACAGAAAAAAGAGAGATATTTAAGTTACTACTCAAGAATTTTTTATTTTTTTTCATTCAAAATCTGCAAAACTCAAACCGATTACAACCTAATAAATAGAGAACAAATCTCTTTGACTCCAAAGAATCTTGAATGAAAAAGATATCAAATCTCCTAAAGAATTAAAATAATTCTAAAACATTAAAAATTTATCTAATAAGGAAATTAGTTTTGATTTAATAAAATCAAATCATAAAACAATTAATAACCTAATTACATATAAAATAAAAGGAAATATAATATTTGTATCGAATCATGATGATATTTGGAAATAATAATTAAAGCAACAGTTGTCTTGCCGTACACGAAACTTAACGGCTAAATTCGGACATGATTCAACCCGTTATTGAAGATGAAGTCTTCATAACATTTGTAGGGCTCGTCTTGGGCTTTCCGGAAACATATTATATTATTGATTTTGACTCTGTTTACCCTATGAAGATACCCTTGAAATTTTCTCCTGTGTTGCCACATGCTATCTCGCCAATTGCCTTTTGCCTTGGGCTAATCTGCATCATTCTCTCTGGGTTGGATGGAATTTGTCCTCAAATTCGAAGGTTCATCATTCCCTCACCATGATGAAACGACGTCAATCCTTGGGGGCTGTATTCACCAGAGACCACAGTCTTCCTACTCTCTAGGTCATCGTCAGACATCTCTTCATCAAAAATAGGTGGCTTGTCGAAATCGACAATCACCGATTCCAACACATAATCATCATTGAAAAACAATGAATGATTGGATTCCTCATCCACCTCCTATGGATTCAGTCTCCATTTTTAAGCCGTTAGCGCTGTAATCTGCTGCGTCAATGTATTTACTTGATGTCGAAGTTGTGCAATCACATCACGCTCATAGACTTCATCAATTGGATTCTCACGAGGGTTCAAGTTCGCGCGCCTCTTTGGTGGCATGATGACGAAACAGAACAAACCAGGCTCTGATACCAACCTGATGCAGTGGGAGATTCAATACAAACAATGATTGATAAAAGAAAGGATAAACGATTCAGATCCGTTGATTCACGTATGAATACCAGAAATGAACCCTACTATTAATTTGTTGATCCGCACAAGGATACCAGAATAATAGGCTTCAAATTCGTTGATCCACTCAGGATACCGAAATTGGATAAAAGGAGATACTCTCTCTCAAATTTTTATTAATCATCAAAAACTGTCCTTCAAATCCTAATACAATCTAATTAAATAGAATTGCAAAACTTGACTAACAAGAAAATCCTCAAAAGGGAAACTTCAAAAATAAAAAAGATATCAAATCTCCTAAAAATAAAAAGAATCCTAAAACATTAAAAACCTATCTAAAAAGGAAATTGGATTTGATTTAATAAAATCAAATCATACAATGGAAATAAAATAACATTTATTAATTACAAGAATATTTTCAAAATAAAAAGTCTTCAAGAAAATCTCCAATAATATCTCCTACATCATTCTCTCTAGTGTGGAGAAAATTCGTCCTTGAAATTTGATAGCTTTGAGGAATAAATAAGTTGGAGATGTTGTTGAATGATGAAACGCGGCAATATCGTAGAAATAATCCTCAAAAATTGAGTTCCTTTTATACTGTTCATTTTGGAACAAATCTTCATTGAAAACTGATGGCTTATCAAAATCGACGATAACAGGTTCTATCTCATATTCCTCATCGAAAATTGGCGGCTTATTAAAGTCAACGATAACTGGGTCCGACACATAATCGTTATTGAAAAACAATGAATGGTAGGTGGACATTTTGTTTTGGGGATTCATGAGAAATTGAATTTTTTTTTTTTTTTTGGGCAGAAATATGGAAGGTTGGAAAGTGAATATCTAATGGAGAAGTAGTTTATTATGGTTTGTGGATCGATGAGCCTAGCACAATGGTAGACTCGATGGCTCTGATACCAAATGATGCAGTGGGAGATTCAACACAAACAACGATTGATAAAAGAAAGGATAAACGATTCAGATCCGTTGATTCGCGTACGAATACCGGAAGTGAACCCTACTATTAATCTGTTGATCCACACAGGAATACAAGAATAATAGGCTTCAAATTCGTTGATCCACTCAGGATATCGAAATTGGATAAAAGGAGATACTCTCTCTCAAATTTTTATTAATCATCAAAAACTGTCCTTTAAACCCTAATACAATCTAGTTAAATAGAATTGCAAAACTTGACTAACAAGAAAATCCTCAAAAGGGAAACTTCCAAAATAAAAAGATATCAAATCTCTTAAAAATAAAAAGAAACCTAAAACATTAAAAACCTATCTAAAAAGGAAATTGGATTTGATTTAATAAAATCAAATCATGCAATGGAAATAAAATAACATTTATTAATTACAAGAATATTTTCAAAATAAAAAGTCTTCAAGAAAATCTCCAATAATATCTCTTGCATCAAGATGGTTATGCTCTACTAAAGATGACTCTTACCGGAGGAGGAGAAGAAGTGCTTAAGCCTAAGGCACAGTGGGACGCATAAGAATTTGTTGATTCCATGTGGAATAACAAAGCCATACATGCCATCCGTTGCGCAGTCGTTGAGAATCAATATAAGTTGATTCAAATTACTAGGATTGCCAAAGAAGCATGGGATATCCTAGAAGTTGCCCATGAAGGAATCGAGGTGGTCAAAGACTCTAAGCTACAAGTCTTATAGACTCGTTTTGAGACCATTTGGGTGGAAGAACACGAGCACTTAAATGACTTCCAAGTGAGGCTTATGGACATTGTGAATTAAAGCCATCAACTCGGTGATCCGTATTCGGATAGGAGAGTCAAGTAGAAATTCATGAGGTCTCTCCCCGATAGGTTCAAATCAAAGGTGACGGCTTTGGAAGAAAATGACACCTTCAAGGATATGAAACCGAGTGAAGTCTTTAGAAGACTTCTTGCATATGAGGCAAGAAAGGCTACTACCTCACCTCCTAAAAAGAAAAAGAATCTAGCCTTGAAGACCTCCAAGGTGGAGAAGGAGGATAAAGATGACTCGGACAAAGAAATGGCTCTTTTTATGAGAAAGTTCAAGAAACTCTACAAGTCCGAGAAGAAGGGCATTGGATCAAGAGGCCAATACTTGAGGAAAAAGGGTTCCTTCAGAAAGTTTGAGCCTAGACAAGACAAGACCGAAAGGAAAGAGGTCCAATGCTATAAGTGCAGTGGCATAGGACACTTCGCCCCTGAATGTACTAATCACCTAGACAAGAAGAAGGGAAAGGTGTTGGCCGCCTTTTTGAGTGGTAGTAGTGATGACTCCGGTGACGGAGATGAGTTGTTAAGTAATGAAGAACTTGCCACTAACCACATTGCATTTGGAGCCACACATGTAGAAGTTGAAGTTGATGGCAATGATGACTTGACTATTGATCTCATAGAAGAGATAGATGAAGAAGAAGCTCTAGAGTTGATTGATGTAGCTACTTATTGGGATATGACTTATATTACATCAAGTGACCAAGGTGAAGGTCTTGATGAGGAAATAACTCCATAGAAGAGAGGGAAAGTGTAGGAGATAACTCTAGTAATGAGAACACTTCATCCCAATCCAATAGAGAATTTGTTGACCACATGGATCGTGAAGACTACTTGAAAATGTTTGAAAGCTATAGTATAAAGAATGAAAAGGAGATTCAAACTTTGAAGGAAGAAAATCTTAAGCTTTCAAGACAAGTGGACCACTTGAGTAATGAAGTGGTGAGATCCATGAAGGATGAAGACAAGCAAAGAGATGAGCTAGCTTTGTCTAAAAGGAATGAAGAGGGTCTAAAAAAGGAGCTTGGAGAAGCAAAAGAGTCAATGACGAGGATGTCATCTAGCACCAAGAAGCTTGATCACATACTTGGTGTTAGCAAGAGTCCTTGTGATAAGAGAGGTCGTGGATTTGAAGATGGCAAGAAGACCTCCACTCATAACAAGACTATATTTGTCAAGAGCTTGGGCAGCAAAAAAGCATCACCGGTGCACACTCATAGGAAGAATATTGATCTAGGATAATGTTCAATAAGTGCATAAGTGAAGATAGTTCCAAGGAAACAAACTCAAGCTCAACCTACAAGAGTTCCTCACACTAACTTCCCTCAACCTCAAATCCATGGAGGAAAGAGACCAATCATGCAAGCTAAACCGAGAAAGCAACCAAATCTTGGTCAACAACAAAGAAGGAGAGATTTTATTGAACAACCATGACAACCACAAGGACATGGTATGATTCCTAACTTCATCCCTACATGTCATTATTATGGTATTGATGGTCATATTAGACCAAATTGCTTTGATTACATTAACATGTGTAGAACTAAAAGCATGATTGAGAAGAGAATTGCTAGAGCTAGAATGCATGCTCATAGGAAGGATGAAATTCACTTACATGGTCATATGACATCTAGATCTCTTGAACCTTTGTCCACTAGGAAGAAAAGTGTATTACCTAAGTGGATTAGAAAGGATGAACCCGCCTTCGATAATGCTAAAGTGTCTCCTATAGGTTCAACTAAGTCTAATGGACTTGGTAGGTCTATAGGACCTTATAACCTTCATTTATGAGGTGTGGTAATTGACCCCATATGGGGAACTCAAGCAAAGAGAGTAACTGCATACTTGTTGCATGCAAAAATTTGAAAAATTTTATGCTTCTTTTTTAATTGCTTGAGTTAGCTTGGTTGCACATATGTATATATGTTTTTAATTCAATAAGTGTGAACCATTCTTGTATTACAATCCATGTCATATTTATGTTCAAACATGCATTTTTGGACTAGGAGATTTACATAGGAAGTATGATTTGAATGACCTATAGTTATCTCCATGACATGACGAATCTTAATTGACATGCTAAAAATGAATAGCATGAATTTCTTTTAACATGCTAATGCAATATGAAAAGCATGAAATTCATATGACATGCTCAAATGAAAAAGCATGAATTGATGATTGCATATTCTTAAATTCAAAACAATGTGCGAAAAGCTTATGAGACTCAAAATGAATAAAGGATCTTGTATCCATTCAAAGGATTTTAAAATCCAAATGTCTCTCTTAATTTATTTGTTGAACATGTCTACTATCATACAAATATCTTATCCGGAAAAATCAAATAGGGTGCAAAGTCACTCATGACATGTTTGGCTTATAAAGTTGGATATAGTTGCTATCAAATTAAACTCAATGAAATCTCTATATCCTTGCTTCTCTCATGACAAATGGTGAAATTGGTTTGACTTTTATTGGAAACCTTTGTCATTTGCTTTGCCAAATATCATTGTATTTTTGACTTGAATGCTATATGTCTTGAATGCTACATGTCTTGTATGCAAATCATTTGTAATTCACATATTTTTATAAAATAAATCTCCTTGTTTCTCTCCAATTGATTGAGTTGCATAAAGTGGCTTATATGATTATGCAAATATCATGTATGCTACTATCTCTCTTTTCTAGAAGTGACCTGGTTGGGGACTACTCTTTTGCCTATATCATGACAAAAAGGGGGAGTAGAATGTGGTAAGGGGAGTTGCAACTTGTAGTAGCAATTGTGCATGTTGGGGAGACTTTACATTGAGGGGGAGCATTTGCATTACACATACACTACATGATGTTGTGCTTAAATTCTTTATTGCAAATGCTAGCTTTATCTCTTGATTAATCTCACATATACTTGTATTAGAAAGTATAGAAACTTTGTTTTGAAGGATTGATAGTTCTACAAGAGATTGAAGACTTGAAGATATAACTTTTAATTATCTCTTTGTAATGTAGAAAATCCCTTTAGTTTCTATTTTGTTGTGAGGATCAATATGAGTGGTGGTTTTGTCACGAAATAGCCAAATGGGAAGATTGTAAAGGTTCCCATTTATTGACTGGCTTATTTCGTGGACAAACCACATATTGAGGCTTGATGTAAGGGTAGCTTAGGTATTTGATGGTTGGTGTTTTACACTACCAAGGCCCGCTCAAGACCTCAAGAGAAGAAACACCAAAGGTAAATTCTAGTGCTTTCTTAATTTGAAGAGATCTAGTTGCACTCACACACAACTCATGCATATTTCTTATTCTTGTATGTTGTGTGTTTTATATGAGTGCATGCATGTTCTTGAACATCTCTTCTTGCATGTTATAATTGATTGCATCTAGTTTATTGAAATGCCATAACATGTTTATGCATTAGGATGGAAAGCCATGAAGTCTATTCATGCATGTTTAAAAGATTGATCTTGTTCATTGAAATGCCATAACATGTTTAGGCATTAGGATGCAAAACTATAAAGTCTCTTCATGCATGTTTAAATGATTGCATCTTATTCATTGAAATGCCATGACATATTTAGGCATTAGGATGCAAAGCCATGAATTCTATTCATGCATATTTTAATCGAGTGTACCTTGTTCAATGACAATGCCATAGTATGTTAGGTATTAGGATGCATTCACTTCCTACACTTGCACTTCATGTTAGTCTTAAGTGTGGTGTAATTTGTTTCCCGAAGATGATCAGAAACTTTCACGCTTGCATGATGGTGTGCATGTCTTAGCATGATGGTTGACCACTTGAGAAAGTCTCATTCTTCTCTTGGATAAGTATAAGGATTCCCATATTTTGATTGGCTTATTTCATGGACAAACCACAATTAGGGTTTGAATTGTAAGGGTAGTTTAGGTGACTGAGGATCAAGCTCAAAGGCCCTTTCCAAAACCTCAAGTTGATAAGCACCAAAGGTAAAACTCTAAGTGCTTATTTGCTTTGAAAAGATAGTTGCACACACTCACAACTCATGCATATTGTTTAACTCTTGTATGTCGTGTGTCTAATTTGTGTGCATTAATGTTTATTAATCTCTCTTCTTGCATGTTTATATGAAATTCTGGGTTTCGCTAAATATGGAAACTACTCTCTTATTTTTTAATCAAACATTATGATAATTGTAAAAAACAACTGGGAAAGGGATACATACCTTTTTGAAGGTCGTTCAGCTCCAGATCTACTTCAATAAAGAGTAAAGACCAGTAAATATTGTCATGTTTCAGATCTTCATGAAGAGAAACGGGGTGGAAGAGAGGAGTTGTTAGGTTTTATTATCAGATTCTGAGAACGAGTGAAGAGAAACGGAATGGGGTGGAAGAGATGACTTGAAGGTCGACAAAATGAAGAGAATGGGGTGGAAGAGAGAAGTTCGTCGCCAATGAAAAGAGAAAGGAAGTTGCCGAAAGAGAGGAGTTGTTGGGTTTTGTTATAAGATTTTGTTATCAGGTTGTATGAATGAGAGAGAGAGAGAGAGAAAGAGAGAGAGAGAGAGAGAGGGGGGTTTGAGAGAGAGAGAGAGAGAGACTGAAAATTGTGATTTTGAAAAGAGACTGTCAAGTGAAGATAGATCAAATTTTTGGGAGGGAAAATTTTGGTAAGTGAAACAAAATTCAAGGCAATTTTGGCAATTCAAGCCCAAAGATGACAAAAATAATAAAAAATAAAGTTTTGGCTAAAAACAATAATTCCATAAATTTTTTGTTCATTTCTTGCAATTTCCTCATATATATATATATATATTATTATATGTATTATATAAATATATATGTATTTTATATTATATATTGTGAATGTTTTATGATTAGGGATATTTTGTTCAAAATATAGTTAACTCCATTCCATTTCGTTGTTAACCAAACAAAATAATACTAATTTAGAGATTAATTTTAAAGTTCCAACCAAATAAAAGACTCAGCTTTCCTTTCCTTTCTATTCCCATTTTCATTCTCATTACCATTCCAATTACCATTTCACCATGTAACCATAGAGTATATACCAATAACTCGACTATATATGTTTTAAAAAATATAATTTTATTAAAAGTTTCAATAAATATTTTTGTCATAGAAATTAGAATTTTGATTAGATGAATAAATTTAAATTTATCTAACAAGTTATTTTTTTTAATTTCTAATAACTCATATATGTTATATATAAATATTGTTCAATTATTACCAAATCAAATCTTGTAGTCAAGTGGTAAAGGTGTAAGTGCCTCTTTTTGATTGGCTTAATTTCGTTAACAAAACCACAATTGGGTTCAATTATGTAAGGGTAGCTTAGGATTGAAGAAATCCTCATCAAATGTCAAATGAACTCATTGTGGGCATCAAGAGGTTCAAGGAAGGTAATCTACTTGATCTTGACTCTTTTTGAAGAGATGTAGTTGCACACAATCATATCTCATGCTTGTTGTTGATTGCATATTGCTTGTTTTGCCATAATATGCTTAGATTTAGGATGCATTGCCAAGGGGTTTTCTGCGCCCTTATTTGGCGGGCACAGGCCGCAAATTTTCTACGCCCTTGGCTTCAACGATTAGAGGCCACAAAAAAGGCCGCCGAAAAGGGACCATAGATGTCACCTAAATTCGGCGCCCTTGGTTTCGGCGATTAGGGGCCATATAACAGGCCGTCAAAAAGGGACCAGAGATGTCACCTAAATTCGGCGCCTTTGTCGGCAGCCAAGGCCACAGAAATAGGCCGCATAACCACTTTCATCAGCGCGTTTATTGGTATTCGGCGCCCTTGTTTTACGGTCACCGGCCGCATTTTTAAAGGCGCAGATCTGCCTCTTTCTGGCCACTTTTCCAAAACGACGTAGTTTCATCTACCATCTATAAATACATCTTGTTCTCTTTTTCTTCATTTCAATTACTCTCCCAACTGAAACCCTAGAGTGAGAATTCATTTTCTAGAGAGAGAAAGAGAGATTTCTTGAGAGAGAAAGCTTCATGAAAGCTTGGTTGACTCTTCAAACCCAAAACCCATGCATCCATAACATCATCCATCATCATTTGGGCATGGGTCTTCATGGTTTCATGACTAGGTAAGCTAGAACTTCTTTGAATATCATTTATTATTCTTCTTACTCTAGATTAGGTATTTATTGTTTGATTAAATGCCTAGATTCTAATTATTGCATGTATTTATGAGTCTTGATAACATGATTGGGTTTGTTTGTGATAGCTTAATTGATTAGGTTGTTTTGCCTAAATAGCTAAGCCTTGAATATTCTTGTAGAATTGATTGTTGATTAGGTTGATAGATTAATGTTTATTTATCTAATCAAACTCTATTGAATGTTCATGTGCATTTAATTGACAATTATGTTATTAGAAATTTTCTACAACTAATTGAGTTCACATATATGGACATGTTGATATTGTTTGATAGCTAGGATTGTTTTGTGATTGATAACATCTAGCTAAGTCTATATGGTTTGCATTTAGACATTGTTTATTAGGACTCCTTGATTGCATTTTTTAATTGCATTTTTTTAGTCCTTGCCATTATTAATTGACAACTTGTGTTGAAATGGCTTTGTTAGTTGACAATTAGGTTGTCAGAGTCTCTTTGCACCTAATTGAGTCCTCATGCATGTACATGTAGGCATTGTTGATAACTAGAGTGTTGATTTGCTTTATGACATCTAGTTAAGCATTTAGTGTAGCCTAGCATTATTTGCATTTTGAATATCATCACATATTCACATAGGTTGTTGATCTCTTCATAGAGAGTTAAGTCTTGTGACTACCAGTGTTTAGTGCTCAAGCAATTGGTTGAGTGCCACTGTAAAAGGCCCAGTGGAGTAGATTAGGAGCTGCTCACGCCAAGAGTAGTGTATTAGGGGATATCACTAGGGATTTAACCAAGAGTGGTGAGTGGTAGTGTCCATAACCTGAGGTTGTCTAGGGTGAGAGTCCGAGAATCACTTGAGGGTGTAAATTCCTTTTCATATAGTGGATTTCGTTGACCGTGTGTGGCGCACATATCAGCCCGTGGTTTTTCCTTGTTGAAGGTTTCCACGTAAAAATCAAGTGTTCTTTAATTTCCACATTTTACACTTGATTTATTTTGTTGTGTGTTTGAGTTTTTATATGTTAACATTGACTAATCGAAAAATTGGTAATAATCGATTAACAGCCCATTCACCCCCCCTCCCCTCTAGGTTGTATTAGACGCACGCTATATTTATTTTCAAAAGGCTTACAACTTTTAACTTGAGGTTTCAAGTTTGATTTCTAATAATGACAATTTAATTGTCATTATTATCAGAAGCAGTGGGCCGGCGGTGGGTGGTGGTTGGACGGGCGGCAGCGACGGATGTGGCCAGACGGCAAGTGGGCGGTGTCCAGACGGGCAGCAGCAGCGGCGGCGGTGTACGAACGGAGGTGGTCAGATGGGCAGTGGCAGCAGTGGCTAGAACGGAGACGGGCGGCGGCAATGGTGTATAAATATAAAAAATTTTAATAATTAATCCTTGACAATTAGAAAAACTTTCAAGGAAAGTTTTCTAGAAAGTTTTTAACTGTCAAGAATTATATTATTTTCTTGTAGCGATGTTTGATTATTAAATTACTTCTTTTCATATATTTGAAGCAAAATCTTCAAGCACTCACTTTCGCTTATTCGGTATTTTGATACTCTAGCAATTTTTGAAGAAATATGAGAGAGATTAAAAATCTTGGTGTAACTTGATGTAGTTTCTATTGATGATCTAAATGAAATGGGAAGAACTCTATGTGAAGAAAACAAGTTTGAGTGGGGAAAGCGGGTTTATATTAATCAATGTGAGTTGACCAAAATTAGTGCCTTTTGGCATTTGTTTGTTTGTACAAATCTTATTCCTTCAACTAATGCAACCGAGTTGAATAAGGAGAAGGTCAAGATAATGTATGCCTTGGTTACCAACAAGCCTTTATACCTAGGATAGATTCTTATAGAGCACATTAAAAGTGCGGCTTTCACACTTAGAGTAGATAAGAAACTTCATTTTCCGGGGTTTATTACTTATTTGTGTATGGCACATGGAGTTAAGAGAGTTGAGAAGGATATGCTTCTCCCACCATTGGAAAGGTTTTGTGAAAAACGTGTGGCATACATGTCATACAAGGAGAAGGGTGGTAATGATACTTTGAAACTTTTTGGAGAGATTCAAGAGTCAAGCAATGTGTCAAGCTTGTCTTATCTTCCGGATTGGTCCATTCAATTGAAGAAAGAGCTTGTGGCATCAAGGAAAGAGATAGTGGAGTTAAAGAAGTCAAGTGCTTGGAGGAAGGCAACTCTTCAAATAAGGATTCTAACTCCAAATTTTACGTGAGATCATCAAAGCGATCAACGTTCTTTTATGGCAATAGTGGCTAACAAAGCATTTATGATCTGAAGGTATCATTTCTTGTTTCTTTTTGGCTTCATATTATGTCAAAAAGGGCGAGAAATATGATATGCTATCTATCTTCTTTAGGTTTTTTTTTTTTTTTTTTTTTGAACTTCTTATGGCATGTAATAACTTGATTAGGTTATTTCAATGACTTGGGATATTTTTGTGAGTATGCATGTATTAAGGGGGAGAATACATGTACTCTTTGTACTTAATTTGCTATATTCCATCTAAACTTAAATGTCATATTCTTGTTGAGTATATATTTGCCATATGTTCTCTTATATATTCTTGTGCTTTCAAGCCTATTTTAGGTGATATCAAGAGAAGCTCATGTGAAGAAGTTCGAGACTTGTTGAAGATTAGTTTAGGATGATAACTCATTGTAATGTGAGAGTGAGTTTTTGTGACCAATCTTCATTTGTAATGTTTAGAATTTTGTAAAGGTGTTTTGACATAGAATTTGCCAAATGGGGAGATTGTTAGGATTTTTAGCCTAGTTGGCATTATTCTACATCAAAATGTTATTTTCTTTGTATTGTTTAGTTGTCCTAAGTTGTATGGTTTATCAATCTTCAAAAAAGATGGACAACGTTTCAAGTAAAGTGATGACTTTGTGCGAGGAAAGCGTTATTGACTACAAAAGTAATAAAACCTCTTTTCTCTTACAAGGCTTAAGCGCACACACACACACATTGTATACATTTGTGTCCCTGCATCGTAGCGTCAAATTTGTATAACACATTCACACATATGTTTTAGTATGCTCATGCATTGATCTCATATTGACATATATTATAGAAATGCATGTACTAGGTCTTTCTCTAGGAAATTGCATACTTGTGTGGCCATGTGTTTATTTGTTTGTGTGTTAATGATTTGGACTTGAAAATGTTCTCAAATGATTCCTTGTCGAGTTCCGGTCGTTTCGGTTACTCACTCATTAGATTTCGAGTTCAAATTAGGAAGTTACGAAACTTTACGTTCTCTTACAATACGTTGTCTTCGTCATTGAAGAACGCGAGAGGTGCGTGAGGAGAGGAACGAAAGGAGTTAAAACCACCAAGGGAGGTCTTCCCGTGGAGACGTGTTGCCACCACGGGAAGGAGGCCTCTTGGCCTCCCCGTGGTGCCCATGAGCCTCCACGAGAAAGCCAAAAAGGCACCTCCCAAAGTGGGTCCCCTTCTTTTAGTTTTCCCTCCCATTCTCCTTTAAATAATCCCTTTCTCTCACTTTCACATTTCAACCATTTTCAAGAGTAAATGTGCAAAATTTTCTCTTAAGATTTTCCCAACTTTCAAACACCGTATCTCCCTCATCTTTCATCCAATTTGAGTGATTCAAGATGGAGAATATTCGTATTGGAGTCCTCTACAAACCCTAAGTAATCTTGAGGTCATTTAATCAAGCTTTCATTTGGTTTCACACCAAGTTTGGACTGCACTCCATTGTTCTGGGTAATTGTCAAATCCTTTGTGTTTTTGAGATTAAATGTTCTTCAATTACCTTGGGCTTTCTTCCTATATATATGTATGCACTTGATCAAGTGTTATTAGGTTTGTAAGCTTCAATCGAAAGCTAATTTGAGCTTAATTAGAATCTCGAATGTGAGTTAGGTTTTTCTAAACTTAAGTTTTCACATGCTTGTGAGTTGTATTGTGATTAGCTTTGTATCTAGGAATATTTGTGCATTGATTATTAATATTCTAATGATAAATGATTCCTAGTTGTGCTATGTTTCCTTGATTGATCATATTCGAAAATAGCACATGTGTTTTTTGTATGTTTTAGAGCATTGATTGGATTCACTTAATTGATATTTGAATACATGCTCTAATTGATTGCTAGAAGAATTTTGTAGATCTAATATCACTTCTCTAGCATTTTCATTTTTATACTAAAGACTTGAAGATGTGCTTCATGAACATGTGTTTATCTTAAGCTTTAGTTGCATGAATCAAATCTAGGATTGAAATATGTTTGGTGTATTGGCATATTTAGAATTAGGTTTTCATGTATTAATGAGCTAGACTATTTTTGTTGTGAGCTTTGTTGACTAAGTCTAGTTCTACATGAAGTGTACATAATCCATACATTTCATATGTTCATGCATCATCTTGTGTGATTACATCTCTTGGATTGTAAACTAGAATATCATACATTGTGTGCTCATTGTCTAATTCTAGTTTCCATAGTTCATATTGATCATATGTCCTATGTTTATTGTGCTTGCATCATTTGCATCACATAGATCCCTTGCCTTGTAAAAGGTGGAAATCTTGGCTAAGGGTGTGAGGTTCTAAGTAAGTCGAAGCGAGGGAATTTTTGGCTATGGGTGTGAGGTCCTAAGTAAGTCCAAGCAAAAGAAGTCTTAGTTAAGAGCAATGGGGCTCGGAATAACAAAGCAAGGAAGATTTGGCAAGGAGCTAGGCTTCAAGTAAGTCTGAGCAAGAAAAGTCTTGGCAAGATGCCGGAGGTCTCAAGTAAGTCCAAGCAAGGATACTCTCTAAAGGCATGTGATGTGTCTCGGTTAGAGAGTAGGCAAGTTTCTCTCTAGTGAGAATAGATAGGAGGGATATCCAATAGATAGTGATACAAGAGAGTTGGTCAGTTTTGAGGTGTACTCTTATTTAACTATTGAAAAACATTTTGCTGGTGGTTGTGGATTTAACTCGTGGACGTTTCCTCTTCTAAGGTTTACCACGTTAAAAAATATCGTGTGTCAAGTTTCTCTTCCCTTATCTTTTTGATATTTGTTTACTTGTAACAAATTGATCTTGCATTAATTGTCATTGATTACATTATTGTAAGACAAGATATTTGATTGACTTTGTTTCTCTATTATGTACTTGAACATTTGAGATATTTATAATGAATACAAGTACTTGTTGATTTATGTATTTTTGGTATGACCTCCTCATGCAAATTATCGGCTATGCTTGATCTATTAACTGAATATGCTTATCAATAGTCTATGCATGCTTTGTGATATAAGCTATCTAAAGGGACAAACTTTTGTTTATTTCAAGGGATCGAAAAAGGCTTTAAAACTTGTTCACCTCCCGCCCCCCCCCCCCCTCCTTCTAGGTTAACTTAAGGTAATTTAACCGTGATTGTATTTATAAGAGGTGCTTGCTTGTACACTTGACAAGGAGAACCTCTCACCCTTGCAAGCATGGCAGCTATTTCAGCCAAATTGGAGCAGGCTATAAGGGTGGTCAAGGTTGGAACAAGAGGACTGATGGGAGACTTCGATAAAACTAATCATGTGACCACCATAAGAGGGACTAATCTAGACGAGGTACTAGCGCCCAAGTTAGGGAAAGCAAGTAGTGCAACATAAGAGATCCTTTGGGGACTTAGTCCCGATAGAGAAGAAGATTGAGATTGAAAAGGCACTGTAGATACTGTTAGAAAAAATAAATTAGTATCGAGAAAGAGTTCACAAGAGAAAGAGAAGTAAGAGAATGCAAGAAGGTGCTACGTACCTGGATGAGCTTGGGATATCTAAAGGTAGCAATCTACTTTACCAGGATTGAAGGGATCAGAATTAGGGAATTTGGAGTTTTGGTAGGATCGGGAAATAATGTTCCTCAAGATACCCTCCGCCTTAAGGGAGATGTTTTCTTTCTCCCACTTGGTCCTCCCACTAAATTGAGCGGGAACACTAAACTCCGATCCCACGATATGGACCGAGCTACCCCAATCGCTAGAAGTGATAACCCACTCGCTACGCCATGGACTATCTTTCTTCTTGGCCCTAGGAACCGTGAACTTCAGAGGATTATATGTCCTTAGGTAGAATTAGTCTTTGGGACCAGGTTTCATTCCCACCACTTGGAATAAGTATCGAAGCTCGTCAAGACCAGGCTCCCTGGCAACCTGATCAATCTCAAACTACTTTCTCTAGAGCACTAGAAACCCTAATGAGTTCCTCCAAAACCCAGGCGTCAGTTGAAGTGAGGCAAGTTAAAAGGCATGGAGTGCCCTGAGGAGAGTAGGATAGAGAGGTAGTCTGACCCCACATTTAAAGGCAACTACATATATGAGAAGCTGGTTAGAGGGCGAAAAGTATGGGTCATACCCCTGGTATGGAATGGTGAGACTGATGTCTAAAGGAATCTTGTAATCCCTCATCAAATGTAGAATAATGTCGACGGTGCAAGTAGAATCGGGGATGCACTGGAATTCATCGGGTCGGTCGAGAACCCCACCAGTTATAGTCTCGGTGTCTCCGACAGAGGGGTGTCCTCCTTCACCTACCTCGTCGATCACTTCGTTCGATTTATCATTGATAACTTCAATCGTGGTGTTAGGGTTGTTGTTAAAACCCTCCCCTATAACTGTGTTCTGTTAAAGCGATGGTGTTAGGGCGTGGCAGATCCTCCAGCATCATCACCACTATCCTGATTTCTTTTTCTACTGAGTAGTGGGCTAGAGCTGTCGGCCGAGTCACCATTGTGTTCGAAGATATTCTTAAGGCTGTCTTTAGACATCGTGAAAGAATGGGGAATGAAGATTGGAGGAGATGAAAGGAAAGTTTTGTTTTAGATGCTAAAACTTTCTTTTCAGCAACAATAAGCAAAGAAGGGAGAAAATAGCAAGTGTGAGTGTAGGGTGAGGAATAGTAAGAGATTTATAGAGGAAAAAGATGGTCACCGGAATGGAATAGTTGCAAGTGGTTAAGGCGTGAAGACGTGGGAAAGACAATTTCGGGAAACGCATGCCAACAAGACCGTACATTTTAAAATAACGGACCTATACTTGCCAGACACGGAAGGATCATTAATTATGAACGTACTAAGAGAGGAATTCCTCTCGAATGGTAATTGCCAGCAAGATAAATAAAATCCTTCAAGAGATTCGAGTATCCTGACTTCAACCCTGAACTAGGTATCGATGTTCAGGTTATGGGGGACTTCTATTAACTGCCTAAAAAGGCAAGGGACCAAAGAAGAATTTTCTTCCCTTACCTAGACTAATGGAGTAGAAGAACACTACAGGGGACATCAGGCCAACCCATGAGGGAACCGAGATCGATACCCTTACGACAACCCATATGAGAGCTAGGACCGAGAGTGAGGTTATCTTGATTCCCTAGTACCAAGAACCGTTATAGCCAAGATCTAGAAAGCTCCGATACCGCATCCCCCCGACTCCCTTATACCAAGAAGTGTCGGTACCGCGATCCATGATGCACGGTGTCTCTGTACCATGGTTCCTCCTTAAGCCAACCTACCAAGCATTTACCATCTACCATATATGAAGGATGATGCCCAGGAAGGACCGGTATACCAAGAAGTGTATAATCTAGACTACCCAACACTCATAGAATACCACAATGTTTACCAATATGGAGTAGTTTGGCAATGTCATTAGCGTTAGGTGATCATAGATACTGCTCTGTAAATACCTCCATAACAGCAAGAAAAAATCTTTTCAAACTTTCAATTGTTGTAGACTCTCTTATTTTAATATACTCGTCAGTAGTTTCCGTTGGTAGACCATATTCCAACATCTAAAAAACTACTGTTATTTTTTTGAAGAGCAGAAAAACCTAGCCTACCGGGCCCATCTCTTCGTTGCACAAGGTAATTCTCATGAGCTTCCACATCATTAACAAAATACGAAGGAATAAACTTCTACCCATTCGAAAGCGTCGACTAAACATTTGATCGTTATATCGTGGGTTCTCGATAAAATAGTTGTTGAACAAACTACAATCAGCAATTTCCCGGTATCGATTGATCACTATATGACCAGGAATTGAGTCTCCATGGGTCACTTGGTTGTTTTGTTAATTGAGATATTGATCGATGGCCCGTTGGATATTAGCATGCTGTTTAATTATCACTTCTTGTTCTGCATCATTCGCTTAAAGATCTGCCATAAGTGGTACTTCATCATCGCTGGAAGATGAAGATGTGAAATGAGATGGACCTACGACATTGAAATTCATTTTTGCTTGGAGTTGAATTGAATGAGTTTTAGCATACTTTGGTGTAGGCTATTTATCATTGAAACAAATATAAGCTCGTAGTGTGTTCTAATAAAAACTATCTTGAATGGGAGGGATGTTGGTGGTGGTGAATAGATTTTAACCTTTTTTACCAAATTTTTGCATTTAGTTTATTACGAAAAATAACCCCAATCTAGTCAATATAAAAAATCAAGCATAAAAGTGCGGAAATTAAAGATGCTTGATTTTTACGTGGAAACCCTTACAGGGAAAAGCCACGAGCTGTTATGTGCGCCATATACGAACCTTGAATCCACTAATTGCAATGACGTTTACAACCTAGGTTGACCTCAACCTCTCACAGTCTATAACCCGCCACTACTACCCGCAGACCTGTAAAAGTGAACCTAGTCCAATTTGCTTGCACTACATACCGGTAGCCACAAGACTTAGTGTAAGTGCCTCTTTTTTGATTGGCTTAATTTCGTTGACAAAACCACAATAGGGTTCAAATATGTAAGGGTAGCTTAGAATTGAAGAAATCTTCATCAAATGTTAAAGGATCTCATTGTGGACATTAAGAGCTTCAAGGAAGGTAAATTACTTATCTTGGCTCCTTCTTAAAGAGATTTAGTTGCACACACACACTATCCTAGGATTCCTAGCATGCATGTGTGATATTTGATTCTTGTATGATTGTATTTCACTATTCACACTTGCAACATTTTTGTTGTTTGTTTTGAGGGGGTGTGCGGTGCGTTGGTCACCTATACCCGCGCACACCCTCGTTATGCGCTGGACGTCATGTGCCATACCAGCGCATCATACAAGCGCAATCTTGGCATAATGGTGCCGCAGGTGAGATGTGTCTGTCGTCATGTGCACATTGCACAACACGGCTGTACGCTGGTCGACCAGTGCATTTGGAGAGAAGCTGAACAGTTTTTTGTCAAAACGACCTCACTTTGCTTGGATCTTATATATCTACATATGTTTTGACAGCTTTGGGTCATTTTTTAGAGCAAAAATTATACCTTTCAAGAGCCAAAAAGTGTCTTCAAACAAAAACCACCAAGACTTGATTTTTAATCATCCAAAATACCAATATCCTTCATCTTTCATGATTCATACATCATCTAGCATGGGTTAGGTATGATTTCTCTTGGATTTTCTTCTTTGCTCACATGACTTGTAGTTAGGACATCATTTGCATCTTTTTATATGTTCTTGCTTTACAAGATAGCTTTTTTATTACTTGACTAAGTTTAAGATTGCATCTTTATTACTTGACTAGGTTCAAGATTGCATCTTTATTACTTAACTAGTTTCAAGATAGCTTTTTATTGTGTTTTGTGAGTTGTTTGTGATAGCTATAGCATATAGGGTTTGATTTTCTCATATAGCTAAGTTGTATGCATGTCATATAGCTTCATGATATCTAGGATTGTGTAACATGTTCATACATGCCTAGATAAGTTTAAATGTTTCACCTTGCATTTTTGCATCTTGAATATTGCACATATTCACTTTAGGTTGTTAATCTCTTCTCTTAGAGAGTCAAGTCTTGTATTTACCTTTGGTAGTTTGCAAGCATTGGATTAGGTTCACTTTTGAAGGCCTATGGGTAGTAGTGTGGATTAGTAACCGTGTAGGGTTTGATGTGGTCAACCTAGGTTGTAATCGCATTACAATTAGTGGATTGAGGTTCGTGTGTGGTGCACATAATAGCCCATGGTTTTTTCCGTGAGGGTTTCCACGTAAATATCTTGTGTCTTTTATATTTTCGCACTTCGTACACTTGATATGTTATTGACTAGGTAAGGGCATTTTCGAAATATTGATTAATCACGAAAATTGGGTAAAATCTGATAAAATCTATTCACCCCCCCCCCCTCTCCTCTCTCTCTAGATTATTAGGACATGTTTTATATTTATTTTCACTTAGTTCTAAATGAAAAGATTAACAGCCTAAGTGAATATGCAAGGATATCCAAATATGCAAATAGAGCTAGGGTACACTAGATACTTTTCTAGGAATTATCTAGGAATATAAAATGACAATTAAATCATTCATAGATATCAAATGCTAAATGACATGACATAAAACTTAGCTAACTTAGATTAAACAATCCTAGGTATAGTTATCACAATACAACACTCAATCAAAACAACACAATAATCTCTATCTTGTATAATAGAATATGATCTAAGAACATACAAGTAATTTAAAGAGATTTCTTGTTAAGTAAACCACTAAGATTAGATGAAATTAGTGAAAAACTTACCAAGGCATTGTGTTGAGTAAAACCCATGCAAGCAAGCATCCTAGATATGCTAGAATATGCTAGATGATGTTATGATGCATATGAGAATGGTTTTTGAGTGTTAAAATGAGTTCTTGATTTGATTTTCTCTCAAGTGTCTCTCTTTGGAGTTTAAAGTTCTTGGAGTCAAAGAACTTGATTCAGAGAATGAGAAAGTGGTATATTTATAGACATCAAGAACAAGGCAAGTGAAAAGACAAGTTTGCCCTTGAAACTACCGATTGGTGGTCTTATTCAACGGTTTCTAAACTGCCAATTTAAACCCGAGAGCATCAGATATGATTAACGGTTTCATTCGGCAGTCTTATCATCGTCGCCAAACCGCCATTTTGAGACCTAAGATATTTTATTTCAATCAGGTCTTCATCGGTGGTTTCAATCAGCAGTCGGGCCCGCCGAACTTAGCTGCAGAAATCAGTCCAGAACTTTCTGGAATCAAACAGCTGTTTCATTTGGCGGTCATTGCTGTCGATAAAACCGCTGCTTCACCACTGATGATGAAACTAAAGGAGAAGCCAAGGGCATTCTTCGAAGGCGATCCTCGAGCTAAACCAAGCACACCTTCGTGCATGCGTGGACGTTTCCGAACCATCTTGGATAACGAATTACTAGACACACTAATCACATAACAAGATACAACAACAAAGTGCAAGTGTGAAAGGTGGCATTTGAAAAGAATGCACACAAAAGCAAAGCATACATATGCAAACATTACTAGTGTGTGTGTGTGTGTGTGTGCAACTAAATATCTTCAAATAAAACTAAGCACTAGAGATATACCTTTAGAGTGCTTATCATCTTGAGGTCTTGAGAGGGTCTTTGAGCTTGATCATCATCACCTAAGCTAGCTTTACAATTCAAACCTCAATTGTGGTTTGTCAACGAAATAAGTCAATCAAAATATGAGGACCTTACAATCATTTTTAAGGATAATATTCTAGATAAACCATAGGAATATATACTATTAAATCATGAGTCCTTCTACGTACAACCGCGGTTGCGGCGCCGCTTTGGAAAAACACATGGAACCCGCATAATAAACACATGGGTCCCATGTGTTTATTTACTTTTTTCCAAATTAATATCTTCACTTTTTTCAAATTTTGAAGATAAGAAATCTGAGCTATTAAATACTAACCATTTGATGGATTTCATCACCATCTGAACCGTAGAACACATCTTTAAAATTATATCTTAACTTTTTGATGCGGACCTGTTGGCAAGTTATGACCTGGGTCGCTTAGAGTACCCAAAACAGGGTTGACTTTGTGGATTCATAACTTTTGCATACATACTCAAAATGGCTATTATAATATGTTTTAGAAAGCCCGAGATGAGCTTTACAATTTGTGTGTTGTCCTAAAAAATGTCATTTAGTGTGTTGTCTGGAGACTTTTAGTTTCTTGTGCGACAATTAGGATTTTTTTTTTCTTTCCCGATTTAGTTGAGATGTTTTAGGAGTCAATGAGATCTCATTTTCTCTATTTATTAGGTTGTATTAGGTTGTATTAGATTTAAGTTAATCATTTTTTGAATGAAATAAAATTAACTTGAGATTTGATCTCAATTTATCTCTCTTTTTCCGGAATCTCATCTTAACTTTCAGAAATCTGATCTTCACTTTTCCCAAAATTTAAAGATAAAAAATCTGAGCTAAAATGCCAACCATTGAATGGATTTCATCACCATCTAAACCGTAGGACACCTCTCCAAAATAATATCTTAACTTTTCTAGAATTCTTATCTTCACTTTTCCCAAAATATGAAGATAAGAAATCTGATTTCAAATGTCAACCAATGGATGGATTTCCTTACCATCTTAATCATAGAATTAAATCTCAAAAGAGTACCTTCTAGTTTCTATAAGTATCAATCCACACTAAATTAAACATATCCCTTCGAATCACTTATCTCTTCGAATCACTTATCTCTTCAAATCACTTTTTCCAAAAAATGACTTCAAGTCACTAAAGTTTTTCATACACAAATGAAGGAAACACACACCTTTGTCATGTATATCTTGATATTTCGTAAAACCCGATCATAGGTATAAACCAATCAAAAGATATGTTCTGATCTCGAGTTAAGACTGATTACAACAACACAAAACCAGAGATTATCACTCAACTTCGTGGCAAGAGATCTTTGCAAGTTCAAATACAAAATATCCTTACTATAGTTGGGAAATTGCAAGGATGCCTACGACAAATCGAAAGTCTGAATCCAAGTGGTGCTTCAGAAGCTGATATTGTGAGTATTTGTTACAATTAAAGTTTTAGAAATATTATATCTAATATTGAATTTTAACAATATATATTTGTATCATTTTGCAGATAATTAGAGCTAAAATATATTTAACACGAGAAGAATTACAAAAAATGATTCAAATTTGATCATGTGTGGCCCATCCTCAAATATATTCAAAAATTTGCAGATAACGATAGTGCAACATCAGCCTTTCAAAGGCAAAGTGGTAATATTATATCATCACAAAAAAACTCTCCAACTCCAGAGTCTCCCACATCGGCATCTCCTAGACTATCTTCATTTTCTTTGAATATAACTAATGATGACATTGGCGGTAGTTCATCTCAATGGCCTGTTGGGGTGAAGAAAGTAAAATTAAAAAGGATAAGTTCAAAAATTCTTGACTCTATGAAAGAAGGAAGTCAACAACTGCTTAAAGTTTTTTAAAAAAAAGCGGTGCGGATAGGCAAAGAAATTACGCAATCCAAAAGAGAAAATTGGACATGGTTGAATTTTGGGAGGAAAACAAAATTTTAATGCAAGATTTGAATTCCATAACTAATCCAAACCTATGCGAGTTTATGCATCGTGAACAATTAAGAGTTATAAAAAAAAGTGCTCAACAACAAGACCGGGGATCTCAAAACACATATGGGTCTTTTGGCCAATCTTTCAATACTCTCAGAGGATCCGAAAATGATCTTCCGGACTACTAAATCGTTGTTTTAATTTATGTTGTATTTTTCTTTAATTTTAGTGTCTTCCAATTAGTTGTAATTTATTTTATCACTATGAAGTTTGCATGAAGTTTTTAATGTTTTTATTAATTAATGTATTTTGCTTTAATTTTTGTATTTTCAATTTAGTGATCTATGTAAAAAAGAAATTTAAATTTTTTTGTACTATACACTTAATTTTAGTTTATTATAAATGTTAATATAAATAATAATTAAATTAAAACAAATATAAATTAAACAAAATTATTAAATAATAAAAAGGACCAAATTGGAATAAATTTAATTGATTAAAGGTAGAACTATGATTAAACAAAACCATCGAATAAGGGATACAACCAGAATAGATTTTATTAAATAAGGATCAAACTATAATTAAATCAAACTCTAGGGATGAAAAAAAAAGGGATTTTTTAAGCCATTTGAACAATGTTACGCCAGGGATTGCAAACCAATATTCACTGAGATCAAAATGGCACAGTGAATGGCAATAGGTTAGAGACGGCTTTTTGCTCCCAAATAACGATGGGTTAGAGACACCCTTATATGTACAATATGTATTACAATCAAGAGTAAATTTCTTAGATTTGGATATTTTAAATCCCAAAAAATAAGTACTAGAAATTTTATTCCCTCTTATGTAAAAAATGCAAAAATAAAATTAAAAGTAATGTTGCAAGTTAAATTGAAGTTCAGATGCCGAAAACTACATATCAACTATTCGTTCATTTTTTAACGCATCATTTAAAGAACATATCGAACTAACGTCTACATCAAGCATCTATAAAATTACCAAACAAATTATATATTAAAATAATAATAAGTGAACTAACAGTTCACCTAACGTGACTTGCACCCAAAAGGATCACCTATCATATACACATTAGCAAAAGAATAAAATTCATAAAAAGCAGCCCATTATTGTACAAGGAACTAAGGACTTCCAAAAAACAATAAATCTCCAACAGCCTACAATTAAGTAACAACATATCACATTCCTATATTAAAAACATTACCAATAGATAAACCCCAAAACTACACAATGTGACAGCATGACTCTAAACTCAACCAAAACTACACAATGTGATAGCAAAATATCATTTCAACAGACAAAAAGGCCTTGGTACCAATTGAAAAGACAAAATTGGCTCCATAATATAAGCAAAAATAAGAGTTAAATTAACTAAATGGTGACATTGCTGCAATGATATCACGCAAACTCACTAATGTTTTCCGAATGAAAAGGCACAACACTAGTAGTGCAAGCATATGAAAACAAAACTAGATGGCGATTTTGAAGTATATAAGACAGACAAAGAAACAACAAGAACCCAACCGAATCAAGGTCACTCCTAAGACCGACAAAAATCCTAGTTCATCCTCTGAGCAGCTTCCTTGGCAAGAACTTTTTCCTTGGCTTTGGTTTTTGCCTGAGATTTGGAGCCCATAATGCCACCTCCCCACTTCTTTCTGTACTCATCATACTTGTCATTGAAATTTGCCTAAAATGATATTCAGAACATTAGAATTCATAACCTATAACTACACAACCAATAATCATTTTAAACTCACAAGAAAGATGCGATCACAATCATTGTAACATAATAAATGAATGAACATATATTAAAGTTTCCTAAAATTTAAAAAGATGGCAGCATTAGCAACCTTGATGGCCTCCAGGATTTTGCTGAACTCTAATTTATCCTCATTCTTGACGGTGGTCAAACACAAGGCTGAGGCTGTCTTCTGGTGGACAATCTGTGAACAGCAACATAAACACAATCAATCCATAGTTACTTTGATTATAAAGCAAAGAGTCTTTTAATATCAAAAACTATTAAACAAGCAAAATAAGTTGGATAATACCGATCCCAAACGTGATTTCCCTTTCACAATGCAGTAAGGGATCTCCATCTTCCTGCACAAGGCTGGAAGCCAAACAACCAACTCAATAGGGTCCACATCATGAGCAATGACAACCAATTGTGCCTTGTTCTGCAAGGTGGATCAAGGATTTTAATTATATCAGACAACTTTCCATGACACCTGAAAACTAGATTAGTGGAAGAATTGATACACTCATCCAATAAAACACATTTATTAACCTGCTCAATAAGGTATGTAACATGGTTAAGTCCATATTTCACAACAATGGGCTTCTTAGCCTCGACAGTCTTTCCTTCAGACTCTGCCTGAGCTCTCTTCAAAAGACGTTCCTTCTTGGCAGCTTTGTCCTCAGGCCTGTACTTGAGAAGCAACTTGAACAAGCTTGTAGCTGCAAACAGGATAATGGATATATTAAAGTAGCTAATATTTTAATTCTCACAAACAAGTTGCTGAAAAACAAAACTTTATAATACAAGGGCTTTAGGTAACATATATTCAACAACAAAAAGGTATTGCATTAAAACCCTAAAATCCAGTTCAGTTGTCTTTCCAATTCCCAGTTCTAGCACTGAAACCCAATAGACATGATGCCTACAACTGACCAAACAGCTAAAGAGCATTGGCAAGATGTGACAAAAAAAGTAGTAAGATAAAAATATTTCTTTCAATATGATAACAAACCTAAAGTGCAATGCCAATGTTATAGTGGCATATGTATACACTATACAGTAACCCTGTGATGTTACATCTAACAGAATAACAATGCCATATATAATCATAACTGAGAAACTGCATAAGTTAGGCAGTCATTTCTTACCGAGATTCTTGTCCAAAGTCTTGGTGAACTGGTTCAAAGCAGGTGGCACCTTCAACCTCTGCTTGAGGATCCTCCTCTGCCTCTGGATACGAATAGCCTTGGGCCACTTAACATAACGGTGAAGATCTTTCTTTGGAGGCAAAGCCCCTCCAATACCAAATTGCTTAGGGCGCTTCTCAAACAAAGGATTTACAACCTTATCCTATAATTTGAACATAAACAACAAATGTAATAAGTGATAGCACAAACATATCTCCATCAATTATGTGCAAAACTTCTCAAAATAGTATGATGTATACCAGCTTCTTCTTTGCCGGAGCTGCAGCAACCTTTCCTCCTTTTTTGGGGGCCTGAAAAAGTACAGTGTCAAAAATCAAAACTCTAAAATCTTACAATCACTGACTTCACAATAAATTTAGCTGTTTTCAGCCTAATGTAAGATCAATCCAAAAAGAATATAAAGACTTAAACTGATAAGAAAAACCTACTTCAGAAGTATTTTCCAAGTACACAGAGATCTTGATGAAAACTGATAGTCTAATTTCATGAAACTTTCATGGAAATTATTTTCATTTATATATACTAAGTTTCAGGATCAGATTTCACAACACACTAAAAAATCAGTAACAGCTATCAAAACTTTTATGTTCCTAAGAATTTTGATTATATACATTAACGTTCAATCTTCAGAAACGAACTAATTTGTATAAAATAATTAATAACAAAATTTAACAGTTTTTTATGTGCTTTTAAAACAAAATATTAGAGCATTCACTATTTCTAGCATGAAGTTGCGAGTTCATTTTGCCAACATCGAATCTTTCCCAGTTTTATTATGTCTTGTCTCTTCCATTTTTACATGTATTTCATTCCAGTACAGCTTGTGTTCTACACATCTGCAAGGTTTCAGCCCTAATTTTTAATTTTATTTTTCTTTCAATAGAGCATTTATTATTACACCGGCATTACCCCACTGACATGTTAGCAGAATAGAAATTCTTAAAAAAAAAATTGTATGGTGTGTGGACTTATTCCATCGTATTTATCCGACAAGGGAGCAGACACACAAAAGCACACCTCAACGATCTCCCTCTTTCATATCTCTGACATACTCTCTTCCTTAAACGTGAGCTCTTCAATTTATTCAAGTCTCAAGTGAAATAACATTAATCAAGACCTTTGATGCTGAAAACCAGTAATAGAGGTACTAACAAGCTATTTGACAACTAAAATTAATACTTAACAAGTGCAATATCGAATAATAACGATCATTGATACAACAGAGACATGGAGAGAATATTAGGGTTTCAGATTTACCATTTTTGCCGCTTCTGCTCTGGTGGTTTGTGAGAACAGCGAATGAAAATCTTTGAGAGTGCCGCTTCTGCTCTGGTGGTTTGGGAGAATGGCGAATGAAAATCTTTGAGAGACGTTTTATAGCTAGGGCAAGCAATATATCGATGGTCAATTTTGTAAGTGAAATATCTAGTTTGAGGTATTAGCTATTTTAGTCCCTCTAGTTTGAACAATTGCTATTTTAGTCCTTATATTAACTTTCGTTAATATTTTGACGAAAATATCATTTTACCCTTCATTTAAATATTTAGATTTTTTATATTTTAAAAAATTTTAATTACAAAACCAAGAATAATTTTTTTTATAGAAAAAAAGATGATCGGTCGGCAGTGGAGATCCATCTCTCTTTTTTTAATTTTAAAAAACTAAAAATCTATTTGTTTTTTAAGAAAGAAAAAGTGGAGATCCATATTAGATCTCTACCAATTCTAAAGAACAAAAAATAAAATCTAAAAATCAACAACAATACCAAAAAATCACTGCAGTCAACAATAAAATCAAAGAATAACATAGAAAATCAAGGGTTAATTGCACTAAAGTACCTTAAATTTTTCTGTTAAGAAAAAATATTGGTAAGTTTCATAAATTCAACACAAACATACCCTACCGTTAAATTCAATCCATTAATTTTAACAGTTGACCAACCAAATTTATGAAAAGGCGATTGTACCCTACCACATCATTCAATTTTTTTTAATATATATATTTATAAAACATCTAAAAAAAAACTTTATCCCAAACTTCATCTTCAACATCAATTTCTTAAACTTCTTCTACATCTTCAACATTAGTATATAACTTCAAAAAAAAAAAAAAAAAAAAAAAAAAAACCTTCATCTTCAACATCATCAACTCCAACTTCATCCTTATCTTCATCTTCACCTTCAACATAATCTCCAATCCATCAATTTCTTCTAAACTTCGTCTTCATCACAACTAATCAACACAAAAACACAAATCAATTTCAAGAATAAAACCACAAATCAAATAAAATTACTCCGAAAAAAATTAACTAGAGTAATTAAAAAACAAAATTGGAATAGATCTAGTACAAAATTTAAAAACAGTGTGAGCTCAAGAAGAAAATGAAGGTGATTTGGAGGAGCCACGGAATGGAATTGAAGAACCTTAAAGTGAAACCCAAAGAGTGAAAAAAAAATTACACACATCTGAGTTCTCTCCTACTCTATTTCTATTATATTTCTAAAGAAAATCAAAGAGAAAGAGGGTGCCACATGGGTTGGGATGGAAAAGATGGGATTTTAGGCAGGATGTCTAGCATTATTCTATTGAAAAGAGTAATGCTAGACATCCCACCTACAATCCCACATTTTCCATCTTAATATATGGCAGCTGAGGTATCACTTGGTAAGTTGATACACATTAATTAGTTAGTGGATATATGGGTAAGTGAGATAAATTACAATTAATGTGTATCCACTCATCAAGTGACACCTCAGCTGCCACATGACTTAGGATGGAAAAAGATGGGATTTTAGATAGGATGTCTAGCATTACTCTATTGAAAAGAGTAATGCTAGACATCCCACTTACAATCTCATATTTTCCATCCCAACATATGTGGCAACTGAGGTGTCACTTGGTAAGTGGATACACATTAATTAGTTAGTGGATATATGGGTAAGTGAAATAAATTACAATTAATGTGTATCCACTCACCAAGTGACACATCAGCTGCCACATGAGTTGGGATGGAAAAGATGGGGTTTTAGGTGGGATGTCTAGCATTACTCTATGGAAAAATGATGTTTGGGATTTGTTTTACTAAGAAAGAATGAAATCCCTTAATAACAGATATCAAAATATAAGAATCGCCTCATCATTCCTTTTTGTTTTGTTTTGTTTTCACATCACATCATTTTGTTTGCTTTCTATAGCTATTTTTTGCTGCTATTGTCTTTTTTTTTTTTTTTTTGTTTCTCCATAGATTCTAAATCAGACATAGAGATCAATCTAGAGATGGAGCAATCTCCAGATCGCTCCATCTCTTTTCTTTTATTTATGTTTATTTTTATTTTTATTTCTTTTTATTAAACGATAGGATCTCTTCCATTATCTTAATTTTTTACTATTTAAATAATAATTGTATTTAATTCATTTATAACATTTCAATTACATAAATACTAAAATACCTTTCTTATATTAACAGTTGGTAGAGAGAGGTTAACGGTAGAGTATGTTAGTGTCGAATTTATTAACCTTAACGATATTTGCCTAAAGGAAAAAATTTGGGGTACTTTAGTGCAATAAACCTGAAAATCAACACATTCAACAACACAATCAAAAACAAATTCAAACTCATAAAATCAAACTCATTTCACAACAAAATCAAACCAAACACATTAATAATACTAAAACCCGTTTTATACCTTTGAAATATAAAACGGGCAAGCACAGCAATGTCAACGACCACCCATGCCTTTCTCAATGTAGGGAAAAACAGTTTATACGCACATCGGAATGCGAAAATCAGGTTTAGTATATAACAAAAATTTTCCCATTTAAAAGATGAACCTTAACCCTTGATTAAATTAACATATAAGCAAAAGTACTGTAACTTTGTCGTGTGATCCGATTGACGTTGCGTCGATGGTAATCCGCAAGATCTTCCAATCCAATCACGAACGTGGATCACCTAGGAGCGTGGTCTCCCTTTCTTTGAATTGAGTACCTGAGGATGGATAACAAAAACTTTTTCTTTTTCGTTAGTCAAATAAACTTCCAAGAGATCATAAAGATCGTTTCGGTCACTTTTGAGTTATCAATCTTTTGATCGAAACTTATGTAAACCTAATTCGAAGTTGTGCACAAAGCCTTTTGATGTAAAAGCTTCTAGTGCACTATCGAAATAAAACGTCTCTTCTTCTTTTCTTTCTCTTGGCCATATACATCAGTGTGTATTAATGCTAAACATTCAGTGGCTCTTGCCCCTTTGGTCGTGAACGACCTTTTGGTCATCTTACCTTCCAAACAAGATTCACAAGTTGGTAGATCATCAACCTTTAAGTCACTTAAAGGTCTATCGCTAACCAATCTTTTAATCGTATTAAGGTTAATATGACCTAGGCGCAAATGTCATAGGTAGGTTTCATCTTTTGATAACTTTACACTTTTATGATTAGGTTCCGTTAATTCTGTGTCTAACGAGCAAGAGATATTTCTATGTAGAAAGAATAAACCGTTTTCCAATGTACCTTTGCAAATAATTTTGTCATTCTTACTAATAATATAAACTTTATTAAAGGTAACCAAATATCCAAATTTATTTAAACAAGAAATTGAAATTAAATTCCTCTTGAATTGCGATACATAATAAACGTCTATCAAATCTAAATGTCTACTAGAATCTAGATTAACTCTAATATCTTCCATTGCACTTGCAGACACTAACGTTCCGTTGCCTAAACATAAGTTGATTTCATTTTTATTTAGCCTTTTCCTTTCCTAAAACCCTTGCAAGGAATAACAAACATGATTAGTGACTCAAGAGTCTATGATCCAAGAATTTGTAGAATCTACCAGAAAATATGTTTCAAGATAATTAACATTACCTTCTTCCTTCTTATTCTAGGACTTTGGGCAATTTCTTTTCCAACGTCCATTTTCACCACAAAAGAAGCATTTCCCTTTGATATTGGTTACTTTCTTGGTCTCTCTCTTGGTAGGCCCAAGTTGCTTTTTCTTCTATTGTTCCTTGACCTTCTGACGGGTCTTAACAGTAGCAACTTTACCAAACGTATGAATTTTGGATTCACAAGTAGGAGCAAGTGGTTCATGAGTAATCAGAATAAACTTATGTTTTTCAGCTTGCAGAAACAACCCAATTTTCCTTTTCCATGTGACAAAATTATCTCCAGTTAAAATTCAAGATGTTCATTAGGGATGGGGTCATGATTTCTGAATAAAACAAAAAATTATACATAAGTAAATAATCATGATAAAACACTTTCAAATATTTATCTTGAATTAAATAAATAATTCAATCGTAAAATTCAACGGTGATCCAACATCCATAAATGTTACGCCTCCTTTAGGGGTTCACATCATTTACTAGTTGGACTAGGTCCCACCTAATTGTTAACATAACAACCAGCGTTTTCAATTTTAGCCTTGTGATTTTATTGACAAGAACTCTTGGGAGGATATCAATCAAACCACATCAAGTGTGTTACCAAGATATCAACCTTCAATATTTTCTCTCACGAAAATCTCTCCTTTGAGAGTAGATCTCGTTTGAGTCAATTGTCTAGTCTGTCCTTATAAGGAAATATCTTGCTAAATTCCATTCATGAATACCCCTTACGGGGTTATCACACAAAACATAAAGCTCAACTAACCTTGGAGGCCATAGGTGTTTCAAAACACCTTCTCCCACTCAATTATTTAAGGCATGTGATTAAATTCCATAGAATGATTTACCAACTTATCTAGATGTCAATTAGATACCTAAATCCTTCAATGCATGTTCATACCAAAAGAGATATATTAGTGGCACTTCTATTCTATATGACATGTTATCATACAACAAAATATTGTAATATTTACTGAAAATAAATAGCCACAATTTTGGTCCATCCTAGCTAGAAAAGCAAGTAAATTACATTTGTTTGGAATACATAAACTCCTTTCTTGGTGAACAAAGTCTTCATGCGTCCATCGATCGATTGCACATCCCTTGGCTACCTGCCATGGGTGTGCGCACCCCACAGCTCCTTAAAGGGCTGCTATGCGGAGCGCATGGCATCCATAGGGCTGCCGTGCTCAGCCCATGCCACAACATGCGCAGCTGCGCACTAACTTGCGCGCACGCATGTTGCTATGATACACACGGTTGCATGCTTGTTCTGGTTGCTCCCAATTCTTCAATTCTTTGAATCTTCGACACTTGAATATATATTACAGCAGTATTTAATATAAATAACTACAGTTTTTTTTTTTTTAATTCACAGCAGTATTTTAATACAATAAAAAAACTGCACTGTTTACAATACAATAAATAAAATAAAAAATTAGCAACTACCAAGAAGGAATTATGGCGATAATAGACCACCCTTCTTGTTACAATTCCGAAACAAAAATACATTGAAATTCTAGGACTAAAATCGAGCAACAACAAGTTACTTTATAACAACATATATAAATCCATACATTCCACATGTAATTATATATGAGAATACCTAGAGTGTCATCTCTTTCTAAAACATGCATATAATCAATAAAAAGAAATAGATCCACGTATGTACATACATTAATTAATCAAGGGTACAACCTGGGCTCTGATACCAATTGTAAGGGAAAACGATTTATACGCGCAGCAGAATGTGAAAATCAGGTTTAGTATATAACAAAAATTTTCCCATTTAAAAGATGAACCTTAACTCTTGATTAAATTAACATATAAACAAAAATATCGTGCCTTTGTCGCGTGATCCGATTGACGTTGCGTCGATGGTAATCCGCAAGATCTTCCAATCCAATCACGAACGTGGATCACCTAGGAGTGTGGTCCCCCTTTCTTTGAATTGAGTACCTAAGGATGGATAACAAAAACTTTTTCTTTTTCGTTAGTCATATAAAATTCCAAGAGATCATAAAGATTGTTCCGGTCACTTTTGAGTTATCAATCTTTTGATTGAAACTCATGTGAACCTAATTCGAAGTTGTGCACAAAGCCTTTTAATGTAAAAGCTTCTAGTGCACTATCGAAATAAAACGTCTCTTCTTCTTTTCTTTCTCTTGGCCGAATTCTTCACTAGTCTAAGAGATGGATTCTATTTTTCAAACTCAAGAAAAAATAACTCTCAAGCAAACATTAAGGGGTGGCCGAATTTTATATGTTGTGTTATATAGGTGGCCGAAATCCTTCTTGAAAAATTGGTTGAATTCCCTTGATGGGTAATTTAGGTGGTGGCCGAATTCTCCTATAAGGAGGATTTGTGTTTCACCAAAATACCTATCAACCTTAGAATCTTAACCCTAATCCAACTCTTTAGTGTTCCATTCTTTTATGATTATATCAAAAACTTCCTAATTTGATTAGGTAAATAAAATCTTTTTATTTATTTATTTACTAAATAAAGTTTGATTCCTTTTATACTACCATTAATAGTATACTATTAAGAAACATATTTCCTAGTCAGAAAAAAGATTTTGATTCTTAATTAAATAATTAATTAATTAATTAATTAATTAATTAATTAATTCTCATTTAATTAAATAATAAAATAAAACAATATACTAGGCTTTATATATAGCCTTGCCGCCCAACATGTGTAAATGAGCTTATATATTGTTTTTCCATTTTATTAAATCTATTAGACTTTAATAAAAAAAACTCACATGTGAACTAGACTCATTCTTACTAAAAGAAATAAGCCCACATGCCTTCCATTAATATATTAATATAATTTAATAGCCCATTAAATAAATAATATACAAATTATATTATTAATATATTAAATACAATTCTAGATGGACCTATAAATTGGTTTGGAAGAATATATCAAGTGATCCATGCAAGTTCATGTGGAATGAGGATCTTGGCGAGCTATCTAAATTTAAGCTTCAATAGACATAATCCAATCACAATCAACAAATGATTCACTTATGTCCGATCTATTAATTTTAACTTATTCCACTAAATAGCTAAAATTGTACTCTTAAATAAAGATAGAACAAGTAAATGTTTCTCATTCAAACCTTAAAAAATCTTGTAGGAGATAGTGTATCCTCGTGAATAATATTAGTAATCGCCAAGAGTTCATAGACCGCCTATAGCTCTCCTAGTTACCATATTTACTCATATGACCACATTTTGAACTTGGATATTTTGACTTGTCCAGAAGCCATGTTTCAATAATCACTATCGAAAACTTAACGTTAAGATTTAATATTAAATACCTCAAAACATCCATATGACAATATTATACTTTCATTTAAATAAATGGAGTCACGATGTCCATATCTATAAATGAAGTCCTTTATCGATTAACAAATGAATACCACCAAAATATCGAGGATAGACTATGTTATATAATCGTACTCATTGATAGCTCAAATGATAACACTTGCAATCATAAGTCCATCATTTATCTTAGGATTAAGATAGACTCTCCAATTGTCCTCATAATGAAAACTTTTATCCACTGACGATTCTAGATAAAGTATTTCATTGTGATCCTATTCAATACACCTAATGCACTAGATTCTTTTACTTAAAGACACTTTGATGATTTTAGACTCATCATATCTCATTTGATCCCACTCAAATGCTAGCAAAAGAATCTACAACTTTAACAAGGTAAAGGTGCCCAACCTTTATCTTAAGTTGTGAACAATATTCAAGACTAACTAAGGAATTGTGTCTACCTCATACATATCCAGATGTAGGAACAATTCTTTATATCTTATAGTCTTTTGACGTTATGATTATTTACTTTGATAATTATAATAATTAAACTATAAATGCTATAAGATTTGTTAAATCAGAAATCACTTTATTAATATGAAAAGATTGTTAATTACATTATTACATTTTTGCTATTGAGCATAATCCTAACAATCTCTCACTTGCGTTATAGCAAGTGTATCATATCTCTCATTCCCATGTTCTCTAGGTGCCCATTAAAACTCATCTAAGGTTGTGAAGGGATCCGCTAGATTTTCTACTGACGCGATTTTGGTAATCGTTATGTCACCCCTATGCATAATCTTCCTTAAAATATGATACTTCCTTTCAATGTGCTTACCTCTCTTATGACTTCTTGGTTCTCTCGAATTAACCACTGCTCCATTATTGTCACTGTAAATAGTGATATGCTTATTCGCATCAGGAACCACTTCCAAGTCAACCAATAATTGGTGGAGCCAAATAGCCTCTTTGGCAGCTTTGCATGCAGCAACATACTTAGCTTCCATGGTGGAATTAGCAATACATGATTGCTTGATACTCCTCCATATGAGTGCTTATCCTCCAATAGTAAACACGGATCCTGATGTGGATTTTCTAGAGTCAGAATCCGATTGGAAATCAGAATCTGTATATCCAACGGAAATTAAATCCCCTCAAGAGTATACAAGCATATAATCTCTTGTTCTTTTAAGATACTTGAAAATATGATTGACTGCCGTCCAGTGATTAAGACCAGGTTTCAATTGAAACCTGCTAACTATGCTAGCAGCAAAACAGATATCTGGTCTAGTGCAGAGCACTGCATACATGAGACTTCCAACTACCGAGGCATATGGATCTCTACTCATGAATTGATCTTCATACTCATTCTTAGGAACTTGTTCCTTAGAAAGTTTGATTCTATGATTGAAAGGTAACATACATTTCTTGGAATCTTGCATGGAGAATATAGACAACATTTTATCAATGTATGAAGCTTGGGATAATGCAATCGTTTTATTATTTCTATCCCTTATTACTTGGATACCAAGAATATAACTTGCTTCTCCTAAGTCTTTCATATCAAATTGTTTTGCTAACCATTCTTTTACTGATGTCAATACACCTATATTGTTTCTGATAAGTAGTATATCATCAACATAAAGAATAAGGAAAACCAACTTGTCGTCTTTAATCCTTTTGTATACACTGGGTTTGTCAGGGTTTTGAATAAATCCAAAACCTTTCACAGCTTAATCGAACCTTATGTTCCAGGATCTGGATGCTTGCTTTAGTCCATATATGGACTTTTGCAACTTGCATACCCTTTCCTCTTGGCCCTTTTTTAATGAATCCTTTCAGTTGCATCATCTAAATGCTTTCGTCAAGACTTCCATTAAGGAAAGCTGTCTTGACGTCCATATGCCAAATCTCTAAGTCTAGAGATGCTGCAATGGATAAGAGTATCATAATGGATTTAAGCATGGCCACATGAGAGAAGGTTTCCTTGTAATCGATACCTTCCTTCTGTGTGTAACCTTTAGCTACTAATCTAGCTTTGAAGGTTTCCACATTTCCATACATTCCTCTTTTCCTCTTGTATAACCACTTGCACCCGATGGGTTTTATCCCTTTAGGCAAGTCTACAAGAGACCAGACTTTATTATTAAAAATAGTTTCAATTTCAGATTGCATTGCCTTTTGCCAAGGGCGACAATTAACATCCTCCATTGCTTCCTTATACGTTTAGGGATTATCATCATCTGGGAGATTCTCCACTGATTCTCCTAGACCGATATATCTCTCGGGTTGATTTCTAATCCTCCCACTATGACGAGGAATGGTAGGTTGTTGATCTTGTAATGGTGTGGAACTTACAATTGGGTTGGGTTGTGAAGCCTCTTGTGGAATTGTATCTATTAACATCTCATTCAGAACAATTCTACTTTTAGGCACAAAGTCATTCATATAGTCCTTTTCCAGAAATTTAGCATTTGTTGAAACAAATACTTTAAGATCTGAAGGACTATAGAAATAATATCCTTTAGTTCCTTTTGGATACCCTATAAATATGCATGTTTTTGAATGGGACTCCATCTTTTCTGTCTTTCTTTTTAACACATTTGTAGGACAACCAAATATCCTTAAGTGTTGCAAACTCGGTTTTCACCCAGTCCATAACTCATGCGGTGTTTGAGGAACTGACTTAGATGGTACATCATTTAGAATGTACATTGCAATTTGTAAGGTATATCCCCAAAAAGATTTAGGAAGCATTGAATAACTCAACATAAACCTAACCATGTCTATTTCTCCTTTCTGCTACCCCATTCTATGTAAATATTTTAGATCGTTGGTCTAATATTGTCGTTAGACTTCAGCAGTCTCAAAAAGTTCCCCACATATAATTAGTGTTGGAAAAAATATGCTTGTTATTTTTTTTTTTCAAAAAATTAGTTTAAGTATGGAAGCTTCATGTAATGCTTATGATGAAAATTAATGGAGAAATTATAAAAGTCAAGAATAAAAAATGTAAATGCAATAGAAAAGTTGTATTGATGATTTCATAATCAAAGGTGAATGCGGGAGTTTTTTTTTTCAGGTGAAAATGAAAATTGTGTTTACTACTCAATTTCGTTACATAATGTAGATGCTTATAGATACAATTATGAAAGTGATGTGCCAGAGTACATCAACTGTTGGAAACAATCATATAAATGGTATCTGAGGAGATCTGAATTATGTAATTTATCTTGTTAAAAAATAGTGAAACAAAATGAAATCTAGAAGAGAACAACATTAGATTTATATTATATTTTGTAGTTATGAGGCTTATTGTACTATTGTTAACTTGTCGCAAGTAATGAGTAAATCAATGGTCTTTTATCTTAGTGGTCGAAGACTTTAAACTAATGCTCCACCACAAGAGTTCCAACCTTGGTAGTGTAAATATAAGTTTACCTTTGTCCATTAACCCGTAGAGTGTGGGGTGACCCCAACCCTAGAGTTGGGGTTGCATTTTGCATAGTGCTTGAGGAGCTCAATCTCAACAGGTTCTGACAGACCTTTAACCCACAATGATATTCAATTTCAAAAGGAAAAAAGTAATGAGTAAATTCATTTAAACATGCCTATACACCTTCAACAACAAAATCCTTATCGCTAACCACGTTAACAATGCATCTTAATAGAAATGAGAAGTAGTAATGAATGTAAGTAATTCTATAATTTATATATAATTGTCAATACAATTTTGGAATGTATAAATAGTCATTACAAGTTAAAAATAGCATCAAAATATGTTGTTTGAGATGAACAATTTGGTTATGATGCTATGAGTTGTCTCGGCTGATGTACTTATTTAATTTATTCTTGTCATTGAAATTCACCTAAGACAGCAAAGAGAAGCAATGGAATCAAATCAAATTGCCCATAAACTCCAAAATGTTACACAGCTTATGAAATATGAAACTTTAACTACCTTGATAGCCTCAAAGATTTTGCTGAAGTCAAACTTGTCTTCATCCTTGATTGTCGTCAAGCACAAAACTGATACAGTTTTCTAGTGGACAATCTACGAGAAAAAGACAATATCTATCTGTTAACGGAAAATTGTCACTAGGGTAAATTTCCAATTAACAACTTATATGATCGTGATCAAGGTAGACCACGGTCGGTGAGGTATCACATAGTTCGATACCTGTGCGTTCTCAATAAAAGCAAATTAAATATAATGGTAAAGAATCAATCTATATATCAACAAAGATCAAATAGAGCGGACTTTATTGATAAACATGCAATATGTGTACAATGGAAGTTTATTCTGTTGTCACGGTAGGAGGGTATAAACACAGTTGGAGATGGTGATTTCGTGTGAGTCGATAAGTGGAAAAGAAAATTGTAGGGTTTCTCATTCAATTCCCCTTTTTCTATTGAGTATCATATTTTTTATATAGGTCCCATTTCTTACTGCACACTCCCCTTAATTCAGTCTAGTGGCTTAGTGATTTACAGGACGTTCCGTGGCGATAGGTGAGAAGATCATGGGATTGATTCAAGGAATCCAGTGATCCCTTTTTTGGCGTATTTTGACAAAGTTGACTTTGCTTTCAAATAAAACTCTTGAGTGGTGGGAATGAGTCAATTTTCTTGTTATTTAAATGTCGACGTCTTACTATCTTTCTTTGTAGCTTGATCTTGGCGTGCTTGGTCTTCCCTCAATAGTATCTTATTCTGATGCTCTTATTGCTTGGTAGACCGATTTTATGAGGGATCGGGATACCCAGATATCCCACCTCCTACTTGATCATGTTATTGGTAAGTCGGGGTATCAGAATACCAGGTTGGTATGGTAGCGGGATACTAGGATTTTGGGCTTATGTTGTTTCCTAGCACTTTGGGGTCTAGGAGCCCTTGATCTTGATCAGGATTGGTAGAAGGTGTACCCAATCAATTTAGTGGCGGGGTACTGGGATGTTCTTCTATGATGTCTTTCTACCTCAAATATTCTCCGGTGTGGATGGAAAATTCTTCTTTCAACCCATGCCATTTTTAACGGTTAACACTATCGATTTTAAGTTCCTTACCCTTAAGAAGGTTGACATTCACCCAAATTAGGAAATCACTGGCGGGTGACGTTAGTTTGCTCCACAAGGTGTTTAATTTCTCTGATAAGTGGGCTTTGATCAATTTTGGTGCTGCTTCAGATGACAACAAAGACCTCTTGGAAGACAAGAAACTTAAGAATCAAATTAGGGTTAAGGAAAAAGCTCCAATTAGGGTTCGTACTATTGCAACACCGAATTCTTTGAAACCAATCACAATTATGCCTATTGGAGTAGTTGGTAGAGTGGTGGCGAGTGAAGTTGGGGTTAAGTTGCCTCCATGGGTTTCATATTCAAACATTTTTGCTGATTTAGTGGAGTTGAAGGGATTGAAGTGTGCAAATTATGGAGAATGTTGCAATTCAGGATGCTATGAGTATAGCAAGGCATATATGTTTGTTAGTTGATGCTTTTAATTGAATGTTTGTTTATTTGAATGGCTTTGTATTATGAATGTCTATTGGTTAGTTTATGGAAAAAAAGTAAATATTTGTTTCGGTGAAAATATTAGAACCCAAATTTGTGGAAATTTTAGTAGAAATATCAGAAGTCTTGCCAATATCCTCAAAATATCGAGGATATTCAAGGATATCTTTTATATCGGTTACCCAAAATAGAGAAAATATGGGGATATTTCAGTAAAAGTATCGATATTTACTTCCTTGCTTGTTTTAAAAAAACAAACATTCGTTTAAAAGCATAAACTAATTTTATGTTTTCAATCGAATTAGATAAGTCACATTTAACTATGTAAGCCATGATTGATATTGTTATGCACTTATTTAGTTGGTATTGGAGAGTCTATATGTTAGTTTTGTATCACCATGTTAGACCTTTTATGATTATCCTCAGTTAACTTCATGGCAGATGGTCCCTTTATTTTTTAACTAAGAAATGTGCAGTGTTCTTGTATGCGATAGGTGCTAGTTGGGCAACGACCTAGAGCCTAGTGGCTAGGCCGATTAGTTGGTGATTGGTCAGAGCAGTGGCAGCCACTTATTATTTTTTTTCCTAAATAAAAAACCAATCAACAGTGAAAAGTGATGTTGGAGCCAACGCTGACGACAAAGGCTTACTACGACTGTGACGGCGGCTTAGAGTGGAGACTAGAGAGGGGCTCCTGTTGTGGGGTACACTTTTTATTTTTTAAACCCTAGATGCTGAAACGTCATTTTGGCTTTTATTTAATGAAGCCCAAAACGACAAATGTAGCCCAAAACGACAAATGTAGCCCAAAACGATGTCGTTTTGGGCTTCATTAAATAGAAGCCAAAATGACACTGTTTCAGTTACTCTTAGTTTTGTATTTTTTTTTAAAAGTATCCTTCATCGATCAAACCCTGAAACGCTGAAGCATAATAGCCCCTCTCCACTTGTTGCCGATGTCGACATATCCTCTTTTGGTTGCCATCGCCACCAGCTCCAACAATAGTCTACGATTATCGTTGCTCATAGGGTCTTAAAAAAATTGATCTTACCAGAGTCAACGGCTTTAACTCCACTGAGGGAGACTAGCGCAGACTTGTGGCCCTCCGCCTAAAACAGCCGATTAGGCTGTTTTCACCACGGCTGGAGGCTGCATAGCAGCTCGTTGACGATTAATCGACCACCTAGGTAGATTACTAAAACATTGGAAATATGTGTCGTTCATGTTTTGGGTATGGTTGTATATTCTTTTGCTTATGTGCAGTGCTGGCTCTACTACTATGCAAATTAGGCGGTTGCCTAGCGCCTCCTAAATTTAAGGGACCTTAAAAAAAAAAAAGAAATCTTGTAGTTAATATTCAATTTAAATGTCTCATGATATCTAGCCAAGAGAGTATAAAGCCTTCTAAAGTCAAGGCAACAACTTTTTATTTAAGCATATCTTTCTTTTTTATCTTAAAAAAAATTATCTCTTAGAGCATCTTCAATGCTATTATGTATTTAGAGAAAATGAAATGCCATATATGATATATATTTAAAAAAAAATGGAAAAACTCTCTCCAATGCTATTATCTAAGTTGAATATGGAGATTCTATGGCAAAAAAAAAAAAAAAGTTAGAGAATATGGAGTTGTGTTCCTAATTCTAGAAACTCTCCTAGAAATGCTGACTAGGATTTCTAACTATTTCCACCAATAAGATTAAAACTCATTTAATTGTAAAATAAAATAGGAGAGAGAGTGTAATAATTGTTTTATTATGATTGGTCATAAAATGGATGCATATTTGACTTTAGATAATTGCATTGAAGATGTGAATATCATTTCTCTAAAAACTTTTCAAAAGTGGGCCCATAATGAATAGAAATGCTGATGTTGCACTATTTAGAAACTCAAAAGTTCATATTTACATTGAAGATGATCTTACTTACAATTTAAATGTTTCCTAATTTTTTTTTTAAAAAAAAAAAAACTTAGAATACTGCCCTATATTTTTAAATTTTTTTTTATTACAAATTTAGTAACAAAGTAAAAAAGAAAAAATTAATCATTTAATGGTTTTCTTGATTCGAAAACACTTTGTCAAAACATGTTTGTTGATATCTTATTCTTATTTTTTTTCCACTACTTTTTTGCTCACTTTGATAATTGAATCGTGATAATTTGAGTTCTTTGAAGGCAAACATGGTTAGAGGAATCATTATTTCCCAAGTTCTATTGTTCTATATTTTTCTAATTCAGTTTTATTTTTAAATTCATATTATTGTTTCTGTCCATTATTGAAGTTATTTGATTGCTTGATATTGATTTCATTATATAAACATGGATGGTGGAAAATTTGAGTTTGGATAAGAAAAGCTTAAAAAGAAAAAAAAAAAAGATAGAAAATTAGTTATTAAAAGCAACTTAAAACATAATTATTAGATAATCAAACCGTACAAATAAAAAGTAACAAATAAGACAATGATTTGAAATAAGGTCTCATTTGAAGTTTTCACCGAAAGCCTCTAATATAGTTGAGCCGCCTCTGCTTATGTGTATATGTTAGGTGATCCTATTTTTGGGTGTAAGTCCCCATTACTGAACTGTTGGGTCACTTATGCTTGATGTTATTGTTAGTTCCATATGTTCCTTAAATGCCATAAACATGAAACATAATGATATGTTAAAAAGTGAACCAACAGTTGATAAGCGGTTTACAGTATCTAAACTTCAATATTACATTTAATATGACTTTTGCATCTTTTACATCAGAGGAGATGAAATTTCTAGTACTTATTTGCATATGAGCATTAAGAGATTATAAAAACAGAGGAGGACTAAGTTGATGAGCACATGAATGAGAGAGGCTGCAAACCAGGAGCCTCTTGTAAAAAGAAAATGCATTGCTTCCCTTTCAGATGCTGGTAGTTCACCGGTACGTAAAACATGTAGGAGTTGGATGGTTGGAAAGTCAAGGTTCTATTCAACCTTCAAATTGTATCAAATTCTTAAGGATTTACGGAGTTGGATGGTTGTATTTATCAGAGTATAAAATAGATTTCTATTGCCCTTTCTCCTTAGTATCAATGAATTAAGGGTGAAATCTATTTTAGTCCCTCTAGTTTGACCTACTACATAAACTGGTCCCCCGGTTTTCAGATTTATCTTAACAGGCCCCTCTAGTTTATAAAAATCTGAATTTCAGTCCATGCCGTCCAATTCCGTTAGGGTTTGCAAAAATTCCGTCTCAGTGGTGAAGGTAAAATCGTAATCTTACCTGACGACCTTCTAGAAACTAGTTTGACGAAGGGTAATGAAGTAATTTGATTTATAAAACAAAAAACAAAAAAATAAAAAAAAGAAAAAAGTAATCCATCCCACTAAAATTACAACACGTGTCCTACCCCACCTCATTCCATTAACAAAAAGGAATTGTGGTCCCAAAATATATTCCCAAACCATTTCCATTCGTGTTTTCCTCAGACACAAAAAATAGAAAACCCTTTCCCGCCAAAAAACCCTACAAACTCACGAAAACCTTTTGATTTTCACTAAATATTCACAGTTGTTGTTACGTTTGAAGTGTTGGTGTTCGTCTTTATGGTCGTGGCGATCGGTAGTTGCAAGAACGGTGTTTTGGATGGATTTCTAAAGCAAATTTGAGAAAGGTTAGTTTTTTGCACCGATTAAGTGACTTTAATGTGTTTGCTTGATATTTGTTGCATGCAATGTGTTTGTGTTGTGTTTTTGCAAAGATGTTGAAAAGTTAGGGTTTGTGGGTTTGATAAAATTTTGGGGTTTTTTTGATTCAAAGCCATTTAAGTGTAATTGAGTGTTGATCAAGTTGTTTGAAGTGTTTTGTCAACAAAAACAGTGCAATTTTTGAAAAACATTCTTGTTTGCTGTTGTTTAGTAGCAGATTAGGGTTTATATGGAGTTAGATAAGTCATTTAAGTGTAATCAAGTGTTGTTAAAGTTGTTTAAAGTGTTTTATTTGTTTAACTCACGAAAATAGTGCAATTTTAGAAACAAATTCTTAGTTCTTGTTGTTTTGTATCGAGTTAGGGTTTATTTGAATTTTTGCGGTTTCCACATTGCATGCATGATCTCTCTGTATTTATTTGTTTTGTATCGGGTTATGGTTTATTTGAATTTCTAAGGCTAATGTATCGTGTTAGCTTACTCATGTTTTGTTATTTACCGTGATAGGTGCAATGGACAGTTTCACTTTCAAAATTTTAGTGCAGACTGGGGTTGTTCTAGTTGAGGTAGGTGAGTGTGATATTGATCACATTAGCCTCATCACCCTAATCCATGCAATATGTGAGAAGCTTACACTACAACAAAATTGCTTAAAGATATCACTTGCTTAAATCGGTTTTTATCTAACCGATTTTAAAAAAAAATTAGAAATCGGTTTTTATAAAAACTGATGTCTTAAATATTGGATTTTCAGAAGACATCGGTTTTTAGGAAAACCGATATTAAAAAATAAAGATTTAGACATCGGTTTTTATAAAAATCGATGTCTTAAATTTTGCGTTCAAAAGACAACGGTTTAAATAAAAATCAATATTAAAAAAAAAAAAAAAACGTTTAGACATCGGTTTTTAATAAAAACCGATGTGGATTCAAAAGCAAAATTATACAATGTAAATCTGACCTATGTCTACATTCAAGTACGCATCTCTCAAAATACTCAACGTTATTTGCTCAAATTTTGACATAAGAAAATAGACATGCAAATAAAAACTTTTCAATCAGAAAATATTCCAAAAATAGATTTGGAAAAGTGTGAAAATGAGTGATGAAAACAACTCACTCGCGGATTCGCGAATTGCTTCTGACCTTTGACTGAATAATCATAACTTTCAAAATACCGCCCGAAATTTTACATTCTTTATACCATTGGATTTGTATCAAAAAAATCAAAGAATCCAAGATAGACAAAAAAATTTATTTCATTTCCAAAAGATACATTTTTAAGGAATACGTTTGCACAAAAATATCGCTAATCGCTTCTGACATTTGACTAAATAATTGATCATAACTTTCAAAATACCGCTCGGAATTTTACGTTATTTATACCATTGGATTCGTATCGAAAAATCAAAGAATCCAACATAGATAAAAAAATTTATTTTGTTGCCAAAAGATACAGTTTCAGGAAAATGTTTGCACAAAAATATCTTCAATCTCTTCTGACATTTGACTGAACAATTGATCATAACTTTCAAAATACCACCCGGAATTTTACGTTGTTTATACCATTGGATTCATATCAAAAAATAAAAAAATAATAAAACATAGACAAAAAAAAAAACTATTTTGTTGCCAAAAGATACAGTTTTAAGGAAAAAGTTTGTACAAAAATATCTCCAATCTCTTCTGACATTTGACTGAATAATTGATCATAACTTTCAAAATACTGGCCGGAATTTTATGTTCTTTATACCGTTGGATTCATATCAAAAAATTGAAGAATCCAACATGGACAAATGTTTTTATTTCATTGGCAAAAGATACAGTTTTAAGGAAAATGTTTGCACAAAAATATCTCCAATCGTTTTTGACCTTTGACTGAATAATTGATCATAACTTTCAAAATACCATCCGGAATTTTACGTTCTTTATACCGTTGGATTCCTATCGAAAAATCGAAGAATCCTACGTGTACAAAAAAATTTAATTCATTTCCAAAAGTTACAGTTTTAAGGAAAAAGTTTGTACAAAAATATCTCCAGCAGAACACAAAACCACATAATAAAAAATGAAATGAAAAATAAACCCACCAATAAAATTTATTTAATATATATATATTTGTAGTAGAAATTAGAATTTTGATTTGTTGAGTAAATTTAAATTTATCAAACAAGTCTTTTTTTTTTATTATTTTAATTTTTAACAACTCATATAGCTTATATATAAATATTGTGCAATTGTTAACACATCCAATCTTGTAGTCAGGTGGTAAAGGCTTACCACTTTGACTTTAAGGTGGCGACCGACTGTGGAGCGGGCCGACGACGATGGGATTAATTTTTGTAATATACCAATTTTACATCAGGGTTTTTTAAATCGGTTTTAACTAAAACCGATGTCTTTTCTCTTAGGTTTTTAAATCGGTTTTAACTAAAACCGATTTCTTTTCCTTGTTTTTACATCGGTTAAAAACCGATGTCTTTTGCTTGTATTTTCTAAAACACTCAAATAGATATCGGTTTTAAAAATTTTAAAAACCGATTTCTTCCATATAAAAAAACTGATTTCTTTTGTGTTTTTTTATAGTAGTGTTAGTGGAAGCTCGATGAAGCCACAGCTCACTTCGACGTTTCCAATTTTCCATAGAATCTCCGAGGCTTTCCTAGCCACTATGGTTTTGTTTTTTTATATTATTTGTCCCCTACGCGTTAGAATGAACAACTGCTTACCTGCTGGAGTACCATGTGTGGGCATAAATACCTTGGTCTGGTGACAAATATGGGGTGGGAAGTGATAGTGAATTACTTGAATTATTTAGCATGTTTGAGGAGCGTGGTTTGGATAAGATAATGTTTGAATTATAGGATTATTTTTACATTCCAATTCCTCTTAAAGAGCCTCAAGTGTTGGACGTGGAAGGGGGATACAAACCACTAGGTTGGTATGACATGGAGGCTGAACATTTGAATTACGAAGGTGATAGTGAGAAAGATGATGATAGGGATGATGAAGAGGGTGATGAGGATTGTGATGAAAATAATACACAGTTTAGTGAGGTCCCAATTGTTGAGGAAGAATATATTGATGGGGATGATAGTATCACGCAAGATTGTATAGATGGGTTTGAGGGGTATCAGTCTAAGTCTGATGACTATTATTTTACTGACTCAAAGCTTGAGCCAGAACAGGTTAGGATAGCTAGGTTAGTAAAAGGTAATCCTTTTAAGAGAATAGTGGATGGTATAGTTCATATAGGCCAGATATTCAACAGTAAAGAGCATATGAGAGGTGTTTTTAAGGAGTATGCCATTCAAGAGAGGGTAGAGTTAAAGAGAGTAAAAAATGACAGAGTGAGACAAACTTATGGGTGTACAGGAGATGGGTGTGGATGAAGGGGACATGGTTCGTGCATGATCGATGGTGTGACTTTCATGATTAAAACCTTATCGAACTATCATGATTGTCATAGGGTTTACAACAACAAAGAGGCTAAGGTTTATTGGATTGCCTCTAAGTTTGAGAAGTTATTAAAGAGCAATCCTAGTATTGATGTGAATGTGATAGGTGATTTATTGAGGGAGAACTATAGGGTGTCGGTTGATATGTACAAACTTTATAGGGCCAAGCATAGAGAATTGAAGGAGTTAGCAAAGGAGCATGCAAACTATTTTGGGTATCTAAGAAGGTATGCATATGTGTTGAACCAAAGCAATCCTGGTGTAGCAATTCGTATCTGCACCAAACAACCACAACCAACCTTTCAAAGGATTTTTTTTAAGCTTTGAACCTCAGAAAGTGGACTTCTTGGAGAGTTGCGGACCCTTTATTGGAGTGGATGGGTGTCACTTTAAAGGCCTATTTGGAGGAGTACTACTCTCAGATGTTTCATTAGATGCAAACAATGGGTTATTCCCAATGGCTGTTTGCATCTATGAGAAAGAGACTCAGGAAACCTGGGAGTGGTTTCTTAACAATCTGAAGATTTTTCTAAACTACCCAACAAACAGAAACTTGAACTTTATGTTTGATAGGCAAAAATGTGTCATTGTTGGGTTGGAGATCTATTTTCCCTTTGATCATAGAAGTTAGTTTCATTGCATTTTTAGTTTTGCTATTATTGTTTTTATTTTTGTTTATATGTACTTAACCCTTGTCTTTTCCTCTGGCAGGTATTGTGCAAGGCATATCTATGCCAAGGAAAATAGGTCTTTGAAAATGATAGCAGCAGGGAAAATGGAATATGAACTTCTAGGTGCAAATGGAGGATATGCTGTGAAACTGAGAGAGTACAATTGTCAATGTGGTAGTTGGCAAGTGAGTGGGATTCCCTATTGTCATGATATGGCTGCAATTAGCCATTATTGTGGTAGAGCAGCAGTGAAGGACAAGGTGGCTGAGTTTGTCCATATCAGCCTCACCAAGAGTGCTTACATGCAAACTTATGTAGGCATGATCCATTCAATTCTAGATCAAAAAAGGTGGCTAGAAGTTCCGGCTTGCATACTAATTCCAGGACACACAGAGCATATGAATCCACCACCTCGTACTGTTAAACATGGCAGGCCTAATAAGCAAAGAAAGAGGGAACCGGATAATGCACCTAAAGTTAGGAGGTTTGGCACTGTAATATGCAAACTCTGTCATCAAGTTGGCCATAACAAAAGATCTTGCCAACGTAGGAAAGATAACCTAGTATCCTTCATATATTGTCTTCATTTGATTTTTTTTTTTTAAATTTCTAACATCAACTTCTAATTTTTCTAACATCAACTTCTAATTCATTTATTTTGTATTTTCACAAACTAAAGGTGTGTCAGTTGGAGCATCATCTTCACATGAACCAAACCAGACTCCACTTCCTCAATTGCAAGTCACACAGCTGTTGTTCAACTGATGGCAAAAGACAACAACATCAAGCTTAGGAATGGTTTTTTTTTTTCGTAAGGTGGCAGTGCACTTTGGTAAGTATTAAGTAATTTTTGTTTAATTGTATAGTATTGTTGCTAGCTATTTAGGTATGGTTATGAAATAACCAAAACTTATGCTTAATATTGTACGTTTCTCATTTTTGATTGGCTTATTTCTGTGACAAACAACAATTGGGGTTTGAAATGTAAGGGTAGCTTAGGAACTTAATTATTGGTGATCTTGCTCAACAAAAGCCCTCTCAAGACCTAAAGATGGAAAGCATTTCAAAGGTAAATCACTTGTGCTTATTTTCATTGAAGAGACTTAGTTGCACACACACACAACTCATGCATTTCTATGCTTCTTGTGTTCTTGTGCATTTTCATGTTGTGCACATTCATGTTCTTAAACTCTTTTCATGCATATTATATATGATTGCATCTTGATTGATAATTGCCATATCATTTTAGGCATTACGATGAATTCACTTAACACTTTACACTTGCACATCTTTGATGGTTTGTGTTGTGTTATTAATGTGTCGTGTAATTAGTTTCCCGAAGATTGTTCGAAAACGTTTGCGCATGCATGTTGGTGTGCTTGGTTTAGCGTGAGGATCACCGTCGGAGAAAGATCTTGGCTTCTCTTTTCGTTTCACCACAATTGGTGAAATGATGATTATGATTGGTGGCCCTGACTGCAGAATTGAACCGCCGTTTGATTCTAGTAGGCCGCCGGATGGAATCACCATTTAGACCTGATTGATTTTGATCTCTTGGGTTGAAATGTGCGATTGTGATCGACAGTCATGAAACCGTCGAATGATGCTCTCGGGTTTCATTTCTACGGTTATGATCGACGGTTTCCAACTGTCGGTCGCTATGTTTCAAGGAAGATTTTATCTTTTCGCCTAGCCTTTTCTTGCTCTCTATAAATATATCATTATCTCATTCTCTTGTTCTCAGCTCTTCATATCAAGACCCCTAAAAGAGATATTGAGAGATACTTGAGAGAAAAGGCACAAATATTGCTCCTTTAATTCTCTAAACTCATTTCCATGTGCATCAAACATCATCTAAACATCATCTAAACATCATCTAAGATGTATCTATGCATAGTTCTTCTTCAACACACATGACTTGGTAAGTTGAACACTATCTATTCATTTTTGTGTTCTTACTTAGCAAGATATCTCATTTTTAACTTGTATTCATTTAGATTATATTCTATCTACAAGATTGAGATTATTGTGTTGATTGATTGTAAGTTGTATTTTGATAGCTATTACATAGGATTGCTCTATTTAATATAGCTAAGTTGTATGCCATGACATATAGGAATATGATATCTATGATTGATTTTATTGTCATCATTTAATCTCTAGATAAACATTTAGTGTTGCCTAACAATAATTGCATTTTGGATATTTCATAATATTCACATGGGTTGTTGATCTCTTCATTGAGAATCAAGTCTTGTGATTAAGGTGGCTTAGTGCGCAAGCAAGTGGTCTAGGTTCATTATTAAAGGCCCGCGGGGTAGTAGTGGTGGGTTAGTGACCAAGAATGGTTGAGGGCAACCTAGGTTGTAAGCATTATTAGAAGTAATAGATTCGAGGATCGAGTGTGGCTAGCTGAATAGCTCGTGGTTTTTCCTTGTTGAAGGTTTTCACGTAAAAATCAAGTGTTCTTTAATTTCCGCATTTTATACTTGATTTTATTGTTTTTATGAATTGGGGTTACTTTTGTAATATTGACTAATCCGAAAATTTTGGTAATAATTGGATTAACAACCCATTCACCCCCTCTAGGTTGTTTTTAGACACGCACACTATAATATATTTTTTTCAAATATTTTTTTGAAAATGCTAGCACAATAACCATGCTTAGCTGTGAATGGTGTTAGGTTTAATATGAATGCTGTTAGGCTTAATATGCAATGGAATGATGGCAATGCATGTGAATGCTTGTGAATGATGGCAGTGCTTATGATATGTTGCTTGTGAATGCTTAATAAGTACTTTTATTGATTATTTTTTGCTTTCATGATAAGTACAAGCATGGTTGTGGTTACACAAAGCAAAAACATGTTAACAACACACATCACCCTTGACCCTTCTTGCATAAACTCTAGGTTATGCATTCTACCATGATTGCTTGTATCTTGATTTTCCATTCTTTCATAATAGCTTTCCAGCCTCTATAATCTTGCCTTTACATCTTCCATTTCTTGTTCAAGTAGAAGAGTATGTCTACCAGCATACATGTCTCTACCATCATACCTTTGTGTTATGCTTTCGGTGTATTCGGATAGGTTGAATTCTTCAGTATTAAGTTCCCAAAACCTATAGAAATTGCATTTTCCTCTGGCACAAAAAAATACAATTTGTTTGGGTTGTTTACAGATTCTGATATCCTTACACATGCTTTCATCCCACATGAGCATTTCCGGTTCTTGAACTTTATTATCCCTTCGTTGATGTTGCGTTTTGATGTTGAGCTTGATGTAGCCTCCATTACTATGCTTGATGTTGCTTGTGTTTCTAGGATGTTGGTTCTTGGAATTAAACTTGCTTGATGTTGCTTGCTTGATATTTGAATTGATGTGGATGTTTTAGTAAGTTTGTATGGTTGGAAAAAATATTCAAGAAATGAAAATAGGTTTAGAAATGTATGCAGGTTATTGCATGAATTTTGTCTGTATGTGTGGGTGTGAATGGTATGATTTATGTGTGCAGTACACTTGATTGCAGGTTTGTATGTTTGGAAAAAAAATCAAGAAATTATATGGATGTTTAGATATTATTTCCCAGTGTTTCAAACTCTTGTATGTGTGGGTGAATGCACATAGGTTTGGAAATGTATGTTGAAGGTTTGTATGTGTGCAGGTGTGAGGAAGCCTTTGTAAGGCTCACAATTATAGTCGTTGCACTTGCAATGGTTAGCAGAGGGGTATTTTTGTCCAATTTTGATTTTAATCCATTTCAACAGATATCAGGGGTAGCAGGGTCATTTGACCCTTTGACCCTTTCAGAACTAACTTTTTCAATGGAAATATTAACAGAAAGACTTAACGGGATAATATTGAAAACCGGGGGACTAGTTTGTGTAATAAGTCAAACTAGAGGGACTAAAATGGATTTCACCTATGAATTAAATATAAAACTTCTTTTCAAACTCTTCACCTTCTATTGATTTATTTATTTTTGTATTACATGTAATTTGAGGAAACTAAGGAGACATCCACTAAGAAGAATGACATACCTTTCTTTAACTTTATAAATAAGAGCAGCAACAGTAACTGCACTAGGGTTAGCTGCTGCTAATGCCAAATTATTGGCTGACCAGAAAGACGGGAGATTGAACATTTAGTGGTGGCCATAATTGAGGCATAGGTTGGTCAAAAATTTTATATATTGGTTTCTCTTGCTACACACCCTTATGTTGGATTCTTTGCATGAATCATAATCAGTTGCAAAAGTTGCATTTTGATGATTTGGAGTTGATAACAGACAAGGAATATGCTGAATGTTGGACCTTAAAGAATGTATTGTAGAACTGCGGATTCATGTCTTACAGAAAAGCATCCATTACTGGCGTATCTAATTGGAGAGATCAAACTTATATAATCCATGTAATGTAAAGGAGCAGACACTACAAGAAATTTGAGTTTTAGCAATATTCAAAAGACAACGTGCGGACTGTGCACGTTGCTAAAAGACATCTATTGCAACATGTTGGTAATTTACGTTACCAAAAGTCATCTATCGCAACACACACAAAATATAGTTAAAACCACCTACGACAACACACATATGAATTAGTGGTGGCAATGTGCGCCGAGACGACCCATTTGTGCTGGATCGAAGGAGCCCGTTTTTGAAAACGGGCTCGGCCTAGCACGGCACAACAAGTTGTCGTGCTGGGCCGAACCGTGCAAGCCCGTTTTCAAATAAAGGGGGCCCAGCACGGGCCACCGCACGTGCCGGTGGCCCATGCCTTATATGCCCTGCCGGCAGCCCGGCATGCAAGCCAACAATTTTTATTTTTATTTTTATAATTTAAATATTTTAATTTTATTGTAGTACATTATAATATTGTTTAAACAATTTAAATTATGTAATTTTAATTGTAATTTGTCTATCTTATTTATTATTTTATTGTAATAAAAAAATATATATAATAGATAGATTTATTATTTTATTTAATAAAATAATTCAAAGAATAAATAAAGATAAAATATTAAAGAAAATAAAAAATACATGAAATTATGAAAATATGAAATGAAAATTATTTATTTATTTCGGATTTTCAGTATTATACATGATTGCCTCATTAAAAACTTTACCAAGAAAAATCCAGTGGGATAAAAACTTGGTAAGGGAAAAAGAGTGTAGTCTCTAGCATACGTGGAGTCGTAACGGGCTCGTCTGGGTTCTGTTGTAGTTATGTCTGGGTTATAGTATCTATCTATCCATGTCGAGCCATACATTTGTCCATATGCCTTTTCAAATGACAGGTTATTGACTTAGAACTAGCATATAAGAGTTTTCAAAACTTACAACGATATTTTGTTGTGACCCTACCGTCTGGGTTTGGTATTTCCTCTTTGTCAAAACACTGCCATATGACAGATATCAATTTTCTGGCTTTGGGACGTGATATCGGTGTGGAGGCGGAAGGTCCCGTTGTCGGTTGGGTCGGTTCGGAAAGATCAAAATCATCATTGTCCATACTAAGCATAAATTAAAATAGACAAATATTAAAATTAATTATTATTTATTAGACATAAATACATAAAATGATAAATTTAATAAAATCTAAGATTCTAAGATTAAATATTAAAATTTATAACAAAGCATAAAAATAATAACTCATAAATATACTAAGCATAAAGCCATAAATATTAAATATACATAAAACAAAAGAATAAACTAGATTGCATCCCACACGATGTGTGGAAATTATAAAATGTAACGTACAAAAAAAATAAAATTAAATAGTCATGATTTAACTTATTAGCTAAGACATTGAATGCATTGGTGATGAAAAACAATCATGGAGCATTTCTCTAGATTTATTTCTTTGACATCTCTAGCATAATTTTTTTTTATTTATTTATAATATCTATTAATTCGGGATTATGTATTTTTTTGAAAGCTTTCGTTTTGCCATTAGTAGGATTCGAGCCGTTGACTTGCGAGTCATTTGCCAAAGTTCTAAGCTCGTCTATCTTCCTTCTCGTATGGTATGTTGAGGCTCTATGATATTATATTATTCATCAAGCATTAAAGGAAAAATATATGATTTAATAATAGTAATAATTCTCATTAAATAAGATACTGTAAAAAAAAATCATTAAATCTAGAAAATCAACCGTTAATTGAAAAAAAAAAAGTGTTAAAGAATATAAAACTGAAGGGTTGAATATAATTTTTTTTAAAAAAACTAATTAATGGTCAAGCCTTCTCAGGCCAACACGTGGCATGTTAAGTCTCTAAAATAAGATAAAATAATTAATAGTATAGAAAAATCAAGAGCCAATCCCATAATTAATGAGATAATGAATAGAATGAAGAGTCAATTTCATAACTAATGAGATAATTAATAAATTTTCTTAATGAACCAAAAATAAAATAAAATAATTTTTTTAAAAGTAAAAAGAAATTAAAAAAAATAACTTACCAAATATTATATATATTATATTATATTATATTATATTATATAGTTAAATAATTAACAATACTTCAAAAAAAAAAAAAAAAAACTAATTAATACGAATTTATGGCTTGTTGGCAAAAAAACCAATTATGGCTTATCTTTTAATCTTCCCAAATAAAGGAATACTTAAAAAAAATAATACTTAATATTTAAAAATCAATTTATTCACTGCCCCATTAATTATGAGATTGCATTTTATTATCTATAGATATGTGATCTATGAAAAAAAATTATATTATTAAAAGTTATTACACTTAATAACTACTTAATAACTTTGGTATTAAAAAAAAGAAAAAAAGAATTAATGGCTTGTCTTTAAACTTACCAAATATTGTAATACTTTAAATAATAATAACAATAACAATACTTAGTAATTTAAAATCAATTATGATATTGGTTTAGAGAATTTATTCACTATTCCATTAATTACGAGAGTGCCTCTTGATTATCTATTAGTATGTGATTTATAAATAAAAAAATTTGCAGTGGTTGAATTTCTTATAAAATAAACTTTTATGGTTTTTTACATGTGCCCTTAAAACTACTTCAAAAAATAAATAAATAAACTTAATAATTAAAATCATATGAGATTGATTAATAGAATTTATTCTATTAATTATGTGAATGCCTTTTGATTACCTTTATATTTTTGATTTACGAAAAAAAATTATATTATTAAAAATTATTACAATTAATAACTTACCAAATATTATAATATATATTATGCAGATAACTAATTAAAAATACATTAAAAAATTGAAATTTATGTTTTGTTGGCAAAAAAAAAAAAAAAATTACGGCTTGTCTTTTAAGCTTATCAAATAATGTAACACTTCAAAAAAGAATTATTAAAAATTAAAAATCAATTATGAGAATTGTTAAAATCATTTATTAACCATCTCATTAATTACAATTAATAACTACTTAGTAGCTTTGGCAAATTTTTTTTTTTTTTTAAGAATTTATTGCTTGCCTTTTAATCTTTCCAAATAATTTAATACTTAAAAAAAAAATGAATTGCCTTTTGATTACCTATTATTTACAAAACAAATTTGGATAATATAATAATTATAGCTTGTCTTTTAAATTTACCAAATAATATAATACTTCAAAAAAAAAAAAAAATCAATTATGAGATTGATTAAAATGATTTATTCACTATCCTATTAATTATGTGATTGCCTCTTGATTATCTATAGATTTTTTATTTAGAAAAAAAATAAATTATTACAATTAATAACTAATTAATAGCTTTGGTTAAAAAAAAAAAAAAAAAAGAATTTATGGCTTATCTTTTAAACTTCCCAAATAATGTAATACTTCAAAAAAAAAAAAAAAATTATTCACTACTCCATTAATTACATGATTGCCTTTTGATTACCTATTGATATGTTATTTATAAAAAACAAAAATGGCAAAAAAAAAAAAAATTATGGCTTGTCTTTCAAACTTAATGTAATATTTAAAATAAAAAACTTAGAAATTAATGCTCAATTATGATATTGGTTAGGAGAATTTATTCACCAGCCCATTAATTACGGGATTGCCTCTTCCTTACCTATAGATATAGATTAGTGTATTTTATTAACTATCAATGGAGTGTCTTCTGCATTTTGAGGAAAAAAAAAAATTAATGCAGTTTCTTTCGAATTTATCAAATTATTAATTAATTAATTCAATATAATTTATTTTTATTTTTAAAAATCTAATTAATGGCCCAGACTTTTCACACTCTTGCTTCCATCATAGAAATATTTTATAGAGAGCAAGGGAGAGAGCGATTTAAGAAAAAAAAAAAAAACTGTTTCAAACAAATCAAAAATCATATAAAAGAAAATAAAAATGAGATGACAGTGGAATAGGGATTTGTTAAGAGATTTTAATCATTATCCCAATAAATATGGGATTGTCTCTTGATTTGTGATTTAGTAGATCACCTCTTGATTGTTGCTTGATTTGTGATTTATGACAAAATCTTTGGAAAGAAAACACTGTATATATCATTTGATGAATATAATAATAAAATAATATACCAAATATTTTATAGAATTTTGAGGTTGACTTTTGACATTATTGCATCAAGATGAGCCAAAATGGTGTTTTATAGAGACAGCCCTAAAAAATTAATAGATATTATGGAAGAATTCGTCAAGTTACCAAGTCTGAATTATAAAAAGTCCAAAACACCATTACATTATATTAAATAACAACACAAAAAATAAAATAAAAATGATGAAGGATGCATCAAAATGCAGTAAAAAGAACAAAGAAAAATCGATATAATATTTTTTTTTGGATATACAATGGGCTCCTTATCCTTTCACATTCAAAGAAAACTTCAATGAACAAAACACTCATAACCAAGCCCTTACTTACACTAAGTTGGACACTAGAATTGGTAAATGCTGTAAAATCTTGCTTTTGTGAACCTAAACGCGTTCAGAGATCGAGGATCTTGTTTAGTTGTGTCAACTTGACCATATTAATCCTCAAAGAGTTGACTCCTTGCAAACCATAATCTACAAATCAACCCACAAAAACATAAGTTAATTTATACAACATAATATAGCAAAATTAGAAATGCAAATTTTGTAGAGAAAAAAAGATAAAGGGAGAAAATGGTACATGATAAAGTAAAAGAAAACAGAAGAAAAACATGGATTAAAACGATTTTCCTTGAATAGCTAGAGAGAGAAAAAGAAATGAGAACCTTAAGAGTTCAAGGTAGATATATGGTGTGGTGGTCTATATATCGAGAAATATTAGAGAGAATGAGCCAAAGATTGTAATGAATTCTTTTAGAACTCTTCATATTACCGTATCTATATAATATAGTATATAACTAATTAACAATATATATTAAATAGGACAATTCATATTATGCAAGGGACATGAACTAATAACAGAGAATTTAATGTCAAAAGTCCATGTTTCCATTATTAGATAGATGTTATGAGTTTATGCTGAGAAGTACATTTAAAAACGAAAGGTTTATAAGTTCACAAAAAGTTGAAGGGTTGTTTAATTAATGAAGAATTGAAATGAATATATCAAAAAAAACTATATATAATTTAAAGCCAATGCTTCCAAATAAATATATTAATGCATTTAAATCTAAAGCTCCCTCACGGTGACACGTGGTACTGTGAGGGCCAGATTTTATATATTATATAGATATATTATATTATTAAATAGATTATAATTAATAATTAATAAAATTTTAATGATAAAGCCATCACACGACGACACGTGTCAATGTGAGGTTCCATTTTACTATATTATATAGAATGATAAAGCCAACACACGACAACACGTGTCAATGTGAGGTTCCATTTTACTATATTATATAGATATCAAAATTAATAACTAAGCATAAATATATTAAGTATAAATATAAAATTTAAAAACTAAAATATAAAATTAATTAATAACATTTAAAGGAAAAAGATACTTTGAGCTTTGGTGGAGAGATTAGAGAATAATATTAGTAATATAGTATTAGAAATTTAGAATAGTAGATTAGTAGATTAGTTGTGTAGAGAATAGAGAGAGAGAGAGAGAGAGTAGAGAGAGAAATAATGGAATTATTAAAATATGAAATGGTGTAGGGAAATAGAGATTAGAGAGAGTAATCGAGAGTTGGAGAATGTAGAGAATGAGAGAATAGAGATTGCGAGAAAGTGTATGGAAATTGAAATGGATAGGGGTGTTCATAGAAAAATTTGAAATGTTGGCAAAAATATAAAATAGAAGAGATAAGGGGGTAAAGTGTAATTTTTGACCATTTTGAAATATTTGACCATTTGCTGTCGTTAGCAACGGTCAAATTATTTTTTTTTAAAAAAAACAATAAAAAATTGACAGGTAATATATATATATATATATATATATATATATTGAACGGTTAGCTTGGAGGGCCGAGCCCGCCAGCATGCCAGGCCGTAATTCTATACTCGGCCCGTGCCGAGCATGGGGGCTGTGCCTGGCTTGGCCAGCGAAACAGGTGGGCCGACCGTGCCGAGCCCACCAAGCCCGGTACATTTTGACACCACTAATATGAATGTTGCCAATAATAAATTCATCTATTGCAACGCGTAGAAAATGTATGTTGTTAAAACCACCTATGGCAACGTATAGATGAATATTGTCGTTAATAATGTCATCTATCGCAACATGCAAAAAATGTGTGTTGTTAAAACAACATATGACAACATACGGATGAATGTTGTGAATAATAAAATCATATATCACAACGTGCACAAAATGTGTGTTGTTAAAATCACCTTTGGCAACGCTCAAATGAATGTTGCTAATAATAAAGTCATCTATCGCAATGCAAACAAAATGTGTGTTGTTAAAACCACCTATGTCAGCACACTTATGAATGAAGCCAATAATAACGTCATCTATCACAACGCACACAAAGTGTGTATTGTTAAAACTACATTTGGCAACAAACAGATTAATGTTGTCAATAATAAAGTCATCTATCACAACACATATAAAATGTGTGTTGTTAAAACCACATATGACAACACACAGAAGAATGTTGCCAATAATATAGCCGTATATTGCAATGCACACAAAATGCGTGTTGTTAATGTTAGGATTATGCTCAATAGCAAGAGTGTAATGTTGTAATTAACAATCTTTTTCATATTAATAAAGTGATTTCTGGTTTAACAAATCGTATAGCATTTATAGTTTGTATTATAATTGTCAAAGTAAATAATCATAAGGTCTAAAGACTATGGGAAAAGAAGAATTGTTCGTACATCTGGATATGTATGTGGTAGACACAATTCTTTAGTTAGTCTTGAATATTGTTCACAACTTAAGTTAAAGGTTGGGCACCTTTATCTTGTTAAAGTTGTAGAATTCTTTTGCTAGCATTTGAGTGGGATCAAATGAGATATGATGAGTCTAAAATCATCGGAGTGTCTTCGAGCAAAAGGATCTAGTGCACTGGGTGCATTGAACTGGATCACAATGAAAAGCTTTATCTAGAACCGTCAATAGATAATAGTCTTTTCATTATCAGGACAATCGGAGAGTCTATCTTAATCCTGAGATAAATGATGGACTTATGGTTGCAAGTGATATCATTTGAGTTATCAATGAGTACGATTATATCGCATAGTCTATCCTCGATAGTTTGGTGATATTCATTTGTTAATCGATAGAGGACTTCATTTATAGATATGGACATCGTGGCTCCATTTAATTAAATGAGAGTATAATATCATCATATGGATGTTTTGAGGTAATTGGATATTAAATCTCAACGTTGAGTTTTCAATAGTGTCTATTGAAAACATGGCTTCTGGACAAGTCAAAATATCCAAGTTCAAAACGTGGTCATATGAGTAAATATGGTAACTTGGAGAGTTATAGGCGGTCTATGAACTCTTGGCGATTACTGATATTAATCACGAGGATACACTATCTCCAATATGATTGTCTAGGGTATGAATGAGGAGCATCTTCCTTTTCTATCTTTATTTAAGAGTTCAGTTTTAGCTCTTTAGTGGAATGAGTTAAAATTAATGGATCGGACCTAAGTGAATCATTTGTTGATTGTGATTAGGTTATGTCTATTGAAGCTTAAATTTAGATGGCCCGCCAAGATCCCCAATCCACACGGACTTGCATGGATCACTTGATATATTCTACCGGACCAATTTAAGGGTCCATCTAGAATTGCATTTAATATATTAAGAATATAATTTGCACATTATTTAAGTAATGGGCTGCTCAATTATATTAATATATTAATGAAAGACATGTGGGCTTGTTTCTTTTAGTAAGAATGGGTCTGGTTCACATGTGGGCTTTTTTATTTAAAGTCCAATGGATTAAATGAAATAGGAAAATAATATTAGGCCCATCTTATATATAAGTGGGGCGGCTAGGTTAAGGTTTTGACCTAAAAATATTATTTTGTTTCATTTGTTTTAATTAAATAAGAATTAATTGATTTATTGATTAATTGTTTAATTAAAGAAACAAATCTTTCCTAAAAGTAAAAGACTTGTTTGATAAGTAAATAAATAAATTAGTATTATTTATTTAATCAAATAAGGAGTCTTTTTTTTTTTAGTCAAATAAAAGAATAAAAATAAAAGAGTTGGATTATGGTTTGAAGTCTATAAAGTTAAAAAGAATTAGGGTTGAATTTTAGTCACCCTATATAAGTGACATGATGAAATTCGGCCAACTCTAATTAGATACTACATAGAATTCGGCAATCCTAAAGGAAAAAGAAGAAAAATTCGGCCAACCTATATATATGTTCTTATAGGGTTCGGCCACATCAATTAATTGGTGCTTGAGTTTTTATTTTCTTTCTTCTTCTTCTTAATTCTAAGAGAGTTTTTATTCTAGAGAGACAAAAAGGAGTGAAAAATTATTCTTTGATAGTATACAATTGCTTAAACATCAATAAGCTTGTGTATACGATATCGATCTAGGTTCACGCGAGTTTCGATCATAAGATTGTGAACTCAAAAGTGACCGGAATAATTTTGACATTCTTTTGATTGTTTTGTGACTAACAAAGAAAAGAAAGTATTTGTTTGGTCCATTCACAGGTTTGCAATTCAAAGGAAAGGGAGACCACGCTCCTAGGTGATCCACGTTCGTGCTCGGATTGAAGGTCTTGCGGATTACCATCGACGTAAGTCAATCGGATCACGCGACAAGAGGTAATTTACTTTTGTTGATATATATGCATGTTTATTGATTAAAAGGGTTTAATGTTCATAAAGGAAAAATTTTAAAAGTCACTAAATCGTCTTTAGTATCGCTTCCGCTGCGTGTAACACTTTTATTTGTTTATTTTTTCCCTACAATTGGTATCAGAGCCTAGGTTGAACCCTTTTAATTAATTAACGTATATATACGTGGATCTATTTCTTTTTATTGTGATTATGCATGTTTAGAAAGAGATGGCACTCTAGGTATTCAAATATATAATTACATGTGATGTATGGATTTATATATATTTTATGTGGTTTGTTATTGCTCGATTTTGGCCCTAGATTTTCAATGTAATTTTTGTTTCGGAGTTGTAACAAGAAGGGTGGTCTATTATCGCCATAATTCCTTCTTGGTAGATTGCTAGGTTTTATTTTTTTTATATATATGTGCAGTATTTTTTTAGGGTTACTGCAGTTTTTTTTTTTTTTATTTTTAGTATGTGCAGTTTTTGGTTTGTAAAAATACTGCAGTGAATAAAAAAAAAAAAAAATTAATACTGCAGTATTTATTATATATATACTGCCGTAATATATTTAGGTCTTGGAGATTCGAAGACACGAAGCAAAACGAAGCAACCGGAACCAAGTACGAGCACCGTGCGCACCCTAGGAGTGGATTGGGCTGCGCATGACAAGCCCAAACTTTGTGGTGGCACGGGTGCCCTTGCCCCTTTGTGGGGTTGTGGGCTGCGCACGCCCATGGGAGAAGGCCGAAGGATGAGCGTATGGTTGATGGGCCACCTGAAGATCTTGTATTCCTGACAAATTGTAATTTACTTGTTTTTCTAGGATGGGCCAAAATTGTTGCTATTTAATTTATGCTTAAATATTACAATATTTGTTATTGTATGATAACATGACATATAGAATAGGAGTGCCACGCATATATCTCTTTTGGTATGAACATGCATTGAATGATTTAGGTATCTAAATTGGCATCTAGATAACTCGGTAAATCATTCTATGGGATTTAATCACACGTCTTAAATAATTGAGTGGGAGAAGGTGTTTTGGTAACACCTATGGCCTCCAAGGTTAGTTGAGCTTTATTATTTATTAGTAATCCCCCCAAGGGGCGTCCATGAATGGAATTTAGCAACATACTTCCTTACAAGGATAGACTAGACAATGGACTCAAACGAGATCTACTCCCCAAGGAGGGATTTTCGTGAGAGAAAATTGAGGGTCGATATCTTGGTAACACACTCAATATAATTTTATTGATATCCTCCCAAGAGTTCTTGTCAGTAAAATTGCAAGGCTAAAATTGAAAACGCTGGTTGTTATGTTAACAATTAGGTGGGACCTAGTCTAACTAGTAAATGGTGCGAACTCCCAAAGGAGGCGTAACATTTATGGGTGTTAGATCACCGTTGAATTTTATGATTGAGTTATTTATTTAATTCAAGATAAATATTTAAAAGTGCTTTATCATGATTATTTACTTATATATGTTTTGTTTTATTCAGAAATCATGACCCCATCACTTATGAACATCCTGAAAGATAACACTTTAACTGGAGATAATTATGTCACATGGAAAAGGAAAATTGGGTTGTTACTGCAAAGTGAAAAACATAAGTTTGTTCTAACTACTCCTAAACCACCTGCTCCTAATAATGAATCTAGCATAATGTATAGAGATGAGTATGAGCAGTGGAAGACTTCAAGATGATATGGCAAAATGTTACATTATGGCCACTATCTCCGACGTGTTGCAACAGCAGCATGAAGGAATGGAGTCCGCTGCTGATATAATGATGTCTCTAGAGGAGATGTTTGCTATGAAGTCTAGGACGACTAAGAGAGAGGCAGTGACTGCTTTTATGAATCTTAGGATGAAACCTGGACAGGCTGTGAAAGATCACATGATGAAAGTCATAGCACATCTCAACATTGCTGAACTGCATGGCGCTGAGATAGATGGTGAGACAAAGATTGATATGGTTGTCAATTCATTGTCAGATTCCTTTGATCAGTTCAAATTGGACTACACTTTGAACAAAAAGGAATACACCTTACAAGGCCTGATGCAAGATGTTCAAACTGCTGAAAAGATCCTTGTGAAAGGCAAAGGTCAAGAGATTCATATGGTTGGTAAAGTTGCTACTGTTAAGGCCCGTCAAAAGGTCAAGAAACAACAGAAGAAAAAGCAACTTGGGCCTATCAAGAAGGAGACCAAGAAAGTAACCAAGATCAAAGGGAAATGCTTCCTTTGTGGTGAAAAGGGACATTGGAAGAGAAATTGCCCAAAGTCCCAGAACAAGAAGGAAGAAGGTAATTTGAATTATCTAGAAACATGTTTTTTGGCTGATTCTACAGATTCTTGGATCATAGACTCAGGAGCCACTAATCATGTTTGTTATTCCTTGCAGGGGTTTCAAGAAAGGAGAAAGCTGAGTAAGAATGAAATCAATTTGCGCTTGGGCAACGGAACGTTAGTGTCTGCAAGTGCAGTGGGAGATATTAGAGTTTATTTGGATTCTAGAAGGCATTTAGATTTAATAGACGTTTATTATGTACCTCAATTCAAGAGGAATTTAATTTCAGTTTCTTGTTTGAATAAATTTGGATATTCGGTTACTTTTAATAAAGTTTTTATTATTAGTAAGAATGACAAAATTATTTGCCAAGGTACATTGGAAAACGGTCTATACTTTTTGCATAGAAATATCTCTCACTCGTTAGACACAGAAATAACGGAACCTAATCATAAAAGAGTAAAATTATCAACAGATGAAACCTACCTTTGGCATTTACGCTTAGGTCATATTAACCTTAATAGGATTAAAAGATTGGTAAGTGACGGACCTTTAAGTGACTTAAAGGTTGATGATCTACCAACTTGTGAATCTTGTTTGGAAGGTAAAATGACCAAAAGGACGTTCTCTGCCAAAGGTGCAAGAGCCACTGAATGTTTAGGATTGATACACACTGATGTATGTGGACCTATGAGCATTCAAGCTAGAGGTGGATATGAGTACTTCATCACCTTCACGGATGATTACTCAAGATTTGGTTATGTGTATCTCATGAGACATAAGTCGGATGCTTTTGACATGTTCAAAGCATTCAAAGCTGAAGTGGAAAATCAGCTTGAGAAACACATAAAAATCTTGAGATCTGATCGTGGTGGAGAATATCTATCTGGTGAGTTTCAGCAATATCTTATTGATAATGGGATAGTTTCTCAGTTTTCTGCACCAGGTACACCTCAACAGAATGGGGTAGCAGAAAGGAGAAATAGAACTCTTTTGGATATGGTTAGGTCTATGTTGAGTTATTCAACGCTTCCTATTTCTTTTTGGGGATATGCTTTACAAACTGCTATATACATTCTAAACGATGTACCATCTAAGTCTGTTCCTAAAACACCGCATGAGTTGTGGACTGGGCGCAAGCCTAGTTTACAACACTTAAGGATATTTGGTTGTCCTGCGCATGTGTTAAAAGGAAAGACAGAAAAGATGGAGTCCCGTTCAGAAACATGTATATTTGTAGGGTATCCAAAAGAAACTAAAGGATATTATTTCTATAGTCCTTCAGATCTTAAAGTATTTGTTTCGACAAATGCTAAATTTCTGGAAAAGGACTATATGAATGATTTTGTGCCTAGAAGTAGAATTGTCCTGAATGAGATGTCAGGAGATACAATTCCACGAGAGGTTGCACAACCTAACCCAATTGTAAGTTCCGATCCAACACAAGATCAACAACCTACCATTCCTCGTCGTAGTGGGAGGGTTAGAACACAACCCGAAAGATACATCGGTCTGGGAGAATCAGTGGAGAATCTCCCGGACGACGATGATCCCTATACGTACAAGGAAGCTATGGAGGATGTTGATAGTCGCCATTGGCAAAAGGCAATGCAATCCGAGATTAAATCTATGTTCGATAACAAAGTCTGGTCCCTTGTAGACTTGCCTAAAGGGATAAAACCCATTGGGTGCAAGTGGGTATACAAGAGGAAAAGAGGTATGGATGGAAAGGTGGAAACCTTTAAAGCTAGATTGGTAGCTAAAGGGTATACACAGAAAGAAAGTATCGATTACGAGGAAACCTTCTCTCCTGTGGCCATGCTTAAATCCATTAGGATACTCTTATCCATTGCAGCATCTTTAGATTTAGAGATTTGGCAAATGGACGTCAAGACAGCTTTCCTAAATGGAAGTCTTGACGAAAGCATCTACATGATGCAACCAGAGGGATTCATTGAAAAGGGCCAAGTGGATAAGGTATGCAAGTTGCAGAAATCCATATATGGATTAAAGCAAGCATCCAGATCCTGGAACATAAGGTTTGATCAAGCTGTCAAAGGTTTTGGATTTATTCAGAATCCTGACGAACCTTGTGTATACAAAAGGATTAAAGGCGACAAGTTGGTTTTCCTGATTCTTTATGTTGATGATATACTTCTCATTGGAAACGATGTAGGTGTATTGACATCAGTAAAAGAATGGTTAGCAAAACAATTTGATATGAAGGACTTAGGAGAAGCAAGTTTTATTCTAGGTATCCAAGTAATAAGGGATAGAAAGAATAGAACGATTGCATTATCCCAAGCTTCATACATAGACAAAATCTTGTCTAGGTTTTCCATGCAGGATTCCAAGAAAGGTATGTTACCTTTCAGACATGGAATCAAGCTTTCTAAGGAACAAGTTCCTAAGAATGAGCATGAAGAGCAATTCATGAGTAGAGTTCCATATGCCTCGGCAGTTGGAAGTCTCATGTATGCAATGCTGTACTAGACCAGATATTTGTTTTGCTGTTGGCATAGTTAGCAGGTTTCAATCGAAACCTGGACCTGATCACTGGACGGCAGTCAAGCATATTTTCAAGTATCTTAAGAGAACGAGAGATAATATGCTTGTATACTCTGGAGGGGATTTGGTTCCCGTTGGGTATACAGATTCTGATTTCCAATCAGATTCTGACTCCAGAAAATCCACATCAGGGGCTGTGTTTACTATTGGAGGAGGAGCAGTTATATGGAGGAGTATCAAGCAATCTTGTATTGCTGATTCCACCATGGAAGCTGAGTATGTTGCTGCATGCGAAGCTGCCAAAGAGGCTGTTTGGCTCCGCCAATTCTTGATTGACTTAGAAGTGGTTCCTAGTGCGAATAAGCAGATCACTATCTACTGTGACAACAGTGGAGCAGTGGCTAATTCGAAAGAACCAAGAAGTCACAAGAGAGGTAAACACATTGAAAGAAAGTATCATCTTTTAAGGGAGATTGTTCAAAGAGGTGACGTGACGATTACCAAAATCGCGTCAGCAGAAAATCTAGCGGATCCCTTCACAAAGGCTCTACCTCAGAAGAGTTTCGATGGGCATCTAGAGAATATGGGCTTGAGTGATATGACACATTTGCTATAGCGCAAGTGGGAGATTGTTAGGATTATGCTCAATAGCAAGAGTGTAATGTTGTAATTAACAATCTTTTTCATATTAATAAAGTGATTTCTGGTTTAACAAATCGTATAGCATTTATAGTTTGTATTATAATTGTCAAAGTAAATAATCATAAGGTCTAAAGACTATGGGAAAAGAAGAATTGTTCGTACATCTGGATATGTATGTGGTAGACACAATTCTTTAGTTAGTCTTGAATATTGTTCACAACTTAAGTTAAAGGTTGGGCACCTTTATCTTGTTAAAGTTGTAGAATTCTTTTGCTAGCATTTGAGTGGGATCAAATGAGATATGATGAGTCTAAAATCATCGGAGTGTCTTCGAGCAAAAGGATCTAGTGCACTGGGTGCATTGAACTGGATCACAATGAAAAGCTTTATCTAGAACCGTCAATAGATAATAGTCTTTTCATTATCAGGACAATCGGAGAGTCTATCTTAATCCTGAGATAAATGATGGACTTATGGTTGCAAGTGATATCATTTGAGTTATCAATGAGTACGATTATATCGCATAGTCTATCCTCGATAGTTTGGTGATATTCATTTGTTAATCGATAGAGGACTTCATTTATAGATATGGATATCGTGGCTCCATTTAATTAAATGAGAGTATAATATCATCATATGGATGTTTTGAGGTAATTGGATATTAAATCTCAACGTTGAGTTTTCAATAGTGTCTATTGAAAACATGGCTTCTGGACAAGTCAAAATATCCAAGTTCAAAACGTGGTCATATGAGTAAATATGGTAACTTGGAGAGTTATAGGCGGTCTATGAACTCTTGGCGATTACTGATATTAATCACGAGGATACACTATCTCCAATATGATTGTCTAGGGTATGAATGAGGAGCATCTTCCTTTTCTATCTTTATTTAAGAGTTCAGTTTTAGCTCTTTAGTGGAATGAGTTAAAATTAATGGATCGGACCTAAGTGAATCATTTGTTGATTGTGATTAGGTTATGTCTATTGAAGCTTAAATTTAGATGGCCCGCCAAGATCCCCAATCCACACGGACTTGCATGGATCACTTGATATATTCTACCGGACCAATTTAAGGGTCCATCTAGAATTGCATTTAATATATTAAGAATATAATTTGCACATTATTTAAGTAATGGGCTGCTCAATTATATTAATATATTAATGAAAGACATGTGGGCTTGTTTCTTTTAGTAAGAATGGGTCTGGTTCACATGTGGGCTTTTTTATTTAAAGTCCAATGGATTAAATGAAATAGGAAAATAATATTAGGCCCATCTTATATATAAGTGGGGCGGCTAGGTTAAGGTTTTGACCTAAAAATATTATTTTGTTTCATTTGTTTTAATTAAATAAGAATTAATTGATTTATTGATTAATTGTTTAATTAAAGAAACAAATCTTTCCTAAAAGTAAAAGACTTGTTTGATAAGTAAATAAATAAATTAGTATTATTTATTTAATCAAATAAGGAGTCTTTTTTTTTTTTTAGTCAAATAAAAGAATAAAAATAAAATAGTTGGATTAGGGTTTGAAGTCTATAAAGTTAAAAAGAATTAGGGTTGAATTTTAGTCACCCTATATAAGTGACATGATGAAATTCGGCCAACCCTAATTAGATACTACATAGAATTCGGCAACCCTAAAGGAAAAAGAAGAAAAATTCGGCCAACCTATATATATGTTCTTATAGGGTTCGGCCACATCAATTAATTGGTGCTTGAGTTTTTATTTTCTTTCTTCTTCTTCTTAATTCTAAGAGAGTTTTTATTCTAGAGAGACAAAAAGGAGTGAAAAATTATTTTTTGATAGTATACAATTGCTTAAACATCAATAAGCTTGTGTATACGATATCGATCTAGGTTCACGCGAGTTTCGATCATAAGATTGTGAACTCAAAAGTGACCGGAATAATTTTGACATTCTTTTGATTGTTTTGTGACTAACAAAGAAAAGAAAGTATTTGTTTGGTCCATTCACAGGTTTGCAATTCAAAGGAAAGGGAGACCACGCTCCTAGGTGATCCACGTTCGTGCTCGTATTGAAGGTCTTGCGGATTACCAAGAGGTAATTTACTTTTGTTGATATATATGCATGTTTATTGATTAAAAGGGTTTAAGGTTCATAATGGAAAATTTTTAAAAGTCACTAAATCGTCTTTAGTATCGCTTCCGCTGCGTGTAACACTTTTATTCGTTTATTTTTCCCTACAGTTAAAACCACTTATGGCAACGTACAACAGATGTACATTGCTATAAACGAGAACATATGACAACACACAACGAATGCATGTTGCTATAAACATGTTTTTAGCAACATATAAACGTATATGTTGTTAAAAAGCAACTATTTGGCAACACACATTATGGACATTTTTATAGGAGTCTTTTTAGAAACTATTGACTTCCGCGTTGCGTAAAAGTATAATATTTCACAACACATATATCATGCATGTTATTGTAGGAGACTTTTTAGCAACTGTTGATTTGCACGTTCCGAAAGGCTAATATTTTACAACACACATATCATGCACATTGTCGTTGAAGCATCTTCAGTAATTGTTGGATTGTACGTTACAGAAAAGTCTAATGTTCTGCAATAGACATCTTATATGCATGTTGTCATAAAAGCATTTTTAGCAACTACTGACTTGTGCTTTGCGAAAAAACTAATATTTGGAAACTCAAACATCACAGATGTATTCATAAATATTAAAATACACTTTCATCGTTAACAAAGTAATTGGACACATCCCCTTCTATATTGTGATAAGGATTCAAGTCTCACTTTTTCCCATTGAATCGTAAAATGTGGGGGAGACACTTCTCCTATGGTGGGGGTTGTATTTCGAGTCGTGAGTTTGTAATGGCTATCATCATCAAATTCAAATACACCCTAACTTGATTGTATACTATTTCAAATAAAAAATAGTTTAATTAAATGATAGAATAATTTTTTTTTTAATATCTATTTGTCTATCATACAAAATAATTATAAAGATTACTAAAATGAGATTATATTATCAACATATGATATATATATATATATATATATATAAATAGTTATGTATTATTTATCAAAGTTAAACTTGCAGCATAATGGTAGTCACTCTTTAGGTGTTGAACGTCTCAGGTTCAATTCCCTACATGAGCAAAATATAAAGGTAATATTTAATAAACATTAGTTAACATGTCTAAGGCTTAGTTGTCATTGTTGTGTTGTGGGAGGAATTGCTTTTGGATTTGTTTTGAGAAGAATCAAAGCAATTACAATATGTTTGGTAAACTGTAAGTAAAAAGTGTTTGACCGTACAAAATTACTAGAAATGACATAAATGAATAGTGAAGATTTTTTGAAAATAAATAATTTATTTTATTTTTGTGTGACCATAAACATGTTATAAATTAAACAATTTGTTTTATTTTTGTATGACCATAAACATGTTATAAATTAAATAAATAATTTGTTTTATTTTGTGTGACCATAACACATTATTAACTTTTTTATTTTATTTTATCTATTTCTATATATATTGTGTATATATTAATAATCTATTACCTTTTCATTACTATTTCCTGGGAAGCAGTTTTCTAAAAGCTACAAAAAATAGCTTCTCAAAACTATTGTTGGGCAAGCCAAAAGTGACCTAAAGCACTTCCATGTAATTTTACTAAACACCCTAGGCCTAGTTCAGAATCACTTTTGGCCCCAAAAAGAGTTCAAGAAGCATTCACAAACTAGGCCTAAGGCCTGTTAGTGTTGGGGCCCTTAGTAAGGGAAGCCCAATGGGAGGTATAGAGCATTAATTATGTTTATTTATTTATTTTTTCAATGACCTAAGACAACATACAATGCGTGTTGCATTAGTGTTTAACACAACGTCTACCGTATGTTGCAAAATGTCTATAAGGCTACAACAACGTAGGTTTATGCATGTTGCCTTTATCTACCACAATGCATTTAGTACATTGTCATTGTTCTAAGAAAACACATGTTGTGCGTAGCAAAAAGTGTGTAGACTTTTGAAAACAGGTGTATCAACAACGTGCAAGCGCGCGTTGTCAAAACCTTTCGGAACGCATTTTGCACGTTGCGATTGTTCTATGACAACACACGTTGCGCATTGCGAAAAATCTTTAGACTTTTGGCAACATGTGTATCAATAACATGCACGCGTGCGTTGACAAAACTTTTGGCAACACATTTTTGCGCGTTGCAAAAGGCCAAATTTCTTATAGTGAGAAGTAGAATAGATAAGACACAGAAGTAGAGTAGATAAGACTTGAACATGAATTTTCGAGGATTCAAATGAATGGTTATGTTTGACAACCATTCAATTTATTTTCTCCATTTTCTCTACTTTACTTTCTATTTTCTCTCCATTCATTTTGTACCATTAGTTGATTGTAGTTTATCAAATGTCAAAATGCAACAAATATTTTTAGGTACTTTCATTCAGTTATCTACAATTTGAGTTATGCTAGAGATCTCACCTACAATCCCATCTTTTCTATCCAAACCCATATGGTAGCTAATGTGTCATTTGGTGAGTGGATACTCATTGTGATTTTTCTCATGTATCTACTCACCAATTGATGTGTATCCACTCATTAAGTGACACTTCAGCTGCCACATGTGATATAGAACAAATACTAGAAATATGAATTAGATAGAGACTTAAGAGAGAAATAGAGAATTATGGATTGGAAACAGAAAATGGAGAAACACAGAAGAACATATGAGACTAGAAGAACACAATAATCATTTGCTAGGATTTAGATTTCTGTTGACTTGATTTCATTGCAAAACTCTCTTTATTTGTATGGGGTAGTTGCTTAGGTGATTCTTAGTGAAAAAAAGCTTTAAAGGAGAAAAGCAATTTCTCATGCAAATATCGTCTTCAAGAGGAAAAATGCATTCTTGGATGCTAAGATATCAAGATACTTCTTTCTCTTGCAAGGCGTAAGAGCACATACACACAATTCATTCATGTGTGTCCCTGCATCGTTGTACTACATTTTGTATAACACATTCACACACTTATTGAAGTATGCACATGCATTGAACTCATGTTGACAAACATTGTGAAATTGCATGTTCTAGGCCTATCTCTAGGAAATAGCATACTAGTTTGACTTTGTGTTTATTTTGTTCTGGACTTGAACATGGTCTTATATGATTCATTATTGAGTTTCGCTCATTTCAGTTACTAACTCATTAGGTTTCGAGTCCAAACTAGAAAGCTACACTACTTTACGTTCTCATACGTTGTGTTGTCTTCGTCGTTGTATACCGAGTCGAATTATCAACCATTTTACAAAGTTTCATAGTCTTCCTTGTGTGTGAGGGAGTGATGATTCATAATCCAAAAATGGATTCGAATTCAGAGTTCGAAGGCCCGAATACATCAGAAGAACGCGAGAGGAATGCGAGAGAAGCAAGCATTGGCCAACGGCCAAACTTGGAGGGGCGTGTAAGGAGGCCTTGAGCCTCACGGCCTCACCACCTCTCTGTCCCGTAAGGCTCACGCGCCTCTCATGGGGTGGTGAGGTGGCAGCCCCTGATTCGTCACCGAATTCCCTCATTCTCTTTTTTAAATATCTTCTTCCTTCCCTCCAAATATACAAGTGAAGAAAAATTGAAAAAGAAAGTGTGTAGAAATTTCTTCAAGTTTTTGATTTTTTGTTTTGATCATAACTCTCTTATTTGAAATCCGAATCAATTGATTTAAAATCCAAAAATGCTGGTCTTGAAGAGAGGAACAAACCCAAAGCCTTTTTAGAATAAATGATGTCTTGATTTTTCACAGTGAGCAGATTTCAGTCTGAGGTCCATCATTTGAAGGTGAAACATCTTCTTCTTACTTTCTCTTTTGATCATCTCATTTAATCTTCCTTTTTGATAGATTAAATGTGTTAAGAATGATGTTAGTTCACATTCTAGGTTTGTTTGATTGATTGATTGTTGAGTTTTAGCTTTGTGATCATTTTTGAATATATTTTAACTAAACTTGTTTAACTTGAAATTGATTCTAGAAATGACTTATATGATGTGCTTCATGATGATTTCTAGGTTTGATTTCATGATCTATGAACTAGGATTTTTGAGTGTGAATTTTGAATATCCTAATTTAGTTCTTATTGATTCATATGCTTTGATTTCTAGATATTTTTGTGATTGAGTGTTGATAGCATAATCCAGGTATCATTTGCATGTTCATAGAGTTTGTGTGATTTACTCTCTCTATTTGATTGTGTTTGCATAGTTTGCATCACTTAGATCATTTTGCCTTGCAAATGGTTGAAGTCTCTTTCAAAGTGAGTGAAGCTTTGTTTAGAGCAATAAGACTTGGCTAGGACATGTGGTTCGGATAGTTAAGTATGAAGTCTTAGTTAGGATTAAGGGGATCCGGATAACTAAGCAAGAAGTTTTATCTAGGATCAAGGGGATCCATATAGATAAGCAAGAAAGCTTCCTAGAGACGTGAGTGTCTTGGATAAGAAGTTGCTTCCTAGAGATGTAGGACACATTTCGGATAAGAAGTAGGCTAGGTGATTCACTAGGCCCGAGGGTAGACTAGGAGTTGATAGCTTAGGGTGGATATCATGTGTTGATTGCCTTAAGTGTGTATCTCTTTTTCGTCATAGTGGATTGCTTACCGGTGGTTGTGGTATCAACCTGTGGATGTTTTCTCTTAAGAGGTTTTACCACGTAAAAATCCTTGTGTCAATTTTTGTTTTACTTTTCACTATCTTCCATATCTTTCACTGATTGCATCACTTGTGAATTGTATCTTAAAATTGTGTTGTTTGAAGCAATCTATTTGTAAGACACACCAAATGTGTACATCTTTGTTCCGCAAAAAGGATTTTGGAATAATTTGGACCTATACCTATTCACCCCCTAGGGAATTTCATCATTCAATTCACTGATCAAGTCTAATTACATTAGGCCCTGAATGGGTTTATTTATAGCTAACAAAATGATAAACACCTTACTCTAGATAAATATAAAAGAAAACCTAACTAATCTCTAAAGGAGATAATTATTCTTAAGATAAATATTGTTTGCAGAAAATGTCAAAGGGGTCAAATTCCTATTAACACAGTATAAATGTATTTAAATGAAGAAATTACATTGTTTTATTGATCACTCAAGATACGATACATGGCATAATGGAGATTACACATAGTCTAGATACAATAAGGATTTTCTTTGTGAGGCTTAGGTAGGCAGTTCCTGACACAGTAGGCGATGGCGATCTCGTGCTAGTCGATAAGTGAAAAAGCTTTAGGGATGTAGATGAAAAATCTAATCCCCCTCTTTCGAGAGTCTTGTCATTTTTATAGGCTTCCCTTTTCTTGCTCATTACTTATAAATCAATTAAGTAATCCAAGGGGACGTTATTGGTGGCTTTGTTTTAGGCGTGGGAATGATTCCCATAATCAAGGGATTTTGTTTCCTTCCATGGTGATCTTGGCAGAGTTGACTAATCCAATTAAAGTGGAGCCTTAAATATGGCGGGAGAAGTTAACTTTCCTTGCATTTAAATGTTGGCATGTACTGTTTCTCTTTAGAACGTGGTTCTGGTTCCTTGGTGCACCGGTCATTTCTTCCTTGATAGTCTTCCTTTTCATCTTGGTGTTCCACTACCTGGTAGGTTGATTTCAGAAGTGATCGGTTATCCAGATACCTTGTATCCTGCTGGACAGTGGTGCCAGTATTCTTTGAATATCGGGGTATCAGGGTACCGGGTAGTTATGGGTACTAGGTTAGTGCGATAGCAGGGTCCTCAGGACCTTGCCTTTGCTGTTTCCTAATACTTAGAGATCTAGATGGCCCTGATCCTTATTTGCAGCAAGCACACCCGGATATAATTGTCTGGTTCCTTTTCGAGGTAGCCGGGTACCCCCTACAGCATCCTCCCACTTCAAACAATGGATGGAAAATTCTTCTTTGGACCCCTGCCATTTTCGGCTTTTAATAGAAGTCCTTCTGACTTGAACACCGGTACCTAGTTAGGGTTGGAGTCAGGATACTTGGAACACATGAAAGATTTTACCCATCCTGTTTAGCTAGGGCTAGGTGGAAGTCTTCATTTGGCACGCCTGTATTTAATGTGCGATCCATTTGTCAGGTGAGGATTAGTGGGTTTATTTGAATGGGCCGTTTTTTGGCACAATTTTCTCAAAACCGCCTTTTGCACATCTCCGTTCATTATTACTGTTTCCTTTTCTATTCCAGTAACCGCGTACCTTCCTCTATAAGTAAACTCCTCCTTCTTCATCCGTCCACACTGATTTCAAATTTCAAAAAATGAAAAACCTAACTCTTTTTCTAAGCCTTCTTTCATTCGACAAATTTCGAAAGATTTCTTTTTCTTCTTAAATGGCAAACCCATCTACACCTGTAGATAGTCTTGATGCTCTTCTTGACATGGGGAAGGCCAATTTCGCTTAGGGCTCTTAATTGAACACGAAGAAGAGATGACGCGGTGTAGATGATGTCGTTGAGAGTCCTGTTTCATTCCAGTGCCGTCGTTCCACCCAAAACCCACTTATTGGGTTGGGTTTTAATAATATACCCGATGATCCAGTCTAGATCGTCGATGAAGAGGAAGGCGCAGATGTTGAAAATAAGAAGGACGACGCTTCCACTGTAGACCTCTTAGGGGTGCTAAGTGGTCATCTTTCCTTCTTCCATGATGCTAAGATCGTTCCTGATTTTGTCTGAACCGCTGATACATTAGCGCAACTACGAAGGGAATACCAGATTCCTAATGCTATCACCCTTCCGCATCGAGGTTATGACATATATGCCCCTCCTCCGAGCCTCATTCTTCTTCATGTAGCCGCCTTTGAGTGTGGGGTAAGCTACCTCTCCATGCCATTTTTCGTAGGGTGCTTCACGCTCTTGAGCTCGACCTTCTACATATTTCACTTGGGTTTTGGAAGCTTCTAACCGGATTCCTGGTGCTTTGGAAGAAGCAATGTGAAATGGACAAAGTGGTGAGGGAACTAGGTTTTGACAAGATTCGGTATATCTTCCAGGTGCCGAACCTAGAGTCGGGTCCTAATGGCTAGTTTTACTTGAGGGCATATAACCTCCTGAAGCTCATCGTACCCAGAGCAAACATAAAATTCAAAAAACCTTGGAAGAATGAGTGGATCGTGGTAAGAGGAGATTGGGGCCACTCAGTGAACATCGGTGGGATTGAGTACCCAATCCCTACTCAGTTCACCAAAAGAGACAAGTGGGACAATGGGGACATCTCTACCGAGTCCTTGAGTATCTTGAAGAAGATCTGGGATCTGTCTTGCCAGAACATGGAGTATCCTGATGTTGATCCCTTTGAAGGTGCTAGGTGATGGGACGGTTTTTGCCGTTAGAAAACCATTCCTCAAAACAATTTATAAAACATATGCTATGCGTTCACAAGTATAAATATGAGTAAAGCGGTAAGCACTTGTGTCGTCCACTAAGATCGAGGTAGCGGTGATAAAATTAGGATTAATAGAACTAGTGAGCATAAAAGTAAAGTATATGGTAAGTGAAAATATAATATAAACTAAACTAAGAATGCAATCTAAATGGAATGGTAATAGAGTGATAAATGTATGATGATAGAACTATGGAGTTGATGGACTCGTAAGCAAATATTGGGGCAATTGTAACAAACTCTCAATTAAGCATGTAATGACGAATGTAACCAACCTAGGGTGTATAGTGTTGGATATGTATCACTAGCAAAGAGTCAACCTAGGGTATATAGCGAAAACCCCATACTAGCAATTAATCCCTCCTAAGCAACCAACAGTGGCAAGTTGCTCAATTGAGATTCTAACCATGAAGCTCATCTATCTAACTATGGCTCAACATATTTCTAATGTAGTCTTCCTAGGGTGTATAGTGATGACTTCCAATTCCCTCACAAATGGCCACCCTAGAGTGTATAGCGGAGGCCACAGGTTTGAGATTGGATAAAGCTCGAGGTTATTCAATCGGATTTTACTCGAAGGTTAGTTCTCGGAAAATCGCTAAAGTAGCCAACTTAGGGTGTATAGTGCCGGACACTCGTTCGTGGTTAGATTACAACTGCGGTTGTTTGAGCTGGGATTCTGAAAATCCCTTTCCTTCAATAGAGCAATAGACAACCTAATTGCCTACTCATGTAATCCAAATTAACATGCTAAGAAGGTGTATCCAAGCAAATCAATAATTGAAATCAATTCATGGCAAGAGAATAAAACATAGAGATAGATTAAATATACAACATAAAGTTTATGTACAAAGCCCAAATATCCGTCAAACAAATAACATCAACCCCATAATGGGGTATTTTAGCTACTCATGTTTTATTACAACAAATACAAAACTAAGAGAAAAGATTGAGAGAAAACCCTTGAAGAGTGTCTCCTTCCTTGAAGCTTGATTCCAATCCTCCAAGTTGCCTTTGATGAGTAAAAATGGTTTGGATGAGAGGGAGAAGTGTTTCTAACTCTAAGTTACAAGAAAATATGAAAATATATGCGTGGGAGGATGTTGGGTTGGTTCCTATGCTTTTCAATTTATAGGGGATGCAAAAATAGGTCACTTAAGCTTGAAAACAGAAGTTGTCGCGCGCAGAGTGCGGGTGGAGTGCGGTTGGTTGACCCGCACTCACCCGCGCTTTATTACTGAAATGGTCATAAGTTTCTCTAGGAGACTCAGAATTGCAATCCGTAAAAATCAATGGAAAGTAAACTTCTGGGGCTTTCCGAATATAGGTAATCTGACATGTGGTTCAATCTAAGGAGAGAGATATGACCCTTCGAAGTCTGATGCCCTGCACCAGATTATACATTTTCAGCCCATTACTTATTGCGGGTGGAGTGCGGTTGGATGAACCGCACTTGACCCGCACTTTAACAATCAGGTGCACTTCCACTTCTCTGTTCTTGGTAATAGTGCAGGTGGAGTGTGGTTGGATGACCCACACTTTACCCGCACTTTATCTTCTCTATAGGTATCAGGTCCCGACTTTGGCTTGGAGTGCGGGTGGAGTGCGGTTGGGACCCGCACTCTTAGAGTTGCTGATGACCCTTTGTCTTTCCTTCAACCACCTTTGGCCTCTTTTGGACCAGAACTCCTGCAACACGCTTCTAACACCAGAATTACATCTATTGCCTGCAATTAGCACCAACGAGCTTATTAGACATAAAATATATAGAAAATACACACAAGACCAAGATAAAGGAATAGGAAATGAGGGCTGAAATATACAACAATTTAGGCACGATCAAACACCCCTAAACCAAACCTTTGCTCGTCCTCGAGCAAACTCAAAACAAAATAAATAAGACGCCCTGACAAACTAGCCGGACTGAAAAACTTCCTAGACATCTAAGCAAAAATTTCAAAAAGGCCGCAAGTCCAACTAGTAATGTGATACAAAAATGTGTGATTGAGAGGAGTAAACATATGCACATGATCTAGAGCAACTTGGAGATACCAAAAGGAAACTTGCACGAACACGAATCCCACACCTAAAGGTACTCATGCATCAAGGACTACTCGTTTCCACACCTTGAGCGTAATTTGCTTCAATTCTAAAGCTCACGTAGATTCTCTCTTTTCTTTCCGCTAAGAGTCCTAAGTTCACACATTCTAGGTATGCAAAGATAGAGTTGATGCATAGGAGTCTAATGCATTGCATACAATATATCATTGAAAAACCCTAATATTTTGTGAACTAGCCAAAGAACGGAATCAAATGCCATGGACGTGGAAGATTATGCTTCAACAAACATTCCCAATCTAGACTTATTATGGATCAAATAGGGCTTTTCCATTGGTTATATCGTGGTTATGGGGCTTAATGAGGTGAGACAAAGAATATGGAAATTTGGAGTTCAAAATCATCAATCATGCTAGAATATATCCATACACCTATACAATTCTCTTTTCTTCATTGATCACTCACATGCTAGCGTCTAGGTATTCGTTTTACCCACATTTATGCTTCCAATGCTATACAACACATTGTGAGTATTAAGCATAACACAATTCAAGTAAATTTTTCTTTTTCTCATTTTCTTTTCATTTGAGTTGCATAATTCCCCTTTTCTTTGGCAATTAGGGCTCACAAGTACGATTTTTGGTACTTTTACATTTCTAGCCCCTTCCTTAACACATTTTCAACAATTGTTTCTTTGTACATGCTATTTGACCATTTAGAGCTTAACTACTTTCATTACCACTATTACACATCCTAACATGATTAGTACAAAGGTAGGCATTTGTTTAGGCTCTAAGGTATATGGTTGTACGTGGTACCAAATGAAAGAGTAGTGTTTGGCCTCAAGTTTGGCTTTGGAGCACACATTACGGATTGGAACGTGTTTAGGCTATTGTAGGTATTTAAGTGCACGCACATTGCCTGATATCATTTCCACAACCATCTAAAAAGGGAATGAAAGCATCGTCACGCACTTCACAATATGATATGCAAGTCCTATGTCATGTGACATATATGACGAGAAAAGTGTTTAAGAATGATCAATAATAACACTCAAAATACGCACTTTGAACACTTGTGTTTGTGATCTCACGGGAATCTCCACTATTAGAACTAAGCATGGAAACTCTGAGTCCCCTCAACTTAACACCAAAGGATGGGACAAGCCCTTGAAAGTGCAAGCATGACCCTAAGGTGGCACCAAGCTACATCAAAAGATTACAATGCATAAAAAGAACTCGCCAAAAGCATACACTAAAGGCATCACATCCAAACTAATTAAAACTCGATATTTTTGGCCAAGCGACAAATTGAAAAAATAGACTCAAAAAGACTCAAAGACTCAAAACATAAAAGACGACTCAAATAGGCGTCTACACCCCCAAACCAAAAACCAACATTGTCCTCAATGTTGAAGACAAGAGAGTCCAACCTAGCGGCACACACCTAACATGACTCAAAACACAAAAAACACAATGCGAAAGACTAACTCAACATGGAGGATAAAATTCCAAAAAAAAACTGGTGACTTTTGAAATCGACCTATGTTTGCTCTTTACTGTATATTTTCAAACATACTTAATGAAACCTTTTCAAATTTTTACACAGGAAAATAGACATGTAAATGTACACTTTTTATTTAGAAAACGTTTCAAAATTAAAATTAGAAAAGTGTGTAAACAGACGTCAAAGATGGTTCATGAGTAGAATTTCAAAACAGGGCATCACCCATGACCTTTGGAACCGTTCATAAGTTTTGAACCCCCACCCAGAATTTTACGTTCTTCAAACCGTTGGAACCGTATCAAAAAATCAAAGAATGCGACAAAGGCAAAATGATTTATTTCTTCACCAATAAGTACAATTTTCGTGAAACATTTGGCCTCCGAAATTTCAAAACAAGGCATTGCCCATGACCTTTGGTAGAAGAAACGTTCATAACTTTTGAACCTCCACCCAGAAATTTACGTTCTTTATACCGTTAGAACTGTATTGAAAAATTGAAGAACACTACATGGGTGAAATAATTTATTTCCTCACCAATAAGTACAGTTTTCATGAAACATTTTGCCTCTGAAATTTCAAAACAGGGTACTTTCGTAAAGGTCAAAGAAAAAGTTGACACTAAAAAGACTCAAAACAAACCTAGGCACTAATCATGCACAATCAATGCCTCAACCAAATAAAAATGACTCAAACAAGGCTCACAAAATAAAGGCAATTCATGCAATATCTCAATAAGCATTCATTCTTGCACATGAGCCTCCGGCTCATTCATCCACAAAGATAATCAATAAAATCAATGTGCAGTCGTCCACAAAATAAAGCATTCGAACGAAATCATCCCAACATCACAATTATTGAATTTAAACAACATAAAACATAAAAAATAACTACATGCATCAAAATTATTCAATGAGATGCATTCTGTGATAGGCTAGAGTTCTCTAAGGGTGGTTTAGCCAAGTTAGGAAATTCTCTATTTTTCACAACCCAAATAAATTTAGGTAACTTCATTATCTTTTCTTTTCTCATGTTTCTAAATAAGTGCACTTGGTCTTTCCTTACCCAAACTTGTTTGACCCTAGGTGGACTAGGACTTCTAGTTTTCCTATGTTGGCTTGGTTTGAAATTCTTAGCCTTCAAATGCTCTAACCTAGAACATGCATAGCAAAAAAGATTAGATTTAGAGGAACTCCCCTTTCATGCGTGGTCTTGAAGACGTTTGATTTGTTTCACTTGTAACGCCTTGACCTCCTCCTTCTCCTTTTTGCTAAATGCTCATTTTCCTTCCTCTAGAGCTTTGGATTTTTGTACAATATATCTCATCTTCGAATTCCTTTGATACCCTCGCCAAGTTCTCGAACTCATTCAATCTTGTACTCATTTTGGCTTCAAGTCTCCCAACTTGTTCTTCAAACTCTTTATGCTCATTGGAGACTTCGCCATTGGCCTTCTTAAGTGTGCCATTTTCAACTCTAAGCATCTTCACTTTAAGAATGATTTCCTTGTTTAGCTCTTGAAGTTTCTTTGCCTTTTCCATTTCTAACGCTTTCTTGCCTTCTAGCTCATTCTTCAAGAGTTTCATGTTCTTTTCATAGTTTTCCCTCATTTCTTCTTTCTCTCGAGAAGCTATCTCAACTCTCTCTTGAAGTGCTTCATTCTCTTTCTGCAACACATCCCTCGCCAACAATAGCTCGTTGGTCACCTTCATAAGCTCCTAGTTCATGTTGATCCACATTTCCGTCTCATCCACTTTCTTGCTTCGCTCGACTTCAAACTCCATCCGGAGTTTATCAATGTCTTTGTCTAAGCTATTGGATAATTCCAACGGGTTGGTTCCCCAAAGTTCTAGTAGAAACTTCATTTTCTCATTATTAGCCACGCATGTTGGCGAGTAACTTGGCCTCGAATTTTGCCAATAGGAATCCATAGAGTCCTGAAACAAACAAAAACAAAACTACCAAAGAAATAAAAAAGAAACAATCAAAACTAAAAACAACTAAGAACTAATAGTATTAAAACTAATCTAATCACTACTGCGCACACTGATCCCCGGCAGCGGTGCCATTTGATGGGACGGTTTTCGCCGATAGAAAACCATCCATCAAAACAATTTATAAAACCTATGCGATGCGTTCACAAGTATAAATACGAGTATAACGGTAAGCACGGGTGTCATCCATTGAGATCGGGTTAGCGGTGATAAGATTAGGATTAATAGAACTAGTGAGCATAAAAGCAAAGTATATGGTAAGTGAAAATATAATATAAACTAAACTAAGAATGCAATCTAAATGGAATGGTAATGGAATGATGAATGTATGATGGAACTATGGAGTTGATGGACTCGTAAGCGAATATTGGGGCAATTGCAACAAACTCTCAATTAAGCATGTAATGACGAATGTAACCAACCTAGGGTGTATAGTGTTGGCTATGTATCACTAGCAAGGGGTCAACCTAGGGTGAATAGCGAAAACGCCCTACTAGCGATTAATCCCTCCTAAGAAACCAACAGTGGCTAGTTGCTCAATTGGGATTTTAACCATGAAGCTCATCTATCTAACTATGGCTCAAACTATTTCTAATGTAGTCATCTTAGGGTGTATAGCGATGACTTCCAATTCTCTCACAAGTGGCCGCCCTAGAGTGTATAACGGAGGCTATACGTTTGAGATTGGATGAAGCTCGAGGTTATTCAACCGGATTCTACTCGAAGGTTAGTTCTTGTAAAATTGCTAAAGTAGCCAACCTATGGTGTACAGTGAAGGCTTCTAATCCTCTCAAGAGTGCCCACCTTAGGTGTATAGTGCCGGACACTTGTTCGAGGTTAGATTATGACTGCGGTTGTTTGAGCCGAGATTCTAGAAATCCCTTTCATTCAACAGAGCAATAGACAACCTAATTGCCTACTAAAGTAGTCCAAATTAACATGCTAAAAGGGTGTATCCAAGCAAATCAATAATGGAAATCAATTCATGGCAAGAGAATAAAACATAAAGATAGATTAAATATACCTAGAGTTTATGTACAAAGCCTAAATATCCATCCAACAAATAACATCAACCCTATAGTGGGGTATTTTAGCTACTCATGTTCTATTACAACAAATACAAAACTAAGAGAAAAGATTGAGAGAAAATCCTTGAAGAGTGTCTCCTTCCTCAAAGCTTGATTCCAATCCTCCAAGTTGCCTTTAATGAGTAAAAATGGTTTGGATGAGAGGGAGAAGTGTTTCTAACTCTAAGTTACAAGAAAATATGAAAATATATGTGTGGGAGAATGTTGGGTTTGTTCCTATGCTTTTCTATTTATAGGGGATGCAAAAATAGGTCACTTAAGCTTGAAAACAGAAGCTGTCACGCGCAGAGTGCGGGTGGAGTGCGGTTGGTTGACCCACACTCACCCATGCTTTATTACTGAAATGGTCATAACTTTCTCTAAGAGACTCGGAATTGCAATCCTTAAAAACCGTTGGAAAGTAGACTTCCGGGGCTTTCTGAATATAGGTAATCCGACACGTGGTTCGATCTAAGAAGAGAGATATGACCCTTCGAAGTTGGATGCCCTACAGAAGATTATACATATTCAGCCCATTAGTGAGTGTGGGTGGAGTACGGTTGCATGACCTGCACTTTAACTATCAGGTGCACTTCCACTTCTCTATTCTTGGAAATAGTGCGGATGGAGTGCGGTTGGATGACCCGTACTTTACCCGCACTTTATCTTCTCTATAGGTATCAGGTCTCAGCTTTGGCTTGGAGTGTGGGTGGAATGCGAGTGGAGTGCGGTTAGGACCCGCACTTTTAGAGTTGCTGATGACCCTTGATCTTTCCTTCAGCCACCTTTGGCTATTTTTTGGCCAGAACCCCCGTAACACGCTTCTGACACCAAAATTACATCTATTACCTGCAATTAGCACCAACGAGCCTATTAGAAATGAAATATATAGAAAATACACACAAGAACAAGACAAAGGAATAGGAAATGAGGGCCAAAATATACAAAAATTTAGGCACGATCACTAGGTTGGACCGGTACCTCATGATTTCTATCACTCATCCGAGTTTGAAGCTTCTTCCTCCTGATTCTTTCTTGCTTGATTAATCTTCTTGCCTGACACTAACTCTTTTTTTTGACAATCTCTGTAACACCCTCATACCTTCTTATTCTACTTCTTTAGGATCAAGGCTCTAGGGTCCCTTTCTAGTCAATTCTCCTATTCTTCCTTCTAGCGTTGATGCTGGTGCTCTATCTGGGTCATCTCTTCCTGTAGCAACGCCTCCTCTGTCTCCAGCAGGGTTTTTTGTGCATCGCCCTACTTCACTTCCTATACGCTATCAGTACGCCCCACTATGGGTGATATGGCTGTAAGGGATGTTAGGGCCGGGGTTCTCTTGCTTAAGTCTAGAAGCAGGCTCCAGCTACCTCTACTGTTGGGCCTCCTTAAGTAAATTCTCCTCCTCTTCCTCCTCCAACTGTCTTTGATAAGCGTCAAATTAGGTGGAGAAAGAGAAAAGTGCTGCTACTATGGCCATCCCTCATACTGATCTACCTTTTGGATCAAGATCATGTGATAGCAGTCAAGAGGAGATTCTATCCAGGTTTGCTGCTGCATGTCCTGAGGGAGGTCTTTAGGCCATGACTCCCTTGCCTGTGGACCTTATGGTTACATAGGGAGCTTCCATTCTTGTTGAGGTATGACTTTTGATCTTTTTACTCGCTTGGCGTAATTTTTAGGAAGGTATTTACTTTATCTTCTCTTTTTTTGTAGGCCTTCAAATTTACTCTGGCTATGGGGCAGCAGATGACGGCTCTCAAGGAGGCAAACATAGCTGCCAGGGTAGAACTGGAAGAGGACATGAAGGATCTAACTAGATCAGAGAAGAGCATAAACTCCCTGATCAAGGTTGTGACTGAGACAGAGAGTGGCAGGCAAGAGACCTTGGTAGAATTAGAGCGAATGAATCTTGCCTTAGACAAAAACAATCAGGTTACTACACCGCCGTGAGGAGAGGGAGCATATGAAAGTGGAGAAGACTCTGCTTCAGGATGAAAACCAACTTCTACGGGATACGGTGGAATCCTTTGAGGCTAGGGTGGACTCCTTCTTTTAGATGGGTAATTTTTTTGCATCTTATGAGGTTGCTTAGGCCCTTCCTCCCCTCTTTAACTTGTAGGCTGCCTTTAAATGGGACCAAGAGTAGATTATGGCCAAGGCTGCTCTATTTTCGAACGCTGCTTCGGTTTAGGTGGATCTTCCTTTAATTGCTGCTGTCCCAGATTATTCCTTACTTCAGGAACCTACCCTGCCTGCTACTAATCCCATAGGAACGACTGAGAAAGTGCTTCCTGATCCTCCTACAAATCAAGAGAACCAGATGCAGGATGTAAAGGACCCTGTTGGGACTAAGGTTGAGCTAGTAAAGGAGTTGGATGCTCCTACTGAATTCGGGATACCAGGAGCTGAGAAGATCTTGGCTGATGTAGGTACCAATGTGGCAGAGGAAGTAGAGGAAGCCAGACAGAGCAAAGAGGCTAGGGAGGAGAAGGATGCATGACTTACTTGTTACGTTCCTACCACATTCATATATTCTTTGTAACCTGGGAATGAGAGTTGGGCATCCTGTTTGATCAATAAAAATGTTTTCTCTTTTTTTTTTATACTAGTACACTTCCTTACTTGTTTGTACTCAACTTTATTTGGACCTTGGATTTTCATATTTTAACAATAATCCAGATTAAAAAAAAAAAAAAAAAAAAAAAACCTACTTGGTATACTGGCAACACTTGGTACCTAGATATTTGTCCACAATCTGGATAGAACACAATTGAGATGTTGAGGTTGGTCAAGTCTTGGTACCTGAATACTTGTTAGAAGTATCCCACTTGGCAGTCCCCTTGCAAGATTTGACAAAACTTTTACAAGTGATTTGCACCAAGTGTCTTCTGATCCTGAGAGAAAAGACTGATCCCTGTAGGTGGCCAAGGCTATCTTGACATCCAAATTAGGACAATAAATCAAAGTACTAGGTATTTCCTGCATAGGGGTCTTGATTTTGAACCGACACTTGTAGGCCGCTGAGGCTATTCATCGACTTTCACAAGGTAAGTTAGGGTACTGAGTATTATCATATAAGGTATCATGGTCCCTAGGTGAACCGACCCTGGTAGGCGACTAAGGCCATTTTTGCACCAGGTTTTCTATTAGATAAGTTAAGGTATCCGTGCATTTCATACAGGAATCTCGATCCTTTAGACGAACTCCTCTAGTAGGCAATTAAGGATATTTTATCACCAGGTCTTCTGTTTGGTGAATCCGTGGCACCAGGTATCCTGATAATGGGTCATAATCCTTAGGCGATCTATCCTGGTAGGTAACTAGGGCCACTTTAGCACCATGTTTTCCTGGAGAGGGGTCTTCCCTGTTCGAGGCTTCAGGAGCGTCGTATACACTCTCCTAGTCTTAAAGACTACGACAGGCAACTAGGGCCACGACTTCGCATCCTTTAGTTTGGCTGGAAACTATGCCACTTAAGCACTTATGCACTAGATCCTTCCCGAATGAGGGTATTCGCTGACCAAGGCAGTAGGAATGCTATGTGGCTTTTCCTGGTCTTGAGGTGATTCAGTCACAGTGATCCTCCTAGAGGGATTTACCTGGTCCAAGGCATCAGAAGTGCAAGGTTGCTCTTGTGGTCTTAAGGCGATCATATCATGGCAAAATTTTCAAGGTGAACATAGGAGAAACATGTAGGAGAATAAAACTGACTTCTTTATTGAATTCTTAGGCAATACAAAGCAAATCTGGGTACATACTCAAAGTAGTACCAATTGAAATAGACTATCTCTTCTTCTTCATAGATAGAACTTTTTGAGGTGATCTACATTACAGTTGTGGTCTATTGGGTGTCCATCCATGTCTTCCAACTTGTAAGCTCCCCCACGAATTACCATCTATATTAGGGAGGGTCCTTCCCAACTTTGGGCTAGTACCCCATCTGACCTCTTCCAGGTATTCTGGGTCACCTTCTTGAAGACTAAGTCCCTCTTTTTGAAATTCCAGGTTTTCACTCTCTTGTTAAAGTATCGGGCAATCTTGCTCTGATAGATGGCAACCCATTATGCGGCCTTGTCCTGCTTCTCTTCTAGAAGATCCACATTAGCTCTTAGTTTAGCTTTATTGCTTTCTGGTTCAAAGTGTTGGACCCTGAAACATGTTAGTTTGTACTCTATGGGTATGATTGCTTCTGTTCCAAAGGTCAGTGAGTATGGGGTTTCCTTAGTAGCAGTTCTCTTGGTAGTCTAATATGCCCACATCAGATTAGAGAGCTCTTCATCTCACTTTCTTTTCTTATGTTGGAGCTTTTTCTTTAGAAGCTTCTTGATGGTCTTGTTAGTAGCTTCTACCAAACCGTTAGTTTGAGGATAGGCTACTGATGCAAAGCGGAGGCTGATACCCCTTCACAAAACTGCCTAAGTTTGGCATTGTCAAATTGCTTACCCATATCGGTTATTATAGCCATCAGGGTCCCAAATCGACAAACAATGTTCTCTTTGATGAAGCTATTTGCCTCGGTTATTTGGGTAAGGGGTTCTGCCTTCACCCACAAAGTAAAGTAGTCTATTGCCACTATGGCATGTTTAGCTTGACCGAACATAGTCGGGAGTTGCCCGTTCAGGTTTACCCCTCAAATAGCAAATGGGTAGGGGGTACTGATTGAGGAGAGTCCCTCTTGAGGTAGGTGGTTTAAAGTTGCTGCCTTCTGGCAGGGTCCAAAAGATTGAGCAAACTGTTTTGCATCCTGATGTAGAGTGGGCCAAAAGTAGCCCATTATGAGTACCTAGTAAGCTAGGGTATCATCTGATACGTGGTTGCCACAGTCCCCTGAATATACCTCTTTGAGTGCCCATTCTATATCATTCGAATGCAAACATCTTAATAGTGGAAGGGACTTTCCCTTACGGTATAGGTATCCATCAACTAGGCATTAATGGGTGATCATTCTCTTAATCTTATAGGCTTGATCCGGGTTTTTGGGAAGAATGTCATTTTGTAGGTAGTCAGCTATATGATCAATCTAGCAAGGAAGTCGGTCTACCAGATTCACATTTTCTCCCATGGCTATGCTGGATTGGGGAATCAGTTGGAGGGGTACCCCTCTAGGTAGAGTTTATCCTCCATTGGCAGCAATCTTGGCCAAGACATCTACACGATGGTTCCTATCTCAGGGAATCTGCTCCATCTTCATTCGTTTGAATCTAGTCATAACTTCCCTGACTTTCTTAAGATATGCCACCATATTCTCACCCTTTGCCTAGTACTGTATAGATACTTGGTTGATTACTAGCTGTGAATCACTCATAATTAGGAGGAAGTCTGCACCGGGCTCTTCTGCTACCTTCATTCCTACTAGCAAGGCTTCATACTCTGCTTCATTGTTGGTGGCACTGGACCTAAACCTAAAGCAGTGGCTACACTCAACTCTTTCAGGATCGGTTAGGACAATCCCTGCTCCACAGCCCAATTGGTTTGATACTCCATCCGTATATAGCATCCAGACCTTGTAATTAGTGGACCATTCCATGGATTTTTCTTTATGAACTAGGTCCGGGATTGTGGTAGCATCTGGATTGGAGGTCATGCTGAACTCAACAACGAAGTCCCCCAAGGCTTGAGCCTTGATTGTTGTTCTTGCCATGTATTTAATGTCATACTGGGTGAGTTCTAGAGCCCACAAAACCAATCTGCTAGATAAATCCGGCCTCTGAAGAAACTGTCTCAATGGTTGGGCTATGATCACCGCAACTGTATGGGCTTGGAAGTAAGGTCAGAGCTTCCTAGTTGTGGTTACAAACTCATAGGCAAGCTTCTCCATGAGGGTATAATTCTTTTCTGATTTGGTCAGGGAATGTCTCACATAGTAGACCGGTCTCTAGACCCCGTCACCACACTCTTTCATAAGGGCCCTGCTTGTAGCGGTCTTTGACACGGCCAAGTAAAGTTATAGCTCCTCCCTTGGTATGGGTTTTACTAGCAAAATCGGGCTAGCTAGATATTTCTTCGAAGACTAGAAAGCCTGCTCACTTTCTCGGTCCCACTTCATTTTCTTTCCTTGCTTAATGACTTTGAAGAAAGGAAGACACTTATCTATAGATTGGGATATGAAACGGTTAAATGCAGCTACCCTACTAGTCAATCCTTATGCTTGTTTGAGGGTAGTAGGAGACTCAATATCAAGGATGGCCTTGATCTTCTCTGGATTGGCTTCAATCCCTCTCTCATGTACCATGAACCCAAGGAATTTTCCTGCTGCTACCCCGAAAGCACACTTGGAGGGGTTCAACCTCATTTGGTTCTCTATTATCACTTAAAAAGTCTGGTGCAAGTCCCATTGGTGTTGATCTAATGCTTGGGACTTGGTGATCATGTCGTCCACATACACTTCTATGGACCTCCCAATCTGTTTCTTGAATAATTTATTCACCAGGCGTTGGTAAGTGGCACCTGCATTCTTAAGACCGAACAACATTACCTTGTAGCAGTAGAGGCCCTGTCCGGTTATAAAACTAGTCTTGTCTGGTTAGTGGGGTACATCATGATCTGGTTATACCTCGAGAATGCATCCATAAGCTTAGGAGCTTGTTCCCGACTATAGAGTTGACCAATTGATGTATCTTGGGCAGTGGGAAGCTGTCCTTTGGGCAGGGCCGATTGAGGTTGGTGTAGTCCACACACATGCACAATTTCCTATTGGTTTTGACCACTATGACCACGTTGACTATCCATTCAGGGTATCGGGATTCCCTAATGAACTTGGCCTTCAGGAGTTTGTCTACCTCTTCTTGTACCGCGACATTCCGCTCAGCATTGAAATGCCTCAGTTTCTGCTTGACTTGTTTGAAGGTTGCATCCACTACCAACCTATGGGTAGCCAGGGTGAGGGGAATACCTGGCATTTCATCATGACTCTAGGCAAAGATGTCGTTGTATTCTCTAAGTAGTTCCACCAAGCTCTCATCTGCTTTCTAGTGCTCTACCTATCTTCACCACCTTGGTAGGATCAGTTTCCTTGACATGTATCTCTTCAAACTCCTCTGTGGAGTGCCCACTGGCCTATCCCCGGTCTTCGTCCTCTTCCTCAATCATGTCTGGCACCTCTCATTCTTACAGGATATTTTGATCCTCCTCCAGTACCTCCCTACTTGGTTCATTGGTTACATGTGCGAATTGTTTGGCTAGCGCGGTAGGGTTAATGGATATCGGGTAACATCAGTGGGCTGCTTGTTGATCTCTCTAGATTTCTCCTACCTCGATTATGACCAGAAACTTCAATACGTTGTGGTAAATGGATAAAACTCCCATAATCCCTGATAGGAATGTTTTTTTTCCAAGATTGCGTTATAGGCGGACAAGGTATCAACCACGACGAAGTCTGTCATTATGTTTTGCTGGAGAGGGGCTTCCCCGATTATTACCTGTAGGATCTTGGATCTTATTGGCACGAGTGAGTCCCCTATGAACCCATACAAAGGCGTAGTACAGCTGTTGTAGCATGAGTTCTTCAAGTTGAACTTCTCGAGTGCCCTTTTGAACAGGATGTCAGCACTGCTTCCGTTATCTACCAGGACGCGGTAGACCTAGCAATCGGTTTTCTGTACCGTAATTACCATCGGGTCATCATGTGGCTGTACCGTGTTATAGACATCCTCGCCTATGAAAATGATTTGGGCAGTATAAGGAAGGTCCTAGGATCCCCAGTGACCCGAAGTACATTATGACTGGTACTGAGTCTAGGAATCTTCCTAACGTGGTTCTTTCTTGAGTTGTTGGAGGTTCCTACTAAAGTAGGGCCTCCACTGATAGTGTGGATGACTTGGATCTACTGTATCAGGTCCTTTCCTTTATCCTTCATTCTCTCTTCTACTTTTTGTATCTTTCCCTGTACTTCCTTCCCCGTCTTGATGCTATCCCATACCTATTAATAAAATTCATCCAAGAACCTTCCCCTTACTAATCCTTCGATCTGGTTGCAGAGGCTGTAGCATTCGAATGTGTTGTGTCTTACATCCTCATGGAAGTCATAATACTTGTAGCGGTTCTTCCGGTCAGCCGGGATCTTAATAGGGCTACGTTTCCTAAGTAAGCCTTTGTTGCGGATAGCGAGGTATATAGTCTCTCATGATGCATTGATGGGGGTATAGTGGATGTATCCATCCTTCTCTATAAATACAATCACGGTTAAATTGCTTTAAGCTAACCTATGAGGGGGATGGGGGTGAATAGGTTTTAACGTCTTTTTTAATCCTTTGAAACAAGGGATATTATCATTTTCCCCCCTGAAAATATTCTTTTAGAACTATTAGGACACGGTTTCAGCAGATTGGCCAGTCTCCCCCCTAATTTGAAAATATTAATAAAAAAACCCCTTTTGTTAGCTTTTTGAACGGAACAGTGTGAGAACAATACACACTGACATAAATAAGACTGTTAAAAGACCAAATTGCCCTTATATCCTGTAAATGACAAATATTAAATGAAAAATATATTAAAAAGAAACAAAAATAAAAAACAATTTAAAAGCAAAAAAGATGGATCTCCACCGTCCATCTCCATAATGAACGGTGGAGATATTTCTTTTTTATTTTTTATTTAAATTTAAAAATAATAATAATATATTTTTTTAATTTTTAAAAAATTTAATAATAATAATAATAAGAAATTAAAAACAAAATTAATTAAAAAGGAATTTAAAAAAAAAATTAATTAAAAAAGAATTTAAAAAGAAAACAAAATTAACGATCATCATCAACCCATAAATCCTACTAACAAATCTAATAAAAATCCTACTAACAAATCTAACCCAAAAAAAAAAACAAAAAAAACAAAAAAAACACAAACATCCTCTCAGAATCATCCCAAATTATTCAACCATTCAATCAACTGTTACACCCAAGAAACAAACCGAACCAAACTTGTTCTCAGCCACCAAATCTAGAATCGAACCCAGTTCTGGGTTCGAACTAACAAACCCACCCAACCCCACACCCAAACAACCACCACAACACCACCCAATCGAACCCACACCCAAACCCAATCGACTACGAAAAAGAAGAAGAGAAAGAGAAGAAGATTTTTTTTTTTTGGTTTAGGTGAAGACTTTTTTTTTTTTTTTTGAAGATGATGATGATTGTTTTGAGATTTTTTTTTTTTAATTTTTTAAAGAAAAATGAAATGATGGTCAGGTGGAGAAAAGAATTGAAGATGATGTGGTCGTGGTGGAGAGAAGAAGAAGAATTGATGACGAGATAAGAAAAATTGAAGATGATGTAATCGTGGTGGAGAGAAAAAGAATTGATGATGATCTTGATATTATTATTATTATTATTATTATTATTATTATTATTATTATTATTAAATGTGGTGGATTTGGGACCATATATTTTTGCCCTCTCAAGTCATTTACTATATTACCCTCTCAATTATAACAGTCAACTCAAATTTGGACAGAAATACTAATGGACGGGGTGCTTTTTACATTACTTCGATTTTGGGGGGAATAAAGGCCAATATGCTGAAATCGTGTCCTAATAGTTCTAAAAGAATTTTTTTAGGGGGGAAAATGATATAATCCCTTGAAACAAATAAAAGTTTGTCCCTCTATGTAACTTATATAACACCACAATAAACGGAAATGAGCATGCATAGACTATTAACAAGCATTTTCAACTTAGTTCAAACATAGCCTATGGATACATGTGGAGGGAATACCAAAGATATAGATATTACCAAATACTTGTATTCAATATATATATCTCAATTAAAGTTGTAAAAGTGGACCGGTCCGGCCCAATTCAATCCGGCACACCTGGCCCGTTTTTGAAAACTGGCCGGACTTGGTCCGCTCAGCGCCGATAGGCGGACCGGACTAGGTCCGGCACGTTTTCGGAAATGGTGGCCTGGCACGGCACGTGGACCGTGTCCGGCGGACCGTGCCGGCATGCCACCGACCGGGCCCAATTATTATTTTATTTTTTAATTTTTTTTTTGGATTTTTGGTTTAGGGAAAAATAAAATACATAATTACAAATTAAAATACTTAACATTTTAACAATTGAATTATGTAAATGTAGTTAGATAGATTTATTATTTTTGGTAATAAGATAATTCAAAAAATGAATAAAGATAAAGTATTACAAAAATATAAAATAGATGAAGTTATGAAAATATGAAATGAAGAAGTATTTATTTTTTCTAACTTATGGAATTCAGTATTACATATTTACATGATTGCCTCATTAAAAACCTTACTAAGAAAAACCCAATGGGATAAAAACTTGGCAAGGGAAAAAGAGTGCAATCGTATTACAATTTACAAGTTCTGAAACTGGTTACTACCGGAACCGGAAGCCTCATCAACATATAGATTGTTGAAATTTTGAATAAGTTCATTATCTACAATTTGGTTTTGCAACCTCTTTTTAGCATGCTCCCAATCCCGAAGGCTTGTTAATACCTCCACCATGTCCGGAGACAAACAGCTTCTTCTTGGTTCAATTATGCGTCCACTGGTGCTGAATGCTTGTTCTGAAGATATACGACACTATATTCACCAGAAAGGGGACGGAAAAAATTGGCCTCCCTAAACCCTACACACGCATTTTTTTCTACTTATCGATAGGCACGAGCACGCCATCTTCATCACCTAACGAAAAACATTGAATACCGCCACAGATCATCATACCCCAAAAATTTCATCAGTTGTATACAGGTTTTTATCAATAAAATTGTACTTGTTAATCTTTGTTTGTATGAGTTTTTAGCACGGTTTGATAGGAATCTTATTGGTATTGAACTACGTGATACCCCTCCGACTGAGATCTATCTCGATCTCGGTCATTAAAGTTGTTATTTGGAGATTTACCCCAATGATAATTTTCCATTAACAAATTCCATAAAAAAAGTCAGTTCTTCTCCTACATGGTACTCCTACGCTCATCTTAAACATTTCGCCACAATTGAGCCACCTCGAAGACCAGGAGAGCCATAAAGCACTCCTAATGCCCTGGATTGGATTAACACCTCCAGGACGATAGCAATAATTGAATCACCACAAGTCTGGGAATAGCCATATGGCACTCCTGCTACCTGGTTGGGGAATACTCTCCACCGATACAAATTTATCAAAGGACCACGATCCCTCACTTGGATACCTGGCACCTTGATTCGCCATGAGAAGAATCCGGTCGGGGAATACCCTTCACCGGGATAAATTTATCGAAGGACCAGGATCTCTTAGTTGGATACCTAGCACCTTGATTCGCCATGTGAAGAACCAAGTCAGGGAATACCCTCCACCAGGACAAATTCATCAAAGGACTATGATCCATCACTTGGATACCTGGCACCTTGATTCACCATGAGAAGAACCCGTTCGGGGAATACCCTCCACCAGAATAAATTTATTAAAGAACAAGGATCCCTTAGTTGGATACTTGGCACCTTGATTCGCCATGAGAAGAACCCGGTCGGGGAATACCCTTCACTAGAACAAATTTATCAAAGGACCAGGATCCCTTAGTTGGATACTTGGCACCTTGATTCGTCATGTGAAGAACCAAGTCAAGGAATGCCCTCCACCAGGACAAATTTATCAAAGGACCAGGATCCCTTAGTTGGATACCTGGCACCTTGATTGGCCATGAGAAGAACCAGGTCGAGGAATACCCTCCACCTGGATAAATCTATCAAAGGACTAGGATCCCTTATTTGGATACCTGGCACTTTGATTCGCCATGTGAAGAACCAGGTCGAAGAATACCCTCCACCTGGATAAATTTATCAAAGGATTAGGATCCCTTTATTGGATACATGGCACTTTGATTCGCCATGAGAAGAACCCGGTCAGGGAATACCCTCTACTAGGATAAATTTGACAAAGAACCAGAATCCCTTAGTTGGATACATGGTACCTTTATTCGCCATATAAAGGCCTGATGAAAAAGAAGACCTTGGCGGCCTACCAGGATGGATTGCCAAGGAACCGATATCCCTAAGCGAGATATCTGGATTCCCTATATAGGGGTCTTACAATGGGGCTACCAACCAAGTTATCTTCAGAGATAAATTAGGGCAGGTTTCCTTTATGGCTAGATAAAAAAAAATAAACAATAAATAAAAAATAAAAAAGGGAGGAGGTTGACAACATCCCAAACGGATCCTATTTCGTTATTTAACACGCATAAGTCAGACTCTACCAAGCATACTAGAATCAAGCATATACAAAGAATCGCCAGTATTCCAAGTAAGTTTGTTATCTAGATTATTATTGTTAACCAAAAATTCGCTTTGGGTGAGGAATTTCAATTAACACCCTTAAACCGCTACCTGGTAGGCTACAGCAGGGTAGGTAACTCTAGGTACCATGGTTTGGTAAAAGTAAAAAAGTCTAGAGTAAGTTGGAGTAGGTAGGAGAAAAATCACCCAGGCCGTTTGGGTGATTTAAGCACGTGGTAAGATGCTTGACGTTCCCATGCTGATATGAGGGGCTTTGACCCTGGTACCCCGTATCCAGTATATAGTACTCTTTTCTAGATCTCCACTGTAGTTCCTCGACCCAGATAGTAAGCAAGTAGGAGGAGGGATATGGGTTCTTCAATGATATAGATGTGGTAGTGAAGGACGAGACCACCTCGGTTCTTCTAGCTAGTCTGAAGGTTCTTTCTCCTTCTTTGTATATGGAATGTCCTATGAATAGGTGGGCAATAGAGCTAGTACCATTGGGGTAAGAATCTAGCCCACATACATACATATACGCATAATTAAATTGATAGATAGGGAGAGAATGACAAGTCTTTTGATAGAAGGTGGACTAGCCTAGGGGGAAAAAGCATCACCTATGATCACATGCTGAAAAATCCCTATGTAGTATCCGGTGGAGAGAGTGACCACTCTTTATGTATTTATCAATAAAGCATGCTCTGTGGAGCTTACACAAATAGGAAAATAATACATCATAAGTGCTCCAGAGAGCTTACAATAATAGGAGAGCATATGCCTTTTTCTCTCAACCGTAAACAGAAGAAGAATAATATGTGTCTTGTTGGAGAAGAAGAGGATCAAGCCATGGAAGCTAGAAAAAGGCTCCGTGTGGTAAAAGAAGATGTTAACTGAAAATTCGCTTTAGATGAGGAATTTCAATTAACACCCTCAAACTGCTACCTAGTAGGCTGCCGCGGGGTAGGTACCTCTAGGTACCATGGTTTTGTATGAGTAAAAATTCTGGAGTAAGGTGCAGTAGGTAGGAGAAAAATCACCCCGCCTATTGGGGCTTGAAGCATGTGGAGAAGACATGGCGCTTGGAATTCCTATGCTGGTGTAAGAGCTTTGATCATTCTTTATGTGCTTTGTACCCTGTATTAGGTACCCCGTACCTCGTACCTCGTACCCCGTACCCCATACCCCGTACCTTGTATCTAGTATTATTTTCTAGATCTCCTTTGTAGTTCCCTGACCCATAGCATGCATGAATGAGGAGGGGTAAGAGTTCTTCAGTGATATAGGTGTGGTCTTGAGGATCAGACCACCTCGGTTCTTCTAGCTAGTTTGAATATTCTTTCCCCTTCTTTGTGTTTGACTTGGCATGCAGACAAGTGGAAAAGAGAACTAAGACCAGTGGGGTCAGAATATAACTAACATATACACATACATGCATAATAAAATAGATAAATAGGGAGAGAATAACAAGTCTTTTGATAGAAGGTGGACTGGCCTAGGGGGAAAAAGCATCACGTATGATCACATGCTGAAAAACCCCTAAGTAGTATCTGGTGGAGGGAGTGACCGCTCTTTATGTATTTATCAATAAAGCGTGCTCCGATGAGCTTACACAAGTAGGAAAATAATACATCATAAGTGCTCCAAAGAGTGCTTATAATAATAGGCGAGCTTAGACCCTTTTCTCTCATTCGTGAAAAAAAAAAGAATAACATCTGTCTTGTTGGAGAAGAAGAAGATCAGGCCGTGGAGGCTAGAAAAAGGCTCTTTGTGGTAAAAGAAAATCCAGTCCCCTTTCCTGAAGAATATCATGTTATATATATAGGTATTATTTCTTGCTGTTCACTCCCATAAATTTGGTCTAATGACCTAGTAATTTACGGTGCGTTCCATGGTGATAGGCGAGAAGATCGTGGGAATAATTCCCTAGAATCAAGTGATTCCTTTTAGAACTGAAAGAGTTGACTCCACTTTTGAATGAGACTCTTGAATGGCAGGAACAAGACAATTTCATTGTTATTTAAACGTCATCGTATATTGTCTTTCTTTATAGCTTGATCTTGGTGTACTTGGTCTTATCTTGATAGTTTGTTTAATTTGATGTTTTTACTGCTTTGCAAGCTGGTTCTAGGAGGGATTGGGGTACCTAGGTATCCTGCCTCCTACTGGACCACAATATCAATATGTCGAGATATCGGGATATTGGGTGAATGCAGTAGCGGCGTACCTAGACTCTATAGTAACGAGGTTCCAGAACTATGAAGTAGCGGGGTACTTAGTGTAGGGAAAAATAAACAAATAAAAGTGTTACACGCAGCGGAAGCGATACTAAAGACGATTTAGTGACTTTTAAAATTTTTCCTTTATGAACCTTAAACCCTTTTAATCAATAAACATGCATATATATCAACAAAAGTAAATTACCTCTTGTCGCGTGATCCGATTGACTTACGTCGATGGTAATCCGCAAGACCTTCAATCCGAGCACGAACGTGGATCACCTAGGAGCGTGGTCTCCCTTTCCTTTGAATTGCAAACCTGTGAATGGACCAAACAAATACTTTCTTTTCTTTGTTAGTCACAAAACAATCAAAAGAATGTCAAAATTATTCCGGTCACTTTTGAGTTCACAATCTTATGATCGAAACTCGCGTGAACCTAGATCGATATCGTATACACAAGCTTATTGATGTTTAAGCAATTGTATACTATCAAAGAATAATTTTTCACTCCTTTTTGTCTCTCTAGAATAAAAACTCTCTTAGAATTAAGAAGAAGAAGAAAGAAAATAAAAACTCAAGCACCAATTAATTGATGTGGCCGAACCCTATAAGAACATATATATAGGTTGGCCGAATTTTTCTTCTTTTTCCTTTAGGGTTGCCGAATTCTATGTAGTATCTAATTAGGGTTGGCCGAATTTCATCATGTCACTTATATAGGGTGACTGAAATTCAACCCTAATTCTTTTTAACTTTATAGACTTCAAACCCTAATCCAACTATTTTATTTTTTATTCTTTTATTTGACTAAATAAAAAAAAAACTCCTTATTTGATTAAATAAATAATACTAATTTATTTATTTACTTATCAAACAAGTCTTTTACTTTTAGGAAAGATTTGTTTCTTTAATTAAACAATTAATCAATAAATCAATTAATTCTTATTTAATTAAAACAAATGAAACAAAATAATATTTTTAGGTCAAAACTTTAACCTAGCCGCCCCACTTATATATAAGATGGGCCTAATATTATTTTCCTATTTCATTTAATCCATTGGACTTTAAATAAAAAAGCCCACATGTGAACCAGACCCATTCTTACTAAAAGAAACAAGCCCACATGTCTTTCATTAATATATTAATATAATTGAGCAGCCCATTACTTAAATAATGTGCAAATTATATTCTTAATATATTAAATGCAATTCTAGATGGACCCTTAAATTGGTCCGGTAGAATATATCAAGTGATCCATGCAAGTCCGTGTGGATTGGGGATCTTGGCGGGCCATCTAAATTTAAGCTTCAATAGACATAACCTAATCACAATCAACAAATAATTCACTTAGGTCCGATCCATTAATTTTAACTCATTCCACTAAAGAGCTAAAACTGAACCTTTAAATAAAGATAGAAAAGGAAGATGCTCCTCATTCATACCCTAGACAATCATATTGGAGATAGTGTATCCTCGTGATTAATATCAGTAATCGCCAAGAGTTCATAGACCGCCTATAACTCTCCAAGTTACCATATTTACTCATATGACCACGTTTTGAACTTGGATATTTTGACTTGTCCAGAAGCCATGTTTTCAATAGACACTATTGAAAACTCAACATTGAGATTTAATATCCAATTACCTCAAAATATCCATATGATGATATTATACTCTCATTTAATTAAATGGAGCCACGATGTCCATATCTATAAATGAAGTCCTCTATCGATTAACAAATGAATATCACCAAACTATCGAGGATAGACTATGCGATAAATCGTACTCATTGATAATTCAAATGATATCACTTGCAACCATAAGTCCATCATTTATCTCAGGATTAAGATAGACTCTCCGATTGTCCTGATAATGAAAAGACTATTATCTATTGACGGTTCTAGATAAAGCTTTTCATTGTGATCCAGTTCAATGCACCCAGTGCACTAGATCCTTTTGCTCGAAGACACTCCGATGATTTTAGACTCATCATATCTCATTTGATCCCACTCAAATGCTAGCAAAAGAATTCTACAACTTTAACAAGATAAAGGTGCCCAACCTTTAACTTAAGTTGTGAACAATATTCAAGACTAACTAAAGAATTGTGTCTACCACATACATATCCAGATGTACGAACAATTCTTCTTTTCCCATAGTCTTTAGACCTTATGATTATTTACTTTGACAATTATAATACAAACTATAAATGCTATACGATTTGTTAAACCAGAAATCACTTTATTAATATGAAAAAAAAAGATTGTTAATTACAACATTACACTCTTGCTATTGAGCATAATTCTAACAATCTCCCACTTGCGCTATAGCAAATGTGTCATATCTCTTAAGCCCATATTCTCTAGATGCCCATCGAAACTCTTCTGAGGTAGAGCCTTTGTGAAGGGATCCGCTAGATTTTCTGCTGACGCGATTTTGGTAATCGTCACGTCACCTCTTTGAACAATCTCCCTTAAAAGATGATACTTTCTTTCAATGTGTTTACCTCTCTTGTGACTTCTTGGTTCTTTCGAATTAGCCACTGCTCCACTGTTGTCACAGTAGATAGTGATCTGCTTATTCGTACTAGGAACCACTTCTAAGTCAATCAAGAATTGGCGGAGCCAAACAGCCTCTTTGGCAGCTTCGCATGCAGCAACATACTCAGCTTCCATGGTGGAATCAGCAATACAAGATTGCTTGATACTCCTCCATATAACTGCTCCTCCTCCAATAGTAAACACAGCCCCTGATGTGGATTTTCTGGAGTCAGAATCTGATTGGAAATCAGAATCTGTATACCCAACGGGAACCAAATCCCCTCCAGAGTATACAAGCATATTATCTCTCGTTCTCTTAAGATACTTGAAAATATGCTTGACTGCCGTCCAGTGATCAGGTCCAGGTTTCGATTGAAACCTGCTAACTATGCCAACAGCAAAACAAATATCTGGTCTAGTACAGAGCATTGCATACATGAGACTTCCAACTGCCGAGGCATATGGAACTCTACTCATGAATTGCTCTTCATGCTTATTCTTAGGAACTTGTTCCTTAGAAAGCTTGATTCCATGTCTGAAAGGTAACATACCTTTCTTGGAATCCTGCATGGAAAACCTATACAAGATTTTGTCTATGTATGAAGCTTGGGATAATGCAATCGTTCTATTCTTTCTATCCCTTATTACTTGGATACCTAGAATAAAACTTGCTTCTCCTAAGTCCTTCATATCAAATTGTTTTGCTAACCATTCTTTTACTGATGTCAATACACCTACATCGTTTCCAATGAGTAGTATATCATCAACATAAAGAATCAGGAAAACCAACTTGTCGCCTTTAATCCTTTTGTATACACAAGGTTCGTCAGGATTCTGAATAAATCCAAAACCTTTGACAGCTTGATCAAACCTTATGTTCCAGGATCTGGATGCTTGCTTTAATCCATATATGGATTTCTGCAACTTGCATACCTTATCCACTTGGCCCTTTTCAATGAATCCCTCTGGTTGCATCGTAGATGCTTTCGTCAAGACTTCCATTTAGGAAAGCTGTCTTGACGTCCATTTGCCAAATCTCTAAATCTAAAGATGCTGCAATGGATAAGAGTATCCTAATGGATTTAAGCATGGCCACAGGAGAGAAGGTTTCCTCGTAATCGATACCTTCTTTCTGTGTATACCCTTTAGCTACCAATCAAGCTTTAAAGGTTTCCACCTTTCCATCCATACCTCTTTTCCTCTTGTATACCCACTTGCACCCAATGGGTTTTATCCCTTTAGGCAAGTCTACAAGGGACCAGACTTTGTTATCGAACATAGATTCAATCTCGGATCGCATTGCCTTTTGCCAATGACGACTATCAACATCCTCCATAGCTTCCTTGTACGTATAGGGATCATCGTCGTCCGGGAGATTCTCCACTGATTCTCCCAGACCGATGTATCTTTCGGGTTGTGTTCTAACCCTCCCACTACGACGAGGAATGGTAGGTTGTTGATCTTGTGTTGGATCGGAACTTACAATTGGGTTAGGTTGTGCAACCTCTCGTGGAATCGTATCTCCTGACATCTCATTCAGGACAATTCTACTTCTAGGCACAAAATCATTCATATAGTCCTTTTCCAGAAATTTAGCATTTGTCGAAACAAATACTTTAAGATCCGAAGGACTATAGAAATAATATCCTTTAGTTTCTTTTGGATACCCTACAAATATACATGTTTCTGAACGGGACTCCATCTTTTCTGTCTTTCCTTTTAACACATACGCAGGACAACCAAATATCCTTAAGTGTTGTAAACTAGGCTTGCGCCCAGTCCACAACTCATGCGGTGTTTTAGAAACAGACTTAGATGGTACATCGTTTAGAATGTATATAACAGTTTGTAAAGCATATCCCCAAAAAGAAATAGGAAGCGTTGAATAACTCAACATAGACCTAACCATATCCAAAAGAGTTCTATTTCTCCTTTCTGCTACCCCATTCTGTTGAGGTGTACCTGGTGCAGAAAACTGAGAAACTATCCCATTATCAATAAGATATTGCTGAAACTCACCAGATAGATATTCTCCACCACGATCAGATCTCAAGATTTTTATGTGTTTCTCAAGCTGATTTTCCACTTCAGCTTTGAATGCTTTGAACATGTCAAAAGCATCCGACTTATGTCTCATGAGATACACATAACCAAATCTTGAGTAATCATCCGTGAAGGTGATGAAGTACTCATATCCACCTCTAGCTTGAATGCTCATAGGTCCACATACATCAGTGTGTATCAATCCTAAACATTCAGTGGCTCTTGCACCTTTGGCAGAGAACGTCCTTTTGGTCATTTTACCTTCCAAACAAGATTCACAAGTTGGTAGATCATCAACCTTTAAGTCACTTAAAGGTCCGTCACTTACCAATCTTTTAATCCTATTAAGGTTAATATGACCTAAGCGTAAATGCCAAAGGTAGGTTTCATCTGTTGATAATTTTACTCTTTTATGATTAGGTTCCGTTATTTCTGTGTCTAACGAGTGAGAGATATTTCTATGCAAAAAGTATAGACCGTTTTCCAATGTACCTTGGCAAATAATTTTGTCATTCTTACTAATAATAAAAACTTTATTAAAAGTAACCGAATATCCAAATTTATTCAAACAAGAAACTGAAATTAAATTCCTCTTGAATTGAGGTACATAATAAACGTCTATTAAATCTAAATGCCTTCTAGAATCCAAATAAACTCTGCACTTGCAGACACTAACGTTCCGTTGCCCAAGCGCAAATTGATTTCATTCTTACTCAGCTTTCTCCTTTCTTGAAACCCCTGCAAGGAATAACAAACATGATTAGTGGCTCCTGAGTCTATGATCCAAGAATCTGTAGAATCAGCCAAAAAACATGTTTCTAGATAATTCAAATTACCTTCTTCCTTCTTGTTCTGGGACTTTGGGCAATTTCTCTTCCAATGTCCCTTTTCACCACAAAGGAAGCATTTCCCTTTGATCTTGGTTACTTTCTTGGTCTCCTTCTTGATAGGCCCAAGTTGCTTTTTCTTCTGTTGTTTCTTGGCCTTTTGACGGGCCTTAACAGTAGCAACTTTACCAACCATATGAATCTCTTGACCTTTGCCTTTCACAAGGATCTTTTCAGCACTTTGAACATCTTGCATCAGGCCTTGTAAGGTGTATTCCTTTTTGTTCAAAGTGTAGTCCAATTTGAACTGATCAAAGGAATCTGACAATGAATTGACAACCATATCAATCTTTGTCTCACCATCTATCTCAGCGCCATGCAGTTCAGCAATGTTGAGATGTGCTATGACTTTCATCATGTGATCTTTCACAGCCTGTCCAGGTTTCATCCTAAGATTCATAAAAGCAGTCACTGCCTCTCTCTTAGTCGTCCTAGACTTCATAGCAAACATCTCCTCTAGAGACATCATTATATCAGCAGCGGACTCCATTCCTTCATGCTGCTGTTGCAACACGTCGGAGATAGTGGCCATAATGTAACATTTTGCCATATCATCTGAAGTCTTCCACTGCTCATACTCATCTCTACACATTATGCTAGATTCATTATTAGGAGCAGGTGGTTTAGGAGTAGTTAGAACAAACTTATGTTTTTCACTTTGCAGTAACAACCCAATTTTCCTTTTCCATGTGACATAATTATCTCCAGTTAAAGTGTTATCTTTCAGGATGTTCATAAGTGATGGGGTCATGATTTCTGAATAAAACAAAACATATATAAGTAAATAATCATGATAAAGCACTTTTAAATATTTATCTTGAATTAAATAAATAACTCAATCATAAAATTCAACGGTGATCTAACACCTATAAATGTTACGCCTCCTTTGGGAGTTCATATATAAGTAAATAATCATGATAAAGCACTTTTAAATATAAGTAAATAATCATGATAAAGCACTTTTAAATATTTATCTTGAATTAAATAAATAACTCAATCATAAAATTCAACGGTGATCTAACACCTATAAATGTTACGCCTCCTTTGGGAGTTCGCACCATTTACTAGTTAGACTAGGTCCCACCTAATTGTTAACATAACAACCAGCGTTTTCAATTTTAGCCTTGCAATTTTACTGACAAGAACTCTTGGGAGGATATCAATAAAATTACATTGAGTGTGTTACCAAGATATCGACCCTCAATTTTCTCTCACGAAAATCCCTCCTTGGGGAGTAGATCTCGTTTGAGTCCATTGTCTAGTCTATCCTTGTAAGGAAGTATGTTGCTAAATTCCATTCATGGACGCCCCTTGGGGGGATTACCAATAAATAATAAAGCTCAACTAACCTTGGAGGCCATAGGTGTTACCAAAACACCTTCTCCCACTCAATTATTTAAGGCGTGTGATTAAATCCCATAGAATGATTTACCGAGTTATCTAGATGCCAATTTAGATACCTAAATCATTCAATGCATGTTCATACCAAAAGAGATATATGCGTGGCACTCCTATTCTATATGTCATGTTATCATACAATAACAAATATTGTAATATTTAAGCATAAATTAAATAGCAACAATTTTGGCTCATCCTAGAAAAACAAGTAAATTACAATTTGTCAGGAATACAAGATCTTCAGGTGGCCCATCAACCATACGCTCATCCTTCGGCCTTCTCCCATGGGCGTGCGCAGCCCACAACCCCACAAAGGGGCTGCCTTGCGCAGCCCATAAGGCCACACAAGGCTGCCATGCGCAGCCCACCAAAGTTTGGGCTTGTCATGCGCAGCCCAATCCACTCCTAGGGTGCGCACGGTGCTCGTACTTGGTTCCGGTTGCTTCGTTTTGCTTCGTGTCTTCGAATCTCCAAGACCTAAATATATTACGGCAGTATATATATAATAAATACTGCAGTATTAATTTTTTTTTTTTTTTTTATTCATTGCAGTATTTTTACAAACCAAAAACTGCACATACTAAAAATAAAAAAAACTGCAGTAACCCTAAAAAAATACTGCACATATATATAAAAAAAAATAAAACCTAGCAATCTACCAAGAAGGAATTATGGCGATAATAGACCACCCTTCTTGTTACAACTCCGAAACAAAAATTACATTGAAAATCTAGGGCCAAAATCGAGCAATAACAAACCACATAAAATATATATAAATCCATACATCACATGTAATTATATATTTGAATACCTAGAGTGTCATCTCTTTCTAAACATGCATAATCACAATAAAAAGAAATAGATCCACGTATATATACGTTAATTAATTAAAAGGGTTCAACCTAGGCTCTGATACCAATTTTAGGGAAAAATAAACAAATAAAAGTGTTACACGCAGCGGAAGCGATACTAAAGACGATTTAGTGACTTTTAAAATTTTTCCTTTATGAACCTTAAACCCTTTTAATCAATAAACATGCATATATATCAACAAAAGTAAATTACCTCTTGTCGCGTGATCCGATTGACTTACGTCGATGGTAATCCGCAAGACCTTCAATCCGAGCACGAACGTGGATCACCTAGGAGCGTGGTCTCCCTTTCCTTTGAATTGCAAACCTGTGAATGGACCAAACAAATACTTTCTTTTCTTTGTTAGTCACAAAACAATCAAAAGAATGTCAAAATTATTCCGGTCACTTTTGAGTTCACAATCTTATGATCGAAACTCGCGTGAACCTAGATCGATATCGTATACACAAGCTTATTGATGTTTAAGCAATTGTATACTATCAAAGAATAATTTTTCACTCCTTTTTGTCTCTCTAGAATAAAAAACTCTCTTAGAATTAAGAAAAAGAAGAAAGAAAATAAAAACTCAAGCACCAATTAATTGATGTGGCCGCACCCTATAAGAACATATATATAGGTTGGCCGAATTTTTCTTCTTTTTCCTTTAGGGTTGCCGAATTCTATGTAGTATCTAATTAGGGTTGGCCGAATTTCATCATGTCACTTATATAGGGTGACTGAAATTCAACCCTAATTCTTTTTAACTTTATAGACTTTAAACCCTAATCCAACTCTTTTATTTTTATTCTTTTATTTGACTAAATAAAAAAAAATAATACTAATTTATTTATTTACTTATCAAACAAGTCTTTTACTTTTAGGAAAGATTTGTTTCTTTAATTAAACAATTAATCAATAAATCAATTAATTCTTATTTAATTAAAACAAATGAAACAAAATAATATTTTTAGGTCAAAACCTTAACCTAGCCGCCCCACTTATATATAAGATGGGCCTAATATTATTTTCCTATTTCATTTAATCCATTGGACTTTAAATAAAAAAGCCCACATGTGAACCAGACCCATTCTTACTAAAAGAAACAAGCCCACATGTCTTTCATTAATATATTAATATAATTGAGCAGCCCATTACTTAAATAATGTGCAAATTATATTCTTAATATATTAAATGCAATTCTAGATGGACCCTTAAATTGGTCCGGTAGAATATATCAAGTGATCCATGCAAGTCCGTGTGGATTGGGGATCTTGGCGGGCCATCTAAATTTAAGATTCAATAGACATAACCTAATCACAATCAACAAATGATTCACTTAGGTCCGATCCATTAATTTTAACTCATTCCACTAAAGAGCTAAAACTGAACTCTTAAATAAAGATAGAAAAGGAAGATGCTCCTCATTCATACCCTAGACAATCATATTGGAGATAGTGTATCCTCGTGATTAATATCAGTAATCGCCAAGAGTTCATAGACCGCCTATAACTCTCCAAGTTACCATATTTACTCATATGACCACGTTTTGAACTTGGATATTTTGACTTGTCCAGAAGCCATGTTTTCAATAGACACTATTGAAAACTCAACGTTGAGATTTAATATCCAATTACCTCAAAACATCCATATGATGATATTATACTCTCATTTAATTAAATGGAGCCACGATGTCCATATCTATAAATGAAGTCCTCTATCGATTAACAAATGAATATCACCAAACTATCGAGGATAGACTATGCGATATAATCGTACTCATTGATAACTCAAATGATATCACTTGCAACCATAAGTCCATCATTTATCTCAGGATTAAGATAGACTCTCCGATTGTCCTGATAATGAAAAGACTATTATCTATTGACGGTTATAGATAAAGCTTTTCATTGTGATCCAGTTCAATGCACCCAGTGCACTAGATCCTTTTGCTCGAAGACACTCCGATGATTTTAGACTCATCATATCTCATTTGATCCCACTCAAATGCTAGCAAAAGAATTCTACAACTTTAACAAGATAAAGGTGCCCAACCTTTAACTTAAGTTGTGAACAATATTCAAGACTAACTAAAGAATTGTGTCTACCACATACATATCCAGATGTACGAACAATTCTTCTTTTCCCATAGTCTTTAGACCTTATGATTATTTACTTTGACAATTATAATACAAACTATAAATGCTATACGATTTGTTAAACCAGAAATCACTTTATTAATATGAAAAAAAAGATTGTTAATTACAACATTACACTCTTGCTATTGAGCATAATCCTAACACTTAGAACATTGGCTTCTGTGTCTCCTGGTACTTTGGTATCCATGCGTTCTTAATATTGACTTGTATTGGTAGATGGCATACCTTGACATACAATGGCGGGGTACCATGATGCTTTTCTGTGATGTCTTCGTACTTCAAATATGGATGGAAAATTCTTCTTTGGACCCCTGCCATTTTTGGCGGTTAACGGAAGATCCAGTCCCCTTTCCTGAAGAATATCATGTCATATATATAGGTATTATTTCTTTCTGTTCACTCCCATAAATTCGGTCTGGTGACCTAGTAATTTACGGGGCGTTCCATGGTGATAGGTGAGAAGATCGTAGGAATGATTTCTTAGAATCAAGTGATTCCTTTTAGAACTGAAAGAGTTGACTCCACTTTTGAATGGGACTCTTTAATAGCGGGAACAAGACAATTTCCTTGTTATTTAAATGTCATCGTATACTGTCTTTCTTTGTAGCTTGATCTTGGTGTACTTGATCTTATCTTTATAGTCTGTTTAATCTTATGTTTTTACTGCTTGGCAAGCTGGTTCTAGGAGGGATTGGGGTACCTAAGTATCCTGCCTCCTACTGGACCACAGTATTAATACATCGGGATATCGGGATACCGGATTAATGCAGTAGCAGGGTACCTGGACTATGCAACTACAAGGTACCCAGCTGATGTAGGAGCGGGGTATCCTATTGAGCTCCGTGACAGGATTCTGTATAGAACTCCTCGTCGGGATACTTAGGGGTTATCGGGATTGCTAGGCCTGCTGGCTTGATCTGAGGGAGAAGGTAGGTATCCATATTTGATCCAGCATTCTTCTTTCTAGGAGTAGCTAGATGGTATCTTGGCATGTGTCTCTTCCTTGTATCTGGGTGGAAAATTCTTCTTTGGTCCTTCACCCATTTTGGCCGTTAACATAAGTCCCCCTTGACTTGAACACCAGCACCTAGTTAGGGTTAGAGTCAGGATATGTAATGCTTGAAGAATTTAGCTCATCCTTCTTTGTAGGCAGACATGGCTTGAAACGAAGACCATTCCCTGCACTCTAGCATTCATGTTCTATGAGTCCTGATGCATAGGCGAACATATTGGTGAATCTAGGTACTTGGCATTCCTGTTCTAGGAAACCTAGTACTTAGGCGAACACATTGGCGAATCTGGGTACCTGCAAAACAAATGAGCAATGGTGGACCACAAATGGGGATATTCCCTGGCGTTCCTGTTATAAGAATCCTGATACTTTAAACGAAATCCATTAGCGAATTATTGGTGAATATATGGCATTAGTTATCCCGATAAGGTGTCTTGATCCTTAGGTGACCTGTTCTGGTAGGCAATTAGGGTCACTTTAGCACCAGGCCTTCATATGGCGAATCTTCGGCACGAGGCATCCTGCTAGGGGATCCTGATCCTTAGGCGATATCATCCTGGTAGGCAACAATGCCATTCAGATCATTCTTTGCGGAACCCCGGTCAAGGCAGCAGGAATGCCCTAAAGTCATTTCTTCTTGGAGAGATGGAGAAGTAAGGCACCAGGTACCCCGATGAGGTATCCCGATCCTTCGAATGGTCTGTCCTGGTAGGCAACTTAGGCCACTTTAGCACCAGGCTTCTTGGCGGAGGGTATACCCCGGCCAAGGCAGCAGGAGCGCCCTAAGGCTATTTCCTAGTCTTGAGGATGTGGCAGGCAACTAAGGCCGCGAGTCTGGATCCTTAGTCTGGTGTATCATATTCTTCTTGAAGGAGGGTATACTTTGACCAAGGCAGCAAGAGTGCTCTAAGGCTATTTCCTGGTCTTGAGGATACGGCGGGCAACTAAGGCCACGAGTCCGGGTCCTTAGTCTGATAATCCAGAATCTTCTTGGAGGAGGGTATACCCCGACAAAGGCAACATGAGCACCATAAGGCTATTTCCTGGTCTTAAGGCACTTTATCATGGCGATCCTCCTAGAGGGTATTAACCTAGTCCAAGGCATCCAGAGAGCTATGTGGCTCTCCTAGTCTTGATTCCGTAATGGCAATCCTCCTAGAAGGGTTAACCCGGTCCAGGGCATCAAGAGTGCTAGGTAGCCTTCCTAGTATGTTATGGCGATCCTCTTGGAGGGGTTAACCTGATCTAAGGCATCAGGTATTTCTACACAAGAAATCTCAGTTTTCAGGCACTTTATCAAAGATTGGTAACCCTGTTAGATCTTTGAAGGTAAGGATCACTGTCCCTCCTTTGGGGATTGTGAGAGAGAATGGTGAGCTTTCAGTCCTCAAGTACTACAATCGGTTTAGGGGCTTGCTTAAGGTAGATAAGAGTCTTTTAACAATCACAATGGGACTCGAGTTTCCTCTAGAATGAACTGGGATCGTAGGCGGCTCACTTGGGCGTTGTTCGGCCCGGTACATAAGTGAGGAGCCTCTAACATGATACTGGTCTAGAGGCTTGCTAAGGCATCAAAAAGTATCTAGCAACTGAAATGAGGCTCAGGACTCCTCTTTGAACGAATCGGAATCATAGGCGGCTCACTTGGGCATTGAAGAGCCCAGTATAAAAGTGAGGAGCCTCATATAATATGTTGATCCAGAGGCTTGCTAGGGCATCAAGAAGTACCTAGCAGCTGAAACGAGGCTCTGGACTCCACTCAAACGAACTGGAACCGAGAAGGCTCACTTAGCGTTGAGCAGCACGGTACAAAAAGTGAGGAGCCTCATGCATGATGCTGGTCCAGAGGCTTGCTAGGGCATCTAAAAGTACCCAAAAATTGTAATGAAGCTCTGGAACCTCCTTGAACGAATCGGGATAGTAGGTGGCTCGCTTGGGCGTTGAGGCCCTGTACAAAAATGAGAAGCCTCCTACATGATGCTGGTCTAGAGGATTGCTAGGGCATCAAGAAGTACCCAGAAACTAAAATGTGGGTCTGGACTCCACTCGGACAAATTGTGATCGTAGGTGGCTCACTTAGGCGTTGTCCAACCCGGTACATAAGTGAGGAGCCTCCAACATGATGTTGGTCTAGAGGCTTGCTAGGGCATCAAGAAGTACCCAGTAACTGAAATAAGTCTCTAAACCCTTCTTGAAGAAATCGGGATCATAGATGGCTCACTTGGGCGTTGTCCGGCTCGGTACATAAGTGAGAAGCCTCATAAATGATGTTGGTCCAAAGGCTTGCTAGGGCATCAAGAAGTACCCAGTAACTGAAATTAGGCTTTGGACCCTTCATGAAGAAATCGGGATCGTAGGTAACTCACTTCGATGTTGTTTGGCCCGGAACATAAGTGAGGAGCCTCCTACATGATGCTGGTCCAGAGACTTGCTAGGGCATTAAGAAGTACCCAGCAACTGAAATGACGCTCTGGACCCTTCTTGAAGAAATCGGGATCGTAGGTGGCTCATTTGGGCGTTGTCCAACCTGGTACATAAATGAGCAACCTCCTACATAATGTTGGTCCAAAGGCTTGCTAGGGCATCAAGAAGTACCCAAAAACTAAAATTAAGCTCTCGAACCTCCTTGAACAAATCAGGATCGTAGGTGGCTCACTTGGGCGTTGTCCGGCCTGGTACATAAGTGAGGAGCCTCATACATGATGCTGGTATAGAGGCTTTCAAGGGCATCAAGAAATACCCAGCAACTGAAATGAGGCTACGGACCCTTCTTTAAGAAATTGGGATCGTAAGTGGCTCACTTGGGTGTTGTCCGGCCCGGAACATAACTGAGGAGCCTCTTACATGATGATGGTCCGGAGGCTTGCTAGGGCATCATGAAGTACCCAGCAACTGAAATGAGGCTCACTTGGGTGTTGTTTGGCCCGGAACATAAGTGAGGAGCCTCCTACATGATGCTGGTCCAGAGGCTTGCCCTAGCATTAAGAAGATCAAGATTGCGTATGCCTTAGTGAACTTAATAGAGAGAAGATCAAGATTGTGTATGCCTTAGTGACTAAAAAATCCATAAATCTTGGTGAAGTGCTTATAGAACATATTGAGATTGTGGCTTGTTCAACTCGTTTGGAAAAGAAGTTGGCATTTCTAGAGTTTATCTCTCATTTGTGTTTAGCTAAAGGGTTGAAGAAACAAGATGATAATGTGTTACTACCTCCCTTAGAGAAGTTTAGTGATAGACGTGTTACTACCATGGCATATAAGGAAAAAGGAAAGTCTAGTGATACATTTAGGCTCTTTGGTGAATCTTATGATTCAAGCCATGTATCTATCACACATATTCTTCCAAGATGGGCTACACAATTGAAGAATGAGGTTAAAGAGTCACGTAGGATAATTGAGGCGTCATAAAGGAAGATTGAAGAGCTCAATGCTACGGTAGTGCTACAAGATGTGAAGATCAAAGAGTTGGAAAGCAAAACATCTACTTCAAAGCATTATGTGAGATCAACCAATCGCATAACTTTCCTTGGTGGCAAAAGTGGCTAGAAATGATCTTGAGGTATATTTTCTTACTCTTTCCTTTGGCTTCATATCATGTTAAAAAGTGGGAGAACTATAGGGAGAGATATATGATAGTTTCTAGATTGCTTAGTCTCATTTTTAGTTTCTTTGTTTTTGGTGTATTTTGGTATCAAGTTTGAACTTTATGGCATGTAAAAATTTTATGGTGATCTTGGCTAGAATTTTTTTTTTGGATAGCATATATTAAGAGGGAGCATACATGATCAATTTGAACTCAAATGTTTTATATTTCTTGCCTAAGAATGAATATTGTCATATGTGTTGTCTCTTGGATATTCTTGTGCTTTCAAGTTACTTTTTGGTGATATCAAGAGAAGACCAAGATGAAGTTCAAGACTTGTTGTTAGAAATTTTGTCTAGAAATGTGTAACTCATTGTACTCATTGTGACCAAATTTTCTTTGTAATTGTTTTAGTATATGTATAGGGGTTTTGACATGGAATTTGCCAAAGGGGGAGATTGTTTGGTTTTTGGTTTGTCTTGGCATGTATTCAATAACAAGACGATGTTTTTATTGTATTGTTTAATGGTTTTAGATTTGATGATTCAAAGCTTCAAAGAAAGACTTGGCCACAACTCATGTATGATGAAGTCTTCAAAGAGAAATGTGCTTAGTTGCATAATAAAGGTAATTTAGACCTCATTCCTCTTATAAGGCTTAGGCACACACACACATGGCATTCATATGTGTCCATGCATAGTTGTAAATCATTTGTATAACACTTTCACAAACTTGGTAATGTATGCACATGCATTAGATTTAATTTGATAAACATTGTAAATTGCATGTCCTAGGACTATGTCTAGGAAATGGCATACGTGTGTGGATTTGTGTTTATTTGTTTCCATTTTATTGTTTTAGGACTTGAACAAGATCTCTTATAATTCCTTATTGAGTCCTGGTCATTTCGCTTACTCATTAGGTTTCGAGTTCAAACGATGTAGTTACACTACTTTGCGTTCTCATTCGTTGAGTTGTCTTCGTCGTTGTTTTCCGAGATGAATTCTCAACCTTTTGTCAAATTTTTATAGTCTTCGTTGTGCGTGAGGGAGTCACAATTCGCAATCCAAAGATGGATTCAAAATCGAAGTTTGGAGGCACAAATACAACCGAAGAACGAGAAAGGAGCGCGAGAGGACGTTGCTTGGCCAAAAGCCAAGCAAAAAGGCCACGTGTGCCACACGGCCAGAGACCTCCTATGCCCACGTGTGCCACACGTGCCCCACACGTGGAAGTGACGTGTCACCTTTTTTTTGGCCCGTATTTTCCCTGTCTTGAATTCTTTTAAAAGTTCTCCATTCCCTCCCATTTCATTCAAGAAAAAAATTAGAATTTCTCATGTGCAAAATTTTCTCTCAATTTTTTCTCACCTTCCAAACACCATAACTTTCTCATACGAAGTCATAATTGAGTGATTCAAGTTGAATATTGTTCATAAAAAGCAACTTGCAGTAAAGGAGAAGGAAGTGGAGGCAATGAAGGATGAGAAGACCCAAGGTGGATACTTTCTGGCCACCCTTCATGCCAATCAAGAGGCCCCTGCTAATTTTTACTAGGGCCAGATCCACGGTTGGGATCGGGAGCACACTCGAGCAACTGCCAAAGAGATGAAAGTGAAGGCTACTAAGCTTATTCCTAACCCGGTTCCTACTGATGATACGACGAGCAATAATGGGCCTTCCAAAGATGATACGGGCGCTACTGAGAAGTAAAAAGCTAAGGAGGATAAAGCCGGAGGGGACCTGAAGGAAGCTAAGACAGAAGCAGTGGGGCAAGACCAGGTGGCAGTGATGGACTTGGAGCTAGAGGATACCATCGCAGGTGGGGGTGGTCTTTAAGCAAATTTCCAATGAATAGTGACCTTTAACAATCTCTTGGCAATCTCATCCTTAATTTTAATTTTTGTTTTCATTTGTAGGCATCAGGTCTGCTTGGCCTTGGTTCTCTTGGGTTGTAATATTGAACTAGTGTTTTTACACCTTTTTATCAACTTGACTTGCTAATTTGGAGGGCCATGCTAGCTAAGTCTTGGTCCTTATTGGATGTGGTTTTGGACTGGTGCCTTTACACCTTTTCGACGCTTGATGTTCTTTTTTTGGTGTGGTATTTGAATCCTTTTTTGCATTTCTGCTACCTGTTTTTGTAAAAAGACTTACTGTTCTTGATTGCTTTGCGATTACTATTTCTCCATGCTTCTTTACTTGGCTATTTTTAGAAGTAGAAAACCTTAGGTCTGGCTCGTTTCGTTCCCTTCGTAGTCAAAAACCCTCTTAAGTCTAATTCGCTTGATGGCCATGCTCAAGGGCTCAAGCTGGATTTTAGTCATAGTAGGCCTAAAAGGCTGCTCATGCTTCATATTTGTTTCCTTATGAGGGGTATGGTCTAGATTTCAGGTGTCGGTTGTCCTTCCATATAAAGTTCCGGTTGGTTACGGTCCTTATAAGAACCTTGATTTGTATTGGCTTGATTCCATTGCAAAACTCTCTATATTTGTAATAGGTGTTGCTTAAGTGGTTCTTGGAGAAAAAAAGCTTCAAAGGTTAAAAGCGACATCTTATGCAAATATTGTCTTCAAAAGGAAAATCGCATACTTAGATGTTAAGGTATCAAGTTTCTTCTTCCTCTTGCAAGGAGTAAGAGCACTGATCGTGCCTAAATTGTTGTATATTTCGGCCCTCATTTCCTATTCCTTTGTCTCGTTCTCATGTGTATTTTTTGTATATTTTATGCCTAATAGGCTCGTTGGTGCTAATTGCATGTAATTGATGTAATATGGTGTTAGAAGTATGTTACTGGTGTTCTCGCCGAAAAGAGGCCAAAAGTAGCTGAAGGAAAGACAAAGGGTCATCAGCAACTCTAGAGTGCGGGTCCCAACCGCACTCCTACAAACAGTCAAGGCCTGATTCAGAAGGAAGAGATAAAGTGCGGGTCAAGTGCGGGTCATCCAACCGCACTACACCCGCACTATTGCCAAGAATAGAGAAGCAGAAAGTGCACCTGACATTAAAGTGCGGGTCAAGTGCGGGTCATCCAACCGCACTCCAAGCTGGAACAGAGAAGTGGAATTTGCACCTGACGTTAAAGTGCGGGTCAAACGCGGGTCATCCACCCGCACTCCACTCGCACTCTGGGCGCGACAGCTTCTGTCATTCGACCTAAACATCCTCCATACATCATCCACACCCCACAACACTTAGGTTTTAGTGTAACTTAGGTCTTAGAACTCTCTCCCTCTCATCCAAACCCATCTCTACTCATCCAAAGGTAATTAGGAGAATTGGAATCAAGCTTCAAGGAAGGAGTTCATCTTCATTCGTTTTCTCTCAATCTCTTCTCTTAGTTTTCATTTGTTGTAATAGAACATGAGTAGCTAAATCCCCCACTAAGCGGTTGAGGTAATCAGTTGATAGATATTGGGTTCTTGTAATTAAACTCTATTGTATTATATTCAATCTATCTCTATGTTTTATTCTCTTGCTTTGAATGATTTCCAATATTGATTTGCCTTAGATACTCCCTCTTAGCATGTTAATTTGGAATCTTTATTGCTTATTGAATGGATGGGATTTCCAGAATCCCAGCTCAACAACCGCGTTCGTAATCTAACCTCGAACGAGTGTCCGACACTATACACCCTAGGTCGGCACTTGTGAGAGGATTAGAAGCCTTCACTATACACCCTAGGTTGGCTACTTTAGCGATTTTACGAGAACTAACCTTCGAGTAAAATCCGATTGAATAACCTCGAGCCTCATCCGATCTCAAACGGGTAGCCTTCACTATACACCCTAGGGCGACCACTTGTGAGGGAATTGGAAGCCATCACTATACACCCTAGGATGGCTACGTTAGAAATAGGTTGAACCATAGTTAGATAGATGAGCTTCATGGATAGAATCCCAATTGAGCAACTAGCCACTGTTGGTTGTTTAGGAGGGATTAATCGCTAATAGGGGGTTTTCGCTATACACCCTAGGTTGACCCCTTGCTAATGATACATAGCCAACACTATACACCCTAGGTTGGTTACATTTGTCATCACATGCTTAATTGAGGGTATGTTGCATTTGTAGGGAAAAATAAACAAATAAAAGTGTTACACGCAGCGGAAGCGATACTAAAGACGATTTAGTGACTTTTAAAATTTTTTCCTTTATGAACCTTAAACCCTTTTAATCAATAAACATGCATATATATCAACAAAAGTAAATTACCTCTTGTCGCGTGATCCGATTGACTTACGTCGATGGTAATCCGTAAGACCTTCAATCCGAGCACGAACGTGGATCACCTAGGAGCGTGGTCTCCCTTTCCTTTGAATTGCAAACCTGTGAATGGACCAAACAAATACTTTCTTTTCTTTGTTAGTCACAAAACAATCAAAAGAATGTCAAAATTATTCCGGTCACTTTTGAGTTCACAATCTTATGATCGAAACTCGCGTGAACCTAGATCGATATCGTATACACAAGCTTATTGATGTTTAAGCAATTGTATACTATCAAAGAATAATTTTTCACTCCTTTTGTCTCTCTAGAATAAAAACTCTCTTAGAATTAAGAAGAAGAAGAAAGAAAATAAAAACTCAAGCACCAATTAATTGATGTGGCCGAACCCTATAAGAACATATATATAGGTTGGCCGAATTTTTCTTCTTTTTCCTTTAGGGTTGCCGAATTCTATGTAGTATCTAATTAGGGTTGGCCGAATTTCATCATGTCACTTATATAGGGTGACTGAAATTCAACCCTAATTCTTTTTAACTTTATAGACTTCAAACCCTAATCCAACTCTTTTATTTTTATTCTTTTATTTGACTAAAAAAAAAGACTCCTTATTTGATTAAATAAATAATACTAATTTATTTATTTACTTATCAAACAAGTCTTTTACTTTTAGGAAAGATTTGTTTCTTTAATTAAACAATTAATCAATTAATCAATTAATTCTTATTTAATTAAAACAAATGAAACAAAATAATATTTTTAGGTCAAAACCTTAACCTAGCCGCCCCACTTATATATAAGATGGGCCTAATATTATTTTCCTATTTCATTTAATCCATTGGACTTTAAATAAAAAAGCCCACATGTGAACCAGACCCATTCTTACTAAAAGAAACAAGCCCACATGTCTTTCATTAATATATTAATATAATTGAGCAGCCCATTACTTAAATAATGTGCAAATTATATTCTTAATATATTAAATGCAATTCTAGATGGACCCTTAAATTGGTCCGGTAGAATATATCAAGTGATCCATGCAAGTCCGTGTGGATTGGGGATCTTGGCGGGCCATCTAAATTTAAGATTCAATAGACATAACCTAATCACAATCAACAAATGATTCACTTAGGTCCGATCCATTAATTTTAACTCATTCCACTAAAGAACTAAAACCGAACTCTTAAATAAAGATAGAAAAGGAAGATGCTCCTCATTCATACTCTAGACAATCATATTGGAGATAGTGTATCCTCGTGATTAATATCAGTAATCGCCAAGAGTTCATAGACCGCCTATAACTCTCCAAGTTACCATATTTACTCATATGACCACGTTTTGAACTTGGATATTTTGACTTGTCCAGAAGCCATGTTTTCAATAGACACTATTGAAAACTCAACGTTGAGATTTAATATCCAATTACCTCAAACCATCCATATGATGATATTATACTCTCATTTAATTAAATGGAGCCACGATGTCCATATCTATAAATGAAGTCCTCTATCAATTAACAAATGAATATCACCAAACTATCGAGGATAGACTATGTGATATAATCGTACTCATTGATAACTCAAATGACATCACTTGCAACCATAAGTCCATCATTTATCTCAAGATTAAGATAGACCCTCCGATTGTCCTGATAATGAAAAGACTATTATCTATTGACGGTTCTAGATAAAGCTTTTCATTGTGATCCAGTTCAATGCACCCAGTGCACTAGATCCTTTTGCTCGAAGACACTCCGATGAATTTAGACTAATCATATCTCATTTGATCCCACTCAAATGCTAGCAAAAGAATTCTACAACTTTAACAAGATAAAGGTGCCCAACCTTTAACTTAAGTTGTGAACAATATTCAAGACTAACTAAAGAATTGTGTCTACCACATACATATCCAGATGTACGAACAATTCTTCTTTTCCCATAGTCTTTAGACCTTATGATTATTTACTTTGACAATTATAATACAAACTATAAATGCTATACGATTTGTTAAACCAGAAATCACTTTATTAATATGAAAAAGATTGTTAATTACAACATTACACTCTTGCTATTGAGCATAATCCTAACAGCATTGCCCCAATATTCACTTACGAGTCTATCAACTCCATAGTTCCATCATCATACATTCATCACTCCATTACCATCCCATTTAGATTGCATTCTTAGTTTAGTTTATTGTATGTTTTCACATACCCTTTACCTTTACTTTTATGCTTACTAGTTCTATTAATCCTAATCTTATCACCGCTACCCCAATCTCAGTGGACGACACACGTGCTTACCGCTTTACTTGTGTTTATACTTGTGAACGCATCGCATAGGTTTTATAAATTTTTTGATGGACAGTTTTCTAACAGCGTGAACCATAGCCATCAAATGGCGCCTCTACCGGGGATCAGTGTGCGTTGTAGTGGTTAGATTAGTTTTAATACTATTAGTTTATTAGTTGCTTTTAGTCTTTTAAGTTTCTTTTTATTACTTTGGTAGTTTTTGTTTTTGTTGATTTCAAGACTATATGGATTCCTTTTGGCAAAATTCAGAGCCTAGTTACTCGCCAACATGCTTGGCAAATGATGAGAAAATGAAGCTTCTACAAGAACGTTAGGGAACCAAATCATTAGCATCATATAATAGCTCAAAAGAAGATATGGATAAACTTCGGATGGAATTCGAAATAGAGCGAAGCAGGATGATGGATGATACGAAAAGGTGAATCAACATGAATCAGGAGCTTATAAAGGTGACCAAGGAGCTATTGTTGGCGAGAGATGTGTCAAAGAATGAGAATGATGCACTTCAAGAGAGAGTTGAGGTAGTGTCCCAAGAAAAAGAAGAAATGAGGGAAGACTATAAGAAGAAGTTGAAGCTCTTGAAGAATGAGCTAGAATGCAAGGAAGCCTTAGAAATGGAAAAGGTGAAAAACCTTCAAGAGCTAAACAAGAAACTCATTCTTGAAGTGAAGATGCTCAGAGTTGAAAATGGCACACTTAAGAAAGCCAATAGCGAAGTCTCCAACGAGCGTAAAGAGTTTGAAGAACAAGTTAGGAGACTTAAAGCCGAAAAGAGTACAACATTGAAGGAGTTCGAGAACTTGGCGAGGGTATCAAAGGAATTCGAAGATGAGATATTTTGCAAGTCGAGAACAATGCAAATGGAAGTTATACAAAAAGCCAATGCTCTAAAGGAATCAAAAGGAGCACTTAGCAAAAAGGAGGTGGAGGTCAAGGCATTACAAGTAAAGCAAATTCAACGGCCTCAAAGTCAAGCATCAAAGGGGAGTTCCTCTAACTCTAATCTCTTTTGCTATGCATGTTCTAGGATAGACCATTTTAAGGCTAAAAATTATAAGCCAAATCAACATAGAAAAACTAGAGGTCCTAAGAATAGGTGGAGTCCACCTAGGGTTAAAAAAGTTTGGGTAAGGAAAGATCAAGTGCACTTATTTAGAAACATAGGAAAGGAAAAGATAAAAAAAGACCTAAATTTGTTTGGGTTGTGAAAAAATAGAGAATTTCCTAACTTGGTCAAACCACCCTTAGAGGAATCTAGCCTCACCCTTAATGCATCTCATTGAATAATCTTGATGAATGATTAGATTGCACAATTCAATTACTCTTTTAGACTAAGTCTTTACCCCTTTTAGTTTTGACAATCATGAGCATGTAAATTTTGGGTAGATATAGGTTTGGGGGAGAAATTTCATTGTGGAATCTCTTTTAAGTTTTATTATGTTTTTTATTTTCGCTTTCATTCAATAATTTGTGATGTTGGGATGATTTTGTTCGACTGCTTTATTTTGTGGATGATTGCACATTGATTTTATTGATTATCTTTGTGGATGAATGAGCCGGAGGCTTTTGTGCAAGTATGTATGCATGTGCTAAATGATTATGAGCCGGAGGCTTTATTGCATGATTGTGATTATATAGGTTTGTGCTTATTGTTTAGTTTAGGGGTTGTTCATGCCCTCATTCCGTGAATTTTGATAAAATGCTTGATGAAAAATCTGTGTGCTTGTGCTCTAATGATATATTGCATGAATTGCCTTTATTTGTTGAGCCTATTTTGAGTCATTTTTATTTTGTTGGGGCATTGATTGTGCATGATTAGTGCCTAGGTTTGTTTTGAGTCATGTTTGGTGCGCTCCCTTAGGCCGGACTCTTGTGTCTTCAACATTGAGGACAATGTTGGGTTTTGGTTTGGGGGTGTAGACACCTTTTTGAGTCGTCTTTTGTGTCTTGAGTCATTTTGTGTCATATTTTTAAATTTACTGCTTAGCTAGAATTTTGAGCTTATTTAGCTTGGTGAGATACCTTGAGTATAGTGTTTGTGGCGAATGTGTGTATGCTCAGTGTGCTTGTTCAATAACTCTTAGTCACTTTAGGGGTCTCATTTGCACTTCATGGGCTAGTCCCATCTTTTAGTGTCCAAGTTGAGGGGACTCGGTGCTCAAGTGCCTTGTTCTAATAGTGGAGATTTCCGTGATATCACAAACACAAACCTTCAAATTGCACATTTTGAGTGTCGTTATTGATTATTCTTAAACACTTCTCTCGTCATACGTGTCACATGCCATAGAACATGCATATCATATTATGGATTGCTTGATGGATGCGTTCATTCCCTTGATAGATGAATTGTAGAAGTGATATTAGGCAATGTGTGCGCATTTAACTACCTATAATGGCCTAAACACTCTCCTAACCTTATTGTGTGCTCCAAAGCCAACTTGAGGCCAAACACAGACTTTTTCACTTGGTACCAATACAACCATATACCATAGCCTAAACACATGCCTACCTTTGTGACTAATCATGCTAGGATGTGCAAATGTGGTAATGAAAGGAATTAAGCTCTAAATTGACTAGTAGCGTGTACTAAGGGAAAACATTGTAAATGTGCTAAGAAAAAGGCTAAAAATGTAAAAGTAACAAATATTTGTACTTATGAGCCCTAAATATCAAAGATAGATGTGTGCATGTCAAAAGAGAGAAAAAGGGAAAAAGAGATTGAGAAAAGCAAAAGATCCTTGAAATGTAGAATGACAAGTTCTCACAATGTAAAGTACATTATTGGAAGCATAAAGTGGGTAAAATGAATGCCTAGACGCTTGCATGTGTGTGTGCTCATGAAAAAGAGCATTGTATGGGGCGTGTGGATATATTCTAAGCATGATCGGTAATTTTGAACTCCAAAATGTCAAAATTCTTTGTATTACCTTATTAAACCCCATGGCCACGTTATAACCAAGAAAATGACCTCTTTGATCCATAATGAGTCTAGATTGGGAATGTCGGTTGACACATGATCTTTCACGTCCATGGCATAGTGGTTCTTTCCTAGGATAGTTCATTACTTAATGCTATGCATAACTCATCTTTGCATACTTTGTTGTGTAGGAACTTTGGACTCTGTGAGGAAAGAAAAGAGAGAATCCACGTGAGCTTTAGAATTGAAGCGAATTATGCTCGAGGCGTGAGAGTGAGTAGTTTCCAAGGCAAGGGTACTTAAGTGTGGGATTCATGTTATGCGAATTTCCATTGGGGTGCCTTTTAGTTGTTTAGAACATTTTGCATATGCTCATTCCTCACCCCCATTTGCTTTTGTGTATCTCTCTTCTAGTTGGCTTTGCAACAAGTTTTCTTTATGTCTAGGAATGTGTTTAGTTCAAGTCATTTTTGTTGTCATGTTTTGTTGTGTTTTAAGTTTGCTCGAGGACGAGCAAAGGTTTGGTTTGGGGGTGTTTGATCGTGCCTAAATTGTTGTATATTTCGACCCTTATTTCCTATTCCTTTGTCTCGTTCTCATGTGTATTTTCTGTATATTTTATGTCTAATAGGCTTGTTGGTGCTAATTGCAGGCAATTGACGTAATTCTGATGTTAGAAGTATGTTGCGGGTGTTATGGCTGAAATGGGGCCAAAGGTGGCTGAAGGAAAGACAAAGGGTCATCAGCAACTCTAGAGTGTGGGTTAGTGCGGATCCTAACCGCACTCCTACAAATAGCTGAGGCCTAATTCAGAAGAAAGAGATAAAGTGCGGGTCATCCAACCGCACTAAACCCGCACTGTTGCCAAGAACAAAGAAGCAGAAAGTGCACCTGACATTAAAGTGCAGGTCAAGTGTGGGTCATCCAACCGCACTCCAAGCTGGAACAGAGAAGTGGAATTTGCACCTGACGTTAAAGTGGGGGTAAAGTGTGAGTTATTCAACCGCATTCCACCTGCACTCTGCGCCCGACAGCTTCTGTTTTCAAGCTTAAATGACCTATTTTTGCATCCCCTATTAATAGCACCTTATGTCATTGGACCTAAACATCCTCCATACATCATCCACACCCCACAACACTTAGGTCTTAGTGTAACTTAGGTCTTAGAACTCTCTCCCTCTCATCTAAACCCATCTCTACTCATCCAAAGGTAATTAGGAGAATTGGAATCAAGCTTCAAGGAAGGAGTTCATCTTCATTCGTTTTCTCTCAATCTCTTCTCTTAGTTTTCAATTGTTGTAATAGAACATGGATAGCTAAATCCCCTACTAAGGGGTTGATATGATCAGTTGATGGATATTGGGTTTTTGTAATTAAATTCTATTGTATTATATTCAATCTATTTCTATGTTTTATTCTCTTGCTTTGAATGATTTCCAATATTGATTTGTATTAGATACACCCTCTTAGCATGTTAATTTGGAATCTTTATTGCTTTTTGAATGGATGGGATTTCCGGAATCCCAACTCAACAATCGCATTCGTAATCTAACCTCGAACGAGTGTCCGGCACTATACACCCTAGGTCGGCATTTGTGAGAGGATTAGAAGCCGTCACTATACCACCTAGATTTGCTACTTTAGTGGTTTTACAATAATTAACATTCGCGTAGAATCTGGTTAAATAACCTCGAGCTTCATCCAATCTCAATCGGGTGGCCTCCGCTATACACACTAGGGCGGCCACTTGTGAGGGAATTGGAAGTCATCACTATACACCCTAGGATGACTACATTATAAATAGGTTAAGCCATGGTTAGATAGATGAGCTTCATGGTTAGAATCCCAATTGAGCAACTAGCCACTGTTGGTTGCTTAGGAGGGATTAATCGCTAGTAGGGCGTTTTCACTATACAACCTAGGTTGACCCCTTGCTAGTAATACATGACCAACACTATACACCCTAGGTTGGTTACGTTTGTCATTACATGCTTAATTGAGAGTTTGTTGCATTGCCCCAATATTCACTTATGAGTCCATCAACTCCTTAGTCCATATCACTTCATTCGCATCCATTTTTAGTTATTGCATTTATTAGTTTATGTTAGTTAATTCACACTTTACCACACCAATCATTTACCTTTACTTTTGTGCATACTAGTTATATTAATCCTAATCTTATCACCGCTACCCCGATTTCAGTGGACGACACCCATGCTTATCGTTTTACTTGTATTTATACTTGTGAACGCCTCGCATATGTTTTATAAATTGTTTTGACGGACGGTTTTCTAACGGTGAAAAACGTTCCCTTCATGCACACACACAAAATTCATTTATGTATGTCCCTGTATCATTGTGCAAACATTTGGTATAACACATTCACACACATTTAAGTACGCTCATGCATTGGTCTCATATAGACAAGAATTGTAGAATTGCATGTTTCGTGACTATCACTTGAATTTGGCATACTTGTGTGATATTGTGTTTATTTGTTTGTGTTTATTGTATTTTGAACTTGAACATGATCTCATATAATTCCTTATTGAGTCCCGGTCATTTCAGTTACTCATTCATAAGGTTTAGAGTCCAAACGATGTAGCTACGCTACTTTGCGTTTTCATTCATTGAGTTGTCTTCGTCGTCTTTTTTCGAGATGAATTCTCAACCTTTTTGAAAAGTTTTATAGTCTTCGTTGTGCGTGAGAGAGTCATGATTTGTAATCCAAATACGGATTCAAAATCGGAGTTTGAAGGCCTGAATACGGCCTAAGAACGCAAGAGGTGCACGAGAGGAGCAAGATTGGCCAAAGGCCAACCTTGGCAACCTTGGTGTGCCACGTGTGCCACAGGGCCAGGGTTGCTCTCTGCCCACGTGTGCCACACGCTGGCCACATGACGTGGAAGCTTTGGATTGGCTCATTTTTTTCCCTCTCTTGAATTCTTTTAAATGCTCTCCATTCCCTCCCATTTCATTCCAAGAAAAAAATTTGAAAAAGAATAGTGCAGAATTTTCCCTCTAATTTTCACAACTTCCAAACACCATAACTTTCTCATTTAGACTCCAAATTAAGTGATTCAAGTTAGAGAATCTTCGTATTCAAGTCCCCTAGCTTCTCCAAAAAAGTTTGCAATAGTTTGATTGAGTTTTGTAACTGTTCTACTCTCAAAACTGAAACTGTACGGGATTCCTAGGTATTGAACTAAACTTTCTGATTTCTTCTTTTATGATCTTCAATTACCTTGGGTTTTCTTCTTCTATATGTATGTGTATGTATGGTGAATTCTATTGAGAAAGATAGTTTCATAATCAAACTTAATCAAGTCTAATTAGAGACAAATGTGAACTAGTTTTCTATAATTCTAGTTTTTCACATGTTTGAGAATTATACTGTGATTAGTTTGATATCTAGGGTTATTTGTGATTTGATTGACTCATTTTATGATTAATAACCTTAGCATGTGCTTGGATCCTTTATTTGAATAAATCTAAGATTAGCACATTTGTTTTTGTGTTTAGAGCTAACTAGGATTTAATTGATTATTCATTATATCCTTGCTCTAAATACTTGCTAGAATATTCATTGATCATATTTTGTGATTCTAGCATTTTTTGTATGTGTTTCTAATATCTTGAATATGTGCTTCATGTATATGATTTATTCAAGTGTTAGCTTTGTGAAAGAAACTAGGAATCACATATGTTAGGTGTTTCACATGCTCTAGGTTTCAATTCATGTTTTATGACTAGACAATATTTGACTTGTGTGCTCACACGATTAAGTCTATGTCTACATGATTTGTACTTGATCCATACATTTCATATGTTCATGCATCATCCTGTATGATTACATCACTTGGATTGTTAAACTAGAATATCATACATTGTGTGCTCATTGTCTAATTCTAGTTTCCATAGTTCATATCGATCATATGTCTTATGTTGAATGTGCTTGCATCATTTGCATCACTTAGATCATTTGCCTTGCAAGCAAAAGGTGGAATTCTCTTGTTAAGGTGAGTGAAGCCTTAATTTGAGCAAGAAGACTTGCCTAGGAAAGTGTTCCGGGTAGCCAAGTAAGGAGTCTTAATTAGGGTCAAGAGGATCCAGATAACTAAGCAAAAGTCTTAGCTAGGAGTTTGGTACTCTGGATGGTTGAGCTAGGGAAGCTTGACTAGGATCATTTGTGATCTAGGTAGCTAAGCAAGGGAATATTCCTAGAGACGTGAGCATCTTGGATAGAAAGTTGCTTCCTAAAGGTGTAGGACACATCTCGGATAAGAAGTAGGCTAGGTGGTTCACTATGCCCGAGGGTAGACTAGGATTTGATAGCTTAGGGTGGATATCATGAGTTGATAGCCTTGACTATGTATGTCCTTTTCGTCATAGTGAATTTCTTTGCCGGTGGTTGTGGATTCAACCCGTGGACGTTTCCTCTTCAGAGGTTTACCACTTAAAAATCAATGTGTCAAATGTCTCTGTCTCTATCTCTATCTCCTTACATTTGTATGTATGATTAATATAACTTGTTTAAGATCTTCATTTTCTCACATCCTTGTAAATAAGTTATTGGTAAAGAAAGAGATGCACACATTATTGGTTGAATCAATACTTGTCTCTTGTATGTTATAAGTGTTTGAACATTGTATCTTGTAATATTTTATATCAAGTTGTATAATTCTACTTAGTGTAATTACATTGTAATATTCAAAGTACAACTTGTGGAATTTGCTTTTCATTGAATATACTTGTATATGAGTTACATTGTTTCTTGGTATATGTTTTGTAGACTAAGGGTGGTGAATTGAGCATACATGTGTTAATTGTTTTCTCATAACAATCATGATAAAGGTTAATTTGTATGCTCACTAAGGTTTTGACATAAGTCACAAAAGAGTTTTTAAAATTAATGTGTCAACCTATTCACCCCCCCCCCCCTCTCTAAGTTGTTTAGTATAACCTTGTAAGTATTTTCAGTCCTACCAAGTTGCTATGGCCACTTTAGTATCGTTATCACTTCTTGAAGGAGATCTAGTCCCAGTCAAAGGCGTCAGGCCTTCCTACACTAGGAATCCCGGTTATGAGATAATCATGATAGGCAACTTAGGGCGCTCTAGCACCACAATCACTTCTTTGAAGGGGTCTAGTCCCAGTCCACGGCATCAGGCCTTCTTGCACTAGGAATCCCAGTTAGGCGATGATCATGGTAGGTAGCTTGGGATGCTCTAGTAACACAATCACTTCTTGGAAGGTGGTCTAGTCCAAGTCTAAGGCATCGGGCCTTCCTGCACCAGGAATCCTGGTTAGGCGATGATCATGGTAGGCAACTTAGGTTGCTCTCGTAACACAATCACATCTTGGAAGGGGTCTAGTCCTAGTCCAAGGCATCGGGCTTTCCTACACCAAGAATCCTAGTTAGGTGATGATCATGGTAGGCAGTTTGGGTTGTTCTAGTACCACAATCACTTCTAGGAAGGGGTCTAGTCCCAGTCCAAGGCATCGAGACTTCCTACACTAGGAATCCAGGTTAGGTGATGATCACGGTAGGCAGTTTGGGCTGCTCTAATACCACAATCACTTCTTGGAGGTGGTCTAGTCCTAGTCCAAGGCATCAGGCCTTCCTGCACCGGGAATCCCGGTTAGGCGATGATCAAGGTATGCAGCTTGGGCTACTCTAGTACCATAATCACTTCTTGGATGGGGTCTAGTCCCAGTCAAAGGCATCGGGCCTTCCTGCACCAGGAATCCTAGTTAGGCGATAATCATGGTAGGCAGCTTGGGCTGCTCTAGTTCCACAATTACTTCTTAGAGGGTGTTTAATACCAGTCCAAGGCATCGAGTCTTCCTGCACTAGGAATCCTGGTTAGGCGATAATCATGGTAGGCAGCTTAGACTGCTCCAGTACCACAATCACTTCTTGGAAGAGGTCTAGTCCCAGTCCAAGGCATCAGGCCTTCTTTCACCAGGAATCCTGATTAGGCGATAATCATGGTAGGCAACTTGGGTTTCTCTAATATTATAATCACTTCCTTGAGGGAATTTAGTCCCAATCCAAGGCATCGAGCCTTCTTACACCAAGAATCCCGGTTAGGCGATGATCATGGTAGACAGCTTGGGCTGCTCTAGTAACACAATCACTTCTTAGAAGGGGTCTTAGTCCTAGTCTAAGGCATCGGTCCTTCCTGCACCAAGAATCTCGTTTAGGCGATGATCATGGTAGGCAGCTTGGGCAGCTCTAATACCATAATCACTTCTTGGAGAGGGTCTAATCTAGTCCTAATCCAAGGCGTCAGGCCTTCCTGCACTAGGAATCCCGGTTAGGTGATAATCATGGTAGGCAGCTTGGGGGATTCTCCAATAATGACGGGCAACCTTATCATACCAGTGGGAAGAATGGAGTCTCCGGTAAAACCATAGAAAGGGGGTGGTATAGTAGTAGTAGAAGAGGTGCTTCAAGTTGAAACGGTCAAGAGCGTCTTTGAAGAGGATATCCACGCTACTGCCTGTGTCAATCATGACGTGGTGCACCTGGCAGTTGGCCACTTGGAGGGACATCACCATCTGTTCGTCATGGGGTACAATGGTGTTATGGACGTCATCTTCTATGAAAATGATCTGGCTGCCTGCGGACCGGCCTACGCTCCCTTGGGCCACCCTGAATACTTGTTCTCCCTCGTTGAGTCTAGGCATCTTTTTGGCATAGTTTTTCATGGAATTGTTGGAGGTCATCGCCATGTTCGGACCCCCACTAATGGTGTTAATTATCTGGATTTGTTGCATGAGGTATTTGGCTTTGTCTTTCTTCCTTTCTTCCTCTTCCGTGATTCCCTTTTGTACCTCCTTAACGGTTTTGATATCGTCTCTAACTTGTTGCAAGAACTCCACCAAGAGCCCGCCTCTCACTAGGCTCTCGATTTGGTTACAAAGGCTGAAACACTCCGAGGTGTTATGGCCCACATCCTTGTGGAATTCGTAATACTTGAAGCGGTTCCGGCGGTCATAGAGAAGTTTTATAGGGCATGGGTTTTTGAGGAGGCCCTTGTCTCTTATGGCCAGGTGTATCACCTCCCTTAGGACATTAAAGGGGTATAGTGCTTATATGTCGCCTCCTCATGGTCACTTATCCTCACGATCTCTTTGGTAGGTGACACTACCCGAGTTGGTGAGGCTCTTTTGACCGGAGATCTCCTAGGGAGGAACCGATTCCTGTTATGAGGTAGAGACGGTAAGCTGAAGGAGGTACGGTTCGAGGGACGATTAATCTATCTTGGAAGAGGGTCGATCTTAGTGAATTCTTTCTTAGATTGCTTCGAAGTTCTGGCTTCATCGTGCTCCATTTTTACCCGAAGCTATTCGTCCATCTCGACTTGCTTGAGGGCCCTTATGTAGGCTTTCTAGTAGGTCTTGGGCTGGTCCTTACTGAAGGATCTCCAAAGCTTTCCAACCCACATGTTCTTTCTGAAGTTGGTGAGTGTCTCCGCTTCAACAAAAACTCCCATCTGGATCACTTCCTTGTGGAATCTCTCCACATATGACCTGAGGGACTCGCCCTTGTCTTGGACCATGTTATGGAGCATGATGGGGTTATTCGGATAGGGCTTCACTCTATGGAATGTATGGAAAAGTCCCTGGACAGGCGAGTGGAGGAGTTCACGCTGCCAAGGGGAAGCTTCCTAAACCAAGTTTTGGCGAAGTTGATCAATGTAGAGGGGAACATTCGACACATGGCCCTCCTCAAGGCATTCTGTACCTCCATCTGATGGAGGAATGATTCTAGGTGGCTGAGAGGATCCTCGGTGCCCGAATACTTTTCGGACGACATTTTGAATTTGGGAAGGAACTTCACCTTCTGGACCTCTTTCGATAGGGGGCATGCATCTTATTCAGGGAGTTCTTGGGTTTCCCCTAATGCTTCCCATTTTCAAGCTCATCTAGATGCTTTGCCATTTTCGCCATTTGATCCCTCAAGCGCTTCGAATCATAGTCCATGGACTATGCCTCTTTTCCTGCTTCTCCCCCTACGATTCTAGAAGCAGCGGTTGGTCTGGACTCCCTTCGAGTGGTCCTTTCCTGCCTCACCCACGGTTTTGACCGCTCTGCTTCGGTCCTACTATTGGTTCTAGATTTATTTATTGCTGCCGAGCGACCAGGTGCCACTTCTTTATGGGGAACCTCCACCGCGGAATGGACCCAATATGGTTCCGACACGACTGCCTCAAGGTGAGAAGCAGAGCGAGGCCGAGCCTGTCGAACACTATGACTCTAGTGCTAGACTCGGCTCTATCGGCTTGAGAGGCGGGAGGAAGGATCTGAGCCGACGGGCCAAACATATTCATTCGTATCCCTTTGACAAATGCAGCAACTTGGAACTCAAACAAATCCTAGATGGTCAGGCCAGGAAGCGGAGCGGAAGCGGGTACCGGTTGTGATTACGGTTCCGGTGGCATCTCTGAGCTGGTATGCCCGGGTTAGGTGGGGCCATCGTTTCTAGCCCTTGTTTCGTGAGTGGACAAATGAATAAGGGCCGGTCTGGCTGGCCTTGGGAAGACCTTAGCCTCATTTTTTCAGTATTCTGGTGAACAATGTATAGGCTTGATGATGGAAACAAACCACCGTAATTGAGCAGATCCTTCCCACAGACTGTGCCAAAAGGTTATCCCAAAAATCGGTTGTTATTCTCAGGACAACACCAAGACAAGACGGAGCGATGCTCCACGGTCGAAAGGGCCCATGCTTTGTGTGGGACAGCCTGGTCCCGCTTATGCCGTGGTATGAAAGAACAGGAGTATAAGCGATCAAAAGGGGACAACCGGGTGGTTACCACAGGAGTAAGTGGATCGGGCCATTTCAGAGGCTAGCGGGGACCGATTCCCAAGAGTGCTGGTACCGGTTTCAACCAGGGTTGGACTCTAATTGCAAGATATCAAGTAAGTGGTATATAAGCTTTTATGCAAGAAAAGAAGGAAGTGACATTTCTCATTATTCATAGGATGGTTACAACTTTTGAGCGATAGCTATGACACATACGGTACAAAGTAGCTCTCATTCTCTCTCTCTATTTTTTTTTTTTTTATCTCTCAATGAAGACAAGTCGTCCTATAGTAGCACGATGGGCACCTCTTCGTCTCTTTTTTGGAGACTAGTCATTCTATAGTAGCAAGTTCTCTCCTTCTTTTTTTTTTGGTCGAACCCCTTTCTCTATTATTTGTAAGGGTATTTGTAGAAGGTCTAAGAGGTAGTAGGTGAAGGTGGTCGCCCCCTTGAGAGGGCACTTGGCACAATCCCCACAGTTTTGCTTCCCTAGGCACACCACAGCACACGCCTTGGAGGGTTAAGATTGCACCAGCTAGGCTTTAGGGTTGACGTGGAGGTCTGAAAGGTAGGCAGGCGACCCTCCTTTAAGCGGGCTAATTGCTAGAGGATCTCCATCGTTCTTTCTTGTTGAGCGTAGGTAGCACACACGCCGCGGACGCTCGGGGTGGTGCCATCTCCGCCCTAGTGTCCGCGTAGGCAATTAAAAGGTGACTTCCTTGATTCTGGTTGACTGAGAGTGATCAAGCTAGACTAACACATCGCTTTCGCAGGTTAGGAACGATGGGGGACTATGGCAGTGCATGTCACGCTGCCACTGTCAGGTGCTTCCTCCCAATGATTTTCTCTTTCTGCCTAGGTGCTTTTTTGAATCCTCCCTACCTGTTGGAACTCAGGTTCCCTCTTTGGTGATGATCAGAGTTGACCCCTTGTAGGGCTGAGCTAGACCGCGATCGAGCTGTTGAAGTTAGCTTTTCATGATCAATCGAGGCTCTTGATCTTCCCTCTTTCCTTTTGATTGTCAACTGAGTGAAATTAATGATCATCTACCCTCTAACCTCTGTTTAGACACCTTTCTGCTGCGAGAGCTTGCATCACCCCCTTCACAGGTTCACCTGTACTTGCGGGGTGGTTCTAGATTGTTTAGGTGGGACTAGGGCAACTTCATTGTAGGGGGAAATGGGAGAGTGGCTCTGGCAATACCTGCACCAATTGGGTCGAGGTAATGAGTCCCGGCCAGGTGATTCCTTTCAGCGAGGCTGGTGAGTCTTGAGGGTATCTTATGGATCGAGCAATATGCAGAGCGGGATCGTTTCTATTCCCGTTTCCCCGGTACCGGTTCCGGTTCTGGTTCAGGTTATGATCATGCTTGTAACAGTAACCATGGATTCTTGGGGGGTTCCCGAAGATGAAAGAGGGGAAAGCCTGACCACCCTGGGGACCGAGGTGTCTCATTGGGCGATTTTTCCCCCAGTTCTGGTCCTTCTCCAATGCACCGGGACAAGTACTCCCTTGATTTTCTTCAGCCATTTTTGGTAGTTAACAACTGTATTTGGTGGTTTTGGAACTTTGTGACTATGGTTTGCGGGTGTGTATGTAGAGTGATTTGGCTCTGATACCAAACTAATGTATGACCAACACTAGAAATATGAACTAGAGAGAGACTTTATAGTGAAATAGAAAGAAACAAAGAGAATTAGGGATTGGAAATAGAAAGGGGAGAAACACATAAGAACATATGAGACTAGAAGAACACAATAATCATTCAATTCACTAATCAAGTTTGATTATAATAGGCTCTGAAGGGGCCTATTTATAGCTGCCAAAATGATAAACACCCAACTCCTGATAAATATAAAACAAAACCTAACTAATCTCAAAAAGAGATAATTATTCTCAAGATAAATATAATAACTAGTAATATCATATAATAGTGCATATCTAGTTCCCCATCAATTGAATAAATGTGGATTTGGATTTGAGAGAGAATACTAGTTTCTTTATAAATGAGCAAAATTGTGTATTGAGATGAGAGACGAAGTGAGGATGTTAAAAATTAGGTCATGGTATTTATGGTGGTAGAAGCATTTGGATTTGTGGGTTGATTTGAGTTCCCCATTTACAACTTCAATTCTGCTTCTTTTTGTTTCGAACATATTTTTCATTGTTGTTTATTCGCTGGGTTTTGACTCCCAAACTGAGGCACCATACTTCAATGGCTACTCTGCTTTAATCTCTATAATTCATCGGGCTTCTTTTCTTTATTCTCAGCTAAGAACTTCTGCTAGCGAGAGAATTTTTTTAAAAAAATAAAAAATAAAACAAGCCAAGGCTAAAATTCTCATATCATTATTCAAATTTCTCATATAAAATATGACTCAACCATATACACGTATCGAATATTAAAAAATTTCTCATATAAGGACTTCCCAAAAACAATAAAACTCCAACAGCCTACAATTAAGTATCAGAATATCACATTCCTCTATTAAGTACATTACCAATAGATAAACCCCGACTGAATGACAGCCTGACTCTAAACTGACCAAAACTACATGAGCGATAGCAAATTATCATTTCAATAGACAACAAGGCCTTGTTACCAATTGAAAAGACCAAATTGGCTCCATAATATAAGCAAAACTGAGAGTTAAATTAAATAAATGGTGATATTGCTGCAATGATATCACGCAAATGCAATGATATCATGCAAACTCACTAATGTTTTTTGAATTAAAAGGCACAACACTACTAGTGCCAGCATATGAAAACAAAACTAAATGGCGATTTTTAAGTATATAAGACTAACAATGAAACAACATGAACTCAACCAAATCAAGGTCACTCCTAAGACTGACAAAAATCCTAGTTCATCCTCTGCGCAGCTTCCTTGGCAAGAACTTTTTCCTTGGCTTTGGTTTTTGCCTGAGATTTGGAGCCCATAATGCCACCTCCCCACTTCTTTCTGTACTCATCATACTTGTCATTGAAGTTTGCCTAAAATGAAATTCAGAACATTAGAATTCATAACCTATAACCACACAACTAATAATCATTTTAAACTCACAAGAAAGATGCAATCACAATCATTGTAACATAATAAATGACTGAACATAAATTAAAATGTCCTAAAATTTAAAAAGATGGCAGCATTAGCAACCTTGATGGCCTCCAGGATTTTGCTGAACTCTAATTTATCCTCATTCTTGACGGTGGTCAAACACAAGGCTGAGGCTGTCTTCTGGTGGACAATCTGTGAACAGCAACATAAACACAATCAATCCATAGTTACTTTGATTAGAAAGCAAAGAGTCTTTTAATATCAAAAACTATTAAACAAGCAAAATAAGTTGGATAATACCGATCCCAAACGTGATTTCCCTTTCACAATGCAGTAAGGGATCTCCATCTTCCTGCACAAGGCTGGAAGCCAAACAACCAACTCAATAGGGTCCACATCATGAGCAATGACAACCAATTGTGCCTTGTTCTGCAAGGTGGATCAAGGATTTTAATTATATCAGACAACTTTCCATGACACCTGAAAACTAGATTAGTGGAAGAATTGATACACTCATCCAATAAAACATATTTATTAACCTGCTCAATAAGGTATGTAACATGGTTAAGTCCATATTTCACAACAATGGGCTTCTTAGCCTCGACAGTCTTTCCTTCAGACTCTGCCTGAGCTCTCTTCAAAAGACGTTCCTTCTTGGCAGCTTTGTCCTCAGGCCTGTACTTGAGAAGCAACTTGAACAAGCTTGTAGCTGCAAACAGGATAATGGATATATTAAAGTAGCTAATATTTTAATTCACACAAACAAGTTGCTGAAAAACAAAACTTTATAATACAAGGGCTTTAGGTAACATATATTCAACAACAAAAAGGTATTGCATTAAAACCCTAAAATCCAGTTCAGTTGTCTTTCCAATTCCCAATTCTAACACTGAAACCCAATAGACATGATGCCTACAACTGACCAAACAGCTAAAGAGCATTGGCAAGATGTGACAAAAAAAGTAGGAAGATAAAAATATTTCTTTCAATATGATAACAAACCTAAAGAGCAATGCCAATGTTATAGTGGCATATGTATACACTATACAGTAACCCTGTGATGTAACATCTAACAGAATAACAATGCCATATATAATCATAACTGAGAAACTGCATAAGTTAGGCAGTCATTTCTTACCGAGATTCTTGTCCAAAGTCTTGGTGAACTGGTTCAAAGCAGGTGGCACCTTCAACCTCTGCTTGAGGATCCTCCTCTGCCTCTGGATACGAATAGCCTTGGGCCACTTAACATAACGGTGAAGATCTTTCTTTGGAGGCAAAGCCCCTCCAATACCAAATTGCTTAGGGCGCTTCTCAAACAAAGGATTTACAACCTTATCCTATAATTTGAACATAAACAACAAATGTAATAAGTGAGAACACAAACATATCTCCATCAATTATGTGCAAAACTTCTCAAAATAGTATGATGTATACCAGCTTCTTCTTTGCCGGAGCTGCAGCAACCTTTCCTCCTTTTTTGGGGGCCTGAAAAAGTACAGTGTCAAAAATCAAAACTCTAAAATCTTACAATCACTGACTTCACAATAAATTTAGCTGTTTTCAGCCTAATGTAAGATCAATCCAAAAAGAAAATAAAGACTTAAACTGATAAGAAAAACCTACTTCAGAAGTATTTTCCAAGTACACGGAGATCTTGATGAAAACTGATAGTCTAATTTCATGAAACTTTCATGGAAATTATTTTCATTTATATATAATAAGTTTCAGGATCAGATTTCACAACACACTACAAAATCAGTAACAGCTATCAAAACTTTTATGTTCCTAAGAATTTTGACTATATACATTAACGTTCAACCTTCAGAAACGAACTAATTTGTATAAAATAATTAATAACAAAATTTAACAGTTTTTTATGTGCTTTTAAAACAAAATATTAGAGCACTCACTATTTCTAGCATGAAGTTGCGAGTTCATTTTGCCAACTTCGAATCTTTCCCAGTTTTATTATGTCTTGTCTCTTCCATTTTTACATGTATTTCATTCCAGTACAGCTTGTGTTCTACACATCTGCAAGGTTTCAGCCCTAATTTTTAATTTTATTTTTCTTTCAATAGAGCATTTATTATTACACCGGCATTACCCCACTGACATGTTAGCAGAATAGAAATTCTTAAAAGAAAAATTGTATGGTATGTGGACTTATTCCATCGTATTTATCCGACAAGGGAGCAGACACACAAAAGCACACCTCAACGATCTCCCTCTTTCATATCTCTGACATACTCTCTTCCTTAAACATGAGCTCTTCAATGTATTCAAGTCTCAAGTGAAATAACATTAATCAAGACCTTTGATGCTGAAAACCAGTAATAGAGGTACTAACAAGCTATTTGACAACTAAAATTAATACTTAACAAGTGCAATATCGAATAATAACGATCATTGATACAACAGAGATGGATAGAATATTAAGGTTTCAGATTTACCATTTTTGCCGCTTCTGCTCTGGTGGTTGGTGAGAACAGCGAATGAAAATCTTTGAGAGTGCCGCTTCTGCTCTGGTGGTTTGGGAGAACGGCGAATGAAAATCTTTGAGAGACGTTTTATAGCTAGGGCAAGCAATATATCGATGGTCAATTTTGTAAGTGAAATATCTAGTTTGAGGTATTAGCTATTTTAGTCCCTCTAGTTTGAACAATTGCTATTTTAGTCCTTATATTAACTTCGGTTAAAATACTATTTTACCCTTCATTTAAATATTTAAATTTTAAAAAATTAATTACAAAATCAAGAATTTTTTTTTTCTTAAAAAAAGAAAGATGAATCTTCACCGTCCATCTCTGACGGTGGGAATCCACTTTTTATATTAGAAAAAAAAAAAACAAAAAATCTTCTTATAAAAAAAAAAAAAAGGTGGAAATCCAAATTAGATCACCACCGTCCAATTGAGATAATGGATGGTGGAATTGGACGGTGGAGATATTGGATCTCCACCATATCCAAATAACAAAAAGAAAATCTATAAAGTCCAAAGGATGTTGCTACCATACCACTCATATGGGATGACATTTAAATTTTAAATTGATTTGATACGATCATATATAACTTATATACAAAAACATTATATATATGCGAGCACATGTAACAGTGCAGCACTGTTGCACATTAGAATATCTCATGTATATATATCTATATATATATATATAAAGCTTTCCAAATATTGAGATTTAATATTACAAGAAGTAGAGAAGTAGATAGTACAATCAACCCAATTAACAAATTAACTAAAGTGATTGAATAATCTAAATATTAATATAGTGAAAATAAGAATTAAATATTAGTTTTTGTGATGTATTAATGTATAGCTCTTATGTTTTAAAAGCCGAAAACACATAAAATGTTTTTTACTTTGATTTTTCAAGAATGTTTGTTAGTTCGTTTTGTGAATATTCGGGGTTTGAAAACGGAAAATAGGAATGCAAAAGGTTACCAAACAACTCCATATAAGTGCCTAACTTGCCTAATAGTTTCTCTAACAAAATTAACCATTTTTTTAGAAGTATAACATAAATTCACGATTTTTTTTGGAAGGAAGATGACTTAAACCCACATCCTCTTGGTGTAGGTGTGAGGGGTATATCACAGGACTAACCCCATCTCATTACAAAACTAACTTCGTATAAGTTGTAGAACATAAAGATAAAATTATAATCACAATTTACTCATAAATAAAAAAGCATATATCCAATCAGGGTCTTGCCTTGATGATCAAAGATTTCAAAATGAAGTTCCATTGCCCTTGGTCTTGTAAATATATTTTTAAGGAAATACCCTTTTTTAACCAAAAATTAAGGTTCTTTATTGTTTTTAGCCAGAATTAGTAAATTGATTGTTTTTGTTAAACAATCTACTGTAGAGATTTAAATACCCCTCATTATTTTTTTTTAACTCTTTTCTCTCATTTTCTCTCTAGAACATTTTCTATTCTTCTTTCTCTCTCTTCCTTCTTTCTCTCTTCAACCTCTTCTCTTCTCTCTCTCTCTCTCTCTCTCTCTCTCTCTCTCTCTCTCCCCACCATAATTTTTTTTTTGCAACTCAAATCTCCTCTCTAGATCACCTCTTTCGCGCTTCTCTCCTCTTTAATCCGAATTCCATATTTTTTTTTAAAAATTCATTTTTCTTTTTAATTTTTTTTTTCAGATTTTAAAAAGGTTTGAATTTGAGTGTTAGTTATTGATTTTAAGGGTGGTTGTGCTTGTGTATGTGCTTGTGCTTAAGTTTGGGTATTGTTTGTTTAAAAAAATTTCAGATTTTGTTTGGTTTAAAAAAATTTCCAGATTTTTTAAAAGAATTTCAGTTTTTATTTTTTATTTTAAAAATTTTCCAGATTTAAAAAAGGTTTGGATTTGAGTGTTAGTTGTTGCTTTTAAGGGTGGTTTTTTTTGTGCTTAAGTTTGAGTATTGTTTGTTTAAAAAAAATTTAGTTGATTATGTTTGTTAATTTTTTTTCTAGATTATGTTTTTTTTTAATTTTTTTTAGATTTTCGTGTTGAAGTTGAAGAGTCCATTAGCCAAGTTGTAGATTTTGCAAGGGTGTTAATGGTGTGTTTAATTGATTGTGACTGGTGTGTTTAATTGTGTATTACTGGTGTGTTTAATTGGTTATGACTGGTGTGTCTATTGTGTGTTACTGGTGTGTTTAATTGGGTTGAATTAAACACACCAGCACAACTCAATTAAACACACTAGGGCAAATCAATTAAACACATCGGGGAACCCAATTAAACACACCAGGTTTAAATCAATTAAACACATCATGTGTAAACCAATTAAACACACCAATTGTAAATCAATTAAACACACCAAGTGTAAACCAATTAAACACTCCAGGTGTAAATCAATTAAACATACCAGATCACCAATTAAACACATCAGGTGTAAGTCAATTAAACACATCAGGTGTAAGTCAATTAAACACACCAAGGCAATCCAATTAAACACACCAGGGCAAGACCAAATTAAACACACCAAGAAACACCATTAAACACATCCAAGAAGAAGAAGAAGAAGAAGAAGAAGATGGAGGTCTGTGAAGAAGAAGAAGAAGAAAAAGAAAAACAAATAGAGAAAAAAAGTTTTTTTTTTTTGGGGAAGAAGACGGAGAAAAAGACGAAAATCAATTAAACACACCAGTGTTTAATTATTTTTGTCTGGTGTGTTTAATTATTTTTGCCCTGGTGTGTTTAGTTGGTATGCCATGATATGTTTAATTAGGTTGCCCCAGTGTGTTTAATCATTTTTTGTGTGATGTGTTTAATCATTTTTTGTCTGGTGTATTTAATTCGTTTTGTCAGGTGTGTTTAATACTTTTTGTCTAGTGTGTTTAGTATTTTTTGTCTGGTATGTTTAATACTTTTTGCCTAGTGTGTTTAATACTTTTTGCTTTGTGTGTTTAATTCCTATTTACCCTGGTGTGTTTAATTCGTTTTGTCTGGTGTGTTTAATTTGTTTTATGTGGTGTGTTTAATACTTTTTGCATAGTGTGTTTAATTTTTTTGTCTTTATGTGTTTAATCTAGAAATAAACACACCATTCATAAAATCAACAACTAAATCTGAAATTTTTTTAAAAAAAAAACTTGAAATTTTTTAAAAATCAGGAAAGATACATGATTAGAAAAAATAAAATTAAAAATTAAATCTGAAAATTAAACACAACTACAACCACAACCCAAACTTAAAAATCTAGAAAATCAAACAACAAAAAACTAAAAAATAAAATCAGAAATTTTTTTTAAAATAAAAATATGAAATTTTTTAATAACAAAACCCGAACCTGAACCCGAACCCGAACCCAAACCCAAATCCAAACCCAAACACAACTCTCACCATTCTGGAAATTTTCTTTGAAAAAAAAAAAACAAAATCTGAAATTTTTTGTTTAAAAAAAATTTTGAAATTTTTTTAAAAAGCTAGAAAAAACGTGAAAAAGAAAGAGAAGAGAAGAGAGAAAGAGAAGAAGAAGGAGAGAAAAACGTGAAAGAAGAAGAAGAAGAGAAGAAAAAGACGGAGAAGAGAGGAGGAGAGAAAGAGAGAAGAGGGAGAGATGTGTGAGTGAGAAAAAAGGAGAGAGAGAAAGAAAAAAAAAGTTTTTGATTTTTTTAATCATTTCTGAATGAAGGGCACTTTTGTTTCAAAAGTGAATTGTTTGATGGAAACAATCAAAATATTAATTCTGACTAAAAACAATAAAGCTCTTTAATTTTTGACTACTTTCCAATTTCACACTATATTTCCATAATTTGCCCATTAAACATAGTGTGAGGAGACCCTCTCTTATTGTGGGAGTTTCCATTCGAACTGTACTTATAAAGTCTAATCTGTTCTAGTTTTTGTAAACCTAGCTTTCTATATATCTTAGTTAAAATATACATATACTGTCTATGGATATAAAGGCTTCAATTATTGTCTTCTCACCCTTGAAGATAAGTGGACCTGCAATGGATATTTCATGATAGTTGTGAACTCTTGCTTCTCAGCTAAATCAACATCTTCACCTTCCACATATTTCCACTGAAACTTCCATACCAAATTGGCCACAAAATACTCCAAATAAAGCATTGCCAAGCTATATCCAAGACATAACCTTCTTCAAGCACCAAATGGCATCATCTTTATCTCCCTACTCCCTGTAATATCAAACACTGCTTCCCTTTGATCATAATCACTCTCCAAGAATCTCTCCGGCTTGAATGCCATTGGATCTTTCCATACTTTCGAATCCAAACCCATTCCCCGCCACCATGAAATTCACAACACCCTCTTTCGGCACCACGAATCCGTTCAACATTGTGTCTTGTGTCACTGCATGTGGCAACACGAAATGCCCTGGTGGGTGGCGCCTTAATCCTTCCAAAACCATCGTATTCTTCTCTTACCTCTTCTTCTCCATCTCCCAAAACCCTTATCATCCATGAATAGCTTCTCTTGAACTTGATAATACTTCACCAAATTTGCCATTCAGAATTTCGTGTGTTTAGTTATCCGAAAACACAATCCGGTATTGAACCTGCATAAACAGAAAGTGAACAACCACAAAACAAACATGTTAGAGATTCATATTAAATAAACCGAGGCCCGTGTTTCACACGGTGTCCTTAAGATGATTTCGATGTATATTACACTGTATGTGTGTAGCGATCGTCTCCTAGGATACAACGGTTCAACAGTAGAAGTGTGAAGCACAACCACTCTTATCGAACTCCAACCGAGTTCAAACTTACCAAGAAAAACAGAGAAGAAAAGGAAGTATTCGACTGCTGGATCAAAGTGTATTCTCATATGTGTGATATGAAAGGAATACTAGGGTATTTATAGGCAAAACCGAAGCACTAAGGTTTAGGGATAAATTTAGAATTTCTTGGTTAATAATATCTTAGTGAACACGATATCTTAGCGAGCACGATTTCGATTGATATCTTGCTGAGCACAATTTCATTGATATCTTGCTGAACATGATTTCGATTTAATAAGGAAAATAATTTAATTAAATAATAATTAAAAACCCAATTCTGTATTCTTGATGATCAAGCAAGAAATCAGAATCCAAATAATTAAAGCTTTCCTTATTCTTTATACAAAACGTTTGACTCAGGCAAGTGGCAAAAGGCAATTGCACTTTCACGATCCAATCGGAGCGGCAATTGTGTACATAGGATGCGCCCACACATGAGTCGAGCATTCGAAGGTTCGAGGTCCATGATTTGTAACCCCCCCCCCCTTACGCACGCGCAAGAGAGAGCCTATATGCCACACACATGTTGATAGCTACTATCACACATTTACTTATATGCTACATATAAGTTTCTTCCCTAGGCAATGTGGGATGTGCCATTGTTCACCATATTTTGAGTTAACCTTGAGACTCAATTTCTCATTCACTCATTAACCATTTTTTGTGAGTTTGAGTATACTATTTTGAAGCTCTTACGGAGGAGAATTCGAATATACTTTAATCTTCCATTTTCATGGAATTAATCATAATCAATTTGTGCTCTCAAGTTAATAGTTTATCACAAAATTTCCAACAATCCCCCACATGAATGAAATTGACCTAAGAGACATGATAGATGATTTTTGGTAAGTTTAAACGATCGAAACCTACATAGAATAAGTAGGTGTTACCTTTTGAACCTTTCCTTATAAAGGTATGCTTACTTTACTGGCTGATCAGTAGATGTGATATCCTTGAACTGTTCTGTCGTTTTATGTAAATGATCACACACCTCATACAGGTATCTTCCAGACCCGATTTGGTTCTGATTGTTATGTTTGTTTTATCCATGAGCATGTGCCTGATTCTGTGAGAGTCGCTGAAGAATATAGCCCTTCACTATTCTCTTTTAGATGCGGCCCCACTTCTCTCTTACATAGGTGATTTCTTAATTAAGAGTAACCCGCATTACTCTGCTCGAATTTTCATTGCTTGGAATTTCGACGCATAAGAATCATTAAAAACATAGTTTAAACTTTTTCTTAAGAGCATCATTGTTTCATCATAGGAATGGACTTGAGGGTAACCCCCCACAGTGATCCAACTAAGTCTTACAACTTGGTTGTTGTAGGAAAAAATAATAAATAAAAGTGGTAAACGCAGCGGAAGCAATACTAAAAAACGATTTAGTGACTTTTAAAATTTTTCCTTTATGAACCTTAAACCCTTTTAATCAATAAACATGCATATATGTTAACAAAAGTAAATTACCTTTTGTCGCGTGATCCGATTGGCTTACGTCGATGGTAATCCGCAAGACCTTCAATCCGAGCACGAACGTGGATCACCTAGAAGCGTGGTCTCCCTTTTCTTTGAATTGCAAAACTGTGAATGGACCAAACAAAAAACTTTCTTTTCTTTGTTAGTCACAAAAACAATCAAAAGAATGTCAAAAATTATTCCGGTCACTTTTGAGTTCTCAATCTAATGATCGAAACTCGCGTGAACCTAGATCGATATCGTATACACAAGCTTATTGATGATTAAGCAATAGTATACTATCAAAGAATAATTTCACACTCTCTTTTGTCTTTTTAGAATAAAAACTCTCTCTTGGAATTAAGAAGAAGAAGAAAGAAATAAAAAACTCAAGCACCATATTGTGGTGGCCGAACCCTATAAGAACACATATATAGGTTGGCCGAATTTTTTCTTCTTTTTCCTTTAGGGTTGCCGAATTCTATGTAGTCTAAGATTATGGTTGGCCGAATTCTATAATGTCACTTATATAGGGTGACTTAAATTCAACCCTAATTCTTTTCAACTTAATAGACTTCAAACCCTAATCGAACTCCTTGATTTTTATTCTTTTATTTTGACTAAATAAAAAGACTCCTTATTTGATTAAATAAATAAAACTAATTTATTTATTTCTTTGTCAAACAAGTCTTTTACTTTTAGGAAAGATTTGTTTCTTTAATTAAACAATTAATCAATAAATTAATTAATTCTTATTTAATTAAAACAAATGAAACAAAATAATATTTTAGGTTAAAATTTTAACCTTGCCGCCCCACTTGATTAAGATTGGGCCTAACATTATTTTCTTATTTCATTTAATCCATTGGACTTTAAATAAAAAGCCCACATGTGAACCAGACCCATTCTTACTAAAAGAAACAAGCCCACATGTCTTTCATTAATATATTAATATAATTGAGCAGCCCATTACTTAAATAATGTGCAAATTATATTCTTAATATATTAAATGCAATTCTAGATGGACCCTTAAATTGGTCCGGTAGAATATATCAAGTGATCCATGCAAGTCCGTGTGGATTGGGGATCTTGGCGGGCCATCTAAATTTAAGCTTCAATAGACATAACCTAATCACAATCAACAAATGATTCACTTAGGTCCGATCCATTAATTTTAACTCATTCCACTAAAGAGCTAAAACTGAACTCTTAAATAAAGATAGAAAAGGAAGATGCTCCTCATTCATACCCTAGACAATCATATTGGAGATAGTGTATCCTCGTGATTAATATCAGTAATCGCCAAGAGTTCATAGACCGCCTATAACTCTCCAAGTTACCATATTTACTCATATGACCATGTTTTGAACTTGGATATTTTGACTTGTCCAGAAGCCATGTTTTCAATAGACACTATCCGAAAACTCAACGTTGAGATTTAATATCCAATTACCTCAAAACATCCATATGATGATATTATACTCTCATTTAATTAAATGGAGCCACGATGTCCATATCTATAAATGAAGTCCTCTATCGATTAACAAATGAATATCACCAAACTATCGAGGATAGACTATGCGATATAATCGTACTCATTGATAACTCAAATGATATCACTTGCAACCATAAGTCCATCATTTATCTCAGGATTAAGATAGACCCTCCCCTCCGATTGTCCTGATAATGAAAAGACTATTATCTATTGACGGTTCTAGATAAAGCTTTTCATTGTGATCCAGTTCAATGCACCCAGTGCACTAGATCCTTTTGCTCGAAGACACTCCGATGATTTTAGACTCATCATATCTCATTTGATCCCACTCAAATGCTAGCAAAAGAATTCTACAACTTTAACAAGATAAAGGTGCCCAACCTTTAACTTAAGTTGTGAACATTATTCAAGACTAACAAAAGAATTGTGTCTACCACATACATATCCAGATGTACGGACAATTCTTCTTTTCCCATAGTCTTTAGACCTTATGATTATTTACTTTGACAATTATAATATAAACTATAAATGTTATACGATTTGTTAAACCAGAATTCTCTTTATTAATATGAAAAAGATTGTTAATTACAACATTACACTCTTGCTATTGAGCATAATCCTAACAGTTGTCCCATTGAAACTAAATCTTGGGATCTCCAGACAACTAGGTTGGGTGTCCATTGTATCGACTTTTTATCTCATGGGCTTTAGTCCCATTCCTCTCGATTATGTCTCAACTAATTCTCTGTTTAACCCTTTGGTTAACGTATTCGCAATGTTATCTTTTGACCTTACATAGTCAATAGTGATAACCCTAGTTGAGATCAGTTGTCTAATGGTATTATGTCTTCAACGTATATGTCTAGACTTCCCATTATACATGTTGCTCTGTGCTCTTCCTATTGCTGATTGACTATCACAGTGGATGCAAATTGCCAGCAAAGGCTTTGGCCATCTTGAAATATCCTCTAAGAATTGGCGTAGTCATTCAGCCTTCTCACCATATTTATATAATGCTATCTTTGATTTCCAGGATCCGCCGCACCTCCTAGTGTGAACACATACCTACTAATAGATTTTGAATCTTTCATATCAGATATCCAGTTTGCATCAAGATATCTAGTATAATGCAGTCCATGATTACAAGTGAATCGTAGGTACTTCAGTACACTTACTATTCCTTTACAATGATTAGTTCCTTGATTACTCGTGTATCTGCTTAATTTGTTGACTACATTAGCTGTGTTTGGTCTTGTACAACTTCTTAAGCACATCAGAGTTCCTATCACTCGATAATATTCTAGTTAAGAGACGTTTTCACCCTTATTTGATAGTTGTAGATTTGTATCTACTGGTGTTCTAGAAATTTCAGAATCGTTGAATTTCTCAAGAATCATGTCAACATAGAGTGATTGACTTAGTATGAGTCTGTCAGATGTCTTTGAGATTTTCATTCCCAACATTACATCAGCTGGTGTTATATCTTTCATATCAATTCTTGATTTCTACATATCCTTGGTAGATTTGATCATTTTATCATCACTACCAACAATGAGCATGTCATCAACGTAAAGGTACATAATGACATAGTCATTTTCTGAGTCCTTGATATAAACACATTTGTCACATTCGTTGATTTTAAATCCATTTGATATCATAGCATTGTCAAATTTCTCATGCCATTGTTTTGGTGCTTGCTTTAAACCATATAAAGACTTCACCAATTTATAGACTTTCTTTCATTGTCCTGAAGCAGAAAAACTCTCAGGTTGTTCCATGTAAATCTCTTCATCTAGATATCCATTTAAGAAAGTTGTTTTCACATCCATTTGATGTACTTCAAGATGTCGCAGAGCTACAATTGCAAGTATCATCCTAGTGGAGGTTATTCTTGTCACATGAGAATATGTATCAAAGTAGTCTAGGCATTCTTGTTGATTGTAACCTTAAATTACAAGTCTGGCCTTATACTTATCAATTGATCCATCTGCTTTCATCTTTCTCTTGAAAATCCATTTGGATCCTAGCGTTTTACATCTCGGAGGAAGATCCATTAATTCCCAAGTATGATTTTGAAGGATAGAATCAATTTCGCTCTTAATAGCCTATTTCCACAAAAGTCCTTCTGAAGAGCTTACCACTTCTTTGAAAGTTCGAGGTTCACCTTTTAGCAAATAGGTTATAAATCTGGACCAAAAGACTTCTTCGTCCTTGCTTTTTTGCTACATCTAGGTTCATCCTCAACTTCATTTTCTTGGTTCTCACAACTATCAGCATGTGTTCGTTTTGACGAACTTGCTTCATCATTGGATTTTCATGGAAATACATGTTCAAAGAACGTTGCATTTCTAAATTCCGTTATCGTGTTTTTATGTATATCTGGTATGTCAGATTTATAGACCAAGAATCGATGAGCACTACTATTTTGTGCATATCCAATCAAAATGCAATCAACAGTTTTCGAACCTATTTTCACCTTCTTAGGTATAAGTATGGCCACTTTGGCAAGACACCCCCACATTCGTAAGAACTTATAGGAAGGCTTTCTTCCTTTTCATAACTCATATGAGGTCTTGTCTTCTTTCTTTCAGGGTACCTTATTTAAAAGGTAATTGCTAGACAATATAGCTTCACACCACGTGTTCTATAGCAATCCAGAACTTATCAACATTGCTTTCATCATTTCTTTCAAGGAAAGATTTTTCCGTTCAGCAACTCTGTTTTGCTAAGGGAAATACTGTGCATTGGTTTGATGTATGATTCCATGTTGAGCACATAATTCACCAAACGGTGCTTCTTTGAAAGTATACGCTATACAGCGAATCTAATAACCCGTTCAATATGTAGTATCGGCACGGAAATTCCGAACGGTTCCATGTATCAATAGCATTCATATCTGAACATTTCTCTCTTAATCACTATTGAGTTTAAGAGCATTTTTAGTCAAGAACCTAACTAGATTCAACGTGGTTAATTAGAACAGTATCTTTTGCTTCCACCACTCAAGGTTCGGATGACTCACATACTAGCTCATCACTAGATCTCCCATGTTTCTCACGAATGAGTTGATGCCCGGAGTCGATGTTGCCACACCTAGCCCCAAAATAAGCACATCTCCCACAAGCATTGAATTAACAACTGAAGTGTCTAGTCCGATAGTTGGATTAGCACTAGGAGTTTCAAGTAGAACACGTGTGTTCACGTTTGATTTATCCGCCATAATATCAAGAAGAAATCAACTGAATTAATTTGAAATTAATTCTCATTAAAATAGGCAATATTAAAGTCAAATCAGTGTTTTTTTTTTTTTTTTTTTTTTTTTTTTAATTCGAAATTTAACATTTCTATTAATCCGAAATTAATAGGAACAAATCATCATTAAATTGATAATTACAATTTTGAAGTTCAAAATTAATTTTGACATTAATCACCATTTTACACATCCAACTCGTTACTAGAGCTGGCCTTAGAAGCCTTATAAATTTAAGAATCTCGCAATATTCAAGATTTAACATCTTTTGTTGCTATCTCTTGAAATTCAAACCATTTAATTTCTCTTGTTTCTCCATATGGTTCATAAGAACCGAAATTAGAGACAAACGAATTCACCGTTATGGTATTCATTTGACCCACAATTGGGTTTACCATCAAGTTGATCAACCGACCTACAACCGGGATGATCACCGGATTGGAGTCTCTTAAGCCATACTCTGGTTCACACTTGATTTGGCAGTTATCTATCACAAACCAAATCAAGTACTAATATATATCTCAAAGATATATATAACGATATATCAAACACTGATATATCAGAATAGTATGTTAATATATTCCATTTATAATATATAAACAAACCAATATAAATTCAACTTTTGAAATATAAATAACTAGTACGTATAATGCTATTTATATAACTATAACTAATATATCAAACAAAGATATATTACACCCAATATAATATTGTTTATCAAGCTGGTAACAAATAATACCATACAATAAACACTGGTAGAACAAAACCGGTATGTCCACTTATATCAAATACTGATAAAGCAAAACCAGTGTTGTACAATACCACTTATATCCACCGTATACACCGATATATCTAACAATAACATCAACCGGTATATACCAATATATCAGGTATTCATACATAATAATTAAGCACTGTTTAGCACTTCAAATATAATATGTATATTTATAAACAAAACAAGTGCTGGTACCAATTTACCAAAGTAAATTCGATTGGCATAACATCATACTGATGTCAACAATGATTCAATATTGTATCGAAGATTTTATTATGAATCTTTTTGTATGAGATTTTAAGGCTCATACACAATCATATAAACTGACGAACAGAAATTAAAACACTAATATCAACACTGATATTAAATGTTTATAAAATACCAACACTGTACTTTTTGTCTATTGATATTTTATATGAGCACTCATGCTACGATATATCAAGTATGATATATTTGTTATGACAATGATAACAGCACTGATATCTTTGATATCAAACCAGTGAAACTGGATTTCAGATTTCACAAAGTAAAACCATAATCAGTGTCTGATATCAAACCCGATTATCCAATCGAAATCACGATTGATTTCCAAACCAGTGCCTAAAAATAGACCCGAAATCAGTGTCTGAAGACGGACCTAATTTCTGGAGTCGTTAAACTGAATTTAAATCGTGATGTTTTACAAAGCAATGTATAAATCAGGTTTATCACAATCTGAATCTCGGTCCAGAAACCAGAAGGTTTAAAGAAATCGATTAGAAAAAAAGAATTATGAAAACTCGTCTTAAGATTGTTGTTTAGTTATCCGAAAACACAATCTGGTATTGAACCTGTATAAATAGAAAGTGAATAACCACAAAACAAACACGTTAGAGATTCAAACCAAATAAACTGAGGGCCGTGTTTCACACGGTGACCTTAAGACGATTTTGTCGTATATTACACCGTATATGTATAGCGATCATCTCCCATTATACAACAGTTCAACAGTGGAAGTGCGAAGCACAACCATTCTCAGCGAAATCAAACCGAGATCAAACTTACCAAGAAAAACAGGGAAGAGAAGGAAGTATTTGGCTGCTGGATCAAGTGTATTCTCAGATGTGTGATATAAAAGGAATACTAGGGTATTTATAGGCAAAACTGAAGCACTTAAATTCGGAATTTCTTGGTTAATAATATCTTGGTGAAGACGATATCTTGGCGAGCACGATTTCGATTTAATAAGGAAAATAATTTAATTAAATAATAATCAAAAACCCGATTCTGTATTCTTGGTGATCAAGCAAGAAATCAGAATCTAAACAAGTAAAGTTTTCATGAGGTTTATGAGGATGATCTCCAATTTTTCCCAAGGTTTGAGAAGCCATGGAAGGTTGCCAATAATGGGAATGGTAGGGGGACTTGGAGGGAGTTTTTGGTGACAAGGCTGAAAAGAGTAGGTATGGATATTGAGATTAGGACGATGAACCAGGTTTCCATAATCGATTTCGATGCTAAGAAATTTCAAATGAAAAAAGTTGATGATTATCTAACAACTTTTGTGTGGTGAAGATCAAATTTCTATCATGAAGATTTTAGAGATTATAGATGTATAAGTGGACAACAAATCATATCCATCCACGGTGGTGGTGGACTCAGAAATTTTAACTAGGTAGGACACTTGAATATATAAAAAAAATTACGGAAAAATTAAAATCATAGCAAAATGAGTTTTTTTAAAAACAAAAATGAGTTTTTTTTTTTAATTTTTTATTTAGATAAAATAAAACAAATAGAACACTTATTCAGATGAATTAAATAATTTTCCATTAAAAAAGAAATAAAAAACAAGAAAAAATGTTTAATATATATATTAACAAGAAAAACAACATAAATAATGAAAAAAAAAATTAAAAGAATAAATTACAATCTAATTTTATAATAAGATTTATTTTTTTTTTTTTACATTTATAATGAATTCAATTTAAATATATACAAAAATAATTTATTAATAAATATCACTAGACATGTTTTAAATTTTTTATTCTTCAAATTATTAGTAAATTATTGATTTATTGATTCTAAATAAATTAAAACTATAAAATAAAGAAAAATACTAATGATAAAAGAAAATGAATTGTAATAATAGATTTACTAATTTAATTCAATAAAGTAAAATTTAAGATTTTACGGTTTATTGATTGGACGTTTTAGGTATATCAAACTAAAACTATTAGAAATAAAAAAAAATAAAAAAACAATAATAGATAATTTAATATAAAATAAAAAATGAATTGTTTTGTTTTAGAAGAAATCAAAATTTGAGAAAGAAATCGGAAAAGTTGGTAAAATAAATAAGACCTAAAAAATTACAAGATAAAATTGAGATGGTATTAGAACAAGTTACTTCAAGTGTAGAGAGAAGATTAACTACCAACTGTGCTAAAGAAGATGTACTGTCAATTTTGTTAATGAATATGTATATATAAAGTATTTACAAAATCAATTATTTTTTTTAAAAAAAATTGAGGTAGGACACGAGTCCTACCTAGTCTCCATATGGGTCCACCCTGATTAGTCACCCAAAAAGTTTTCAAGGCTTTGTGGAGGACTTGGAAATTGTTTGTTGCCTTTTAACACACAATATCCCATATCACATGGTTGATTTGCGAATCATCAAGATTGGGACTAGAGATGCACGTTTGGAGAAGGAGGATGGATATAGGTCCCCCCATCTCCATTCCCATCCCCGCTTCACATACCCTTCCCCCCCATTTCCCCATTTGGGGAAAATGGGGATAGGGATGGTGATGGGGATGGGGATGGGGAATTTTGGGAGGACCTATATCCATCCCCATCTTCAATTCCCCATTTTTTTTGTTTTTTCCGTTTTTTACCATTTTCCCGTTTTTCCCGTTTCCCCCGTTCCCCCGTTTCCCCATTTGACTAAAATTTACAAATTAAATTAAAAAAAAACAAACATTCCATTACAAATGCAAAATAAAATTCATTAGTGCATTTTATATAAAATGTGTATATATACTTAGGGAGTTAGGGTTTTCAAAGAATAAACAAAAAAATTAAAAATATATATTATAATTATATTTATATATATTTAGGGGAAATGGGGAAATAGGGATGGGGGACTCCCCCCCCCCCCCATTTCAACATAATTGTGGGGAAAATGGGGATGGGGAGGGGTCCCCCCATCCCCATCCCCATTTCAATTTGGGGATGATTTTCATTCCCATCCCCCCCTCCTCCCCATTTCCCCATTTTCCCCGAAAAAAAAATCCCCAAATGAGGATGGGAACGCGGGGAACTGGAGCCCCGAGGAAAAATATATATCTCTAATTGGGACCCAATCAGCATAAAAAAGGATGACTTCTAAATTCTACCCGAGTGATGAAAATTTCAGTAGAATATTTGGTCATTGGAGCTTTGTTTCTATTTTATTATTGTGAGAAGAGACACTCTAGTTTCATTAATAGGAGTTTTTAATTGTGAGGATATTTTAGACTAATCGGCACATATGCCTCCTGAACACTTTAAAAAGTTGCATTTTGTCCCCTATATATATATATATATTTTTTTTACATTAAACCCCTTAAACTCTTGTAAATTTGTAAAAACTAACGGATTGGCAACGGAAGCCACATTCCGTCTGTTTTCAAGTCACGTGTGTTTGACGTGCTTCTCATCGTAGAATTTTTTGAAGAATTCAGGGGTATCAATATCAATTAACCTAAAATTTATTATATTAACAAAAAGGGAAGTCGTATTATAATTAAAATTAAATATTAAATATTATAATAAAAAATATATATTAAATTAAATATTAATTATTATTATCAAAAAATTAAATAATATTAAAATAATTAATAAAATATACGAAAACATTTTACAAAACTAAAATAAAAAAATAAAAAAATAATATTGAATAATAAAAAAAATCTTATCTCTTAAAAAATCTTATCACCTAAATTTCATCTCCAATCATAACCACCCAATCACCTTCTTATTCTTATTCACCTAAACAAATTAAAAATTAAAATTAAAATTAAAATTAAAAAACTCTCTTCTCACAAACCCTAAACCATCATCATCCCCAACATAAAAAATCTCTCTCCTCACACACCCTAAATTAGACCTGGCAAGGTTCCAGTTCCAACCGTTGATCCGGACTGGAACCGGAACAGGAAAAATCGAAACCGAAACCGAAACCGAAACCGAAACCGAAATCGGAACCGGTTTTTCGGTTCCGGTTCTAGTTCTAAGGTTTGACAAACCGGCCAGTTCGAACCGTCCTGGAACCGGCAGTTCCGATTCGGTTCAAACCGGCCGATTCTTCTGTTTTTAAAAAAAAAAAAAAAAAAATTTGCGTGACCGTTGAGGCCCAGACGTCAGCATGTCGTTAGGCCTCAATGGCCACCCCTTTAATTTTTATTTTTTTTTTCTTTTTGTTATCTATAAATACCCCCCTCCCCTTTCATTTTATCTCACACCAATTTCTTATTTTCCTCTCATTCTCTCAATTCTCTCTATTCTCAATTCTCTAAATCTCTAATTCTAAATTTCTAATTTGTCTTTCAAGTTTTATTGTCTCAACTCTCAAGTCTCCAACACTCTCCAACTCTCCAAGACTGCAAGTTTCCAAGGTTTTTATTATTTATTTAATTTTGCAATTTTTTTTATTTTCAATTAATTTTATTTCCAATATATTTTATTTGCAATTAATTTTATTTTCAAAATTCCAATATATTTTATTCCAAAAATTCCAATATATTTTATTTCCAATATATTTTATTTGCAATTAATTTTATTTCCAATTAATTTTATTTACAATTTATCTTATTTCTAATGTATTTAATTTCCGAATAACCAATTACTATTTAGTATTTACTAAATACTAAGTTTCCAATTTCATTTATTTGCAATTTATTTTATTTGCAATTTATTTTATTTCTAGTTATTACTTACTATAATAGTACTTACTACTAATCTACTATTATAGTATTATAATATTATAGATTTATAGTATTATTCTTCTAAGTTCTAAGTTTTCAATTATCTATTTCAGTATTTCTCTCCCAAATTTATTCCGTCCAATCCAATGGCAAGTGGTGGAAATGGAAGGGGTCACGACCGTGACGATCCTAGGCATTCGATTTCGATGAAAGGTAAGGGTCAAATGGTCGATAATCTCGGTCATAACGACACCACCTATCACGATTATCTGCAATGCCGGGCCTATACTGAAGACCTAGGCTTAAACATTCCTACTCCCCCTTTAACAATTTCAGAACCCGATCATAATGCCACCCTCCGGCCCTAATTTGACAAGCCAGTCAGAAAATATACTTGATATTGATACACCTCCGGATTATGATTTTGATCCACCGGAAGCAGATGAGGATGAACCAGATCCGAAGCAGAGCAAATCTGATCTATTCGTCAAACATATGAAGAAAGTTAGGCAAGAAGATGGAAGCTATATAGCAGTTTGCAATTATTGCAAAAAAGTATATAAGTGGTCCAAATCTGGAGGATATGACACTTATTGGAAGCATATTCAAACCAAACATCTACAAGTAGAGACCAGATCGAGGTCACAAACATAAATTCCCAGGTACGCTACTCCTAACGAACAATTATTTCATTATACTGATGAACAAAATAGGGAAGAATTAACTAGAATGGTAGCAATAGAATACTTATCATTCGATTTTGGTGAAAGGGTTGGTTTTATTAATTATTGTCGATGAACATTAAACCCTGTTGCATGCCGTGTTCCTAGATCCACTCTTTGTATATACACTTGAAAAGATTTATGTAAAAGAAAAAAAAAAGTTAGAAAGATTTTTTGAAAAATATAACGGTCGTGTTTCCATATGTGTCGACATATGGACTGACCATTGGTGATCACATTCATACTTGGGTGTCACTTGCTATTTTATGGATGATGCATGGAATATCCAAAAAAGAATACTTGTATTTAGAGTTTTTGATGATTCACACACTGCTCATAATATTTTTAGAATGCTTAAAATTATTTTTTCAGAGTATGAAATTGAGAACAAAATTTTTGCAATTGGTTTTGATAATGCTTCTAGCAATACTGCTGCTATTCCATCTTTAATTGATTTATGCAAACCATTTATTGGTGGTGCATTTTTTCATCAAAGATGTGCATGCCATATTTTAAATTTATGTGTTCAAAAAGAATTAGAAACTCTTGATTAGTTTATTCTACCTATTAAACAAACCTTTCAGTTTTTATGGAAACATTTTTCTATAATAAATGCATGGGTAAAATATTGTAAATAAAATGGTAGACGTGCCGTTAGATTTGCTCGTAATGTTCCAACATGTTGGAATTCTACTTATAAATTGCTTGCTCAAAGTTACAAGTATAGAGATTTATTAGTTTCTTTTATTCAATTTCATGTTATTGACATTCAACTTTATAAATCTCATTGGGATGCTTGTTACAATGTTTTCAATTTGTTAAAAGTTTTTCATACTGCTACAACAAATTTATCTGGTGTTTATATTCCTACAACTCATTTATTTATTATTGAAAGTCTAAATATTGTTGGTGCATTTGCTTCTTGTTAGTCCGACATAGAAATAGGGGAAGCCGTTAATGCTATGAAGGAAAAATGGTTACGTTATTATGATGAGTTGCCAGATATTTATTTGATTGCCATGATTTTTGATCCACGTTGTAAATTAAAACATTTTTGTTAGTATCTCAATGATTATTATGGCCTTCAAGATTTAAACATAGAATATAATGTTAATGTATGTTATGATAGAATTAAGAAATTATTGTATTCTTTATATGATGAATATCTTTTAGTTTATGGATCCTCACTCAACTTAGATGTTACACGAACACAAACTGCACAGCACATATCATCATCCTCCAGATTTTTGAATTTAGAGTATAGTCTATTATAAAAAAATAAAATAAAAAACCAAAAAACCTAAATCTTCTTCTTCATCAAACACTAACAAGTATTCTAAGCTTGAATCTTATCTAAATGATTCTTATGAGTTTATAGAAGATACGCCAGAGAAACAATTTGATATATCACAATATTGGAAAGAGTACGCAAAGTACTATCCAATCATGGCTATCATAGTCAAAAATATTTTTTCAACACCAGTTTCTACAGTGGCGGTGGAACAAGAGTTCAGTGCCGGGAGGGATATCTTGGATGAAAGACGTTCATGCTTGACTTCGAAAGCACTCCAGATACATGTTTGTATGGATGATTGGACAAAGGCTCAATATAGACAACAAGAAATCAAACATGAGATAACATACGATTTCTTCAAAGATGATGAACATGAAAGTGGAGCAAAAAGTACAACAGGCCCGAAATAGAAGATGTGGATCACGTATTCACGTCATCACAAGTCCATGTCATTAACAAACCTGCAATAAAAGGTAAAAGAACTACGTGACCTTTGATTCCTCTAAACCTCCCAAGAGGATACATAGGCAACTTAATTGTAGTGAAAATTAAGTGCAAGGCTAATAACTTTACTTTTTTTTTTTTAATTTAATTTTGTAATTTATCATTTATTTATTTTATGTTATTTTCGAATTTCGGGTGACCTAATTCCCAAATATCCAATGAAATGTAATTTGTAATTTGACATTTTGTTTATTTTATTCTAATTTCCTTTTATAATTTGTATTTTGTCATTTGTTTATTTTTGGGTGACCCCACATGGCCATAGGGCCACAGTGCCACACCCAAAGGTCCCAAACGCAATGCAATCACCTAACTTGTAAACTCCCTGTCCCAAGTCCCAACCCAATGAATTTTATTTTATTTCGTAATTTGTCATTTATATATTTTATTTTATTTTATTATTTAAAATTACATTATTACAAGTTTACAACTTAGAAGTCTTTTTTTTTTAAAAAAAAAAATTTTAAATAAAAAAATAAAAATAAATAAAAATAAAAAAACCGGTTCAGAACCGCCGGTTCGGGTTCCACCCAAACCGGGAACCAGAACCAGAACTGCCGGTTCGGAACCAGAACCGGAACCGTCGGTTCGGAACCAGAACCGGAACCGAACCGAACCGAACCGGAACCTTGCCACCTCTACCCTAAATTAGTAAATCATCATCATCATCCCACATAAAAAAACTCTCTTCTCACCCTCTGTTCTCACCACCACCACACCCTCCAGCTCCTCCGCCACCGCCTAGCCGAGTCCCCCAATGAATCCAGCTTTGCGTTGCCGTCGTCGCTGCACATCCGCCACTACCTCCAACGTCCCTCGCTGAGTCCCCGAATCTCCGCTCCATCTCCAGAAACTCCCCCCCCAAACGAAGCCGGCTTCACGTCGCCATCGTCGCCGTCGTCGCTGCTTTCTCTACTGCCTCAGTTGATTCAAATTTTTTGTGTTGTAAATTATTTAGCTATATCAAGATCGCTTTTGATGATGAATATATTTGTGAATTGTGTATGGAGATTACAGTGATTAGAATGAACTGGGTTGTTGAGCGATCTGAGTTGTTGAATCTGGAGATTACAGTGCATATGCTTCTTTTCATTTTAAATGAATTGGGTTGTTCTTAAGAGAATTTTAGTTGTTTTTATAATTTAATTTAATTAAATTTATTAATTTAAATGCACATTTTATTAATTTCTTTTTGTTAATATAATAAATTTTAGGTTAATTGACACTGATATCCTCTAAACTCTTTAAAAGTTTCTACTATGATACACACGTGAGGTGCACATGATTTAAAAACAGACGGAATATGGCTCCCATTGCCAATTCGATAGTTTTTACAAATTTACGAGAGTTTAGGGGGTTTAGTACCGATAAAAAAGTATAAAGGGCAAAGTGCTACCTTTTTAAGAGTTCATGGGACATTTGTACCAATTAGCCTATATTTTAAGTGCTAGACCCGAGGACACTTTTTGAAGTTTATTTGGATTATTATTGAATAATATTTTTATGGGAGTATTTTATTATTATGAATATGTAGTTTGGAAGTTGTTTTGTATATTTTTGATTGAATATCGTCCTAGTTTGTATGCATCGAATTTCGGGTGTTACATGTCAATCCGAATAAACACTTCTTCGGCAAGGATCTATCTTTTTCATTGATAGTGTCATCTATACATAAAGTGAGTACAAGAGAGCCAATTCCTTTGTTTGAGGGATTGATACAATAACTGAAGTTCGTATGACTTCAAATTAACAAAGAGATTGAAAAAAAAAAAAAGTTATGATACAGAAATCAGCTGCTAAAAGTTGGCATATGTGAGTCTGTGACTGCTGTAGATTTTCCATATATACAAGTGCAATATTCATACATAGTACGTTCACATACATTATCATAAAGCTGAGCTCCACATGCGTATACCCTCGAAGAATCAGATATGGGTACCCCATTGTAATGGCAATAACTTCCACATAACCGTTCGCCAACACAAAATCAGTATTTGATTGGACTGTGGTCTAATATTTACACTCTGACTTCAACTACATCACCATCTCTAAGCTCTGTATTGGGTAATACTAGTTGACCATTAACCAAAACCAACTTTCCCTCGAGTCCCGCTCTCCTAGCTGCATCTGCTGCTGTGCTGCCAGTCCTCAATCTCATTATGTCACCATTGGGCCAACACACAATCACCACCTCCCCAAGGGCAACAGAATTAGGAATGCTATAAGAGTTTTCACTAAGCTTTGATTGTCTGAGACTAGCATCAGAGCGAAGTTGCTCTTCCCACTGAAGCATTGTTCTTAATAGACGCACCTATCATTAACAAGTAAATGTTTATAATGTGTCCATTTCATTTGTATTGAACTGTTCACAAAGTTATCTCCCTAATGTGGGAATAAAGGGTTTCACTAAGGACCACAATGCAATCCTACATTGAAGTTGATACCAAAGAAACTCATCCTAAGGTTTCTTGAAATGTGGTAAGATAACTGGAGACAAACCTTGTTATTGATGCTAGCTTCCATGGAGGTTGAGGCAGCAGAGGCTAAGCTTGGCCTAGATGCAATAGAATCAACTGGTTTTCCCTCAAAAACTGCAGAAACAACAGCCCGATATTCAGAATCTTCTTGTTCTGTTAAATGAGTGATCTGGATGAAGGTTGGCAGCAGGCGATCAAACTGGTCTTGCTGCATAGGAAGAATTCATACATTTAATCTCATAGTAAGTCCAATGTATCATAATTATTTACAACAAGAAAACTTTTATCGATTATCATGACATAATCCAAATTCCATGTGCCCAAAGGTGTGCAGTTTCACTCCGAATACAGTAATTTCTCATATTCAATGAATACATGCGAAATTGTTCCTGTGTTTCTAAAGCTTTTAAATGCAAAAAGATCAGTTTCCAAAACGTTATAAATTGAACAATTCTATTAAGGGAGATTGAATAAAAGGAAGAAAATATTCTAAAAGCCTAAAAAATGGGTTCAACCAATTAAATAATAACCAAGCACACGTGTATGTCCAGCAAGATCAATGAGTTATTGATATACAGAATAACCATCACAAGCACAGATGCAAGCACATGATATTTGCAAGAACCACTATGCTTGAACCCCTACACCACCCAGCAGCATGCCTAGGAGGAGTCTCTTGCTATCTACTTAGGTGATGCAGTAACAGTGTTGAATCCAATAAAATATGACTAGGTGGATTTAGTTCTGAACTCACAAAAATACTAAAATCTTTCAAAATCATGGTCCTCTAAGTTGGTTCATTCCCACATCTCAAGAACCTTGAAGGAAATAGAATAATGCTGGGACGATTTTTTTTTTCATGGTAACACACTCTCTCTTTCTCACATATACACACACGCACAAACAACACTCAGAATCATTTCTGTTTATACAAAAATTGAAAGTTAATGGAAAATATTCTTGGGAAGATAACAGAGGGGAGAAAGAATGCCAAGAGCAATGCCAATAAACACCGTCTTTGTTGACCCAAAATAAAGTTGTAACAGTATGACCAGTATGATCAGTATATTTTAGATTTCATTTAATACCGATGAGAATATTCTTTCCACTTTGTTTCTATCTCCTCCCTCTCATCGATTCCATTTCAAATTTTTTAATATCACAAAATTTAGAAGTTCATGATAATATTTTCTCAGCAAGTACAAAATCAACTACCTTGTGGTACATGCCATCTCGACAAAGTGTATACTTCTCCAGGAAAGTACACCAATCACCATGTCCTGGTTCACACCACCACTCATCTGACACCTGAAAAGCCAAGTAGAGAACAGTAGAACAACGGAGGTGATTTAAAAAATAAATAATAAATAATCAAAGAAAAAACAACAACGACAACACAACCACCTCCCTACGTCTACCAAACTCATGATTATCAGTTCATATTGTTTCATTTGCTATATCTAAATTAGCTATAAGCAGTAGATACTTTTGTTTCTAATAACTATATTGAAGATAGGACAAACTGCGACTATGCTATTGAAAGGTAATGGAATACTTTTTAAGAAGATTTAGTAAGATTATGCAAAAGTTGCACTTGCACCACATATAAAACTATCTTTAGCAGAGTGTTTGATCAAGTGCAGGAGAATTACTGCATTTTGGTTTTCATTTTATGTCACCTCACTGAGGATTGACCCATCTATAGAATATCATTCACAAAGGTTCTGCATTTGAAACGTCATTAAAAAGAAATTATCAACCAAAGTTCAGCTCAAACCCAATATAATAATCCCCAACCCCTGACCATTAAAAATTTCTTAGGAGCCATCCTGTTTTTGATTCAACCAAGAAACTGCAATGAACAATAAAATAGCAATATACTTATATATGTTTAGGATCTTTAAACGGTTAAACCTATAATTCTCTTCCAGAGTTCACTGTTATCATTGGTTAGATCAAGTAATCAAGATTCAAAGTGAAGTAGTTCAACCTTCTTGTATAATCTTGCATAAGCTTCCCACCGCTTTATCTGGAAAGAAGATCTTCTGTCAGCTACCACTTCGGAAGCTGCCAGTCCAAAGCTCACAGCAACTAGCAATTCTTTGCCACCCTTATCTACTCTGAAAATGCAACATTTATGCAAAAGTTAGTGAATGAAACTTATAAGATAAACAGTAAAATACATTTGAGATGAAGCTTCAACATACCTGATTATAACAGCTGCAAGTAAGTGACTTCCTTTCACCCTAATGACAGGGTGCCCCACTTTCAGAGAACTATACTTATGAAACAAATCGTTGTCAAAGGAATTATGATCAGCCATATCATTGGAGAGATAGGTAGATGCTTCTATTTCTGATTCATCCATGTTGCTTATGGAACGCAAGTTGTTTCCAGTTTCTTTATATAGCCAATGTGCAGCAAGTCCATGTTCAGCATACTCATGCATTTTCTGGAAAAGAGAATGATTAGTACTATAAGTTAAATACAAATGCACTGACATGACTTTCACATCAAACAACATTGGAACCAAGTATGCTACCTGTGTTCTTATCTGAACTTCCAAAGGTGAGCCATCGGGACCTTGTACAGCTGTGTGCAGAGACTGCAATTAGTAATAGAAAGATTAAGTTTGACATGTGACTCTAAAATAAAAGTAAGGAAACACACTTGCATAAATCAAAATTCCAATTATATTAAGTCACAGAATCAAAACCTTATTTAAGTGGTAAGCAAAACACTATAAGTCTATAACAAGAGTTGACAATTTTTATAAACTATGGAGTCCTGCTGTTTTTTCCCCTATCATAGACGAGGTGGATGAATGTTTAATCAAGCAGTGAGCAACAACTTCATTGAACATGAGAGGCACAATCAACATGATGAAACTGGTTAAACTTGGACCATTAAGCAATTGAGCCAAGAAATAAGAGTGTTAACATGGTGCAAATCAATTCATTTACCATCGGATATATCTAAAGTCTAATCATCATAAGGCCAATGGTCAATGAAAAACTCCTAGAATATACCTATTGGTTTAATGGCCACTAACTGTATAGTTGATTATCCTTCAGTAATATTCCTTTGGTGATATATTTAATAGTGGCTTACTTTTACTAGCAGTCACCCCACATCATGTGTGAATTTGTGATTCTAATGAAGTGTTGCATCAAGATTTATTACAGCTGGTACATATAATGACTACCTAGGAACTTCTAAAGTTCTAATCACATTTAGAATGTTATGAAAATTTATGTATGCTATATGTTGTTTTTATGAATGCAGTACAGAATGTTTATAAGCAAGAAAGGAAATCAGAATATACATAATATTTCAGCAGCAACAGGGTGACTTCATAATGTAAAATCTCTGAAATATAACCTGATAGCCACTGGGCTTTGGATTAACAATGTAATCATCAAATTCACCGTCAATGGGGTTCCAGAGCCTGCAGAAAAGAAAAGCATACCCATTATATCATCAGAATCAATATAGTGATAGTACAAATGGAAAAATCGTGCTACTTCAAACTAGTTAGATGAGTTAATTGAGATGTATGCTCAATGATTATATCCTTATTGTTAACAATGCAGAGCTTGGTAACCTTGTTTAGTTTTATAGTCTAAGTTAGCTATTGTAGTTATAATGAATTATGACATGTTTATTGATATTCTGAAAATCATTACGGGTGTCACGTTTATCGAAAGAATCTCTCAAGTTTTCGTACTCATATTCATCCCAAATAGGTTCGAGTTGGTAAAATGAGTCAATATCAGTGATGGGTGGCAAAACTAATTTATTTCTCTCACACACGGCCGGACGTTGCTTATGTTTTTAGTGTAGTAAATCAATTCATGTACTCTTAAATCGAATCCTAAGATACCTAAAGGCTACTCCTAGTAAAGAAATATAATTTTCACATGACCACCTAGGCGTTGAAGCCGATAAGGATTTAGACTGGGCTGTGGTGTATCGAAGATCTACTTGGGTTATTTCACTTTTATTGGTAGAAATTTGGTTACATAGAGAAGTAAAAAAAACTAGTTGTTGCAAGATCTAGTGCAAAGACTGAATTTAGGGCTATGGCTCAAGGGATTTGTGAACTTCTATGGCCAAATTGTTGTTGAAAAATCTTAAGAGTGGGTATAAAGGACCCTATGAAATTACACTGATAATAAAACAGCAATTAGTATCTGTATAGCACATAATCCGGTTGGACGTGATAGAAACAAGCGTGTTAAGGTGGATAGACATTTCATGAAAGAAAAGATTGAGACGAACAAATTTTCACTTCCTATGTGTGGCAAAGAGTCAGCTAGCCAACATCTTCACCTAGGGGAGTTGCTGGTAAAATATTCTCTTCAACGGTAAGCAAACTAGGAATGGAAGACATTTTTGTACCAGCTTGAGGAAAAGCCTAGAGAATTGACGGTTAAATATTTGATTTATTTTCCTTTTATTGTTATTTCCATTTGTTAAACATGTTTTTATTTTTAGGTAGATTTTTCCTTCTCCAGGATTTGATTTTTAGGAGTTTATTTCTTTCCAATTATGCTTATTTCCTTTTTCTAGGATTTTAAGTAATAATCTATAAAGATAAGAGTCATAAATCTCTTTTCAATGATGAAATGAATTAAACCTCTCCAAACTTCCTTTCTGTTATGATTCTATGAATAATATTATGACAGAACTACTAAAGGCAGATGCAGGAAAAAAGTCTACAAAATAGAGGATTTCTCATAACACGAGAATTTACCTATGTAAAATGTCAAGAAGACTGTAGCAACACTGAATCGCAGGTCCATGTAGAGTTCCATTATTGTCTCCAACAACAACCCTCAATGCACGGGAATCATACACTTTATTAATACCAACATCTTTTCGTCTCATCTACATGAAGCAAGGTAAAAGCACATATATTCAGCAAAAACAAGTCTGGCTCTATATAAGGGCTTCTCAAACATAATTCAAATCGTGAAGATAAGTTTAGCCTACATTAATTGAATAGGTAAAGCAGATTGGAGACAAGAGAGCAGAGTTCAACTTCATCCAACAAGATTTAATTAGTTCAGCCAAATTGCTTGGCAACTCTTGCTTTCTTTTAATTTGATTTTACACAATAGGTAATAATACATGTTTTTTTTTTTAGTTAACAAAATAAAAGGCGACGAAAGAAGAAATATAACAAACGGCTAAGGTATATGTGCTAGAGAAAATTTTTGGGATGAGTTTTGTTAATAACCATTCCACCTACACTAAATGCAAGACCAACAAGCTTGCAACGTGGCTCAACCCCAAACATAAATGCAGGTTCAAATAGGTAACAAATTCGTTAAAAAAAAAAAAAAAATCACATGGGGGATTCAAATCCAAACACTTATCATAAAATTAGCTTTGATACCACCGGCAACGGCTACACTCAAAAGCTTAAGCTTGCAAAAGAGATCTAATAATAGTATTACTATTAAGCTTTACAAGTTTTATAAATTACAATTTCCGGCATTGACCGTCTTAAAAGACTGTCACACGGTATATGTATAAGTGGTTAATTAGAATATATGTCACATATCCAGCCAATGAGCAAAGTCCCCACAAATCCAAGCTTCACAGATAGAAATTAAAACATCATGTCATTGCACCTTTGGAAATGTAATAGAGATTAAGCTTAAGTGTTTGCATATAATAGATATTCTAGATAAAGCCAATAAAAGGCTACTGAATTCTAGCACAATTGTATGCTTTTTCCATAGAATGAGCATTGATACTGAAGCCATTCTGTCTAATCTTGCAATAAAAGGAAAACTTATCAAATGGGCTTTTGAACTATGCTAAATCGAAGAGTTTTGAATATATCGATAGTGATTGAAATTGATTCTTACACTGAAAAAAAATTTTGCATCTTTTCATGATTTAAATTAAAAAGTAATAAAAAGCCAAAGCCTAAATATATACAAATTTTTATTTCTTTATCTAACCCAGAACTACATTAATACCTTGCTGAAGATACTGTATAAGCTTTTTAATCGACTAGATAAAGTAACTTCCATGCCGGGAATGTAACTGCAAGCATAAAACAGAGTAAGCATGACATAGAGAAAGAGAGAGAGTTAGTTGTTAGCCATGGCCAAACAAATATCATCATAACAGTTGCTCCACTTGACACATAAATCGTTGTATGTATACTATAGGGAAATTATCAAAACTCTCCCTGTAGTTTGTCTTATTCTCCAAAATCCCCACTCTAGTTTCATGTTTAGCCAAAATCCTTCATCTAGCTTACAAAAATCCACAAAATCCCCCCTGCCATTAACTCAGGTTAACTTAATAAGCAAAAAGACTAATTTACCCGTCAATATAGAATGAAAATGATTGTTTTGCCATTAATAAATTTATAAAATAATAATATAAGAAAAAAAATGAAAAAATATAACTAAAATCAAAAAAATATAATTAAAATAAAAAATGAAAAAAAAAAAAATCAATTTTCTCTCTCTCTAGCACTCTCACACACAAACAGCACCACCCAACCCACCACCACCACTCCCAAACATCAAAAATCCAACCCCAAACACCCAAAATTCGGCCCCCATGTGTAGAAGAGAGAGAGATGGGTAAAAGAGAGATGGGGGAGAAAAGAGAGAAGATGGAGATAAGAGAGCGAAAATGGGAAAAGAGAGAAATATATTTTTATTATTTTAATTTTAATCATTTTTAATTTTAGATTTTTAGTAAAATTTACATATTTACCCTTATATGGTTTCAAATCTTTAATGATTTACCAACAGAATGGCAGGGGGGATTTTGAATTTTCGTAAACTAGAGGGCAAAAATGAAACTAGTGGGGGGTTTTGGGGAATAAGGCAACTACAGAGAGGGATTTTGACTATTTCGCTATCATATATGTGTCCTCATTGTAATCTACAAGTATCATAGTCATAGATAATGGGAGAAGCTAAACATAATTTACAACCAACAGATTTAGTGAGAGAAACAACACTTACGAAGTTGATATTTGTAACTCCCGCTCAAGTGCCTCCTCGCAAACTACCAAGGATGCTAAAGCAATTCCAGCATCCTGCACTACCTTGGCTTTTTCTCCACTATCGGAACATTTTTCAAGATCATAAAGAAATTGTGTCCGTTTCCTACGATCTGATAAGATGTCAAAAGGCAAAACAGCTTCCAAAAGATCCTGTAAATAAAGTATTACCAGATCAAATTACTTAGAATGCAGCAATATTACCAAGTACCAACTACATTCAGAAATGTATTTTTGCCATAAAAAGCAAGCCTAGATGGATCTCTAAACCCGTTTTCGTGCACCAAATAAGTAGCATCTCAGTGGTAATCATCTTCAATGATCACATTTTGAACCAAGAACTTTGTTTCTCCAATTTTCTATGTGTTGAAAGAGAATGAAATTTTTTCGCTTCACCACAACTGCACTTCAATCAAAACCATAAAATCTAGGAAAAGTAAGATGCATAACAAAATTTAACAATTGCTATTAGATATTATCAGAATCAGCATCATCAATTGCATTTCAAGAACAAGTAACATTATAAGCATGATGTTATCCGATCTTTCAAGAGAGTATATGGAACCAACAGAATTTCTTGTACAATACTCCTACCTTCATGCTTGGCACGTCCTCTTCAAAAGCCATACAACTTTTATTATTAGGAGCAGAAACTCTTTCTATCATGCTGCCTTTTGCAGATATTCTTCTTGGAACCCCTACTTTATTGCTAGGACTCCACATGGACACTAGATCAGCCCGCATCTTCCGAAACATTTGAGGCTGCAGAGAGCGTATTAGAAGAGAATAACAGAATTAAGCAATCAACTAATTACACTGAAAAAAAGCATGAACTAAAAAATTTGAAGCTCCAACATCAATTGTACAACACTAAAGAGCCTTAAAGTAAACTCAATTTAGTCTTTACCCCAAAATTACAGGGCTTCATGCTCAAACCCTAATTCAATAAAATCATAAACATTTAAAAAAAGAAAAAAAAAAAAAAGGAAAATGAAAAAAAAAAAAAAAAAAAAATAGATGTCCATCTTATTGACGGACAGTGGAAATCCATTAAAAAAAAACAAAAAATAATAAAAAACAAAATTGAAAAAAATAAAAAATAAAAAATTGGATATCCATCGTCCATCTCATAGATGGACAGTAGAAATCCACTAAAAAAAAAAAAAAAAAACAATGGAGATGGATATTCAGATTGGATCTCTGCCATTAACAAGTAGAGGACACACATGCTTCCTCCAACTCAGCGGAAGAGGTGCACCTCCTCCACAAAAAACCAACAAGGGAGGCTCAGGCCTCCCCTGTTTTGGGAGCCACAAGGGGAGGCTTGAGTTTCCCGGCCACCACAAAAGGCCGAGGCTCCAACTTCCCACTGCCACAAACAAGGGGAGGCTCTAGCCCCCATCAGTTTTAAGCTTTAAACATCATTTGACTATTAAACCACCAGTTTCTGTCGCTCATGAATACTCAGACAGACACAAAAACAACCTTCTTTAAGGTAAAACATTCAGATAACCACCACAAAACAAATAGACCTCGATTTACAAGAAGAAAAAAAAAAACCTCTCCAATTAGCAGCCTAGGTAGATTCTCCAATTAGCATATTTTTTTAATAGAAAAATTGTGAAAGATCATTAATTACACTGATAGATTAGTAGACTTTTGACATAAATACTTCATTAAGAAAACAGCATCAAACTCAACAAGCAAAACACCTCAACACCTTACACACATTAAACAACATCATGAAAAGAAGATTCAGAAGATTTGTAATATAGTATGCTTCTTGTTTAACAACTGAACAAAATTGCTACGCATTTCTTATAAACGTTCAAAAAATAATTCTAAAGATTACACATTACATTTTCTCAAATAAACTTATTAAATCACTTAGATTCCTGCAAAAATGAAAATGTTCCCTAAACCCAAAAAGATACGAGCAAACCTGAAGTACAGCAAAACATAGATCTTCCAGTTCAGCTTTCAGAGCCCACAGACCCAATCTGGAAGCGAGTGAGCACCAAATAAGTAAAGTCTCCTGTGCTACAGCTTGAGCCTTTGTTGGTGGCAGAGCATAACTGTAAGCAAAGATTTATAAGTTTGATCCACATAATAATATCAGGAATGTATCACTCTGGTTGATAGAAAAAGTAGAGGTTCTAAATATACTGCTTAAGAGAGAAACACAAGGTAATCACCGTTTAACAGGCATAAATTAATAGTTTTTTTTTATTATTTTTTTTTAAGAGGCAATAATTAATAGTTTAAAGTGAAGAGTCGATACATGGTTCTCATGTTGTGAAGTCGGTCAGCAAGCTTGATGAGCACCACACGGGGATCATCAACCATTCCCAAGAGCATAACTCGTAAGTCATTTGCCTTAAAACATTCACAATTGAAGGGTGAAAATTAGAAAACGACTTTAGCTACGAGGACTCATTTGCTTATATTTTCAAAAGCAAAATCATCAATTTACAATTATATTACATAACTCGTAAGTCAATTTACAATTATATCACATGGGGATCATCAACCATTCCCAAGAGCATAACTCGTAAGTCATTTGCCTTAAAACATTCACAATTGAAGGGTGAGAATTAGAAAACGACTTTAGCTAAGAGGACTCATTTGCTTATATTTTCAAAAGCAAAATCATCAATTTACAATTATATTACATTATGCCACTGTATTTGACACAACTTAAATCCACCTATATCTTCATTTATGTCCTTGATGAAAGAAAATTACTTATGACTGGCATATTAGAGTAAAACAACTGGCACGGTGGGTTTAGCATGTTGCAGAACAACTTAAAGCACTATTGCATGTGTCGATCTCCCACCCGCCAAAAAAAACACAAAAGAAAACAACTCATGTAAAAGCAATGATACACAGATTGTAAAAAATATTACAATTCTCATAATTTGTACTAATATAACCCAGAGGCACTAGCATTTATGACTCAAATTTAGACGTTAAATCTAATTTCTATATTTAGGGTAAATATAATTGTTGAATTCCAAAATTAATTCCTAAATTTTAGGGATTAGCTTCTATTAGAATATAATCAATTAATTGAAAAGATTGTATAGTTGACTAATTGATTGCTTGATTATTACTTGATTAGATTGTATAGTTGACTAATTGATTGCTTGATTAGTGTGATTGATTACTTGATTTGTGTAGTTGACGATTAGCCTGTTTGTAGGGATTGTAGATTGATTTCCTAGATTGATTTCTTTCCTAATTGTATTTCCTCTATATAATCCCTCCTATGTGGAGAAGAATAAAATAAAGAAAAAAATAGAGTTTTCCTCTCTAAAATTCTTTATAGAGTTTTCCCCTCTATAATTCTTTATGGTATAAGAGCGGTAAAAGCGAAACCTTAGTCTCCTTTCCTCGATTCTGCAACCCTAATACCATCTCCTCTCTTATGCCAAAACACGGCCCAGCCACCGGAATGGCTACCGGAAAAACATACCTCTGAAGTCACAATTCCAAATAGCCTTGGAGCAGCAGACAATTCTCATCTCCCCATTACAGGTCATAAGCTGAATGGGCAAAACTTTCTCCAAGGGTCTCAATCCGTCATGATGTCCAACAGCAAGAAGAAGACATCGTTCGAAACTACACTTTTTAGCAAAGAGCAGATCGAGTTTCTTCAAAAGATGATCAACCAACAAACAACATCTTCCGTTTCGATCCTAGTCGAGAGCACCATAAGAACTGGATCCACTGTCGATAATTTTTCATCTTCCATCTTCCATTCCGTTGATCAAAATGGTAATTTTCCTATGGCTTTGAGCACCGAAATGAAGAGACACAGTCCTTGGATAGTAGACTCTGGCGCATCAAATCATATGACCAGTAATGCTACATTATTCAATAATTACAACCCAAGTTCTAGAAATTTGATGGTTCGAATTGCTAATGGATCATTGTCTAAAGTGGCATGAATAGGATCAGTTACTATTACCAATGACCTGACTTTAAAATCCGTGCTTTTGGTGCCTAATTTAACTTGTAATTTGCTGTCCATTAGCAAACCCACCAAAGACCTGAATTGCGTTACTAATTTTTTCTCAAATCGTTGTGAATTTCAGGACTTGGAATCAGGGAGGATGATTGGCAAAGCTAAGGAATGTGAGGGGCTCTATCTTCTTAACGATCCTAATAATCCTAAAGAACAAGTTCAAGCTACAAGTAGTGTGTCATCTCCAATTCCTCCAGCCTTGTCAAATAACAATAGCGCAATCATGTTGTGGCACTATAGGTTAGGTCATCCCAACATTATTCGATAATATCAAACCTGAGATTTTTCAATGTGAAGTGTGCCAATTATACAAACATATGAGAAGTAATTATCCAATCCAAAGGTACAAAACATCTCACCCATTTGCAATCATTCACAATGATATATGGGGACCCTCTAGAGTCAACAATATCTCAGGAGCTCGGAAGTTTATTTCATTCATTGATGACCATACTCGTATAACCTGGATATATTTGATGAAAGAAAAATCAGAGGCAGGTACTATCTTCAAAAATTTCAACAGCATGATCCAAACACAATTCCAGACAAAAATAAAGGTGTTTAGGACGGATAATATCAAAGATTACTTCAATTATTTACTTGGCGAATATTTGATGGATCAGGGAATAGTTCCTCAAAGTTCATGTGTCGACGCACTTCAACAAAACAGGAGGCATAAAGGCAAAACAGACACCTCCTCGAAGTGGTCAGAGCCATTCATTATGTTCACTACAAACGTTCTAAGCATTTTTAGGGAGAGTCAGTCCTCACAGCCACATATCTCATTAACCGGATGCCATATAGAGTTCTCAAATTCCAAACACCCTGCCAAGCCATTCTCTGCTCCTACCCAGATGCTCAAATCATCTCATCTCTACCATTAAAAGTATTTTGGTGTACAACATTTGTTCATATACATCAACATCATAGAAGCAAGCTTGATCCAAAGGCCATCAAATGTCTCTTTCTTGGTTACTCTCCTACTAAAAAAGGTTACAAGTGTTACTCGCCTATCACTAGGAAATTCTATGCTTTTATGGATGTCATCTTCTTTGAGAATCAATCATACTAACCATAAACTTCCATTCAGTGGGAGAACTCAGCCATACAAGAATGTAGTTTTTGGCTTGACACTCCAATTCTTCCATATGAAACTGAGTTAACCACCTCTATTCCACTTGAACCCGAGTCAACCATCCCTCCAGAAATCGAGCCAAACACTAACAGCTCCACTCCTGCTCGCACATAACCTTCAGTTGACAAAGAGCTTATTGTTTATTCAAGGAGGAAAAGGCCTCAAGAGGAGATAAAGGATTGCACACTTCTTGAGCAGAACCATGAATCCGATCCAAGTCCAAGTCCAGATATTCCAGGTAACACATCTCAAATTGATATTTCTGCTAATGATGATCTTGATATTCCTATTGCTTTAAGGAAAGGTGTGAGATCTTGTACACAACATCCAATCTCCAATTTTGTTTCCTATGATGGTCTATCATCAGAATATCGGGCATTTGCTACTAATCTATCTAACATAGAAATTCCACGAGGCATTCATGATGCTCTAGAAAATCAGAATGGAGGGCTGCCATACAAGAAGAGATGAATGCTCTAAAAAAGAATAGTACTTGGGAACTCTCAGATTTGCCAGAAGGGAAGTGACCAGTAGGATGCAAGTGGATTTTTACTGTCAAGTATAATCCAAATGGGAGTGTAAGTCGCTACAAAACAAGGCTTGTTGCTAAAGGATTCACACAGACCTACGGCATCGACTACTAAGAAAATTTTGCTCCTGTTGCCAAGCTAAGTATTGTACGGGTTTTGTTGTCCTTAGCAGCCAATCTAGGCTGGCCTCTTCATCAACTGGATGTGAAAAATGCCTTCTTCAATAGTGACTTGGAAGAGGAAGTGAACATGGAAATTCCACCGGGTTTTGAGGCAGAAAGCAATGTTAACAAGGTTTGTAAGCTTCGACAGTCTCTATATGGTCTCAAGCAATCTCCTAGAGCGTGGTTTGACAATTCACAAAGGCAATCAAGAAGCATGGGTACTCTTAGGGACAAGCCGATCATACCCTGTTCACAAAATTTTCTCCTACTAGGCAAGTTGCTATTCTCATTGTTTATGTTGACGATATTATTGTGACAGGTGATCACACTGAAGAAATGGGTTGTTTAAAGGAAGTTCTTGCAAAGGAATTTGAGATCAAAGATCTAGGATCATTGAAATATTTCCTAGGCATGGAGATCGCTCGTTCGAAGAAAGGTATTGTGGTCTCCTAATGCAAGTACATCTTGGACTTACTAAAGGAAACTAGGATGTTAGGATGTAAGCCTGCAGACAATCCAATGAAATCAAGTTATAAAATCAGTTTCAAAGAAGACAGTCCTCCGGTTGACACTGGGAGATATCAACGACTTGTAGGAAAGCTCATTTATCTCTCCCATACAAGGCCGGACATAGGCTTTCCTGTTAGTGTCGTAAGTCAATTTATGAACAAGCCTAATGAAGAACATCTTGAAGCAGTTTACCGGATTCTTAGATACTTGAAGATGAATCCTAGTAAATGAATATTCTTTCGAAAAGGAACAAGCAAAGAAGTTGAAATCTACTCAGATGCGAATTGGGCAGGATCTGTTACAGATCGAAGATCAACTACTGGCTATTGCACCTATGTATGGGGAAACTTGGTGACTTGGCGTAGCAAGAAACAGTTTGTTGTGACTAGGAGTAGTGCCGAGGCAGAGTATATGGATTTAGCTCAGAGTATATGTGAAGGATTATGGCTGAAAAGGTTACTTGATGAGCTAAGGATTTCAACAAGAGAAACAATGAAGGTGTTTTGTGACAATTTGGTTGCAATAAGTGTTGCTAAAAATCTTGTCCATCATGACAGAACTAAGCATGTAGAGATAGATCGTCATTTCATCAAAGAAAAGGCTGAAGTTGGAATACTGAGCTTGATTTACACACCTTCACACCTTCAAGTAGCAAATGTTCTAACCAAAGCTCTTCCAAGAATAAAGTTTGAAGAATTGACTTCCAAGCTGGGAATGATTGACATCTATTCCCCAGCTTGAGAGGAGGTGTTGAATTCCAAAATTAATTCCTAAAGTTTAGGGATTAGTTTCTGTTAGAATATAATCAATTAATTGAAAATATTGTATAGTTGACTAATTGATTGCTTGTTTATTACTTGATTGGATTGTATAGTTGACTAATTGATTGCTTGATTAGTGTGATTGATTACTTGATTAGTCTAGTTGACAATTAGCCTGATTGTAGGGATTGTAGATTGATTTCTTTCCTAATTGTATTTCCTCTATATAACCCCTCCTATGTGGAGAAGAATAAAATAAAGAAAAAATAGAGTTTTCCTCTCTAAAATTCTTTGTAGAGTTTTCCTCTCTATAATTCTTTAATAATAGTTATACTATCCAACATTCATGTCTCCCATACCTCTTCATGACTAAGAGTACCCTGGTGCACATTTATCCTCCGGTGTCTCCTAAGTAACTGCAAAAGTAAATTACAATTTCAGGAGCTGAGAGCACTAGAAAAATAAATAAATAAAGGGAAAACTTGTCTAACGAACAATCGAGGCATAGATCTCTAAAAATTGCAAGAACGTGAATGACACAAGAGACATCATTACAATACCGTAACAATGACCTTGATGTAGCAGGACAGCCAAATAAGCAGAAGTGATCAGAGTTTCTTACAATAAAGTTTCCACTTCAAGCATCATTATCTACTTCCTTCAATACCACTATTTGGATTGACAAAAAAAGGTTTCTGATACTTACATGAAATTCAAAAATAATGGCAAAGACATTATAGGTAACATGATTTTTTTTAAAGAGAACCCCGTAAATGAGGAAAAGCTAAATTAAATATAGTACATATAAGCTAAAAAAACTTTCCAAAACGAAGTAGAAAAATAAAATGATTAGAGAAACCATCAGCAATATCACAGGACACAGTGGCAGGTTAGATAAGTCAAAACAAAAACATTAGCTTCTAGGCTTTTCTGAGGTAAAAACCATATTAGTGTTAATGGTCTATTTTGAAATGGAAATGAATAGATTTTGGTGGTTGTTTGTCATATAAATCTTGTTAGATAACCGCTAGACTTAAAACCTTAAGCTGATATGTAAGGGACCAAACAACAGTATTTATGCACTTTAACAATCCAAACAAGTTTTCCGATTAATGATATTTATAGCTATGCTTTCTATTTCGTATCTAATATAAGAGCATTTCACACATTTCTTTTCCTTGTTACACTTGGAGGAATTAAAATGAATGGATATTATATTACCAATCAAGTGTTCTGATGTGCAGGATCCAAGTAAATGGTAAACATAGAGCATACTAGTAAGATTGATTCAAAGTCTATTAAACAACGACGAAAAACGAGAAGAACTTTAGAAGAACTAAAACAATTTGAATACGAAACTCATAAGATTACTTACATAAAACTTCTAGAAAATACAAAAACACCAGAGAACAAGCTTCAGGATACTAAGAACAGCATGCCTCTCAACTAAGCAATCTCACCATATATACATAGAGCGAACACACACAAAAAAATAAAAAATAAAAAAATAAAAAAATCATGACATACTTCTTTAAACATGAAGTGGTCTGCATGGTACATACAAAAATAATAATTGGAGTCATCCTTTCCCCCTCAAAAGAATCTATATTATTTAAATTGCAACCTGTTACTAGTGTAGGTGTGTCAGAAGTTAAAGTTAAAAAAATATTATTCACGTGTGTATCACATGGACCTCTTCATGTTTAAAGAAGTCTAAGAACTGAGATGGTGGTCCTCTTCAATGCTTGCTCTGCCAATACAAGGAGAGACAGCTCAGTTGTGAGGCACATTGTTTATGAATCTTAAAGCTAGTTCTCTCTAGTGTTTTTCTATTTTTTGAAGTTATGTAAGTAATCTTTCAAGTTTCTTATTCAACGTGTTTAAATTATTTTAAAGTTCTTCTCTTGTTTTGCCTTAGTTTCTAAAGAGAAGGGATGCCAAATATAATTTCACATTATTACTATTTTTTTTTTTTCTCTTTATATCTCTCTTTGATCAATAGATAGCAAAAGGTGACATGACTTGGGGTAAAATCACCTCAAAATCAATTACACAATCCTATTCCATTCTATTGATCAAACTAAACTCTGTATCTCACCATAAAAATGAAAATATGGATGATACTCTATTCCACCCTTGAGGATAGAAAGGGAATTGGAAAAAAGAATGGATAAGCTTACTGAAATAACCGGTTTATTTACCTGATTTATGTAACTTAATCTGGAAACACCAGCTACCAAATTTCCTACATCATCACCAAACTCTTCTTCTATACTGCACAAACTTTCCCGTGTATCATCAACAACATCATGGAGAATCCCAGCCACTACTGTGTCAACAGCCTGCACCAAACTTTGAGATCTTAGCAAGGAGCTAATGCTATAGAAACTTTGAGAAACACAGGTATTTTCCTGCAGACAATTCAACTAAATAGACATGGAGCGCCATATTTTCAGTTTTCTTATTTCTTTATTGCAACAAACAAGAATATGATAATCAGAAGAATCCAGTGTGTGCATCTAATATTTAAGATGTTTTCCATGATTAGAAGATGTTCCTTACACCAGCAGACCAGTAGATCGGCCAGCCAACTTTCCTGAAAAGAAGATAACTTTTAGGTCATGCTGCTGAAACAATGCACCCATTTGATGCACTTCAAATATTCTAGATAGATTAATACCGAATTATTACTTTTGACACTAATGAAGTTCACAACAGAAAATAATAATAATAATAACAAACTCTCAAAACCATTTTCATGCTTCTATATAGACCCTGACTTTCACAAACATGGACTTTTTTATTTTTCGGATACTTATCTCATATTATATATAAAACCACCAGCATTGTATAATGCATAAACTTATTATATTACATTACTTAAACAAATACATACTTGTTATACATATAATGTTCTATCATTGTTATTCAAAATTGTAGTAATGCCATAAATCTAGCTGACTTTGTAAAATTTTCAAATATTGTTAATTTAAAGCAAAACAACATCCCTAGGCAAATATCCATTCTAGAACAGGATCAGTTCAATAGGGTATACCTATATGCACTAGAATAGTAGGAGCATCAAGCATACAGACCTAGTACTTATGTCTTACACAATAACATATACAACCATATTCATAACTGCAATTATATGTATTAAGTAGTGTACAGCTAAAATGTTGTATATCTTTTAATATCTAACTGAAAACTTTTTTTTTATTTGAAGCATTACATAAATTCAGGATTTGGGGAGGGGGATGACTCGAACCCAAAACCTTGTAGTGTAGGTGTGAGGGGTATACCACTAGACCAACCTCATCTCGTTATATCTAACTGAAAACATAATCTATAAAGAGAGAATGCAAAGTGTAATATTTCAAACCAAAATATATATATATATATAGAGAGAGAGAGAGAGCAAAGAGAGAAAAACGAGAGACAATCAATATGCAAAAGTGCATTTCACAATATTAGATATATACAATAGGTGGGGTTTATATAGTTAAGTTAACTTTTGATTACACATAAATGACCTAGCATTAAGGGATTATACATGATTAGCTACAATTAAGGGATTATATACATGATTAGCCTAAAATCAGGGAATTATGGCTATGATAAAGGGTCAAAATAATCCCTAATAATCCCTAGAATCAAGACTACTAATTAATTAAATGATACTCTAACACTACCAAATAGGATTATGCATAATGGCTTCAAGGTAAGTCTTTTGCAGTACCCAATGATGGGTACTTTAGAAATTATGTTAAAAGAACTGGCAAAGAAAAAATGAGGAAGTTCAAATAAATAAGTCACCTTTTAAAAGATTGAATTCTTAAGAAGCTACAGCGATAAAGGCTAATGCTTAGTTGCTTAATGGTGCATTGCATAAAATGAAATTAGCATTAGAAAGGTGACAAAATTAAACTAGAATAGCTTGTAATAAGATTACACTTACTCGTTTTCCACTCGATGGAACCAGCATGGCTAAGATTCTTCCGGTGTGGATACAATGCATTAAATAAGGGTCTCCTGTTTTGCGAAACTGCCCATGGTGAGCCTTTTTGGCAAATGCAATAGCCTTTTGCACCTGCCTTCACAGATAAATTGTTTTAGTGGGCAGAGGATGACTAAATGAATTCAAGTCATATTGCCAATTAGTAGAGATGGTAAACCTTGGCATGATTAAATATATGATACCCAGTTACGTCGACTCCATCCACTATAAAGGAACCTGAAAGCGAAGTTATTTTACCCATGAGAATTCAGTTAGCTAAACAAACTGATGATAAGGTAATTCTAATATTTGGAAAATTTATTGATTCAAGATATCATCAGAAATTATTACCGGGTTGGTCGTCGAGTTTAGGCCACAAGAAATCAACCTTGGTAGAAAGGCAAGCCCCAGAAACAATAGCTACGGCGGAGACGGCGACGTGGGTGATAGCAGAAGTGACAGCGCCATGGACCTTGGCGGAGGTGGCGGCGGCGGCGATAACATTGGCATGGTCAAAAATGCAAGTGAATTTAGGGAAATTGGGGCGAATTTTGTGGAGGAATGGAGAGGTCTTGTGGGCTAACATTATGCTCACATTCCTCGCTTCACCTTAGGATTTGGATTGGAGGATCTCGCCCTTGCTTCTCTTATCAAACTCTGTGTGACTGTGTGGGCCACCTCGCAGTCTATGGTTGCCAATTTTTTTGTTATTAAAGTCATTTCATTTGGAGGGAACAAAACAAATTGACACTTCACTCTTTTTTTTCTTTTTTTTTTCTTTTTTTTTCATATACGATACCTACCCATCTATTTAGCTTTATTTATTTATTTATTTATTTATTTTTGGTATATGAATCAGTGGTGGCCACGGTTCAGTTTCGGTTTGAAACCGGCGGTTTCGGTTCCGTGGCCACCCAAAACCGAAACCGTAATCGAAAAACCGGTTTGGTACACGGTTTCTAACCGGTGGTTTTACGGTTTCGGTTTCGGTTTAAAAACCAACGGTTTTGGGTTCGGTTTCGGTTTTTCATAAAAAAAAATTTTAAAATGTCACGTGTCAGCTTCTGATTAGTCGATTTAAAAAATTTTTTTTATAAAAAAAAAACTGGCGGTTTAACCGCAGTTAAAACCGCCGGTTTTTGGCGGTTTTAGGAAGTACCCAAACCGAAAAACCGTAACCGGTTCAACCAGTTCCGACCGGTTTTGAAACCACCGGTTCCGGTTTCGGTTTCGGTTTTGGGGCTGTTTTTGGAAGTATGATTTCAGTTAAACCGCGGGCAAAACCGTCGGTTTAACCGAAATCATGACCACCTCTATATATGATATCTACCATCTATTTAGGTATTTTTTTTTTTAAAGTTTTTTTTATTATTAGTAGGATTCGAACAATTGATTTGAGAGTCATTTATCTAAATTCTAAACTCGTCCATCTACCAATAAAGCTACGCATATCGAGACTCACTTCACTTGTGTTATAACCGTTGATTAAAGGTGTACAATACAACCACATTCACACTTTGATTGAATCAAAGGAAATCTAATGGTTTTTTTAATTTTTTATTTCTTACTTGGTCTAAGACTAATCATTTACTTGCAACTGCTTACATAGTTACATGTTATACCTTCGATATGGTACTTTGACAATCTCACAAAGTTTGAACTGGTATCATTGTAGTGGTATATCCAAAACAAAAGTTAATATTTCTAAAAATTATTATCTTTTAATTTTTAATGTTTTTTATTTTTATTTTTAATCTTTGTAGATTATTGAACTGAAATATAATGACTAAGAACTAACATCAGGTAAAGTGCCATTAGATAACGGTTTACTTAATGTTAAAAGAGATCCTACAAGATAAAGGCTGACATTTGCCTGTCACTACTATAAGGTTGTGGGTTCAAGTCTATCCTCCTCTTTAGATCTGGAATTATTGTAATATATATATTTGACCGAGAATTATTGTAATATTTTATAAAAAATAATAAATATTAATTAAAATAAAAATATATTATAAATATTTAGATAAATGAGTTATAGTAAATACAAATATATAAAACAATGAAATTAATATATATATATATATATATATATATATGTGTGTCTAATTACAAAACAAACATGTTGGTAAACTTGAGATGCATATGCAAAAAGAACAATTGCTCTCGTTGAGAGTCGAACTCAAGACCTCCCGCTTACTAAACGGGTGCTCTAACCAACTGAGCTACGAGAGCTTCAATGACTTTCTCTGAGATACAATTTACTAGACGTATAAAATAACCATACAATCATCAATTAGAAAATTACAAAGCATCCTGTAGACTGTAGTTCCGATAATGCTCCGGGCTTGGGAGTTGGGAGTTGGGATTGTATTAAAAAAAAAAAAAAAAAAAATGAAACAAATAATACTTATTTTATTCCAATTTTTAAATTTTCTTAGTCTCAACTAAATCAACCGTTAAAAGTAAAGAATAAAACTCAGTTAAAACTCAGTTGGTTTTTAAAAGAAATCCTAAACTATAGGTTTTATGTATTAAAAATAAAATAAAATTAAGAAGCAAATAATACTTAGTTTATTCCATTTTTTAAGTTTTTCGAGCCTCAACTAAATCAACCGTTAAAAGTAAAGAACAAAACTCGGGTGGTTATTAAAAGAAATCCTAAACTAGAGGTTTATTTTTATTTTTTTAAAGATCACAATTCAAAGGTCACCGAAAAATCTTCCTTCGGCCTTTACAGGAGTTATATAGCCCGTAATTGTCTATCAATTTTACTCATTTTAATATTCATGTAGACCGTCTTAAGAATTATATTCCAACATTCATTCATTGCCAAAGGATCACATGAAGCTTAAAACATGCAACATGAAGTTTCAAATACCGCTACTCAACGTGGCTTGTGGGTAAAAATCGCTAATTGAGTCACCACACAGTAGGTTGTATATTAAAAAAATAATAATATTTAGGGCTTGTTTGACACACCGTATTATATTGTATTGGACTGCACTGGATTGTATTGTATTGGACTGTATTATTATTAATATAAACCTATGGTTGATGATATACTCTATTATATCGTATTAAATTATTCCTATATAACTTTATTGTATTTTATTATATGATAAAAATATAATATATTTTTTTTAAAAATTAATAATTAATTTTAAATATCCTTACTATGAATAAATCAGTAAATACTTTTATATAAAAAATCAATAAATATTTATTTTAATTGAAACAAAAAATTTAAATAAAATTTTCCTATGTATTTTGAAATTATATAAAAAAATATTAACAACATAACATATATTTTATCAATATTCCATATTCATTAAGGAAAAAAAAAATGTTTTTTCTAATACAATATAACCTAATACCACTAAATATAATATATTAGTTAATACGATATTCACTGTATTAGGTAATTAAAATATACTAAAATAATAAAATACAATACGGCCAAACAATCGTGGCCTTAAAATCATAGATTTCACATCCAACCACAAATATTCTAACTACCAATATGACAAGTATGACCATAGGACTATACTTCAACCCAAAAAGTTAAGAGTATACAGCATTTGTGAGCATTTTAAAAATCTGAAAAATATGATAAATTCATTGTTTCAAGTCTTTAAATTAAAATATGGCAATAATCATAACAAGTCATAATTTGGGATGGAGAATGAAAAATGTGAAAGAAAATATTGGAGAGATTATTGAAGAAAATACATATAATCAACCCAACTCAAGAGAGGATATGACAAGATGAGATTGGCCCGATGATAAAGTCTCTTACACCCACACCCACGAGGTTGTAGGTTCGAGTCTCTCTCCCCCCCCTCCCTCATAAAACCCTGAAGTATTGTAATATTTAAAATAAATAAATCTGATGCAAAACTGTGGATGAGACTATATAAACTCTCATATGCCAACACAAGAAAATCTGATGTCAACGATAACGAGAGAGTGAGTAAGAGAGAACTTATCATCATTTTTACCTTACATAATATGTAGGGGAACAAGGAGAAAACATATATCCCCATAGTCCAGTTGTTAAAACTTTGATGAACAGGTTACATCTCAATATACATGGGTAGGAAATCACATGTTAAGCACCCTATTAAGCTTTCATTAGCTACACAATACAGCGCAGAAGAATTTCATCATAGTCCAAGGCTTCCCAAACTGTAATGAACATCAAGGAGGTAAGATTTTCAACCTGGATTGCTAGAATGATGAGGTGCCCACTGAAGAATATCCAGCAGCTCTCATCTCCTTAATAGTTGAAGCCAACCAATCCAAACCTTCATAAAGTCCATCTCCCCTGAGTGCACAAGTCCCTTGGATATGCCATTTCCTGTTCTTCAGTTCAAACAGACCTAATCCCTCGCATACTTCCATTGGGGTCATTGCACCTTTCTGAACATAAATTTCCAATAATTACCACATTGCATAAATATATTCTTGCATTTATTAAATATTAACTTTTCGATGTAATTTAATATGTCTGCAAAAGTCCTATACATCTTGGAAAATATATAGTCAACTACCTCACAATGTTCTTGTAAATAGCAGAGAGCCAGAGATATTGAATAAAGTAGATCTTAAACAACTATCAAGAGTTTCTTGATTTTATTCTGACTATTGGAGTAAACAAAATAAAAGCAGATAAGATTATAGAAATATTGGACAAAAAAAAAGAGTTATTATCATTAAAATTCAACCTAATCGGTTACTTTGGAAACACGCCTGTACCCAAAGGGTGCCCCACAACAAACAAAATATTAGAGGAAGTGAAAACAGAGGACGCATCTTTACATCTTTATCTTTTTTTTTTTTCTCTTTTATCTCAATTGATTATCATGGGCAGCAATCCCTGTCTTCATTATGAGGCAAAATCTCAGTCTTATAAAAATTGCTGTTACCAATCTAATAAATCAATAACCATTGCAGATAACTCTTTCAATTCCTTGGATTGATAAACCAACGGCCTATATGTATGTTCTTTCTAGGAAATGATCCCAGCATTTAGGAGTAAGAATAAGAATGCTAAGTGCCTAAGTCAATTAAGTATATACATGAAAAAAAGGAGGTTAATTAGGGAACAGTTATATCCCGCTCTCCAATTTAATTTCCCTCTTATTTAAAGACTTTATATATATATATATATTTTAATTATAAAGAGTTCTTCCAGCTCTTCAGATAACTCTCTCTTCCACTCAACTCCAAGTTACTACGCAACAATTGTAGTCCCATGTTGCTTCTACTACTTTCACTTATTTGGTTGTTCCATACACTTCCCACTTAAGGACCAATCAGATCAGAGTTTTCATCTGTAAAATTTATCTCTGTATCAGACTTTTGAATTGAGTTTTGGTACTTAACTCAAACTAAGCTTACCTCTATTTCTTTCTATTTCTATATTAAGTTTTTGTACTTATTTGATTTAATCTTATTATGGAAAAAATTCTAAAATTTGATTTCATCTTATATTAAGCTTTTATTGATTTATATATGGGTTAAATTTGTATTTTGGAAATCATTAGACATTTTTAATTTCAGAAAAATCAGTTTAGAACCTTAAAAATTCAACACCGCCGGATGGACCAGTGTTTATAGTAATTTTAATTTCAGAATAAGTATTAAGTTCTGAATATCGGTATCGAAATGGGATACAGGTATTTGGGTTATTGTGTAAACTTTCTTGAATTTTGAAAAGATGACACTACAGAACATAAGCCTACCTTTGTCGTAATTGAAAGTTTATGTTATGTATTGTAATTGTTATTGAAAAGTTCATGATCTATGAGTGGATGAGTATATTTTATTATTTTAAGGGTCATGCTACTGTATAGGACCTGTTAATATCTATTAGATTTTAATCTACTAGTTCAAATAAATCAAGAATTTTACGAAGTAAAAAAGAAAATTTTGAAAAGTTCGTGGAATATTTATTAACTAATTACAATTTCTAAATAATAGTAAAACCATATTTTAAATATTAAGAATCTATGTGATTACTTCATTTGATTTCCTGCCAAACACATGATTCTGTTTACCAAGTTGACAGCTTACCCTTGCCAGTAACAAATTTTGCAGAATAACTCAAATAGTAGCTAAATCATTGGTATTTTACTATTTGTTGATGACTTGAAAGACTTCTTAAGTATTTCAACTTCATGTAATACTTTATGAATATTAGTATTGAAATTAAACAGTTGATTGAATTTATGGATATTTTTATGCATTAGATATGAGGTTAAATTAGGAGTACTTTATTTTGGTTTACTGACACCTCTTGAAGGAGCTATGGAATTGGGATTCTCTAATAGATTGATAAGTTGGTTGTGCTATAGAAAACTCAACTCAATTATGTGTCAACCTTCAGCAGTGTCCAGTACTGGTTCTACATCCATCATTATGAGTACCATCATCACTGCCTGAAAGCTACCTTCAACTCCACTTCCACTATGTCACTGTACCATGCCACTAATTTGGAAACCCACTACCAGATCCTACAAAACTCCACCACTAACTTCCCAGTTATCATTACAAGACCCAGCACTTGTGTGGGGGATTTGTGATTCAAGAAAGACTATCATGCTTTTTTGTCAAAGAAATGCCAATTACTGTATGTTTTTTTTTTTTTTTTTAATTAAGGCAGGCCTAGGCGGTGCCTGAGTTGGCAAGGCGCATGCCTCAAGGGCGCCTCGCCTTGCCTACTCAAGGCACCACCAGCTCAGCGCCTAACGTACCTTTGACAACTATGGGTATAATCCTAAATGAAAATGGCAGACAGATTTGTTAAACTTTTATGAGACATAGTTAGTGGTAGACACAGGTAAACATATTTAATCTCTTATAAACATACATATTCAATAACTTACAAAGCCAAAATAGGTAACTGCCAGTACCCAGTGGCCTAGCAAAAATTGAAAAAGAAACCGTGTTCATGTTTATTTCACGCTTATGCACAAGATCAGAAAATTTTAATAGTAACATACCATGTCCTGTTTATTGGCAAACACCAAAACGACACTGTTGAGCATAAATGGATCTTTGATGATGGCCTACAAGAAAATAAGTTGGTCAAATGAGAAACCATTACCCAAATTAGCATATTTAAATTCTATGCCTCTCCATTATACACAACCTGAAATTCTTGCTTCGCTCTACCAATTCTCTCTCGATCCAAGGAATCAACAACATAGATCTACATGGACAACACCAGTAGCAATACAAAAGGGTTTTGTAAGAAACACCACAACAAAATTAACAAACAACAGTAGAGTTACAATCCCTTCAACAAAGCTGAGAAAGATCAATTGATAAGTGGATTAAATTCAATATAAAATCATACACATAAAAGAGAACAAATATAAAGCAAGAATCATAATCCAGCAAAGATCAGCAGGAGAACTAATCATTACCAGTCCATCGGTATTATTAAAATAATGCCTCCAAAGTGGCCTTAATTTCTCTTGTCCACCAACATCCCAAACTGTGAACATCACATTCTTATACTGAACTTTCTCCACATTAAAACCTGCAGGAAGGGAGAAAAGGTCACACTTGAAATACCCATTTGTTGTTCCATAAAAGGCAAAATAAATTAAATGATAATTGTAGTCATTAGGAAAGTCGATCCTTAAAAGTAACCCAAATATAATACTAAATAATAAAAAGAGTCCAAAACAAAACTGCTTGGAACCAAAAAATTTGAACCCACTAGAATCCAATCACAAAACCTCATGCACCAAATTACTAAAATGATGATCATTCTTTTTAAGCATGCTTATAGGGATCACAGAAGTCACAGATGATTGTCCTACATGGTAAAAGAAGGCTACAGGAAAGGTGTTAAAATGGTTATCTTAAAACATAATCAATGATTGACCGAACAGCTGTTAGCAAACGTAGCATGAAATCAGAAACAAGAACTGTCTTATGTAGTAAGTAGTGACAATCCATTGTAGTTCTTGGAAGTGAAGACCCTCCCCCTTTTGGTTGGCTTAAATGCTAAACGCTTCAAGAAACAAATTTCTTGGCACACAAGTGTAAATAGCCAAAAAAAAAGAAGCCAGATATAAAAATAAGGATCTAGAATATTAGCCATAGCACATATAAGCCAATAATCTGACATTATTGCAATTAGGAACATGCTAAAGAATTCAGCACACACTTCATATCCACGAATCAAGTATTGTAAGCAAAGTTACCTACCGATTGTAGGGACAGTAGATAAAACTTCCCCAATGTGTAACTTGTACAGTATAGTCGTTTTCCCAGCTGCATCCAAACCTAGCATGACAACCTAAGCCACCTCCAATGAAAATTACAATTAAGAAAATCTAAGCCAAGGAGTCAAGGACTGCCAACGTATAAAGTACATTCATGTTCAATGATTAAACACTAACTAGTGAGCTAGACATCAAATATTTAGAATAGCGATGTAATAGCTTCTTCACTGTAAACAAACTAACAGTAGCGAATAGCCCAATAAGAAAGAGAGAAGAGCAAACTATGAATGCAATACAGCAACAAAGACAAGAGAAGCATGTTAAAGAAGATACAGAATTAGTAGACAAACATAGGCATCATCCACTAAAAGAAAATGGTGATTTGCCACCAATAGATCAAATTCACCATAAAGGAGAATAGCAATGAACAGGGATAAGTCTGAATGGTAAACTGTAGTACTTGGCAACAAACCAAGCTCTACTGAATCATCGATGCCCACAGATAAACATCCTTGGGGATGGCTTATTCTGAGATTTAAAATGCATGGAAATTTCCTGGCCTTTTTAATTTCGTTAGGAGACTAAGATAATGGACAACAATGTTCACAATAACATGAACATGTCTTCGATAAGAAACCAAGAAAATTTGTATAAAAAAAGTAGAGCCGAGATAAGTACATAGATGTGAACAAGCTCTCCACAACATCAAAAAAGAACAAAAACAAAAGAGACAACAGCTCCAAAAGATGCACAGAATAAGGAGTGTACAAAAAAAAAAAAAAAAAAAAAAAAAAAAACCCTCTTAAGACAATAAGCAAAGTAACCTCCAAAAAAGAACCAAAAAGCTCCAAAAAAAATGACTAATCTCATTACTGCTGCCTACCAATTGCTGAACACGAAAAACAGTGAAATGTCTATAAACTTCGCTGTCACAGAATCCCACAGAGACAACCAAAAACAAATTTTATACCTTAGAGTTCCCTCTCTACCTTCCTCAAAGATCTTTTGTTTCTCTCGATTCATATTATCCAAAAGGTGGCCATCCTACAACAATCCCAAAACAGTTTGGATTTCCATCCTATACGAAAGTTGAACATATTTTGATGCAACCCTCTTACATAAAGAAGGTGCTGCACAGCACAGATTTGAAATAGCTTATTCCGAAGCTTCCAAGCTATGTGGCAGTGCATGAAACAATAATATGAACATTAAAACCATTATATATGCATTTCATGGAGGAATAGAAAGCCTCATGAGATGACAGAATAAATCCTGTGTAATTTACAATTGCGATTGTGCTTTATTAAATGTTGGAATGCAACAAGGTAAACTTCTTAATCAGCCAACCCATTTGTCGAGTTGCAGTAATTAAGAGAGCAACAGTAACTTTTTTTGCCCATATATATCATTTATCTATCACTCAACCTTTCTCATTACAGTATTACACTACTTAACACAATCCCTGTTTTGTGCCTTCCTTCAAACATACTGATATACATTTATGATGAACCAGATGCAGAAGCCATAAAGTTTTTCCCTTGTTGCTCAAATCAGCCTACCTTTTTTCTCCATCTAAATGGATGGCGAATCAGTCAGTCCATGTAAAAAAGCTGTTCATTTGTTCCTCAGCTCACCAAACCTTGTTCCAATTGAACCCTCTTTCAGCAACAACTAACCCAAGCCTACAGCTCAAATAACTGTTTTCTACACCAGGATTCGCTATATTTGTGAATTAAAGAAATTTTTTAGAGTGAAGGCTCAAATGTAGGCAGTTCATGTAAGAACATTTAAGCAAATTTGACGAAATTAACCACACTTAAATTAAATAAAAATAAAAAAATAAAAAATAAATAATAAATAAATAAATAAATAACAACTTACGAGACAAGCATTTTATCTGAGTTCAATTAACTATAGTCTTAATGCATATAAAACCCTGATTAATTTCCACAACATAAACACACCAACTAATCACTGTCATTTACATGAGCAATAATGGTAAAATTTAATGTTTTGTTATTACATATATAAATGAATAATCTGGTATTAATGGTTTATAAATACGATATTGAAATTGACAGAATTGGAGATGGCCACACCCCTATTAATGAGGTCTCTCAAAAAAAAAAAAAATATATATATATATATATATATATCGAAATCGATAATCAATTATTCTCTGTAAAATTGCAAATTGCTAAGGAAAAAAACAGTAATAATCCATAAAAGAAGAAAACAGATTAACAACAAATAAGAAGAATGAAAAACAAAAACCCTAAGATAGAAAAGAAAAATAATATAGTTACCCGCATCTCGGAATTGCCGAAAAATGTATCGAAAAGCTTGCGAAAAGCTTGACCCATGCTTTGTTTTTATTATTATTATTTTTTTAATTTGTCTCTGTTGTCTCTTAGTTTTGACCAACTAATGAGCTCGTGTTTGAAAATCTTGTGATCGATTCAGCGAAAATTTTACAGAAATTAAACGAGAGAAATTTGTAGAGCTGCGACCTGAGAGAGAGAGAGAGCCAAGAGAAAGGTAGCGTTTTGATATATATATATATTTTTTTTCCAGTTGATGATGTTTCCTCGTTATTTCTTTTCTTCTTTTCTAATTAATGCATTATGAAATAACCAAATCGGCACAAACCAACTTTGGCCTTTTTGCAATTATTATTATTATTTTTAATTGCAAAATTTACCTTAAAATTTTGAGGTTTTTTTATTTTATTTAATTTTATTTGATTTTTTAATTTTTATTTTTAAACATAAATAGCCATTTTAAAAGTTGGTTAATGATTTTTAACCTTTAGTCCTTTAGGGTGTGTTTGGCACAGGGATGAGATATGACAGGGTGGGACGGGACGGGACGAGACGAGACAGGACAGGACAGTTGTTTCATATTGTGTTTGGAATGTATGGAACAAAACTGTTAACGATTATGCATTTGGTATAGTTGGGACAGGAATAGACAAAAAGTTCAAATGACCTGAGTGCCCCGAGTGCCCCTCATATATATATATAATATTATAATATATGTAATAATTTTTAATATATAATAATAAAATATAATATATATAATATTATAATATTAAACATATTTATATATTATATTATTATTATATATAATAATAAAATATAATATATATTATTATATCAATATATATGTGAGAACTTTAAAACTAGTCAAAAAATTAATGGGTTTATTGTTTTTGACCAAGATTACATTTTTATTGTTTTAGTTAGCAGATCCACTTTTTGGACAAGATTACCCTTCTTTATAAAGAAAAAATTTCTTTTTTTTTTTTTTTCTTTTTCTTCTTCTCTCATTTTCCATAGAATCTTTTTTTTTCTTTCTCTCTCTCTCCTTCTCTCTCACGTGTTCTTTTTCTTCTTATTTCTCTCACGCCTTCCTCTCTTCTCCTTTTCTCTCTCACGCCTTCCTCTCTTCTCCGTTTCTCTCTCACGCCTTCTCTCCTTCTTCCTCTTTTCTTTCTCTTTCACCTTTTTTTTTTCCAGATTTAAAAAAAAAAGTTTCAGATTTCGTTTATTTTCAAAGAAAATTTTCATATTTAAGGGTGGTTATTGTATTTATTAATGGTAGGAGTTGTGTTTGGGTTTGAATTTTGTTTAAAAAAAATAGATTTGGTTCTCTAGATTTTAGTTGTTTAATTTCAGATTTGATTTTTTTAAAACAAAATTTCCAGATTTCATTTTGTTTAAACACACCATACCACCAATTAAACACACCAGACAAAAACAATTAAACATATAAGGGCAAAATGAATTAAACACATTAGACCACTAATTAAAACAATTAAACACACCAAACCACCAATTAAACACACCAGACAAAAACAATTAAACACACTAGGGCAAAAACAATTAAACACACCAGGGCAAAACGAATTAAATACATCAGACCACCAATTAAATACATTAGGCCACCAATTAAACACACCAGACCACCAATTAAACACATCAGACCATCAATTAAACACACCAGAGTAAAACAATTTAAACACACCAGGCAAAACGAATTAAACACATCATGTCAAAAACAATTAAACAAACCAGGGTAAAAACAATTAAACACACCAACCCCTATGTTTAATTCGTTTTGTCTGGTGTGTTTAATTGTTTTTACCCTGGTGTGTTTAATTCGTTTAGTCTGATGTGTTTAATTCGTTTTACCCCGGTGTGTTTAATTCGTTTTACCTGGTGTGTTTAATTGTTTTTACCCTGATGTGTTTAATTCGTTTTACCCTGGTGTGTTTAATTCGTTTTGCCCGATGTGTTTAATTTATTTTGCCCCGGTGTGTTTAATTGTTTTTGCCCCTGGTGTGTTTAATGAGTTTTGTCTGGTATGTTTAATTGGTGATTTGATGTGTTTAATTGATGCCCTGGTGTGTTTAATTCGTTTTGCCTGGTGTGTTTAATTCGTTTACCCTAGTGTGTTTAATCCATTTTGCCTGGTGTGTTTAATTCATTTTCCCTGATTACAACTGATGTGTTTAATTGTTTTACACCTTGTGTGTTTAATTGGTCAGCCCTGGTGTGTTTAATTGGTCTGCCATGGTGTGTTTAATTGAACAAAATCTAGAAAAAAAAATTGAACAAATTCAACTAACACTCAAATCTAAACATTCACAACCACAACCACCCTTAAACCTGAAAAAATTTTAAACAAAACAAACCTGAATTTTTTGGAAATTTTTTTAAACAAAACAAATTTTAAAAATTTTAAAACAAACAATACTCAAATTTAACCACAACCACCCTTAAAACCATCAACTAACACTTAAATCCAAACCTTTTTAAAATCTGGAAATTTTTCAACAAAAAAAAAAAAAAACTTGAAATTTTAAAAAAAAAAATTTGGGTTTGGGTCGCCCGATCTGGACCAGATCGTGGTCAAATTGAAAAACCCATTGGAAATCTACCTATCGAAAATCTCGAAATTTTTCAACAAAAAAAAAAAAAACTGAAATTTTTCACAAAAAAAAAAAAAAAAAAAACCTAAATTTTATATAAAAAAAAAATCTGGGTTTGGTTCGCCCGATCTGGATCAGATCGTGGTCAAATCGGAAAACCCATTGGAAATCTATTTTCAAAAAAAAAAAACTGATTTTTTTTTAAAAAATTTGGAAAAAACGAGAGAGAGAAAGAGAAGAAGAACAAGGAGAGAAGGCGTGGCTGATAAAAGGAGAGAAAGAAGAAAAAGAACATGGCGTGAGAGAGAAAGAAGAAGAAGAAGAACGTGTGAGAGAGAGAAAGAAAAAAAAGATTCTGGTGAAAATGAGAGAGAGAAGGAGAGAGAAGAGATTAAGAAAAAAAATATGGATAATTATATCCTCACAGCCATATTGTTGACAAAAACAATAAACCCCTATAATTTTTGACTAAAAAACCCTATTTCCACACATATATTATTATTATTATTATTATTATTATTATTATTATTATATAGATAAAATATTGCACAAGTTTATGATTTTTTAAAGATTTAAGGGTAAAAAGGTCTTTTTAAGGGTTTTCTTATGCATGAGACAAGTTCGGCCTAAGGTCTTGGGTGGGACAGAATTTGAAGATTTTTGTCCCACCTTGTCCCGTTCTGTCTCATGCTAAAGTCGCGTCAAACGTGGGACAATAAGACACTATTCCACGTTGTTATGTCCCGTCCAGCGTACAAAACGCACCCTAATGTCTCAACTTTTCTTTTCTAACCATTTAACCAATACATCAACAAAAAATACCTCAATCACTAAGTTTTGTCTTTACAACAAACAGTCTGTTAAATTTAGTTTTTCATTACATATTTGCAACAAACACTAGTGTTTTCGAATACTAAGACAAATAAACGTGATTCTTTTATTCATTACGTTCTCTCCTTCCCCAGAATTTCATTAAATCATTCTTTTGTTTGCTCGTGTTTTCTTGGATACAGGTCTATAAACAAACAAAACTATCAAAAGTTTTGTAAAATTAAAGTTATGTATTGAAAATTATGTGTCTTAATCTACGCATTGTAAATTTGAATTGCATCCTACTTAAAAAAAAAAAAAATTGAATTGCTTCCATGTATCAAAATTTTACATACAAAAGGTATGATCTAAATGTAAGTTGTAATTATTTAAAACCAAGATATCAATATCAATGAATCTCTTATGAGAAAATATATGAAACTTCAAAGTCATGCATTTTAAATAGTCGGAAACTAGAATTGGTTTTAGAGTCTCAGTTGAAACTGATTCTAGTTTCCGACTATTTGCCCGTAATTGGTTTTCGTTTGATGAGGGTGAAATTGGTCTTGGTGTAGGCAACTGGCCTCGGGGAAAGCAAACCTTCCCTAGAAACGCCTTGTTGCCCACGTAGATGGGAAAGCTTGGCGTAAGCAAGCCTTTGCCAAAATGGGTTGGCTACCCATGAAGAAACCATGATTGGCGTAGATATGCATATGGCAAGCAAAGGCATCGACTTGCTTAGGAAATAAGCCTACGCATAGGAACCCTTGCACAAGCCTTACGTATATACATGTCTTCAATGCGCTTGAAGGCCTATACCAATGCACTTGGCATAGGCGTCTTTTCGCCGTGCTTCATTGGCTTCATCCTTTTTTATGCCACCTTGCGCACCAAATTTCTTTGAACAATTTATCACTCGTTTTTTAGCTGATTTTAGTGATTCAAAAAATGAGAGATTCGTATTTTAGAGTATAATCAATGCCTATCATTTTAAAAGCTCAAAGTTCAGGGCCTAGAGTGATTTTACTCTAGTTTCTAGAGGCCACTTCCCTTAATTAAGGTATTCTATGAAATATCACTTGTTTTGATTTATTTGATTGAATCCTTGATATTGTTCCTTTGATTTTTTATTGTAAATGAATTGAAAAACATTGATTGGTGGTTATGTTCTTGTTATAAACTAGATTATCATTTGATTTGGGCTTTATTATATCTAGTTTCCATAGGATGTGTTGATCTTACATTCTTTGTTGTTGTTGTTGTTGTTGTTGTTGTTGTTGTTGTTGTGTGTGTGTGTGTGTCATTGAACACATTAGATCATGTCTTGTAACGGTTAAAAATCTCAATAAGATCTTGATAAGATCTAGGTTGAATGTTTACAGCAAGCATTTACTGGTCAAAGGCTTGTAGGTAGAATAGTTGGTTATACATGCCAGTAGGAATGTATCATGGAGATTGATCATTTTAGGTTGTATTCTCTATTCAACTAGTGGATTGTGCTGTAGTAATCATGGATTCAGTCCGTGGATGTTTTCTTCGGAAGGAGGTTTTACCATGTAAATCCTTGTGTTCAATATCTCTAACTTAAACTCTTTAATTTTGTATATTGTTGTACTTAATTGGATATATTGAGAATTGTAGACAAGTTTTAAGTGTGAACTTAGTTGAACATCTTGTATTTTGAGACATTATGAGTTTTGAGTAATAAGAGAAATGACAAGCTTTAAAAGATCATTACATATATCATTTACTTGTTAGTTGTTTGATATACTTGTACTTATTGTTAAATTTGTTTGTATATGAAAATACCTACAAAATTATACCAAACAACTTGGGGGGGGGGGGGGTGTGGATAGGTAGATACTCCAATTTTAAAACTCTTTCGAGACTTTTGTCAAAATCTTGGTGAGCACACAAATTAACATTTAACATGATTGTTATGAGAAAACAATTAACACATGTATGCTCAATTCACCACCCTTAGTCTACAAAACATATACCAAGAAACAATGTATTTCATATACAAGTATATTCAATAAAATGTATATTCAATAAAATGTAAATTCCATAAGTAATACTTTGAATATTACAATGTAAGTATACTAAGTAGAACACTATAACTTGCTAGTGAATGAATTATATTAAAACTAAAACAAAGAATACTTGTACTTACAATTATGTCCAATATGTACAAGTACTAATCAAGATATGATTATATACAAATAAGTCAATATACAAAAGAATGATATTTACAACTTTGATCAAATGATGTGCTTGCATCCCACACTTTACATAATCTTGTTTACAAATACATCTTGAATTGAAGATTATGAAACAAGATTAAAACCATACACATATACAAATATAAAAGGTAGAGATAGGAAGAATTAACATGAGATTGTTTAACGTGGTAAAACCTCCAAAGAGGAAACATCCACGGGTTGAAACTACAATTATTAGGTACTATATATATTGGATGATAGATTAAAAATTTTTCAAAAGTGACCAGCTCATGATCTACTTCCTATTGGAGTATATTTCTACCCAACCTTATTGGTAGATTAGATATTCCTCAAAAGTATGGAAAAACTCTCTATTGGAGTCTATGTCTACTCAACACCGTTAATAGATTAGCAATTCCTCAAGAGTGAACACACATCTCATGCAGCACTATCTATTGGAGTATATGTCTAGTCAATATCCTAGGCCTACCAATGTCAAAACCAACTTTCTATCCAATGCACTCATGTCTTTAGAAAGCCTCTCATGCATAGCTATCCGAACCTTCCCGGTCCTAGCCATGACTTCTTGCTTGGTTATTCAGACCTCTTGTCCTAACCAAGACTTCCTTGCTTGACTATCCAGACCACTTGTCCAAGTTAAGACTTCATGCCTTTTACAAAGACTTCCTAAGTGTGATCAATGAATGCAAATGATGCAAACAAGCACTCAACATAGAACACATGATCAATACATTCTATGAAACTAGACTTAGTCATGTGAGAACACAAATCAAAATAGTATAGTTACAAAACATGAATTAAAACCTAGAACATGTGAAACACATAACACATGAAATTCCTACTTTTATTCATGAAGCTAACACTTGAATAAATCATATACATAAAGCACATATTCTAGATATTATAAACATACACAAACATGCTAGAATCACAAGATATGATGAATGAATATTCTAGCAAGTATTTAGAGCAAATATATACACAATAACCAATTAAATCCTAATTAGCTTTAAATATAAAATCAAATGTGCTAATCATAGATTTGTTCAACTAATGGATCCTTGCACATGATAAGGCTATCAATCATGAAATAAAGTCAATCAAAGTACAAATAGCCCTATATAATAAGCTAATCACAATAGAACTCACAAACATGTGAAGACCTAGATTTCTAAAAAACTAGTTCACATTCAAGTCTCTAATTAGACTAGTTTAGCTTATGATTTAATGATATCCTTCTCAATAGAATTCAACATGGTAACACATACATATATAAGAAGAAAACTCAAGGTAATTGAAGACTTAAAAGATCAGAACACAAAGCTTAGATCAATACCTATGGAATCCCGAGCAGTTTTGGTTTTGTGTGTAGAACCACCACAAAACTCGATCAAATGGCTACAAAGTCACTTAGAGAAGGTTGGAGACTTGATTATGAAGATTCTCCAACTTGAATCACTCAATTCAGAGTTGAAATATGAAAGCTATGATATTTGGAAGATGAGAAAGTTGGAAAGAAAATTTCAGCACTTGTCCTTTTCAAACTTTCTTCTTAGGGTCTGTTTAGTAGGGAGGAAAGAAAATAGGAAGGATGGAAAGATTTGGATGGATAGAAAACATGAGGGCAAGAAAGGAAAATGATTTTCCTTTGAGCTGTTTGGTAAATAGAAAGGAAAGAAAAGATCTTTTTATTAATTTTACTATTTTACCCTTACATTATATTTTATATATTAAAAAAAAATGGACAAAATTGTAATTTTAAGTTAAGCCAAAAAGCAAGCCTTCTTTCCCTCCCATTTCCTCCCACTTTTGGGAGGATTAAAATTGGTGGGTCCTACCCATAAATCTTTCCTTCCATTTTTCCCTTCGTTTCCTTTTTCGTTCCATACCAAACACATATTTCTCCATTTTCTTCTCCCTTTTCCCTCTCCCTCTTTTCTTTCTTCTCCCCTTTCCTCCCTACCAAACACACCCTTAGAATGAAATGGGAGGGAAAAGAAACATTTAAAAGAGAGGGAAAGGAAAGATTTCGGTGGCCAATGGAGGTATGCCACCTCTGCATCCCGTGAGAGGTGCGTGAGCCTCACGGGGGCAAAGGGGTTTCCTTCCCGTGAGGCTCACACACCTCTCACAAGATAGTGGCCAAATGGCCCTTCGCTATTCTTCGTCCCCCTCGCGCTCCTCTCGCGATCTTCAGCCATATTTCGGCATCCGAACTCTAAATTCGAATCTATCTTCAGATTACAAACTATAACTCCCTCATACACAAGGAAGACTACAAAAATTCGACAATACGTTGTGAATTCAACTCGATACATGACAACGAAGACAACGCATTGTAAGAGAACGTAAAGTAACGTAGCTTCTTAGTTTGAACTCAAAAACTAATAAATTAGTAACCGAAATGATTGAAACTCAATAAGGAATCATATGAGAATATATTCAAGTCCAAAACAATAAAACACAAACAAATAAACACAATATCACACAAGTATGCCATTTCCTAGAGATGCTCATAGAACATGCAATTTTACAATGTTTGTCAAATTAAGTCTAATGCATGTGCATACTTCAATAAGTGTATGAATTTGTTATACCAATTGAGCATAACAATGCAGGGACACATATGAATGCAATGTACGTGTGTGCCTAAACATCTTGCAAGAGGAATATGGTCTAAATATACCTTTAATGATTTCTCCTCATGAAGGCTTCACTTTGCTCGAATAGTTGTCCATCTTCTTTGAAGCTTGATAAAGTGTACAAATTAGACAACTTAACAATACAAAGGAATATTGTTTTGATATAGAATAATGCCAACATAACTCAAAATACTAATAGTATATGTGAACTCACATTTGTAGAATAGGCTAAGGGTGGTTTTAGTACCTAGGTTTATGTACTTTCATGTGCTTTTATATACTTGAGTTGTTGTATTAAGCAATCTAGAGGGACAAACATTTGAAAATCGAATGTTTGATTAAATTGAGCAAATGTAGGTCATAAACCTATTCATTCCCCTTCTAGGTTAGCTTATAAGCATTTAACCATGTAATTGGATTTTTCATGTACGTTTGTGTGGCAGAATTTGGTCACTTGGTGAAGCAAAAAGCAATCAATGGTGTCTCATAGCAGTGCAGAAGTAGAGTTCAGGGCAATGTCACATGGCTTATGTGAAGGAATTTGGTTGAAAAGACTGTTAGTGGATCTGAAAATACCATTTGAGAAGCCTATGAAAATGTATTATGATAACCAAGCTGCCATAAACATTGTCAAGAATCCAGTATGTACATCTAAAGGAAATAATTTTCCTATGATTGTGGATCACATTGATGGTGCAAATCATGGCAATGCGGCAACTAATACTGCTATCAAAATTAAAAAAGTTGATGAGGCGGATTTTAAGGAACAAAATGACAAGAATCATGGGTGGAATAATGATGTTATTACCAACATCTTAAACGGTGGTCAACACCAATCTTTATCAAATTAAAACAGCTAGCATTCTTCGCTTAATTGTTTTACTTTTTATTCTAGTTCCTAGAATCATGTAAGTTCCATATAGCCCATGCCCTATATTTTGTATATAACATATGCCATATCAACGAAACAAAGCAAGGATTTCCATTTCATTTATTCTAAAGAAATTTTCAGGGTATCAGAGCCAAAACCTGCAAGCCTTGAAACCATGTCTTCCCTTTCCAACAACACCAAAAACACCAAAGAACCCGAACTCAACATTTGAGTCTTCCACCAGTGCTCTAGCTTAGTTTCAATCAAGCACAACACATTGAATCTTCTCCTATGGCATTGCCAAGTCACTCCGTTAGTCCCTAGTCTTGGTATGTATCATCACCTTAGCAGTGGTGAGAAACCATCAAATGAAATTGAAGATGACAAGGGCAATAAAAGTCCTAATCAATTGTACCAGTCTTGGATCAACAACGAAGGACTACTTTCATCATGGCTTCTTGGAACCATGAAGGAAGAAGTAATGAGTTTGATCTAAAGCGAAGCTGATACCGCTAACAAGATTTGGACTTCCATTGAAGAGCAATTACTTCTAGTAACTGTGGAAAAGGAAGGACTTTTGAATAATATGTTGATGAGTATCAGAAAAGGGTTAAAATCACTTGATGAATACTTGAAAGAATTCAAATCTATTTGTGATAACCCCGCTACCATCAAGAAGCCAATTTCAGACGGTGAGAAAGTCTTCCAGTTCGTTCATGGGTTAGATAAAAAATATATGGATTTTCGAAAAGCCATGCTTACCAAACCTCCATACCCTTCTTTTAGTCAGTTAGTGTTGGCTTTACAAGGTCATGAACAAGTTGTACTAGCACATAAAGAAGAGGAAAAGATGCAGTTGGGACACGCATAAGCCTATTTTGTCCAAAGAGGTCGCGGTCAAAATGATCGTGGTGGCAGAGGAAACTTTAACTCACGTGGTAGAGGTTTTACTCCAGCAAGGAGATACAACTCTTAAAATGGGGGACAAAATTCTCATCCAAATGCTAGATCATCAAATAAAAATACAAGGCCACCACCAAAAGAAAAGAATTCTACTCAACAACCACTCCAACATCAAAATAATGCTAATGGCAAACCTGGTTATCAAATATGTGGGAGATCGAATCATGTTGCTATTGATTGCTGGTACATGTTTGATTATTCCTACCAATCCAATGATTTTCCTCAAGCTCTAGTTGCACTCAATCTTCATTGTTTAAACAATGATTCATTTGACACTGATTCTGGAGCTACCGTGCACATGATAAATGATGCAGGTAAATTACCCTATATTGAACCATATAGATATGATTTATGTTGGAGATGGCAATGGTTTATCTACATCTCATATTGGTAATGCGTGATATACAAAAGAGGGAAAATTAAATTTGAAAGATGTGCTTGTGGTGCCCGACTTGAAAAAGAACATGTTATATGTTGGGAAATTTACTAAAGATAATTCTTGTTCTTTTGAGTTCACTTCCTCTGGTTTTATTGTTAAGGACTACAATTGATGGACTGTTGCGAGGGGTGTAAGGATTCCCATATTTTGATTAGCTTATTTCGTGGACAAACAACATATTGGGGTTTGTTGTAAGGGTAGCTTTAGTGATTGAGGATCCAGTTCAAATGCTCCTTCAAGACCTCAAGGGATAAGCACGCCAAAGGTATATCTCTTGTGCTTAGTTTTTCATTGAAGAGATTTAGATGCACATACACACACTAGCAACGTTTGCATATGTATGCTTTACCTTTGTGTGCAATCTCTTCAAATGTCATATTTCACACTTGCACTTTATTGCTGTATATTGTTGTGTGTTTATGTGTCTTGTAATTCGTTTCCCGATACTGTTCGGAAAAGTCCACGCATGCATGAATGTGTGCTTGGTTCAGTGCGAAGATCACCTTCAAAGAATGCCATGGCTTCTCCTTTGGTTTCACCTATAATGATGAATCGGCGGTTTGATCGGTGGCCAGACCGCCGTTTGAAACCACCGATCAGACCTGATTGTAAATATCTTTGGTCGATTATACTGTTACGATTGGCGGCCATGACCGCTGTTCGAAACCGCCGATGAAGACCTGATTGAAAATATCTCGGTCTCAAAACGGCAGTGATTAAACCGTCGAATGAAACTGCCGATCATACCTGATGCTCTTGGTTTGAAACGGTGGTTTCGAAACCGCCAAATGAAACCACCAATCAGTGTTTTCAAGGACAATTTTATCTTTTCACTCTAACTTTTATGGCCCTTTATAAATACACCACTTTCTCATGGTCTAGGTGTGACTATTTGATTATCAAGAACCCTAAACTTAAAAGAGAGACCTTTAAGAGAGAAAGCAATCAAGATTGCTCATTTAATCACTCAAACCCATTTTCATATGCATCAAATATCATCTAAGCATTTTCTAGCATAGTTAGGATGCTTACTTGCATGGGTCTTGCTCAACACACATCTCTTGATATATTCTTCATTATTATCATACATAATTAGTGTTTTATTTATCAAGACATCTCTTATATTATTTGTATGCTCTTAGAATATATTCTAGATACAAAATAGAGATTGTTGTGTTGACATGCTTGAGTGTTGTATTTTGATAGCTTCATAGGATTGCCTAATCTATGTTTAGCTAAGCTTTATGACATGTCATTTAGCTCTTGATATCTAGGAATGAATTAATTGTTATGTTGTCATTCTAGATAAGCATCTAAGGTTTCCTAGCCTTGTTTGTTCCTTGAATATTATCTTATATTCACATAGGATGTTTTATCTCTTCATTGAGAAGTAAGTCTTGTGAGATTGACCGGGATTAGGTCTCTACACCGGGATTAGTTGGTCTCTCAAGCAAATTGGACTAGGTCCTCTATAAAAGGCCTGCGGGTAGTGGTAGCAGGATATTGGTCGGGATTAGGCCATCAAACCGAGATTAGGTTGTATTTGCTATCGCATATAGTGGATTAGAGGTTCGAGTGTGGTGCACTTACCAGCCTGTTGTTTTTCCCTATCGAGGGTTTCCACGTAAATATGTTGTGTCATTTATAATTCCGCACATATTACATTTTATATATAAATTGACTAGTTAGGGGTATTTTCGAAATATTGTTTTATAACAAAAATTGGGTAAAAAGTGTTAAAATCTATTCACCCCCTCTAGATAGTTTTATACACATCGTGCTTTATTTGTTTCAAGAGGGCTTAGGAAAGGGCAGCTATATGCATTGGATGGAGTTTTTCAAGAGACTTTAAGTGCAATAAGACAAGGCAGTACAACCTGCACTAATTGGCATCAATGACTTGGCTATCCTTATTTAAGGTTATTGTCTTTGTTGAAGGAAAATAAAGCTATTGATGTCACCCGTTGGATAACTCAACCCTTCTTATGTGTTAGTTGTCAAATGGGAAAGAGATGTAAATTGCCTTTTAATAATCAAATAAAATTTATGAGTTTCCTCTTAAAATGATGCATTGTGTAAGGACCTCTATTTTATGATTGGCTTATTTTATGACATACCACATTGGGGATGATTTTGTAATGGGTGGCTTAGGTTCCATCGGCAAGCTTCCAAGCATCCCCATGACTTCAAAGTTAAGTGTAAGAGCGAAAGGTAATTCACTTGACTTGATTCTTGAAAAGATTAGGTACATACACACACTTACATGCATTCTCATATTACTTTGCATTTGTGTTTCAATGATTGTGTGCATTTATGTTTTAACTCACACGAGCACTTCCTTGTTTGTCTTTACATGTGCTTGTGTAGCGTCTGCGCTTGCATGATGGTGTGCTTATATTTTGCGCGATGGTTGACCACTTGAGAAAGTCTCATTCTTCTCTTGCATAAGTGTTAGATTTGGTTTGGTTATTTGGAGTAAAGTCTCTAGTTTTAAAAGATTGGATTTCAATGTTTAAAATGTTTTCAAAAAATGACCTTTGTATGTTCTTATGACCATAACATTTTATACAAAGTTTTAAAATGAGTTTTGAAAAATATTGGACAAACTAGACACTTATACCTTTCCAACGGTATATTATTCGTAATATTTCATGACCGTTTGGATTGGTTTTGATATCTCCAAATTGACCATTAAAATAAGGCATCTCTATTGTTTTCCAAATCTGAACTTTGGTCACTCTAATGACCATAACTTTTTATATAGACATCGAAACCTCATTTTGTAAAATAGATGGAAAGTAAACTTCCATACCTTTCTGAAAGGGTCTGATGTCATTTGGTCATGTTTCGGGGTGCTCGAACCTCGAGCTGCTGCACTGTCGCATCTTGTCAAATCGAATCGCAAAAGTGCAACCGCGAAACTCAGTAGAGGTTTTACGTGGTTCAACTCATCAAAGCGAACCGCAGAACTGTATCACAGAATGACCAGACTCTGGCTCGTAAGTTTGTGTTTTCTCTCTCGTTTTTTGTCCTTTTTAGGTCATTTCTGAAGGGGCATTTCTGGAATTCGTTAGGGCATGGTCCTAGCCTATATATTCATTTCTTTCCCCTTCATTTCATTCTAAAGGAACAAAAAATACAAACCCTAGAGAGAGATTAAAAGTTCCCTAGAGAGAGAAAGCTTCAAAAAAGCTTCTTTAATTCTCCAAACCTAAAACCCATGTGCATTTAACATCTTTCATGCATCAATCCTTCATGGTCTTCTTGGTTTCATGACTAGGTAACTTACAACTACATTAAATCTCATTTATTGTTGTTCTTACTCGATTAGGTATTTATTGCTTGATTAAATACCTAGACTCATTTGTTGCATATATTTATGAGTGTCTTGATAATATGATTGGGTTTGTTTGTGATAGCTTAATTGATTATGTTGATTTTGCCTAAATAGCTAATCCATAAATGTTCTTGTATGTGAATTGATGATTAGGTTGGCCTTGTGCATCTAGTCAAGCTTATGAATGTTTATGTTAATGTATTTGACAATTAGATTGCTAGAATCTCGTTGCATCTAATTGTGTCCTCATGTATAAGCATGTAGGCATTGTTGATAACTAGAGTGTTGATTTGCATTATAACATCAAGTTAGGCATTTTGTGTGTGGTCTTACACATTATTGCTTTTGAGCATTATTGTCATATTCACTTAAACTTTTAATTCTCTTTAATGAGTCAAAGTCTTGTGGCTTTTAGGTGAAGTTGCACAAGCAAGTGAAGTATTGCAACCAAGGGTTGGTTGGCAAGCATTGGTCTAGTGCCATTGTAAAAGGCCCACGGGTAGAGTAGGAGGTGCTCACGCCAAGAGTAATGGATCAGGGGATATCATTAGGGATTGAACCAAGAGTGGTGAGTGGTAGTGTCTATAACCTGAGGTTGTCTAGAGTGAGAGTCTGTGTATCACTTGAGGGTATAACCTTTTATTAATAAAGTGGATTTTGGTGACCGTAAGTGGCTAGCGTGGCTAGTCCTGTGGTTTTTCCTTGTTGAAGGTTTTTACGTAAAAATTAATTGTTCTTTAATTTCCGCACTTTACACTTGATTTATATTATTGTGTGTTTGGGTTTTTATATGTTAACATTGACTAATCGAAAAGTTGGTAATAATCGATTAACAATCCATTGGCAAGCTCTAGGTTGTATTAGACACACGCGTATATATTTTCACATTGTGATCTTTGGGGTCCAGCGCCATTGTCTTCTAATCAGAGCTTTCATTTTTATTCACTTTTTGTTGATGATTACTCGTAATTCACATGGATACTTCCTTTAAAATGAAAGTCTGAATTTTATGATCAATTTCTCAAGTTTTAGAAACTCGTTAAAAAACAGTTTGATCGTCGAATAAAAATTTTCCAGTGTGATGGTGGAAGGAAATTTAGCTCTAATGTATTTATTGATCATTTGCAAATTCTGGGATTGAATTACATGTCTCTTGCCTAGGAACTCCTTGATAGAACGGTGTTGCAAAGTGGAAGCATCGCTATATAGTCGAAACAAGGTTAATGATCCTTTTTCATGGAAATTTGCCTCTATCACTTTGGGCTGAAATTTTCCTCACTGCTGCCTATTTAATTAATCGCTTACCCACCTCAGTGTTACAAAACGAAAGTTCTTACTTCAAACTTTACAAACGGCAACCCTATTACAGTGGCTTGCGGGTGTTAGGGTGTCGTTGCTTTCCTTCATTATGATATCAAAACGGGTCCAAGTTTGCCAAGAAAACCTATTCATGTGTTTTTATTAGATATAGCCTAATTCACAAGGGTTATCGTTGTTTGGAGCCAACAACAAGAAGAGTTTACATTTCGCAACATGTTGTATTTGATGAAGAAAATCTTCCGTAGTCACTGCAAATTATTCGTCATTGGTGTTGTCATAATTTCCTCCACTAGATGAATGGATTAGGGACAAATCCAAGCTGCCTGCAATTCATGAAAAAAAGGAAATTTATCAAAAATTAATACAGTTGTTTTGGAAGATTCTCACACAACAAATCTTCAAGATGTTGTTATATTTATTATATTGAAATTTCTAACCAAACTTTTGCAGGTTTTATTCCACAAAATCTGGAGCCCATTAATTCAACAAGGCAATCATTTCTAAGCAATAATACCGATTCTTCCTCAATTGAAGATCTTGCACAAAAATCACTAGCTACCTTATCAAGCAATTCCAAATCTTCAACACCACCTGTTATCTCCCAACAACCAAGTCAATTGCCTGGAGAATTATTGGAGGACTTGCCAACAACAGAAACTGTTGCAGCACCTGTCATCTCTCAACAACCAAGTCCATTGGCTGGAGAATTATTTTTTAACTTGTCAACTACAATAATTGATGCAATTTTTATGGATGAAGAAAAATCTATGCAAGAAGTTAGTCCCATACAAGGCCTCAATAATCAAGATTCACAACTTGTCTCCGCAAGTTCATATTCGACGTCATCCAGTGTAATTCAATGACTATGTGGCACTTGCAACTAATGAATAGTCTAGCTCTTTACCACTAGAGCCAAAGACCCTTTGATCAGCTCTTAGAGACTCTAGGTGGACTGCTGCAATGGAAGAAAAGTCGCAAGCACTTCACGATAATAATACATGGCAGTTTGTACCTCAACCAAAGAATGTTAACATTGTGAGTTCAAAGTGGGTGTATCATCTTAAAACAAAAGAAGATGGTTCCATTGATTGGTTCAAAGCATGACTAGTCACAAAAGGGTTTACTTAAGTGTCTGGTATAGATTATGATGAAACCTTTAGTCCAGTAGTCAAATCGACTACTATTCGCCTTATTATATATATATACATCTCTCTCTCTCCCTCTCCCTCTCTCTTGGTTGGACTATGAGACAACTTGGCGTCAAAAATGCGTTCTTGCATGGAAACCTTAAGGAAACTGTTTACATGGAGCAACCACCAGGTTTTATTAATTCCACTTTACCAGATTATGTTTGCTTATTGAAAAAGTTAGCATATGGATTGAAACAAGCACCACATGCTTGGTTTGATCGACTCTCACAATTTTTGCTTCATATTGGCTTTTATTGCAGTACAACAGACTCCTCTTTGTTTATTTATCACGCCACTGATGTTACTGTAATTCTTGTCGTGTATATGGATGATGTTCTTTTTATAGCCAACAATGTTAGGTTCATCTCTTTATTGATTGCTCAACTTGGTCATGAATTTGCAATAAAAGATCTTAGTGGTTTGCATTATTTTCTTGGTGTGGAACTCAAGTTCTTTTCTTGAGGTGTTTTCTTACACAACACAAATATACACATGACCTTCTTAAGAGAACTCAGATACTTGAAAGTACTTTAAATGCCACTCATATGGCTATCAAAGAGAAACATACATCGTCTGATGATGATCAAGTGGATCCTTTTGTTTTTCGAAGTATCGTTAGGGCTTTGCAATATCTCACTTTTACAAGACTCGATATAATTTATGTAGTTAATCGGGTATATCAGAATTTAAGCAATCCTACTTTGGTCCATTTACAAGCTGTCAAATGAATTTTGAGATATCTCAAGGGTACTCAAAATTTTGGCATAAGATATCTTTCTTAAAGTCCCATCTCTCTTTATGGCTTTAATGATGCGACTGGGCTGGCTGTCTTACAACACAAAGAAGCAACACAGGCTATTGTGTTTATCTTAGAGCTAATTGTATTTCTTGGAGCTTTAAGAAACAATCGATTGTCTCTCGATCTAGCTTTGAAGCTGAATATTGCTCTATGGTCTCTACAATAGTTGAAATAACTTGGTTAGTATTTTTATTATGTGATCTTGATGTTTCACTTCCACAACCTCCTCAATTGTTTTGTGATAATATCAGTGCTCTGCATATGTCCATAAATCCGATGTTTCATGCTCGCTTAAAGCACATTGAACTTGACTACCATTTTGTCCATGAAAAAGTCACTATGGGAACACTTGTAACTCAGTACATTTTGTCTTCTTCTCAGCTAGTAGATATTTTCACAAAACCATTGCCTAAGGATGCTCTTACAACATTTCAAAGCAAGTTGGGTGTTCATATTCATTCCCACTCCAACTTGAAGGAGCATAATAAGGAAATAATTTTCCTATGATTGTGGATCACATTGATGGTGCAAATCATGACAATGCAGCAACTAATACTGTTGTCAAAATCAAAGAAATATATTAGGAGGATTTTAAGGAATAAAATGACAAGAATCATGGGAGGAATAATGATGTTATTACTAACATCTCCAACAGTGGTCAACACCAATCTTTATCAAATCAAAACAGCTAGCATTATTTACTTAATTGTCTTACTTTTTATTCTTTTTCCTAAAATCAAGTAAGTTCCATATAGGATGCCCTGTATTTTGTATATAACATATGCCATATCAATGAAACAAAACAAGGGTTTCCATTTTATTTATTCTAAAGAAATTTCAATATGAAGCCCGAGTCCCGACTTTAGAGTAGTGACAACTTTTGTTTTTAATATATGTCCACACAGTCTTCAATATTGAACCAATGAGATATTAGGAACCCGGAGAAATCATATCAAGAGAGGAGGCAGTTGGGGTGATCATTCCGGGCATTTCTAGAAAGTTGGTTTTTGTTGTTGTTGTTGTTGTTGTAATGGCTACTAAGTTCAATTTTGGATGTAAATCAAATATTTTTGGGGGGATTTACAATTAAGTCCCTGAGTAATCAAGAAACGGCATTTTTTTTTATATTTAACTTTGCATTTTTTGTTAAGGTCTTTAGATTTATAAAAATGGCTCATTTAGGTCCTTTTATTTTCTAGATGTTGGCCAAACTTAACATTCCTATTGATATTTAGTCTTCTCAGTTCTCACATGTCCATTATTGATAAAATTGTTTTTGAAAAAATAGATAGATGGATCTTCATCGTCCATCTTAGAAATGGACGGTGGAGATTAAAAAAAAAATCAGAATTTTTATAAATAAAAAACTGAAATTTTTTTTTAAAATGGATGAATCTCCACCATACATCTCTCAGAGATGTATGGTGGAGATCGAATAAAAAAACATTAAACAAATTAAATAAAAAAAATTCAAAATAAGAAAACAAGCCTATTAGTGGATCTCATTCCACAAGATTTGGAAAAGTATCAGATCTTCTTCTTCTTCAACCACCGCCATCATTTTTACAACCATAAACTCGCATCTTATTCTAATTTACCCAAAAATAATTAATTAAAAAAATCAAGGAAACAAAACATGGGATTTTATGTACGGTCGTATGGATGCCAGCGAGTCGTGTTTTTCCAAACTTGAACTTGAACTCACGAAATATTTTCCAACCCAAACACGACCGCGAATCCGAATAATTTTGTAGGTTCCAATATTCCAATAAGAAGAATACTTCTATATTATTTTGGGTGGAATTTTTGTCTTTGTTTTGAGTTTTAATCAGTTTGCAATAGTTGTTTGTTTAGTCTTTCTCATTTAGATAAATTGTTGGTTTTCTATATTTAATGGTGTTCATGAAGTCATCTTTAGCAATGCAAAGTTGTGTTGAAGGAAAAAAAATGCAATGAAGTCACCATTAGTATTTAGTTTCAAATTTGATTCATCGAATTACAGTTCTATAAGGAATACAGTTTGTCTTTTTGAGGATTGCATAATTACTAGAAAATTATACCGAGCAAGAACAAATATTCTGCTCATCAATCTTAAACTCTAGTATGTATACAACATTTGAACCATAAGGTAGTTAGGAATTGAAAATGTGATTGTTCTCTGCCATAATGTTTACACTTTACAACTACACAAATATATGTATAAGTAAACATTACCTCTCGAGGTTAAGGCAGAACTATCTTCATCAATACTAGACAATCTTGTATTTTCATGGTTGTTCATAGAAGATCTACATAAAAGAAAACGTAATAGAAAAAAATTGATGACATGAAAATTTTGGATTTTCTAGCTTTCTATTTTTGGATTCAGCTCATCTGCTTACATGACCTTTTTTCTGACTTAAAACAGAATTTTGACATGTGGCAATTAAAAAATTGATGGATGAAAATTTTCTTACTTTTTTCCCTCTTTCTAACCAAAAAATGCCGTTCTTCCTTAACAAAATACACAGCTACAAAAATCTAAAACTCCAGATACAAACTCAACCGTACTTGAAAATAACCACAAAAAGTGTCTAAATAACCTGGGTGGGGAGTGTTGAATGAGTTATTAATCAAATTAATTACCAACTTTTTGATTAGTCAAAATTTAAACACACAACAAACAAATAATCACTTTGAAATGTGGAAATTAACACAATTGATTATTTGTGTAGGAAACCCTCCAGTTTGAAAAACCCAAGGGACTAGCCTCGCTAGTCACTAGTCACAAAAATACACTATTGAATATTTGATTACATCTTAAGTTGATTCCTAGTCACTCTTCTTAAGGATCGTATCTCAAACTATTCTACCCACAGGCCTTTAATAGTAGGTCTTGACACTTGTTTGCCAACCAACATCTTTGGTTACAAGACTTCTCTTTGCTTGTGTAATTACCACATGTAGACACAAAACTTGGACTCAATGAAGAGAATTAATGTCTAAGTGAACATGTAACAATGCTAAAATGCAAATAAGTGCTAGACAACATTAGATGCTTAACTAGATATAGAAAATGCAAATCCAACAATTTAGCTATAAGCTAACCCCCAATCAATATCACAAATTAAAAAGATATGAAATAAAAAACGAAGCTTTGCAATAAATGTGCAATAAATGTGATGTCTTGGCTAAGAACAATTAATGAAGGGTAATGTTTGTTCTTACTTACCAAGTGATGAAACAATGATGAACAATGCTTAGATGCTTGATGATGCTAATATGCACTTGGTTTTGGGGAATGGAGAGTCACAAATTGGTTGCAAGAACTCAACAATGCTCACTATCTTTGAAAAATTCCGAGTTCTCATGAAACAAGATGATGTCTTGGTCTATTTATAAGGTTCTCATAAAACTACATCGTTTTGAAAAAAAAGGGGTTTTCACGGACAGGATGTCGCGATTGACCATGACGAAAAACAATTGTGACAAAGGCAACTCAATCGTCACCGGAAAGTCATGGTCCTATTTCACGGTGCTTCATGACGAAGGCATGATTGCGATAATCATTAGAGAAAACTTCTTGTCTGTTTTTTACGGTTCTGCAAGACAACAACATGGCACTAACTACCTCTTAGTGACACTCGCAATCGCACAAGGTCGGAGAGTAGTACAAGGTTAAGTAAAGTTTGTCCCCACGAAGGCTGAGTGATTGATTACCAAAATTGATTAGCCTAATTGCTATTTAAACAAGCAATAAGAGATGGTTTTCATATTTAAAACCAAAGATTAAACTAAATTATACTATTCAACTAACTTTAAGCTAATATGGTAAAATAGTGACAAGTAATGAAATCAAATATAACAATGAGAGATAATATGTTAAGACTAAAATCCACCTAACCCTCTCCAATTAAAGCCCTAGACTCATCTAAATACCCAATTTGTACAAATGTGAATTATAGACTTGTGCACCCAACAATAATCTCTACTCTTTGTCGAGTAATAGAAATTACATCCACACATACCCAAAGCTTATCTGTCGATGACCCCAGAATATATGCGTGAATTCATTAAGAACTTTGGTACATACACTCAAAAGAGCCTTATACGCTAGTCTAAGTAGGTCTACCTTACTAGACATGCATATAGGACATTTCATCAAACATGTTATGTGAGTCTCCGGTCGGTTCACAACATACAACCAAAAAATAATTTAAAAGGAGATTAAACTGATGAAAGCATTAAGTACTCGAAAACATCCATACAAAATATAAGCACACATGGATAAATTTGGTGGTATATATATATAAAGTCAAGGGTTAGGTTTCATCGAGCCTTAGCACTAGAAATTTAGCTCATATTACAATATAAAGCCATATAACATATATAAGCAAATAAATACATGGCTTTACTATAATATTGAAAGAGAAAGAGTTATAGAGAAAACTATGTGGAGAGCTTTCTCTTCTACTTAGATCTTCTTCTCTTTCGAATATCTTCAACTCCTTATTGCCTAAAAAGATGAAGTCATGATGGATGTGGTGGATTTCTAAGGAAAGGTGGAATCTTTGTGGATTTCTTTGGTGAGGAATGGTGATGTAAAATGAATATGGAAAGATGATGTCTTGGTGAATGTTCTTGGGTAGGAAGTTGGTTCTTTTGTCTAAAAGTATTAAAGGTTATGTAGGTGAATAAATTAGGTCAAAGGCAAGGAGGTAAATTCTTAAATTTTAGCATTTTTTTTTTTGGGTAAAAAGGCGAGCTTGGGGCGACCTAGAGGCGACCTGGAGGCACTATGGTTGAAAAAATAGTTGAAAACTTGAGAGGAAAGTGACCTTGAGGCGATCTTGGTGAACTCGCTCTTGAGGTCGCATCTCTCTTGGGTGAAGTTTTTCAACTTCGCGTATCGTTACGAAAATGATCATAACTTCCTATAGAGAACTCGGAATCATGATCCATAAAAAGAGTTGGAAAGTAGACTCGTGGGGCTTTCCAGAAATAGGTTATGCGAAATGTAGTTCAATCGGAGGAGGGAGATATGGGCCCTAAAAGTTGAATGTTCTATACAAAGATTTCCAATTTCAGCCCTTTAATCTCTGAAACTCTTGATTTATGCTCAATACCTTATTTTAGGGCATATAACCTACACAATACTCGCAAAACGCATTATATACGAAAACACGGTCGATAACGAGTACAAAATCTAGAAAATGGGGACCTCAAATAGGTATGTAAATCATCCAATCAAATACCCCTAAACCTATCTTTTGCTCGTCCTCAAGCAAAACACAACACAAAACAAGCAAAAGCAAAAGACATGATAAAATGACTTTATCTAAAAATATCCTAGACACAAATAAAGACAAAACAAAAGCCGCATTTCCAACCAGTGGTGAGATATAATGGAGTGTGATAGAGAGAAGTAGACTCATGCAAAATGTTCTAAAGCAACTCGAAGGCACTCAAGAGAACTCACACAATCACGAATCCCACACCTAAAAGTGCTCTTATAAAAGGAACTACTCACTCTCACACCTCGAGCATAATTCGCTTCGACTTTAGGCCTTACATGGATTCTCTCTTTTCTTTCCGCTTGAAGTCCTAAGTTCACACTCATGCAAGGTATGCAAAGATAGAGTTCATGCATAGAAATCAAATGCATTGTATACAATTTAATATCGACAGACCGCTAATTTCTTATGAACTAGCCTAGGAAAGAATCAAATGCCATGGACGTGGAAAGATCATGCTTCAATAAACATTCCCAATCTAAATTTCTTTGAAGATCAAATAGGTCTTTCCTTAGGTTGAAATGGGACCATGGGGTTAGATATGGTGAAACAAAGAATATAGGAAGAATTTAGAGTTCAAAGATTAGTAATCATGCAATACTCACACAAACTCACACCCCATAATCTTAGCTCTATTTACAATAACTCACACACTTGTGTCTAGGCTTTTACTTACATACACACGTGTGCTACACAGTTGTACTCTACATTGTGAGTACTTTACATTGAATTTGAAGGCACAATTACACATTGCCTAAGTACACGCTATTTCATATAAGAGCTTACACCTTTCAACCACTTTCCACACACCCACACCTTATATGGTTAATTGTGGTACCAAGTGAAATGTAAGTGTTTGGCCACAAATTGGCATTGGAGCACGCATTAGGAAATAAGGAATGTGTTTAAGCGTTTTAAGTAGTTAATTGCACATACATGGCCTAAAATTATTTCCACAATTTGTCTATCAAGGGAATGTTGGTGTCTATCAAGCAAACCACAAAATATGATGCATTGTCTTATGGCACATGATGCACATGACGAGAAAAATGTTTAAGATTAGAAAAAATGATAACACTTAAGTGGGTTCTTATGTTTGTGAACTCACTAGGTAATCTCCACTATTAGAACAAGGCACAAGAGCACCGAGTCCCCTCAACTTAAGCACAAAGAGGATGAGACTAGCCCATGAAAGTGCAAGTGAGACCTTAGGGTGGCAACAAGCTACATCATAAGCTTATCAAGCATATGAAAACTCACCACAAACACACGTTCAAGGCATCACACCCAAACTACTTAAAGCTCAAAATTTTGGCCATTCGATACTTTTGAAAAATTTGACAATAAAAAGACTCAAGACTCAAAAAGACGACTCGCAAAGGCGGCTACACCCCCAAACCAAAACTCAACATTGTCCATAATATTGGAAACAAGAGAGTCCGGTCTAACGGTGCACACCTAACATGACACAAAACACACAAAAAACACAATGCGAAAGACCATCTCAACATGGAGGATAAAATTCCAAAAACCGATGACTTTTGAAATCGACTTATGTCTGCTCTTTAGTACATATTTTCAAAAATACTCAATAAAAATTTCTCATATGTTGGCACAGGAAAATAGACATGAAATTCACACTTTTCATTTAGAAAACATTTCAAATTTCAAATTGGAAAAGTGTGTAAATGGACGTCAAAGATGGTTCATGTGCAGATTTTCAAAACAGGGTATATACCATGACCTTTGGTCGAAGAAACATTCATAACTTTTGAACCCCTGCCTAGAATTTTACATTTTTTATATCATTGGAACTGTATCAAAAGATCAAAGAACTCATCAAAGGAGAAATAATTTATTTCCTCACCTAGAAGTACAGTTTAAATGAAACATTTGGCCTCCGAAATTTCAAAACATGGTACTTTCGCAAAGGTTAAAGAAAAACTTGAAAAACTAAAAAGAAAAAATGACTCAAATAATGAATCCACACCCCCAAACCTAATCTAAACATTGTCTTCAATTTTTATATGACATTGAGTTGCATGGACAATGAATAAATGAAGCACGGAAGGCAAGAACTCAAACACAAACTACCTAGGCACTAAACACAACACAACCAATTCACACACTTATTCTAAACAAAAATGTAAATATATATATATATACATATATAAACTAAGAAAGAAATATACCTAGGTGGGTTGCCACCCACCAAGCGCACGATTTAATGTCTAGGCAAGACTTGTTATGGCGCTCCGGCTCTTCGAACTCCAAGATGTTGCTTTCTTTATGAAGATAAGACTCTTGCCCTTTTTATGAGCACTCTTGGCTTGCTGGTCCTTCAAAGACTCGCAAGTTGTCTTTGTTTCCTCCCAGGAGATAAAGAAACCTTGCTTTAATGCACAAGTTACAAAATTCGCTTCCTCAAGAAGCAATATAAAATCTACACCCTTACAAAGCATATTAGAAAGTTCCGGCAAATAAAAGTCTACTCAATACATGCAATTGCCAACAAGAGCTTGAAACACCATTTATTCCAAAGAAACAAACTAAACAAATACCACAATAGATTTTCCCTTAAACCTAGTTCTTTCTCTCTTCTCAATTACCATTCACAATTCCACACATAAAGAGAAATACTAGATTAAAAAAAGAAAAAATAAATTGCACAACTTTCAAACAAAAAATAAAGCATAAACATAACATGCACGAAGATTTTCAACATTGTGCATTTGGGGTGGGACTAGGATTAACTAAGGGTGGTTTAACCAAGTTGGGGAATTCACTATTCTTTACAACCCAAAGAAATGTAGATGACTTCCCCATCCTTTCCTTGCCTTTGTTCTCATTTGGTTAAGTAGGTCTTTCCTCACCCAAATTTTCCTAATTCTAGGTGGACTTCTCCTACTCCTATATTTCTCAGCCCATACCTTCCTAACTGTAGGGAAAAATAAACAAATAAAAGTGTTACACGCAGCGGAAGCGATACTAAAGACGATTTAGTGACTTTTAAAATTTTTCCTTTATGAACCTTAAACCCTTTTAATCAATAAACATGCATATATATCAACAAAAGTAAATTACCTCTTGTCGCGTGATCCGATTGACTTACGTCGATGGTAATCCGCAAGACCTTCAATCCGAGCACGAACGTGGATCACCTAGGAGCGTGGTCTCCCTTTCCTTTGAATTGCAAACCTGTGAATGGACCAAACAAATACTTTCTTTTCTTTGTTAGTCACAAAACAATCAAAAGAATGTCAAAATTATTCCGGTCACTTTTGAGTTCACAATCTTATGATCGAAACTCGCGTGAACCTAGATCGATATCGTATACACAAACTTATTGATGTTTAAGCAATTGTATACTATCAAAGAATAATTTTTCACTCCTTTTTGTCTCTCTAGAATAAAAACTTTCTTAGAATTAAGAAGAAGAAGAAAGAAAATAAAAACTCAAGCACCAATTAATTGATGTGGCCGAACCCTATAAGAACATATATATAGGTTGGCCGAATTTTTCTTCTTTTTCCTTTAGGGTTGCCGAATTCTATGTAGTATCTAAAAAAAAAAAATAGGGTTGGCCGAATTTCATCATGTCACTTATATAGGGTGACTGAAATTCAACCCTAATTCTTTTTAACTTTATAGACTTCAAACCCTAATCCAACTCTTTTATTTTTATTCTTTTATTTGACTAAAAAAAAAAGACTCCTTATTTGATTAAATAAATAATACTAATTTATTTATTTACTTATCAAACAAGTCTTTTACTTTTAGGAAAGATTTGTTTCTTTAATTAAACAATTAATCAATAAATCAATTAATTCTTATTTAATTAAAACAAATGAAACAAAATAATATTTTTAGGTCAAAACCTTAACCTAGCCGCCCCACTTATATATAAGATGGGCCTAATATTATTTTCCTATTTCATTTAATCCATTGGACTTTAAATAAAAAAGCCCACATGTGAACCAGACCCATTCTTACTAAAAGAAACAAGCCCACATGTCTTTCATTAATATATTAATATAATTGAGCAGCCCATTACTTAAATAATGTGCAAATTATATTCTTAATATATTAAATGCAATTCTAGATGGACCCTTAAATTGGTCCGGTAGAATATATCAAGTGATCCATGCAAGTCCGTGTGGATTGGGGATCTTGGCGGGCCATCTAAATTTAAGCTTCAATAGACATAACCTAATCACAATCAACAAATGATTCACTTAGGTCCGATCCATTAATTTTAACTCATTCCACTAAAGAGCTAAAACTGAACTCTTAAATAAAGATAGAAAAGGAAGATGCTCCTCATTCATACCCTAGACAATCATATTGGAGATAGTGTATCCTCGTGATTAATATCAGTAATCGCCAAGAGTTCATAGACCGCCTATAACTCTCCAAGTTACCATATTTACTCATATGACCACGTTTTGAACTTGGATATTTTGACTTGTCCAGAAGCCATGTTTTCAATAGACACTATTGAAAACTCAACGTTGAGATTTAATATCCAATTACCTCAAAACATCCATATGATGATATTATACTCTCATTTAATTAAATGGAGCCACGATGTCCATATCTATAAATGAAGTCCTCTATCGATTAACAAATGAATATCACCAAACTATCGAGGATAGACTATGCGATATAATCGTACTCATTGATAACTCAAATGATATCACTTGCAACCATAAGTCCATCATTTATCTCAGGATTAAGATAGACTCTCCGATTGTCCTGATAATGAAAAGACTATTATCTATTGACGGTTCTAGATAAAGCTTTTCATTGTGATCCAGTTCAATGCACCCAGTGCACTAGATCCTTTTGCTCGAAGACACTCCGATGATTTTAGACTCATCATATCTCATTTGATCCCACTCAAATGCTAGCAAAAGAATTCTACAACTTTAACAAGATAAAGGTGCCCAACCTTTAACTTAAGTTGTGAACAATATTCAAGACTAACTAAAGAATTGTGTCTACCACATACATATCCAGATGTACGAACAATTCTTCTTTTCCCATAGTCTTTAGACCTTATGATTATTTACTTTGACAATTATAATACAAACTATAAATGCTATACGATTTGTTAAACCAGAAATCACTTTATTAATATGAAAAAGATTGTTAATTACAACATTACACTCTTGCTATTGAGCATAATCCTAACACTCTGATCAAGTCGGTCATCACGGGTTCATTTGTACACTCTTTCATGATTTACAAATGGCCTTCTTCTTTACTTTCACTAATTAACTGCAGGTTGAGGAACTTTTTATGGACTGGTTCCTGTGAGGAGACTAAGTTGGTTCGGGTCACTTGGGATAGTTGTTGTAGGCCTTACTCTCAGGGTGGTTTTGGTCTGAAAGATCTTAGGTTGCTGAATGACTCGTTGTTACGAAAATTCACTTGGAAATTTATAACCTCTGATATTTTTGCTTTCTCATTTCTGCGGGAGAGGTATCTCAGGTATTTGCAGAAGCCTCATGGAGGGTATGTCACCTCCTCAATTTGGTCTTCTCTTCAGACAAATTATAGTTCCCTTCTTAAGGAAGGTATCTGGCTGATTGGCGAGAACTCTCAATTAGACTTTTGGCGGGATAATTGGTTGGGGGTCCCCATTTTAGAGCTTTTAGGGATTCCAGATTATTTAGCTAATCCTCTTCGGGCAAGGGTCTTAGATTTTATTCATAAGGGTAGATGGGTATTGGACGATAGTTTCCGAGTGCGCTTCCCAGATTTGTGTTTTCGAATAGATCGGATTACGATTTCTCCTATTGTGGATTCTCTAGTTTGGGCTAATTCTCGGGATAGTCGTGTTTCTTGCAAGACTGCATATTCCCAGTTTCTCTGTGATATTCCTCAAGTTGTTTGGTGGAGAGATGTTTGGTCCCGTTTTATCCCCTCCTCTCGCTCAGCTTTGACCTGGCGTTTTATGTTGAACATGCTTCCTACTGAGGATCGTCTTTGTAGGTCTGGGTTCCAGTTGGCTTCTCGTTTCAGTATTTGTGGGGTTAGTGATGAATCTATGGATCGCTTATTTCTTCATTGTCCCCTAGCGGTTGCTCTTTGGGAGGCAGTTTTCTCTGCTTTCCAGCGACGTGTCTCTACCGAAACTTGGCAATCCTTCTTCTTGCAAGCCATGTCAGTTTTCTTTAGTGAGCAGGTTAGGATTTTATGGAAAGCGGCTATCCATGCAGTGATATGGGGGGTGTGGACTGCTCGTAATCAGTGGATCTTTGAAGGGAAGTCAGTGGACTTTAGATCCATCCTTTCTTTGGTTTAGCGTGCAGTTTCAGAGGCTAATTGCCTGGAAATTGGTTGTATGTGTAATTGTATGGATGACCTTTTGATTCTTCATCATTTCGGTCTTCAGGGTCGCCCTTCTAAAGCCCCGGTGATCAAGAGTATGATTTGGTCGCTTCCGGCTCCTAGTTGGATCAAAGTGAATACAGATGGCGCTGCTATGGGCTCTCCGGGGTTTGATGGTTGTGGTGGTATCTTTTGGAACTGCAGAGCCTTTGTGAAGGGCTGCTTTGCTATTCCTCTTAGTCAAGTTTTTACGGTTGAGGCTGAGCTTCTGGCGGCCCCTTTGGCCATTAATTTTGCATAGAAGTATGGGTGGCATCATCTCTTGCTTGAGAGTGATTCTTCTTATATGGTTCAACTTCTTTCTTCTCGTTCTGAGATGGTTCCTTGGAGGGTTCATCGAGCGTGGTAGCGCTGCATCTTCCAGATCTCGCAGATGGATTTTCAGGTTTCTCATATTTTCAGGGAGGAGAATCAGGTTGCAGATACACTTTCTAAGCATGCTTTGGAGCTTCAGGGTGATTCTTGGTGGTTTTCTGCCTTGCAGTTCTGTTCTACTTTAGTTGGCAACGAATTCATGGGTCGGGAGTATTTTCGTTTTTCTTGATGTTTTTTTTTTCTTTTTTGTGTGGCCTGTGTGCCTTTTTTTTTTGTTTGGGGTTGTTTTCCCCTTGGTTCTTTGTGCTTTGTTGCTTTTTATCTCTTTTTACTTTTTTTTTTCTCTTTTTTTATATATGGATACTGTCTAAGGGTTTTTCAGTATATGATCGTTTGTGATGCTTTTTCCCCTTAGATCAGTCCAATTTTATTTTACATATATATATATATATATTAAAAAGTCAATTTTTTTAAATAAAAAAAAAATGATATATGAAAGCTTGAATTGTTTCAAGTGGATTTTATTAAACTTAGAATTTCTAAGACTAATAAAAGAATTAAAATTATTTAGGCAATCATATACTTACAAGAGTAACAAAAATCATTTTAAAATTTCGATAAAAATAAATAAAAAATAAAAACAAGGTACATGTTTTTTTATTATTATTTTTTTATATAGTATGTACATACATATAGTTCCTAAAAATCAAGCTATTAGTATTTTTTTTTTTTCTTAACTGTTAGTCTTGCTTATGAAATAATGAAGATAGAAAATTAGAGATATATATTGAAGGAGAGAGAGTTTAATATGGTAATTAAAAATTTAGGAGATAGTATTTAATATATAATAATTAATCTAATGATTTAGGAGATATAATTTCTTTTTTTAATAATTTAATTCAAAAAAGATAAAAAGGATAATCTTGTAACAAAATGAAGTGTCTTTAGAATTTTTTAAAATTTAAATTTTGAGAAGGGAGTGTTTTTAGAAAAGAAGTATTAAAAAAAATAAAAAATTTTGATTGTCAAAAGAAACTCTCTTTATGTAATAGTGTAAATGTGTAATATAATAAAAAAAATAAAAAAATAAAAAAATAAATAAATAAATTAAAAAAAAAAAAAAAAAGTAGAGACTTCGAATCCCTCTTTTTCAGCTGCCCAATTGAAAGAATTTGATTAAAACTAATCAACATGAATAGGCACATAATTAATCTGAATCTGAACCTAAACATGTTTCTATATCATAATTAATCAAACTCTATGTTCATGTTCATAACCCATATCAATTCAAGAGAAAAGGGAGATAATAGAAAGAGGAAGCGTACCTGAATCCATTGCCGGAGATTGGTGGACGGATTGTGATCTTCCAAATTATCACGATCTTTATGAACCATAAATTTGTTCTCTGTTTCTTTGTTGATGGAGATACAGACAAACTAAAAAGATCGTGTAATTTGGGGACTATAACCCTAATATATAATAATTAGATTATTATAGGTTTTGTTATTTCTAATTTGGCCCCTCATCAAATTTAGATATAGCACTCTCCATGACAATTATACTCTTAAGCCTTAACACTTTAAATCTTAATTAGATCACTTTAATTTAGGCTTAACCAAAGATAGTATAACATTTAATATTTACATGTGTGGCCCCATATGATGGAATTTTCCAACAATCTCCCACTGGGCCACATATGTAACTATACAAATGTCTATGACTTTATGAGCTCCAAAATTTCGCTATCACAATTTTAAGGTATATCCGAACAATCTTGTCCATTGATTATGCCGCTATAGGATCAAAGCGGTTTTCGTCACATTTAGCGTGACTAAACCCATCAATGGTCACGTACAGCAACATAACCAAATGACATAGATCAATCATGGATGCGTAACATGGAAATTACACGCAATGTGATCTATACATGTCTATTTCCAACTAGTCCTACTTTATTCCTTAGTGAGATCAATACTTAACACAATGTAACAGAGTGAAATGAACCGAATACTTTATTTCTGATCAGAAAAATATCCAAATACATAGCATACGTATGTCCAAAATCAAACATAAAGCAATAAAATACAAAATAATACAAACTCCCACTATAATGTGATATCCTCACACAAATAACACCCGTATGAGCAGTGTGCTCATGAACGACCTTGGGTGGTAATTCCTTTGTAAGTAGATCCGCTATCATGGAGTTTGTCCCAATGTGCTATATGGATATCTGTCCACTCTACACTCTCACCTTTACAACTAGGAACTTAATGTCAATATGCTTTGACATAGATGAGCTCTTGTTGTTGGAATATAACACTGTTGACTTATTGTCACAATATAGTTTGAGTGGTATTTCAATACCCTCCAGAATGTGCGGTCCAGTGACAAAATTCGGCAGCCATATCCTAAGGTTGGATGCCTCATAGCATGCTACAAACTCTTCTACCATGGCATCCAGCATAATCGGAGTCGGAATACCCTATGATCTCAAACTGATCCGATCTCCTATATGTGAGCATGTGATCTTTTGTTCTCTGTAAATACCTCATAACCCCATTGGCTGATTTCCAATGATCCATCTCATGGTTACTTAAATATCTGCCTAACATACCAACAATGTACGCAATATCCGGACGCGTACACACCTAAGCATACATTAGACTCCCTACAACTGATGCATAGGGAATCTTCTGCATTTCCTTAACTTCAAGGTTATTTTTAGGGAACTGATTGAGACTGAACTTGTCTCCTTTAGCGACAAGAGTGTCACCTGGTTTGCTGTCCTACATGCCAAACCTTTTGAGTACTTTATCGATATAGCTCCTTTGTGATAATCCAAGAATAGCCCGAGAATGATCTCGTTGTATCTAGATCCCTAATACAAAAAGGCGTCACCAAGATCTTTCATCTCAAAATTCTCTGATAGAAATCTCTTGGTTTCGTGCAACATGCCTATATCATTTGTGGCAAGCAGTATGTCATTGACATATAAAACCAAGAATATATGCTTACTCCCACTGAATTTATGATACACACAATTATCAACAGCGTTTATCTCAAAACCAAACGAGATAATCACTTGATGAAACTTATGATACCACTAACGGGAAGCTTGCTTGAGTCCATAGATAGATTTTGTCAATCTGCAGATCGTATTCTTTGGGTCTCCCGACTCAAAGTTTTCTGGCTGCCTCATATAAATTGTTTCGTACAGAAATCTCTTGGTTTCGTGCAACATGCTTATATCATTTGTGGCAAGCAGTATGTCATTGACATATAAAACCAAGAATATATGCTTACTCCTACTGAATTTGTGATACACACAATTATCAACAACGTTTATCTCAAAACCAAACGAGATAATCACTTGATGAAACTTGTGATACCACTGATGGGAAGCTTGCTTGAGTCCATAGATAGATTTTGTCAATTTGCAGATCGTATTCTTTGGGTCTCCCGACTCAAAGGTTTCTAGCTACCCCATATAAATTGTTTCGTCAATGTCACCATTGAGAAACGCTGTCTTAACATCCATCTGATGAAGCTCAAGGTCAAAATGTGCAACAAGTGCCATGATTGTCCTAAAAGAGTCTTTCGTTGAAACTGGAGAGAAAGTCTCTTTAAAGTCAATCATTTCCTTTTGGGTAAAGCCTTTAGCTACAAGATGAGTCTTATACCTCTCCACATTACCTTTCGAATCCCTTTTGGTTTTAAAAATCTATTTACAACCAATGGGTTTCGCACCTTCTGGTAATGGGACAAGTTCCCAAACCTTATTGTCTTGCATAGACTTATACTCCTTATTCATGGCATCAATCCACTTTTGAGAGTTTGAACCTTGCATGGCTTAATAGAGGTTGATTGAATCATCTTCCACCATTCCAATGTCTTCCTCATGTTCCTGGAGAAATACAATAAAATCGTCCGGAATAGAATTTCTCTTTTATCTAGTGGATCGCCATAATTGCATTGGTTCTTGAGGTTGTTGAGTTTTTCCTCATGAACAATTACCTCATTTTGAATGGGGGTTGATCAACGTTGTCTGGTTATAGATCCGGATTCGCTTCTTAATCAATGACAGGTATAGAAACCTGTATATTGTCAAAAGCGATAATGGAAATCGAAACCAATTCCTCCTCAAAGACAATGTCTCTAACCTTATTTCTCCTCTCAAACTCAACATCCTCAAAAAATGTGGCACCATCTCAAAAATTGACCTAAATGTGGGATCATAAAACTTATAGCCCCTAGATCGCTCAGAGTAGCCAATGAAGTAGCTGCTTATAGTTTTGGAGTTCAATTTCTTTTCATGTGGCATGTAAGGCCTTGCCTCAGTTGGACATCCCCAAATGTGAAAATGCTTTAGATTAGACTTTCTGTCTGTCTATCCAAAGCTCATAAGGTGGTTTTGTAACTACTTTAGTTTGCACTCGGTTCAGAATATAAGATGTTCACCTGAACTGTCATATCTATCATAGTATTCACTACCATGGTCAGACCTCACACTCCTTTTGCCCTTGTCCTTAGAGACGTTAGCCAAATGAGCACTTTCGATCATGTCTTGCTTCAATCTCTCTTCCTCTTGCACACAGTATGAAATGAGCTCATTAAGAGTCCATTTCTCCTTTTAATAGTTGTAACTGACCTTAAATTGACCGTATTGTGCAGGAAGTGATATTAATACCAAATGCACAAGCAAGTCATCAAACAGCTCGAGCTTCAGTGCCTTAAGCTTAGAAGCAATATGAGACATTTCCATAATGTACTCCCTTATGTTCCCTTTGCCTATGTACTTCATAGAAATCAAGCTTTGCAAAAGCGTGCTTGTTTCTACCTTATCGTTTTTCATAAAACACTTTTCAATTTCGACTAGGAACTATTTGGGTTTGGTTATCTTTTCAGATACCGCACCTCTAAATGCCTCCCGAATGCCGCACTTGATGATCATAAGACTCATGCGATTTGAACGATCCCACTTCTCAAAGTTTTTTCCTGTCATTAGTAGAACTTGCATCAATAAGAGAAGCGGGTTGCTCAATCCGAAGTGTAAGGTCCAGATCCATACAGCCAAGAACATACTTAAAGTTGGTCCCAATCCTTAAAGTTGGTCCCATTAAGCATGGTTATAAAGTTGATATTAGCAGTAATAGTAGAAACACTAGTCGTAAAGAGAACAAAACAAACAAACATGCTCACATTAATAACCAAATACAATAATCAACAAATTCAAATAATGGTAAGTCTCATCTCAAGATACCTAGCACAACATTAATATCAAGTCTTTAGACAGTAATATTAATTATAAATGGTACTCTTGTTGCAATAATCCAACATTGACAATAATTCATGTCAAATAATAAATCTATCTTTGGATCGACTTATTATTCACATGTAAAACCTTATAATCGTCACATGTTTATCACCACAGGTGTGTGTGCAATTCGACCAAGTATTAACCTTCCTTTGGGCCGGCTAATACCCGCATGAATTTACACACACAATATTAACTTTAAATGGTACTCATGTTATAATGATCAACCATTGACAATAATTCATGTTAGATAATAAATCTATCTTTGGATCGACTTATTATTCACATGTAAAACCTTATAATCGTCACATGTTTATCACCACAGGTGTGTGTGCAATTCGACTAGGTATTAACCTTCCTTTGGGCCAACTAATACCCGTATGAATTTGCATACACGCAAACATCCAACACCCCTCATGAACAATCTACATAAGAGAGGTTACTTTAGTGACATCTTGTTTCAATTAACTAATTTAGAATGATGAACTACATTATTTAACCATAAAAGGTATACCACATAATATTTGAATTTGGGTTGAATAATTTTTTAAAAAAAATTACAAAACGGCCCCTGATTATGTAAAATTATAGAAAGGTCCCTTAATTTTAAAATTATAAATCGGCCCCTGAGTCTATAAAATTACATAAAGGCCCCTAAAGTTTCAATAATTACAAAAGACTCCAATATTGTATCAAAATCACATAATAGCCTAAAGTAATTACAAAACAGACCCCTCAAAAAATTAAAATTTTTAACAAAAGGGCCTGAGCAAAAAATGAACCTCTGATACCCAAAACTGAAGACAATATTGCAGCCCCTTCAAAAACTTCATTGTATTCAATATTTTAAGACGGGCAAAATCAATATATATATATATATAATATAACTACTACAGACAATATTGTATTCTCCAAGTGATAATTTGGTCTGATCTATTACCCAAAACTCAAACAATAATCACCATATATATTTCTTGTAAAAATTAATAGATCACAAAGTCAACACCAAATATTGGATTTTTTGTTGATGGGCGTGGGTATTGTATAGATCACTAAGTCAACACGCAAGCAACAAAACAAAAAAATTTCAACCAACACGCAAGCATCAATACAACACCAAATATAGGATTTTTAAATTAAATTAAAATACGTGATCAGATGTGGAATTTAATATACCATACAACAACTAATCCATGTGATCTAATCAAAACAAAATCCAATTTTGATGCTTCACACAAAATTTTCAGAAATATCTTAAAACCTAAATTTCAAATCTCAAATCTCAAGAATCGATTATGGGTGGCTCTGATACCACTTGTAAAGAATTTGATTAAAACTAATCAAAATGAATAGGCACATAATTAATCCGAATCTGAACCTAAACATGTTTCTATATCATAATTAATCAAACCCTAGTTCATGTTCATAACCCATAACCCATATCAATTCAAGAGAAAAGGGAGATAATAGAAAACGTTGTCGTCTTTCTCTCACCTCCCATAAACGAATTTTTTTTCTTCTTATTTCTTTTTTAGTATTTTATTTTAACATCAAGCTTTATAGAAAATGCCAAAAAGTCACATGACAAAGAATAAGCAAACAACCCCAAGAAAAGACCAAAGAATAAAGCAACTCAAGACAAAACACACACAAAAAAACAAAACAGCCCACAAACAAAACGAAACAAGAAGCAAATAGCAAATATTTGTTTTGATTATCATCATTTCACTTTCAGATTTTAAAAGAGTAAATGAGATTAAATAATAATCAATATCTCATCTGTCTAATGCACACCAAGTGTTTGATTTATTGTTTAAATAAGATCCCATACAAGTATTTTTAGGGTTTAAGAGTTATGAAAAAAAAAATTTCAAGAAAAAGATTAAAAGAACGATGTTTTTTTTTTTTTTTGAAAAAGAATGAGGTTTTATTAGATTTAATTTATAAAAAAAAAAAAAATTCGTAAATTGTATGTCTCTTTTAGTAATTTTGATAAAGGAAAAAAAAAATACTAAATAATTTTAAAAATGGGGTATATATAAATCAGTAGGGGGTGTGCCAATAGCACCACTCCAACTTTTAACTTAATTCCAAATTACTGGATTACAATTAAAATATTCTCTTCCAAATCTATCTTCTCAAAGAAGATATATTTCCAAAATTATCATAATTTGATAAGGTGTATATTTCTTTCTTTTAATAAATTTCTTATTTTAAATTGCTTTTAGAGAGAGAGAGAGAGAGAGAGAGAGAGAGAGAGAGAGAGAGAGAGAAAACAAACTCTTAGACCAAAATCTTCATGGGATTCAACAACTGAATTTCTCTCCTACCAAATCCTGACAAGAACTATTTACTTGTTTTATTTAACTATTTTGTGATTTGAAGATGTTATAGAATAATTGTTTAAATATATTTATATATATATATGCATAGAAACCGGTGCATATAATTTAGGAACCTATTTTAAAAAAAAATTAAAAAAAATTCAAGAACCTTTTTTTTTTTATTTGGTTTTTGGTACAATAAATTTTATTTGAACTTTATTTGCAGAACATGAAAAATTATATTCTTTGATCGATTTTTTTGTTTTGTTAAATTGAACTTTGTTTGCAAAAAATAACATACAAAATCTTATAAAGGATGGTACAAGTTAATTTTCTTCTTTTAATTAGCATGTGTATAAATGTAAAATTACTCATTTTTAGACAATTTCATTTTAAAAAGACAAACATATTGACAGTACATTTAGATGTGAAGAATAAAATAAATAAATAAATAAATAAAAAATTTTAAAAAAAATAAAACATGTCATTTAGGTTCAGATTTCAGTCCCTATTTAGTCTTCAGAAAAATTCAAGACTATTCAATTTTCAGACAAAAAAAACAAACAACCCTTTAATGTTTCTCAAATCTATTTAAAAAATAATAATAAAAAAAATAAAAAAATAAAAAATAATAATAAAAAAATAAAAAAATAAAAAATAATAATTAAAACAACAAATAGAAGGCGAGGAAGGCTTGAAATATATTATATTTATATATCTATCAACGTTTCACATTTTAAAACATGATTTCATTTTTTTTTTATTTTTTTTTTTTTGTTTTGAAGTAGTATACTATTGCATAAATTCATATATATATATATATATATATATTTGACAAAAGGGGAAGACTTGAACCTACAACCTTAAAGATTTCACCCTTTTTTTTGTTATGTTTCATGTTTTTAAACATAAGGTTTCACAATTTTCATCCTCGACAAAATACCATCCCAAATCTTCAAAAATACAATCCACAATCAAAACATTACAAAAATTGCATACATATTTCTAAGAGGAAATAGCACTTTTTAACCCAAAAAAAATAAAGCGGTTTATATTTTTACTCGGAATTAGTGCTTTCATTATTTTTACCAAAACTTTCCACCGAAGAGACAAATTTACCCATGTCCTTTCTATTTATTTTATTTTATTTTTAAAAATAATTTTCTTAAAAATAAACTTTATTTGTTTTTTAATTATTGTAGGTCTGGGATGGAGGTTTCAACCTCCTTCGGAAGTCGCCCAGACCTCTATAGAGGTCTTCGTGACCTCCAATGGGGATCACTTGCCACACACAAACAAAAATTTAAATAAATAAATAAAGCCTGGGAAGAAGGGAAAAAAAGTATGTGAGAAGAAGGAGATTAAACACACTGTGAATTAAACACTTTAGGAATTAAACACATAGATTAAACACACAAATTAAACACGTTAGAAATTAAATTTGTGGTGTGTTTAATTGATGTAAATTGGTAGTGTGTTTAATTGAAGAAGAACGGTGGTATGTTTAATTGATAAAAATTGGTGGTGTGTTTAATTAAAGAAAACCGGTGTGTTTAATTGAAGAAGACCGCTAGTGTGTTTAATTGAAGAAAACTGGTGGTATGTTTAATTAAAGAAGACTGATTGGTGTTATTCTTCTTCTTTTTTAGATTGGAGGCCTGACCTCCATTAATGAAGGTCTGCAAACCTCCAGTGGAGGTCGGGGAGATCTCGCTTGGAGGTCTCGTTGACCTCCAATAAAAAAGAAATTAAGTTTTTTTTTTATTTTAGAAATCATTAAGGGTATTCTTGTCTCTTCAAGGGAAAGTTTAGTAAAAATAATCAAAACACTAATGCTAGGTAAAAATAAAAAACTCCACTAATTATAAGGTTAGTTTCAATTTTAACCCTATTTCTAACATGAAATCGCATAAAAAAAAAAATAAAAAAAAAAACATGAAATTGGTAGAAAATCATATATTTCTCTCACTAAAACCCCTTACTCTTTCTAGTTTCTTTCCCTATTTGAATGGCAAAAGGGTGGGATGGGAAGAAATAAAATGATATTTATATGATGGTATTTGGGTAATTTCTCAAAAACATTATTATTAACAGTTAAACTTTCATAGGTGGTTAAAAAACGAAAATCTATGGGTTTGTCCAATAGGTTTTTTTTGCCCGTTTTTATTTTTCGTATTTTGAAAACGATTTCGAATTCGTATTCTTTAACTGTTTTTCATTATGTTTTCAAAAAACAAAAACAAAATGAAAAACAGAATCGCAATACAAGAAAAACTACCTTTGTTGACAGTTTTTTCTTGACGGTTTTAACTGTCAAGAAAGACCATTTTTCTTGACAATTTTCAATTCTTGATAGTTTTTAACTAATGGTGGCAAGGTTCCGGTTCGGTTCCGGTTCCGAACCGCTGGTTCTAGAGGAACCGGCGGTTTTGAACCGGAAATTTTTATTTTTTATTTTTTTTATTTTTTTACAAAAAAATAACTTTTAATTTATAATTAAAAAAAAATATATGTTAAAAAGGACATTGTGAAGTATTGGGTCGTGGCCCATAACACGTGTCCAAGTAACTAAGTAAGTATATTTTCCTTTGCATTCTTCTCCTTTTTATATAAGTTAGACATCTTTACACATTTCTTATTTATCCGATGTGGGATGTGAGATTTTCTTATATTCCTTTCTATTCTAGATTTCTGCTTATGATTTTCTTCTCTTATTACATAATTGTGATAAACTATGAATTGAAAGTGAGCTTTTGGATTAAAAAACATGCTTTTGTTCTTGTACATAGATGGTTTTTCATTCAAGCACTTTCAATCGATAACTGACGATGTCCAACTAACAAATCAATGTCCAAACAGAAATTAATCGATGTCCAACTAACAAATCTATAATTGACAAAGCATGAAAAAATTTCAAAGCTAATGGGCATGAAAAACAATTGATAAGAGCTCCAAACAGAAATCAAAGTGCAATCCGAACATAATATTATAATTAAAAGAAACAAATTGATACTAGAGAGAAAGAAATTGAATGTAAAAAAGATAAATAAATGTAACAATGGAAGTTATATATATATATATAAATATGTATATAAATTCACAAATTAACATAAGCTATATATGCCTAACCTCTCGTTGTCATTTCCAGCATCACGAGCTGCGGAAATTAAACTCTTTGTATATCTTATCTCTTTGCGGGAAAGCGGTTGAGCGTATTGGATCTTCAACTCTCTGAAAGTCTTCTGCTTTTGATTTTAAACAAATTATTTATTCTCCGGCAAAGGATAGCTTTCTATATCATATATTAGATATTGTATGTAATAAGAGAAGAAAATCCTAACTAGAATAGAAAGTATAAGAAAATCATAACTAAAATAGAAAGGATAAGAAAATCTCACATCTCACATTGGATAAAGAAGAAAAGTGGTGAGATGCCTAACCTATATAAAAATGAGGAGAATGTAAAATAAAATATATATACTTGTACAAGAGTTATGGATCATGGTTCAATACTCTTCAATGTTATTTCTCTTTTAAACATTTATTTTTATAAATAAAGTGTTATTTTATTAATTTTAAAAAATAAAATAAAATAATAAAAAAAAAAAAAAACTTGGAACCGGCCGGTTCCGAAAAAAATGGAACCGGAACCGGCCTCCCCCGGTTCCGGTTCCGGTTCCAATTTTTTCGGTTCCGGTTCGACCCCGGTTCCACGATTCGAACCGGAACCTTGCCAGGTCTATTTTTAACTGTCAAGAAGTAGAATTTTTAAATATTATATAATATAATATATATTATAAATTATATAAATATATTGTATAATATATATATTATATATATTTAAATATATATTATATTATAATATATATATATATATATATTATTATATGTATTATATATAATATATATGTATTTTATATTTTATATTATGAATGTTTTATAATTAGGGGTATTTTGGTCAAAATACAGTTAACTCAATTCTATTCCATTGTTAAACAATATATATAATAATATATTTATATAATATAAACAGATAATATATATTATTTAATAAATATATAATATATATTACCTAATATAATAATATAATATATATTATATTATATATTATATATTATTATTATATTATAAAACATTCATAATATATAATTTTTTATTTATCTTTAATAATTTTTTTAAACTTTTACTTCTATTTTCAACACCAAATGAATCCCGATATGGATTTATTTTACAGTAAGATATTGGTTTTTGGGAACCGATATTGGATAAGTAAAATTTTAAATTTAAAAAATTTACTTTTAAATCATTTACTTTTAAAATATTCAAAAAAAATAATTAATAAAAAATTGTTTATTTATTTTGCACCCTCTTGTTTCATACTAAGAGACACGTTAATAATTCAATTACCCATATAAATTAATAATCTGAGTCTTACATTTGTTCATTAAATTGCAATATGCATGTTGAGAAATATCTCCCATGTAGTGAGAGTTGTATTCCAAATCATGCTTATTACAATTGATGTCACGAGTCTCTTATAGACCATGTTTGGTTGAATGGAATGGAAAGAAAAACATTCAATTTGTTTGGTTTGTTAAAATGCAATGGAATGACAATTCCATTGGAATGGGGATTCCACCATTTTGGTGGAATGGGCATTCCATTTAAAAACCAATAAATGGAATGCCCTTCCATTTAAAAACCAATGGAATGCTCTTCCATTCCAAACTAAAATTTATATTCCATAAATACCCTAATATGCCACAACTCCATTACAAAAATACCCTCCTTTCAAAAAATAATATATTACATTAATGATATATAAATATATATATATTATATATATATGTACTATATAGTATATATATTATTATATATTACATTATTATAATATATATAACGATATATAAACATATATAATATATAATATATATATTATATAATATATTACATATAATAATATATATATTATATAATATATATATAATATATTATTATATTAAATAATATATATAATTATATATAATATAATTTTATATTTTTTTATTATTATCCATAATATATCATGTTTTATAATTAGGGGTATTTTGGTTAAAATACAGTTAACTCCATTCCATTCCGTTGTTAACCAAACAAAATAATACTGATTCAGAAACTAATTCTAAAGTTCCAACCAAACAAAAAACTTAGTTTTTTTTTTTTCCCTTTTCATTCTCATTCTCATTCCCATTACCATTCCACAATGTAACCAAATGTGACTATAGAGTATTGACCAATAACTCGACTATATATGTTTTAAAAAATATAATTTTATTAAAAGTTTAAATAAATATTTTTAAATATATGTCATATGTTGTAGAAATTAGAATTTTGATTAGTTGAATAAATTAAAATTTATTTAACAAGGTTTTTAGTTTTTATTTTTTTTTATTTTTTTATTTTTTACTTTTTATTTTTTATTTTTTTATTTCTAACAACTCATATAGTTTATATATAAATATTGTTCAATTGTTAATACATCAAAGGTTGTAGTCAAGTGGTAAAGACTTACAATTTTTGAACTTGAGGTTTCAAGTTCAATTCTCAATAATGACAATTATTATCATAAGTGGGTGGTGGTCGGTGACGGAGGTCCGGCAGTCTAATTGTCAATAATAATAGTCTTTCTTAACATTAGCATTGTTGTTTTTAACTTTCAACAATACTAATATTTTGTTGTAGTGTCGGTGTTAAAATTGGAAAACACATTATACATGCATTTTTTTTTTTTTTTTTTTTTTAAAAAAATAAAATAATGTAAAATAAATACTTAAAGGTTTGGGTTTTTTTGTCTTCTTCATATGTCTTCTTCTTCTTATTCTTCTTTCCCCTTCTTTTCTTCATAAGTCTTATTCTTCTTCTTCCTCTTATTCTTCTTCTTATTCCTCTTCCTTTTCTTAGTATGTCTTATTCTTCTTCTTCCTATCTTTTCTAAGAAGTAGATTTGGAGGAGCAATCGATTTGCTCCTCCAACGCTAGAGGAGGTGAGATCCTCCTCTGGCGTTGGAGGAGCTCCTTTATTTTTTTATTTTAGTTTTTAGTTTTTTCATTTTTTGAATATTTTTAATTGTTGAGTCTAAAATATTTCTAGCACTTTTTAGAGGTTGATTTTCAACATTGTCTCCGTTTTAATAACTTATGTTAAAAGACACATATTATGGTGGAACGGACAAAAATGACCCCCTCCCCAAAAAAAAAAAAAAAAAAAAAACCTTTTTCACCATTTTGGTTTTTTTTTTTTTTTTTTCCTTTTCAAAATCCTCCATCAATGGAGGTGGAACCCTTCTTTTCTTCATACGTCTTATTCTTCTTCTTCTTCCTCTTATTCTTCTTCTTATTCCTCTTCCTTTTCTTCGTATGTCTTATTCTTCTTCTTCCTATCTTTTCTAAGAAGTAGATTTGGAGGAGCAATCGATTTGCTCCTCCAACGCTGGAGGAGGTGAGATCCTCCTCTGGCGTTGGAGGAGCTCCTTTATTTTTTTATTTTAGTTTTTAGTTTTTTCATTTTTTGAATATTTTTAATTGTTGAGTCTAAAAAATTTCTAGCACTTTTTAGAGGTTGATTTTCAACATTGTCTCCATTTTAATAACTTATGTTAAAAGGCACATATTATGGTGGAACGGACAAAAATGCCACATCGCGCCCCCCCCCCCCCCCCCCCCCCCCCCCCCAAAAAAAAAAAAACCTTTTTCACCATTTTGTTTTGTTTTTTTTTTTCTTTTTTTTTTTCTTTTCAAAATCCTCCATCAATGGAGGTGGAACTGACAAATCAACGAACACATGTACACTGACCAATCGATGAACACACATACACCAACGACGACGGTGGACCATGAGCACGCATACGTCGCCATCGACGATCACAACCAAACACAATAGCGACTTTTGATTTTTAAAAAAAAAACAAAGTATGTATCTTTCTCTAAAACGAAGGGTTTCGAATTAGAGATTCAGATTGGAGAAGATGAACATAACAGAAACAGAGGATCACAGAACAACAACCCAGAAATCTCGGAAAATACTCACAAAGTCTCGGAACACAATCACAAAGTCTCGAAACACAAATACAAAGTCTAAGAACACTAACACAAAGTCTCGAACACACAAACACAAAGTCTTGGAACACAAATACAAAGTTCAACCCTCAAGTGCGTCAACGTAACGCCACTAAACTAATCCTATAAAGATGTATTGATAATGTTATGAAGTTGGTTTTGTTCAATTTTGATCTCCATTGGAGATCTGTTAAACAAATCTCCATGAAGAAGATGAAAGAATAAAATCAAAAAAAAAAAAAAAAAATTTAAAAGCAAATAAAAAAATAAAGTAAAGTAAGGGTGTTTTTGGAAGTCACTTGCTTTGATGCCTTTAAAATATAAGTTATTAAAGTGGTAATAGTTTTGAAATACCAACATAAAAAAGTGACAAAAACCCCTATGTCCTCTTTAACTGTTTTCCCTATAATTTATATTCAATAAGAAATCATATTTATTTAATAAAAATTTATTATTTGTGATGAATTTTTTTTCCCTTGAAACTGATTCAGTGATTTGTGAAGAATTATTAACGTATTTTTTTATTCAAATTTATAAATAAAAATATAAAAAATAACAAGTTTTTTTTTTTTTTGTATATGAATAGGACATTATAATGTAAATAATAATAATAATAATATAAATTCGATAATACAATTTTTTTAAAAAAATATTTTCAGTTAATCTACCAGACATGTTTTTACCTTTTTTGTTTTTAGAAAATAGCTTTCAGCATATGCTACCAGTTTACAAGACACATTTTTAGATTTCGAAAATGAAAGCAGAAACTGAAACCATTAACATTGCTTTCATTTTCATTTTTATTTTTGAAAAACAGAAAATGAAAAATGCCTACCAGATGAACCCTAATGTTTTGAGAGAATATTTTTTATTTTCTCCCATTATATATCCAATGATCAAAAAACATGGTCATTAGATTTCTATAAATAAAGGATCTCTTATGAGAGAATAATTGGTGATTTGTAATTAAGTGAAAGTCAGTTGTTTTTTCGTATTTGTGAAATTGTTTGATTACTTGAAAAAACAAACAAAAACAACTTAATAGGTCCAAATCAAACTTTTAAGTGTTCAGTGGAGAAAAAAAAAACATACCGGTCGGAAATGACCTTGGCTACACTTTTTGGGTATTTTTGACTAAAATATCATAGGGTTGCACAAATACATCATGCCATTTGACCTAATTACACATTTACACTCATATTTAGCTTTTGCTCATAATTACACAAAGATACCTGACCGTTAGTGTGCACCATTAGATGTTAATGGTAGAGGGGCAAAAATGTCTATCGGCCTATTAATATGAAGAAAAAATGTATATATTATTAATTATTTAAAAACAAATGGATGGAGGAAATCTAATCTCCTCCATCCAATAAATAATCTCCACCGTTAATTTTTTTATATTCTTTTTTAGTTGGAAAAACAATTGTTTTAAAAAATCAAAAAAAAAAAAAAAAAAAAAAAAAGTTGGAAAAATCTGGAAATTTTTTCTAGTTTTTCTTCTCTAAATTTTTCTTCTCTAAACTCCATTAGATGGAGTAGAGAATTGAGGAGCTCTTCCATCTGATGGAGCATCGAGCACCATCACATATGGAGTTCTTCCATATGCGATGGTCTATTGTACAAGAAGGTTCATTGTAGATAGAGATGGAGCTCTCCATCTTCGATGATCCATTGTAGATAGAGATGGAGTTCTCTATCTTCGATGAAGATGAAGCTTCATTTGCAATGGTTTATCACGACCATTGCAAATGGAGCTCCACCTACGAGATGAAGCTCTATCTTTGCAAATAGCCATCATAGACGCTGCTCTTCTCCATTACTAAGATTGACCATCACAGATGGAGAAAGAGCTCTGTCTATGATGGTCCATCAAGAAGAAGCTCTCTCTTCTCCATCAAAGATGGATCGACATTTTCCCGATTGATTTTTAAACTCCATCAGATGAAATTTTTTTCCATATCAAAACTCCTCTAAACACAATCAAGAAGCTCTATGTTACCCTTTTCCTATTTGATTTATTATTATTATTATTATTTATGGTGTGGACTTTGATTCAAGATGAAAAAGAGGTTTGGATGTGGATTGATGAAGATTTGTGTTTGTTTTTTTTGGTGCAATTTGATTGAAGAATATCCTTAAAAAAAAAAAAAAAAAAAAATTGTAAGTGAGATCAATGAAGATTAGAATATGGGCTTCAATTTCAGAAAAGTCAATAGATTTTTTGTTTATAAATAATTTTTTTTTTAAAAAAAAATTAAACAAATATAAAAATAAAAAAAATACACCAGGGGTATTTAGGGCCTTTTACATGATTAAGAGAGTCAACGGTTAACTTTAACCGTTTACCACTAACGGTATGGTATGTTTGTGCAATTATGAGCAAAAGTATAATATGAGTGCAATGAGATCAAATGTCAGAGGATGTTTGTGCAATTAGCTCAATATTATACGGGTAAAATTGGAATAAAGGCTATGGATGTTCAAGATTTCTTTGCTTAAGAAATAATCGGCATATAGCTAAACTTAAGAAATAACTAGTTTAAAAGATAAGTTGATAGGTATTTAGAAAATTGGCTTTATAAATAAGCAACTTAAAAAAAAAAAAAAAATCAAGGAATAAGTATTTGGTAATCTTTAATTAATTATGGAAAATGACGAAGTTTACATTTTAGTTAAAATGTAATACACTACAAGTTTTTTTTTAAAAAAAAACAAATTTCCAACTTATATTTTTCATTTTATTTTTCCACTTTTTTCATTCTCCATTTTTTTCCCTTTTCTTATTTTCCAGGGTTTTTTTTTTTTTTCCTTTTATCATTTTTCGGATTATTTTTATTCAATTTTCACCTTTTATATATTTTTAGTTCTTTAATTATATTCAAATATAAGCAATTAAAAAAAATAAAAATTCTTTAAAGAAAATTAAAAAACTAAAAGTAAAAAATAAAAAAAATAAAAAACCAAATGGAGGTGGCAATGCGTTCTCTAACGCGCTGCCTCCTCCATACGCCGGAGAAGATCGTATCCTCCTCCAGCGACCCCAACAGCGAAAAGGTCGGCGTCGTCGTTGGAGGAACCACAGCTCCTCCATTCGATGGAAGAGTTCGATGCTGATTTGAACTCCTTCATTCAATAGAGAAGTCGATCAACTCCTTCATCAACGCCAGAGGAGTTTTGATCTTCATTCGAAGACGTTGATGGACAACTCGACGTCGGAGGAGAAGCTGATCGGTTGCTCCATTTGTTGGAGAAGACGATTGGAGGAGAAACTGATGAAGTCGCCAGATCGTCCAACGTCTAACGTCCAACGATCCAAAGCTCTCCTCCATGGATCATCCTCCAGTGAAGTCGCTGGAGGAGAATCTGACCTCCTTTAGCTGTGGAGAAACTCCTCCTTTGTTAGAGGACCCGAGATCGGCTACTCAACATCCAACAATTGAGGAGGATTCGCCTCCTCTATCGCTGAAGGAGTACCGGCCATCCTTCAGCGACAACATCACCGGACGATGCTGGCTTTTCTCCGTTATGCCTACCAGTCGTGGCTGCCACCACTGTTCAACTAATTTATTTTTTTAGTTTTAAAATTTCAGGTTTAAAAAATATTAGTGTTAATTATAAGGGCATTATTGTCTCTGAATTAAAATGGTGAATGTATTATATACATTTGAAAGGTATGGAATTAGTGTCTCCAATAATCAGCTTCTAAAAGCATTTTCAACAAATTTTTCAAAAACTGATTATTGGAAGAGTAGATTATAAAATAAGCTGCTTTTGGGGAGTTTACAAAATACTTATTTGCTCAAAACATGAGAAATAAATTATTATTTCCCGAACAAAAGCAATCTCAAACATAGCCAAAAAAGTTTTTTAAATAAAAGATGGATATTATTAAAAATAGCCTCTAGTTTGCAATGCTGGTCGAAAACCATTTTCTAGTTTTAATTAATAGTCAAAATACCCCTACACTTATTATCCGTTCGGAAATTTAAATTTTCTATTACTTTAGTAAGGATACAATGGTAAAATGAATAATAAATATTAAATAAAAAATTTGTAATTATGTGTAAAGTTAGTAAATAAAACGGTCCTTTCAATAAATAAATAAATAAAATACAGGGGCAAAAAAGAGAGTTTCTCCTTATAACTCACAAATTTTCTATTTACACTCCAATTTAATTTGTTTTATTAATGAAAATTTTAACCTGAATTAAAATTACTAAACAAGACAAAAAAATTCTAAAGATACTCCAAACTAATTAAATTATGAAAAAAAAAAAAAATTCTCTTTCATTAGATTAAATATTACATATTAAACTCTCTGTCTCTCTCTCTCTCCCAAATCTTTTATTACCATATTAAACACTATCTCATAATTACTCTCTCCATTTTTTTGTTTTTTTTTAAATTCATCTCTATACTTTTTCGATCAATCTTTAATTAATAGTTATAGAAAAAAATAACTTATGAATATTTTGGTTTTTTACTAACGGTAATATATATATATATATATATATATATATATATATAATTTTTCTATTATCAGTTTGTCCTGACATAAAATATATCAAGACGAATAATGTGGACCATTATATTTACATATTTTGACCCAAAGTGTATGCACTTGTCAAAACTTCTCCATAATCTGTGGTCCACATTCTTCGTCCAAATATATTTTATGTCAAGACGAACTGACAATAGAAATGATATATATATATATATATATATATATATGAGTAATTTTCCAATAAGGACTTTTACAATACACACTTTAAGCACCTTTGATGAAATTGCATGGAATATACTGAATCTTGATCTGATTTTTTGTATGCATTATAAGAAAATTAAAATACACATTTGATAAAAATTTGGAAATTTTTTGGATTTGAAAACTATTTTTTCTTATATTTCCCTATTTTTAAAATGTTTTATCTTCAAAACAATTTGAAAAAAATAGTTCTTGCACCCAATATTTTTTTTAATTTTTTTCCACAAATGTATTACAATGTTTTCACCATCCATACAAAAAATCAAACCAAGATTCAATATATTTCATGTAACTTCATCAAAGATGCTTAAAGTGTACATTGTAAAAAGTCTTCATTGGAAAATTAATATATATATTAAAAAATCAATACAAATACCTTGTTTACAAAACATAAAAAACAAAAAAAAAAACAAAAAAATAGATATATTAAAACTTGATTTGTTTCAACTAGATTCGATTATACTCAGAATTTTTAAGACTAATGTAAGAATTAAAGTTCTCTAGGCAATCACATACCTATAAAAGTAACAAAAAATATTTTCATATTTTAATTTTTTTTTTCGAAAAACAAGGTACTTGTTTTTATTTATTTATTTATTTATTATTTATTTATTTTTTATTTAATATATATGTATATACGGTTCCTATATATCAAGCTTATACATAAGATTTTTTTTTTCTTAATTGTTAGTCTTACTTGAGAAAGAATGGAGATAGAAAATTAGAGATATATATTGGAGGAGAGAGAGTTTAATATGGTAATTAAAAATTTGGGAGAGGGCATTTAAAATGTAATATTTAAACTAATGATTTAGAGAAATAATTTCTTTTTTTAATAATTTAATTCAAAAAATATTACTTCTCGGATAAATCCAAAGGCTAAGAAGGTTCGTCTTAACTTTTATTAAAATAAAATGGAGTGTCTTTAAAATTTTATTTTTTAAAATGGAATGTCTTTAGAATATGAGTGTCAAAAGACAAAAAGATAATCTTGGAACAAAAGAAAGTGTCTTTAAATTTTTTTATTTTTTTATTTTTAAATTTTGAGAATGAAGTATCTTTAGAGAAAAAGTAAAAAGAAAAAATTGGATTCAAAAGTCTCGGCAAAAAAATGGTTTCAACAAATTTGTTACGGTTGTCGAATAACGTATTTTTTCTTTTTTAATTGAAACAAGTCAGTTAACGAGGTAATTTCACTAAAATCCATATTTTTAAATGTCTTTGTTTTAGTAACTTTAATCTCTTGTTAAAAAATACATCATTTTAATCAATTTGACCAAACAACTAACAGTTAACTGTGACAACAAATTTTATTCTTTATTAATATTTAATCAAAGTAAAATGTTAATTTTGCCCTTCAACTTTTTTAGCTTTTACAACTTTACATATATAAATAGAGTGTCCAAAATGTCCTTATTTTATACAATGTCATTTACCGAATTTATCCTCAATTATATATTTTTATTACAAAAAAACCACCACTGCTGAAATGTTTGTTGCTCAACTGTATTAAATTTGTGTATAAAATGGGTTGTCAAATGCCTTCTTTTCTACTTCCATTTTCACTCTTCTTTAAGACATAAAGTCCAAAATGTAGTGAGAAATCTTTTTTTTTTTTTTTTTTTTTTGGTTCTATCACTAAAGTCCCTATCATTCTACCACCATATTCAAATGTTTTCATCAATATCTGGTTATCATCAATTTATAATCTATCATTATTTGAAGTTGAAGGTCATGGTTTAGTAGTCAGCCTAATATATTGCTGCTGCCTGCTAGAGTTATCAACAATCATAACTTCTAACTGCCAACTTATTATAACTAGACCCAGATTTGAGTAATGCCTGAGTAATGCTAAATTACTCAAATAATATTAGCTACATAATGACTTGTAAAGTAATATAAAACATAATTTTATCAGGATATTGAATGTGAACCACTCATTTATAAAAGTGATTTGACAAGTGCATATACCAAGTTAAAGTATGTAAAATGAGTGGTTCACATTCAATGTCTTTATATAATTCTATCTGTGCATCCTTATAAGAAAATTTCCGATCATATATTAGAGAGAATTTCGGATGATGATAATAAAGCAATATTAATTCATTCTTAGCAAAATATAATCCATCTCAAACTCACAATCTGTAGCAACATTATTTATTGCAGAGGACCATCAAAAGTCTGATAAAAACGAAACAACAAATTGGGGCAAACCAAGGTTTTAAACCCCCCCTATACCCAAAATTTAATTGGAATGGTAATGACCAAACTCAAAAATGGTCACCATATTCAAATGTTTTACTCTTCTAAGTTCAATCAGTTTTGAACATTCTCTGGCAATGTCTGCAACGCGAGTCGTGTCCTCCCCTCCTGTGCCTGCTCGAACATTATAATATAAACAACATCAATATACAAAGCATGAAACAGAAAATTGATCGATTATAGTTTAATTGCTAACCAAATTTGCATAAGCACTAGGCCTCACCTTATCGGCAACTTGGTCATCATTGTTCTTCATGTTGTTCTGTATCTGTAACTTTTCTTTATATAGCTTAATCAGCTGCCTCATGCTTTTAGCATTCAGCTTATTCTTCATTTTCATCCCCTTATCCTTTGTCGTCTCCACTTTCATCCCACTAGCAGGGAGGTGGATTAGCTTCTGCTCTGTTGTTTGTTTCTTGCTAGAAGACAGTGTTGGTCGAGGAAACTGGGTTGCCATCGTTTCAGCTCCCATTGGTGACATTTGAGTTCTGCCACCAGAAACAGGATCATGAGGACTCATTTGTTTGCCAGAAGGTGGAGTTGCGGGCAATGGTGGAAGATTTGTTGCAAAGTCAACTTCGTTGGCTGCCATTACATAGACATCAATTATGTTGTTCTCCAGATCCTCAGCATAAGAGACATTTTGAGTTCTGCCACCAGAAACAGGATCATAAGGACTCATTTGTTTGCCAGAACGTGGAGTTGCAGGCAATGGTGGAAGATTTGTTGCAAAGTCCAACGAAGTTGGAGTTGCGGGCAAGGATTCGATTTTTGAGACAGCCTTGTCCTCAGAAATCGAATCAATTTCTGAGTTTGACATTCGGATATCACCCATGGGCTCATTAGAGCTTGTTTGCTTAGTGGACTTTGGAGAGTTGTCCTCATAATCAGACTCTTCCATCTCAACATTTAGTTCCTCAGAACCATGGGGTAACTGAACATTGTCAAACTGGACACTCTCTTTTCCAACATTTGCATCGATAGGAAATACATTCGAAGCATCCAACTCAGCATCAGATTGATCTGAATCCGTCTCCCAGCAGCTTTCAGGGTCAAAAGGAAGATCTACCATATCCTCTCCTTCAGGAAGTACCTCTAAATCTTTTTGATCTGCTGCTACCTTAGGAGAACACTCATCAGATTTCATCATCTCAACAGAAGCATTTTCAGTTTCAGATGGGGACTCGGAAACAGAAACTTGGACATCTCCTACAAGGCAATCAACACTTTGATATTCAGACAACTTTGACTTAACCAAGTAATAAAAGATTAAGAGCACTACAGAATATTAGTAAGATTAAACAGAAAACAACATACCAGATTCATTAGCTTTGTTATCCTTGGCAGGGATTTCATCATAAACATCAGCAGAAGGATTCTCAGTTTCAGATGTGAACTCAGTAACTGGAACATCGATGGTTCCTGCAACGATATCTCACGTTCATATTCACACAAATTGACAAAATCAATAGAACACAGTGATGATAAGACATAAAAATAACATACTCATTTCATCTGATTCCTCAGATATCTCATTATCATCAGTACAATTGTCCTTCTCTTGAACATCATATTTCAATTCCCTCTCACACTTCGGCGCCTCGATTAAACTTTCACCAGAAGAGAAGTCATTGGTCTTCTCCAAATTCCCTATTTCATCACATCACATAAAAGTGTCAGAAAAAGGCAAAAATAAAAAACCCATGTTTTTGACAATTAGATTAAGCATTTTAACAAACACATACCAGACACGTCTCTTTTTTCAGTTTCATCAAAGACTTCCATCTTTACAGGCCCAGGCATTACTCTCTCCTTCAAGCTCAACTCTTCCATAGTCTTCTCCAGCAACCTCACAGACCGCCTCGTGCTATACACCCCCTGCTGCACCGATCCAGCCTCCACCTTGCTTCTAGCCGAAGCAGCTGGTGCCCGTCTCCTGATTGCAGGAGCTGCCGGAGTCTGGGCGAGAATCACGTTCTTGTCTTCTAGATCCAGATCTTGGTCTATTGCTTTTCTTGTTGTCCGACGAGTACGACTCGTGGGTTGTGCTGTCTCAGGCTCTTCTTTGATGGGTTTTCTTCGAGTTGCAGTTCTGGTAGCCGTACGGGGAATTGACGGCGATTCAGGAACAGCTTTTTCCGGCAACTGGGATTGTTTCAAGATCTCCTCCAGCCCTTCAACCTGTTAAATTAAATCAATTTAAAAGAATGTCAATTAAATTCATAAAACGAATATTAAAAGACTCTATTTGGATTCAGAGAAATTGAAAACAATATTTCTTGTTAACCAATCACAAATTGATATAGCAAATCAATCAAATGAAACAAGATTTTCCCACGATTTTATTCTCAACAAGAAACGAGAAATGGGTGCCAAGTAATTAAATCAAATGAAAAACTTACAGTGTCGAGAGCAGTGAGAGCATCGGCCATGGCGACGTTGGTGGTGTTGGCCGGAATCTTGTTGTTCTTGCAGAGAGCCTGGAGCTCCTTCCTTGTAAGGCTATGGAAATCCATCGCAAAAGAAATCAGAAAAACAAAAAATAGTTTTGAAAAAACGATGAAGATTTTAAGGATTCGAAAGGTGTTCTGTTTTGTTTTGTTGAAGCTAACATGTGAGAGTGAGGGGGTTTATATTTAGAAGGAGGCGGCCAAGAAATCCTAGAAAATATGACCGTTGGAGGCGGCCATTTGAAATTTGAATACTGGGTCCCATTTTTTTTATTGTTTAGGGTTAGAATAAGTGTAAAGTTGTAAACTGGCCAGGCCGAGCGGTACGACCCATTTTCTTGCGGGCGCATGACACGGCCCAATCCAAATTGGGCATCCGGCCGAAAATAATTTTGCTATTTCATCGGAACAAGTTATTTGATTTGTTTGATTGTTTGCTTTTTTCTCATATTTGTGTGATATCTAACTTCTCTATATTAATCAAAATTTTATCGGCCTATATTTCATAAGAAATTTTTTAATAGTAAATCTTTTTGCTTTTTTTTTTTTAATCTGAATTTATAATATTTTGAATTGTTAATTAATATTTTGTAAGATATAGATGAACCAATAACTCAATAAAATGGGCTTAAATAGGCTAAATGGACTTACATATTTTTTAAATCAGCATTTGGCCCAAAGAGCCTAGAACAGAAGGAACCGACCCAAATATAATGGAACCGATGATGACTGTAGTAGCCAAAAATCGTCATACGACCTAATCTTAAGGTCCAAAAAACATAACCAGGCCATAGTCAAATTTAGGCCAAATAGTCAATTAGGCCTTAGGGAAATCAGGCCCAACATGGGTCCAAACCAAACTCGAGCCTTGACCAAGTCTGTGAAGGACTAAGTCAATGTGCAGCTCAAGAAACTAACCATGTCATAACTTTATCATTATCCAAGATACGTTGAGATATATCTGGATATCATATCTTCTAATTGGAGTCCGTGATTTGGGGGTCACATTAACCAATCCTCTATTGATTTATCTTCTAACTACTATAAATACCAAGACCCTCTGCATTGCAAAGGGGGGCCTAAATTTGAGACTTTGACTCACACAAAGGCAGTCAATAAGCTCTCTCAATTCACTCTCAATTTACTCTTTTTTTTTTCTCTATCAATTAACTGTTGATTCATTCAAGTCAATACATTACATTATCATTCAATATATTATTATTATTATTATAAATTTTCACAAATCCAACACTTATCTCTTATCAACAATTTAATTTACTAAACTCCACGCTCAATTCGTTTTTTTTTTAAATCTATATTAGCATCAAAATGAGGGCTCTATAGTTCAACGCCCACACATATAGTTTGATCATTTATTTAGTATCTGATTTATATTCATTACCAATTCTTTTACTAATTCGTTCTACGACATTTATCTATTCTGAATACTCCACTGACTTGAGCGTTGGAGAGTCCCCTAAAGGGACAATCCTCTAATTTATGTTAACTTTGCTTTTTGAGGTTGCAAGAGCGCTCTGTCTCATCGTTCCCTCTATAGTTTCACTCTACTTAATTTGTAAGATTGTCAGTGCCTACCGTCCTACAAATTCAATTTTTAATTTTTAAGGTCTATAATTTGGCACCAACTGTGGGGCCCTGACAATCACCCTCCACAAAACTAACATTTTTGAAGGATAAGATGCCAAATGAAATGGCTCAAATATCCTCTCCAATGGATCTTAATGCTCTACTAATCGTCATCAGACTAGAGTAGGGTCGACCTACCCTCGTACAACCATGACAAACCAATGCGAGCGACAGAAACGATTGCCATAAAAGCAAATCCATCGACCTCACTTGGGACACAGACAATCATATCAACGAAGCGTTTCTAGCCAAGACAACTATTCCACTAGTTGGAAAAATGGTGAATGGGTGAATAAGAAATTGATACTCATATTGCACCCGTTGAATTGGAAAAAATAATGTATCCCACATTAGTGGGAAAATAAATACTTGATCAAGTATATATATGTTTACTTGTTGTGTAGTTTACAAGCATGGGTACAAATCACATGTGTGTGCACCTGTGACTCATTATGATATTACTATGTGTTTAATTTTTCCCAAATTAAATAATGAATGACATTTAATGTCAAAATCAATTCTATTATTATCAGAATTTAAGTTTTGAATTGTAAAAATTACAATTACCAATTTAATGGTAATTGATTTTGATTAATTCCGGATTAATTAAAATATTAAAATTTTGAATTCAAAACCATTTTGACTTTTAAATTGCCATCTTAATGAAAATAATTTCTAATTAATTCTCTTGATTTTCTATTAAATACTCACCATAATGAATTGCTATATATATTGAGTGCCTCTCATTCTTTTAGACACATTGAAATTCATAGATATCAAAATTAGTTTATTTTAAGTATTGCAACTTCTTGCTCTTGTTCTTCAGTTTTGTGCTCTTCTGAGATAAGTTCAGATTATTTTAATTTGAGTTCGCTGATAGTGGTGGTGTTAATACTAGTGGTGTCAATGTGGGTCGGCCCGGTCTATTTGTGTCGGGCCGAATAAGCCCGTTTTTTAAAACGGACTCGGCCTGGCATGGTACATCAAGTTGCCGTGCCATGCCGGGCCGGCTCGTTTTCAAAAATGGAGGGCCTAGCACGTGCTCATGTGGGAGGCCGGTGGGTCGGGTCGGGCTCGGCCTACAGACTCATAATATATATAAATATATAACCCATAATATATATATATATATATAAATATTTTAATTTAATTCAATTTTAGTACAAGTATATTATAATATTGTTTAAAAAATTTAAATTATGTAATTTAAATTGTAATTTGTCTATCTTATTTATTATTTTAGTGTAATAAAAAAATAGATAGATTTATTATTTTATATAATAAAATAATTCAAAGAATAAATAAAGATAAAATATGAAAGAAAATAAAAAAAATACATGAAATTATGAAAATATAAAATGAAGAATGATTTATTTATTTCGGATTTTCAGTATTACATGATTGTCTCTTTAAAAACCTTAAAAATCCAGTGGGATAAAAATTTGGTAAGGAAAAAAGAGTGCAATCTCTAGCATATGCGGGTCGCGGAGTCGTAACGTACCCATCTCGGTTCCGTTGTAGTCATGTCTAGGTTATAGAGTCTACCTGTCCCGTGTCAAGCCATGCATTTGCCTATATGCTTATTCAAATTACCGGTTCCCGACTTAAAAGTAGAACTGGTATATAAGAGTTTACAAAATTTACATCGATATTTTGTTGTGACCCTAGTGTCTAGGTTTGGTATTTATTCTTTGTCAAAACACTGCCATACATTTGAATTTGAAATGTGCTTTTTAGGTTTGGGAGAACGTGATGTCGGTGTTGCGCCGGAACCCGAAGGTCCCGTTGTCGTTTCCGTCGAAAATTGAGAATGATTATGATCCATTTTCTACAATACAATATTAAAATATTAACCCATTTCTAGAAATTGACTCATTAGTCATTAAAACTAAGCATAAAATCATAAATATACTAAGCATGAAAATATTAAAATTAATTACTAAGCATTTAATCATAAATATACTACTTATTACTAAGCATAAAAATATTAAAATTAATTATTAAGCATTTAATCATAAATATATTACTTATTAAATCTAAGCATTTAATCATAAATATACTAAACATAAAAATATTAAAATTAATTACTAAACATAAATCATAAATATCATAAAAATATTAAAATTAATTACTAAACATAAAATCATCAATTTACTAACTAAACAAAATATACTAAGTATAAATTAAAATATACAAATATTAAAATTAATTACTAGACATAAATTCATAAAATAATAAATTTACTAAAATCTAAGATTCTAAGATTAAATATTAAAATTTATAACAAAGCATAAAAATATTAATTCATAAATATACTAAGCATAAAGCCTTAAATATTAAATATACATAAAACATAAGAATAAATATCAAAATTAATAACTAAGCATAAATATATTAAGTATAAATATAGAATTTAAAAACTAAAACAAAAAATTAATTAATAACATTTAAAAGAAAAAGATACCTTTGAGCTTTAGAGAAGAGATTAGAGAGAGAGTGAGAGTAGATAGAGAGAGTAAGAATGGAATTATAAAATATGAAATGGTGTAGAGAATGGAGATTAGAGAGAATAATGGAGAGTTGGAGAATGGAGAGAATGAGAGATTGAGAGAAAGTGTATGGAAATTGGAATAGGTGGGGGTGGGGGTATTTATAGAAAATTTTTAAATGTAGATAAAAATATAAAATAAAAGAGATGAGGAGGTAAAGTGTAATTTTTAGGCATTTTGAAAAATTTGACCATTTGCTAACGTTAGCAACAGTCAAATTGTTTTTAAAATATTAATAATAAATGGCACAAATGGTAAAATAAAAAATTATATAAAAAAAGGTCGATCTTGGGCCGACAGTTTTTTTTTTATTAATTTTTTTAATTTTTTTTTTAAATTTCAATTTGTTACATTATAATATTGCTAAAACATTTTTAATTGTAATTTGTCTATCTTATTTATTATTTTAGTCTAATAAAAAAATTTAGAAAATAGAAAGATTTATTATTTTATTTTAAAAAAATAATTCAAAGAATAAATAAAGCTAAAAGATTAAAGAAAATAAAAATAGATGAAATTATGAAAATATGAAATGAAGAATTATTTATTTATTTTGGAGTCTCAGTATTATATATTTATATGATTGTCTCATTAAAAACCTTACCAAGAAAAACCTAGTGTGATAAAAACTTGGTAAGGGAAAAAGAGTGCAATCGTATTACAAGTTAATGTATATGTATAACCTAGATTTGGTTACTGCCGGAACTCTTTTCGATATATAAATTACTAAAATTTTGAATAAATTATTCATCTACCGTTTCATTTTGCAACCTCTTTTGAGTACGCTCCCAATCCCGAATGCATACCAATACCTCCACTATCTTTGGACTCAAAGAACTTCTTCTTTCTTCAACAATTCTTCCAGTCGTGCTGAATACCTATTTCAATGAAACAATGGAGACATGGATAACCAGTACGTCATGTGCTAGGTGTGACAGGAGGATATTTATAGCCATAAGTCTTCCACCATACCAACAGTTCAAATCCCTTCTCTCTTTCAAATCTGTTGTCGAATTGAGCTTCAAGGTAACTTTTCAGTTTGGCACCGAAAGTTGCACCAGCTGGTGAAAAAGAAGAACTTGATGAGCCTACTTTTTTTTTTGGCATTTTAGAATGTTCCAACTTGTCTGATTCGGGAGTGTGTCTGGTTTTGCTAATGGTTGTGCGTCAACGTCGCCATACTTACGCTCATAAATACTAAAAACTTCGAACAACTTGGTTCGAATGTCAATAACATTTGCAGAATAATCTATGCTCAAATAATTACCAAGATAATCTAGCAATGTTTCTAAACCAGATAATTTACTTCTAGGATCTATTATAAGACCTAAAGCATAAATGAAAGGAATTGTAGATCAGTATTTTTAAACTTGGTTTCCATAGCAACAACTGCAGGACCTAAGATATCATCTTCCCTATAATTATTTAACAATTCAGACATTCCATAATATGATGGATTGTCAGGGAAGATGTGGGGTAATAGACCTCGGAAAGAGTTACAGTGGAATCGTAAAAAGCCTTTAAAAATTCAACAAAGATCTTTGTCACATGCCAATCATTTGAGGTTAGTGTTGGACAGCCAAATTCAGACATTTTCATGTTATAAAAACCTAAAATAGGTGTATCATAATCTAAACAATTTTGCAGCATTAAATAAGTAGAGTTTCACCTTACCGACATAGCTGTTACGAATCTTCGAGGTCGTAGACCGTAGGTTTTACAATATCTACCGAATTCATTCAATCTTAGATTAAAACTACCAATACAAGCAAGGGCATCTCTGATGCGATCTATACGGTCGCTTACTACCTTCATACCAGACTGTACAACTAAATTGATGATATAAAATGCATACCATTGATGGAAGAAATAACCCCCATGTTGTGGAATAATTTTTTTCAAAAAACAATGGAATAGAGCTAGTATTTGTATATGCATTATCTAATGCGATAGAAATGATGCGATTAGTTATTTCAAAATTTTCTAAAACAGACTTAATGACATTAAAAATATTTGATGTGGTATGTGCAAAATCCATAAGACAAAAACTAAGAATTTTTTTATGTAAATTCCAATCAGAGTCTAAATAATGTCCTGTGACAGTTAAATAGTCCTGTTTGGAACATGCGTTCCAAATATTGGAAATTAATGCAATAAAGACAGTTAGATGTTGTAATTTAGCCTTCAACTCATCTCGTTGGGTTTGAGAACATTTTATCAAATCATTCCTAGTAGTGTTTCTAGAAACAGTTTTAAATTGGGGGTTGTATGCAATTTGAATAAATTCTTCATAAAAAACATTATCACCAAAATTAATCAGTTGATCAGTACATGCAATGTAACGTGCCATAGACTCTCTAGCAAGCACGGGGTCGTAACGTCATGTTGTAACAGACCCGTCTGGGTGCCATTGTAGTTGTGTCTGGGTTGTAGTGTCTACTTGTTCCCCCCAGAAGTCACATAGTGTTTAAGACAAAACTTATATTGAGCTCTGTCCATGACTTTACCGTCTAGCATAGTCTTCAGTACTACGTCAAAACATTGCCATACGTTTGATGTGTGCTTTTTAGGTTTGGGAGCACGTGATGTCGGTGTTGCGCCAGAAGCAGAAGGTCCTGTTGCTGTTTCTGTCAGCCCGGAAAGGTCAAAATAATTGTCCTTCATGTTAAAATCGTTCAAAAATTGAGGATGATTATGATCCATTTCCTATAATACAAATAGTAACTCATTAATCATTAAAAACTAAGCATTTAATCATAAATATACTATTTATTAGTTATTTCTAAGCATTTAATCATAAATATACTAAGTATAAATATATTTCAATTAATTACTAAGCATTTAATCAAAATTTTTTTGAGGATGATTAAGATCCGTTTCCTATAATACAAATATTAACTCATTAATCATTAAAAACTAAGCATTTAATCATAAATACACTACTTATTAGTTATTACTAAGCATTTAATCATAAATATACTAAGCATAAATATATTTCAATTAATTACTAAGCATTTAATCACAAATATGCAAAACATAAAAATATTTCAATTAATTACTAAGCAGTTAATCACAAATATACTAGGTATAAAAATATTTAAATTAATGAGTTAATATAAAAATATGCTTTTTCCCCTTAGATCAGTCCAATTTTATTTAAAAAATATGATAAAGTATGCATATGCATTATTCTTATATTGATAAACATTGTAGAAATGTATGTTCTAGGACTTTCTCTAGGAAATGACATACTTGTACAAAAAAATATTTAAATTAATTACTAAGCATTTAATCATAAATATTCTTAGCATAAAAATATTTAAATTAATTACTAAGCATTTAATCATAAATATATTAAGCATAAAAATATTTAAATTAAATGCTAAGCATTTAATCATAAATATATTAAGCATAAAAATATTTAAATTCATTACTAAGCAATTAATCATAAATATATTAAGCATAAAAATATTTAAATTCATTACTAAGCATTTAATCATAAATATACTAAACATAAAAATATTTAAATTAATTACTAAGCATTTAATCATAAATATAGTAATATACTAGGTATAAAAATATTTAAATTCATTACTAAGCAATAAGCATTAAATCAAAAATATACTAAGCATAAATATATTAAAATTAATTCTAAACATAAAATCATAAATATCATAAAAATATTACTAATCATAAAATCATCAATTTACTAACTAAACAAAATATACTAAGAATACTAAGCATAAATTAAAATATACAAATATTAAAATTAATTACTAGACATAAATTCATAAATGATAAATTTACTAAAATCTAAGATGCTAAGATTAAATATTAAAATTTATAACAATTATTAAAAATATTAACTGTTAAATATAATAACCATAAAGCCATAAATATTAAATATACATAAAACATAAGAATAAATATCAAAACTAATAACTAAGCATAAATATGTTAAGTATAAATATAAAATTTACAAACTAAAACATAAAATTAATTAATAACATTTAAAGGAAAAACATACCTTTGAGTTTTGGTGGAGAGATTAGAGAATAATATTAGTAACATATATTATAGTATTAGAAATTTAGAATAGTAGATTAGTAGAATAGTAGTGTAGAGAATAGAGAGAGAGAGAGAGAGAGAGAGAGAGAGAGAGAGAGAGAGAGAGAGAGAGAGAGAGAGAGAAATATGAATAGGTGAGGGTATTTATAGAAAAATTTGAAATGTTAGTAAAAATATAAAATAGAAGAAATGAGGGGGCAAATTGCAATTTATTGTGTTTTTCAAAAAACTGACCGTTTGCTAATGTCAGGTCAAATTTTTAAAAGAAAAAAAACAATAAACAATTGCTCCCCAACGGTAAAAAATAAAAATAAAAAAAATTACCCAATGGTTGGCCTGGCAAGCTGAGCTCGTCGGACCAAAGGCCCGGGACGGGCCGGGATTCTTCGACCCGACCCGGGCCAGGCTGGGGCCGTGCCGGGCCTGGAGGGCCCGGCACATTTCGACACCTTCAGTTAATATACAACAACTGTGAATCGTTGTATTTTGGAAGACAAACATCAAACACATACAGTGTTGACAGTGAATTTGTCTTAGGACACCGTGTGAAACAAGGGTCTCGATTCTAGGTTCCTAGTAATATTTTCGTTGTTTTTTGTTTTGTAAATTGAAACTACTTTGAACCTTAATAATGTTGTAAAGGGAATACCGAAATCAATTATGGATTACAATCTTAAGACAAATTTCTTTTCTCTTTCTATTTCGTTTCTAACAAATTCTGGTATATCGAATTGGTTTGATATGGAAATATACACACCGGTTGTGTATGGTTTCGGTTGTATCTTACAAACAGTGATACAGATACTAATTTATACACACTGTTGTGTATGTATTTGGTGTTCCATCGATGTAAACTGAAAATTTATACTTGTAAATCGGGTCTATTTCAGACAGTGTTTGATATCAATTTGTGATTTCAATTGGAAAATCAGGTCTGTTAATTAAACATATATATTGATAATATATATGTTTATAAGGTTTCAGCTCTTATATCATTTGTGATATATGATTACGAACTGTGAAACAAAGTTGGAGTTTTTCCGTTAATTAAATTCAGTTTGTGACATACTGGTTTATTTATGAACAAAAACATATAATAATCTATATGTATTCATATAGATTATTTATATAATTGGTAAACTTCTGGTGTGCATACCAGATTGTACGATTATTCTATTCAAATTGTATAATATATTTGGTATAATAACCAAAGCATGTTGTGCCTGTATACTGGTCAACAGATTTGCATAGTATCGAATTGATTAAGCATTGGCTTATATCAGTGTATTTTAACATACTGGTTCGGTTGTTATATCAGTGTTTGGTGTACTGATACTTGAAAAATACGAAGTTTGGTGAACGAAAAACATTGTATTGTTTTATATCAATGTTTGATATCAGTGTTTTATAATAATATTATATTATTGTTTGATATCAATTTTGATATCAGTGATAACAGTCAGGTTTATTTTGGTATATAATCTTACACCAAGAACAGCACTTGTTTATATATATATATATATATATATATATTTATATATTATTAGAGCATGAGTGCTTGATACAAAATATCAATAGATACAACTTGAAGTGTCGATATATATAACATTGGATTTTATTCGGTGTTAACATACTGGTTTGCGTTACCAGTTATTCATGTTGATTCAAACATGATGTTGTATTAATATCAAGGTTTGGTATTAGTGGTTGATAACAACATTATTATAGTTTGATATCAATTCAAATTTATGTTATTGCTATATCAAATTTGATATACCAGTGAGTGATATATTGCTATATATATATATATATATATATATATTTATTTCTGTTATAAACTTGTTTATGATCTAAATGCTTATATTCAAGAGAGAAATTGAGATACAATTGTGTTTGTATCTGGCGAATAGAGCATTGCAAACTGGGGAGCAGATTATCAAACATTGTGTAGTTCAAGTGTTGTATAACAGTATTTGATATTAGACTAATTATTAGTTCTTACTGTTATTGATATATATTAATATACTGTTATTATTTATATTATAACAATTGTGTTATATGGTATTTTTCTATATAAGTGTGGTTGATATATCATTGATTATAAATATCAGTGTTTGATATATTATATAAGTGTTGTAAATAAATATATTCTACTTATATATTTCAAGAGTTTGGTATTATATCATTGTCTTTTACATACTGTATTTGATATATTAATTCAAACCGTAATTCTAAGGCTTGTGTTTGTTTATGACTATTGAATCAACTGTGAACCCTTTTGTGGGCTAGATAGCCAACTCGATGGTGAACCCTTTTGTGGGCAAAATCAAATCTTTTGAACTTCAAAATTGTAACTATCAATTTAATGGTGATTTATTTTTATTCACTCTAGATTAATTGAAATATTAAATTTTGAATTCAAAACGAAACCGATTTGACTTAAAAGTTGCCAATTTTAATGAAAATTAATTCAGTTAATTTCCTATTGATGTCACACTATGCTATTATGATTCTTGAGAAATTCAACAAGAATGATTTTGGGATGTTCAGAACACCAGTAGATATAGATCTACATCTATCTAAGGATAAAGATGAGAGTATCTCTTAACTGGAATATTCGAGAGTGATGAATTCTGATGTACTTGATGAATTAATTGTACAAGACCAGACATAGCTAACATAGTTAGCAAATTGAGTAGGTACATGAGTAATCCAGGATCCGATCACTGGAAGAGTACTTAGGTACTTATGATTCACTTGTAATTATGGGATGCATTATACCAGATATCTTGCTGTTCTAGAAGGATACAGTGATGCAAACTAGATATCTGATATGAAAGATTTAAAGTCTATTAGTGAGTATATGTTCACACTAAGAGGTGCAACCGTATCCTATAAATCCTCTAAATAGACTTGAATAGCATGATCCACAATGGAATATGAGTTCATTACTCCAGATAAATGTGGTGAGGAGGCTGAATGGGTATGCCAATTCTTAGAGGATATTCCAATATCGCTAAAGCATGTGCTTGCTATTTGCATCCATTGTGATAGTCAATTAGCAATAGGAAGAGCACAGAGTAATATGTATAATGGTAAATCTAGACACATACATCGAAGATATAATACCATTAGACAACTACTCTTAGTAGGGGTTATCTCTATTGACTATGTAAAGTCAAATGATTGTGTTAACCGCCAAAAATGGTAGATGGATCAAGGAAAAAAATTTCCATCCCGATTCTGGGCTAGGAGGCAGGATTCAGCTACCATCAATAGAAGATCCGGACCAGAGTGTCCCGGAGCAATACCAGCCCATTTGGATCAGGGTTGGGAGTGCTAAGATCCCAGGATGACAAAATGAAGACCGGGTCATAAGAACCCCGCTACTTGGTGGATCTAGTATCCCGACACCACGTTCTCCAAGTATCCCGCTACAAGGACAGCTAATACCTGATACCCAGGCATGTCAGGATCTCGGCTCCGAAGACTTAGGCTGCCTTGGGCACCATGATATTACACCATCTTGATACCCCGCTACAGCATTAATCGGTATCTTGGCACCTAGACATTATGTTATCACGATCTAGTAAGTCTAAACCTCCTGAGTCATTTCCAGAATCTGCCAACCAAATGGCTAAAGCTCCAGTAAGAGTGAATTACTAAGGCAACTAGAAAACAACTTTAAAGCTACATTGAAATGCCACCGTTTAAATCAATACAGAGTTGGATTCCTTCCCGCCATTGAGAAACTTAATTGAAAACAAAGTCAACTCTATCATGATTCCACCAAACAAGGGATCATTGGTGACACAACAAGAAGGTAGAGATATTTTCGGAGATCACCAGTTAATACTCCGAAAATCTCTAGGTATTGAAACTTGATCAAGAAGAATGCTCGGCAAGGACGAAACACTATATATATATATATATATATATAACATATCGTTCTGCGCCAATGAATGGATTTTCTACTTATCGACACGTATGAGAGCGCCAACACAAATAGTTCTTTTCCCCTCTCCATAGCCATAGAAGATTTTAGTTGTACTCATACTAGATATGATTTTCAATAAAAGAGGTTGAGAAACAACTGTGTTATTTATCATATTGTCTTTCTTATCTGTTATGCCCACCATTCTTGATCTATTTCACTAAGTGAACCCCTTAAGGTATCGAATTACTTGATACCTCACTGACCGAGATCCATAGAGATCTTGATCCCTTGAAGTTGTTAATTGGAGTTTTCACCCCGGTGATAATTTTCGGTTAATACTTTTGGCGCTGTCTGTTGGAAATAGTCTTCCCAACCATCTACAAAAATAGCCTAGTTTTGCCTAGAAGTTTTTCGAGATGAGACTCAGATCCTCACAAGCTAATCCCGATCCATCGAAACACCAGTCTCTTGCCTCCACCTAGAGAGTTCAAAGGCAGGGAAGGGAACTAAGAAACAACAATCCGACACCGATCCCCCACCCAACAAGGGGTCTGTGCCTCAAGATCCAGCTATGCGAGCGATTAATTAGGATATCCAGGAGTAGCAAGCAGCGGCCTTTATGGAAGCCATCCGCCTTCGGATGATCACCCAAGGGATACCTTTCCAGACACCCAAGGCCACAGGATCGAATACCCAGATACCTGTGTTTGACAGGCTAGGGGTGCCATTACCAGCCCCGATTAATCCAGAGGATCCCAGACCTCGTTTGGTGAAGTTAGCAGTCAAGATACCTCTCAGGAGGAACCAACCGGAAAACAGAGCAGAGGCAAATGTGAGAGATCCACACCTCGACACTGAAGGGAGTACCGGATCCAGAAAGAGTCCTAGACTGAAACACCGCTATAGAGAACGTCGAAAGGAGACAATTGCTGAATCGAAGACTTCAGATGATGAGAGTTCGGAAGACAGATCTGGAAGTAAAAGACCCAAGCGCCTCGAAGATCAGATGGCAAGAATGGCAAAAGAGCTGGCAGAGCTGAAGAAAGGAAAGCACGAGGGAACCCGAAAGAACCCTTTTAGGGGAGATGAATGCACCATTCTCTAAGAGAGTCAGAGAAGCTGAGTTACCCCCTAAATTCAAAATGCCCACTAAAAAGTACTAAGGATCCGAATATCCTGTGAGTCACCTAGAGAGCTTTTTACACCAGATGGAGATTCAAAATTCTACCTGGTTAGCAATGTGCAAGATGTTCCCATCAGCCCTAACAGACTGTGCCAAGACGTGGTTCAGAAAGTTGCCAGCAGGTAGTGTTGATTCCTTTACTAAGCTTACCATAACTTTTTGTGCTTAGTTTCAGGGGATCAAGCCTCGTCCCAAGGATCCCGTCTTGCTCTAGTATGTGATACAAGAGCGAGGTGAATCGTTGAAGTTTTATGTGGAGAAATATCATAAAGAGGTTATCCAAATGAGAGTCATTGATGAAAAGGAAACCTTGGCTAACATCTTAAAGAACCTGTGGGCTGGAAGACCTTTTCGATCTTTTGCCAAACATCCAGAGGAGACCTGCCATGAAGCCTATGACAAGGCCCTGGAATAGGTGGATATAAATGAACAACTCCGGATTAAGGTCGAGCATGATGAAGCCCGATCAACCTCGCGCCATAAGAAGAAGGCCTAGAAGCCCGCACCAGCTAAAAGGGTTCAGAACCCACCTTTGAACCGGTCAACTTATCGGCCGCCTCCTATCCCGCCATACCAGGAGTGAATCCAATCAAAAGGACGCCTCCTCAAACGACCCCGCCTTTGAGGGAAGTAGCCCTGGTAGATGGAGAGGAAGAAAGATACAACCATTACACTCCTCTCAATGCCTCGTGAGAAACCATATATCTCGCCATCCGCGACAAAGGTCTTCTCAGAAAGCCTGGCCTTATGAAAGCTCCAGCTGACAGAAAAAATCACTACAAATATTGCAACTTCCACAAAGATGTGAGGGTGGAAGTGATTCTAGTAAGCCGCTTGCCGTGCTAGATGGATCCTACAGCATAATACCTCCAAAATGAGACCTGCCTATAGACCCGGATCAAGCACGCAAGCTCAAGAGGATCGTGACTAGGTATTGCCTGGTGGAAGGATGCTTCTATCGCAAAGGAAAATCCCACTCGTTGTTAAGATGTCCGTATCCCGATGACGCCAGTGGGCTTTAAACGAGGTACACATGGGGGACTGCGGTAACCATGTATCAGGAGAGAACATAGCCTACCGAGTTCTTAGAATGGGGTACTATTGGCCCACTCTTTACCAGGATGCCAAGAAATTTGCACAGTTATGTGAACCTTATCAGAAGACAGCAAACCTCTACCATATGCCTCCTAAGAGGCTTACTTCGATTAGTACTCCTTACCTTTTTGCCATTTTGGGACTAAACCTAATCGGACCTCTTCCTACTACCCCTGGTCGAGCTGTAGTAGTTATAAATTATTTTACCCAATGGGTAGAAGCAAAATCTCTCATCAAGATCACTACAGCAAACACAACTAGCTTTGTCAAGAAGAACATCGTATGCTGATTCGGTACCCCGATGGCCATAATCACTGATTTGGGTAAACAGTTTGACAACGCCAACTTTAGGGAATTCTGTGAAGGGTGAGGTATTGATCTTCGTTTTGCATTAGTGGCTCACCTACAAACAAACGGGCTAGTAGAAGCCACCAACAAGACAATTAAGAAGCTCCTGAAGAAAAAGCTCCAACAGAAAAAAGGGAAGTGGGTGGATGAACTCTCAAACGTGTTATGGGCATATCGGACAACCAAGAGAACTGCTACAGGTGAAACTCCTTACTTATTGGCTTTTGAGACAGAAGCAGTCTCACCTATGGAGCACAAGTTGACATCCTTCAGAGTTCAACACTTCGAACCGGAAGATAATGATGTGAAACTAAGGGCTAGCCTAGACCTCCTCGAAGAGAAACGGGATAAAGCTGGAGAATAGGTAGCTGTCTATCAAAGCAAGATAGCCAGATGCTTCAACAAAAAAGGTGAAGACCCAGAATTTCAAAGAACGGGATTTGGTCTTAGGGAAAGTAACCCAGAACACACGGAATAGGTCTAACAGGTACTAACCCCTAACTAGGAAGGTCCTTACCTGATAAAGATAGTGGTTCAGAAAGGAGCTTACAAGCTAGAGGACATGGAAGGGTATTCGATAGAACATACTTAGAATGTCGATCATCTCAAGAGATTCTACCCTTAGAAATTAAAAAAAAAAAAAAAGGTTTTATATCAGATGATATGCAAACCCCGATTTGCTTTGTATCAATTCAGAAGTTCAATAAAGATAGTTTTTTTCTCTTACATGATTCTCCTAAAATTCGTCTTACTGGTATCTCTAAAACTCGCCTTATTGATTTTTTCGCCATGACTGATCACCTAAAGACCAGGAAGAGCCATATGACACTCCTACTACCTTGGTCGAGGAATACCCTCCACCAAGAAGGATCTGGTGCATAAGTGTTGAAATGGAATACCTACCAGACTAAGGATTGGGTTCTATAGGGCCTAGTGGTCCGCTTTATCCTCTAAAACACCAAGAAGGATCTGGTGCATAAGTGTTGAAATGGAATACCTACCAGACTAAGGATTGGGTTCTATAGGGCCTAGTGGTCCGCTTTATCCTCTAAAACCAGGATACCCTATATGGATCTCTTGAAGCCTCAGACAGGGAATACCCTTTTCCAGGAAAACCTGGTGCTAAAACGGCCTTAGTTGCCTACCAGGGCAAATCGCCCGAAGGATCAGGATACCTCATCAGGGTACTTGGTGCCTCCTTTCTATACATATAAAACATGGAGCTAAAATGGCCTTAGTTGCCTATTAGGGTAGATCGCCAGAAGGATCAGGATATCTCATCAGGGTACCTGGTGCCTCCCTTCATAGTTAATTCTACATATAAAACCTGGTGCTAAAACGGCCTTAGTTGCCTACCAGGGCGGATCGCCAGATGGATTAGGATACCTAATCAGGGTACTTGGTGCCTCACTTCATAGTTAATTCTACATACCCGGTGCTAAAATGGCCTTAGTTGCCTACCAGGGCAGATCGCTAGAAGGGTCCATGTACCTCGTCAGGATACTAGGTGTTCACTTCACAGTTATTATACTTAAAAGTTTGGGGCTAAAAAGGCCTGAGTTGCCTACCTAACATACCAGATTGATTTCACATTGGGATTCCTTATGAAGGAAATTATTAGATGTTCAAACTAGCAGCATTCTAGTTAAGATACCTTAACCATTTAGGATATCTATTGGGATCAGTTTACTCAAACCCATGCCGTTCAAAGTTACCAAAGCAGGGTTATGCAAGATTCATATGGAAATCATTATAGGAGTTTATCACCAGCATCAGGATATAATGTAAGTAAGACAGTATGAATGCAAAAACAAGGGAATTGTCATTAATCAATCAGGGTGCCCAAACCCCATTTCCAGGCTACATAGTAAAAAAAAAGGGGGGAAGGAATCATGCAGAACCTACATCCTGTTTCTCTCTTGCCTCTTTGCTCGGATCCACCGTGACAATGCTCTGATCCCCATTAGTCCCAGTGCCTTTTGTCTCAATCTGGCCTACTCAAGCATCTAGCATCTCGGGTCCACCCAGAACATTCTCCTCCAGGGTGACCTTAGTAGCCTGTATCAAATCCTACTTTTGAACTTCAGGAGCAGTTGGGAAGTCTGGAACCACCTCAGTTATTTTATTCAAATTTTTAGCAGTCAAAATGGACTTTTGAGGTAGAAGGGGAGCCAAACCTTATTGTTGGACTCCTTGAGCAATGGGAGGATCTCGAACCACCTTGGTTATCCCAACCAAGTCAACAACCGGCAAGGAAGGCTCTTGAGTTGGAGGAGGATCTGAAGCGCCACTTGATTGAGAGGGCCCCCTTGACCTTGATTGGCATCCACAAATTGATCTGCCTTGGCTAGGATCAAGCTTCGGTCTTACCCCAAGGTACCCTATAGGTCTGTATCAACAGGTAGGCCCTAGACTGCTTCGTAGGAGGCAGTGAAGTATTCGGCTTCAAATGACTCATCCATCCTCATGTTTAGAACCCTTACATCCTTCCGTAGAGACTTGTTCTCATCTATAAGGACTGTCATCTCTGCCTTCACGGTCTCTCTCTTGACCCAGAGGCTCGCGGATGTGATTACCTCGGATCTATAGGCTTGTGTCATTTGACCCAGCTCTGCTAGAGCAGCTTGCATACCACCTTCGTAGTCTTAGGCAACCTTCACCAAAGGGCCCACTCTGTGCTTAGTTTGGGTGAGCTCCTCCTTTGCCTCTTCCAAATTTGTCTGGAAGGCTAGGTTGGATTCCCTCAAGGCCGACATCTGTTGGCCAACCGCCAAAGTAAATTTGAACGCCTGGAAAAGTAAACAAGCAATGTAAATACCATTCATGAGTAATACCCAATAACAGAATAAGGGGACAAAGAAATTATACCTCGGCCATTAAGGAAGCCCCCATTTTCATTAAGAGGTTAGAGGGTAGGGAAACCATATTTTACAGACTTCCCCCGGGCAAGAGGCGGCGAATCAGGATATCACCTCATCTCGGGCAAGATCATGAGACCCTAAGTTGGAAGGGAGATCAACAGGAAGACCGACTGAAGAAGCTGAAGTTCTAGCCTTCTCTATCATGACCTGGGATTCAAGAGATACAATTGGAGGAGCAAGGTGAGTTAAAGTAGGAGTTGTGTTCGGCGGGATAGTAGCAGAATTGTTTTCCTGCCTCTGGGCTCAAACCAGTAAACCTCGAGCCCTAGTAGCCCGTGCCAACATTGCTCTGAGTGTTGGGCGCGGTGGAATCAAGGTAGGGGAAGCTGAAGGAGGATTGACAAGCGGTATCCTTTGAACTAAAGAAGGAGTTAATATAGGTAGATAGGACCTCGGCAACATCCTTGGAGCCGGAGGAGAAAGAGAGGTCTGTACAGGAAGCTAGGATCCCGACCCAGCATCAACATATACATCCCTAAAGGAAGAAGGAGCTGGAGAATCGACGAGATGCTGGTCTGGTTGCCTCGACCCAGAAGGAATGAGAGCAGGAAGGATCATAGGGGTAGCAGAAACTGCCAAGGTAAAAGAACCAGTTAGTTAAAAAAAACGCTTAAGGAAAGATAAAACTACATACCCAGAAGAATAATAGAAATCTTCAAGGAACTCTCCAACCGTTTTCCTTCAAAAGCATCTAGTGTAGGGTACTTCATGTTTATATACACCCTCTTTATAATCCGGCGGAGGATACCCTGGGATTCCTGTGAAAGCACCCCCTTACCCTACTTGTCTTTCATGGTGAACTAGGTTGGGACCAAATGCTCAAAACCCTTGATGAAGGCCGTACGCCCCCAATCTCCCTCAACAACTATCCATTCTTCTTTCCAAGGCGCAGAATACTTCACATTCGCCTCAAGGACGGAAAAATTCATCTCATTAGCAACCCTTAGGTAGAACTGACCTTGGGGCACCATGTTTGCTATCTGAAACACGTATCGGATCTTGTCAAAACCCGGTTCCCTATCTATCTTATCCCGCTCGCATTACTCCCTCTAGAGCACCAGGAACCCGATTAAATGCTTCCAGAATCCCGGTGAGATCTGTAGAGGGGTCAGTTCCAAAGCAACCAGAGCTCGGCAAAGTGTGGGATAAAGGGGGAGCTGGACCCATGGGAGTGGATGTACACGTTATAACCTCGATAAGGCAAAGATAAAGTAATCGAATCGGGAATCTTGTAATCCCTTCTCAATTCGGCAAAGGTATTTATAGTGCACACTGAGTCAAGAATGATCCGGCCGTCATGAAAGGAGGAGAAAGAACCGGTGTGTACCCCATGCAAGGTAACAACCAGTGCACTGCCCTCCTCCTCAGCTTCGCCAAAATCCCTGACGTCTTCTTCGTTGACAATATGGACCAGTTCCTCTGATCTGTTGTGAAAAACCGACCCGAATCTTGGGTTTCTTGTAGAACGACGGTGCAATGGCGGTTGCTCATTGCCAAAAGCATCGACTTCCTCCCAATTTCTCTTTTTTCCCTTCGATGTTGGGGAATTCCCCCCTGATTCCACCTACAGCCCATCCAGAAGGGCATCGAGACTATTGGGATGGTTAGGTGAATCTAGGCGACGATTGGGGGAGGCTAAAGGAAGGTCTTGGGAAGAGATAGGTAGTTTGGGAGGAGATGCCATTGTAACCGAAAAAGAAAAAAAAAAGCTTGAAAGATTGTTGAAAGATCGAGAAGGAGAACCTAGGGTTAAGAGGAGACTCTTTTGAAATTCAAAAAAAGTAAGTGTGGGGAGAGAATGATGGCTGACTTATTTATAGACAAAGGTAGGCGGTTAATCGAACAGGCTAGGAAACCGGAAGTGATGACCGGAAACGTACAGGGAATGGTTTCGAGAAAATCGTACCAAAAAACGGCTCATTTAAAACAAGTTGACCACTCAGAATCTGACACGCGGATCTCGTATTAAATACCTGCGTATCCAACGAAGATCTCCTCCAAGATATTGACAGCTAACCAGGCAAAATGCAAAACTGAACAGGATGTCAAATCCTTCGAGTAAAATAGGAATCATGACCCTAACCCCAATTAGATACTGGCATTAAAGTCAATGAGGACTTCTGTTAACTGCCAAAAATGGCAGAGGGATCAAGGAAAACAATTTCCATCCCGGTTCTGGATCCAGCTACCATCAATAGAAGATCCAGACCAGAGTGTCCCGGAGCAATACCAGCCCATCCAGATCAAGGTCGGGAGTGCTAAGATCCTAGGATGACAAAATGAAGACCGGGTCATAGGAACCCCGCTACTTGGTGGATCCAGTATCCCGACACCACGCTCTCCAGGTATCCCGCTACAAGGACAGCTAATACCCGATACCCAGACATGTCATGATCTCGGCTTCGAAAACTCAGGCTGCCTTGGGCACCCTGATGTTACACCATTTTGATACCCCGCTACAACATCAATCGGTATCCTGGCACCTGGACATTCTGTTACCACAATCCAGTAAGTCTAAACCTCCTGAGTCTTTTCTAGAATCCCCAAGCCAAACGACTAAAGCTCCAGTAAGAGTGAATTACTAAGGCACCTAGAAAACAGCTTTAAAGCTACGTTGAAGCGCCACCGTTTAAATCAATACAGAGTTGGATTCCTTCTCGCCGTTGAGAAACTTATTTGTAAGCAAATTAAACTCTATCATGATTCCACCAAACAAGGGATCATTGGTGACATAATAGGAAGGTAGAGATATTTTCAGAGATCGCCAGTTAATAATCCGAAAATTTCTAGGTATTGAAACTTAATCAAGAAGTGTGCTCGGCAAGGACGAAACATTATATATAACATATCATTCTGCGCCAATGAAGGGATTTTCTACTTATCGACACGCGTGAGAGCACCACCACCAATAGTTCTTTTCCTCTCTCCATAGCCATAGAAGATTTTATTTGTACTTATACTGGATATGATTTTCAATAAAAGTGGTTGAGAAACAATTGTGTTATTTATCATATTGTCTTTCTTATCTGTTATGCCCACCATTCTTGATCTATTTCACTAAGTGAACCCCTTAAGGTATCAAACTACTTGATACCTCACCGACCGAGATCCGTAGAGATCTTGATCCCTTGAAGTTGTTAATTGGAGTTTTCACCCCGGTGACAATTTTCGGTTAACAGATTGCATTGCGGATCTACTAACCAAATGGTTAAATAGAGAGTTAGTTGAGATATCATCGAGGGGAATGAGACTAAAGCCCATGAAATAGTAAGTCAATACAATGGAAACCCAACCTAACTGACCGGAGATCTCAAGATCTAGGTTCAAAGGGACAACCTAATTGTAAGACTTAGATGGATCATATGGGGGTTATCCTCTTGTCCATTCCTATGAGAACATTGATGCTCGTTGGAAAAGGTTAAGCTATGCTTTTAATGATTCTTATGCGTCGAAAATCCGTGCGTCAAAAATCTTAGCAGAGTAATGTGGGTTACTCTCAATTAAGAAATCACCTATGTGAGTGAGAAGTGGGGCCGCTTCTAAAATAGAATAGTGAAATGCTATATTCTTTAGCAACACTCATTGAACCATGCGATATTCATGGCCAAAACGAATATAATAATGAGAACCAAATAAGGTCAAGAAAGATTCCTTTCTGAGGTGTGTTGTCATTCATACAAATGGTAGAACAATTCAAGGACATCCTATCCATTGATCAGCTAGTAAATCAAGCATATTTTCATAAGGGAAGGTTCAAGGGTTAACGCCTACCTATCCTATGCATGTATCGACCATTTAACTTACCATTAGGTCATTCGTTAGGTTATTCTTGTATCCTAGGTCAATTTCATTAATGTGGGGGATTGTTGGAAAAATGGTGAATAGGTGAATGAGAAATTGATACTCATATTGCGCCCGTTGAATTGGGGAAAAATAATGAGTCCCACATTGGTGGGAAAATAAATGCTTGATCAAGTATATATTGTTTACTTGTTGTGTAGCTTACAAGCATGAGTACAAATCACATGTGTGTGCACTCGTGACTCATTATGATATTACTACATGTTTAATTTTTCCCAAATCAAAGAATGAATGATATTTAATGTCAAAATCAATTCTGTTATTATCAAAATTTAAGTTTTGAATTGTAAAAATTGCAATTACCAATTTAATGGTAATTGATTTTGATTAATTCAGGATTAATTAAAATATTAAATTTTTGAATTCAAAATCGTTTTGACTTTTAAATTGCCATGTTATTGAGAAGAATTTCTAATTAATTCTCTTGATTTCCTATTAATACTCCATATAATGAATTGCTATATATATTGAGTGCCTCTCATTCTTTTAGACACACGGAAATTCATATACATCAAAATTAGTTTATTTTATGCATTGCAACTTCTTGCTCTTGTTCTTCAGTTTTGTGTTCTTCTGTGATAAGTTCAGATCATTTTAATTTGATTTTGCTAATAGTGGTGGTGGTAATACACAACCACTTTGAATTGTTGTATCCTAGGAAATAAACACCAAACACATACGGTGTTGATAGTAAATTTGTCTTAAGGATACCGTGTGAAACACGAGCCTCGATTCTAGGTTCCTAGTAATATTTTCGTTGTTGTTTGTTTTGAAAATCGAAACTAGTTTGAACCTCAATAATGTTTTAAAGGGAATACCGAAATCAATTTTGGATAACACCACTCGAACACAAGGAAAACTATCGTTAAGTCTCCATTGCTCAACAAACAGCTAGATCACTCTATGCTAAGCTACGATCCATTAATTTAAAGATGTAATTCTTACTATACGTCGAGTTATAATTACAGATTGTTCATGTTGCCTTACGACGAACAACAAATAAAGTGTTGAAACACTGTCAAGTTGACATCCATTAAAATGTCTTCATGACGAGCTACAACTCATTGAATAAAGTTGAAACCTTCACACTTTTGAGATATATGTCGATATACAAATGAATTTGTGAAATCTCAATTGTTTGCAAATTTGTTTTGCTCTACGTCGAGCGACGTTGTAAAACGTTTCGACAAACTAAAAATAATTGTGATGCTCCAAGTCAAACTATAGCTATAAGTTGAATCCATTACTCTGTCGAGTTCTTATTCTCCTTGATAAAATTCGAATTACTCTGTTGTGTAAATGAATCACTTTCTATCGAACGACACCTTCAAGATTTGAATAGCAATTTATAAGTCACAGTTTGAATTCCTTATGTCAAGCTACATGGCTTGTAGTTTGATGAAATTAAATTGAGTGCTCTAATTCGAGCTATACATGGCTTGTTGCTTAATGAAATTTCAATTGAGTGCTCAAAGTCAAGCTACATAAGCTTTTAGTCTGATAAAGTTGACTTTTGCACCCTATTTAGGTCTAGAAAACAATTGTCTGTGTAGACCTTAATGCTTTCAAGTGTCATACTTTTGATTTATCATGGATATTAGATTGTAGCCATCGGTAATAAAGATGTCAAGTCAATTAGTCATTCTACATTGAACTATATAAAATTGCTAGCTTGACAAAAGACTTCATAAACCAAACATTATTCAAATAGGCAATAAAGTTGATCAATAATAAATTGTTCTATGCCAAGCAGCAACTTGATTTCTTTGTTGAGATACAATATTTGCTATACTTCGAGCCAAAATGCTAAAAGATTCTTAGTTTATAAGATTCTATTTTTATGTCGAGCAATCGCTCTACATCAAGCTACCATATGATTGCCCAAACCGATTAAACTAATGCAAAAGAAGAAACTTCATGAAGACGTAGGAAACATGTGGAAGTCGGAGTTCTTGATTATGGAGGTTTTGAAGCCTGAAGATCATAAGGAAGGAAATTGCCAAAAGAAGAGGAATTTGTAAGCTACCGCGGCGTAGACCGCAGTCAATTCTAGTGAGATCAGAGCGGTATGGTCCGTGGCAAAGGCAAGAAGACGTAGACCACAATATTATGATCAATCATTTCCATAGTCATTCCACGGTATAGGGTGCAGGTTACAATCCGTGGCCCATGACCGCGGTAATGGCGTTTTTTTACGCAAATCAGGAAAGTTGCATGGATAATGAAAGGTTTTCTATTGAAAGTTCTTGTGTGTGAAGGAAAAGAGTTTCTCTTTATTTGGAATAAGAAAATTCTTGTGCGTATAAGAGAAGTTTTCCTTGTAGGTTTAAAACTTCAATAGTGCTCCAGTATAAATATATTGTAATACTAGGTTATTATGTGTGGAGTGGAGTAAAGAGCATACACCTAGAGAGATCTCAAGAGTAGACATTGGCTGTAATTGGGGTTTGGGGTTTGGGGTTTTAGAGTGAGATTTTTGAGTGTATAGTTGTAACAATTTGCTACATATTGGATATCTTTTTCTCTTATCGTTCTGACGACCGTGGTTTTTTTTCCTGATTTGAGTTTCCACGTAAATCTTGTGTTTGTGTGATTGGATTGTTTCCTTTTTCATCTTATTTCTCTGTACAGACATTGTTAATTGTTTGTTTGTGGCTATTGGGCAACGCTTTTGCGTAGCGATTATTTCTAATAAAGGATTTATGGCAGCATCCTCAATGAAGGATGTTACCGATATTCTCAAAAGAGGAGGCGAGTCTGCTCTTCAATAGAAGAGGCGCTCCTCCTTTTAAAGGAGACTGCTAGTATTCGTTCGTGGAGAGGGTTGACTAACTTGTCAACCAAAGGCTGCTAACATCATGAAAGAAGTACGATGACCACTGGAAAAGGAGGAGGCTATCCTTGTTCATGCCTCCAGATACGTCTTTTGATTACTTTTAAAAAAAAAAATGTTTTAATTTTATTAATTAATTTATTATTTTAAAAATAATATCTTACATTTTATTGTTGAGGAACACCTCTCCCAACCTTATAACTTAATGAGTATCATATGTATAAATTCGTCACACTATATAAATTAGTACGAGTATAAAATATTATCAAGCAATATATAATATTAAATTAGTTTCGTATGGTTTGCTAGTAAAAGCACTTTATATTAAAAAATTCATAAATTGAATTTTGTTGTAATTGTGAATATGAATTTGATTTATAGTATTTTTAATGTTTTTATTCAAATCAAATTAGTTTAGCCTATTTAATTGTTGAAATACTAGGTAGTGGAATTGGTGGAAAATGTCACTCTTTTTAACTGATTTGGTGACAAGGTCACTGCTTTAATAAGTTAAATTTAAAAGACACCTATTATGGTGAACTACCAAAATTTCCCTTAGTGGAACATTTATTTTATTCAGTTTGTAGTTTTCTCTCTCCACACTTCCAACAAAAATGATAACTCAGTAACTCTCTCTCTTTCTTTACAAATAAAAGTTCAAGGTTGACTTGCCTCCCTTTTCTTCTTCAACTTATAAACAACTGGACGTGCTTCATTACAACAAGGTAATATTTCTTGCAAATACTTATTTTAATTTGTTCACATTTTCATTTGTTCCTTTTCATTTGTTCTCCGAGTTTTTTGTAAACCTTAAGCCATTGTGAGAATTTTGGATCCCCGAAACTTTGTAAGCTCTGTCCGAGCTTTTTAAATCAGTATCCAAGCCTTTTAAAATATTCTCTGAGCCTTTTAATGTCTTCTCCGAGACTTTTCAAGTTTTCTATGAGCTTTTTCATGTCTTTTCCGAGACTTTTCAATGAATCACTATCTGAGCCTTTAGAAGTCTTCTCCGAGCCTTTTCATGTCTTCTCCGAGACTTTTCAAGTCTTCGTCCAAGACTTTTCAATGAATCACTATCCGAGCCTTTTGAAGTTTTCTTCGAGCCTTGTCATGTCTTCTCCAAGACTTTTCAATGAATCACTATATGAGCCTTTTCAAGTCTTCTCCAAGCCTTTTCAAGTCTTCTCCGAGCCTTTTCAAGTTTTGTCCGAGCCTTTTCTAGCCTTTTAAATATCCTCACCTAAGTCTTTGTAAATGTAATATGTGCAAATATTTTGTAGTCATGGGTTTTTATTCATGGTTTGTGATGATTAATTTGACAGTATCATGATTTATAAAGGTCAATTTTTTCATATTCGTTTGGTATTGGTAGAAGCAGCACCTTGGCAGCGTTAAAACCTACAAGCATGATTTATAAAGGTCAATTTTTTCTAAGTAAAAAGGATTTGAAGAGGCTAGTTGGTATTTTTTCAATGCGGGAGAACTTTGAATTAAAGGTGAAAATGTCTAATAAGACAACGTTACATCTAGTTTGCATCATTGACGACTGTACATGGAAATTAAGAGCGATGAGGAAAGATGAAGAGACTTACTTCCAAGTCAAAGGTTTTGTCAATGAACACAGTTGTCCCTTGGATGAGGTTCACTGTTGCCACCGACAAGCTAGTGCAGTTATAATTGGAGAAGTTGTTGCACCTAGACTTCAACAACATGATGGTTGTCTCATGCGTCCGAAGGACATAATCGCCGATATGAAAACAATGTATGACATCAAAATCATGTACAATAAGGCATATGATGCCTTTCAATATGCATTGTCATTGACCTATGGAACGCATGAAGAAAGTTTCCAACGACTACCATCTTTTGCATACATTATAGAATAGCAAAATCTTGGTACAATCACCAACTTACAGTGCGCAGACAATGGTACATTCCTCTACTTTTTCATGTCGTTAGGGTTCTCAATTAGAGGTTTCCGAAGGTGTATGTGTCCTGTGATTGCAGTTAATGGTATCTGTAAGGACCTCTATTTTGTGATTGGCTTATTTCATGACATACCACATTGGGGATGATTGTGTAATGGGTAGCTTAGGTCATCTTGATGTTTATCAAGGCAAGCTTCCAAGCATCTCCAAGACTTCAAGATCAAGAGCTTCAAAAGGTATATTACTTGACATTGATTCTTGAAGAGATTAGGTGCACACATACACTAACATACATCTTTATCTATCTTGCATTTGTTACCATGCATGTGTGTTTCATTGATTTGTGCATCTATGTCATTTAGCACACACACACTTTCATTGCATTTGTGTTTCTCTTAATTTTGTGATTATATGTTTTATCATCACACTTATGCATTTTCATATATTGCATATCATTTTTGTGTCACATGCGTGGTGATTATTCATGATGTTATTCATTCCAATGCATGTTATTTATTCACAACCACATTTGCACTTTATGTTAGTCTTAAGTGTGGTGTAATTTGTTTCCGTTTGTGTGATCGGAAACGTCCGCGCTTGCACAATGGTGTGCATGTCTTAGCACGGTGGTTGACCACTTGAGAAGGTCTCATCTTCTCTTAGATAAGTGTTAGATTCGGTTTGGTTATATGGAGTAAAGTGTCTAGTTTCAAAAGATTAGATTTCAATGATTTCAATGATTTTCAAAACTGACCTTTGTATGGTCTTGTGACCATAACTTTTTATATAAAGCTTCAAAATGAGTTTTGTAAAATTCTAGACAAACTAGACACCCATACCTTTCCAACGGTATATTAGTTGTAATATTTCATGACAGTTTGGATTGGTTTTGAAATCTCCAAAATGACCACTAAAACAGAGCATCACAGCTCTTATCTGAATCTGACCTTTGGTCACTCAAATGACCATAACTTTTTCTAAAATATTTCAAATCATGTTATGTTAATTTTAGTAGATATTAGACTTCTATACCTTTCCAACGGTATATTATTTGAAAGTTTTCGATATCGTTTGGTCATTTTTGAGCCATTTGAAAATTCTAGTCACTGACCAAAATTCATGGCGAGCTTTCATGGCGACCAAATCCACTCGCCTCAACCAGTCGCTACAACCTTTGTTTTGTGACCAAAAATCGTGGCAACCTTTTATGGCAACCAAATCCTGTCACCTTGCTTAGTCGCCATGAATGCCCGTAAATTGTTTTTCTAAACTCCAAAAACGACGTAGTTTCATCTACCATCTATAAATACATCTTGTTCTCTTCTTCTTCATTCTAATCACTCTCCCAACTGAAACCCTAGAGAGAGAATTCATCTTCTAGAGAGAGAAAGCTTCATGAAAGCTTGATTGACTCTCCAAACCCAAAACCTATGCATCCATAACATCATCCATCATCATTTGAGCATAAGTCTTCATGGTTTCATGACTAGGTAAGCTAGAACTTCTTTGAATATCATTTATTGTTCTTCTTACTCAAGATTAAGTATTTATTGTTTGATTAAATGCCTAAACTCTATTTATTGCATATATTTATGAGTCTTGATAATATGATTGAGTTTGTTTGTGATAGCTTAATTGATTAGGTTGTTTTGCCTAAATAGCTAAGCCTTGAATATTCTTGTGGAATTAATTGTTGATTAGGTTGATAGATTAATGTTTATTTATCTAGTCAAACTCTATTGAATGTTCATGTGCATTTAATTGACAATTATGTTGTTAGAAATTCTCTACAACTAATTGAGTTCACATGTATGGACTTGTTGACATTGTTTGATAGCTAGGATTGTTTTGTGATTGATAACATCTAGCTAAGTCTATATGGTTTGCATTTAGACATTGGTGATTAGGACTCCTTGATTGCATTTGTTAATTGCATGTTTTTAGTCCTTGCCATGATTAATTGACAACTTGTGTTGACATGGCTTTATTTGTTGACAATTAGGTTGCTAGAGTCTCTTTTCACCTAATTGAGTCCTCATGCATGTACATGTAGGCATTGTTGATTACTAGAGTGTTGATTTGCTTTATGACATCTAGTTAAGCATTTAGTGTAGCCTAGCATTATTTGCATTTTGAATATCATCACATATTCACATAGGTTGTTGATCTCTTCATAGAGAGTTAAGTCTTGTGACTACTGGTGTGTAGTGCTCAATCAATTGGTCGAGTGCCATTATAAAAGGCCCGCGGGGTAGATTAGGAGTTGCTCATGCCAAGAGTAGTGTATCAGGGGATATCACTAGGGATTGAACCAAGAGTGGTGAATGGTAGTGTCCATAACCTGAGGTTGTCTAGGGTGAGAGTCCGAGAATCACTTGAGGGTGTAAATTCCTTTTCATATAGTGGATTTCATTGACCGTGTGTGGCGCACATATCAGCCCGTGGTTTTTCCTTGTTAGAGGTTTTCACGTAAAAATCAAGTGTTCTTTAATTTCCGCATTTTACACTTGATTTATTTTGTTGTGTGTTTGGGTTTTTATATTTTAACATTGACTAATCGAAAAATTGGTAATAATCGATTAACAACCCATTCATCCCCCTTCTAGGTTGTATTAGACACACACTATATTTATTTTCAGTATCCATTTGAAGGGAAGATTCGGGTGTACAATGTTTGTTGTAACTGCACAAGATGAAAATGAACAGATGTATCCAATTGCTTTTAGGTACGGTGACTCAGAAAACAACCTTTCATGAGAGTGGGTTTTGAAATGCTTGAGGGGTGCCCTTGGTCATATAAATGATCTGGTTTTCATTTCCAATCGTTATGCAAGCACCGAAGCAGAGATTTCTAAAGTGTTCCCCTTATGCAACCTATACCATAAGTTGCTGGCAATTTGGTGAAAATATGAAGAAACGATTCCACAGAAAGGTTGTTGTCGATATAATGGATTCAATAGCTAGGACGTACAGTGAATTCAATTATAACCGGCACATGAAGGAGTTACATAGGCTACATTCGATTATGCCATTGTTGCCAATCCACAGAAGTGGTCCCGCGTACACTGTCCCCAAAAAAGGTACAGGGTGATAACCACTGTAAGTGCCTCTTTTTGATTGGCTTAATTTCGTTGACAAAACCACAATGGGGTTCAAATATGTAAGGGTAGCTTAGGATTGAAGAAATCCTCATCGAATGTCAAAGGACCTCATTGTAGGTATCAAAAGCTTCAAGGAAGGTAGATTACTTGTCTTGACTCCTAATTGAAGAGATCTAGTTGCACACACACTCTTTAGCATTCTTGTGTGGTTATTACATTTTTGAGTTTATGTTGTCACATTTCACACTTGCACAAATTTTCCTATTGTTGATTGTGTTTAAGTGCAGTGTGCGCTTTGCGCCTGTCGTCATGCGCCAGACCAGCGCACACACCAGTACAACCTTGGCAGAGGTTGTGCGCTGGACGTCATGCGTACACACCAGCGCAATCTTGGCAGAGGTTGTGCGTTGGTCGTGCGTTGGACGTCATGCATAGCTCACCAGCGCAAGTCTTTCCAGAGGTTGTGAGCTGGTCGTGCGCATGACGACCAGCGCAGCTGACGAGAAGTTGAACTGTTTTTTTTTCAACGACCTCAATTTACTTGGATCTTATATATATATATATACTTTGACAGCCTTGGGTCATTTTTTAGAGCAAAAAATTACCCCTTTCAAGAACCAAAAGAGTGCCTTCAAACACAAATCACAAAGACTTGATTTTTAATCATCCAAAACACCAATACCCTTCATCTTTCATGATTCATACATCATCTAGCATGGGTTAGGTATGATTTCTTTTGGTTTCTTTCCTTTGCTCACATGACTTGTGGCTAGAACATCATTTGCACCTTCTTGTATGTTCTTACTTTACATGATAGCCTTTTTATTACTTGACTAGGTTCAAGATTACACCTTTGTGACTTGACTAGGTTCAAGATTACACCTTTGTGACTTGAATAGTTTCAAGATAAATTCTTTATTGTGGTTTGTGTGGTGATTGTTGTAGATATTGCATATAAGACTTTGTTTGCTTATTTAGCTATGTTCTATGCATGTCATCTAGCAAAATGATATCTAGGAATGTCTAACATGTTCATCTATGCCTAGATAAGCTTAAATGTCTAACCTTGCATTTTAGCATCTTGATATTGCATATATTCACCTTAGGTTGTTTTATCTCTTCTCTTTAGAGTCAAGTCTTGTATTTACCTTTTGGTAGTTTGCAATCAAGGGACTAGAGTCACTATTAAAGGCCCGAGGGTAGTCAAGACGGATTAGTAATCTTAGGTGTGATGTGGTCAACCTAGATTGTAATCGTATTTGCAAATAGTGGATTTGGGGTTCTTTTGTGGCGCACATAACAACCCGTGGTTTTTTCTCGTGTGGGTTTCCACGTAAAAATTTGTGTTATTTATTTTCCGCATCTTTCTATTGATAGTTGTTTTGACTAGTTAGGGGTTGTTTTTTTTAATATTGTCAAAATCGCGAATATTTGGTAATTAATTTGTGTTTAATCTATTCACCCCCCTCTAGATTAATTAGGCTCATTATAGATATATTTTCAACCATAAATGTTGCAGAGTGCATAAACTCATGCCTAAAATTCACACGGTAACCGCCAAAGATGACACTGGTAGAATTTATTAGGAAAGTGCTACAAAAGTGGTTTCACAATCGTCATGTAGCTGCACGGTCCACGCGTCATCAATTGACCGACGCAACACATCTTGTGATCCTGAAACGTGTCAAGAAGTGTGGTTATATGACCATAAATCCAGTTAACTAGAACATATTCTCCGTCAAACTAAAGGGAAACCAGTGGACGGTTAACTTAGCCTTGAAGACTTACACATGTAACAAATTTCAAATGGACCATTTCACATGTTCTCAAGCATTCGCAACAGAAGGGTACATGAGATGTTACCGTTAATGCTTTATATTACCCAAACGTGAATCTTACTATTTTCATTGTTTTAGGGAGCGAAACTTGGATTTCACATCTTTGTGTACGGACTACTACAAAAGGGAGACACTTATTGATGCATACTTAGTTGCTATTATGCCTGTTGGCCATCTTTCTTCATAAGTAGTGATATCCAACATTGCAGCGCAGGTGGTTTTAAATCCAAAGTCGAAGAGGTAATCAGGTCAGTCGATGGAGGGTCGACATGCCTCGTCTTCGGAGAGGACAACCACACAGTCGTGTAGAAGATGTGAACAATCAAGACATAATAGCAGGAGGTGTTCCAACCCGTCTTTGGTTCATGAAGGTCCCAGCAGAATTGTTCCTAAGGAATACCGTCGCAAGTGCAGCATTTGTCATTCGGTTGGACATAACAAACAAACGTGCCATGAGAATGACTCTACCATTGAATGAATGGAACCATTGAGGAAGGTGATCAAACATAACAAGGCAGTACAAGAAGAAGACGAATTGCCACCAGAAAAGTTTGTGATTGCTAATGTGGGAGGTAAGATGCTAAAAAGCACCTTGAGGAACATGTCTCCAACTTGATGTCTTCCAACATTGTTCAGACTTTGGGAACCATGCTCGATACAGTTGTGTTATGAGACATTTGGTTCTTATGCTTTTATGTTGAACTATTCTGATATATTTTTTGTTCCGAAATTGATTTGAATTTAGTTCTTCGTTTAATGCCATACTGGATCCTTTGTTATAATATTCAGAATTCGTTGTATTGTTTATGTACTTGAATTTATGAACTGTGTGTTCAACTTTTAATTGCAAACACTTAAAAAATAATTATCATTTCATTACTCAAATATTATGTACATCAACTTAATCACTAACTCGAAGACCAGTCATTCGAGTTGCAAAAAACCTCCACGGCCATTTTCTCCTGGATGGTGCCCATATCGTTTTTTGAGCAGTCGAACGTATCTCTATTCATCACCAGGTACTCTATCAATCTCAAAGTATGGGCACCAGAGTTACTCCTGCAATTCACCACATGAACAACCGTTAGAATTGAATGTTATTAAAACCAATTGGGATAGAATAAGATCTTGAAACAGTCATACCCTATATCCCGTTGGGGCACACGGTTTCTAGACACAATGCTAATCAGAAAAACCCTATTCTTTAATTTGTATGTCATATCGCCCTTCCATCTACGACCGTGAAAGTTCACTGCATGCAACATCGAGGGTAAAAAATACCTTAAGCATGCGAGCTATTTTTTCCTGTGGTGAAATGTTACCTGCTGTCTGAACGGGTCCATCAGGTATATACTCCCTATTGTGAGGTCGACATTGGCCAGGAACCAATGCGCACGTCCAAGGTTGCAAGGAATCAGAACATGTAGGAGGTTCAACAAAGTGTTATCAGTGTGAAATTTATTTAGTATACAAATTGAAACCATGTAAAATAAACACTCACCACGTCAACATCGTGCCATGGTTTGTTTCTTGTTGGGAGCAATCCACGTACCACCGTAAGGTTATTAGCGGACCAGTGGTGCTTCAGCAAAGACCAAATGTCCGGGGGTTTGCCAGCCCTGCTTCCTATCATTCTCTCCCAGTGATGACATAACGATGACTATACATAGAAAATTTACAAAAACGTTAGGTAAAAGATGTATGAAACACGTCAATGCACAAGCAAAAACCGTACAATATAAACACTTACATAGAACTGTGAATTCAGTATGTTAATCTCGCACCGTAGATAACGAGGTATGCTTGCTGACGTTTCCACAGAATATGCAAGTACTCATTAATGTGCTGACAATTTCAACATTTTGTATTGTTAGGATTCTACCAGTTATGAAACAACTTATACAGACAGTTTAAGTAAGGAACATACCGTATACTCTAACTCTATACAGTTGGTTTGAAACCAATGGAACCAAGGGATAACAACTAACTCATGTAGATCCACATCATGTGTGTATAATTGTTGAAGAAGTTAGATAACCAAGTAATTTTACGTAGGTGTTTTAAAATACTATAAAAAGATTGTAATATCTACGATTATACTTATAATTCCCTCATTAAGTTCCTCTTGTAGGCTTGGTACGCCGTAAGGTGGTCAGGATCTATCAATGCGTGGGGCACCCATACATGTGCTGGTTGTGGCATAATTTTTGGCCTCTTCGGCTGACAGGGGTTAGTGTAAGGGGTTAGTGTATGGGCTCCGCTGCTGCCAACCTCGCTTGCGAACCCGCTCCTGACGCTGAAAGGGTGGGGGAATCCAGTCCAAAGCATTGTGATCCACCGGATGGGTGTGCTATAAGAAGGAACTTTGTCCTCGTGGATCACCTACAGGTGTGCATTGTATAGATGAACTCTGTCCTCGAGGATCGCCTTGAGCTGTGAGCTCTGCTGGGATAGACCCGAGGAGTGCGTCGCGACAGAGGAACTCTGCCCTATGGAATGAATGGAGGGGTGCACTGCATTAGGATTGACTGGAGGGGTGTGCTGTAAGGAGGCACTCTGTCCTAGGTTTTAGGGATGAACATGCTGGTCTGGTAAAACTTGTTGAGGTACCTGTTCTATCTTCATAGGTGCTGTCTCTATACCACCAGTAACCTCCTCTAATGGTGTCACACCAGACCCCTACTGATCAGATACTGTCTGCATAGTAGGTTGCAGCTGATTTTCGGTCTTTGGGTCGGCCTAGTCTTGATGACTACATGTTTGCCTCTAGGACTGAAGTCTCGGTGTCCGTCTCTATCATCGAACGGTGGGTCATCGAACTATGTACCTTCACTACAGGAGTGCGACATCGAACTCTTAGGCCATGTTTGGCAGCTGGGATAGGATGGGAATCTGCTTATTTTTAGTCTGATTCCCACGTTTGGCCAAGTAATGGGATACAATAAAATGAATCCCAACTGTAAAATGAATCCTAGCCTAACGGGATAAATGAATCTCATCTAAAATGGTAGGATTCATTTTAATCCCATGTCTTAATTACACAACCACCCATCTTCTTCAAATCTGCTTCGTCTTCTTCAATAGATCTTCTTCCTCTTCGTCTTTTTCAACAAATCTTCTTCTAATTAGCTTCTTCAGATCAACTTCTTTATCCATCTGATCGGCAACTTCTTGGTTGAAACTCAGTGTCTTCTTTGTTGGGAATTAACTACCCAAATCAACTAATTAAACCAACACCCAAATCAATTAACTAAATCAATAGCCAAATCAATAAATTACACCTAGATCGACTTCTTCTTCAACTAATAAGCTACTTCTTCAAATTTAAAAAAAAAAAAAAACACAATCACAAAATCAAAACCTTCAATCACAAAAGCAAAACCTTCTTTAGATCAACTAGCTAGTTCTCCATCTGGTTTTTGTTGAGTAGAAAGCATTTTAATTTCAAAAAAAAAAATCGAAAGTTCGAAACCCACAATCACAAAATCAAAACCATCAATCGCAAAATCGAGCATGAACAAGAATAATAATAATAATAAACAAAATCAAAACCCACAAGTAAGATAATTGAGACAATTTGGGATAGATCATTCAAAGAGGTTGTTTGTTTTGATGAAAAGAGCATATCAAAACAAACCCATATCTATTCACAAAAGAAAAAAAATTAAGAAAAGAAGAAGAAGAGGGTTGATTGTGGAAGAGATTAGAAAAGGCTTAGTTTAATTGATGTGAAAAATCAAAAGAAGAACTAGAACAAATTCGAAGAAGAAAAGAAGTTGAGCGAGAGATAGGATGCGCTACGTGGAGGGTTGAGACTAGATTTGGGTCTCCACGACTCCAATCCATCTCTTCTTTTAATTCCTTTTTCAATTCTTTTTTGTAATTAAAAAGTTACAACTTGGACGCAAATAACGATAACAACCCTTCATTTTGTTAAATTCAACTAAATTTGACTAACATAGGGAGGTGGATGTAATTTTCCTTCTATTTTTAATATTATCCTATGTTATACCAAACACATGATTACACTATTTTTAATGCTATCCTATATTGCACCAAATGTATGATAACATTAAAATTAATCCCATCATATCCAATCCTATCATATCATATCCTATCCCATAAAAATAATCATATCCTATCCCACGCACCAAACGGGACCTGAAGCCCCTGAATAAAATCTAGCATCTCCTGATGCTATTGATCTCATTTCTCATGAGTCTTTCGTACTACCTCTCGGAACACATCCATCAGTTTAGTATACAAACGGTCTTGAAAGGATTTCAAATTTGTCAGTACTATAACCATTCACTTGTTTGAAATTAAATAATGCAGTACAAAGAATTTTACGTACCTCTGCATGCCTTCCAACACCACCAGATGAATCAGCTCTAGTTCAAGGTTGTTTGGATAATGTGCATCGAACCCGCTTATTTTGAACCCACCTATTCCTCGTGGGACTCCCATTGCCACCCTCCGTCTCACTGTGTCCGAAAGACGGACCCTCAATATCACTAGGTCCGGTAGTCGTATGTCGTTTGAGATCCGGGATGTGAATAGGTATATCACCGGCATCGACATCATACAGATTGCCTCCTAGGTCTATGCCTTCGTAGTACCGTTCAGCCCTCTCAGCATCTGTCGGCACCAATTCAAACTGCGCAAACGTCTGAAATCAGAGTTAGATCATTGTAATCATATATAAACTAATGACTATGAACATTAACAACAACAATACTTACCCTTTCAGTGAAAATGCTATCCAACTTTGTCCCTCTCGATCGCTGACTCAACTCTCATTTCAGAATTGGGGGCGGGGTTAGTGGTAGCTCGATTACCCTGCGAGTCCCACATTTTTTATTGCCAAGCTCGGGGATAACCTCAAAAGCAAATATCTCTGTAACAGATAAGTACGATAAGAAGTAAATACATCAGTCATATAAAAAAAATTACAATTAAAGTATAGATTCAAATTATAAATTCTCACCAATAGTGCATGCGTTAGATTGTATATGTTGTACGTCAGCGCTCTTTTCTCACTGTCGTTGTCATGTGTACCCCACGGGAATGAATCAAAAGCGTTCAAGTCCTCGACTAGGCGAAATTGCCATACTGGAACTTTATCTCTCTCGTCCAACCCCATCAGTATCCAGTTGAGCATAAACAATAAGCTTAGCTACACCGCATCATACTGCTTCACAAAAATACCAATCTGCAGCATCGCTCTCAGCTCTTCAAACTCGATGTCTTGATCCTGAAAGTACCGCTCGTGTATGCCATTCTCTACCATATCATAGCTCTCTAGGTCGGGAATGACTCTGAACTTCAAATCAGTGATTAGGCAGAACTCAACCTTCGAGAAACGGACCGAATGATGACTTAACAAAAATCTCACCTCATCTTCCGACCCATCATGATACAACTCGCACATAAGCAACCGATAGACAATCTCAGCCGAAAAGTGAATCTCACAATCTATCTGAAGGAAATGACCAAAACATGACTCAGTATATCGATGTTGGTCTTCGATCCTTAAATGTTCAGGTACACTGTCATATGCGTTGTCGATATCTCTAAGGTCATGGAAATGGTCATGCCAAGTAATTTTTCCCTTGTAACATTCTCCCGCTAGGGTTTTAAGCGAATCCTTTAGCTGATTTCTCATCTGCATATTCATAGAAAAAAAAATGTTAGGATTATGCTCAATAACAAGAGTGTAATAGTGTAATTGACAATTTTTTCATATTAATAAAGTGATTTCTGATTTAACAAATTTTATAGCATTTATAGTTTATTATTATAATTGTCAAAGTAAATAATCATAAGGTCAAAAGACTATGAGATATAAAGAATTGTTCATACATCTGGATATGTATGAGGTAGACACAATTTTTTAGTTAGTCTTGAATATTGTTCACAACTTAAGATAAAGGTTGGGCACCTTTACCTTGTTAAATTTGTAGATTCTTTTGCTAGCATTTGAGTTGGATCAAATGAGATATGATGAGTCTAAATCATCAAAGTGTCTTTGAGTAAAAGAATCTAATGCACTGGGTGCATTGAACAGGATCACAATGAAATACTTTATCTAGAACCGTTAGTAGATAAAAGTTTTTCATTATGAGGACAATCGGAGAGTCTATCTTAATCCTAAGAAAAATGATGGACTTATGGTTGCAAGTGTTATCATTTGAGTTATCAATCAGTACGATTATATAGCATAGTCTATCATCGATAGTTTGGCGGTATTCATTTGTTAATCGATAGAGGACTTCATTTATAGATATGGACATCATGGCTCCATTTATTAAAATGAGAGTATAATATTATCATATGGATGTTTTGAGGTATTGGATATTGAATATTAACGTTACGTTTTCGATAGTGACTATTGAAACATGGCTTCTAGACAAGTCAAAATATCCAAGTTCAAAATGTGGTCATATGAGTAAATATGGTAACTAGGAGAGCTATAGGCAGTCTATGAGCTCTTGGCGATTACTAATATTACTCACGAGGATACACTTTCTCCTACAAGATTGTCTAGGGTTTGAATGAGAAACATTTACTTGTTCTATCTTTAGTTAAGAGTGCAGTTTTAGCTATTTAGTGGAATGAGCTAAAATTAATAGATCAGATCTAAGTGAATCATTTGTTGATTGTGATTGAGTTATGTCTATTGAAGCTTAAATTCAGATAGCCTGCCAAGATCCCCAATCCACAAGGACTTGCATGGATCACTTGATATATTCTACCGGACCAATTTATGGGTCCATCTAGAATTGTACTTAATATATTAAGAATATAATTTGTACATTATTTATTTAATAAGCTATTAAATTATATTAATATATTAATGAAAGGCATGTGGGCTTGTTTCTTTTAGTAAGAATGGGTCTAGTTCACATGTGAGCTTTTTTATTAAAGTCTAATGGATTTAATAAAATGGAAAAACAATATGTAAGCCCATATATATATATATGTTGGGCGGCAAGGTGTATAAATTTACCTAATGTATTGTTTTATTCTATTATTTAATCAAATGGAAATTAATTAATTAATTAATTAATTGTTTAATTAGGAATCAAAATATTTTTCTGACTAGGAAATATGTTTCTTAGTAGTATACTATTATTGGTAGTATAAAAGGAATCAAAGACTTTATTTGGTAAGTAGATAAATAAAAGAAATTATTTATCTAGTCAAATTAGGAAGTCTTTGATATAGTTACAAATACAATAAAGAGTTGGATTAGAGTTTGGAAATCAAAAGAATGATAAAAGTCATTGGTGAAAACACAAATCCTCTTGAAGTGAGGATTTCGGCCACCACCTATTATTCCTATTAGGGATTTTCGGCCAACCCTAAATAATTAAGGAAAGAATTCAGCCACCCTATATATAATTAGGGATAGAATTCGGCCACCCCTTATTTGCTTGTAAGAGAATTATTTTTCTAGAGCTTGAAAAATAGAATCCATCTTTCAGACTTGTGTGTAGAAAATTCGGCCAAATAGAGAAAAGAGTAGAGACGTTTTATTTCGATAGTGAATTTGAAACTTTTACACCTAAAACTAATAACGGTGTGTTCAATATTAATCTAGAGGAGGGGTGAATAGATTTTAACTAATTTTTACCTAATTTTCGTTATAAGACAATATTCCGAAAATACCCCTAACTAGTCAATTTATATATCAAGTGTAATATGTGCGGAATTATAAGTGACACAAGATATTTATATGGAAACCCTTACGGGAAAAACTACGGGCTGGTAAATGCGCCACACTCGAACCTCGAAATCACTAATTGAAATGGAGTTTACAACCTATGTAGACCTCATCTAACACTACGGTCAATAACCCCCCACTTCTACCCCGCAGGCCTTTTAAAGTAATCCTAGTCCAATTTACTTGTGGCTTAAGCAATCTTAGCCACAAGACTTACTTCTCAATAAAGAGATAATACAACCTAAGTGAATATATGATGATATTCAAAATGCAAATAAAGCTAGGTAACCTTAGATGCTTATTTAGGATGATGATATAACAATTAATACAATCCTAGATATCAATAGCTAAATGACATGTCATAAAGCTTAGCTAATCATAGATTAAGCAACCCTAGATAGCTATCACAATACAACACTCAATCATATCAACACAACAATCTCTATCTTGAATATTATAATTTAATCTAAAAACAAACAAGTAATCTAAGAGATGTCTTGATAAATAAAACACTAATTATGTATGATAATAATGAAGAATGTACCAAGGGATGTGTGTTGAGCAAGACCCATGCAAGTAAGCATCCTAACTATGCTAGAAAATGCTTAGATGATATTTGATGCATATGTATATGGGTTTGAGTGATTAAATGAGCAATCTTGATTGCTTTTTCTCTCAAAAGTCTCTCTTTTAAACTTAGGGTTCTTGATAATCAAAGAGTCACACATAGACTGTGAGAAAGTGGTGTATTTATAGAGGGCCATAAAAGTTTGATTGAAAAGACACAATTGCCCTTGAAATCACCATTCGGTGGTTTCAAAATCACCGATTAAACCGCCGAATTGAATCTCGTGAAATAGGGGATCATCGGCGGTTGCATTCGGCGGTTTCAAAACCGCCGATTAGACCGCCGAATAAAACCGACAAAAAAAATCAATCAGGTGTGTAGCAGCGGTTTCAAAACCGCCAATTAAACCGCCGAATTAAGACAGAGATATTGATTTCAATCAGGTCTCAAATGACAGTTTATAATAGCAGTCAGGCCGCTGATCATAACCACAGAACCAATCCAGAACCTTCTGGAATCAAACGGCAATTTCATTCGGCAGTCATGACCGCCGATCAAACCACCGTTTCACCACTGATGGTGAAACCAAAGGAGAACCCAAGGGCATTCTCCGAAGGTGATCTTCGTGTTGAGCTAAACACACATTCGTGCATGTGCGGACGTTTTCGAACAACATCGGGAAACGAATTACAAGGCACATAAACATACAACAAGATATAACAACCATGTGCAAGTGTGACAATGTGACATGTGAAGAGAATGCACACGAATGCAAGAATGCTAAGTGTGTGTGTGTGTGCAACTAGATCTCTTCAAGGAAAAAATAAGCACTAGAGATATACCTTTGGAGTGCTTGTCACCTTGAGGTCTTGAAATGGGCCTTTGAGCTTGATCCTCAATCACCTAAACTACCCTTACAATTCAAACCCCAATTGTGGTTTGTCCACGAAATAAGCCAATCAAAATCTGGGAATCCTTATAACACCAAAAGGTTTTGTGCACAATTTCGAATTAGGTTCACGTAAAGTTTCGATCAAAAGATTGATGATTCAAAAGTGACTGGACCGTTCTTTATAATCTCTTGTGAGTTTTTGTGACTAATGAAAAAGAAAAAGTTTTTTTGTTATCCATCCTCAGGTACTCAATTCAAAGAAAGGGAGACCACGCTCTTAGGTGATCCACGTTCGCGATTGGATTGGAAGATCTTGCGGATTACCATCGACGCAAAGTTAATCAGATCACGCGACAAAAGGTATTTAACTTTTGTTTATACATTAATTTAATTAAAGGTTCAAGTTCATCTTTAAAAAGGAAAATTTTTGTTAAATACCAAACCTATTTTCGTATTCCGTTGCGCGTATAAAACCGTTTTTCCCTACAAAAAAAAGCATATAAGTTCATGAAAAGGCTCGAACAGTTCATTAAAATTGCTCGGACAATGATAAAAAGGCTCGAATAAAAAGGCTTAGGCATTGTATTAAAAGGTTCGAATAGTGTATGAAAAGACTCGAACAGTTCATTAAAAGGCTTGGACAGTGTATTAAAAGGCTCAGACAATGTATGAAAATGCTCGATAAAAGTCTCGGAGAATCAAAATTCACTAACCTATTCATAAATAATTAAAAAGCTCGGATTACTGTTTAAAAGGTTCGAACTGTGTATTAAAAGTCTCGAATAGTGTTAAAAGTCTCTGAGAATCAAAATTCACTTACATATTCATAAATAATTAAAAAGCTAAGATTACTGTTGAAAAGTCTTAGACTGTGTATAAAAAGGCTCGGATATAGTGTCAAAAGTCTCGAAGACTCAATTTTCACATACAAATTAAAACGCTCGGATTGCAGTTGAAAGACACTGTATTAAAAGGCTCGGAGACAGTGTTAAAAGGATCGGAGACTCAATTTTCACATACAAATTAAAAAAGCTCAGATTACTATTTAAAAGTCTCGGACAATGTTTTAAAAGTTTTGGATATAGTGTAAAAAGGCTCGGAGATTCCAAACTGATTAACTTATGAATTTTCCTTGAAAAAGCTCAGGTTATATTTTAAAAAGCTCGGAGACTGTTTTAAAAGGCTCGGACTAGTGTAAAAAGGTTCGGAAACCCAAATCTTTATTGTCTTCGAAATAAATTTTTTCATAAACTAAAACCCTAACCTAACCTCATCAAACAAACATAATCAAGAACAAATCAAATCAAATCAAACCTAATCTACCAGATGAAAATGGCATTCAACATCAAACACACATAAACTTATCAAGAACAAAAACGCATGAGAAACAAAAACTTACCACTGTCTTTTCAGTTTGCCGGTGAGTTCTCTTAGACTTCATTACTGTAACGCTGTCGCCGGTGAGTTTCCCATCAGATTTTGGCAACTTTAAGACTGTTGCGCCGTTGAGTTTTCTCTCTCAAAAGTTTTCTGTCAATCTTTGAAAAAGACACAAAACGATAAAAAAAAAAAGGTATTTTTATCTAGTCACCTAAATATATGCATTTTAAATTTAAATTAGTAATGTGGTGCCTATCTTACGAAAAGCGACACAAACAGTGGCAAATTTTTTTTTGAACCCATACCAGGTATGGTAAGGTGTGAGTGTGACTAGACCCCAACCTAAATAGATGCGAGGCGAGGACATCCCAAGTCCAACTGGGCCCTAGTGACCTTTTCTTGTGTGTGCACAAAGACGAGACAACAGCTCATCCTATCACTCCCCCACTCTCACTCTCTAATTTCATAGATCTTCAAACCCTAGAAAATGTCAATCGAATGAGAGTAACTAATTCTTTCAGGTACTCAGCCTGGCTTCTTACAAATCCACATTACCTATGTTTTCTCTCATGTTCATTACATTCTTGATTTACGTTGCTTTTGTATAAATCTTTATTAATGTTATTTTGATTCTACTGTTGTATTGCAGTTTCTTGCTTGTTTCGCATTTGTTGTGGGCTTCTTAGAATAACGTTAAAAGGACACTCAACTTTATTGTATTTTAAAAGTATGATCAATTACAAAAGACAATAAACCATGTATATATCATATTCTAACATTATAAAATTATTAAATAACAATTATATGGGCACTTTACACTCATGTGATAGGGTTCAAGTCCATCTCGTTAAATTAAATCGTAAAGTGTGTAGAAACCCATTTACTGTAGTGAGAGTTGCTGTTCGGACAGTTGTTATAGTGGTGAATCACGTCAGACACGTCCCAAAAACAGGGTGGGTCACACACGGGGCCGTCTGTCTATGTGTTATTGAAGAAAGCAAGTTTCTGAAATTGTAAGACTTGATATACTATCTTATTTTGTAATATAGTTGTTATTTTGCATTTCAGGATTTCAAGATAATCTCTTCCGAATTTCATGGCATTTGATTGGAATAATTTCATTTTAGTTCCACAAGATAGCAGTTGCCATATCCAACCTGGATGGTATTGTGATTTTCACTTTGGTTATGGCTGTGGTAAGAATTTGTAATTCTTGTTGATATAGTTCTTATGTTTATTACTCGGATGTTAATAGAGATTTCTTATAGTTTTGTCATTTTTGCTACTGTAGATGTGATAGAAGAAAATGCTTTGAATGAGAAATATTGCATACAGGTGTTAAGGATCGGGATCACAAATGCTGATACTGAAATTGATGAACTTGAAAGAGATTTGGTATTCCTACAAAGTGAATTAGCATGGGCCAAAAATGAAGAATGGTCTGATATATGCTGTAATGCTTTGAGAAAAAGGATTGATTGCCTTTATATTTCACTAAGGAATTTGAAGAACAATATGGAGGTTCCTTTGTCAGTGAAACCTGCTGAGAGTTTGCATGAAATAGTAAAGGCTCTACTCAGAGATCACTTCCAAGAAAAAATTAAGCAGGTTCATTTCTTGAAAAACCTCTACTAGTTTATCCTCAACAATGTAGAAATGTAGAATGTGATTCCAGTCTGAACCTAAAACAAGAATGGGATATGAAGCCTTTATTTTACTTTGTAATTTCAAGTTACCTATCAAGTATCAACCATATAATAGTTTACTGCTACCCGTTTTAGCCTAAGATACCAGATGCTTGATTTGAGGAATTTGTCATGTCAAGTTTTTCCCAGTTTAGTCATTCTACAGTTCCTATTGAGAGAAAAAAAAAAAAAAAAAAAGAAACACAATTCAAAATAAACCATTTGTGTGGATGTAGACAGAGGTGGATATCATTAATAATTATTTCATTATTATGAAGTCTTCCTTGATATTCTAAACTTTTGATCTGCATGACCTTAATTTGTCTTCAGCATATTGATTTTTTCTTTAACCTTTAATTCCTCTTAGTGTTACTCTCACACATATTCCTTATCCATATTGTACATTTTTTTGATTCATGAACTGAGACATGATTCTTTATATTTCCCTTCAAGAATGAACAGCTGCCGGATGTGGTTGTCTTGAACAGCTCTGGTTCTCCAGGGGAAGCCATTAAAGTTTTGGAAGAGAATAAAAACTTTTCTAGTTCTGGTTCAGGTGTTGTTGTAAAGGATGAAATGGAAGAATCCAGTATTACTCCCATGGAAAATAGTACATTCTTAAAGACATCTTTGACACTTAAAGAGAATGAAACAAATAATTCAGAAACAGTTAAGGTCTGGGAAGCTCTGTCTCTTCTTACTTTGACTTCTTTACTGCTTCGTAAGTTTTGATGAGATGATTGAAAACTCCAGTTTTAGGTTGGAGCACTTGAATACATGAAATTGAATTTTCATGTACATCTTTGTGCTGAAACCTGAACACCCGTTTACTTTTGAATTGGCAGTTTTACTGGTTAATTGCCTTTTCTTGATGCCTTTTTTTTTTATGGACAGCTTGTCGGAGATTTCGGTTCACACCATTTAGAACTGGCAGCTGGCCACCCTGGTGAGAAGGAAGTATTAAGCAGCTTTGATTTAAAAGGGGAAAGGATAGAACATGATTTTACTCCCAAGAAGAAAAAGAATGTCCAAGATGCATCTTTGAAGTCTGCAGATAAGAAAAGAAAAAATCTACAAATGGTCAAGGTTCAGGTAATTGCTCTCTCTGTAATAATTTATGTTGGCCAAATATCAAACAAGAAGTTGTGATTAAAAGCTGACAATGAAAATAAAAACGTTTGTGTGAGCTTTGTTGTTTCCAAGTGTAAATCTAACCATCTCAGCATCTTTGGGGGTGGTCTCTTCTGCAATGCTTGTGTTGTGTAACCTAGAAAGTTGAAATGAAAGCTACCAGTTAAGAATTAATAAGAAACGATATTTAACTTCAAACAGACACAACAGAGAATAAGTATCGTCCTGGCTGAACTCTGAAGGAGATATCTGCCTTCTGGTTTTATAATTTGTGTCGATAATCTTAATAGATATCAACATTTGTAGCTTCATTGTCTTGTAAATTTCATATATTTCTATGACCATGGTCTTGCACTAATTTATTTCTCCTTTAGTTTAAATTACGTTGCTATTAACTTTTGTGTGTTCTTTTCTTGTTGAACATAACAGCGTGTAGACAATATTTCGAAGAATTCCTGTAGAAATGCTTCAAAACATGCAGTTAAAAACAAAAGGAGGAAAAAACCTTTGAGCATTTCTGATCTAAAAATCATTAGTGAAGGAGCAAAAGACGACAGTTCTATCTCAGCAGCAGATGTTCTAATTGTAGATGCATCACTGAAACATATGGGAAAGAGTACAAATATGGGTAAGAATGCCAAGGTACTAGCAGCTTTCTCTCTTCTGCTCTAATTATATCATAACTTAGGATGCCTTTGTTTCTGTGTTTGAAGTTGAATAGTTTCAGAATATAGTTTATTTTATTTATGATTAATGTTTATTTAAACTATTGATATTGAATTTTCTTTTGAAAGATTAATTTTATTTAAAAAAAATAGAAAATCAATGGAGGTGATCTCCTCCATTGCCAGGACAAAGGGGAGGAGGAGACCAGTGACCTCCTTCCAAAGAACTGAGGACACAGTGGCCTGCCATGTCTAAGGAGATGGCGGCTGCTAGCCTGCCACTCCACAATTTAGACACCACTGGCCTCTCTACAACCATAACCATTGGTAATTGTTTATTTAAATTAAAATGTACATAAATTAATATTACTTGTATTTCTTGGAAAATAATATTATAAAGGACGTTTTTCATTAAAACAAAAGTCTAAAAGTTCAGCCTTTTGGATTAAGAGAAACATCTAAAATCAGATTTAAGACAAACAAAGATGAAATATTTAATGTAAAAAGCCTTTTTCTTGAAAAAATAAACACCCCTTTGTGTATATAAGTATTAATCATCAGGATCATGTACCAAAGTATAGGACAAGTCTAGCAAAGGCAATTTCAATTTGAACCCTTAAGATACTGTGTGCAACTGTGACATCTGAGCTATCAGCACCTAGGCTCCAGAAGGGAAACTTTCTTATTGATCTCGGCTCCTGTGATTAACAGCTGGTAAATACTGTTGTTCAAGACTTTAGCTCGAATGCTTGTTGCTGTGAAACTGGCCACTGCATTGACATGATTAAACCGTGCATGTCAAATGTGGGAGTCAGTGGAAATGAGGAAGTCAGTACATGCTGTTCTACTGTCAATGGCGGAAGTAAACTCTTGATTTCATCATTGAATTCTGAAGAGAATAAAAATCATTCAAAAGCAGATAAGGTTAAAAACTTTTCTCTTAGGTTTTATTGTATCAATGCGAAAACCATAATATTCTATGGTAGACACACTGCACAGCAACTGCAATTCATGCAGTCAAACTTCTTCTTTTTTGCCTCTTAACAAATGAGCTTATATTATGTTTTTCTATGACTAGCCTGTAAATGCTATCCTGCAAAATATCAAGGGTGTTACTTTGGGGGATGCAACTAGCCTCGGCGGGGGGAGAAATAATTCAGATTCCAAGCTAACCACTTCCAGACAGGCAAAAGGTGGAAATTCCAATACTATTCCTGATGCTTTGAGACCTCCAAGTGGCCTCAGTGGGAGAAGAAATGATTCTGATCCTGGATTAGTTACTTCCAGGCAGTTGAAATTTGAAAATGCTGATGGTAGCTCTGCTGCTTTGAGACATTCAGTTGACCTGAATCAGGGGAGAAATAATTGTGATTCTAGGTTGGGTGGTTTCAGGCAGGAAAATGGTGGAAACTGCGACATAAATCAGAAACTTTGTGATTTTGCACTGAAGATTGCACGTAAACGGAACATCAAAAAATCAAGTTTGGCTGACAAGACTGATTCTTCATCTTCCTCTTCAGAGGCTGAAGGGAAGAAAAAACATTCACAATTAATTGTCAATACTGAACATTCTGTCCTAACTTCAACATTGGAGCTGCAAGACGGGAAAGGAACAGAAACAGATACAACCAAAACACTGATTGAGGGAACAATGCAACCAGAAGTTCAAATGGCTGAAACTGCTGCTCATGATGATAAGTTTAATTTGGACTTGTCTGTGAGGCTGCAGAAACAAACGGAAAAAAGGAAAGCCGAGTCAAGTTCACTAAATGATCAAGAACCTATTTCTCTTTCTGTCAAAGCGGTTTTAAATTCACCTTCAATTTCTAAAGCTAAGAGGCGGTGGAACGCTGGACTAGGCTCTGACAGTTCCAGTTCAAATCAGTCTTGGAAAGGAAAGATGAAGAAAAAATTTCTGGATGGTCAGTTTGAAGCAGAAGAGAAGCAGTTGTGCTCTGGATGATCAATGATGGCCAAAATATACATGTACTGCTTCAAAAGAAAAGAAAAAGGAATTTTAGTTTCCTAATCCTTTGGGAGATTAAAGGTTCAACTCTTCTTTTGGATTTCTAGAAAATTGCAAAGCGGCCCAAATGATAGTGCAGGTAAAGATGATCTTTCGATTCCAAAGTCGTACGCAATTGAGTCCTGCACTTGCCATCTTTGCATTGTGCTACTTGTAAATTTAAGAATTTGAAACTAGGTGACATGAAGGTCATTGCAAAGGAATATATATTATTAACAAAGTACTATAATCTATAGAAAAGTGCTATGATCAAACAAATAGCCAATTATCTAGGATGCCAACTTGGTTTGTTTTATTCTGTGTTGTCCATGGCTTTGTAAATGTTTCTGTTGGGTGTGTTCTTTGTCATACGGAATTTGAATGGCACATTGCCCACACACACGAAAAGGAACAAAGTGTTGGAAGGGAATTACGGAAGTAATTTTTCTATTGATATAGAAACATGTAATATTTCATTGTTGTGAGTTGTTACGAGACAAGTGGTTTGGTTTGTAAATGTGGGTTGACGATGAACTGGTGCAATCTTCAGCTGTTGGTAAATCTGGTATCAGAAGTGTAAGGTTCCATTTTAATGTTATGAGCAAATGATAAGCTAGTAATTCTGGGCTTTAACTCTGGGAAATATGTGCATACCTGCTATTCATTATGTCCTTATTGGCATTTAGGGGTGGGCATTAGTAGGTTTGTGTCGGGTTTTGACTATACTCAAACCAAACCATTATTTAATTGGTTTAATTTTTTATAACCCAAACCTAACCATTTATAAGGTCAAACCAAACCTAACCAATGAAATTCGGTTTGGTTTTGCGGTTTAAGAAAATAATTACATTATTTTTTATTTGAATAAATATAATAATATCAAATTATCAATATTAGTAGTTAAACCTATTATCAATAGGATAAACAATAACATTTTTTTTTTTGTTGATGAAATTGGACTGACCTAAGGGGGAAAAACATTACAAGTGATCATACACTAAAAAACCCTTAGGCATTATCCATAATATAAAAATAAAGGAAAAAAGTAACAAAAGAATTCATAAAACAGCGCAAAGCAGAGGACACATCTCTAAAAAACCTAGAGGCACGTAGGCCAAAAGGAGAAACAAAGCTAGGAAAACCTGAAAGATTCTCTACCCATACAGTCATTACCAACTAATAAAACGAAGGAGGGAAGGACCACCACAAATCAAAAGGAATACCCAAAGCATGCTTAGAGAGAGCATTTGCCACTTGATTACCCTCCCGGAAAATATGAGAAACCCGGAACTCCATATGCGAGATCTGGTAAATACAGCATTGCCAAGTTTGACGAACACACCATGTAACCTGATCAGACCTATCTGAAAGGAGCTGAAAACATAGGAAGAGTCACTCTCGAGCCAAATCCTATGTCACCCCAACTTCCACGCATAATTGATGGTTAAAGAAGCCGCAAAGAGCTCAGCCTTAAAAGAAAATACCTGCCCAAGGGGGATCGCAAAACAGGCCTTAACAAAAGATTTGCAAGTCCGAAAAACACCCCACAGCCCCCTATACTCGGCGAACCCAAAGTAGCACCATCCGTGTTAACCTTGATCCATCCCAGAGTTGGAGGCGACCAGACAACACTCCTGATAACGAGAGCCTTACTAGAACGACCATTGAGGCCAAACCGATAGAATTAACAAATCATCAACATAGTTACATATATAGCCTATCCCCAAACGGTTTGTGTCATAAACAGAGTACCAAACCAGAGATAAAGCAGCCCTGAAATCAACAGATTTCCCATAAAAAAATCCACTGGTTACCGGAATACCACACACTCCAAACCACTACATGAATATCAGCTTTCCAAAAAATCCTAATCTGCTCACTAAAAGAAACAAACATGGCTTGGTAGAAAAAAGAGGCTAAAGTGTCAACAGAGACACACCTTTGAAATGCGGAAAAAACCGTCTCCCAAAGAGCAGCAGTAAGAGGGCACTCAAAAAAAGATGATCCACTAACTTCGAACTAGCACCACAAACACTACACCTGAAAGCTAATTGAAAACCAGACCTGCATAAACGATCTTCGGTGGGTAATCTATTAAGAAGAAGACACTAGGTTAAGATTGAACGAGAATGAGGGATATAGCGAGACCAGACGTCCCTCCACCATGGGACCTAAGAGATGTCATGAAACATCCTAGAATAAACCATCTTACAAGAAACCATACCGTCCCTAGAATGAGGCCACACCAAATAATGAGACATAGGAGAAATAACAATTTTCTCAATCCGAAAACAAAGATCCGAGAACCTAGCGTGAAAGCGATCTTCCAAAACCTATCTACCATCCTGAATAAAGTCAGAAACCATAGCTTAAAGATGCGTGACCACGAAATCAAGAATACTAAGAAGATCGACAATGGGCACCCTAAGCCAGTTATCATGTCAAAAATCTCTATAGGAGTCTTCCCGATGAGCTAGATACCATCCTTAATGAGCTCAACATAGTTAGACTTAAAAGAAGTCTAGATGGAAGAGGTGATGTAGCCTTCCTAAGGTTTCTACAATTGCTGAATATACCTCTTACACAAAAAAGTGAAAGCAAAACTGTTCAAAGTTATAAACTTCCAAGTATGCTTCTGAAGTAATTAATCGTTCAACAATGCCAAATCCTTTAAACCAAGACCACCAAGAGCATAAAGTCTACAACAACGTTTTCAATCAACACGGACCAACTTGGGCTCCTCACAAGAATCAGTCCGTAAGAAATTTCTGATCTTCATAGTAACTATATTAATTAAGGAAACCAGCCACTTCTAAACCATAAATGAATGAACAAAAAAGCCAGTAATCACCGAGCGAATCAAAGTAGCCCGGCCAGCCAAAGAAATGGACTTACCCTTCCACCTAGCAAATTTAACCAAAATCTTGTTTGCAATGGGCATCAAATAGGATATTTGTCATCAATGTCCTATACATTAATGATAAATATTCTAACCCCCCCCCCCTAAAGTTGGTGCATAGATGTCACTCATGCCTAACTTGCTAATTAAGTCATAGAAGCTCCTTCCATTAATTGCCTTCGTAAGGATATTGCAAGCTGGTTTTTATTTGTAGGTGGTACCAGTGATTGGAGTTAGAAGGGCCAGCTGTGAGATTTAATGGAAAACAAAAAAAAAAAAAAAGGTTAAAAAAGCTGAAAAGTTGAAAACAAGAAAAAGTTAGTAGTAGAAAAATTGAAAACAGGCAATAGTCCTATTAGCAATTTTTAGTAGTAGAAAAAATAGACAGCAGTCATGCTTAGTAGTAGAGAAGTTGAAAATAGACAATAGTCTTGTTAACAACTTAAAGTAGTAGTACAAAAGCAAGCAGCAGTCTTGTTTAGTTGTAGAAAAGTCGAAAACAGGCAATAGTCATGTTAGCAACTCATACAAGTAGAAGAGAAAGAAAAAAAGGGGTAGAAAAGTTGAAAAATTGGCAATAGTCATGTTAGCAACTTATAGAAGTAGAAAAGAAAGAAAAAGGGGTAGAAAAGTTGAAAACATGCAATAGTCCTGTTAGCAACTTATAGAAGTAAAAAAGAAAGAAAAAAGGGGTAGAAAAGTTGAAAAGAAAGAAAAAGGGGTAGAAAAGTTGAAAACAGGCAATAGTCCTATTAGCAACTTATAGAAGTAGAAAAGAAAGGCAAAACCCTCTAGGTTTTTTTGTTTTTTTGTTTTTTTTTTTGTTTTTTTTTTTTCCTACCATTTTTTTCTTTCTTTTTTCTAAAAGTAATAAGACTGCTAACTATTGTTTTCCGGTGAGTTTCCGGTGAGTCTTACCGAAATATCTATCGCTGGAGTTGTACTAACCTCGCCGGTCGTCCTCAACCCACCGCCGATTGTCCTCAACCCTACCGGACACATCTGGTTGCATCTGATCACTGTCTTATCACGACCCGACCCAACCCGACCCAAGAACGCCTAAAACCTAAGAACATCTAAAACTTATATTTATATATATAGTCTTTCTCATCTACAAACCTCCTCCTAACACAACACAATTATTATTTATTATTATTATAATATAAATTAATTTTTTTAAATAAAATTGAACTGATTTAAGGGGAAAAAACATCACAAACGATCATATGCTGAAAAACCCTTAGATAGTATCCATATATAAAAAAAAGAGAAAAGAAAAATAAAAAGAGACAAAAAGCAACAAAGCACAAAGAACCAAGGGGAAAACAACCACAGACAAAAAAGAGACACGCAGGCCACAAAAAAAAAAAAAAAACATCAGGAAAAACGAAAAGACTCCTGACCCATGCAGTCGTTGCCAACTAAAATAGAATAGAACGGCGGGGCAGAGAACCACCAAGAATCACCCTGAAGCTCCAAAGCATGCTTAGAAAGTGTATCTGCAACCTGATTCCCCTCCCTGAAAATATGGGAAACCTGAAAATCCATCTGCGAGATCTGGAAGATGCAGCGCTGCCACGCTTGACGAACTCTCCAAGGAACCATCTCAGAACGAGAAAAAAGAAGCTAAACCACATAAGAAGAATCGCTCTCAAGTCAGAGACGATGCCACCCATACTTCCATGCAAAATTAATGGCCAAAGAGGCCGCTAGAAGCTTAGTCTCAAACGCAAAAACCTGACCAAGAGGAATAGCAAAGCAACTATTCACAAAGGCTCTGCAGTTCCAAAAGATACCACCACAACCACCAAACCCCGGAGAGCCCATAACAGCGCCATCTGTATTCACTTTGATCCAACTAGGAGCCGGAGGTGACCAAATCACACTCTTGATCACCGAGCTTTAGAAGAGCGACCCTGAAGACCGAAACGACGAAGAATCAAAAGGTCGTCCATACAATTGTGCATACAACCAATATCCAGGCGATTAGCCTTTGAAACTGCACGCCAAACCAAAGAAAGGATGGATCCATTCAAAGATCCACTGATTATGGGCAGTCCACACCCCTCATATCACTACATGGATAGCCGCTTTCCATAAAATCCTATCCTGCTCACTAAAGGAAACTGACATGGCCTGCAAGAAGAAGGATTGCCAAGTTTCGGTAGAGACAATGAAGAAGTATCTTGATACCATAGCATCTAAGGAAGCGATTTTCCTCTTGAAGATGATATTTGCATGAGAAATTGCTTTCCTCCTTTGAAGCTCCTCTTCACCAAGAACCATCTAAGCAACTAATCATTACAAATAAAGAGAGTTTTGTAATAGAATCAAGCAAATACAAATTTAAATACTAACACACCTCCAAGATACAATGAAGCCTTTGTTTTTCTGCGCTATGCACTTGCGAAAACAAACCAGAACACCTTTGAAAGTTGCATGTCTATTTATGACAATATTCTATTTTCTGCAATGAATAGAATATTGTTACTATATGATTTTTAGAAAACAGAGAGGAGAAAGAAAGTGATTCAAGAGTTGTCTACATACTGTCTTACATCAGTATTTATAAACATTAAAATAACAGTCATATAATTTGAATTTAAAACAAAACAATATGTCTGTTTGAAACAACACAATCTTTTATTTATTACAAAAAATTTCTTTTACACAATTGAATGCTACAATCACAACTTGGATTTAATAGACTATCTTGCTTCAAAAGGGTTCAGATATGGGGTACTTTGCTCCCAATCGGTTTTCGGATATTGGACATCTTATTCGTTCTTGATTTATAAAAAAAATTACACTCAATCCATTAATTTGAACATGTCTAGTTGTCTATTAAAAAAAAAAAAATAGTCGATAAGTCGAGTTAACTCTATTACGCCAAGTCATTTATGGGTTGAGTTATCAAAATCTATGAAATAATGTTATGATTGAATTTATCTCTTAAAACTTATTAAATTTAGATGTATCAAACCTAATAAATTTATTAGTGTACCATTTCCAGTTGAGTTAACAATTGAACATTGAAAGAGTAACTCATACTACAATCACACATCAAACTTACCAACAAAACAACAAATTATGTTAATTCTGTTAGAAATTTTGTGATGAACGCACATTTTGAAAGCATTATTTAGGTATGATCACTATAAGAAAAACTGTCTTTGTTCACAGTTTTTTCTTGATAGTTTTCAAAAACTGTCAAGAATTGCAAGTTCTTGACAATTTTTTAGAACTATAAAGAAAGATAGTTTTCTTGACAGTTCTTGAAAGTTTAAAACCGTCAAGAAAAACTGTCTTTAAAAAAAAATAGTTTTACAGTTTTTCTTATAGGCCAGTTTTGAATGACAGTTTTTCTTGACAATTTTTTCAATTTTTTTATTTTTCTTTAATAATTTTTTAAAAACTTTGACTTCCTATTTTCAACACCAAAAAAAATCTCGATATTGATTTATTTTACAGTAATATATCGGTTTTTGGGCAAACAGATATGGGATAAGTAAAATTTTAAATTTAATAAATTTACTTTTAAATCATTTACTTTTAAAAAAGTCAAAAAAAAAAAAAATTTTAAAAAATTTGTTTATTTATTTTGCACCCTCTTATTTCATACTAAGATATACATTAATAATTCAATTACCCATGTAAATTAGTAATCTAAGTCTTACATTTGTTCATTAAATTGCAAGATGCATGTTGAGAAATATCTCCCCTATAGTGAGAGTTATATTCTAAATCATGTTTATTATAATTGATGTCATGAGTCTTCTATAGGCCATGTTTGGTTGGATGGAATTAAATGGAAATAAAGCCATTCCATTCGTTTTGTTTGTTAAAATGCAATGGAATGGTGATTCCATTGGAATAGGGATTCCACCATTTTGGTGGAATGGACATTCCATCCAAAAACCAATGGAATGCCCATCCAAAAACTTATCAAAACGTTGTAGCATCATTTTCTCACCCTATATATATATATATATATATATATATATATATTTATATGCTACTTTGACTTTAGATCAGTTTTAAGAGAGTCCAAATCATATTTTGACTTAACATTTTTCCAAAGAGAAAAAATCAATAAAGAACTCTCATTTGATTACACAAACACATATCCAAGTGCATCAAACATCATCTAGCAATCATCCATGATCATCTAGGTGTCATCTATGCTTGGTTTTTATTCAACATACTTAGCATGGTAAGTTGGTCACTAATATCTTACATATTTTGTGTCTTTCTTAACAAGCAATCTCATTTATTGCTTGTATGCTTATAGAACATATTCTATTGACAAGATTGAGATAATTGTGTTGATTGTTTGAGAGTTGTATTTTGATAGATATTATTAGGATTGTTTAATCTTTGATAGCTATGCTTTATAACATGTCATATAGCAAAGATTGATTTCTAGGATTGTGATTATTGTCATCTTTCATCCTAGATAAGCATTTAGTGTAACCTAGCATTACTTGCACTTTGAATATCATATTATTCTCATTAAGTTGTTTATTCTCTTCATTTAGATGTAAATCTTGTGACTACCAGTGAGTGGTGCAAGCAAATTGGACTAGGCCCACTTTTATAGGCTAGTAGGTAGTAGTGGCAGGTTATAGACCGTGAGAGGTTGAGATCAACCTAGGTTGTAAACGTCATTACAATTAGTGGATTCAAGGTTCGTGTATGGCACATATAACAACCCATGGTTTTTCCTTGTTGAAGGTTTCCACGTAAATATCAAGTGTTATTTAAATTCCGCACCATATTACACTTACTATATTATATTGACTAGTTAGGGGTATTTTCATAATCTTGACCATACATAAAAATTGGGTAAAATTAGTTAAAATCTATTCACCCCCCTCTAGATTAATATTGAACACACCGTAATTTATTTCAGTTGGTATCAGAACGGGTTCATAGATATAATTAGGTGATCTTTGCTCATGTTGGTGTGTTTTGCATTTTGTGTGATTTTTGATCATTCATACATTTGCATTCATTTCATTCATCCATAAACACTATGAGTGGAAACGGTGGTGGCAACGGTGGTGGCAACGAAGGTGCTTCTAGCACAAGACATCCACTTCTCACCGGATTAAATTATGCCTCTTGGAAAGGCAAGATGGAGTCATACATATGCCAAATCCATGACCGGGCTTGGATGGCGGTTGAAGACGGCTACACATCACCTATAATGACTCCTACGGGTGGAGGAGAGGATGTACTCAAGCCTAAGGCGCAATGGGACGCGCAAGAGTTTAAGGCATCAAAATAGAATAAGAAGGCAATGCATGCCATCCTATGTGTAATGGACGAGAATCAATATAAATTGATTCAAAACACTAGGATCGCAAAAGAGGCATGGGACATCCTAGAGGTTGCACATGAAGGAACCGAAGTGGTGAAGGACTCTAAGCTTAAAGTCCTCCAAACTCAATTCGAGATGCTAAGAATGGAAGAGAATGGGTGCTTCAATGACTTTAAGATCAAGTTGATGATCATTGTCAACCAAAGTCATCAACTCGGTAACCCTTACTCGGATAGAAGGATCAAGCAAAAGATAATGAGATCGCTTCCCGAAAGGTTTGAATCCAAGGTAACGGCCTTAAATGACAATAGTGGTTACAAGGATATGAAGCCAAGTAAGGTGATTGGGAGACTTCTAGCATATGAATCTAGGAAGGGTCATATCTTTACATCTCCTAAAAAGCAAAAGGTCATTGCTTTGAAAGCCTCCAAAAGTGAGAAGGAGGAGCAGATGACTCGGATGAAGACATGACCTTGTTGATGAAAAGGTTTAAGAAATTTGTCAAGACAGAGAATAAGGGTTTTGGATCCGAGGGCCAAGACATGAAAAAAAAGGACTCATTTCAAGAGGTTTGAGCGTAGACAAAAAAAGAGTGAAGGAAAGGGATCAAATGCTATAAATGTGGTGGCATAGGACACATTGCTCCCGATTGTGGAAATTTGAAGAACAGGAAAGGGAGAGTGATAGCCGCCACTTGGAGTAGAAGTGATGACTCCAATGAGAGAGATGAGTCTTCGGATGATAAAGAACTCATGGCTAACTTCATAGCCTCGGCCTTCTCTTACAAGAGCAAAGGTTCTAGTGAAGAAGAGGATGAGAGTTAAGAGGAAATTGACTTAAGTAATAATGGCTCTTTATCACAATCCACTAATGGAAATGTGGATAGAATGGATCTTCAGGACTACATAGTCAAGTTTGAAAGCTTAAGGTTAAAGAACAAGAGAGAAATTAGAATATTGAAGGAACAAAACTTAGAGCTCTTAACACAAGTTAATCACTTAAGTGAACAAGTGATGAGATCTAAGAAGAATGAAGACAAACTAAGAGATGAGCTAGCTATATCTATGAGGAATGAAGAAGGTTAGAAAAGGGAACTTAAAGAAGCTAAATGGTCAATGACTAGGATGGCCTCTAGGACCAAGAAGCTTGACCACATGCTTGGTGTTGGCAAGAGTCTTTATGATAAGAGAGGTCTTGGGTTTGTAGATGGTAAGGAGATCTCCACTCCAAACAAGACCGTGTTTGTCAAGAGCTTGAGCTGCAAAAAAGCCTCACCCATGCAAACTCCTAGGAAAAAGATTGATCTAGGACAATGTTCAAATAGTGCACAAGTGATGGTGGCTCAAAAAAGACAATCACAAGCTCAACCCTCAAAAGCTCCTCAAGCTAACTTTTCTCAACAAATGGCTCACAAAGGAAAGAGACCAATCATGCAAGATCAACCTAGGAAGCAATCAAGTCTTGGTCAACAATAAAGGATGAGAGATCATATTCAACAACCAAGACAACCACAAAGACAAGTGAAGGCTCATATGCATATGTAAGGACATTGTATGATTCCTAGCTACATTCATACATGTCATTTTTGTGGTATTGATGGTCATGTTAGACCAAATTGCTTTCATTATATTAATATGTATATAGTTATATGCATGATTGAAAAGAAAAAGGCAAGAGTCAAATTGCATGTTCGTAAGAAGGATAATTATAATATGCATGATCCTAGGACTTTTAGAGCCCAAGTACCTTTGACCACTAGGAAGAAAAGTGTTTCACCTAAGTGGATTAGGAGAGATGAATACTTTTGCCATATTGCTCAAATTACCTTGAAGGCAAACTCTTTTAATATTTGGTACTTAGATAGTGGGTGCTCTAGGCACATGACAGGAAATAAGAGTTTCTTCGAGACTCTTGTCATGGAAGAAAAAGGATGTGTCACATTTGGTGATGGATCCAAAAAGAGAGTTGTATGGAAAGTAACCATCTCCAATCCCAGATTACCCTCCTTGTCCAATACTTTATATGTTGACAGCTTGAAAGCAAATTTGATAAGCATTTCTCATCTTAGTGATGAAGGATTTTCTATCTTGTTTAATAAAGATAATTGTTCAATGCTAAAGCCTGATGGATAAACCTTATTGAAAGGTATGAGATATAGCGATAATTGCTATTGTCTTGAGGCTAGAGTTCTCTCTTGTAATATGTCCAAGGATGAGCAAATAGAGTTGTGGCATGAAAGACTTGGCCACATGAACTTACAGGATTTACGAATCCTAGACAAGATCAATGTTGTGTGTGGCCTTCCCAAGCTTGGGAAAAAAGACAATGGTGTTTATAGACCTTGCCAAAAAGGAAAACAAACCAAAAGCATGCACAAAAAAGGCAAGTAACTATCCACCAAGGAGCCTTTAGAGCTTCTCCACAAAGATCTTATGGGTCCTATGCAAACCGAGAGTTTAGGTGGAAAAAGATACATTTTTGTTTGTGTAGATGATTTCTCTAGGTTCACATGGATATATTTCCTTAGAGAAAAATCCAAAACTTTTGATAAGTTTAAAATGCTTTGTAATAAACTTCAAAATGAAATGAACTTAAACATTAAAAGCATAAAATGGATTAGAAGTGACCATGGGAGGAAATTTGAGAATGTTTTCTTTGAAACCCATTGTGATAGTATAAGCAACTCTCATGAGTTTTTAGCTCCTAGGACACCTCAACAAAATAGAGTTATTGAGGGAAAGAATAGGGTCCTTCAAGAGATGGCCCGTTTCATGTTGCTTAGCAACAATGTCTCTAGGAACCTATGGGCCGAAGCCATCAATACGGCTTGCTATATAGGGAATAGAGTTTTCCTAAGGCCCAACTCTAGGCAAACCTCCTATGAATTATGGAGAAGTAGGAAGCCAAATGTTAGCTACTTCCACACTTTTGGGAGCAAGTGCTACATTTTAAACGACCGTGATCGACTTGGCAAGTTTGATGGTAAGAGTGATGAGGGTATCTTCATTGGCTATGCCTTAATAGTAGAGCCTATAGAGTTTTCAATTTGAAGACTCGAAGAGTCATGGAATCATCGAATGTTGTCTTTAATGATAATAGGCTCAAGTCTAGTGATTATGAGGAGGAAGTTGTTGTAGTTGATGATTCTCCCTTGGAGAATGTTGTGGAGACTTCTAATGTAGAAGACACAAAACCCATTAATAGTGTTCCTCTCTTAAACTCTAAAGAACCCGCTCCATGGGTTAGGAAACTCCGTGATAAAGAAGACATCATTGGAGAAGTGAATGAGGGTGTTAGGATTACGCGTCAAATAGCTAATCTTATTAGCTACACGTGCTAAACCTCTCAAATAAAACCCAAAAAGGTTGAAGAGACCTTAAATGATGAATTTTGGGTTCTTGCTATGCAAGAAGAGCTAAACCAATTCGAAAGGAATGAGATTTGGACTCTAGTTCCTAGGCCTAAGACCACTAATGTCATAGGCACCAAATGGATATATAGGAACAAATCCAATGAGGATGGCAACATAGTGCATAACAAGTCTAGACTTGTTGCATAAGGGAACTCTCAAATTGAGGGTATCAACTTTGAGGAGACATTTGCTCCTGTTGCTCGTCTTGAGTCCATTAGGCTTTTCTTGTCCATATCTTGTGTGCACAAGTTCAAATTGCACCAAATAGACGTGAAGAGTGTCTTCCTCAATGGCTTATTGCAAGAAGAAGTGTTTGTAGAACAACCCAAGGGGTTTGTGGATGCACACCGCCTCAACCATGTCTATCGCCTCAAGAAGGCTTTATATAGGTTGAAACAAGCACCGAGGGCTTGGTATGAGCGCCTCACTTATTTTCTTATTAACAATGACTGCACAAGAGGTAGTGTTGACAAGACTCTATTCATCATGAAAAACAATGATGAGTTTTTTATAGCTCAAATATATGTTGATGATATAGTGTTTGGCTCCACCAACAACATCAAAGTCCAACAATTTGTTGATGTTATATCTCATGAATTTGAGATGAGTCTTGTTAGTGAGCTAAGTTACTTCCTAGGTTTACAAATTAAGCAATTAAATGATAGGATTTTTATAACCCAAGCTAAATATGCTAAAAACCTAATAAAGAAGTTTGGTCTTGAAAATGCCAAACATTGTGATACACCCATGAGTACCACTTTGAAGCTCAGCAAGGATGCTAGTGGAAAAAGTGTTGAGCAAACTCTATATCAAGGTATGATTGGTAGCTTGCTTTATTTGACCGCAAGTAGACCCGATATAAATTTTAGTGTGGGTGTGTGTACTAGGTACCAAGCAGATCCTAAGGAGTCTCATCTCTCTTCCGTTAAGAGAATCATTCGTTATGTGAATGGGACATCCAACTATGGGATTTGGTACTCTTTTGACACTAATACTAGTTTAGTTGGCTTTAGTGATATGGATTGGGCAGGAAATTGTGATGACAGGAAGAGCACATCGGGCGGTTGCTTTTTTCTAGGTAACAACTTGGTGTCTTGGTTTTGCAAGAAGCAAAACTCGATTTCCTTGTCCACGGCCAAAGCCGAGTACATAGCCGCAGGGAGTGGATGCACACAACTCCGATGGATGAAGCAAATGCTAGTCGACTACGGATTCAACCAAGGTACACTTACTCTCTTTAATGATAATATGAGTGCTAATAATATTTCCAGGAATCTGGTACAACACTCTAGGACTAAGCATATTGACATCCCTCATCACTTCATTAAAGAGCTTGTTGAAAATAAATGCATAATGTTTGAACATGTAGGCACTAATGATCAACTAGCGGACTTATTTACTAAACCAATAGATGCTACTCGATTTAAAACACTTAGTAGATATATTGGGATATGTCTTGTGGAGTGATGAGTTTTGGTGATTGACCCCATTTGGGGAACTCAAGCAAAGAGAGCAATTGCATACTTGTTGCATGCAGAAAATTTGAAAAATTTTATGCTTCTTTATTAATTGCTCGAGTATCTTGGTTGCACATATGTATATATATATATATATATATATATCTTTTATTTCAATAAGTGTGAACCATACTTTAAATGCAATCCATGTTATACTTATGTTCAAACATGCATTTTTGGACTAGGAGATTCACTTAGGAAGTACTTGTTGAATGACCTATAATGATCTCCATGGCATGATGATTCTTAATGACATGCTTAAAAATGTGAGAGGCATGAAATTCATATGACATGCTCAAATGAAAAAGCATGAATTGATGATTGCAATTCTTAAATGCAAAACAATGTGTGAAAAGCTTATAAGACTCAAAATGAACAAAGGATCTTGTATCCATTCTAAGGATTCTAAAATCCCAATGTGATGCAGGAGATATTATTGGAGATTTTCTTGAAGACTTTTTATTTTAAAAATATTCTTTTAATTAATACATGTTATTTTATTTCCTTTTAGTTTATATGTAATTAGGTTATTAATTATTTTATGATTTGAATTTTAAATCAAATCTAATTTCCTTTTTAGATAGGTTTTTAATGTTTTAGGATTCTTTTGATTTTTAGAAGATTTGATTTCTTTTTCATTTAGGATTCTATTCCTTTTGTTTAGGATTTTCTTTTTAGTTAAGTTTTGCAATTCTATTTAAGTAGATTGTATTAGGGTTTGAAAGTCAGCTTTTTATTAAATAAAATTCAGAGATGTTTCTCAACTATCCAATTACATTATCCTTCGTGCGCGAAGTCGATTATCGTATTTGAAGCCTAATAATCCGGTATTCGTGCGCGAATCAACGGAGTGTTAGTAGGGTTTGTTTCCGGTATTCGTGCGCGAATCAACGGATCCGAATCGTTTATCCTTTCTTTTATCGATTGTTGTTGTGTTGAATTTTCCGCTGCATCACAATGCCTCTCTTTCTTTATGTGTTGAACATGTCTACTATCATACAGATATCTTATCCAGAAAAATCAAATAGGGTGCAAAGTTGCTCATGACATGTTTCGCTTATAAAGTTGGATATAGTGCTCTCAAATTGAAATCAATGAACTCTCTATATCCTTGCTTTAATTCATGACAAATGGTGAAATTGGTTTGAATTCCTAAAGAAAACCTTTGTTATTTGCTTTGCCAAATACCATTGATTTTTGAACTTGAATGCAATATATCTTGCATGCAAAGCATTTTTAATCACATATTTTCTATAAAAATAAACCTCCTTGTACCTCTCCTTTTAATTGAGTTGCATAAAGTGTCTATATGATTATGCAAATGACATGTATGCTTCTATCTCTCTTTGCCTTAAGTGACCCGTTTGGGGAATACTCATTTGCCTATCTTATGAGAAAAAATGGAGAGTAGTATGTTGGTAAAGGGAGTATGCTTATTTTGTTAATTGTAGTAGCAAAATTACATGTTGGGGAGAATACACATTAAGGGGGAGTAACCCGTTGATGGAGAGCATTGCATTACACATACATTGCATTACATGAACATTGCATAATGTTGTGCTTAAATTCTTTATATGTAAATGCTTGCTTTAACTTCACATGATCATCTCACGATACACTTGCTTTGGAAGTGTAATTTTTTTTTTTTTGAAGGATTGATAGTTCTACAAGAGATTGAAGACTTGAAGTTTTATATTTTATACCTCTTTGTAATGTAGAATATCATTGTTGACCTTTAGTTTCAACTGTTGTGAGGATCAATGTGAATAGTGGTTTTGTCACGAAATAGCCAAAGGGGGAGATTGTAAGGTCTCATAAATTGATTGGCTTATTTCCTGGACAAACCACATTTGGGGTTTAATGTAAGGGTAGCCTAGGCTTGTGATGGTTGGTGCTTTGTACAACCAAGGGCCTTTCAAGACCTCAAGAGAAGAAACACCAAAGGTAAATTTCTAAGTGCTTACTTGCTTTAAAGAGACGTAATTGCACACACTCACAACACATGCATAACTCGTATTCTTGTATGTTATGTGTCTTTATCATGTGTGCATTAATGTTCATTAATCTCTCTTCTTAGATGCTTAATTTGATTGCATCTTATGTGTCAATTGCCATGAAATGATTAGGCTTATGATACATCGAAGTTGTAGGGGGTGATGTACAAATGCCCTTCAGGCACCCTAAGTACAGCGCATGTAAGGCGGTTAGAGCAAACTTACTCTTGACCGCTCTACGACCGCCCTACATAAAGCGTGCCACTGGTCGATTTTTTAATCGTCTGTAAACCGCCCTACGTAGAGCAGGTGTAGGCAGCTCTCAAAATCACAAGAGCAACCGCCCCAGTTCACTTGATTTTCGCCCTAAGCGTAGAGCGGTCATGAAGAACATGTTCTTCATTTTCTAAGTGAACCGCCTTACAACCGGCCTACGTAGAGCAGGTGTAAGATGGTCAAGGCAAATTTTTGAAAAACTTATCAAAACGTTGTAGCATCATTTTGTCACCCTATATATATACTACTTTGACTTTAGGTCAGTTTTAAGAGAGTCCAAATCATATTTTGACTTAGCATTTTTCCAAAAAGAAAAAATCACTAAAGAATTCTCCTTTGATTACTCAAACACATATCCAAGTGCATCAAACATCATCTAGCAATCATCCGTGATCATCTAGGTGTCATCTATGCTTGGTTTTTATTCAACATACTTAGCATGGTAAGTTGGTCAATAATATCTTACATATTTTGTGTCTTTCTTAATAAGCAATCTCATTTATTACTTGTATGCTTATAGAACATATTCTATGACAAGATTGAGATAATTATGTTGATTGTTTGAGAGTTGTATTTTGATAGCTATTATTAGGATTGTTTAATCTTTGATAGCTATGCTTTATGACATGTCATATAGCAAATATTGGTATCTAGGATTGTGATTATTGTCATCTTTCATCCTAGATAAACATTTAGTGTAACTAGTATTACTTGCCCTTTGAATATAATATTATTCACATTAGGTTGTTTATTCTGTTCATTGAGAAGTAAGTCTTGTGACTACTGGTGAGTGGTGCAAGCAAATTGGACTAGGTCCACTTTTATAGGCTTGTGGTAGTAGTGGCGGGTTATAGACCGTGAGAGGTTGAGGTCAACCTAGGTTGTAAACGTCATTACAATTAGTGGATTCGAGGTTCATGTGTGATGCACATAACAACCCGTGGTTTTTCCTTGTTAAAGGTTTCCACGTAAATATCAAGTGTTATTTAAATTCCGCATCATATTATTATATTGACTAGTTAAGGGTATTTTTGTAATCTTGACCATACACGAAAATTGGGTAAAAGTAGTTAAAATCTATTCACCAACCCCCCACCCCACCCCACCCCTCCTAGATTAATATTGGACACACTGTAATTTGTTTCAGTACCCCCAAACCTAAATTGGACATTGTCATCAATGATCATGGGAGATAAATATATGATAAAAGCACAACCCAACACTTGTCAAGCAAGGAATTCATACATCAACAAAAGTATGCAATGTCCAACAAAAATTTGGCAAAATACCCTCTCATTCTCATATGCATCAATTTTCCACAAAAAATATTCAATTAAGAAAAGCATATCATAAAACTCCATTCAACAAAAAATTTCCAATTAAGCACAATCATCCTAAATCCACTACCAAAATCCAATTCACACCCTTATTCTAATCAAAAGCGAAATAAGAACAAAATATATAGAATATAAAATAAAAAATGTAAAAAAGGACAAAATTAACCTTCTTAAAATAAAGTCGAACAAGAAAGAGAAAGATCAAAGTTACCCAAGTGGATCGGTCAATTCTTCGCTCGAAATAGACTCCCACATTGGGTCTCCTCCCCTATATGGTTTCAACCGGTGACCATTCACTTTAAACTTCTCGCATCTCTTCAAACTTTCTATCTCAATAGCACCATGAGCAAAAACTTGCACAACCCGATAAGGCCATGTCAATCTTGATTTTAGCTTTCTCGGAAACAATTTCAAAGGGGATTCAAATAGTAGAACAAACATTCCTGGGTGGAAATCTTTTCTTTTAGGCTTCTTGTCATGGTAGAACTTAGTCTTCTCTTTGTAGAGCCTTGCACTTTCATATGCCTCCAAAAGAAACTCATTTAGTTCACTTAGTTGTAGCTTCTTTTCCTCACCCGCCTTGTCATGGTCTAAGTTTAGCTTTCAAATGGTCCATAAGGCATTGTACTCTAGTTCTACCGACAAATGGCAAGCTTTTTCAAAGACTATTCGGAAAGGACTCATTCCTAAAGGTGTTTTAAAAGCCGTCTTGTATGCCTAAAATGCATCACTAAGTTTTGAAGACCAATCCTTCCTACTCCCATTGACAGTTTTCTTCAAAATTTGTTTGATGTGACGGTTACTCACCTCCACTTGCCCCAAAGTTTGAGGATGGTATGGGGTAGCCACCTTGTGTCTAACTCCATCTTTCTTTAACAAAACTCTAAATAACTTATTGCAAAAGTGGCTTCCACCATCACTTATTATTGCCCTAGGAATCCCAAACCTAGATAAGACATTTTCTTTCATGAACCCAATGACCACGTGGCTATCATTTGTCCTTGTAGGGATTGCCTCAACCTATTTAAACACATAGTCAACGGCCACCAAGATGAAATTGTACCATTGGGATGTCACGAATGGTCCCATGAAGTCTATTCCCCATACGTCAAATAGTTCGACAACTTGCTCACTATTTAGTGGCATCTCGTCCCGTATTCCAATATTTCCTAACCTTTGGCACCTATCACACTTCAAACAAAATTTATAGGCATCCTTTGCCAAAGTTATCCAATAGAACCCGCATTAGAAGATCTTCATCATTGTTTTCTTTCCACTATAATGACCTCCACACTCGCGCTCATGACAGAATTTGAGTATTTCTCTGTGCTCAATTTCTGGGACACATCTTCTAATCACTTGATCCGGGCCACGGTTAAAGAGGTAAGGCTCATCCCAAAAGTAGAATCTAGTACTAGCAATGAATCTCTTCTTTGCTTGTGGGTTCAATTCCGAAGGAATCACGTTTGATGCCAAATAATTCACTATGTCCGCATACCATAGGTCCCTCTCTTACACAACCCATAGCTGCTTATCGAGGAAACTTTCTCTTAATGGTAATGAGTCCTCCTCCTCAATGGTTCATTAAGTCAACCTACTCAAATGATCTGCAACTACATTCTCACACCCCTTTTTGTCTCTAATTTCAAGGTCGAATTCTTGCAAGAGTAGTATCCATCTAATCAACCTAGGCTTTACATCTTTCTTATGCAATAGGTACCGAATAGTGGCATGATCCGTGTATACCACAACTTTAGCACCAACCAAGTATTGCCTAAATTTCTCCAAAGCAGATACAATAGCTAAAAGCTCATTCTCTGTAGTTGAGTAGTTCAATTGAGCATCATTGAGAGTACGTGATGCATAATAGATGACATGTGGGAGCTTCTCTATTCGTTGCCCCAAAACCGCCCCTATTGCATAATCTAAAGCATCACACATAAGCTCAAAAGGGGCTCGATGGTTCAGCATTTCAAATGATCATTGACAACCTGAGAATGAATGATATTCACTCACCAACTTGAGGGGGAGTGTTGAAGATGTAGGGAAAAACGGTTTATACACTCAGCGGAATGCGAAAATAGGTTTGGTATATAACAAAAATTTTCCCTTTTAAAAAATGAACATTAACCCTTAATTAAATTAATGTATAAACAAAAGTAGAATACCTTTTGTCGCGTGATCCGATTGACTTTGTGTCGATGGTAATCCACAAGATCTTTCATTCCAATCACGAACGTGGATCACCTAGGAGCGTGGTCCCCCTTTCTTTGAATTGAGTACCTGAGGATGGATAACAAAAAACTTTTTCTTTTTCGTTAGTCACAAAAACTCACAAGAGATCATAAAAAACGTTCCAGTCACTTTTGAATTATCAATCTTTTGATCGAAACTCGCGTGAACCTAACTTAAAATTGTGCACAAAGCCTTTTGATGTAAAAGCTTCTAATGCACTATCGAAATAAAACCTCTCTACTCACTTTCTCTCTTTGGCCGAATTTTTTCACACTAATCTAAGAGTTGGATTCTATTTTTCAAGCTATAGAAAAAAAAAATTTTCTATTTCTATTGCCATAATATATCTATTTGGGACCTCATACAATTGTCATATAAATAATATATATATATATATATATATATATATCCGACTTATGCTGCATGCCTTATAAATGATATATATTTAGTCAACCTTATTCTCCTTGCCTTCTATATAGTCGAATTCTTCTTTTTTATATAAGACAAATTCTTCTTTTTTTATTTTTATCATATAGTGGCCGAAATCTTCTACATATAGGATTTATGCATTTTGACCTAAATTTTAACTCTAGATAGATTTCTCTAGAATTCTAAACCCTAATTCAACTCTTTAATGTATTTGTGACTATATCAAAGACTTCCTAATTTGACTAGATAAATAAATTCTTTTATTTATCTACTTACCAAATAAAGTCTTTGATACCTTTTATACTACAAACAATAGTATACTACTAAGAAACATATTTCATATTCAGAAAAAGATTTTAATTCTTAATTAAATAAATAATTAATTAATTAAGTAATTCTCATTTAATTAAGTAATAAAATAAAACAATATAATAGGCTATTTATTCAACCTAGCCGCCCGACATGTGTATATGGGCTTATATATTGTTTTTCCATTTTATTAAATCAATAAAAAGCCTACATGTGAACTAGACTCATTCTTACTAAAAGAAACAAGTCCACATGCTTTCCATTAATATATTAATATAATTTAATAGCCAATTAAATAAATAATGTACAAATTATATTCTTAATATATTAAATACAATTCTAGATGGACCCATAAATTGGTCCGGTAGAATATATCAAGTGATCCATGCAAGTCCATGTGGATTGGGGATCTTGGCGGGCTATCTAAATTTAAGCTTCAATAGACATAACCTAATCACAATCAACAAATAATTCACTTAGGTCCGATCTATTAATTTAGCTCATTCCACTAAAGAGCTAAAATTGTACTCTTAAATAAAGATAGAACAAGTAAATATTTCTCATTCAAACCCTAGACAATCTTAAAGGAGTAGTGTATCCTCATGAATAATATCGGTAATCGCCAAGAGCTCATAGACCGCATATAGCTCTCCTAGTTACCATATTTACTCATATGACCACATTTTGAACTTGAATATTTTGACTTGTCCAGAAGCCATGTTTCAATAGTCACTATCAAATAACGTTAAAATTTAATATCCAATACCAAAAAACATTCATATGATAATATTATACTCTCATTTAAATAAATGGAGCCACGATGTCCATATCTATAAATAAAGTCCTCTATCGATTAACAAATGAATACCACCAAACTATCGAGGATAGACTATGCTATATAATCGTACTCATTGATAGCTCAAATGATAACACTTGTAACCATAAGTCTATCATTTATCTCAAGATTAAGATAGACTCTCCGATTGTCCTCATAATGAAAAAACTTTTATCTACTGACGGTTCTAGTTAAAATATTTCATTGTGATCCAGTTCAATGCACCTAGTGCACTAGATTCTTTTACTCAAAACCACTTTGATGATTTTAAACTCATCATACCACATTTGATCTCACTCAAATGCTAGCAAAAGAATCTACAACTTTAACAAGATAAAGGTGTCCAACCTTTACCTTAAGTTGTGAACATTATTCAAGACTAACTAAAGAATTGTGTCTACCTCATACATATCCAAATGTACGAACAATTCTTCTTTTCTCATAGTCTTTTGACCTTATGATTATTTACTTTTAACAATTATAATAATTAAACTATAAATGCTAAAAGACTTGTTAAACCAGAAATCACTTTATTAATATGAATAGATTGTCAAAAACACTATTACACTCTTGCTATTGAGCATAATCCTAACAGAAGATACATGGTTGAATCCATTCATTACAAGGATTAGTTGTTTGGTTAAAGTAGGAAAGCTGTATATTTTGTTTCCTTTTTAAACATAGTATTCTTTTTCCTATTTAGTTTCCTAACTTGTAGGGATTGTATAGCTAGCAGCTATATATATAAATATAAATATATATATATATATATATATATACGGTCCCGTTCAAATCAGTATGCACTGATGTAACTATAGCAGTACCAATGCATATAGACCACTAATTATGGAAAAGTTTTGACGGGTATATACACTTTGAGTAAAAGTATGTAAATCTAATAGTTAATATCCAACGCACTGATGAAGTTATATCAGTGCGCACTAACTTGAACATTTCTGTAAATATATATATATATATATATGTATGTATAATATCCTTCTATACAGAATAATAAGAATATATTTTTCTCCCAATATTTCACAGAAACACTGTAAATTAGGAGTATCAATCTTTAGTTCAACCGATCCACACATTTACTTAAGGAGCAAGTTCCTATGGCAAGGACTTGGAAATCTCAACACTTCTTATCTGAAGACAACACCATATGCTTAAAATCCTTGAGGGGTAGAAGTCTAGAAATCAGGTTGTAGAGCCACCCATCCTTTTTGTTAACGTTTTTCAAATCCTATTAATGCAAGAAGTCACATCGATCTCACATGATGGACATAGCCAAAATATAGCTAATGAATGGATATTCAATCCTTCAATGTTTAGCAGCTGAAGTTCATTATGATTTGATACCTTGATTTCACTGAGTCTACTTAGACTAGCTAATTTTAAATTTTTAAGTCTAACACATAAAATTAAAATTGAGTTCTTCAATCACAGTACAACCAGAAACGAGGTTCTCAATCACATGATTATCTATAGAAACTTGAGACAGATACAATTTTCTTAAAGAAGATGGTTGTATGTTGTTTCCGGGCAACTCCAATTTACAGCCTTTTAATTTTAACAGCTCAACTGATTCTGCAAATAAAACAATTTGAGGCAGATGATAGCATCTACGTACCTCAAGACCCCAACGTATAAATTCAAGATTCAGCTCTTTAACATTACTTCCAATTGCATGGAAAATGCATATGTCCAAAAATGAAGCTAATAATGGATCATCAAATAAAATAAAATAAAATAAAATAAAAACATGTAAATCTTGAACTTCTTCATACTTATCATCTCTCTACGGTTTCGGTTCTGCAGAGTTTGTTCCGAAGAATTAAATAACTTCTTCCTTCTCCTTTGAACATTCTTGAGTTTTTTCTCCGAACTCAATAGTGTATCACCAGAATAATAACAAAACAATGTCCTCTTCAAAATGGTTTGATCAAATTCCAAAACTGGGTAAATAGGCCAAGCCCTATTCCATGATTTAGACAATAGATATCCTATCCACCCCAACCATTATGATGTTATTCACAATATCAAGGCTTTTTACCTGGACAATTAGTGACCGATAAGTGTTCCAGTCAAACATAGCCTAATTATTGATAAAAACTTCAACAACAACAGCAGCAAAAAAAAAAAAAAAAAAAAAAATCGACTACATCATAAAAAGAAAATATTGGTATGAAAGGAGAGATAATACCTTTTGTACCCGGATAATCTTTGGACATCCAAAAGCTATACTTGTCGGGATTTAAGGGTTCCTCACCGTTTCAAAGAGCGAGAGAATTTTCAGGGTTGGGGTTTTATAGAGGGGAATTTGTTTAGGTGTCTGGAATTCCGACTGAAGTTGAGGTTGGGCTGGGGCGTGTACGCCGTGTAGTCAGTAGTGTATGCGAATGCGGGTAAAGAATAGACAAAATATAGAAGAAGAAAAAGTTAAAAGAGGTGTATTCAATTAGGATTCTCGAGTACATTTAAAGACTTTATAAATCCTGGTGTATTCAATTCGGACATTTAAAGACTTTAAAATAGTCTATATTAATCAAGTGGTATTCAATTCAGATTTATATTGATAGAGCACTAATTTAGGATATCATTTTTGTATAGAGTTTACTTTTCTGATTGTAATTTCTATTGTAATCACTCATTAATTAAGCTGTAATCTCTCCTCAATTAGAGTGATAGAGTTTACTTTTCTGATTGTAATCTCTACTGTAATCACTCCTTAATTAGGTTGTAATCTCTCCTAAATTAGGGTGATTTAGTTTCCTCTTACATGTCCTTAATTACAGGAAACTAATCACTATATATTGTAATTCCCTATATTATTGAAATAATCACAATAATCATAGAAATCGTTTATGTTATTAGAGCACTCATTGTCATAGAACAGATTTCAATCCCCTTCCTCTATTTCGATCTCCCTTCCTATATTTCTCTCAAGTCTATCAAAACACTTACCTAGCAACCATGGCCACACCACCAACCTCTGCCATCAATTCAGTTCTTGGTCGTCTAGGACAATCCAATGGCCGTCCTAGACAGCCATCAAACTTCAACCAATCTGGTTCTCAACCTAATCAATCTCGGCAGCACTTCACCTATGGCCAAGGTTCTTCATCTCAAGGTATGGGTTTCAACTCAAACTTTCAACCTTCTTCATGGACACCGAATTATTATCAGGGACAACAGGGCCAACCCCATATTGTGTGTCAAATGTGTGACAAGCCGGGACATAGTGCAAAAACATGTCGCTCTCGCGATCAACCTTCCTCTCAACCTCAAGCTCATTATATAGATGGTGATTCAACCTATGGCAACAACAATTGGGTGTTAGATTCGGGAGCTACTCACCATATTACATCCGACCTTCAGAACCTGTCTATGCACTCCGATTATGTCGAGAATGAGGATGTTATAGTCGGCAATGGTAATGGAATCTCAATCTCTCACATAGGTTCTTCTACTATTAATCGTCACTTGCCTCATTTAAATTGGATAATATTTTGTGTGCACCTATGATAATATATATATATATATATATTTAAAAATTCTTATTTCTGTCTCTCAATTTTGAAAACAAAATAAAACCTCCATAGAATTTTTTCCTAACCATTTTCTTGTGAAGGATCTGAGTACGAGGGTATCCTTGACCTGAGGCCGAAGTAGGAACAACTTGTATGAGTGGTCATCGCCAACATCACCCACCAATCTTCCAAAACCGCCACGCTCCACATCCGTTGCACTTATATCACAAGTCTGGCATCAACGACTTGGCCACCCGTCTTTACCTATCCAAAAGAAAATACTTGCTAAAAATATGATTTATGTTTCTAATTCTTCTATGCCTAATAATGTGTGTGATTCTTGTTTATGTAATAAGAGTCACAAGCTCTCTTTTAAACATTCTTCTCTTATTTGTGATAAACCACTTCAGGTTATTTACTTTGACGTTTGGGGGCCTGCTCCTATTACTTCTTTTGGAATTTTTTGCTATTATGTTATATTTGTTGATTATTTCACAAAATACAAATGGTTATATCCTCTCAAATTTAATCTGAAGTTTTTAGTGTGTTCGGAAAATTCAAAAATCTTGTTGAAATTCTTTTTCAAACTCAAATCAAAACTGTATATACATATGGTGGTGGAGAGTATCAGACACTTTCTCACCTTTTGGCCAAATATGGTGTTCAACACCTCACCTCACCCTCATACACCCTTGAACATGTTGGCTCTGCAGAACGAAAACACCGTCACATTGTTGAAACCGGTCTCACTCTCCTTCATCAGCCTTTATTCCTCTTCGTTTTTGGTCCCATGCCTTTCAAACCGTAACCTATCTTATTAATCGCATGCCTACACATGTATTCCAAAATGATACTCCATACCACAAACTATTCAACCACCACCCCAAATACACAACCCTCTGTGTTTTCAGGTGTCTTTGTTACCCATGACTTCGGCCCTACAATCATCATAAACTTGAACCACGTTCTCGACCTTGTATGTATCTTGGTTTTTCACTTCCAAATCATGCTTTTATCTATTTTGACTCGAAAACTAACAAAATATTTATTTCTAGACATGTTGTCTTTTTTGAAAATATCTTTCTTTATAAAAATATTTCCTGTAATGAATTATCTGTCACTAACCAATCTTTTTCAAAACTACTTTCTACCTATACAAAAAAAAAATCTGGCAAGTAAATCTTCACATATCAATACCTCACCAGATTCTTCTCTTCCAAATCCAAACATTCTTCCAACTGTTATTAGTACAAATTCACCTCCTCAAATACTATCTCCTACAAATCCTCTTTGCTCCAATCAGGTAACAAATCAATAAACTCCCTCCTTGAATACACAATCACCACCAACTCAATTGTCCACCTCTCACAAGGAAGCTCCTACTCTCTCCTCTAACTTGGATGACTCCCGCATAGCTCCTAATCGGGTAAGTGATTCTTCTCTTTCATCTCCGTTAATTACATCACACACTTCATCTCTGCCCCTCATCACATCACCACAACCTTCTCGAATGATAACGCAAGCCCAAAATAACATACACAAGCCAAAAATATCATTCTCTCTCACTACTACTACAGCCCATCCCTCTACTCTCACTGAACCATCCTCATTTACACAGGCCAATAAACTTCTTCAATGGCATGAAGCCATGAATGAGGAGATTCTAGCCCTAAAAAAAATTAATACCTGGTCTCTAGTCCCTGCCTCCCCTACACAAAATATTATTGGTTGTAAATGGGTCCATCAAATCAAGAGAAATCCTGATGATTCCGTTGCACATTACAAGGCTCACCTTGTGGCTAAAGGGTTTCACCAATAACCTAGCATAGATTTCAATGAAACCTTTAGCCCGGTTGTTAAACCTGCCACTATTCGTATCGTTCTCAATATAACGGTGTCTCGTGGTTGGGTCTTGAATCAACTGGATGTTAATAACGCTTTCTTGCAAGTACTCTCTCTAACCATGTTTTCATGCAGCAACCTCAAGGGTTCATTGATTCCTGAAATCCGACTCATATTTGCAAACTACATAAAGCTCTATACGGTCGTTGCCAAGCTCCTAGGGCATGGTATAATGAACAACACACTTTTCTCCTTGACAATGGATTTCTTAATTTCAAAAGTGACGCCTCTCTCTTCGCTCCAATGCTACAACAATGTATCTCCTTGTCTACGTGGACGATATCATTCTCACTGAAAATAATTTAGAAGCCATTCGTGCATTCACATCTTGTTTATCTACTCGGTTTTCCCTCAAAGATCTTGGAAGCCTTAGCTACACTACAAAAAAAAAAAGGGTTACTGGGACATTTTTTTTTTTTTGTCTCAATAGCCCAAAAATTGTCCCAATAGGTCTATTGGGACGAATAAAATTCGTCCCAAATTGCGTCACCTTAGGTGGGTCGCAATAGGTTCTTTGGGACAAAAATTGAAATCCGTCCCATAAAACTGACGATTTTTGTTCGTCCCAATTGATAATATATAGAGACGAAATAAAAAATAAAAAAATTTTGCCTTCAAACGACTAGGCCACCCACACCACATGCCCATCCCCACGCCCACGCCCACGCCCACACAAATACCATTTAATTGATGTTCTCATGGAAAATCGAACCTTGTACACACACGCTCACCCACAAGCTTATCCACCTTGTTGTTACTCAAAATGTGATAATAAAAGCATAATTGTTATATATAACCTCTACTTGTTATTAAATTTTTATTGATTATTTTTCAATCAAAATTTTATTTGTAGATCGATTCCACTAATTTAAATTTTATTTTTATATGATAAACAAATTGATATTAAAAAAATATTTATTATAACATTTAATTAAACTATTTTGTTAAAATAATATATTGTCAGATCAAAAAGTCAATCATTAGTCGTACTTGGAATTAGATATGACCCCGGTTCCGGTTCTTGATTTGGAACCAGCAGTTTTGGTTTTTGATTCGGAACCAATGGTTTCGATTCCAGTTCCAGCGGTTCTATTATTTTTTAAAAAATAATAATAGAAAACCTCTCAAGATTAATATTTATTGATCCTTATCAAAAACTTATTGGGAAGAAACAAAATTCATCTCGATAGAGAACCACTTTGGACAAACAAAATGATCCATATTGCATCATTTTCTAATTTATATGGTAATTTAATTATTAATCTATCTTTAAGGAAAAAACTTCAAAAAAAAATCAAGAATTTTCGACAAAATTAATTAATTATTATTATTTTAAATAAAAAAGAAAACCTATTGGGACGAAAATAATTTGTCCCAATAGACAATCTATTGGGACGAATTATTTATTTCGTCCTAATAGACGTTCTATCGGGACGAAAACAATTCGTCCCTAAAGGTCAACAAAATTAATTAATTATTATAATTTTAAATAAAAAGAAAACCTATTGGGACGAATTATGTATTTCGTCCCAATTCGATTGGGACGAATTATGTATTTCATCCCAATAGACATCCTATTGAGACGAAAATATTTCATCCCTAAAGGTCAATTAAATTAATTAATTATTATAATTTTAAATAAATAAAAAAAAACATATTTGGACGAAAAATTTCATCCCAATAGGCAATCTATTGGGACGAATTATGTACTTCGTCCCAATAGACCTCCTATTGGGATGAAAACAATTCGTCCCTAAAGATCAATAAAATTAATTAATTATTATTATTTTAAATAAAAAGAAAACCTATTGGGACGAATTTTTTATTTCGTCTCAATAGGACGTCCTACTGGGATGAAATAAAAAATTCATCCCAATAGACCTCCTATTGGAACGGAGAAAAAAAAAAAACGTCCCAATAGAGTTTCGTCCTAATAGGCCATTTTTCTTGTACTGCTACTTTCTAGGTGTTGAAACTACCAGATCCTCAACCGGTCTTCTCTTGTCTCAACGGAACTATATCCTTGACCTCCTTCACAAAACCAATATGCATAAAGCCAAGGAAATTAGTACACTACTATCCTTCTCTGAGACTCTAAAACTTGACACGGTTCACCCAACTATGATCCAACTGAGTACCGTCAGGCCCTTGGTTCTCTTCAATACTTGTCTCTGACTCACCTTGATATCAGTTTTGCAGTTAACAAGTTGGCTCAATTCATGCACCAGCCGTCAACTAATCATTAGAATGTTGTCAAGCGTGCCCTTCAATACTTAAAAGGCACCTCTCACTATGGACTATTTTTGTCCACTCGCTCATTACCATCTCTCCATGCCTTCTTGAACGCCGATTGGGCCGGTGATGCTGACACTCGCCACTCCACTTCCGCCTATGTTGTCTACCTTAGCTCTAATCCAATCAGTTGGAGCTCCAAGAAGCAGTCCACCATTGCTCGATCATCTACTGAAGCCGAATACAGGGCCATTGCGTTTGCCACTGCCGAAGTTAACTAGTTGTCCAATCTTCTTGGTGAACTTGGTGTTACACTCTCCTCTCTGCCGTCCATTTATTGTGATAATATTGGTGCAATATATCTCTGCTCTAATCCATTGTTTCACTCTCGCATGAAGCATATAGCCATCGATTTTCACTTTGTTTGTTATCAAGTGGCTAGCAAGCTAATTCGTATTTCTCATGTCCACACCACCGATCAACTTGTTGATTCCTTGACCAAGCCTCTCGTTCGAAAGCAATTCCAGCTGCATCGATCCAAGCTTAGCATCATTCCCAAATCCTAGAGTTTACTTTTCTGATTGTAATTTCTATTGTAATCACTCCTTAATTAAGTTGTAATCTCTCCACAATTAGGGAAATATAGTTTACTTTTTTGATTGTAATCTCTACTGTAATCACTCCTTAATTATGCTATAATCTCTCCTCAATTAGGGTGATTTAGTTTCCTCTTACATGTCCTTAATTACAGGAAACTAATCATTATATATTGTAATTCCCTCCGTTATTGAAATAATCACAATATTCATAGAAATCGTTTATATATGGATTTTTAAAGAATCCTTTTAAATCCGTGTATATTAAACTGATGCAAAAATCAAGGTGCATTCAATTTAGACTAGATTTTAAAGGATTTTCTAAGGTCTTAGATTTTGGTGGACTTGATGGTAAGAGGTATAAATATCAAATGTCATAACAAGTCCAGCTTTCTCCCTAAATATTTTCATCAGACAACCCATCTCTCTACAAAAGACGAACAACTTTCCTCCATCTCTCTACAGAAGACAAACAACCTTCCTTCACCAGGTCGCTTCACCTTTGATTTTTCTTCACCAGGTCTAGTGAATAACCTTCCAAATCCCTCTCTTTAGTGTTTGTTTTTTTTTTTTCAACAATTTTTCTTCTTCGATTGACAAATTAATTTCTTTTGTTTGCTTGAATAATTTGTTTTTTTTTTTACCTGATTGCATGTAATCTTTGATACCTGATTGTACATAATTTGATGTCAACTATAAGCAATTTCGTTGAAATCCCCATTTTTATTTTTATTTTTTAAAATAAACTTTTTTAGGGTTTTTTATTATTATTATTACATGCATGAATATTGATTGTTTTGAAAGTGATTATTGAAGTATATGATGAAGTAAGCACTGAGGCAGTTTTATATCTGCTTTTCTGATGTACATTGTAGTCTGAACACTGATCCTTGCCAGCCTTTACCATCGTGAAGTTTTGTGTATTCATATACTAGAATACACTGGTATCATATCATATTTGATACAGTAACATTACGTATATTACATGAATTATTACCTGGACAAAGCAATAAGGAAAAATAGACAAATAGTGGCAGGAACGTATTAATGAATTGTTTAATACTGCAAATTGTTGGTAGTACTGCAGATTATATTAATGGATCTTCATTATAAATTACATTTCTGTATGACTTTAAAATTGTCCACACTGCCAGTTCTAACTTGTTTCAACAATGAACTTTAACTGTTGGGGAATGCGTGGAGGCACATGTCATTTTCAGTGAGGTCTGCCCACCAAATCCATTGCAAGTTAAGGCCCCATATTTATCTTGAACCATGAAAAATATCTTGAAGCATTAACGATCATTTGATTGTATTAATGGAAATGTAGCCCATTTGATCAAAAACACAAAGATTGTTGTTAGTACTGTAAATTGTATTAATGGATCATATTGGTTGAGTGTAAAGATTATGTTATTGGGTCATATACCGGTATAATTCATCCATCTATAATAGAAGTCTAAGATACCAAATCCATAAAATTTTAAGATAACAAATCCATGAAAGTCTTAGATAAATGTCTAAACAAATCCATAAAAATCTGAGATAAAGATCTAAACAAATCAATGAAAGTCCATATGGATTTATAAAAGTCTGTAGAAATCGATAAAAATCTGTCATTTAAAAAATGTTTTTGAATGTCTTCAAGAATCCTAATTGAATACACCCCCTAATTCTTTTCATTGAGAATTGTCAAAAAATAACCACATAAATTATAGAAAATTTGTTTTTAATCATATACAATGTTTTAACTAACTCTTAATAATCACATCATAAAATTTCTTTTCAATCTATAACAACAAATTACAAAAAGTTTGGTATAATAATTTTATTGACGTCGATTTCTGAAAAATCTAGTTGACAGTGACACGTAAGCAGATCGGTACCTAGAATAGCTTACGTGATGAGATCAGATCGCCTCTCTGATAAGTGTGTAAATAAGTGAACAAATAACGAATAAAAGGCAAAGTGCATAAAAAGTAAAGACACATGAATTTTTACATGGAAACCCGTAATACAGGGAAAAACCAAGGTCGCTGTCAACAACGGAGAAAAGATCATTCACTATGTAAAAGATGATTACAGTTACAAGTGATTAATTGCTTGAGTACTAACTATTATGCACCCCATTTCTACTTGATACATGTGTTTATATAGGGGCTAGGGTGTCGCCCTGGCCCTTGCTGTGCAAGCAAGAAATATTATTGGGCAAGATCTTAGCAGGATCGTATCTTGGCTAGATTCTTGGTGAATCGTATCCTCATGCTTTTATGGTATTGTGATCTTCATTCTTTACGAGGATGTTTCTTCAGATCTTCGTATTTATTGTTGGATTGGTCAACTTCTGGATTGTAGGTGTCGCCCTGGCCCTTGCTGTGCAAGCAAGAAATATTATTGGGCGAGATCTTAGCAGGATCGTATCTTGGCTACATTCTTGGTGAATCGTATCCTCATGCTTTTATGGTATTGTGATCTTCATTCTTTACGGGGATATTTCTTCAGATCTTCGTATTTATTGTTGGATTGGTCAACTTCTGGATTGTAGGTGTCGCCCTGACCCTTGCTGTGCAAGCAAGAAATATTATTGGGCGAGATCTTAGCGGGATCGTATCTTGGGGAAATTCTTGACAAATCGTATCCCTGTGCTTTTATGGTGTTGTGATCTTCCTTCTTTGCAGGGATATTTCTTCAGATCTTCGTATTTATTGTTAGATTGGTCAACTGTTGGATTGTAGGTGGTTGCACGTAAGGCCAAGTTTCATGGAGAATATAATGAAATCTTTAAATAAAGCAAATTTATAGGGCTCATATTTAAAATTAAAAATAAAATTAAAAAAAAAACGGTGCTATTAGTACCCCCACTACTGAACTATTTATGACCCGCTTTTTAAATTTTTTATTTAATTATATAAAATTAAATGGTTTTATTAATTTTTTTTTTTATTTCCAGGACTACTTTTTTACTTATTTTTTCAAACTTAATACACCCAATATCTTTTTCAAAAAAAAATAATACACTTCATCTCTAATCTTTATATATAGTTTTCTCACATCCATTTGCAGAACTTGTTTTTTCTTCTTATTTCATGGTTAAACCATTTTTAGTAGATGCGATTTTTTTTTCTATAATCGATTGGATTATTGATGGTAGATTGTGAGTGTGATATTAATCGTCTGATGATTTTTTTTTAGCAATTGAGTTAGAGTTTTGGTATCGTTTCGTTTCGTCAGAAATTAGATTTTCTTGGTTGCGATTCTACTGTTGTTATTTATATATATATATTTATATTTATATTTATATTTATATATATATTGTAAATAATATTAAACTAACTTTGGAAGATTCGGAATAAAATCTACAAAATAATTGATACAAATTATAGTATACCTGAAAGATTTGAAAGAAAATAAACCGAGAGAAGAAAAAAAAAATAGCAAACATGGATCTGGAATTTGAGAATAAAAATAAAACAGTTATATGAAACAATAAAATCAATAAATACTAAACATGGAAACATGTAATCGAGATCTGAAAGAAAATATAAACAAAAATAGAAATAAATCAATAAATACTAAACATGAGAAATATGATATCGAGATCTAAAAGAAAACATAAACAAAAATAATAAATATTTAGTTATTTGAAATAATCTATGTCATTAGATTTGGGTCCTCTACTGATCTGATCTTTTTCCTTACCTTTTTAAAGCATATAATTGATTGTTGATGAAATGGTTGTGGAAAACAATTACATATTAACCATACATTCATTGCAATACTTATATCGTAAAATTAGATGAGGTCGAGAAAAAGATCAGATCAGTAGAGGATCAAAATTCTTTGTCATTAAGGTTTTAAAATAAGGAAAGTATGGTTTAATTAGTTTTACTTTGTACAAAAAAATTTTAATAAAAATTGTATATCTCTTTTAAGTAATTTGATAAAAAAAAAATAGTAATAATATTAAATAATTTAAAAAGTGAGGTATAAATAATTTAGTAATGGGTGGTGTACCAATAACACCACTTTTAAAATAAATAAATAAATAAATAAAAGAGAAAAAAAAATCTAAAAAGTCTTTATACAAAACTTAGATAATCATAATAGTTTATAAATAAAATTCAAACACTTATTTTTTTAAAAAAAAAAATTCAAAACCCTAAAGATCTAGTTTATATAATCTTAATAATCATATAATATCATAAAATCCTGATCCCTTAAAATTGTCGATAAAAATCTTAATCCAATATAGTTCGTGAGTGTCCAGTGTTCTATCTCAAACCTCAAACGGGTTGAGTGTAATTTGATCTTTTTTTTTTTTTTTTTTTTTTTCTTGGTGATTGTGAAAGTGACACCACAAACTAGAAATGAAATGAATTAAAAAAGAAGCATAGACGGTCACCGAGGTTGCTCACATAAGCAATTACGTACGTCTCCTCTGACCTAACCTAACACTTTTTTCTTTTCTTTTCTTTTATCAAAACCAAAACCCCACCAAGTGATCACACAGACTGTCTATAAATACTGAGCAAGAGAAAACTGCAACAAGAAATATCAAATATGGCGACAGTGAGAAGAATTCAGCTGGGTTCACAAGGCCTACAAGTTTCAGCACAAGGCCTCGGTTGCATGGGCATGTCCGCCTTCTACGGCCCTCCAAAGCCCGATTCCGATATGATCGTCTTGATCCACCATGCCATCAACTCTGGCATAACCTTTCTTGACACCTCCGATATATACGGTCCTCACACCAATGAAATCCTTCTCGCCAAGGTGATTATTTATTGCTTTATTCCTTTTGTAGAAACCCCTTCTGTGTTCAAGCAGAAGCAATTCTCTTCATTTTACAAGCTCATTTATTATGCTGTGACTTTGGGTAGGCTTTGAAGGGAGGAATGAGGGAAAGAGTTGAATTGGCCACGAAATTTGGTATCAGCTTTGCCGATGGCAAGAGGGAAGTGCGCGGTGAACCAGCTTATGTGAGGGCAGCCTGTGAAGCCAGCTTGAAGCGCCTTGATGTTGATTGTATTGATCTCTATTACCAGCACCGGATCGATACCCGAGTTCCAATTGAAGTCACGGTTTGTCCCTCATTACCCTTTCATTCTTGTTCTTGTTTATTAGTTTCTGATATTACATTTTGAAGTGATATGGTAAAGTTTGTTAAATTGACTGCATTCAAGTTTGCTGAACCAGCCATTGAAACAGGGGTGTTTTATCAAAATCTTTTTCTTTTTACTCGTTTTAACAATATGCTTCAAATTTGTTATCTTCTATGTTTTGATTTACCAATTGGTGATATCCCTGCAAAAGTTCAAAAAGAAAAAAGGACTTTCCAAATGTGTTATCTTATCTTGCAGCATGCTTGACTGAGAGTTACTTGTCGTGGAATCTCAAACCGAACACATTGTGTAATACTTGTCATGTTTTGAGTACTGTTCACTTTAGCCGTATCTTTTATTCAAATTTGTTTGATTACACTAACAATCTGCTAAGGGATTGCAGTATGATTGTGTTGTTACTATGTCTCTTTTTTCATTGCGCTCTCTATGCAAATCACATTTTTGGTACAACCTTGCTATTGAGTGTGTCTAATATATTTATCGGTGGCATATGGAAGATGGGAGAACTCAAGAAACTAGTTGAAGAGGGTAAAATAAAGTATGTAGGTCTATCTGAAGCTTCTGCATCAACAATTAGACGGGCTCATGCTGTTCATCCAATAACAGCTGTGCAATTGGAGTGGTCCTTATGGTCAAGAGATGTGGAGGAAGAGATAGTTCCTACTTGCAGGTAAGTCATTAATGGGGCTAACCGAATTGTCTAGATAAGAGATTATAATTGGAGAAGTGTAAAAATTATAATGCAATTCTTCTTATTGTTCAGGGAACTTGGCATCGGGATTGTCGCTTACAGTCCTCTAGGACGAGGGTTCTTGTCATCAGGACCTAAGTTGATTGAAAGCTTTTCAAAAGATGACTTTAGGCAGGTTTGTAACAAACCGTTCACATATTAGTATTTGGAATGTTGGATGATTGCAACTGTGAGATCCACTATCTCCTTTTATCTACTATGAATTAACATATATAAAGTAGGTATATGCCAGAACTGCATTATAGATTTCACTGCAGATAAAAACATAGTAATGATTTCCTTTCTTTATGATTGAATTCTGAAATGCATTCGTATTTCAATCATTGCAGTATCTACCCAGGTTCCAACCTGAAAATTTGGAGCATAACAAACAGTTATACGAGCGTGTTAATGAAATTGCAGCAAAGAAGGGGTGCACCCCATCGCAGCTTGCACTAGCTTGGGTTCATCATCAAGGTGATGATGTATGCCCCATTCCTGGAACCACCAAGATGGAAAACCTCAATCAAAACATCAAAGCTTTGTCTGTGAAACTAACTCCGGAAGAAATGGCTGAACTTGAATCCATTGCTACAGTAGATGCCGTTAAGGGCCATAGATATGGGGGTACCGCATCTACTTACGAGGACTCTGAAACCCCACCCTTGTCTTCGTGGAAATCTTCTTAAAAGGCATTTTGCAATTGTGTTGAGGTTGTGTGGATGATAAGCATAATAAGCAGGTTCGGTAAAATAATGTGTTTTCTGATATGGAGAGTGTGTATGTGAATTATGTGAGTTTTGTAATAAGTGAATATTTATTTTCCATTTACTGATTACACCCATCGGATGCAAAAAGTTTTAATAAATGACTCAAGCTTGATTTGGCATCCAAAACAAAAATTAAATTCTGAAATGATTTAAAAACAAACACAAAGGAAATAAACTATGCATCGTAAATATTTTAGTGAGAAGAGAAAAAAGAAATCACAAAATAAATAATTTTTTTTTTTTTTTATGGGGGTAACAAAATATACATTCATTTATGTGAGTTCCAAATCTACCTACTTCTTCTATCTCCACTATAACTACTCTCTAATTACTCTGTTTTCTGCCTAATCAAGGTTTCTTCTAGGATCAATTAATGTACTACTAATGAGCCTCATCATCAAACAAATTCAAATGTATATCATCTCTTACCTGCTTTTCTCATTACCCAGCATTACTAACAATGCATACATATTCAGGTTGGTAATGCGTTTGTCAAATGCGGCGGAATTAGCAACAATGGTGTGCATTCGATGTATTTGTGTCCCCATATAACAAATGTACATGTAAATCTATCATGGATTTTTCTCCGCATCACTACTTGCCTGAACCACTTTACTCGATGCTTTTGATGGCGGCCTATTGATCTTCTCAAGCAACCTACTAAAAACTAATTTCACCGGTATACATGCCACTGTTGTGGGCCCAGATGAATCTGATTTTATCAATCCATTCATTTGACTGTTACTGCTATCATATACGGCTCTAGAACTGAGATTACGGTCAATAGCAATTGACGACAGTGTTCTTGTCTTTTGGCTAGAAGATAAGCTTACTTTCTTCAGCAACTTTTTTGGAAACTTCCTATCTGTCATAGGCCTGGGAATGTGGGACTGGCTCTTCTTCACCAAGCTTTCCTTGTGACCGGAACTCCCTATATTTGGCTTCCTCTGTGGTTTTCGTTCATCATCTAAAAAGGAATGACTTGCAGCACCCATGTCACTGTTGAGTGATGATGATGATATATTAGGTCGCGGAACCCTCAAATTGGTTCTTCTAGCAGTCCTCCATGCCGGTGGAACAGTTCTATTTCCACCATCATGATCAATTGCTTCATTACCAAAATAATCATTTGCAGGAATAAGGCTTTCCGATAAACCATCTTGTAGGGATTCAATTTGAATTGGGTGCCCTATTATTGCCTTTCCGTCTAACTTGCTCATAAGAGAGACAATAGGAACAGGTTCCTTCTGATAGCTAGCTTGGACCTTCAAATCTACATCTACCAACATAGGTCGACTCCTGCCACCAAGATTATAATGGCCAATAAATCTTGGATTAAATCGCTCCACTTTGTCTGCCCAGTGTCCTCTTAAAGCAGGCTGATCTTCCCAAGTCATGTCATCCCAATCAATGTTACTACGTCCAAAATTATTTCGACCTCTTGAGGAAGGCCTTGATGTATATGCATATCCTCCAATCATTTGGTTACAGAAATCCCTATCATTCAAATCAGCTTCATCAAAGGCATCACTGAGATCATACCTTCCCCAGGAACTCAAACTTTGGCCCGTTGCTCTCTGGCTGAAAGCAGTTCCTTTTCCTTCACGATATGTTCCATGAATAGACCCATTAAAATCTCTCTCGTCAGTTGCATCCATAGAACTTTTTGCAAGATAACGGATGTTTCTTTTGCCTTTCAATTGCCACTTAGAAACTGCTTCATTAACAGAAATACGTTCAAGAGGATGCAGATGAGCCATTTCACCAGAATGTGCCGACTCATCGTGCTCCTCACTGCTCATACTTCCATGTTCTACTAGCGCTTGAGATCTAAATTCAGCTTCTCTCGATACAGAAGCACCTGCATAGGAAAGAAATAGAGCCTAATGAGAAAAAGATTAAGTGATGAAACCAGCATGCAACAGCAGAAAGTCAACAGAAGATAGATTGAACCCATCAAAAATCAAGACCATGGTTACAGTAATTCTAAAATGAAAATAATATACACTCCGTTCTGTAAACGTTATCTACTGCAAAAGGGATGAAATACTGTGTTCCAAGCAGTTCTGCACCCAGAAAAGCACAACTGCTAGTAATCAAGAAATTTAACAAAAACTTTCAAATATTTTGATTATATTAAATGATGCAAAAAATTCAAACAAAATTGTATCCGTAATCATATACACCTCACGAATAGTTCATGGAACACAAAATAAGTGCAGAGCAACACAAAGCGGGTTCATGATCAAGTTATTCTACACATTCCAAGACTTCTAAAAGAGGTCAAGCAATGGCAAATGCCAAATTTCTGCTAGAGTGAGCCAGAATACCCATCCCTTGTATCACGTGAAAAAAATAATACTACAGCTACAGAAACTGCCAACCAATCTTTTAAAAGTATAAAGCGCTAAAACTACATAATGCAATCAAGTTCATCTTCAACAAAGAAACCATATCACTGTATAAAAAAATTGAAAAAAATAAACGTCAACCTGAACGTAGAGTCATCTCTTCATCCATATCTGGTTCAGTCTCAGATGAATCAGCCTCGGACTCAGTACTAGACTCAGAAGAATCAGATTCATCGTCTTCCATGAACCCCGAAGAGTTCTCTTCATTGGAACAGCCAGTAAGAGGATCATAGTCACCATCCTCAAACTGCAAGTGTGACATCCCAATATGGCTTGGAAGATTTTCTTTAGAATCCAGAGTCTCCTTAGAGTCATCAGGCAGGTACACACATCTGCTCCTCTTTGCCTGGAAAGTACCTCCCATCTGATCTTCTCCTAAAACAGAAGTACAAAGAGTGTTACAATCAGGTTCCAAGAAATGAAAACCCTAATCAGCATTACTAGGCAAGAAAAAAAAATAAAATAAAGAGGGCAGCTCCTATCACATCTTAGCTTGTATCACATCTCTACAAAATTCATCATTCAAGCTATCATAGATACTTTTCTTTAAAAGGACTTTTACCATTTGCATCACAGGTTCTTCCATTGCTAGGGCCACCACTGGAAGGAGTCTGCAAAATGTTGTCAACTGTAGGTTTCTCAGAGCTATCCAATGCACCAGAAGAAAGCTTCCTCTTTAATGGACCAGTCCTGAGACCCAAGTCCTCCAAGCCTCTCATCCTAGGTAAAACTTCAAAATGATCATCTTCTGAGCCTAATTGATTCCCTTCTTTGCTTTTCTGTGAATGTAGAGGACTGTTCTCATCGTTCGGGGGCATATCAAGTACCTTTGAAAGTTGATTTGAATTGGGATTCTCTGGGTTTCCAGTATTGGTATCTGAAATTCCCGAAGGTGTAACTAATTCCTTTTTGATGGAAACAGATAATTTACTTCTTGCAAGATCAGAAGTTGCACCTATTTTTCCTTGTTTTCTCAACAACTGCTTCTCTAGTTCAAGTGCATGAAGAATAGCATCTTCTCGACGTGCATATTTCTCTCTTTTCCTGGCTGGCATGCCCTGGGAAGCTTCAGCCCTATCAATACAATCATCAAACTCACCACAGCGAAACGCCTTCACACGTTTGGATTTTTCTAAATTGTACCAATCCCTGAGAAGCCACACCAGAAACTATGACTTACAGGCAAAAACAATGGCATGAACAAACAGCTTGTATAAAGAAGAAATATCAACAACTTATTGGAGACAACAGTTTGTACCAAACTGTCACAAAATAAATATAGCAATATATTATATAAATGTTTCAAGTTTATCCATTAAAAATATGAAATCACCAGTGGCTACCCTTCCAGCTGTAAATTAAAACACCATACACTTTAATGTCATCATTAGGAAAAAAAATATATATATATGCAAGGCAATTGTAACAGTTTTAATTAATATGAGAACATGCACGTCATCAAAGATTTACCTGACCTCTCTAAAATTTCCAACTGTTCATTAATTTTCCAAACCACTAGTGATAAACACGAAATTTTGCAAATTTTGGGAGCATCAAGAAGTTTACGGGAATATTCAATATTGACATGGTATAAAATAGATGAATCTTGGAATTGCTTATTTTTCCCTTAGGCTTCTACTGACCTGTGTATTAGCTAATAAAGGTCACAGAGCCAGTTGCAAATGCAAGAGATAAATGGATGATGGGTCTCTTCAAATCTAGTCTGATAGTATGCGGGTCCAGCCAGAAAGAATTTTGGAGACAAAAAATACAGCTAGAAAGCGCTTAGGAACTAATAAATAAAAGGAACTTGGAAAGAAAAAACAGCAAACCGTCAAACGTTACCAGTGCATCAAGGTGCCAGCAACCCTCATCTCTTAGTAAAGGCTGGCTTAAACCGCAGCCCTATTTCATAAAGACATCCTCACCCAAATTTTACAAAACCATCAGACCTAAATTAATTGAAGATCACAACTAGCGAGTCTTCCTTTGAATAGGATGGCTTGTGGATTATAATACAACCAACATTGACCTTTCTTACGTTGCACCAATGTCAGAATTTAATTAATCCCACTAAATTCTACTAAGAAGTTACATCAACAAGAAAAAAATAAAGTTGAACTTCCTTCAATGCAATTTTGCAGCTATCCATTTTTAATAAAACAAAAATGACATTTTCATTTCATGCTTGTTAGGAGAAATAGTTTCAAATGGGAACCCATGTTACAAAAGGGTCAGAACCTCCAGAGATATGAGGCAAAGCAATTCAAGAATATTTCATTGGAAAATGTTTGGCATTTATTGTAATTCGTTAAGATGTCTTTTCTAAAATGCCGAAGAGACAGGCAAGAATTGTGACTCTCATAAGTGATAATTGATTGAGCCACTTACAGCAAACTCTCATTATAGCAGAATGTTGACGTCATAAGTATATATACCATTTTTTTCACATTGTAACAGATTCACTAAAGTATCACATAAACTTTCTCTAGTCTCCTACGTAATCAAATCCCAAATCAGTTAGGCTACAATATAATTTGGAATTCCTTGTTTACTTTGTCTAAAAATGACAGACACCACTACATCTTATCATTCAATCAAACATAAGCAGGTTTCAAGCAGTTCCATGAATCCCTATTTCGCTTCTTAAAGTTAGGTCAACTCAAATCATAAAGAAGAATGCAGAATGCGTTTTAGGTTTTGCTATCGTAATTCAAATATATAAAGATTGAGAAACTATAAGATTTCTGATTTCAACGTGATGGAGGTACAATTAGCCCATTAAAAGTTTAGAAATGAAGACTAAAGTACTTTTTTTTTATCAGAAATAAAACTATGCATTGATAAGTCTCCGAAACAAAACGATGGATACAAAAGTACTTAACTATGTGTATTTAATTTACATAATTACAGAGCACTGACAAGCTCCTAACTATTAGGAAGAGCTTGTTCTCAACATTTTGGAAGTCAGGCCTTCAGTCTAATCCCTACATTGAACCTTACAACAATGAAATCTTGTTGCCTCCTCCATTTTTACATGTTTTTATTTTCTTTAATTAACTAGTTATCCACACAAGTAACTTTGACAATAAAAGGTCCCTTTCCTGCTACTCCCTGTTTACCCTCATTATTTCCATCTTGACAATTATTGAATTAAACTAGTCCCTATTTGTGTATTCATCAGACTGAACAGCCCTACTTGTCAATTAAGTGCATCCAGTAAGGCAAAGAAGCCCAACAGACCCATAATTTAGCATGGCTTGTAACCAGTTCATGTCTACAACTATTTGTCTATTACATGGACCTTTACTGAATTTAGTTTTATGTTAGTTTCCAAGAAAACTTCATCTGTAGCCTTACATACAAATTCATATAACTAGCATACAAATTTAATATGAGGACAACAGACAAGTGAGACAACTATTACATGTATAATGTCGGGTCGGTATGAGCCTAGTATCAGTTAATTAAGAATCTTAACAAAGGATTTGCTGCCACCTAGTATCAAATATTCAAATTTTAAGATTTTGAGTCATTTTTTAGGTCTCCTATGGCAGATTGGCAGAGAAAACTTTTGAACTCAGATTAAGGAGAACAATTTCCTACATGGCTTGTCAATAATTCAATGATAAAACTAAACAGAATCGTTTCACAGTCCACAGTCAAATGCACCCATAAAAAAAATATACCAAAACTAGAAGCTTGACGAATTCTAATAATGAGTAAAAAAAGCACGACTTACACACTGGCATCATCCCTTCCGAGAAGCTTGACCGGAGTGCCTGATCGCGGGGAAGTGAGATGAGTTGTGGTAAGCTCTTCAGGCCCAAGTATCTTGCCGGGCCACCAAGAGCCGTTCCTCCGACGCACCCACACGATGGACCCCACCCCACACTCTCCGGCATCACCACCCGATCCAGAACTCCCCATTTATCTCTCTCTCTCTCTCTCTCTCTCTCTAAACACACAATCACACTTCCTGTCTAGACCCAATTTATTTTTGAAAAAATAAAAAACAAAAACTCTCTCTATTAAAAAAAAAACAACGAAGTCAGTGAAATTTCACCTTCTCTAAAAATTTCTACTGTTTGTCTTTATATAATCAAATTCACTCTAACTAAAAATCCAAACTTTTTCTCTCTAAATATAATCAAATTGACTCTCCCTATCTCTGTAAGCTTGTATATATATATATATATATAGATAGATAAAAAAAAATAGGGAAAACAAATTTAAAAAAAAAAAAAAAAAAGCTTACAGAGACACGTCAGCCACCGGCGAAGAAGAGAGAGAATCGGAGGATCCGGTAGCGGAAATGGACGACACTGGGGGATCCGAAAGGAAGGGGGCGAGTAAGAGGTAGGGATTCCATTCAGATTTGGGGATTTTTCATTTGTTAGGGTTTTCAGATTTGATTGTGATTTTGATTTTGATCGTTTTTTTCTCTCTCTTGAAGTTTCGTTTCTTTCTCCCTCTAAAACTGTAGACTGTTTTTTCTTTTTCTTTTTTTCTTTTTAATTTTTTTAATTTAAAAAAATGTTTTAAATTAAAAACGAGAGAAGTGAGCAAACAAACTCAGTGATTTACACGTGGAGACTCGCACGAGTTGGTATTTTTGTTTTTATATACTCAACGCGTTTTCTTGTGGGCCGGATCGGACACCTGATTTGGGATTTGGTGAGTCTGAATTGGATTGGATCTGAGGATATAATTAGAGACCGGATTGGATTTTGGATTTTCATATGAAAATTCATCAATCTACCGGATTTGTCAAAATATAAGACATAATTTATATTGAATCAATTTATTTTGTTTTGTATAAATTAACATTTCACAAATTTTGAGTGTTATTATATTTTATTACGACGAATGATTTTATTTTTATTTTTATTTCAAACTTTTGATGATTTTATTTATGTATGAGTTTGAAACTTATGTTTAACATTTATTATTTGTTAGATTTTTTGAACTTTAAAGTGTGCAACAATTATGTTTTGTTTTTATTGTTTTTATGTTGGTTAGTATTTTGTTAATTTTATTTGAAATACCCTATAAATTAATAATTTGATTTTGTTAATTTTAGAAGTGTTTAAACTTTTATATATTAGGAATTTGTGGAAATGGTGCGAAATGTCACCTTTTCAAACTCATTTGGTGATATTGTCAGTGGTTTAATAAGTTAAGTTTAAAAGGCACATATTATGGTGAACTACCAAAATTACCCTTAGATAATCAGTTATGTTATTCTCTTTGTACTTTTCTCTCTCCACACTTCCAACAAAAACGACTCTTTCTCTCTCTGATCTTTTCTTTCTCTCTCTCTCTCTATCTACAAATAAAAGTTCAAGATTTGTCGTTGCCTCGAGTTTCATCTTCAACTTATAAAATAAGGTATATTTCTTGAACTTTCTTCTTTTAATTTGTTCACATTTTGTAAACCAGCCATTGTGAGAATTTTTGGATCTCCAAGCCTTTTCATGTGTTACCTGAGCCTTTTCACGTGTTCACTATCCGAGCCTTTTCATGTGTTTCCCGTGCATTTTCATGTGTTTCCCGTGCATTTTCATATGTTTCCCGTACCTTTTCATGTGTTCACTATCCGAGCCTTTTCATGTGTTTCCCGTGCCTTTTCATGTCTTCACTATCCGAGCTTTTTCATGTGTTACTCGTGACTTTTCATTCACTATTCGAGCCTTTTGAAGAATTTTCGAGCTTTTTTATGTCTTCCCCAAGCCTTTTCATTCACTACCGAGCCTTTTAAAGAATTTTTCGAGCCTTTTGAAGAAATTTTCGAGCATTTTCATGTGATTTAATCGAGCCTTTAAAAGAATTCTATGAGCCTTTTCATGTCTTCTCCGAGACTTTTCAATATCCTCACCATAGCCTTTGTAAATGTAATATTTGAAAAAAGTTTGTAGTCCTTAATTTTCATTAATACTTTGTGATGATTAATTTGACAGCATCATGAATCGGGTTAGAATAGTAATATCTTACAACGGTCGATGGGAGAAGTTATCCGACGGAAGTCAAAGGTTTGTTGGATCGAATAACCAAAGAATGTATGTGTCAAAGGATATGACTTACGAAGAATTGTTGGCGATCGTGCATACCATTGTGAATTAAGATGTAAACAAATTCATTGTTGATCTGTCATCAATATCAATTGTTCCTGGCAATACATGTCGCACATTTATAAGAAATGACAACGATATGTAGTTCATGCTAGGGGAAGATCGAGTTATCCATCAAGTATGTGTCAATGTAACTGAGAGGACAGTTGGAGATGTGATCGGGAATGATATTCCTCCTCTTGAAAACACCTAACAATTAGAATCCTTTAGCGGTAGCAACTAAGTGTTCACCCAAAGAAGTGTCACTGAAGGTGGGGGAAACATGTGTGGTGTCCCACCAGTAGGGGTCGACCATGAAGATTTAGTTGAACCTCAATTTGACAATGTGTTTGGTTGTCGAAATGAGCAGTACAATTAGCAGAACAATTACCCGAACCCTGAGGTGGATAATGAGGCAAATAATGAACAGGTTAATGATCGGGTTGATGATCTACAAAATGTGGATGAAGACCCTGCACAAATTGAAACACGAGGTAGATATGTACAAGAAGTTAGTTGCACTCCACTTGATATGCCTAGGCCTTCCGAGGTCCAGTATAATGTAACAGCATCTGCAACGTGGGTTATTCCCGGAGCAGATTCATACTAGTTTGGTATTGATACAATTAGCACCTTGGCAACGCAGAACCGAGAACCATGATTTATAAAGGTCAATTTTTTCCGAGTAAAAAGGATTTGAAGAGGCTAGTTGGCCATTTTGCAATGCATCATAACTTTGAATGGAAAGTGAAAAGGTCCAATAAGACAACTTTACATCTGGTTTACATCATTGACGAATGTACATGGAAATTAAGAGCGGTGAAGGGAGATGAAAGGACATACTTTCAAGTGAGAAGTTTTGTCAACGAACACAGTTATCCCTTAGAGGAGATTCACCGTCACCACCAACAAGCTAGTGCAGTCATAATCGGAGAAGTCGTTGCACCTAGACTTCAACAACATGATGGTCGTCTCATGCTTCCCAAGGACGTCATTGCCGATATGAAAACAATGTATAACATACAAATCATGTACAGTAAGGCACACGATGCCCTTCAATATACATTATCATTGACTTATGGAACGCATGAAGAAGCTTTCCAACTCTTGCCATCTTTTACACACGTTCTGGAACAGCAAAATCCTAACACAATCACTGACTTACAGTGCACTGACGATGATAAATTCCTCTACTTTTTCATGTCGTTAGGGTCCTCAATTAGAGGTTTTTGGAGGTGTATACGTCCTGTGATTGCAGTTGATGGTACCCATTTGAAGGGAAGATTCGGGGGTACAATATTTGTGGCAACTGCACAAGATGGAAACGAACAGGTGTATCCAATTGCTTTTAGGTATGGTGACTCAGAAAATAATCTTTCATGGGATTGGTTTTTGGAATGCTTGAGGGGTGCCCTTGGTAATATAGATGATCTGGTTTTCATTTCCGATCATCATGCAAGCATTGAAGCAGGGATTTCTAAAGTGTTCCCTTATGCAACCCATACCATATGTTGCTGGCATTTTGGTGAAAATATGAAGAAGCGATTCCATGGAAAGGATGTTGCTGACATAATGAATAACGTAGCTAGGTCGTACAGTGAATTAAAGTATAATCGTCACATTGAGGAGTTACGTAAGCTACACAAGGCTGCAATTCGATTATGCTAGTATAATCCGTCACAAATGGCTCCCGCGTACACTGTCCCCAAAAAAGGTACAGGGTGATAACCACAAATGTTGCAGAGTGCATAAACTCATGCCTAAAATTCGCACGGCAACTGCCATTGATGACGCTAGCAGAGTTCATTAAGAATATGCTACAAAAGTGGTTTCACGATCGTCATGCAGCTGCACGGTCCATGCGTCATCGATTAACCGACGCAGCACATCTTGTGATCCTGAAACGGGTCGAGAAGTGCGGTTTTATGACCGTAAATCCAGTTGACGGAACATATTCTCCGTCAGACACAAGGGAAAACAGTGGACAGTTGACTTAGCCCGCAAGACTTGCACATACAACAAATTCCAAATGGACTTTTTTCCATGTTCATATGCACTCGCAGAGGCAAGGTACTTGACAAGTTACAGTTCACACATTATATTACCCAAACGTGAATCTCACTATTTTCATTGTTGCAGGGAGCGAAACTTGGATTTCACATCTCTGTGTGCAGACTACTACAAGAGGGAGACACTTATTGATGCATACTCGATTCCTATTATGCCTGTTGGCCATCCTTCTTCATGGGTTGTGCCATCTGACATCGCAGCACGGGTGGTTTTAAATTTAAAGACAAAGAGACAATCAGGTCGGCCGATGGAGGGTCGACATGCCTCGTCTTCGGAGAGGACAACCACACAGTCGTGTAGAAGATGTAGACAACCAGGACATAATAGCAGAAGGTGTTCCAACCCGCCTATGGTTAATGAAGTTCCCAGTAGAATTATCCCCGAGGAATACTGTCGCAAGTGCAGCATCTGTCATTCAATTGGATACAACAAACAAACGTGCCCTGATAAGGGAGGCAATCAAACATAACAAGGCAGTACAAGATGAAGACGAATTGACACCAGAAGCACCTTGAGGAACATGTCTCCAAGTTGATGTCTTCCAACATCATTCAGACTTTGGGAACCATGCTCGATACATTTGTGCTGTTTAAATCATTAAGCTTTAGTTGTTCATTTTCATTGTATTTTTTAAATCGTGTTGCAACGCACTAAATTGTTCATGCACGGGTTGGAATTGAAAAAAATTAATTGATTAATGAAAATAATAAATGAATCTGTTATGTACATCAATTACAACTCAGGGAACAACCTATATATACATCATATATACAACAGTGTTGTGAAGCGAGTTACAATAAACCTCTATAACCATCTTCTCCCGGATGGTGCCCATATCCTCTTCTTTCCAGTCGAACTCCTTCTTGTTTGCCAACAAGTACTCTGTCAATCTCAAAGTATGGGCACCACAGTTACCGCTGCAAATCACCATATGAACAACCATTAGAATGGAATTTAATTAAAACCAAGTGAGATAGAATAAAATGTTGAAACAGTCATACCCCTGATGTTGTTGGGCACCCCACGGGATCCGTCCATGATGCTCATCCAGAAGGCCTTCTTCGACAAACTGTATGTCGCATCATCCTTCGTTCTGTTGGAGTGAAACTCGACCTGATACAACATCGAGGGTATAAACCAACATAGGCATGCGACCTACTTATTCCTGTACTCCCATGTAACCTCTTGTCTAAACGGGTCTAACAGGTAGATCTTCCCTTGTGTGAGGTCGACGCTGGCCAGTACCTAATAGTTGCGTCCAAAGTTGCAAGGTATCATAACCTGTTAGTGTTTCAACATAGTGTTATGTGTCTGAAATCTAAACATAGTATTAAACACATTGAAACCTTGTAATTTAAACACTTACCCAATCAACCGCGTGCAATGGCCGGTTTTCTGATGGGACTAATCCTCGGACCGTCTTCAGGTTATCATCGTGCCACTTGTGTTTCAACATAGACCACTCCTTAGGGGGTGCGGCCACCCCACTACCTAACATCCGCTCCCACTGAATATCTAACCATGACTGTATATAGAAAATTAACCACATTGTTAGGTAATAAATCTATTAAACACATCAATGAAAAAATGAAAACCGTACTGTACAAAAACTTACATAGAACTGGGAATCCAGAACGTTGACCCTCCGAGCGTAGACAGTGGGGTATGCTCGCTGACGCTTCCGTAAAATCAACAAGTACGTATCGATGTGCTGACAATGTAAACATTTTATATTGTTAGGATTCTACCATTACTGATAAAAACTTATACAGACAGTTAAAGTAAGGAACATACCGTATCCACCAAATCCATAAAGTTGGTTTGGAAGCGTTGGAACCAAGTGACACCAACTGGTATATGTATATCCACATCACGTCTGCATAATTGCTGAAGAAGTTAGATGACCAAGTAATATTAATTAAAAGATTGTGTAATGAATGATTATAAGTACAATTCCCCCGTGGTGTTCCTTTTGTAGGCTTGGTTCGTAGTAACGTGGTCAGGATCTAACAAATCATAGGGCTTGAATGCATGCACTGATGACGCTGGCCTGGTCCTTGGCTTCTTCGGCCTACATGGGTCAGTGTATGGGGTCATCAGTTGCCAACCTGGCCTGTGAACCCGCAACTGACGCTGAATCTAGGGCGGACTATAGGCTTCAGAACTAGACTCCACCGGGGGTATGCGCAGTGAGAAGGATCTCTGCCTCCGTGGATTGATATGAAGAGGGCTGCGCTGTGAGGACGATCTCTGCAGCCGTGTATCTCTATGAGAAGGGCTATGATGTGAGGAGGATCTCTCCCGCCATGTATCTCCCCGAGAAGAGTTGCGCTCTGAAGAGAATCTCTCCCTCCATGTATCGCTCTCCCTCCCTATATCGCGCTGATGAGTGAGGGAGTTACGTCTGGATCGTTTCAAGGGTCGCATTGTGCTAGGATCTACTGGAGGTGGTGTGCACTGTGAGAATGAACCATGTGCCAGGTCATGTGGAAGAACTGGTGGCACAGATCCACCAGGTGGCTCCCATACCAGAAGTCATGTCTCTGTACCAGCACTGCCGTCGAGTAAAACTAGAGAAGGCACCTGCTCCAATAGTGTTATCTCTGTACCACCGGGTACCTCTGCTCATTCTGTCATAACATGACCCGGCTGATCAGATACTGTGTCCGTAGTATATGCCTCCGTAGTAGGTGCCTGCTCATGTGTGGTCTGTGGGTCTGTCTCATGCTGATGTGTACCTGTCCTGCCTATGGGACTAAATTCTCCGTGATGGTCATCGAATGGTGGACCATCCATACGGGACTGCGATGTCTGACCCTGACCCTAACCCTGACCCTGAAGCGCCCGGATCATATCCAACAACTCCTGATGCTGCTGATCTCGCTTCTCATCACTTTTTTGGATAGTCTCAATCACATCAACCCGTAGAGATTGGACAGCATCCATCACTTCAGCGAATTTACGATCCTAGCCCTGAAACGATTTGAAACTCTGTCAGCACTTAAACTATTCACTCGATTGAAATTAAATAATGTGGTTATAATATTTTTTACATACCTACGGATGCCCGCCAACACCTCCTCGGGAATCACCTCCAGGTCGAGACAGTCTAGGCATAGTGAATTGTACCAGTCTATGCCTCTCATGACTCTCACCGCGACCCTCCGAAACTAAATCACCCCCAGGTCGTGGCTATCTGGGCAAAGTGAATCGTACCGGCTGACGCCTCACGGGACTCCGACTCCCACCCTTCTGGTTTGAACCCTCTGTATCGTTGGGTCCGGAATACGCACCATCCCTATCACTGGGTCTGGAATAAGGACCCTCCCTATCACTGGGTCCGGAATACGCACCCTCTGTATCATTGGGTCTGGAATACGCACCCTCTGTATCAATGGGTCTAGCACTCCTACGTCGTTCGTGCTCAGGGACGTGAACAGGTATATCAGCAACATCGGTATCATACAGACTGCCTCTCAGGTCTATGCCTTCGTAGTAACGTTGAGCCATTTCAACACTCGTCGGCACCAATTCACGCCGGGGAAACATCTGAAATCGGAGTTAGATTATTGTAATTGTATACATACTAAAAACTATGAAAATTAACAACAACAGTACTTACCCTTTCAATGAAAATGCCATCCAGGTTTCTCCCCCACAGTCGCTGACTCAACTCCCATTTCAGAATACGTGGGGGTGGTAGCTCGGAGATTGCCCAAAAGCAAATATAAGTACGATAAAAAGTAAATACATTAGTCATATAAAAAAAAATTATAATTAAAATACGGATTCAAATTTTAAATTCTCACCAATAGTGCGTGCGGTAGACCATATATGTTGTACGTCTCAGTTGTGTGTACGTCAGTACCTCTTTCTTGATGTCGTTGTTCAAACCGCTCCCGTTGACCATCCAACGCATGCTTGAAACAATAAATTGACCGCCTACACACGTGTGCGCCCCACGGGAACGCATCAAAAGCGTTCAAGTCCTCCACTAGCCTCCACTACCATACTGGAACTTTATCTCGCTCGTCTACCCCCATTAGTATCCAGTTGAGCATAAACAATAAGCATAGCTTTACCCCATCGTACTGCTCCACAAAAATACCAATCCGCAACACTGCTCTCAACTCTTCAAACTCGATGTCTCTACCTTGGAAGTACAGCTCGTGTATGCCATTCTCTACCATATCATACCTTGCCGTGTAGGGAATGAGTCTGAACTTCAAACCAGTGATTAGACAGAACTCAACCTTCGAGAACCGGACCGAATGCTTACCTAACAAAAATCTCATCTCATCTTCCGGTCCATCGTGATGCAACTCGCGCAAAAGTAGCCGATGGACAATCCCAGCCGAAAAATGAATCTCACGATACATTTAGGAAATGACCAAAACACGACTCAGTATACCGACGTCGGTCTTCGATCCTCAGATGTTCAGGTACACTATTAAATGTGTTGTCGATATCAACCAGGTCATGGAAATGGTTATGCCGTATAATTTTTCCCTTGAACCATTCTCCCACTGGGGTTTTAAGCGACACCTTTAGCTGATTCCTCATCTGCATTCACAGAAAAAAAACATATGAGTTCATGAAAAGGCTCGAACAAAAAGGCTCGGGCAGTGTATGAAAATGCTCAGGTAATGTATCAAAAGGCTTGAACACTTCAGTAAAAGGCTCGGGTAGTGTATCAAAATGCTCGAACACTTTAGTAAAAGGCTCGAGTAGTGTATCAAAAGGCTCGGGTAGTTTGTGAAAAGGCACGAACACTTCATTAAAAGGCTCAGGTAACGTTTGAAAATGCTCAAACAAAAAGGCTCGAATAACAGTTCAAAAAAGCTCGATTACAGTTCAAAAAGGCTCGAAATAAAAGGTTGAAAAAGGCTCGATAACAGTTCAAAAAGGCTCGAAATAATGTTCAAAAAGGCTCGAAATAATGTTCAAAAAAGCTCGAAGTAAAGGTTTCAAAAACATCGTAAAAAGGTATAAAAAGGCACGAAATCACTTCAAAAAGGCTCGATAGCGTTCAAAAAGTCACGACTCAGTACAAAAAGGCTCGAAATCACTTTAAAAAGGCACGATAACAGTACAAAAAGGCTTGCAATCACTTCAAAAAGCCTCGATAATAGTTACAAAAGGCACGATAATAGTACAAAAAGGCTCGAAATCACTTCAAAAAGGCTCGATAACAGTTACAAAAGGCACGATAACAGTACAAAAAGGCTCAAAATCACTTCTAAAAGGTTCGATAACAGTTACAAAAGGCACAATAACAGTACAAAAAGGCTCGAAAGGCTCGATAACAGAAAAGGGCTTCGATAACAGTTACAAAAGGCACGATAACAGTACAAAAAGGCTCGAAATCACTTCAAAAAGGCTCGATAACAGTTACAAAAGGCACGATAACAGTACAAAAAGGCTCGAAATCACTTCAAAAAGGCTCGATAACAGTTAAAAAAGGCACGATAATAGTACAAAAAGGCTCGAAATCACTTCAAAAAGGCTCGATAACAGTTAAAAAAGGCACGGTAACAGTACAAAAAGGCTCGAAATCACTTCAAAAAGGCTCGATAAAGATTCAAAAACACTCATAAACCCAGATCTTCATCGTCTTCAAAAGAAATTTTTTTCTTAAACTAAAACACTAACCTAATCTCATCAAACAAACATAATGAACAATAAATCAAATCAAACCTAATCTACATCAAATACACAAAACTTATCTAGAACAAAAATGTGAGAAACAAAAACTTACCGGTCTCGTTTTTGTTCGCCCTTCAGTTCTATTCGACATCGGTACTGTAGCGCCGTTGCCGGTGGTTCGTCGTCAGATTTTGGTCCGCTAAAGCACTGTTGCGCCGTCGGGGTTTCTCTCTCTAATCTTTTCTTTCAACGTTTCAAAAATAAACAAAGCGACAAAAAAGGGGTAATTTTGTCTGGTCACATAAAATGGTGTCTTTTAAACTTAAATTAGTAACTTGGTGCCTGTTCCCCAAAAAGCACCCCAAATGGTGACATTTGAATTTCGAACCCTTAGGAATTGCTTCATATAAATTTGATTAAGTAGATATTTAGATCCATCTAGATGGGATGGGGTCAGATAATTATTTTACAATTGGATTTAATCGGATCAGACTGTAATATCTTCGATCCAATCGGATCAGATCGAATCTTTGAGCAAGGTAAATCCAATGGATTTGATCCACCGCACACCACTAATTTAGAGTAAAAGCAAGAGAGTTATGGTGCATTAGGTAGGCATTTTTCTTTGTTATTTTTCGAAAATAATATTTTGAAAATGAAAACGATGGTTTTAGTTTTTGTTTTGAAATTTGAAAACAAACTGTTGAAAATCTGTATTATGAAAATAAAAATGGTTGAAACACGTGGATTAACTAAAAATATCAAAAATTGTAATATTAAGTTTACATTTTATTTTTATTTTCAAATGAATTTTTTTAGGGCAATTATTAATTTGGTCCCTAAATTTTAATGAATTATCATTTTTAACTAGCTTTGCTTTTTTAGTGCACGTGGTCCATAAGTTCTTAGGCCATGTTTGGTAGTCTGCATGTGTATTGTATTAACCAATTAAAATGTACTAAAATAATACAATACGATATTTGCACAACAAACACAATATTAGCTAATACATAACATTTTGTAGTATTATGTTGTATTGTATTAGAAAAAAAAAAAAAGAAAAAAAAAACAATTTTCTTTTCTCTTTCTTCTCAACAAATATGGAATATTGATAAAACTATATGTTATGCTCTTTATTGTTTTATATAATTTCAAAATAATTTTGAAAATATTTATTTTAATTATAAAAATATTATTTATTTAAATTTTTTATCAATTAAAATAAATATTTATTGATTTTTATATAAAATATTTATTGATTTATTCATAATAAGAATACTTAAAATAAATTATTAAAAAAAATTTCATATTATATATTTATAATATAATAGATTAAAATAAAGTTGTATTAGAATAACTTAATATAATATTATACAGTACATCGCCAAACACAAGTTTATATTAATAATAATACAGTCCAATCCATTACAATCTAATCCAATGCAATCTAATACAGTGTACCAAACAAGCCCTTAGTAAATACATTAATTTAGGGGAGTGTATTGGATTGAGATTTTAATAAACAATTTTGGGGTGCAAGGATTTTATAGATTGGCAAGACTATTAGGATTATTAGGATTATTAGGATTGTTAGGATTATACTTTTAGGATTATATGGACTAGACTTTTAGGATTATGAAAGAGTCTCTGAACTTTATTTATAGACTATTAGGATTATTTAGATTTATTTCAAAACTTTTTGGGCTTTTAAAAGTATGAACTTTGAAGAGTCGATTGTACTATTCAATTTTCTCCCGAAGTTCAAGTGCTCTATAATCATGTTGAAGGCAGTCACTGAACAACAAAAATTGAATAAGAAACATGTATAAGCTATGAAGAGAAGTAATAAAATTTTAAAATACCACCAACCAACACATAACCTTCAGCTGGTTTATAGGGTGTAGAAAATGTCACCATATGAAATAAATATATTAACCAGCAACTCATCCCCTACTACCTTACTAGAAATGACATGAAACATAAGGGAAAAAAAAATAGCTTGAACATTAAAGTATTTATGTTTGGCTTGTTAGACTTCATTAATTCATATGTTATCAAACTCAAATATTCATTGCTTTTTAATCTTCTTCTTTTTTTTCTCTAGCGGTGTGTACAGTGTACGTCCCCTTTCATATTAGTGATAGATGATTCAAGTCCGGTGAGATGAGTTGATATACAGACTATGCATGCATTGGTTAAATTTGGAGGATTAGGGCATAACAAGATTTTTTTGAATATAAATGTAAATAACAAAAAAAAAAAAATGATATATAAGATTTAATTATACATATTTTAAAACAAATAACTCCAAACGGTTAACTAGTGCTTGCTCTCGACGGGTTTTGGCATACCTTTCTGTTATTGGATTTCAAAAAAAAAAAAAAAAAAAAAAGACATGTCTAAATTTTATAGAAGCATGGTTTTATGTAAGACACATATCTTTTTAACTCACTCAGGTAATAAATAAATAGAAATGGTGACCTTCTTCGTCTTTGAACTCAATTTACATAAAGGATAATATTATTAGTAATGGACCAGCTCTTTTTATTAGGTATATATATATTAAAAAAAAATCAACTTCCTCTTTACTTTTTGCTAAATCCATCTTCTATCGATTTAGATAAAGCATTTTATCAATTTTTACTAGTGGTCCTAAAGAATTTAGATACCGGTGGTGGTGGTGGGATCATGGAAATCTAGCATAAAACTATTTTTAACTCACTGAGACATTTTTAACTCACAGAGACATTTTATCAGTCATTTGATACTCGACTTTCAAGTATAGTTTTAGGCTGTCTTTTGTATGTTTGACCGCCACATTTATTATATACCAATATACCCACCAAATATCTAAAATCAAATAAAAAGTCCGGAAAGTATTAAGGGAGAGGGCAAGACAATTTTGGGTTCAAGCTATTTATACATATCACTAAAAAGTTTGGAAAATCCATTTTATCTTGAAATCCTAAAACTCTTGAAAGTCTAGATCCAATACCACAAGACAATATGAAATTTTAAAAAAAATCTTAAAAATCTAGATCCAATACCACAAGACAATATGAATTTTTATTTTTAAAAATCTTAAAAGTCTTGATCGAATATCACCAAACTTATTTAACTTGTTAAAAAGTCTCAATCAAATACTACCGGACTTTTACTTCCTCAAATTGTCTAATAAAATCTTAAACCAATACAGTCCCCTTAGTCCCTCTGATCAAAACTTTAACAATCAAAAGAGTTTCTCCTTACACTTCATATATTATCTATTTACACTTTATTTTATTTTATTTTTTTGTTAATGACAATACTAACCTGAATTAAAATTACCAAACAAGACAAACAAAATTTTTTAAAGATACTCCAAACTGTTTGTTTTAATAGAAAAATACAATATTTTTTCCTTTTTTGTGTTTTTTTTTTCCTCTTCATTGTTCTACAAACCCTAAAAATTCTTTTTCATTTTTTCCGATATTTTAAAGTTCTTCACCAAGATATGGAAATGATAGTCTTAAATCTTCAACTGAAAATCCAACAAATTAAAAGGAGAAAAAAATATTATAAATTTGCACACTGCTAAGTTCTTAAAGTTCAAAGCCAAAACTTTGATATTGTGTTCAGTGTTTGGTAGATATAAAAAAATAATAATAACGATTCAATTTGATTTTTTTAAAAAAACTAGGTTATCAATTATCATCGATTGAATATATATATATATAAAAGACAACGTGTCTGTTTGATTTTTTGGAAGCGTGTTTTGTTTTGCTTTAACGTGGGTGGGGAGGTGTTACTATGGATTACTTTTTGTGCGATCAGATCTACATTTCTTATTGGTTTGTTCTCTTGCTTGTATGTTGCAACTCTTGACTCAGTGATGTTTGCTTGCTGAGAAAACTTGGAAGAATAATGTAAATAGTTGATGTGAGATTTTGCGATGAAATCGTCAAATTATTTGAATTTGTGATGAATGAAAGTTCTAATAAAACCCCACATCCACAAACAATTTGTTTATTTGAAAAAAAAAAAGAAAGAAAAAAAAAAAAAAAGAAGTTAAACCCTATTTTGTTTTTGTTTTTTAATAACATTTTGTAAACCCTATTTTTAACAAAAAAAAAAAAAAAAAAAACATTGTAAACCTTTTGTTTTTTTTTTCTTTTTCTTACATACAACTCTTGTTGCAGAAGCACAAAAGAAATATGATATAAAGAGATGGAGAGCCTTTGTTTTTTGTTTTTTTCTTTCTTTTGGAAAGTTACTAGAAACCTCATACTTTCTTTTCCTTAATATGATATGAGACGAAAAAAAAAAACTACGAATTCATTGAATTGTATGCAGGAGGTTAGTAAAACAAATGAAAAAAAAAACAAAAAAAACAAAAAACAAATGAGAAGGACCAAAAGGTTGTGAGAAAGTGGGTAGGGCTCAATTTTTTTTTTTTTTTTTTTTTTGTCACTATTTGGATCGGGCTTTATAAGAAAGTCACCATTTTAATAACTTAAGTTTAAAATGCACCTATTATGGTGAACGGACAAAAATACTCACCAAAATAACCTTCATCACCATTTTTTTTGTTTTCTTTCAAAATCCTCCGTCAATGGACGACGGTGGACTATGAACATGCGTACGTCGCCGTCGACAACCACGACCAAACACTTATAGCGACTTTTTTTTTTTTTTGTCTGAGCCTTTGTTAGTTGCATTTGAGATACAAACCTTTTTGTTAATTGCTTCTTCTTTTTTTATAATTTAAAACCCTCTTTTGTAAACCTTAAAGTTGATTGTGTGAAGAAAAAAAATGATTATTAAAAGGGCTCGGAAAAGTCTCGGATAAAGCTTAGAAAGGTTTGGGCAATTCATTAAAAAGCTTAGAGGTTCAAAATTAACAAAAAAAAAATGATTATTGAAAATGCTAGGAGAACAAATGAAAAGGCTCAAAGAACAAATGAAAAGTCTCAAAAAACAAATGAAAAGGCTCGAAAAACAAATAAAAAGTCTCGGAGACTAATTGAAAAGCCTCGGAGACTAAATGGAAAGGCTTGAGCCTTTTCAATTAGTCTCCGAGACTTTTCAATTAGATTCAAAATGCATACAACCAGCTTAAGATTTATAAAAGACTTGGAGAACAATCATTTTTGGAACCCAATTTGGATTTTAAATTGAAAAAAAAAAAAAACATCCAATGAAGATGCATTGATAATGTTATAATGTTCAACCTCTATGAAGAAGATGAAAGGAGAATGTGTAAAGGGCATTTTTAGAAATTACTTACTTGTTTCTTTAAAACTTAAGTTATTAAAATAATGATTTTCTTACAAAGTTCGGTCAAAAAAATGACATTTCCCACTATTTTCACAAACTAGGTACGCTAGTTCACTGGAGGTGAGCAAAATGTATAAAAATTGGAAAATAAATTAATTAAATTTTATAAATCTAAAAAATCATGAAAATGAGACATTATTAAATCATTAGAGAGGTGCTACCCGACTCTAATGTTAAAAATCATCCGTGATTGTGAATACAGAGAGTTTTATTTTTAATATAAAAAAGGAATAGTTGTCATCTTACATGAGAAATCTCTTGTTATCAAATGACAAGAGATCATTTGAGTTAATCTGAGACCTGAGTACCACATGACATCAATTGAACAGAAAATGCATATTTAACGTCTGAGTTACCCAATACACCACAAATACAAGAGTTGTGTACATTCCGTAAATGAACAAACAAAATACTTGCTGTTTAATTTAATAAATAAAAATAAAAAAATACAATAAAAGATTAGGTATCTGAAATAATTCCCAAGTTCTTTAATACAAAATCAACGACTCTTAGCCTGCTCATACAAAAATTGCGAGCAACAATCCTAACATGTAACATCCTTATGCATGAAATCAAATCCTGAAAACATCAAAGGCATGAAATCAGATTTGTCAAGATTATCTCCAATATTCTCAAATGCGAACATCTAAATGAAAGTAAAAATATGAATATGCAAATCTCATAAAAAGAAGGCTTCTAGATGTAAAGGCTCTAAATATAGACAAGAGTATATATATATATATATATGTCTTTACTCAAAAGTAAAGATTTCACAATCAACAAAGATGGTGACAACAACAGCATCAGCCGCTTCGCCAAGAAAATGCACATATCTAAGGTCAAGTAGAGAGCACAATGCAGTGTTTTAGATTTAAGGTACAATGTGAATATAAAGAGAATAAGAAAAAAGATCTTCATGTAAACACCACCTAGCGCTCTTGGAATACAAATGCAGAACAGAGGCAAATGTATTGTCTGTACAGCCAACTGACAGCTACTCGCCAACAGCTACGAATGGAATTCCCCTGATGTAAAATGAAATAGACAAACATAATAGTGGTCAGAAGCTCCGTTAATTACTTTATCTATTGAATAATCACCATTTTAAGTTTAAAAAGATAATATATTTTATTTCCGATAAAAGATGTAGCAAATTACAAAAATCTTGATGACAGAACACTTGCATACTACACTTGAATGAACTAATACAAGAGAACTCACCATTTAAATAACTGTTGAGCATTAATTAAATCAACGCCTTACAATTCAATTATTGCTTCTGTACCTACAGTTCTTTCTCTATATGAGTTCTATATCAACTATAGAGGATCTCGTGATGCGTAAAGTCAGATTTAATTCCATTTGTTTGTTTTTCCTTTAACAGTCCTAAGCAACTATATATTGTCTGATTTACTCCCAGATGTCACAAACATGTTATGCTATCTATTTTTGTTTAGTTTGTTGATTTGGGTGGCCATGGACTACTAGTTCTCTAATGTACTTTCTTCTTCTTGAATAAAGTATATGTTTCCTATCAAAAAAAAAACTACCAAATGCTCTTATCAATAGATCTTAACTAATACAAAGCTCCAATTTGTCATTGGTTTTATAAATTGGCAATGTAGTTGAGGAAGGCCTCCATCTTTATTCAATTGCAAGTAAACTCTATATTTTGCCAGTAAAATATTTGAAATGGGTGTGATCAATCAGTTATGATATTGTGATCAATCACTTCGTTTATCCTTTGGTTAATCAAAAAATGCAACTCACTTCTGGTTCAATTATTTTCTCATGGAATTGTCAAAAACGTTTTCAAGGTATTTACGATGGGAAGAAGTCATATTTTCAGGAAACAGTTTAGGAATTTAAAACAATTTGTTTAGGCTGGTTAAGGGTAAAAAACAAACAAATATGGACCACACAATTCTTTAGTGGCAACACGTTGCAAGATCCTCACAAGCTTTTAGGTAAGGCTTTAGATGAGCAGAGGATCATGGTTCACAGTTCTACACGAAAATCCAATGCTAAGTCCATTAATAGAAATCTAAGTATGATTGCTTTCAAACACATATACAACCCAGCATGTCTAGATTTTGGAAGTTCCCATGCCCGAAAATTGTAGGTAAAACTTAATGGCGCAACAACTGTAGGATGATGGGTAGAAACAGCTCAAGTGTCTAGGTCATATTGAGAATTTCATACTTCCAATGATAGAAGCGTTATTTGCTGTTATCAAGAGCATACCTTGCAAAAACACTGAAGTCTTTACAAAATTCCAACGAACAAACTTACCAGCCACCATGCCTTGAGAAATAATCATTATCAAGAGAAATAGCTAGAGCAACAGCTACAGCTCTCTCTGACAGGGTCAACGGATGAGTAACTTCCAACTCTTGAATCTGTCAGGAAGAAACAATTGATCATTAGTGGAGGAATAGAGGATTAATTAAAATGTAAAGAGAATCATTTTCTAATGTGGTACTCTACCAGTTTAGCAGGTCCAGTCTTGGAGCTCGGATCAGTACTTCCAAATCGGATAACATATTGACCAGCATCAGTAAAAATCTGCTTTGCATTGTAAAGAAAATAGATTATATCTCAGAGAGTGCAAATTATTCTTACTCAAGCCATGTCAAAAACCCTTCTTATTACAATCAAAAGAAGAATTCTATAATTTATTAACGGTAATACATTAAAATGAACTTTGGTCAGGATAAATAGCCCAGTATGATCTAGCATGCTTGCCAATGGATAAACAAACTTTGGCCAGGCCCTGAAATGCTAGGTATCTCATAAGAAATAATCAGGTGTTGACTTCCTGTGAATGTAAAGGCCATTTAATATCATGCCTAAAGTTCTATCAGTTGTGGTTCTTTTCCTTTTTATAGAAAACAGTCTAACCATCAGCCTCAAACTGAAACACCAAATCATGTAATAGACTGATGAAAGCAAGTCAAAAACCTAGGTTCTTTAAGGTGAATTTTAGTACAGTTACAAGCAGAGAACAAATAATGTTCAAGAGTGGACATAATAGTTCATGGTATAATATCTTAAAGAAAAGGAGACAACCTCAAAACCAAAACCTCTCCAATCACGATCTATTTGAGCCAGCACCTCTCCATTTATGTCCTTCAAAGTAAACGTCCAATTCCAAAAGCCAGGATTTTCAACCACTGCAAACTGTTTATTCCTATAAATAACATTATCAAAAGTTTTAAACAGTTTTAAACAATGAACAAAATTAGGGAAATAAACTATGTGACACATAGAGACCTCTAGCTAGTTGAATAAGGCGACCACCAATACGAAAGAATGGGTTTCCAAAAATTAATTCTTGATAAGTTAAAACATAATTATAATAAACATGAAAACTGAAATAAGCATCTGACTGTGGCTCACAGTCTGAAATAATTCATCACTCATCATGATACTCTATTTCCATTTAATCTTTGTAAACTAATTTCCATCCAAGCTCTTCGTCCTCACTAGTGTATGGGGAATGAGATAAAGAAATTTTGACATTTTTTTCAAGCTACTTATACAATATGCACCAGTTAAGGACAACCCACCCATCCCACCATTGGATGGAAGGAAAAAAAGAAAAGGAAAAAGAAAATAGATTACTTTTGCCAAAATTATATCCAATACCATGCCATCTACCACATACGAGGGTCACTTTTAATGGCAAAAATCTTTAAATTAATTTATAAAGAACATACGGTAATCATGGTCACCAAGGCGAGAACAAGGAACTAAAGGTGCCATCAAAACAGTGATCCAAACAAGAAAACTTAAAGGGAAGGGTGGGACTACAGTTCTTCAAGGGATTTAGTTTTATGGGCTGGGAATTTCCCATCAAACACTAACCTAACTGTAACCAAACATTTTCTGGAAGATGGTTATACCAGGTTTACTTTTTTATTTTTCTCTCCATGCAGTAAGAACTTCGACTAGGATTCACATGTCCAAACAAGGTCAACAGTATTCTAATATAAGAAATTCAGCGGTCCATCAAGTTCAAAGTACACATCAGCATCAATAGGTAAACTTTGCATTAGTATTTCAGTGTCTTCTGCCTTGGAAATCCACTATAAACACCCCAATAACAAACTATTGACATTCACATAGAATAACTATAATTTATATAAATATGACTCAGAAAATGGCATGCTGAAATTACCCCAGGTATAAATCATACACCCTCCTCCAAAGATGCCATCGTCTGTGCACCACGCCGATTTCCTAGAGAGTAACATATACCAGGCATTATAAAAATGAATACAGTATACATGCATGGAATTTCCTAAATCCTTTCAGTAGCAAACCGTAGATGTGTCAATTCAGCCTACCTTACCATTTACTTCTGCATAAATTGAACTGTTTATCCACCAGAAAGGTCTACGAACCTGAATGTAGTAAAACAAAGACAAAAGACTTAAAGCTGAAACAAGAATATATCATAGACTGAGCACCTAATGACTAGTTATGCTAGTTGAAAAAGAAATGTTTGCACTGTACTCACCCTGAAAAGTTCATTACCCATGGCATCAGTTATGTACGCAACAAAAGGGCGCCTTAGGCGAAGCAACTGCAATAGAAAGAAGGAAGCATCAGATGTGAGAACTACTATAAGATAATCTAAACTACAGAAAAGTAAACATTCTCACATTATATAATTTCTAAAAGCGAAAGCCAAAATGACACAACAGAAACAGTCATACATTTACTCATTTGTATTCATCTTCATTAAGTGCAAATTATCAGCTTTATCAATCATATATTTACTCATTTGTATTCATCATCTTTAAGTACAAACTATCAGATTTTATCAGTTATACATTCATTCATTTGCATTCATCAAGTACAAATTATCATATTTCAGCGTCTAAATCAATTGATAATCATCCAAAGTACATTCGACTTCTACCAGTGTCCCCAAGACATGATTTTTTTTTTTTTTTTTAAAAAAAAAAACAATAAAATAAAATAATTATGACATATGATATAAGAAGATCCGAGAACAAGATTCTGGACCTGTCTACAAATAGGTTCAGATCCATATCTTGGAGTGAATCCCTTGTTAGTAATTGAATCGTTCCAGTAAACTCCAGCTTTATTTGCAACTACAATCTTAGAAGACTATTTAGGGATACCTCAGATGTAAGCATAGCAATTTCTCGGATACTAGGATGGGGCATACACCATTACACCTCTGTCCTCAGGTTTACATAATATCCAAATAACAAAATGATTTTGTGGGAGATACACTAGTCTTTGAAAGCAAAAAAAAATGATCAATTGATAAGCAAGCTTTGAAAATCTGGAGGCATACTTATAAGGAATTAAGGACCTTAAGAAAGCTTTCAAAATTTGGAGGGCATGGGATTGGGTAATATATGGAAATATGTCGATTCAGGCATGCATCTTATTTGTTAAGTTGTCAATTCTTATTGACAACTGCCTTTTGAATATTCTATGCTAGTTCATGTCAACTTAGGCAACATGATCCATTTTCTCCTTTATTGTAAAATTGGGTGATTAAGACACTTCATAGATTGCTAACTAGAGCAATTAATGAATCAAGGGTTCTGGTCGGTTTTCATGTAGGGTTGGTGGAAGAAATTGAGATAACTATATCTCTTTCAAACCTATTAGCAGAAGACACGATCGTCTTTATAAGAGGAGATGATTAGCCAGTACCTTTTTGAGGGCTCTATGGTGACCAGAGGCAATTGCAGGGCTAAGGGTATACTTTGAAATTGTAATATAGTTTCAATAGTCCTTTTCCTTTTCTTTTTTCAGAGTATTGTGAATAAAAGAGCACAGCAGATGTATCATATTACAAAAGTGGTAGTATTTTATGTTTTGAACTGTCTTTAACTCTTTAAGGGATTCATCTGTAAGAATCTGACTGTGGGAATCAATTTTTCAGAGGTTTGGACAAATGGAAGCTTGGAAATTCCTATTAAAGGCTTATAAGAAAATGATTGTGAAAACAAGCACTGGAGAAATAGTTTTTGGAGGCAAGTGCTTGATGGAAAGAATCTGCATAAATATAAAGCAGTTGAGTCTGGTATTTTGCATGAAAGGTGCTATCCAGAGGTCACTTCTAAAGTGGCTTATCCAGAAACTATTTAATGCAAGGAAGATAAAATTAGCATGGTATCAGATGGTAATATCTCCTACGCCCAATTTAAAAGATATTTTTATGATTCAAAGAAGCAACCGGTTGGTACTTTTTTCACTTCATCACACAAGGAGAATTCTGGTTTATATGCTCAGAAACATCAGTACAGAAAACACTCACACCCACCCACCCATCCCTGCTCAAGAAAATGAAATGATTATTGTAAAGAATATACCTGTCTAGCAATGACATTACTTTGTTCGCGAATAAAACCAACAGGCTGCATAACAGAATTGAGACCAGGATCAGATTAGTACTCAAAATTACAATAGGGAGAAACTTTACTTACAACTGAATTCCATTACAAAACAAAACTGCATAAGTATAGGAGGAAATATATTGGCTACTCACTGATTGGGGATAGCATACGTCTACTACTGCATAACGGTTCTCCTAAAAAGGCAACAGATACCATTAGCAATAAGTGAACAAAAGAAAATTTTGAAAAATGGAATAAGTTCTGCAATCAGATGATGTCAATACTTATTTTATTATTATCGGCAAACATAAAAATACAATTCATCATCCAGATGGAAATGAAACAGTAGAGCAACATCTTAACGACAACATGCAGGAAATCACCTGCCATAGTCTTCAAAACTCATTTTACAGATACAAGGGCTAGTTAAAGTGTCAAAGTGAAAAACACCTACCAACCAAAAGAACACTACATGGATTCTTGACATAACTGCCAATTCAAACCTAACTTAGAGCTTGAAAATTATGTACATAATTTAAAACAAAAGTAATGACTAATGAACCACAAATTCCAACCAAGACAAAATACTTGTACGATTCAAGTACAACACTCCAACCATGGGTGTGGATAAATTCCTGAAATTCCCAAATACAAAAGAAAAACATACATTTTCAATATAAGGCACAAAATACCATTGAATAAAAATCCACAGAAGTAAAATATAACCTTAACCAGTTGAATCAATGAAAAACATCTGCCAACCAAAAGATTACCACATGGATGCTTGACATAACTGCCAATTCAAACCTAACTTAGAACTTGAAAATTATGTACATAATTTAAAACAAAAGTAATGAACCACAAATTCCAACAAAGACAAAATACTTGTATGATTCAAGTCCAACCATGGGTGTGGACAAATTCCTGAAATTCCCAAATACAAAAGAAAAACATACATTTCAATATAAGGCAAGAAATAACATCGAGTAAAAACCCACAGAAGTAAAATATCAACCTTCACCAGTTGAATCAATGTAATATGTATATATATATATATATATCTCATAATCCTTCTAAAGTATCTCATTCTAATACTTCATTCTGAAGTCAAAAAAGTAAATAATCCATAGAAAATCTTAGCATTTTGAAGGCATTCTACCTAATTTTTAAATGGGGGATGTGGCAATATGTGCCTATCACACGGATGGATGAAAAAAGAAAACTGATCAAGGGAAAAAAAACTCACCTGCTCAAAACCAAGCACGAGATTGGCCCACTCAATATCCCTAGTAATTAGCAAATTGGACCTTGCAAGAAATGGTGCAACCTGGACCTGAAATATTCAACAAACAAAAAACCTGTTAATGTTGATATTAGAGCTGAAAAGGTTGAAAAGGTAGAACCTAAAAAAAAAAGTAGTTCAAAGAATAAAAGAAAATGTAAAATAATATGTTGCCAATTGATTCATGACAGTCTGTGTTCATCATACTGGGGCATACTTAGGCATGATCAGGCATGTGTTTCCATACATTCTAACAAAGTTAACACACTCTTGACCCATAACCAAGCTTCCGAATATAATACAATGCTTGCAAATGCTACTATCCATTTTAGCAATTCAATGAGCAGTAAATCAACAACCAAGAAAATCATATATATTACAAAAAGTTAATTGCAAAAAGAATCAGATAAATTCACCTCTTCCTTAGATGCAGGTTCAAGACAGCCAGAAACGGATTCGCTGACGGGTGGCTGTTGCAGAATCGGTTTACCCTGGTCATAATAAGGCTTCTCTTCCCTAACAGCCGAACCCGAAAACCATCTCCCCAATAACCCACTGTCATTAAACGAATCAGCAGGAGGATTCTTACTCTTAACAGCTTTTCTTTTTGTTCTTCTCTTCCCTCTAGACCTCTCCATCTTCCTATCAGCAACCCAAAGCTTTGCCAAGAAATCTCTACTCAATTCACCATCAGTATCACTTCCAAAATGTCGTCTCAACCCAAACAAAATCGAATCCCCAAAACAACACTCTCTTTCAAGAACTCCAGTTCCAGGGTTTGGAGGAGTACCATTCAACGATGACAATTTCACAGCGGTCTTAGTAACCTTGGAAAGGCAACGCGAACCCATTTTCCAATTCATCTAGTACAACACAAATGTCATGGTTGGCATTCAAAAACGAAAACACAGAGAAATATTGATATGAATTGCTTTACAAATATAATCAATCGAATGGCAAGAAATATATGAGACTATCTAATAATACCTGGGAGTGGAAGATTTCAGGTGATAAGAAAGTGACAGGAGTCACGAGTGAAAAGTCATTTGTGAATTGTGAGAAAACGAAACAAAAAGAAAATGAAGCGCTCACCTGTCTCTTTCTTCTGTTTTTGTTGAACACTTTTAACTGTGTGAAGAGAAAGGAGGATGAGGATCTGGTGTGGACTGTGGACCAAGTTATGTTATTTAGATTTTATACGAATGGTTGTCGACCACATCAGGTATTCTGCTGGAGTATTTTACCAAAATGGTCATCAATATTTCATAGTATTCCAATAGTGTCCTTTCGGAGGACCAACGTTGTTGGATTGGATAGTAATTAATAATTTAACAGAGGGTTTTTCAAAAACAATAAAAACAAAAAATTAAAAAAGGGTAAATTTATACTCTTATTAATAATTAATAATCAGTAAAAATAAAGTGAGTTCCTCCTTAAAATCCATAAATTATTTATTTACACTTCAATTTAAATTTTTTTTTATTAATAACAATTTTAACCTGAATTAAAATTATTAAATAAGACAAAAAAATTTCTAAAAACACTCCAAATTAATTAAATTATTAAAAAAAGAGTTTTTCTCTCCCAAATCATTAGATTAAATATTATGTACTAAACTCTTTTTCCTAAATATGTTATTACTATATTAAACACCCACTCCTAATTACTCTCTCTCTCTCTATTTTTCAAAAAAAAAAAAAAAAAAACTCCATATTTTCTCAATTAATCTCTAATTAATAGTTAAAGAAAAAAAAATTATGCATATTTTAGTTTTTTACTAAAGTAATATAAATATATATATATATATATATTAAAAAGTTAATATAAATACCTTGTTTCTATAAAAAAAAATAGATATTTAAAAACTTGATTTGTTTCAACTATATTCAATTAAATTCAAAATTTTATAAGACTAATGAAAGAATTAAAGTTCTCTAAGTAATCAAATACCTACAAAAGTAACAAAAATCATTTTCATATTTCTATTTTTTATTTTTAATAACAGGGTACTTGTTTTTTGAGTTTTTTTTTTTTTTTAATATATACATATATACGGTTCCTAAAAATCAAGCTTATTCGTAAGTTTTTTTTTTTTTTTTCCTTTAACTGTTAGAGGTCGTTTGTTTTTTCCACTTAAAACTTAATAGGTCTGAATCATAATTATTAAGTTGTTTTGTTTGTTTTTTTAAGTAATCAAATAATTTAAAAATACCAAAAAGTAACTTAAAATAAAAAGTAAAAAATCATGACTTTTCATTTAATTGTAAATCACCGAATTGCATTAATGCAATCCAAAATCTTTTCTTCCGATACTATCCTCCATATATAACATATCTCCAATTTCTTTATAATTATATATTGTATCGAAATCTTTATTTTAATATATTGCTTATTTTAAATAGCTTTAAAAATAAAAAATAACCTTAATAACTTCTCATATTGGTGTTTAATATCAATACTTTATTATGATATTATGATGATATATTTATATATTATTTTTTTAAGAGTGTTTTATGTGAGTTTTCCTGCTGTCCCTTATATTCTTTGAAACATTTTCTTTTCTTAGTTAAAATAAAGTTTGTTTGTAATCGAATAAGAAGATCATGAGCATATGTATTCATATATAATTATTATTTTTGTATTGTTTTTATTCTATATTATATGTATAATTGTTTAACATGGGTATAAATATAAAATTACTTCTTTTCAGACAATTTTATTTTTAAAAAACAAACATATTGACAGTATATTCAGATGTGAGGAAAAAATATATATATATGTTATTCAGATTCATGTTTCAATCACTGTTCAGTCTTTAGTAAAATTCAAGACTATTCAGTCTTCAGACAAAAAAACAAACGACCCCTTAGTATTGCTTTAAGAAAGAATGAAGATAGAAAATTAGAAATATGTATATGAGGACAGAAAATTTAATATGGTAATTAAAAATTTGGTTAATATCATTTGGGTTCCTATCTTTTTCTGAAAGATCAATATTTTAAACGAGCTTACTTTTTTATCAAAAGTTTTCCTGAGTTTTGAAAAGTATATCAAATAGGTCCTTTTGACTTTTTTTTTTAAACGGTCAAACGTCACAGAATTTGTATAATGTCCATTTTGCCCATATATGCCTTATTAATGGTTGAAAAGACTGTTTTACCCTCTACAATTTAAAATTTAAACAATTTATCTAATTAAAAAAAACAAAAACTAAACTTTTTAAATTAAAAAAAAAAAAAAAAAAAAACCAAACAAAACTAATTAAAAAAATTATTAATATTATTATTATTATTATATAATAAAAAATATATAAAACTAATTCAAAAAATGAAATTAAATATTAATAATTATTATCCAAAAATTAAATAATAATTAAATTTATAATAAATTAAATTTAAAAATAAAACTAATTAAAACTAACTAAATAAAAAATGAAAAAAAAAATTAAATTAATAAATTAAAACATTTAAAAAATAATTAAAATAATAATAATAATTAAATGAATTAAATTTAAAAATTAAAATATATAAAAAAGCTAATTAAAAAATAATTTTAAAAATATATATTAAATCCATTTAAATTAATAAATTAAATTAAATAATAAAAAATTAATAAATTAAATTAAATTAAATAATTAAAATTTAAAAAATTAGATTAATTAAATAATAAAAATTTAATACTTTTAATTATATTAAATAAAAAAATAAAAAAATCAATCAACCCTAACAAAAATAACAAAACCTGATAACCTCCACCAAACCCACCAAACCTCTCTCTCTCTCTCTCTCTCTCTCTCTCTCTCTCCTCCATCAATATTTGTTTTTTCTTTCATCTAGTCATCTTCATCTGATAACCTCCACCAAACCCACCACCTCTAATACCGCCAAACCCACACCTCCAATTCGCCACCACCTCGAAATCCACACCACCTCCAATTCGCCGAATCGACAACCGAATCCAAACCTCTAAATCCGCCGAACAAAGTGGCCGGCGAGATTGGTGGTTTTCAGCGGTTTTTGTGGCGATTAGGGTGGGTTTCACTCATTAATGAAGAGATCCGATTAGGGTGGCGATCGGCGGCGAGATTGGTGGTTTTCACTTAACCCTGATTGGTTACTCAACCCCGACTAGTGTATCTTTTACTCGATCAGTTGTTTATCCCGACCAAGCTTTACTGTCTAATCGGTTAGTTGAACCCGATCAAGTTATTTCTACATGATCGATTTGATGAACCTGATCGAATCTTGCTGGAGCCAAAGGTTGATCCTTGATCAATTAGAATTGTTTTTTGTCTGACTGGCTTTTGGTATGGTGCTGACCTGTCAGTGCACCAAAATTTACCAATAACATTACTCAGCCCCATTAATGTTTGCTTTATATATATATATATATATATATATATATATTAGCTTTTTGCCTTATAGTATTTTATATGTTCATAAAATAAGTGGAAATACATTACTTCCTATCAGGTTCTAATTTGATGAGAAATAAAATGGGTTAATATTTTTTTTTATATTATTTTTATATTTTTATTAAGTTTTGCTATGCATTCAACATAGGGGTGTGCGTTTTCGGTTTGGTTTGGGTTGAAGTTCAATATCAAACCAAATCAATATGAATCGGTTTAGCTATATTTCAACTCAAACCAAACCAATGTGATTTTTCAAACCGATCCAAACCAAACCAAGAAAGGTCGGGTTGGTTTGGATAGGTTTATCGGTTTGGATTTGAACTCAAAAATATTTTTTTTTTTTTGGGTATTATATTATAAAAAATATTTAAATAAAAAATCATAACATAAAATATTAATTGTATATTTACACATGTATATAAACCATGATTAAAGACATGTTTGACAGCATCTATGCTTTTGAAACCTAATACATCAATCAATCAGAATAATTGTATCAAAACAAATAAATAAACTATAAAAGCTTAAAATAACCAGTCAAAGTTATAAAACCTAGACTGAATAAAAAACATAAGTGGATTTTATATTTTAGTTTTATTTTTTGAAATATGTGGTTTGGTTTGGGTTGGTGAATTATTTCACTCAATCCAAACTAAACCATTTTTAATCGGTTTGTCCAAAAGACAACCCGAACCACCCATTTTTTATATTTGTAATTGAACCAACCCAAACTTTATGGGTTGGGTTGGGTTGGGTTGGGTTGGTTGGTATGGTTCGGTTTGACGGTTTTTTGCACACCCCTAATTCAACATCATAGTTTAAAAACAACATATTTATATATCCTTTTGCATATTGATTCATCATTGTGCATTAATAATGATTCGTTGTCTGTTTGAATTACTTTTGTTATATGAATAACTGTAACCGTTAGGTTGATAAATGTTAATATTTAAGACCCCTAATTTCTATATTTTGTGTTATGTTCTTGTGTGAAATTGGAATTTTTATTGTGTGTTTGTTGAATTTGTGCATAAATTAGCTCTTGAGATGAGTTTGATGATAAAATGTTTATTTTAGAGAAATTTGGAGAAATGTCTGTGCATAACATCCATCATTTGAAGATTATAATTATTTTTTCACATATCGAACTGGGTTGTGATCCACAGATAGTGGAAATCGCTGGATGTCTAGTTTTCGATAAATTTTACGGTTCGTAATTCTGGGTTTTCAAGAGAAAATTATGCTCGTTTTAATGACCGATGGTCAAAGCTAAAAAGACATACGAGTTATGACTGCAATTATAGGTCACGGTAGAGGTCATGGACACAATTCCAATAACTTCTACTAGTTGCAATAGCGAGTTGAGATCATAGTGGAGGTAGTGCCGATCGTTGAGCACAAATTCAAATTGGTCTAGAATTGCTAGAAAAATTCCCAAATTGATTTCTAAAGGTTCTAAAAAGTCAAGAGATGATTAGAAAATCTTCCTAACTCAAATAGAAGTCAATCATCAATCAGGAAAACCAAGTTTGGAAAGAAATCTTATTTATTGATTCATACAACTTTCCTATTTGTTGGGATTCCTAGACATAGAAGAATTGAGAGCTCATAAGTAAAAGTCACTTATAAATACAAAGAGTTTTTCTGCGAGAGTTGGAGGTGAGAAGTCTGAAGATCAACATCCTTTCTTCTACCTTTCTGTAGTGTCGATGGTTTTGTTTATTTACTTTATTATATATAGTTAATTTACTTGTTAGTTAGGGTTGTCATGAAGCTATGAACATGATTTCAATTTCATAGACAAATTTTATATTTTAATAAAGCCTTATTTTTCCAATATGATGATTTAAATTTCTCCATAAGAATTGTTTTCCTATTATTTTTGTTTATCTTGTTTCTTTGATTGACCATCTTAGGAGCATGATTATTTGATCTATATTGTAGGATAGAGTTTGAAAACCTAACAAACATATTTTTGAATGCAACAATTAATTGAATTACGACCCGATTAAAGGAAATTTATTCATGAATTACTTAGGATAAATATCATATTCAAAGGTTCATGTGATATTCATATTCTCTTGGTTCTTAATAGATTATTATTATTAAATTTAGTAAATATCCATGCTATGTTATAATTTTGAATAAAAGTATTTATAAAAGAGTAATACTAGGCTTCCCAAATTTTTTCTCAAATTTCTTCCCAAATAGTGTTGGCACGTGAGGTGTTAATATCGCATCACTCACCATATAATCTCATGATTTATAAGATGTTGACAACTCACGTGCCAACACCGATTGGGAAGAAATTTGAAAAAAAAAAAAAAATGGGAATCCTAGCATTACTCTTTATAAAAATATCATGCAACTTATATGCTAACTAAGAGAGAATCGATACAACTTGCACGAAATACCCATCACCTTAATGTGAATATATTCTTCATATTTGTCAATTTTAGCTTCATTATTGTCTATAGATTGAAGGATTGTTTAGTGGTGGATAAAATGTCATAGCTAGCATTTTCCTTATTGATTTCCTTTAATTAATTTTCTGCTGTATTTTTATTTCATTGCTCATTTAATTTTCCTAATTTTTAATAATCAAATCCAAAACCACTTTCATATACGTGTGTGTGGAGTCCTTTATGGATTCATTAGAGTCTTAGTTCTTTGTATTTTAGGACCTTAAAATGTCTTAGATATAAACGCATTATTTTAGTAAGTAATTAATTCTCTGTGGGATCAACTCTTTCTAGCTTGCTATACTATCGTTCACGATTTGTCACTTGCAAGGTTTATTATTTTTGTTTGCTATTTGGCAACCAACAATAACTTCTAGTAATGTTAAATTTTTCATGTGTTTGTCTTTGTATCGGTATTTTATTACTTATCTTTGTAATTATCAATGTATTTGCTTTTGCAAAAAGGCATATCTTGATTGAGTTGGTTTTGTAAGTTCATATAATACTATGGATATAATAGATTATGAGAAGGCTACATGTCTTATATTGAATTTCATTATCTAAAATACCTTTACAAACAATTGTATATGAATTCTATTCAAACCAGTAATATGGTTGACTAAGGTATTATAAAGAAATGAAAAATCGATGCCATAGGATGGAGATTTTAAAATTATATGTTGATTTGAAAGCCAATTTGATGTAGAACGGGTGGCAGAGTCCTTCATAGCTTTGATGGACCGACGGAAATTCAAGCATAAATGATTTTTGGCAACGGAGTCAGAAAGGCGTGAAACTTTCACGGTTGAAGCGAAACGTTGAGGCACAACCTTTTTTGGTCAAATTCCATCGTTTAAGCTCTGTAATTGTCATTTTTACTATTTTAGGAAACTTTTGTTTTGGTAATAAGTCAAGTTTTACAAGTCATAATCGTCTACCGTCAATTCTGTCTTGATTTAGGACTTTAGTATTATTTGTTTCCTATATTATCTCAATTTTGCTATTTTTGGTAATTTTTCCTAAATTTGGCTTGTTTCTTTGCTCAACAAGGATTAGGGTTTCGTTTATTTTAAACAGGCTTGTAAGCTGAAAGGCGAATGAACTTTTATCAAATAAAATTCATAATTTCTCTTAAGAGTTTTCCTATTTTCTGGTGGATTCCAGTTTATCTTGAAATATAAACGTTGGTCCTATTCCTTTATTGTTTCACGCTGCATCACAATTATGGATTAAAGGGTTTAAGAAAAATGAGTTCGGTTGATTTATTAGGAACGTGTTTACATATTTTAAGGCATTGTGTAGGAAATAGGTTGATATAAGAATGGTTCCAACATTCAAGTGAGATAGTGAGTAGATATTTTCGTCAAATGCTAGATATATTGTCTCTTGGCAATTGATATAATAAAACCAATAAATCATGGGTTTAAGGACATTCCTAATGATATTTTAAGAGACTCAAGATGTATGCCTTCACGGACACCCTTTCGTAACACAACAAGTGATTCCCCTTCTCTCATTCTTAATTCTTTTCAACCTAAATCCCTCTTGAATGGAATAATCTAATATGACTTCTAAAAAATGTTTTAGATTCTTAAGCAGTTAACCCACATATAGTCTAATATATCTATCCTCACTCAATCTAAATGTTCCACCCATATATGGTTGCTTAAAATCACTCTCAATACCTTCCTCCCTAACCGCCCATTCACTTATGTTATCCACATTCATATTAGACAAACCATCAAATTCACTATCACCAATGTTTTCATTTACACCTAGTTCCCCACCGACACTATCGACCCTATCTTCTCTATGAAACCCGTCCCTTTTATTGTAAGTCCTATCACCCACACTCTCATCACCATCTTCATCACTCTAAACTAATTTATTTAAGTTGTCACCATATTTTGAATTGGGGGTAGGACTTAGAATCTAAGATGATAAGTGGATCTTGTTGAGGGGTCTACTAATGAGGATATAGGTTGGGCTATTGTGGATAAGGATTGAGTTGTTTTTCTGAATAAAAGTTGGGATAATGTTATGGACGTTGGTTGGGTTGCTGCTAGTTAGGTTGGTTATGGTTAACCTATTTATAGGGGTGGGTGTAGTTTGGTTTGGTTCGATTTTGGGAAAAATCGAATTGATTCGAAAATATTTCGGTTTTAAAAAATGAAACCAGTTTAAATCGATTAAGGTTTAGTAAATGAAGTGAACTAAACTGATTTTTATCGATTCGGTTTATATCGATTTTTGGCCTAATGGCCTCTTTTGAAGCATTTTGCATATTGTGACTTAAACAAGTGGAAGGAGATGTAGCTAAAGGACCAGGAAGTGTTGATACATTGGCTCTCATAAATAAAATTTTAAAAATTGTTCTCAGAATCAAAATTTCTATCTGTACATATACGTTATTAATCCCGGGAAATGACATACATGAGGCAACAACCATTAAAATTAAAGTTGGGGAAGAATACTAGATATAATATTAAATTTTAGCTGATTTATGAAACTTTACGGGTTGAGAGTCGGACAACTGATGTTATGTGGTTGCTTTAAAATGGGAATTTTCTTGAAGATGAGATGTTTGATAGTTTCTTGCTCTATAAGAACAGATACAGTGGGATTGAGAGAGAACAAAGTCAAAGACAGTGAGTTTGAGAGATGAGCGACTCAGGAAATGAGGAAAGTTATATTAGGTTTTTTTCTTTTTCTTTTTTCTGCAATCACCAACATTGTTGTACTAAAAATTCACATGTTAGTATGATTATATACTCCACGTTAGGACTGAATTACCTTTCTCCTTGTTGTGGCACATCCTCATAACACTCGACTGTCGAAGGTGTCATATTTTCACAATGTTCGATGTATCGCCTTTTAGTTTAAAAAAATCCAAATGTCGTAAGGAAATCCAAAAGCATTCAGGAATTCCAAACACATTTGTGAATTCAAACGCAGTTGTGAGTTCCTCATGTCGTCCAGATGTCTGAACTAGTGTCCAAACTCAATTGATAAATCCAAACGCCGTTGAGAAACCAGTGTTGTCAACGTTTACGAAAAAAATTCCTAAAAATTGTGTAGATTCAAAGCAACAATGATAAATCGACCACAACAACATCAAATTCAAACAAGACCCATGCTCTAATCTGTTCATGTAAACAATTTTCAAGAAAATAAACAAGAATAATACTATATAAAAAAAATCTAAATAAAACTCACCTTAAAAGCTTCAAAAGAATAAACCATTTTTGTTAATGAAGAATCACTACAAGAAAATTGTCCTACAGTGACAACAAATATTTGCTACTATAAGTGAAGAAATTGTCATAAATTCAATATTGTGATAAAAAAAGTGTCACTAAGAATTCGTCACTTTTGCCCCCGTCATTAAAAGTATTTATGACAGTTTTTTGGTACAAATCATAACTTTAGTGAGACAATATCACTTGACCTTAATTAGTGACAATTAAAAATTGTGTCACTAGATTAGTATTTAGTGACTGTTTGAAGATTTTGTCACTATACATATTTCTTAGTGACAATTTATTGTTTAAAAAATGTGACTATTCACAAATCTAGTGACAAATAATCATCTTAAAATTATATCACTAGAGACAAACTTAGTGACAATTAAGTTAACCATATAATAATTGTCATTACAACGCAGACTTAGTGACAATTTAATAAATTGTCAAATTTTAATATAAATTTAAATTGTATAAAAAAAATAAAAAATATAATCAAATAAAACATATCACTCATTGAATGACATTGAGTTCCATAAATAATCATTCCATTAAAAAATATTCAAAATTAACACAATATTGAATTGATACAAAAGTAATCCAATATTTTTCAAAGTCTACTACTAAATAACTCATATAAGCCGGCTAGTCTAAGTTAACATAAGTGTTAGGTTACACACAATAACTTCCAACTACATAACCAAAAACTTGAAACTTCTGAGGTCTTGATTGTGAAATATTAAAAGCCAATGATCTACTGTCAGTTGTCAGGTAGCTAAAGAATCTTTAGGTTTTACAAGAGAAACCTATATACATGAGAACATGAAGAAAAAATATAGTGAGAACAAATGAAAGTCACCAAAATAAAACCGATTAAAAAGGCAACAATATTGACAAAAATTAGTACAAGTATAAAATAAATTCTATAAGTTTGATATCCAAGTATAAAACTTATTGGAACTGTTAATCTATTCATCTTCATATAAAGTCCTTCATAATATCAATCCATTCATCCAGTCAAATATCAAATATCTTATTGAGTGTTTGAACTCTTTTATCAAATAATTGGTATGCATATAAAAATTGGTTGTTTTATAAGAATCATTTTATCAAACATTTAATATGCATATAAACTCAATTGACATATACTGTGAAAATTTAAGAATAAAAAACCATAAATCATGAAATAATAATAATGAGTTCCTTAAAAAGTTTGAAAAAAAATTAAAGTTAAAAAATATCCCTAAATATATATATAATTCTACATAGAAAAAAAAAAATCATACCTTATTCTAAGAAACTTTCAATATATGAAACTCGAATTTAAGATTCCGATCTTGAAAAAACAAATACCAGAAAACAAACCTTAAAAAATGAAATCAAGAGAATGAGAAGCTTAAGAATTTTCTTTCAATGCTGCATCAAACAATTGGTTTATCAAATAGTCAGTAAGCATATAAACTAATATTGACATATACTGTGGAAATATAAGAATAAACAACTATAAATCATGAAATAATAATAATTGGTTCCTTAAAAAAATTGAAAACAAATTAAAGTTAAAAAAACATCTCTAAATAGATATATACAATTCTACATAAATAAAAAATAAAATAAAAATCTTACATTATTCTAAGGCACTTTCAATATATGAAACTCGAATTTGAGATTCCGACCCCGAAAAACAAGTATAAGAAAACAAACCCTAAAAAAATAAAATCAAAAGAAGCTTGCATTTTTATCTGCACAAAATTTTCTCTATAATCTTGGTACTTCTTCGGATGAAACACTGTTTCAAATCTAAAAAGTGTTTTTAAGGTAAAGAAAAAAAAAAAAAAGGAAAAAAAAACGTAGCATGTTTGTGATATTTTTTTTGGTGTGGCTTACAAAAAAAAGGAAATATTAATTATTTTTTTTAATGTAAATACTAACCGATTCTGATGCCTTTTAAAAATCTAATTATTTATAAAATAAAATCTTTCCTTTTAAGAAGGTAATTTTATGAATAATTATATTATTTGTCACAAATTATCAAATTTTATAACTAATTGTGACAATTATTTTTAAAAAGTTTCAATTGAACAAAACATAATAACAAATAGTGAAATTTGTCACAAAATAATGTCAATAATGATACAATCAAAATTTATCACAAATAAATGTGTCACTATAGGTCACTTTTTTTGTATTGAATGAAAGCTTTCAACAATATCTAGTTGCTTGATGGTGGAGTTCGAAAATGTTTTGAAAAAAATCGAAAGAGAAAGAGAGAGGCAAAGAAAGAAAGAGAGAGGTGAGGAAAATGGTAAAGTGAGAGTATAATAGTACTTCAATATGAAAAATGAGTTACTTTCGCAAGAAATTCAGATTTAGGGTAATGGGTCATTTGTTTTTTGCATTTAAAATTTAATGGACCTGAATTGAATTTATTAAGTTGTTTTGTTTATTTTTTTAAGTGGTCAAACAACTTAAAAATATTAAAAAACAACTTAAAATAAAAAGTAAGAAATCTTGACTTTTTAACTTAATTCCAAATCACTGGATTGCATTTAATATATTTCTTCCAAGATTATCCTGCCAAAAATAACATATTTCCAAATTTATCATAATTTTATATTATACATTTCTAAATTTATTTCTTTTAATCTATTACTTATGATAAACATCTCAAAAAAAAAAAAAAAAAAATCACATTGTAACTTTCAACACTATCATTTAATCTTGAATTTTTTTTTTTTTAAATCAAAACCATTTCTAAATCATTATTTATCATTCTTTTTTTTTTTTTGAAAAAAAAACAATTATTTATCATATCTTAATCATGAATAGTATATTGCAATTATTACATAAAATGGTTTAAGATTTGTTAAATTATTTTTATTTAGTTGTTTGTATCATATAGAATAAAATACATAATAATAAGGGTATAAATGTCAAATTACTTGTTTTAAAACCATTTTATCATGTACTATATATAAAAGAGAGAGTTTGCCACCTAATTATAGTATCCTTTTTTCTTTTCTTTTAATGTCTTTTGATCTTTTTTTTTTCTTTTTTTTTTAATTTTAAATTTCTTTATCCTATAAAATTACAAAAACAACTCTTAAACTTTATATAATTACTTAATAGATAGCTTTTAGTAAGATTTTAGTTATATTATCCCTTATTATTATTATTTTTAAGTTAAATGACAAACACAAGTCTTCGAATTCGTAGAATTACTTAATAGACATGTCTTAGTAATAGTAACACAATATGGATTGTATAATAATTTTCATAATTTGTCTTAATTTAAAATATATATATCTATATATCTATATACTATATATAACAGTGTGGATGACCACTTGGAATTATAGCATCCTTTTAATTTCTTTGACTTTTTTATATTTTATTTTTTATAAATTTCTTTAAAAGTAAAATTACAAATACCACCCTTAAACTTTATATAATTATTTAATAGATAACTTTTAGTAAGATTTTGGTTATAGCATCCCTTATATAATTATTATGATTTTAAATGGTTATTTGCTAAGAGGCTAGAGGTAATGATATGAACTGGACCCAAATCAATAACTATATCTGTACTATATATAAAAATGTGATATGTCAGTTCAATTATAGCATCCTTTTTTGTTCTTTTAATTTCTTTACATGTAAAATTACAATTACAACCTTTAAAGTTTATGTAATTACTTAATGGACAGAGTTTAATAAGATTTCAATTATAACATCCCTTAGATTATTGAACGACGATTAACAAATACAACCCTTCAAGTTTGTATAATTACTTAATAGACAAGTCTTAGTAATAGTAACATAACATGGACTATATAGTAAGGATTTTTTATTATTTTAAATTGTAAAATGGGACTGGGGATGAAAATATATTTTTCTATGTATTTAATGTGTTGAAAAATAAAAGGGAATTATACAGGGGTAAAAATGTAATTTGTGTTAAACTTTATGACTTTGTAGATTATACAATGGATATGTGTAAAGTGAAATGCAGTAAAAAAAAAGGTTTTGCAAAAAATCCAAGCAGTGGTTTCTGGTCAAATAGAAAAATAATTGAATCATCCACATGAGTTTAACACTTCCTCAAAGTGTTAGATCAATGAAATAACATTTACATGAACTAAAATTATATGTGTTATATTAACATTTATTATTTCTCAAGGATATGTATATTTGCAAATATGAAACTCAAATATTGATTTAAGCACATGCTTTGCATATGCTCCAAAACTAGTATTTAAAAAACAAGCAAGTTGACATTCTAATAAAAAGTAATAAATATAAAAAATAAACATGTCATTCAGATTCAGATTTCAGTCACTATTCAGTTTTCAGTACAATTCAAGACTGTTCAGTCTTCTAACAAAAAAAAAACAAACAACCCCTAAGTTTTAATGACCCTCTCAAATAGGCCAGTTTTAATAAATAAAAAAAAAAAAACTATTTTTTGAGAAGATGTCATTGTTTGAGCGAAGAAGTGTGTTTGTGTCATTTGTTTAATGTGTTTTCAGTTTTGTGTTTGGTTCATGTGATTGACACTCATTTATATGATTATATCATTTTAAATTTACATCTACACCCCATTTTCCTTTTAAATTGCTCATATTTGTATTAATTTTGCAATATTATTGTGCATTCACCACTTTTGCTAAGGCCTACAACCATGGCAAGGTGAAGGGATTGTGATTATTTGCTTCTAGCCACTAATTATATAGTTTATGTTGAGAAACATGAAATTTTGATACCATAATAGCTTCTTTCAACCCAAAAACACTTCTAAGACAATAACACCTCATTCCCTAATCAAAACACTAACCCTTTAATTTTAAATTCAATTGGTGAAGAGCTAAATAAGATCCATTTTTTCAATTTTTTTAATTCCCTGATGGATTCATTAAGTTCTTTTTTCACGTTTCTGGCGGTATCAAGATGTCATTATGTCAAGATATCTTATCTATCTCACTAGGAAAATTGATATCCCTAGAAAAAAATTTCAGTTCAATCTTTTTTTGTTTTACCACTCAAACCAATCCGTCCACTTGGCTTCTTCAACAAACAATGAACAATATTTATGGTTGATCATTGATTAACAATTTCTGAAATTTTCCAATTTGAGATCTTATGCGTGCCAAAATAATAGGAATTATGTAGCATATTTTTCATGGAAAATGGAAAACATCTTCTTGAGAAATAAGCAAAGCTTAAAATCCACAATTTTAAGGAATTTGGTGATAAATTAAAAATAAAAAACCACTATAATCTGATATAACACACAAATAAGTCCATCACATAAATAATAATAATAATCAAAGCAACGGACAATAAACCATCAAAGTAGTAGACAATAAACAATCGGTGTAGTTGACGGTTGGACGAGAGAGAAATTTGAAAATGGATCTTGACACATGAAAGTGAAAAGTGGATGAGACAGACAAAGAGTTAGAGACGATGAGATAAGAAAGCCTAAGTGGGACTTTCAAAAAAAAAGAAGCAAACAATCGGAGTAGCGAGCAGTAGATAGTTGGACCAGAGAGAGAGAGAGATGCTGAGTTGAGAGAAATTTGAAAGTGAAAGCCTACAGAGATAGTGAGTTGAGAGAGATTTGAAATTGAAAGCCTAAGGAAGTGGGAAATCGTGTAATGCAAAACCAAATAGTTAAGTATTGGTTAATTTATCATATCTGACATTGCATTTTGCCTCCCAATACACTTTTGCGCCCATCCCTCTCCTCTATATGGCGTTGATTCGTCTAGTGTGAAAACAAACCTTCCATTTCTCTCACCAAGAAACTATCTCAAAGGTTACAAATTGTAGACGGCTTGTAACAGTGACGGCTTGTAACAGTGAAAATTGGAGAAGGACACAGTGGAAGTTAGAAAAAGGTATGGACTTCTTACCTTGATTCTATAAAACTTGTTGCATGACATTATAGATGATTAGAATAAATTTTTTTTATTGATGTTTAAAGTTTTATTTTTGTCTGTCGTCTACTTGAATAAACAAAAATAAACAAAACAAAAATTGTCTTTCATGTATATAACACTATCCATGTAAAAAAGTTAATGTTTTTATTATTTTAAATTTTATGTTTATGGGTTTCAAAAAAAAAAACTGAGTTGAATTTTTTTTTATTCATTGCCATTTGTTCACGAATTGAACCTATGTTCTGAAAAGTTTGGGTATTTTGGACACAAACGAAAGGTTTTAATTGTTTATCCTTTTTTGATGTTTGTAATGGGTTTTAAAATTTTAAGTTTTAATTGATTTTAGGTTTATGATTTATAGTTTAGTATTCATAAATATTTAATTGTTGTTTTTGGTAACATAAAATTTTTAAATATTTTTATGGTATCGAAAAATTAGGTAGCCTATTTTATGAACTAGTGAAGTGACCTTGAAATATTTTGGGAGTACTTTCAACAGATAGTAGGAGAGTGTATATTTTATGTATAGGCATATAAAGTATATGATAATAATATTATAGTAATGTATTATTTCATCTATTTATGTTACTCCTAACACACTTTGTTTTCAACCTTCATGTTTCAAAAATGTCACTCTTTCAGTTATGTGTGAAGTTTTTGGGTTCATACTATGAGTATATAATTATGGACCTTGATAAGTACACATTAGATAGAATTTGGTGTGATGTGCACATGTTGAGTTGTAGCACATTTCTAAAACCCACAAAGCAATTTAAAGCAGAGGTCAAACTTCCACAAAATGGTTACTATCCGGTTGTAGAAGATGATGCCTATGTACAACATATATTATCTATGTTTTGAGGCAAGGGTATTGACATAACTAGAGTGGATGTGGAGTTAGCACCTTTAGCTAATTTCCCTCCAGTCAACACTGCACCATTTTTTTTTTCTAACAAAAGAATTTCAACTCACAAGACAATTACCAAATGAAGTTGTAGACATCTCAAGTGATGAAGAGGTCAATGTTAATGTACATATAGAGGCTGGTGGAGCAGATGTATACAGTGAGGATTCAAATGATCTTAATTTCAGTGATGATGATGATGGAGCTACAAATAACTGTGGTAATGACTCCGATTATGATTGTCTTTCTGATTCGGCCTCATTTATTTGAGACAATGACTTCATGGCTGATGGTTCTACTAAGGTTAACAATAGTTTAATCAACTTGCAACTACTAGAAGAGGGATTTCATTTAGGTCAGATGTTGTAAGTAGGATGAACTTAGTTGTTGAACAACTATCCATAATCTACATCACTTTATGCAAATCATTCATGACTTAGCTGTTCAAGAGGGGTTTTAGCTATGAAGAATTAAGAATGAAAGGGATATGTACACGACAGAATATGAGTATAAAGATGTGGGTGGAGGACACATGTTCGTCCGGTGGATGATAAAACTACTTTTATGATCAAGATCTAGGAACCTCAACTCACCTATTAAAAAAAGTGTATAAAAACCAGTGCAACTATTTATACGTGTCTAAATGTACCTAGGGGGAATAGATTTTAATCAAGTTAAGTCAATATTCAATAATCACCCAAATTAAGCAAATATAATCAACTAAATTTAAGTGCGGAAAACAATAAATTGCATGTTGATTGATTTGTGTGAGAAACCCACAACTGGAAAAAACTCACGAACTATCCTTCTAGCCACACACGGTCCTCAAATCTACTATATCCTCAAATCCACTATATGTAATGATGTTTACAACCTAGGTTGACCTCTATTCACACTATTCTCAGTCATTAACCCACCACTACTACCTTGCTAGCCTTTTATAGTGATTTTAGACCAATGCGTGTGCACTACATCTCTGTAGTCACAAGACTTGATTCTTAATAAAGAGATTAAACAATCTATGTGAATATGTGAAAATATTCTAAATGCAATTAATGCTAGACAACACTAAATGCTTATCGAGAGATTAAATGGTGGCAATAAAATCAATCCTTGATATCAAAATGTCTATATGAATGCTTATAAAGACCTAACTAGATATAGATATGAGAATCTAAAATCTAGTCATCAAACAAAAGCCAATCAACATAAGTTGTCATTAAACATGGCAAGGATAATAAATGCAATTAAGAAATGCAATCAATGAGTCATAATCAACAATGTCTAAATACAAAGCATAGAGACTTAGCTAAAAGGCAAAATGGTCCTAAATGCTAGTTATCATAATAAAAACCCAATCATTTCATAACTTCACAAAATATTCAATAAGAGTGAAGATTTGCTGAACTAAGCAATTAAAAACATGCCTTGATTAAATAGAACAAAAAATGAAGATATGTGTTTGTTCTACTTACCAAGTGACTTAAAGATGAAGACCTATGTATGAGAAAGACATTAGATGCACATGGAAGGTGATAGAGAGTGAAACAATGGAGGCTTGAAGCTTTCTCTTTTTAGAAACCTTGTCTCTCTCTCTCTCTCTCTCTCTCTCTCTCTCTCTTGGAAAACCAATTTAGTGGTTTAGGGTTCTTGGTTCAAAGATGGGAGAAGATGGTGTTTAAATAAAAGTCAAACCAAAGCTACGTTGTTTTGGAAAAGTTGGAAAACAAAATTCCAGAAAATGGTTGTATGAACATCGGTTTTTGGGCGAGTTACAGGTGGAGACATTCTGGACCAAAACTGTTGTTCACCCACTGTACGTAGGGCGTGCGTACAGCGGTTTGGGCTGGAATGGCATGCGACATCGTATCAGCTCTAGTTTCAAGCACACAACATCAAAAAATATCGTATAATATATCGTTTGAATGGTATGAATGTCTACTTTCTACTCCATTTTATAGAATGAGGTTTTGATGTCTATAAAAAACGTTATGGTCATTAGAGTGACCAAATGTCAAATTTGGAAAACAGTAGAGATGCCCTATTTTAGTGGTCACTTTGGAGACATCAAAACCAATCCAAACGGTCATGAAATATTACGAATAATATACCATTAGAAAGATATAGGTGTCTAGTTTTTCCAGAAGTTTTCAAAACTCATTTTGAAACTTTGTATAAAACGTTATGGTCACAAGATCATGCAAATGTCAGTTTTGAAAACATTTGAAACATTGAAGTCCAATCTTTTGAAACTAGACACTTTACTTCAAATAACCAAACCAAATCTAACACTTACCCAACAAGAGAAAAATACCTTCTCAAGTGGTCAACCATTACGCAAAATACAAGCACACCATCTTGCAAGTGCGGACATTTCTGATCAGACAACTGGAAAACGGAATACACCACACTTAAGACTAACATGAAGTGCAAGTGTGGTTGTGAGAGGAATGCACACATAAACAATGAGGTATAAATGTATGTCAATTGCAAATGCATGAAGTGTGTGTGTGCACCCTAATCTCTTCAAGAATCAAGTTAAGTGTTTTACCTTATGCTCTAGCTCTTGAAGTCATGAAGATGCTTGGAAGTTTGACAATGAACACTTAAGCTACCCATTACAAAATCATCCCGAATGTGGTTTGTCATGAAATAAGCCAATCACAAAATAGAGGTTCTTACAATCTCCCCCTTTGGCTATTTCATGACAAAATCACCATACAAAAAATTTCTCATAAAACAAAAAGAAAGCTATTGTCCAATAATATCATTCTAAGTTACAATAAGAGATGCCCTAAGATGCAATGTCTTCAAGGTCTTCAATCTCTTCGTAGATCATCATACCTACACACAATAACAAGAAAGCACTTTCCAAGAACAAGTGCATGTGAGGTGATCAAACATAAAATAACATTTACACTCAATAAAACAATACAAATTAATGCATGTGCAATGCTTCCCCTAAAATGTTACTCTCTCTCTCAAGGCTTCTCCCCCAAAGTATACACAATGCTCCCCCTATATCTCTTAAGACTTCTCCTTTTTTTTTTCATGAGATAGGAAAAGGAGCTCTCTCTATCGGGTTGCTTTAGCAAAGAGAGCTATAAGCACAAAATGCATTTGCATAATCATATAAACGAACTTTATGCAACTCAAGTAATTGATAGAGATTCAAGGAGCTTTGTTTAAAGAAAAATGTGTGGCATTATTGCTTTGCATGCAAGACATATATCATTAACGATCAAGCAATGGTATTTGGCAAAACAAAATCAAAAGGGTTTCCAAGAGAATTCAAACCAATTTGTACCCTTTTGTCATAAACAAGCAATATATAGTTTTTTCAAAAGATCATTTGCGAGTTAAGAATAACTATATCAATCCTTAAAAGCAAACCAAGACATGGATATGTATAATCCTATTTGATTTTTCTGGATGAAACATCCGTATGATAGTAGCATTGTTTACACCTTTAAGAAGAGAGAGAAGACTAATTTAGATATAAAATTCTTATTGATTGAATGGATAACTAGATCCTTATTGATTTTAGTCTTCTCATTTACTTTCACACATCTTTTGCATATCAAGCAATCAAAAACATTTCATGCATATCATTTTAAGCATGTCATAAAATTCTCATATCATAGAGATAAATTATAAGTCATTCATATGTACTTTTCCAAATAATTCTCCTAGAACAAAAATGCATTATTGAACTAAAATATGACATGGATTACAAAGCAACGATGCACATTTATTATGAAAAAAATAACATATAAGCATATATGTGCAACCAAAAATCTCAAGCAATTATTAAAGGAGCATAAAATTAATCAACTTTTCGCACATAGCAAATCATACAAGTTTGCTTTTTTTGCTTAAGCTCCCCTTATTGGGGTCAAATCCGTACCATATCAAGGCGAGAGACAATTCCCATTAGACATACTAAGTTCATTAGACTCGGTAATATCCAAGGGTGTCATATGAGCACAATTAATTGGGTGCTCATCTTTCCTATTCAACCTAGGTTCCACCATATCATTACTAGTGGTTAAAATATTCAAGTCTCTAGGTTTCCTAGGATCATGCATAGCCCTATGGTTTACTCTTTTCCTTAATGCTCACAATTCTACATCTCCTAATGTAGTTAAAACAATTTAGTCTTATGTGACCAATCATACCACAAAAATGACAAGTAGGTATAAGGGAAGAGTTTATACCATTGCATTTAGATCTCATCGAGGCTTTGCCATGTGGATAAGGTTGTCTTTAATGATGCATCGTTTGGCTTCTCCTTAAAGCTTGAGTCGAATGTTGGTGCTTTTGTGGTTGAGCATGATGAACTTACGTGAAAGATTTGTAGACCTTTTGTTGAGGCATCTTTAAAGGTTGAGGTTGAGCTTGGTTTCTTGGAAGAATCTTCCAGGATGAGCTTTTAGAAGATTCACCCACAATAAGACATTTCTTGGGGTGTTGAGATGGAGGCGGACAAATAGGAGCTATCTCCTTCATAAATGTAGTCTTGTCTAAGGAAGGTGCGGTCTCATCATTTAATAAATCCAAGCCCTTGCTTGTCATTGGGCTTCTTGCCAATGCTTAACATAATGTCAAGCTTCTCCGATCCCGAAGTAAATTTGGCAAGCGACTTTGTTGCCTTTATTTCCCTTCTACAACTCACTTTTTCATCCCATTTCTTCATCCAAGTGAGTCATTTTGGCTCTTAGTTGAAGATTATCCTCTTTCAACCTAATGATATCATTTTTCTTCTTCTTTAAACCCTTTTGAAGATAGTTAATGAACTTTTGATAATTCACCACATTATCATTTGATTTCCAGGAGCAAGTACTCTTTTCATCGAAGCTTCTCCCATTTGTGCTTGCGTGGGTCATATCATCATGGCTAGATTCTCCTGAACTTGCTCCTCTTTGGTTTCCACTCTACAAGTCACCATTCTTGAATTCATCAAGTGACAAACATTTGGTGACGACTTGAGCTTCTTCATGGTAGGAGACCGGAAAGGTGAAGTAATTGTTCTCACACTCAATTTAGCTTGTGGAACATCTTTTAACTTCTTCAAGTTCACTATTGCTCCAAGTAATGATCATAGCTTCTCCTTCCTTCTTGTACTTCAAGTTACCACACATGGAGGCAATGTGGCCAAATCCACCACACTCAAGGCAAGAGTCATCTATCCTTGAGAAATAATCCTTACTTGTTTCATTCTTCTTAAGTAAGGTTATTTTCTTCTCCTTATTCACTTTGGAAGTCATACCCTTCTTTTAAGATTTCATAAATATCCTAAATCTCTCTATCATGAGAGTCACCTCCTCATCGGAGTCAATTTCTTTCCTCTCCACTTTGGAGGTCATCGAAGCAATACCCTCTCTAAGTGTTTCGATTTCACATATATGGTTTGAAGTGGTCTAAGAAGATCATGTTTGTTTATTGAAGAAATCAGTATATGGTTTGAAGTGGTCTCCTCGACATTGGTACAAATGGTTTGATACTTTTATGGTTAGTCATGGTTACTCACGAAGTGATTGTAACAGTTGTGTGTATCATAGGAAACTCCCAGATGGTTCTTTTATTTAATTAATGTTGTATGTTGATGACAATATTAGGGGTGGGAGTTTTCAGGTTGGGTTGGGTTTTTTTCAACCCAATCCAACCCAACATATATTTTAACCCATTGGGTTGGACTTTTTAAGCCTAATAGAAAAATATATTTGAATTCAAATTTTGTTATATCAAAATTCAAATTTAAAATAAATTTTCACCCTAATATTATATCACATAGAGTTTAGATTTCTTAAAAGTATCAAAATCAAATCACAATGTATAATACAAATTGTTTTAATATATGTTGCATAATTACAAAATAAAAATATAACAATTTATTCAACTTGTAAAGTCTCCATCTAAGCCTTTCATCAATTTTATAATTATAATCACTTCGGCGAATATCTCGTGGTTGAATAATCTATTATTTATTTCAACCAATATAATAGTTTGAGTTTATATACAATTATTAGACTTTTTTCTACCAAATTCTTAATCGAATCCTAAGGAAAAAAAAAGTATTTTAAAGTATAATCAAGGATGTATCAATTAATACAAAATATGAAAACAATATAATTGTATATTTTTAATAAATGTATTATATATTTATGGTATAAAAATATTTAAAATTATGTATTTATATTTGACATTTATAATATTATAAATGGTACATAAGTAAAATTTTTAAATATTTAAAAAAAAATGAGATTTCATAATTAATCTAATAATAAATAAATTTATTTAATTTATTTTTTATTATTATGTTGGGCTGTCGGGTTGGCGGGTTGGTGCCCCACCCCTAGATGACTTGCTGATTGTTGCAAAAAATAGAAGTGAGATTAATAAATGAGATATTATCATTTTGGTCCTTATGTTTTCGCGAGTTATGACTTTTTTAACTGTCTTTCCATTTTTCATTGGTATGAACCCTATATTTTAAAAAAAAAAACTCATCAATTTGGTCCATTTGACCGGATTTTTAACGGTTAACCCTCACAGAAAAAGCAAAATGACATTGTTACCCCTACCCATTTAATTTCTTTTAAAAAATAAAAGGGGTTTTTATCATTTTGGTCCCATGTTTTTGTGCATTATAATTTTTTTTAACTGTCTTTCCCATTTTTACTTGTGTGGTCTCTATATTTTTTAAAACCCATCAATTTGGTCCCTCTGACCAGATTTTTGACGGTCAACGGTCACATAAAATGTTGAATGACTATTTTACCCTTGGATATTATTTTCTTTTAAAAAATAAAATAAATGAAAATTTATATAAAACAAAAAGAAAAACAAAAAATGAAAAGAAAAAAAAAATACTCCACCTCCATTGAGTGATGGATCTTTAGCTCCATCGACTAATTTTTTTTTTTTAAAGCAAATAATTAAAAGAAAAACTCAAAAAATAAACTAGTTTCAATTAAAAATCCAAAACAACTTAAAAAATAATAAATAAAAAAAGTTGAAAAGAGGAAGATATGGAATTTTTCTAGATGTCTCTCCAAACTCCATATGCTCCGTCTAATGGAATGTCGCCTCCATCTTAGAAGGAACGGGCTTTTCAATTCTCTCTTTTCACATCTATCATATTTTTTTGGGTTTGATGATTTTTTTAGTTTAATTTTTGGTGGGTTTGATTGATTGGCTCACGAAGGGACCAAATTGATGGGTTTTTGAAAACATAAGGACCATGCCAGTGCAAAATGGAAAGACAATTAAAAGTCATAATTCGTGAAAACATAGGGACCAAAATGTTAAAACCCCTTGTTATTTGTTTTTTTTTAATTTATTTTTTTTTATGTTTGACACGTGGCATATTACATGGTTAAAGACACAAATGACCTTGGAATCATTAATTTTGACTAACAGTTGACTATCTAATGGGGCTAAATTGATGGGTTTTTTTTAAACATATGGACCACACCAGTGAAAAAAGGAAAGACAGTTAAAAAAATCATAACTCGCAAAAACATAGAGACCAAAATGATAAAACCCCTTAATAAATTGAAATCTGAGCTCAAGGGTGAATTTGAGATTAAAGATTTGGGTGCTGTAAAAGAAATTTTGGGTATGGAAATTCGCAGGGATTAAAAAACAGGCAAGTTATTTTTGTAGGAGAATAATTATATAGAAAAAAAAATCTTGAACGTTTTGGTATTAAAGATTCTAAACCTGTGACTATTCCACGGGCTGCACATTTTAAACTTTCATAAACTTTGTCATCAAAGTCTAAGGATGAGGATGTGAAAATGTCTCGAGTTCCATATGCTAGTGTTGTTGAGAGTATGATGTATGCTATGATTCGTACTTATCCTGATATTTCACAGGCTATTAGTGTGGTTAGCAGATTTATGGGTTCTCTGAGAAAAATCATTGGGAAGCTGTAAAATTGACTTTTCGATATTTGAAAGGTATTACATATTTGGGTTGGGTATTCGGAAAAAATAAAACAACCAATAATATTATTGGTTATTTGGATTCTGATTGTGGTGGTGATTTAGATAAAAGATGATCTCTAATAAGTTATGTCTTCACACTTTCAGGTTGTGCTATTAGTTGGAAGGCTACTTTATAGTCTATAGTTGCTTTGTCTACTATAGAGGCAGAGTATATGGCAGCAGTTGAAGTAGTGAAGGAAACTATTTGGATTAGAGGTTTAGTTTGTAATCTAGGTTAACAATAGGATTCTACAGTTGCGTTTTGTGATAGCTAGAGTGCGATACATTTGACGAAAAATCCTATATATCATGAGAGGACTAAACATATTGATGTTAGGTATCACTTTATTCGGGATTGTATCTCAATGAGAAATTACAGTCAAGAAAATTGCTACAGAAGAAAATCCAGTTGATATGTGACCAAGCATATTCTTGTGCTCAAGTTCAAGAGATGCTTGGACTTGATTTGTGTTTGTAGTTTGTGAGTTACCCTACGTGGTTTGTTGAAGGAGATGACAGATTGAAATTCTACTCGATAAACCTGTACGAATTTAAGCCAAGGTGGAGACTTGTTAATATGTGGGCTTAAATTAGTCAATAACCTTATTTGATATAGATTCTTATCTTGTCTCTACCCATATTATAAATATGTGGTTATAGGATCTTTTAGGAAATAAGTCTCTGTTATAAGTCTCTTTTGAGAGTTCTTTGAGTGTAATAGAGTTTTGATTTTTGCGAATGATTTTGAGACACTCTTTTGTAATCTCCATTGATCATAGTGAATTTCTTTTCATCTTCATCCGTGGACGTAGGCTTTATGCTGATCCATGTAAATTTCTCTTGTTTCACTTTGCTTTTATTTATCTAATTATTTTGTGTCTTGACAATTTTCACAACAATCATCAATCATATACTTAATGAGGCTTTATGGCTAAAGATTGAACATATCAAAGTGCTCCCACCAGTGAAGAAGAAAATGCCTGGAAGGCCAAAGAAAAACATAAAAAGAGCAACGATGAACCAACCAAGCATAAAATGAGTGGTGGAGTTAGATGTAAACCTGGTAAGGTTCCGGTTCGAACCGTGGAACCGGAACAGAAAAAACTGGAGCCGGAACCAGTTTTTCAATTTCGGTTCGAAATTTTCCCGAACCGTCCGGTTCAAACCAGATGGTTTCAGCCTTATCAGCATGCCGTTGGGCCTCCACGGTGGCCCCCCCCCCCCCCCCCGCCACACACACACACACACACACACAAAATTTTTCCTCTCACCAATTTCCTCTTAATTTTCTCTATTATCTAAATGTGTAATTCTAATTTGTCTCTCAATTCTCCAAGACTTTTCAACATTCTCCAACTCTCCAAGTTTCCAAGTTTCCAAGGTTTTTATTATTTATTTCATTTTGTAATTTATTTTATTTGCAATTAATTTTATGTCCAATTAATTTTATTTCCAATATATTTTATTTGCAATTAATTTTATTTCTAATTTATTTTATTTCCAATTAACCAATTACTAAGTTTCCAATTTATTTTATTTGCAAAAATACTAGTTTACTAGTTTACTACTTAGTACTTACGTCTTACTAGGCTATTATTATAGTATTATTCTTCTAAGTTTCCAATTCTCTTTTTTTCTCCCAAATTTATTTTTAAATGGCAAGTGGTGGAAATGGAAGGGGTCACGGCCGAGATGGTCCTAGGCGTTCGATTTCGTTGAAAGGTAATGGTCAAATAGTCGATAATCTCGGTCAGAACAACACCACCTATCACAATTATCTACAACGCTAGGCCTATGCTGAACATTTAGGTCTAAACTGCCCTACCCCCCATCTAACAATTTCAGAACCCGATCTCAATGCCACCCCCGGGCCCCAATTTGACAAGCCAGTCAGAAAATATGCCTGACATTGATACTCCTCCAGATATCGATTTTGATCGTTCGGAACCTGAGGAGGACGATCTGGTACAGAAGCAGAGCAAATCTAATCTCTTTGTCAAACATATGAAAAAAGTTAACAAGAATATGGAAGCTATGTAGAGACTTGCAATTATTGCAAAAAAGTATATAAGTGGTCAAAATTCGGAGGATATGACACTTATCGTAAGCATATTCTAAGCAAACATCAAAAAGCAATGACGAGATCGAGGTCACAAACACAAATTCTCAGGTACGCTACTCCTAATCAACAATTATTTCGTTATACTGATGAACAAAATATGGAAGAATTAGCTAGAATGGTAGCAGTAGAACACTTGTCATTCAGTTTTGGTGAAAAGATTGGTTTTATTAATTATTGTCGACGAGCATTAAACCTTGCTGCATGCCGTGTTCCTAGATCCACGCTCACATGTACACTTGAAAAGATTTATGTAAAAGAAAAGAAAAGAAAAAGTTAGAAATTTTTTTGAAAAATATAATGGTCATGTTTCCGTATGTGCCGACATATGAAGTGACCATTGGCGAACGCATTCATACTTGGGTATTATTTGCCATTTTATGGATGATGCATGGAATATCCAAAAAAGAATTCTTGCATTTAAAGTTTTTGATGATTCACACACTGCTCAGAATATTTTTATAATGCTTAAAATTGTTTTATTAGAGTATAAAATTGAAACCAAGATTTTTGCTATTGGTTTTGATAATGCTTCTAGCAATACTGCTGCTATTCCATCTTTAATTGATTTATGCAAACCATTTGTTAGTGGTGCTTTTTTTTTCATCAAAGATGTGTATACCATGTTTTAAATTTATATGTTCAAAAAGGTTTAGAAACTCTTGAATATTTTATTTTACCTATTAAACAAGCCCTTCAGTTTTTATGGAAACATTCTTTTACAATGAATTTATGGGCAAAATATTGTAAACAACATGGTAGACGTCCTTTAGATTTCCTCGTGATGTTCCAACATGTTGGAATTCTACTTATAATTTGCTTGCTCAAAGTTATGAGTATAGATATTTATTAGTTTCTTTTATTTAATTTCATGTTACCCACATTGAACTTCATCAAACTCATTGGGGTGCTTGTTATAACGTTTTCAATTTGTTAAAAGTCTTTTATACTGCTACAACAAATTTATCTGGCATTTATTATCCTACAACTCATTTATTTATTATTGAGAGTCTAAATATTGCTGGTGCATTTGCTTGTTGTGAATCCGACATAGAAATAGCAGAAGCCGTTAATGCTATGAAGGAAAAATGGTTACATTATTATCGTAAGTTGCCAGATATTTATTTGATTGCCATGGTTTTTGATCTACGTTATAAATTAGAACATTTTTGTTATTATCTCAATAGTTATTATGGTATCCAAGGTTTAAAAATGGTATATAATGTTGATGCATGTTATGATAGAATTAAGAAATTATTGTATACTTTATATGATCAATATCTTACAGTTTATGGATCCTCACTGAACTTAGATGCTATATAAACACAAACTGCACAGCCCTCATCATCATCCTCTGGATTCTTGAATTTAGGGTATAGTCTATTATAAAAAAAAAAACCAAAAAACCTAGATCTTCTTCTTTATCAAGCACCGATAAGTATTCCGAGCTTGAATCTTATCTAAATACTTCTTATGAGTTTATAAAAGATACACCAGAGAAAAAATTTGATATATTACAATATTGGAAAAAGTACGAAGAGTACTATCCAATCATGGCTATGATAGTTAAAAATTTATTTTCAACACCAGTTTCTACGGTGGTAGTGGAACAAGAGTTCAGCGCCGAGGGGAATATCCTAGATGAAAAGCGTTCGTGCTTGACTCCGAAAGCACTCCAGATATAGATGTGTGTAGATGACTGGACGAAGGCACAATACAGACAACAAGAAATTGAACAACAGGTAACATATGATTTCTTCCAAGACAACGAACATGAAAGTGGAGCAACAAGTGCAAAGGGGCCAGAATAGAAGATCTGGATCACGTCATCAACAAACCTAGAATAAAAGGTAAGAGAACTACATGACCTTTGATTCCTCTAAACCCTCCAAGAGGATACGTATGCAAGTTAATTGTGGTAAAAATTAAATGCAAGGCTAATAACTTTACATTTTTTTAGTTTTATTTTAATTTAATTTTTTAATTTCTCATTTATTTATTTTATGTTATTTTCGAATTTCGGGTGATTCAATTCCTAAATATCTAATGAAATGTAATTTGTAATTTGTAATTTTACATTTTGTTTAGTTTTATTTTAATTTAATTTTGTAATTTATATTTTTTTTCATTTGTTTATTTTATTTTATTTTCGGGTGGCCCAATGTCCAAAACTCCCAATACAATCACCTAACTCTCAAACCAATGAATTTCATTTTATTTTGTAATTTTAAGGAAAAAAAAATAGTTTTAAACCACCGGTTCCATAAAACCGGAACCGGCGATTCTGGTTCCACCTAAACCTGGAATCGGAACCGGAACCGTACCAGGTCTAGTTAGATGTAGTGGATACAAAGAATTTGGCCACAATGTTAAGACTTGTAAATGACTTGAAAATAGTTCAACACATAAAAGTGTAAATGTATTAATTAGTGTTTAATATGTAAATGTAAATTCATATTTGATTTTCAGATTAACACAAATTTTTTGTATGACAAGACTTTTGGTAGGATGGGGAACTTTGAGACTGCAAACGTAGATTTGAAGTATAACCTCTAACATGATTGTTGTTTACATGTTACATATATTCTCAAAAAAAAAAAAACAAAAAAACAGTAACTTCAGTATTTGGCTTTTAAGGGTGTGCAACAACTTTCTCAACCATTTATATTAACAATTCACATGCTAGTAGAATCTCATCACACCAATCAATGGTATTAATCAATATGAAATTTTATTAACATTTTCATTCTTGTTTGATTGTCGAATGATATTGATTGCATAGTTACTTGAGGATGTAGGTTGGTCAATCAACTATTCAAAGATCCACCAACATCATACTAATGTAAGAGTATCACAAGGTAATGTAGCTAGGAGTTCTCAACCTCTAACAACATATGCACCTCTACATTGCAGTCAAAATGCATCACAATCATCTCAACCATATAACAATACAGCAAATCCAGGTAAAATAGTAGAGCAAAAAGATACAATTATACTTGTAAGTACAATAACTAAATATTAAAATGTCTGCAAGATTTTTTACTAGGGACTGTGGCTGCTTTGGATGCTGGCCGGAGTGGATAACTCTAGGCCAACTCACCTGGAAGTTTTAACTTTATGTTATTGATGGAGTATTTTATTTTCAGTATGTTTATTTTATGCTTTTTACTTGTAAGTATGAAACCTTTGTGGTATTTTGCTGAAGCATGAATATGTAGAATATGTAGATTATGAAGATTTTGGACATGTGCGTTGAAGTTGAAGGGAAATTGATGTATATTGATGGGTTTTTGTGTGCTTAGCAATTGTTTAGGTTGGGAGGATGGGATGAAGTTGAAAAAGGGATTTTATTTTATTTTTATTTTATTATTATTATTTTTTTTTTTATGAGATTAGGATGGCATGTAGTTAAGGTTTGGTGTTATGATGGTGGATGGTTGAATAAGGATGCTATAATGATGTATAGTTAATAAAAATATGTCAATTTTGTTTTTTGTTTTTTGTTTTTGTTTTGAATGTCTTTAATTGAGGGTAAATTGCACTAACATACCATGAGCTTTTAACTTAAGGTATACAATTCAACTTTTTACCTTCAATTACACCAACACCCATTGCAGTCAGTCAAACTCTGTTAGAAATAACGGTCGACTAGTACCGGAAAAATTCATAATTGCTCTAGAAAATTTAAAATTATTAAAATAACCCTATAGTAATTACCATTTTTTTTTTACATTAATCAAAATTAAAAAAAATATATATCAAAAAATGAGAAAAGAAAGGAAAATGAAGGCATCCGGCGGTGGCCTTCTTCGGTGTGGAGGAGGTTGCCTCTCCCAGAGCTGGGAGGAGGCATCATGGCCTTCTCCGTTACATGATACCAAACTTTCTTACTTTTTTCTCGGTTTCTCATCACAAAACCCCTTTCCCTTTCACACTATATTCTCTTGATTTTTCCTCTGGAAAAACGAGAATCCATTAAAGAAAAATAATCAACAAAGAAATATTCAAATGAGTGTTTTTTATTTTGTTGATGTTTGAGCTTGTTTCTCCGAGGAAGTTTGACAAACTAGAGACTGAGTTAACTCTTTCGATATATTCCGAGGCTCTGAGCATCAATACATATCTGCTGTTCTTTTGCGACTCTTTTTCCATGACTGTTTCAATTGGGTTTTTTGTCTAAAGGGTTTTGATTTTTTTGATTTTTGATTTTTTTGATTTTATGGCTTTTATCAGATGGGTTTGATTTCTCTGTGTGATTTTGTTATTGATTAATTTGATTACAGATTTACAGGTGTAGGTGTTGATTTTTGGGTTCTTCAAATGTGATGAGTATTGATTGACCTTTAGAACATTTTCTTGTCTTGATTTTTGTGCAATTTTCTCAATTGGGTTTGAGTGGTATACCTTTTTATTTGGTTTACTTTGATTCTCGTAATTAATAAAAAACTAATATTTTATCTTATTATTTCATTAAATAATTTTGAAGAGAAAATAGCGATTGCACCCTCCAATAGTTCAGTCAACTGCTATGTCTAACGAAGGTTGACTAACTAAAGGGAATACCTCTATAATTAAAGGTAAAACTTGAATATTATGTCTTACATGAAAAACTGAAGGTATGTTTGTATAATTTACCTTTTAATCGATGATAATGATCGAGAAAAAACTCTTGACGAAAAAGATGCTCAGATCTCCTAAAAATAAGGAAATTATTTTATTTTATTTTTTTTCACTAAATTGATGATATTGGTGATTGGAGAAGAAAAAATGTTGATGATTGAAAAAGATTTCAGCGTTCTCAGATTTCCCAAAAAAGTTCTTTATCTTTTTCCTTCAATTTTTCTTTTTCTTTGATTGACGTTGATGGTGATGACGAAGAAATTTTATTTATTTATTATTTTCTTTTGAGAAAATTGCATAAACATACCCTAACTTTAATACATACATAAGGCATTATCCAGTTTTGTCAAAAATACTAGAAAATAACCTTGACTTAGGGGTTGACTGTTAAATTTAACAGTGATATAAATTTTTATCTCAAAAATACCAAAATGCCCTTCAACAATATCTGTTTAAATTATTTTAATATATTTAAAAAAATCATCAGATCTCCATTAAAGTTCATTTTCCAAATCTTCAAATGAGATTATCCCAAAATACCCGATCAAGACAAAAAATCAACAACCAAAAATCATAAAAACATAACAACCAAATCCACTTCATCCACTATCAAATATGCCTAGCCACACCAATCATCACCAGATCACCAACACATTCAGAGACCTCAACCAATCTCCCCCCTCAATCCAAAACTATGAAATCTGGAAGAAAAAAAAAATCATCCCCAATTCATCTTCCTCACTAGCTCAACCCTCTTATCTTCATCAGCAATTCAACCCTCTCATCTTTATCTTCATCAACTTTGAAATCTGAAAAAAAAAAAAAAAAAAACATCTCCAATTCAACTTCTTCACCAGCATAACCCTCTCATCTTCATCAACTATGAAATCTGGGAAAACAAAATTCAACCCCGGTTCATCGACAACAGCATAATCTAACCTCAAAAATTTCCAAACAAGATGAATAAAGCATATTATAATTTTCATTTTCTTTTGAACAAGATCCAAACCGATCTTCCCAATTGAACTGTGGACCCAATACTATTGTCTTCTTTTCTTCAACAAATGAAGAGAAGTCAGAAACATAAAAGTAAAACAAATGAAAAAAAAAAAAAAACACATAAAGCCAATGTTGTCTGGCAACAACAAAAAATTGCTATAAAGGAAGAAGAAAACCACGTTTGACCCTGTAAAAACAAATCCATTTCACTCAATGGATTGCCTGCTAAGACAAAAGAAAAACGATCCAAAATTCAAAAAAAAAAAAAAAAAAACCAGATATTTCAAAAATAATAGTAATAATAAAAAGTCAATCAAAACTCAAAGTCTCCATGGAGTACTCCTCCCCTACCAAACGCATCACCGTCACCAACACCGGCATCTCCCATACATCTCCAATCGCTCACCTTCTGCGAGAACTCCATCGCCGACTGCGAGTTTGCCGCCGTCGAGCTTATCGATGACGAGAAAGTAGCTACTCTAGTCGATTTCAAAAACTCGACAACGATCGAACTTGGGGAGCGACCAGACATGGGGAGGCGAGAGACATCGAGCAAGAATTGATGAAGAAAATGAGATAAGCTTTTTTTTTTAATTATTTTTTTATTTTCTCAAAAACAATTATATGTTTTTTATTAGGTGAATGACAATGCTACCCTTCAATGGTTAACATCACTGATAAAACTAACGGTCAAACCCATATTCAATGGTATCTTCTTGTATTTAAGGTAAAACTGGATTCTACTTCATATATGTGTTAAAGTCAAGGTATGTTTGTGCAATTTTCTCTTTTCTTTTTTATATAATTAAAAAAACTCTGAACATTAGGTGGTGTTTGGTTCCATTTTTTAAAAACAGTTTTTTGTTTTTAATTGTTTGGTTAATCCTTTTGTAAAAAAATTTTTAAAACAAAAAACAACTTTTCAAAAGTTATAATTAAAAAGTTAAAAACAACTTTTTATTGTTTTTCATTATTTTCAAAACAGTTTTTTAAAACATACCATAGCTTTTCTCAACTTTTATATCCAAACAACTATTTTATCTGTTTCAAAAACATCACCAAATACATTTACATCGTTTTCCGTTTTCGAAAACTACTTTTAGAAAACACTACCAAACATGCTTGCATTTTAAAAAAAATTATTTTTAAAACTTAATTTTTATTTTTAAAAATAGTTTAAAAAAACATCATTTTAAAAACGATACCAAACGTGCCCTAAATTTTGTCCATTTTTATTTTTTATGTATAAAATGATTGTAGGCATACTAGTGAACAACTCATATTCATAACAACTTTTTATATGGCAAAACTTGCTGTGGCTGATTATACTCAACGGTCATAATGAAATACAACAGTCAAATTTAGAATTAAAATAGTTGTAATTATCTTAAAATTGTAAGGGTAAAATGGTCAAATAAAAATTTCTGACTACCCTCCATGTCAACCAAATTCAATTGTCACATACTCACATCATTTGATCATTACTGTAATCATGTACCATCAATATTGATTCACATGTAATGTAAGGGTATTTTTATCATTCCCCGGCGTTGGTAATCGTATAAATGGAAAGGTCAAAGGTTGCCGAAGAGTGCAATTTCACCTAAAATTAGTTGATGTTTATGCAATTAATCTGAAAGGAAAGGCAAATATTGGCGAGGTGGCTGAGTAGTTGGGTTTGACTTAGTGGTGGCCACGGTTTGGTTTCGGTTTGAAACCGGCGGTTTCGGTTTTGAGGTCCACTAAAATCGAAACTGAAACCATGGCTCATGGTTTGGAGGCGGTTTGTAACTGTCGGTTTTTTGGTTTCGGTTTCGATTTCGGTTTTGGATGGTTTCGGTTTCGGTTTCGGTTCGTTTTTATTTTTATTTTTTATTTTTTTTTATTTTTCAACTTTTTTTCCAAGTGAGATAAATCATAAAAATTGGTTGTAAATATAAAATCTTGCCAAAAAATAATTACAATTGAACAAAGTTTAAAATAAAAAAAATAATTACAAACATTTTCATTGAAGTATTTAAGTATTTAACAATGTTTAAAAGAAAAGAAATTCACCTTTATTAATAAATACAACTTTACAATTTCACAAAAAAAATAAATAAATAAGAGATTGACCTTGAAGGCTTGAATTCAAAGAAACAATATTACAAAGTAACAAAGTTAAAATTTAAAAAAGCAAAAAACAAAAAACAAAAAAAAAAAAAAAAACCGGTCTTGCACTTAATTTTTACCACAATTAAGCTGCCTACGTATCCTCCACCAATGTAGAGGAATCAAATGACACGTAGTTCTTTTACCTTTAATTAGTTATTCAGTGTTGGAGTTTGGAAGTTGGAACAGTATCTAGTCGTACCGTCATCTTCAGTCGTTCACTATCTCCGGCTGAAGTTCTTGTTGTCTGTATTTTGCCTTTGTCCAATCATCAACACACGCCTGCATTTCAAGTGATTGTGGAGACATAACCGACCGTCTTGGTTCCAAAATATTTCCACCTGCACTAAATTCTTGTTCCACAGCAACGGTAGAAACCGGTGTTCCAAGAATTTGTTTGGCAATAATAGCCAAAATTGGATAATCTTGTTGATGAGTCTTCCACCAAACCTGGAGACTAAATTTTTCTTCTAAAAATTCATGAGTGTCTTCTAAATACCGGTCAAGCTCAGAGACAGATGAGGATGAAGATGTTCTTAATTTTTTGGCTCTTTGGGAAAACAGTCGATCCCCTAAACCCTTTAATTGGAATTTTGCGGAAGTACTAGTACCACTAGATGTGGGTGGGGGTTGTGAAACCGGCAAGTTCAAAGACGGACCATACATTCTAAGATATTCATCGTATAATTCATAAAGCAAAGTCTTAACGGAATCACAATAATGAAGAACATCAATTTCTAATCCTAAACATTTGTAATAATGAGTTAAATAATCCTGCAAACTTTCTAATTTAAAACGTGGATCAAAACACGGTGCAAGCAAATAAATATTTGGAATCTCCCCATAATAATTTAGCTACAACACATGGACTCAATTGGACATCGAATTCACAGTCACTAAATGCACCAGCAATATTAACACTTTGAATAAGAAATAAATGAGTAGTGGGATAGTAAACACCAGATAAAGCATTGGTAGCATCATTAAAAACACGTAGCAATTCAAGAATTTTAATACATGCATTCCAATGGTTCAATTGAAGAGAAATTGAAGGAACGTTATAAGTAATAAAAGAAACTAATAATTCCTTATATTCAACACTTTCATTAAGCAGCTTATAAGTAGAATTTCAACGAGTGGTAATATCTCTAGAAAATTTTTTGGGACGCATATTATTCTGAGAGCAATATTTTAACCATTGTTTCTGGATTTTGTTATGCCTCCAAATATAATTAATACTATCTCTAATTGATCTAATAAAAGCAGAAAGCTCTGTTAATTCAGCTTGAACACGCAAATTTAAAACATGGCATGCACATCTTTGATGAAATAATTTACCCCTAAAATAGGGATTGTACAAATCTTGTAACATAGGAATAAATGCGGTATTACTTGCAGCATTATCAAAGCCAATATCAAAAATTTTGTTTAGGATATTATACTCTTGAAAAATGATTTTAAGGAGTTGAAAAATATTTTGAACTGAATGTGAGTCATCGAAAACACGAAATGCAAGAATTCTTTTTTGCATGTCCCAGTCATTGTCCATATAATGACATGTGACACCCAAATATGAATGACTACCATAATTTTCGCTCCATATGTCGGCACATACGGAAATGCGACCTTGAAATTGATAAAAAAAAGATTTCAATATGTTTTTTTCTTTTTTGAAAATGGCATTTAGTGTATGTGTGAGAGTGGATTTAGGAACACATTGCATTGCAGGATTTAATGCATTTTGACAATAATTAACAAAACCTACTTTCTCACCAAAACCAAAAGGTAAGTGTTCTACTGCAACCATTAATGCTAATTCTTCCCTATTTTTTTTCAGATGTATAATGAAATAATTGATTACCAGAGGTTGCGTACCTGGCAATTTGGGCTTGGTTATTGGATTTCTCAAATTCGGATGGATGACTTCTTTTGATATGAGCCCAGTACGTGCCATATCCAAAGGATTTGACAGTCTTGTATGATTTGGAACAGTAATTGCACTGTATATGGAAAAATCCACCATCTAACTCTGTTTTCTTCATATGCAGTCTGAAGAGGATGGACTTCATCTGCTTTTCTTCACCTTCACCTGCAAAAAAATCATTTGAAGGGGGTGGGGGGTCAGATAGGTTTTCATTAGTATTTGGGGTATTGGGATCGTGGTTGAGTCCGTCGAATTTGGGAATTATTAGAGGGGGATTAGGACTAGAAGGGTGATCGGATCCAAATCAGTCTTGAGGGAACTCGTGGTATGATCGGTCGTAATTAACATCACCGCTAATGTGTTCCAACAAGTTGTGCATTAGACCCTTTTCTTTGTTCAAATTTCTTGAACTATTTCCCCCACTAGCCATTGAAAAATTAATAATACAAAAAATATTCATATATGTAAAGAAAATATTGTTGAAATAATAGTGGTAAACAAGTAAAAAAAAAAATAGAAGATTGTAAAAAAAAATATTGTTGGAATAATAGTGGTAACAATGTAACACTTTAAAAAAAATAGATGTTTGAAAAAATAGATAATAGTAAAAACTAAAAAATACAAGAAAGAATTTATATGTGAAATGAAAATTAAATAAAATTGTAGATTGTAGAGAGAATTGAGAATTTGAGATTGAGAGAGATTGAGAGAAGTTGAGAGATTGAGAGTGGTGTGAAGAATAATGAAGTGTGGGGGTATTTATAGGATTATAGAGAGTGGTATGTTTGCAATTAGGAAAAGTTTTGGATTTAAAATTTTTTTTAGGGAATGGCCGTTGGCCAACGGGCGTTGGGCAGAGGCAGCAGCAGTCAGCTGACAGATGCAGCTGCCGGGTGCCGTTGGCCAACGACACCCTAATTTTTTTTTTTCAAATTTTGTGCCACGTGTAAGTGATTCATTGGTCATTTTTTTTTTCTTCATAAAATCGGCGGTTTGAACCAGTTTTTTAACGCCTCAAACCGAAACCGAAACCGTAACCGGTTCGATCGGTTTCCAGCCTGTTTTGAAACCGTCGGTTTCGGTTCCGGTTCCGGTTCCGATATTGTTACGGTTTTTGGCAGTCCGGTTTCGATTAAACCACAGGCAAAACATCGGTTTAACCGAAACCATGACCACCTCTGGTTTGACTTGTCAGCAACATTCCATTTCATATGGATTATTTTTAGTGTTTTGCTGATTCAGATTCCTTTCTTTTGTTTTATCTACTTCCTTAAACATGGGTTCAAACCAACAAATGAGCTCAAACATCGTTTCATTTCCTCTGCAATTGGATCATCCAAATCTTCTTCTGGGTCCGATCCCACTTGGGTTTCTTGTTGACTAAACATGGGTTCCGATTTGAATGGTAATTCATCCATAGTTGACGTTACAATTCATCTTCTAAATCTCTTATTTTTGTCCATTTCCTAATCTCTTATATGCATCTCTTATTGTACTTTTGACAGGGAAAGTGATTGTCATAATGGGTGTTAGTGGCTCTGGGAAATCGTAAGTTTTCTGCCTCCTATAACTTGTCTTTGTTTGCTTTGTATTTATTTCAACTCTGTAGATGGTTTTTTTTTTTTTTTTTTTTTTTTAATTGTTGATGGTGCAATGCAACCTAGTGGATTTACACATGATTATTTGAACTTTACTAGTTGGTTATTGTTTTTGTATGATAAAGATGTAAATGGTTCAATTTCATATTACTAGTTTCGATTTTCGACTATGATGTTTAGACGTCCACGTTTCTGTTGTCGATTATTATTTCTGAGAACTAGGTTCCATGATTATTCTGGTCACCCCAAGTTTGAATTCCGTAAAATTTAGTAATTGGGAAATCCAAATGTTTTGCTGTAAGTACATAAAAATTGGTTTCCTCCCCCTTTTGTAGCCAAATCTGAAAATACTTTATTACATTCTTATAGAAATTGCCAAACTAGGAGCTCCTTCGCAAATATTGGAAGGAGAAATTGAGAAGAGAAAGGAAACTAGTTTATGTCTAATGTGTCTCTGTCCACATTGTTACAACCTTAGAAAAGAGACTTCTTCATTGAAATTTTTTTGCTCAAGATGGGTATACCTGCTGCTTATGACTAAAATTTTACTGTCTGCATATGTCCTGATGTGTTCCAAAATGCTTTTGTACGACTGTTGCCATACTTCTGCTGTTGTGATTGCAATTCTAGTTGTGGGTTCCACAGATCCTGCAATCACAATTGCAGTGAACCGAGGAAATTCGGTAAACCTTTGTACAGAAACTTAGTCTGCACTGTTCTGCAATAGAGTGAGAATCATTGCAAGGATTGTGATTCCAAACTGGTATGTTTTCTGCAATAAGATTGTAATGCAAGGCTGTTACATTTTAAGTCAATCAAATGATGAATATTTCTGAAGGTAGTAGATGTCATGAAATATATCAATGATACTGTTGGTTGTGACTGGAACGTTGATTTATCGATGATTTCTCTTCGGTGTGGAAGGTCTCTATAAAAGTTTATCTTTTTCTTTATTCCTCGATGTATGTTGATATTTGAATGGAGATCATAAGACTTATAAAATCCATATTTTTGCAATGGATCTGCTTCAAGCATTTTTAACATATAAATTTTGTTCTTTTTGACACACATGAATGTTTTCTCATCTGAACATAAATGGTTTCTGCTTATGCTTATTATTGGATGATATGAGTTGTAGTTAATGTAAACTTCTATTATTAGTTACAGGTTGTATAGTTATAGTTAAAGTGTATAGCTGTCATTGTAGTATCTATCGGTAGGAGGGTTTGTTGTTCTCTAATAGTTAATCTCTATTGCGTATATATTTTCTTATTCATTAATGAAAACCTGAGACTACATTATTCACCAAAGACAGCCTTTGTTCATACTTATGTTTTGAATATGTGCTTCAACAGCACAGTAGGTGGGAAGCTGGCCAAAGTTTTGAATTGTGATTTTCTTGATGCTGATGATTTTCACCCACAATCAAACAAGGGTAAGTACATAAGTTACATCTACGTCGATAATGATTCTTTTGATCCAGACATCTTTACTTTTGTGTTATCAGTATCATGATCACCTTTAATTGCAGAAAAGATGCATCAAGGAATTCCTCTTTCGGAGGAAGACCGGATCCCATGGCTAGAAGCTATACGTGACAGTGTAAGAGAAAGCATAATCAATGGAAAAACTGTTATACTTGGATGTTCTGCTCTGCAGAAGCGATATAGAGAAATTCTCAGATCTGCTGACTCTAGTTATCAATTTGGAAGCTATGGTAGTCCTTTGAAGTTCATTTTGTTGGATACTCCGGTTGAGTTACTTGCTGCTAGGCTAGAGTCAAGAGCTGCAATAGGGGAACATTTCATGCCCGCTGCACTTTTGCAATCTCAGCTAGATTTGCTTCAGATTGATGATTCGGAAGGTATATATAAGGTTGATGCTACTTCACATCCTGAGGCCATTGTAACCTATATACAAACTTTAATCGATCAAAGTTCATAGGAGCAATGACAATTTGTATCTGTCTCTTCAAGAATCACAGGAGGGTTTGGGGATATCATCATATACCTTTTCTATAAATTTTATTGACAATTCTCTGAATTTCAAGTTCTGATAGAAATTAGTATCTTGGAATGTACAACCCAAAATGTTGGATTATAAGGTTGCAACGAAGTAACTTCAATCTGTATATTTATCGCCCCCTTCTGTTAGTGCCTTTTGTTTTTATATGGTAAAAAAAAAAAAAAAAAAAAAACAAAAAAGAACAATGACACAAATATTTACGTGGTTAGTCACATGAGTGACTACATCCACAGGAGAAGAGTGTATCACTTGTACTTAAAAGTAGAATATTTGTTGTACATCCAAACATGTCACGAATTATGCACACAATTTTCCTTTGTTGAACCATTCAACTGCAACAAAAATCGGTTGATATGATCACAGAGCATCAAATTCACTTCTTGCCGGTCCATGTTCTCATCATCTGATACGATTCACCTGAGAGAATGGTTCACGAACGGCTTTTGTAGCAGGTTTAGCCACTTCAGGAGCCCCGAAAACGTTCCAAAATCTAAGTGTTTCATCTGCTGCTGCTGATGCCACTGTGCAACCATCTGGGCTCTGTGCCATAAAAAGAACTCTGGACGTATGTCCAGTGAGCTCTGCTGTCTTCACCATAGATGGGTACTTCCATAAAGTGAGTTGATTCTGACTAAATCCATGAGAGCTAAGCAGCTCTCTCTCATTCTTGTTCCATAAGAGAGCACAGACTTGAGAACCGGTGTCTATAGAGTTCAAGCACGCACCAGTGTGAGTGTTCCAAAACTTTATACACCGATCACCGCCTCCTCCTCCAGTTGCCAACAAATTGCCCTGGAAAGGACACCAAGCAAGAGCCTTGACAGCAGAAGTGTGTTCCTCCAATCTATGAAGCCATTGTGTGGCAGCATTTGAAGATGCCACTGATCTGTCCCATATGTGGAGGAGATTGTCATTGCCTCCGCTGGCTAGTTGTTGGCCTGACGCTGACCATTTCAACCCACAAACCTCTTGAGTGTGACCTCTGTATGTTTCAACGACGGGATCTCTAATTCTCACATCATTGTTAATGATCTTCCCATCCATACCTCCTGTTGTCAGTATGTGGTTGTTCCATGCTAGTGATCCCACTCTCGATCTGTGTCCACCTCTCAGAGTTCTTAGCTGCACAAACACAACAAATAGATCAATACAAAACCACTTCGAATTTGTCGAAATGAAACTGATAATTTTATTATTCAGAATAGGAAATATACTGGTACAGTAATAGAAACCATTCAAAATGTAAATTTAACTTGAAAATTAAATTTCAGCCCAACCTGTTTATTAGCAGTGGAATCCCATAGTTGTACTTCAGAATTGTTCAAGCCAAGGGCGATATGACGACCATCAGGAGCCCAACTGACACTGGTGACAGGGCCCTTATCATCATCAATGGTGACGAGTTCTGAGGTGGAAGCAGTCGAAGCATCCCACAAGTAGACTGTACTTCCAAGAGCAATTGCCAAAACATTGCTGCTTCCCCAATCCAACAAATTCAAGTAGTAATCATCCACTAGATCAGGAGCATCCAATGTTTTCTCAGATGTCTGTAAAATCAACAAAATCAAAATAATCAGATCAAATAAACACAAATACAATTTATGCAATGCAATGATTACCCACCTGAGGAATATGTCTGCGTTGTTTTACGAGTTTAGGCTGATTAACAGAAGAAGTTAAAGAATGTGATTGTGGGATGAGTTCAACTGGGGTTGGTGCCTTGTTCTTGAAAGCAAGAATCCGAGTGCGGTTCATGTTAAAGGTCTCCGCCAGTTGCCTCCGGTAAGCCTCCCTGGCCGGCGAGCTTATGACTGAATTCGGGTTCTCCTTACCTTTCTTCGCTTCATTCAGCATGTAATGTGCAAAATCGAAGTCCATTGCGGATCGGTTTGGAATGAATCTGTCCAACTGGGATCAAGAAAAAAAAAATCAGATCTCAAAAATCACAATAAAACAAAAAAACAAAGCTGCGCACAGGATTCAAAATTCCTCACATTTTCTTTGGAATTCCTTCTGCGAAGAAACTGTTCTTGAAGTGGGCATTTAGATTGTCCCTTCAAATTGGAAGAAGAAGAAGAATTCATAGATCCTGCATCCATAACTTTTATAGAAAAAAAATATAGCACAATATAGAAAATATATATATGAAAAAACAAAAATACAATCCAGAAATAACAAAAACAGAGAATTAGTAGATCAAAGATACCAAATAACAGATAATAAATAAATATGCAGTAGTAGTACAGAGAATTAGATCACAGAAACAAAAGAACAGATAATCTGCAGTAGTCCGTATAAATTAAAGAGCGCGATGAGAAAGATGTTAAGATTTTCACAGAGTAGAGAGGAGAAGAGAGAGAGCAATTGGTGGGTTTAAGAGGAGTTGGTTTGAGTGTTTATATACGAATAGCAATGTATTAGGGTTTCGAAATGTTGCAACGGCTACATTACAAAAGAGCCGTTGTAAATTAGGTTGACGAGGATGTTCCTCTCACACCGGAGAAAAACTTGAGAAAAACTTGAGTGAACTGTATACATTGCTAAATGGTGCATTCGGTCACTTAAGATAAGACACGTGACTGCCACATATACACCCCTAGGGTTGTATATTTTCTCTCAGATCCCCGTTTTCCCGCTTCCCCATTCCCATTTGAGAGGGGAACTTTTTAGAGAAAAATGGGGGGGGGGGGGGGGGGGGGGATGGGGATGGGGTACTATTTTATAATATAGTTAAATGAGGATGGGGATGGAGATGGGGATGGGGATGGGGGTTCCGTTTCCCCATTTCCCCCACAATATTATAAAAATAATTATATACATATATTTATAAATATTTTGTAATGTATTTTCTTTGAATGGAGATGGGGATGGGGATGGGGGTTCCGTTTCCCCATTTCCCCCGCAATATTATAAAAATAATTATATACATATATTTATAAATATTTTGTAATGTATTTTCTTTGACATTATTTTGTAATGTATATATATTTGACATGGGGATGGGGATGGGGGTACCGTTTCCCCATTTCTCTCAAAATATTATAAAAATAATTATATATATATTTATATATATTTTGTAATGTATTTTCTTTGACATTATTTTGTAATGTATATATATTTGACATTATTTTGTAATGTATTTTCTTTTGTATTTGTAATGGAATGGATTTTTTTTTTTTTATTATTATTTTTAATTTATTTTATTTTTTTAATCTTTTTAGTTTAATTTGTAATTTTCAACCAAATGGGGAAATGTGGAAATGGGCGAATGGGGTAAACGGGAAAACGGGAAAAAATGGGGAAAAGCGGGAAAAATGGGTATACCCATGCCAATAAAAAAACTTATCTAAACAAAAATTTTGAACATATAGATTCATATAATTTTTCAAACATAGTTACAATGGGGTGGTTTCATCTTTTGAAAATGTTGTCATTATCAATGTCATTAGATATGTTTTTTTTCTATATAAACAATCAAATTATTATTCTTCAATTGATCTCTTATTTTTTATAATATTCATAACTGAAAATGATATCTCATAAGTAGCAGTAGCAACCGATAAAATCAATGATAATGTCAAAAGCAAGTAAACCAATAGAAATACCTTGTCTTTCTTATTGGCAACCATTATCTTCGTACAAGTCACGAACCCAACATGTATGCATCATATTTTATTATTTTATTCTAACTCTGTTACAACAGAAGTCTATTTTTTATGCATCACATAATAAATAATTCATTAACACTTTTAAAGGTTTCAAGCAATTATGTTATAATACATAATGAGTAGTTTAATATGAGTAAATATTACATTTTTCTACTCTTCATTTTGAACTTTTACATATCTTATTCCCAAGCTTTCATGGTCCACAACCTTCTAGTAACAAACATTTCTATTATATAATTTGCCAAATGCCAATAGACCAAATACATGAGTTTTAAAATTTTATTATATTCAATTACACAATAGAAAATAAAAGGGAAATAAATGATGAAAGAGAAAAAATGAATTAGGATCAACGAATTACCATTTACTTGTAAAGAGAATATATAAAACATTCCAAATTTACAATTGATCTTTGATTTTAGAACAAAAACTCCAATTTGTTTTTGTTTTAATTCGGGTTATAAAGGTAGACGAATGAGTCTTTGAAAGTTTTTTTGGTTTTTTTTTTTTTTAACTTAAATTTGAGAGAAAAAGTAAAGTGGAGAATTACACATCACCTCTTAGTAGAGATGGTTGTGTACGTGCCTCCCTTCCACATCTAGTGGTTAGGAGTTTGAGTCCTACCATACTCATTTTATAAGGATGTATGAGGAGTTTTCTTTTAGTTTCTGGGAGTAACCTTCTTTTTAGTTGTGAGAGTTGTAGTTCATATGTAACCTTTATCCGATAGTTGGAGTAGTATTCCAGACAGTACTCGTAGAATTTAATTAATCTCACCAAATCCCGACAGCAATTGTATTTAAACAAAAAAAAAAAAAAGTAAAGCGGAGAATTTATTGCGCAGAGGAAAAGGAGGAAGTATAAAGTGAGAATTGTGAGTTTTAATGTTTTTATTGTGGGTCCCCTTGTTTGACTTTGTTGCTGTTAAACTTTATTTTTTTTTATTTTTTTTATTTTTTACATTTTTAAAATTGTTTTAAAGTTGAAACCATAGTTCCATTCTTTGTTCCAGAGTTTCATAGGAACATTTCAACGGATAAAAAAAGCTTAATTTTTTTTTTTTTTTTGTTCCAGAGTTTCATAGGAACATTTCAACGGATTAAAAAAAGCTTAATTTTTTTTTTTTTTTTTTTAATGAATCTGAAATTTTTTTGGGGGGGGGGGGGGGGGGGGGTGCGCGTCCGGGGGGCTTATATCCATCTCTATTTCTCCATTTTCCCCATTAATATAATGAAATGGGGATGGGGGTACCGTTTCCCCATTTCCCTAAAAATATTATAAAAATAATTATATACATATATTTATATATATTTTGTAATATATTTTATTTGATATTATTTTGTAATGTATTTTCTTTTGTATTTGTAATGGAATGTTTTTTTTTTTTTTAGTTTAATTTGTAATTTTCAATCAAATGAGGAAACGGGGGAATGAGGTAAACGGGGAAACGGAAAAAAATGAGGGAAAGCAGGGAAAATGGGGAAATATGGATGGTGATGGGAAATACTATAGAACTCAAAATTGGCTAAATGTTTATGAGTATAAAACAAAATAAATTATCCAATATAAATTAAGTCTTATATTTTGATGAATCCAAGAGATTTGACGGATTTTTATATGGAAATCAAAGTATCCGATCCAATCTAATTTAATGGATTTTTGAATTTATGATTCAATCATGTCATCAGATCCAATCAAATCAAATGGATTGAATCATGTGCACCCCTAGTTAGAAAGAGAAAATCTTCCACGCACTAAGTACAAAAAAATGGGAGAAAGCAGGGAAAATGGGGAAATAGGGGGGGGGGGGGGGGGGGGGGGGGGGGAGGATTTGAGAAATGAGGATGGGGATGGGAGGACCTATATCCATCCCCATTTCCCCAATGTGCAACCCTATGCACCCCATGTGATTTTATTGCCACATGTCTAATTTTGAGTGGCCGGTTGTACTCAGTGCGTGGAAGATTTTCTCTTTCTAACTAGGGGTGCACATGATTCAATCCATTTGATTTGATTGGATCTGAGGACATGATTGAATCATAAATTCAAAAATCCATTAAATTAGATTGGATCGGATCCTTTGATTTCCATATAAAAATCCGTCAAATCTCTTGGATTCGTCAAAATATAAGACTTAATTTATATTGGATAATTTATTTTGTTTTATACCGATAAACATTTAGCCAATTTTGAGTTCTATAGTATTTTGTTATGATAAGAGACTATTTTTATTTTAAACTTTTAAATGATTTTAATATTTATGTTTGAGTTTAGAATTTATATTTAAAGTTTATAATTCGTATTTTAAAAAAAAGTTTATAATTCATTAAACTTTTTGAATTATTATTATTATTTTGAAATATTATAATAAGTGTACAATTATTCATTTCTTTTATGTTAATTAATAGTTTGGAACATTAATTTTGTTAATTAGATATTAAGAATGCTTCGTACAATCTGTCGCACATCCCTGTCCCTATACCTAATGGGCCGGTCAAGATCAATGGGTGCGTGGGACAGGCTTTGGTCTACTGGCGTGACTTTTAATAAAATCCCTTTCTTGTGAAATAAATGAAATAACTAAATAAATAAAAGAGATGAGAGAGAGAGACGATAGATGGGAGAACGACAGAGACATTAGCTTTTTGTGTATTGATTTTCAAAGCTCTTATTCAACCAACTGAAATTACAATTGAAAGCCATATATATATATATATATATATATAGAGGAAATTGTAAGAAACAATCAAAAAATTTATAGGCATATTGTTTTTAGTCAAAAGTTTATTTTTTTTTTTATTATTCTTGTCATCTTTGAGTTTGAATTTTCAAAATTGCCCTCTATTTTGTCTTACTTTTCCAAAATTTTTGCTTAATTGATATGGTTTGGTAGGAATAAATTGCTTTTTATTGTTTTAGCTTCATGAACTTTCCACCAATTTCATGTTATAGCTTACGGAGAAATATACAAACTGATTTACATCCACCAATTTCCATGAACTTTTATACAAACTCAATGTTGATGCATGGTCTAGTAAGTATGGTGCTGTAATTGTGTTCATACATGAGCATGAGATTGTGCTTGAGGTAGCTTCTATGGTTTTTTAAGGAGTGGTCTCGGTAGAGATAGTAGAAGTGAAGACCATTATCGAGAGTTTACTATGGCTGTCATATTGGGGTAACTTCCTTTGTGTATGGAATCAGATGCTCTAGGGGTAAATTTGTGTAATAAAGTTGGGTCCTCAAATGGTGATAGAGACAATATTATACATGATATTGTTTTGTTGTTGCATAGCTTTTGCGATTTAAAACTTGTTCATATTCCTAGAGCTTGTAACAATGTAACACATCTGTAGCTAGATTTGTAGTTGGTCTTCTTGTTATCTTTCTGTTGTTTAATGAAAGTTTCTTGTTGGCATGTAATTTGCCTACTGACATGTAACTTTTAAATCAACTAACATGTAAATTTCAATACAACTAGCATGTAAATTGCGTATTGTAGACTTTATTCAGTTAGATTCCAGTATTGAATGAATTTATTTTGAAGACCAAATTCCAGTATTGAATGAATTTATTTCAGTGATCAAATTTCAGTATTGTTACATGACAGCTGGTTATGATGTTACATGCCAGTTGAATTTTAAGTTACATGCCAGTTGGTTGTGAAGTTACATGCCAGTTGATTTTTAAGTTACATTTTAATTGTAAGTTACATGCCAGTTGAATTTTATGTTACATACTAGTTTAATTTGAAGTTACATGCCAGCTGGTTTGAAGTTACATGCCAGTTGATTTTTAAGTTACATGCCAGATCAAATTGAAGTTACATGCCAGTGTCAGTTTTTAAGTTCATGCCAGATCAAATTAAAGTTACATACCAGTTGGTTGTGAAGTTATATGTCAGTTGAATTTCAAGTTACATTTTAATTGTAAGTTACATGCCAGTTGAATTTTATGTTACATACTAGTTTAATATTAAGTTACATGCCAGTTGAATTTTAAGTTACATATCAGTGTCGGTTCTTAAGTTACATGCCGGTTGGTTGTGAAGTTACATGCCAGTTGATTTTCAAGTTACATGCTAGTTTAATTTCAAGTTACTTGCGAATTGAGTACCAACTATTCAGAGTTAAACCTTTGAATTATGAAGTCTCTCAAACAAAACCGGTTTCTCAACACTTTTGTCTCTTAAAGAATCCAAAACAAATGGAGTCTACAGATCTAAAGAATTTAGAGTAAATATATATACAACCGGCCTCGCGGCACCAAAATGGGGAAAAATGTGAGCAAACACATAGGACCCATGTGTTTATTACGCGGGTCCCATGTATTTTTCCAAAGCGGTGCCGCGAGGCTGGTTATAGATAGAAGGACTCAAGAATTTATATGAAGCTTCTACACATGAGATATGTATCATATAATGTCATTATTCCCTACAGACCTCTTTTACAGCTACATTAAGTTTCATAAAATGAACAAATATATAGTTTCAAGTAGATAAAACATCTCAACTGATTTTAGAGTATAATATTATAATGTTATAAAACTTAAAACTGTTCTAATTCTCCAACTCTTTGGAGAACCTTTATAATATCCGGGAGGCCATTAAAATTGCAATATATGTTGGTGGTGGCTTTTTTTTTTTCCACGAATTCCTCAGTTTTATTTAGAAATCCTCATAATTTATATTGTCCATCTACAAAATCACATTAAAAAAAAAAATGCATTAGTTTCTATGAAGTGAAGTTACATGCCAATACACACAACTTACATGCCAATACAAACAAGTTAGATGCAAATACAAACAAGTTACTTGCAGTACAAATAAGTTAAATGCCAATTACATGTCTGGAAAATTCAATTCAATAAAGAAAAAGAAAGTGGAACCCCTTTATCCTTCGATAGAAAGTGAAAACTATAATAAAGAAAAAGAAAATATAAAGCTGGGAGGCATTGAAAACCAAAGAAAAGATTTAGGTTGTAGGATATAAATTTAACTTTTGATGTCTTGAAAGGCATATAACTTAACTGACAACACCATACATTATATGGATTACGTATCACAGGAATGAAATAAAATACAACAAAATGGATGGCTCTTGCCATCTATATATAACTTAGCTATAACTATATCAGTAAAAACACAGTAAGGAACAAAATACTATTTTATATTTCACAAGCCACAACTGTTATCAAGAGAAAAGTATAAATCATGTATAATTTTAAGAGAAAAAAGAGCACCACCACTTTCAATTAGAGACATCCAGAGCATAACAATTAACTAGAACCAAATGGAGAGATTCTACAAATAACTCACAGATGGCATTAGTTGCAACACCAAATGGCCTAACGGCATTGACAGGCAAGTAAAGTTTTCCTAGTTCCTGGGGGACCAACAAGCAACACACCTCTGGGTAACTTTGCTCCTAGTTTTTGGTAGTTAATAGCTCCTTTAAGGTGTGAAATTATCTATAAACAATAATTAAGCCAATAAAGTTAAATGCAAAATTTACTTGGCAAATCACGAGAGATATTTGTGAACTCAATATACAACACTTGATCAATACTAATATCTACTACGACAGCACACAAAAATCACTAAACAAACTGGTCCTACTAATACAAACAATTAAAAGAGATTCGTGATATTTCAATAACTATTGTTTATCATTTAACATCCACACTGATCAAAACAGATGAGCCCACCTAGAGAATCAGCAACTTGTTTAAAGAGACTGCTGCATGCTCTACAAAACAAGTGCAACCGGAAGATCCAGATTATAATTATTGATACCTAGACATATATTTCATGATTCAAACTATCACCAACAATTTAAGAATTCTCTTAATAGCTACAGAAGGAATTACATCCTAGCCAAGAAGATTTGCTTGCAATATAAAAATTTAGGTAAACTCTTCTCTTTTCAACAAAGAATCAAATTCATTTATCAATTGGAAGCACCAAAAGCGGCCACTCTTCAACTTAGCATAAACCATATGACTGTAATATTGAGAATACAATGTCACAATTCTTATCAAGGAAAAAGATGTATATTGTATCACCCTAATCGGAAACATGAATGAAGACAGCAGTTTAATTTGATTTGAATGAGTAAATTCAAAGATGATTTAAAAAAAACCCAATTTGGATTGTTAGCACTTGGACATCGGAAATACAGGACCCAAAATTGCAAAAAAAAAAAAAAAATCCTGAATTACACACTAATTCAAAGTCAATCCAAAGAAAACATGAGAAATAGATGCGTGGATTCGGCAACAGTAGCAACGATGGGGAGAGGGTGGCGAGCTGATGGTGAACATCAGCGACGACGACAACGAACGGAAATGATGCGATCTCTTCTCTCTTCCTATCTCTCTTTGCAGCGACGTCGACAAAGGTGCGACAAGACGGCAGCAGCAGCGACGACGACGACGATCTCCTCTTCCCTTCTCTCTCTTTTTTCTTTTTTAGTTTTGATCATTTTACTGAGACGGTTTAAGTTAGTAAATGCTGCCTCGTTTTTACCACCCACCCACTAACATGTTTTTTTTTTTTTTTTTCAAATTTCAAATTTAAGGATATTTCTGTCTAAAAATGGTAAAAAGTGACGAAAACAATAAAAAATAAACTTGTGGCTAAAATCAATAAACCCATAAATTTTTTGGCTCTTTATGATTTCACCCCATATATATATATAGGCATGTTACACTGCCACTCATTTGCCTTAGTCATCACCGCCTCTTATTGCCTTAGTCATTAATAGAGTTGCACATTTTCCCACATATCCCTATTTCCCCCCGGGTGGGGGGCGCATCCTCATTCCCCAAATGTGCATCTCTAGTCATTAAGCTTTGAAGACTTTAGTCATATAGTGCTTGTATGCTTTACATGTGGAAATCCACTTATATATACAAACGGTGGAAAGCCACAAGATACACAAAACTCCCCCTTGAATTTTCATCGTTTGTATTTTAATTTTCTAGGAAAAATCCAATGAGACAAAACCTAGGGATAATATAGATAATGATCTTCTGGATATTGTGGTGTTAGACGTTCTTAAAACTGTCTCGTTAAAAACCTTGTTAGAAAAACCCAGTGAGACAAAACCTGATCGAAGGGAAAAAAAGTACAGTGTACTTATGTCTAGAATTATTGTTTTCTTCAAAATATTTCTCATAGTTATACTTTGTTAGGAAAAACCCAGTGGGATTAAATCCTGAAAAAAGATATTCATTGATATGTCGGATCAAAATAATATTTATAATGATCTTTTGGATCAAGGTAATATATATACGATGATTAGTAAGAAGATCAGAGCAATATTTACAATGATCTTCTTGATCAAGACAACATATATACGATGATCTACTAGATCAATGTAATATTTATGATGATCTTTATGGATCAAATGATTTTTAGGTGTGCTTAGAGAATTGTCTTATTAAAACCTTTATCAGGAAAACCCAAAGGGATGAAAACTTGATTGAAAAGAAACAGAGTACACTGACACATGCCCAAATATAATTAATATACTTCATTTGATATGTTCCCCCGATAGGACGCTCTCCCTGATAAAAATTCTTTTGAAGCAATCTTATAGATTTACTAAACTGATGTATATGGATGTTTATTCATGAAATGCAAACCTCATGTGCAACATTAGTTAGTTGTGAACGCATGGATTGGCCAACATGATGACGATTGTAAAACCATTTCTGCAAAGTTCCTAATGAACTCAGCTAATAACATTACAGGCAATCAGCGGGCAAATCTCATGCATGAGTTAAGACACTCAGCTATATTGGATGTCATCATGTTAAACCGCCTATATGGACAGTGGATCCGGGACCATTTAGGAGGCCCGACCTTAATAACATAATCATATGCTTTCTTGTGCACCTTATGTAACTCTTCCATCTCAAAATCATATTCTTGTTGAGTATATACTCTGGCATAATGTTGGAACATTTCTGCCAAATCATTTCTGTGAAAAGTTTTCTTAACATTCTCGGAAAGGTGCCAAATACAGAAAGCATGGGTTGCATTTGGGAAGACCTTTTCTACACTGGTTTGTATGCTTTGATGTTGATCAGAAATGAATACCAAATCTTCAACATGTCCAATAACACCCCTCAAACTCTCTAAAAACCACTCATATGATTCGTTGTTTTCAGAATCCCCATAACCAAATGCTAGAGGATATATTTGTTCATTACCATCCATAGCTGCAGCCACAAACATTGTTCCCTTATAACTCCCCTTCAAATGGGTACCATCCACAGTAATTACAGGGTGCATACACCAATGGAAACCTCGAATTGAAGCACCGAGTGCCATGAAGTAGTATAGAAATTTATCGTCATCCGTGAACTGTACGTTTATTATTGTGCCATGATTTTGTTATTCCAACGTATAAGAGAACCGGGGGAGGTTTGGAAACGACTCCTTGTAAGTCTCATAAGTCAATGATAACGAATATTTCAAAGATTCATAAGCCTTACTGTACAACATTTGGATGCCATACATCTGCTTTATATCACTGATGATAGCACTCGGATGCATAACATGCCTATCTTCATTGAGGAGCCTATGAGCTTTCACTTTCCCAATTATAGCTGCACTAGCCTGCCAGTGTCGACGGTGAACCACCTCCAACGGACAACTATGCTTATTAACAAAACTTCTAACATGAAAGTATGTCCCTTCCTTCAACCTTACCGCTCTTAATTTATAAGAACAATCTTCTCTTTTGCATACCATATGTATAACAGAATTGCTTGACCTTTTCACCTTCCATTTGAAATTCTGTCTAAAAAAATGAAGGCCTGCTAATCTTTAAAAATCCTTTTTCCTTGGAAAAAATTATCCTTTGAAAATCAGAGTGTTGGAAGAGGTCGATGTCATGGTGCTCGTCGTATCACTAAAATAATATGACTCGGATCCTAGGATAGTCCACACTGTCATATCATTCACATTTTCCGTGTTCACATTTTGTGTTGACATTTTTCGCGTTCACATTATCCATGTTCAGATTTTTTGTATCACCTGGAGTCCCATGCACATCTCGTGGAAGTGCACTACCATAAGTAGGTTCTTCATGAATAGGTTCTTCGAATGTTTGGTGTTCTTGAGGATGATTATCAACAATTACACGGTTGTCTACATCATCGAAATTAGGTGTAGCATAACTTCTATCAAGGTTGACTGTTTCGTATGGTTCTAAGTAAACATTATTTGAACATTGGCGATTTTCGTCTAGAAATATCGAACTTCGTTGAGTGAACACTTGGTTACTGTCATTGAATGATCCATAGTGCTTATCACGTATTTGTTGTGGATCTTCGAATCTTCTTTCGACCAAAGTGACACATACTTGTAGAATTGCCTTGTCTTCCCAAAGTACAAATTGAACATTGTCATTGTCGCTTATCACCGTGCGACATGTACTGCCTGGAGCAACAACTATTGATTGCATCTCAATAGCGTATTTATTTTGATCGTGTTTCACAACAGACTGAACAACCCCCAAGAGTTCTTCGTAAGTCAAGTTCTTTTGCACTACAATTCCTTTATTTACTGCACCAACATACCGTTGGCTTCCGTGCGGTAGTTCCTCCCACCTTCCATTATATGATATCAACATTCTAACCAAATACATTGTCCTACCAAAACAAAACGTCAACATTTACAAAATACTGTTGAAAGTAAAACTATCAGTATCATAAATTAAAGCTAAAGCAATACCACTGGATAGTATCAAATACGTCTCGGGTACTATGAATTTAAGTCTCTAATAAAGTCCAAGATACTAAAAAACAAAAGGGACTTGAAAATATAGTCCATCCCAACAATCATTTTTAGGAAATAGCCGGTTGGGAAAAAAAGTGCATATCTAGCCTTTCCTTATCTTTACTTTCTAGGAAATAGTTTTTGTAAGACAATAATGCTCTATAAAATTAAATCGTGCAAAATGAATAAATAACCCTCTTACATTGTGTAAGGATGAAACTGCCCTTTTCTTTTTCTCTTTCAGTTGACTGAAGAAAACCAAAACTTTCCGAATTTGGGTTATCTTCTTCATCGTTCTCTTGTCGACGAGAATCCACTCCATCGAAGTTGGGTCATTCATTCATCCCATTTCCCCATCGTTCTCCTGTCGACTGAAATCCACTCCATTGAAGTTGGGTTCTCTTCGCTGGAATCTTGGTGCCGACCGTAATCTTTACGGCGATCGGAATCTTGACAGTGCCACCATCTCCTTCAATTGAGCTTCATTGTCAAGAATACACAGTCAATGTAAGTCCCATAATGACACTTAAGTTTCCAATGTCATTGAATCTCTCAATCTTTTATTGTTGTTTAAGTTTGAGACGTTTTTGATAGAATGAGGGATTGAGGCTTTTGGATTTGTTTCCCATGAATTAGGGTTTATGTATGTAGTATTGTTGGGTTTAGTTAAGGTTTTTGATGAAATGCCACATCAAGCTTTTAAGAGGTGTATGTATATTTGTTTGTGTTGATCGTTGCTGAACCAAAACAGGTTTAGGATTTTGCTATTGTTGTTGGTTGATGATGTATGTATATTTGTTTGTGTTTATGGTGTTTGTATGTATATTCGTTTGTGTTGACCGCTGTTGGTTATATTGGTTGATTTATTTTGCTCTCTTGTATTGGGTGCTGTTGATTTTGAAAACAGAAGATAAGGTAAGCCCGAGAGGAATTTAGTAGGCCTATGAACCATTTGCAGGCCTAAAACAATTGTTCCTAGGCACTTTCCTAAACTGAATTACAGTTTAGGATTAAGGTGTTGGTTGCATTGGTTGGTTGAACCAAAATGGTGGTGTTATTGATTTATTTTGCTTTTATTAGTTCAGGGGCTGGTGTTACTGATTTTGAAAACGGAAGATGAACTAAGCCCGAGAGTCCTGTTGTAGGCATGGGAACCATTCCTAGGCTCAAAATTTTGTTTCCTAGGCTCAAAAAAATTTTGTTTCCTAGGCTCTCAACTAAACTGAATTACAGTAATTGATATATTGTTATTGACTAAATTTTTTTATTTTTAGGGTCTAAGGTTACCATGTCTTGGCTGTTAGTTAAGTGCGGTGAGCATTGGAAGGGTAATGTGTTTACCGGTCCTATTTCATTTTCAGTACGTCTAACAAAAAAAGACAATGGAGTGTACGATGAATTGGTTGAAACGATATACCAGCGGACAGGGGTTAGTAGAGACCAAATTGAGTTGAAGCTAACTTCGCATGTGGAAACAGGGGTTGATAAAGTTAGATTGTCTGTTATGAGTGACGACGATGTAGAGTTTGTGATTATTCATAAGGAAAAAGGTTAGGCTGCAATTGATGTTGAATTTGTCAACAAACCTGAATTTCGACCTCCACCAAATCTAATTGCGTCAGCATGTACTATCTCTTCTGTTAAACCTACTGATATTCCACAGTCTCCGGGGGGTACTCCAAACTATAAATCAGTTAGTGGCAGTAATAACCCACTTGCATCTCAGGTTTCACCCGGATTTACGTAAGCATGCAATGACCAAACGATGCCATCATCTACTACCAAGCATGCAGTTATGGGTCGCAATGATAGTTCCGAAAGCATCGATACTTCCAAAAGGTTCGATAGTTCAAAAACCAGTGATACAGAAGATGAGAGTGGTGGTGATGATGATGATGGTGGGCAAGCGGAAACGGTTCTTGGAAAAGAAGAACGAGGGGTGAGTGGAACACCCAACAGTTTTTCACCTTCTATGAACACACGAGTTACTCAATTAAAGCCGTTCGATCAGTGGATGTGTTTGACAATTCAACAAATCAAGGTCTATTATACAAAGGATAGATGTTCAAGGACAAGCGTACATTGAAGCAAACTGTAGGGTCGTATGCAATTGGAGAGAGGTTTGAGCATAGGGTTTCACGATCTTCTAATACACGATTCATTGCGCAATGTAGTCAGAGAAGTTATGGATGGGTTATTCGGGCATGAAAGTTGAATATGGGGACTTATTGGCATGTGAAAGCATTCGTTAATGAGCACACATGTGAAAGAAATGACAACTACAACGTTGAATTTAAACGTGTAAGTGCCGCCGTGACAGGGGATTTGTTTGCAAGAAAATATCATGATCCTGGGTGCATCATCCGTTGTAAAGATATAGTTTATGAGATGAGGGAGCAGCATGGCATACACCTCTCTTACAACAAAGCCTACAGGTCGAAGGAGCACGCTTTGAATCGGGTATTCGGTGATCCGTGGGAATCCTTTCAGAGGTTGCCATATTTTTTTTATGTTTTGGAACAATCGAACCCCGGGACTGTGACAAAAATCAAGACCGACTCGTGAAATCGGTTGAAATATGCATTCATGGCAATTAGAGCCTCTATAGAAGGGTTCAATTATGTTATTAGGCCAGTTATCTGCATTGATGCTACCCATTTAAAGGCTAGGGCTAGGGGTGTTTTGTTAGTTGCGGTGTGCAAAGACGAAAACGAGATGATATACCCTTTGGCATTTGGGTTTGCAAACTCCGAATGCATAAAGTCGTGGACTTGATTTTTGAAGAAACTCCGTAAAGTGATCCAAAATCCGGATCGTGTAATGTTAGTTTTGGATCGGCATAGTGGTATATTTAATGCAATTGAAGCCATATTCCCAGATGCAGCATATGGGATTTGTGCATACCTCTTGGCACAAAATCTTAAAAGATTTTGTAAGTACAGGGATGATGTGATTTGGCTTTACTACCGTGCTACGTATACATATCGTATCGAGGAGTTTGATCGTTTAATGGCTGAGTTGAAAGAAACCTACCGTAAGGTTTACAATGAGGTCATGTGCGCTGGGGTAGAGAAGTTTTCACGTGTATATAGCCCTAGAAAGAGGTATTTTTTGATGATCACCAACATAGCCGAGTTAATGAATTCTTGTTTACTTGTGGTCCGAAAATTACCTATCATAGCAATTACGGAATGTATTAGAGATTTGTTGTAAAGGTGGTTCTACGATCGTCGGACAAATGCATATGAAATGTCTACATACTTGACAATGTTTGTAGACGAACACATCAAAGATAGGAAAGAAACAATGGATCGGTCTGAGATTCACCCCATTAACTACAATATATTTAATGTAGACGAAAAATGGATTCCTAGAATGGTCAACTTTGACGAACGTTCTTGCTCATGCCGTCAATGGGATTTAGATGAGTTGTGGTGTTCTCATGCAATGGCGGTTGCTAGGTATGCTTCTCGGTCTTTTAACTCTTTTCATTTTTCTGTTGTGGATTTTTTTACAAACTTTAATTTGTGTTTGTTGGTGTGTTATGGCTTAGGTTCAAAGGTATATCAATCAACGCATTGGCTTCTCAACTATACACAACATGATTTCTTAAACATGCTTATGAAATGGCTGTCAACCCTGTTCCGGATCCCGATTTTTGGGACATTCCTAATGTAATCCGAAACCGTATTATATTGCCATGGAAGAGAAAGAATTTTCCAGGAAGACCAAAGAAGTTAAGGATACTATTTGCTGGAGAGAAAAGAAAGTTACATTCTTGTTCAAAGTGTGGAAAAAAAAGACACAAAAAAACAACTTGCTCGGAACCATCATCTAGCACATGCAAACAAGCCAAAAAAACTCGATCATGTAGCATTTGTAAGAAAGAAGGACACAACAGACTTAAATGCCCAGACAAGCCACCTGAACCTACCTTGATTGACATAGACGAAGAGAATGCCGCTGGAGAACTTTTGTTGAATTCTGCTGAATAGGCCTGTATGGTTTGTTTGCACATTTATGGTGTTGTATAGTTTGGTGGGAAAATTTTTAGGCCAACACTTGGGCTGTGACCTAGACCTGTGGTCTTGAAGTCATGAAACTGTGTTGGCTGTGAATTGGAGCTATGTACATTTGATCTTGTTTTAGGGAATTTGTAAAATCTTTCATAGGTCCAAGAGAGTTTTCCTCGACACGTCATCAGAAGTGACACGTTAAAAAAAGGAGGTAAGCCCGGTAAGTTGAAGGCTTAGGAATCGGTATTTTAAGCCTAGGAATCAGTACTTTAAGCCTAGGAATCACACCTAGGCCGTTGGTGGATTTATTTTCGATTTTAAATATATTTTTTAGAAATAATTTATTTTATTTTTTTTCCGATGGGATTTTTTTTTTTTTTATTTGAAATATAAATATTTGTTTTTCTAGGCCCATGGTAAATATATCGTCTAAGTATGCTTTGTTTTCATCGTGTAATCATTCACACTGTTGGTTTTGAATCAACAGTGTCAAAGATTACACGATAAATTTACCATGAATCGTGTAAGTATGCTTACTTTTCATTCTGTAATCATTCACATTGTTCGTCCAAAATCAACAACATCAAAGATTACATGATGAAAACTAAGCATCCTTGTACGCTAAATTTACCATGACTAATGTGAATGATTACACGATGAAAAGTAAACATACTTACACGATGAAAAGTAAACATACTTACACGATAAATTTACCTTGAATCATGTAAGTATGTTTACTTTTCATCGTGTAATCATTCACATTGTTTATCCAAAAACAACAGTGTCAAAGATTACACGATGAAAACTAAGCATCCTTACACACTAAATTTACCATGAACAATGTGAATGATTACAAAATGAAAAGTAAACACACTTACACGATAAATTTACCTTGAATCGTGTAAGTATGTTTACTTTTCATCGTGTAATCATTCATATTGTTCATCCAAAATCAACAGTGTCAAAGATTACAGGATGAAAACTATGTATCCTTACACGATAAATTTACCATTAATCGTGTAAGTATGCTTACTTTTCATTGTGTAATATTTAACCATTTAGTGTGTAATGATGATTCATTCAAATACACAATATCCAACACATTTAAAAATATATCAAGAAAACATAAAAATTGTAATTACCCATCAAAAAATATTTTACATGCTACTCATGGTTCCAAATAGTTGGCAAAGATATCCCTAGCGAATTATTTTCTAAAGCCCGGGATGTCCTACTGCACAAAATTGAAGTTGGGTTGTTTCCCTATCATTACATACTCTATTCCCTTTAACATGAAAGCACCACAACTGCTACCGTCCACCTGACATGGGAATTGATAGGGGGCCAATTTCACAGCCTTCATACAAGCCAGACCTCGGTTCTTGCATTTACTCATGTCGTAGTAACCAGACTTGTTGCAAATGAGTGGGAACAACCGACGTAGAGGCAATACCTGCTATTGTCTATACTGTGGGTTGTTCGGCAATAGATGTGCATTTGAGTCATAAATTGTAATTTCCCATTCGTGGAGACGAACTACACAAACTACCCAATGGCTGCTTCCCACGTTGCAAGGGACTATAACCTGTTACAAATAAAGTTGTTTCAGTATATTGAAGTGAGTCTGTATTCAATTGAGTACGTCAACTATCTTATATCATCAACACTAGCCCATAGCGTTCCCCAGGCTGGTTTCTCATCGATAGCATATACTATTAAGTCTGATGGGACATCAAATTTTGACGGGACATCAAATTTTGACGGGTAGAACGTTTTTGCCATTGGTGCGTGGAAATCTGGCTGAAATTGACTCCAAATAAGTTTAAGCTCATTCTGCAAAGAAGTAACAAAATGGGTAAATAAGGGCTTTAAATATAATAGACAACTTTATAAAACGGAATGATTCCTGCAATGAAGTCTACTTGCGAAGAAAGTGCAATCAAGTACATCTACTTTGCTTGGAAATCCTTTTTTCTCCATTGAGTCATTTTTTCGTTTACAAAGCAGGTTTATGTAAGCATCCACATGCTCACTGCCCAACCATTCCGTTGGTTCTTCTAACTCTCTGAAAAATGATTATGAAACACAAGCTTTGATGCCAATGTCACGACTACATTAAAAAACATGTGAGTACGATTAGTGGCATTATACAAAATGTAAAATTACATGCTACACAAAGAACTTGTAAAAACACTTACAACAACAGGTTCGGATCATTCACAAAGGCGGTATAATTCGAGTTACTTCTACCTTCTTCTGTGCTCTGAAGGGATCTGTGTACGGAATTTTTAACCACTTTAATAGCTATCGGTCCTTAGCAATTTCTGTCCGGTTACGAGGTGGAAGACCAGCTCTGGGACTTCCTCGATTGGAAGTGGATTCATCGGGCATTCCTGATTCAGAGCCGTTGGGTTCGGGTTAAGTTCTTTAGATGGTTGTGGAGGGGTATGTATGTGATCTGTCTCGATTTGGGTGGGGGCTGCGTCGATGTGGGTAGGGCTGTTCGGGGTGGGTAAGGGTTACGAGGGGTGTCTCGGTGTGGGAGGGGGTTACGAGGGCTGTCTCAGGGTGGGTGAAAGCTGCGAGGGGTGTCTTGATATGGGCAGGGGTCTTGGTGTGGGCGGATCCTTGAGTATGGTCTGCATCGAAACCTCGATTGGTTGCCTCGAAAGCATCTGAAGGTGAATATAGGTCTGAGACATGTTCTGCACAATCTTCTCCGTGGGAGCGTCTTTGTCAAAAGGAAAATGTTTATTGAAAATGAGTTGATATTATAACCAAATTTAAACTAACAAAATGATGTAATGGAGTTATACATACCGGAATACCTAAAAATACTAACAATTTGGTCCGTAGATTTTCAAACTCGGATCGCATCGCGCTTTGGACCTCCTTATGTACAATGATGCGCATTTGGTCAAGTAGTTTATTGGGAATTGCAGTAGAGGTTGATCCCTAAACAATAATAATTTTCATGAAAATGTTCATTATTTAAATAGAATAACATAATGAAAATAATCACCTTTGATCTCTTTGAATGCTGTCTACGATCAACTGGTTGAGGTGGATGTGGAAGTTGACACAGACAGGTAGGAGATGAAGTCCTGTGGTTATCGCCAGACGAAGGCACTCCGGTCTGTGTTCCTCCTAAGGATTGATGACAGAGAAACGAGTGTGTCTTGTCAAGAGGTGGGGATTCCAGATCAGGTTTGTCATGGACATGTCGAGTGGTGTGTATAGGTGGTGATGCATCAAACAAGTTCCATCGTCTTTTAATCAGTTGATCAGGACCATGGTACTGCTTTCATTATTTCTTATGGAGTTGTTTCGTTGACGGCTTCGCTCTATCCTCTTTGCCAACGAAATCCTTCAACAAAATAAACTGAGGTCCTTCGGACATGTCATCGTCAATGCCCTTCCAGTAGTCCTCTTTCACCTTCATTCGAGTAGGCCAGATCTCAGGCAATCCAGTTAGCTGTAAAATATTTCCCTTTCAATTAGTAACAAAATATCAAACAAATTATAAAAAAATATACCAATTATACATTTACTGTTCTGTGAGCCTATTTCTCTAACCATGTTTCAGATATACTTGATCCCCATTAGATAAATTCTCATTTTTTAAAATGGGGGCGTTCGTGAGTAACGAACCTATTGCCCATTTTTTTGCACATCGAAGGGATGGCCTCGATTGCCCAGAACTACCAAGAAAAGAAACCGGTTTCTTAGATGAATAATATGATAACCTAAAAATTATAAGAATACGTTCGACATATTGTCAACTTTGCACGATATCTGAACTCCCTAAACAAAACCGTATAGGTTGTATCTTCTTATAGGACTTAACGGCTCTAGCACCTTAAAATCACTTCGGATGTAGTGCAATGTCATCTTGAATATGTAATGGCCCCATGGGAGCGAATTGAATGCCTCTATGTCCTCAACCAACGTCATTAGCCAGTACGTAACTTGTCTCCTGTAATCCTGGCCGAATAGAATGTTGTTCGTAAACAACATAAGTGTCATCTTCAAAGCATCACTCTCTCTCAGAAAACTCCCACTCATGAACCTGTTTAGCACATCCCCCAATAATAAACCTTCTTCTCTAGCAAAATATCAGATGTGGATCCAATCCGGCACTGGTACGTAATCTCTCAAAAAGATATCCGACAAAATACCAAACTTCAACCCAGTGCACAAACAAAACTCTCTCTTTCCTATTCTAACCTTGTTCTTCTCTAAAGCAAACAACATCTCATCCTCACTGGCACTCGAGAACCAAATTTGGCGGAGCAATAAGTTATGTATGTACTGTGCTTGAAATAAAGCCCGCATGTGTTCTGGTAGATCCAAGTAATGCCCGAAACATCCTTTCTTGAAACTTCCCAACTCACGTTGGTCCTTCAACACCCTCTTGATGTTATCGATAAATTTTAGTTTGCAATGCACTGTTATGGTTATGTCATATGCCCACGTATTCCTCGGGTATACCAAATACTGATCTAGGTCTTCGTTATCTGATGCATGTTCATTCTGTATTACGTTTTCACTCTGTTGTATATGCTCGTCGGTCTGTGGTACGTACCTTACCACTGCTAGGTTGTTAGCCTCTGCTACATTCTCTGCTACGTTCACCTACCCTAGTTTGTTCTCAGCTTCTGATATGTTCACATTCTCTGTTACATTTTGGTTCTCTTCACGGTATTGATTCTCAACTGCCATTGTCTGGTTCGTTCTCAATCTATTGTATCTTCTCATTATCTGGTTACAAATTGAAATTATATCCAGGATTATTACAAACTATATCCATTTTTTGCACGATGACACACATACAAAGTTCACATAGACAAAACCCAGAATCCTTACACGCTGTATAATCAACATAGTTACACGATGACATATAAGAGGGTTTACACGCTAAATTCTAAAGTCATTTTAGCGTGTAACCATTCTGGGTAACTTAAAGTTCATATAAACCAAACACAGAATCCTTACACACTGTATAAACAACATAGTTACACGATGACATATAAAAGGGTTTACACGCTAAATTCTAAAGTCATTTTAGCGTGTAACCATTTTGGGTAATATAAAGTTCGCATAAACCAAACCTAGAATCCTTACACGCTGTATAAACAACATAGTTACACGATGACATATAATAAAGGGTTTACACGCTAAATTCTAAAGTCATTTTAACGTGTAACCATTTTGGGTAATACAAAGTTCACATAAACCAAACAGTATAAATCAATCATAAAAGACAAACTGAGTTACACGGTGACTTATACAAGGGTTTGCATGCTAAATTGTAAATTATCGTGTAACTAATTTTAGCATGTATCCATTCTGGGTAATTTGAAAGTTAAAATAAGAAATCAAACAATCATAAAAAAACACAGCATTGTTCACAACAAATAGATTAAATCACGACTAATCCCAAAGTTCAACAATCTTTAATGTGTCTGCACCTACAGTTTGTTAACGAACAGTTCTTCGGCAAAGTTGTTTGCAATGCACAGTTCGGTCTTGTTGAACAAATCTTCTTTCTCTCACTTTCTGAAAATCACTTTCTGAAAACCATTTTCTCACTTAAAAAAAATCATAAACAATTCCCAGCAATAAAGTGGCTTTGCGTGTTTGACTAAGTGGGATCCAAACTGTAATAGCATCCACAACGGTGGATAAATACAACCCATTTTTACTAAACCCATTTTTACTAGACCCATTCTTATTTGGATCCAATGGTGCCACAATGGTAAGAAAATGGATCCAAAAAAAGAGACCCAAATGTGGGCTCTACCAACCTAGACCGAAATTGGGTTTCAAATTTGGAACTCCTTTTGGGTCTTGCCCAATGATTAGAGTTGGGTTCCCAACACCTCTCATTCATTGGGTTGGGCTTATATATATATATAATTTAAATTAAATTATATATTTAATTTATTTAAAACTTGCATAATTTGTTAGGGTTTATTTTAAATTAATCATAATTTGTTAAATAATTATTGATAGTGTTGATATTTAAAATATATTATATAATTTATTTTTTAATAAATATATCAAGGGATGTTTGTGCAATTACCCCTTTGAAAATACATGCAACAGTATGAATTGTTACATGATGAAAACAAAGCATTCTTACACGATTATTTATATTTATCGTGTAAGGATTCTAATTTTCCATCGTGTAACCATTCACAGATCCAAGTAATGTTCAATCATTCAATATTCAACAGTGTCAATGATTACAGGATGGAAACTAATCATCCTTACATAATACATTATCGTGTAATAATGACTTGTTTTCATCGTGTAACCATTTCCACTGTTGTAAGTTGAATGACTGGACATATGCCATTAATGTCAAAGATTACACCATGGCTCATGCTACTATTGACAGATATTGCCAGTTTGAATCTGGAATGTACAGAGATTTGCTACCGAAATTGTTTTATAAGGATAAGTGTTTCACTGTTTGATTGAGAGGACAAGAGGGAGGAAGTCTGGATGTCGATTCTACAGAGATTCACATGTCAACCTTTTTTATTTGGATAAGTGAACGGTGTTTCATTGATGGGATAAGAGGAAAACCCCTTTTTTTTTTGTATGGAAAATATAAAATTTTTTGAGTGAGAGTGTGACCGTCCCAGACATTATTATTTTATTATGAGCATAGACTGGGTTTGTTGGAAAAATAATCTACACTGTAATAAAAAATTACCTAACCAATTTATTATGAAAAACCAAATGATGCTTTGGGAAGAAAGAAAGTCTCATTGAAAGGGGGTAAAGAGTCTTAGAGTGCCACGAGCTTAATCTTTTGTATTCTAGTCTTCCCCCATGAATGCATGCAGTAGGGTTAATATCATTTGGGTTCCTAACTTTTGCTGAAAGATCAATTTTTTTTAAACAAGTTTTCTTTTTGCAAAACTTCCCTCACTTTTGAAAAGTATATCAAATAGGTCCATCGGTTATTAAGCTGTCAGTTAAACTTAACATTTGTAGGGGTGTTTTTTTTATCTTTGAACCAAGAACTTGCAATGTGTCACAAAAATAGAAATAAAATAAAATTCAATAATATATATATATTTGAAGGAAATAAAGCTAATTAAAACTAATCATTAAAGTGATTGAAGGAAATAAAACTAATATCTCGAACGGGATTAAGTCATTAACATAAAACATTTATTTTTAATTAAAATTTTTTATTTTCAAACTTTGGTGACGTGTTACATTTTTATTGGATTAAAAATTAAAGTTAAATTGTTATATTTTAAATGTTAGAGGATAAATAACCTTTACATTTGAAATGAAATGAACGATTGTACCTTAAATGAACATTTATTTTGTTATTGTAAACTAAATGGTGGATACACTAACCAATGTGAAGCAACGACGACTGAGTTGGATGGTCTACTGAGTTTGATGAGTTGGATGAGGTGTCAACACTTGATTGGCTGAGGTGTAACACTTTTTTAAAGTGAGAGTGTGGGACCTACCCAGACATTATTATCATATAGAATGGGTTTGTTGGAAAAATAATCTAGACTCTAATAAATAACCTAGCCAATTTATTATGGAAAACCAAAGATGCTTTGGGAAGAAAGAAAGTCTAATTTCAAGTAAAGCGTCTTAAAGTGCTTCGATGGCCAAGCTTAATCTTTTGTATTTTAGTCGTCCCCTATGAATGCATGCAATATTTCAAAGGTCATCTATAAATATGTGAGTCCTGTAACTACACTGGTTGTGGCAAAAGTACTTAGTGAAAATTATTACATAAACCTTGTTCTCTGCCAAACTGCTAATCTATCTGACCGTCGACGATATGGTAGCCGGCTACGGCCAGTGGTTCCTTATGAACCGGAGGAGAGCCGCCGATTTGCTCCATCCAACGGCGTCTGTGTAATAACTTATCTTTGATGTTGCTTGAATATATGTCTTTAGGGTTCTGTGTTGTTTTCTGACGATGTTAACAATGCAAAATTCCCTCATTTAACCCCTTTTTTCTTTCTTTAACAGGGGAGAAATCTCTGGCCAACTAACGAAGATTTCATTGGCACTAGTCGACTTGACCTTGATTGCCCTGTCCAATTAAATGAAAATAAATAATATAAGAGGTTAGCTGGCTGACCAACAAATACTCTCACTCAACCTGGCGATGCCTCAAGATGCTCGTAAAGTGTTAATCAATATAATGGTAAATAAGAATGAGAGTTGAGAGTACAAACATCCTTCAAACATAGTTCATCACCTTTTCCAAGTGAAAGAATGACAACTAATTCATATTCCTCTTTTTTTTTTTTTTTAATCAACATCCTGTCGTTCATCATCTTCCCAAAATTACTAGGTCTATATACGGAAATGTATAGATTTTGAGTTACTTTTATGTCATGGAAGCACGGAGAAGATGATTATATGACCCTGTTAGAACATGAACTATATCTGTATCTACGTGTAATGGGGGTGATGTGAGGCCTATGATCCAATGATGATATATACTTTTATTCTTTCACACTTGTTCTCTTGTGATTAGTTGCTGCCCCATCTAGGGCAACTTTGTACTTTTTAGACAAATACAATTGTTCTCCTCAGCTGTATATACAAGGTGAGAATTGTCCAACAATAACTTTATCTAAAACTCAACTGACCCTGATATGTATATGTATATTAAAAGGTTTCTTTGGATTTATTCATTCCACCAACCACCATTGATGTTGCTAGCTGTGGTACAAGTTTCTTCCATGTTACAAATTGATTTTATTTATAAAAAAAAACATTATATAAAGAATTTAATGTTAAAAAATACAAACATATGATTCATTCAAATAAATAGACAGATAAAATTGTGACAGTATGAATGATTATATGCCACTTTGTAAACATGATTACACTCTGGTTACATGTAAAATAGTGACAGTATGAATGATTACACGCCACTTTGTAAACATGATGACACGATAAATTAAATTTAGCGTGTAATCATGGTTTGCTTTCATTGTGTAATCATTTATTAACCAATTTTAAGTTTAATGATTGAACATGCAACAATGTGAATGTTAAGTTGGGGCTGTTGTGAACACATGTGTGTTTAGTTCTTGGCTTGAATGTCATGAACTTGTAGATGGTTTTCCAGGGGCATCTTACAAGAAGTTTAACTCCAAAAATTGATTTCCATGGAGTTGGTACTCTAGCCATAAATTCATAATCAACTCAGCATACTTCATTAAAAAGGCACCACAACTGTTTCTGTAAAATGATTGTCAAACGTCAGTATCTTTAGGAAAGTAAATAAATGATAATAATGATTGGGACGGTCCCACACAACTCACTTAATTTTTTTTTATTTTCACCCTGAGAAAAAAAATAAGGGTTTTTCTTTTATCCCATCAATGAAACACCTTTCACTTATTCAAATAAAAAAGTTTCACATGCGAATCTCTGAAGAATCTACATCCAGACTTCCTCCCTCTTGTCCCCTCAATCAAACAGTGAAACACTTATCCAAATAATAAAGTTTCACATGCGAATCTCTATAGAATCTAGAACCAGACTGGCAATATCTGCCAAGCCAATAGTAGCACAAGCCATCATGTAATCATTGACATTGTTGCATGTTAAATGATTGAACATGCAACCATGTGGTTACACGATGGAAACTAAGCTTTCTTACACGATACATATTAATATAGCATGTAAGGATGCTCTGTTTTCATCGTGTAAAGTTGTATGATGAATGTCTGAACATGCAACGGTGTGAATGGTTACATGATGAAAACAAAACATCCTTACATGCCACATAACGTTTAAAGGGTAAGAATGCTTTTTTTTTTCATCATGTAATCATAAATTTTGTGACCACTTAGTATGTACAAGTTTATTCATACACATCCAAAATATATTTCTTTATTTTTACATTTCATTATGTATGTTAATGTTTTTTTTTTTTTTGTTTTTTTTTTAATTTTTATTTTTATTTTTAATTTTTATAACAAATGAAATCATATTTCTAACATGGAAGAAACTTCCAGCACAGCAAGCAACATCAATTGTGGTCGGTGGAATGATTAAATCCAAAAAGATATACCATATACATAAAATCATCATCTTCTTAATGCTTCCATTACATAAAAGTCAAAATCTATACATTTCCGTATATAAACTTAGTAATTACAAGGCATATTATAATTAATTAAGATGATGACAAGTTTATCAGTGTGTTAATCGGTTGTCGGTCACGCCGTGCGGACTGTCGACCTTTAGAAGCCTTCCAACCATGCCGCTTGGACTGTCTGGGTGGTACTACCTCTGGCTGGTTCCGTCATTTTCTTTGAGCGGGATCATCATAACCTTTGTATATTCTTTTCCTTTTCAACTCGGTCTTGTTTTGTGAAGGCCTCACTTCCTCTTCGTGTGTTGTTATTTCAATTAGAGGTACAAACTGGGGACCTTTGGATAGATCGACGTCAATGTCCGCCCAATAATCTTGTTCCGCTTCATGTCCCGTGGGATGCCGCTTGGACTGTCTAGGTGGGGCTACCTCTGGCTGGTTCCATCGTCTTCATGACCTTCGATCATCAAGTCTCGGTCTTTTATGACCAGTTTTGACAACACCGCCACCGCCACCGCCACCACCTCCTCTACACATTCCCATATAATTGGACAGAACAATCAGTGTCAAGTGGTCTAATGCCGATGAGTTCTTTGTTAGTTGGCTAGAGATTTCTCTCAAGCTTAAGAAAACAAGGGTTAAATGATGGAATTTTGCATTGTTAACACCGTTAGAAAACAACACAGAAAATAAAGACATTTCTCTCCAAAGGTTCATGAGGAATCACTGGCCGTAGCTGGTTACCATCTCGTCGCCGGTCGGATACGAAAGCGGTTTGGGAGAGAACAAAGTTTATGTAATAATTTTTACTCGGTACTTTAGCCACATCTAGTGTAGTTACAGGACTCACATATTTATAGATGACCTTTGAAATACTACATGCATTCATAAGGGGAAATTGGTTGGGTATTGACGCCACCAATAAGGTGTTGCCATGTTGTTTTTTCTCTTAACTTTTTTTATTTATCTCTTTGTATTTTTTACAAATGTACCACATGGAAAAACCTCATTGGTTGATCAGTACTTTGGGTATTGACCATTCAGTACCCAAGTATTGTCTGGACGACTAGAATACAAAAGATTAAGCTCGACCATCGAGGCACTCTAAGACGCTTTACTTTTCATCAGACTTTTTTTCTTCCCAAAGCATCATTTGGTTTTCCATAATAAATTGGTTAGGTTATTTATTATAGTCTAGATTATTTTTCCAACAAACCCGGTCTATATAATAATAGAAAGTCTATATACAACCGTCTATGCGACCTCGCCATGGCATCGGCTCCTACGTGGCGAAATGGGTCCTTACGTGTTTCCCTATTTCAATATACAGAAAGTCTACATACAACTAACATAATATGAGTAAATATAATATTCACGTGTTTCCCTGTTTCAATAAATATGAGTAAATATAATATTACAGAATCCCCAAATTGTAACGAGAATAGAAGAAGAAGATTAGTGGGATCCATCAGTAATCCACTACCAATTGATGACGTGGCGAGTAAATCTGAGGGATCCTTCGTTACACGTGTCACAACCGGACAGTGTCGAGGAAAAAATCTATTCGACCTAGGAAAGATTTGAAAGGCCTAGGAACAAATTAGGTTGGGCATTGGAATTGTTCCCGGGCCTTACAGTTTTCCTCCATGGACGAAATTATGGGGCCTCCACAATAATCTCTAAGATCGACACTGTGCAATGATGAAGGAGTATCAATGGAAATTTGTATGTGAATTTTCGAGATCATCTAATGGTGGAACAAGTACCTCCATTAGCATTACATTACATATAGCAAATAACCCTTTCATATATGAACCCATAAGTGCCTAATAGTTTTTTTCAACGTGTAACCATCCCCAATGTTGCAAGTTGAATGACTGGACATGCAACAATGTTAAAGATTACACCATGGCTGGTGCTATTATTGGCAGATATTGCCAGTCTGGTTCTAGATTCTACAGAGATTCGCATGTGCAAATTGAGAAAAACTTGGGTGGACCCGGTGCACCAATCACCACTACTGATTGGTGCACCAAGCCATTCATAACATTCTGGATCTGGCAATTTTTTACTTAAAACAAATTTCCATTAATACCTCTTCATCGTTGGACGGTGCCAATCGTAGAGATTTTTACGAGGCCCCATAATTTTGTCCACGGAAGAAAACTGTAAAGCCTGGGAATAATTCCTATGCCCAACCTAATTTGTTCCTAGGCCTTTCAAATCTTTCTTATACGCAACAGATTTTTTCCTCGACACCGTCCGGTTGTGACACGTGTAACGTAGGATCCTTCATATTTACTCGCCACGTCATCAATTGGTAATGGATTACAGATGGATCTCAACAAATCTTCGTCTTCTCATCTCAGTACAGGCTACGGGTAATTGTTCCAAGGCCCGTAACCTAACATTGTTGGCTTTTCATTGTAAATAACTGTACAATGGTTGACATTGGTTAGTATACCCAGTACCCACTGTTCAATTTACAATAACAAAATAAATGTTCATTTAAGGTACAGTCGTTCATTTCATTTCAAATGTATAGGTTACAATGGTTCATTCTTCAATGAAATTAATGTAAGGTGACATTTCAGTTTTCACTCATATGGGTTCTACTATAAAAACTCAATCTCAGTTACATATTTTGCTCACAAAAGTATTCAATCTTCCTAAGTTGTTACACCAAGAAATGGCAGCAAACAGTAGGCCCTGCAGGGGTAGTGACAGGATAAATGCCATTTTTGAAGTATTGAATGAATGGGTTGCAATCGCTGATCCAATCGTCAACAATGAGCGTGAAAATGCAAAACGGCTACGTGATTATTATACTATTTTGATGGGAAAATTTCAAAATCTAGAAGCTAAGATCATCAACTTAAACGTTGAGATTGAAGCAAAGGACAACGAACTCAATGGACTCTACCAAATTGTTGAAAAATTGCATAAGAGGTTGATGGAATTCAACATTCCACCATCACCCTGAACATCCTCACATTTCAATATTTGTTTTTTCAACGTGCTGTAATTGGTTATGCTTCACAAGATAATGGAAGTAGTTTGTTTTGTTTTCATATGCTGTACACATTTCACATGATGTCATTGTTATATTCCTTCATTAGTCTAGACTAAATATACCACCAGAACAGAACAACATCCACATACAACCATGACTGGATGTGAAAAGAAATAAATAAATAAATAAACAACACCCCAAATTTACATAAACAACAAATCTTTCAAACAATCTTGCTCACTATAACTCTCAAAATAAACACGAGCGGAAAAAAACATGACACCAGTGTTTCCAAGATGACTAATACAAGGTTTTACACGCTCAATTTCAACGTGATTTTAGCGTGTAACCATTCTTGATGATTTACAACACAACAGGCAATTCCTGTATAAACAACGTATTTACATGATGAAATATAAAAGGGTTTCAACGTTAAATTCTAAAGTCATTTTAGCGTGTATACATTCTGGGATTTTTCCAAAGTTCGCATAAATCAAACCCAGACGTCCTTATGAATTTCGCTCGTAATTAGGGTAATTAAGTGCCGCATCACATATTCTCTATTCATTAAGGGTATACTTGTCCAAAAAAACATTTCTCTTTCATAAAAAATGAAAGAAAACTTATTGAGATTTGACAGTTTTGCATTGCCCACAATTGAAGTGCCACATCTTTGCCCTTACAAATTTCTATTCACGTCCACTCGTGGTTGTTTGTGGATCCATCTGTAATCTAATACCAATTGATGACATGGCGAGTAAATCTAAGGGATCCTTCATTACACGTGTCACAACCGGACGGTGTCGAGGAAAAAATCTGTTGGGTATAGGAAAGATTTGAAAGGCCTATGAACAAATTAGGTTGGGCAAATGAATTGTTCCAAGCCTTACAGTTTTCCTCCGTGGACAAAATTATGGGGGTCCCACGGAAATCTCTACGATCGGCACTGTCCAACTATGAAGGGGTATCAATGGAAATTTGTCTATAAATTTTTTAGATCATTTAACGGTGGAACAAGTACGTCCCTTAACATTACACTACAGATAGCAAAGAACCCTTTTCCATATATGAACCCCTAAGTGCCTAATAGTTATTTCAATAACTTTTGAGTTGTTCTCGTTGATTGAATCGATTTCCCTTATTAGATTTACACTTCCGAAATCGATTCCGATAGGTGCACATCGTTTTTTTAAAATATCCCGTGCAATCGGAAAAAAAATTTCGAATTATAAAAATATATTTAATTTTTAATTAAATCCATCATGGGCCTAAGAGTTATTCCTTGGCTCAAAGTACTGATTCCTAGGCCTTATACTTCCTGGGCTCAGTTTATCCCTATCAGCTCTAATACTGATGATGTGGTGACCACTAACGCCTCAGCCTAGGAAATACCTCTTTCTATGCATATGTATAAGTCGGAAAATGCTTGGGTACTGACTGGTTAGTACTCAAGTACACTGACCACACAATTGGGTGTTACCATGTGGCCAAAACTCTTTCACTTTAGAGTCCATTTTTGCTCACCCCTGATCAGTCTAATTCTATGCTTATATTTCGCCCTTTGTCCTATGTATTTTGCCGGTCCTTTAAGTCATTTTGGGTGGTTTGATGTGTTTGTTGAGCCTATGCAGGATGTTTTCATTAGCAATGCAGAGCAATCCATTTGTGGATGAATTGGAGTCAAAAAGTGTTTAAAAAAAGGTAAAACTGTCTTTTGCCATAGTCTAGACCACCGGCCATGCAGTGCCTCCTAAGTGGTCCAACCATCGACTAGCAGCAGAGGAAGACCTAAGAAATTCCACCGTCCAGACTGCTAGCCATGCAGTGCCTTCTAAGTGGTCCAGCCAACGGTCAACAGCAGAGGAAGAATCAATAATTTCCGCCGGCTAGACCGCCGATCAGGCACATGCCTCCTAAGCGGTCTAGTCGGCGTTTACTTCCAGTCATGTGTCAATTGTTGGGCCACTACTCATGCACCTTGCCCAGAGAGCGGTCTAAGGGGCGGTCGTGAGCAAACCTATTTCTTTCAGGACTCTGATTGACCTATTTTAAAAGAAGCCTATTTAAAGGCGCAGAAAAGGGACTTCAAGGCTTTTGGGGAACAGAAAACCCTTACTCAATTCTTTCATCCATCTTTACATAGAGAAGATTCGAAGACAAAGAAGATTTCAACATTGAAGATTTGAAGAATTCACTGAAGGCCTCAATGGGTTTAATCTCTTCTATCTTTTGTCTTTCAAATTCTATGATGTGTAACTGACTCCATACTAGGGAATCGATGTGAACCTATGTAATGCTCATGTTATGATTCGAACTCCATATCTTTATTAATCAATTCGGATTTAGATTTGTTTAATTCATTATATGTCTTACTTTTGACTTGTATTAATCAAAATGGAAATTAATTGATACTTGTTTAGGGTTTCGATAATTTATAAATTGAGATTGTGCTAGAGGAATTTAGGTTATCTTAATTACTTTTCAATTGAATGAGTATGATTGTTCTCGACATAGGAATTACTGCGAGACAATTTTGGTTCAATAATTCTTGTATATAATGGGTTCTTGGTGATGGTTACACCTTTGACGAGAGTGAGTTGTAATTGAGAACACGTGGTTAAATCCCGAGGAATTAAGGTAATACCATAATTAAGATGAGAATGGACTATGAATCTGGATTGAATCTATTTAATGGAATTCGTTGATGAACATTGAGTATTGCATATGGGGAGCATCGGTCACCTAGTTTTTCATCTCTTGATCACATTCACCAACTCTTTGTTAAAAATTTTTCTTAGTTTAATTTAGTTCTAAATCAATCAATCAATCTCAAATCTCTTGGTTACTTTTAATTGCTTAGCTTTAATTAGAATTAGTTATAATTGATAAATCATTTTTCCTCGTGGGAAGGATCCCTACTTGTCGTCATCCTTATCTCACGATTCGTGCACTTGCGAGTTATGTTTTTATAACACGATTTTACACATCAAGTTTTTGGCGCCGCTGCCAGGGAAAAACAATTGGGTGTACTGACTGGTTAAAACCTAACTCCAATGCTTGGGTACTGACTGGTTAGTACTCAAGTACACTGACCACACAATTGGGTGTTACCATGTGGCTAAGCATTACCCCCCTCATGCATGGATGACATGTGTACCCATGCAGGATGCCATGTTCTCTTCATTTTGTACATTTTCTTCTTGTTTTGGGTTACGTGACAACCAATTATTGGATTGTTCAGTACCTAATGGTACTAATCGGTCAGCATCCGAGTGTTGTCCGTATAAGTCAAAGGTGTTTCATTGATGAGACAAGAGAAAAACCCTTTTTCTTTTACCTATCGTGTAAATTATATATATATATATATATATATTTTTTAAAGTGAGAGTGTGGGGCCTACCTAGACATTATTGTCCTGGTCACATCTTATCCAAGGGCTTGGAACAATTCTCCTAGGCCTGGGAGCAATTCTCCAATGTCTTTGAACAATTCTCCTAGGCATTAGATGCATATATATATATATATATGTGTGTGTGTGTGTATGAATGAATGAATGAATACATACTAAGTGTAAATGAATGAATACATACTAAGTGTGAATGAATGAATGAATGAATACAAGGCTGAACATGCAATAGTGTGAATGGTTACACGATGAAAACAAAGGGTCCTTACACATTGAAATTTATATAACGTGTAAAGATTTTTTATTTTCATCGTGTAACCATCCTTTCAAAAGTGCACGAACGTACAACTTTACACGATCAAAACAAACATCCTTACACGATAGATATAAATATTGTGTAAGAATGATTAGTTTCCATCGTGTAACCACTCACATGGTTGCATGTTCAGTCATTCAACATGCAACAGTGTCAAAGATTACACCATGACTTGTGCTACTATTGGCAGATATTGACGGTATGGTTCTGGATTTTATAGAGATTTGCATATGAAAACTTTTTTATTTGGATAAATGAAAGATGTTTCATTGATGGGACAGGATAAAAACCTTTTTTAAAAATTGAAAATATAAAATTTTCAAAAGTCAGAGTGTGGGACTGTCCCAGTCTCTCAGACATTATTATTATATAGACTGGGTTTGTTAGAAAATAATCTAGACTAATAAATAACCTAACCAATTTTTATGGAAAACCAAAGGATGCCTTGGGAAGAAAGAAAGTATGATGAAAAGTAAAGAGTCTTAGAGTGCCTCGATGGACGAGCTTAATCTTTTGTATTCTAGTCGTCCCATATGAATGCATGCAGTATTTCAAAGGTCATCTATAAATATGAGTCTTGTAACTGGACTGGGTGTGGCAAAAGTACTAAGTGAAAATTATTACATAAACTTTGTTCTGTCCTAAACCGCTTTCGTATCCGACTGGTGACGATATGGTGGCCGGCTACGGCAAGTGGTTCCCCATGAACCGCAAGAGAGCCGTTGATTTGGTCCATCCAATGGCGACTGGGTAATAACTTTTCTTTTCTTTTTGCTTGGATAAATGTCTTTATTTTGTGTTGTTTTCTGACGGTGTTAACAATGCAAAATTCCCTCATTTAACCCTTTTTTTCCTTTAGCAGGAGAGAAATCTCTGGCCAACTAACGAACAACTCATCGGCACTAGTTGACTTCACCCTGATTGTTCTGTCCAATTATACGGAAATGTGTAGAGGAGGTGGTGGCGGTGACGGCATCGTCTTGATAATCAGAGAGATGAACCTTCTCCATGGAAGCACTGAGAAGATGATTATTTACCTGGCAATATAATATATACTAGATTACCTGGTTGTGCTTCCAAACAGTGTCACTACTGATGAATCAAAGTGAGACAAGCCAATAGTATCTTGATTCATCAGGTCATGAAGAGGACGGAACCAGCCAGAGGTAGTAGTGTAGCACCACCTATACAGTCCAGACGGCATGGCCTGAAGGCTTCTAGAGGCCGATAGTCCGCACGGTGTGGCTGACAACCATCTCTACCTACTGAATAACTCCTGAATCAATATTAGAGTGAGTCTCGAGAGCACAAATAGCCTTCAAACAAACAATTCATCATCTTTTCCAAGTGAAAGAATGACGTCTAATTCATACTTCCATTTGTTATCAAGTAGATGTCGTTCATCATCTTTCCAAACTTGCCATCATCTTAATTAATTATAATATGCCTTGTAATTACTAGGTTTATATACGAAAATGTAAAGATTTTGACTTTTATGTCATGGAAGCACTGAGAAGATGATGATATAATGTATATAGTGTATGTATTTGGATTTAATCATTCCACCGACCACCATTGATGTTGCTTGATGTGCTGAAAGTTCCTTCCATGTCAAAAATATGATTTTATTTGTAAAAAAAAAATTAAAAATAAAACATAAACATACATGTATGAATGAATGAATGAATACGTTAAAAGTTATGTAACGTGTAAATGATGCATTGTTTTCATCGTGTAACCATTCACACTGTTGCATGTTCAGCCATTCACCATACAACTTTACACGATGAAAAACAAGCATCCTCTCACGATAAATATAAATTATCGTGTAATAATGCATTGTTTTCATCGTGTAACCATTTCCATAGTTTCATGTTGAATGACTGAACATGTAACAATGTCAAAGATTACACCATGGCTCATGCTACTATTGACAGATATTGCACCATGTAGATTGAAGGGACAAGGTGTTTCATTGATGGGAGTATGGGACAAGAGAAAAACCCATTTTTTACCTTTTGTTTTTTGTTTTTGTTTAAAAAAACATTATATAATTAAATGTAAAAAAATAGGAACATATTTGAAATTCAAATAAATAGACAGATAAAATGATTACACACCACTTTTTAAACATGATTATACTCTGGTTACATGTAAAATGGTGATAGTATGAATGATTACACGATAAATTAAATTACGCATGTAATCATTGGTTTCCTTTCATCATGTAATCATTAACAAAATTTTAAGTTGAATGATTGAATAGGCAACAATGTGAATTTTAAGTTGGGGCAGCTGTGAAATCAGAAGATGAGTTAAGCTCAGGAAGAAAACCGTAAGGCCTAGGAAACATTCCTAGGCCCAAAAATATTTGTTCCTAGGTTTGAAAAAACTTTCCTAGGCTCATGCCTTAGTGGTCGCCACGTCATCAGTATTGGAGCTGATAGGAAGGATCTAAGCCTAAGAAGTTTAAGGCCTAGAAAACGGTACTTTGAGCCTAGGGACAACTCCTAGGCCTATTGTGGATTTAATTTTGAATTACAATATATACTTGATGAAATTTTTATATTTTTTTCCAATTGCACGAGATGTTTTTAAAAATCGGTGTGCACCTATAGGAATCGATTATTGTATTGTAAATCTGCGTACCCCAACTCTTCCACACGTACATTGAGAGGGTTTTGCCTGATTTACACAACAAGGTTTTTCGGTTTACAGATATCTGTAAAGTCTGAGAACACAAATGGGGAATAATTCTGTTTATGTAGTTTTCAAAGGAAGGAAAACATGTGTATTTCGTTCTTGGCTGAATGTCATGAACATGTGGATGGTTTTCCAGGAGCATTTTACAAGAAGTTTTACTCAACCGATGAAGCATATAAAGCGATAAGTAGATGTTCCATACATTCAAGCCATTCTTTGCCTCAATCTTCTATGAATGTTGCTAAGAAGCTATCTAAGAAGAGTGAAAGCACTAGTGTGATGTTGTTTTTATTTGTAGGGATGGTTATTTTAGGAGTTATAGTAGGCAAGATTGTTTGAAAGATCTTGTTTGTCCTATTCGGCTGGTATGAGTAATGAAGGAGCATTTAATTTTTATTTGTTTGTTCTGTTCTACTGGTATGAGTAATTAAAGATCTTGTTTATTATGTATTTTGAGCTTAGGAGACTTATACTCGTCAACAGTGGTCTCAATCACAATCTTTGTTACTTGATGAATATATCCAATAACTATGAAGAATGCTTTATTGAAAATGATTTTGAATGTAAAGAGAGACTAATTCACATTAAACTGTGACAAATACATATACCTATATACAAATATCAGGACCCAGAACAGGAACATAGCATATACAAAAAAAACTGTGACAAATTCTCATAGGCATTGGAACAAATATCCTAGGCCTTGGAACAAATCTCTTAGGCCTATGAGAATTGTTCCAAGGCCAACGATAGTTGTTCCAATGCCCAAAAGAGTTTGTTCCTAGGCCTATGAGAATTGTTCCCAGGCTAACGAGAGTTGTTCTTAGGCTAATGAGTAGTATGAATTGTTTCTAGACCAAGGAGAATTTTTCTCAGGCCCACGAGAGTTTATCCCAGGCTAAGCATAATTGTTCCAAGGCCCGGAAACTAAACTGGTGGCTTTTCATTGTAAAGAGTTGTACAATGGTTCATTTGAAATATAAATGTTACATTGGTTAGTGTACTCACCGTTGAGTTTACAATAACAAAATAAATGTTCATTTAAGGTACAATGGTTCATTTCATTTCAAATGTAAAGGTTATAATGGTTCATTCTTCAGTGAAATTAATGTAAGGTGACTTTTCAGTTTTCAATGATATGAGTTCCATTATAAAAACCGAATCTCAGTTACATATTTTCTTTAGAAAAGTATTCAATCTTCCTAAGTTGTTATTTTTTTCATCACTTCATTTTTTTTTTCAAGTGGAAATGGAAGCAAACGGCAGGACCAGTAACAGGATAAATGCCAATTTTAAAGTAATGCATCAACGGGTTGCAGTCGCTGAGGAGACCATCATCAACGAGCGTGAAAATGCAAAACAGCTACGTGATAATTATACTGTATTGATGGGGAAATTTCAGAATCTGGAAGCTGAAATCATCAACTTAAACGTTGAGATTGAAGCAAGGGACAACCAAATCAATGGACTCTACCAACTTGTTGAACATTTGCAGAAGAGGTTGTGGACTTCAACATTCCATCATCACCCTGAATATCCTCACATTTGAATATTTGATTTTTTTTTTTTTTCAACATGCTATAATTGGGTTTGCTTAACAAGTTAATGGAAGTAGTTTTGTTTTATGGAATTGCCTTTTGTCCTTTGTTTCATATGCAAAACTCTGTAAAATCCAGATCCAGACTGGCAATATCTGCCAATAGTAGCACGAGCCATGGTGTAATGTATCAAATTGTTGCATGTCCAGTCATTCAACGTGCAACCATGTAAATGGTTACACGATGGAAAGTAAGCATTCTCACACGATATATATATCTATCATGTAAGGATGATCAGTTTCCATCGTGTAATCATTGACACTATTGCATGTTGAATGACTGAACATGCAACAGTGTGAATGGTTACACGATGGAAAGTAAGCATTCTTACATGATATTTATATCTATGGTGTAAGGATGATCAGTTTCCATCGTTTAATCATTGACACTGTTGCATGTTGAATGACTGAATATGCAACCATGTGAATGGTTACACGATGGAAATAAAACACCCTTACATGATACAGTTAAAAGCACAAGAATATCTGGTGTGTAAACATACATTCTATGACCAATTAGTATGTATTCATTCATTCACACACACACACACACACACACACACACACACACACACACATGCATCTAAGGCCTAGGAGAATTGTTCAAAGACATTCTCACCCAAATACGTGATTCCCAAGCTATACATGAAACAAATTATGGTGTCTTCAATATTAATCTAGAGGGGGGGTGTATAGATTTTAATCAATTTTACCCAATTTTCATGATTAGTCAAGTTTACGAAAATGCCCCTAACTAGTCAATTTATATAGCAAGTGTAATATGTGCGGAAATATAAAAGATACTTGATATTTACGTGGAAACCTTCAACAAGGAAAACCACGGGTTGTTATGTGCGTCACACACGAACCTCGAATCCACTAATTGCAATGACATTTACAACCTAGGTTGACCTCAACCTCTCACGGTTTATAACCCGCCACTACTACCCACAGGCCTATAAAAGTAGACCTAGTCCAATTTGCTTGCACCACTCACCGTTAGTCACAAGACTCACTTCTTAATGAAGAGAATAAACAACCTAATGTGAATAATATGATATTCAATGAGCAAGTAATGCTAGGTTACACTAAATGCCTATCTAGGATGAAAGATGACAATAATCAAAATCCTAGATATCAATCTTTACTATATGACATATCATAAAACTTAGCTATCAAAGATTAAGCAATCCTAAAAATAGCTATCAAAATACAACTCTCAAACAATCAACACAATTATCTCAATCTTGTCAATAGAATATGTTCTATAAGCATACAAGTAATAAATGAGATTGCTTGTTAAGAAAGATACAAAATATATGTGATACTAGTGACCAACTTACCAAGCTAAAAGTGTTGAATAAAAACCAAGCATGAATGTCACCTAAATGATCATGGATGATGCTAGATGATGATTTGATGCACTTGGATATGTGTTTGAGTAAACAAAGGAAAGTTCTTTAGTGATTTTTTTCTCTTTGGAAAAATGCTAAGTCAAAATATGATTTGAACTCTCTTAAAACTGACCTAAAGTCAAAGTAGCATATATATAGGGTGACAAAATGATGTTACGACGTTTTGATAAGTTTTTCAAAAATTTGCCTTGACTGCCGTACACTTGCTCTACATAGGGCGGTTGTAAGGCGGTTCACTTGGGAAATGAAGAATATGTTCTTCATGACCGCTCTACGCGTAGGGTGGTTTTCAAGCAAAATGAGGGCGATTACTCTCAGGATTTTGAAGACCGCCTTACACCCGCTCTACGTTGGGCGGTTGTAGGGTAGTTTACAGATGATTAAAAAATCCACCAGTGGCATCGCTCTACGAAGGGCGGTCATAGAACGGTTATAGAACGGTTAAGAGAAAATTTGCTCTAACCGCTGTTCAACTGCTGTTTGTAGGGCAGTTGTAGGGCGGTTTGATAGCACCCTTAAAAAAACATGATGCATCAATGACATGGCATTTAACACACAAGATGCAATCAAGTTAAACATGCAAGAAGAGAGATTAATGAACATTAATGCACACATGATAAAGAACCATAACATACAAAAATAAGAATTATGTATGTGTTGTGAGTGTGTGCAACTACATTTCTTCAAAGCAAGTAAGCACTTAGAAATTTACCTTTGATGTGCTTGATCTCATGAGGTATTGAGAGGACCTTGGTTGTGCAATGCACCAACCATCAAAAGCTTAAGCTACCCTTACATCAAACCCCACTTGTGGTTTGTCACCGAAATAGGCTAATCAAATTTGAGGAACTTACGGTACAAGTTTACTCTATAGGGAATTACAGAGTTGACCATTGGTGTAAATGTCAACTGCAATGGCCTTACGAATGTTTTTGATATTCTGTTGTCCAAAAATTGATTTCCATGGAATTGATACTCCAGCCATAATCAACTCAGCATACTTCATTAAAAAGGCACTATAACTGTTTTTGTAAAATGATGGGATATGTCAAACGTAAGTATCTTTAGGAAAGTAAATAAAAAGTAAATAAATATGTCAAACATACATCATGTTGTTGTGGAATGACATCACTGTGCATGCTTTCAGCTTTGAATGGGGTGGCATGAGGATCCTTCTTCAATTGTTGGTAGTAACCGGCATGCTTAAACATAGATGGCAATAAGTAAAGTAGGCCACGAATGTCTTTCAGCCAATTACTAAGTTCGCTCTTCCGGTCATTAAATGAGTCAAATACCAGTACTTTTCCTTTCTTGAGAAGTACATGGCATAACAACCAATGGCCGGGAACGAGGCACGGAATGAGCACCTGCATATACACAATAGATAAAAATTATTTAAGGAAATAGGTAATGACAACGCAACGTCATTTCTAACAACTTACTGAATCCATTTGCCACCAAGGTTGAGGGTATAGAAGTTCATGCCCTGTAACATGTCTAAGGACGTCTAGACTTGGTTGGTAATCTAAAGGAACGAATTTTGAGTAGTCTTCCTAGACATTGACAGCTTTAGGAAAAGCATTGATCTTCTTGAGCCTTCTTTTGAGAATATATATTTTTTTTTCTGTTGAGGAGAAGGAGGAGAACTAGTTTCTTTCGGTTGAGTTCTTTCCTACTCATCCTTCTGAAATTTTGCTTTCTCCTTCAAGTTGTCCAGCAATTTCATTTCATCTACCCACTTAATGTTTAAGGTATTCTGTCATCAAAAAATACATTCATTAAGATAATTCCTAGACTCATAGAAACCAATCCTAGGCTTATATCAATCAATCATAGGGTCAAAAATACCCCTAATTATAACACATTTTCATAAACATGCATAAACACATTTTCATATCCGATATCATATAACTAGGGTGATACTTACAAAGAAAGATGCGTTAACCAATCCAATATTTTGCACGTAGTTAAGCTCACTGCTCGATCGCCTCTTCCATAGGATATCAAAGTAACTATGAATGAACTATGTAAATGCAGTGATGTACGTTACGTAATAAGTAACATAAAACCTTAATAACAAGAAATAGATAATTAAGTATGTTACCAAATCTGATATTCACTTTTCGACATTGACCAAGTCTTGAAAATTTTGACGCGTCATGGGAATGATTTGATCCGTATAAAAACTATTAAAAAAAATGAATACATTACATTAGGACAAATATTCAAAAATGAATACATTGAAAATCAAGGCAATATAATAGATTACAGGAATAGAATATTACCTAACTTGGTCGCCGTTCTTGAGGAAAGACATGAACTCAACTATGTCTATATCTTCCTCATTTGACTTTGTTTTCTTTGTCTTCATGGGCATCAGATTTGTGTACGGGGATTTCAAGATATCTTTACCGCTTTCGAGCCATCTGTTTGTCGATGTATTTATATTCAACATTAGGGTCAGCTTCAGTAAGTGCTACCACACTATTTGGGAAGTTCTAGACAATAAAACACACGGACGGGGATGAAAATCCTTCCACCTCAAGGATAGATTTTTCCTAGAATCCTACATAAAATTAAGTATGCAATAAAGTACAAAGCATTTGAACTATACTCATATACATGACAAAAACACTATTATAGAATTGTTCCCTGTCCTGATGGAATTGTTCCCAGGTCTAAGAGAATTGTTCCGAGGCCGAACATAATTATTCCTAAGCTTCGACCATATACATGACATAAACACTATTATGTTATAGATGGGGTATACATGACAACATCATTGGTTTATCATTATTTATAGAATGTACATCGACCATCCCGTCACCCTCGATTGCATTAGACCTAACAACCTTAACAGCCTCAACAACAGTCTCATCTTCATAAACACTATTATGTTATAGATGGGGTATACATGACAACATCATTGGTTTATTATTATATATAGAATGTACCTCGACCATCCTATCACCCTCGATTGCATTAGACCCAACAACCTTAACAGTCTCAACAACAGCCTCATCTTCCTCACCACCCTTAACACGCTTAACACCATCAATAACAACCTCTTGCTCACCACCATTAACACCCTTATTTCCAGCATCCACATCAACAGAAGCATCATCTTCCTCACCAGCCTTACCAACAAAAGCAACATCTCGCTGCTCACCCTCTTCTTCAACATCTTCCTTGTCATCTTATTGGTCACCCTGTTCTTCAGCATCCTGCTTAACAGAAGCCTTTCCACCAATATCCTCCTCAAAAGCAGCCTTATCACCAACGGCCTCACCATCTTGCTCAACACCCTTATAAACATCAACATCAATAAACTCAACACCCTTATAAACATCAACATCAATAAACTATTATATATAAATAAATAATAATATAATTTTCAACAACTTTATATCTAACCTTTATCTCCTTCCTAATCTTTGCAAATTCATTTCCACAGAAGGCAATGATGCGTCTCTCGCTATCAAGCATAGCAACATATAGTTCTGGGATTATGGAAGACACCTGAATTTTGCAATAATTAATACAATGCATACAAGAATAACATACTAAAAATCTAAAACCATATAGTGTAGATGCAATCATACCTTAGAATTTCCATTGGAGAATAGACGCTTCTTAGAAGGGGGGAATATTCGTTACAAAATGTGCTTCTATTTCTCCCTACAAAGCCTTCTATCTCCTTCGGAACAGAAGCGCCAATCCCATCACTGTCCTTGCCTTTCTGATAATCATCAACTCCATCGTCATAACCAATATCATCTTCCTGTTCACTTCGATGTACATCTAGAGCCAATTTCACCCTCTTCTTTTCAGTTAGTGGCTCACAAACGTATTTAAGGTTCAATGACTTGAAGTAATCTGTACCTTTTTCATACGTAACAACTTCCCAAGGAAATAAAGCTATCTGCATATCAGGAACAAACAATTGTTAACGAATTTCTACAAATAATTAACTAAAAACAAAGGGTCATTAAGTACAAACCGATGCATTGAATGTTGATTCAATATTTTCAATCTTTTTTGTAAATTCTCATCTAGTGAACCGTGGATACCCCATACTAACTCGCTTTCCGACGTTATCATCAAAATGAATTATCCGCTCCATGGCCCATACCTATACAATTTAAACTAACTAGTATCAATCAATTTTTTTCAATCCAACTAAGTATGAAACGAGAAACATTAAAACAAAGTTTGATAACATGCTACTTTTTCTAAAACTTACCTGAAGTACTAGAGGGAACCTCGACAAATTGTAGGTATAATACTTTGATTTCTTTTCCTTCTTCTCTTCCTCACCCCACGACTTCCCTTTCCCTTTCCCTTTCCCTTTTCCGTTTCCTTTTCCTTTCCTTTTCACTTCTTCTTCTTCTTCTACTAACTCCCTCTTCCTCTTCTTGTTCTTTTTCTTCTTATCTTTTTCTTCTTCTTTTTCTTCTTCTAAGTCTTCTGTATTCTTATTCTTCTGCTGCTTCCTGTTTTTATCTTCCTTTTTTGCTTCACCTCTCAGTTAGGTGAACCGTTTCTTCAGTACACTCTTCAAAAAATATAGTGTAAACATGAAGATATAAGAACCCTATGAAATTTTTTTGAATTCTTCTTCCTTTTCAACTAATGAAAACAGCCACTCCGAGATGGTTGTGGTCCGTCATATATTCAACATCTTGTACACATCTTCACTCTATTCGAACGTCTTTTTCCTCAAAGTGGCGTACAATACCTCTGCAGTTGGCCTTTCTCCTTTGAAAATTCTTATAACCATCGAATCATCTCGTACTACATTGTTGTTAGCAAAACCTTTGGGGAGCTTTCCCATATTCAACCCGATGTATAAACAGAATTCTTCTGGGTCAAAATGGGCTTTCGACTTCCCCAACCTAAACCACATCTCATATTTTCTTTGTCCTTTGGGGTGAATGATCTCTCGTTTCAAAATATTATGGATAAGCTAACCGTAAAGTGTCAATGGTTCTTTCAAACCAAATTTATACCGAAAGGGCCCTCCTTGAATTTTTTCTCCAACCCAAATTCTATAGGATGACCTTCAACTTTATAATCATATTCTTTTGACTTTCACTATTTACTCTCACAGGAACCTAATTCTCGTGGTCTGGGAACCGCCACAAGTTTGCATTTGAATTTTTCGGCATCTAAACAATGAAAACAAAAAGAAAACATCAGTCCCAAGCTTATGAAAATAAGTCCTATGCTCAATATTATGCATGTATCATCAATCCTAGACTCAACATCAATACTCCTCTTATTAAAATCATTCAAATAATACACATTAAACATCAGTCTTAGGCTCAAATAATACATTCATGCATCATCAATCCATCGGCCATAGGCTTATGAAAATCACTCTTAGGCTCAACATATACATTCACCATTACATGCAACATCAGTCATTTACTCTGCAAATGTTTTTCTTCCCTCACACTATAAATTGACAGTGTAGTTCACATCAATCAATCAATCAATCAATCAATAAATGATGTTGCCGTCCAAACAGAACACACAACCTCCAAATACACATACAAACACGTCAAATACACAAACAAGAACAAACTCCAAAAAAAAACAAATTGGTACCTTGAAATTGGTTTGCGTTTCGTTTAGGGTTGGGTGCTTCGTTCAATGCCGATGGCGAGGAGGACAACGACGACGAAGACAACGATGACCTTGTGTTTCTCCTTCCTCTGTATTTCTGGTGTGTTGTTGTTTGGGTTTGCGATTTCAAACAGAGCAGAGTTTTGAGTATTGTTCCTCGTTTGGGCTTGTGCGTCACGGCAACGGCGACCTTCTGCTTCTCCTTGCTCTCACTTTTTCTGGTTGTTGTTGTCGTAACCATCTGCCATTTCCCGAGCAAATTCAATTTGTCATCTAATGTGTTGTTAACTGTTAGTTTTGTGGGAAAATCAAAGGGTAATTTAGTCATTTTACGGGAAATCAGATTGAGGATGGTAATTTAGTAAACATTATCAAGTTTTATTTGTTCAAATATTTAAGGAGGGTAAATGGGGTACCCAAAGCGGTTATATATGCAATTTTTTTCCCAAGCGACCATTTCCTAGAAAGTGAATGTTGGGAAAGGCTATTACCTTCATTTCCCACAAAAATTAATTTGTATTTTTAAGTATTTGATAAATTGCACAAACGAATAATTCTCAAATACTATATATTTAGTCTTCCAGTAAGTCTCAGGTAACATTTAATAAGTCTCGGGTAAGTTTAAATAAGTCTCACGTAACCTTAAACTAGTAGTTAATTAGAGTCTTGCTTAACAACAACAGATTCCAAGTGCCAATACTAATCAAACAAAGAAATGAGCTTGAATGAACTTATAAAAAAGGTTTATCTAGGGGATGAATTATCTTACAATCTGATGAGCTTGTACAATCCTTATTGAGGAGAGAAGTTGCCCTTCCAATGAGGTTTGTAAGCTCTAGATCAACTATTTTCAGAGGTTTGTGAGGTCAACAAAAATCTGAAATAGATGGAGTGAGAGAGACAAGTGAGAGAGAGAGAGAGAGAAAGCTTCGTTTTCTCCAAGTGCCAACACTAATCAAAGGTTTATTTAAGAGATGAATTACCTTACAATGTGATGAGCTTGTACAATCCTTATTGAGGAGAGAAGTTGCCCTTCCAATGATGTTTGTAAGCTCGAGATCGACTATTTTCAGAGTTTAATGAGGTCAACAAAAATCTGAAATAGATGGAGTGAGAGTGTGAGACAGAGAATCGTTATTCTCCAACAAGAAGAAAGAAGAAAGAAGAAAGAAGAAATATCAGAGGTTTGTGAGGTCAACAAAAATCTGAAATAGATGGAGTGAGAGTGTGAGACAGAGATTCATTTTTCTCCAACAAGAAGAAAGAAGAAAGAAGAAAGAAGAAATAAGGGCATTTGTGTCCACCTCTATACTTTGGTGCTATAAAATATAGAATTATTAAGTTGGTGATATTACCATAAAACCAATCAAATTTGGTGCTATTTCCCCCTATTTCCTCATTAAAATAAGGATGAAGAAAAAAAAAAAAAGGTACTTTCAACATGATCCATCTGGTATTTGGGAATTGCAAGTGTTTTTTTCAAAAATTTCCATTTTCTATGTTTGAAAAATTTGCTTTCGTTGAGATTTTTTATGGAATCAAAATCTATCATCATAATTTAAATTCACATATTATTTAATGAAGTCAATGTCACACATTCACTAGTTTCATATACGTAAAACTAGTATTGTTTAACAAATCTCATATGTTAGTGTAACAACTCCTGTTATACATTATTTTGAAATTAAAAATAAACATCTGCTGAAATTAAGAAAAAGATGTAGGATTGAGCAAACTATATTGAAAAACATTATATTTAAGATGATGAAACTAATATTCATGCACTACTAAAAATGTTATATTTTTATAAAAAGTTATAAAAAAAAAAAAAATTTAATGTTATTAAAATAATGTTTGTTAAAATTTAGTTGAAAAATAAAATTATATAAAAAATTTATTGAAAAAACTCAAAAAGTAAAAAAATAATAATGAAAATGTAGATTATTTGAAGATACAAATAGAGATAAAGATAAGGATAAAGATTGTGGTTGGAATGAAAATTTTTTAGAGATGAAATCCGAAAAAAATATTCCCTTTTGAAACTCTATTTTAGAGATAGAGAAAGTGTATTGATCATAGAAGCTCCTTGCTTTCTCTCTACCTTATAAAGTAACTTGACTTAAATTGTTGTCCTAGTTTCATGTCTCTTCTTTTGATTCACCTATTACAGTCATATTCACTTTTGAATTCCTGGCCGGTGAAAAGTCAGATTCTCTCTAAACTATTAGTGTGAAGTTATCAACAAGTGAAAATTACACCTATTTGGCATACTGAACTTACTATCATACTGTCATAGCAAAATCACATGCTAAAAAATCAGGGAGTCGGCACTATGCATTTTCTTGCAATAGCTCTTGAAAGTCACTAGCACATTTACGCTGTAAATAATAATTTAGCTCTTGTAAGCAATTAAAAAAATAATAATAATAAAAAAACTAAATGTTGCATAGACACAGTTTGGAGCCTCACAATTGCAACTGTCGCTAACAATTTTTCATATATACATAAGCAATCTAAGAAACTTGATCTAAAACAAAAACAATAACATGATTTTAAAGATGCCAACAAACAACTCTTTCTCGTAGTAGAACCCAAGTTTACCAGAGTGCAGCTGCAAGATAATGTTTGAAACTGTTCCCCGTCTCATGTTTGGAGTGCAACCAAAAAGAGTTTCCATGGGAAACTAAAAGATCAAGTGAACTGCCGTCTCATATATGTGTCTTCATGCACGAAAACAGGTTGTTGAGTGCTCGGTGGTGGGAACTGGGGCTGTCCCATAGCTATGCCACCACCTTCAGGAGGAACAGAAGAATTGCCCCATATATTATTACTATTATTCTTCACTGAGTTTAAGGTGAGATAATAGAGAATTCCAAGGGAAATACTCGCAAGGGACAAGACTGCACCACCAGCAAAAACTCCAGGTTTCACAACATAGCAGTAGTAATTGCCAAAGTACAGACTCTCTTCACCATGTTGATCATTCAGAGCGGCGCCAGTTAGCAACAAGAGAAATGCTATAACAAATGTGAACCTGCAGGAGTATGGAATTACTCACATACCGCTATCCGACAATTTGAGATGCATTTATTTAATTTCCAAAATAAATATCAATAATACAATGTAACAGTACATGACAAAGGATTAATCAAAAGTTCTCCCTTGAATTTCGAGACTAAATCTTGAAAACTAATGCAAGCTCATCTTTGACAACTTTATTAGCGGGAACAAGGGGTGAAAACCAATTAATTTAAATGCAATGATATTCTTTCCATGCCTTTTGTGTAGTTACTACCTTGCTGTTAAGCACCCATTTGGTTTAGGTTAAACCCTTTTCTTCGAAATAGTGTAATTTCCCAAAGTGGAAGTCATGACATTTCCTAGGTTCTATCGTATTATTTCTAATGCTTTTATAAACAGAAACAGCATTTTAACCTACTCATGTTTAGCATATATACTGGCTGTGTCAGTAACCATGCAATAATTATGTAAGCGAAATTAGCTACCAGCCAAGATTCAACTATTCCTTATTAAAGCTACAAATCAGCTTGACTTTATTCTTTAAAAGAACATTCTTGTAAGCATGGAAAGGAGTGTTTAATATGCACATCTGCTTTTATGTGAAGGCAGCTGATTGCAATTCGGATATCTCACAAAATCAGAGAAAAAACAAAACACAAGAACATCAAATTTAACTTTGCTCATTGTCAGCAGCCATGACTGCAATTCTACGTTATTTAGTTGAATTTTTCTTCAATCTACTCTTCAGCATCTCATTCATTGTCCAACAACCACCAAGAATATATTAGGATCTGGGTGTGAGTTTGCTCTTCCACCGTTATAGGACAATGAGTTAGGTAGAAGGAGAATTTTGTGATTACCATATAGTGGAAATCTACGATCATAATGGCTAAGCTTTGACTTAAGACGGTTCCAAGTGTTTTTATGATGTCTGATTAGTGATTATATGAAATGATTAAATTCTAAGATTTCTTGGAAGAGTTTAATCTGTCTTTTCCCTTTTTTCCTTCTGCCATCTATTGTAATTCCGGTCTCTGCCCTCTGCTTTGATTCCTCGACTTTCATCCTCCTTTCCTTGACTATACACATTTCTCCCTTCCTTGTCACTCACAAAGTTTCTCTACTTTATCACTTCATATATCTTCTAATTATTTTATTACTCGCACACTCTTACCAATTACCATACTTGTATTGGTTTTGTAAGATGAAGAAAAAAGAAAGAAAACACAATACTAAATGTTTACTCATAAGTTCTGACCACAAATGAGCAAAATTCTAGAATCTGTGAAGCTGGCTCAGACTATAATCAATAGCAACAGAAAGAACAACCTAATCTCAAACAAAGTGTTTTAACAATGGTCAATGCAACAAGAATATGTATCAGTGCTTGTATTACTCCATTGAAATCATTTTTCAATCTCAGCAATCTATTTGTTGACAAAAGATAAGCAATAGTAATCCCATCTTTATTGAAATAAGTCATGCAAAAGCATAAGAGACTGCAAATCATATGAACTTCATCTGAATATTGAAGTTCAATTACTTAATTGAGTGAGAGTGAAGAGCTACCCAATCAATTTTGAGATACATTCTCAATTTCTCAAATGAAAGATTAATTCAGATAAAAGGGTTCTTATTTTAGTTAGAATAAAATATTGAAAACTTGAAACATGACCACAACAAAAAGTTACTTTTTATGGTTAACAGTCAAGCTCAACCGTTCCAAAGAAAATGACATAAAATATCAACCTTTGCACAGAACTGATTTTGCATAGACTGTACCTCAAACACATGGGTCATACCAAACTGGGTTCAAAATCATCAAATTTTTTAAAAACAACTAAAGTTGCAAACAGGGTCAGAGGGTAAAGGGGTAAAGAATTGAGCATCTCAGGGTTAATTCAAATAATCAATTATTGACCCAAAAATAGTAAATAATACATAACTGATTATAAGTTCTATCGCCAAGTTGTTGAGACTTACCAGGAAACAACAAAGCAAACCAAAGCTATTGTCCAATTATGGTTTGAAGGATGAGGACTTCTCTTGCAACAAATACATCCAGTAGCAACATTAATAGTAACTTGGGCTATCATAAGAGAAACCGCTGCAGTTAAACCAAGACCAAGGGCTGGACTCCTGGGGTATGAACATTGAGTAGGAGAGCTGATCATAACCTCTGACCCCTGCAGAAAGAGGGAAAATCTTCAACCATTTAAAGATCAGCAGCTATATACATAAGATGCAATTCAACCATTTAAACCATTTATAGTTTTAGCTTTATAACTTAATAAAAAAAAAAATTAAAAAAAAAAAGAATCAGATGTATTGTCAAAAAGAAGCAATGGCTTCTGGTCTCATGGACAGAGGTAAAAGGTAGTACAGCACACCAACAAGTTTCTTCGAATATTGACCAGGCACCATGAGTAACACATGTCGCTACATCTCAGTGATCAAATCTCCCAAAGAATGAATAACAAATTAAGACCTTTGAAGGAAGAGTTTTACCGATTAATATTGCTCAGAAAACTTGGCCATTTGAAATTTTTGAAAGAATTCAACAATTTGATTGGTTCAATAAGCTGTTAATTTTTTTGTTCCAAGGGTTTTATTTTACTAATATGGATCCTCAAAGATCAAGGATTGATTTTCAAAATAAATTTCTTAGACCTTCCCTAACGCCTAAAGCATAAACTCTAATACTAATAATTTCCAGAGAGAAAAGTAGAACGAGAGAAACCATGATCCGTCGACAACCAGAACTACAATGACGAATGGTGAGAGATGATGAAAAATTTAGTATAACAAAGTGAGAAAATATGAGAATCAGGAAAGTAAAAAGAAAAAAAAAAAAAAAAACGAAGATGGTTGGGTGGTCAGCAACAACTAGAAGGACAAAAATGGTGAGCTAGGGTGGGGAAATTTTTGTTGGAGGGACCATTGCACTGAAACAAAATATTTAGGTGCACTGAAAGTAGAAAAAATACAAAATCTGAAGGTAAAAATATAATTTCTACAACAGTTTTTCTAAAAATATTTTGGGGGGGCGGGGGAGGGGTGGGCTGGGGGTCATGGCCTTTCTGGGTCCCCTTTTCCTCTTCCACTGGCGACCCCATTATGGCAGCAACCAAAGAGAGGATGATTGGTCAATGAAGAGAGAGATGGTAAAAGTGTGCGGAGAATGTTGGAACTTGTGGGGAGAACCGGAATGACCAATGAAAAAATTTTAATTCTAAACTTATTTTTCTATCTCATGCAATGTGGTCTAATTTGAAGGAATTCGATGCTAATATGGTGCATCTGATGCACCTTAAACTTTCTCCAACACAATAGGTAAGGGTTGGATTGAAAACAGGCAGGTCATACATCAATGGCTATGGGCCTATTGTAGTTTATTTTGAAGATATTGATATGTTCTTTTAACTGGCATGTAACACATGTTTGATAACAGAAGGAGAACAAAATGATAGAATTAAATTTTAATTAAAAAAAAGTGGCAATTGCTTCTATGTAACAACATTTGAGTGGGCATTTGATCCAAGTCAGGTGGTGTGCCCACCTCAACCAAGATTTTCTCTTTGAATCTATAATGGTAGGCTTGTTCAACCGGTGACATAAGACCACACCTATTTTGTACCCATACCCACTATCTAGAGAAAGTTTAGAATGTATCAGATACATCATATCAGCATTTGATCCCTCGATAAGACCACATGGGCATGAGATATCAATAAAATTTAAGAAATCAACTTCTTCTTTTTTCTAAACACTCCTTAGTGTGCTTCAACAAAAAATTGAATGCCAATTATTTCAAACTTTTCTTTCTTTACTGGAAAAAGAACAGGTCTAGAAATCTCTTTAAGGTACCATATCAACACAAGAGTTGTGTTTCTAAGTACTAAACTCCCAATAGACTTCCATTAAAAACACATGGTAGCAACCCATCAATATTGCCTATCATGTATTAAATGAACCACGATGACATTCTTCTTTATCAGACCCCTGCAAGTTTAACCACCAAAGAGATGGTAGGTTGCCAGTTTTTAAAGTTGTGGCTGTGCCATCCACCTAATAATGAGATAACACAATTATGCTGCCAGACTGAACAAATGGCTTCCGGATAATATAGACTCAAAACAGGATTCTTTAACACTTGTAAAATTTCCATCAAAATTAAATGAAACCTGAATAAAAAGCATGGAGGATTTCTGACAAATTTTCAAAGTCACTTGTATTTAGGCATTGGAGAAATTAGCCCTTCCTCTTGTTGTCACTAAAACCAATATCTAAATGAAAATATTTCTCCGTACTTCCATTTCATGGAAACTGATGATTTATAACACAAGTAGTTACACAACAAGGAGACCTATTTAAATTTCTAGGAAGCAAATGGACAACAAAAGCAGAACACCTATTTTAACTAGTAGTGATAATATTTTTAAATTTACTGAATAATTTAGCAATTTGATCCATCAAAAGGTATGAAAAAAGAAATATAACTTTTAAGGCTTACAGCTCTTTTGAGACAGTGAGTCTAACAGTAACAGTAACACAGCACAACATTCTTAGGAATCTAAGGGGTACAGATGGTGAAAGCTATCAGTATGTTTTGAAAGAATTTTTAAAACAGATGATTGCATTCCATAACATGAATGGAAAAGAGGGCATGTAACATGTGACTAATCTTTTCAACAAAAACTGAGATAATGGAAAATCTAAAAGTTTCAAGGGAAAAAACAGATACTGTCTTTCTGAAACTTTTGGGGAAAACTAAGAGATGAATCTTGATTATCAAAATGATCCCCAAGCTGGCCCAAAGAACAAAAATAGAAAAAAAGAAGAGGGTGGAGGAGCAGGACGGTGGAGAAAAACCTTAAACTCCAAAGAACAAGAAAAGAAGTTGGCACAGCAGTCAGTTATATTTTGGTATCACTGGATTCATCTACTGAAAGAGTTTGATATCAAGAAATATTTTTGATACATCAGAGATAACACTGGTCAATTGATGTAGTATCAAGTCAACTGAGCGGTGGTGATGCACTTGAAACAAGTAACCAAAAACTCCAAAGCATATCAAAATCTAAGCAGCATTCCATAAAACAATTATTGGGTATACTTTTTCCACAATAGAACCTTGGCCAAGGGCAACTACTCAATGTAGTTGTAGAAACAATCACACCTCCCCACCCCACACCTTCCTAGAAGGGAGGCAAAAAAAAAATAAAAGAAGAAAAACATGAAACCTTGCAACAAAAGTTTGTTTCAGCATGGTGAAAATGATTCCAATGTACTTTATCATTTTATGAGTTTGTACAAAGTCAAATGGATATACTGGAAATATCTTTGATAAGGTCTTCCAGGAATGAACAATATCCATTAATTAGAACAAGGCAAAATCAAGCATAAATACAATTCTCACATATACTGACACTTACTTTAGTTTTCTACTAACGCGAAAAGGGGCGTTTAGGACAACATTAATTAAGGATGTTAAATGTCATCTTGTCATCTTTTGTTTTGGCTTCTGGTAAGGGAATAATCAACCAACTCGAACTAGTCCCAAAATTGAGTAATATAAAAAACCAATTACTAATTACACAATCAAGTTCTCTTAGAGGTCCCTAAAAATGAAAACTTTACCACAAATTCCAGTTCCTTTCATTTTCCAACATTTTCTTTGCTTTCGAACATGACAATTAACTAAAGTACAATAGGATAAACAAAATCAAACACAAAATGACAAACCCAAAGCACCTTAAATTTAACACTTTTTATTCTTTAGTTTTCATTCACCGACAACACAACCAAACAGAAGTTGGTGCTAATATCATTAAAAGAACAAAAAGTGATTCAAAGGGCAGCAAGAAAGAAGAATTTAAAGCAAACCCAGACGATTAAAAAAAATCAAAGCAGGCCGATCTCAAACAAACCCGATTTTATAATAATATTTACCTTAATCCTTGTAGCTTCAGCTCCAAAGCCAGTAGCAGCTGACAACAGCCCCAAGAGACCAACAACACTGCAGAGAAGAACAACTTTCCTCTCCATTTCTCACTTTCACTCTCTTTTGTTGTCAGAAATTTCGCTGCTTTTGTCTGAGAGGAAAACGCAAAGTTGGTCGAGTGTTGCTGTGAGAGCAGCGCAGGTGGCGTTTATTGTCATGTCTAAATAGTGAGGGTGATTTTGGAATTTCACTAAAAGCATAAATAGTTAAGTGTTCCATTAAAGTTTATTCGGATAAGATAAAACTTTGGTGTTGACCGATCAGCATCCAAAATATTGATCCAGTAATGTGGTCCAATTAAACTGTAATACATGTCTTTTTTGCTTTCATCCATTCCAAGACTTCTTGTATTCCATGGCTTTTAATACATAAAATACAACTACAAAGTTTTAGAATGGATAAAAGAAAAAAGGACAAGTGTTACAGTTCAATTGAATCACATCACTAATTAGTATTTTGAGTGCTGACCGGTAATCACCCGATTATTATCCTTCCAATAAATTTCAATATATATATATATATTCCAAAAAGTTTTCTCTATTCAATCCAAATTTCTCTTGGGAGAATTGCACTCACACCCTTTATGTTTGGCATAATGGCAGCTAGATGAGTAAATGGTTATTCCACACTCACACCCCCATGTATTTAATGTAGATATGTTAACAACTAAAGACGTAGGGGCATTATGGTCTTTTGCATTTATAAAATTATAACAAATAAAATGAAAAAAGAAACGGAAACGGAAACGGAATTAGGATAGGGTTTAGACGCCTCTCCCTAGTCCCCACCTTTCCAAGTTCTCAATCTCACGCCTCCCCCACCCTTCCATGGCATCTGCACCTTCTACCACGACGTTGTAGTATGATGGATTTGGATTTGTTGTTAGTTTTCTTGAATTTGACATAGGTTTTGATTTGGGTCTGAATCATGCAGAATTTGTGCAAAAGTTGTGTGTTAGGGTTTGAATTAACTTGGATATGAGTTGAAAAAAGTGCAGCAGATTAGCATTTCCTTAAGTGTCAATTTTTCATGGTATGCTGCACAAGTGCATACCTTATAGGCACCAACTTCTTATTCACTCTCTTTCACTTCTCTCACCCAATTTATCAAACACTTTATAGGCACCAAACACACAATCTCTCTAGAGACCCACACAAAGCCACATCTTTGCACAAATTTTGACACATTACTAATGAAAACAGTTCAACATTACCCAATGCACATCACTGATAAAAAAAATGAAGAAGATAGAGCGAAACCATCTAGTTTGATACATGTTTTGATATGTACGATCATGTTTTTGATGTCTAAAATTGTTTGCCTATTTAGTCGTTAAGAATTTTATAATTTATTTAATTTAATTTAGATAATCATTAACACTATGTAATCCATAACTTTAGGCTTAGTTAGTGGTTGTGGGTTGATTACATGAGTATGCAATTGAGTAGTGCAGTCAAACAGTCCTAGTTTGAGGGAAGAGAATTTATGTTCCTAATTTGTAGTTATCGGTTACCTGTAGCTTTTCCTATTCATTTGTCAGTTATATGTTTAATCAAAGAATCAGAATATTTGTTTGTTCAAATTGAGTAATTGATTTTTTTTTGGAAAGTCATTGGAGAGTGGTTCTCTCGAAACAGCCGACTGGAGAGTGGTTCTCTCTAATCAACCAATTCAAACATTTCAAAATTTTCCAAATTATCCTAGATTCCCAACATTGTCATAAAATCCATATTTCTAGAAAACATGATCGTATTAATTGGTATTAGAGCCAGGCAATGGCAACGAATCTAGAGCAACACTTGGAGAAGATTGAGCAGAGGTTGTGTGTTCTCATGTTTGGTTAGCAACAAATATTACAGAAGATGACATAATTCATTAAGAAGATAAATGTGCAAGACGAGGGGTCAAAAGAGTCCAACATCTCTAAGCTTTCTATTGACAAGAAAAGATATGGTGTTGAGACCTATTTTCATGTTGAAAATGGGGTTGCAGCTACTGTAAATCCTATTCAACATTCTCAAGTTGATGGGGAACACATTGGTGCAGATACTTCCCAGCAAAATAAGATGGCTGAAAAACCATACAATTGTACTAAAAAGGAGTTTAGGTCCAAAGGTGGATGTGTTGGGGTTTTTGCCCTAAAGTTTGTAATTTGTAAATGTGAATTTAACATAAATAAAAGAAGTAGTTTATTCATTCAAATTGTCTCATACATTTATATATAATATGTGTACTTAACATCCAAAATTGCCAAATGTAATTTCAAACTAAGTATATGAATGTCATATACAAATGGATTTAGTTTGAAATGAGCAATCTAAAGAGTCTGTAGATAACAAATAAAGCTAGGTATTTTATTTGTGGTTAATCTATAGCAGCAGTTCATTCCGTATGATCTTATCCTGGATAATTCATATGGTGATATGAGAATGAAGGCACCTTATATGATGTGATAATATAGGACTGGGTCACGATCTAAATGAATATCTCAATAAGATTTGTTACATGATGAGATTCATATATATTGACAAAAGATGGCTATATATGGGTGATCTTAATCATAAGTGTCTTATCGGCCCCTTCAGGTTAGATCGTGGTTTTTGATATACCATAGTGAGATCGGAGTTACATTCCCGGTCAATATGCTTCGTATGTTGGAATCGCAGTTTGACTTGTAGCTGGGAAGATTGTACACAATAGAGGAATCCACTCCTTACGAGAAGTAAATAGTAGTTCCTTTAAGGGTTGATTCGGGGCTTGAACAATATGAGTGCTCTTCTAATTCCGTAAGGAATGTAAGATTTATTGTTCATTAGAGAATCAATGGTACTTAATGGAAATACATAATTAGAGGGGTATAACGGACATTATGACCCAGCTCTAATTATGAACTACTTGTGGAGGATCATACTATATATAATAGCTATATCGATGGACATCGAATGCTATTGGTTTGTGTAAAAACATCTACAGTTGAGAGAGTACAGCTTCAGGTTTTTAGTGAAATAACACCGAAATTAATAATCATGAAATATTAATTAAAGAGTTTAATTAATTATTTCTAAGGATTATTAGAGCTCAAAACTGTGGGTCCATTAAATCCCCTTGCTAGCCCGATTGATTAAAGGTAATAATGGTCACGGTTAATTAATTGGAGTGTCGAATTACTTGTGTTACGAAAGTGACACGTGTCTATTCGGGAATTCATTGAATAATGAAATTATTTAATTAATAAATATTAATCATTATGTTAATTAAATAATTAGATTATTTAATTGTGTAATTAATCATTAGATGAAGGGTGTTGATTGATATTTAATTTTGAATGAAGATAAGATAATTTGATTATTTTTATTTTCATTAAATTAAATATTTAAATTTGAATTTAAAAGAGTTTAAATTCAAATAAATTAATATCTTTAAAAGATATCAGATATCTTAAAAGATTTAAATGATTAGTTTATTTTTAAAAAATATATAAGATATATGTTTTTTAAAAAACTATTTTTGAACTTAATTTGTATCACATACAAACAAAACGCAAAAAGAGAAAAGAAAAACTGGGGTGTTAAAAGAAGGGTGGCCGAACTTCAACACTACACAAGACAAAGAATTGTTTCGTGTGTCTCTTCATCCTCCTTGTTCCTGAGTACCGTGATGTGCCCATATACAGTTACCAATCCTGGGTGATAGACATGAAGATCTTACGGTTCAAATCAGAAAGCAGATCGAAAAGAAGAAGGAGCCTATAAACGTTGGTATGAAATATATTCATCTCCTTCTTATTGTGTTTTGATTAATACCGTACAAATAAGTTAATTTATATAAAAAAATTTTAAAACTCTTCCACTGCGCAATCTGTAACCCTAGATTCCTACAGGATATGGTCCTAAAAATCATAGCAACAAATTCTCAAGATTGCACTTTATCCATAATGAATTCAGAAGTGAATTAAAGAAGCATCTATAAGAGAAGTTCAATATATCATTATATTTAATTATTAATTGGAAGTAGAGGAGACGGTGAATCAATTCAAAAATCCTTCATCTTTGAGGACAAGAATACTTTTAAAAATGATACGATCGTGTTTTTGATGTCTATATTTATTTGCCTATTTAGTTGTTAAGAATTTTATAATTTATTTAATTTAATTTAGATAATCATTAACACTATTTAATCCATGACTTTAGGCTTAGTTAGTGGTTGTGAGTTGATTACGTGAGTATGCAATTGAATAGTGCAATAAAACTGTCCTAGTTTTAGGGAAGAGAATTTATGTTCCTAATTTGTAGTTATTAGTTAGTTATCTATCTGTAACTTTTCCTATTTATTTGTCAATTGTACGTTTAATCAAAGGATCAGAATATTTGTTTGCTCAAATTGAGTAGTTGATTTTCTTTGAAAAGTTATTGGAGAGTGGTTCTCTCCAATCAGTCGACTAGAGAGTGGTTCTCTCAAATCAACCAATTCAAACATTCTAAAATTGTCCAAATTATCCTAAATTCCCAACATTGTCATAAAATCCATATTCCTAGAAAAAGTGATCGTATCAATTGGTATCAGAGCCAAGCAATGGCAACGGATCTGGAGCAACACTTAGAGAAGATTGGCTTCATGCTAGGCTCTGATACCAAGTTGTTATGAACACCGATTTGAAACTAAGAAAAAAGGGTGAGGTTAGGGAACTGAACCTTTAAAAAATCTGTCTTACCATGTGGCTTCAGCAGGAGAAAGTCTTTGGCAGTGAATGGCATGTGGAATAGGAACATTTTATCTCCTTGTCTAACTTCTGGAAGGTTGGTCTGTATTGTCTGATCATCCCCAATTCCTTTCTTAAGAAGAGAAACATGGAAAATTGGGTGTATTTGTGAAGTAGTAGGTAGTTTCAGCTTGTAAGCAATAGGTCCCACCCTTTGCATCAATTCAAAAGGTCAATAATACCTAGCAGAGAGCTTCTAATTTTTCCTTGCTAAAACTGATAGTTGCATGTACGGTTGCAACTTTAAATACACAAAATCATCTACTGAAAATTCTCTTTCCCTGTGCTTGGAGTCATACATTCATTTCATTCTGGATTGAGCTTTATGAATATTCTCATTCACTTCCCTTAATATCTGATCACAGTCCCGAAGTTCTTGTTCTACTGCAGCCAAACGCATTGTGCCAGGAAGATAAGTTAAAAGAGTTGGCAGACATCTTCCATAGACCACTTCAAATGGAGTTCACCCAATAACAGAGTACTAGCTGGTGTTGTAGCAATACTCTGCCCAAGATAACCATTTCACCCAATCTTTTGGTTTTGAGCCGCTGAAACACCTTAAATACATTTCCAGCATCTGATTCACAACCTTGCTTTGACCATCTATCTATGGATGGTAGCTAGAACTGAAATTGAAAGTTGTTCCATTGAGCCTGAACAATTCTTTCCAAAAGGAGCTTGTAAATAGAGGGTCGCTGTCGAAAACAATGGTTCTCGGCATACCATGTAGTTTAAAAATGTTATAAAAAAATACTCGGGCTATATGGATAAGAAATAGTGATGAAATGGGAATACTTTGAAAGTCTATCAACCACTACAAATATAGTAGTCTTACCATTAGAAGTAGGTAAGCCATCAATAAAATCCATGGAGATATCCCTCCCAAACTTGATTTGGAGCAGGAAGTGGTTGAAAGAGGCATGTAGGTGAGATTTGCTCCACTTTGTAACGCTGACAAGTTTTACAAATGGGGATGAACTCTTTAATTTGGCCTCTCATGCCCATCCAATAGAAACTAGATCGAATTCTATGCAAGGTTTTCACAAAGCCTTCGTGGGTGCTTCCATGGGACTGCTTTATAATTTCTTTAACAAGTTGAGAATCTTTAGCCAAAAACATCTTTTCTTTAAACAATATCATCCCATCTTGCAACCTCCAAAGGCCCACTTCTTCTCCTATTTCAATCCGTTGGATCAGTTCCTTCATTGGAGGATTGTTTTGAATCTCCTCTTTAATGGCTTCAAACCAAATGAGTAATGGGTTGAGTGATGTCATAATTGCTTACTTGATCTTCTCCCTCCCCATACAAATGCATTTGCCTATGAAGTCAAACCCCATTAGTTTATACAACCATCATTGTTATGCATCTATAGTGATTTTTTAGGAACCACAAACTGCCTTCCGATCAAGTCGGAGGAAGTCCCTTTGGTTATGCCAAGACTTCTTTATACTGGTTGAGAAGATATTGGATTTTGTTGGGTACTGGAAGTTGCTGCGTTTGATCTACTTCCAATGAAATTAATTCTAGAATAATTCTCTTTTGTTTGTTTTTAGCTTTCTCCAATCCTAATGTTGTGACTATTTTATTTTCAAAGTTAGACAACCCTTGCAAAAAAATAGCCTTCCCACCAAAACTAAAGGACATGTAGAGGTTTGAAAAATCCCACTGTATTGGGCCCAAGGTTCTCAACCGCCGAGTCCCCAATACCACTTCGTAACCTTCCAAGGGCAAGATAAAAAAAAAAAAATCTGCAACATTAGAAATCATTTTTAACTTGAGATGAACATTGATGCACTTGCCTGGACTGATCAACTTTTCACCGGAATCCACCATGACTTCTAGCTTTCTATGTTTCTCTTGTTGTAACCCTACATGTTTAGCTGCTTCAAAACTAATGAAATTATGTGTGCTCCCAGAGTCGATGAGTACTACCACCTGTTTATGTAATAGAGTGTCTACTATGCGCATAGTTTCTAGAGCTCGTAACCCGACTATAACATGTATAAAGATTTCAAGAGTTCCATCACCATTTTGTCCCTCGTCTTCCCCCACGATCTCTATCTCTTCATCCTCATCACTCTCCTCCAAACTAGCTTGTATCATGAAGAGACATTTACATTGATGACTCGGTCTGAACTTTTCGTTACAACGAAAACACAGTCCCTTCCTTCTTCTTTCATTAAGTTCCTCAGTTGTCATTTTTTTATAGGTGTTGTCGGTTGAACACCCTGTGAGAACCTAGGAATAGCTCGCGATTGCATCGAGGTTCTTGTCACGGTGGAAACTGGCCTATTTTGAGCCAATTCTCGAGCCTCATACAAGCGTGCAATGTTGATTGATGTGGTCAATGTAGTCGGTCTAGCAACTTGAAAATGTCACTTTTTAACTTGAGTTTGGTGTATTAGCTTATTTGGCCCTCAACTTTTCTAAATATATTTCATTTAAAATCTTAACGCATTTGATATTGTTTTTAAAATGGTGTTTTTGAAACGATTTTAAAATTGAAAATCATGTTTTAAATACATAATGTGTATGGTAAAATTAGTTTTAAAAATGAAAAACGATATAAATATGTTTAGTATTGTTTTTTAAATGACTAATATAGTTGTTTGAAAAGAAAAGTTATGGTTTGTTTTAAAAAACTTATTTTTAAATGATGGAAAGCAGCAAATTGTTGTTCTCAATTGTTTAGTTATAAATTTTAAAACACCTTTTTTCATTTTCAAAAACATGTAAACAAACAACTTTATAACTGCTTTTTGTGTTTAAAAAATAAAAACCGTTTTTAAAAACGGTATACTATGTTTGGATCAATGGAATAGGAAGGAAAGGAAACAATAAGTTAAAGAGGAAAGGAATGGAAAGGAGAGGAAATTATAGTGTTTTTAGTGATGGTTGTTTGGATGATTATGAATGGATTGGAAAAGAAAGGAAACAAATGTAGTTTTAATAGGGTTAGTTTTGGAATATTGAAAATTTTCATTAACTTTATAATTCGTCAAATTTTGGAGAGAAAACAAAATGGGTTAAACAAGAAGAAACTATTCTCTTCATTTCCCTCTTTTTCTCTCATTTTCCTTTCCTTTCCTTCTCATTTAACAATCCAAATAAAAGATATAAAATCCCTTAATTTCCTTTTCTTTCCTTTCCTTTCTCTCTTATTCTATCAAACCAAACATAGTGTTAGGAACCGTTCAGTACAGTTTTCAAAACTCGTTTTTTTTTTTTATTATTATTTTTTTATGTAAAACAGTTCAGTAGGTGTTCTTTAATGAGGTCGTTTTACACAAAAAAAGTGATATATTTATGTGATCATTTGAAAACCATGTTTAACCACTTAATAATCTTCTTAGGATGTAAAATTTGTAAAATAGTATGCAAAGATTCATTCCATAGGGAATTAGAGTAATGTGTTAGATCGATTAACTAATCTAAAAATGCAATAAAGTAAATCATAGCAAATGGATAGTGTGTGGTTTGAGAAACCTCTAAACATGCATTAAAAGTAAAAGTAACAAAATGTGATAGGAAAAATAGAATACTCAACAATCTTGATAAGAGTAATGAATGTAAAACAACTAAGGGAGATACTAGGGAATTGATGGATTAGCAAGTGGATTATCAGCATTGCTTTTCAAACTTCATTAATGAACCAATCTCATATTTGTTAACCATTTGTAGTCTTGGAAGTGTTTAGACTATCACTATGAACCCTAAACAACTTCCCACCAAAATGTCTAATCGATTAAAGGGAGAGGGTCATGATGGGATCAGTTTGTTACAAATCAAGGCTTAGATTATTGCGGTTGATATACCCTCCAATAATCTATCCTATTCACTATGTTCTTAATCTCACAAGGGTTGTCCATCCAAGTTTGATTGCATAATAAATTATCCTAAACAAGAGTATGATCAACTAGTAGGTATACAATGCCAATCATATAGTGAATAAGATCTAGTTATAAAATGAATATAACACAAATAGAGATTCAAATATATTAAAGCTTAAGCAAAACCCAAATCCAAATGTTCCTCACGTCTATCCCTTAGAGAGGGGATTTAGTTACACATAGTTACAATCAAAATGTAAGAAAGTAATAGATAAGGAAATCACCTTTGGGCCTCATTCTTTAATGATTACTCCTTCCTTTCCTTAGATGATCCTAGTGCAAAGAGTGGTAGATGAGGATGTGTCTAGATGGGTGGATGTTTATAGTAAGTGACAAAGGTATTGGGATGTAGAGAATGAGAATAGAGGAATGGTTGAGTGAAGTAATCAAGACTTGGTGTTGAGTTTTTGGATGGAAAAGGTGAGTTCAAGTAGACAAATGGAGGAATGTTAGAGGGGAATAATGGATGAGAGAATACTAAGCTACAAGCTGTAAATTTGTACTTTTAAATGTATGGTGTCTATTTTGCTTGTTGCAAGAGAAGAATATTTATAGAGGCATTCGAATTTGTACTATTAACTGCTAGAAATGCTGAGGTGTCAGGGTGTCACAGTTTGTTATCGCTGTAGAGACGCCACCGTAGCAGATGGTTACAGATTCTTCAATTTGATTGCTGCGGCCATTTTGATCTTTTTCGCGGTTATGACAACAACGACACTAGAAAGGTGACAAAGAGATCTGGGATCTTGAGAGTGGTCACCTGTTTGGTCTCATGACGACACAACATAGCGAGCCAGACCTGATGGTTTTCTTGGTTTTCATCCTCTCTGTCGCGATATGTCAAAAAAGCGACATCTCACCGCGGTGCCACACCTGATTGATTTTCAGGATTTAATCTTCTCTGTCGCCGTAACAACAATACCATGGCAAGGTTTGCCTGGATTCTTCATTGCAATTTGTCTTCTGTTGCTGTGTGCCAAAAACGACACCTTCAAAGGGTGACAATGCCCTATTTCTCCACTTTGTGCACATTTTTACATCAAATTCTTCTTCTTCTTCACAAATACCCTTGTGGCACAAATAAACCTGAAACACTTGATTAACGATGTTAAAACACGGGGAAATACCCGAGAATTAAGTATAAAGAGAATAAAATGAGGGCCAAAATCATACCAATTTTGGTTCGATCATTCTTCAAAATAAAAAGTTGAAAACACTGAGAACAATTTTCTGCTTTTAACGAAGAAAACACGGAGAACAACAAATTGACGTTTTAATTATCTTTAACTTTTTTTTGTCTCTAAGAAATATCCAATTTAATCTCAAACTCACTAAAAATCAATATGTATTTCAATGATGAGATCTATACTTTTTCATAGAAGGCAAACTTATGGAAAGCAAAATTAATCACCATCAAGCTATACGCAGCACTTTCTCCATAAGACTTGTAATCTCCAATTCGTTGATGGAAATTAAGCCACAGAACATAGCTACCTACAATTTATTGGTGAAACCAGACCACATAAGTATAAAACCCAACATCTACAATTGTTGATGGAACCCATACCAAGATGAATAAGAAATTATTTATACAATGATTTTTCAGTTTTTAAATATTGTAGAGGAAATAAGAATGTGATGATGTTAATGGTTTTTCTCTCCAGATTTCGTTGGATGATGTTTGATAGAAGAGAGAGAAAATGAGACTGTGATGGTAACCACCAACATAATTAGGTAGACCACTATTAATTTTTGAGACAATGTGATTTCTAACCATTTGGAACATTGAGTAATCGTTTATAACGTACTTTCAAATTTTAATTGTTTATAACCTAATTTTTGTGCTATTACCTTAATGCCCCTTATTTTGTCTTCTTCAACCTTTCCTTTTTCTCTCTCCCTGAAACCAAAACCAAATTTCAAGTTTCAACTCCATTAAAGCAAAATCATCAAGCCAAGAAAATTCTTTATTGGATTCTCTTACCTTGTTATGGCCTGCTGTTGGATGCTACATATTTACTCTGGGGTTTGAAATCTTTTTTGTATAACAAACTTTTTCAAACCCAATGAATTTGATAATAGATAATGTTGTTCCCTAATTATTTTTGTTGTTGCTTTTGTTTGCATGTAATTAATTGTTTTTTCTTAAATACAACTCCACATAATGTTATATACTCTATCGAAAATAAACTTCAACAATAGAAGACAGGTCCCAGCCTCAAGATTCAGTACAAACAAGAAATAAAATGAACAAGATATTGTTCTTAGGAGAGAGTTTAATTTGTTTTGAAGATGTGATATGGTTTTTAGCGAAGATCAGATGATGGGATATGATTTTTGGAGAAGAAAAGATTTTTTTCTAAAAAAAATTTAATGTTAGTTTTAATTAATTTTTTAATTTAATTAGAAGAATAGATGAAGAGATAAAGAAGATGAGATGAAGAAGAAGAAGCCGAAGACTAGAAAGAAGAAAAAAAAAAAAAGAGGTCGTGGAGGAGAAGAAGATTGAAGCGGAATTTTTTTAAAAAAAATTAAAATATTAATTGGTTGGGGTATTTTTGTAATTTTGGCTAGGGATTGAGAAAATTTATTACATAATGGTTATAAACAATTAAAATATGAAACAAGGCTAAAAACAATTTTCCCATAATCAATTTGGCTAGATTTGGCAATTTTCTCTTAAGTTTTTGTTTATTTTTTTAATTTTTAATTTTTAATTTTTTTGGAAGAATTGGATATTAAAAATATTAAATTAGACAATATTATAATAATCTACCAAATAATAAAACAATAAATAGTAAATATTTTTGAAGGAAAAAGGATAAGGCCTAATATAATTTTAATTTTTAATTAATTATTATCATACTTTTCACAATTTTTCCACTTTGCACTTTGCAGTATTACCACCTGACATGTGTTTTCACTGTTTTCCTTTTTAAAATACTATTTTCGATAATTACTACTTTTAGAAAATGAAATTCAATTTCTAATTTTCAAATGGAAATTGATCAAATATAAAATAAAAATTGAAAATATCATTGAGCTTAACCACCTTTTGGTAGATGATTCAATATGTATGTGTTTAGAATGATTAGAGTGATTGAGTGTTAGTTTTGTGCTTGGCTAACCATTCTGGGTATGAGCTTGGCTATTAGCTCTATTGAATGGGAATAGCTTGTTTGTGCATAACCGTGCTAGGATAGCTTTGATTCATACTCTTGTGCTTAATAGATCTAAACCTGGACACAATTACTCATCCGACCTTGGAGAGTGATGATTTGATTCCAGGGTAATTACCTAATCAATAGAACAAACCCCTTACTTGAATTAAATGGTATTCACATGATCTATAATCTACATGAATTGCTTCTTGTGTTTGGTAAACTTATTTCCCATACGTGTCTCATATCTTGCATCTCTCCAAGCCACCATTATTTTCGTAGCTAGGGTGTCTTGCCTTTAGGAGTAAAATAACAAAATTAGGAGTAGACTAATTAGAAAGGCAAGCACCCAGTTACATTTCTATCTTTAGTTTTATAGCTTTATTTAGTTAGTTTGTATCTCCACTCACCACATTACATTCCATTTACATTGCTTTCATAAACTCTAGAGCTAGATACAGTTGACGGATTCCATCTCTTTGTGGAAACGACCCTTGCTTACTTACTATACTAGTCCTTTGACTCGTTGCATTTGCGAGGTATTAGAATAGATAAATCTTTCTGACAGGAATAACGACGGCCTGATTAGAAAATGACATCGTTGTTGGGGAAATGGTTTATTCGTTAAATGTCTCTAGTTTTAGCTAATAATTTGTTTGTGATGTTGGTTTGTTTTATTGTTTTTGTTTTTATATTAAGCAAATGTGTTCGATTTTCTTTGAGTTGTTTGTGTTGTGTAGGTTTCTTAGGTCTGAAATCAAGGAAGAAGGCTTAAATGAGCATATTTGCCTTCCGTGACCTCAGTCAGCGAGTTAATACGCGCACCTAAAGCCGCGAGTTCCTCTGGGAACCTTGAGCGATACAAGTCTGCAGGAAGGAACCCACGGACTAAAAGGCATGAACTCGCGAGGAATTGTAGGAATGTCTGCTACTTCCATCCGTAGGAATGAACCCGCAGAGAAGAAGATAAGAACCCACGTGACTTTCTTAGGAACGTCAGCAACTTTGTATCTGTGGGAACAAGCCTGCCAGCCAATAAGAACAAATTCACTGGAATATCCGTGACTTCATTCGGCGGTAAAGAATTCGTGAGAATGAACCTGCGCCGAGCCCCGACAGTCAGAAGGACTACACAACTCATGGACCACGTAACAACTCTACCAAGTAAAACGGCTGCTTCATGATGGCTTAATGGTTTGAAAACCAAGGACGCGGGTTGGACCGTGAAGGAGCTTAAAGAAAATAAGCTGACGCACGCTACAAGAGGTATCCTTTACACTTTGCTTTCCCAAACATAATTCTCTCCAATCGACTTCTCCATGTTTGGATTCAAGAGGATTGGATTGAGACTTAGTTTTTTGCTTCAATTATTGTGGAATGCATATTTGTTGAGCTTAATGCAATTACTTGTGGGTTGTTGTAGTATGGTGGTAAGTATTACCACCAATGTGATTAAGGATAAATACATTGCTTGTTTGCTTGTGATTTTTATTTTTGTTTAGATCTAAGAGTGCGATTGTATTATGCTTAGATCTTAGGATTTGTTTTGTTTAGTTGTTTTTAGTCTTTGTAATTTTTGTTGTTCTTATGTCCAAATCTTACTAAGCATTGTCCAATTTATGTACGGAAATGATTCTGTTGTGCAACATTTAGGACAATGTTAAGTGTAAGTTTGCGGGTGTAGACAACTTTTGTGATGTTGTCTTTGTTTTTGTAAGTTTTGTTGTTAAGAATTTTCAAATCTCTACAAAATTGGTCAAATTTGAAAATTTTGGAATTGAAGTCCATTTTGTTGAGATAATATCTTTGCTTTCCGGTAAAGACATGTCATGTATGCTCTTAGGTCTCCATTTTGACTAGCATTCATGCCATGTATGATCTTTGTATCACTATAAATTTGCTTGTACGGTGCCAATCTTTTGATGTTGAGGTAGATAGAACTCTATTCTTGTTTAGCTTAGGAGAATAGTGGAGACTACCTTTGTGAGAGTTTATGCCTATAAACGTTTTATTTGAGAGGGTCTATATTGTTTCTACTCAATAAACACTCTTTGAATTTTGTTCTCTTAATTTTTAGTGATCTCATTGTACATCAATTTTGCATTGATTGCCATAGAACATATATGTAGACTACTTGTTGAAATTTGTATTCCCTTGCTAGATGGATTGTTAGAAATGATTTTAGGCTATAGTGTGTGCAAACTCAAAATTTAGCCTAAACACTTCCATATCCCTATATGTGTACTTTATTGCTTAAATTGAGACCAAACACTAAACCTCCACACATCACCCATATATCAAACACTTAACCACTCCCTAGTTATTAATCATGTTAAGGTGTATAGCCAAATTGAAGTCATCTGTATGCTCCAAATTGTGTAAAAGCGTGTACTGAGGCAAATGTGTAAAAATTGTGCTAGAAAAAAGGGCTTTCAAAAAGAAGTGTTAAATATAAAACACTTAAGCCTTCAGTCTCTTCAAATGTAAAGTTACTCAAAGATGTGAGTACTAATATTAGCAAAATATGAACTTTAAAGTTATAGCCTAGATGCTTAAATTGTATTATGAAAATACATAGAGCTTTTTATATTAAAATTTTAATGTGTAAACACTTTGGTATGATTAAGAGTTTTATCTATCCATTCCTACCATAACATCCATACACACAAATCACCCTTAGTCACAAAACAAATTAGGCTATTTGTTCAATATGAGTAAATGCATGTTTTTTTTACGTTCATGGTATTTCAATTCCTTCCATAAGATCCATTTTCAGAAATTGTGCTTTATTTGAAAATATTCATATGCGATATATATTTGATTTTGATACATAAACTCATTCGCATATGTTTGATAAAGAGTGATAACCTAGGTTATGAGTGAATATATGACTGAAATCCGATGAGGATTAGAGTCGAGGCAAATTCTAGCCTAGGCATTTGAGTTAGTTGTTTTGTAAACCAAAAGCATCCTAAGTATTAGCATACTTACATGACTGCGATGTATTGATTTGAATGGCATATTATTAGTCTTTATGCAGAGCTTGTAGTTTTTGCTTGGTATGTATGAATTACATCTCAACCTTTTGTTTTGTAGAGTTACGTTTGTGGGTACTGTATTGGTAAACCCTTAGGAGGCTATACTCCTCTACTAGGGACACCTGGTTTAAAAGGCTTGTGGGACGTGCTAAGTGTCATCATTTCTCCCATGACAGTGGACTAATTGTTTATATGTTTATTGCTTTAGTGTTTTATTGTTTATTTGTTAGTTTTTCGTTTTTAGTCTTGCTTGAGGACGAGCAAAAGTTAGACTTGGGGGTTTGATCGCGCTCCAAATGTTCACATTTAACGCTCCCTTATTCTATCTTTTGTGTTCGTTTCCGAGCACTTTGTGTATATAATGTGTTTTTTAGCTATTTGTAGGTAAATATCCCATAAAGAAGGTGTTTATACCAAATGTGGGCAAAACAGAGCAAATATGTATGAAGAAGACCACCACTGGTTCGTTCCGCGGGAATGAACCCGTGGACCAGTGGAATGAACCTGGGGAATATGGGAGCATGAAGCCGCGGTAGAATTTTATAAGAACCCATGGGTTATCACCGCGGGAATGAAGCCGCAAACAAGGGGATAAAAAGCTGTTCCAAAAGACAAGTATTTTGAGCGAGAACAAGCCTTCTGGCTTGCTGGAAAGAGCTCTTGGAAAGATGTCGCAGAGCCTCACCACTACTTCATCACCTTCAGGTTCGCTATAAAGAACTAGTAGGCCAAACTAGCCGAGACTCTAGCTAGTTGGTGCCGTTAAAAAGAACCCATAGACGAACTAGCTGAGACTATGACTACTTCATTCTACTAGAATGAACCCGTAGACTAAAGTAGCCAGACCCCAGTCAGAGCTGAAATCACAACCGACTTAAGGGGATTTTGGTCTTTTCACACCCCATTCATGCCTTAAACTTGCCCAACCTATAAATATACCCTTTTGGCTCTCTTTCTAGGGTGACCAACCATAATCCTTGCTCTAAGAAACTTATCTTAGATCTAACACAACAAAAGAGAGAGAGAAACCTTCAAGCTTCCATGGAGGATCTTCCTCCATGGAGGATTAGATGCAAAGAGAAAAAAGGGCTCATGTGTCAAAACCAAGCCATGGAAGTTCATAAAATATTGAGAGCTTTTGGAGGATTTGTCTTCAAGGGTTATCTCTCATTACTCATCTATTTGTATCTTCTATTGATGTGTAACCCATGTGGGAATATTTGTAAACCAACACTTATGTTAATATATGTATGTATTGTTCTTAGATTTGATTTGGTATTGTTCCATTCATTGATATGTCGACGGTTGATATCTCATATTGTGATCTTCATGTGTATAGAGAGTTATATATTGATATGTATGAATGGTTGAGATTAGGAGTAGATTAACTTAATGATGTAGGAGTAGTTGTAATCAAATATCTCATTTGTGTATGTATGTTGGCAGATAATTCAATATGTATGTGTTTAGAATGATTAGAGTGATTGAGTGTTAGGTTTGTGCTTGGATAACCATTCCGGATATGAGCTTGGCTATTAGCTCTGTTGAATGGGAATATCTTGTTTGTGCATAACCGTGCTAGGATAGCTTTAGTTCATGTTCCTGTGCTTAATGGGTCTAAACCTAGACACAATTACTCTTCCAACCTTGGAGAGTGATGATTTGATTCCGGGGCAATTCCCTAATCAATAGAACAAACCTCTTACTTGAATTAAATGGTATTCACATGATCTACAATCTACATGAATTGCATCTTGTGTTTTGAAAACTTATTTCCTATATGTGTCTCATATCTTGCATCTCTCCAAGCCACCATTATTTTCGTAGCTAGGGTGTCTTACCTTTAGGAGTAGAATAACGTAATTAAGAGTAGACTAATTAGAAAGGCAAGCACCCGGTTACATTTTTATCTTTAGTTTCATAGCTTTATTTTGTTAGTTTGCATCTCCACTCACACATACCATTTTAACCACATCACATTCCATTTACATTGCTTTCATAAACTCTAGAGCTAGATACAGTTAACGAATTCCATCTCTCTATGGGAACGACCCTTGCTTACTTGCTATACTAGCCATTTTACTAGTTGCATTTGCGAGGTAATTAGAATAGATAAATCTTTCTGACAGGCATAATGACGCCTTGATCAGTGACTACAACGAGCGTAGCAGTGGTGCGTCGCCGTTTCCAAAGGCGGTGCTGCTACTGATGTGACAGCAAAGTGATGATAGCAATTCCAAACGCGAATAAGAAGCAGAAGTAAAGAGAGCACATGACAATTTGAGAAGGTGAAACTGAGATGAAACGAAAATGAGCCCTGGTTTAAAATGATGCGGGTTTTTTGTGGATTTATAATGAGACCTAGGCTAAATCTTCAAACAACCCGCAATCAATATGGGCTTACAATAAAGGGTTTAATGTGGGCTTTTTAATTATGAGGTCTGGGTTTAAACCCGGCCCTCATCTTGCGGGTAAGAGCCATACCCTCTAGACCTACCCCATTTTGCCATCAGTTTTGTGGTCTTTGTTCATCTGGGTTTGTTCATCTCATATTTCTTTTTCTTTATTTATTGTAATAATTTTTTGTTATGGTAAGAAACAAATGTGAATATAACCAATAAAAAAAATCAAAATTTTTTTTTTTGGAACAGATTGAAGATCGATGAATGTGTGTCTGGATTTGGATTGTTTATTTCGAGTTTTTTTAATTGATTGAAGAAGTTTATTTTTTGGGCTTTTTTTTTTAATTGATTGACGAAGAATAGTAAAATTTGGATGGGATTCATTTGAATCCCATTGATTTGGTTGGGACTAATTTATCCCACATCAGTGGGATAAAAAAATCAGATGGGATTAATTTATCCTATCCCAACGCCCAGCCAAACATGGGAATATGACTAAAAACAAGCCGATTCCCATCCCATCCCATGTGCGAAACGGGCCGATAAGGTGATATTTACTCTTATTTAATTATACGAGCCATGATGTCTATATATATATCTATAAATATATTTCCTCTATGACATATGAATCAATAATGCCAAACTATCATGGTTAAATCATTATTTTGTGGTCATACCCATTTATAGTTCAAACGTTAAAATTCATAATACATATGGCAAATTATTTATCTCAAGATTAAGATAGATATTTCAATTGCTCTATTTTGAATGTATTATTCCATTAACGGTAAAATCGAAATATACTGTTCACTTGATCCATTCAATACATCATATGTACTAGGTCTTTTGCTCAAAGTCTTTCACTTGGTGATTTTATACTCATGGGCGAAGCCTAGAGATTTTGGCTTTGGGGGGGGGGGGGGATGGGGGAGGCGGCAAGACAAAAATAAATATTCAAGTTAAATAAATATTCAAGTTAACGAAAGACAATATACTAATATTTAAAAAATTAGTTATTGATCGTGCCAAATATGTTGTATATTATGGCCCTCAAATCCGTGTCCTTTGCCACGTTCTCGTGTATTTTTTCATGTATTTCATGTCTAATAGGCTCGTTTGTGGTAATTGCAAGCAATTGACATAATTTAGGTGTTGGATATGAAAAGTGGGAATTTCAGAGAAAAAATAAGCCAGAAAGCAAGAAAAGGAGTTCAGTGTGGGGGTACTGTGCTGGTCATCATACCCGCGCACATCCATCCATATCCAGTACAGAAAAGCTCAAAGTGTGGGTCCCAACCGCACTCAACTCGCACTTTATGGGAAACCCGAGAGTTAAAAATTATAAAGAATTGATAAAGTGTGGGTCCCAACCCTACTAGACCCGCACTTTAAGGCAGAATAATCCCAAAAATTGTCATGTGTAAGGGTACTGCGCTGGTAAGCATACCCGCCCACTACCAGTGCACTACGTGCCCAAATCAGTTGAAAAATTGATAAAATGCAGGTGAGTGTGGGTCCCTGAACCGCACTCTACCCATACTACGCGCACGTCAGACTCAGTTTTTAAGCATTTGTGGCCTATTTTTGTATCCCATATGAATAGAAAGCTGTTAGTTCGAAAAACAGATTCTCCAACACTTATATTTTCTGTAACTTTGAAACTTAGAAGCTAGGAATACACTTTCCCTCTCATCCAAACCATCTCTACTCATTCAAAGGCAACTAGGAGGATTGGATCAAAGCTTCAAGGAAGAAGATGCACTTCAAGGGTTTTCTCTCAATCTCTTCTCTTAGTTTTATTGTTTTAAAGAATATGAGTAGCTAAATCCCCCACTAAGGGGTTGATGTGATTAGTTTGATGGATATTTGGCTTTTGTAATTGAACTCTTTTGTTTTATATTCAATCAATCTTACATGTTTTATTATATTGCTTTAATTGTTTTTCATTGAATGGCTTGTCTTGGATACACCATCTTAGCAAGTTCTCTTTGGAACCTATGTGAGTGATCACTCTAATATGTATATGTTTTGAGTTCCTTAATCCATCCCTTTTTGTTGTGTTTTCTAGGTATTTGTATGATATAATGACACTTTTGAGCTATTTTTAGGAATAATAGGATTCAAGGGATGAAATGAACGTTGGTGAGAAAATGTGAAGAAATGGAGGCTGAAGTATGAAATTAAGCAAATCTGCAAGTTCATACTCCCATGTCCAAAATCGTAGATCACTCCTAAAAAGGATTACGAGTTCAACTCACAGAACCAAGTAGCAGAAGATTCTTTAGAATGCACTGTGAAATCAGGCTGGGAGTACATTCTCGCATATCATAACTCGTAGCCCAAACCACAGACTATACTGCGAAGTACATCCTGCTAGTCATCCAGTAGAAGGAGGTGCGACATACATCCTACGAGAACAAAGTCGCAGAACAGAACTCGTAGATCACACCCAGAATGAAGTGCGACCATGAACTACGAATACAGTCTCGTATAATGACCTAGCAGCCGAACCAGATATTTTTCTACGACGTCAAGACTACGAGAACGTTCTAGCAGTTCAACCTAGAAAAGAAGAAGTGGGACTTCAAGTTGTGAGTACATGCTTGCAGTTCCAAAGTCGCAGAAGCCAATTTTGCACCAGCTTAAAGTGACCGACTCCAATTTTATTTCTCCAATATATAAACATACTTTACTTTAGTAAAACCAAGTGTGTAATTCTTAGAAGTAGAAGAAGTAAAAGTTATGAAGTATCTTTTACACAACCATAAATCTTTTAGATAAGAATCATTAGACTAAACATTTTAGTTTTTAAGGATAATTTATATCAATCCTGAAGATTCAAGGAAGGTTTTGCTGAGCAAGTCAAGGAGAAGCATCAAGAACATCATGGGCTTTCTTTCTCTTTCTCTTTCTTTTATTTGTCTTTATTATAGCATGAGTAGCTAAATCCTTTGTTTTGGATTCAATGATTGTACATATGTGAACACTCATTTGAATGATTCTGTCTATCTATCTTTTATATCCATTGAGTTTGCACTTATTCTTAAATTAGCTTCATGTTGTATGTGGAGTAGGATCACAACTCTAGTTTACATTCATGATATTTGTGCATGAATAGTGGATCTTAATATTTTGTTGAACAAACTTGGTTGGATTTACTTGAAACTCTAAGAAAGGTTAATTACGTTTTGATAAACCCAGACCTAGGTTTGAGCTTACTGGCCAGAAGGGCATCAAATCCTTTTGACCATTCCTCTTAATATGGATTTAAATTGATAGAGATTGAATATTGAGGTTGTTAGTAACATGTTACATTATTGATTCCTTAACATCTTTCTATAACATCTACATCTAGACATCTTTTAGTTTAATCATTAGTGAAGTAGCTTAACAAAAGATTTTAAAAAAAACGCACAACCCTTTTTCCTTGTGGGAACGGTATCCCTTTCTTGTGTCTACCATACTCGACAGCGATTCGTACACTTGCGCAGGGTTGTAGACTTGCGCACTCGTCTCACTTTTTAGTTGTGTGTACTGTTACTAGTTAGTTAGTGGCTTTTTCTTAGAGGTACACCTTGAGTGTGTCAAAATCTTGGCGCCGCTGTCGGGGATTATACTGTAGCGCGTTAAATTTCATCATTCGAATAGTATTTGTTAAAGCTATTGAATCATTAATTGATTAGTTCACTTGATAATTTTTTAGGATACCAATTATAATGGGAAGCCGCGATCCATCACCCACTCAATCTCAGGATAGAGCAAGGCATGTATCACCGGTTAGACAACTATAAGCGGATGAGCGTCGGTTTATAAAGGCTTTCAATTTGCCAAAAATAGAAGAGCAACTGTTGGCAATATTGTTGAACGATGCAAAAAGAAATTATGAATTAAAGAATCAACATTACAACACTCTCCCGCTTTACTTTGGTAAACTCAATGATGATGCTCTTCAATTCATGAAGGAATATTATAATGTGATGACAACAATACGGTTATGAGCATTGTCGGAAAATCAGTTAAAAATGCGATGTTTCTCGTATTGCATGAAGAGTGATGCCAAAACATGGCTTATGGCTTTGAATGCCGGATCGCTCACCACTTGGCAAGAGCTGGAGTGGAAATTCTTTGACAAGTTCTTTCCATCGTGGAAGACCAAGGAGATCCGAGGAAAGATAGCCATGTTTGTTGAAAAAGATGGAGAGCCTTTCCAAGAGGCATGAGGGAGATTTAAGTTACTCTTGGCCCAATGCCCTAATTATGAATTCACTTTAGTCAATCGGGTTCAGTCGTTTTATGATGGACTTTTGGGACTCACCCAAGCGATAGTTGACAACGCTTGTGGGGGAGCCATGGGAGAGAAGACTGCGGAGGAAGTATTGAAGAGACATGAGATGTTAGGGCAAAATTCCCAACAACAAAGCTTAAGGGGGCAAGAAATTGAAGGAAAAAAACAATCGAAGATGGCCAAGTAGTTAGAGAACCTCACAAGAGAAATGAAGAGGTTGGCTAGCAGTTCCAAGAAACAACAACAACAACAAGAAGTTATGGTTTGCTAATAGTGTGGGCAAAATGGCCATTGGGCAGAAATGTGCCCCGGTCAAGGCTTGGCACCTCAAGAAGAGAAAGCTCAAGCATTTTACCAACACAATCAGAATCGCCGAAGGAATGGCCAAGGATATGGTGGAAATAATTACAACCCGAATTGGAGGAGCAATCAGTGAGGTGGTAATTACAATCAAAGGATTTCACAAGGTGGTAATCAGCAAAATTGGAACAATTAGAACAATTAGAGCCAATTTAGTGGAAATCAATGAGGAAACCAGAACAACAACCAAACAAGCCAAAACAATTTAAAGCTGGCCCAAAGGATAGTTAGCATAGAGGCGTCCCTGAAGAAACTCGTAGTTCAAATGGGACAATTGAGTGAGAGCAATTTAAGGCAGGAAAAAGGGAAGGCACCTAGTGACCACACAAAACGTATTAACATGATAACCATGGGAGGAGGTGCAAAGCAAAAAGTAAAGAAGGTATCAAAGGGAAATGAGCAACTAAGCCTTCACAAGTCAGAGAATCCCTATAGGCCACCAATCCTCCATGAAAAGATGAAAGAAGAGTTAAGCAAGATAAAGCTTAAGATGGGACCCAACTAACATGAGAGGCTTGGAGGGAATATGAGCATCGTGATCAAGAAAGGTCTACCACCTAAACTAAAGGATCCAGGAAGTTTTACCGTGGATATATCAGTGGGAAGCAAAACTAAGGAAAAGGTTATGCTAGATTTGGGATTGAGTATCAATTTGATGCCGTTCTCCATCTACCGGAAGTTGGGGTTAAGCAATCTAAAGCACACCTCAATATCACTAGTTCTAGCGGATCAATCCTCACGATACCCTTTCAGGATAGTAGAAGATGTGCTCCTTCAAGTTGACAAGCTTACTATTCCAACGGACTTTGTAGTGCTAGATGTTGGTGAAAATCATACAATCAAGGATCACCTCATACTCCTAGGGAGGCCATTCATTGCAACGACTAGAACTACCGTTGATGTGCTACACAGAAGGTTGACAATGACGGTATTAGGAGATATGGTGGAGTTTGATGAATTTGAGGGAAAGAAGAAAAAGAACGAGTTAGAATTGAATACATGTTACAACATCAAAATGGAGGAAAAACCCATTGAAAGAGATAGAGTCCGTTTGGAGCCCGTTAGTGAGCTAGAATAGTTTTTCAAAGCGTTTGAAGATGAAGTGAGACTCCTTAAGGAGGAAAAAAAGAGAAGAATAATAATTGATATCGTCAAGAAGGACAAGATTGTTGTTGAGAAGGATATCAACCTCTCCATGAGGATTGATGTTCTCACCAAAGAAAGAAATGAAGCCCTCAAGGTGGGGAAGAATTGACAAGGCTAGTGGAAAGTAAAGACGAGGAGTTTCATAGAAGGATGAGGAAAGTCCTTATGGAAATGGAGAGGAAAGATAAGAAATGCCAAGCTCTTGAGGAGGAATTGGTGAGAAAGGAGAGCGCACTCAAGATTTCTAAGGCTACCAAGGAAGGTCAAGGAATGCGATTTAATAGTGGAGCTTGACCAAGCCGAACCAATAATCCAAATCCTCACAGAAAATCCAACCAAATTGGAAGAAGTGTCATCATCTAAGGCCACCAAGGAAGGTTTCAAGAGCCATCATCCGAAGAAGAAGAAGAAATGTTTCAAGGCAGATATTCAGACATGAACTCGCAACTGAATCTGAGACGATTCTGTGAGATACGATTGCGAACAGGAACTCGCATATTTCTTGAAAAGAGGTCGTAGTCTAGTCTGAAAAGAACCTGCTAGTTAGGAAATGGAAATTTACGAAGAAGAACTCGTAAGCAGATCTTACAATCTATTCTGAAATGAATCTGAGAGTTAGGAAAGAGAAGTGTTGCGAAGAGTAACTCGCAATCCAATATCACAATCAAATTTGAGGATGGATATGCAAGTAGAGGCTGCGATTACAACTTCGCAGAATATAAGGCATTAAGTCGCATTCAGCTCTGGAAGAAAAGTTGCAACTTCAAGCTGCAAGAAAGGAATGAGTAGAAGTTATAAATGCAACTTCATACTGTGAGGAGGAACTCGTAGGTCACCCTGGTGCAGTTCCCAAGACAAGATATTTTTGGAAAATATCTACCCACGTCAACAACTACGAGATGAAACTACGAGTATGAGCTCACACATTCTAAAAAGAAGTTATAGATCACAAAAAAGTCACTGACTGCAAGAGGAAACCAGGGCACTTTAGTAAATTTCACTTTTGGTATTCATATCGTACCTTTTCTCAATGATATCTAGTTCATCAACTAAGGAACAATGGAAGAATTTCTTGAAGAGGAGATGACCGATTTTGAGCAGCTTGGATGGCTCATGGATCATGCAAACATGGAAGTTGGAACAATATAAGAACCGAAAAATAAAGTAATAGATATACTAGTACGGGCTAGTGGGGAGAGTCATATGGAGGAAGAGATTGAGGTAATGCCCGACAAAGGATTAACTCCTAGCTCGAGCTCCACACCTAAGTTAGACTTGAAGCCACTACCATCTACATTAAAGTATGCTTTTCTAAAGCAAGCTGAATCACTTTCGGTGATAATAGCATCCAGTTTGAGTCCATAAGAAGACTAGAAACTCCTTATGGTATTGAAGAAATTCAAGAGAGCTATTGGATGGAGTTTGGATAACCTAATGGGAATTAGTCCCATTACTTGCATGCACAAGATTCTTCTTGAAGAAGGGTCTAAGCCATCAATAGAAGCTCAACGAAGACTCAATCTGATTATAAAGGAAGTTGTCAAGAAGGAGGTCCTAAAGCTATTAGATAATGGTATCATTTATCCAATATCGGATAGCAAGTGGGTAAGTCCTATACATGTGGTACCAAAGAAATCCGATGTAACTGTTGTTATGAACGAAGACAACGAATTGGTACCCCAAAGAACTCAAACCAGATGGAGGGTATGTAAACGCTACTCGCAAGGATCATTACCCTTTGCCATTCATATACCAAATGTTGGAGCGACTTGCAAGACATAACCATTATTGTTTCTTGGATGGATATTCTGGGTACAACCAAATAGCCATAGACCATGAAGATCAAGAGAAGACTACCTTCACATGTCCATTTGGGACATTTGCCTATTGACGTATGCTATTCGTCTTATGTAATGCACCAAGTACTTTTCAACGGTGTATGACATCGATCTTTTCAGACATGGTGGAAGGGGTTATAGAAGTTTTCATGGACGACTTTTCAGTTATGGAAAGCTTATTTGATGAATGTCTTGACAACTTAGTTTCGGCTTTAAAGAGATGCAATGAAGTCAGCCTATTGTTAAATTGGAAAAAGAGTCATTTCATGGTGCATTACAAAATAGTGTTGGGGCACATAATTTCTGAGAAGGGTATAGAGGTGGATAAGGATAAGGCTAAGATTGATGTGATGAAGAGTTTACAACCTCCGATGACAGTGGAGGAAATTCGTTCATTCTTAGGGCATGTCGGTTTTTATAAAAGATTCATCAAGGACTTCTTGAAAACAAGCTTCGTGGAAATTTTGAGATGCATTGGATGAGGTTCGGTTCTCATATAGCGACAATGAGCTTTCCACCATTTCACCTGATCTTTAATTGAACCCACTGCGCTATCCATGTGCAACTTAAGGGATTTATCGAAGCTCTTCCAAGCCTTCTCACTGGAATGATCTTTCATCGCAAAGAACTTCTTTGATTGCCTCATTCCACTCTCGAACTCGCATAATAAAAAAGCATCATAAGTAGGGGACCGCTTGAACCGATCAACAGCCTGGACCTCCAGTTCATCCTTCAGGTCCCCGAAGAGGGCGTCCCTTGAAACCTGATGATTCCGCAGATCCTTATATTCGCGCTCAGCTTTCTCCCAGGCTTCTTCAGCTAGCCTCTTAGCTTCCATATGGGCTGCAAGAGAATCTTGACTCAAGGATAGTTGATCCTTCAAAAGCTTGATCTCCTCCTCAGCCGCCGATAATTTTTCTTCAGCAGCCAGTTAGGCAGCTAGAAATCCATCAGCAGATTCCCTCAGCTTTGCGAGCTGCTACAAATAGGATTCCTTAAGACTGAACTTGTCCGCCACTACGCGATATATCTGATCACGCAGGCGTCTATTTTTATAGGAAACTACATTCTCACGCCAATAATTGTCGGCCATCTCAGACATCATCTGAACAAAAAAAAAAAAGTTAGAAAAAAGAAGGGATGAATAAATCGAGAAAAATAGAAACTCACTTAAGAATGGCAGTTGAAGAAGAATTCCATCTTTATATTACAAAACTTGTTCTTCACATGCTTCCAACCCTGCCCAACATAAACATTATTTTGGACCAGATGCACCAAGATATCTATGGCAGAGAAATTTGCAAATGAAGTAGAGCTGAAGGCTTCACCAGCTTCAACTGGAGCAGTAGGAGGCACTTCACGGGTACCCTCCGGGCTCACAGCTGGCACATATGGCCCGGGCAAATTTGTATAGGTAGCACCATTTTGCTCAGCAGCACTCGTCGAATGAATAGGTGTATCTAGTGAAGCAGAAGAAGTCTGCAGAGCAAGATCAAAAACATGCAGAATAGAATCAGAAGTATGTAGGGCAAAAACAAAGACGTCTGAAGCATAAATAGGTTGATATGGATCAACATTCTCCAAATGTGAAAATAAATCTATGACCCTATCCCAAGTGGTTAGGGTCCTCGAGTCAACTTCCCCTGTCGGAGCAGTCCCAGCGAGTTCAGGATCGCCATTGCCATCTTCATCCGAAGAAATCACATACTGCACAACCCTCAAGGCCATTTTCGTTAGACGAACGACCTGATCAAGAGTGTGCTCAGTTGGGCGTTTCCCCTTACCAACTCGAGGGTTCAAGTCACTCACAGGATCCTCGGGGGTTTCCAGAACATTGGCGTCAAAGATGGGGACGTCTTCATTCGCCCCCGAACTACCAACTTTTTCTTTGCCTTTTCGGTTGGGGGTACGCCTCATAGCGACCTCACGATCCCCTTGCCGAGGAGCGAGTTCAACATGCTGCTCAAGGTTAGCACCTCCATCCCTGCTATTAACAGAATCATCCCCATCAGGAGCAGCGATTCCCTCCTTGGCCAATTCAGCAGCTTACCTTTGTCTAGCAGCGGCGGAATTCTTTACCGCTCGGGCCAACAAGTTATAGACCGGATCAAATTCACTTATTGTGAGAAAGAAAAAAAAATATTAACAACGTAAAACTAGCAATTAAAGCAAACAACATTGTGTGGAGAGTTAAAAGAAGGAAACTAAGAAGACTTACATCGTCTAAGCTGGGCAAGCAGGCCGGCACAGGAAAAGCCGTTGATCAATCATTTTCTCCTCATTTAAAAGGAAGGGTTACCCCGTTTCAGCCAAAGGAATAACAGCAGCAACCGCAAGATGAGAAATCTCATCGTCCAACAATACTGGCAATGTTTTAGACCAAGCATCGAGAGAGGTAAAGTGTCTTGGAGCCCTCATCGCCGGGAGATTTATGTGAACACTGGCTGATACATCCCTTCCCCCCTATACACCGCTGACAAAAAACCAGCTGTTTTTCCAATGTTTGTTTAAAAAGGGTAGACCCCAAATAAAACATTTCTTCTTTTCATCGTCTGAGATCTCCACTTGACCCGGATTCACCATGCCCTCGGGAATCCAATTCTCCACCACAGAAGAAAGGAGAAAGTAGGTACAACCATGGCCCGATTGCCTCAAAGTATATAAGTGGCGAATCTCACAATGAGAAGGAGGCCCGTAACCCTTCATCTTCCATATCAAGTATAAACACATCAATATCCTATAGCTATTATGAGCCAACTAGGCGGGTGCAAGCTTAGTGTCAGCAATGAACCTAGCTATGAAAGGATGAAGAGGAAGAGTGATCCCACAGTTAAGTATCGAACCATAGATTTCAACAGCATTCTGAGAAGGATTCCATATAGCTTGTTCGTTAGGCAATAACAAATTTACTGTATTGAGAATGCTGAATCGACTTTTATATTTTTGAAGTTGTTGCTCGCCAACAGCATTTACCTCGCAATCAAAGGAGCTCGGACGCTCAAAAGAGAAGTGTAACCTATCACTTTAATGGTCTTCCATGTTAGAATCCATTATCGTTTAAGCACCAATCAAGGATTTTTTGGAAACCTTAGGCTCTTTTCGCTTACTACCACTGGCTTTTAAAGATTTCGTCATCTCTTAGGAATCACTATTATAAGGCAAAGCAAGAGAAACGTTAGGATCACTGGTTTCATGAACAGTAGGGATATAAAAAGAAATAGGAACTGGAAAGCTTGGATTAAAATTGCACAACGATCTGATCTTATTTGCAGTATTTTTATCACCGAGCTCTAGGGCCTGTATCATTTGAGTAAAAAACAAATAATGCTGAAATGGGTCCATGAAAACTCACCAGAAGAAAACCCTAGCAATGGAGATCACACAGAAGGTCAAGGAAAGCAATCAAAGGACTGCAAGAAAAAGCTTCGAACCGTCTGATAGTCAAAAGCGCAGAAGTAAGAGAAATGGAAATGCTGGAAGTCTCGGTCTAGAAAGATGAAGAATCACGAAGGCTGCAGGGAGGAGATTTTGAAAATTCCAAAAGAAGAAGAGAAAGAGCCAAGATTTAATAAAGGGTAGAAGTAGGTGAAACGAAACGGTTCATTGCCTTTAAAGGTACAAGTGTTTTGAAATTTGAAATTTAAAATCGGTTTTGATAGCGTGAGCCACTAAAGTGCAAGATAGTGATGAAATCTTCCTCCAAAAGGTGAACATGTGGCATCACAAGGGGCAGTCTGTAGGCAGAACATCACCTTACTGTGTCAAGACAAGCACAATCATTGAAGAAATTTATGGCTAGAAATGAAAGCTTAATAAGAAAGCTTCTAACCATCGAAATCAACACCAAAGCAACACGTGGACATAAAAATAATAAATAGAGAATGGGCGGGAAAGAGCTTTTTAAAGAATTTTCTCAACAGAGCAAGAAGCCAAGTATGTTATAAATACTGCTCGCTGAAGCAAAGGAATGAAGAGATTTGTTTTCTTATTCGGTTCGAAGTATTTATGGGGGTATTGTTGTATGAATATTTTCAACTAAGAGATATGTCGGCAATATAAGCGAAAAGAATGGAAGAATAAAGCCACATCACCTGTCAACTAGTCAACAAAAGAAGCTCTGACCATTTGCCACGTCATCAAGATTAACAGAAACCAAAATTGTATTTGCCAGGTAGCTTAAACCAAAGAAAACCTTCACTCGCCAAAGACCTTCACTCGCTAAAGACCCTCACTCGCCAAGGCTTACTTAGCTAACACAGCAAAGTTAAACTTATCGAGCAAGGATTCATCCAAGTATAGGGTTTGATGAGTTGCACCCCAATAAGGAAATACTTCTTTTTCCCATCCAAAGAAATATGAATAGGAAAGGACAGAAAACGTCTAAAAAGATAGACATTAGACTGGAAACAAATCCTAACCAGCCCGGAAGACTGGAATCCTAAAACTATTCTATTTGGAAAGTCCGCCACCTACACGGCTATGGCAAGGAAACCCTAATCTATTTGATATAAATAGGACCACATAGTTATTGAGAAGGGGTTCTGAATTTGGGAGAGTTGAGAGTTATTGTATGAGAGAAGAAACATCAAAAGTGTAAACAAAAAGAAGATCATAGTATTATTTTTCTTGCCCTCAAGGGGCACCGTGGTTTTTTCCTGCTTTTAGGGTTTTCCACGTAAAACTTGCGTTTTGCATGCTTTTATTTACATTATTGCTTTCATTAACGTGATATTATTGTTGGACGCGTGGCAATCTAGAAATCACCGTCAACAGAATATATTTTATGATTCTAGCATGTATGTGTATGTTTGTAACATCTTGAATATGTGTTTCATGTATATGATATATTCAAGTGTTATATGTGTGAATGCAACTAAGAGTCATATGTGTTAGGTGTTTTTCACATGCTCTAGGTTTTAATTCAAGTTTTGTATCTAGACTATTTGACTTGTGTTCTCACATGTTTTTAATTCTAGTATCCATGGAATGTATTAATCATATGTTCTATGTTAAATTGCTTGTTTGCATCATTTACATTCACATGATCACACTAGGAAGTCCTTATAAAAGGCATGAAGTCTTGATTAAGACAAAAGGTCCGGATAGTCAAGCAAGGAAGTCTTGGTTAGGACAAGAGGTCCGGATAGTCAAACAAGGAAGTCTTGGTTAGGACAAGAGGTCCGGATAACCAAATAAGAAGTCTTAACTACAGTTGGGAGGGCTCAGATAGTTAAGCAAGAAGTTATGGCTAGGATCGAGAAGGTCCGGATATCTATGCAAGGGAGGCTCTCTAGAGGCATGAGTGCCTTGGATAGGGGGTTGGCTACAATATTGGTAAGCTCGGGCATTTGGATAGACATAGACTCCAATAGAGAGTGGTACATGGGATGTGTATGCCCTCTTGAGAAATTTCTAATCTTCCAACGATATTGGTTTAGTATGGACTCCAATATATGGTGGCTCCGCATCATTGAGGGATTTTGTATCTTCCAATAGGGATTTGGTAGACATAGACTCTAATAGAGAGTAGATCATAGGTTGGTCACTTTTGAGGAATTTCTAATCTATCATCAAATATATATATATATATATATATATATAGTACTCAATGGTTGTAGTTTAACCTGTGGATGTTTCCTCTTTAGAGGTTTTACCACGTTAAAAAATCTCATGTGTCAATTCTTTCTATCTCTCTCTTTATATTTGTATATATGTATGTTTTAATCTTGTTGCTAATATTCACTTGTGATATATTTGGAAACAATATCTTGTTAAGTGTGATTTGTAAGCATACCATTTTGATAATAGTTGTATATATAATTCTTTAGTATATTGTATATTGATTCTTTTATGTATAGTTGTACTTTGATTCATACTTGTAACATATTGAACAATATTTGATATACAAGTATTCTTTGAGGTTGTATGTTTAATGTTATTCTTCCTCATGCTACTTGGTGTAATATAGACAATACCTAAAATGATCATATACTTATCTTGTTTATATGTGTTTGTTTGGTTTAAGTGTTGTTATGTAAGCGACCTTGAGTTTGTTTCAAGGGATTGAAAAAGGTATAAAAACATATTCACACCCCCCCCCCCCCCCCCCCCCCCGGTAAGCTTTAAACAATTTAACGTTTGTATACTTTCAGAGAACTATCGTAAACAACTCCATCTTTGATAGAGTTGGAAACAGATCTGGAAATTTTCTAAATTTCTTCCCATTTTTTTTTTTTTGTTATTTGATATCGACAAGATGACAAATATGTTTTAATTATTTTATTTTGTTTTTAAATTTAAAAAAAATTATTAAAAAAAAAAAAGCTTGAAATGAAGAAAATACCCTTAGTTTTGATAGTTGAACATGGTCAATGGTTAAGTTTGACTACCAGCAAAGAACATAAGTGTCAATTAACGATAAAGTTGTTTCTACATGTAAAAGAGAAAACATTAGGGAAGTTTGGTGTAATTAGCTCTTGTAAAAATATGAATGAAAATCTGGAATTTTTTATAAGTAAAGTAATTAAATAGAGAAAATAAAAATATATATATATCTTTACAAGAAAATAATCTGATATTAAAAAAAACAAAAAAAAAAAAAAATGAAAAGAAAAACACAAATAAATAAATTCAAAAATGAAAAAATAAATAAAATAAAATAAAAAGAAGAATAAAAGTTAGAAAATGAAAAAAAAAATAAATAAAAATAAATAAATAAAGGTGCTAATCCATTGGATCTCCACCTACCATAGAGATCCATTGGTGATGGAGATCCTCCATCAAGATCTATCTGGATCTCCTTAGAGATTGATCTCCACCTCATTTTTTTTTTTCATGTTTTTTTTATTGTGATTTGATCACCACCATCCATCCTAAGATCCATATACCAATTTGTTTTTATATAAATTAATTTTTTTAAAAATAAATAAATTTTCACAATCCATCTAAGATTTGGATGGTTGAGACTTAAAACTTTTTTATGTTTTTTATTATATAAATATTTAAATTTTTTTTTTTTATATTTTTGGTGTTGACACTTGACGTGTTCTTGGTTTAAGGACAAAATTACCCTTAAAACCGTTAGATTTGATTAACGGTTTACTAAATAAGGGACCAAATTTATGGGTTTTTGAAAATACAGAGATCAAGCTAGTGAAAAATGGACAAGCAGTTAAAAACAGATAATTAAAAATATATATAGGGACCTAAATGATAATACCCATAATATTTATTCATAGAAAAAAGAATTCAGATACTCTGATGTGCTAGTAGTGATGGCAGTCATACCGGGCTGGGCCAGGTATTCGGCCATACTTGGTCTGAATTTGCCGGGTAAAACCCGAGTTGCTTTTACCTAGCCCGAGTTTTTACCATCCCTATGTGTTAGTCTTTGTACTGATCTAAATCAGATAAAGATAATACAATATTTAAAGATAATGAAAGTGAATATATATATATATATATATATGGGTGGTGACGATATATATCAGGATCAATCATTCTTACAATTAATCTAAACATGAATTTTAATCGCCGCTAACACAAAGTTGTATCTCAACCTGCATCCCAATATATGTCGTGACAATTAGTAATTTGATAGACATTAATATGATTTAATTTGCTTGTCACATATCATGTAAGTCCATTTTCCAATCATAAATTGATATACAACTTGAATATAAGTGTCAAATGTCAAACATTATTCTTATTTTTTAAAAGGTGTGACATCTAATTGTTAGGTTTTAGATTTGTTTGTATTGTTTAGTTGTTTAGGTGATTCGTGATTAGATCGAGCTTCAAAGAAGAAAAGCAACGTTGTATGCAAAGTTCGTCTTTAAGAGAAAATTTTCTTCCTTGAATACTAAGATATCAAGATTCTTCTTCCACTTGCAAGGTGTAAGCGCACACACACACAATTCATACATATGTGTCTTTGCATCGTTGAGCAAACTGCACACACATACATTGCATTCATATGTGTCCCTGCATCGTTGTGCTACATTTGGTATAACATATTCACACACTTATTGTAGTATGCACATGTATTAGATTTAAATTGACAAATTTTTTAAAAATTCATGTTCTAGGACTATCTCTAGGAAATGACATATTTGTGTGTTTTTGTTTTTGTTTGGGTATGGTTGGTAAAATCTAATTGTATTTTTAAAGAATTAAATTTTGAGATTTCTCATTTTTACGAGTCCAACCATATTTGGATTTGTCTCTAGATGAGTTTCGAATAATTTGCAAACTTGTCCAAGAGTTTTCAGATGTTTTCGAGGCTTTACGAGTTCACTTGTGGGATTTGGGGGTATTTCGGGAAATTCGGATGTGTTTTGGATGATTTCCAAGACATTTAGGACATTCTATATTTTTATAATTCCTAGTTCCGAATGAAAAGTTATGTAATTTTCCGTACCGGTAATTGAGTCCGGGTTCGTATTTCGAAAACGAAATCAAATTTTGAGTTCCAAAACCAAATCTGGACCAAAGAATGTGCATGACGGAAGTCGGCTTGGCATGACATGAAAGCCACACAAAAGAGAGGATGGCGTGAGAGGCGGCGCGTGAAGCTCTCGCCAAAAATTGCTATCTGTCCCGCGAAGAAATTGCTTTTGAAAATTTTGAATTGTTAAGGGTTTTTATTGAGTGCTTTAATTATACGTGAAACCTTGAGTTTTGTAGTTTCTTTGCTGCACGCGTGGACTGAATGTGGTCTGTTATTGGAGTGCTTAAATGCTTCTTGTGTGAGCTCACTGCGTGAAATAGTTTTTTATTTGACAAGCTTTTATTGAGTGTGTTGCATGCATGTGAAGCCTATAGTGTTGTGCTTCCTTTGCTGCAACGTGTGGATTGTTATTGGCTCTTTATTTGTCACTCACGTGAGCTCACCGCGTGTGATTATTTGCAATGATTTAAAAAAAAAAAAACACTCTTTACAGTTGACTGTAGACTTGGCAGGGATCCGGTTCCGCGGTTAGGTGGAACCGGCTGAAACGATGGTTCCAAACCTTGTCCAAGTAAAGACATTTTAAAGTATTGGATTGTGGTCGATAACCTTTGTCCAAATAAACATATTTTCTTTTGTATTTCCTCATTTTTATATTGGTTAGGCATCTCTTCACTCTTTTATATATCCGATGTGGGATTATAAAATGTGAGTATATATATATATATGAGTATAAGACCTTTACATTCTCACAAAATTCCTAATCCCACCCAAATTTACATTATAGCAACACTCTCTCTAGTCTATATATATATATATTGAATAATAATTTACTAATAACTGATTATTATGTTGCGTGTGGTACATACATAGTTGCACAATTGTATTATTTTTTTTCATACATAATGTGTTACGAATAATTGTATATATATATTTTTTTTCATACACTTTACTGGTGATGGTGATCAACAATATTATAATACTGTATTAATGATGTATTTAGCAACAATTTAAATACTTTAATTTATATATGGTTATTCATCCGTTGAGTCATCAAATCAAGATCTTTGCTTCTTAAAATGAAAGCTAAAGGTGTTGTATATGGTGAAATAACAACCTCTATGTTTAAATTGTTAATTGTATAGCCCTTGTTCTCAATTATTTGATTTGATTTAACAAAAAAAAAAAAACAAAACAAAACAAAACAAAACAAAACAACTAGAATAGAAAGGATAAGAAAATCCCACATCTCACATTTGATAAATAAGAAAAGTGAGGAGTGTCCAAACCTATATAAAAAAGAGGAGAATGCAAAGGAAAAAATATCTACTTTGACAAGAGTTATGGACTATGGTTCAATATTCTTCAATATCATTTCTCTTATAAACAAAGTGTTATTTTTTAAAATTTAAAAAAAAAAAAAAAAACATAGGAACCGTCGGTTCAAACCAGAACCGAAACCGTTGGTTCCAGTTCGGTTCGAACCGGGCGGTTCCACGAAATGTGAAATCGGAACCAGAACTGGCCTCCCCCGGTTCGGGTTCCGGTTCCTGTTCCTAAACCAGAATCGAAAAATCGGTTATGGTTTTGGTTTTTTCAGTTCCAGATCCACGGTTCGAACCGGAACCTTGTCAGGTCTAGTTGATAGAGGTGGGAGGCGTGTGGCTTCTCACGGGTCAGGTCCCTTGGATTTTTCATATATTAATTTTTGACCTGCACATTTTCTACACAACTTCCACATTTTTGTTTTGGTCATAACTCTCTAATTTCAACTATGAATCAAATGATTCAAAAGCCAAAAAAGTTGGTCTTGAAGAGAGGAACAAACCCTAAGCATTTTTAGAACCAAATGATGTCGTGATTTTGAGCAGTAAACAGATTTCAGTTCGTGGTTCATCATTTGTAGGTGAAACATTTTCTTCTCACTTTCTCTTTTGATCATCTCATTTAATCTTCCTATTTGATAGATGAAATGCGTTAAGAATGATGTAATTCATACTCTAGGTTTGTTTGATCGATTGATTGTTGAGTTTTAGCTTTGTGATCATTTTTAAATATCTTTTAGCTAAACTTGATTAACTTGAAATTGATTCTCGAAATGACTTGTTTGATGTGCTTCATGATGATTTCTAGGTTTAATTTCATGATCTAAGAACTAGATTAACTAAAATTTTTGAATATCTTAATCTAGTTCTTATTGATTCACATGGTTGGATTTCTAGATAATTTTGTGATTGAGTGTTGAAAGCATATTCTAGTTATCTCTTGTATGTTCATAGAGTTTATGTGATTAACTTTCTCTATTTGATTGTGTTTCCATCATTTGCATCATGTAGATCATTTTTCCTTGCAAAAGGTTGAAGTCTCTTTGAAAGTGAGTGAAGCTTTGTTTAGAGCAAGAAGACTTGGCTAGGACATGTGGTCTGGATAGTCAAGCGTGAAGTCTTAGTTAGGATCAAGAGGATCCGGATAACTAAGCGGGAAGTCTTGTTTAGGGATCAAGGAGATCCGGATAGATAAGCACGAAATCTTCCTAGAGACGTAAGCGTCTTGAATAGGAAGTTACTTTCTAGAGGTGTAGGACACATCTCGATAGGAAGTAAGCTAGGTGATTCACTAGGCCTGAGGATATACTAGGAGTTGATAGCTTAGGGTGGATATCATGTGTTGATTGCCTTGAGTGTGTATCTTATTTTCATTATAGTGAATTGCTTGCTGGTTGTTATGGTATCAACCTGTGGACGTTTCCTCTTAGGAGGTTTTACCATGTAAAAATACTTGTGTCAAGTTTTGCTTTATGTTTCATTATCTTCCATAACTTGTATTGATTGTTTCACTAGTGTATTGTATTCCACTTGTGTTGATTAAAACAATTAATTTGTTATACACACCAAGTGTACACATATTTTACACTATAAGTGGTTTAGGGAATATATTTTATACGAATTTCACTAATATTAATAATAATTGGATAATTGCACATATGGCCATGACATTTGATGTAATTTCATATGCGTGTAATGTTTGCTTATAATTGCACGTACATCTTCTTTCGTTAATTAATTGACTTTTGTCAACTTTAACGGTTACCATCCTTTAGTACAATTGACTAAAATACTAAAATACCCCTAATTTATTATTTAATTTATTTTTTAGGGATATTATCATTTGAGTCCCTATGTTTTTTGGAATTATCTACTTTTTACTCACTTATTCAATTTTCACTAGATTGGTCTCTATGTTTTCATAAACCACTCAATTTCGTCCTTCTATGAGTCAACTGTTAGTCAAATTAAACGGATCTAAGGGTATTTTTATCTTTAAACACTGATATGCCACATATCAACACACAAATAAATAAATAAAAATTAAATTTAAATAATAAAAATTAAATTAATATATAAATACAAATTAAAAACTTAAAAACAAAAGAATAATTGACAAAATTTTTAAAAAATTAAAAATTAAAATAAAATATATCTCTCACTCAAAACCTAAAACCAATCCCAGCAAAAATCAGTTTTTAGAGTGGTGATGGTTGGAAATCAGTTCATAATCAGTTCATCATTGATGATCTTCAACAAAAATCAAACGCAGCCACCAATAAAATCTAAACCTAAACCTAAAATCAAACTCAGCCACCAACAAAACCTACCCCCCCCCCCCACACACACACACACACACACACACACACACTCTCTCTCTCTCTCTCTCTCAACCTAAACCCAATCATTCAAAATCCATCTCTCTGATCTCTCTTTCTTGACCTCTCTCTAAATCCATCTCTCTCTTCTTTATCAATCTCTCTCTCTCTCTCTCTCTCTCTCTCTCTCTCTCTCTCTCTCTCTCTCTCTTTTCTCGGTCTTTCTCCGACCTCCATGAAACCCAGAAGAAGCTACTCTCCCACCACCATGAAAACCCATCTCTCTTATCTCCTGTTGGCCGCCGCAAAACGAACCAAGATTTGGTTCGAACTAGAACTGGGTTCTAATTGAAACGAGCCCAAGTTTGGGTTTTAGTGTTAGGAGGTGGAGGGTTTGATCGGTTTGGTTTTGGTGGTGGTAGTGGTGGTGGGTTTGTAAGGTTTCCTAGGTTGATGGTGGTTTGGTGGTTTAGTGGCTGGAGATTGATTTCAGTTGTGGAGTTGGGCTGCTAGGTTTGATTTCGTGGGTTAATGATGGTGGTTTGGTTTTCTTGGTTTGAAGGGTTTTTTTTTTTTTTTTTTTTTTTTTTTTCCTTTTTGATAAATTTCCAGATTGCTTCGATCTCTGGGTTTCGATTTAGGTTTCAGGTTGTTGTATGGTGGTGGCTATGGCTGTGACTGACTTTAAATTTAGGTTTGGGTTTGGTATGGTGGTTGATTTCGAATATGGGTTTGGTGGCTGGTTTCGAATTTAAGGTGGTGGTTGGGTTTGAGTATGGGTTTGGTGTGGTGGTTGATTTCGAATTTGGGTCGTGGCTGGGTTCGAATTTAGGTTTGGGTTTGAGTTAGGGTTTGAATAAAAGAATTTGCACATGCATATCGAAGGAGATAATGGTGGTAGTGGCTAAGGTTTGGGTTTGAGTTAGGGTTTGAATAAAAGAATTTGCACATGCATATCGAAGGAGATAATGGTGGTAGTGGCTTGAGTTGATGGTGGAAGATGATGATGATGACAGATGAATGGTGGTGGTGGTGGTGGTGGTGGTTTTTTTTTTTTTTTGTTTTTGATTGAAAGATTTATTTATTTTTTAATTTGTTTTTATTTTTCTTGAATTTTTTTTTTAAAAGAAATTAAATGGTCAGGAATAAAGATGTCATTTTGTTTTTTCTGTGACCGTTGACCGTCAAAATTCTGGTCAGAGGGACGAAATTGTCGTTTTTGAAAACATAGGGACTAATCCAGTGAAAAATGAATAAGTGAGTAAAAATTAGATAATTAAAAAAAAAGACAAAAAAACATAGGACTCAAATGATAATATCCCTATTGTTTATTCAAACTAAAGAAAAATTAAAAGAAAAAGAAGATGTTTTATATAACTCTCTCAAATCTCAATACACGCATTTGTATTATAAGTAGTTAAAAGATGTTTTACCTATTAATTATTAAATCAGACATTTTAACCATTTAATTCATTAAAAATTAAAGTTAAATATATCTTCAAACTTAGGAAAGTCATTAATTATTTTAGATAAAAATAGATGAATTGTAAACATACATTATGGAAATCGGATGTAAACATTTATATTTAGTTGTACACACACACATATATATATATATCACTTTTACACCATCAAAGTAATAAATAAATAAAACAAAGACCTTTTGAAAACATTACTATAGTAAAAATAATAATTTTTATTCCTCCAAAGCATAAAATTTAGCCAAATTTGGAGTCGATCACATTCCTAATACAATTCTCATTGAGAGCAATCTTTCCTTTCAATGTATGTTGTAATCTAATCTATTCAAAATTTTGAAAAGCTTTTGCAATAGTTGAACACAATCAAATTAAATATATTGGCCATAACATGTTCTTGGAATTTCTTGACAAATTTTAGAATAAATTTCACTTTACATCACATAAGAACTCCAAGAGTACTAATGTACTATACTTCTAGAAATATTTGATATAAAAAAAACAAAGAATAACCTGTCTATGAAGTGTGTCATTGAAGACCATAAACAAGCAATGCTCCAACACCAGCAACACCAGCAACCAGCCCTATTATGACCCCAATTGGAGGCAATCCCCCACCAATTGCTTTTCCGGTGTTCACATCATATCCTGCAAACCTCTTTTTCGGTGCTTGGCATTGCGGACATGCATACGTATCCGGCTGCACAACATAAATTTAAAACCTTTCAACATTTTGTTTGCATAGTATGTACTTCAGCCTATCATCACTTGAATGTAAATATATAAGTATGTGTTAAGCTATGACTGGTTTTAAAACAGAAGCATAATTAAAACGTTTGATTAGTTTTTTTTCGAAGAATGTTTTTAGAAAGAAGAGATGCTTGCCTGCTCATCGAAAGGTTTCTGCAAGGTGTATATGTATCCACAGTCAAGGCATATGTGAGTGGCTCTAGTCTGCAAAAAGTCATGCTATTAGCAAGTGAAATTTAAGGATAGCGCATGTTTCCCATATTTCCAACAAATTTCATATTGAAGCCAATTAAATACACAAATCGATCAAGTACGAGAAGATGCTCGCCTTTTGAGCATCAGTTAACTTCCTTCCAAATCGTGGAGGAGCTGGACGCTTTGGTAGTCTTTTGACATCTACTGTTGCACCTCTGCATTAAATATAGTTAGACCAGCTGTAAGTCCTGCCATCTCTAGAAACCAAAACAATTTCAAAGAAAAAATAAATACATAGCTTCATGTTGGTGACTTCAATTTTTGTTTCTTAAATCAAAATTTATTTATTTACTTATTTATTTCTGCAAGAATGTATTTGATTATAAAGAGAATGAATTAAGGAACCTAATGGAGAAGAAAATGACAGAAAACAATTATGAAGTATCTACTGTTTCCATTTATAATGTTTTATTCACATTTAAGCTGCAATTCCACATTAGAGGAAGAGTGATGAAAAGAATAATGGACCTCTTCATACAACTAGTTCAATGCTGAAAAGTTGCATTTTCTTTGCTCCGTGTAAACAAGATTTACAGACAAAAACCGTGTTCGTACCCCCAAATTGATCAAAACCTGCTAACTCTTGCCATTCTAATAGGAACTTTCTCCTAATGGCACCATCAAGTTCATCTTCATTGCACATCTTAACATTGTTACAAATTGTATCTTCTAAAACTTGTACTAGTAAAGCAAAATCCTTAATCCCATTTATGCTTTAATATGCTCCCTCACTTGTGAGGATGCATTTCTTCAACAACATTGCAGACGGACTACCTGACTTGATCTACAGAGCAACTTAATTGAAAGGTTGTGTTGGTAGATAAGATTTTTGAACAATCATCTTCTTCATTACTCTATCTTGGCATTAACCTAAAGCAAAGCATTGCCTTATTATATAAAAGAAAGAACTATTAGCCCATTTCGACTTCTGAGAATCCCCTACCGACAGCAATTACTTATGTTCTTACTTGTCGATCTGAGTCACCGACTGTTAGCATATGATATATAACATTCAAGAAATTCCATTGTCAAACTGTAAATGAAACAACACAAATCCAAGAACTATCTACATTAGTCAGAAGTGAAGATAAAACCATGATTTAAACATACAATTAACATATAGAAAGGATTAAAATCAAGAGTAAAGAAACAAGGCACATGAAGAAAACCTGCTAACAACAAAGTAGACAGAATCAGGCTTCGCTTGGATAGCAGTTTTGGTAAATCCTAGTTTATCCGCGGGCCAAAGTTCATCCCCGAAGAAGCTGCTGGTATAGAGTACCTGGTCCCCTGCCTTCAGCCCTGCCCTAGCTGCATTTCCTCCATTCTCTACGGCCTATAACAAACCCAGAACAAAAAAACACCACAGTATTAACCTATCCAATATTTTCGGGCAAATTATTGAAGATTCTTGTTAAAATTCTACCTTTAAAGACCCAATTAAACAAAATTTGGTAAGCAAAGATAAAATGAATAGAACTTACAGTGATGACAACACCACCACCAGATTTTTGACCCAAAGTGAGGCCTAAAGGCTTGTCAACATCAACCTCAATATTCTTTGAAGCCCCAGCAGTTCTGGCTGTAATGTCAAGGCCTCTAATTACATAGTTGAAACTGCTATTTTTCTCAGCTATGAAAAGATCTGAGACATTCCTTTTGGCTTCTTGAAGAGATAGGCCTTGGAATGTGGTTTTCTAGACAGAACAAAATAAAAAGAAATCATGTAATTGCATAATTGAAATGAAAGAAAAATCAACGTACTTGGAAAGGAAAGCCTCAACATTACTATTAAGCAACAAGATAGATAGGCTTTGTTATACAATGTGAATGCAATATGTTTTAAGTTATTATTGAACCCCATTAAGATAAAATATATAGATAGATATACCTGTGAATGAGAAAGTGAAAAAGCTTTTGGGGTTATTTTGATGGAGTTGTTTCTGGAAGAGAAGGTGGCAGAGCAAGAAGAGGAGGCACCTGCAAGCACAGCTGAAGACATGTTTGACACCTCAAGGCTCAAACTTAGAGAGAGAGAGAGAGATTTTGTAAGTGAGTAACTGTGCAAGTGCGTGGACCAGAAGTGCATTAGTAGATAAGCTTTTAGTGGCAGTGGAAGGTGGACCTACACGGAGAGTGTGAATGCCGCACGCATTCAGCTCTCTTTATTTGCCACTAAATTTTTCAAGGTGACAAAACAACACAGCCACAACACAACGGCAACATTACAATTTAAAAGTACAGTTCTTTTCTAGACCGTCGGATATTGTCTAACTGAATGAGTACATCTAATATTCGATCGTATTCGACCGTGGTCATTCCAATCTCTCATTTTATTTCAAGGTTTCTACTAATCACATAACTGTATATAGTTAAATTTCATCGCAAATCTTTTTAAAACTAGTTTTAATTCATTCATGAATTTAATGTTGATTATTAGCCAAACCATCCATTTTGGTTTTGATTGTTTGACTACTGGTATATACAGGGCCCTCAAGTATTTCTCTGACGCCCATTTTGTTGTAAAAAATTTTGACCAGACAACTGCATCTTTTTTTCTCTCGCTTTTTATAAGGTTTCATCACTTATTCACTTGATCCTTTTTTTTTATTATTTTATTATTTTATTTTTTTATTTTTTTATTTTTTTATTTTTTAAAGATGCATCCTAAAATATATCATTAAAATTGCAATCAAGTCATAAACTTGTGGATCCATTACTCAATATCGCAACAAGTGTTGAATATATGATAATGATGGGATGTCTATTTTCATTGCATAAGAGGGATACGGATCAATAGTAAAAGAAAAAAGAATAAAAAAAGAGAAGATATAAATCCAAATCCGATTCAATTATAAGTTTTTTGCTTTTGATTGATGAACAAATTACTATTAATACTAATAATTGATTGAAAACAATAAATTTGTAACGTAAAAAAAAAAATCCAAACATATACACGTGATCAAATTTGGTGTAAATATTAAGAGTTCATTAAACTTAAAAAAGTCCAAACATTTGTAAAATAAATAAATAAATAATCCAAGCATATACATGTAGTCAAATTCACTTTTATAAAGTACTAATATGGAGAATATTGAATCTAATTGAAGTTGCAAAATAGACTTTAAAAATGATGAATGCAATGAGAAAAAACAAAGCCAACAATTTGGAATATTATGGATTCTATATTTTGATGATATAAAACTCGATTTAAAACGGTTTAAATTGGGTTAGAATTGAACAAATGGGTCCATTTTAAATTTTTCTCTTCTAGCCTTTGGAATCGGCTCTGGGTATATATTATTATTATTAACTGATTTAATTTGTATATCCATTGTTCATTAAGAAATGTCAAACAGGAAAGCTATATCACAAAGAGAATAAATTATGACATCTAATACATGCAAAGAGAATATAGTGCACACCGGCTTAAGGCTCAAGGATCATGCCAAGTGAGATAATCGCTTAAGGCCTTACTTGCCTAGGCCATTGTTAAGGCCTTATTAATTTATTTATTTTAAGGGATATTTTTATTTGAGTTCTTATGTTTTTCTTAAAATATTTATTTTTTACTCGTTTATTTAATTTTTACTGGATTGTTTCTAAGTTATTAAAATCTATTCAATTTGATCATTCTATTACTCAATCGTTACTTTACTTTAACGATTTCAAATGTATTTTTGTCTTTAAACAAAGACATACCGTATTTCAACATAAAAAACAATAGAAAAATTAAATATTTATTTTTTTAAAAACATTGCACACGTGTCAACACCAAACAATAAATAATTTTCTTAAACAAAATATTTGTATAATATAAAAAGTAAATAAATAACTGAAAACTAATATAAAACAAAAGCTGAAATCATTTTCTAATAATAAATAATTATAATAAATCTTTTAAAAAATATATTCTTAAAAGAAAACATAGATCTTCCACGATCTGGTCCCAGATCGATCGTCGGTAAGCCTGAACCTAACCGCGAGAATCCGAAGCTTTCGTTTATGGTGTGACTTGATATTTTAGTTTTTAATGTTTTTATCTAGCTTCTTTCTTTATATGTATTTTGTATTTCATATGGATTATTCACAAAATCGGTTTTTCTTCATCAATTTTCATGGAATCTAGGGCCAAACCCTCTGCACCCAACACCAACAACTAAACCAGAGGCAAAGAGACAAACATAGTCGGTATAATCCATTTGCCGAATCGAACAACAAAACCCATCACAAGAACCCATCACAAATATCACATTCAAAAACAAAATTCAACACTAAGACAAAAAAATTAAGAAATCACAAGTGGGTTTCTTATAGAGTAGTCGATCGATGGAGAAGACGAGAACCAGCTTCAGCACCAGAGATGGAGACCCAAAATGGGTTTGGGTCTCCATCTTTAATGATCGACGATGAAGATTGGAGACTCAACTGGGTCTGCATCTACTGGTTATGCCAACAACAAAAAAAAGTGTGTTGGGTTTGGATGAACAAAAAAGACAGCTGTGTTTCCAGGTTTTTAGATGATGTTTTTCTTTAATTGATTTGATGTGTGTTTATGGTGTGTTTTGGTTGAAGAAGATGAAGGTTTGTTCAGTTGAGAGATACCAGATATGCTGTTGTTGGTTTTATTGGATGAAGAATTAAAGCTGTGATGAAGTTGACTTTTGTTTTTCTTTTTTTCGACCTGCCGATGTAGATATTTACTTGAGATTTGTAAATGGTTTTTTTTTTTTTTTTTTGAACGAAGCTTGAGTTGATGGTGGTGATGGAGGTGGTTGTGGTGGCGGCGGTTAGGGTTTGGGTGTTTGACTTGATGGTGGAAGATGATGATGATGACCGATGATTATTGGTGGTGGCTTTTGTTTTGTTATTTTTTGTTATTTTTTGTTATTTTTTTTTTTTTAAAGATTTATTTATTTTTTAATTTGTTTTTTTTTTTCTTAAAATTTTAAATTTATTTTATTTTATTTTTTCAAAAGAAATTATATGGTCAGGGGTAAATATGTCATTTTGTTTTTTCAGTGATTGTTGACCGTCAAAATTCTAGTCAAAATGACCAAATTGAATGGTTATTAAAAATATAGGGTTCAATTCTCCGAAAATGTATAATTGAATAAAAAATAGATATAACAAAATGAATAATATTCCTTTTTTTTAATTATATTTTTCATATATATTTTATGTATTCTTATAGAATACGGATATTGACACCTATAAAAATGAGAAGCGTGTCTATATTTATAAGTACACCTATATCCAAAATTTAAAATTAAAACATTACTAAATAGTACCCTTATTTAAATGAATGCTTTCATTTTAATACAATTTATTTATAAACCCTCATAAGTTATTAATACACCCAATTTTACAAGTGTTAAAAACTTAAGTTCTCCAGACTGCTTGAAAACCTTCATAAGTTATAGCAAGCTTTTCTCCAGATTTACTAATCATTATGTGAGAACTGACAATGAGGAAGTGAATTTTTGTTGAGTTCGATACTTAAATACTTCTCAAGTCCACATTTTAGCTACAACATGTACATCTTGGGAGTACTTAGTCTATCAGGGGTTCTATATACACAGTTGCACACATATCACTATGATGTAGTTTGAAACTACATGCTATCCGACTTTCTGGAGAACCATCAACTAGATCGGTTACTATTGATGTTTGAAGCTATTTTGAAGAAACGTGAATGAGAAATCATTAATAAATAAAAATAGTAAATATTCAAAAAAATATATATTAAGGATATTCAAACTATTAACATAACCCACGTTTAATTTCACTTAACGTGATTTTTACCTTTTTTTTTTTCGCAAATCACACACCACTAATCCCCAAACCCACGCCCTTAGATCTTTATTTAGGTTTAAAGTTTGATACTTTAGCTAAATGCACATATTTTTTCCGGTCAAATTTTCATTTTGCATCCGTAAACCTTTTCCTGTGAAGAAGGTTTATTTTATTTTTAATAAGAAAAACTAGTTCCCATATTTTTTTTTGTTTCATTTTGGTTTATTTATTTTTTCTTTAAAATAAAGTGATATAGTTGAAGATATGTATGTAATTAATGGGTGTAAATAATATTTTGTTTATTTTTAATTAAACTAATTTATTCTTATTAGTAAATTCTTATTGGGATATGTTTATAATTAAAAAAAATATTATTTATCCAATTCATTATAATTCTTTTTGAATTATCTTCTTTTCAACTAAATGATAATAACGGTTTTCCAATTAATTAAGATTAATCTAAAATATATATTTCTTTCAAGATTTATAGGTAGAAAGAATAAATTGCAAATCCCCTCTTTAGAAATTAGAAAGAAAGAATCAGAGAGCTTTTATTACTAAATCAAGACAAAAAAGCAATGAAGTTTCAATGCTGTTTGGTACAATCTGCGGGCATGAAGGATACAATTTGTTTATCCAAGTCATAGTCAATCAAGAGACTCGATTGATCAAAGTTTCCAAATATACCCACATCATCACCATCATCTATAGGTTGCATAGCAAAGCAGAAAACACCCTCCAATGGTGGAATGAATGTGCTTGTTTTAATTAATGGCACCTGACCATCACCATCAAAATGGGCTGTCAATATTGGTGCATCAATATCAATAACACTTTGGCTTTTATAGCAAAGTTGTGTCAGGGTCATGATATGGTGTTAGTTTGATCGCACCCCTAACTTCATATTCCAATCTCTTGTTAAAATCTTTATGTAAAAGTGTTGGAGGCGTCCCCGAGTCAATTAACATGTTACCTTTCGAAATAGGTTGCGATGAATTATAAGGGATAAACTTATCTCCGACGCTGATTCCTTCCAATGTCACGAAATAAAACGTGATCTTTCCGTCTTTAGGAACCAAAGGGGTTGAAACCACCCCAGTCCTGAAACTTCGCTTTTACTTCCAAAATACATCTTGCTTGTCAGGCTAGGATCAGTGTGAAATGGCACCAAGCAATGAGAAAACTTTTTTGTTCCAAATTTGGAGCAAACTTGAGAGATAAGCGATGAATTCCTTACTCCTAACCCTATTAAACCCATTTCATTTTCATTGAATGTTCCTGTGTTGTTGTGACCGCATCCGAAAACAATGTTATTGAAAGATATAGAATTTCCTGAACTAGAACCAAAGATGATTGTTTCTGTGGATAGAACACCTTTAGTTAATGAACTGTCCGCATAACCGTAAGTGTAGTTACAGAATTGCTGAGAAGAACAAGATACAGAATCGAGTAGATGACATATTGTTCGGATTGACAAGAAAGTTTATCATATGAAGATCAAGAAGCTGTGGGATTATAAACAGGTTTAACTTGTTTATAACATTGTTCACACGGTAGACATTGTGTCCACATAAGGTCACTACCGGTGTCAACAATGCCATATATGTCCACTGGTGGCGTACCCATTGAAAATTTCATGAGATACTCACCATTGTTGGCTGATACATTTGAATAAGCAGCATTTGGATTGAATGAATTAAGTCACATTTAAACGATTGAGACGAGAGTAAGCGCGACGAAAAGCATCATTGTAGCGCTCTAGAGGAGTCCGATTAGGGTTGTACAATGGAGAATTTGGGGAATCTCGATGGATTAGATCGATTTCGAAGCCATGATTGGTAGCTTGTATAGTTGAATTTACAACATGTATGAGGATCAGGGTGGGAGCAAGAAACTGTGAATGGAAGTTAATGGTGGCCATTGAAGGATTTATAAAAAGAATTACCAGTGCTCAGTACTTGTACACAAGAAACAAGATCATAGAAGGATTTTTATATAAAGAAGGTTATGTTGGGTTAGTCAAAACATATTAATGGCAAAATGAAAAACATGGTAAGAAAAGATCATATAAATCTGTTATATTATTCTCTTTTTTTTATGACAATAATTGACCTATTTATTAGTGAAGATAAGGCTTCCCAAGTTTTTTTTTTCTTCCCAAAACACTGCCCAAATCATGTTGGTATATGAGTTGTCATTTTGTAAATCATGAGTTTATATGGTAAGTGCAAGGTCTCATATTTTGATTGACTTATTTCGTGGACAAACCACATGTGGGGCTTGATGTAAGGGTAGCTTAGGCTTACGATGGTTGGTGATTTGCACAACCAAGATCCTCTCAAGATCTCAAGAGAAGAAGCACCAAAGGTATATTCTAGTGCTTACTTGCTTTGAAGAGATCTAATTGTATACACTCACAACTTATGCATATTTCTAATAGTTGTATGTTGTGTGTTTTTATATGTGTGGATTCATGATTGTTGAATATCTCTTCATGCATATTTATTTGATTGCATCTAGTTTATTGAAATTCCATAACAGGTTTAGGCATTAGGATGCAAAGCCATGAAGCCTCTTCATGCATATTTAAGTGATTGCATCTTATTCATTGAAATGTCATGACATGTTTAAGCATTAGGATACAAAGCCATGAATTCTATTCATGCATGTTTTAATTGAGTGCATCTTGTTCAATGACAATGCCATGACATGTTAAGCATTAAGATGCATTCACTTCCCACACGAGCACTTCTGTGTTTGTGGTTGTTTTGGTATGGTTGGTAAAATCTCGCTGTATTTTTAAAGAAATATATTTTTGAGATTTTTCATATGTTTACAAGTCCAACTGTGTGTGGATTTGTCCCTAGATGAGTTCCAAGCGATTCAGAGGCTTATCTATAAGTTTCAAATGATTTCCGAGACATTTGGGACATTCCGTGTTTTTATCGGAAATCGAAATTCAATTCCGAGCTTAGAGTAAAAGGTTATGTAATTTTCCATATTTGTGATTGAGTTCGGATCTATATTCCAAAGAGATAATTGAATTCTGAGTTCCGAGATCAAAACTGGACCGAAGAATGGGGTCAAAACTGGACCGAAGAATGGGGGAGCCGGCGATCAAAGCCCGGGTGAACGGTGGCCCCGGAACAGAAGCCGGCTTGGTATGGCATGAAAGCCACACCAAGAGAGGTTCACGCTTGGTCACACCAATCCTATCTCTCTCTCGGTTCACGCAACCTCACGCACACACGCACCTGATTGCATTTTGTTTTTGATTTTTCAAGGCTAATTTATTGTGTGCTTTATGTTGCATGTGATCTCTTTTGTGTTGTGATTGCTTGTTGCATGAGTGAATTTAATATGGCACATTATTGGACCACTTGATTTCCTCTCACGTGAGCTCACCACATAAGATTCTCTCATTTGTCTTTTACAATTCAACATTCAAATACTGCGTTTTTATTGCAAAATTATATATATGTTAAACGGTGCAGTTTTGTTTTGTTGAAAACCTAAATATACATATATATTTTCTTCTCTTCACTTGGCTGCATATGAAGAGAGAAAAATAATATACTTTTAAGAGATAAATATCTTCAGGAGAGAAAACTCCCATAAACTTTTCTTTTAACTCTCTATACTCATTTCCATATGTATAAATCATCATCTAAGCATCATCTATTAAGTGTTGATTGGTTATTTTGTGATAGCTAGGTTTTAATGTTGATATACCATCTAGTTAATTAATCTCATTGTATGATTGAGATTGTTTTTGATAGCTAGGATTTCATGATAATATGCCATCTAGCTAACTGATATCATTAAAATGATTGAGATTGTTTTTGATAGTTATTGTATCTATGATTGATTATCCTCTACATAGCTAAAGTTGTATACCATGTCATATAGCTATTTTCATATCTATGATTGATTTTATTGTCATCATATAATCTTAGATAAGCATTTAGTGTACCCTAGATCTATTTGCATATTTGGATATCTTGCATATTCACTTAGAGTGTTGATCTTTTCGGAGAACCAAGTCTTGTGTGACTATCGAGATTAGGTGTTCACATAAACAATTAGACTATGTTCACTTATACCGGGATTAGGTTGTAATCATCTTTACCATTAGTGGATTCGAGACTTGAGTGTGGCGTACTTACTAGCCCGTGGTTTTTCCCTGTTTAGGGTTTCCATGTATATTTCAAGTGTTATTTAAATTCCGCATATTGAATTGACTAGTTAGGGGTATTTTCATATATTTGACTTATAACGAAAATTGGGTAAAATCGGTTAGCATCTATTCACCACCCCCCCACCCCCCCTCCTCCCAAATTAATATTGTACACACCTAAATTTATTTTAATTGGTATCAGAGCGGGTTCCTAGATATATTTAGGTGATCCTTGCTCATTTTGGTGTGTTGTGCATTTTGTGTGATTTTGATTTTTTCATACATTTTGCATTCTTCTCATTTGTATTCATTTTGACTCAAACACTATGAGTGAATTTGAGAGAGAAGAAATTGACTCCAATAAGGAGATGACTTTCTTAATAGAGAGATTTAGGAGATTTGTGAAATCTTAAAAGAAAATGACCTCCAAAGTGAAGGAGGAGAAAAATATGACATCTAAGGTGAAAAAGGAAAAAAGGAAGACCTCATTCAAGAAGTGTGAAGAAGCCTCTTCCCATGTTGAAGAGCAAGTTCCTAACTTCACAGCTTTTGGGGCTTCCTATAGGGAAGATGAAGAGGAAGGCAAAAAGGCCTTAAATGTTGACTCAATTTATGAGCGTCAAATGCTCTTTCTCAGTGTGCTAAAGAAAAATGAAGAGCTCTCCAAGGACTCATGGAGAATGAGTCCTTGAAGATATGGAAGATTTCCTCAATGGAAAAGATTCGTGCTCTTGAAAAAGGTGAGCATATTTTTGCCAAGCCAATCTTCATCAGTCTAGGGAGATGATGTTTAAGCAATTGGAAGAAAACGCCATTCTCATCTCTCTCATGAAGACCATGGAGATGAAGTCCTTCATGGATGAGCCCTTGAAGGTAGACATAGTTGATGTGTCTAAATACAAAAAGAAGATTGAAGATTGTCATCAAAGGATGATGACAATGAAAGATGAGCTTATCAACAAAGACATCTCCTTGAAGATTGTCAAGGAAAGAGAGATGAGACACCTTCAAGAATTAAAGAAGGGTAAGATCTTGCAACCTCAAGCTCAAGGCAATTGCAAAACTTCACCTCATCATCATCCAAGAAGGAGGATTGATCTTGGAAAGTCATCCAAGAATGGCCAAGTGAAGATGCCAACAAAGGGCGTTGCTCAAGCTCAACATTAAAGAGCTACATGCCCAAGCATTCCTCAATCATGGTCTAACCAACCAAGAAGGCATGACATGCTACCTTAACCAAGGAGGCAACCCATTCCGGTTCAACCACAAAGAAGATGTGAACCGGCTCAACACTAAAGGAGACATCAAATGTATGATGAGTCTCCAACAACTTCACGAGGACATGGTATGAATTCTCACTTTATACCAACTTGTCATTATTGTGGTGTTAATAGGCATATTAGGCCTAGGTGCTTTAGGTACATTAAGCATTGTAGGGTTGATAGCATGAGGGAACGAAAGAGGCTTAGAAGAGCCTATTTGCATGTGCCTAGGAAATTCTTAGTCAATAATCCTAGGATCTCTAATAACTTGCAAACTATGACCACTATGAATGAAATTGTGTCACCTAGGTGGATAAGAAAAGATGAACTCGCTTCCTACAAAACTAACAAGTCTCCCATAGGTTCAACTAGGTCCAATGGACTTGGTATGTCTTTAGGACCTCATGCCCTTCATTGAAGCAGTATGGTATTTGACCCCATATGGGGAACTCAAGCAAAGAGAGCAACTGCATACTTGTTGCATGCAAAAATTTGAAAATTTTTATGCTTCTTTATTAATTGCTTGAATAGCTTGGTTACACATGTGCTTATATGTTTTTACTGCAATAAGTGCGAACCATGATTGTATTGCAATCCATGTCATATTTATGTTCAAACATGCATTTTTGAACTATGAGATATACTTAGGAAGTACTCTTTGAATGACCTAAAATGATCTCCATGACATGATGATTGTTAAATGACATGCTTAAATGAGATATGAAAAGCATTAAATTCAAATGACATGCTCAATTGAAAAAGCATGAATTGATGATTGCATATTCTTAAATGCAAAATTTTGTGTGAAAAGCTTATGAGACTCAAATGAATAAAGGAACTTGTATCTATTCAAACGATTTTAAAATCCAATGCCTCTATTTCTTTATTGGTTGAACATGGCTACTATCATACGAGTATTTTACCTTGAAAAATCGAATAGGGTGCAAAGTCGCTCATGCCATGTTTCGCTTATAAAGTTGGATATAGTGCTCTAAAATTGAATTCAATGAATTTTCTATATCCTTGCTTTACTCATGACAAATGGTGAAATTGGTTTGAATTCCTAAAGGAACCTTTGTCATTTGCTTTGCCAAATACCATTGATTTTTGGACATGAATGCAATATGTATTGTATGCAAAGCATTTTTATTCACATTTTTACAAAAATAAATCTCCTTGTTCTCTCTAATTAATTGAGTTGCATAAAGTGCATTATATGATTATGCAAATGACTTGTATGCTACTATCTCTCTTTGCTACAGGTGACCCGGTTAGGGAATACTCATTTACTCATCTCATGACAAAAAGGGAGAGTAGTATATAGTTAGGGGGAGAATGTTATTTGCTAAATTGTTGTAGCATTCGCATCATTGGGGAGTTTACTTTTTGTGGGAGAGTAACTCGTTGAGGGGGAGCATTTGCATTGCACATTCATTGCATGATGTTGCATGTTTTCTTTAATGCAAAATTCTTTATTGTAAATGCTTACTTTATCTCACTTGATTAATCTCACATATACTTGTACTGGAAAGTATAGAAACTTTGTTTTAAAGGATTGATTGTTCTACAAGAGATTGAAGACTTGAAGATATAGCTTTTAATTATCTCTTTGTAATGTAGAAAATCTCTTTAGTCTCTATTTTGTTGTGAGGATCAATGTGGGTGGTGGTTTTGTCAAGAAATAGCCAAAGAGGGAGATTGTAAGGTCTCATATTTTGATTGGCTTATTTCGTGGACAAACCACATGTGGGGCTTGATGTAAGGGTAGCTTAGGCTTATGATGGTTGGTGATTTGCACAACCAAGACCCTCTCAAGATCTCAAGAAAAGAAGCACCAAAGGTATATTTTAGTGCATACTTGCTTTGAAGAGATTAGGTTGCACACTCACAACTCATGCATATCTCTAATAGTTGTATGTTGTGTGTTTTTACATGTGTGCATTGATGATTGTTGAATATCTCTTCATGCATGTTTATTTGATTGCATCTAGTTTATTGAAATGTCATAACAAGTTTAGGCATTAGGATGCAAAGCCATGAAGTCTCTTCATGCATGTTTAAGTGATTGCATCTTGTTCATTGAAATGACATGACATGTTTAGGCATTAGGATGCAAAACCATGAATTCTATTCATGCATGTTTTAATTGAGTGCATCTTGTTCAATGACAATGCCATGGCATGTTAGGCATTAAGATGCATTCACTTCCCACATGAGCACTTCTGTGTTTGTGGTTATTTTGGTATGGTAGGTAAAATCTCGTTGTATTTTTAAAGAAATATATTTTTGAGATTTTTTATATTTTTCGAGTCCGACCGTGTGTGGATTTGTCCATAGATGAGTTCCGAGCGATTCGGATACTTGTCTATATGTTTCAGATGATTTCTGAGACATTTGGGAAATTCCGTGTTTTTATCGGAAATTGGAATTCAATTCCAAGCTTAGAGTGGAAAACTATACAATTTTCTATATTTATTATTGAGTCTGGATCTATATTCCGAAGACGAAACAAATTCTGAGTTCCAAGATCAATATTGAACCGAAGAACGCTCAGAACAGAAGCCGGCTTGGTATGTCATGAAAGCCACACGAAAAGAGGTTCACGCGTGGTCACGCCAATCCTCTCTTTCTCGGTTCACGCAACCTCACACACACACACACTGATTGCATTTTGTTTTTGATTTTTCCAGGCTAACTTATTGTGTGTTTTATGTTGCATGTGATCTCTTTTGTTTTGTGAGTGCTTGTTGCGTGAGTGAATTTAATATGGCACATTATTGGACCGCTTGATTTTCTCTTACGTGAGCTACCACACAAGATTCTCTCCTTTGTCTTTTACAATTCAACATCCAAATACTGTGCGTTTTGATTGTAAAATTATATATATGTTAAACGGTGCAGTTTTGTTTTGTTGAAAACCTAAATATACATATATATTTTCTTCTCTTCACTTGGCCGCATATGAAGAGAGAAAAATAATAAACTTTTAAGAGATAATTATTTTCAAGAGCGAAAACTCCCAAGAACTTTTCTTTAACTCTTCAAACTCATTTCCATATGCATAAATCATCATCTAAGCATCATCTAGGATCATTTAGCATGTGCTAATACATGAGTTTTCTTCAACACATATGGTATGGTATGTTGAACACTATTATCTTACATAATTAGTGTTTTTACTTATCAATTTTATCTCATCTATAACTTGTATGTGTTTAGTTTAATTTCTACATATAAGAATGAGATTATGTGTTAATTGGGTTATTTTGTGATAGTTAGGTTTTAATGTTGATATATCATCTAGCTAATTAATCTCATTGTATGATTGAGATTGTTTTTGATAGTTAGGATTTCATACTAATATGTCATCTAGCTAATTAATCTCATTAAAATGATTGAGATTGTTTTTTTATAGTTATTGTATCTAGGAATGGTTATCATCTACATAGCTAAAGTCATATGTCATGTCATATAGCTATTTTCATATCTAGGATTGATTTTATTGTCATCATATAATCCTAGATAAGCATTTAATGTACCCTAGCTTTGTTTGCATATTTGGATGTCTTGCATACTTACTTAGGGTGTTGATCTCTTCGGAGAACCAAGTCTTGTGTGATTACCGGGATTAGGTGTTCACATAAGCAATTGAGCTAGGTTCACTTATACCCGGATTAGGTAGTGATGGTGAGTTATATACCAGGATAAGGTTGTAATCATCTTTACCATTAGTGGATTCGAGGTTCGAGTGTAGTGCACTTACCAGCCCGTTGTTTTTCCTTGTTGAGCGTTTCCACGTATATTTCAAGTGTTATTTAAATTTCACACATATTACACTAGCTATATTGAATTGACTAGTTAGGGGTATTTACATATATTTGACTTATAACGAAAATTTGGTAAAATCAGTTAAAATCTACTCACAACCCCCCTAAATTATATTGAACGCACCTAAATTTGTTTTAGTAAGGATTGTGATGTTGACAATTCATATACAAACATGATTTAGCAAGTGTTTTGAGAAAAAAAAAATTAAAAAGCCTTGCATTACTTAATTATTAATACACAATATTCAAGAAAATAAGATATCATTGACTTGAAAATCTCATTTGATCGTATTTTGAAAAATAAATTAATAAACTAAAAACTAAAGAAAATATTTCCATTCTATATACCTATTAAGTTGCAGATCCTCTTGTATTGTTCCTAAACCTTTGGTAAAAGGTAGGGATGTCAATGGGGTGGGTTCTGGACAGGACTACAAATCCTGACCCCAACCCAAAAAAATTACTTGGCCCTAACCCCGATTATTGAGGACCGGGTTCCAAATTTGTTTTTAAAAATATGGATATTGTACGATTTCTATATATTTAATTGTTATTTTTTAATAAAATAAATTTTTATTTTTTAAATAAACTCAATACCAACACACAAAATAAAATTGATTATTTTTTAAATGTTCACAATTGATTATAGAATAAAATCCACGAAAATAATTAACAAGAAACAATAGGAAAAGTATCCTAATTTCTTAGTGACTTGCTGTTGCGGAAATTCACTTGGAAGTTTATGACCTTTGATGGTTTTGCTTTCCCATTTCCTCGGGAGAGGTATCTTAGGCATTTGTAGAAGCCTCATGGAGGGTATGTCACCTCCTTGATTTGGTCTTCTCTTCAGACAAATTATAGTTCTCTTCTTAAGGAAGGTATCTAGCTAATTGGTGAGAACTCTCAACGTGACCTTTGACGGGATAATTGGTTGGGGGTTCCTATTTTGGAGCTTTTAAGGATTCCAGATTATTTAGCTAATCTTTTCTCGGCAAAGGTCTCAAATTTTATTTATGAGGGTAGATGGGTGCTGAAAGATTGTTTTCGAGCGCATTTCACTGATATGTGTTTTCGGATTGATCGGATTACGATTTCTCCTGTTGTGGATTCTCTAGTTTGGGCTAATTCTCAGGATGGTCGTGTTTCTTGCAAAGCTGCTTATTCCCAAATTCTTCGTGATATTTCTCAAGTTGTTTGGTGGAGAGATGTTTGGTCCTGTTTTATCCCCTCTCGCTCAGCTTTGATCTAACATCTTATGTTGAATAGGCTTCCTACTGAGGATTGCCTTTACAAGTATGGGTTCCAATTGGCTTCTTATTACAGTATTTATGGGATTAGTAGTGGATTTGTAGATCACTTTTTTCTTCATTGTCCTTTGGTCGTTGCTTTTAGGGAGACGGTTTTCTTAGCTTTCCAGCGACGTGTCTCTACTGAAACTTAGCAATCCTTCTTCTTGTAGGCCATGTTAGTTTCCTTTAGTGAGTATGTCAGGATTTTATGGAAAACGGTTATCCATGCAGTGATATGGAGGTGTGGACTGTCTGTAATCAGTGGATCTTTGAAGGGAAGTCAGTGAACTTTAGATCCGTCCTTTCTTTGGTTTGGTGTGCAATTTTAGAGGCTAATCGCTTGGATATTGATTGTATGCATAATTGTATGGACGACCTTTTGATTCTTCGTCGATTTGGTCTTTGGGGTCGCCCTTCTAAAGCCCCGATGATCAATAGTGTGGTTTGGTCACCTCTAGCTCCTGGTTGGATCAAAGTGAATACAGATGGCGTTGCTATCTCTGGGGGTTGGTGGTTGTGATGGTATCTTTTGGAACTACAGAGCCTTTGTGAAGGGTTGCTTTGCTATTCTTCTTGGTCAGGTTTTCGCATTTGAGGCCGAGCTTCTGGCGGCCTCATTGACCATTAATTTTGCTTAGAAGTATGGGTGGCATCGAATCTGGCTTGAGAGCAATTCTTCTTATGTGGTTCAGCTTCTTTCTTCTCGTTCTGAGATGGTTCACTTAGAGAGGTCGTTAGGCATGGCAGTGCTGCATCTTCCAGATCTCGCAAATGGATTTTCAGGTTTTCCATATTTTCAGGGAGGGGAATTAGGTTGCAGATATGCTTTCTAAACATGCTTTGGAGCTTCAGGTTGATTCTTGGTGGCTCTCTGCCCCGCCATTATGTTCTTCTTTTGTTAGCAATGACTGCATGGGTCGAGAGTCTTTTCGTTTTTCTTTATGTCTTCTTTTTCTTTTTGGTGTGGCCTACGTGCCTCTTTTTGTTTGAAGTTTTTTTTCCACTGGTTCTTTGTGCTTTGTTGCTTTTTGTCACTATTTACTTTTCTTTTATCTTTTTTATATATGGATACTGTCTAAGAGTTTTTCAGCATATAATCACTTGTGATGTTTTTTTCCCGTTAGATTAGTCTAATTTTATTTAAAAAAATTATCAATAAATAAATATTAATAAGCGGGGTCGAGACAGGGATACCAAACCCTAACCTTGCCCCATATCAAAAACAGAGTATAAGATTCGACCCCATATCCACATTGACCCCATTTATTTTGATAAAATCCCACCTCGTATAGGGTGAGATGTGGGTCCCCGTGGGGTCCTTTTATTTTTTTTTTAACATCCCTAACAAAGAGCAATGTTACCATAGGTTCAGATACTATACAAGTATTGTATAATTGCTGGTTAGTTTTAGTCATTGGAATTCAATCCAAGAGTTAACAAAAATAAAATATTAAATAAATATTAAAATTAAAAGAAAATAACCTTCTCTCAAATAATTATCCAACAACTATACAGATCATGTATAGTAATTAAATCCTCATACATGTTGCAGGTGGTTTATGCCAACTTTAGGAAATTGCCATGTGCTCATAGATCGTCATTACTCGGTGACTGATCTTGGATATATTAACGGAATTGCTCCGAGCGCTATTGTCTTTATTTCTGTTACCCATGTTCACATTAATTAGTGCTTCTTCCGACTCAGCCTTTGTCCCGACCTTCGAGTCTCAGATCAACAAGGTCGAGATAAGCCATGGGAACTTGATAGCTTTAAGATCAATTGGTGCTAGTTCACTAGCATCATCAGCTGGCTCTACAACTTTCACTTCCTACTGAATACCCAGCAAACTACCTCTTCTTTCTCTTCCGCAAGATGCGATCTTAAATCCTATCAACCAGACCACCTCAAGAAACAAGATGAGAGTTTTCAGAAAAGACCAATATGTTATATTCTTTTTTTTTCCTCAAGTTTTACTATAACATGAAAGAAATAAGAAAATATATGTTATGAGACCAACTCGAGTTTTTTACTAGGTTGAGATTGAACATGGTTTGTACCTTGTATAAGCAAGAGAGGTCCCCCAAGTGAGATAGATAGATGTGCGGGGTTTCTCAAGTAAAATAAGAATCCTACAAAATGAGTAAACAATTTAGGGTGATGCTAGTGGTTGGTTGATGGTCGCATTCTGACTCTTAAGTCAAGAATTTGGGACTAGCTAGGAGGTGGCGATCCTTTGAGGATTGACCAAGACACAATCTAAACAAGCAAATATTAGTGAAAAGTAAATGAATAGAGTTCTGAGAATGTGTATAGTTTGTGTTCAATGCTCTGTTATGTGGTGTGGTTGTCTTTTTTCATTTATAGCACTTTTCACATCTAATTGAATCGGCCACCTCTTCATAGTAGGAGTATGTTGTTAGGGCACACTATATTTAATTTGTACGTTATTTTGGCCTCCATTTTCGAATCTTTTTGCTTACTTATGGAGTAAAAGTTGGTGTTTTGATGTGTTTAATAAGCTTATGCAAATGGTGCACCTTAAAGTTGAAGTTCGAGCGAAATCGGAGAAGTTTAGAGACAAAAGTTGGAAAATGCTCAAAAGAAGAAAAGGGATTCCAATAGCTCAGGCGACTTGCCAAGCTATTTGAAACTCGCTTGAACATCTCGCATGAAAAGTGAGCATGAAGACCGGAGAGTGGAATGACTTAGTGAGCAATTTCCACATCTCACGCCTCAAGTCGCTCAAATCGCTGCAAAAAATCCTAAAGAGTTAAGCGAGTTTTGGGGTGACTTCCACAACTCACTCAGCAAGTTGCCCAAACCACTGTTTCAATTCCAAAGACTCAAGCAACTTCCTCTGGCGACATCTTCAACTCGTTCCACATCTCGCTCAAAACTCGGCTAACTTTCCAAGTAGCTCAGGCGACTTCGTCAAGCGACTTGCAAGTCTCTCAGACCCTTCCAGCTTAGTTAAGTGATGATTTTCAAGACCCAAATTGTCCCTCTTATAAATACCCTTCATTTTTGGTGCCCAAATCATCACCTCTTTGCCAAGTACACCTAAGATACCTCTTTTAGGTATTCTTTCATCATCAAAACACATATTCACCTTACATCACCTTAGATCCACCATCATCCATCATCATTTTGTCAAGGAAGTTGAAGAGGAGAAGATTCCAAGCAAGTAAAGAGGAAGAGATTCCAAGCAAGAAAAGAGGAGGCTTCCATTAAAACTAGTTTTCTCTATTTCTCAACTCTTTACTTCTTTTGTATTTAGTTATGTTTGAGTTTGAAATCAAAGCTTGTATTGTTGATGCCTTAAACATGAATAAAATCTTTTATATTAGGGTTATAATGAATCCTTATTATGAATATTGAATGAAGTAACCATTTTTGTTGAGTATGCTTGTTGAATGTTGAGTGGATTTTTAAGTTCTCAATGCTTTTAGGTGCTTAGCTACCACTTTAATGAACTTTGGTTGTTGTGTTAAAGACCGAGAGGTGACGCACACAACACGCTCGTTTAAATGTCAACTTCATGTTTTAGTTTGATAGAGATATACTAACTTGCATGTATGGTCTTTTATGTGTGCCATTGATCTTAATGAACTCATGTGTATTTCTAGTAGTCATCACAAGATAGATTAGTATTGTTATATGTGAGCAACTCTTTTATTGTTCGAGAGAGAATATTGGTTTAAATTTGGTGAATACGACTTTCAACATTTTCTAGCATGTCTAAATGAATTGGTGCTTTTAATTATTTGATAGGAATGGTTTGATGAAATTGAAAACCCTAGCTATCATCATCATTGCTTGAATCAATGTTATTTCTTTGTTTAGATTTTAAGTAGGGATGGGCATTTATCCCCGGATACCCAAATCTCCACTTCCCTATCCCCAATTGGGGAAGAATTTTTAGGGATAAATGAGAAATAGGTGGGGATAGGGATGGTTTTCATCTCCTAATTGAAATGGGGATAGGGATAGGGATGGGGATAGGGATGGGGATGGGGATGGGGATGGGGATGGGGGGAGGTTCCCCCATCCCAATTTCCCCATTTCCCCCTATAAATGTATTGAAATGGGGATGGGGATGGGGATGGGGACGAGGGAGGACCTCCCCCCATCCTCATTTACCCGTGTTCCCCAAACCATATATATATATTCTTAATATTTTTTATTCTTTCTATTCTTAATATTTTTGTATTTGTATTTGAATTTGTAATTGATTGTTGTTTTATATTATTATTATGTAAGTTTTAGTAAAACAGGGGAAACATGGGGAACAGAAAAAACGGGAAAATAAGGAAAAACAGGAAAAAAAAAATGAGGAAATAGGGAAAATGGGAATGGGGATACCTCCCCCCAAAACTCCCTCATCCCCATTTCCCCCTAATGGAGAAATAGGGAGGGATGAGGGGACCAATATCTATCCCCATTTCCCCAATTCCCATCCCTAATTTTAATTAATTGCTTAATTTGAATTTGCTCTAACTATAGTTTCAATTTGTAGTTGCTTTAAGGGTGCGTTTGTTTCTATGTATAGTATTGCATAGTATTGTATTAGAGTGTTAAGCCAATACAATTTGGTGTATTGGACTAAGTAATGTGAACAGTGGCTCCTAATACACCTCCAATTATATTAACCAATACATAGCTTAGACATGGGTTTATGTTGTATTAGATTATATGAATTGTTTTTTTTTTTTTTTTAATTTTTTTTCCAGAAACCTTCAATTTCTTCTCATAAACCCAAACCCATAAACATCAACCTAAACCCAGAAACATCCACACCAAACCACCAAAATCCAAACATCAACAATTTCTTCTCTTCATACAACAACCAAATCCACCCAAACAACAACCAAATCCACCACCAAATCCACACCCAAACTGCCACTACTTGTTGAAAATTCTGACAACACAATTTTTGTGTGTGTGTGTTTTTTTTTAAACATCTTTAGATTAAACACAATCGATCTCATCCCTCTCTCTTTCTCGATCTCATCTTTTCCAGTCAATCTTATATCTCTCTCCTTCCGACAGCTTCAGATGGGGTCACGGCTCCTCCGCCGGTATCAGATGAAACTACAAATATGAGATTGAGTTGAGGGACGGTTGAGTTTGGGTATGAGATCTATGAATCCACGAATCTGAGATCTCAATCTCGATCTCGTTTGGCTTCTTGAAAATTGATGGAGATAGGGGGTTTGGGTGGTGGGGTTTGGGTTTGGAATCTGGACAGTGGCAGTGGTAGTCGTTGTTGAAACAGATTTGAGAAGTAGTTTATAATATACAAATACGTTTTTAGAAGATTTGAGTTCAGGACTTGGACGGTGACTAATATGCATATATATATATATATATATATATATATATATATTAGAATATGTTATTTTATTTCAAATTCTATTTATACGGTCTAATACGAATCACATCCAAACATTGTATAATTTAATACAGTCAAATACGAAATATCACCAAACACATGGTTGTATAATAATAGTACAACCCAATGCAATACTATCCAATTCAATTTAATCCAATACAATACAATACAGCGTACCAAACTGTAAGTTGTGCAGCGGAAAGAATTAGTGTTTTGATAATCAATAGATTTAAGAACGATAGGTTTTAAAAAATTTATCGTCTTATTAAGGCCTTTTGTATATACACGAATATGAGAAAGAGATTTGTTTTCATACCTTTGAAGAACACTCTTTCGTTTTCTTTTCGATCTTTTACCATTAAGCCTTCCGAGCTATGTCTTGTGATCTAGCAATTGTGTGTGTGGGCATGTCACGAATTCAGGGAGCAGTTGAATGGTGGCTTGAGAGAACCAGAATGCAACGCCTTGCTTCCTTTTATGAATTCAGCCAACCCCTTTAAGAGAAAAAAAAAATCTTTCTTTTTTCTTTTCTTCTCTAGTTGCCACACCACTTGTTCTCCTTAGGGTTCCGAATAGTTTCTTTTTCCTAATAAGCATATCTTATGTACTAGGATCCTAGGGTTTAGTAATCCAAGTTAAAATAGGATTCCAAATCCTTTTTAAAATTTTTTTATTTCTTACTCCACTAGGGTTTGAACCTTTGACCTATTTAGAGTAAAAAATAAGAATCACTTATTATTCTTTTGCTCTTGTCAAGGTTTGAACTTGAAACCTCCATATAACAATTAATAATTCTTAATTATGAATATGTCAATTAAATAATCATATTATTTAATAATATTTAATTCATCAATTAAATAATATATATTAATTAAATAATCACATCATTTAATTAATTCCTAAAATATATTTAAGTTACTTTCGTAACACAATTAATTGGACCATCCAATTCTGCGTGAGTCTTGTTACTATCAATCGTAAATAACTAGCAAGAGGACCTAATGAACCCACAGTTTTGAGCTCCAATAATACTTAGAAAAATTAATTAAACTCTTTAATTAATATTTCACAATTATTAACCTCGGAGTTATTCCACCAAAAACCCAATGTTGTATTATTGTAACTGTAGATGTTTTACAGAACCAATTTATCAATTTCCATCGATATAGCTATTACATATGGTATGATTCTCCACAAGTAGTTCATAGAGGTAGGTCATAAAGTCCATTATACCTCTCTAATTATATTTTTTTTTCCTTTAAGTACCATTGATTCTCTTGAATGATTATATCCTTCATTCCTTTTCGGAAAAAGGAGAGCGTTCTTAATCGTTCAAGCCCCGAATCAACGCTTAAGGGAACTACTTATCTACTTCTTGCAAGAAGGAGTGTCTACTTACAAGAAGGAGTGGATTTCACTATTGTGTGCATACCTTCCTAACCTTAAGCAAAACTGTGATTCCAAGATACAGAGATATTGACCGAGAATAATATTCCGATCTCACCCATGATAAATCAAAAACCACGATCTAACTTGAAGGAGTCAGTAAGACACTCATGATTTAGATCACCCATATATAGTCATCATTTGTCAATATATATGAATCTTTTCAACTAACGGATCTTAGTGATAGATTCATATAAATCATGACCTAATCCTATATGATCACATCATATAAGATGTCTCAATTCTCATAACACCATATGAGTAATCTAAGATAAGACCACCGAACAAAATGGAATGGACCGCAACTATTGATTAACCACAAATAAAGTACCCAACTTTATTTGCTTTCTACAGACTTTTTAGATTGCACGTCTCAAACTGAATTCCTCTGTATATGACACTCATATACTCAGTTTGAGATTACATCTAGCAATCTTGGATGTTATCATATATAATATAAGCATATGAATTAATATATTTGAATGAAATAACTACTTCTTTTATTATTGAATTTATAACATTTACAAATTAAAAGCTTTAGGACGTAAATCCCAACAATCTCCCACTTGCACTATAGCGTGTGAGACATGTCTCGTAATCCCAGACGGGTGACATTTAAAAACCTTAGCTGTTAAGGTCTTTGTAAATGGATCAGCATGATTATCTTGCGACGTGATCTTGGTCACGGTCACATCTTCTCTTTGTATTATCTCCTTAATGAGATGATACTTCCTCTCTATGTACTTTCCTCTTTTGTGGCTTCTTAGTTCTTTGGAATTAGTCATTGTACCACTATTATCACAATAAAGTGTCATGGGTTTATCCAAATCTGAACAACTTCCAGATCACTCAAGAACTTACAAAGTTATACCGCTTATTTAGCTGCTTCGCAAGCTGTTACATATTCGGCTACCATGGTGGAATAAGTAATACAAGATTGCTTGATACTCCTCCACACTATAGCTCCACCATCGAGGGTGAATATTGACCTAGACGTGGATTTCCTAGAATCCCTGCCTGCCTGAAAGTCAGAATCTGTATATCCTAATGGGATCAGATCTTGTTCTAAATATAATAACATATAGTTTCTTGTTCTCTGAAAATGCTTGAGAATAAGCTTCACAACCACCCAACGATCCAATCCTAGGTTAGACTGGAATCAACTGACTACTCTCAGTATAAAGCAGATGTCAGGTCTCGTGCATAACATAGCATACATGAGACTACCTACTGCTGAAGCATATGGAAATCGTCTCATATCCTTGGTTTCTTGAGGTGTCTTAGGACAATATTCCTTAGACAAGTGAACTCCATGCCTAGAAGGTAGATTACCTTTCGTGGAGTTCTCTATCAAGAATCGTATAGGAATCTTGTCAATATATGATGCTTGAGACAATGCTAATAGTTTGTTCTTACGATCTCTTATTAATTGGATCCCTAGAACATAACTCGCCTCTCCCAAATTTTTCATTTGGAATTGGTTAGCAAGCTAGCCCTTTACTTTCGATAATACTCCCACATCATTCCCAATGAGTAGGATATCATCTACGTAAAGGACCAGGAAAACTACTTTATTGTTAATGATTCATTTCAAGGCTCATCGACGTTTTGCTCGAAGCCATAGGTTTTGTTAGCAATATCAAACCTGATGTTCCAAGATCTAGATGCTTCATTCAGTCCATAAATGGATCTTTGAAATTTGCATACCTTTTGCTTTTGATTTTGGGACACGAATCCCTTTAGTTGCATCATGTAGATGCTCTCGTCAAGATTGCCATTCAAGAATGCAGTCTTGACTTTCATTTGCCAAATTTCATATTCGAAATGGGCTGCAATGGATAAGAGTATCCTAATAGACTTAAAACATAGCTTCTGGCGAGAAGGTCTCGTCAAAATCGACCCCCTTCTTTTGGGTATAACCCTTTGCCACTAGCCTTGCTTTGAAGGTCTCTACCTTCTCGTCTACTTCTCTCTTTCTCTTGTAAATCAACTTACACCATATGGGTTTTATCCCATCAGGTAAGTCTACAAGTTCCCAGACTGAGTAAGAGTACATGGACTCCATCTCGAGATTCATGGATTTAAGTCATTCCCCTTTGTTAGAATCTTCCATTACATGTTTAAATGACAATGGATCATTCACATTATCATCAGAGACGACACCATGTGCTTCTCCAATACCTAAATAACGATCAGGTTGTTGTACAACCATCCCACTACATTTAGGTGGTAGTGTGATTTGACTAGGAACCATCTGATTATCAGACATTAATGCAACAATAACATCGTCAACAACTCTTGTTGATTGTTTATTGGTCGAACTAGCTTTTAATTCATTTAACACAATCTTACTTCGAGGTTTATGATCATTCATATAGTTCTCCTAAAGAAATGTTGCGTTTGTCGACACAATTTTCTTGTGGACTATAGAAGTATCCTCCTTTAGTCTTTTTTGAATATCATACAAACATGCATACTTGTGAACGAGGTTCTAACTTTCTAGATTTCTTCTTCAATACATGTACTGGACACCCCCATATGCGAAAATATCACAAACTAGTTGTACAACCATTCCACAACTCTAGAAGAGTCTTAGGAACATATTTGGATGGAACTACATTCAATATGTAGGCCGTAGTTTGTAGTGCATATCCCCAAAAAGAGTTTGGTAATGATGAGAAATTAATCATAGATCTCATTATTTCCATTAGGGTTCTATTTCTCTTCTCCTCTACACCATTATGTTGTGGTGTTCCTAGAGCTGTGAGTTGGGATACAATCACATGCTCAGCAACGTAGTCCTCGAACTCTTGGTCGAGATACTCACCTTCATGATCTGATCGAAAAGCTTTGATAGTTTTGCCTAATCGGTTCTTAACTTCTACTCGGGATTCTCTGAACTTTTCAAATGTTTTCGACGACTTACGTTGCCTTAGGTAAATATATTTGTATCTTGAGTAATCATCCCTAAAAGTGACATAATACTCATAACCACCCCTAGCTTTAACATTCATAAGTCCGTATACATATGAATGTATGAGCTTTAGTGGTTCTGTAGCTCTAAACCCTTTTCCAAAAAAAGGTCTCTTGGTCGATTTATCATCTAAACAAGACTCACAGACAGGTAAAGTTAGACCCGACATGGTTTGGGTTAAACCGGGGAATCGAAATCAAAAAATATGGTTCCAGTTTTGATTTCAGTTCCAATTTTCACAGAACCGATCGGTTCGAACCTGATTAGAACCAGTGGTTTCAGTTTCAGTTCGAACCGACGATTCTAACAAATTTCTTTTTATAAATCCTAAACATAAATTCCTAAATGATATATTTCTTCTTCTTCGTCAAGTCAGATACTTAGATTATGATCTCTTTCCCTCTTCTTTTTTTTCTTCTTCTTCTTCTTCTTCGATCTCTTTTTCTTCTTCTTCTTCTTCTTCTTCAATCTCTTCTTCTTCTTCTTCTTCTTCAATTCACAAAAGTTTGGGACTGATTTGGGGGTGGTTTGGGGTTGATTTAACATTGATTTCGGGGTTGTAAAAGAGAAACGTGACTAGATTATGAGTTTAGGGGTTTGGATATATCATAATGTGACATTATGAGTGTTTGTGACAGAGTTTTATTTATTTATTTATTTATAAAAAGGTTCAGAACCGGTGGTTCCACCTAACCGCGAAACCGAAACCGAAACCGTTTCAGGTCTAGGTAAAATGCCGATCTCTAAGTGACTTAAAGATCTACCTTTTACTAGTCTATCTATCCTGTCAAGGTTGATGTGGCCAAATCTTAGATGCCACAGATACATTTCATTATTTGGAGAAATCTTTTGTTGTTTTATTTTAGGTTTTTCAACTTTAAACAATTCAGTATTAAGCAGTGATGTATGAAATGATGGTCTCAAAACATACAAGTTGTTTTCAATCAAACTAGAAAAAATATTCAAACTGTTTCTAGAAACAATAACTGATTTATTATTAAAAGATACAGAATATAAACGTTCCAATAATGTGTATACCGAAATCAAATTTCTGGTAAACCTAGGAATGTAATCAACATTGTCAAATGAAAGAAAACAATTATTAAAAGCTAGTCTAACTGCTCCCACTGCTCTTGCTGAAATGACATTCCATGTTCCAACACGTATTGAGAAGGCCCTTTCAACTAGCTCTATCCAAAAATCAATCCACTATAAAAAAGAACAAATATGGTTAGTTGCCTCTGAATCTACTATCCACGGTGAAAATTCGTCTTCCATTAAACATGATTCAATGACAAGTAAATCAGATTTACCTTTCACTTTCTTCTTCTTAGAGATCTCTTTAAGCTACTATGGATAGTTCCTCTTCCAATGGCCAACCTTTTTACAATGGAAACACTTCCTTTTTGCTTTGTCAGTCGTGGTGCTCCTCTTCTTACTTTGAACTTATTTCTTCATGGGCTTAGCCTTTGCCTTGCTAGTAAACCTCTTCCTTTTCTTTAATCCAGAGGAAGATGGTTCAACAACATTTGCCTCACCGGTCTTACTTTGCTGTCCTTAATCATGGACTCAAAAGTTGTGAGCTCATTAAGCAACTGAGTCAGATTAAACTTCAACTTGTTCATCCCATAGTTGCTTTTGAACTAATCAAAGCTTTTTGGAAGAGTTGTCAGTATGATGTTCACTTAGCAAGCCTCATCTGTGGTCCCACCATTGACTTCATTAGTATTGAAATGGGACATCATACCCAGGACATGTTCTCGAACTGATGATCATTCCTTTATATGAGCAATCATTACTGAACGAACAGCTTCGTGCTACTTTTGCTCAGAAGGTTGCCCAAACATAGCATACAATGACTCCATTTGCTTCATGCTTTGTATAAATCACCTCGGTCATGCTAGCTAGCAAATAAATATGGGCCTTTCACTATCTGAAATCCATTTTTCGTAGGCCTCACGAAGAGTTCGTGCAGCGTTGGCTGCAGGCTGTGGAAAACATTCCTCTGTAAGCACAAATTATAGGTCTTTGGTGACCAGGATTGCATTAATGTTGTTTTTCTATTTTGTATAGTTATCCCCGGTTAATTTGTCATTGGCAAGTATTGAAAGTAAAGCAGATGACATCGCTGAAATAAACATAAATAAAAACTTATTCATTCATTCATACATTTAAGTCATATATAAAACTATTCGGCATATAATTAAACATGATGCATGAAACATGTTTAATGAACAATAAAAAATTCCCTAAAAAAGTTACTATGCCACGATAATCCAACATGCCACAAGTAAATGCCACCTTAGGGTAGGTCAAGTACTTGTATGTCGGATCGAGACATTCTCAATTAAATTATACTCAAGAATAACTCTTTATTCTTATATTATTTCATCATCGTTTATTTTAGTCGGGATTTTAATTAACAATTTAATTAAATCCTTGTGAATGTAACTCATCATTTTAGATCTCTTGAACTTAACTTAAGAGTTGTTACCTTAGAGTCAGTCAATCCCAAAATAAATCTAGAAATCCTATTCGTTAGGAAGTTAACCTTGGTATTGACTCTTATAGAGACTTTCCTTAGGGAGGATGAAAACAAAGCCGTCACTAGGCCCTATTTGAATCTCACAGTGTTTCAACAAATGATGGAGACTGCAAGATATAATGTTATATATCCCTCTCACATTCATTATTTGCTCTTAGGGTTATCTAGTGCTTGTAGATGAACCTAGATTAAACGGCTAAGAAAAATCTAGTTCTTTTAGGTTATGTTACTAGAATCTCATCCTATTAACATTAAATAATAAACTGAATTTTTAACTATCAAAAATTAATCTATTATTCGAATTCTAATCTATGTAAAGTACTTTAAATAGACTAGAATTAAATGTGAGAATTACAAAGTTTTAACTATTAAAACTAAATCACATTATTCGGTCCAATTATTATTAAGGTCTTAATCATATTAATCTTAATAATGGATTGGGCTTTACTAATCTATTTAATTAAACTCTTTAATGAAAGGTCAGTAATTAATGAGAATTACCAAGTTTTTATTCTAAAAACTAATCTCATTATTAATAGCCAATTTATATGATTATTAATTTTAATCATATTAAAAAAAAATAAACAACATATAAATCAAATGGGCTATTAATCATGTATGATATATTATAATGCAAGTGTAGGCACTTCTAATCTATATGGCATAAGTACGCATAACAATGTTTTAATCATCTCATAAATAAAACATACATAAGTTGACCGAGTACAATAAGCTATCTAACTTTAAAATAATAATAATAATAATAATAATCTAATTACAAAAAATTAATCCAAGACATTCCTTAGTCTTCTTGTAATTCTTTTTTCTTTAAGTCCATCTTTTACTTCTAATGGGCTTTTAACCAAGTCCAACTTGATTAACTCCTTCAATTTTTATTTTATTTTATTTTATTTATTTATTTTTATGGTGATCCATATCATGAATCAAAACTAAGGCCCAAATGTTACACTAACATTTATTTGAGGCCCAAAGTATTAAAAAAAAAATCGGCCCATACAAGCTTCTGAATACGCAACCCTAGTGTCACGAACACTCGCCTTTGTGCTTTCGAGCGTAGCCATGGTCTGCACGAGAGGGTGGTTGTCCGTAGCCTTGCATGTAGGGGGCGGCTGCCAACTCTTGCACAAACGTGCACAGCAGCACGCATCATTGCTTCGCACTTCCCATGCACAGCACCCTTGCTTCGAGCAAGACCAGCCCAGCTGGTTGCGCCAAAGTGTGCAGCCGTTGTTGCCTTGTGCCAAGCGCGCAACAGCAGCTTGTGCTTCACCATGCGTACAACATGGCATGGCTGTGCTTGTGCCAAGCATACAACATGCACAACTGCCTTACGCAGCATAGCCCATGCAGCAGCTAAGCTATACGCAGCCCTTGCACACATCAGCCTGCACTGCGCCATGCGTACCATTGCACCATGCGCTGCCCAACCTTGTGCAAGAACAGCACACTGTTGACTTGCGCGCAGCTACTTGCTGCATGTGCGGAACACATGCGCGCAGCCTTTGCGCGTAGCAATTTCGCGTGCGTTGCCTCCTTTCTTTGTGTGTTCTTGAATCTTCTTCTTCGTACAAGATTACATAATCCTATTACAAAGTATTGATTTACATAGAACAATTCATCGAAAAAATAATAAAAATAATTATTACAACCCGGAACAAATTAACTAAACTCATCATACCATACAATTAATGATCAACCATGTTTATATAAAAAATAAAAAAAAATAGAAACATCATACAACCCTAGATTGTGCCTACACATATCGAAAAGACTTTGAAAACAAATATAACATATTCGTGTTTAACAAAAAATTGGCTTTGATACCAATTGCAAGTCCTACAACGGAAAGAATTAGTGTTTTGATAATCAATAGATTTAAGATTGATAGGTTTCAAAAAAATTATCTTTATATTGGGACATTTTGTATATACACGAATATGAGGAAGAGATTTGTTTTCATACCTTAAAAGAACGCTCATTCGTTTTCTTCTCAATCCTTAACCACTAAGCCTTCCGAGCTATATATCCCGCAATCTAGAAACTGTGTGTGTGGGCATGTCATGGATTCAGGGAGCAGTTGAATGGATCTTGTGAATTTGGCCAACCCCTTAAATAAATAAATAAATAAATAAACTTTCTTTTTTCTTTTCCTCTCTAGTTGTTGCACCACCTTGTTCTCATTAGGGTTCAAAATAGTTTCTTTTTCCTCATATAAGTATATCTTATATACTAGTATCTTAAGGTTTAGTAATCCAAGTTAAAATAGGAATCCAAATCCCTTTTTTTCTTTAATTCGTACTCCACTGGTTTGAACCTTTGATCAAATCCCTTTTTTTTTTTAATTCGAACTCCACTAGGGTTTGATCATTTGACCTATTTAGAGTAAATAAAATAATCACTTATTATTCTTTTGCTCTTGTCAATGATCGAACTTAAAACCTCCATATAACAATTAATAATTCTCAATTATTAATATGTCAATTAAATAATCATATTATTTAATAATATTTAATTCATCAATTAAATAATCACATCATTTAATTAATTCCCAAAATATATTTAAGTTACTTTCGTAATACAATTAATTTGATCATCAAATTCTCCGTGAGTCTTGTTACTATCAACTGTAAAGAGCTAGCAAAGGGACCTAATGGACCCACAGTTTTGAGCTCCTATAATACTTAGAAAAATTAATTAAACTCTTTAATTAATATTTTACAATTATTAACCTCAGAGTTATTCCACTAAAAACTCAAGGTTGTACTCTCGTAACTGTAGATGTTTTACACAACCAATTTATCAATGTCCATCAATATAGTCATTACATATGGTATGATCCTCCACAAGTAGTTCATAATTAGAGCTATGTCATAAAGTCCTTTAAACCTCTCTAATTATATCTTTTCCTTTAAATACCATTGATTCTCTTGAATAATTATATCCTTCATTCCTTTACAGAAGAATGAGAGCATTCTTAATCGTTCAAGCCCCGAATCAACCTTAAAGGGAACTACTTATCTACATCTAGCAAGGATTGGATTCCACTATTGTGTGCATACCTTTCTAGCCACAAGCCAAATCGCAATTCCAAGATATGGAGATATTAACCGAGAATACTATTTTGATCTCACCCATGGTAAATCAAAAACCACGATCTAACATGAAGGAGTCAGAAAGATACTCAGGATTTAGATCGCCTATATATAGCCATCATTTGTCGATATATATGAATCTTTTCAACTAACGGATATTAACGATAGATTCATATAGATCATGGCCCAGTCTTATATGATCACATCATATAAGGTGTTTCCATTCTCATAACACCATATGAGTAGTCTAGGATAAGACCACCGTACAATACAGAATGGACCGCAACTTTAGATTAACCACAAATAAAGTACCCATCTTTATTTGCTTTCTACGGACTCTTTATATTACATGTCTCAAACTGAATTCCTCTGTATATGACATTCATATACTCGGTTTGAGATTACATCTAGCAATCTTGGATGTTAGCATATATAATATAACCGTATGAATCAATTTATTTAAATGAAATAACTACTTCTTTTATTATTGAATTTATAACATTTACAAATTACAAGCTTTATGGCATAAATCCCAAGACAAACGAGCCAATTTCAAATCACTTATTAATCATTTAGGCTCCAAATTTGAGCAAAGTAGCATTACTCATTTAAAAGAGTGGCGATGTTTGTGCCATTAAAACCGTATCTATACCCATTTTGCAAGTACATCTCATTAAAAATTTAAAAAAAAAAATAGTTTGTAAATAGACCCCACTTAATACCAAAAATACCCTTTCTTTAATTCAATTCTATTGTATTTTTTGTGAGTACACCCAAGTACATTTATTTTGTTATCTAATCAACTTTATTATTATTTAAAAGTTGTTATTTGTTTCTTTTTATGAAATAAATAATTTCTAACTTCTAAATACAATTTTTTGTACGACCGATAAATGAAAATACGAACAAAAAAAATTAACTCAAGATCGATATACGGTGCAAATGACGACATGATTGCTTAACGAAAATATTATTGTACACAGCTAAAATTAAATAATGTAGACAACAAAAATTATTTATCCCAAAAAAATAATAATAATTAACTAAGTAAATGTTGAATATGAAACAGTTGAAACTTAATAAATTGTTATAGATTTTCCATAAAAAAATATAAAAAATTATTAATAGTTGGTTTAAATCATTTGACAGTATATGATCCTTTGTGATGCTTTTTCTCCATAGGCTAGTCTAATTTTATATAAAATAAAAAATAAAAAATAAATAAATAAATAGTTGGCTTAAATCATGAGTGTAGATTATTTCGTTTTAGAATCTGATGCCGTACGTCTGGATTATTTCATGTTGTTTCAGAATCTAAGGCAGCTACAATCCTTGCCTTAACTAGGTCACAGGTTGTTGTCTTCTCAAAACCTTTTTTTTTTTTTTTTTTTTGAAAAGTCTCCTCAGAACTCGGTTTAATTGTTGATAAGATTAAATTTGGCTTAAGTAGAAGTTAGTAGTCCGTAGTTCATAAGAATATCAAGTAGTATGATATAATTGTGTTTTGGTTTTGGAATAATACCTTTACCGTTAAATAAAAATGATATCAAGTAGGAGGCTTCCATTAAAACTAGTTTTCTCTATTTCTCTACTCTTTACTTATTTTGTATTTAGTTATGTTTGAGTTTGTAATTAATCAAAGCTTGTATTGTTGATAACTTAAACATGAACAAAATCTTTTATACTAGGGTTATGATGAATCCTTATTATGAATATTGAATGAAGACCCTATTTTCGTTGAGTATGCTTGTTGAATGTTGAGTGGATTTTTAAGTTCTCAATGCTTTTAGGTGCTTAGCTATCACTTGAATGAACTTTGGTTGTTGTGTTAAAGACCGAGAGGTGATACACACAATGTGCTCGTTTAAATGTCCACTGCATGTTTTAGTTTGATAGAGATATACTAACTTGCATGTATGGTCTTTTATGTGTGGCGCCATTCATCTTAATGAGCTCATGGGTCTTTCTAGTAGTCATCGTAAGATAGATTATTATTGTTATATGTGAGTAACTCTTTTATTGTTCGAGAGAGAAAATTGGTAAAATCGGGTGAATACGACTTTCAACATTTTCTAGCATGTCTCAATGAATTGGTGCTCTTAATCGTTTGATAGGAATGGTTTGATGAAATCGGAAACCCTAGCTATCATCATCATTGCTTGAATCAATCTTGCTTCTTTGTTTGGATTTTAATTAGGGATGGGCATTTATCCCTGGATACCCAAATCTCCACTTCCCCATTCCCAATTGAGAGAGAATTTTTAGGGATAAATGGAGAAATAGGTGGGGATAAAGATGGTTTTCATCTCCAAATTGAAATGGAGATGGGGATAGGGGGGACCACCCCACATCTCCATTTACCCATGTTCCCCAAACCTTATATATATATATATATATATATATCTATATTCTGAATATTTTTTATTCTTTCTATTCTTAATATTTTAGTATATATATTTGAATTTTGATTGGTTTTTTTTTTTTTTTTTAGTATGTAAGTTTTAGTAAAACAGAGGAAACAGGGGAATGGGGAAAACACAGAAATAGGGAAAAACGGAAAAAAAAAATGAAAAAATAGGGAAAATGGGAATGGGGATACCTCCCCCCAAAACTCCCCCATCCCCATTATCCCCACATGGGGAAATAAAGAGGGATGGGGAAGGGTTTTGGAAATGAGGATGGAGATGGGGATAGGGGGACCAATATCTATCCCCATTTCCCCAATTCCCCAATGCCTATCCCTAATTTTAATTAATTGCTTAATTTGAATTTGATCTTAGTTTAGTTTTAATTTGTAGTTGCTTTAAATTTCAAATAACTCATTAATCATTTGACCTCCAAATTTGGGCAAAATAACATTACTCATTTAAAAGAGTAGCAATATTTGTGCCCTTAAAACCGTATCTATACCTCTTTCACAAGTACACCCCATTAAAAATTTAAAAAAGAGAGATTCTTTTGACAATTCATTTTTTTTTCTTTTCACACTTCTTTTCTAAAGACACTCCATTTTTAAAATTTAAATTTAAAAAAAATTCTAAAGACACTTCATCATGTTCAAAGATTATTCTTTTTATCTTTCGACACTTCTATTCTAAAAACACTCCATTTTAAAAAATAAATTTCGAAAGACACTTCATTTTATTTTAATAAAAGTTAGAACGAACCATCGTAGCCTTTAGATTCATCCGATAAGTAATCTTTTTTGAATTAAATTATTAAAAAAATAAATTATCTCTCCTAAATCATTAGATTAAATATTACATATTAAAAATTCTCTCCTAAATTTTTAATTACCATATTAAACTATTTCTCCTCCAATACATATCTCTAGTATTTTATCTCTATTCCTTCTCAAGAAAGACTAATAGTAAAAAAAAATATATATATATATATATTAAAAAATATATTTGGTTTAAATCATGAGGAATGTAGATTATTTCGTTTTAGAATCAGGATTATTTCATGTTGTTTTAGTATCTAAGGCGGCTACAATCCTTGCCTTAACTAGGTCACAGGTTGTTGCCTTAATGGGTGCAAATACTGCCACTTTATTTAAAAATACTTTTTTTTTTTTTATTCCAAAACTCCTTAAAAGTAGATTTGGATTGGTTTTTTTTTTTTTTTTTTTTTTTAAAAATCTTATTTTTTTTAATGGGTGCAAATACTGCCATTTCATTTAAAAATATTTTTTTTTTTATTCCAAAACTCCTTCAAAGTAGATTTGGATTGGTTATTTAAAAAAAAAAAAAAAAAATCTTATTTTTTTCTATTAACATTTATTTAAATAAATAATATTATAGTAAGTGATAAAATATTTAAATTAGAGGCATATGGACATTTCACAATGCAAAACTGGTCAACCATTAACCTTAATGAAAGTCAACTAACACCTGGATAGTGCATTATTTTGGTTGTTTTGGTTGGTGAAATTGGGTTTGTGTAGCAAGTTACGTATATGGTGCATTATTTTGCTCCTGAATCCTGGTATAAGTTGGTGAGCTATTTATTTGAATGGCTTTGCACGCATCTGAATATACAATTTCAATATCCCATTCTTTGACTACTACTATTCATGGCTTTTAATTAGTTGATCAAGATATCTGCAATAATTAAGCCAATTATTTAGATTCTGCATGTGTTATATATAATATATAAAACCTAGAATAATAGGTATAAAAATCTATTAGCTTTTATTATTACTTATAAATTCATGACTAAATTAAATAAAAGCAATTATCAAGTAGTACTAGTTGAGAGTTATTGTTGAGTACAATCTGTGGGCTTGAAGGAGACTATCTGTTTGTCTTGATCATATCCAATCAAGATATTAGACTGAGCAAAGTTTCCAAATACACCCACATCACCATCCATGGGGTTCATGCCGAAGCAGAAAACACCATCCTCTGGAGAAATGAATGTGCTTGTTGCAATTAATGGCACCTCTACACCACCATCAAAATGGGCACTCATTGCTGGTGCAATATCTCTCATACTTTGGCTTTGGTAGCAAAGTTGTGTCCCCATTGTCGGATCCTGGTACGGCGTCAGCTTAATCTGGCTCTTCACTTCTTGTTCCAATCTGTTGTAAAAATCTTTAGGTAGAAGCATTGGAGGCACCCCCGAGTCGATAAATACGTTGCCCTTTGGAGCTGCTCCCAAAGAACTGAAAGGGATAAGCTTATCTCCGACACTGATTCCTTCCAATGTCACAAAAAAGACCGACTTGTCATCTTTTGAGACCATAGGTGTGTAAACAACTCCGGCGCCTGAAACTTCCCCCTTATCACCAAAATAAATCTTACTCGTAATGCTAGGGTTAGTATGGAATGGCACCAAGCAATAAGCGAACTTCTTTGATCCCAATTGGGAGGAAACTTGAGACGCAAACGATAAATCTGCTGCTCCTAGGCCTACTAAACCCATTTCATTCGGATTGAATCCCCCGGTATTGTTGTGGCCACATCCAAAAATAATATTTTTGATAGATGTAGAACCGAAGGTGACTGTTTCCGTGGATAGAACACCCTTAGTTAACGCGCCGCTCCCATAACCATACGTATAATCGCAGAGTTGCTGGGGAGAACAAGAGACACTACCTAGCAAATGACATTGTGCAGATTGACATGAAAGAGTAGAATATGAAGAGGATGCTGCGGGATTGTAAATAGGGTTAGTTTGCTTGTAACATTGTTCACAAGGTTGACATTGTGTCCACAAAAGGTCGCTGCCAGTGTCGACGATGCCATAAATGTCTACCGGAGGAGTACCAATAGACAACTTCATTAGATACTGACCATTATCGGCTGACACGCTTGTATTGGCAGCAGCATTCGGATGGACTGAAGAAGAAGTCATGCTTAATCTATTGAGACGAGAAAAAGCACGTCGAATACCATTGTTGAAGCGATCTAAAGGAGTTTCGTTAGGGTTGTACAAAGGAGAATTAGGGGAGTCTCGATGGATTAGATCGATACTAAAGCCACCATTAGTGGCTTCTATAGATGAATTTGCTAGATATATGAAGAACAAGATCAAAGCACAACACTTTGAAGGAGAATCAAAAACTATTGCCATGGTTAGATTCAAGGAAGCAAAGAGAGGTCGGTAGCTATATATAAAGAGTTTCTAGCCTTCAATGTTAGAGAAAATTATGCAATAACGTTCATATATGTTTACTAATTAAGGAGGAACAAGAAAAATAATCAACTTTTATCGGAAAAGAAATCAACAACTTAATTCTTTTCTATTTCCAAAAACATGCTATTATGTTCCAAAGGCGTAGGTTTAGACAAATGTCTTAAAAGTAAGTGGTTTAAATCTTTTTAAAGGTAAAAACTTAAAACAAAAAAAAAAATCATGGTCATAAATAGATAGATACCGTAAAAAAATAAAAAAAATAAAAAAAGCTATTATGGCAAATCATTAATTTTGTTTCCGTTGGGGGCAAAATAATGGTTTTGCTAAAAAAAAGTTCTTCAAATTTAAGCACAAAACCCATTTAAGGAAACAATTTTAAGTAAAAAATAAATAAAATAAAAAATTAGGGCAAATTGTATTGAACCCCTTAAGGTTTGGGCAAGTTACACTTAACTGGAAAAGATTTGTTATTATACAATAACACCCCAAAACTTAAATTTGACTTTTAAAATACATAAAATGCCCCTAGTTATATTTTTTTATACTTCTTTTCTTCTTTTACCTTATTACCAAAAACTTTATAAACTTTAATAAAATAAAAAAAATTAAATAAAAGATATGATTCAATAAATAAATAAATAGTTTTGAAGAAAATTAAATAAATAAATAATTTTAAAAAATTAAATAAGTAAATAATTTTTTTAAAATAAATAAATAATTAATTATAAAATTAAATAAATAAAAAGTTTTTAAAAATCAAATAAATAAATAGTTTTTAAAAAAATAAATTAAAAAATTAAAAACTTTTTTTTTTTAAGGATATCTATTAATAGAGACAAGAAAAACTATAAATATCCAAATATTTACGGTAAGGATAATGATAAGAGAAGCTTTAAGGTTCTCAACACCGAAGGAAGTTGTTAAAGAAGGCAAGAAGACTCTCAGTGTTAGGAACCCTGAAGCTTCTCTCACCATTATTCTTACCATAAAATTTTGGATATTTAGAACTTTTCTTATTCCTATTAATGGATATTCTTAAAAAAATTAATTAATTTTTTTAATTTTTTTTTTCATTTATTTATTTATTTTTTAAACCCTTTATTTATTTAATTTTTTAAAAATATTTATTTATTTATTTTAAATCATTTATTTATTTAAAAATATTTATTTATTTATTTATTAAAAATCATTTATTTATTTATTTTTTAAACTATTTATTTATTTAATGAATCATATCTTTTATTTAATTTTTTTTATTTTATTAAAGTTTATAAAGTTTTTGGTTAAATGGTAAAAAAATAAAACAAAAGGAATAAAATAATATAACTAGGGCATTTTAAGTATTTTTAAAGTCAAATTTAAGTCTTGGGGGTGTTAGTGTATAATAACAAACATTTCTAGCTAAGTGTAACTTGGCCAAACCTCAAGGTATTCAGTGTAACTTCGCCAAACCTCAAGGGTTTCAATGCAATTTGCCCACAAATTTATACGGCAGTCAATTTTTAGTAATAATACAACTGTCATGCCTAAATAGGGCATCTTATTTTTGGTAATAGAGGTGCAAAAAAAAAAACCCCAGTTTGGTATATATTTAATATTTTGAAGATGTATCCGGATATTCTCCCACCTTAAATGTTTTCACATTATCCTATTGCCACGTTTCTAATAAACAAATTAATGGTATTGATTAATTTTATCTTTTGATAGATTAAAAACATAAAAATTAATCAAAACCATTAATTTTCTTATTACATATGTTGCAATAGATTATGATGGTAAGGATAAGGTGGAGAGAGGATCCAAATCCTTTGAATATATATAGTTTTTTTTTAAAAAAAAAGTATTGTACTATTACATAAATTTGAGGTCTGTTAGAGAGTCGGGAGATGGGAAAACTTGAACCCGTAACCTCGTAGTACAGATGTGAGAGATTTAACATTGAACCAACCTTATCTCATCCTTTGAATAAGATACAATGACGTGTTTACTTTTTTTTTTTTTTTTTTTTTGAAGAGATGCAATGACAACCTTATCTCATCCTTTGAATAAGATACAATGACTTGTTTGCAATGACGTGTTTACTAATTAGGAAGGAACACAAAAGATAATCAACTTTTATCGGAAAAGGAATCAACAACTTAAGGGGCTGTCCGGTAACCCAAAAAATGGGTGTTTTTGTTTTTATTTTCGAAAAATGATTTCAAAAACATGTTCGTTACCCGTTTTTCATTTAATTTTTAAAAAACAAAAACAAAATGAAAAACAAAATCTGTATTAAAATTGAAAAACACGGAAAACAACTTAAACTTATTTTTCATTTTATTTTTCGTTTTGTTTTTCATATAAATGAAAAAAATAAATAAATAAATAAAATTTCCTCTCCTTCAACGACCGCTACAGCTTCTTTCTTCATCATCATCTTCTTCCTCTTCTTCTTGTTGTTCTTCTCCAATCTGCTTCTCCAGTCTTCGATCTGGTTCTCTGACCTTGGTGCCACTGATCGACGGTCTTCTTCTTCTCCGATCTGTTTCTCCGGCCTTGGTGCCGTCGATCTGCTGTAGAACAGATTTCTCGATGATCTTCACTTTTCTTCTCTTTGTTGTGTCTTTACTTCATCAATGTATGTTTGTTTGTTTGTCGCGGGCTTTGATATGATGATCCCTTTTTAATTTAATTTAATTTGTATATACTACATAGAAATTAGAAATGAAGATGATGATCCCTTTTTCCAGTTGGGCAATTGCTTGATTTCCAAGTTTTGTGCGATGGCCAATGGGCTTGTTTTATTGGAGAAGATGGGCAATTGCTTAGATCTGCATTTAAACTAGTATGATATAATAAAATTGAATTGAAGCAAAAACATTTCTCGATCGTGGTTTGAGTTAAGGATTCTTGTGTGACTAAGAATCTATGGGTAAGATGAGCCGAAAAATGTTCAAGTTGTTGAATTCGAAACTAAAATCACAAACTCTATTTTCATTTTTGTTATTATTTTTGAAAAACAACAATGAAAAACGCTTACAAGACATACCATAATTCTTTTATATTTCCAAAAACAAGCTACTATGGCAAATCTTTAATTTTGCTTCCAAATTTGAGTTAGGAGCAAAATAATGGTTTTGCTAAAAAAAGGTTCTTCAAATTTGAGTACAAAACCCATTTAAGGAAACAAATAAACATCATATATCATATATCATATATCATATATAATTATATAATAACAATCATTTTCAACCCGAAGCCGTCCCATGTCATCTTATTTAATGTTTAAAAAATAAAAATATATATTCTAAAAATTAAAATCATATATAATTATACAATAACGACCTTTTTCAATCAGAAGTCGCCACATATCTTCTTATTTAATGCTTATAAAATAAGAATAATATTCTGGAAATTAAAATCATATATAATAATATAGTAACAATATTTTTCAACCATAAACTATCATGTGTCATCTTATTTAATGTTTACAAAATAAAAATATACCGTATCTTTTGAAAGCTAAAAATAAAAAGAAAAAAGTAATCAATCATATATAATAGCAACATTTTTCAATCAAAAGTTGACATATGTCAACTTATTTAATGTTTATAAAATAAGAATATATATTCTGGAAAAAAAAAAAGTAGGCAGAAAATTAAAAAAAAAAAAATCCATAAAAAAGTGATCAAAGAATATTAAAACAAAGTCTTAAAAAAAAAAAAAAAAGTAATTAGAATATTAAAACAATCTAAAAAAATCAAAAAATATAAAGAAATTTTTATTAATTATTAATTAATGTAATAATTTTTTTTTTTTTACTAAATAGATGGAGAGTCATATCCTTTATTATTAATTACTAATTTATTGTAATATATTTTTCAGTGTTCTAGTAATCGGACTAGGCGCCCGATTAGTCGGCCGACTAGGCTTTAGGCGGGTTCGGCCGCTGCGATTAGACTCTAATCGGCCTTCCTAGGCGGCTGGGCAACTAGTCGGAGACTAGCTCCGATTAGTCGGTCGCCTAGATCGATTTATATAGCTGATTAATCGGCAAAATCTTTTAAGAAAGAAATTAAGCTGCAGTCACCGTTGCCACCGTAGCCGTTGTTGTCGCCAGAGCTGCCATCGTCCGTGTATGGGACAAGCACAACTGCGAGTAAGGGAGATAGAGTTCATCCATAGCTTTATTAGTGAGTTAGTTCAAAGAAAAGAAGAAAAAATAAACATAAAATAATAATAATAATAATAATAAAAATAAAAAAAATTTAAAAAAAAATCTGAGAAGAAAAACTAAAGTTGTAGAGAAAATAAATGATGAAGATGTGTTTGAGATTTGAAGAGATAGTGTGTGTTTGAAAATTGGAATGGGAAAACGTGATTGAGAAGAAAAGAAGATAAGACAACAAAATATAAAAAAGGAAATTAAAAAATATATTAAAATCTAATAAGACAAGTTTTGTGTCCAGCTGTCTGATATGCCCTATAAAATACAACAGGTAAAAAGAATAAAAAAAAATAGTATAATAAAAAAAAAAAAATATATATATATATATATATATATATATATATTGTTATCAGATGTGCCCCATAAAAAAACTACAAGAATGCGTTTGGTACGCAGGACAAGACAGGATAATATGAAACAGTTTCTTCTTATTTCATATTTGACGCGACTTTAGCATGGGATATAACGGGACTAGGCGGGAAAAAAATCATCAAATTCTGTCCCACCCAAGACCCAGGTTAGACATTGTCCCATTTTCAAAAAGACATTTTTACCCTTAAATCTTTAAAAAATCATAAACTTATACGATATATATATTATAATAATATATATATAATTATAATATATGTATTATTAATATGTATACGTTAGAATAATAAGCGGTTTGTAATAATCCTAGTATGCACTGTGTTTGCCTCTAGTTAAGGATCTTGTACATCAGAAATGAGATTTTGATTCTTTAGCTTAAGGTTCTTGTCCGTCTCTAATGAGTTACTCTGTGAGTACCTTGTTTAGGCCGTGGGTAGGCCACCATTATGGGAAAAACTTTAAAACTATAACAAGACGGTTCAAGGTGTCCCTGCCTAACGCCATGGTATCAAAGCCTCTAGTACCTGGAGTCCAGGAAACGAGTTTAGACTATTTTGATTCAAATAGAGATAACATTGAAGGAACGAATTCACAACTTATGGAAAAAAAAAAAACAAACACCTCTTCAGCTGTTTCTGCTTTAGACCCTGTTAGACTCTCCTCTTCTATCTCTTTACCTTCCTCTGTTAGGTGAACCTAGTCTTCCTGAATTCAAAACCTTGTAGAATACACCCATATCCCAGACTTGGCCCAAATCAACGAAACTTCTTTACCACTACTAAACCCTTACACAATCTTTAACACTATGTTTGGTAGGAGGAGGGGAGGGGGGGGATATAAGGGATGGATGAATTAAGATGGAGAGAGAGTATGAGAGAGGGACATGATAACTTCTATCATTTATGTTGTTTGATATTGAAAAGAGGGTTGAATGGTTGGATTGATATTTAATTTATAAAATTACTTTATTACTCTTAAAAAAATTGGAGGGCAATGCAAAATTGGAGGGCATTGTGGTCATTTCCCTCCCATTTTGCTCTCCCTTCTCTCATCCTCTATATTTGGGAGGATCAAGAATGGTAGGCCCGGATGGATCCCACTTTTCTCCTCTTCTCCTCTCTTTCCTATCATCCATCCAACCAAACAAAGGAGGGATTTGATCTCTCCCTCCAACCATCTCCCTCCCTCCATTTCTCCATCCAACCAAACAAAGCCTAAAAGAAATAAGTCTCCTGCTACACGACTCCAACATCTTGTGCAACATAGATCTCCCAAAATCAAAGAATACATCCAGTCAACAGCTCTTGACAACTGCTTAGTTCCAGCCACTGCTGCTGAGCAATATGTTGATCTTGAAATAAGTTAACTCGTGATTAATCATTGGATCAAAGAAGGTTACTTTCATCTACACATCGGCGCTGTCCGAATCATCCTTACCCTACATAGCAGAAAAGGTATACCTGTTACTGCCTGAGTGGCTCATCATAATACCATTTACAAAAAGTATGAGCATGCGGTTATTGGCACTTGTCTATCCACACTCCACGTTGGTAGTATATCACTCACATACTACCCTAACTTCAACATCCCGTTAAGGGATGCCAATCTCCACAACTGTCTCAAGATACAACTTTAAGTTTTGGGAGCACCTATACTACCAAACTCCTACATGGCTACCCTCCACCACCAGATTGCCTATCAACTTCAAGATCATGCTCTTGATCTTCCTATCCTTGGCTATAATGGGGATACGATCTTTATCAAGGTAGAAAGGGAAGATGAAGTTCCCACTATTATCCAGATTCTAAAACAACTGCCCAGAAACAAGCTTAAAAAGATCATGCCTCTCGAATGGATTAAAAATTATGAGAGAGCTTTCTAGAACACTACTTATGTTGTTGCTTCTGACACAAAGTATATCAAAGAACATGATGGCTCCATAAAGACTGTCTATGAGCCTCTCTCGGATACAGAATCTTCCTCACACTCTAACACCAGCACTCCTCCAGTTTTTCAAGCATTCATGATCAGACCAATCACCACAGAAGATGACATTCCGATCCATAGCTTTGAAGCTGATGGATCTACGATTTACATTGACAAGATCAATGTTCATTTCATTTGGAATGTTGATCTCAATATGTGCGATGCTGATTGCAGCTACTGTGACTGTATTAAGAAATACCTTGCCCAATGCAAACCCTTACGCAAATCACGCAAACCTGATGACCCAGATAGCCCTTGGATAGGTTTACGACCCATAAAAAACAAGCCACTTACAATCTATGACAGAGCCTTACATATCTTACGATCCAAAGGTCTCTTACCTATGGAACACACCTCTCTCTTCTATCCTAACTTCACCTCCACCTATACCTTGCTACATGGCTTCCAACTATGATCAAGATTTCCCTCCTTTGGAACCCACTTCAAACCCTAAAAGGAACCGATTTTCCAGACCTTTTGTGCAGACTACTAAGGTCTTACCTGATGGTTCTTTGAAGCAGCCTACTCAGGCTGAACAAGTCCTCAACTGGCAGTCACATAATGCCAAGATACAGAATAGAGTTTTCAGCTCTATTGATCAAAAAATTGACCAAGTCACACATCATGTCTCCCGACATGAGAATCAACTCCAAAGTCTTGATGCTGTCTTTAAAGACATGCTCTCTGATCTCCAATCCTGAATTGCTAAGCTCGATGCTGACCTTCACCGATACATTAACCATGGATATTTCAGACTAGAGTTTAACAAGAAAGAAAGAAAGAGAAATCAGACGTTTCAAAGAACAACTGCGACAAATGAACAAAGACTATTCATCCTCTGTTCCTCCTCAATATATTCCTAAACCTTACTCTTCTTCTCAGTCATTATTCTTTCCAACATCTCCTACATACTTGCCCTCCTCCAAACCTTAGGATACCCCTCAATACTTTAAATCCACTAGCGAACTTTTTCACAAATACCCTCCTCTTTCCTCTCTGCCCAAGAGACCAACCAACAAGCCCTCTTCTTCTTCTCGACACAGAGATAAACAACCTGTTCCAAAGCATTTTAAGCCGGTGCTGTATACCTCTAGACAAATCCTCTCGTCCTCAGACTCAGAATCAATTTCCAGTACCTCTTCCCAGTCTTCCTTAAATACTGACCCAATCATTACCTCCCAACTCTTTGTATCAGATGAGGTTGCTGACCTCACACAAGTTTTCATGGCTTCTCGAATTGATCCACAACCATCCACTCAGACTTATGACTCCCCTAAAGAATCCTCTACCGGACCAGCACCTTTCGTTAAAGAACCTCTAGAGAATCCTGTCCCTAGAAAGTCTCATGGTTCCAAACCAATCAACGGTTCTTGTTTTGACCTTGGTGACTCTACTCTAGACGCCTGGAGAAAGAAAATTTATGAAATGAGTGCCTGGCTCGACCTACCGATGGCTAAATCTGACCATAATCAAAAGACGATCTTCAGAAAATTGATCTCCAGGTTCACAAGTTCTCTTGGAGATTGGTACCAAGCCCTTAGGGAATATCGACAATTGCAAATTGTCCAGGCACCCTCGACCTCTCATGTTATGGGTATCATCTTCAGAGAATTTCTCGGAGACCCTGACCAGCTCTATAAACAGGCTAGACAAGAGTTCTTCGAGATGCGCTGCTTTTCCTTTCGTAAGAAGGACATTGAATTCCATTACAAACGAATGTCTAGCAGATATCACATTCTTGGTGGTATCAATGACCAAAGTCTCAAAAATGTCTACGTTCATTCTCTTTTACTGAGCTCCAAGATGAGCAATAACGAAAGATTGACACCTTAAGCAGACCCTTCAATAACATCACCTTAGGTGAAATTCATATGTTCACTTTGAGTGCCTTAGAAAAGCTTTGTTCTACGCAAAAGGTCTTTTCTAAGATGCTGAAAAAAGGAAAACGGTACGAAGTACAGTGCAAACAGCCCTCGTACTATATCAAATGCAAATCTACAGAACAATGCACCTGCAAGCCAAAAAAGAAAAAGCATTTTCACTCTTTGAAGCGCAAAGGAAACAAGAAGTTCAAATTCTATAAAAAGAAGACTATACGAGCATGGAACAAATCCCAGAAATGTTTCATCTATGGGAAAAAGGGTCATTATGCCAAAAAGTGTCCTAATAAGAAAGCAAAGTCTGTCAAACTGGTTCACCAGTTAGCGCACTTAACGGATGAAGTCCCTTCTGATGTCGACATTGAGGTAATCTTCTCGGAGCAAGAAGGTGCCGATGAAAACACCACCTTTGTACTCTAGGATACAGACTTTACATCCGATTCAGAGTTCTCTGGCTCCTTTGAGTCAAACACAATTCAAGACTCTTACTAGGCCCCATACAACTTGATTCACAATCGGGACCTCAGGTTTCAATCCAAATACTTTCTAACAAGTACTCCAAACTAATTGAATGTCATCGCCTACATTGACACTGGTTCACACACTACCATGATGAACCCTAAGGTTCTCCCTCCAGACGCTTGGAAGTTCCATGTTTGCTATTTTAAGGCAACTAATGGTCAGACATTTACTACGAATCTAATTTCAAAAAATAAGATTGGTATTAAGATTTTTCTATCATGCACTCTTTGGGCTAGCATCATTGGAACTCTTTTACCAAATAAAGATATCCTAATTGGCTAGGATGTCTATTACCACTGCAAGTCTCTCTGGTTTCTTCCTAATGGAATCCGATACAAGAGAAACTTCAAAGCCTTCTCCAGCATCCCCATGATCTTTCCATTATCTGAAATTCAACCCTCCTTCCAACAGATCCAGCAAAAGTTACTACAATTTTGTACTAACAGTCATGCAGATTTCTACCACCCTAGACCCTTGTGAAAAAATCCAGACTTCTTTATTTAGCTCCCTTTTAAGCTCAATATAGACGTCAATCCAACAAAGGCTTCTCACTCTGGAATGTCTCCTTCTGACCTTTACATGGCAAATGTTGAATGTGACGATTTGCTTAAACAAGGTTTGATAGAACCAACTTCCTCACCATAGGCATGTCAAGCTTTCTACGTTGACAAATGTTCAGAACAGCTTCAGGGAAAAAAGAGACTAGTCATCGACTATAAACCGCTCAACCTTTTTCTTAGAGATGACAAATTTTTGGTCCCCAGAACTAATACTCTGTTCTCTCAGCTCCCTGGTGCCACCATCTTTTCAAAGTTTGATATCAAAGGAGCATTTTGGCAAATAGGAATACATCCAGATGACAGATATAAGACAGCGTTTTGCCTTCCCAATGCCCAGTACCAATGGACGGTCTTACCATTCGGTTTAAAGACAACTCCTTCATAATTCTAAAAGGTCATCACTAGGATTTTCCATCATATCTTACATTCAGCCTTGGTTTATATTGATGACATCTTGTTGTTCTCTTTAGATGAGACTTCTCACAACTAACTCCTCTGTCATTTTCCCGAGTTGATAGATCGCTATGGTCTCATGCTCTCAGACAAAAAGAGCTTCATATGACAAACAGAGATAGATTTTCTTGGAATTCACATCTCCAACGGCCAATACCGTCCCGATCCTCATTTAGCCAGTCACTACTGGATTTCCCTGATTCACATTTCACTCCGAAACAAGTTCAGCAATTCCTTGGTATAATAAATTTCATACTTCATACCGTTTTCCTTCTTTCACCATCTTAGAGAAGACCTTTTGCATAGCACAAGCTTTTCTAAGGCATCTAGAGTGAACATATGAATTTCACCTAAAGTGATGTCATTGAAGGGTCTGTCTGAGGTATCAATCGTTTGTTATAGCTCATTTTGGAGCTCAGTAGGAAGAGAATTGACGTAGACATTTTTGAGACTTTGGTCATTGATACCACCAAGAATGTGATATCTGCTAGACATTCGTTTGTAATGGAATTCGATGTCCTTCTTACGAACGGAACAACATCGCATCTCGAAGAACTCTTGTTTAGCCTGTTTATAGAACTGGTCAGAGTCTCCGAGAAATTCTCTAAAAATGATACCCATAACATAAGAGGTCGAGGGTGCCCGAACAATTTACAATTGTCGGTATTCGCCAAAAGCTTAGTACCAATCTCTAAGAGAACCTATGAACCTGGAGACGAATTCTCTGAGGATCGTCTATTGATTATGGTCAGATTTAGCCATCTATAGGTTGAGCCATGCACTCATTTCAAAAATTTTCTTTCTCCAAGCATCTGGAGTAGAGTTGCTAAGGTCAAACCAATGACCGTTGATCGGTCTGGAACCATGAGACTGTCTAGGGACATGATTCTCTGAAGGTTCTTCAACGAAAGGTGCCGGTCCAGTAGAGGATTCTCCAAGGGACTTATAAGTCTGAATGGATGGCTGTGGATTTGTTCGAGAAGCCATGAAAACTTGTATGAGGTCAACAACCTCATCTGAAACAGAGAGTTGGGAGGTAATGATTGGGTCAGTATTTGAGGAAGACTAGGAAGAGGTACTGGAAATAGATTCTGAGTTTGAGGACGAGGGGAGTTGTCTAGAGGTATTCAACGCCGACTTAAACTGCTCTGGAACAGGTTGTTTATCTTTGCGTCGAGAAGAATAAGAGGGCTTGTTGGTTGGTCTTTTGGACAGAGAGGAAATAGGAGGGTACTTGCGAAAAAGTTCGCCAGTGGATTTAAAGTATTGAGAGGTATCTTGAGGTTTGGAGGAGGGTGAGTATGGAGAAGATGTTGGAAAGAATAAAGAATGAGAATAAGAGTAAGGTTTATGAATATACTGAGGAGGAACAGAGGATGAATGGTCTCTGTTTATTTGTCGCAGTTGTTCTTTGAGACGTCCGAGTTCTTTTTCTTTCTTGTTAAACTCTGGTTCGAAATATCCATGGTTAATGTATCGGTAAAGGTCAGCGTCGAGCTTGGAAATTCGGGATTGGAGATCAGAAAGCATGTCTTTGAAGACAGCATCGAGACTGTGTAGTTGATTCTCATGTCGGGAGAAATGATGTATGACTTGGTCAATCTTCTGATCAATAGAGCTAAGAACTTTATTCTGTATCTTGGCATTGTATGACTACCAGTTGAGGACTTGTTCAGCCTGAGTAGGTTGCTTCAAAGAACCATCAAGTAAGACCTTAGTGGTCTGCATAAAGGATCTAGAAAATCGGTTCCTTTCAGGGTTTGAAGTGGGTTCCAAAGGAGGGAAATCTTGATCATAGTTGGAAGCCATGTTGCAAGGTATATGCGGAGGTAAATTTGGGACAGAAGAGGTGTGTTTTAAAGGTAAGAGTCCTTCAAATCGTAAGATCTGTAAGGCTCTGTCATAGATTGGAAGTGGCTTATTTTTGATAGGTCGCAAACTTATCCAAGGGCTATCTAGGTCATCAGGTTTGCATGATTTGTGCAAGGGTTTGCACGGGGTAAGGTATTTCTTGATACAGTCACGACAGGTGCAATCAACATCGCACATATCGGGATCAACATCCCAAATGAAATGACCATTGATCTTATCAGTGTAAATCACAGATCCATTAGTTTCAAAGCTATGGATTGGGATGTTATCTTCTGTGGTGATTGGTCTGATCATGAATGCTTGAAAAACTGGAGGAGCGCTGGTGTTAGAGTTGGAGGAAGATCCTGCATCCGAGAAAGTCTTATAAACAGTCTTTATGGAGCCATCATGTTCTTTTATTTACTTTGTGTCAGAAGTAACAACAGGAGTACTGTTCTGGAAAGCTCTCTCATAATTTGTGATCCATTCGAGAGGCATGATCTCTTTAAGTTTGTCTCTAGGCAGTTGTTTTGAAATCTGGATAATAGAGGGAACTTCATCTTCCCTTTTTTCCTTGATAAATATCATATCCCCATTACGGCCAGGGATAGAAAAATCAAGAGCATGATCTTGAAGTCGATAGGCAATCTGGTGGTGGAGGGTAGCCATGTAGGAGTTTGGTAGCATAGGTGCTCCTAAAACTTGAAGTTGTATCTTGAGACAATTGTGGAGATTGGCATCCCTTAACGGGGTGTTGAATTTAGGGTAGTATGTGAGTGATATACTACCAGCGTGGAGTGTGGATAGACAAGTGCCAATAACCGCATGCTCATACTCTTTGTAAATGGAATTAAGAAGAGCAACTCGGGCAGTAACATGTAGACCTTTCCATGTAAGGTGATGATGATTCGGACATCACTGATGTGTAGATGAGAGTAACCTTCTTTGATCCAATGATCAATCAAAGGTTGACCTATTTCAAGATCAACATACTGCTTAGCAGCAGTGGCTGGAACTAAGCAGTTTTCAAGAGCTGTTGACTGGATGTATTATTTGATTGGGGGAGATCTATGTTGCACAAGATGTTAGAACCTTGTAGTAAATGACTTATTTATTTTAAAGATTGTGTAAGGGTTTAGCAGTGGTAAAGAAGTTTCGTTGATTTGGGCTGAGTCTAGGATATTGGTGTATTCTGTAAGGTTTTGAATTCGGGAAGACTGGGTTCACCTAACAGAGGAAGGTAAAGAGATAGAAGATGAGAGTCTAACATGGTCTAAAGCAGAAACAGCTGAAGAGATGTTTGTGTTTTCCATAAGTTGTGAATTCATTCCTTCAATATTACCTTTATTTGAATCAAAACAGTCTAACTTGTTTCCTAAACTCCAGGCACTAGAGGCTCTGATACCATGGCGGTAGGCAGGTACGCCTTAAACCGTCTCGTTATAGTTTTAAAGTTTTCCCCATATTATTATCATATATATTATTATTATATATACTAGTATGTAACATGTGCGATGCATGGGTTTTATATCTAAAATACGTTAGGTTATATAATTTTGTATACCCAAAGTGTTTGATATTCTATAAATCTTTTTGTCAATTAAGGATTTTGGGTATACAAAAGTCCATATTTTTACAATTAGAACCGTAGCTCCTTTGTAAAGATTTTATTTACAATTTTGTTATTATCTGCTATTAAGTATTAACACATTACTTATTGCAAACATTCATGAAAAATAAGTGGTATTAGGAAATGAATGTGCACTGATTAGAGTGATGATCAGATATTCAGATCTAAATCTAACTTTGTATCTCTCTCTTAATCTATCAAAATTTTCTCTCATTAAACAATAATTCAGTTTTTCTTTATTTTTAAATTTGTATTGTTAAAAAAAAAAATTCATCTAAGATAGTTATAAATTAACACAGATAATAACCGAATAATGTGAAATGAAATGATAAAATAACTTTCAAAATCACCCATCAAACCACATTAAAATTGAGAACTTTTTTTTTTCCACCTTCATTTTGTTTATAACGAATGAATTTGACTCTATTGCATCTACTTACTACGAAGAAATAAAAAAAGCTTCCAATAAATATATATAAGTGATAATATCAGTATATGTACAACACTTAATCAAAGTGAATCAAAGTGAATAAGAACTTAAGAAACTACAATTTTCTGGTGGAGTTACCAAAACCTCTAAATCTCAATTTTTACAATGATAGTGTTTAAGAGAAAAAAAGTGATGAAAACTCTGAGGTCAGCATTTTGTTGGCAACATCAATATAATTATACAAACACAAATGTTGTCAAGAGAGAAAATCTCAATTTTAACAAAATGTATTTATTATTACATATTTTGATAATCCAATCTAACTATCTAACGAATCCAATACTAAGATTTGGATGTTATATATATATATATATATATATAATAATAATAATAATTAAATCTCATCGTAATGAATTAAATGAAAAGAAATAAAAACTTATATCTTTTTAACAATTCTTTGTCGTGAATCAGGCTTCGACTATTTCCTCCTATCAACTTTCTTTAACCTTTGAACATTTGCATGCAAATAATTAGATAATAAAAATGTATAAATTTCGAGACAACATGTATAAAACAACAAATGTCAACACCAACTCTTCATACATTTATTTCACATATTCATGAGTAAATCTATAAAAAGAAACGGTACTTTTTCAAAAAAAAAATTAAAGAAAAAAAAAGTTTGATTGATTGGATTGAGATATATATATATATATATATTAACATATATTTAATATAGGACTCGTGAGGGAGTGAACCTTAGCTTTGGAACTCTTCTATAAACTAATGTATTGTATTCAATTAATCTAACTATTCATCTTCTATAAACTGAAGTGAAATTTTGTATTCAATTAATCTGCACTAAAACATTTAATTAATCTGTATTATCTATATAAACGTTTAAATGTATATAGTTGCAACACTTGATATTATCTAACTAATATTTATTAAATTGTTTAATTTAAAAGTAGAAAAAAAAAATAACTCTATTATGATGTAACATTTAAATTCAAAGCTCTATTTCGATGATATGTGGCTTTTTAAAACTTTATTATTATATATATACATATATTATAATAATATAATATTAATATATATAATATTAGTATATATAATATTATTATAATATGGCGGTGAATTGATAAAGAGTCAACAAATTTATAAGGTTTTATTGTTTTTATCTATAAATTTATTTTTTTTATTGTTTTTAGATGTTTTGACAACTTTTGGACAACAATACCCCTGGATTTGAAATAAATAAATAAATAAGTCAGTGAAAAGAGATCGCCGAATTTGAAATTGAAAAAAAACATGAAAGAGAAGAGAGAGAAAGGAAGAGAAGAAACCGGAAAAAGAAACAGCCGTCGTTGCTGTTGTCATCGAAACCGCCGCACGTCCTGCCGTCGTTGCTGCTCTCTCTGTCGCTGAACCTCGGCAACCTCGCACCGTCGCCGCACCTCTGGCCGTCGCTCACCTCTCGCCGTCGAACACATCTCGCCGTCACACACCTCTGTCTCAGGTCTGGTAATTTTGCAAACTCCTATTTTGATTTTGATTTGTCTTTGAAGTTTGATATGTGTTTGATTTGTGTCAGAAGTTTGTTTGATCTTCACTCTCTGTAGTGTTTGCTTACTGAGATGATCAATTAATGATTTTATTGAAAACTTTGCAAGATATGAATTCCTCGTGATTTCTTTGATAATTATTATGTAATTGATTTTGTTTCAGGTTTCTTTCGCTGTTCCTGTTGGGAATGATTCTTCTACTCTCACAACTTCTTTATTTAAGGTATTTTCATTTTTTTTTTCTGATGAATTAATAGATTAAGCTGCTATTTTCATATTCATAGTACGAGTCAATGCAATTCAAATCATTAGTTATATTTGATTGATGCAACATGCAAGTGTTTTTGGTATTGAACTTGTGTTAATACCCAATAGTTCATTTTCTAGCTGTTTTATGCATGTGTGTTCGATTTTATTGGATGTGGTGGCATGAAGCAGCTATTATTTATGTTTTCTTGAGGTTTATCAGTTTTTGGGTTCGGATAGATGATTGCGAACATAGTTATCATCAACAGAGAATGGAAGTATTCAAATAACTATATAAGTGTTTGCCTCATTTGTTGAGCCTTTCTGGATTTGTTTTGTTGTGTTCGACCAAACTTGCACATGCTACTTTTATTTCTAATGCTGCTTCATTTGATAAATGTATCTGGGGAAATGCCCTTTATGCTGGTATTGAGCCTATAAACTAATTTTGATGGACCATTCAACTTTAATTCTCACAATTTCTAATAAGATGGTTACTTATGCTGTATGCTAAAACACAGTTTGTTTCTGTCTCTTTCTGGATGTGTGTATGTATGTGATCTCGGTCTTATATTTTCAACGATATTGATGGAATCAAGCCATTCATTCCTAGTAATCAAACTTTATATGTTCAATATTTACAGTTTATTAGGCACCTGGACCTCATTTGTAATTCACGTTCTAAATAATTTCCTTGTCCTGTTAAGTATTTAAAAGGCATCTGCTCATTGAACTTCTGTGTAAATTTGAGCTCCCCTTGGTTTGTTGCTTTCAGTTGTATTATGGTGCAATTGCTGAGTTGAAATTGCATTATGTTGGTGATAAACATTTATTTATCTCCTTTATTATGCATATGATGAATCAAATCTGAAGGCTAGTGCACTTAATTATTTTGCTACAGACACAGAATGTAAGATTTGGTGACAAATCATGGGCTCCTCTGTTAGCTGTGAACCTAAAATCACTGAATTCACAGTCAAGAAATCGATATGCAGTATGCATGTCAGTGCAGCAAGCAAGCAGATCCAAGGTTGCTGTTTCACCTTTAGAGCTGGAGGATGCAAAAGAACCTCCACTGAATTTATACAAGCCCAAGGAACCGTACACATCAACTATTGTTTCTGTTGAGAGGGTTGTAGGCCCAAAAGCTTCAGGAGAGACTTGCCATATTGTGATTGATCATGATGGAAATGTTCCCTACTGGGAAGGACAGAGTTACAGTGACCTTGTTTATTGGACATTTGGACCTGTGATGCTAGTATAGTAGGCATTATAAGAAAACATTGATTCCAAGTTAATTGTAATGTATGTGTTTAGAGTAATGGAATTAGTAGAAGTTTGAAAAGCTCTAAAGTCTCACATCTTGCATGCTGTGACACAGAAATAAAGGCAGCTGGGAATACGTTTGGAAATTACTTTCGTGTTACTACATTCGGAGAATCTAATGGAGGAGGAGTTGGTTGTATAATTGACGGATGCTCTCGAGGATTCAGGTGGTGGATATGTTTAGTTGTTTTTGCTAGGACTTAGTACGTTTAGAAAACAATGTATTTAAAGAAGTAGAGGAAAGATTCTTTCAGTTGTATATTACCAAAAATTGTATTTAAAGAAGTAGAGGAAGGCGCGGACATGAAATTGTATATATCTTCTCATTACAATTCTAGTAAAAACCTGTAAAATCGGCATACTTTGTAGAACTCATACTATGAAGTTTCACATTTGGATGTATATACGTAGTATTATATTTTTCTCTGATGGTTATAGTGGTTATTGATCTGTTTGTGACCCTATTTGTCAAGTCAAGCAACACCGACATGTAACTTAAAAATACACTGACGTGTAATTTAAGAATCAACTGGTATGTAACATTACTGGAATTTGATCTTAAAAATACATTCATTTAATACTATTGCATGTGTCTTCAAACCTTATTTATGAAATGTTTACATTAAAATAACAAGTTAAAAGCAAGCAAAGCTAAATCCAATACTTCTTCAATGAACAAACACTATACTTGAAGCTTGCTTTCTTCTTTGACTGCTCGAATAAAATCATTCTCTCACTGGATCTTTGTGCTTTTTTGTCTATGCATAATAGTTCAAGCTTGCTTTAATTTGGAAATCTTCTCTCACTGTAACTGCAGAAAACTTTACAAACACGCAATTAGAAATCTTCTCTCTCATGAATGCCCATCTTCTGCTAATGATCTATATGCATGAAGTTACATGCCAGTAAATAATGAAGTTACATGCCGGTTCATTTAATTACCATATTTGGAAGACTGATTTCAAAACAAAATTCTAATAGTTTTACATGCTATAAGTTACATGCCAGTGTCATTAAAAAGTTACATGTCAATTAATAATGAAGTTACATGCCGGTTCATTTAATTACCATATTTGGAAGACTGATTTCAAAACAAAATTTTAATAGTTTTACATTCTAGAAGTTACATGCCAGTGTCATTAAAAAGTTACATGCCAGTTAATAATGAAGTTACATGCTGGTTCATTTAATTACCATATTTGGAAAACTGATTTCAAAACAAAATTCTAATAGTTTTACATGTTAGAAGTTACATGCCAGTGTCATTAAAAAGTTACATGACAGTTAATAATAAAGTTACATCCCGGTTCATTTAATTACCATATTTGGAAGACTGATTTCAAAATAAAATTCCAGTAGTTTTATTTGCTAGAAGTTACATGCCAGTGTCATTCAAAAGTTACATGCCAGTTCATTTAATTACCATATTTGGAAGACTAATTTCAAAACAAAATTCTAGTAGTTTTACATGCTAAAAGTTACATGCTGGTTAATAATGGAGTTACATGCCAGTTCATTTAATTACCATATTTGGAAGACTAATTTCAAAACAAAATTTCAGTAGTTTTACATGCTAGAAGTTACATGCCAGTGCCATTCAAAAATTACATGCCAGTTAATTATGAAATTACAAGTCAGTTCATTTAAATCAAAATCGAAATTGATCTCTTATTTTTCATATCAAACATAATGATCCTTGTAAAAAAAAAAAAAAAAAAAAAAAAAAAGTGGGTAAGGGATACATAACGTTGAAGAACGTCGTTTGGCTCCGGATCTACTTCACAAGAGAGAGTTCCAAATCATATGTAAGTTAGAAATAAACTAGCATGTAATTTTAAAACAAATTAACATGTAAAATTAAAACAAACTGGCACGTAACTTCAGTACAGAAAATAAAAAAAATCTGGGTTTCATTAAAAATCGAAACCACTCTCTTAATCTTCATATAAAACAACATATAATTGTAAAATTAAAAATAAATAAAAATAAATTAAAAAAAAACCTAGGAAGGGATACATACATTCTAGAAGGTCATCCGGCTCCAAATCTACTTCAAGATAGAGAAGAGACCACAAAAGGAGATCTGGGTTGAAGAATGTTTGTTTGTACTGTTGCTGGGTATCGGTCCGCCGCTGACGAAATGGGTTTCGAAATGGAGACAAAAAGGAAGAGATGAAATGGAGACAAAACGAAAAAGACAAAATGGAGGTCGACGAAGTGGAGAAGAAATAGAGGTCGGATGGGTTCAACTTGAAGCCGTCGCTGTCGCTGGGGTTTTGGTTTGTATCAGGTGGAGAGAGAGAGAGAGAGAGAGAGAGAGAGAGAGAGAGAGAATATCTGATTTTGAAAGATGTGAAACACAAATTTTTGGTTTTTATCAAGTGAAGAGAGAGGCAAAATTTTGGGAAGGAAATTTTGGTCCAAGTAAAACAAAATTTAGGGCAATTTTGGCAATTCTAGCACAAAGATGACAAGAATAATAAAAAATAAACTTTTGGTTAAAAACAATAAGTCCATAAATTTTTTGATCATTTCCTGCAATTTCCTCTATAATATATAATAATAATATTAATAATATATATTATGTATATATATATATTATATAATATTTATGTTATATAATATATATATATATTAAATAATATATATATTATATTAATATAACTTATATATATAATAATAATATTTAATATATTATATATATCTTATATTGTTGGGAAACGGCTACTATGTAGTGAAAAAAGTCGCTGCACATTCAGTGATTTTTAAGGTAAAATTTGAGTCATCGGATGAACCATAATTCATATATGATAGTTGAGATTAACGAAGGAGCAAATAAACAATTTATCAATTAAAAAGAAAAGAAACCAAAAACCGATTACACCGGTTTCACTAAAACAAAAACAAGGGTCGCTGCCCTCATCTCTCTCCACCAGTCCAAAATTCAAATCCCTAATCATCTACTTCTCTGCCATATACACCACCGTGCACATCGACCCAGCCTCCCACCACATCGAGTAGATCGACAGTTGCTCCGCCAAGTCGATTTCAACACCCTCGAGTAGTGGCCGGTAAGAATAAAACAAAGTCGAACCCCACTTTCCGTCCTCTCTGTCCATCACTCCAAATCCACCGCCTCCTCCAAGGTCCAGCCTCCCACTGCATCGAGGATATCGATGCCTAGTTTGCCAAGTTCGAGGTCAACATCGCCGAAAATTATAAAAAAGATCTTCAGATCTTCGATCGAAAAACATCTACAATCAAAATCGAAATCGAAACGTAAAAGAAGAACTTTAACAGATAGAGAGAGGAGATGCTACCTACATCAATGTCGAAAGGGCGTTCTTCGTCCTCAAATTCGCGAGCAAACCCTATGTTCCCTAAGTACCTCCGTCGAATCATTAAGGTTCCCTCTAAACTTCTCTTTCTTGACGGATCTGAATCCTGTTTCGTTTCACAACTATTTCATGATTTGGATCAATTTTACATTTCAATTTTGGAATTTAATTATTTGCTGTAATTATCATGAATTGTGTATGTTAATTTCTTCATTTTCGGAGAAATGTTCATGCTATGAAGATTCGATTGTCTTCCTATTTGATCGGTTGAGGTGACGAGTGAACAAATTTGTATCAGCTATCATTGTTTCTCTGCTTAATTGGGAATTTGATGCGGTTCATTGATAGATAAAAATTTCAACTTTGCTTGGATTTTTAAGGAAATCATCAAGTTGTGTGTTGTTAATTGTGATTTGATTAATTGGGTATAAAAGGATTTCAATGTTTTCTACACATAAAAGGATATAAGTTCAATCCCAAAATCAATTTTTGTGCCCCCAAATTTGGCAAACATTACTTGCTCTCTTAAAGTTATTGAATTTGTATCATGCTACCTCCTCTTACAAATGTTTGATTTTTCTCCAATGTTGGTATCATGTTTTCTCAATTTATGTTCAATTAGTTTTAAGTCAAAATGTTCCAATTTGTATATTGTAATGAAAGAATTGCTCTGATCAATCTATTTACACAGGGTTCTATACGCCTCCTTTTGTTGTGGTCACTGCCATGTTTCATTCTCAAGGTTATACGCGAAGTCCTTCAAATTTAATATGTACGTAATGAATCATGGTGGCTGTCTACTGCTGTATTATTAGCTCTGGTTCTATCTTGGATTTTTTTTAGTACAATATCTTTATCAGCCAGCATTTTGTTTCATCTAGTCTGCAATTTGCAAGTCTTTCACTTTACGTTACCATCTCTCCAAGATAAGTCACAGTTTCAAAATTTATCTTGTCTTGGAGTTCTTGGCTGTCACAACTAGCCAATGCATGACTCTTTTCCAGACTACTGGGTATACTAGGATAATCACTTTCATAAATGGCGGCGATTTTGCAGTAAGTTCAAGTTCTCAACACCCTTTTTCTTCACATCATTGTCTGAATAATTGTGTGTACTAAATTTGACTTGAAAATTTTCCTGGTGTTCACAATTGTTCAGGTGGTTGGTATAATTCTTTGCCTTCACGCAGCCACGAAAATTTGTCATAGAGCTCAAAACATCGCATCGTTTGCAAGTAGATAGCATGCATTAGCAACATGTGCTTCTGCTCATTCTCAAATGAGAACTTGTAACCGTAAAGGAAGCTTGCAAAATTCCAGGTTATTGAACTCACTTCCTACTATTTATTCCGAACGTGATTTGGAGTCTTTGGATTATGTTTCAATGCCGACAAGTGCTCAATTGACTTGGTATATGTGCTTGTATCACAAAAGACAAGCCTAGGTTGGATTTTTAGTTTTTGTTACTTGTCTCATAAAGATCCTTGCTGGAAGCTTTCTTTTATAGGTTTTGTACCCATCTCCTGGTGTAGACCCTTTTAAACAGGATGATTTATTGTAGGTAAGTTTCAATCACCAGTTAAAAACCTTTATACTGTGGATTTTTAGTCAATACTACAATTATATATATCTCCATTGCAATTATATATCTTTACTATTTGTTAATGAAAAATGGGAAAATTTTAGGAAGTTGAATATGTCAGTTTGATTTCCTGAGGTTCTCAAAATGCCCCTTATATGAGTGGAAGTAATGATAAATCTGCTATGTAGAGTCTGTATACAGTTGTTATTCACTTGTATGGATTCTGCATTTTCAGGTCATTATGTGTTATGTAAAAAAAAATTCCCTTATTCTATTTTTATTTTTATCCCTTAAGTCTTAACACATTTACAATCATTGTTACTTATTTTGAGGCCTTGTTTTGAATTTAGCACTGATTTAAAGGTAGTAGATTAAAAACCAAAGAAAAACAAGCCCTTTGTTGCTTTGTTTTCTCTTATTTTCCATTTTGAAATCAGGTACGGTTCAAAGGTAGTAAACTAAAAACCGAAGAAAACTACACTTTCTTTGTGTCAGCCCTTCCTGGTGGATATTAAATACCTGTAATTGTGAATTGCCAAATTGTCTTAGTTTGTGAATTGATTGAATCAACCCACATTCTTTAGAGCTTGAATGCATTTTTTATTTTATAGCCATTGCATTTGATGTTACGTCCAATGTTAATTTCCTATAATTTCTAATTTATTTGAATGCTTGTTTTTCAAATAACTTATTTATAATTTTATTACAGTATTTTTACAGGTAATGGCGGGTTGAAGAACGATGGTCGTTTTTTTTTTAATTATTGTGAGAATATTGTAATTGTGTTCACTACATTAGTAGCTTGGATTATTTTTTGTAAGGACGTTATTTGTTTGCTTTAATGAATTTCGACTAATCCAAAATGATGTACAATTTTTCGGTACTTATTTTGTATGTATTCGGTATCTAATATTAATTACTATTATTAATTTATAGTAGAACAACTTAAAAAAAAAAAACTTAGTATGTTTAGTTCAGATCCATTATTGGGTTCCAAGGGCATTTGATCATAAAGTGAAGAGTTTTGGTGTAAAAGTAAAATATTTGAAAGATTGGAGCAAAAGTGAGTTCCTAGTGCGAAATGATCTTGCATACAAGTCACGTCAACGACTAGAAACTTCGTCGGGTTCTTAAAGCAAGAGTAAGTAGTTTTGAAATGCGAATAATATCCTTATTGAAATGAATGTATTCATTGTAATACATTTTATTTATAAACTCACTTAAATTATTAATACAACCAAATTTTTTTTTTTATTTTTTTTTATTATTTTTTATTTTTTTAAAGGTAAACTTAATGCTTAGAGGAATGGATATAAATGATAAATGTTAGGATAGAGTAAGACATGCAGTCATGGCAATAAAATAATTAGAGTATCCAAACGTTTCAAAATTACCTTCACACTTTATTAATAGTTGAACACAATTGATAAAGCTTCATAATATTCTAGTACTTTACTACTTTGAAACTTGTAAATTCATTCTCAAAAGAATAACACAGAATCTGGTTTTTTTTATTTTTGATTTTTTTGATTTTTTTGTTTTTTGATTTTTTTGATTTTTTTTTTTATTTTCAGTTGTGTGAATAATTAGGCGTTTCCAAGTTTGTTGATAGTATTATAGTTTAGAAGTAGTTTTTTTTATTATTTTATTATTTTTTATTTTTTATTTTTTATTTTTTTTTAATCCTTTTTAGCACAAGGAAAATTGCGGCAACATGTTTTTTTATGACCATATTAGGGGATGTTTGAGTCATTCGATTATCAATATGATTATATCCTCGTTTTTCTCTTTCCATGTTCACAATTTGCAAAATCATATATTTCATAAATAAAGAAAAGAGTTGGGACTTGATTTATATTGAGCATTATTACAATTATCTTTAAAAAAAACATATGATTCAATATTAATTTGGTTTCAAATTTTGAATAATAAAAAATGCATGTCAATATCATGTCTATTTTAGTTTGGGTAGTTTACAAGTAAAATTTTAAAGAAACCATAAAATGGTTATCAAAACCGTAAACATAGTTACTAAAACCGTAAAGTTAGTTACAAGTAAATGTAGTTACCATAGCCGTAAACGTAGTTACAACTAAAATTTTGAAGAAATCATTTTATAGTTACCCAAGCTGTCAACGTAGTTATGAAAGCTGTAAATGGAGTTACGGTAGTCGTAACGTACAAAAGCCGTAAATGGAGTTACGGTAGCTGTAACGTAGTCACAAGTAAAATTTTAAAGAAACCATTTTATAGTTACCGAAGGCATCAACATAGTTACGAAAGCCGTAAATGTAGTTACGGTAGCCGTAAACGTAGTTACAAGTAAAATTTTGAAAAAACCATTACATAGTTACCGAAGCCGTAAACGTAGTTACAAATAAAATTTAAAGAAACCCTTAAATAGTTGCCGAAGCCGTAATTGTAGTTACCAAAGTCGTAAAACTAGTTACCACATCCGTAACTGTAGTTGCACGTAATTTTTTTTTGAATAAACCCTTAAATAGTTACCGAAACCGTAATTGTAATTACCAAAGCCGTAAAAATAGTTACCAACATTGTTTTAAAACTCGGAAAGAGGCGGCCACCTCGAGGCCGCCTCTTTGCCATTTTCGCACAGAGGCTGCCATACCACTAAAATTTGCTGAAATTCCACAGCCGTAAAAGTAGTTACAGCAGCCATAAAACTAGCTACCATAGCCATAAAACTAGTAACAAGCTAATTTTTTGTAACCGTAAAAGTAGTTACCACAACCGTAAAAGTAGTTACCACAACCGTAAAAGTAGTTACCATGCTGTAAAAGTAGTTACCACAGCTGTAAAAGTAGTTATAAGCTAATTTTTTGGAAGAAACACTTAAATAGTTACCGAAACCGTAAAAGTAGTTACTAAAGTCGTAAAAGTAGTTACAAGCTAATTTTGTGGAAGAAACCCTTAAGTACTTACCACAACTGTAAAAGTAGTTACCAAAGCCGTAAAAGTAGTTACCACCGCCGTAAAAGTAGTTACCACAACTGTAAAAGTAGTAACCACCGCCGTAAAAGTAGTTACAAGCTAATTTTATGGAAGAAACCCTTAAGTAGTTACCACAACCGTACATCCGTAAAAATAGTTTACAAGCTAATGTAAAAGTAGTGACAAGCTAATTTTATGGAAGAAACCCTTAAGTAGTTACCACAGCCGTAAAAGTAGTTACCACATCCGTAAAAATAGTTACCACCGCCGTAAAAGTAGTTACAAGCTAATTTTAAGGAAGAAACCCTTAAGTAGTTACCACAACCGTAAAAGTAGTAACCACCGCCGTAAAAGTATTTACAAGCTAATTTTATGGAAGAAACCCTTAAGTAGTTACCATAGCCGTAAAAGTAGTAACCACCACCGTAAAAGTAGTTACAAGCTAATTTTATGGAAGAAACCCTTAAGTAGTTACCACAACCGTAAAAGTAGTTACCTCATTTGTAAAAGTAGTTACCACCACCGTCAAAGTAGTTACAAGCTAATTTTAAGGAAGAAACTCTTAAGTAGTTATCACAACCGTAAAAGTAGTAACCACCGCCGTAAAAGTAGTTATAAGCTAATTTTATGGAAGAAACCCTTAAGTAATTACCACAGCCGAAAAAATAGTTACTACAACCGTAAAAGTAGTTACCTCCGCCGTAAAAGTAGTTACAAACAAATTTTGTGGAAGAAACCCTTAAGTAGTTATCGAAGCCGTAAAAGTAGTTACCATCGTCGTAAAAGTAGTTACCACCGTCATAAAAGTAGTTACAAGCTAATTTTCTGGAAGAAACCCTTAAGTAGCTACCACAGCCGTAAAAATAGTTACTACAGCCGTAAAAGTAGTTACTACAACCGTAAAAGTAGTTACCACCACCGTAAAAGTAGTTACAAACTAAATTTTTGGAAAAAACCCTTAAGTAGTTACCAATTCGTAATAGTAGTTACCAAAACCGTCAACATAGTTACCATGAAAAAATATTATAAAATAACTTCATTTATTTTAATATAAAAATTATTATTATTTTATTATTTTTTAAGATTAAATAATTTTTTATTGTTATTTTTATCTTTTTTTATTATTAATAAAGTCAAATCAATAAATATATATTATTATTTTAATAAGAGAAAGGCAATAGCAGGTTAGAAACTGGTATTGTTCACTGTAGTACACTATTTTTTTTTATGGCTGCATGATGCAGTGATTTTATTTCACTGCATAATAGCCGGTCCCATATTGTTGTAGAGTTTTGTGGATTTCCCCCTCATGGGTGCACTTGGAAGCTTACAAAATTTTGCTTACATGCAAGATGATTGGTGGCAATTTTGTTGTCCTTTTATAATTGGTTGCCAAGCCTTATAAATAGGCTTAGTTTTTTGTTGTTTTCGTCAATTGAATCAGACTTTGAATCTCAAAATCAATATACCGAAGCAGTGCAATTGTAGTCCCGTTTCATCTTATCTCTTGTTATTTTACTTCCTTTCATTTTATCTCTGCTATCATTTTATCTCTTATTTTATCTGCTATCTGAATTTATTTATATCACATTATCTGCACGATGATGTTATTTCCGGGACCTAAAACTTTTAAATTTATTATCACTAGAACCTGAAGTTTTTAGATTTATTTCCAAAATCCAAAGCTTTTGAATTTATTATTACTAGAACCTGAAGCTTCTAGATTTTTATTTATTAATACCAGAACCTACAGTTCTCAATTTACTTTCCCGCAATTTATTTACTTTTATGCAATTCACTTTCTCGCATTTATTTATTTTATACGCTTTTATGAGATTGGCTAGGCCAACCTACTAGAATATATAGTTCTTGATCTATTTATTATGCATTTTATTTATCTACATTTATTTATTTATCCGTAATTTATGAGATTGTCTGGACCAACCTACCATAACCCCGCAGTTTATAGATTTATTTATTATGTATTTTATTTATTTGCATTTATTTATTTATATGCTATTAATAAGCTAAGTTTGGTTATGGCAACTGATCTAGAACTTGAATTTCCCATATTTATTTATTATTTCAATATTAAAGTTAGCGTGGTTTTGTTAATCGATCAGAATTTGAAGTTTTGAATTTTAATTTCATTAAGAACCTGAAGTTCTGGATTCATTGTTATATACATATATACCATACTTTATTATTTAGAACCTGAAGTTTCGAATTCAAATTCAATATAGAACTTGAAGTTCTGAATTTGAATATAAAGTATTAATCTAAACTTGAAATTTTGAACCTGATTTTCTGAATAAAGGCGTGATTTAAATATACATTGTTGGATGAATATTTGGTAATTCAAACCTTGGAAAAGGAAATTACATAGGCCTGAAACTCTATATAAAGTTCTGCCTATTGATTATGTTAGAACATAAGGTTCTCAATTTCAAATACTCGGACTTGAAGCTCTGAATTCAATTTAAATTGTGATATTAAAATTGTAATATCAAAGTTTATCAAAACCAAAAGTTTTGAAACTAATCAAGTTATGGCTGTTTTATATGGAATATTTAATTGTAATTTCCATTCAAAACCTAAAGTTTTCTGAATTTTTTATATGAATTTACTGTTCATGGTTGAGCCGGAAGTTTGAAAATCAATATAATTTATGATTTTATTTTATCTCATATTCATGAAGTGATATGTTTACATGTCATTCATTTGAGGAAGAAATCTACACATCCCAGTAGGATGTTGTAAGCATCATAAAAGAATTTAAGATCATAATATCACGTATCTTATCCATTTTATACTTGCTCCTAAAGGAGCAATATCAAAAGAGATTTTTATCATTTCAAATGAGATATAAAATGACATTAAATACAATGCCCATAAAAATTCCTAGAAAGAAAAATACATGTATTTACTAAATGATGTGAATTTGAACAATGAATTGTTTATCATTGAAACACAATATGTATATATACATATTATATATATATATATATATATTATCGATAGCGCAACGACACATACGATTCAGTGGAATCATAAATATTTTCTGAATTTAACATTGTTGAAAGCAAATGTTAATAAAATATCAGGTTCAGCAGATCTGATAGAAGACTTTGGTAGAGCCATGACATTATTACCAAATAATACTAAAATATGTATCAATGATGCTTTATATTCAAGCGAATCCAGAAGAAATCTACTTAGTTTCAAAGCTATACGGTGTAATGGGTATCATATTGAAACTATGAATGATGAGGATAATGAGTATCTGTGCATTACTTCTCATGATTCAAGCCAACTCAATATGGAAAAGCTACACACTTTATCATATGAATTGTATTATACTCTTATAAGAGGTGTAGAAGTTTATACAGTCATGAACCAGAAGTTCTCAGACCCAAAAATATTTATGCTTTGACATGACCGTCTTGGTCACCCGTGATCTACAATGATGCGTAAAATCATTGAAAATTCTCATGGACATCCATTAAAGAACCAGAAAATTCTTTTATTCCATGAAAATTTATGTACTGCATGTTTACAAGGGAAATTAGTAATAAAACCATCCCATTCTAAGGTTGGCTTTGAATCCCCATCATTCCTACAAAGGATTCAAGCTACAAAGGATTCAATGGACATATGTGGACCTATTCATCCACCAAGTGGACTGTTCCGCTATTTTATTGTCGTAGTTGATGTATCTATCAGATGATCACATGTCTACTTATTATCAACACGTAATGTTGCTTTTGCACGATTACTTGCACATATTATCAGGCTTTGGACACATTTTCCCGATCATCCGATTAACTCAATACATCTTGATAATGCTGGTGAATTTACTTCCAGTACATTTGATGAATACTGCAAATCAGTTGGGATTGATGTTGAACATCCATCTCCACATGTTCATACTCATAATGGATTAGCAGAGTCACTTATCAAGCATCTTTAGGTAATTACAAGAACTTTATTATTGCAAACACAATTACCAATTTCTGTTTGGGGACATTCTATTTTACATGCTACTACATTAATTCGTCTTCATCCCACAGCTTATCACCAATATTCATCAGTACAAATTGTACTTGGACATTAATCAGATATTTCTTATTTGCGTACTTTTATGTCCCAATTGCACCTACACATAGGTCTAAAATGGGACCCCAACTACGTTTGAGAATATATGTTGGTCTCGATTTACCATCAATTAATAGATATTGGATTATATTTTATATGCCCTTATAGCATATCAGACATGATTTAAGATAAGAATTCTATATCATTATGAGATTAATATTGATTTTGATTAACCTTCCAATTAGATCATTTAAACTTCTGATAGTTTATCTTTGTACACACAATCTATATATTATTATATTGATTAATTTTCAAATGGAAAGTTTCTTCAGAAAGAGTAAATAAAAGATCACTCTTATACAAAATAGAGATACCGGTTTGATTCTCTACCTATATATATATATATATATATGTCTCATTTCAATCTTTGTATCACTCAAATACGAAAGATAATTGATCATCAGATAATTAGTAATCAATTACTTGATATATTAAACGTAACAAAATTTTATGAGTTGCTATCTAATAAACACCGGTCGGGTGATTGTTTCTAAAGAACGATCTGAGTAAAATGCAACAAATAAATCATCTGATGCATATCGTAAACTTATGAACCTTTGAAAGGTATTGTTATCAGGATTCTAATATAGACAAAACTCGAGTTATAAATTCACTTTCTCTGAATCAACTCAATAAGAGTCTGATATATCTAAAGAGACACGAGTTTATGAAATGACTAAATTTATTGAAATGGAAGACATCTCAACAGAGATTCAAGTATATTGAAATTGAGAAAATTTCTATAAATCATATGAGAGAAACATGGAATCATAAAGAAACAATCATTGATGATGCATTTTTATACACAATAGCGTTACTGAAATTATAACTAATAATTATGATAATCATGATATCAATGATTGTATACAAAAGACATGATTGGCCTAAATGAAAAGAATCAATACAGTTGACTTCATATGTCAAACATAAAGTATTTAGACCAATAGTACTCCAGACACATAGTGATGTCAAACTAGTTGGATACTAATAGGTCTTTATACGGAAAACGTAATGAGAAAAACGAGATCGTGAAATATGAGACACGACTCGTAGTACGAGGTTTCTCACAAAAACTTGATATTCAACAGTGATGAACACAATTACGTTTTGAATTTTTGATAAATTTGGCTATCTTTACAAGGCTTGAAATATGTCCCCTAGACGTAGTAATCATTTATTTATATGATTAACTCAATGCAGATATTTATAATCCCGAAAGGATTTAAAATGCTAGAAGCATGTAAACCGAGATCTCATAATCTGTATTTAATGAACCTACAAAAATCCTTATATGGATTAAAAACAATATGGACTGATGTTGTATAACCGTCTCAGTGAATATCCAATAAGATAAGGATATAATAATTATATTATACACCCATGTGCTTTTCATAAAGAAATCAGAATCTAGATTTTTCCATATTTACATCATATGTTGATGACATGAGTTTAATTAGACATCACGAAGAACTCTTGAAAACTATTGAATATTTGAAAATGGAATTCAGAATAAAAGACATGAGAAAAACAAGATATTGTTTCGACTTGAAGATCGAGCATAATGCTTGTCCACCAATCAGAACACGTTGAAAAGATTCTGAAAAGAATCCATAATGATAATGCTCATCAATTAAATACTCATGTGCTTATTAGAACTCTTGATTCTAAGAAAGATCCATTCCAACCAACAGAAGATGATGAAAAGATACTTAGTCTAAAAGTATCATATCTTAATGCAATTGGTGCTTTATTATGTTTGGCTCAATGTATTAGACCAGATATTGTATTTCCAGTAAATTTGTTTGCTAGATTCAGTTTAGCACCAACTCAAAGACATTGGAATGAGATTAAACATCTTTTTCGTTATCTTTGTGGAACGAAAGATTTAGGATTATATTATTCAAACTTTTCTTCAAGACCTTGGAACTAAAGTTTGATCAGTTGGAGATAAGATTTGGTGAGGTGTATGATAGGATAGACAAGGTGGTGTCTAGTTCATAAAGGGGGTAACCATTTAGAGCTCCTATTGTGGAATGAAGGGAAAGGAATAAACCTAGGTTTGATTATGAAGATGAATATGGGAATGACTTGTAAGAAGAAGATCAAATTTCTAATGAGGGTTTGGGCAGATTTAGGCGTGGAATGAGAGGTAGATGAGTTAGATTTGGGAATAAAGGAGATAGGTATGGAGAGAGAGTTGATAACTGTTAGGTTTTTGGTTTGTGTTGGCATGTAAGATCTTAGATTTGTGTTGGCTTGATTCCATAGTAAAACTCTCTTTATTTATAATGGTTAGTTTGCTTAAGTGATTCTTGGTGAAAAGAAGTTTCAAAGGAGAAAAGCAACTTCTCATGCAAATATCGTCTTCAAAAGGAAAACACTTATATGGATGCTAAGATATCAAGTTACTTCTTCCTCTTGAAAGGCATAAGCGTGCACACACAAAATTCATTCATGTGTGCCCATCGTTTTGCAAAAATTTGGTATAACACATTCACACTCAGTTAAGTTTGAACATGCATTGGTCTCATATTGACAAACATTGTAGAACTGCATGTTTTATGACTATTACTGGATATGGCATACTTGTGTGAGATTATATTTATTTGTTTGTGTTTCTTGTATTTTGGACTTGAACATGATCTCTTATGATTCCTTATTGAGTTCCAGTCATTTCGATTACTCACTCTTTAGGTTTCGAGACTAAACTAGGAAGTTACGCTACTTGTCGTTCTCTTACATTGAGTTGTCTTTGTCACCGCGTATCGAGTCAAATACTCAATCTTTTTGCTAAGTTTCATAGTCATCCTCATGTGTGAGGGAGTCACGGTTCATATTATGAAGACGGATTCAAATTTGGAGTTCGGAGGCCTAGATACGGCCGAAGAACGCAAGAGGAGCTCGAGAGAATAAAGCTTGGCCAATTGCCAAGCATGGAGGGCGCATGAGGTAGACATGGCCTCACGCCCAGGCAGTCCCTCTACCCCCGTGAGCCTCACATGCCCCTCACGGGGTTCTGTGGTGGCTCATGCCAATTTGCTGCCTGTTTTCCCTCTCTCTCTCTCTTTTAAAACTCCCCTCTTCCCTCCAACTTATGTGTGAAGAAAATTTGAAAAAGAAAGAAGAGCATAAATTTTCTCTCAATTTTTGATTTCTTGTTTTGATCATAACCCTCTCATTTCAACTTGAAATTGAGTGATTCATAAGTCAAAAATGTTGGTCTTGAAAAGAGCTACAAACTCCAAGCATTTTCAGAGCCAAATGAGTTCGTGATTTTTCACAGCAAGCTGCTTTCAGTCTGAGTCTCATCTTTTGTATGTGAAACATATTCTTCTCACTTTCTTTTTTTCGAATTTTCTTCTTGAAATAAAATAAGAGGGAAAGGAGATCATTTAAATGAAATGAATAGAGGGAATTTCAAGACCAATCAGGGGTTGCAACCTCACCACCCCGTGAGAGGCACGTGAGCCTTACGAGGCAGAGAGGTGGTTGGCTCGTGAGCCTTACAGGAACACCCCAAAATGGCCTTTGGCCATTTCACACCTCCTCTCACGTTCTTCAACCGCATTCGGGCATCAGAACTCCGAATTTGAATCCATTTTTAGATTAGGAACCGTGATTCCCTTACGCACGAGGAAGACTATGAAACTTAGCCAAAGGATTGAGTATTTGACTCAATACATGATGACAAAGACAACTCAACGTATGAGAACGACAAGTAGCGTAGCTTCCTAATTTGGACTCGAAACCTAAAGAGTGAGTAACCGAAATGACTGGAATTGAATAAGGAATCATAAGAGATCATGTTCAAGTCCAAAATACAAGAAACACAAACAAATAAACACAATGTCACACAAGTATGCCATATCCAAGCGATAGTCATAAAACATGCAATTCTATAATGTTTTTCAATATGAGACCAATGCATGTGCATACTTAAATGAGTGCGAATGTGTTATACCAAATTTTTGCACAACGATGCAGGGACACACATGAATGAATTGTGTGTGTGCACTTGCGCCTTGCAAGAGGAAGACGTAACTTGATACCTTAGCATCCATATAAACATTTTTCCTCTTGTAAACAATATTTGTATGAGAAGTTGTTTTTCTCCTTTGAAACTTCTTTTCACCAAGAATCACCTAAGCAACTAACCATTACAAATAAAGAGAGTTTCACTATGGAATTAAGCTAACACAAATCTAAGATCTTAGATGCCAACACAAACCAAAAACCTAACAGTTATCAACTCTCTCTCCATACCTATCTCCTCTATTCCCAAATCTAACTCATCTACCTATCATTCCATGCCTAAATCTGCCCAAACCCTCATTAGAAATTCGATCATTTTCTTCCAAGTCATTCCCATATTCATCTTCATAATCAAACCTAGGTTTATTCCTTTCATTTCATTCCATATTAGGAGCTCTAAATGGTTGCCCCCTTTGTGAACTAGACTCCACCTTGTCTATCCTATCATGCACCTCACCAAACCATATCTTCAACCGATCAAACTTTAGTTCCAAGGCCTTGAAGAAAAGTTTGAAATCTATCTTTTCTGGTGCATCTTCGGATAAGTCTTCACTTGTTTCGTGAGACATATTTAATAACCAGCAAAAAAAAAAAAAAAAAAAAAAGGTTAGTAAACCTCACAAACACTGCCTCACGTATTTACTCTCAATATTGATGGTACTCACACTCTTATTTCACTCAAATTTGTCTTTTACCCTTTTCTGAACTTGCACTCTCTTGCTTTTTTCAACTCTTTGTTCACTTTTTTAGTTTTTTTATTGAAATTAGACAGACACTCACAAGAGAAATCGGAAAGGTTCAAGAAGCAAGTTGTAACAAATGATGCAATAGGACAAGAATAATCAATTCATCAGATTTTTTTTTTTTGAATCTCAATGCAACGAAATCAGTAAGAAAGAATAAAAATGTTGATATAATTCAACTACTAGACTTTTCAACATTTTTTTTTAACCCTACTTGATCAAATGAAATCAAGCAAAGTTTGAGATTTTTTTTTTTTTTTTTGTACCTGACTTGACCAAACGAATTCAGGCAAAGTTTGAGATTTTTTTTTTTTTTGATCAAACGAAATAAAAGAGATAACAATCAAATGAAGAATAAGGATAGATCAAACCCGATTTAGAACCCTAAGCTTTGATACCAAATGATATGAACCTCACCAAGAATAGTGAGACTCGGAACCAATAAGATGGTAATGTAACCAATGATCGTGTTCTAATTCGGATTTGTAACAAAGAAAATAAAAGGACCGTGACCCGTTATCTATAAAGAGATAAGAACCAGCGATATCTGAAAATACCTACAAGGTTATACTAAACAACCTAGAGAGATGGGTGAATAGGTTGACACTCTAATTTTAAAAACTCTTTCGATACTTTTGTCAAAATCTTGGTGAGCATACAAATTAATATTTAATATGATTGTTATAAGAAAACAATAATCACATGTATGTTTAATTCACCACCCTTAATTCACACAACATATAATAAGAGACAATGTATCTTATATAAAAGAATGTTCAATGCAAAACAAATTCCACAAGTTGTACTTAGAATATTACAATGTAAATTCACTAAATAAAACTTTACAACTTGATATAGAATATCACAAGATACAATGTTAAACACTTACAAAATACAAGAAATAAATGTTGATTCAATAAATAATGTGTGCATCTCTTTCTCTACAAATATCTTGTTTACAAGGATGTGAGAACATGAAGATTCTAAACAAGATATATTGATCATACATACAAATATAAAAAGATAGAGACCGAGACATTTGACACATTGATTTTTACGTGGTAAAACCTCCAAAGAGGAAACATCCACGGGTTGAATCCATAACCACCGGCAAAGCAAATCCACTATGACGAATAAATGATACACACTCAAAGATGTGACCAATCCTATGATGCACTCTCTAAGCTATCAACTCTTACTCTACCCTCGTGCCTAGTGAATCACTTGCCACTAACTTCCTAACCAAGACAAATCACTTGCCTCTAAAAAACCACTCGCTAAGCTAGACATATCATAAGTCTTTAGGGAGAATTCCTTGCTCGGAATTATACGAGCCTCACACCCCTTGCTAAGACTTCATTTGCTTGGATTTACTTGAAGCCTAGCTCCTTACCAAGACTTCCCTTGCTCGGACCTATAGGTGCCTCACACCCCTTGCTAAGACTTCCACGTTTTTCTAACCTGAGCCTCACACCCCTAGACAAGACTTCGTCTGGACTTACTTAGAGGCATGACACCTCTTAGCCAAGGCTTCCATGCTTGGAATTACTTAGAGCCTCACACTCTTAATCAAGTCTTCATTTGCTTGGACTTACTTAAAGCCTCACACTCTTAGCCAAGTCTTCCACCTTTTACAAGGCAATGATCTATGTGATACAATTGATGCAAGCACATTCAGCATAGGACATATGATCAATATAAGCTATGGAAACTAAAATTAAACAATGAGCACACAATATATGATATTCTAGTTTAACAATCCAAATAATACAATCACATAAGATGATGCATGAACATATGAAATGTATGGATTAAGTACACTTCATATAGACATAGACTTAGTCATGTGAGCAGACAAGTCAAATATTGTCTAGTCATTAAAACAACATGAATCAAAATCTAGAGTATGTCAAATTACCAAACACACTTTAATTCTAGATTTAATTCATGCAACTAAAGCTTAAGGTAAACACATGTTCTTGAAGCACAACCTCAAGCATTTAATACATATACGAAAATTTTAGTGAAGTGAGATTAGATCTTCAAACTCCTTCTAGAAATCAATTAGAGCATGTATTCAAATATCAATTAAGTGAATCCAATCAAAGCTCTAAAAACATACACAAACAAGTGCTATTTTCGAATATGATCAATCAATGAAACATATCACAACTAGGAATTATTAATCATTAGAATATTCATAATCAATGTACAAATAATTCTAGATTCAAAGCTAATCACAATACAACTCATAAGCATGTGAAAACATAGGTTTAGAAAAACCTAACTCACATTTAAGATTCTAATTAAGATCAAATTAGCATTTAATTGAAGCCTACAAATCTAATAACATATGATCAAGAACATACACATATATAGGAAGAAAGCCTAAGCAACCTTGAGTCCATTTGATCAAGCTTCCATTTGGTTCCACACCAAATTTGGACTACACTCCATTATTCTAAGTAATTGTTCAAACCTTTGTGTTCTTGAACTTAAATGCTCTTCAATTACCTTAGGGTTTGTAGAGGACTCTAATATGAAGATTCTTCAACTTGAATCACTCAAATCGGATGAAAGATGATAGAGATATGGTGTTTGGAAGTTGGGAGAAAAAGGAAGAATTTCTTCCACAATGAACGAGTGAGAGAGAAAAGATATTTAAAAGAGAATAGGAGGAAAGTTAAAATGAGATGGGGCCCACATTTGGAAGGTGGCTTTCAGCCATCCCTGTGGAGGCACGTGGCCACCACGGGTCTCTCTTGGCCTCTCTCATATCACTTATTCTCTTTGCGCTCCCCTCACTTTCTTCGACCGTCCTTTGGCATACGAACTTGGAATTTGAATCCGTTTACGGATTACAAACCGTGATTCATTTACACATGAGGACGACTATAAAACTTTGACAATTGGATGTGAGCTCGACTCGATATACAAAGACGAAGACAACGCATTGTTAAGGAACGTAAAGTTTCGTAACTTCCTAGTTTGAACTTGAAATCAAATGAGTGAGTAACTGAAACAACCGGAACTCAACAAGAATCATTGAAGAACTTATTCAAGTTCAAATCACTTACATTTAAACAAATAAACACAAGATCACATGAGTATGCAATTTCCTAGACATAGTCCTAATACAAGTATTTCTACAATGTATGGCAATGTGAGTTCAATGCATTAGCATACTAAAACATGTGAATGTGTTATACTAATTTGGCACAACTATGTAGGGACACTTATGAATGAATTGTGTGTGTGCGCGCCTAAACCTTGTAAGAAGAAAGAGGTCTAATTACCTTTATAAGTATTTAGCATTTTCCTCGAACGAAGGCAACACTTTGCTTGAAACGTTGTCCGGTTTCCTTGAAGGTTGATAAACCATAAAACTAAGGACAACAACACAATACAAAGCAAATATTGTTTTGATATAGAATAATGCCAACTAATACTCAAAATCCTAACAGTATTAGAAAGATTGTAGACGCCACACTCAAAAAATAGGAAGGATTGTGAGTGATAAATCAAGATTTGAACGCCACAAGGTAGAATCCTCGATAAGTTCATAAGTTCTTTGAAGAACCAGAGAGAAAATGCTCTCTCAATATGATTTCAATTCAAAGTCTGATTACATAAGACCTACATGCATCCCTTTAACACTAAAAATATCTAAGACCTGAAAAGGAAATAGGGTACACGCCTAGCACTAAAAGGGAAACAAATATTCGGCATTAATGCCTTACAATCAAGAAAGTAAAAGGCAAATAATTTTAGGAAATAAATAAATCCTAAAATTAGTAGCAAGTTGATTTGCCCCTTATTTGGAAAGCTGAATTTAGGAAACAAATCAGCCCTTTATTTGGGAAACAAATCAGCCCTTTATTTGGGAAATAAATAAAATAGGAAATATGCTAAAATTGGATTCTCCTCCAACCATACGCCATAATGTTGCCTTGATGATGTTATCTATGAGTACATTTGGGAAAATTTCTCAAGTAGATCTTTTTACCGTAGATCTTTTAGAAGTAGATTTTTTTACTTTAAATCTTTTAGAAGTAGATCTTTTAGAGGTAGAGTTTTTAAATGAAAGTCGTTGATAGTTTGGTTGTCAATTAAAAAAGAGCTTTTTTAATTATAGAATTACCCAAATACTCTAGCAAATATTAAATTATAGGGTTATATCGGAGATTTTAGTGTTATTAAAAAAACTCCAAAATATCTACTTGGAAAATTTCCTTTTCGTTAATTTGATTAAATTTGATTATGTCAATGACAAACAAGCCTTTCTACTTGAAATATATTTATTCTTTTGTAGATATTACTATGATGCTTAAGATTCCAAAAATTTTCATAAAATTGTCAAAAACAAATTCTCTTAAAAACTTATTAAATTTATAATTTTTTTAGACTAAAAAAAATTCATAATGATTTTCTAAAAAATTCATTACAGATCAGGTTTTCAAAAAGTAAATTATAAAAATATTAGATTAGATTTTATTTATTTATTTTTTTAATAAAACCCGTGGTGCATAGGTTGACACGTTTTAAGTGAATAGTGATAATAAATTTATATGACAATTAATTTCCGGTAATAATAGAACTGTCATGATAAATAAGGCATCTTATTTTTGGTAATAGAGGTGTAAAAATAAACCCAATTTGGTTTATCTTTTGGATATGTATCCGGAATTTCGGATACTGTCTTTCACCTTAAACAAATCAATAGTATGGATTAATTTTATCTTTTAACAAATTAAAGACGTAAAAATTAATCCAAACCATTGATTTTCTTATTATACCCATTGTAATAGATTATGATTGTGAAGATAAAGTGGGGAGGCGATCCAAATCCTTTGAATATACTTTTTTTTTTTTTTTGGATGGTCTCGAAAACCTTTTTTTTATTTTTATTTTTAGTATTTTACTATTACATAAATTTGGGGGTGGATGGTGGGGTGGTGGAGAGAGGGGAGGACTCGAACAACTTTTTTTTTTTTTTTTTTAAGTGTTTTACTATTACATAAATTTAGGGTTTTTTTTTTTGTGGTGGGGTGGTGGAGAGAGAGGAGGACTCGAAAACCATTTTTTTTTTTTTAAGTATTTTACTATTATATAAATATGAGGTTTTTTTTTTTTGGTGGTGGGGTGATGGAGAAAGGTGGGGATTTGAACACGTAACCTTATAGTACAGATGTGACAGGTTTACCACCAAACAAACCTCATCTTATTCTTTGAATATACATAGTTAAAACAATAAGTAATGCCAAAAATTCTATACACTGCATTCTTAATTAGACATGTGGTCGAAGGTATACTGTTATAGCATTATGGTACTAGGACTCTCGAGGTTCCTGGTTCCAAATCCACTAATTCGATCCAAACCCACTTGCTAAGAATGGGTCGGGCCATGAATTAGTTGGGTTATTACCATCCAAATACATTTATTTTCAATTTAATTTAATTTTGATGTGAATTCTAATTGCATCCTAATATGCTTGTTTATATTTGAGTATTCATATATTTTTATTTTTTAAATTGTTTTTCTTATTTTTTTTTTAATAAAATCAAATTATTAATTAGTAAATCAATAACAAAAGATAACAGATTAAATGGACTGGCTTTAGTTACTTGTTAAAATAGTGAATAAGTTTGTGTTTTTATTTTCAAACTCAAAAAGCTAAAGGATGGATTTGGGTTGAATAAAATTTGAGTCAGCACACTAACAACTCGACATGTATTTGATTCGACCTATTGCAATATTATGTTTTCTTAATACAGTAATGTATTTGATTCGACTTATTGCAATATTATGTTTTCTTAATACAGTAATGCTATATATTCCATCTCAGATTCCACATTTTTCATCTCACTACATGTGACATGTGAGGTGTCGAATTGTGAGTGAATACACATTAACGATGATTTATCTCATCTACCTCATGTATCCACTCACAATTTGACATATCACATGCCACATGTAGTGAGATGAAAAATGTGGGATTTTAGGTAGGATATTTAGCATTACTGTTCTTAATATGCCAATTGAATTTTAATCTAAATGGCAGTTACAACACATCAAATCATTTAAGGGTATACTTGCTTGCAAAAGTAATTTTAGCTAAGTATCTTCATTTTTATTCTGATTTATAAGATGTCACTATACATTGTTGAATTAAAAGAGTTGTTCCAATTAAGTTGATATACAAATTGACATATTTAATAAATTTTCAATATGTTATAGGATGTGTAATATTTCCAAAGTTAAAATCAATTTATTTTATCATTTTGGTAAGATACATAGTAAACATTTAAAAAAAAAATGATTAATTGATTAAGGATTCACGGTATATTAGTTACACGTGTATTAGACTGGATTAATGAAGAGTTACGATATTTACACTTCCGAAAAAATGTATGTACACCCATTTTGTATGAATACTCCATCAATTATTTAAAAATGCTTATATTTTGTAAATACACCCCATACATTACCAAATATATCCTTTCTTTAGATTCTGAAAAAATAAATTACAAGTAACTAAATTATAAATAATTAAAAGGAAAGAAATTAAAAAATAAAAAATAAAAATTGGGAGGATTAACACCCAGATTTGGGAGGAGGTGTACAGTGGCCTTCTCTTCCTTTGATATTTTGATGGTAGAAGCCACTCATCATTTTCAATCTAGGATGGCGAAGGGCAGAGGGAGCAGGCTCCTTCATCATTTAAAGCAAGAGGCTACAACCTTCTCCCAACTTTTCGATCTACGTTTTTGTTTTTCTTTAATAATTTTATTTTATCCCTTTTAAATTTAGTTTAAGCCTGTAAAATATTTGTTAAAAAAAGAATAAAAAATATATATCCTTCACTTAAAATAATTTAGTTTAAGGGTAATATTGAGATTTTGAAATTTTATAAATTTGAGGTGTACATACAGTTTTAGGGGGATGCAAATATCGTCACTCTTAATGAATCAAATAACTCTAATTTAATACTATTCGATACTTGCAAAACTATCTAACCTAAGTAATTACTTAATTTGGTGGGTATACTTTATACAGCCCATACTAGAGTACATTTGGGCCTCTGTTGTTTGGCCATATTGTATTGTATTAGGTAATTAAAATGTATTAAAATAATACAATACAGTGGTATTAGGTAATTAAAATTTATTAAAATAATACATTTTAATTACCTAATACAGCAAACATCGTATTAATCAATACATTATATTTGGAAGTATTATGTTGTATTGTATTAGAAAAAACACTTTTTTTTTTCATTGGATATGGAATATCGATAAAATATGTGTTATGTTGTTAATATATTTTTTTAATTTCAAAATACTTAGGAAAATTTTATTTAAATTTTTTGTTTCAATTAAAATAAATATTTATTAATTTTTTATATAAAACTATTTATTGATTTATTCATGGTAAGTATATTGAAAATTAATTATTAAGTATTTTTTAAAAATATTATATTTTTATAATATAATAAAATACAATAAAATCATATATGAATAACTTAATACGATATATAATGCAGTGTATCACCAAACACAAGTTTGTATTAATAATAATACAGTCCAATACAATCCAATACGGTGTGCCAAACGAACCCTTGTATGATTGCATTAATTTGACTGTACATTCTTGTATTTTCGGATTTTGTTAGGTAGAGTCTAAATTTTAAAATACTAAAACACAAATAAAAATGAAATATTTTAAAGGTAAAATATGTTAAATGATGTGTAAAAAAAGACATTTCTGTTGTAAGAATATTAGAACATGAGAATAAATGAACGAAATCAGAGGAAGAGTGTAAGAGAGCAACGCACTATTTTAAGATCTAAATTTATTCATTTTCTTCACAAAACGTTGAGATCAAATACATAACAAGTGAAGACATTATTTATAGTAGATCATATTACAACAACAACAATCCCACTAGGACACACATGCCTTTAGCTTGGTGGTCTAGAGTCTCTCTAGACTCTCTTGCCACCGAGGATCAAACCTTGCCAAGGTGTGTATTAAGAAAGATTTTCCTACCATTTGTGTGGGTTGTGTCTTACCTTGGTGTGGGCTCTCTCTCCCCTTTGCGGGAGCCTCGTTTCGGACTATGCTAGTATAGTCTTATTTTACCGGTCCCGACAGTTGTTGGTGTAATCCAAACAAAAAAAAAAAAAATGCCAGTGGACAATTTTGAAGATCAAGCCATTGATATGTAGACATGCCACTCAATTAAACCATTGAAATACTTGTATGGAGTATGGACGATCTCACTGCATCTATTTGATATTTCAATTAACAATTGTGTTGTATGAACATAGTTTAGTGGTTACGATGCTCATTAATATTTGAAGCTATAGCAAGCTATATATTAACCAAAAAACAAAAACCATGTGCATCTAATTTTTCTACCATAGGACTTGTTTTAATTGAGTTGACGAATAAGTGATGTGATGAGACTCATTTATGATGTTCTTGTTAAAACGATGAATTGTAATACTTTATATATATATATATATATATATATATATGATAATTATCAAGAGAGATATCTCTAACTTTAATTTCGATAAGGACATTGATAAAATCACATCGATTTTTATGAATTTTAATCTGAATTTTTTCATGGATGATAATTTTAATAAAATCTACCTATAAATAAAATTTGAGAATTTTTCAAGTACTAAATTTTTTTTTTTTTTTGAATTTTCCTATATTTCTCCCATTTTCTAATGCCTTAATATTTAACAAAATCGGGATAAATAGTTCTAATGCTTGAAAAATTCTCAAATTTTATTTGTAGGTAGATTTCATTAAGCTTATTATCCATAGAAAAATTCATATCAAAATTCATAAAAATCGATATGATTTCATCAAGATCCTTACCGAGATTTAAGTTATGAATACCTTACTTGATAATTCCTATATATATATATATATATATATATATAATGCAAATTGTCCGCATGCATATGAAACAAATTGATTTTATTTATAAGCCAAAGTGACCAAATATCTCAATGAGATCCACATTACAGTATAATTAATTTTTATATATGAATCCTAATTTAAAGCTTATTTTCCTTCTGAGTTTGAATAAGCATTGCAATAACCATTCAAGCTTTTCATACATACCAAAGTAACCAAACTCAATAATATACATGACCTATGTAGTTAGGAGTTCTGCCCTATTACTAGTACTATTATTGTTGTTGTTGTTATTGATATATTTGGGTATGGCTTGGAGACCCATTATACACTCAAGTGGACCAAAGATAAACAATACATGGAGAGTCAAAAGTCCATGTACACCAAGCCTCATGCACCAGATACATATAACTGCAAGAGCAGTTTTATGAGCAGTTGGTATCAGTTTTGGAAACAGATGAAAGAAACACACATAAAGATGTACACAACAGAACATGTATTGGAGTGGATGTGAAGTCAGGCATTTTGGGGTGTGCAATATGTATGAGTGCAACATCCATGAGCAAAAGGCAATTATGGGTTTTGTCTGATATGCTTAATGCAATACATAGAGATTATGTGAATCGCATGTGTGCAAGTGTTTGTGAGAAACACAAATAGATGTGGAGAAAATCTGTAGAATTTTCTCCCATCTTCAATCAGAGTGTGGGTATATGCATTGTGGTTAGAAGGATTTTCCGATTCCGTGATCGTCCTCAGACTGGTTATACAAGCTCAGGTGTTCGATCCACCTCTGTTGTAGAGATTCGGATTCCGTATGGTGAACGGTAATGATCCAAATTTCGTTTTGTTTATTTGATTGTATCGCATTTACTTTCAATTATTATTATTATTAAACTTTTATAGCATCTCCAATGTAAAAGTAGATTGCATACCAATAATTGTTGACATGATAACAGTGTCAAGAGACTTACTTTCTATGTGGCATAAAAATAAACTTGATAGACAATCAAATCAAAATTTGGTCTTCAATGCTTCTATTTAAAACACATTTATTTTTAATGATGTGTCCAATTTTTTTTCCTGTTTTATTTTTATTTTATTTTTTTTCCTTACCAAAAATAGATAAACAATTAATATCAATTTTAAATACTTGCTAATTCAGCAGAAAAAATGGATGTGCAACAAACTGTTTGAAAGTAGACGGCCATATTGACAATGTTTAATATTGTTTTTGCCACATCAGCTAGAGGTTGAATATGCATAACTGTAGGAAATTTTGATCAAAGCAGTAGCCCAAGCTATTCCTACTTACTTAATGAGTATTTTTCAAATCCCTCTTGTCCTTTGTAAAGATCTTAATTCTATGATTTTAGGGTTTTGGTGGGGATCGAATAAGGGCAAAAAGAAGATCGGTTAGTCATGAGAAAGTTTGTCTTCCAAAATCTAGAGGGGGTTTGGGTTTTAAAGACTTGTCGGCTTTTAACCAAACGTTACTAGCAAAGTAGGCATGGAAATTAGTGGAGAACCTGAATTCTCTTGCGTTCAAAATCCTAAAGGCAAAATACTTTAAGGATACTGAATTTCTTCGAGTGGATGCGAAACAAGGCTGCTATGCAGTGTGGAGAAGTATTTTGTGGGGTAGGGAGGTGGGTAATGGGTCAAGAATTTCAGCTTTTGAGGACCCTTGGATCAATCGGCCTCACTCTTTCCGCCATGTTTCTTAGAATTCTGGTAAAACCAAGAAAATGGTTGAGTTCATTGATAAAGATAGCCACTCCTGGGACCTACGAAAGTTGAATGATTCCTTTATAGAGGTAGATAGGGAGTTGATTCTACTGATCCCAAAGATATAGAGGATTGTTTGGCGTGGCATTTTGACAAAAGAGGCATTTATAATGTCAAAAGTGGCGGTTTGGCTAAAAATGAGAGATATGAGCTCAAGCTCTTTCCAGAAAGGGGATTGGTGGAAAATAATGTGGAATTTGAATATTCCCCCTAAATTTAAAATCTTCTTGTGGAAAATCTGTAATGAAGCTATTCCCTCCCTGCAAAGCTCTTTCAAAACAAAATTCCCCCGAATCCTTGATGTGTTCGTTGTGGGGATGAAAAGGAAACAATGGCACATACATTGTTCTGGTGCAAAGAGTCTGAAGAAGTTTGGGAGTTCACTGAGTTTGGAGAGAGGCTGTGCTACCTGAAAATATATAACGATGTGTCTAATACAACCTAAAGGGGGGTGAATGGGTTGTTAATCCAATAAGTTACCAACTTTTCGGATTAGTCAATATTATAAAAATTAACTCAATACAATCAAATAAAATCAATGTGATTAAAGTGCGGAAAACAATAAATAACACAATGATTGATTTATATGAGAAACCCTTCAACTAGGCAAAACTCACGGGCTATCCATCTAGCCAAACACGGTCCTCAAATCCACTATATTAAATAATGTTTACAACCTAGGTTGACCTCTAGTCACACCATTCTCGGTTACTAACCCATCACTACTACCCTGTAGACATTTTATAGTGATTCTAGACCAATTGCTTGTGCACTAAACCACTTAGCCACAAGACTTAACACTCAATGAAGAGATAAACAACCTATGTGAATATATGTCAATATCCAAAATGCAATTAATTCTAGGTAATACTAAATGCTTATCTAGAGATTTCAAGATGGAAATAAAAGCAATCATAGATATCAATATGTCTATATGAATGCTCACGAACACCGAAATAGATAAAGATATGAGAATCTAAAATATGGTCATCAAACAAAAGCCAATCAACAAGAGTTGTTATTACATATGGCAAGGACAATAAATGCAATCAAGAAATGCAATTAATGATTCTTATTCAACAATGTCTAAATGCAAGACATAGAGACTTAGTTAGAGGGCAATAATGTCCTAAATGCAAGCTATCACAATAAAAACTCAATCATATAAGGAAACTATAAAGATATGCAATAAGAGAGTCCTAGCATTTAATCAACTATTAAATGCAATAAAAACACAATCTTAGAAAGTATGAACATTAAACAAAGATGGTGTAAGTTGCGCAACGGAAAAAATCAGTTTAAAATCAATGGATTTAAGAACGATAGGTTTCAAAAATTTTATCTTCTTATTGGGACTTTTTCTATATACACGAATATGAGGAAGAGATTTGTTTTCATACCTTTGAAGAACATTCCTTCGTTTTATTTTAAATCCTTTACCGCTAAGCCTTTCGAGCTATGTCCCGCGATCTAGCAACTATGTGTTGGGCACGTCACAGATTCAAGGAGAGTTGAATGGAGGCTTAAGAGAACCGGAACGCAACACCTTGCTTCCCTTGATGAATTTAGCCAACCCCGATGAGAGAAAAAAAATTTCTTTTTTTTTTCTTTTCCCTCTCTAGTTGCCGCACCTCTTGTTCTCTTTAGGGTTCCAAATAGTTTCTTTTTCCTGATAAATATATTTTATATACTAGGAACCCATGGTTTAGTAATCCAAGTTAAAATAGAATTCCAAATCCTTTTTTTAATTGTCACTTTACTAGGGTTTGAACCTTTGACCTCTTTAGAATAAATAAAAAAATTACTTATTATTTTATTGCTCTTGTTAAGGTTAGAAACTGAAACCTCCATATGACAATTAATAATTCTTAATTATTAATATGTCAATTAAATAATCATATTATTTATAATATTTAATTCAACAATTAAATAATATATTAATTAAATAATCACATCATTTAATTAATTCCCAAAATATATTTAAGTTACTTTTGGAACACAATTAATTGGACCATCCAATTCTTTGTGAGACTTGTTACTATCAATCATATAGGGCTAGCTATGGGACCTAATGGACCCACAGTTTTGAACTCCAATAATATTTAGAAAAAATTAATTAAACTCTTTAATTAATATTTCACAATTATTAACCTTAGAGTTATTCTACTAAAAATATAACGTTGTACTCTCGTAACTGTAGATGTTTTATACAATCAATTTATCAGTGTCTATTGATATAGCTATTACATATGGTATGATCCTCCACAAGTAGTTCATAATTAGAGCTAGGTCATAAAGTCCGTTATATCTCTCTAATTATATATTTTCCTTTAAGTAATATTGATTCTCTTGAATGATTATATCCTTCATTCCTTTACAGAAGAATGAGAGCACTCTTAATCGTTCAAGCCCTGAATCAACCCTTAAGGGGACTACTTATCTACTTCTCACAAGAATGAGTGGATTCCACTATTGTATGCATACCTTCCCAGCCACAAGCCAAACCGTGATTTTTAGATACAGAGATATTGATCGAGAATTTTATTCCAATCTTATCCATGGTAAATCAAAAACTATGATCTAACCTAATGGAGTCAGTAAAACAATCATGATTTAGATCACCCATATATAGCCATCATTAATCGAAATATACAAATCTTTTCAACTAACGGATCTTAGTGACAAATTTATATAGATGGTGGCCAAGTCCTATATGATCATATCATACAAGATGCCTCCATTCTCATAACACCATATGAGTAGTCTAGGATAAGACCACCGTACAATACGAAATGGACGGCAAATAAAGTACTCAGCTTTATTTGCTTTCTACGAACTCTTTAGATTGCATGTCTCAAAATGAATTCCTCTATATATGACATTCATATACTCATTTTGAGATTACATCTGGCAATATTAGATGTTAGCATATATAATATAAGCGTATGAATTAATATATTTGAATGAAATAACTACTTCTTTTATTATTGAATTTATAACATTTATAAATTACAAGCTTTAGGGCATAAATCCCAACAATCTCTCACTTGCACTATAGCATGTGAGACATGTCTCGTAATCCCATACCCTCTAGGTGACCTTCAAAAAATTTAGTTGTTACGGTCTTTGTAAATGGATCAGCATGATTATCTTGCTATGCGATCTCCGTCATGGTCACATCTCCTCTCTACACTATCTCCTTAATGAGATGATACTTCCTCTCTATATGCTTTCCTCTTTTTTGACTTCTTCGTTCTTTGGAATTAGCCATTGCACCACTACTATCATAATAAAGTATCATGGGCTTATCCAAGTCTGGAACAACTTCCAGATCACTCAAGAACTTATGGAGCCATACCGCCTCTTTAGCTACTTCGTAAGCTGCTACATATTCGGCTTCCATGGTGGAATCAGCAATACAAGATTGCTTGATACTCCTTCACACTATGGCTCCACTGTTATGATTATGCTCAATAGCAAGAGTGTAATGTTGTAATTAACAATCTTTTTCATATTAATAAAGAGATTTCTGGTTTAACAAATCGTATAGCATTTATAGTTTATATTATAATTGTCAAAGTAAATAATCATAAGGTCTAAAGACTATGGGAAAAGAAGAATTGTTCGTACATCTGGATATGTATATGGTAGACACAATTCTTTAGTTAGTCTTGAATAATGTTCACAACTTAAGTTAAAGGTTGGGCACCTTTATCTTGTTAAAGTTGTAGAATTCTTTTGCTAGCATTTGAGTGGGATCAAATGAGATATGATGAGTCTAAAATCATCGGAGTGTCTTCGAGCAAAAGGATCTAGTGCACTGGGTGCATTGAACTGGATCACAATGAAAAGCTTTATCTAGAACCGTCAATAGATAATAGTCTTTTCATTATCAGGACAATCGGAGGGTCTATCTTAATCCTGAGATAAATGATGGACTTATGGTTGCAAGTGATATCATTTGAGTTATCAATGAGTACGATTATATCGCATAGTCTATCCTCGATAGTTTGGTGATATTCATTTGTTAATCGATAGAGGACTTCATTTATAGATATGGACATCGTGGCTCCATTTAATTAAATGAGAGTATAATATCATCATATGGATGTTTTGAGGTAATTGGATATTAAATCTCAACGTTGAGTTTTCAATAGTGTCTATTGAAAACATGGCTTCTGGACAAGTCAAAATATCCAAGTTCAAAACGTGGTCATATGAGTAAATATGGTAACTTGGAGAGTTATAGGCGGTCTATGAACTCTTGGCGATTACTGATATTAATCATGAGGATACACTATCTCCAATATGATTGTCTAGGGTATGAATGAGGAGCATCTTCCTTTTCTATCTTTATTTAAGAGTTCAGTTTTAGCTCTTTAGTGGAATGAGTTAAAATTAATGGATCGGACCTAAGTGAATCATTTGTTGATTGTGATTAGGTTATGTCTATTGAAGCTTAAATTTAGATGGCCCGCCAAGATCCCCAATCCACACGGACTTGCATGGATCACTTGATATATTCTACCGGACCAATTTAAGGGTCCATCTAGAATTGCATTTAATATATTAAGAATATAATTTGCACATTATTTAAGTAATGGGCTGCTCAATTATATTAATATATTAATGAAAGACATGTGGGCTTGTTTCTTTTAGTAAGAATGGGTCTGGTTCACATGTGGGCTTTTTATTTAAAGTCCAATGGATTAAATGAAATAAGAAAATAATGTTAGGCCCAATCTTAATCAAGTGGGGCGGCAAGGTTAAAATTTTAACCTAAAATATTATTTTGTTTCATTTGTTTTAATTAAATAAGAATTAATTAATTTATTGATTAATTGTTTAATTAAAGAAACAAATCTTTCCTAAAAGTAAAAGACTTGTTTGACAAGGAAATAAATAAATTAGTTTTATTTATTTAATCAAATAAGGAGTCTTTTTATTTAGTCAAAAATAAAAGAATAAAAATCAAGGAGTTTGATTAGAGTTTGAAGTCTATTAAGTTGAAAAGAATTAGGGTTGAATTTAAGTCACCCTATATAAGTGACATTATAGAATTCAGCCAACCCTAATCTTAGACTACATAGAATTCGGCAACCCTAAAGGAAAAAGAAGAAAAAATTCGGCCAACCTATATATGTGTTCTTATAGGGTTCGGCCACCACAATCCATTGTGCTTGAATTTTTTTTTTTTATTTCTTTCTTCTTCTTCTTAATTCTAAGAGAGAGTTTTTATTCTAAAAAGACAAAAGAGAGTGTGAAATTATTCTTTGATAGTATACTATTGCTTAATCATCAATAAGCTTGTGTATACGATATCGATCTAGGTTCACGCGAGTTTCGATCATTAGATTGAGAACTCAAAAGTGACCGGAATAATTTTTGACATTCTTTTGATTGTTTTGTGACTAACAAAGAAAAGAAAGTTTTTTGTTTGGTCCATTCACAGGTTTGCAATTCAAAGAAAAGGGAGACCACGCTCCTAGGTGATCCACGTTCGTGCTCGGATTGAAGGTCTTGCGGATTACCATCGACGTAAGTCAATCGGATCACGCGACAAAAGGTAATTTACTTTTGTTAACATATATGCATGTTTATTGATTAAAAGGGTTTAAGGTTCATAAAGGAAAAATTTTAAAAGTCACTAAATCGTTTTTAGTATCGCTTCCGCTGCGTTTACCACTTTTATTTATTATTTTTCCCTACATCCACCACCGAGGGTGAATACTGATCCAGACATGGATTTCCTAGAATCCTTGTCTGTCTGAAAGTTAGAATCCGTATATCCAAACGGGATCAGATCATGTTTTGAATATACTAGCATATAGCTTTTGGTACTCCGAAGATACTTGAGAATACGCTTCACAGCCACTCAATGATCCAATCCTAGGTTAGAGTGGGATCTACTAGTTACTCCCACTACGAAGCAGATGTCAGGTCTTGTGCATAACATAACATACATGAGACTTCTTACTGCTGACGCATATGGAACTCGTCTCATATCCTTAATTTCTTGAGGTATCTTAGGACAATGTTCCTTAGACAAGTGAACTCCATGTCTAGAAGGTAGATTACCTTTATTGGAGTTCTCCATCGAGAATCGCACAAGAATCTTATCGATATACGATGCTTGAGACAATGCTAACAGTTTATTCTTACGATCCCTTATTAATTGGATCCCTAGAACATAACTCGCCTTTCCCAAATCTTTCATTTGGAATTGGTTAGCAAGCCAACCCTTTACTTCAGATAATACTTCTGCATCATTCCCAATGAGTAGGATATCATCTACGTAAAAGACTAGGAAAACTACTTTCTTGTCAATGATGCGTTTGTAAACACAATGGGTAGAGGGAAACTGTCCTTTTGGCAGGCCCGGTTGAGGTTAGTGTAATCCATGCACATACGCCACTTCCCGTTAGATTTGGTCACCATGACCACATTAGCTATCCATTCAGGGTATTAGGATTCTCTAATGAACCTAGCCTTTATGAGTTTGACTACTTCTTCCTCTACCACGACATCCACTTGGTGTTGAAGTGCCTCTTTTTCTCTTTGGCAGGTTTAAAGGTTCCATCCATTGCCAACCTGTGGGTTGCTAAGGTGAGGGGAATAAATGGCATTTCGTCGTGACTTTAGGCAAAGATGTCGTTGTACTCCTTGAGGAGTCCCACCAGGCTTTTCCTGAACTTGCTTTCCAGCACTCTTTATCTTCACCACATTAGTTGGATAGTCCTCCCTGATAGGTATCTCCTCTAACTCTTCTACCCGGTGCCCATTGGCCCATCCCCAATCTTCTTCCTTTGGTTCTTCTTCAATTACGTCCGGTAACTCTCCTTCCTCTAAGGTATCGTGATCCTCCTCTGGTACCTCCCTACTTGGTTTGCTGGTCACATGCGCGCATTATTTGGCTAGCGCGGTAGGGTTGGTGGACACTGCATAACACTTATAGGCTGCTTGTTGATCTCCTCGAACTTCTCCCACCCCGGCTCCAACCAAAAATTTCAGCACGTTATGGTAGATGACCAACACTCCCCTAATTCCTAATTGGAAGGGTCTTCCTAAGATTGCATTGTAGGTAGATAGGGTATCAACCACAACGAAGTCTATCATTATATTCTGCTGTAGAGGAGCTTCCCCAATTATTACCAGTAGGATCTTTGACCCAATCGGCATTAGCGATCCACTCATGAATCCATACAAAGGCATGGTACAGCTGTTGTAGAAGGAGTTATTTAGGTTAAACTTCTTGGGTGCTTCTTTGAACAGGAAGTCAACACTGCTTCCAGTATCAATCAAGATGCGGTGAACCTGGCAATTTGTTATCTGCACTGTGATCACCATCGGGTCATCATGTTGTTAAACAGTGTTGTAGACATCCTCCTTTGTGAAAATGATTTGGCTTGCACGAGAGAGGTGTTGGGATCTCTTAGTGTCCCGGAGTATGTCATGATCAGTAGTGAGTCGATGGATCTTCCTAGCATGGTTCTTTCTTGAGTTGTTAGAGGTGCTAGTGTGGGGCCTCCATCGATGGTGTGAATGATTTGGATTTTTTACATCAAATCCTTCCCCTGATCCTTATTCTCTTTTTTGCTTCCTGTATCTCTTCTTGTACCTTATTCCCTATCTTGATGTTGTCCTGTACCTATTGCAGAAATTCAACCAAGAGACCTCCCCTTACCAATCCTTCGATCTAGTTGTAGAGGTTGTAGCATTCTGATGTGTTATGTCCCACATCCTCATGGAAGTCATAGTACTTATAGCGGTTCCTCTTGTCAACTGGGACCTTCATAGAGCCAATCTTCCTAAACAAATCCTTGTCATGGATGGCGAGGTATATGGTTTCCCTCGATGTGTTAAGAGAGGTGTAATGGTTGTACCTATCCTCATCTCCTGTTATCCGTGCTACCTTCCTTGGTAGAGGTATTGTTCTATGAGGGTTTCTTCTTGCGAGGCACCTCTTTCGATGTTAGGGAAAAGAGGTGACCGATAGGTAGACCGATTTGGAGGTTGATTCTAGAACTTCTTGATTGGTACAGGCTTTGGAACTTCTTTCTTTAAGTGTTTGGCTGATCAGGCTTCATCATGCTTGACCTTGATTGGGAGCTGCTCGTCTATCTCCATCTACTCTAATGCCATATCGTAGGCCTCCTGGTAAGTTTAAGGTGGATGTTTGGCAAATGACCAGAATAGCCTTCCGGCCTATAGATTCCTTCGAAAGTTGGCCAAGGTCTCCTTCTCGACGAACACTCCCATTTGGATCACCTATTTATGGAATTTCTCAACATAAGGCCTTAGCGTCTCGCCACGCTCTTGGATCATGTATTGGAGAAGGATGGGGTCTTTGGGATGATGCTTGATTCCCTGAAACTATGCACAGAAATCTATGGTAAGCTGGGTAAAAGAATCTATGCAACCTAGGGGTAATTTTCTGAACTAGGTCTTGGCACAATCTGTCAAGATTTAGGGAAACATCCTACACATCGCTGACCGTGTGGCGTTCTGTATCTCCATCTGGTGCACAAAACTTTCCAGGCGGCACAGGGGATCCTCTGATCCGAAATACTTCTCGGTTGGCATTTTGAACTTAAGAGGTAGTTCTGCCTCTCTAATCCTCCTTGAGAATGGTGCATTCATCTCACCCAAGAGGTTCTTCCATGTTCCTCGGTGGTTTCCCTTTCTCAACTCCTCAAGTTCCTTTGCTATCTTGGGCATCTAGTCTTCAATGCGTTTGGATCCACCATTCTTGGACCGAGTCTCTAAGCCTTCGTTGTTCGAAGTTTCTGATACAACGGTGGCCTCCTTACGTTCCTCTATTTAAGGACGGTTTCGTCGGGGATTCCTTATGGGTCTAATGCTTCCACCTGCATCTGGTTGTGGAGCCCTCTCTTATACTACCGATTTTGTTACTGGCCTGTTCCTCTTAGGAGGGATATCAACCGTTGATTTCACCTGTCGGGGTCTGAAATCAATGGGGCGGTTTGAAGCAGGGAGAAGGGGTCCAAGTCTATTGTAGACCGGTACTTGGTACCTGATCCAGCCTCTCCCGTGGTCCTAGGTATTTCAAAGGGTATCCCTTGGGTAATCATCCGAATGCGGATACTTTCTACATAGGCGGCAGCCTGCTATTCCAAGGTATCCCGATTGATTTCTTGAACAGCTGGGGTCTAGGGGACTGAGCCCGCATTTGGTGGAGGGACCGGTGCCGAGTTGTGGTTCCTTAATCCCCTCCTCTGCCGTTGGACTCTATAGGTAGGGGTAAGAGATTGAGGCTCAAAGGGGTCGGGTTGCCCTTGAGAGGATCTAAGTCTCATCTTCGTGCTTTTTTGGGTAGAGCTAGGTTTGCTTGCAACTGAATGGGAGGATACTCCCTATAGACGACGCCAAAAAATGTTAATAGGAAATTGTTAAAGGGGTTAATTTCCAATTAACAACTCTTAAACCATGACCAGGGTAGGTCACAATTGGAGAAATATCACACTTGATACCTGTATATTCTCAGTAAGGCAAATTATATACAAAGGTGGTCAAAGACGAAGACAATTCAATATTTTATATCATAAAGGGGGAAAACAACTCTTTTATTGATCAAAATATAATGAACAAATACACTGGGGATTCCTGGAAGGTCTAGGTAGGAGATTTATGATACAGTTGGTGATGGTGATCTCGTGCTAGTCGATAAGTAGAAAAGCTATAGGGATATGGATTCAAAATCCAATCCCTCTCTTTCGAGAGTCTTGTCATATTTATAGGTCTTTTTTCTTGCTAATCACTTCGATAATCAGTCAATCAATTTAGCAATCAAAGGAATGTTAATTGTGGTTTCATTTAGGCATGGGAATAATCCTATAATCAAGTGATTTGTTTTCTTCCTCGACGAATTTTGACAGAGTTGACTAATCCTCTTTTAAAATGGAGTTTACAGATGGCGGGAGAAGTCAACTCTCCTTGTATTCAAACGTTGGCGCAAACTGTTCTTCCTATAGCATGGTTCTGGTTCCTTGATGTACCGGTCCTTTCTTCCTTGATAGTCTTCTCTTTTGGTGTATTAAAAAACTCTTTCGTTATTATGACCCTTACTGCTTGGTAGACCGGCCTTAGGAGGGATCGGGGTATCTTGGTATCCCACATCTCACTGGACCGTGGTACTAGTATTCTTTGAGAAATGGGGTACCTAGATGATGTGGCAGTGGGGTTCTCAGGACCTTGACTTTCGTGTTTCCTGGTATCTGGGGATCTAGATGACCCTGATCTGGATCCCAATTCGATGGTTGCCCTGGTATACTGGTCTTGTCTTCTTTCCGAGGTAGTCGGATGCTCTCTATGATATCTTTTTACTTCAAATGATCTTGGCAAGGATGGAAAATTCTTCTTTGGACCCCTGCCTTTTTAGCGGTTAACAAAAACAAACAGCTCCTAACTATATATAAAGTCTCTTTCAAAATTAAACAAACAAACAATTAGCATGCTCAAAAAAACTTGTTTAATTGAGAATTAAACTATCACCAAATGTTTTTCAAAATCTCTACCTATAAAAGGTTTACTTCTAAAATATCTGTTACTAAAAATTCTACTCGGAGAAGTTGTAACAAGCATACCCTTAAATTTAAGTGACTTTTAATACCGTTATCCAAAAATATTTGTTTAAATATCCAAAAACACATTTGATACACTATATCCGCATACAGTTGAAATTTTAAAACCATCCTAAATTGACTTCTTGTTGATATTGTAAGTTTCAATTATATCCAAAAATTCTAGCCAACCGTTTAAAAAATAACTTTTGGTATTCTTTACTTAAAAAAATGAAGAAATATATATCAAAATTATAAACAATATCCCTTTGTGGGTGTAGAAGTAAAATGAATGATATTTTATTTGATTATTAAGGTAGACTTGGCAAGGTTCCAGTTCGAACCGTCGGAACCGAAAAAATCAGAACCGAGATCGTTTTTCCGGTTCCAAGTTTTGTCGAACCAGAATGGAACCAACGGTTCCGGTTCTGGTTTGATCTGTCGGTTCCAGCATTTTTTTTATTTATTTACATTACAAAATATTACATTTTATTTATAAAAAAATAAAATGTTAGAAAGGATATTGTAGAGTATTGGGTCGTGGCCCATAACCCGTGTCCAAGTAATTATTTTTTCCCTTTCCTTCTCTTCCTTTTTTATATAGATTAGACATCTCATTCATTTCTCAATTTATTCAATGTGGGATGTGGGATAAATGATGGTTTTTTTACTTTTCTAATTGTAGCATAAAAATATAAAATGCATTGAAATCAGAATAGCAGTAGCTTGGATTCTGGAACCATTATTTTTTAAATTTGTTTCTATGAGAGAATAAATTAATCAATGGCTTGGTATGGCAGTATCCAACATTTTTTCTATTTTTGTTATTAGTATTTTTTATTATTCCATGTGTTTATATGGGAAGTGTAAATAATAGATGAAATCACTATCACAAATATATTTTTGTTAAATTAATTTTGTTGAATGGGATCACAATCTTTTGCTAAATATAGTTTACTCACGTACGTTCTGGCATGAGTATTGTTTTTTATAAAAAAATTTAGAAATCATTAACGGTGAATGTATCCAATCCCGTGCTATGCTATGCTGTGTTTCAAATATTAATCTACTACTATGTTTAATAGAATTACCAACTACTACTATTATGATTTCAATGTTATAAAATGAATAAGAATAAATAATAATATAAAACATTAACTGAAAAATATAAGAAGAGGGAATGAATAAATCAAAGAGAGAAGTCTTTTATTCCTCAATTGTTCTCATCAAAAGTGTATAAAATACAATGGTGAGAGACCCTTTATATAGCCTTACAATCTCACATTACATTAAGTATACATAAATTACATTATAATGAATAATAAAATTGATTATTATGGTAGAGCTAGTGGGAATACAAAATGATGGAACTTTCTTCCATGGATTGATGGATATTTATTCGTATATAATTGCATAATATTTATAACACTCCCCCTTGAGTTAATGTTCATCAATCATACATTGAATATGCTTCGTTAAAACCTTTTCTAGTAAAAACTCAGTGGGAAAAAAAACTAGCAGAGGAAAAAGAATACATTATTCATCTACATCTCAAATTAACTTTTAATAGTAATGGGGATGCACAACTGCCTCATTAAAACCTTACTTGGAAAACCCTATGGGATAAAAACCTAGTGAAGAAAAAAGAGTACATTATGTAATATTATCAATAACTCCCTCTGATAAAGTAATAAATACGCTCCCCCTCATTCTGACATGTATGCTTTAATATTTTGTAAAGATATTGCATCCCAATATCATGTACCAAGATTTTGTTTGTTGAAATTGGTAATGCATTTATAAATAAATCTACAGGATTGAAACTTGAGCGTATTTTTTATCACCACCTTTTTGGAGATCATATGTAAAGAACTTTTATAAAATGACTTTTTAAATTAGTCCAACTTGCTATATACGACATCATGCATGTTGTTTTATTATAAAAACACAAGTTGAACTTAAATGTATTGCAACCTGAAGATTGCAATAATAAAGTGAATGATTGCAACCAAAGATCACCAAATCAAAGGGCCTGAAGCTCGATTTAATATTTGAAAATTGTGAAATCAAAGAGCCTGAAACTTGATATGATGTCTGGAGATTGCAAAATCGAAAAGTCTGAAACCCAATTTAGTGCACTTTAGTGTTTTGATATTGCAAAATCAAAAAGTCTGAAACTTAACATAATCTTATTGGAAATTATAAATTGCAATAAAATCAAAATATGAAATAATGAATTTCCATCGAATCAGAACTTGAAGTTCTAAATTCCAATTGATGTGATGATTATTTTTGGAATCTGAAGTTCTAAAATTCATTATTTTCAATTATAAACTTGAAGTTTATATATGCACGTGAAGTTATAGGGAAGTTTTAAACTTCTATTAAAATGAATTTAATTATAAACCTGAAGTTTTCAAAATGGTAAATTATGAACTTAGTGTTAAGATATAATCATAATCAAATATCCAATCGTTAATGGATATTATGCAATCATTTTTGTGATTTATTTAGGAGGATGTGGACTTAAAATAAAGTCCGAAAATTGTAAAAGGATAAATATATTTTATCTAATTTTGAAGGGTAAATATATATTATCTCATTTTGAGCACAATCTAAGTATTTCAATATGATTAACTTTGTTGTTATTTTGACTTAATTTATTTATACAACTACTTTTATGAATATGCCCTATGGTTGCCAATATGTTGGATCTTCCGCATCAGAAAGTAAATTTAGTTTTTATATTTAATGGTTCTTATTTCAATTATGTGATTGGATTTGATTAATAAACATATAACCAAAAGTTCTAAATTCGAATTCAATTGAGAACTTGAAGTTCTTAATTTTAAAGTGTCGAATTAAACCTAAAGTTCCATACTTATGAACATGGATAGTTGAATCAAAAGGTAATTTAATTTTATATTGTTAAATGGATATTTAACAATCAGTATATTGAAAATGAAATACAAATGCTTGAAGTTCTAAATATTAATACAAATTCAAAACCTGAAGTTTTGTCTATCGATCTGTTTAGAACCTAGTGTTTTCAATTCTAAGTTAATCAGACTTGAAAGTATGAAGATATCAAATTTAATTAGAATTGAAAGGTCTGAAATTGATCTAATTATGGTCCTTAGCATTTGTAAAAATTAAATTGTAATTTCCATTCAAAACCTGAAGTTTTGAATTTTTCTAAATTTCAGTTATAAACCTGTAGTTTATTACCAAATCATAAGTTCCAAGAGTTTGTATGATTTTATTAAGAAATCAATGTCTTTAAATAATAGACTTCAAAATGTGAATGAAATATTCATTATTTTCGCTTCTTCTCATCCTGACAAAGGTACATAGATGTGAATTCTTATATTTTCATATATTAGAATTTTCATATTTCGCATATCTATTAATCACAAATTGCTTATGTTATTTATTTTCTGACATTTAAATTTAATTTATTCGTTTTGAGAAATATAATTTTATGGTCGCTTGAATTTTGTGATTTTTAAAATTGGTGGTTTTATTACGTAGTGGATTTGTATTTACATAGTCTTATTAATATAATATTATATTTTTGGTGCTTATGTTGTCAAAAATTAAGTTTTTGTATTGCTTTGAATTATATTAAAATATTGCATTAAACTTGTAATTGTAGCATTCATGAAAACAATATCATGTTTTGCTAATTCATAAACTTTGTTGTAGTATCGATCTAATAATTGATAAGATTTATCTGTGAATTTTATTTGATAATTACTCTTTTTTTCACTTTGTGATTCAAATATTTGTTCATAAAGTAACAATATATATATCATGATAATTACATGCTTCTAATTTGCTCTTAAAAGAGCAATATTGAGATTGTAAATTTGAGAATATTTGAATTGATATTATTTCAACAATAAAACATCACTCAATTGGATTAATATCATTCCCTGAAGTGAATGATGTTTCTTTATCATGGTTGTGATGCAAATGTAGATAGTTCAAATAATTATTGAATCTAAGGTGATCACTTTGAGAAATTCAATTCAATCCACTAGAAGTGGAATAACACCAAAACTTAGCAAGAAAATTTGAAAGGATTTTGAAAACACGTACCTTTCAAGAATTATAAAAACTTTTTGATTGCTATATATGTTAAATATAAAGATAAAGATTATGTACATACGGTACATATTAATATTTTGTTAATCTTTACCAAGTATAATAGATACCCTTGAAAAGCTAATAAAATTACATGAAAATAAAATTTTGTATTTGTTGGATCTAGTAGATCTATAACAAAAGAATTTATTTTGAGTCCATTAAAATTATTTTATAATTTTTGTCTCATGCCAGAAGCATGTGTTCTTTTATTGTTTATTCTGTGATAAGATCATATGTTTAATATGAGAAATGTTATGAACTAGAAGTTCAATTAAAAAAAAAAAGCGATGAATCGCGATATTGAATTATTTTTTTTATGGATATTTATTTCATAAATAAAAATTATTTTTGGTACTGAGTGTTTCTAAAGAATATAAGATGATATAAGTAAGTACTTAAAGAAAAATATGATAGAATAAATCATGAGGTCATATATAAAATAACGATGATGTAAAAGATTTTCTCGAAGAATAAAAATTTAATTTTCTCGTCGTTAGGAGGAGAATTATGATAAATTGATAAACGACGTGAAATTACATGGCTTACATCATCTTGTGATTTGCATAGTATGCAAATAATTTTTCAAATGATTCGAAGAAAATAATAAATTACATTCTACCAATATACAAACCCAAATAGTTGTTCCTGTAGAACAATTTATGAAATGACAGTGAATGAAATGACAGTGAACAATCATCTGCTAATGAAAGACAATTTCGTTAAAATAATAAGGTTCCCTAAAAGTAGAATTTGAAATATCATAATAATACTTTAATGAAAATTAAATCATCATCATCAAAGACTCCTGAAGAGTTAATCTCACAAGTGAAAAAAAAAATCATGAAGATACGTATAGAAATGTTAATCCTTCATATAAGACTACTAAAGTATAAAATAGAAAAATCTCAATTGTCCATGTAGAGACACATATACCAAAAAATAAAGATATTATAGTTTTCCGAAATGAATATTTGTATAAAGAGGCATGTGTACTGAACATTAAAGAGATTTCAATAACCCCTAAAGAGGCACATGGATTACGAAATGTAAATCAATTATATTGATAATATAGAAATTGAGATCATATATTGCTCTGTATATTATGAAAAACATATGATGATCTTAAACTATAAATTGTATATATGTCGACATAGTGGTGAAAAATAAAAGGCAAAGTTATAATTTTAAAAAATTTTGGACATGTAGTTCAAATGTTTGATAACATCAAACTTATTGAATATAATAATTTTTTCGTACGAATTAAGATAAAAGGTTTACTGCAAAAACCTAGTTTGACAATGAATAAAAATCCTAGAAGGATTTAAATCCATGAAGCAAGTAATTCAATGCTATATTTTGTATATATTGAATTTAATAAAACAAAATGCATGTAGTGCATATGCCTTTGTGAATGTTGTGTTAAAAGAATCAACAAATTTGATTCCAAATAGGTATATATTGATCTTTTGAGACTTATTAATACTCCCGATGAGCTTACAAATTATACTTTTATAAAGAATAATTTCTAAGTTGAAAAATCTTAGAAAATAATATTTAGTCTCGGTTAATGGCCGGGTTGAGTGTTTTGCAATTAGTATAATAATACATTAATCAACATATATAAGAAAAGATCTTGAAGTACTTTTTCATGGATAAAACACATCGAATGGGTTCCTCGATGTTTATTTCATAACTTTAAGTGGTGTATGATCTCCTCTTATTATTGAAGAACTTTAGGTCATGAAGTACAAAATTTAAGGTCAACTTGTGTTTTTATAATAAAACAACATGCATGATGTCATATATGAGAAGTTGGACCAATTCTTTTTTTTCTTAGCCCAAAATTAGAGAAAGAAATACTTTATTGTTCTTAGAACTCTCGGTTGCACCAAGAAAGTTTTCTCTTATCATGTATCAAACTTGGATCATATGACAATTGGTCTTCATATAAGAAACTTTCAAATTTGAAACTTAAAACACACAATGGTTAGAGATTCGTGCTGATAACGTGTTATAAAATGAATAAGAATAAACAATAATATAAAACATAAGCTGAAAATATAAGAAGATGGAATGAATAAATCAAAGAGAGAAATCTTTTATTCCTCAATTGTTCTCATAAAAAGTGTATAAAATACAATGGTGAGAGACCCTTTATATAGCCTTACAATCCCACATTACATTAAGTATACATAAATTACATTATAATGAATAATAAAATTGATCATTATAGTAGAGCTAGTGGGAATACAAAAGGATGGAAGTTTCTTCCATGAATTGATGGATATTCATTCATATATAATTGCATAATATTTATAACATTCAATGCATTTTATATTTTTATGTTACAACTAGAAAAGTGAAAAAATCATTATTTATCCCAATTCCCACATTGGATAAATAAAGAAGTGAATGAGATGCCTAACTTATATAAAAATGAGGAGAAGGGAAATGAAAACATAATTACTTAGACAAGGGTTATGAGACATAGTCCAATACTCTACAATGTCCTTATACTTATAACATTTTATTTTTTTATAAATAAAATGTAATATTTTGTAATATAAAAATAAAAAAATAAAAAATAATAAAAATTTCGGTTCAGAACTGTCGTATTCTCCGGAACAGGAATCGGAACCAACGGTTCCACCTCACCGAGGAACCGAAACCACCGGTTCGAAACCGGAACCGTACCAGATCTATATTAAGGAAATATCTAATATTTGATAGAAACTCACGGCTGATTTTGTTTTATTTTATTTTTAATATGTAACAAAAACTCTTATCAAGACCACTTTACTTGTCTGTTCATCGAAACCTTATCCGGAAGACAACACCCTCTTCTAATCGTCTCTCTTAACCAATCAATACCAAGAAACAAAATTTGGAGAGTGATAAGATTGATAGGCAGGTCCGGCTTTGAGATTTGCAAGACTGAGGGGAACTATAGAAAATGAACTCATTGAGCTCATTTTCGGTTGCCTCACTCAGCTCCCCGTTGGGTCCGGCTTGCCGATAGATCAACTTATTTATGGCAACAATTAACAATATAAATTTGAATAATGAAAACCTTTTTTTATGGAAACTCTGTTAGAAATTTTGAATTATTTATGTTTGACGACCTAACTTTTAATATAATCTTTTTTGGTTTTCTATAGACTTCGAATGCAGTGGCATTATCAATGTGGCACTGTCCATAGTCCAAGTCATGTTGCATCTGTAAGTCACATTATATATTTATATGTTATCATTCATAATATCTTCTTGTATAAATATAACTTAATTTCTATCGGTTTATCTGTGAGGTTTTGGTTCCCAAGAATAATCCAGATTGAAAACTTTTCTTGATGGATAGAGGCAAAAGGATCCCAAAAAAGAGTTGAAGTTATCTTATCTTATCTGGTTTATTGTTTGACAAATGTTGTGAAGATTGCTTTAGATCTAAAAATCATCAATGACTAGGACACAATCCTTTTCTTTGTACATATCTATCTACGTCATTATTCAATGTGCCTATATGCTAAACAATGTTCATTCAATTATCATACAATGTGGTATCTTTTTTCTTTTTGAGTGTTTTTGTTTTTAATTTTCAAAAATAATTTTGAATTCACATTCAGTAAATAAAGAAAAAAAAAAAAATTGGTTTTAAAAATAAAAAACACAAAAAACATGTTTTTCATTTAAAATGACGATTTATGTTTTTTCTATTTCTTCTATTTCTTCTTTTTCTCTTTTCACTTCTTCTAAAAATTACATATATATATATATATATATATATTTTAAAATCTATTACTATTATTTCTATTTAATAAAATTAATATCATTTATAAATTATGGATTTAGTGTTAATGATAATCGGTTATAATGTAAAAAAAAAAAAAAAAAAATGAATAATTATTAATTTAAAAGAGTTTTATGTTTTTATTACTTACATTTATTATTTTTTGGCTATTGTGATATATATATTTTTTTGGCACGATCACATTCAACTCAAATGCCAACATGTGATCACACTAGAAAGCTTCTATTTTATTCTATTTTTAACCTAACTACATGTATGACTTATATATAAATATATATATATATATATATTTATATAATCGATGAGGTCAAACTAAAAATATGATGGGATGTTGAACACTTTTTAAATTATTACAGTCAGGTGCGGACCACAATGGGGCACAATGAAAAAATAAATAAATAACACCACACCCCCTCCCTGGGTCCCTAATCACATTGAAAATGATATAGTGATAAAATTGTCTACCGATGAATAGATTATTCATGGGGTAATAAATAAGTCTACCGATGACAATTATAATATAGATGACAATAGTGTTTCACCAACTGTTTATCAAAAAGTAGTATTTCAAATGGTAGTAATCTTAATTAACTACTTGCTACAAAACAGTATATATATAGTAATTTTCCAACGATGATTTTTTACAATACACACTTTAAGTATCTTTGATGAAATTATATGGAATATATTGAATCTTGATTTGATTTTTTTATATTGGTGAAAACATTGAAATACATTTATGGAAAAAAAATTAAAAAAAAAATTCGGATGTAAGAACTATTTTTTTTTTCGATTTTTTTGAAGTTAAAACATTTAAAAATAAGAAAATATAAGAAAAAATAGTTCTCAAATCCAAAAAATTTCCAAAATTTTACCAAATGTTTATTTTAATTTTCTTATGATGCATACAAAAAATCTCATCAAAAAACATTTGATTACATGCAATTTCATCAAAGGTGCTTAAAATGTGCATTGTAAAAGTCCTCGTTGGAAAATTATTATATATATATATATATATATATGTGTGTGTGTGTATATATATATATATACAGAAATTTTTCTATGAGGATGCACTAATAGAATTATATAAGGACATTGAATTTAAGTCACTCGTTTTACATACTTTGACTTAGTATGTATATACTTGTCAAATCACTTTTATAAATGAGTGGCTCACATTCAATATCCTGATAGAGTTATATAAGGATACCCTGATAGGAACGTGACCGTATATATATATATATATATATGAGTTCGGCTTTTGTCAAGTAAAAAGTTCATTAATATATTATGAATTTTTATGTGCTATTTCTTTTATGTAATTAATCAATTATAAATTTTTATATTCGTCGGGTCTTAAAGGATTTCAAAATATATATATATTATCTAATGCATTTAGCAAGGTTATTATTTTAGTACATTCGACCGAGTTGGGACCGGAAGATTTTATTATTTAAGTAAGGTTATTAATTTATTGAGATTTTACTTTAAATTTATTTGGCATAGTTTTTGGAGGGGTCAAAAGCTCTTTTGGAGCCTAAGCACCACTTTTAAATGTGTTGCAATGTCAAAGGAAAATGATCGAAACTCTCCCGAGAGAAGCTAGTGCCTTGGTGCTTCTTTTGAAAGAGCTTCCAAGCAGAAACGAGAAGTTGTTTTCCTTTTTACAAAACTTTCAAAATGCTCATTTCACCCTTATCCTAATGAACAAAACACAATTTTCTCTCCCACCTTACACTTTTCTTTTTTACTTTCTACTTATAATCACTTTATTGTTTTAATGTATTTTTGTTTCAAATTAATTTTATTACTTTAGTATTTTATTGAAAAAAAAAATATTTCAATTAATTTTAATTGTTTTATTATTTTAATAGATTATTTTATTATTTTAGATTAAATTTTATCTAGATATTAATTTAATATAATATTTTATTTCAAATTGATTTTTATTCTTTATTATATTAATAAATTTTGTATTTCAGATTCATTTTTTTTATCACATTATTATTTTAACATTTTTTCTATTTCATATTAATTTTTTGGGGGAATTGCACAAACATCCATCGAGATTTGATAAACTTGGACAGATATGACAGTTTTGGGCATATACACACAAACTTCCCTCAACATTTGAAATTTGTTGCACAAACATCCCCTGCCGTTAGATTGATCCGTTAGTCAATGATCAAAAGTGTAAAAAGTCTAAAATACCCTTTATTTTTGTTTTAAATAAACTAAAAAATTATATAAGATAAAAAATATTTTAGATAACATGAATGTATCTTAAATCTTAAGACCGGAAAAAAAATTCATCTTTACAAATAAATAAAAAAAAGGTTTTTTTAAACAATTTAATAATAAATAAATTTTAAATTTTAAATTTATTTAAAATTAAGGGATAATTGCACAAACTAATTTTTTTTTTTTTAAGATGAATTTTTTTTCCACCTTTTTGATTTAAGATACATTCATATTTTCTAAAAGATTTTTTAATATTTTTTTATCTTATTTTTGAATTTTGAATTTTGTTTAAAATAAAAATATTAGGTATTTTATACTTTTTAATCGTTTGACCGTTGACTAACGAATCCATCTAACATTAGGGAATGTTTGTACAACAATTTTCAAATATTAAGAGAAGTTTGTGTACATATGGCCAAAACTGTCATATTCGTACAATTTTATCAAATCTCGGAGGATGTTTTTGCAATTCACCCTAATTTTTATAAATTTCTTATGTTAATAGATAGGGATAGCAATGGAACGGGTTTAGAGCAGGGTGACCCACCCCACCCCACCTATTTTTTGAAACCTCATTTCCACATAAAACCATACAATATATGGAGCGGGGTGAGGTATGTTTTACCTATCTCTACCCATTTACCCCATTTGTCTCATTTAACCCATTTATCAAAATTATTTATTAAAAATAATAAATATGATATAATATAAACTAATTCCAAAAAACTATTGAAAATCATCTCATAAACATTAAAAATAAACATAAATCTCACAACTAAACAAATCAATTCAATAATTTTAAACAAAACATTAAAAGAAAAAAACTATAAAATAAAAAAATAGAGACTATATTTTAAACGGTACGGGGATTATAAAACACATTCCCACCCAATACCCATTGTGGGTTTAACTATCTAACCCCATTCTCACCCCATCCCCATCAAGTTGAAACCCATACTCACCCCATAAGTGTAGGTCACCCCATAAAATTCAAGCTTTTACTTTTCTTCTTCCACCGTTAAATGTTAAAAGTTAAAAGTAAAATCTATTATAAACGGGCAAATTATCTAGTAGACATAAAGCTTTCACGGGTTTATTTTTGGGATTTTCACAATAACCTGCAAGTGTTGTGAAACTATTGAAAACCAAATTATAACAAATAAATAAAACAATAAACGAGACGTAGAATATATGTATTTTGATTTGTGAACGTTTTTCCGGAGCATTTATCCACGAGACATAAGGCCCTACTTATAAATGACACTCACGTTACCACAAGACAATTCATAAATGAGTAAGCTTGGTGATCAGTGTTGAAAGACACATGTGTTTCTTCAATAAAACCAACAAATATATGTCAAGCAAATAATCTCTCATATATGTTTACCAAAACATTACCTGCATCAAAATTTAAGAAACTCAAATATGATATTGTGTCAACTCTGTAAATTACAATATCGATGATTGGAGCGTTCAAGCAGGGGAGCACATGTTGATCTTTTCCCTTTAGCCAGATTTTGTATTATTGGATTTTACCGGCAAGATTTTAATGAGTCAATTTAAGCACATCCAACACCACTTATAATCCAGAAGACCTTTGTATATATTTTACTAAGATTTTTATAGCACTAGGTTATTCTAGAAAATTAAAATAAGTAGTACAAGTGTTGTAAACACATTTGGTTTTCCACACTTATCACCGAACTTGCACATCATTTTTTTTTTTTAATTTTTTAATTTTTTTTTTTAAATACTATGCTATTACATAAATTGGGGGTTTTCTGGGTAGGGGGAGGTCTCGAACCAATAATCTAAAGGTGAAAGCGTGATGAGTTTTATCACTGGACCAATCTCATCATCATTTTAAAAATACATGTTAGGGTTTCATTTCATTCGATTGGTATTATTTAGATCCGTTGACAATGTGAATGAAGATGAACGAAGTTAATTAAGAATTAAGAATTAAGAATATGTTTTGAGTTTTTATTTATTTAATTTATTTATTTATGTTTTACTTGAATTTTATAATATGCTATGCCTTATGTTTATGACTTTTGTATTTTGTGATATGCTATGACTTATTGATTTTGTGACATCTTTATTGAGAATATGTATCGAATAGAATATTGGATTATGTTTTCATATATTATTACTTTAAAAAAAATATATAAATATATATTATTTTAATTGACGTATCATACTGTATCCGTATCGTAGTTTTTAGAGATTCGAGCTACTTTGGTTTCACAACACCATATAACATACAAGGTCTTTTTTAATTATAAAAGATTATCTTAATGTGTGTATACTATTATAGGATGGAGATCAACCCTCCTCAGGACCATGACCGACATTTTGTTTTTAAAGTTTTATATAAAATTTTGTATATTAAACTCTCAATTAAAATTATTGAAAATTTGAACCCTCAAGCCTACAAAGTATAATGAACATAAAAAAGCTAAGATAAATATTACTGATTCTCTTTGATTGTTTGTTTCAAGGAAGCAAATTATGTTATGAATATAGTTAAGAGTTTAAAGGTTTTGTGTTTAAAAGTGAGAACAAAATACTATCATCAATATAATAAGCAAGAGTTTTACACCCAAATACCAGATGATGACAACCCACAAACACACATATATTACATATAAACACTACTGAGTTCGTCATCATCATCTTCATCAAATAATAGTTTTAAGTTTGCACTTTGACAACTTTCAAAACCAGGTAATATATATTTTCAACATAAAACCAGTAGTATTATTCAACTGCAGTTAAGTAGAGTAACCCACACCACACACCTGTGATTATATGAGCAGATAGAATTCATCAAACAGTAGTGTTTCAAGGATGGAGAGGCTTCTCCAAGTCCTCAAGACTGGTGGGGCGGAACCAGGCTTTCTCCTCCAACACTGACTCGTCACGACCCTTTGCAGGCGAGTCCCTGTCTGCAGATTCGTGGTTCTCAGTCGCAGGTCCGAATACCCCAGTTCGAGGATGTGGTGCCCAATACTTATCAGATTCGGGCTGAATCACATCGTCTGGAACTACAGCTGGTCGGACTTGATCATCAACGTTCTTATCATATGCTGATGTGTGTGCAGACCTCCTGCAATATCATCACCAATTCTACAATTATGACTTTCTTCATCATAAAATGTAATGCTCAAAATCAACTGTGACAATACAATACTTAAGTTGATGGATTTGAGTAAATCAAAAGCTGATGACATTTTCATAATTTGGGTTTCTACTTGACTTGTGTAAGTAAAATATCCATTACAAATTTACAAGTATATTTTTCAAGTCTGAATGGAGACCTAACGAGATCATGCTACAAGAAAATGAAAACTGAATAAATTTTTATAGTGATTTGATTCGATCGAATCTCTTATGCAAGTAAAACTGGGTTTTTATTTAAATGATTTAATGAGATGAAGTCTAAGGATGAGCATGCACGATTTATGAGTTGACAAATAATTAATATTTTGATATCTATAAGACTCACAGTTCAGAAGCAGTGAAGTTAGAACCTTGAAATTATATTATTAAAAGCATCGGTTTAGGTGCAAAGCACGTGGCATGGGCCGCATGGTTAGATGAGCATAATCAGAAATTGGTAATTGGGATGTTGTTAGTCACGTGATTAAGTATTTTATTCCACATTTCGCAGTAGGATGTGAAAGATTGGACAACAAAATCACGCCTTAAAAAATATCTCTAAAATCTGGGGTAATGTATGTTCCACACCTCCTTTTTCCTTTGGAATTTTATAAGCATTTCTCGTGAGTCCCCAAAGTAATAAATCAACTATGAGTCGGACAAACAATACTTAGAAACCGAGATCACTATGACTCAGCACAAAATTATAATATTAAATAAAATGCCTCATAAATATTTATGTTGGTCGTGAATGTGATCAAGAAAGATGGTTAAAATTAAACTTAATGTCAATGAGACATGAATCATGATCTCGAATATTTTACATCTTCCATTGCTATTTTGTCATACAAATTTCACCACACAACACAATCGCAATTTAAAATGTATATGTTCATATTAATTAAATATATTTATCCTACATTTAATTGATTTGTAGAAGAAAATTAAAGGAGAGGCATTTACTACATAAAAATTTTGAGTTTCCAAAAAAGATTTGTGGTAAAAGAAACAAAGAAATATATTTTGATATGAATAAAATTTCACATTAATTTTTTTTTTTTCTTTTTACAGCAGCAAATAAGATAATAGTCCAATGAGATATTATTTGTTCATTTATTTTATTGTATGATTACAAAAATAAAAAATTCAGTTTTGTTTTGTTTTTATAAAAAATAAAAAAATACATATATTTTGATCATGAATTAAAGAACCCCATTAATTTATTTTATTTTTTGACAAATTATTGATTTATTTTATTGAATGATTATAAATTTAAATAAAATAACCTTAAAAAGAGAGGATATTTATTTCTTAAAAAAAAACAAAAAAAAACATATACGCATGAAATTACTAAATGGACACCCGTCCAACATCTACGGGCCATGTTAGTTTTTTATCTGTCCTTATCCAAACGCCACTACCGTACGGCAACACATTTTTTTTTTTGTACAAAAAGTTTTTTAAAATAAAAAACAAAATCCAAAAATAACAAGAACAACAATATTACACAAAATGAAAATAAAATAAAAAAATAATAGTAACAACAGATTAATGACTATTCTTGACTAGCACGATAATCAAAAGCTAAAAATCAAAAAATAAAAATAAAAATAAAAATAATTGTTCAGCGACTCAGATCACAGTTGAATAACAATTTTTGGTGATTGTGCGAAAGAAAAAAATATAATCGATTGGCCAGCAAAACGCGTACAAGAAGATGATATATATATATATATATATATATAGAGAGAGAGAGAGAGAGAGAGAGAGAGAGAGATGGAGACAGACCTGAAAACGGAGCGAGTTGAGTTGGAGGAGGAGTGAGTCGGATCGCGAGTGAGGAACTGGTTGACGAGTCGCTTCCCAAAGTTAGCGATCCCTCGAGTGCTGTTCGAATTGGCGGCCATACACAAAGATCTTTTCTTCTTCTTTACACTTTAAATCACCGTCTCTCTGTCTCTCTCTCTCTCTCTTCTCTGATTCTCTCACTTTTCTTCTGTTTTTGTGTGTAAGCATTTGTACTTCAATCAGTCATTTTATAGAGGAAATAAAAACAAACTATTCTTTCTTTTATTATTATTACTAATTAATTGAGTAATTTATTTTTTATGGCCAAATTCCAAAAGTGCACCTTTATTTCTTCTAAATATCACTTGTTTTTGTTAATTGCAAAACACGACTAGAATGATCACTGGAGTTTAGAGATGTCCATGACAATGATATATAACTTCTACCAATTAATCCAACGATTATGGGTATATTACTATATTAGTTTTCAAGAAGGTTGGGATTCCTAATTTGATTTCTAACATAAATCATAAGTTATGATGTGTTAGATTATTCAATTTACATATGTTAACCTTTAAATGTGATAATTAATAATCAGTGTATATTTACTATTTACATGTTAGTTAAATGAAACTGTTAAATTATAAATTTTAATTATCATTGGTCCATACACCATAGTGTTTCAATTCAAGTAACCTCTAAAATTTTAAAATAAAATGAAATTAGGATTAAAATTGGATTCATAATGTTTTAACTATAAATTTAAAAATAATTTAATATACAATGGAGGATATCAATCTCCTCAATGAGATCTTATAGATGGCCTCTTTTATTCTTTTTTCCTAATTTATAAATATTTTTATAACCTTTTATTTAAACTATATTTTTTAAGAAATTTATTAGAAGAAACATAAACCAATATCCTACTTCACCATCTTATACTAAAATTTTTAAAAAATTTGTAGTTGTTTGAAGAGAAATATACTGTTTAATTTTGAAAATGATTGAAAACAGTAAATTGTTGGTTTTAACTTGTTGATATAAATTTAAAAACACTGATTTTCATTTTTGAAAACATGTAAACAAACAGTATTATAGCTGTTTTTTGTTTTTGAAAATAGAAAATCGTTTTTAAAAACGGATCCAAACGGATTCCTAATATGATTTCTAACATAGGATTTAGCAATAGTACAAGCATGATTGCAGGGATAGTTACGTAAGAAACGGTTATTATCTGTTAATTTTTTTAAACTTTTAAATTTTTAATTTCTATAGATCTCTTGTATAAGTTGTTGAAATCCAATTACTAATAATAACTCAATAACCATACTGAAACTGCATAATAACACAACCTCCTAACATATATCATGTGCTACTATGTTAGGTTATTAAATTTATACGTGTTAACTGTTAAGTGGGATAGTTCACATGTTAGTTAAATAAAACTGTCACATCATAAATTAAAATTATAATTGGTCCATAGTGTTCCAACGGATGTATACTATAAAATTTTAAAATAAAATGAAATTATAATTGACAATATGAGGTTGACTTAATGGTAAACCTCTCACACTTACATCTAAAAGGTTGTGTGTTCGAATTATAACTCTTCCCCAGAGCCGGCTCAAGGCCTAGGCAAGTAAGGCGATTGCCTAAGGTCTCACTTGCCTAGACCTTCTTTTAAGGCCTATAAATTTTTCTTTTTTCAAAATTTTAATTATGTTTTTCAAATATTTTATGTAATCTTATAATATAAAGTGATATTTTCAATATAAATTATAATTCTTTTAGAAATTTGTTCTTCTAATTTTTAACTAAATGATAATAAATGTTTAGATTAACATAAAATATATATATAAATTCATTTGAGTATTTAGAGAAAGAAAGAATTAAATTGCACATCTCCTCTTTAGTTTAAGATGAGAGTTTGAGTACCACTATATCCATTTTACAAGCACGTGTGAAACTATTATTATAAAAATTGATTTTTTTTAATATTTAATTTCAAAAGGCCTAATTTAAGATTTTTGCCTTAGGCCTCATATGTTCTTGAGCTGTCTCTGCACTTCCTTAATCCCAAAGTATTGTAATAGCTAAAAAAAAAAAAAAATTATTATTAAAATTGGATTATGCTATAAATTTAAAAATAATTTAATATAGCATGGAGGATATCAATCTCCTTGAACTGATCTTATAATGGCCTCTTTTATTCTTTTTTCCTAATTTATAAATATTTTTATAACTTTTTATTTAAACTACAATTTTTTAAATTTATTATAAGAAACATAAAACCAATATCCTACGTCACCATCTAAATCAATTAATACTCACATTATATTTTTATTTTACATATTGGTTTGTTTTTAAAATGATATATTTATTTTTAATAGTCAAATATGATCAAATTTACTAGTTTAGGTAACTGGATTCGTCCTTTTTTTAAAATTTTAGAAACCGAGAAGACTTGAAACTAATAAATCATTCAAATTTTTAATTTTTTGCAAAAGTTGCTAAGCAAATGATATATTGGAAAGATATAGGGATGTTTTACAAATTATACCTTAATTTTATTCTTAATTAATTTTAATTTTTGATTTGAGTCACTTTCTGTCTCACCTTCTCTTCTTTGTTTGATCCGCACAGCACCTAACCCCGTACGTTAACGTTGTACTTGAAAAGTTGAAATGAGATGATATATTCTTCTGTATTAACGGCGCCGTTACTTAGGAAGAGATTTTCTTTGTCTGCTTGTAAGTTGAAATCCGGGGACGGCGTTAATTTCTAATATTCGGGTAGTTGAAGGAATATTCTGGTGTTTTTAACTAATGCCTGATGACGTGGCAGTTGACGGTGTTAGTTGTTTAGTCGGTAGATGGAGGTTAGGTTTGGTTGGGGTGGGGGAATGGGGGGGTTTGGCATGGAAAGAGCACGATTTTATTGAAATGACAATTGTATCCTTTGAATTTAGCTCAAAATGACGAATTCCTCCTTTCACGGATCCTGTATTGTATTTGTATTTATGTTTTAGGATAAGTTTTAACCGTGTTAAAATTTTTCAAAATTTTCTTAAATACTTTGAATTTATTAAAGGGTTCACACGAAGTCTCAATTTTTTATTTTATTTTATTTTATTTATTATTATTTTTTTTTTTTAGGGAATGGAGTCTCAGATTGTTTATTCAAATACTTATCTCAAATACCACCTCTTAACGTGGTTTGATGGTAAATAACGCTCATCTATCTGGATAATATTCTATATTCGAATCATTATACTCGGAGGGATATATATATTAAAAAATATATATTCAAATAATATGACAAATGATTTATATTTGTCGTATCATTCTTCGCATCATCTCAAATTTCATATATTAATTTCAATAGAAAAAATGAATTCAAGTTCCACTATACCCATTTTACAACTTATAAGCATGTAAATTTCATTTTTGGTTTTGTGAGAATAGATATCCTCTGCGTATGTGTAAATATTAAGACCACACTTGTAATAACAAAAAAGAAAATCTAGAGTTTGTCACGCTATTCACACCTCAACCTTCTTATTTTATTAAAACTTAAAACTCTTTGGCATGTAGGATATCATATTATCTTTATGTTTGGTGATCAGTAGGGGTTGACGTTTAATGGATTGGTTCACTTTTCGAATGAACAGATAAAAAACCGATAATATCCAGTTTTCAAAAAAAGTGAACTGATCTGATAAAATTTAAAAATGTGAACCGATCAAGAACCGATCAAAAACCAATTGCACCGGTTTGGTTTGGTTTGGTTCGGTTCGGTTTTTACGCTTTTGGACCTATTAGACAAAATTACTGGACTTTAATTTTTAAAATCTGCCATGGTTAGAAAATTAGGAAAAACACAAAATTTTCATATTTTGAGCTTTTGCATCATTTTCATTTCCATGTCTGTCACTGAACATTAAATTCGTGACAGAATTAAGCCTGCAATTACCAAGAAATCATATATGGAGCAGTGGCTAGAGGGAGTTATATTTTCTTGGTTTTTTAAGAGGGACACAGACACACTTGACACTTCTCCTTGCTTTTGGATAGATTGTAACAATTATAAATAAATAAATTCCTCGAGTAAAGTCTGGGTTTGCATATATTATAATACATAAATCCAGACCTCTCATGTCTTGATTTTTCTTTCACTGTCGTCACTGATTTAACCATGGTTCATTTTCTAAGAATTTTGGATGTTTAGATTTTAAGTATTTGAAACTTGAAAGTGCATATGGTATAGTCAAAATCATAATTATAAGCCTTTTTGAGTATGTTTTGTAATATTTGCTTGAGAAAGGACAAAAGCCTTTCTTGGAATTAAAAAGAAAACAAAATTATTTGGATTTTTGTTTAAGAAATACTTGATAGATTCCTTTAAAAAAAAAATTTAGGGAATTTTGATTATATATACTGGTGCTCGGTTCGGTTCACCAGTTCCTAGAACCGAAAACCGAACCGAAAATACCAGTTTTTTAAAAACAAACCGATCTGAACCGGTTAACAGTGAAAAACCAGAAAAAAACCAATTGGACCCCGTTCCGTTCATCGGTTCGGTTCAATGGTTTTTTGCCCACCCTTAGTGATCAAGGTCACGAACAAGGGATGAGACTCTATAAATTCAATCTCATCAATTGTTTGGGGCTCAATGGGATGGGAGAAAACAAATCTTGTGAGCCCACAACATTCTCAGTGTAACAAGATTGTTAACAACATTCTCAGTAATGTTAGATATCCCATCTACAATCTCATATTTTCTATCCCAACACATATGGTAGCTGAGATGTCACATATGTTGGGATGGAAAATGTGGGATTGTAGGTGAGATGTCTAGCATTAATCTTCTGTTCATATTTTTATTTTTTATTTTATTACTTATTAGTTTATAGTAGTATCAAAAACAAAAAGAAAGTTTTCCCAGGAAAAAAAAATCATTAAAAGAAAGGACATTTTCGGTAACATATTGGGTGTGCTTACAAACTCTAAAATTTTAAAATTTTTTATGGGATTTACATAAAAAAGAGTTGCACATACAATTTTTTGAAGGGTGCAAATACCGTCACTCTTTTTAATTTATTTGACATTTGTATTGCTCATTTTTGCTTTTGGGCTACTCATTTAGTTGATTTTTTATCTACAAAATGTCAAAAACAAGGAAAATGCTCGAGGCACCGTCGAAAAATGTATGGTAAGATGCATAGGTGTGTTCGCCAATATACACTACCCCAACAATTCAGCAAACCCGTGTAACAGACAAAACCAGGAGATGTCCTAGGTGACTTTTGTAGGGACCTAAGTGTATGGTTGGGGTGAGCCTCAATGTAACACCTAGGTAAGAAAAGAACAGAGTGCAAGAGCCTAACTGCTAGTCAATAAGATACTTGACTTAGTTATGGCATGCTCAGTTCAAACAAGAGCCTAACTACAATTAATAAGATACTTGTTTTAGTTATGGCATGCTCAGTTCAAACAAAAACATAATTGCCAGTCAATAAGATACTCGACTTAATTATAACACTCAGTTCGAATAAAGAATCCAATTACAAGAGATTATTCGACTAATTGCGAGTCAAATAAAATACTTGGCTTAGAAGGCACTCAGCATATATATCCACCGATTCTCAAAATATATATTTGACTACATGATTGGGTTAAATGAGATATTTGACCTTAATTAATGTTTTACCCTTGTTTTTGTTTGCGTAAAAATGTAGGTACAGTTATGGGCAGTCATTCAGGAAATAACATAACCGAGTGAAACTAACATTCATGAAGGATATACAAGGAAAATATATATTGAAATTAAGTAATATATACAAACACAAATACATATGACAGAGAAGACTCGGGCTAATTACATCAAAAAGGAATCAAAACGAGATTAAGAAGTGACGTTGGGGGTTGAGAGCTACTGCCATCGATACTTTGATCTGGCACCATCTCATATTTGCTCAGCAGGCTTTCATTCGAAGGCCATACGATCCCATCCACCTTGTCATTCATCAAAGTGTCGTAAAACCTTTCGAGCCAGTCTGACATCGGGCTCCTCACAATTTATCCATGCCTTCTGGCCTGTGTGAAAAGTGGAGAAAGCACTATCAGTGGGTACTTCTAAGTGCATAGGATGAGGCTCTTTGCCCTTGTTGTGACATTATGCTCGCCACTCTCTCATCTGGATTTGAAGGGCCTTCAGAGATCTGTTCGCATGTTTTCTGATTGATAAGCTCTAGTTGGCTCTGGCCCTATCATTCACCCTATTCTTAACCTTGAAGGATTCCCTGACCGAGACTATTCCGCACTGAAATTCCCTAAGGAGTAGGGCATAGTAAGTTTGAGACCTCTTGAAGCGGTCGACCCCTTAGATTTATAGTTACAACCTAGCCTTCTTAGATAGCGATTCAATGGTTAAAGCATGGCAGTTTAGATATTTAACTCTGCCTCATATGATGACTTGGCCTTCTCTGCTCTTTGTTCGGCCTGGAGCGTTGATTCTTGGGTGGTGGACAGCAAATCTTTAAAGGACTTGGTCTCTTATGTGGCTAAAGAAGCTCTCTGCTCGGCCTCCATTTGACTTGCCAAGCACCGATCCATAAATTCCTAATTCGCTCTAAGTTTCTCCTAGTAGGCTCTCTCAACTCGAGTGCGGTTGTCCTCACTTTCCTTCTGTTGCGTTTCTAGACGTTTTATTCTATCCATCTGAGCATAACTAGTCTTGTAAGCTAAGGAAGGAAAAATCATCAGCGATCATCTGTACAACCAAACAGCGAGAATAAGCTAAGGAAGGAAAAATCATAACAAATAAGAAATAACAAAGAATTAACTTACATAAGCGATGTTGTTATAGAAGTTTTGGAGCCGACTCAAAGCAGTACCAGTCTTGAAGTAGCTTTAATGGTTGTCGCTGATGTATGTATAGCCAGATGATATGGCCCTTAAAATAGCCTGATGAATGGGGTCACTGGATTGGCCAAAAACACCTTGACTGTCAGCACTAGTGCTAGACAAGGTAGTAGGATCCTCATGAACTGACCTAGGTGGTGACCCGAATGTTGGGGGATCCTCGGGAAATAAACCCTCCTTAACTTACTCTGTATGAACCTCTAGGGGGTACGAACTCTTACTTCAGCTTGATCCCAACATCCTATTTGCCTGAAGAGGACTCAATATACTTGACCATTCGTGGGATTTTCGAGGATACTCGAAAAGGTGAATAAGAAGCTTTCCTTTTCCCAGTGTACCTCTTGAGTGTGTCGAGATCAACAACAGGATCATCTTCAACTTCATCCTTGCTAATGATTGATAGGCTTTTAAGGGAAGCATGTAAGGCATGACTAGAAGGCCTCAAACCGTTCCTTCCTTCATCAAAAATAGGATCCCTTTGCTCACTCTGCTTACCTGCCCTATCAGCAGCAGAGCCACTAGGCCCGCACTTGGAGTCTCGGGGGATCCTTTTAGGGATATCTTAAGGTATATACTTAAGTGCACCCCCGATAACTTCCTCCTCGTAGGCTTCTTCAAAAGTGCTCTCGTCCTCCGATTCATCTTATGGAGGAGCGATTCCAGTAGCTTGTTGGCGGAAAGCTTCCCTACGGATTGCCTCCCCGATAGCCTTTACTCGATGGGCCTGGGTATCACAAACGATATCTACATCGTGTACTAAGAAAATCAACAAAAAAGTTAGCTGAGTAGTTAGCTCAGAAATCAATAATAGAAAAAAAAAAAAAAAAAAAACAAAGGAAAGAAGCCTCACATCGTTTGCGAGCTGCTGACAATCGAGGGAAGAAGTAGGCCTTGATTATCTTCTCCTCATCAAAAAGATAAGGCTTCCCTCTCTTTTCCATGGAACGAACAGCCTCTCGAGCCAAATTGGCCAACTCACCATCAGTAAAGGCAGGAGTCGATCGGTTCCAAGCTTCTTAGTGAGCAAAAATATCGGGGAACCTTATGTTTCACTCGAACACCATCCAAATCAAAATAATTGGACCGACCCCAGCCTCCCCCCACGAAGAACTAGCTGTTTTTCCAATACTTGTTAGAGGATGAGAAACCCCAGATAAACCCTTCATTTTGTCACTAGTGGCAACCTAGACTTCTCCAATAACCTCCACACCTTTCGGGATCTGGTGGTCGGGCTTGTAGGAGAGTAGAAAATAGGTCCTTGTTTGACCCAATTGCCTTAGAGTATAAAAATGCCTGATCTCATGAGGGGTGGGGGGAGGCAACTTCATCATATGCCACATGTGCCACATGTACATCAAAATACGATAGCTATACAGAGCCAACTGGGCCGGAGAAATCTAAGCCTTAACCAAGAATAAAGTAATGAAAGGCTAAAGAGAGAGAGTCATGTCATAGCTCAACATCGCCCTATAAATTGCTACCATCCTATGTGGGGGGTTCCATGTGGCTCTATCTCCAGCCGGTTCCAATCAAACAAGGTTGCTATTCATGTCGAATCTTCCCATGTACTTGCGAATCTCATTATCGTCGACTATATTCGGCTCAACATCATAGACGCATACCCGTTCCGTAGAAAAAGGAATAGGGGCTACCGTATGCTCTTCCTCCATATCAGCCTCGTTTATCGTCTTGACCTCGACCCTAATGTCATGAGGAAGGGCCTTCTTAGTCCCTCGACGTTGGCTGGAATATTTGGCTCTCATCATTGGAGGACGGATATTGCTGCGAGTAAAAACAGAAGAGTCAGATTGATGGACTTCAGACTGAGGATCCTTAGATTGAGGAACCTCAAAAGAATCAGGGTGAGAAGGAATTTCGAGGCCAATCCCCGAAACATCAGCATCCAAGAAGTAGGGCTGGTTTGGGGGTTGGGTTTCTAGCAGTTTATAAATGTGCTCAACCGTAAAAGTATCATTGCACTCAATCGCGACCATCGTGCTACCAAAAAGACGATGCCTAGCTACATGATTCATGAGAACTAACTTCAAGGAAATGTCTATACCGGTTAATTCGAGTGAACTGCATGCCGAAAACCCAAGGTAAGGAAGAAAGAAGATCTAGGATCAAAGGTTTTGGGTTTCAGAGGAAGAAATAACGAAGCGAGGGATTGAAGAATTTAATATAAGTGGAAAATTCTGGGATTCAATGTTTATCAGAAAACAAGAATGGAACACAAAAGCCAGGAAAGGAATGCAGAAGCTAGACGAAGAGAACTCGAACAATGAAGAACTTTGAGAAAATCTGGGTTCAAAGCTTGAAGATTAGAAAAGTAAAGGAAAAAATCACTTTAACATTAACTTAAATAGGCGTGAGGCATTGGTTTCAAAAATCGAAACCCTAGGTTAAAACGCAAAAAGGCAGGAAAACGAAAAGGTGTGGGTGGTGACGTATAAACCAGTACAAAGGTCGTGTCCCATAAATGTCTCCTAACATACCTACCCATGAAGAGATAGGTGGCCATATGAGAAGACTTCAAGCAGTCAAGGGAAGTCTTTGAATGTTGCTATCAGGGGATTTCGATCAGAGGACTAATCGAATATGCACAGGCGTCATTAAGACATGTCATTAATTTTTTGAATTAATAAGGAGCCATAATGACCGCATTTATGAGAAAAACGACAACTCAGAAGAAGCCTTTTACTTAACACGGAATTGAAACAAATCAGACGCTGCGTGATCAGGTAAAAACCGAGTAAGTATTTTAAATACCTTTCACTGAGTAGAGATCGATCAAGACCAACAAGCCCATTCAAAATAGACAAGTAAAGATAAGTACACTCGACTCAGATATTTAAGAGGGTATTGTTGTACATAATATTTACCGAGAAGACACGTCACTAGACAACGTGGATCAATCTTGCCACATAAGCAAAAGTCAAGGGATCAGTCAAAGAACATACCGGCATTCCACGATGATAGGCCACTTGGCACTAGCACAACATTAATAAAGTACTAGACAAAACTAGCAATGCCGAGTAGAAAACCGTGACCGGTCGACTTTACTCGGCACGAATAGGAAAGACCCCATATTCGGGTTTTTTCCACCACTTACAAGGTCATACATTTGTAATAAGCAGTCACAAATCAACTAATGTTCAACCACTAGGGGGAGTTCAACAAGGAAACAAACATATCTTCTCTCCGATACATCAGAGTCCTAAGCAGATTCAGAATCAACATCATTAAATGCATGACAACACCAAATAGGAAAAGAACCCTAAATCAAACTCTGTAACCCTCTACTTGTATGCCGCACTTCCAAACCCTAGCAATACCATGTATTAATACACCTGCAAAACACATTACAAAATTGGGGGGAGGGAACATCTAGCAAGAAAGAGAGAGACCAGAGTGTGTATTATTTTACAGAATAGTGGATTTGACTCAGTTGCTAAGGCAACGACCCGTGGATGTTTCTCCAGTCATCAGAGTTTTACCACGTACCTTGCTCTTTTTATTATTCTTGCTCTTTTATTATGCTTATACTTGTAGGTTTCACTAACCTAAATCTTTGACCGGTTGACCATCAAGAAATCACTGTCAACAGAGTGTAAATATATAATTGATGGATTGTCAATATCATTTCTCATTATAATTTTAAATTAATAGGGGTATTAAAGTAATTTCAAATTTTTAGTTAAAGTCAAATGTTAAATAAAGGGTCAAAAGGAATAATTTGGTCACTTTTGAAAAGTCAATGAACAATTTGGCACTTTTGAAATAGTTAGGGAACAAATTGTTCAAAAATAGATAAGTCGCAAACTATTTGGAATTTCAAAAAATGTCCGGGGCCTATTTGATAATCATCCTTTGACAAATGAACCAGAGAAGATATTTTAAGTATATTATCATGTGAATATTTTTCTTGCATATTTTAAAAAGTTTCCCAACGTTTTTATATCATGAAATTTGAATTTTTTTTAAAAAATTATATAATATCAATAGAGATTTGTGATGAATTTTGAAATATATCAAAAGAGTTTCTTCGATAAATTAAGATAAAGTACAATATTATTTATGTCAATGTTGCCTTCATTTTTTTTTGTTTAGGACTTTCAATTTCTAGCAATTAGATGCGTATGGACTGGACATGTTTATCATTTTGTATTGCTTTCCACAGAATGACCTCTCGTAAACAAATAACCAAAAAAAAAAATAATAAACTCATTTGTTATATTATACATATATCGAAACATTGTCAACTGAACGTTCATCTAATGTTATATACATTTAAAAATCGTAAATTGAAGGTCCTAAATTTTAAAAATAAGAATGGTCTTGAATTGATATAAAATTTATCGGTCGTGAGAATTCCATACATTTTTTTTATACGAGATTCCATTAGACACTAGTGATAATTGAACATTTTTCAATTAACATCGGTGCTTATTTGAAATCTCATATGAAAAAACATATGTAATCTCATACATGATCAGTGATGTGAATTTACAAATAAATAATAATAACTTTTTAGTATGGAATCTCTTACGAATTTTTCATACCGTTTTATTGATTCTACCGATCGGTGTCGGTGTAATTTTTTTCTATTGATTTCAACCATAAATTTTTTGTAAGGAATCCTAAGGTTATAATTTGAACTCATTGATGTGTGCAAGTGGCTTACCACTGCAGCAACTTTGATGAATCTTACTACTACAACAACTTCAACTTCATCGATAAGGACTATTTCCAAGAGAAAATTCTATGAACTTCTTGATATTTGAGTCATTTGGTTATAAATTTGAAGTAATATCAAATATATATATAAACGGAAATTTTTCATGAGGATGCTCTGATATAATTATATAAGGATATTGAATGTTCAACTTCATCGATAAAGACTATTTCCAAGAGAAAATTCTATGAACTTCTTGATATTTGAATCACTTGGTTATAAATTTGAAGTAATACCAAATATATATATATATATATAAACGAAAATTTTTCTATGAGGATGCCCTGATATAATTATATAAGAACATTGAATGTGAGCTACTCGTTTTATATACTTTGACTTGGTATGTATGCACTTGTCAAATCACTTTTATAAATGAGTGACCCACATTCAATATCCTGATAAAGTTATATAAGAATGCTCAGATAAGAACGGAACTGATATATAAATATATATATATTTTCGTTATTTACCTTATATTAGTAAGATTTTTGAAATATTACAATATTTTATAATGTTTACAATATTATAAGAAATTTATGATGAATTTTAAAATTATCAAAAAAACTCCGCTAACTGAGATATAGTACAATAAAAGCATATAACTACAATTGATAATAGAGGTTTGGCCCGTCATGTAATCGTTTTTCAATTGTTGTTTTTCAAAAATAAAAATAAAAATTGAAAATAGTGTTTTGGTTTCAGTTTCGAATTCTGAAAACGAGACTGGTAGTATATATTGAAAGCTGAATTTTGAAAATGAAAATTTTAAAAAATGCGTCTGGTAGGTTAACTGAACACTATCAAAAATTGAAATATCAATTTTTACATTTCGTTTAATATTATTACAATTATAAACAAATTGATTAAATAATTAACCAATATAATTTTTGTATCGTAATTTATAAATTAAAAAAAAGTAACACATCACAAATTAATTCAAAACAAAATTAATTAATCAATTAATCAAAACTAAACTCTTAAACTATAAATAAGTATTATTTTAATAAATATAAATAACAATAAAAAAATATGTTAAAATTTTTTTTAACAAGAAGAAAAAGAAAGGAAACTAGATCGGAGAAGAAGAAGAAAAGAAGAAAAAGAAAGGAAGAAGATCGGAGAAGAAGAAGAGGAGGAGGAAGAGGATTGGAGAAGAAGAAGAAGAATAAAAAGAAAGAAAACCAGATCAGAGAAGAAGAAGAAAAGAAAAAAATGAAATGAAGAAGATTGGAGAAGAAGAAGAGGATGAGGAAAAGAGGATCGAAGAAGAAGAAAAAAAAAGTAAAATTTTTTTTTTAAAAAAGTGAAAAATATGGAAAACATCTAAAAGTTGTTTTTCAAAATTTTCACTTTAACACTGATTTTGTTTTCCATTTGTTTTTCTTTTTTGAAAATAAAATGAAAAACGGTTAATGAACGTGAATTCGAAATCGTTTTTGAAAAATAAAAACGAAAATGGGCTAAAAAACAGCTACACGACAGATCTTTTTTTTTGTGGGTGAAATGTATAGGGGTATAGGCTTGTGTCCATATTCATTATGTATTGAATTTGCCATATAACAGTATAATAATAAATCGCCGTCAGACAATGTCTCAAGTTCGAGTTGATGCTACAACGCATGGTATATATAAAAAAGTTTATTTAATTTATGGTCATTCTCAATATATATAAAATTTAAAAACCCACTATTGACCAAAAGTATAGCATATTTGAACAGAAATAATTAGTAAGAACTAAGAACCCAATTTCCATTGCAATTCTCATCCTATATTTCAATATTTGAAAAAAATAATTATATAAAAATGTTCACTTTTTTGAATTACTATTCCAAGTTGATTCCCTGAAAAGAATAATAATCCCTTACCAACAACCAAATCCTACCATAAAATGTGCAAGTGATCAGTGATGCTACTAAAAGTAGAAGACGATATATAAATGGCCATCAATTCATTGCATTAAAGAAAGATGCTCTTCTTTCATAATAAGTACAACACCAATATATTCCAATTCTCAAGACATAAACAAGGACTGAGATATCAACCATTAATCAAAGAAAGAGAACACATTACCAATTTACTACTAAAATTATCACGGTAGTGAATTTTACACGTGTCTGTTTATAAACAAAACTGCCATTCACCTGATTGCATAATCTTATTATATGAAATGCTATTAAAAATTGACAACTGATTCTCCTCAATTGAAAAAGTTAACACAAAAAACCCAGTTTCAGGGTCCCTTATAACAGTGATTTAAAAAATAGAAGGAACAGCCTGCCATGACCAGAATACATCTATGACAACTTCTTCACAATTATTTACTACTGCTATTGTGAACTCGTCTTTATACACGTACATACTGCTTTTAAAACTATCTACTATTTCTTAACTATGTAAAATTTTCTTTTGAACTTTTTTAAATCCTACTTCCAACATTCTGCTTACATCTTCTTCATGGATTAAGTCTACTGTTTTTTCTATAATTTCTTTTTCTTTATTACTAAATTAAGGAAACTTCTTACTCTATCAGCTGTGGATTGTCTTATACTAGAGTTTCTTGCTAGCTCCATGCTTAGATGCTAAGTTTACCTTTGGACCTAAGATGTCTTTGATATCTACCACATGGTGTAAAGTGAGATAGAAAGATTTTGGTGCAGAATTTCTGCATCCTTTTTCATTGATAACAGAAAGAATATATACTGCAGTGATGAGACCTGCGAACCCTACTGATGAGTCCTGCGAACCCAAGACTCCTAAACATATTGAACTATCCGAAGATGACTATACAATACAATTTAAATATACAATGTAAAGATTATTAACAGAAAGTTTGTTACAACTAAAACATAAACACTCTGTCTCCAATATGCCCCCTCAAGATAGGCCACGACGAGAGAGGCCAATCTTGGCTTTGAGAGACTGAAAAATAGGACGAGACAGAGGTTTCGTAAGAGCATCCGCCAGTTGATATTTGGAGGAGACATGAGCGACCCGCAGACTGCCTGATTGAACTTGATCTCTGATGAAATGAAAATCAATAGCCACATGCTTCATGCGTGAGTGAAAAATCGGGTTGGAGCAGAGTTGAGTGGCACCTACATTGTCACAATAAATGACAGGAGCTGTTGACACCTGGAGGCCGAGATTAGTAAGCAAAAAACACACCCAATTAAGTTCAGCTGCTGTAGCAGCAACATACCGATATTCAGCCTCTGTAGAGGAGCGAGCAATGGTATTTTGTTTCTTCGAGCTCCACGAAATAGGATTTTTCCCTAGATAGACAATGTATGCACTTGTGGAAGAGAAATCATCCTTGTTACCTGCCTAATCGGCATCTGAGAATGCGTGAAGAGAGACCTGAGAGTTGCGATGGATGACAATGCCGTCATCCAATGTGCCACATAGATAACGCTGCAACCGCTTGACGAGATCCCAATGATCTGATGTGGGTTGATGCATGTACTGGGATAACTTGTTAACTGTGAATGAGATATCCGGACGTGTGAGAGACAGGTATTGAAGGCTGCCAACGACCATTCGGTAGGTGGTGGGATACTAAGAAGTGTGCCAGAGTTTAAGGTGATCGGAGGGCTTGTGGGCAATGGGGTCTGGACCGAATTGGCATTGGCCATATTTGTGCGAGTGGGTAGGTCTTGTATGTAGCGCCGCTGCGACAAAAGAGTACCATGCTTGTATGGGAGTACTTTAACACCAAGGAAGTAAGAAAAAGGACCAAGATCCTTCAAGGAGAATCGTTGAGCAAGAGTATTAACAAACTGGTCCACATGAGCTGAATTGTTTCCTGTAAGAATGATATCATCAACGTAAATAAGAAGATAGAGAATGGTACCACCTGTGTTAAGAACAAAAAGAGAGGTGTCAGTATATGAGTTCTTGAAGCCAACTACAAGCAAGAACTCGCGCAGCTCATGGTACCAAGCCCGCGGTGCCTGCTTGAGGCCATAGATGGCTTTCTTGAGCTTGCACACATGTGTAGGATGATCGGAATCAATGAACCCTAGAGGCTGCGCCATGAATACTGTTTCTGTGAGTCGACCTTGAAGAAAGGCATTATTTATATCCAGCTGTCGGAGACACCAGTCGTGACTGATAGCAATACTAAGAACAAGCCTCACAGTTGTAGGTTTGATTACCGGGCTAAACGTCTCAAAGTAGTCAACTCCAAGACGTTGATTGAACCCCTTTGCGACCAAGCGAGCTTTGAACCTGTCAATAGAGCCATCGGATTTCCGTTTGATCCGAAAAATCCATTTGCAGCTGACAACATTTGATGATGAGTCCGGCGGAACTAATTGCCAAGTACCATTACGAACTAAAGTGTCATATTCCTTAGACATAGCCCGATGCCAATTTGGGTCCTTCAATGCCTGTGCCGCAGTTGTGGGTTCAAAATCAGATGAGGGCTGTTTCTATGCATGAAGATTCAACCTCTGAATCGGCTTATGGATATTGTTCATGGCACGGGTGGTCATGTGACGATGAACCAGTGGTGGAGAGGCTGCAGCAGACCCAACATCAGTAGAAGAACCAGCCGAATCAGGTGCAGTAAGGAGCTACGGAGAAGGGACATCAGCTGGTCCCGAATTTTCAACAGCAGCAGATTGAGATGATGAGGGTGGAGGCACGACAGTAGTGGCAGCAGGAACAGGCAGCTGGTGTCATGCAGGAGACGGCGGGAAGGAGGAAGCCGCGTAGGAGGGTAGGTCTTGGGAGTGCACAGTCGTGGATGGAGACGAGGCCAGGGGACAAGGGTGGGACATAACTACGACCGATGGAACCCATGTGTCTATGGTGGAGGAGGTTGGACGGTCTAGAGCAGCTCCTAGTGACCTATAAGGGAACACGGACTCAACAAATTTGACATGACGAGAGACGAAAATCCTGGAGCAAGATGGATCAAAACAGAGATAGGCACTTTGCGACATCGAATACCCAAGAAAGACACAAGAGGCGGACCTTTTATCAAGCTTGTGAGATGAGTAGGGCTGGAGCCAGGGATAACAGAGACAACCAAATATTTTCAGTTTCGAGTAATTGGGTGGTCCCCCAAAAATCCTCTGATAAGGAGACAGAAAATCAAGTGTAGGAGTGGGCATTCTGTTGATCAGATACACTGCAGTGGCAAATGCATGAGACCAAAACTGTAAGGGAAGAGAAGCATGAGACAACAACGTAAGTCCTATTTCAACAATGTGACGGTGTCGTCTTTCCGAGTACCCATTATGTTCAGGGGTATGAGGTGGAGTTGTGAGGTGTGAAATGCCATTAGTTGCAAGATAATCTTTGAGAACCATGAATTCACCACCATTATCAGAATAAAAAGTGACTATTTTGTGTTTAAAGAAATTTTCTACAATGGCCTTAAAGCGAATGAAAGTGCCTTTAACCTCGGATTTTCGTTTTAACGGATAAAACCATATGTATTTGGTATATTGGTCTACGAAAATAACATAATATTTGAAATTGTCATGTGAAACAACAGAAGACGTCCACACATCAGAGAATATAATTTCCAGTGGACAAGTGGATACAAGAGAAGATGAATGAAAATGTTGCTTGTGACTTTTATTGCAATGAAAAGAGTGACAGGAAAAATCTTTTGACATAGGCGATGACAAATCTAAACTAAAACTAGACACAATACATTGTAAAATAGAAAAAGTAGGATGACCTAGCCTATGATGCCAGCTTGACGACGAGGTCTTGACGCCTGAGAATGCTAGGACCGGTGAGGATATAGATTTTGTAGTTGGCCATTCATACACGCCATCCCTGGTTGTGCCTCTCAGAAGAATTTCCCCCTACGAAGATCCTTCACATGAAACGAAGTAGATAAGAACTCAACTGAAACATCATTAGTAGAGCAAAATTGTGAAATTGAAATCAAGTTCTTTTTCATATCAGGTACACAGAGAACATCATTCAATTAAATGTTTTATTTTGAGTGCAAAGAGATGTGGAACCAGTAATTGTGATGAAGAGACCGGTACCATCACCAATCATAACATCATCAGAGCCGCTGTATGGTGCATGCAGAGAGAGGTTATTCAAATCAGCCATGACATGGTGAGAAGCACCACTGTCAAGTAGCCATGAGGAGTTGTTGGAGGACACATTAGCAGCATAGTTGGCTCTCGGTTGCCAAGGCACTGGAGGAGAACCATTCGGTTGATTGGAACTCTGCTGGATTGGCACTATTTGGAAAGAAGAGCAGTGCTTGGCTGTGTGGCCTTGCACTCCACACACCTGGCAACGGCCAAGATAGGGGTGTAGAGGCTGAATGCCACGAGTTGAAGTGCCTGAATTGTTGAGAGATGGTGACCGGTTGTTGTGGTTGAATGGTGTACGCCAATTATTGGAGGAGTGTGGGCGCCAATTATTGTTGCTGTGCTGTGGAGCGTTGTGGTTGTGCTGTGGACGCCAAGAGGAGTTGGAGTTGGTCTTATATGTGGGGTTGGCAGTAGCCGGAAAAACTGCTGCCTCCTTGCCATTCTGCAGTGAGGCTTCGAATGACAACAACTTTTCATGTAGTTCATCAAACGTTATCGGATTGTCTCGAGCTTGAACCGCACGAACCAACTCCTTATAGTCATCATCAAGGTCATCTAGAATCCTCTCAGTGAGATCCTCATCATCCACTGGAGCACCAAGTAAAGCGAGTTTATCTGCACGGGCCTTAACAGAATGAAGAAAGTCAGTGATATTTTGTGTACCTTTCGTGGAGTTTTTGAGAAGTGCTTTGATCTGTTTGATGCGTCCACGAGACGGTTTGACGTATGTGTTAGCCAGTATATTCTATGCCTCTATAGATGTTTTGGCTCTGGCCACAAAAGAGATAATTATTGGAGACAGGGAACCAATTATCGCATTCATGATGAGTTGATCTTGGCGAATCTAAATAGAATACGCTGGATTCGGAGTTGTTACATCATTGGTAGTGAAGTTGGCTACCGGGCATGGCTTTGAGCCATCGATATAACCAAGGAGGTCATATCCAATAAAAAGAGTTTGAAATTGAATTTTCCAGGACATGTAATTACTGGCAGTGAGTTTGAGAGGAGCTTGGGCAGTGATATTGATAGTGATGAGATGAAACTCGTTGGAGCGAACCGCTGTCGAGGTTGCTGGTGTGATGTTGACAATTGTGGGAATCGATGGAGCGGAACTGGTAGGAGAGGAACTGGTATCTGGCATGGAATCTGGTTCCATTGTGGTGGAGTCTGAGTTTGTTGTTATTGATCTGAACTAAGAAGAGAGAAGAGAAGAAATTGAATTTCTAGGAGAGAATCGTACGCTCTGATACCATGTAAAGTGAGATAGAAAGATTTTGGTGCAGAATTTCTGCATCCTTTTTCATTGATAACAGAAAGAATATATACTGCAGTGATGAGACCTGCGAACCCTACTGATGAGTCCTGCGAACCCAAGACTCCTAAACATATTGAACTATTCTAAGATAACTATACAATACAATTTAAATATACAATATAAAGATTATTAACAGAAAAGTTTGTTACAACTAAAACATAAACACTCTGTCTCCAATACATGGGATCTTGAAAAGCCTGTCCCGTTTATATTCAAAATTTTCTGTTATACTGCACCTCCCCCTTTCTAGTTTAGTATTTTGCTTATATGAGTAGTTACAGAAAGGTAGAATTCTAATTACATCAACCGGTATTCTCTAAATCTTGTCATTTCTATGAGTGAACGTTTTGCTGCTATAGATAGAGATTTGTTAGATTCTGCAAAAGCTCATCCTGATAGGTTAGTATATTGAAAAAGACATCATATTGCATATCTTTCTCAAGTAGAGTACTTAGAACTTGATAAATATTATAAGCTATTAAAGACTAAAAGACATTTTCCTTATTTTGATAAAAATCTACTAGAATTAGAAACATTAAAGCAGAACTGTGAAAATCTTATAAAAGAAATAGAACAATTACTAGCAGAAGCGAAGTTAAATAGTCAAGCGCCTTCTTCAACTTTAGATCAACCCGATTAAGTGAACAACTCCCAGTCTAGGAAATATATAAAGGAGCGTTTAGAATCCTGTAGAAATAGTAAAAATCAAATCGTTAATAGACTTAAGGAAGCTGAAACCAAAGAAGAAAAGTATAATTTACTAGCTAGATTAAGTGGAATTAAATTAGGAGAAAAAAGGTGGAAAGAAATTCTAGAAGCCTCAAGTGGAAAAGGAAGATTATAGTGATTTATGAGTTATTTACATTTATATGATTGTTTTCTTAATATTTGCCTTGCTGGTGCTATAGAAGATTTTGAACAAGGTTTGTATCAATTAGACATGCTAGGCGTAGAAACAATATCTGTGTATTAGTAATAAGAAGAAGGTATCCTGGAAGAGAACCTTGGATTTCAGAAAAACTAAACTTAGCACAAAAAAGATTTATAGAATTAGTCAACATATGGATAAGACAAAATTACGGAAGAATCTTACCCGACATATATGAACTTTAAAAGATTAGAATACCTAGATCTAGAAATATCAAGTTTTAAAAAGACTAAGCTGAATTTACAAAATAATCTAAGAATTAGTTGTAATATAGAACATCTAGAAAATCAATATAAACATATACCACATACAAGCAATAGTTAACAAAATTTTATAGTAGATTTATTAATAAACTTAGGACAACAAAAGTATTATAGATTTAGTTAAATTTTTTGAAAATAGTATAGTCAGTATGCTAAGGAAGAATCTAGATTATATAAAGGAGATACTAAGCGATTTAGTCAAGTCAATAAATTCCCCAGCAAAAGAGAAATAGCAGACCTAACTAACTTAATAGAGCTCAAAACCCCAACAACGGTCGATGGACCACTATTGAAAAAGATTTGTTAGATATTGATTACTCTAACGATGTAACACCGACACCAATAATGGAAATGACCAGGTATGGATCATTGAGTTCTAAATATAGCAAATTATGTTATTTTGCCTTAAAGTCGAATGTCGGATTTAAAGAGGCAAAGGGAGAGATAGATAAATTGACACTACACATGCAAGAGTCGATGCCATGTGCTGGGATTTTTGCCCTAAAACTTGTAATATGTATATGTTATAAATTCAATAATAAAAGAAGTAGTTATTTCATTCAAATATATTAATTCATACGCTTATATTATATATGCAAACATCCAAGATTGCTAGATGTAATCTCAAACTGAGTATATGAATGTCATATACAAAGGAATTCAGTTTGAGACGTGCAATCTAAAGAGTCTGTAGAAAGCAAATAAAGTTGGGTACTTTATTTGTTGTTAATCTACAATTGCGGTCCATTCCGTAGAGAAGGAAGTTGCCCCTGTCTCTTATCCCGACGCTGATGTTCCTTCGGGATTAGGGTTAAGGGGTGCTACCCATGACGAGGTGGTATCCCGGTTCATAGCATCCTACCCTAGAGGAAGCTTAATGAGCATGGCGAAGCTTCATACTAAAATTTTGGTGGGCAAGGGGGGCTTCTGTCTTGGCTGAGGTAACATTCTACCCTTCCTCTTATTGTTCTTCTCTCTTTTCTGCAGGTGCTGACTCTTCTTTTTCTTGTAGGGTTTTAAATTTGCCTTAGCCATGGAAAAGCAACTGCTAACTCTGAAGGAAGCCTACATAAGGCTCCAGGCCAAGTTAGAAGATACCCGGCAGGAGCTGGCTCAAGCCCAGCAGAGTATGATCCCTTTGTCCCAGGCTACTAAAGCATCTGAAGAGGGTAGGCAGGCTGTCATGGTAGAGGCCCAGCGCTATCTACGCTGCCTAGATATTGAGACAGTCAGGTCATTGCGCCGGCGTGAGGAGAGGGAATGCCTGAAAAGGCAGAAGAGGCTGCTGCAAGATGAGAACCATCTTTTAAGGGAGACGGTGCATAACTTGGAGGCCCATGAAGGTCCTTCCTTTGAGGATGAGTACTTCACAGCTTGTTATGAGGTGGCCACGGCTTTGCCTCCTTCATTTGATATTTAGACGGCTTTGAACTGGGATCGAGAAAAAATTATGGCGAAGGCTGCCTAGCTTGCAGGTGAGGATCAGGATCAGGATTAGGCTCAGGAGGATCCTCCACAAGATGATGCTCATCCAGGTCAGAGGTCTAGCCTCATTGCTGGAACTCAACTTGACCCTCATTCTACTAAAAAAACAAACACAAGACCCCGTGCCTTCTTCAGAAGTTATTTTAGTGGAAGAGAAAGAGGATGACCCAACTGGAACCAGGGTTTCAGAAGTTGAGGTGGATGGTATGGCAGCTGAGGAAGAGGAAGATGCTATCGATGGATCTAAGGTTCCAGCAATCGAGGAGACCCAGCTTGATACTACAACTAAGGTGACTAGGGAAGGAGCAGTCAGTCAAGGTGATAACCTGGAGGAGGAAGAGAACACCTAACTTGACATTCGTGTATTATCTTTTCTTTATTTTTTTGTAGCCTAAAAAAGGGGAGCTAGGCATCCCACAAATTCAATGAAACTTCTTCATTTGTTGATATAAATTATATCTTACTTGTTCTTCTGATTTGGAGAGAAATTGACTTAGAAAAAATCTTGACTTTAGGGAAATCTTATAGCTTGCATACTTGTGAACGAATGAAACTAAATTTGGAAACTTGTTCCTTGATTAGGATACTTGATAGCCATATAACAATCTTGTACCTTGTTATTGTAAACACCAGCGGGATCTAGCAAGTGAGCATGTCCCTTTCTTTAATCAGCTTTTAATGAGCATGTAGTAGTTCGTGGCTTGGGATATCCTGGTTGTTAATTAGGCCTGCTTTAGCTACAAATGTTCTTTAAAGAGGCAAGATATCAGGTACCTTGGTAAGGTATCCTGTATTTTTGATATTTTGTACTGATAGACAATTTAGGTTGCTTTAGCATCAGGCTTCTTGGATGTGGGTATACCCCGACCAAGGTAGCTGGAATGCCGTAAGGTCATTTATTCTTGGAGAGATGGTGAAGTACGGAACCGGGTATCCCGATCCTTCTGATGGTCTATCCTGGTAGGCAACTTAAGCCACTTTAGCACCAGGCTTCCTAGCAGAGGTATACCCCGGCCAAGGCAGTAGGAGCACCATAAGACCATTTCCTGGTCTTGAGGATACGGTGGGCAACTTAGGCCGCGAGTCTAGATCCTTAGTCTAGTGTATCAGATCCTTCTTGGAGGAGGGTATACCCCGACCAAGGCAGCATGAGCGCCCTAAGGCTATTTCCTGTTCTTGAGGATACGGTGGGCAACTAAGGCCACGAGTCCGGATACTTAGTCTGATAATCTAGAGTCTTCTTGGAGGAGGGTATTCCCCGACCAAGGCAGCAAGAGCGCCATAAGGCTATTCTCATGGTCTTGAGGTGATTCAGTAATGGCGAAAATGATTAGTCCTGGTAGGCAACTTAGGCCACTTTAGCACTAGGCTTCTTGGTGGAGGGTATACCCCGACCAAAGCAACAGGATAAGTTATAGAAAAATCATGTAGGGGAGCTCGCAGAGTGAACATTGGAGAATCATGTAGGAGAAATAACTGATGTTATTGAATTTCTTAAGCAGTACACTATAAAATCGGGGTATGTATTCTAGCTGATATGAATTGAATTTCTAAGGGTAGAACTTCCTGAGGTGATCAGAATTCCACGTGTGATCTACCGAGTATCCTTTCATGTCTTCCAGCTTGTAGGCGCCACCGAGGTGCATTGATCTAATCAGGTAGGGGCTAGTACCCCGTCGGACCTTTTCCGTGTTCTCTAGGTTACCTTTCTAAGGACCAAGTCTCCTTCTTTGAAACTACGGGTCCTTACTCTTTTGTTGAAGTGTTAGGCTATCTTACTCTAGTACACTGCTGCTCTTTCGGCGACCCTAAATTGCTTCTCCTTAAGTAGATCCAGATTGGCTCTCAACTTAGCCTCATTATCTTTCGATTTGTAATTTTGAACCCGAAAAGATATAAGCTTGTGCTCGATGGGTAAGACTGCTTCAGTTTCGAATACCAATGAGCAAGGGGTCTCCCCTGTTGCAGTCCTCCTGGTTGTCCTATATGCCCATAGCACATTGGGTAATTCTTCGACCCATAGTCCTTTCTTATGTTGGAGTTTTTTCTTCAGGAGCTTCATAATAGTCTTGTTGGTTGCCTCTACCAACCCATTAGTTTGAGGATGAGCTGCTAATGCAAATCGGAGATCAATGTTTCGGTCCTCGTAGAATTTTCTAAAGTTGGCGTTATCAAATTGCTTTCCTAGATCAGTTATGATGGTCATCGGGGTACCAAAACGGCAAACTATATTCTCTTTGACAAAACTGGTGGTCTTTTCTTCAGTTATCTAGACAAACGCCTTAGCTTCAACCCAACACGTGAAGTAGTCAATTGCTACTACTGCATGTTTGGCCTGGCCGGGTGCAGTAGGAAGCGGGCTAGTCCTCAGATAGCAAAGAGGTAAGGTGTACTGATTGAAGAGAGCCTTTCTAGAGGGAGGTGATGGAGGTTCACTGTCTTCTGGCAAGCCTCACATGATTGCGCAAACTGTTTTGCATCCTAATGTATAGTCGGCCAGAAGTAGCCCATTTTAAGTATTTGGTAGGCTAGTGTCTCGCCTGCTGCATGATTACCACAGTCCCCTAAATGTATCTTGTCAAGTGCCCAGGTAGCATTATTTGGGTGAAGGCATCTGAGTAAGGAGAGGGATTTCCCTTTGCGGTAAATGTATCCGTTTACAAGGCAGTACCGGGTAGCGATTCTTTTCAGCTTGCGTGCTTGATCTGGATCTACAAGGAGAGTGTCACTTTGGAGGTAGTCCGCTATTGGATCCATCTAACATGGGAGTCGGTTGACTAGGAGGATCTCCACCCCTTTGGTTATGCTGGAGTAGGGTATCAGTTGGAGGGGTACCCTTCTTGGTAAGGTATACCCCTCACCTGCTGTGATTTTGGCAAGAACATCCGCCCGATGATTTTTCTCTCAGGGTACCTGTTCCATCCTCACGTCTTTAAATCCCGTCATTGCTTCACGGACTTTAGCCAGATATGCTACCATATTGTCACCTCTTGCCTAGTACAACCCCAACACCTGGTTGACCACCAATTGGGAATCACTTTTGACTAGGAGGAAATCGACCCCTAAAGCTTCTGCTACTCCTATTCCTGCTAGTAAGGCTTCATATTCTATTTCGTTATTAGTAGCTCTAAACTCGAACCTAAAGTAGTGACTGCATTCGACCTCCTCTAGGTCTATCATGACGGTTCCTGCTCCGTATCCCGATTGACTTGATGCCTCATCTGTGTATAGAATCCAGGTCTTGTTGTCTTTAGGCCAGTTCAAATCGGTCTGATCCGGACTGGGGTCGGGTTTGGTGACTGGGTCCGGATTTATGCTGAACTCTATTATGAAGTCGGCTAGGGCCTGTGCTTTGATCGTGGTTCTTGACTTGTATTTGAAGTCAAATTGGGTGAGCTCTAGGGCCCATAGAACCAACTTGCCTGATACATCTGGCCTCTAGAGAAATTTTCGTAAGGGTTGATAGGTGACTACCACGATAGTGTGTGCTTGAAAATAAGGCCGGAGCTTTCTGGTTGTAGTTACCAAGGCATAGGCGAACTTTTCCAAGAGGGCGTAATTTTTTTCAAACTTGGTGAAAGCAAGGCTCACATAGTACATTAGTCTCTATACCCCGCCACTGCATTCCTTCACTAAAGCCCCACTAGTGGCAGCTTCTAAGACTGCTAGGTAGAGTTGGAGCTCTTCTCCTATAAAGGGGCTTGACCAGTAGAGGGGGACTAACCAAGTACTCCTTCAAGGCTTGGAAAGCCAGTTTGCTTTGCTCATCCCACTTCAGCTTCTTTTCCTGCTTAATAATCTTGAAGAACAAGATGCACTTATCTATGGATCGGGATATGAATCGGTTCAATGCTGCTATTCGGTCTGTCAATCCATGTGTCTGCTTGAGTGTTGTGGGAGACTTGAGGTTTAGGATGGCCTTGATCTTCTCGGGATTAGCCTCGATTCTTCTTCCATGTACCATGAACCCCAGGAACTTTCCTACCGCTACCCCGAAAGCACACTTTGCGGGGTTCAATCTCATCTGATTCTTTCTTATTACCTGGAAAGTTTGGCGTAAATCTCCTGGGTGTTGTCTGTCCTCCAAAGATTTTGTAATCATATCATCTATGTACACCTCCATGGATCTTCCTATCTGCTGCTTGAACAATTTGTTCACCATACGCTGGTATGTAGCACTTGGATTTTTAAGTCCGAACGACATTACCTTATGGCCGTAGAGGCCTTGTCCAGTGATGAAGCTGGTCTTGTCTTGATCTGAAGGATGCATCATGATCTGATTGTATCCCGAGAAGGCATCCATGAAGCTTAGGAGCTTGTTTCCCGCGGTAGAATTGATGAGCTGGTCAATCTTGGGCAGTAGGAAGCTATCTTTGGGGCAAGCCCGGTTGAGATCGGTGTAGTCCACACACATTCGCCATTTTTCGTTAGATTTGGTTACCACGACCACATTGGCGATCCATTCGGGATATCGGGACTCCCTGATGAATCCGACCTTTAGGAGTTTGTCCACTTCTTCCTGGACTACGACGTTTAATTCGGCATTTAAATGTCTTCGTTTTTGTTTCACTGGTTTGAAGGTCGCGTCTATTGCCAACCTATGAGTGGCCAGACTAAGAGGAATGCCGGGCATTTACTCATGGTTCCAAGCAAAAATATCGTTGTATTCTCTAAGGAGCTTTATCATGTCTTTTTTGACTATTGGATCCAATCCCACACCCCAAACTTTCACCACCTTAGTGAGATCTTCCCCCCTAACATGTACTTCTTCTAACTGATCCGTTGGGTGGCCACTGGTCCAACCCCACTTTTCATCTTCTTACTCTTCTATGATTATGTTTAGTACCTTTCCTTCTTCTATGTCATAATGACCCTGTTCTGGCGTACCCCGGTTCACTTCACTGGCCACTTGCACGCACTGTCTGGCAAGCGCGGCGGGATTGGTAGATACTGCATAGTAATTGTGCACTGCCTGTTGATCCCCTCTGACTTCTCCCACTTCTGTTCCCACTGGAAACTTTAGAAAGTTGTGTTAGATGGATAATACCCCCCTAATCCCTAAGAGGAAGGGCCTATCCAGAATGACATTTTAGGCAGACGGGGTATCCACCACGATGAACTCCGTCATCACGTTCTGCTGAAGTGGAGCTTCTCCGACTATTACCGGCAGGATTTTGGACCCCATGGGCATTATGGAGTCCCATATGAATCCATACAAAAGCAAGGTGCAGCTGTTGTAATAGGAATTCTTCAAGTTAAGTTGCTCATGCGGCTTCCTTGAACAAGATGTCAACATTGCTTCCAGTATCGATCAAGACACGGTGAACCCAGCAGTTGGCAATCTGTACCGAGATTACCATAGGATCATCATGTGGTTGGACTGTATTGTAGACATCTTCCTCTGTGAAGATAATCTTGGTAGAACGGGATGGATCTCAGGATCCATTGCTAACCTTGAATATCTCATGACCTGTGTTGAGCCTGGGAATCTTTCTTGCGTGGTTCTTTCTCGAATTGTTGGAAGTTCTAGCCAAGGTGGGGCCTCCACTAATGGTATAAATCACCTGGATCTTATGCATCAGATCATTCTCTCCATACCTCATTCTTTCTGCCGCCTTCCACATCTTGCTTTGTACCTGTTTCCCTTCCTTAATGCTATCTCGTACCTGCTGTAGAAATTCTGTCAGCAGGCCTCCCCTTACCAATCATTCGATCTGATTGCGGAGGCTATAACATTATGAAGTGTTGTGTTCGACATCCTCGTGGAAATCCCAATACTTGTATTGGTTCCTTCTGTTAGCTAGGACTCTCATGGGACCCGGCTACCTAAGTAGGCATTTGTCTCGGATGGCGAGGTAAGAAGGGTGTAGTGATTATATTCATCTTCCTCCCTTGCTACCTGGGCAACTTTTTTCAGAGAGGCAGCCTTGGGGGGCGATCTCCTGAGAGGGGGTCTTCTAGCTGGGTACTTTTCCTGGTACGAGGGAATATGAGGTGGCCTGTAGGTTGACTTGTTTGGAGGTTGATTCTGGAATCTCTTGATTGGTACGGGCTTTGGAGCCTCCTTCTTAGGTCGCGGGGCCAGCCGGGCTTCATCATGTTCAACCTTGATCCGGAGTTGCTCTTCTATGTCTACTTGTTCTAAAGCTCGATTTTAGACTTCCTATTAAGTTTCTGGTGGATGCTTAGTAAAATAGCGGAATAGTCTGCCCGCCTACAAGTTCCTTCGAAAATTAGCCATGGTTTCTTTTTCATCGAATACTCCCATATGGATCACCTATTTGTGGAATTTCTCCACATAAGACCTCAAGGTTTCACCCCGCTCCTAGATCATATACTGAAGCATGATAAGGTCCTTGGGACGAGGCTTGATTCCCTGAAACTATGCACAGAAAGCTGTGATAAGTTTAGAAAAAGAATCAACACTACCTGGTGGCAATTTCCTAAATCATGTTTTGGCACAGTCAGTTAAGGTTGAAGGGAACATCCTGCACATGGGTGACCGGGTTACATTCTGGACTTCCATCTGGTGGACAAAGCTTTCCAGGTGACTGATGGGATCCTCTTTTCCGGAATACTTTTCGGAGGGCATCCTGAATTTGTGGGGTAGCCCCGCCTCCCTGATCCTTTTAGAGAATGGTGCATTCATCTCACCCAAGGGGCTCTTCCGGATTCCCTGATGCTTTCCCTTCTTTAATTCCTCCAGCTCCTTAGCCATTTTGGCCATTTGATCTTCCAGGCACTGAGATTTAGGGTTTCCATCGGGCCACTGAACCTTCTTCATCCGAGGTCTCTGAATCAATAACCATTTCCTTCCACTTCGCTTTCTGGTGCCTACTTCTTGGGCTTTTTCGAGATATGTAGCTTCCTTCTGAGTCCGGCATTGGATCTTTCTTCTCTCCCCTTGGCCTTATTGGGGGTTGGACTCTCCTAGGTGGAATCTCAATCGCGGATTTCACCGGTCGGGGTCTGAGATTAACCTGTCGTACCGGAGTTGGTGGAGATGGACCTAGTCGGTCAAACACTGGTATCCGGGTACTTGGGCCAATGTCTATTGCGATCCTGATTGCTTCAAAAGGGATTCCTTGAGCTATCATTTTGAGTCGGATGGCTTTTACGTAGGCGGCAGCAACTTTTTGCTCTAGAATATCCCGATTGATCTCCTACCCAATCAGATCTCGAGGCAGGAGGCCTGCAGTTGTGACTGGAGGTATTGGTGCCGGGTTGTCATTCATGGATCCTCTACCCCGTCTTTGAGCTCTTTTGGTGGAAGCGAGTGACAAGTGTCCCGATGGAGCCGGATAAGCTTAAGAGGATCAGAGTCTCATATTTCTACTTCGTCGTGTAGAACTAGGACAGCTTCTTTGTAAATGTTAGGAAGATAGTTCCCACAGACTGCGCCAAAAGTGTTAATGGAAAATTATCACTAGGGTGAATCTCCAAATAACAACTTTAAAGACCAAGATCGAGATAGATCCCGGCCGGAGGGGTATCACGTAGTTCGATACCAACAAGATCTCTGTCAAACCAAACTGAAACTCATACAAGGAAAGATTAACATTTGCGATTTTATTGATGAAAACATGTATACAACTGATGAAATTAGGGATATAGCAATATGTGGCGGTATTCAAGGTTTCTGTTAGGTGATGGAGATGACATGCTTGTGCATGTCTATAAGTAGAACTGAATGCAAGTGTAGGGTTTGGGGAGGCCAAATTTTTTCTCCTATTTCTTGGTGAATATAGTGTCGTATATATAGGTTTGTTGCTTGCCATGCACTCCTACAATTTCGGTCTAGGGTTTTGGCAGTCCTCTGGCTTTCTTTCCTTCTAGGAGACAATTTTGTAGGTGCTTTAATTATTCGAATCAAGTGATTCCTTTTGGAGATGATTCTAGTAAAAATAGACTCCTTATTCAAATGAAATTCTTAAACGGCGAGAAGGAGTTTACCTTCTTATTGGGACTTTGAACGACTACGTTTCAGCCCCCTTACTTTAGAGCTTCAAGATTTTTCCGTCTAGACATACAGATTTGAGATCCCGTGAGCGTTTCTTATAGTTATCGGGTGAGAGGATCCCTAGAGGTATTTGGGTTCATCTGGGTTCTCATGTACCCCGCCTCTTGTTAGTTTTATGCTTTCCTTGTTTAGGTGTTTGGTTGACGGGGTATCCTGATACTTAGTGGATTTAGTATATGGATGCTTGTCTGATGCAGTAGCGAGGTACCATGTTGATGTAATGGCGGGGTACCCTATTGATCTTAGTAGCGGGATACTTGTTCGGTGCAGTAGCGGGGTACCTTGTCGAGCTTTGTGTCATGATTCTGAGTAGAACTCCGCGTCAGGCTACTTAGGGGTTATCAAGATTGCTGGGCTTGTTGGCTTGAATTGGGGGGTGAGGTAGGCATCCAGATTTGATTTTAGCATTCTTCTTTCTAGAAGTAGCTAGGTGGTATCTTGGCTTATGTCCCTTCCTTGTATCTGGGTGGAAAATTCTTCTTTAGTCCTTTGCCAATTTTGGTGGTTAACAAACACCAGTCTCACCCTTCCATATTCTCTTTGTTTTTATTTATTTTAATTTCCATTCTCTACACATACACACATACACACACACACACACTGCATTGTACATACATTTCACACACACCATTCTCACCTTTCTGCATTCTATTAACATGCTTACAATAAGCACTAAAACTTGAAACAGTTAATGAAAAACACCTCCCTACAGAACAATACCCTCGTTTGCTACTTTACTAGTCTCTTGCTAGTTTCGAGCACATTGCGTCAAAAACCCCTTTTAAAATGAAATAATCTTTTGATCCTCGCGGTTTCCTATATGACGGAAAAAGTGAGTTTCAAAATGGCGCTGCTGCCAGAGAGGCGTATTCGTTGATTGTTTCATGTTTTAGTTTAGGTTCTGTGAATTTTTAGATTTCTTTGCTTTGCGGATATATATGCATGTGTTTAGGATTTTTCTTTTTCTTATTTTCATTTTTTTTTATAACATATGCGTTTAATGTTGTTTGAGATGTGCTTGTGCAAGGGAAGGATTTTTTAGGTCGAATGGACCGCACAACTCAAGAGAACCATATGGTGCGCTTATCGTGCCAAGACAACTCCCCAAGTAAAACGGTAGTGCCACAATGGCTTAGTTGGTTACAGCCAGAAGAGGTATCCTCTGAATTTGAGTTTAAATGGAGCACTTGTGAATGTAGTTGTCGATTATGTGCTTAATGTGAAAATGATATGCTTGTAGTGTGATTGCGCCAAATATGTTATATATTTAAGCCCTTAATTCTGTATTCTTTGTCTAGTTCTCATATGTTTTTCTATATATTTTCTATCTAATAGGCTCATTTGTGCTAATTGCAGGCAATAGACATAATTCAGGTGATGAAGATGAAAATCAGTAAATTCAGATACGAAACAGCCAGAATCAGCACAAAGTGCGGGTAAAGTGCGGGTAAAGTGCGGGTAACAACCACACTCCATTCGCACTCTTACCAAAATTCGAGACTTGATATCTACAGAGTTGATAAAGTGTGGGTTAAGTGCAGGTCATCCAACCGCACTCCACCTGTACTGTTGCCATGACCAAAGAAGTGAAGTGCACCTGACATTAAAGTGCGGGTACAGTGCAGGTCATCCAACCGCACTCCACCTGCACTATTACCAAGAACAGAGAAGTGGAAGTGCACCTGATAGTTAAAGTACGGGTCAAGTACGGGTCATCTAACCACACTCCATCCGCACTCCAAGCGCGCCAGACTTCTGTTTTCAAGCTTAAGTGACCTATTTTTGCATCCCCTATAAATAGAAAGTGGTCTTAAATCCTCAAAAGATCTCATACATATATTTTCAGCGACTTAGTGTAACTTAGCTTTTAGAACACTCTCCCTACAATCCAAACCACCTCTACTCAACCTAAAGGCAACTAAGGAGATTTGTATTCAAGGCTTCAAGGAAGGAGATTATCTTCAAGGGTTTTCTCTCAATCTCTTCTTTTAGTTTTGTATTTGTTTATAAAGAACATGAGTAGCTAAAATACCCCACTATGGGGTTGATGTTATTTGTTTGATGGATTTTGGGCATTATGTAAATAAACTCTATGTTTTATATGCATATCTATCTCTATGTTTTGTTCTTTGCTTTGAATGATTTCATTATTGATTTGTTGGGATACACCCTCTTAGCATGTTAATTTGAAATCATTATTGCTTATTGAATGGATAGGATTTCCAGAATCCTAGCTCAACAACTGCGTTCTTAAACTAACCTTGAACGGGTGACCGACACTATACACTCTAGGTCAGCATTTGAGAGAGTATTAGATGCCTTCACTATACACCCTAGGTTGGCTACTTTAGTGATTTTACGAGAACTTACCTTCGAGTAAAATCTGGTTGAATAACCTCGAGCTTTATCCAATCTCAAACGTGTGGCCTCTGTTATACACTCTAAGGCGGCCAATTTTGAGGGAATTGGAAGTCATCGTTATACACCCTAGGATGGCTACATTAGAAATAGGTTGAGTCATAGTTAGATAGATGAGCTTCATGGATAGAATCCCAATTGAGCAACTAGCCACTGTTGGTTACTTATGAGGGATTAATCACTAGTACGGGGTTTTTGCTATACACCCTAGGTTGATCTCTTGCTAGTGATACATAGCCAACACTATACACCCTAGGTTGGTTACATTTGTCATTACATGCTTAATTGAGAGTTTGTTGCAATTGCCAAAATATTCGCTTACGAGTCCATCAACTCCATAGTTCCATCATCATACATTCATCACTCCATTACCATTTCATTTAGATTGCATACTTAGTTTACTTTATATTATATTTTCACCTACCATATACTTTTATGCTCACTAATTCTATTAATCCTAATCTTATCACCGCTACCCCGATCTCAGTGGACGACACTCGTGCTTACTGCTTTACTCATATTTATACTTGTGAACGCATCGCATAGGTTTTATAAATTGTTTTGACGGATGGTTTTCTAACTGCGTGAACTATCATCATCAAATGGCGCCGCTGCCTGGGATTGGTGTGCGTATTAATGGTTAGATTAGTTTTAATATTATTAGTTCTTAATTGTTTTTAGTCTTCTTAGTTTCTTTTTATTGCTTTGGTAGTTTTGATTTTGTTTGTTTCAGGACTCTATGGATTCCTTTTGGCAAAATTCAGAGCCAAGTTACTCGCTATCATGCTTGGCAAATGATGAGAAAATGAAGCTTCTACAAGAACGTTGGGGAACCAAACCATTGGGATCATCCAATAGCTTAGAAGGAGACATTGATAAACTCCAGATGGAGTTTGAAGTAGAGAGAAGCAAGAAAATGGATGAGACAGAAATGTGTATCAACATAAACTAGGAGCTTATGAAGGTGACCAAAGAGCTATTGTTGGCGATGGATGTGTCAAAGAACTAGAATGATGCACTTCAAGAGAGAGTTGATGTAGTTTCCCGAGAAAAAGAAGAAATGAGGGAAGACTATGAGAAGAAGTTGAAGCTCTTGAAGATTGAGCTAAAAGGCAAGGAAGCCTTGGAAATGGAAAAGGCAAAGAAACTTCAAGAGCTAAACAAAAAACTCATTCTTGAAGTGAAGATGCTTAGAGTTGAAAATGGTACACTTAAGAAGGCCAATGACGAAGTCTCCAATGAGCGTAAAGAGTTTAAAGAACAAGTTGGGAGACTTGAAGCTGAAATGAGTACAACATTAAAGGAGTTCGAGAACTTGGCGAGGGTATCAAAGGAGTTTGAAGAAGAGATATCTCGCAAGTCAAGAACAATGAAAGATGAAGTTGTACAAAAAGCCAATGCTCTAGAGGAAGCAAAAGCTAATGCTCTAGAGGAAGCAAAAGGAACGCTTAGCAAAAAGGAGGAGGAGGTCAAGGCGTTACAAGCAAAGCAAATCCAACGTCCTTAAAGCCACACATCAAAGGGGAGTTCCTTTAACTCTAAACTCATTTGCTATGCATGTTCTAGGATAGAGCATTTGAAGGCTAAAAATTACAAGCCAAATCAATATAGGAAAACTAGAGGTCCTAGGAATAGGTGGATTCCACCTAGGATTAAACAAGTTTGGGTAAGGAAAGATCAAGTGCACTTATTTAGAAACATAGGAAAGGAAAAGATAAAAAAGACACCTAAATTTGTTTGGGTTGTGAAAATAGAGAATTTCCTAACTTGGTTAAACCACCCTTAGTTAATCCTAGCCCCACCCAAAATGCATCTCAATGAATAATTTTGATGCATGTAGTTATTTTTATGTTTTATATTGTTTAAATTTCAATAAATTGTGATGTAGGGATGTTTTCGTTCAAATATATATTTGGTGGATAGTTGCAAATTGATTTTATTGATTATTTTTTTGGAAGAATGAGCCGGAGGCTCTTGTGCAAGTATGAATGCATGTGCTTATAGTTAAATTCGGTTTGGGGGTTGTTATGCCTCAATTCTGTCAATATTGTTTAAAATGCTTAGTAATGATTGTGAGCTTAAATTGATGCGTTTATGCTTATTGAGATATTGCATGAATTGCCTTTATATATGTGAGCCCTAGTTCGAGTCATTTTTATTTTGTTGGGGCATTGATCATGCATGATTAGTGCCTATTTTTGTGTTTTGAGTCTTTTTAATATCAACTTTTTCTTTGACCTTTGTGAAAGTCTTTGTTTTGAAATTTCAGAGGCAAAATGTTTCATAAAAACTGTACTTTTTGGTGAGGAAATAAATTATTTTTCTCACGTTGCATTCTTTGATTTTTCGATACGATTCTAACAGTATAAAGAACGTAAAATTCTGGGTAGGGGTTTAAAAGTTATGAACGTTTCTTCGACCAAAGGTCATGGGCGATGCCCTGTTTTGAAATTCTGCATGTGAACCATCTTTGACGTCTATTTACACACTTTTCAAATTTTAATTTTGAAATGTTTTCTAAATGAAAAGTGTACATTTGCATGTATATTTTCCTGTGCCAAAATTTGAAAAATTTTTATTTTTGTATTTTTGAAAATATACACTGAAGAGCAAACATAGGTAGATTTCAAAAGTCATCAGTTTTTTTTTGAAACTTTATCCTCCATGTTGAGTTGGTCTTTTGCATTGTGTTTTTTGTGTTTTGAGTCGTGTTAGGTGCACGCCGCTAGGCCGGACTCTCGTGTCTTCAACATTGAGGACAATGTTGGGTTTTGATTTGGGGGTGTAGACACCTTTTCGAGTCGTCTTTTTGAGTCTTGAGTCGCTTTGTGTCTATTTTTGAAATTTGCTGTTTAACCAAAATTTTGAGCTTATTTAGCTTGGTGAGATACCTTAAGCATAGTGTTTGTGGCGAATGTGTGTTTGCTTTGTGTGCTTATTCAATAACTCTTAGTCATTTTAGGGGTCTCACTTGCACTTCATGGACTAGTCCCATCTTTTAGTGTCCAAGTTGAGGGGATTCGATGCTGAAGCACCTTGTTCTAATAGTGAAGATTTTCCTTGTGAGATCACAAACACAAGCCAAAAGCCTGTATACTTGAGGGAAAAAGTTTTTCAAATCTGTAACATTATTCAAACACCATGCATAGTCTCACTACATCAAAAATCATCATTTTTCATTGAACATGCATCATATATGTGGACTGCTTGATGGAAACTTTTATTCTCTTGGTAGATTGATCCTTTGAAGTGATATTAGGCAATGTGTGTTTTAGCCACTCAAAAAGCCTAAATACTTCCCATTCCCGTAATATGTGTGCTCCTAAGCCGATTTTGAAGCTAAACACATATAGACTTTTTCATTCTACACCCACATGATCCATAAACCAAGCAACCTAAGTACTAAATCAACCCTCACTTAATTGATCTTGTTGAGGCTTAGGAATGTAAAGTTGTGCTTTAATTTGATAAACGGTGTGTACCTAGGCTTGAGTAATGAGTTGTGAAAATGTGCATAGTAAAAAGGCATGAAAAGAAAAGAAAAGAAAAGAAGTAAAAAGTAACAAAAGAAAAATATGCTTCAAATGTCTTGAGTAAATTGTAAATGCTACTCAAATGGGTAACATGAGTAGTTAAAGATTGCACGTAGAGTCTAATTGTATGCCTGGACGCCATATTATATTTGGAAGTGGAGTTGCATGAGAAATTAAATGCTTAAGTGCAGAATGTATTGTCTTAACTTGGTTGATTAGTGCTTGTGCCTAAATTCTCATTTTTCTAATCACCATTCACCGTGGCCACGTTAAGAAAAGAAAAGAAAAGAAGTAAAGAGTAACAAAAGAAAAATATGCTTTAAATGTCTTGAGTAAATTGTAAATGCTACTCAAATGGGTAACATGAGTATTTAAAGATTGCACGTAGAGTCTAATTGTATGCCTGGACGCCATATTATATTTGGAAGTGGAGTTGCATGAGAAATTAAATGCTTAAGTGTAGAATGTATTGTCTTAACTTGGTTGATTAGTGCTTGTGCCTAAATTCTCATTTTTCTAATCACCATTCACCGTGGCCACGTTACAACCAAATGGAAAAGACCTAGATGATCTTAGGGGAAGTCTAGATTGGGAATATTAGTTAATGCATGCTCTTTCCACGTTCATGACACGTGATTCTTTCATGAGACTCACTCACTGAAAACAATGTTTATTCTATACTAAATGTATTCAACTAAGTTGATTCATTTACATAAATTCATTTGCATACATGTTGCGTGAGTGTGAACCTAGGTTCTGAGAGGAAAGATAAGAGAGAATCCATGTGAGAACCTAGCGTCGAAGCGAATTATGCTCGAGGCCTGAGAGTGGGTAGTTTCTGAGGTGAGGGCGTTTTAAGTGTGGGATTCGTGTTGTGCGAATTTCCTTTAGGGTGCCTTTGAGTTGTTTAGAACATTTTGCATATGCTCATTCCTCACTCCCACTTGTTTTTGGCGTATCTCTCTAAGTTGGTTTTGCAGCAAGTTTTCTTTGTGTCTAGGAATGTTTTTAGTTCGAGTCATTTTTGTTGTCGTGTCTTGTTTTGTTTTAAGTTCGCTTGAGGATGAGCAAAGGTTGGGTTTAGGGGTGTTTGATCGTGCCAAATATGTTATATATTTAGGCCCTCAATTTTGTATCCTTTGTCTAGTTCTCGTATGTTTTTCTGTATATTTTCTGTCTAATAGGCTCGTTTGTGCTAATTGCAGGCAATCGACGCAATTCAGGTGTTGGAGATGAAAAGCAGTAAATTCAGATGCGAAATAGCCAGAGTCAGCACAAAGTGCAGGTACCAACCGCACTCCACTCGCACTCTTGCCAAAATTCGGGACTTGATATTTGCAGAGTTGATAAAGTACGGGTCATCCAACCGCACTCCACCCGCACTGTTGCCCAGTCCAAAGAAGTGAAGTGCACCTGATATTAAAGTGCGGGTACAGTGTGGGTCATCCAACCGCACTCCACCTGCACTATTACCAAGAAAAGAGAAGTGGAAGTGCACCTGATAGTTAAAGTGCGGGTCAAGTATGGGTCATCTAACCGCACTCCACACATGACAGACTTTTGTTTTCAAGCTTAAGTAACCTATTTTTGCATCCCCTATAAATAGAAAGTGGTCTTAAATCTTCAAAAGCTCCCATACATATATTTTCAGCAACTTAGTGTAACTTAGCTTTTAGAACACTCTCCCTACCATCCAAACATCTCTACTCAACCTAAAGGCAACTAAGGAGATTTGGATTCAAGGCTTTAAGGAAGGAGATTATCTTCAAGAGTTTTCTCTCAATCTATTCTCTTAGTTTTGTATTTGTTTGTAAAAAACATGAGTAGCTAAAATACCCCACTATGGGGTTGATGTTATTTGTTTGATGGATTTTGGGCATTTGCAAATAAACTCTATGTTTTATATACATATCTATCTCTATGTTTTGTTCTTTGCTTTGAATGATTTCATTATTGATTTGTTTGGATACACCCTCTTAGCATGTTAATTTGGAATTTTTATTGCTTATTGAATGGATGGGATTTTTGGAATCCCAGCTCAACAACCGCGTTCTTAAACTAACCTCGAACGGGTGACCGACATTATACACCCTAGGTTGGCATTTGAGAGAGGATTAGAAGCCTTCACTATACACCCTAGGTTGGCTACTTTAGTGATTTTATGAGAACTAACCTTCGAGTAAAATCCGGTTGAATAACCTCAAGCTTCATCCAATCTCAAACGTGTGGCCTCCATTATACACTCTAGGGTGGCCACTTGTGAGAGAATTGGAAGTCATCGCTATACACCCTAGGATGGCTACATTAGAAATAGGTTGAGCCATAGTTAGATAGATGAGCTTCATGGATAGAATCCCAATTGAGCAACTAGCCACTGTTGGTTACTTAGGAGGGATTAATCACTAGTAGGGGGTTTTCGCTATACACCCTAGGTTGACCTCTTGCTAGTGATACATAGCCAACACTATATACCCTAGGTTGGTTACATTTGTCATTACATGTTTAATTGAGAGTTTGTTGCAATTGCCCCAATATTCGTTTACGAGTCCATCAACTCCATAGTTCCATCATCATACATTCATCACTCCATTACCATTCCATTTAGATTGCATTCTTAGTTTAGTTTATATTATATTTTTCAGCTACCATATACTTTACTTTTATGCTCACTAGTTCTATTAATCATAATCTTATCATTGCTACCCTGATCTCAGTGGACGACACTCGTGCTTACCGCTTTACTCGTATTTATACTTGTGAAGGCATCGCATAGGTTTTATAAATTGTTTTGACGGATGGTTTTCTAATGGCGTGAACTATCATCATCATATTGTTTGTGATTTTTATTTTTGTTTAGATCTAAGAGTGGATTTGTATTGTGCTTAGATCTCAGGATTTGTTGTATTTTGTTGTTAGTTTTTGGTTTTCGTTCTTATCTCCGAATCTTGCTAAACGTTGTCCATATTTTATGATTTGAACAACATTGAGGACAATGTTGAGTTTAGGTTTGGTGGTGTGGACACCTTCGTTGTCTATTTTGTTTTTTTATTTTTGTTACGTTTAGAAAATTTTCAAATCTCTACACAAAACGATCAATTTTGAAAACTTTTGGAAAAAAGTCCATTTTTGTTGAGTAATTTTTCTTCGCGTGCCGGTAGAGACACATGTATGATCTTAGCTCCGTGCATCGCTTAAATATGTTTGTACAGTGCCAATCTTTTGATGTTGAGGTGGATGCGACCTCTATGCTTGTTTAGTCTAGGAAAATAGTAGAGATTACCCTAGTGAGGTTTCGAGCCTATTAGCGTAAAAGTCATAAGGTATATTTTGTTTCTACTCTTTATACACTCTTCAATTTTTTTCTTCATTGTGATCTCATTGTACATCAGTTTTGCATTGATTGAGATAGAACTTCATCATGTGGACTGCTTGTTGAGACTTGTATTCCCTTGGTAGATGGACTTTTAGAAACGATTTTGGGCTTGAGTGTGTGCATAACTACTAAAATATCCTAAACACTCCCATACCTCTATATCACTCTTCGATTTTTTTTCTTCATTGTGATCTCATTGTAATTCAATTTTGTATTGATTGCCATAGAACTTCATCAGGTGGACTGCTTGTTCAGACTTGTATTCCCTTGGTAGTTGGACTTTTAGAAATGATTTTGGGCTTGATTGTATGCATAACTACTAAAATAGTCTAAACACTCCCATACCCCAATATTCATTGCAAATTGAAGCCAAACACATATCCATTCCCTAGTTATTGATCATGTTGAGGTGCAGAGCTTATGAGAAGCTAGCTTTAAATTTTGTAAAAGCATGTACTTAGGCAAATATATGTAAATTGTGCTAGGCAAAGGCTTACAAAAAAGAAAAAAAAAATAGAATAAGTGTTGAAATATAAAACACTTAAGCCTTCTAGTTCTTCAATGGTAAAGCTACTTACTAATAAGGGTACAATTGTAGCACAATAGTTCAATGTAAAGTTTATAGCCTACACGCTTATATTGTAATGTGTAATAGAGCTAATTTTGTTTTAAAGTGTAATGTGTAAACACGCCCTAGAATAACTTTATCCTTCTCACTCCCACCATCTATTCCATCCCAAACACTACCACAAATCACCTTGGCCTCAATAAAAGTGAGAGAAAGTCCACTTGATCTCCTAGGAAGTCTATCTTGGGAATGCGAGTCAATGCATGTCTTTCCACATTCGTGGCATCTCAATTCCTTCCATGAGATCCATTTTCAGAAAATTTGCGTCAATGGAAAATACTCATATGCGATTATATTTGATTCCATACACCTAAACTCCAAATTGCATATGTTTGCTAGAGAGTGTGTCTAAGTTTTGAGTGAAAATGTGATTGAAATCCGGTGAGGATTAGAGTCAAGGCGAATTTCATCTTAGGCATTTGAGCGTAGTTGTTTTGTAAGCCAAAAACATCCCAAGTATCGGTATACTTGCATTGCGTGATGCATTGTTATTAATTGGAATATTTGAGATTCTAGCATGCTTATAGTCTTTGCTTGGTATGTGCATATTTGCATCTCAACTTTTATTATAGAGTATACGTTTGTGGGTGTCGTAGCTGTAAACCCTTAGGAGACTATAACTCTTTCATTTAAGGCCGCCTAGTGGTTTAAAGGCTTGTGGCACATGCTAAGTGCCATTGTGTTTCCTACGGAAGTAGACTAGTTTAGTTTTTTTTTTTTTTTTTATCTTTTATATGTTTTTATATGTTGTTTTTTATTTTTGTTCTTTTGTTTTGCTCGAGGATGAGCAAAATATAGGTTTAGGGGTATTTAATCGGACTATTTTATACCCATTTGAGGTCCCCCATTTCCGATTATTTGTCTCGTTTTCGAGTGTATTTTTATATATAATTTTTTATTTGAGCTATGTGTAGGTACATATTCCCTACCAATTGTATTTGAGTTTAAAGGAAAGATTGAGAGGCTTAAATGAGCCAAAAACGGAATAATTGGAGTATATGGTGAGTGTCGCGCCTCACCGATGACATAGACCGCGGCGTGATCTAAACCCAGCCATGGCCAAGCGAATCTAAATATCTCCACGGTTGATCCGCTGCCGAGCTAGAACGCAACACCGAGATCGCGGTAGAACCTTATCGGCATTTCAGCAGCTTACGAATGAAGTGCAGAAAATTAGGCATTTAGTGGTTGCATTCGATGAGCCCCACCACTGATTTAAAAACCGCCGTTCAACATGAGAGAAGTCCAAGAAGCATTTGGTGGTCAAGGCCACCGATCGCAACCGCCGATTCGACTAAAATCAGCAAAAGGGTTGAAATTGTTTATGCTCATGCAGAATGTCCAACTTGCGGGGGTCATATCTTCCTCCTCAGATCGAACCACTTTGATATTCTTATATATTCAGAAAGCCTCGGAAGTCTAGTTTTCAGAACATTTTATAGATTGCGATTCCACATTTTCTATAGGAAGTTATGCCCATTTTCGTAATGGTGCACGATGCTGAGATGCTGAAATGCTGAAATGTCCAAACAGCTACTTCACACAGCGGCTAGGCCGCCAAATCAAATCATCGATAAACTAGAGAAAGTTGTTTTTTAGGGGAATTTCAGAGACAATTTCATCCTTTCACCCTGATTTTCAGCCCTAACCTCCCCACACTATATAAACACCTTCTTCTCTTCTCTCCCAATAGAATCCACTCCTCACACACTTCTTCTTCTTCATTTTCTTCCATCTATATAAGAGAGAGAAGCTTTCAAGGGCATCCATGGAGGTTTTTCTTCCATGGATGCCTTCCATTTCGTTTTCTACCTATCATCCACCATATATAGGAGTAGATTGTATATAGATAGGAGTGGGCTTTGGCCAAATTCGAGCTAGACAAAGAAATGAGCTCTTGGAGGAGGTTTTCTTCAAAGCTTTAATCTATTTCTCACTCTCTATGTATTTCTTGTTTTCTTGAATATGTAATCCCCACTTTGGAATATTTGTAAACCTAATTTGTGCTCAATATATAAGTTGGTTGTTTTTATATCTAATTTGTGTTTTGATTCACTCTTGTTATTTATTGATATATCTCTTATCTTGAAATGCATATTTATGGATGAATGGAAATTGATATGTGTTCATGGATGGGATTAGGAGTAGATTAACTCAATTGTAGGAGTAGTTGTAATCAAATATCTCATTTGTGTGTATATATCTTTGGAAGGTCAAAATTGCATGTCATGAATGGGTTTGAGTGAATTAGAGTTAGCATTGTGCCTTTGGAGGGGGTTCTACGGGCACAGTCTTGGCTAATTAGCTAAGAAGAGTGGGGTGAACCTATAAATTTCCATATTAGAACGGTTTGGTTCATTGTTCTTGTTTACAATTAGACTTTAGCTATTTCTCACTTTAAAGGCTATATGTGAGTCATGGTTAGAGTTACAATTATTTATCTTTGGTTATCTCTCACTCTAGGGGCTCTAGGTAAGTTATGGTTGGAGATACAATCACTCTTTCCACATTCATTGTACCTAACATTGCCATTTTACATTACCGTGTTAATATTAGGACTTAGTTTAGCATAGGTTTGTAAAATGTGTTCACAAATGTTTGTTGCGGTTTCATGTACGAAGGGCTCTTGGCACACTCTTCAACCATTAGCTCTATGACTGGGTATAAATCAGATCGAGGCAAGAACGAGCCCTTAACTAAAATTGGATGCACTTAATGCCTAACAACCAACTATTTGTGCACTTATGTATGGTGAACTTGTTGAACCTTGTGTGACCATTGATCAGGCCAAATTTGTTGTATATTTCGACCCTCAAACCCATATCCTTTGTTCCGTTTTTGTGCATTTTAATGTCTCTGATGGCCTTATTGTGCGCAATTGCAGGCATTTATACATTTATGGTGTTAGGAGCATATTGCGGGAGTTCTGGCTGAAAAAGAGGCAAAACGAGCCAGAAAGCATGGAAAGTAGCCTCAGTGCGCGGGTACTGTAGGGGTAAGCGCACCCGCACACTACTAGTGCACCAGCAAGCAACGACCAGTACAAAGCGCGGGTCCTCACCCACACTCAACCCCACTCACACTCGCGCTTTATAGAAACCCAGAAGCTGTTCAGATGAAGATCAATAAAGTGCAGGTCCCAACCACACTCACCCGCACTTTAAGTTGATGAAGCCCTAGAAATTGTCAAGTGCGCGGGTACTATGCTGGTAAGCACACTCACGCACTACCCGTGCACTTCGAGCTAGATATTTCCACATCAACATTTTCTAGCCTATTTTCGAGAATAGTATAAATGTACCTCTTCTGATTTTCAAAGATCTCATCACGTTTTTAGACTTAGATTTTCTACACCACCTAGATCTATGAGTATTCTCTCTCTCTCTTATTCACTTTTGCTACTCAACCTAAGGAAGCTATGGATTTAAAGGAAGGAGATGATCTCCAAGGGTTATTTCTCATTCCTTTCTCTTGTTTCATTTGTTGTAATGAGTAGTTAAATCCCCACTATTGATGGATTAGTTTGTGAATGATTGGGCTTTTGTATATAAACTTTATTTCATCTATTTGTCCATCTTTTATTGTTCTATTCAAGATTATGAATGACTTTTCTTTGGATTTACTTGTCTTAGATACACCCTCTTTGCAAGTTCTATTTAGATGCTATTTAGGTATGCAATTATGTATACATCCTATGTAGTTGTTTACTGCTTATGTGAATAGATGGATTTTCGGAATCCTGGCTCATTAACCGTGTTCTTCACCTAACCTCGAACGGGTGTCCGTCACTATACACCTTAAGACGGCTCTCGTGAAGGATTAGAAGCCTTCACTATACACCCTAGGTTGGCTAAACCAGTATCGATTGAGTCCTAGATAGATATACGTGCATTCATTGTTAGAGTCCTAATTAAGTAACTAACACTATACATCCTAGGTTAGTTGCTTGAAAGGGATCAATCCTAGTAAGAGGCCTTCTCTATACACCCTAGGATGGCCCCTTGCTAGCCAACTCTATAGATAGCCAACTCTATACATCCTAGATTAGCTACTTTTGTTAAAACGTGCATATTTTCGAGTTTATTACATTTGCCCAAATGTTCGCTTATAAGTCCGTTAACTCCTTAGTCTCCATCATACATATCTTTCATTCCATTTCTAGGTTGCATTTTTAGTTTAGTTTAAATGTATGCTATTTCACATTTCACAACATCAACAATTTAGTTTTTCGTTTATAACATGAATATTGCTAAAGTATCAACTAGTCCTTGCTAGTCCCGATCCTTGTGGACGACACCCCACTTACTATCATACTTGTGTTTTCGAACCATTTAGAGCTTCGTGAGATTTTATATAAATTGTTTTTGACTAAGTCATTTTAAACGACACACAAAAGGCTTTGTCAAAATGGATTTTCATGCATCTCTCCTATCCACCATTTTATTTATCACTTTAAACATCATTCTCACTCTTCCATATTCTCTGTTTTTATTTATTTTCATTTTCATTCAACACACACACACACACACACAACGCATTGTACATACATTTCACACATACCATTCTCACATTTCCGCATTCTAATTACATGCTTACAATAAACATTAAAACTTGAAACGGTTAATGAAAAATACCTCCTTGCGGAACGATACCCTCGCTTGTCGCTTTACTAGTCTTCTTCTAGTTTAGAGCACATTACGTAGAAAATCCCTTTTTAAATGAAATAATCTTTTGATCCTCACGATTTCCTAAACGACCGAAAAAGCGAGTATCAATTATCCAATGAAATCATCTGAAAAGTATTCAAAGGTTATAAAACTGATGATGTAAGTCAAAAATTAGCGTAAAGTAAGTTACCATAATTTCCTGATTACCTATTTTTGAACTTGTTTCACACGGCTTTATTTGAACTTCAAGTCAAGATTTGTATCCAATTTATGGAAAGTGATTGATCTAATAAATTTGGTTTGGTGAGTTGGATTTGTTTTATTATTTACATATATTTTATGATAAACTAGATAATTGTACATATTACAATCGATAATGATTTAGATATTTGTGGACAACTCTAAGAGAGATAAGGAGCCGTTTATAGTAACTTTTCCTTTAAATAAGCCTATGTGGACTCTAGATAGGACAAAACCTACATGGTTTCTAGATTGGGGTCAATGCGAATCCTTTCATAAGACAATACAATGAATATTAAGGAAATTAAACTTACTGATAATTTATCTAAGCCATATTATCAAGCTTCAGATTTGCAGCAGTTGTGGATTGAATACCACCTTCATTAGAGATGGTTTGCTAGGAATGGAGTATTGAATAAGTTAGGGAAAATCGACTGTCAACATGCAGAATAATTAGGATTAACATGCTAAAGGTATTGAGTGTAATTGGCTATGGTGAAATCAAAAGCTCTAGTACTTCAATCTATTGAATTTCTCTACAAGTCTCAAACATTCGATTGTTCAAATAAAGTTTTGGGTAATTATAATCGGTAGTTAATAAATTAATCACTCCCCATGGAAACGATACTCTACTTACTTCTAAACTATTTGTCTAATTCGTACACTCACTAAATCTACCAACAGTTACTTAAAAATACAAGAATATAAAGGTACAAGCTTTTATGTTTACAAGTTTTATTTGGTCCTTGATGTTGCTAAATCTTCTTCAAACTTCCCATAACAGCTATGAACATTCTGATATAGGGTTGCTTATAGTATAAATTATACAAAATGAAGAATTTTAAATTTAAAGAACATAGCACATAAAATTGTTAAATGATGCTATCTTTGATCTTACAATAATGCTAGAACACAACTTAAAGAATAAAAAATCATTCTTGTTTCACAACTAGTTGATTTGCACATGGAATATTGAATCACAACAACAATTTGAAGTTGAGGACATTATTTTGATGCAGCAACAACATAAATGAACTCGAAAACAACATAAGAAATTATGCTCTAATAATTTTATATTCTTTAAAAACTAAATACCTTCAAATGATGTTTGATCATGATCAGGAATATGAAGGCACATTACTTCAAAAGCTCTGCAAAAATTTTCAATATCATAAATGATTGCTTTCAATGGAATCAAAGAAACAAACCTAAATATGACTTTCAAGCACTAGAATTTGATTATAACGATAGAAACATAAACATTGCTCTTAAGATAGCAAAATTAAACTTACTTTCTAATAAGTTTGTGGTGCAAAATGAGGTCTAACCCTAGTCCATCAAGCCCTGCAGATAGTAATTCATAAGAACTATGATTTATATGTTTTAGCATTCTATATTTTAAATCTAAAAAAAACCACAAATAATTTCAATATCATAAATGATTGCTTTCAATGGAATCAAAGAAACAAACCTAAATATGACTTTCAAGCACTAGAATTTGATTATAATGATAGAAACATAGACATTGCTCTTAAGATAGCAAAATAAAACTTACTTTCCAAGAAGTTTGTGGTGCAAAATAAGGTCTAACCCTAGTCCATCAAACCCTACAGATAGTAATTCATAAAAACTATGATTTATATGTTTTAGCATTGTATATTTTAAAATCTCAAGAAAAACCGCAAATAATTATAAATCATAAACTCACAAGATAGCAAACTAACTTCGAAAAAAATAAAAAATAAATTACTTCTTAAAAGCACGTAACAAATTCAAATCAGTGCAAGCACATTGCCCTTGATGGGAGCAACAATTACCAGGCAAAAATAAAAGAGTTGAAGAATTTTTCATAGAACCAAATTCAACAGGACAAAACCACCTAAGAGGACCTCCACTAGGCTTGATAATCTCTGTTGCCGCATCAAGATAATCCTTCACACTGTGAGTTTCATATCCATCCTCCTAGAGCACTTCTAAATCTTTTGAAACAACATCTTTAACAAACTTTCTCTACATGACGACACAATTCTTTAATTTCCCATTTCCTACATCAATCAAGGATCCATTTTCCCTTTCTCTCTAATTACACAAGTTCCTGCAACTGAGTTAGCTGACAACACTATTGCATCACCATTACCACTTGAACTCAGAGCTCTCACTTTAAAATAAGACTTGTACTCCAAATTTAACAATAAACTACGTGATACCCGGAAAAGTAGCAAGTGATTCTATGGTTTCTACTAGGAATTGAACAACTTAAAACACTTTTCAAGTACTAGAAACTTGCAAAGGTTGTAAATAAAATGAACTCCTAAGATTATTGTTCCCTAAAACAATTACACCCAAATTTACGCTTTTATTGAAGCACAACAAACAAAAATCTCATAAAAATGAAACTTTTTTTTTTGAAACAGTTATTTTATTGAAAAGAGCTTATAAAGGCAAAATAAGGGAACCAAACAACAACACCGGTCCAAGATAGGAAAGAAACAAGCCACCAGAACCCCAAACAAAACAACAAAACCCCAACCCCACACTAAACACTAAAACTCCCACCCAACAGAAAATGAAAGCAAAGACAACCGAATTGAAAACACCCAAAAAACGAAAGAAGACCAGAGCAAAGCAGAGGAAACCAAAACAAAAACATAGCATCACTAGAAAAACAGAACCCGAACCAAAACCGAGTAACAACAAGCAAACCACCATCCCACAGCTGCAACAATACTGTCAATACACCAAAATCTCATATGTCACCCCACTCCAGCCTATCCCCACACTGTTTAGAACCTAGCAAATTCAATATAAGAACTAAATCTGAAGTAAACCCAGAAAGCAAAACAGAGTCTAATGTCTTCCCCACAGGTACATATACTTCTAGACTTGATATTTGCTATGGTAAATAATTATACAAAATGAGAAAATGAACACAATTCATTAGCAGAATCTAAAAATGGGAAACAAATTAAGGCAAGAAAATTTATGAAAACAAGTTGACAACTTTAAACATATAAATATATATAAATTTCTAGTTTCAAAATATTTTGAGAAATATCAATTTCGAACTTACAAGTGATGGTGGTGGGCCGGTGGCGTTGTCGACGGAACTAGAACTTAGAATAGAGAAGAATGGAAGTGATGGTGGTGGCGTGAAAACTATAGCTCAGAACTGAGAAGAATGGAAGTGATGGTAGTTGTGTTGGCGACGGTGGAAGTGGTGATTTGCATATAGAGGTGGCGATCAGCCGGCGGCGACACTCGGAGCAGATATGGAAGCCAAAAAGAGACAAATCGGTGAGAAGAAAAACGTGAGAACTAAAAAAACTTTGAACTGAGAAGAATGGAAGTCAACAAAGGAAGGAGATAGATATTGTGGTAGAACTTGTATCCGGTTAAACTTGTTTTTTAGTTTTTTAGTTTTTCTTTTTCTTCTTAATTAATGCAAGTTCGTTGGATCAAGTTTAATATGATCCAACGGACCAATTGTATCACTATTTATCCCTGCATCATGCAGCCCTGCATAGTAGCCAAACTCATCCCGCATATAAAAAAAGGTAACTAACATAGAAAGGCCTATAAATTTAGAATACGTTGACTCGATACTAGACTCTGAAATAGACTTAGGGGCTATTTTTTTTTTTTTTCATTATAAGACTTATTGCCTCTTATATCTTAAATTAAGATAAATTAGTTTTTTTTTTTTTTTTTTTTCCAAAGCATATCTTATTTTAAGATATATATATATGTCTTTTAGAAAAAGTAGAAAATTTTGACTTTTATTTTATTAAAAAAGTGATACAACAGAGTTTTTTTTCAGTAAATTTCTCCAAATGTCCTATAACAATTCATACATTTACAATTTTATCTGTACATAATAAAACCCTAAAAATCGATTTTCTAAAAATTTCCAATTATGAAGAAACCCTAACGCAACCTAATCAATTTTACATTTGTAATAAGTCATCCAAAATGTAAAAACAAACATATCTAAGTATTGTTGTCACACGTGTGGTTTTCCACCAATTCACCAAACATTTTCTTCTAAGCATGTTGAAGAAGCCAATACACGTGGAAGCATGATCCCAATTGCTTAATATCCAAGTACGATAGGTGGCAATATTATATATGTATTTACAATAAACACCCCTTTGATTGCTTGCCTATATATATATGGCATTATGGCTTTCCATTGTGTTGGTTGATCAGTGATCTAGAAATTCAATATTAAAGAATATATGTTATATCCCTCGTCTCTCAACTCTTGTCTCTGTTTCTTTGTTTGTTGTTCATCTCTCTCATCTCACTTCTTTCATTTATGTGATTATCTCAATTATTTACAACACGTTATCAGCACGGTGTTGATATTTCCAAAACTTGAAGTTTTGAATTTATTACCAATAGAACTTGAAGTTCCTAAATTTATTTCCAGAACCTGAAGCTTCTGAATTTATTATTACTAGAGCCTGAAGCTTCTAGACTTTTATTTATTAATAACAGAACTTGCAGTTCTGAATTTACTTTCCTGTATTTTATTTTTATGTAATTTACTTTTTCGCACTTTATTTACTTTTATGCGATTTACTTTCTCGCATTTATTATTTATACGCTGTTATGAGATTGGCTATGCCAACCTACTAGAACCTGCAGTTTTGGATTTACTTTTTTCGCACTTATTATTACACATTTTATTTTACGATTTTTATTTAAACAATTTGGTTACCCATCCAGAACCTGAAGTTTATGGATTTATTTATCATTACTTGAACCTGAAGTTTCTTGATTTATTTATTTACAAATATTCCTTTATATATCTAAAAATTTAAATTCCTCAGATTTTTATCATACCAAAAGTTCTGACTCCGATTGTGATTCTTAGATAACCAGAAGTTGTAATAATGACAAAGCTTGCAAGTTTGAAATTTGATGCACTAGAAGTGTCTGGAGACAATTACATATCCTGGGTTATTGATGTCAGATTACTCCTAAAATCAGAAGGTCTACACCATTGAAAATGGGGCCGAGGCATATGAACAAGACAAATCTACTGCCATGGTTATTATCCGTTACCATCTACATAAGGATCTAAAAGCCCAATACCTAACTGTCACAGAACCAAAAGTTCTATGGCAAGAACTAAAAGATCGATTTGAAAACCAACCTGATGTTGCATCACCAAATGTCAGGTATCAATGGCAACATTTACGCTATGAAGACTACAGATCAGTCTCTGAGTACAATTCCGCTTTATTCAAAATCACTAAACAGCTAAAATTGCGTGGTCAGGATGTAATCTCGAACCATCAATAACAAAGGCAATAACAATTCTACTCCCTTAACATTTTATCTCATGTTATCTCATATTATTTTTCCTCTCTTTGTCTTATTTTACACGAGCAGTAACTATTATCTCCCTGTTCATTTATCTCAGTTATTGCTATTTTAATTTTATTATAACGTACATCTATTTAATTTTATGCAATTTATGTATCTGAGTATGCCAACTAACCAGAATCTGAAGTTTTTGGATTTGTATAAATTATGTATTGAGCCTAACTAGGTCAATCGTTAAGTTTCTAGAATTTAAATCAAGCTCAGCTATACCGACGAACCAGAATCTGAATTTTCTGGATTTATCATTATAATATTTAAGTTGGCACGGTTTTACAAACCGATTAGAATCTGAAGTTCTAAATTTTAAATTTTAATAAAAATATGGGGTTCTGGATTCATTACTATGTAGATGAATGTCATACTTGGGACCTAAAATTCCAAAATTCGAATTCTGTATAGAACCTGAAGTTCTAATTTTGAATACGAAGTATTGAATATGAACTTGAAATTCTTAAGTTTTGAACATGAAGTTCTAATCAGACTTGAAGCTCTAAATTCAATTTAAATTGTGATATTAAAACTTTTATGTCAAGGTTTATTAGAACCAGAAATTCTGAATTGGATCAAGTTATGATTCTTTCATCCAGAAAGTCAATTTGTAATTTCTATTTAGAACCTGAAGTTTTATGAATTTTATGAACCTGCAGTTCATGGTCGAACCGGAAGTTCGAAAAATCAATATGATTCATGATTTTGTTTTATGAAGTGATATTTTCATATCCATATATTTATACTTTTGATCACTTTGTTTAATATGCACTTTATTTTTCTTTGTGAATAAATATGTCTTTAAATGGTAAATTGGATGATATTGAAAAGCAAGATGCAAGAGATAAATATCTAGCCGATAGTGCAACGACACATACGATTCTACGGAATCAGAAATACTTTCTAAATTTAACTATACTTAAGGCAAATGTTAATGCAATATCAGGTCCAGCAGATCTGATAGAAGGCTCCAGTTGAGCCATGATGTTGTTACCAAACAATACTAAAATATGGCTATCACACAGAAACTAGAAATGATAGGAATATTGAATATATGTACATCATCTGGATTATATTACACTCTTATAAGAGGTGTAGACGTTTATGCAGTTATGAACCAGAAGTTCTTAGACCCAAAAATATTTATGCTTTGGCATGACCATCTTGGTCACCCAGAATCTACGATGATGCATAGAATTATTAAAAATTCTCATGGACACCCATTAAAGAACCGGAAGATTTTTTTATCCCACGAAAATTTATGTACTGCATGTTCACAAGAGAAGTTAGTAATAAAACCATCCAAATTCTAAGGTTGGCTTTGAATCCTCGTCATTCCTACAAAGGATTCAAGGGGACATATGTGGACCTATTCATCCACCAAGTGGACCGCTTCACAATTTTATGGTCCTAGTTGATACATCCATCAAATGGTCACACGTTTTCTTATTATCAACATTGCAAGATTACTTGCACATATTATCAGGCTTCGAGCACATTTTCCCGATCATTCGATAAAGTTAATACGTCTTGATAATGATGGTGAATTTAATTCCAAGACATTTGATAAATATTGAAGATCAGTTGGGATTGAAGTTGAACATCCAATTCCACATGTTCATACTCAATGGATTAGCAGAGTCACTTATCAAGCGTCTTCAGGTAATTACGAGAACTTTATTATTTTAATACAATTACCAATTTCTATATGGAGACATTCTATTCATCTCTACCATTCTAAGATTTATGATGATTTCGATTAATCTTTTATCAGATAATCTATGTTTCTAATAGTTTATCTTTTTACACACAACACGCATATCATTATATTGATTAATTTTCATATCATTATAAGAAAAGGAATTTTCTCCAGAAGAGATGAGTAAATGAAAAGTTACTCTTATACAAAATAGAGATATCATTTCAATTCTCTCTATATATAAATGTGTCTCATTTCAGTCTTCGTATCACTCAAATACAAAATATAATTGATCATCAGATAATTATTAATCAGTTACTTGATATATTAAAAGTGACAAAATTTTATAATTTGCTATCTCATAAACCCCGGCCGGGTGATTGTTCCTGAAGAATGATCCGAGTAGAATGCAACAAATAAATCATCTTATGCATATCATAAGTTTGTAAACTTTTTATTTCGAAATGTATTGTTCCTAGAAGAGGAAAATAAATTATCAGGATCCTAATGTAAACAATACTCGAGTAATGAATAAATCCACTTTCTCTAAATCAACTCTATAAGAGTTAGATATATCTAAAGAGACACAAAGTCCCTGAAGTGACTAAATCCATTGAAATGGAAGAAATCTCTATAGAGATACAAGAATATAAGAATTAATAAATTTCTATAAATCATATGAAAGAAATGTGGAATCATAAAGAAAAAATCATTGATGATGTATTTTTATACACAGTAGCGCTAATGAAATTATAAATGATAATTATGATATTCATAATATCAATGATTGTATACAGAATGCATGATTGACCTAAATGAAAAGGAGTAATTAAAGAAGAATTGACTTTATAAGCCAAACATAAAGTATTTAGACCAATAGTTCTCCAGACACCTGAAGATGTCAAACTAGTTGGATACTAAAAGGTTTTCATATGGAAAATATAATGAGAAAAACGATATCGTGAGATATGAGACACAACTCGTAGTACAAGGTTCTCACAAAAGTTGATATTCAACAGTGATGAATACAATTACGTTTTGAATTTTTGATAAATTTGGCTGCCTTTACACGGTTTGAAATACGTCATCTAGACGTAGTAATCATTTATCTATATGATTCACTCAATACAGATATTTATAATCTCAGAAGGATTTAAAATGTTAAAAGCATGTTAACCGAGATCTCGTAATCTATATTTGATGAACCTATAAAAAATCCTTGTATGGATTAAAAACAATATGGACTGATGTGGTATAACCGTCTCAGTGAATATCTTATAAGATAATGATGTAATAATTATATTATAAACCCATGCGTCTTCATAAAGAAATGAAAAAGAAAATATTTTCTTGATTTGAAGATCGAGCATAAATTAAACAGAATACGTATCCAACAATCAACATATGTTGAAAATATTTAAGATTATATTATTCAAAATCTAACAACTTTCCAGGTTTACTTGGTTATGCTGATACCGGGTATCTATCTGATCCCCATAAAGCTCATTCACAAACGGGATATGGTTTTACATATAATGGCACAACAATCTTCTGGCGCACCACAAAGCAAACTCTTGTGCTACATCCTCTAATCATTCTAAGATCCTTACACTTCAAGAAACAAGACAATAATGTGTGTAACTAAGGTTAGTTATTTACCATATTCAAAATACATGTGGATTTTCATTATCTATAGGAATGCCAACATCACTATTTAAAAATACTACGGCTTATATTGCTCAAATTAGAGGAGGCTATATCAAAGGAGATAGAACCAAACATACCTCTCGTAAATTCTTCTACACTCATGAACTTCAACAGAGCCAACAAATTGATGTTAAACAAATACAGTTTACAGATAATCTGGGAGATTTGTATGCCAAAGCATTGCCTACATTAACTTTTGAGAAAATGGTATATGGAATTGGCATGCGTCTGTTTTGTAAATTACATGATTGATATTGAAGTTTCATTCAGGGGGAGCAAAATTATGAATAAACATATGTGTACTGTACTCTTTTTCCTTCTACCGAATTTTGTCCCACTAGGTTTTAATGAGGCAGTTCTAAACACATCCACACCAATTGATCTAAAAGATCATTGTATATATTTTGTTAAGGTTTTTGTCCCACTGGATTTTTCCTAACAAATTAAAATACAAATTGTGGAAATCCAAGGGGGAGTGTTGTAACACATGTGTGGCTTTCCACCAATTCACCAAACATTTTCTTCTAGGCTTGTTGAAGAAGCCAATACACGTGGAAGCATGATCCCAATTGCTTAATCTCCAAGTACGATAGGTGGCAATATTAGATATGTATTTACAATAAACACCCCTTTGATTGCTTGCCTATATATATGGCATTATGGCTTTCCATTGTGTTGGTTGATCAGTGATCCAGAAATTCAATATTAAAGAATATATGTTATATCTCTCGTCTCTCAACTCTTGTCTCTGTTTATTTGTTTGTTGTTCATCTCAGTCATCTCACTTCTTTCATTTATGTTATTATCTCAATTATTTACAACAAGTATCTCAATTTTTAAGACTTATTTATATATCTAACAAATTATGGTCTTATAAGTGAAGAATTGGAAGAATACTTGAAGGACGCTTGTAATATATTAAGAGAAACAAATAATCAAGAAAGAAAAAGTTGGCCCGCCAAAATTAGAAATAAATAGACGAATTAGAAAAACTAGAGATTATAGGCGATAACCCGATAAATGAAAATAGCATAGAATCCTATAACTTAGAAATAATAAACCCCGATATCACTGTAATAACACGAGATCTACCCTACAGCTTAGAAGATAGAAAAGAATACCAAATGAATATAAAATAACTTTTACAGCTAAAAGTAATAAAAGAAAGCACAAGTAGACATAGAAGCGTAGCATAGTAAGCAATCATAGTGAAAAAAAAGAGGAAAGAGTAAATGGTAATTAACTATAAATGACTAAATGACAATATGTTACAAAATAGTTATAAACTCCCTAACAAAGATGAATTGGTTTATTGTATTTAAAAAGCATCATGGTTCTCAAAGTTTGATTGCAAAAACGGTTTTGACAAATAAAGCTAGACAAGAAGTCAGTACCCTGGATGGCTTTTAGTTGTCTTGAAGGACATTTTGAATGGTTAGTAATGCCGTTTGGATTAAACCAACACCCCCGCCCCCCAAATTTTTTCAAGCAAGAATGGATAGAATACTAAAGCCGTTTTCGAGTTTTTGCATAGTATTTATAGATGATATCCTTGTTTTTAGTAACAATAGATACATCCATACATTACATGTTAACATGATTCTTGATTCCTTTTAAACACAATAACATTAAAAAATATATATAGAGCTATTTAAAAATAAGATAGAATGCGTAGGATTTATTATAGATAAAGGAAAAATAGAATTCCAACCTTACATAGCTACAAAGATATTGAGTTTTCCTGACAAAATAGAAGAAACTAAAGAAGTGCAAAAATTTCTAAGATTACTAAATTACGGTAAAAAAATTATTCCTAATCTAAGCACCTTAGTAAGACCACTTTATAATAAAATTAACAAAAATGATTAAAAATATTTAAATAGTGAAGATATAAAGTTAGTAAAAAGAATAAAAGAAATAGTGAAAGCTTTAAAGCCAATAGCACTTCCCATAGATAACTATTACAAAATAGTATAGATAGATGCTAGTAGTAAAGGATGGGCGGAATATTAATTCAAAAGCCTACTAAAGAAAGCCCTAGAGATACAGAAGCAATAGCTATATATACAAGCGGAAAGTTTACTGAGCCGGAAAGTAGAAAATCTAGTATAGAGTTAGAACTCTTAGGAATAATAAATTCTTTGAACTCTTTTCATATATATATATATATATACACGATGCAAATCTTTCACAGTTAGGACTGACTGTAATATTATAGTATAAATCTATAAAAAGGTATAAAAGAAGAACTTTGAAAAGAAAAATTCTTTCATTAGTAAAAGATGGTTAAGCTTTTTAGAAACCCTAACCGGAAGAGGATATAGAGCAAATTTTGAATATATTAGTGGAAAAGATAACACGGTAGCAGATATTTTATCTAGACTAATAATAGACTAACAAACTCTCATTTGATTTAAATGCAAAAATGGCAGGAAATTCAAAGAATGTCCAAAGCTTTAAATTTCCTGTACAAAGCAGTCGCATAAAAAAGCATAGCATATCCCCCTACATTATCAGTCATAGTCCTGGTATTGCCTTCCAGCCCTTGAATAATTTAAAAGAGACACTGAACCATAGCAAGCTTTGCTAAATAATATCTATTATATAGAAAATAACAAGTTTTCCTATTATGTAGTATATAGAGGCAGGAAAGCTGGGATTTACTCAACATGGCAGGAGACAGCTACATAAGTTGAAAACTTTCCGAACCCTAGTTTTAAAGGTTTTTATTCTTTAGAAGAAGCTAGTAGTTCACTGAAAATATTTTTACAAAATTAAAGCGGTTTCGAACCTATTATAGAATTTAATGGTTGTCTTTTTGATAAAAACCAAGTTTTAAGCTTTATGGAAAAATGTAAAAGCGTCAATGAAGCAAGATATCAGATTTCAAAGGAGTTGGAAAGCTGTAAAAAAAAACTTTACATGCAAGATATCTTAGAAAAGTTTCAAGCTGAAAATACAATACTAAAACAAAAGCTAAAGCTAGCTGAACAACTAGTAGACAGCTTCAAAAGCTTAGCAGTACAGAAGCAAAGAAAATCAAAAGCTTTGCATTACTGAAGCAAAAGAAAATCAGAAGCTTAGTTCTACTAAAGTAGATAAGGAGGCAATTTTCGAAGATCCGCCCCTTGATATTATAAACATTACTCTGATTAGAGATCAAGCCAAAAATATTTACAAAGCAGTAAAGAAGCTCCCTATAGATATAAAGCAAATTATTTTTGAAATAACAAAAAATATCGATTTAAAGCGTTTTATAAAACTCAAAAATTTCTTGCTTTAAATGAAGGATTACCTGAGGGTATGACTACATGGTTGCAAGAAAAAAAAAGTAAACAACAAAGTTATTTATAAATTTGTTACAGCACAAATCGATTTAAATATTTTTCCAATGGAAATTGAAATTCCATATTATGCTGACAAAGTTGGTATTGAAGAACTTTTTAGTTAAGGTATAATCGATGGCTTCCATGCCTCAAATATTTTGAAAATCTCTTTTCTTCCTGATAAGCTCCAAAAATCTATCCGGATGTATGGAGGAAAGAACGGTTTCTATCTGGATATTAATTCGGTCCCTTGTGAATGGTTATCAATCAGCCCTATCGGTTGACAAATTATTTACCAACGTATCACTATATAGTGATAGTACCCTACAATAACCTTGTTGAATTCATACGAGATCCATACCCGCCATTTGATGGCCAAGACATCTGCCCGAAATATCTACAGAGGTATCGAGATAAGAGATACTTTGACTGTGTGAAATCTTTCAGGCCTAAGCCGATAGGACAGACACCTCACATGTCCATCTTTGTGAGAGATCCCAATGTAATGTACAGATACCTCATTCCGTGGATTTTTCTCAGTCCAAAGACAAAAGATTATCTTAAAGAAATCCAAGAAGAAGAAGCTAGAATTTTGGAATATCTTACAAAGGAAGAGATAGACGCCAATTTTGATGAAATTGCTTTTCACAATATGGACATCTAAGCAAAGCGTCGGCATAAAAAGACAAGATAGTACAGAAGAAGATAAGAAAGCAGTCTTGGTAATCGTGGCAAAAGCAAGCATCGGTAGAAGAGCAAGAATAACTTTTAGCGTTGGCAGAAGATGACAAATAACTTTAATGAATAGTAAAAAGGTTTTCACTGCACCGCAGTAAATAGTAAAAAGACAATTTTACTATCTACTTTTTAACTTTTTGTAATTATTTAGATTCCTTTGTCGGCCACATGTTTTTACCTTTTTCTTTACCAGTTTTGTAAAAATAGAGACACACTCTCGTTTGCAGCACATAGGCAAATCCAGAGCAGAATAACTCTCGCAAACCTTGTTTTCACATCCTTTGTAATTTTCCTCTTGTATTACTTTGCAATCAGTATTACTCTGCAATCAATACTACTATGAATATTTTTCAAGTAAGTCTTCTTGCTCTTCACCTGTTTTTATTTATCTAGTAAACACACACAGAAGTCTTTCGAGGTTAACGAAAATATAAGAAAGATATGAAATTTTTAAGGTAAAGAGATCCTTGTAACTTTTCTGAAAGGTTTTGTTGCATCTTTAAACAGATATTTTGTTTATAATGGTTCCACCTAGTAGAGATCTTGTTTTTATTGAAAACAAGATTATAAAATTGTGGACTTTAGGAGAGCAGAGAATTCATCTTGAATAGATGGGAACCATGGGATCTTGAAAGGCTCGTCTTGTTTATATTCAAAATTTTCTGTTATACTGCACCTCTCCCTTTCTCATTATGGTTATGAAGACTCATAAATAAACCTTTCAAGTTCAACCCCCGACTTTTCTTTCCGTTCATGAGACTCTAAACCGAAACTATTCCAAAACCTACATTATTTGGTAGTAAGAAAACTTGTGGAATATAATGTCCAATATGTATAAATCTACAAAAAGAAAGGGGAGAAAAAATCAACCTGTTACTCTTACAAACTAACAAAACATATGAGAAAAAGTTTAACATAATAATGAAATATGGACTGAGAAGAATTTTGAACAGAGACATCTAATGATCTTCAGTTGTCGTTAAATCTTTCAATACTAGTTCTTACTTTAAAGTTTTAACTTTTGAGCAACTAGAATGAAAAAAAAGAAGATATAGGTCTAATAAAGCCAATGTCAGTAAAAAGAACACATGGATAAATACATAAGTCTCCATAATGTTACAAAATGATGGTTATACACTTATACTATACCTTGTCCGTTCGGTCTAGTAGCTCTTCAAGGGACCTCTTTGAAATACCACTTCCCTCACTTTATCTATCACATAGGCCTGTAATGTTGTAGCTTAAACTCATTTGACTTCAGAGATTTATGTTTCTCACTCCCTTCATGAACAAATAGGCAATTCTGTCTCTGAAGGCCTTTAAAAGGTCTCTACCATGATTTCAATCTGTTCCTTTAAAGGTCTCCGTCAAGAGTTGAACCTGTTGTTAGCTCTTAACCTAGTAAAAACCGAATTTTCCTTTTCCGAGCTCTAACCACTTGACTTTGTTCTTTGAGCCAAAACCAGAATCCTAGCTTTAAAAGTCTATCCAATTATCACCCAGCTTTTAATATAACATATTATTTCAACATTATGCAATTCCATTTATACTAGGTGAATTTTGCCTTCACCTCCTTGATTTTTGCTATCAATAACAATAAAAAACCATTGGAACCTATTTATTTCATCATATCACTTTTAACTTTGTCACAGCCTCCAGATATTCGCAACCATCAACTACCATAAAAGATGATTTACAGTGCAGAATGAATATCGAAACAGTCCATTTCATCGGAAGTACCTGGACAACAAAATTTTCACTCCTTCCCAATTGCAAGTAGAAGTTGGCAGACTTTTCACTTTCACTTTAGGACTCTTTTATTTTGGAAATACTGAATTACTTCCACCCAGTGTCATTTACTCCATTCCATCTCTCCATCTGTGCCAAATCTCCAGAAAACATGCAGCATTCAATCTGCAAATTTGTCTACATCTCTCACCTTATTGAGTACAATCATTTGTCCCGCCCAGGCAATATTTTTTTTCCAAAAATCACTTGGATAAGAACTGCTTTTGTTATCATTGATGTCTAACAATTTTTCATGGTTGATAACTTCAGGCAGACTAGCGGACTAGCTTTAACAAACCTTCCTTAACCTCTATAATTACAACTTCTAAGTATGGCAGCAATCTGTGTGGAGGTCAAGAGACAGCCACCTGGGCCTCCAGAACCCTCTGATTTCTAACAACCAATGTTGGATTTGAACAAACAATGACTTATCGTGTGATGCATCCTTTCCCTGTTAAAATCTCAGTCCTAAAGCAAATTTCAGCACACTCTACGCCCATATCTGGGCCAGTTGAGCCTCCTGTTTAGCACTATGCTTTATAGAAAGATCAGAATAATGTGGTGGCCAGATTTTCAGAATTGACATCAAGCCTTCATCAGGGGAACCACCATAGCACGGGAATGAATGCATCACAAGTCAAAAGCATATCTATGACTTCCAGTCATAGTCTTAACAGGAAAGAAATAAAAGCTCATCCAGCTTCAGCTATATTAATCTTGAGTCCTGCAAGGATCACCATATAAAGAATTGCCAGATATTCTCTGTCATTATTACATATATAAATATAAATATATATATATATATATTATTTAAGCAGATAAAAATGAACCCAAAACATGCACGATCTAGTACTTACAATGCCTTTGTTCAAGGAGCATCACTGCTGTTTTCAACATCTGCCTGGCCTTCCTATCTGGAGTGCATCCAGAAGATTCCATTTCCTCATATATTTCAGGTACCTGGCTAGCAAACCAATATCATGCATTAACTTAAGATATTTAGATTAGTAAATACTTATGAATTTTTTTATTGGATTTACAATATCTACCATCGAAAATATTCAGTCACACGTACAAGAAGTAAAATGAACAACCAGCTCTTAACTTTGTACAACACATATCTACTCTTAACTTTGTACAGCACATATCTAACATTCCTTTCTTCTATGGAGAACAAATCAATTTAAAGCAAAACAGTGGCATGAGCACCTTATCATAATTCCTTGCTCGAATAAATGCCTTCATCAGCGTACTATAGGTGATCAAATCCGGACTAATACCCTTCAGAGACAACAAGAACATTATCATTAAAAAATGTCTGAAGGAGCATCCAGCAAAATGAATTCAAAAAGAAATCAACAGTCCAAGAGTATCAGTCAGACTTAATCACTACACACACACACCCAGAAATTTACGGGCATTATCCATATTGTAATAAAGGATAACAGGCTTACACTTTCTTTTATATGGTGATATATAGATAATGCCTCCATATGTCTCCCTGCAGTACCAAATGCATTGATCAACACATTCAGCATTATCAGATTTGGTTCAATTCCTTCTGCTTCCATGAGCTGAAGCACCTTCAGTGTCTGTTCACATAGTCCCTGTGAGAAAAACCCTTTTATTGCCCCGTGAGAAAAAAAAAAGGTCATAAACAATGCTAGCCAAGGTTCTAACAAGCTCATTAAATAGAAGTATATCTCCTAACTTTAAAGCGAGGAAAACTACTTTGCATAATATCAAGTCAATTGAATTTTTCAAGAGAAGTTCTTGTTCATTTTATCAGCAAAAGGTTGTTAGTTGCTAAAAGAGGCTGAGATGTCATGCCTAGTTTTCTTTCCCCTTTCCAAGAAAGAGCTTGCTAGCTTTATGCAACTTCTGAACCTTTGTTTGACAATGAGCAACTCATATAAGATTGTAGTCAATCAGCTACAAATGATTGGAGATCTTAAATAAAATGCCAGTCTTAGCAGGGTAGGGAAATTTACGGGTAGGAGGAAGGCTACCAAGTTGCATTGATGATCCACAACATAGTTAGAGAAGACGTATACTCTTGGAAGCTAACCGTGAATCTTGAAAGAACAAACGGCTTTTAGGTTCCGGAAAAAGGGTCCTTGGCCTGCATATATATTTTGGCTGGAATAACTGGAAACAGCTATTGTTAGAGTTTATCGGTTTATGATTAAGTCTACAAAGTTCTTTAGTTTGGTCTTCAGTCTATTTGGGTCAGATTTTAATTATTTGATCTTACGAATCCTAGTTATGTTAACATGAGTATGACACAAGTTTATAACTATGTCTGTGTACCTTTACAGTTACAAGAGTTTACGAAAAAGAATTTGAGTGACTCTCTTTGAGAATGCTTTTTTATTCTCAGTTATTATCATTTTTCTCCTGTTAAATACTATAGTTGAGCCCCTACCTATAAGCTTAAGCTTTTGGGTCTAGCGGAGGTTCGAATCCCCTCCACCTTTATCTGGATTTCTTATTCATTGCACATGTTAGAGAATAGGGGGTGTCTAACGTGTGTCCAGCATTTGTCATCTATTTCCACTTTACACATGAGGGAGCGTGTTATCATATCATAAATCCTATCAACCTATGTCTTAAATACTATAGTTGGACCCTTACCTATAAACTTAAGTTTTTGGGTCTAACGGTTATTGACATCCTCCTTTCTAAGGATATTTGCACAACTCTTGTTTCCTGCTCTATTCAAATTTCTGACTCTCCTATTAATCCCTCATTTTTCAATCTCTAATTCTAAATTGACAACACCACTGATACACAAGGACTCCACAGTCCACATAATTTTTTGCTTTTAGTGACCTTTTTGCTAACAATTGTCAGCCATAGTTCTCCAATATAGCTATTGCCACGAGTACGCTAGCAGTGTATATACATTTTTTATTTATTTGATGCAGAATGAACAATGGCACAAGAATAAACAACAACATGGATGGCGAAATATCAGTAGAAGGGAGAGCAAAGGAGCACAATCTTGATATATTAGAAGGATCTTCATTTAAATCATAGAAAAACTTGGAGAATAAGAAAAAGATTACTCTAGATACCACATGTTCTTATAATGTGGTAAAATTAAGCTGTTGAGACCAGAAAAATGATTTATTTATCAAAAAGAGAACAAAAAATGTGTACAAGAGTTATTTATAAAGGTGTTTTCCTGCTTTGAAAATGCAAATCTAATATACTTAGGATCCTAGATAATAAAAAACTTCCATAAATAATGACATCTGAGAAATAAAAACTTGAAATACCGGAAAATCTGAAATGTCTTCAAGATATTGTTATTATGATGGTGTGCATCTAATTGCATCAGACCTAGTAATGTACACTTTGGCCTTCATAGAAAGAAAATGTTTTGTCAAAGAAACTTGACCATTTGTTAAACTCCTCACAATGGAAACTACACAAAAATACAAGGCAAATGGATCATTAATCTAGAGGAGCACAGGCAATTCAGGTTATGTACCAAGGTTTTTGGAAGGTTGATAATTTTTAGCATATTTAGATTTCCAGCATAGTTTACCAAGCATATGAATGTTGTTAGTTACTATGCAATGTTGTGAGCTTTCGTCAGCATAAATAGCAATACACAAAAAAACAATGTTATCTGATTCTTAAAATCAATACAGCTGACTGTAATAGGTAGTAAGTACAGAGACTTGAATTCAACAAATGGTTAACTAAGATTCAGAATCTAAAATGACAAAAATGAGCATGGTTAACTAAGGTTCAAAATCTGAAATGACAAAAATGAGCTTCATCAACATACAGATAAGTAAATTGGCTAAATATATGCAAAGAAAAAGGGACTGCACCTGCTGAGCATACGCATTTGCTAAGATACAAAAGATGTTAGCTGCCGGTTGAAGACCTTTCAACTTCAAAGCAGATATGCATTCATCAGCATCATTAAATCTCCCATACTGCCCGTAAATATCAACCAAAATTGCATAAATGGCTCCAACTTTTTCATGCCCCTTATACTTCATATTCTCAAAATTTTTCTTTATCACATCCCATTTCCCCTGCTCTCCCAAACGGCTAATAACAGTAAAGAAAATCTTTGGATCCGGATAAAACCCTTGTTCTTGCATCGCGGTAAACAATTCAAGAGCCTTAGTAACATCCCCAGCCTTAAAATGCCATCGTATCAAAGAATTCCATGTTGCTATATCAGGCTTTATACCTTCTTTTTGCATAGTCTCAAAAATTTGTAATGCCTCAACCAACTCACCATACTTCCCAAATGTGTCGATAATGCTGTTATAAATCTGCTTGTCTAATGACAACCCCATCTCCCTTATCTCCTCCACAATGCCTAGAGCTTTCTTCCACATCCCATTGTCCCTATAAAGGCCGATAACCTTACTATACACAAATGAATTCAACCAGTACCCCTCTCTCTTCATCTCATTGATTATCGACCATGTATCATCCAACCGCCCTGCACTGACATAGTAATCCAATAAAATCTCATATGTTTCTTGATTTTTACACATACCCAGTTCATCGATTAATGCCAAAACTCTAAGAGCAAGCCCTAAGAGGCCTTTCTTCAAAAACCCTCTAAGCAAAACATTGTACAGTCTCAGCTTCGGCTTTAAACCAAAAGACACCAACTCTTGGAATAACGCATCGGCTTCCAATGTCCTCCCAACACTTCCTAGAGCTTCAATGAGTGAACCATAAGAAACTAGATTCGGACGAAACCCCACAGCCTCCATGTTTCCAAGAAGAGACATGGCCTCATCAACATCCCCAACTTTGCAGGAATTCTGGATCGAGTAATTGTATAACTCGCTCGAAAACTCCTCTCCAACACTGTACTCATTTGGGGTTTTAGCAATTACACTGTACTTATTAGTACTGACTTCTTTGACACCATTTTTGGTTGTGGAATGACAAGAGGTGTTGAAGAAGCTATATCTTACAAGGGTTTTGGGAAAAATTGGATAGAACATGAAGAGCGGAGATGGGCTTTGAATTGATGACAACGAAAGTGGTTTGAGATTGTACATGGACAAGTAAACTGTAAGAAACCAAGATTGATAATTAGAATAGAACAACCAGAAATGTCAAAAATTTGAACTAATTGAAGTGAACCAACAGTTGGCTACTCCATAACACCGAGAAATGTATTGGATTAATGGATTTTACTACAATCCATGAACTGAATATAGAGCAACTTGATAGTATATGACGAAAAAAAAAATCGGTTGTGTTATTTGTTATCTAATGAAATATTGCTAGGTATACTGTAATGACTCGTTGTAATCGATAGGAGATTAGAGCATCCCCAATAATCCCTCTTTATATTTTCCATGTAGGGAGTTTGGGGAACTCTTAAAAAATGAGAGCATAGAAGGAGATAACACTCCAACAAACTACAGGTGTCAAAATGTGCCGGGCCTGGTGGGCCCGGCACGGTTGGCTCGTTAAGGATTGCGGACCGTACTAGGCACGGCCCGTATGTTACACGGGCTAGGCTAGGCCAGGCATGATCCACATGCCTAGCACGGGTTTGGTAAAGATTTTTGACCTGGTGTACCGGTCCAGCCTACTAGGCCGACAGGCTCGACCCGCTAGGCCGAAAGTTATATATAAATATAAATATATATATATATATTTTACTGTTTGAAACAATTTTTTAATATTAAATTTTTGAAAAATTTGACCGTTGCTGTTGTCAGCAAACGGTCAAATTTTTCAAAATACTAAAAAATTACACTTTACTAATAAAATTACTATCAGGATCCAACATGAACAAGTAAGACAATGTATTTGCAAAAGAGAGAAAGCTTTCTATTAATCAAACAAGGTGTCCAACCCATATTTACGGGCTACAGAAATATATGTAAAAAAAATAATAAATGAATGAATAAATGACAAGCAAATCATGCTCCTCTGCATCTTTCTTCTCTTCTTGCCTCCTGGCCTGGTCCTACTGCATTTGTACCCTAGACCTCATCAGTCTCAGCAACCCTTGGATCAGCCAAGGTCTCTCCAGTTCCTGGTTCCTTTGGTTCAATAGGAACCTCTTTCTCCCTTACTAGCTTGGTATCAGATGTAGCCTGATTCGCTACCTCTATCCTTCGAGTATCTTGGTGGGAAGGAGGATCATGATGCACCCTTGATCAAGCCAAAACTGGTATGATTTTGGCTCTCATTCCCGTCTCTTTTATGCTTGATTCTCAAGTGTTTCCCCGTATTTAATGTTGTTAAATCAAGTGTTTCAGGTTTACTTAGGCATTAAGGGCATTTGTGAAGAAGGTGAGGACTTTGGTGCAAAAAGGAACACAAGTTGGTAAAACAAAACATTACCACCACTTTGGTGAAGATGTTGTTGCCATGGTGACATTACGGCATAAGTGGCGAAAGAAAGATGTTTCCAGGATTAAATCAACCAAGTGTTGTAGCCATTAAGGCTCAAGTGGCGACAATGCGATTTTCCTTTATTGTCGTGCACTTCCATAATGGCGAAAAAGATGAGAAAAATGGCGACAAGTGAATCTCAGAATTTGTAACCGTTTGTCACCATGGCCACACAAATGACGACATCTTGCCACATCGGATTTTCAAACAGTTATCAGTACAATTCCGAGTGTGACTATATATATTCCTCTCTTCTAACTTGAAAGAGGATCCAAGCATTTGAAGAACACAAAATTGCTGAGAATTAGATCTAGTTTCCCTTCCATACATCACTCTTTCAACTTCCTCTATTCTCTAAACTTGTACTACTTTTTCCATCCAAAACATCAACACTAATGTCTTGATTACTTCACCCAACCATTCCTCTCTTTCCATTCTCTCCATTTAAATACCTTTGTCACTCACCATTAGACACCCACCTATCTAGACACATCATCTTCTACCACTCTTGGCACTAGGAGAAACAAGGGAAATGAATGAGCAAGCACTAAAGAATGTGGCCTAAGGGTGATTTCCTTAACTATTACTTCCTATTCATTTGATTATAACTATGTGTAACTAAACCCCTAAACTAGGGGATAGATGTGAGGAACATGTGGTTGTGGGTTTTTGCTTAAGCTATTTGTAATTAAATCTCTAGTTGTTCCTTATTCACTTTATATTTGGATCCTATGCATTATTTGATTTGCACTGTATATCACTAGTAGATCATATTATTGTGTGGGATAAATTGTTGTGAAACCAATATTAGATTGACACCCTTAATTGGTTAAGGAACTTAGTGAATAGGATAGATTAGTGGTGGGTATATCAACCCCACTAATTTAAACCTTGGTTTGTACCAAATTAATCCCACATTGACCCCCTTTTCTTAATAGGTTAGGCATTGAGGTGGGAAGATGTTTAGTGTTCAAGTAATGACCTAAACACAGGGGAAGTTTACTCCAATACAGTCGAGGTTTTTGTTGTAAAAGGGGCGGTTGAGCTAGTTTATTCTAAGCCTAATCTCCATCTTCCGGACATTATCATTCTCAGTGACCCTAAATCATATGTGTCTTTTGGTTGTTGGACATATGTTGATTCGATTTATAACATCCGTTGCTGTTGGAAATCTTTACTGAGGTTAACAATAGTTCATGACTCAAGAATTTATAATGTTTTTGCGGATAAGTTGGCGAAACAGGGGTCTGGCTTGACTAAGGAAATTCTTCATTTAGATGTTCTTCATTTGCTGGCTGGGTTTGTGGATGTTCTGTTGTTGGTGGTTTGCCTGTTTTGCTTACAGTTTCCCTGTTTCTTGGCTTCTCGTTCCTTTTGTTGTGTTACTTGTATGGTTTTTTGGGTTTTGTTTCCCATTTTGGTTTGTGAGGTGCTTGTTTTGGCTTCTTTGGTGCCTCGGTTGTTTGTGCTTCCGGGTTGTTTATGAATATAATTTTACCTTTAAAAAAAAATTAATTGAGGAGTGAAAAAGAAATATATAGGGATGATGTCTTGTCTCCTTATAACTAGGGAGATTTTGATCGGAAAAAAAAAATTGAGGAGGAAAGTACGAGGTTGTTGGAGCAATTTTCGGTCCATCCTCCCTACTAATAGTTAAAGATGTGCTATTTTTTTTGCTTATAGGGGATGCTCTTAAAAGTCAATATCTAATTTGGTTCTAATACTGGGGTAGGGATGAGCATTATTGGATAATTTACATACCTATTTGAGGTCCCTATTTCCTAGATTTTGTACTCGTTGTTGAGCGTGTTTTTGTATATAATGCATTTTGTGAGCATTGTATGGGTTATATTGATCGCGCTCCAAATGTTCACATTTAGCGCTCACTTTTCCTGCCTTTTGAGCTCGTTTTCGAGCATTTTTGTGTTTATAACTTGTGTTTTGGTTAAGTTCAGGTAATATACCCATTTAGGAAGGTGTTTGTATGAAAGTTGGAGAAAAAAGGTCAAAATAGGAGAAAAAACCCTTGGAAGAAGAACCTTATGGGAAAGAACCCGCGGTATAAAGCCACGGGAAGTAGCCGAAGAGAAATTTCCTACCAGCCAGAAGACTTGAACTCGTTGGGAGTTTTCCCGTAGGTTCGGTACATGAAAAATTACCCGCAAGCCAGAAGGAACAAACCCGCAGAGGATTGCTGATGAAGATCGCTGGTTCATACTCGTGAGAAATAAATTGCGAGCCAATGGATCCAACGCCGTGGAGGCTCTAAAAGAAGACCCCACGGGATGAAGCCGCGGACAATGCATTAGGGAAATTTTTGGTAATTCCTTGCCCAACTTCAACCAAATGATTCAAATAAGCACTTTTCTGATGTAATAAACACAAGTGAGAGATATTAGAGAATAGTTAGACTCTTCTTTCAGCTTAGAAGAGTTCAAAGAAGTCTTGTACTCATTTTCCATTACTTTAGCTTAAGAAACTTATATTAGTGAAGCAAGTAGTCAAACCAGCTCTTGAGAGCCACTTGTAATCATCTTTAATTGTATTTGTTGCGAAGGAGGTCTGTTCTTCCTTGAAATCTGACAAGAATTCATAGGTTGTATTTGTTCCTTCTCTTTTTACTTATCCTATCCTTAGACATCATGTGTAACTAACCCACCTTTGTTGGGGGATCTATGAAAGTAATGATGTGAGCCACCTTTTTTATCACTCTTCTTTGTAAATAATCACTTTGTGCTTATGGATGTTTTAAATGATGAAATCATAACATGTTTCTCATAGACCTTAGAAAAGCATGTATTGGTAATGGTATTAAGAGTTGATGGAATACTTAATTCATAACTTGTGAATTATGTAGAGACATCCTATAACTCATTAAGTAGAGTGTATGGATTATTGGTGATATCTTTGTGAACCCACACTCTCAATCATAGTTCCACAACCAAAACCTCACTTAATGTTCATCTAAGACTTTAGAGGATACTTGAGTGAGTAGTTGAAATTGTCTTACATTGTAAATGGAACTAGCCTTAGTGATTTTGATCTTAAAAGCATAAGAGTGGTTACTTGGTGGTGTATCATTGTTGATTTCATATCTCCCCTGCATCTTTAGCTCATTAATTCTCATTCATTTTAAGTATTGCATTAGATTAGTCTTGTAAGTATTAACTAGCTTTCTAATTCCCCAATCGTCCTAGTTCTCGTGGGAATGATAACCCTTACTCGTGCACCCTATACGAGTTGAACGACTTGTGAACTTGCAAAGGGTGAAACACTCACGCGTCTCTTTAGAATAGCCAAGGTAGAATAGTGTATAATAGTGTATCTTTTGTAGAACCGGTTCGGGCGTGTCAAAATTCATGCCACCACTGCTTGGGAGGTAGGCACAGTTAGAATTAGAGTTACACTTAGAATCGTTAGTTAATTTAAAGCCTTCAGTTTACTTTCTAGTCATACTTTAGTATAACACTTTTCTTTTTCGCATTTGATTTCCATTACTTTTCTTGAATTTTGTGCAAAACCATTACTGTGAACTCGATGGAGGATACACGTTGCATGAAAGAATTCTTATTGCCCACTTTGGGGGCACATCCTTTGCCCATAGCATTGAATGCCGCTCAGCGGGACTATGATCTATAGAACTTACACTACAACATCCTACCATCCTATTATAGGAAGTCGAACGAAGACGTCCTTTAGTTTATGAAGGAGTATTACAGTGATATCACTACGATACCACTATGCCAATTGACGGAGGATTTACTAAGGATGCGCTGTTTTTCATACTGCATGAAGGATCATGCTAAGAAGTGGCTTATGGCCTTGCCAATAGAGACTCTCACTACCTGGGCCGAGGTGGAGCAGAAATTCTTCTCCAAATTCTTCTCCTCCTAGAAAACCAAAGAAATCAAGGGATGGGTTGCAAACTTCCAAAAGGAAGAAGGAGAAGCTTTTCATGAATCATGGGAGCGGTTTAAACTTCTCCTAGCTCAATGCCCACACCACGACTTCATATTTCAGTCCTAAGTGTAGTCCTTTTATGATGGGCTTACTAGACTCACACAGGCGATCGTTGACATTGTTAGGATTATGCTCAATAGCAAGAGTGTAATGTTGTAATTGACAATCTTTTTCATATTAATAAAGTGATTTCTGGTTTAACAAATCGTATAGCATTTATAGTTTAATATTATAATTGTCAAAGTAAATAATCATAAGGTCTAAAGACTATGGGAAAAGAAGAATTGTTCGTACATCTGGATATGTATATGGTAGACACAATTCTTTAGTTAGTCTTGAATAATGTTCACAACTTAAGTTAAAGGTTGGGCACCTTTATCTTGTTAAAGTTGTAGAATTCTTTTGCTAGCATTTGAGTGGGATCAAATGAGATATGATGAGTCTAAAATCATCGGAGTGTCTTCGAGCAAAAGGATCTAGTGCACTGGGTGCATTGAACTGGATCACAATGAAAAGCTTTATCTAGAACCGTCAATAGATAATAGTCTTTTCATTATCAGGACAATCGGAGAGTCTATCTTAATCCTGAGATAAATGATGGACTTATGGTTGCAAGTGATATCATTTGAGTTATCAATGAGTACGATTATATCGCATAGTCTATCCTCGATAGTTTGGTGATATTCATTTGTTAATCGATAGAGGACTTCATTTATAGATATGGACATCGTGGCTCCATTTAATTAAATGAGAGTATAATATCATCATATGGATGTTTTGAGGTAATTGGATATTAAATCTCAACGTTGAGTTTTCGATAGTGTCTATTGAAAACATGGCTTCTGGACAAGTCAAAATATCCAAGTTCAAAACGTGGTCATATGAGTAAATATGGTAACTTGGAGAGTTATAGGCGGTCTATGAACTCTTGGCGATTACTGATATTAATCACGAGGATACACTATCTCCAATATGATTGTCTAGGGTATGAATGAGGAGCATCTTCCTTTTCTATCTATATTTAAGAGTTCGGTTTTAGCTATTTAGTGGAATGAGTTAAAATTAATGGATCGGACCTAAGTGAATCATTTGTTGATTGTGATTAGGTTATGTCTATTGAAGCTTAAATTTAGATGGCCCGCCAAGATCCCCAATCCACACGGACTTGCATGGATCACTTGATATATTCTACCGGACCAATTTAAGGGTCCATCTAGAATTGCATTTAATATATTAAGAATATAATTTGCACATTATTTTAGTAATGGGTTGCTCAATTATATTAATATATTAATGAAAGACATGTGGGCTTGTTTCTTTTAGTAAGAATGGGTCTGGTTCACATGTGGGCTTTTTATTTAAAGTCCAATGGATTAAATGAAATAAGAAAATAATATTTTGGCCCATTTACTCTAAGTGGGGCGGCAAGGGTTAGTTTAATCTAATATATTATTTTGTTTCATTATTTTAATTAAATAAGAATTAATTAATTTATTAATTAATTGTTTAATTAAAGAAACAAATCTTTTCTAATCAGGAAATATATTTCCTAAAAGTAAAATTAAAAGACTTGTTTGATAAGGAAATAAATAATTAGTTTTATTTATTTAATCAAATAAGAAGTCTTTTTTTTTTATTTAGTCAAAATAAAAGAATAAAAGATCTATGAGTTGGATTAGGGTTTGATGTCTTAAAAACTAGATGGAAATTAGGGTGCAACATAAGCCTATGGTGGGCATGTGATTTCGGCAACCCTAATAATAAAAGAAAAGAAGAAGCAAACTTAGGCCGCATATATATTGGGTTCAATATACAAATTTCTTCTTCTTCTCAATTCATAAAAAGCTTTTTATTCTACTAAAATAAAAAGGAGTGTTAGATTATTCTTTGATAGTATACTATTTGCTTATTCATCAATAATCTTGTGTATACGATATCGATCTAGGTTCACGCGAGTTTCGATCATTAGATTGAGAATTCAAAAGTGACCGGAATAATCTTAGTCATTCTTTTGATTGTTTTTGTGACTAACAAAGAAAAGAAAAGTTTGTTTTGTCCATTCACAGGTTTGCAATTCAAAGAAAAGGGAGACCACGCTCCTAGGTGATCCACGTTTGTGCTAGGATTGAAGATCTTGCGGATTACCATCGACGTAAGTCAATCGGATCACGCGACAAAAGGTATTCTACTTTTTGTTATTGTATATGTATGTTTAATTAATTAAAGGGTTTAAGGTTCATAAAGGAAAATTTTTTAAAAGTCACTAAATCTAATTTTTAGTATCGCTTCCGCTGCATGTACTTCTTTGGTATTTTTCCCAACAGACAATGCCTATGGTAGAGCAATGAGAGAGTGCACTGCAAACTTTGTGTTCAACAAGTTTGAGATGTTAGGACAAAATTCCTAACAAATAAGCACAAAGGGAAGCAGGGGTGGTAGTGCACGGCTGGCTATGCAGATGGAGACTTTGTCTAACAATGTCAAGGCAATGATGGTTAATCAGCATGGGCAGCATAACGAGCAGGTGAAGGTGTGCCAAGCATGTTGATGAGGTCGTTTGTGTGCAAAAAAAAAAACTTTTTTATGTTCTTTTGAAAACCATGTTTTAGCCACTTAAAAATCTTTTAAGATGTTAATTCTTAGCAAGTGGTAATTAAGATTCGTTCTATAGAGAGATTGAGTAATATGTTAGATTGAATGACTAATATATAGTGCAAAAAAATAAATCATAATAAATGGATAGTTGTGTGGTATGATAAACCACCAAACATGCAAGTAAGATAAACATACAAAAATGATAGGAAAAATAGAAGACTTAACAATATTGATAAGAGGGATGATGTAAACAAATAGAGTAGATGCTAGGGAATTGATAGAGTTACAAGTGATATGGGTAATGCTCTTTAAAACTTCATTAATGACCAAATCTCTTATATGCTAACCATTTGTTTCCTATAGTGTGTTTAGGTCATTTTTATGAACAATAAACATCTTCCTACCTCAATGTCTAACCGATTAAGGAAAGAGGGTCAATGTGAGATTAATTTGGTACAAATCAAGATTTAGATTAGTGGGGTTGATATACCCACCACTAATCTATCCTATTCACTAAGTTCCTTAACCAATCAAGGTTGTCAATCCAAGATTGGTTTCATAACTAATTATCCCACACAATAATATGATCTACCAGTGATATACAATGCAAATCCCATAATGTATAGAATCTCAATATTAAGTGAATAGAAAACAAGTATAGATTTAATTATACATAGCTAAAGCAAAAACCCACAACAAATGTTCCTCACATCTATCCCATAGATTAGGGGTTTAGTTACACATAGTTACAATCAAATGAATAGGAGGTAATAATTAAGGAAATCACCCTTAGGCCTCCTGCTTTAGTCTTGCTCCTTCCTTCCCTTGTTGCTCCTAGTGTCAAGAGTAGTAGAAGAGGATGTGTTTAGATAGGTGGGTGTCTAATGGTGAGTGACAAAGGTATTGAAATGTAGAGAATAGAAAGAGAGAAATGGTTGGGTGAAGTAATCAAGACATTAGTGTTGAGGTTTTAGATGGAAAAGATATTATAAGTTTAGAGAATGAAGGAAGTTGAGAGAGTGATGTATGGAGGAGAAACTAGGTCTAATGCTCAGTAAATTGGTGCTCTAAAAAATACTTGGATCCTCCTTCAGGTTGGAAGAGAAGAATATATATAGTCACACTTGGAATTGTACTGATAGTTGCTCGAAAATTCAATGTGGAAAGATGTCGCCACTTGTGGGGCTATGGCAACATCATGGCGACAAACGGTTACACATTTTGAGATTCACATGTTGCTACTTTTCTCATCTTTTTTCGCCAATACGGAAGTGGCGACAATGAAGGGAATTTGCCTTGTCGCCACTTTGCTTTTAATGTCACCATAGCGACATCAAGTGGCGACAACACCTGATTGATTTATTCTGAAAACAGCTCTCTATCGCCACTTCTGCTTTTATGTCGCCAGCGGCGACAACATCTTCACTTAAGTGGCGAAAATGCCCTATTTTGCCAACTTGAGCTTCTTTTTGTACCAAAGTCCTCACCTTCTTCACAAATGCTCTAAGGCCTAAGTAAACCTGAAACACTTGATTTATTAACATTAAATACGAGGAAATGCATGAGAATCAAGCATAAAGAGTCAGGAATGAGGGCCAAAATCATATCAATTTTGGCTTGATCACATGTGGTATAGTTGGACATGGAGCAAACGTATGCACCTCATGGAGAGAGGTTTATTCAGAGGCAGAGGCTCAAGCCATGTACCAATGGAATCAGTGAAGGCAGAGAAACAACAACAATACCTATCAGCAACCAAAGAATGATCAAAACCAATCATAGGGTGAAAGTAACCACCGGAGTCAGTTTCAGGGCTAGCAGGGTGCCGGGAGCTCGAACCAGTGAAGCAATCACAATCCTTGACAGTTTTATCAGCAGGAGATGGACTACAAGATGATAGGTATAGAAGAGCCATTAAGGAAGTTGTCTACTCAGCTGGCACAGGTGATAGAGGCAAATGGGTAGTAAGACAGGGGGAAAGCCCCAATGCAAGAGCATGCCCATGCCATTACTAGTTCTACAAGTGGGTATACTTCTAAGGAGCAGGACCTAGGAAGTTTTGAGTTGGGCATCATTATAGGTACCTCCTCAGAGGAAAGGGCTATGCTTGATTTGGGAGCCAGCATTAATATAATGCCATACTCTATGTATAAGAAGCTAGGATTAAGTGATCTCAAACCCACTTCCATATGTTTGCGTTTAGTAGACCAGTCATCAAGGAATCCAAGAGGAGTGATCGAGGATGTTATCCTCAAGGTTGATCGATTGCTCATCCATACAGACTTTATAGTATTGGATGTAAAGGATAGGGATGAGCATGGGAATTCCCAACTTGTGTTGCTAGAAAGGCCATTTATAGCAACCTCTAGGGCAGTTGTGGATGTGCACAGGGGAAAACTCACCTTGAGTGTCTTGGATAACGTGGTGGAGTTTGATATCCCTAGATTAGGAAGGAAATCAAGGATGTGGTAGGAAGCCCATCTAGCCAAGCTTCTCTAGACTCATCAGATGATATGGAGGAATTTATGTGGGCCTTGGAAGCAGATGTTAAGACCTCAAGTGATTATGAGGCAAAGATGAAGGAAGAATTGGTTGACCTTAGCACTAGATTGTTGTTGAGAATTAAGAAGGTTGAGCAAGAGAAGAAAAAGCAAATGAAGTATCTCTCTAAGGTCATGCAGCTAATGGCTGATCTGAAGGAGGCATATGCATTATCTACAAAAAAGACGCAAGATAGGATCTTTGACCTTTTGAAGGAGAAGGAGGTGCAAGACATGGTGGATGAATTGAATAGAGTTTGTCCAGCAAGGAAGCGCTCCACTAATGACCTCAGAAGCATGACAAAAGACGACAAGCAATGAGGTAATTTCTACTCCCCTACATGTTATTATTGTTGAACTCAAGGGCACAAAAGGCCCAATTGCATAAAGTTCCATGAGTTATGCAAAACTAGGAATGTGTTATCTAGGAGGCCTTTAGGGAAGCCAAGGCAAATGTGGGTCCGAAATGACACGTACAAAGAGTCTCCTCCGCTTCAGGTGAAGTCCACACCAGGTTCTGGAATGTGGATCCCTAAAGGACACACATCCCTTAGTTTGCCACTTTCACCTCCTTATATTGTTCAGAGTTAGGAAGCACGAGCACGTCTCGTTCACATTTGGATATGTGAACATTTTAATGGATATTGTGTATGTGCAGGGTGTTAGCTAGAAAAAAGGTCAAATTTGATCTTTATATATCATACATTTTTGTTCTGTTTGTAATTATTGATTAGGGACAATTAAATAGGTTTGGGGGTCAATTGACCTACAACCTTGGATTTTAATTATGTAATATGTACTACTTGTTGTGTGATTTCCCTCGAGCATTGAGCTAGGGATGTATATATTTTGTTTGAAGTGTTTAATTGCAAGTTTTAGAATAATCAATTCAAGGAAGAAGGGCCCAAAACATGGGAAAATTGCCTGCCACGACTTCAGTCCTGACAGGGCATAAGCCGCCAGCCAGAAGGAACAAACCCGCGAAGAAAGCCTGTCTTAGCTCACGAGTTAATGCGTACAGGAAGAAGTCACCGGGCAGAAGAAGTGAACTCATGGAGAATTGTAGATCATTCTCGTGACTTCGTTTCGATGGAGATTAGCAGTGGGTTGGAGTGAAGAAACTCGTCGGAAAACCAAGCAAAAATTCACGAGTTGTTACGGACTGGAAGAAACCGCAAGCCAGAAGAAACCATCTCATGAGATTTCAGAAGCATATGTCGCGACTTTGGATCCGCTGGATTTTAGCAGCGAGCCAAAAGAAGCAAACCTGCGGGAGTGCTTAGTAGAAACTGGAAGCTAAATGCTCTATTCCCACAAGTTTAGTTCGCGAGATTGATCTAAGTGGTTTTTAAAGGTAAAAGGCAACTTTTTGGATATGAGTTTTCAGAATCTATAAATTTTTCTCTCAACTCAAACACTTTTTCTCCTGGATCTTCATTAAAGGTACTCCTAAAAACTCATCTCTTGTACTTATATAGCAAGTCTTCTCTCCTTCTACATTTTCATTGATTGTTGATGATATATTGATGTTATGTTGCTAAAATTTTGGGGAATATAAGGTAAAGCTTAATAGATAACATCTAGAGACAATTGCATGCTAAGTTGATAAGTTGGTCTAGAATGATTGGGATGAGTAGGTATGTTATATTTCTTGATTGAAGTGAATTGGTGAATTTAAGGCATGAATGGTGTTAATGATATTTATTTTAACTTATGTCTTGAGTAGAGAATGGCATGACAAGACTATGTGTATAATAACTCACACATACACTTCAAGTAGATTTTGTAAGTAGTAAGTAGTAGTAGGATATTTAAGCTATGTAGATAGTAGTATTGACTAGTTCCAATAATTGTTTCTAATTTATAGTCTATATAGTACATATTTGTTCACTCTAAGGATATGGAAAACACCAACGAAGATGTGTTGGTTTGTGAATTCTTCGAGAAGAATATCATTGACTTTATGACTTGTGAAGATTATGCGTCAAGAAGCAGATTGGGTAGAGATGTTAGTTTAGGTTAGCGCCACGGTGGAAGAAGAGGAAACCAAGGAGCACATTCTTCGGGATGAGCAGCCACGTTCAATTTCCTCTCCTAGTTTAGAACTCAAACCACTTCTTTCTACCTTGCAGTATGCATTCCTTGGGATTAATGAGACATTTTTGGTCATTATTGCATTAGACTTGCAACCTGAAGAAGAGAATGAATTGATTAAGGTCTTGAGATACTATAGAGAGGCAATCATGTGGTCATTAGATGACTTGAAGGGAATTAGCCCCACCACTTGCATTAATAAGATCTTTCTTGAGGACGGTTCCAAGTCAACTATATAGGGTCAAAAGAGACTTAATCCAATTATGAAGGAGGTAGTCAAGAAAGAAGTCCTCACGTTGTTAGAAAATAGGATCACTTACCTTATTTCGGATAGTAAGTAGGTTAGCTCTATTCATGTAGTACCCAAGAAGTCTGGTTTAACTGTGGTGCGGAATGATGACAACGAGTTGTTACCACAGAGCATTCAGAGAGGTTGGCGGGTATGCAGAGATTATAGGAAACTCAACACGGCCACTAAAAAGGATCATTTTTCGTTGCCATCTATTGATCAGATGTTGAAACATCTAGCAGGTCATAGTTATTATTGCTTTTTGGACGGGTACTCCGGGTACAATCAGATCGCTATTGCTCCAGAGGACCAGGAAAAGACCACCTTCACATGTCATTTTGGTACATTCGCCTACAAACGGATGCCATTTGGGCTATGTAATGCACCGGGAACATTTCAGAGGTGCATGAAATCTATATTTTCAAATATGGTGGGGGACATTATAGAGATCTTCATGGACAATTTCTCAGTAATGGGAAATTATTTCGGCGATTGTTTGAGGAACATGACTTTAGTATTGGAAAGATACAAGCAAGCTCATTTGGTGTTAAACTGATAGAAGAGTCACTTCATGGTGAAGGAAGGGATAGTATTAGGATAAATTATCTCGGGTAGAAGCATTGAGGTGGATAAGGCAAAAATCGACATTATGAGGAGTTTGCAATCCCCAAGATCAGTTAGAAAAATAAGAGCATTCTTGAGGCATGTACGGTTTTATAGGAGATTCATTAAGGACTTCTCGAAGATTTCGACATCTTTATGTCGATTGCTTCAGAAGGAAATTAAATTCGATTTTGATAAGAGGTACGTGGCATCATTCAATGCACTTAAGGAGTTATTAACCATTGCACCCATCATGAGACCGTTTGATTGGAGTTTGCCTTTCGATCTAATGTGTGATGCTTCCGACTATACGGTTGGGGCAGTTTTAGGACAGAGGGTAGACAATATTCCACATGCCATCTACTACGCTTCGAGGACTTTGAATGACGTGTAGTTGAACTACTCAACAACAGAGAAGAAGTTGCTAGCAGTGATCTTTTCATCGGAAAAGTTTTGATCATATCTGATTGGAGCTAAGGTCATAGTGTTCACTAATCACTCAGAGCTCCTATATCTCCTCAAGAAGAAAGATGCCAAACCTAGACTTATTCGGTGGATCCTTCTGTTACAGGAATTCGACTTAAAGATCTGAGACAAGAAAGGGAGTGAGAATGTGGTAGCGAACCACTTAAGTAGGATAATGCTAGAGTCATATGCGAAGGAGGACACCCTTCCATTGAGAGATGGTTTTCTAGAAGAACAGCTTTTGAGACTGAAAGACACAGAGCCTTGGTATGCTGACATAGTCAACTACCTCACAAACCGGATCTTCTCAGCATGCATGACAAGTTAGGGGAGAAAGAGGTTCATTTTCAACGCAAGGCAGTATTTTTGGAATGACCTATACTTGTTCAGACATGGGGCTGACCAGATCATTAGAAGATGCATTCCCATGAGTGAACAGTTAGATATCCTGAAGTTCTGTCATGAACTTCAGTGTAGAGGCCACTATAGTTCTAGAAAGACAACAATGAAGGTTCTTCATTCAAGTTTTTATTGGACATCATTGTTCAAAGATGCTTATCACTTCTACTTACAGTGTAACTGATGTTAGAGAACCGAGAACATAGGAAAGAGGAATGAGATTCAACAGTTCGGTCAAATGGTAGTAGAGATTTTTGATGTTTGGGGAATCAACTTCATAGGACCCTTCCTACCTTCAAATGGAAACATCTACATTCTAGTAGCCGTGGACTACATTTTGAAATAGATTGAACTGATAGCCACAAAGACTAATGACAGTAAGGTAGTTGTGAAGTTTGTGAAGAGTGCAATCTTCTAGAGATTTGGGACTCCACGTGCCATCATCAATGACGGGGGTAGTCATTTCTGCAATAAGATATTCGCCACACTTTTGAAGAAATATAGTGTGAATCATAAGGTTACAACCCCTTACTATCCTTAGACATCTGGTCAAGTAGAAGTCAGTAACAGATATATCAAACAGATATTAGAAAAGACAGTGAATGCAAGTAGGAAGGATTGGTCGTTTAAGCTAAATGACGTCTTGTGGGCTTATAAGACTGCGTTCAAGATTCCGATTGGGATGAAACCATACCGTATGATTTTTAGAAAAGCTTGCCACCTGCCACTAGAATTAGAGCATAATGCTTACTGGGCACTTCAGAAGCTGAATTATGATATAGACGAAGAAAAAGAGGAGCAGAAACTTCAACTGAACGAGCTTCAGGAACTTAGAGACGAGGCATATGGGAATGCCAAGATTTTTAGAGAAATGACCAAAAGGATGCATGACAAGAACATAGTCCTGAAGGACTTACATCCGGGCATGCTGGTTCTCCTGTTCAACTACAGGTTGAGGTTGTTTCCAGGGAAGCTTAGATCAAGATGGTACAAAACTTATAGAATACTCCAAGTGTTCCCATATAGAGCTGTCGAGTTATTGAATGAGAAGAACGGAGATACGTTCAAGGTGAACGGACATAGAGTGAAGCCGTACTTACAGGGAATAAACGATGTGAGGATACTGGAACAGATAGTGCTTACAGAGCAGTAGAGCTCTCATGCGTCTTGCCTAGACGATAACTCTAGCGCTTGGTAGGAGGCACCCCACCTAGGTACATAGTCTTTGTAATTATCAGTTTAGTATTTTAGTAGTATGTAAATATTTAGTGTATATGTATAGTTATATCAATCAATTGCATATGATTGGCCGGGTTGTAATGTTTATGCTATGCAAATGTTGGGATCAAATTGGGAAAAATAGCATGAACAAGTTGGCATAAATAGAGTACACGGGTTTCAACCGCTGGATAATTCCCGTGGAAGACTGAGAATAAACCCGCGGGATAACTATGGAGAGTTTAGCCATTTCAGTCTACGGGAACAAACCAGCGAGCCATAAGAGACGGTCTCGAGAAAAGAGAGGGGGATAGTCCATGAGTTTATTACGAGAGATTATTCTCGCCAACCAGAAGATACAAAACCGTGAGATTTTAGAAGGTAACTGCCGCGAGATCCATTTCACGGGAACAAAGCCGCTGGCCCATGACAACAAACTCACCAGAAATGCGCGGTTTTGTACAAAGAGCAATGACCCGCATGAACAAAACCACAAAGAGCCCCAACAGGCATCACACCCTATCCCACTTCATATGCATGCTCGTTTTATATATTTTAATTAGATCGAAGAGTGTGAATATATTGTGCTTAGATCTTAGCATTTGTTTTGTTCTAGTTTTTCTATTTTGTTAAATTTTTGTTGTAACTATCTCTAAACTCTAGCTAACCTTGTCCACAAAACCATTGGGGACAATGTTTAGTTTAGGTTTGGGGGTGTGGGACAACTTTTGTCGTATCATTTTTAGTTATATATGTGTATAGTATGTAGTATATAGGTGATTAGTTTAGGAAAAAATTTCAAATATTTGATAAAAATTTTGAAAAATTTTGTTTTATGAGTTGTTTACTTTTGTGTGCCAATAAGAACATGTCATACTATACTTTGAAATATAATTTTTGACTAGAATGCATGCCATCGAAGTTGTTGCACCACTATAAATATGCTTGTACAATGTCAATCTTCGGATATTGAGGTAAATGAACCTTAGACTTGTTGTCCCTAGGAGAATTGTGGAGACTACCCGTGTAAGACATTGAGCCTTAACGATCATTTGAGAGGGTATAATCTATTCTATTTTTAAAAAGAACTTTTCAAATCTAGAATTGCATTGAGATCTCATCAGGGCATTAATATTGATTGCCATATATTATGAAAATATTGTGGACTGCTTGTGCGACTTGTATTCCCTTGTTAGATAGACTGACGGATATGATTATAGGCATATGTGCGCTTAACTTCATTACCTAAACACTGTCCTTATGAATATGTGCTCAAATTGCCAATTTGAGGCCAAACACAAACCATTCTTTTCATCACCACATATTATCCATACACATCAATCACATGGAATCTGTAGTTGTTGATCATAGTTTTGCATAAGTTATAAATGCAATTAGTTAGCTCAAATCTGTAAATAGCATGTACTCAGGCGATGATAGAGAAATGTGCAATATAGAGGCTAAATTGTAAAAGTGTAAAATAAAACACTTAAGGCCATAGTTCCTAATTGACTAAATACTCGAAATTGATTACTAATTAGCACAATCATCAAAATGTTAATCTTAGCCTAGACGCTTGTAGACATATGAGTACTGAGCTAGTAGAATAGTATTGATAATTGATCAACATCTTTAGAATTCCATCAAATTCATTCCATTCACCCCACAAATCACCCATGGCCTCTTTACAACCTAAGGAAAGCCTTAGATGATCTTTTAGAAAGTCTAGCTTGGGAATACGAGTCAAAACATATTCTCTCCACGTTCATGGTTCATCAATTCATTCATGAGATCATTCACTTATAAAGTGTGTTGTTTTAAATACTCACATGCATTGAAATTCGAATTTTATTTACACATCTTCCTAACGTATGTGGTTGATGAGAGAGAGCCTAAGACTCTGAGAGAAGATTAAGTTAAATCCGTGAGATATAGAAGTCAAGGTGAATTCACCCCTAGGGAATGAGTTGTTGATTTGTGGACCAAAAACATCCTGAGTGTTGGCGTATTGGCATTACGTGTTGTTACGATAGAAGTGGAATTTTACTAGTCTTAATTTAGAATGCTTAGCTTGCATGAAGTTTTTGTTTGTATATATATTGTAGCTTCTCATTGTTAAATTGTAGAGTTGCGTTTGTGGGTATCGTATTTGGTAAACCCTCAAGAGGCTACACTCCTCCTACTAGAGGCACCTAGAGGTTTAAAAGGCGTGTGGCACATGCTAAGTGTCATCGTGCTTCCTACGAAAGTGGATTAGTTTAGTTAGTATAGATTACTTAGTATTTTCTTTGTTTTTCCTTTCTTTGTTTAGCTAGAGGACGAACAAAAGATAGGTTTGGGGGTTTGATCGCCCTCCAAATTTTCACAATTAGCGCTCCCTTTTCCAGCCTTTTGTGCTTGTTTCCGAGCATTTTTATGTATATAACTTGTGTTTTGGTTAAGTTCAGGTAATATACCCATTTAGGAAGGTGTTTGCATAAAAGTTGGAGAAAAGAGGTCAAAATAGGAGAAAAAGCCCTTGGAAGAAGAACCTCACGGGAAAGAACCAGCAGCACAAAGCCGTAGGAAGCAGCCGGAGAGAAATTTCTCGCTAGCCAGAAGACTTGAACTCACTGGGAGTTTTCCCGTGGGTTCGAACCGTGGAATATTACCTGCGAGCCAGAAGGAACAAACCCATAGAGGATTGCTAATGAAGCTCGTTGGTTCATACCCACAAGAAAGAAACCATGATCCAATGGATCCAAAGCCGCGGAGGCTCTAAAAGAAGACCCCGCTGGATCTATCTACGGGATGAAGCTGCGAACGACATGTTAGGGACATTTTTGGTAATTCCTTGCCCAACTTCAACCAAATGATTCAAATAAGCACTTTTCTGATGTAATAAACACAAGTGAGAGTCATTAGAGAATAGTTAGATTCTCTTTTTAGCTTAGAAAAGTTCAAAGAAGTCTTGTACTCATTTTCCATTACTTTAGCTTAAGAAACTTATATTAATGAAGCAAATAGTTAAACCAGCTCTTGAGAGCTACATGTGATCATATTTGATTGTATATGCTGCAAAGGAGGTCTGTTCTTCCTTGAAATCTGACAAGAATTCATAGGTTGTATGCGTTCCTTCTCTTCTTACTTATGCTATCCTTAGACATCATGTGTAACTAGCCTACCTTTTTTAGGGGATTTATGAAAGTAATGATGTGAGCCATCTTGTTTATCACTCTTCTTTGTAAATAATCACTTTATGCTTATGGATGTTTTAAATGATGAAATCATAACATGTTTCTCATAGACCTTAGAAGAGCATGTATTGGTAATTGTATTAAGAGTTGATGGATTACTTAATTCATAACTTGTGAATTGTGTAGAGACATCCTATAACTCATTAAGTAGAGTGTGTGGATTATTGGTGATATCGTTGTGAACCCACACTCTCAATCATAGTTCCATAACCAAAACCTCACTTAATGTTCATCTAAGACTTTAGAGGAAACTTGAGTGAGTAGTTGAAATTGCCCTACATTGTAAATGGAACTAGCCTTAGTGATTTTGATCTTAAAAGCATAAGAGTGGTTACTTGGCGGTGAATCATTATTGATTTCATATCTCCCCTAGCATCTTTAGCGCATTAATTCTCATTCATTTTAAGTATTGCATTAGATTAGTCTTGTAAGCATTAACTAGCTTTCTAATTCCCTAATCGTCCTAGTTCTCTTGGGAACAATAACCCTTACTCATGCACCCTATACGAGTTGAATGACTTGTGCACTTGCAAAGGGTGAAACAGTCGCGCATCCCTTTAGAATAACCAAGATAGAACAGTGTAGAGTTGTGCAGCTTTTGTGGAACCAGTTTGGGCGTGCAATAAATGCCCTAAAATAAGGTGTTGAGCATAATTAAAGAGTTTCGTAGGTTAAAGTGTTGAAAGTGGAAATCTTAGTGCAGAACATTCAACATTAGAGGGCCATATGTCCTTTCTCCAATCGAACTACATTTCTCATAAGCTATTTTTGGAAAGCCCCTTGTGTTTACTTTCCAAATCTTTCTACAGATCACGATTCCGAGTTCTCTAGAGTAAGTTATGGATGTTTTCGTAACGGTGCGCGAATATGAAAAACTTCACCCGAGAGAGATGCGACATTAAGAGCGAGATCACCAAGATCGCCCCAAGGTTGCTTTCCTCTCAGGTTTTCAACTATTTTCTCGACCATAGAGCCTCCAGGTCATCCCAAGCTTGCTTTTTTTACCCAAAAAATGCTAAAATTGAAGAATTTACCTCCTTGTCCTTGACCTAATTCATTCCCCTATTTAACCTTTGATATTTTTAGATAAAAGGACCAACTTCCTACCCAAGAATATTCACCAGGACATCATCTTTCCATATTCATTTTACATCACCATTCCTTAGAAATCCTACATATCCACCTTGATTTCTTATTTTTAGGCAATCGGGAGTTAATGATATTCGAAGGAGAAGAAGATCCAAGTAGAAAGAAAGTTCTCCACATAGTTTTCTCTACAACTTTTTCTCTTTCAATATTATTGTAGAGCCATGTATTTATTTGCTTATATATATTGTATGGCTTTATATTGTAATATGAGCTAAATTTCTAGTGCTAAGGTTTGATGAAACCTAACCCTTGACTTTATATATATATAGACCATTGAATTTATCCATCATGTGATTATGTTTTGTATGGATGTTTTTGAGTACTTAATGCTTTCATTATATTGATCTCCTTTTGAATGATTTTTGGTTGTGTGTTGTGAACCGACCAGAGATGCACACAATTTATTTGATGAAATGTCATTTATGCATGTCTAGTAAGGTAGACCTACTGAGACTAGCGTATAGGACTCTTTTGAGTGTACCAAAGTTCTTAATGAATTCATGCATATATTATAGGGTCATCGATCGATAGGTTTTGGGTATGTGTGGTTGTAATTTCTATTACTTGACCGAGAGTAAAGAATATTGTTAACGGAAAATTGCTAGCGGGGTGGAATTCTAATTAACGACTTTAAAGACCACGGTCGAGGTAGACCGCAATCGGAGTGGTACCACGTAGTTTGATACCTGTATAACTTCAATTTAAACAAGCTGGATACAATCGTGATTATAAATAGAGTGAAATCATAGTAAATAATATATACATCTCAAATGAAATACAACTCAAAAACATTGATTAAAGCTAGACATCAATATAGAAATAATTTCTGATCTATTCTATAAGAGGATTCTGACACTGTTGGAGATGGCGAAATCGTACGAGTCGATAAGTAGCAAAGTCCTTCCCTCTTTTCTGAACACGAACATTCTCTTTTATTACCTCTCATTTGCCAATCAAATCCCCATAATTTAGATCAATTGATTGATCGTGTTACCAGATTTCATAGGCTTTGATGGAGGAAATCAATTTACACAGGAATTGCTCCCATCAATTACGTCACGTTTCCGTTTATATTTGAAATAAGATCAAGTTGACTTGTTTGGTTTCATTTATGGCGCTTTAACTGGAGAAGGGGTCAACCCTTTCCCTCCACGTTTACTTGAAGGTGAATTTTACTCTTGTATTTATGTTGTATCCCTCTTCTAGTTTAGTATTGGAACTTGGGTGTAGCATTATTACCAGGTTGTTTATTCTTCTGGCATTCTTGCTGTTTAGTAGGTTGGTTCTATAAGGGATCAGGGTACCAAGGGAGTACAACAGCGGGGTACTAGGATGGTACAATAGTGGAATACTAAAATAGTGCAGTAGCAGAATCCCCTGGATCATGTAGCAGCGAGGTACTTGGATGATGGAATGGCAAAGTACTTGGATGTAGTAGCGAGGTACCTAGATATAGTAGTGTACCCGGACGAAGTAGTAGCAAGATACCTGGATGTTGTAGCAGGGTACCAAGACGTAGTAGGGAGGTACCTAGATAATATGATAACTATGTACTTAGACGCTGCGACGGGGTATTCTGTGACTTTGTAGTAGTAGGATCCTTTCGGATCTTAAACTCTATATCTTGGTACTTGAGGAGATCCAGACAACCTCGAGGTAGGTTGAATCTTGGTATATCTTCTTCTCATGGTAACAGGATACTTCTCATGACTTCCTCCTACTTATAATTGGGAGGGAAAATTCTTCTTTGGACCCCTGTCATTTTTTGCGGTTAACAATTATTGTTAGGTGCACAAGTCTACAATTCACATTTGCTTAAATTGGGTATTTAGATGAGTCTAGGACTTTAATTGGAGAGGGTTAAGTGGATTCTAGTCTTAGCATATTATCTCTCATTGTTACATTTGATTTCATTACTTGTCACTATTTTACCATATTAGCTTAAAGCTAGTTGAATAGTATAATTTAGTTTACTCTTACGTTTTAAATATGAAAATCATATTTTATTGATTGTTTGAATAGCAATTAGGCTAATCAATTTCGGTAATCAATTACTCAGTCTTCGTGAGAACGAACTTTACTTGTTATTGTATTACACTCCCGGCCTCATATGATTATGAGTGCCACTTAGAAGAGGTCAATTTTTGGTGCCATTGCCAGAGATTGAGCGGAACGATTGATATCGATACTAGTTAGTTTATTACTAATTTGAACTTTTTAATTTGGTTTGTGATTTTCTCTTTATAGGTACATTTGATCTTGCATGCACCTGCGCACGAGAAGCCAAAATCTTCGCTTCTTAGATTTTGTCCCTGAAATTGAGAGATTGGCTCTAAGAAATAGACGTGAGACAAGGGTGAGAAGAGCAGAGATGGAAAATCTGAATGCACAATTAGGACACATGGGTTTGCCTCCTATGGCAAATCAACATCATAGGGAATTGCCTCATATGGCAATTCCGGATCAAGAGGGTTTGCCTCATGTTAAAGATGAACACACTCTATGGGATTACACAATGCCTAGAGTCGAGCAGAACCAGTCATCTATTCGCCGACCAACAATTGCAGCAAAGCCATTGGTTATTCAAATGATTGACACTACTTATATGTTCAATGGATTGCCGAATGATGATCCAAACCTACACTTTCGGAACTTCAACGAGATATGTGACACCTTTAAATGCAACGGGATTCCCTAAGATTTTGTCAAATTGAAGTTATTCCCATTCTCTCTGAGAAATGACGCGAAGGTGTGTTTGAACTTTCTACCACCAAGCTCGATCATTACCTTTGATCAGTTGGCCTAAGCATTCTTGAACAGATTTTTTCCTCCAAGGAAAGCTGCTCGCCTTAGAAATTACATCATTTCTTTTGCACAATTTGAGAATGAGAGTCTCTACAAAGCTTGGGAGAGATTTAATAAGCTTATTAGGAAATGTCCTCACAATGGTCTTGCAAAGTGGAAGACTTTGCAAGCTTTTTACTAAGGAATCACAATGTCAACTAGGAATTTAGTGGATGCGGCTAATGGAGGCTCTCTAATGAGAAAATCAATGGATGTGGCCAATGATCTCCTAGAAGAAATGGCACTCAACAATAGCCATTGGGGAAACCAGAGGCAATTACCGAAGAAGGATCCGGGTTTGATAGAAGTAGATGAGTTGACAAGTGTAAAAGCTCAAATGGTGGCACTTTAAAATCAAATGAACAAGATGAGTGCAGGGCCTAGTAATCTGCAAGTAGCCTCATGTGAGTGGTGTTTGGGGCTACACTCTAGCATGGACTGCCAATTTGGAAACCCGTTTGCTTCAGGTTCACAAGAACAAGTCTTCTTTGTAAGCTACAACCGGAACTTCCAAAATAAACCCCAATAACAAAATGCCAACCAAAATCCCCAAAACAACCTTTTTTCAAATACTTACAACCCGGCATGGAGAAACCACCCAAACTTGTCATAGAGGGACAACTAACCCAAACAACAAAACCTCAACCAAAGACAACCCCCTAGATTCCTACAACCGCAACAACAAAACTACCCTAACCAACCCCCAAACAATCAAGGGGAGAGAAAGTCTAACCTAGAAGACCTCTTCTCTAAATTAATAGGTAAGTTGAACACTAGAATGGAGACCCAAGACTTAGTCTTAAGGAAGCTTAACACGAAGATTGACTAAGTTGCCCAACATTCTCAAGCTTCCATTCAGAACTTAGAAACACAAGTAGGGCAATTTGCGAGTGCGATCCAAGGGAGGTAGCAATGGACGTTACCAAGTAGCATAGTGATCAACCCCAAAGAGCAATGCAATGCTATTTCATTGAGAAGTGGAAGAGATGTTTAATTGTTGAAAGATTTTGGGAAGGGAAAAGAAGTTCTTGTGGAAAAAGAAGGTACTATTGAAGAAGAGGTTATAGAAGAAAAGAAGAGTCCTAGTGAAGATAAAGTGCCTACCATATCAAATGATTTTCCTCCTCTACCCTAAGCCAAGGCTTATGTACCACCCATCCCTTACCCCCAAAGACTTAAAAAACACCAAGATGCTCTAGGCTTTGCTAAGATTTTAGAGACTTTCAAGAAGTTTTACATCAACATACCATTCATAGAAGCTTTAACATAAATACCGAAATACATGAAGTTTTTGAAGGAGTTACTATCAAAGAAGAAGAGGTTGGAGGATTTGGAAACAGTGGCACTCATAGAGGAGTGTAGCGTAATCCTTCAAAACAAACTCCCCCCAAAATTGAAAGATCCTGTAAGGTTTACCATTCCATGTGCTATTGGGAATGTGGAGTTTAGGAGTGCTTTAATAGACTTAGGAGCGAGCATCAACTTGATGACGTATTCTATATTCAAAAAGTTGGGGTTAGGAGAAGTGAAGCCTACAAGAATGACCCTCCAATTGGCGGATCGATCAATAAAACACTCATATGAAGTGATGGAAGATGTTTTAATGAAGGTTGGTAAATTCTACTTCTCGGTTGGCTTTATGATTCTAGATATGGAAGAAGATATAGAGATTCCTTTAATTCCTTTGATTTTTTGGAGACCATTCTTGAAAACTAGTGGAGCATTGGTTGATCACAAAGAGGACAAGTTGACATTAAGGGTTGAAGATGAAAAAGAAGTGTTTTACATGCTCAAGGCCACCGATAAGAGTCCTTCACTACCCCACACATGTTTAAGAGTTGAGGTTGTTGATCCTCTCGTAGGGGAAGTTTTTAGAAGAGACATTCTGAAAGAACCGTTTAATTCTAGTGTGGTTCATGATGATCCAAGAAAGAAGACTAAGAGTAGCCACAAACTAGGCTCTCATAAAACTATGAACAAAACCCAGGTGACTCCCCTTGTTAAAATTGAGAAGAAATTAGATAAAAGGGACAAAAGGAAGAAAGCATGCATGGTGGACTAAACAAGAATAGTGAACGGATTTTGTGTGAGGATGTTCTATGCCTCACATAAGTTGAGAAAGAAAGGTGGCGATGATGTTGAACCAACCATTGATCTAGATTGATGAGAGGAGCGAAATGCGTCTAGCCGAGACGTTAAACCAGGCGCTTGGTAGGAGGCAGCCCACCTAGGTAACTATTATAATTTTAAGCTATTTTTGTTTTATTTAATTTTGTCTTTGTTGAGTCTTATTTTTCTTGCTTAGATTAAGTGTGCAGCGTTGTATTGTGCCTAGTTTTCAGGTTTGCAGCGTGCTTGTATAGGCTTGTGTTTGGCCTCCCTCCCGCTTCTAAACTTATATTGTCCAATCCGCTTATGTGCAAACATTAGGGACAATGTTTCGTTTTGGTTTGGGGGTGTGGCCATCATTTGACCATTTTTGCATGATTGTTTTGTATGTGCTCAATTTTTGTGTTTTTTTTTTTCAATTTCTGCTTGATTGTGTGTTTAGTGAGTCAAGTTTTGTCCGTTCTCCTGCTCCGAGCCAAATTTTAGAGCATTAGCTTGATTAATGAGATGCTTTTGGGTTGTGCCTTTGGAGGCGATTTTTGCATGTGTTGAATCCCTAAGTCTAGGCAAAGGTTGTGTTAGTTAAAGCTACACCACATTGCTAGCACACATCCTACCAAACTCAAAAGTGTCTTAGTGATTGGGTATCGTACTTAAGATGTCTAGATCTTTAGTGGAGACTACCCATGTGAGGCCAGAGCCTATATAGCATTCTTATAAGTGTACTATTTTTATTGTCACATCTTAAACAGTCTTCTTGTAGATAAATAAGCATAAATAAAAAAGGACCTCACTCTATACTTTGTGCATTAAAGAACGCCATCTAAAGAGCATCACCGAAGTCTTCGCCTTTGTTTGCTTGCTTGACCCATGCCTTTAGAGATGACGTAGGCTATGTGTGTTAGTCACTACAAATGTCCCAAACACGTCCCTTGCCTTGTGTGTGTGCTTGAAATTCCTATCTATGTTGACCTACACACTAAACCCTATCACTATATCCTCCTATATCATACACATCACCACATTTTACCTAAACACTAGACCACCCCCTTTGCTACAATTATGGCCTGATATCATAGTGAAATGAAGCTCAAAGAAATCAAAATTGTAAAAGTAGCGTGTACTCAGGCTAAATGTGTAAATTTTGCAAAGAATAAGGCACAAAATGTATGAAAAATTAAAAAGTGCTAAAAGAAAAGGAATAGCACAAAAAGCCTTCTAAGCTCTAAAGCGTAAAAGTTGATAAAATGTAAAGCAACTTCATATAGCACAAAATGACTATGTGAAAATTCATGCCTATACGCTATAATTGTGAAATGTGTGCCAAATAGAATCTTAAGCATAATTGGTAGCTAGCCCACAATACAATACCCACATAGCCTCTCCACCATTCACCATAACCTCACTTGAACTTAAAAGAAGTCCTAATTGATCTTTATGAGTGGTCTTAGCTTGTTGATGAAGGTATCAAATGGTGCTATGCTCTTGTTCTTACTGTTCAAGTCCATTCTTATGGTCTAATTGCATTTAAACATTAACGGTTTTTCAAATTTTGTCATATGCGTGTAAAATTTGAAAATTTCTTATGCATAATTTCTAACCGCATATGTTTGTTAAATGATCCTAGGTTTTGAGTGGTGAAATGAGAGAGATCCTGATAAGTATAGAGTCGAGGCGAAATGCTATCATAAGACTCTTGTGTTTGATGCTATTGAAGCTATGTTCACTAAGAAGTATTGAATTGCAATCTCTCATGTTGTAGCGCCTTAGCTTGCACTTCCCAAGCTTTATCTTACGAGTCTTCGCATGTATATGCCTCATTCCGATCCGCCCTTTATGGCATCTCTGTTTATAGTTGGCTCAGCAAGAAAGACGGTTGTGGGTATTGTTCTGTAAACCCTCACGAGACTTCACTCGTCCACTAGAGATCGCCTAGAGGTTTAAAAGGCTTATGGCACATGCCAAGTGTCATCGTGTCGCCCGCGAAAGCGGTGTTTTATTTATTTATTTATTTTCTTTATTTTTTTTTTCAATTTGCTTGTTTTTGAAACTAATAATGCACAGTGTGTATAAAACTATCTAGAGGGGGTGAATAAATTCTAAACGAATATTACCAATTTTCGTGATTAGTCAATATTACGAAAATACCCTAAACTAGTTAAAGCAATAAATCAAGTGTAAAGTGCGGAATTTAAATAACATTTGATTTTTACGTGAAAACCTTCAACAAGGAAAAATCACGTGCTGTTATGTGCACCACACACGAACCTCAAATCCACTAATTGCAATGGTGTTTACAACCTAGGTTGACCTTAACCTCTCATGGTCTATATAACTCACCACCACTACCCGTAGGCCTTTAAAAGCGAACCTAGTCCAATTTGCTTGTAGCCTAAGCAACCTTAGCCACAAGACTTACTTCTCAATGAAGAGATAAAATAGTCTATGTGAAGATAAATGATATCCAAAGTGCAAATAGAGCTAGGGAACACTAAATGCTTATCTAAGATTATAAGATGACAATTAAATCAATCTTAGATATTAAATGCTATATGATATGACATAAATCTTAGCTAACTTAGATTAAGCAATCCTAGGTATAACTATCTGTTGAGGACCTTGATTAGGATCCAACAACAAGCCCTAACTTGTACCCAAAGTTAGATAGATTTGAATCAAACCACTCGCAGAATTGAGCGATCGATTATCTAGAATCAGATAACGGGATTTACCTAACCCTAACCCAAGCTATTCTAAGCAATTAACTGAAAAAGCTGAATTCAAAAGAAACAAGATGAACCCTAACTGGGTCAATTTTATTGATTAAACATTCAAAAGATAACAACCCTAAAAAATATAGTTCTATTTATACTAGAATTAATCTTCTATCTTGACTATGACAGAATTAGTCTAAAATAGGAAAATAGTCTAAATCATAAATAAAACAATATAACTAAGATAAAAATAAAAGAAATAGTCTAAAGTCCTTTTCCAAAACAGTATCAATTTCCTTATAATTCAGGAACTCAAATTGTGCCTCTCGTCACTAAACTGCTACCATCAATCTGCGGTCTGGACCGCCATTCCATAATTGTTTTAGATTTTCTAACGGTCTCAACATTCCCCCGCTCTTCAAGAATGCCATTGTCCTCAAGGGAAAAATATGGAAAACGTTCTACCATCTCGTCATAGTCTTCCCAAGTAGCCTCTTCTGTAGGGACCCCTTGCCATTGAACCAGAACCTGCCACACCTTTGTCATACCACGTCCCTTCTTCCAATTGCGATATCGGAGAGCTATTATAGGTCGTATCAGCAAGTTACCCTCTATATCAAATGCTGGTAAATCACTTGAAATAGGACTCGAGTTTCCCACTCTCTTTTTCAACACGGTAACATGGAACACTGGATGCAATCTAGAAGTAGACGGCAACTCCAACTTATAAGCCACCTCACCTATCCGCTCTAACACCTTAAAAGGCCCATAATATCGTTGCGACAATTTCACATTGAACTTTTTCTTTAGAGATTTCTGCTTGTACGATTGAAGTTTGAGATACACGAAATCTCCGAGTTCAAAAGATATATCTCTTTTGCCTTGGTCATAATACTTCTTCATTCTCCCCTAAGCCTTCTCAAGCTCCTTCTTCACCTTAGCTACAACCTCATCTCTAGCTATCAACTCTCTCTCGACTTTTTCGTTTCGAGTTGTTCCTTTCTCATAAGTGCTTAGCATCGGTGGCGGTCGCCTATACATTAATTCAAATGGACTCATGTTAATTGAAGCATGATGTGATGTGTTGTACCAGTACTTAGCCCATGAAATGTACTCTTTCCATCTCTTTTGCTCCTCGTGACAGTAGCACCTTAGGTATTGCTCAAGAGTTCGATTTACCACCTCTGTCTGTCCGTTAGTCTGCGGATGGTAGGAGGAACTTGCCTTCAACTTGCTACCCTGCAAAGTAAATAATTCCTGCCAAAAAGAACTCATAAATAATTTCCCTCGATTAGTCACGATACTCCTCGGAATCCAATGCAATTTCACCACATTATCTACAAACCCCTTAGCCACATTACTAACGGTGAAAGGATGTCTGAGCGGAATAAAATGGGTACCCTTACTCAACCTATCCACCACGACCAGAATTGACTCGTAACCACCACTACTAGGCAGCCCCTCTACAAAGTCCATGGTCAAGTCCTCCCAAATTTTCTCCGGTATCGATAATGGTTGCAACAACCCTATAGGGCGCCTCTGGTCATACTTTACCTTCTGACAGATATCACACTTGGCCACCAATTTCTTCACTTCATTTTTAAGGCCCTCCCAATAGAAAAAGTGTTTGATCCTTACATAAGTGCGCAACCACCCCGAATGACCTCCTTTTTTGCTATTGTGAAAATGAGCTAAAATCTCCTCTCTCAACCCTGGTACCCCCAGTACAAATACATAGTTTTTGTAGTACAATAGCCCATTTTTATAGCTAAATCTCTCTACACCACCCTCGTGGTCCTCCAACTTCTTAAGAATCTCCACTGTTCGAGCATCAAATTGCATGGCCTTCTTAATTCGATCCCAAACATGCCATTCGGCCCCACTAAGTGCTAACAATCCTGCCTCATCGTCCGCATACATAAACCACAATATTGAACTGCCCTCTTTTCTGGATAAAGCATCATCTACTTTGTTTTCCCTACCAGATTGGTAGACAATATCGTACTCAAACCCAAGAAGCTTAACTAAAAACTTCTACTGCTCCGGGGTCACAATTTTCTGCTCTAACAAATGCCTCAAAGCTTGTTGATCGGTGATAATGGTGAATTTCCTGCCCAATAAATAAGGTCTCCACACCTGTACCGCGTGCACCACTGCTAACATCTCCCTAGCATAAGTACTCCAAGCCTTCTTCATTGGCCCTTAAAGCCTTAGAAACAAACACCAGAGGCCTCTTCTCTTGTACCAAGACTGCCCCAATCCCTTCTCCACTTGCATCGGTATAGACCTCGAATGTCTTTTCAAAATCAGGCAAAGCTAACACAGGGGTTTGTGTCATGGCCCTCTTCAAATCTTCGAAAGCTTTTTTTGCTTCTTCCGTCCACTCAAAACTATCTTTCTTCAACATAGTCGTCAAAGGGTTTTGTAATTAGCCTATAATTCTTCACAAACCTCTAGTAGTAACCTGTTAACCCCAGAAACCTTTTCAGAGTCGACACATCTTTTGGCAATGGCCAGTCTACCATAGCCTCAATCTTTCTTGCAGTTCCTCTTGCACAAAATCACATTTTGACAATTTAATAAAAAAATTATGCTGCTCTAGTATCCCCAGTACCAACTCCTATTGCTCTAAATGCTCCTCCATTGATTTTGAATAAATCAATATATCATCAAAGAACACTAGCACAAACTTCGTTAGGTAAGGTCTAAAAATAGAATTCATGGCTGCCTGGAATGTAGAAGGTGCGTTGCACAGCCCAAATGGCATCACCCGATACTCATATAACCCCGAATGAGTCCGAAAGGCTGTTTTGTGCACATCCTCCTCCTTCATCCAAATTTGGTGGAACCCGGCTCGTAAATCTAGCTTGGTGAACACACATGCCCCATGTAACTCATCTAACATCCCATCAACCGTCGGGATTGGAAATCAGTCATTCACAGTTGCCTCATTTAAAGCCCGATAGTCAGTACAAAACCTCCAAGTCCTATCTTTTTTCCTTAACAAGAACACCGGAGACGAAAACGGACTTTGACTCTGCCTGATCATTCCATTCTTCAACATCTCATCTACTTGTCTCTCAATCTCATATTTCTAGAAATGGGCATACCTATATGGAGGCACATTAACCGGTTTTGCTTCATCTTTCAAAGTAATGCGGTGATCACAATGACGGGGGGATGGTAAGCTAGTTTGCACCTCCAGAACTTATCGATGATTTGCCACTATTTTACGTACCTTCTTGGGCAGTCGCTGTAATTCATCTTACAGCTTATTTGTATTCTTTTTCTTGCTTTTCTCCTTCTATCGATCTCCATCGTTTACCACTGCAAAGCATTGGGCGCCCCTTTTGCAAAGCCTCTCTATCATCTGAGCTTCACATTGTTTAATTTCTTTAAGAGGCAAAGCAGCCCATGTTCTTTTTCTTCCGCCCAATTTGAATTCCATTGTTCTAGCATCAAAATCTGTAACCACCTTACCGATACTCTTTAACCAAGCATTACCTAACACCACATCTACTCCCACTAGCGATAACACATGCAAATCAGCAGCAATCCTGACTCCTTGCACGTTCATCTTCACCTCGTGAACCACTTCCTCACACTTAAGTTTTTCCCCATTAGCCACATTCACATCAAACGGTTCTATGGCAGCCCCTCACAGTCCAATCTTCCTTACGATATTTGCGTTGATGAAATTGTTAGAGGAATCAGAATCTACCAGCATCGAAACCTCGAACTTACCAACCCATGCCATGAGCCTCATAATGGACGGTTTCGAAACCCTAGACATGGCATTTAAAGACAACTCAGCTTCACAATTACTTTCTCCCAATTCAGCCACCCTCAACTCTCCCTCATCACTAGTGGCTTCGTCATTACTGATAACATCATTATCTGAATCACATGAGTCAATGATCATAAATACCTTCCCAGTTCGGCACCGATGGTCTTTGTTCTATTTCTCCCCGCATTTGAAGCACAGACCCTTTTTGATCTCTCTTGAACCTCTTTTTTTTGTCAGTTTTTCTACGTCTTTGCTTTCCTTCTTGGAACTATCTTTAATAGCTCCTTTTCCCTTCCAAGAATCTTTGTTTGACTCTGATTTAAAATTTTTACTCCTAGAACACTCCTTAAATGGCTTCTTGTCACTATAGTAACTATCCTCTAAAATCTCTGCCATCCTCATTGCTTCGGTCAATCTTTGAGGTTGTTTCAGTTTCATCTCTCTCGCTAACCACGGCTTCAACCCTTCAATAAATGTCCCCAATAATGACTCCTCTGACCATCCCTTGACCAGAATCTGCAATCGGTGAAACTCTTCAAGGATGATTGACATCCGTTGATGGTCCCCATTGAGTCAAAAATTCCCACTCGAAAGCCGTCCACCCTATTTGTCTACCATCTTGCTAATATTGAGCTTTGATCCATCTCCACCAGCTATTAGCCTTTCCATCAAGGTAGATGCATGCAGTAGAAACCCAATTGACCCTTGCCACTTCGTATACCTGAAAGTAGTGCTCCATCTTGTCCAACCACTCATATGGATCTCCACCATTAAAATGCAGAAAATCAACCTTCGGCTTTCTAGGGCCACGACTATGGTGCCTTTCTCTTCGCCTATCACCTTCATATTCTGCAGTATCTCTCCACGGTTCCCTTCGCTGCCTATGAATTGGCATTCGGTCTCGAGGTCTCCTATCCAATCTCGCATCTTCCTCAGTTCCATCGTCAATCTCTCTTTCAGAAACCTCATCATGCAACCAACGCTCCACAATTAATGGTCCACGTTCCACACGTCCTCCTTGCTTAAACCTTTCATGATTTCTGATCGGTTTGGGCTCGTCTACCTCACTTGACGAGAATTCTGCCTCACACTATGAACTATGTGATCTCCGTCCATCCTCTTGAGTCCGTCTACCTATCGTTTCCTTTCCCTTGTTTTCAGCCAACTGTCGTTCAAGTCTCTCGATTGTATCATTGTTTGACCTAGTCAGATGTGCTATGGATTTCGTCAGTTCTAATAGGGACTTCAAAATCCTATCTTGATTCTCCTCCAAGGCTTCAAACCGCTGCTTGTTAGTCTTCGATCCACTCCCTTGAATAATAGAATCCTCCCCAGATCCCATGGCCTTTTTTTTTTTGTTTCCTGTAGGCTTTTTTTTTTCGTTTCGTTTCCTGTAGGCCGCCGAAATCTCTCAATGAAAGCACCAAATTGTTGAGGACCTTGATTAGGATCCAACAACAAGCCCTAACTTGTACCCAAAGTTAGATAGATTTGAATCAAACCACTCACAGAATTGAGCGATCGATTCTCTAGAATCAGATAACGGAATTTACCTAACCTTAGCCCAAGCTATTTTAAGCAATTAACTGAGAAAAGCTGAATTCAAAAGAAACAAGATGAACCCTAACTGGGTCAATTTTATTGTTTAAACATTCAAAAGATAACAACCCTAAAAAATATAGTTCTATTTAAACTAGAATTAATCTTCTATCCTAACTATGACAGAATTAGTCTAAAATAGGAAAATAGTCTAAATCATAAATAAAACAATATAACCGAAATAAAAATAAAAGAAATAGTCTAAAGTCCTTTTCCAAAACAGTATCGATTTCCTTATAATTTAGGAACCCAAATTGTGTCTCTCGTCACTAAACTGCTACCATCAATCTGTGGTCTGGACCGTCGTTCCATAATTCTTTTAGATTTTCTAACCATCTCTCAATGAAAGCACCAAATTGTTGAGGACCTTGATTAGGATCCAACAACAAGCCCTAACTTGTACCCAAAGTTAGATAGATTTGAATCAAACCACTCATAGAATTGAGCAATCGATTCTCTAGAATCAGATGACGGAATTTATCTAACCCTAGCCCAAGCTATTCTAAGCAATTAACTGAGAAAAGCTGAATTCAAAAGAAACAAGATGAACCCTAACTGGGTCATTTTTATTGATTAAACATTCAAAAGATAACAACCCTAAAAAATATAGTTCTATTTATACTAGAATTAATCTTCTATCCTGACTATGACAGAATTAGTCTAAAATAAGAAAATTGTCTAAATCATAAATAAAACAATATAACTAAAATAAAAATAAAAGAAATAGTCTAAAGTCCTTTTCCAAAACAGTATCAATTTCCTTATAATTCAGGAACCCAAATTCTGCCTCTCGTCACTAAACTGCTACCATCAATTTGCGTTCCTGACCGCCGTTCCTGACCGCCGTTCTATAATTCTTTTAGATTTTCTAACGGTCTCAACACTATCACAATACAACTCTCAAACAATCAACATAATAATCTCAATCTTTTCAATAGAATATGTTCTATAGCATACAAGTAATAAATGAGATTGCTTGTTGAGTAAGACGCAAAATATGTAAGATATTAGTGACCAACTTACCAAGCAAAGTGTGTTGAATGAAACCCAAGCATAGATGAAACCTAGATGATCAAAGATGATGCTAGATGATGTTTGATGCAGATGGATATGTGTTTGATTAATCAAAGGAGAGTTCTTTAGTGATTTTTTCTCTTTGGAAATATGTTAAGTCAAAAATATGATTTGCACTCTCTTCAAAATGACTTAAAGTCAAAGTAGCATATATATAGGGTGTCAAAAGGAAGCTACGTCATTTTAATAAGTTTTCAAAAAAAATGCCTTGATCGTCGTTCAACCGCTCTACCCGTTCTACGTAGGGCGGTTGAACAGCGGTTCACTTGGGAAATGAAGAACATGTTCTTCATGAACCGATCTACACAAGAGCGAGAATGGGGCGACCTAGAGGCGAGTGTTCTCGAGTTTTTGAGAGCCGCTGTTCACCAGCTCTACGTAGGGCGGTTTAACAGAGCGACTATAGAGCGATGGAAAAAATTCATCAGGTCACTCGATGTATGTAAGACGGTTGTACAGCAAGTAAGAGCAATTTTGCTCTTCACCTCTTATAGGCGATGTACGTAAGGCGACCCAACAGTAGGTGTAAAGAGCCCATACAAACTTGATGCATCCTAAATCCTACATGACATGGCATTTTAGCAAACAAGATGCAATCAAATTAAACATCCAATGAAGAGGATTCAAGAACATGAATGTACACATATGCGAACACACAACATACAAGAATAGGAGATATGCATGAGTTGTGTGTGTGTGAAACTACATCTCTTCAAATCAAGTAAGCGTAAGTAATTTACCTTTAGTGCTTCTTCTCTTGAGGTCTTGAAAAAGCCTTGGTTGTGTAAAGCATCAACCATCAAATGCCTAAGCTACCCTTACATCAAACCCCACTTGTGGTTTGTTACCAAAATAAACCAGTAAAACTTGAGGAACATAAAATCTCCCCATTTGGCTATTTTGTGGCAAAACTACCACTCACATTGATCCTCACAACATAATTGAAACTAAAGGTCAAATATGATATTCTACATTACAAAGAGATATATAAAAAGTAAAACTTCAAGTCTTCAATCTTTTGTAGAACTATCAAGCCTTCAAAACAAAAAAAATTACACTTTCCAAAGCAAGTGTATTGTGAGACAATCATGTATAGTTAAAGCAAGCATTTACATTAAAAAATAGTTTTGCAATAAAGTAAACATGCAACATCATGCAATGAATGTGCAATGCAATACACCCCTTCAACGGGTTACTCCTCCTCAAAATGCAAACTCCCCAACAAGCGAATTGGCTACTCTCATTTAGTAATCTCCCTTACCACATACTACTCCCTTTTTTTTTTCATGAGATAAGCAAAGGAGTTTCCCAAAACGGGTCACTTGTAGCAATGACAAGTACATTTGCATAATCATATAAGCCACTTTATACAAGTCAATTAATTGGAGAGAAACAAGGAGATTTATTTTAAGAAAATATGTGATTAAGATGCTTTGCAAGCAAGACATGTTGCATTCAAATCCAAAATTCAATGGTATTTGGCAAAGCAAATGACAAAGGTTTGCTAAATGAATTCAAACCAATTTCACCATTTGTCATGAATCAAAGCAAGGATATAGAGTTAACAATCATTCAATTTTAATGAGTAACTATATCCAACTTTATTAGTAAAACATAGCATGAGCGACTTTTTGCACCCTATTTGATTTTTCTAGGTAAGATACCCGTATAATAGTCGCCATCTTTGACAAGTAAAGAAAGAGAGACATAGGATTTTAAAGTCCTTTGAATGGATACTAGATCTTTTATTCATTTGAGTCTCATAAGCTTTTCACACATAGTTTTGTATTTAAGAATATACAATCATCAATTCATGCTTTTTCATTTGAGCATGTCCTTTGAATTTCATGCTTTTCATATTTAGCATGTTATTTAATCAATCATCATGTCATGGAGATAATCATAGGTCATTCAAAGAGTACTATCTAAGTTTATCTCCTTGTCCAAAAACGAATGTTTGAATATAAATATGACGTAGATTGCAAACAAAGCAATGGTTCGCACTTATTGAAGAAAATACCACATAAGCATATGTGCAACCAAGCTACTCAAGCAATTAATAAAGAGCATAATGTTTATCAAATTTTTGCATGTAACAAGTATGCAATTGCTCTCTTTGCTTGAGTTCCCCATATGGGGTCAATCACTAAAACACATCACTCCACGAGATATATCCCAATAGATCTACTAAGTGTTTTAATCCTAGTTGCATCTAAGGGTTTAGTAAATAAGTCCGCTAGTTGATCATTACCTACATGTTCAAGTGCAATGCATTTGTTCTCAACTAGTTCTATTATGAAATGATGGCAGATGTCAATATGCTTAGTCCTAGAATGTTGTACCTGATTCTTGAAAATATTAATAGCACTCATGATATCACAAAAGAGTGTTAGAGTACCTTGATTGAATCCGTAGTTGACTAGCATTTGCTTCATTCATAGGCGTAGTGTGCATCACCTCCCTACGACTATGTACTCAGCCTCGGTTGTGGACAAGGAAATCGAGTTTTGCTTCTTGTAAGACTAAGACACCAAGTTGTTGCCTAGAAAGAAGCAATTGCCAAATGTGCTCTTCCTATCATCAAAATTTCTTGCCCAATCCGCATAACTAAAGCAAACTAAACTAGTATTAGTGTTAAAAGAGTACCAAATCCCATAGCTAGATGTCTCATTCACATAGCGAATGATTATCTTAACGGAAGAAAGATGAGACTCATTGGGATCCGTTTGGTACCTAGCATACACACCCACACTAAAAGAGATATCGGGCCTACTTGCGGTCAAATAAAGTAAGCTACCAATCATGCCCTGATATAGAGTTTGTTCCACACTTTTTCCACAAACATCCTTGCTTAGCTTCAAAGTGGTACTCATAGGTGTATCACAATGTTTAGCATTTTCAAGACCAAACTTCTTCACTAGGTTTTTAGCATATTTAGCTTAGGTTATAAAAATCCCATCATTTAATTGCTTAATTTGTAAACCTAGGAAATAACTTAGCTCACCAATAAGACTCATCTCAAATTCTTGAGACATAACATCAACAAATTGTTGGACTTTAGTGTTGTTGGTGGAGCCAAACACTATATCATCAGCATATATTTGAGCTATGAAAATGTCATCATTGTTTTTCTTGATGAATAGAGTCTTGTCAAAACTACCTATTGTGTAGTCATTATCAACAAGAAATTGAGTGAGGCGCTTATACTAAGCCCTCGGTGCTTGTTTCAACCTATATAAAGCTTTCTTGAGGCAATAGACATGATTAGGGTGGTGTGTATCCACAAACCCATTGGGTTGTTCTACAAATACTTCCTCTTGCAATAAGCCATTGAAGAAGACACTTTTGAAGTCCATTTGGTGCAATTTGAACTTGTGCACACAAGAAATGGACAAGAGAAGCCTAATGGACTATAGATGGGCAATGGGAGTAAATGTCTCATCAAAGTCAATACCCTCAATTTGAGAGTACCCTTGTGGAACAAGTCTAACCTTGTTATGCACAATGTTGCCATCCTCATCGGATTTGTTCATATATCTGTTTGGTGTCTATGACATTAGTGGTCTTAGGCCTAAGAACTAGAGTCCAAACCTCATTCCTTTCAAATTGGTTTAGCTCTTCTTGCATGGCAAGAACCCAAAATTCATCATTTAAGGCCTCATCGACCTTTTTGGGTTCTATTTGAGAGGTTTAGCAAGTGTAGCTAATAAAATTAGTTATTTGACGCCTAGTCCTAACATCCTCATTTATGTCTCCAATAACATCATCTTTGTTATAGAGATGTCTAACCCATGGAGCGGGTTCTTTAGAGTTCAAGAGAGGAACTCGTGTCCTCTTCCTTAAGCTTAGACGTCCTAACAATAAGAGTCTCCACAACCTTCTCCAAAAGAGAATCATCAACTACAAAAACCTCCTCCTCATGGTCATTAGTCTTAAGCCAAGTATCATCAGTAACAAAATACCCTCATCACTCTTAGCATCAAACTTGCCAAGTTGATCAAGGTCGTTTAGAATGTAGCATTTGCTTCCAAGAGAGTGGAAGTAGCTTACATTTGGCTTTCTACCTCTCCACAACTCATAGGAGATTTGCCTAGTACCGGATCTTAGGAATACTTTATTTCCTATATAGCAAGTTGTGTTAACGGCTTCAGCCAAAAGGTTCCTAGGGACATTGTTGCTAAGCAATATGACATAGACCATCTCTTGAAGGACCCTATTTTTTCTCACAACAACTCCATTTTGTTGAGGTGCCCTCGAAGCCGAAAACTCATAGGAGATGCCTAAGCTATTGCAATAGCTTTCAAAGATGGCATTCTCAAACTCTCTCCCATGGTCACTTCTAATTCGTTTAATGTTTTTAATGTTAGAGCCTTTTTCATTTTGAAGTTTAGTGCAAAGCATTTTAAACTTATTAAAAGTTTCGTATTTTTCTCTAAGAAAATATGTCCATGTGAACCTAGAGAAATCATCTACACAAACAAAAATATATCTCTTTCCACCTAAACTCTCAGTTTGCATAAGACCTAAAAGATCCATGTGGAGAAGCTCTAGGGGCTCCTTGGTGGAGAGATACTTGTCCTTTTTGTGCATGCTCTTGGTTTGTTTTCCTTGTTGGCAAGGTCCACAAACACCATTGGCTTTCTTCTTAAGCTTGGGAAGGCCACACACAATGTTGAACTTATCTAAGATTCGTAAATCCCGATAGTTCATATGGCCAAGTCTTTCATGCCACAACTCTATTTGCTCATCCTTGGACGAATTACAAGAGAGAACTCTAGCTTCAAGACAATAGCAAATTCTCACTAGATCTCATCCATTTCAACAAGGTTTGTCCATTGGGCAATAGGATAGATCAATCATTCTTGCTAAACAAGACAGAAAGTCCTTCATCACTTAGATGAGAAATGCTTATTAAATTGGCTTTCAAGCCATCAACAAATAAAACATTTGACAAGGAGGGTAATATGGGAATGGAGATGGTTCATTTCCCTACAACTTTCTTTTTAGATCCATCACCAAAGGTGACACATCCCCCTTCCTCCATGACAAGAGTCTTAAAGAAAATCTTGTTTCCCGTCATATGCCTAGAACACCTACTATCTAAATACAAAAAATTAGAAGAGTTTACCTTTAAGGAAATTTGTGCAACATGGCAAAAGTATTCATCTCTTCTAATCCATTTAGGTGAAACACTTTTCTTCCTAGTGGTCAATGGTACTTAGGCTCTAGATGTCCTGAGATCATGCATATTAGAATTATCTTTCCTAGGAACATGCAACTTGGCTCTAGCCTTTTTCTTTTCAATCATTCATTTAACTCTACACATTTTATTATAATGAAAGCAATTTGGTCTAACATGACCATCAATACCACAAAAATGACATGTAGGGATGTAGTTAGGACTTAGGAATCATAAGTCCTTGCATATGCATATGAGTCTTCCCTTGTCTTTGTGGTTGTTTTTGTTGTTGGATAGGAACTCTCCTTCTTTGTTATTGACCAAGACTAGGTTGCTTCCTCATTTAAGCTTGCATGATTGTTCTCTTTTCTTGATGAGCCATTTGTTGAGGAATGTTGGCTTGAGGAACTCTTGTGGGTTAAGCTTGAGGTGTTCTTCTTAGTGTCGCCTTCACTTGTGCACTATGTAAGCATTGTCTTAGATCAATCATCTTCCTAGAAGTTTGCACCAGCAAGACATCTTTGTAGCTCAAGCTTTTGACAAACGCGGTCTTGTTGGGATTTGAGGTCTCCTTGCCATCTTCAAACCCAAGACCTCTTTTGTCACAAGGACTTTTTCCAACCCCTAGCATGTGGTTAAGCTTCTTGGTGCTAGATGTCATCTTAATCATTGACCCTTTAGCTTCTTTAAGCTCCCTCTTCAAAACCTTCTTCATTCCTCATAGATAAAGCTAACTTCTCTCTTAGCTTATCTTCAATCTTCTTGGATCTTTCCACTTGTTCACTTATGTGGTCAATATGTGTTGAAAGCTCTAGATTTTCTTCATTTAATCTCCTAATTTCTCTATTGTTCCTCAATCTTGAGCTTTCAAACTTGACAATGTAGTCTTGAAGATCCATTTTCTCTACATTTCCATTTATGGAGTTAGATGAGGAGTTATCTTCACTTAAGTCAAATTCCTCTTGACTCTCTTCCTCTTCTTCACCTTTGCTCTTGTAGGAAGAGGCAAAGGCTATGAAGTTAGCCATGAGTTCTTCATCATCTGAATACTCATCTCCCTTATCGGAGTCAACACTTCCACTCCATATGGCGGCCATCACCTTTCCTTTCTTTTTTTTCTTGTGATTACCACAATCGGGGGTGATTTGTCCTATGCCACTACACTCATAGCATTGGATCCCTTTCTTTTCACTCTTCTATTGCCTAGGCTTAAACTTCTTCAAGGGAGCCTTTTTCTTCAAATCTTGGCCATTGGATCCAAAGCCTTTCTTTTCGGTCTTAACAAATTTCTTGAACCTTTTCATCAACAAAGCCATGTCTTCATCCGAGTCATCATTCTCCTCCTTCTCAATAATAGATGCTTTCAAAGCAATTCCCTTTTTCTTTTTAGGAGGTGTGGAGGTACGAATCTTCCCAGACTCATAAGCTAGAAGTCTCTTAATCACCTCACTCAGCTTCATATCCTTGAAGGTGTTATTCTCCTCTAAAGCCGTTACCTTGGACTCAAACCTTTCGAGGAAAGATCTCATTATTTTTTGCTTGATTCTCCTATCCGAATACGGGTCACCAAGTTGATGACTTTGGTTGACAATGTCCATCAACTTGATCTCAAAGCCGTTGAAGCACTCATTCTCCTCCATCCTAAACATCTCGAATTGAGTTTGGAGGACTTGAAGCTTATAGTCCTTAACCACTTCGGTTCCCTCATGTGCAACCTCTAGGATGTCCCACTTCTTTTTCACGATCATAGTGTTTTGAATCAATTTATATTGATTCTCATCCATTGCACATAGGATGGCATGCATCGCCTTACTATTCCATTTTGATGCCTCAAACTCTTGCGCGTTCCATTGTGCCTTAGGTTTGAGTACATCCTCTCCTCCACCTATAGGAGTCATCATCAGTGATGCATAGCCGTCTTCAACCGCCATCCAAAGCCTTATGGATTTAGCATATGTACGACTTCATCTTGTCTTTCCAAGAGGTATAATTTAACCTAGTGAGAAGTGAAGGTCTCGTGCTAGAAGCACCTTCGTTGCTACCACCGTTTCCACCACCGTTTCCACTCATAGTGTTTATGAATGAATGAAATGCATGCAAATGTATGAATGAAATGAATGCAAATGTTTGAATGATCAAAAATAACACAAAATGCAAAACATACCAAAATAAGCAAAGGATCACCTAAGTATATCTAGGAACCAGCTCTAATACCAATTGAAACTAATAATGCACGGTGTGTATAAAACTATCTAGAGAGGGGTGAATAGATTTTAAACGAATATTACCAATCGTGATTAGTCAACATAACGAAAATACTCCAAACTAGTTAAAGCAATAAATCAAGTGTAAAGTGCGGAATTTAAATAACACTTGATTTTTAAGTTGAAACCTTCAACAAGGAAAAGCTACAGGCTGTTATGTGCGCCATACACGAACCTCAAATCCACTAATTGCAATGGTGTTTACAACCTAGGTTGACCTTAACCTCTCACAGTCTATAACCCACCACCACTACCTGCATGCCTTTAAAAGCGAACATAGTCAAATTTGCTTGTGGCCTAAGCAACCTTAGCCACAAGACTTATTTCTCAATGAAGAGATAAAATAGCCTATGTGAATATAAATGATATCCAAAATGCAAATAGAGTTAGGGAACACTAAATGCTTTTCTAGGATTATAAGATGACAATTAAATCAATCCTAGATATTAAATGTTATATGCATGGCATAAAGCTTAGCTAACTTAAATTAAACAATCTTAAGTATAGCTATCACAATACAACTCTCCAACAATCAACACAATAATCTCAATCTTGTCAATTGAATATGTTCCATAAGCATAAAAGAAATAAATGAGATTGCTTGTTAAGTAAGACACAAAGTATGTAAGATATTAGTGACCAACTTACCAAGCAAAGTGTGTTGAATGAAACCCAAGCATAGATGACACATAGATGATCAAAGATGATGCTAGATGATGTTTGATGCACATGGATATGTGTTTGAGTAATCAAAGAAGAGTTCTTTAGTGATTTTCTCTCTTTAGAAAAATGCTAAGTCAAAAATATGATTTGGACTCTTTTAAAAACGACCTAAAGTCAAAGCAGCATATATATATGGTGTCAAAATGATGCTACATCGTTTTAATAAGTTTTCAAAAAAATTGCCTTGACCGATATTCACCCGCTCTACGTAGGGCGGTTGAACAACAGTTCACATGAGAAATGAAGAACATGTTCTTCATGAACCGCTCTACACAAGAGCGAGAATAGGGCGACCTAGAGGTGAGTACTCTCGGATTTTTGAGATCCATTGTTCACCCGCTCTACGTAAGGCGGTTGAACAACGGTTGTAAAGTAATGGAAAAAATCCATCAGGTCACCCGTTGTATGTTAGGTGGTTGTACAACGGGTAAGAGCAATTTTGCTCTTCGCCCTTTATAGGCGCTGTACGTGTGAACCAACAATGCGTGTACAGCACCCATACAAACTTGATGCATCTTAAAACCTACATGACATGACATTTTAGCAAACAAGATGCAATCAAATTAAACATGCAATGAAGAGGATTTAAGAACATAAATGTACACATATAAGAATACACAACATACAAGAATAGGAGATATGCATGAGTTGTGTGTGTGTAACTACATCTCTTCAAAGCAAGTAAGCACTAGAAATTTACCTTTGGTGCTTCTTCTCTTGAGGTCTTGAGATGGCCTTGGTAGTGCAAAGCATCAACCATCAACCATCAAATGCCTAAGTTACCATTATATCAAACCTCACTTGTTGTTTTGCACCAAAATAAGCCAATAAAACTTGAGGAACTTACAGTTTTTATTTTGATTTTGGTCGAGGATGAGCAAAAGATAGGTTTAAGGGTATTTGATTGGATGATTTACATACCTATATGAGGTTCCCATTTATTAGATTTTGTACTCGTTGTCGAGCATGTTTTTGTATATAATGCATTTTGTGAGCATTGTGTAGGTTATATGCCCTAAAATAAGGTGTTGAGCATAATTGAAGTGTTTCGGAGGTTAAAGGGTTGAAATTGAAAATCTTCTTACAGAACATTCAACTTTGAGGGGCCATATCTCGCACCTCCGATCAAACTACATTCTTGTAACCTATTTCTGGAAAGCCCCATGAGTTTAATTTCCAACACTTTTTATGGATCGTGATTCTGAGTTCTCTAGAGGAAGTTATGGTCATTTTCATAATGGTGCACAAAGCTGAAAAACTTCACCTGAGAGAGAGATGTGACCTGAAGAACAAGCTCACCAAGATTGCCCCAAAGTCATTTTCCTCTCGGGTTTTCAACTATTTTCTCAACCATAAAGCCTCCAGGTCGCCCCTAGGTCACCCCAAGCTCGCCTTTTTACCCAAAAAATGCTAAAATTCAAGAATTTACCTCATTGCCCTTTACCTAATTAATTACCCTATATAACCTTCAATATTTTTAGGCAAAAGGACCAACTTCCTACCCAAGAATATTCACCAAGAAATCATCTTTCCATATTCATCTTACATCACCATTCCTCACCAAAGATTGCACCTTTTCCTTAGAAATCCTACACATCCACCATGACTTCTTGTTTTTGGGCAATAGGGAGTTAAAGATATTCTAAGGAGAAGAAGATCCAAATACAAGAGAAAGCTCTCCACATAGTTTTCTCTACAACTCTTTCTCTTTCAATATTATTGTAGAGCCATGTATTTATTTGCTTATGTTGTATGGCTTTTATTGTAATATGAGCTAAATTTCTAGTGCTAAGGCTTGATGAAACCCAACCCTTGACTTTATATATATAGACCACTGAATTTATCCATTATGTGCTTATGTTTTGTATGGATGTTTTTGAGTACTCAATGTTTTCATTAGATTGATCTCTTTTTGAATGATTTTTGGTTGTGTGTTGTGAACTGATCGGAGATGCACACAACATGTTTGATGAAATGTCATTTATGCATGTCTAGTAAGGTAGACCTACTGAGGCTAGTATATAAGACTCTTTTGAGTGTACCAAAGTTCTTAATGAATTCACGCATATATTCTAGGGTTATCGACTAATAGGCTTTGGGTATATGTGGATATAATTTCTATTACTCAACCGAGAGTAGAGATTATTGTTGGGTGCATGAGTCTACAATTCACATTTGCACAAATTGGGTATTTAGGTGAATCTAGCTAGGACTTTAATTGGGGAGGGTTAGGTGGATTCTAGTCTTTGCATAATATCTCTCATTGTTACATTTGATTTCATTACTTATCATTATTTTACCATATTAGCTTAAAGTTAGTTGAATAGTATAATTTAGTTTAATAATAGGTTTTAAATATGAAAATCATCTTTTATCGATTGTTTGAATAGCAATTAGGTTAATCAATTTTGGTAATCAATCACTTAGTCTTTATGGGAACGAACTTTACTTGCTATTATACTACACTCCCGGCCTTGTACGATCACTGACATTTACTTAAATTGCAAGCAGACCGAATTTTTCATATATTACAAATAAGTACCTTTGATATAATTTGACCATTATTGTTAATTGAGATCTTTAAGTTAGAAGGGTATTAAGGTCTTTTTAACCTTAAAAGAATCCGAAAAAAATAAAATATTTTTAAAAAAAAAATTTTTAAAAAGGAACAAAAATAAATTCGAGAACGGCATAAAGATTAGTACACTAAAAATTTCTCAATTCAATCCCAACAAACAACAACCACCAAAGAATCCCAATCCACTTAAAATCCCCCCAAAAAAGTCATCATCACCAATTCTTTATTCTTCTCTACTACTTTACCTAAAAAATTCAATAAAAAAATTTAAGAAAAAGAAGGGAAAAAAGAAAAAAGAGAGAGATTTGATCAGCCATCTCCCTTAACAAAGATCACTTATCTCCATCATTGGAGATTTCGTTGATCTACATGCTATCTCCATTTAATTTTGTTTTTATATTTTATTTTGCTTTTAATATTTAATTTATTTTAGTTGGCTTTTAATATTTACTTAAAAATTAAAATTATGTAAAACAATTAAAAATAAAAATATTATAATAATTGATAAAATAAGTTGCTAAGGGGTAATCGAAGGAAAAAATGGTTTTGATTATAAAATAAATTGCAGCGGATTAGAGTTTCAAAAAAATTTCCTTTAGCAAAAATATTTCTGGGACCGGATTTTGTATGTACATGTATATATATTTAAAATAAAATAAAAATAAATAAATAATAAAAATATATATATAGCTGACTGTTTTCTTAAAGCTTCGATTCCAATTTTATCACTAAGTCTTCCAAGCTATGACTCGCAGTCTAATAACTTATTCGTAGGCACGTCATGGATACAAACAGGACTAGACGGAGGTTACATAAATCAAGAAGACAAGCCCTTGCCTTCTCCTTGTGTTCGGCCGACCCCTGCAAGAGCAAACCTTTTTTTTTTTTTTTTTTCCTTTATGCTTTGGCTGCACCTCTCTCTTTTCTGTATTAGGTTTTGGTTGCTTCCTGATAAGTATCTATTTATATTAGGATCCTAGGGTTCAGTTGTCCAAGTCAAAATAGAATTCTAAATCCTATTTTAATTTGGTCACCACTAGGATTTGAACCTATGATCTCTAGAATTTAAAATAATCTTTATTATCTTTAATCATTTTATATTAGTCATAGTTCGAACCTGTAACCTCCTATTAATAATTATAATTTTTAATTTTTAATTATTAATATAATTCAATTATTAATATACTAATCAAATAATCATATTATTTAATTAGTTCCCTAAATTTATTTTTGTCACTTTCGTAACACAATTATTTTGACTATCCAATTAATTAACCATGACCCTTGTTACCATTAACCATAAAGGGCTAGCAAGGGGACCTAATGGACCCACGGTTTTGAGCTCGAATAATACTTAGAAATATTAATTAAACTCTTTAATAAATATTCTATGATTATTAACCTCAGAGTTACTGCAATAAAAACCCGAGGGTATACTCTTGAAACTGCAGATATATTACATAGACTGAAATCTCAGTGTCCATAGATATAACTATTACATATGGTATGATCCTCCACGAGTTGTTCATAATTGAAGTTAGGTTATAAAGTCCGTTATACCTCTCCAAATATATCTTTTCCTTTAAGTATCATTGATTCTTTAATGAACAATTATATCCTATCTTCCATTACGAAAAAAAAGGAGAGCTATCTTAATTGTTCAACCTCGAATCAACCCTTACAGGAACTACTTCTCTACTTCTCACAAGAAAGAGTGGATTCCTTTATTGTGTGCAAACCTTTCCAGCCACAAGCTAAACTGTGACTCCAAAATATAGAGTTATTGATCGGGAATGTTACTTCGATCTCACTCATGGTATGTCAAAAGCCATAATCAAACCTGAAGAAGTCAGTAAGACACTTATGATTAAGATCACTCATATACAGCCATCATTTGTCGATATATATGAATCTTTTCATTTAACAAATCTTGATGAGAGATTCATATAGATCGTGGTCTTGTCTTATATGATTTCATCATATAAGGTGCCTCCATTCCCATGTCACTACATGAGTAGTCTAGGATAAGACCACCGTATATTACGGAATAGACCGTAGTTGTAGATTAACCACAAACAAAGTACCCAACTTTATTTGCTCTCTACAAACTCTTTAGATTGCACGTCCCAACCTAAATCCTTCTATATATGACACTCATATACTCAGTTTGAAATTACCAGCAATCTTGGATGTTTTGCACATATGATATAAGCGTATGAATGTCAATAAATCAATATTTGTAAAATGAAAAACAACTTCTGTTATTCATGTTTTTATAACATTTACATACTACATGTTAGGATTATGTTAAATAGCAAGAGTGTAATATTGTTATTGACAATCTTTTCATATTAATAAAATGATTTTTGGTTTAACAAATCTTATAGCATTTATAGTTTAAATATTATAATTGTCAAAGGTAAATAATCATAAGGTCAAAAGACTATGAGAAATAAAGAATTGTTTGTACATCTGGATATGTATGAGGTAGACATAATTCTTTAGTTATTCACAACTTAAGATAAAGGTTGGGCACCTTTACTTTGTTAAAGTTGTAGATTCTTTTGCTAATATTTAAGTGGGATCAAATGTGATATGATGAGTCTAAAATCATCAAAGTGTCTTTGAGTAAAAGAATCTAGTGCACTAAGTGCATTGAATATGATCACAATGAAATACTTTATCAAGAACCGTTAGTAGATAAAAGCTTTCATTATGAGGGCAATCAGAAAGTCTATCTTAATCCTGAGATAAGTGATGGACTTATGTTTACAAGTGTTATCATTTGAGCTATCAATGTGTATGATTATATAGCATAGTCTATCCTCGATAGTTTGGTGGTATTCATTTGCTAATCAATAGAGGACTTCATTTATAAATATGGATTTCATTTATAAATATGGATTTCATTTATAGATATGGACATCGTGGCTCCATTTATTAAATGAGAGTATAATATTATCATATGGATATTTTTAGGTATTGAATATTAAATCTTAACGTTGAGTTTTCAAAAGTGTTTATTAAAATATGGCTTCTGGACAAGTCAGAATATCCAAGTTCAAAATGTGGTCATATGAGTAAATATGGTAACTAGGGGAGTTATAGGTGGTCTATGAGCTCTTGGCGATTACTGATATTATTCACAAGGATACAATATCTCCAATAAGATTGTCTAGGGTATGAATGAGAAACATTTACTTGTTCTATCTTTATTTAAGAGTACAATTTTAGCTCTTTAGTGGTATGAGCTAAAATTAATAGATTATACCTAAGTGAATCATTTTTTGATTGTGATTAGGTTATGTCTATTGAAACTTTAATTTAGATAGTCCACCAAGATCCTCAATCCACACTGACTTACATGGATCACTTGATATATTCTAATGGACTAATTTATGGGTCCATCTAGAATTGTATTTAATACATTAAAAATATAATTTGTACATTATTTATTTAATGGGCTGTTAAATTATATCAGAGTATTAATGAAAGGCATGTTAGCTTGTTTCTTTTAGTAAGAATGGGTCTAGTTCACATGTGTGTTTTTTATTTAAAGTCTAATGGATTTAATAAAATGAAAAAAAAAATGATATATAAGCCCATGTATGTAGTTGGGCGGCAAGGCTAAATAAAATGACCTATTATATTGTTTTATTTTATTATTTAATTAAATGGGAATTAATTAATTAATTTATTAATTATTTAATTAACAATCAAAATCTTTTTCTAACTAGGAAATATGTTTCTTAGTATTATAATATTGTTGGCAGTATAATAAATATTAAAGACTTTATATGGTAAGTAGATAAATAAAAGAAATTTATTTATCTAATCAAATTATGAAGTTTTTGATATAGTCACAAATATACTAAAGAGTTGGATCAGAGTTTGGAAATCTAAAGAATGATAGGAGTAATTGGTGAAAACACAAATCCTCTTTAAGTGAGGATTTTAGCCAACCCTAATTGGATAAAAGTGTGATTTTCGGCCAATCCTAAATATATTGAAGAGTGATTTCGGTCACCTTATATATATAGGGATAGATTTTAGCCACCCTGGATTCATTAGAGAGAATTTTTTCTTTTGCTTGAAAAAATAAATCCAACTCTAAGAGTAGTGTGTAGAATTCGGCTAAGAGGAAAAGTGAGAAGAAAACGTTTTATTTCGATAGTGCACTAGTAACTTTTACATCAAAAGAGTTTTGTGCACAACTTCGAATAAGGTTCACGTGAGTTTCGATCAATAGATTGAGAATTCAAAAGTACCGAACGTTCTTCGTTTTCTTTTGGAAACTTTAAAGTGACTAACAAAAGAAAAAGTTTTTTGTTATCCATCCTCAGGTACTCAATTCAAATAAAGGGTGCTCACACTCCTAGGTGATCCACATTCATGATTGGATTGGAAGGTCTTGCAGATTACTATCGACGCAACGTCAGTCGTCACGCAACAAAGGTATGATACTTTTATTATATGTTAATTAATCAAGGGTTAAGGTTAATCTTTAAAAAAAGGAAATTTTTTTGTTATATACTAAACCTATTTTCGCTTCCTCCATGTGTATTTTTCCCTACACTACAAGCTTTATGGCATAAATCCCAACAGTAATTTGGACATATCTTAATATTTGACTGGTTGTTAATTCTAAATGAAAACCATTAGGTCAAGGGCACTTATCAATAATTTAGGTAATAGTACAATCTAGCTGCAATTTGAGCAAACATCAAGGACGTCTTTTGCAATTTACCCTATTTTATTTGAAAATTTATTTTAAGTCAATTACTGAATAAGTCCTTAACATTTTTGTTAATTCCAAGTAGTTTAAGACTTTTTTTGTTTTGACCAAACTAGTCCTCATGTTTAGGGATGACAACGGGTCAAGTTATGCTAAACCCAATCCCGATCGCGAACTCGAATAATGTCATAAGTTCAGGTTTAGGTTTTGACGAAACCGAACCCATAAAATCATTCGATTTCGGATTTCAACTGTTGAACCCACTAGACAAAATTTGTTGTTTATTTTTATAAAATATGATTTTTTTTTTCCTTCTCAAAATTCACATGAGAAATCCATTAACCAAAATTAACATGAATTAAATTAAAAAAGTGCAACAACAAGAATTAAGTTGAATATTGAATTGTTGCAGCTGTGCTTTCTTTATACATTTACTTCAATTGAAAATTAAAAGAACAACAAGCAAAGAGAAACAACAGATCTATAAACCAAAATTACACACAACACAAATACCATCAAACACAAAACACAACACATAACTATCATACTAACACAAGCACAACAAATAACTAATTGATCATCAATGACACCACTACAACAAAATATGCATAATATAGTATGATTTGAATGCTATGATAAATAGTAGATAAAATTTTTTTCAATCACAAGTCATACCGTAGCTTTTTGCACAAGCTATAAGTTTATTTCCATTGCAATCTTAAAAAGATATAAAAAATGGGTGGCTCTATTGCCACCCAAAATAGGTCTCTCCACACCCATTTACTTCTCACATTCACCGTAAATTTGAAATTTAATAATTTACATTTACAATTTCTAAAATATCAAAATTAACCCTAAATATTAATTTTCAATTAAATTGTTTCTCTTCAAAGCCATACAAAATCAATTATGCATGAAGAACCCTAAATCAAACAAATTGTGTGGGTTTACTTAATTGAGGTTGAAAGCTATGGAAATTCAACTAAAAATGGCTAAAATAAAAATACTTATGGATTAAAAATTTTTTTGATTAAAATTAAAAAAAACAATTTTATTAAAATAAATAAATATTTTCTAAAGAAAAATGTAATTATATATATGAGAGAGAGAGGGGAGAGAGAGAGAAATAAAGTGTGCTTGATAGATAGAATTTTCAACTTTTAATAATTTTTTTAAGGGGTTCAAATAGCAAAAATTCATTACCAAAATTGCAAAATCGAAGACATGTCACATATTTTTAACCACCAGACAAGCATGTTGAACTGAAGAAAATCCAATTCAAACTAACAAAAATTACGAAATTGGACTATCAAAATCTAGAAGTAGAGTTCTGCAAAAGATCTCTGAAAAATAATATCTTATGTAATGAACAATAATATCCATTTAATTGAGATCAAATAGATTAAAAAAAAACAAAACAAAACAAAAAGTTAAAATAATAAATTAAAATATAATAATTTTGTTATTGCTACATATCGTTACAATGTGATCATTAATGTGTTAGTAGTAGGTCTGAACATGGCAATCCATCCTTTGAACATAATATATTTGCAAACTAGAATATGTTTCCTGATTTGAACATTGATATATAGATATATATATATATATATATACGGTCCCGTTTCTATCAGGGTATCCTTATATAACTTTATCAGAATATTGAATGTGAGTCATTCATTTATAAAAGTGATTTGACAAGTGCATACATACAAACTCAAAGTATGTAAAACGAGTGGCTCATATTCAATGTGCTTATATAATTCTATCAAGGTATCATCATAGGAAAATTTCTATATATATATATATATATATATATAATTTAATAAATAAACAAAACATGATAACATCACAAGCTTACAATTTCAATGCATCTTGTATATGAGATAATATATATCATATATATATATATTTTTATTTGAAACTGATGTATTTCATATAAATAAAATGAATCACTTTTTTATTTTACTAAAACAGATTTATTTATTTATTTGTTAATTTGTTCAATTTCTTGATTTTTTTTTTAATTATTTCATATGATTTATATAATTACTAAAATTTATGATGCTAATCACAAATATCCAAAAAGTCAAAGTAATTTAACAACAATATGTAAGAACAATAGCATTTGTTCAACAAAAAAAAAAAAAAAAAAAACTAATATATAATTTAATAATGAGTTAGTTTACATATAATAATTTTGAAAACAAGTCAAATTCTATTACTAAAAAATACATATACAATATTTATAATTTACAAAAATCCATCTTATTCGTTATCTACATAAAAAAAAAAAAAAAAAAAAAAATCATTTATAAGATCTTATTTAATCTTTAAAAAAAATAAATAAATATAAAAACAAAACAAAACAAAAACATCACATAGAACCTACACAATTAATGAGTAAATTCAAGTAAATTCAAGTAACAACAAAAATACAGGTTCCAAATACATAAAAAGATATCTTAGTAGTGTTATAAAAAAGATATCTAAGTAATGTCACTGCTTTGGAAAAAAAATTAATTAAAAGTAAAATTACATCAGTATGAACTTGAAAATAATAAAATCACCACAAAATACTGTAATGACTAATCATCTTTAAATAATATGTCCTTAACAATTTTAAACAATCTTATTGAAAGAAGAAACTAATTTATCTACAAGCATACTAAATAATTAGTAAGAACCAAAAGACAAAAAATATACCAAATTAAGAGAAAATTTTCATTAAACAAAGTATTAACTTATAGTGAAATTAGTACCTCAAAATTCAATATATTTATTTTTACCTCAACTTTGTTTCTTTGTCCATTGAAACAACAACAAATATTTTCACTAATAAATATAAAAAATTATATCAACACACAAACACAAACTTAACAACAATGACAAAATTTAAAATGGAACACATAAACGAATTTGTTGAAACACCAAATCACAGAAGAAAAAACCTCACTAATTACAACAAAAGATAGTGACGAGGGTTGACAAATAAGAGATGAGGGCAGTTGGTTGACGAGGGCAGTTGGTTGTTGACGACGAAGAACCGATAGCCAAATGTTGATGAGAGATGGACGCAGAAGAGATAATGAAAATTGAATGAGAGGAAGAAAAATGGGTCGCGGTTGGTTTGTGAAAATAGGTAAGGATAGATGTGAAATGAGTTCTAGGGTTTCTTTTTGAGATATTTATACTATGGATAACATGTTATCAATTCTATAATAAAATGGTGTAACCACTTATTATTGGTTGACACATGGAGTAAAATAGAACAAATTCACTTATCATTGATTGACAGATGGATTAAAATAAAAGAAATTTAGTGGTTTAAAATTAAAAATTAAAAGTTAAAGAAAATGTGAAAAGTAAGGAATTAAAAAAAAACATTAAAAATTGAAAATGTAAAAAAAAATATATATATATATATCATAGTTTCACAAACAATTCATTAAATATAAAAATATGAAATATAAGAAAGGAATTAAAAATTCCTAAAAATAATATTAATGATTTTTTCAATTTGAATAGTGATTTTTATTTTTATTTATTTAATTATTTATTAGCCTTTTTTTAATTTTAAAAATACATGTTTCATTTGAGTAATATTTTTTAGTTCAAATGTTTTCATTTATCATAATATTAAAAGTTATAAATTACCAATAAATATTTAATTATGAATTAAAATAAATATTGAGATAAAGAAATCGGTTGTCACTAACCAATGTAGTAAAGGAAATCTAAGTACATAACAAGGTAATTAATCGATGTTTTAATTTTCACATTATTTAAGATGTCGGTTTGTAGAAAACCGATATCTTAAGGTAAAACAAAACCACATCGGTCGCTTATTGAAAAAATCAATGTATTTTTATTCTCATTAATTTAAAGCATTTGTTTTTTTTTTATTTTTTTATTTTTTAATAACTACATATGTTTCTTATAATTTGATATCTTTTATTTATTTTGTAAATCGGTTTTTAGTAAACCAATATCTTGCTAGGGATGTCTTTGAACAATTTTGTAACAGTGATGATAATGCCAATGTCCTAGAATCCAGGTAACCATAACAAAAACCTAGTATATTTTGTTTTCAAACAATTTCACCTCTCTTGCTATTTAAACTCTTCAACACTCCATGTTCCTTGCATCATAAAACATTCAAAATTTGCTATGTTATCACTATTTCTCTTTTGTTCTCTCTTTCTCTCTCCCAACAACACTTATCTAAGGTGATTTCTTCTTATATAATATTTTTCTTCACATTTTGATTGTGTTCCTTTAAGTTTTTATTTATTAATTAATTTCAAATAATCTATTTAACAGTAATAATAACCATAAAATAAAATTGATTTTACAGATTATAATGGACCTCAATCATCAGAACCATGAGCAGAATGCATCTTAGGTGGTGGTAGTTTCACTTTTTTCCTTTCTTTTTAAATTTTAAATTTTGATTAGCATGGAACCAAGAGCAAAACGCACACAAGTGACAGCTAGCTCTTGGATGGTCATCATCAAACACTACAAGAAATTTGTTATTTAGTAACTAACTTTCTATAACAACGTAATAAATGGTTGTAAAATATTACTTTCTACAACCATTGTAATATGGTAGTTGCAACAAAGACAAATCATGGATCCAAATCATTATGGGATCAAAATTTTGTGATTTGTGACTTAAAATTTAGTCAAAGAAAATATGTTTCAACGACTATTTTCAATTTGGTTGTGAATGAGTGATTAATACACTAATTCTTTTATGACTATTAATTGTTGTCAACAAAGAGGTAAGTAAAATTTAGCACCATTTTTTCCCACCAAAAGTATACATTTCAAGACCAAATATAAGGCATTAACAACTATGAAGTTAGTCATACAATAAGTCTTTTTGTGTTTAACATATTTAGTTGATGAAAATAACTTTTCCACTATTAATATTTTTAGTTGCAAAAGATAAAAAAACATTTTAACGGCAATCTTTCCCTCTAAACGAATACTTTTTTAAGACCAAATATATTGAGTTAGCAACTGTAATTTTAGTTGGAGAATTTATACTTTTTTTTTTTGCCACTATCGAGAAGAGGTTACAAATAGACTACAACTCTCACAACTGAAGAGAGGGTAGCTCCTAATATATTGGGAGAGGTTTCCCCACACTTTGGGATTTAATGGCCAAAGGTGGGATAAATATGTACATACCATAATGCTTGAACCTTGGTGGTGGAACCTCCCTTGGGAGACTCCAACCACCAAGGCAAGAGGCCAATGGTTGTATTATTGATATAGTTGGCAAATATATATATATATATATATAATATTTTATTCTATAGTTCTAAAACTAAAAAGAAAAGTAATCTAAAAATAATAATAATAAAACCAAAAAGAAAAGAAAAGCACAAATGTCATGTGTTTTCTTCTGAGTGTCGATTGAACCAAGGAAAAAAAAAGTCTTTGTTTCCTAATCCAAATCGGTTTTCATCTCAGAGAAGAAGATGTTTTGGCTTTGCATATCACGTACACTGAGCAGGACACTCTTAGTGTTTTTCCGCTATCTTTCCTTTCACTGCTGTATAATTTTTAACCCTAAATCCCAAATCGACTTTTTTTGCTCACATCGTTACAATCAATGAATGCTGCTGGATTTGGATTTGAAGTTTGTCGATTTTAGTCTTCACGGATTGGGTAAGTTTTCTATTTCTTTGATAGAATTATGCAATGCTTTGTTTTAAATTAGGGTTCTAATGATTTTCGATTGAATTCTTATTGTTGATAGTATATTCAATGTGGGATTTAAGGATTTTAAGGGATTCTTTGATAGAATGATATGTTATACTCTGTTTTGCTAATTCTTCAATTAGGTCTTTCATTAAAATTTTCAATTTCTTTAACTTTTAGTTTCAACTTGGTGGTTCCTTTACCAGCAAATTTTCTGCAATTTGGGTTTTAAGAATTGGATCGACTAATAAAATTTGTAAATGGGAAGCTTCATGTTGATTTCTCAATTGGAAAACCCTATGGTCCTAATGTAGGGATGTTATCTACCAAGATAGGTATTGTTATTAGGAGTCATGCACCTCTTAACTTGGATAAATGGAAAGACATACCTGAGGAGCAAACACAACCATTGATTGACCGTGTGTTGGTAACTATCGAGTCTATAGATAATGTCCATTGTCATTCATGCTTTGCATATAAATTTTTTTTTCTAATAACATTTCTTATTTTCATTGTAGATCAAGTTTGATGTTAATATCTCTAGGCCACAGGTTAAAGATTGGATGTTAAATAAAATGCGGCTAAGGTTTAATGGATTTCAACATAAATTATACAAGGAATTTTAGTGTTTTTCCTGAAATAAAAGTGTCATTAGCAAATCGACTAGAATATCTTTAGAGCCATGAATATTGGAAATTTCTTTGTGAGCGTTTTAATGGTGCCAAATTCAAGGTAGTATCAAAAATTATTATTTTTTGTCAAAATTTATTATTTTATAATTCATTATGTAATGCAAGTATATATATATATTTTTAATTCATGAATGCTGAATCGATTGGGAAAGAATAAACAAAATCAAGGGAAGTTACCTTTCGTGCATCGAGACTGGATGAAATCTTTTGATCAACACGTCAAAGAAATGATATAAATTATTTATAGTGCTATTAGTTTGGAGTTTTCAATATCATATATAGTGTTGTTATTCATACTGCTAATAGTTTATTAGCAATTTGAAGAAGAGAATGTTTTTGGAAAAATTGCTTTATTTAAAAGGTTACATTGGAGTGAAGAAAAATGATGGGTCAAACTAGAAGCTAAAGCTTTCATGTAAGTTATTAAATTGTATAGTTTGAATATAATTTTGAGGCTTTTATTTCTATGAATTGAAGTTTGACGGTAGTTTGTGTTAGCATTGACTGAGTGATTTTATTTATGCATAACTGATATTTTAACTTACATCAATTATCGTTGGTAAATTTGTAAATATTTGGGTTTAGACATCCAAGTAGGGTCAAGTCTAAGTCTATATAAACATAACCCCAACATAAGCCCATGAGCGGTTCATATTTGGTAACTGCATAAGCAATTCAAAATGAACATGCTAGAAACTGTATGGGTAGTTATTACACACAATGCTAATACGTGAATTTTAAGCATTATTGTAAAAGTCTGTGCTTCGGGGTAAGTAAACAGATGGTGTGCAACTTTTATGAGTGTTTATCTGTGCAACATATCAGACAGATAGTTGGTATAAGTTTGCTAGTGTTTACATTGATATAACAAAGAGCAGATGTGGAGAAAATCAAAATTGAATTTTCTCCCATATTGGATTAGAGTGTGGCTATTTACATTGTGATCAAAGTGAACTTTTCGGAGTTCGATCTGTGATTGTTCCCCGACCTCCGGTGATATAATCCAGTGTTCAATATCCTCTTCCACTATGATTTTGATTCCGATGGCGAACAGTAATTTGAAATTACTTATTGTTTATTTATTAAATTCAATCTTCATCAAGAGAGTATAAAATGCTAGTGTTAAGAATATATTAATGGTTTGCATATGTTGTCATGGTGTATGATTAATAATTTGATTGGATGAGATGGTACATACACTTATTTATTGTTAGGTGGATATCTTATGAATTAATAATCTACATATATTTTGATTTTCTTGATTGTTCAATATTTTATATGCATATTGATAAAAATTTGCATGAGGCAATGATGAATTACTTAGAGAATGAAGATTTTAAAAATGGATCCGAGCCAATTTCTGAAGTAGAAATTTGTATCAAGGTTCTTGAGAACAAATTAGGTTATTTGGAAGGCCTAGGAATAACTATGCCACAGAAAACTTCTTCATCTAATTTTTATTCCCCGAAAGATATTGAGCTAAAAGAAAAGGTTGAATGCCAAGATTGGCTCATATAAGAGTTGCAAGCCTAAAATGCAAAAATCATAGAACTCATGTCTAAGTTTACACATTCTGATGTTGGTTTGGTCAATACAAATGAAGATTCTCCTTAATCTTAGGTACTATATTCTTAGTCATTTTATTTAGGCTTTCAAGAGATTTGGACGAGTAGAAACTCATTACTATTTAATTTTTGTATGACGATTGTACTTTGATTTGCTGAATTTTTGGCTATTGAATTTTTTATTTACGTATAATGAACCTTACATCAGTTGTTTATGCTAAATTGTTTCAATTTTGAAATCGAATTGGAACAATTTGATACAATATATGTCAGACACTGAATGTATTTGCAAATAAAGTATTTTTTCAAATATATATATATATATATATATAATAGTCATAGATTCAAATATAAATTAGTCACAGAAAGATTCAATTGGTAGCCAAATATATATCGGATGCCAAATATATTAAATTCAATTGTATGTTTTTTACAACTAAAACTATTAGTCACAAAATCATTCAATTTGATAACCAAATTACTTGGTTACAATATATATCTTTCGCTACTAATTATGTTTAGATACAAAAGACTATTAAATTTTTGTGATTGCGAAATGTATGTTACTACAACAAAATATTTTGCTTTAAAATACTGTTAGTAACTATTTATTTTGATTATTTATGATCTTAAGCAACTAAAATAACCACAATCTACAATAAAATATTTAGTCATGAAAGGTAACTCTTTCTGTAACTACTTATTAATGGTTGCAACAATCTTCTGCAATTTGCTTAGCTCTACTAACTTTGCAACTAAAAAAAATAGTTGCAAAAAGTTTATGCTAACTAAAAACATACATTATGCGACTAAGAAGTTAGTTACAAAATATGTTTTTTCTTGTAGTGAAAACACATAGAGAGCAAAGAAAGATTATGATGGTCGGTGGAGACTACCGAATCCTAGTTTCTTAGAATCCGATGTGATTTTTTTCTCCAAAACTACAAATATTTATTTATTGAACCATGGAGGTAAAAAGTTTCCATGCATAGAGGAACTGATAGGTGTTAATTATGGTGAGAAGCTCACATTAACAATTTATTATATATACTCCAATAATATCTCCTACTTGTCTTCCTCATGATCACATCTATACCACATGCAGACTACGACTAATTTTAAATAATCAAGCTAAATAAACTTAAATTGGTAACTTAATTTGTTGACTTCAACATCTCAACCACCCATGTGCTCTTAATCCAATGATTGAGATTTAAATGCATTTACTACTCTTGAATTAAAAGCACATGGGTGGTTGAGATATTGAAGTCAACAAATTAATTCCTAAATTTAAGTTGGTTTAGCCTAACCTAATTTTAAATTATTAGTTTTAATAGTTTTTTTCTCTTAATTTAATTGAATTTTTTGGCCATTAATTGATCTTTTTCCTACTAGATAAATAAAAAAAACATTGCTTAACAAGTTAAATACAAACTCTAAAATGATACTTGTAATTTTGTATTCTCATAACCATTATAAAATATATGGGCTAATCATATTCGTCCCTTGACGCGAACGGGACAACAATATGAAGCTCTCATTATTCTTCAATAAATGATTGATTTTTGGTGCAACATGTACGGTTTTTGAAAACACAGTGAATAATGTGTTTAACAACAGTATAAATGGAGAAGCTAAAGGGGCATCTCAAGTAATGCGAAGTTTGAATTTGTGTTCATTTTGCAATTGATGAATAAGTCATAAGAATCACTCATATGCTATGTCAAACATTGCAATCAGAATCTCAAGACATCTTGAATGCTTTGAATTCAAGAAGAAGTACAAAAATACTTCTTTAAGAATTAAGGCAAGATGGTTGAGACAACTTTTTATGCACTATATTATAATATTGGGAGACCAAGAAATTGATGTGCTTGTTATAATTTCTCGCTACAAGGAGGGTATAAGTTGATCATGTCAATAATAAAATAATATTACAATCAAACATTATTGCCATTTTATATATTCAATGTTGTTATTGATTTTCAGTTGACGTTGTTAGATACTAGATTTTTAGATCAAATAATGAAACTTCTTGCTCTCAGTTCTACTTTGGATCTTACAAATCATTTTAAGTCATTTAACATCGGTGATATATACAATCTTGTTAAGAAGTTTTACATTCGTGATTTCACTAGAATAGAGCTTTCCGATTTGACCATATGTAGTCTTGATGTAGTTAGATACTAGATATAGATCAAACAATGAAACTTCTTGCTCTTAGTTCTACTTTGGATCCTACAAATCATTTTGAGCCATTTAACATCGGTGATATATACAGTATTGTTAAGAAGTTTTACTTTCGTGATTTCACTAGAATAGAGCTTTCCGATTTAACTATATGTAGTCTTGATATAGTTAGATACTAGATATAGATCAAACAATGGAACTTCTTGCTCTTAGTTCTACTTTGGATCCTATGCAATCTTGCTAAGAAGTTTTATCTTCATGATTTCACTAAAAGAGAGCTTCCTGATTTGAAGAGACAATTGCAACATTTTAAGAACGTTGTGCTCATTCATCCAAAATTTCAGAATATGTCTTCACTTTCTGAATTATGTAGAGGGCTTATGGAAACAAGAAAGTTACATTTATTTTTCTTGATTTACAAAATTATTTGTTTAGTTTTGATTATTCTTGTTTCCACAACTAGTACTTGTTAAAAACATCACTTCGCAACAAGATGAATTATGACTTTTTTTTGCAAATTGTATGATCATCTACATTGAGAGAGATCTTATTGATACTGTTGATTCAGAATCCATAACTGATATTTTTATGTTTTGAAACCTCGTAGTGTACCACTTCGATTATATCTTGTTGTATATGTAATGCATATATATATATATATATATATATATACATATATATATATATTTATATATTCATATGTTTTTATGTTTTTCTTACATTCGAGGGTAAGACTCAATATGTTCCCCCAAACTAGATATCTCCTTCATGTTTTTTAATGAATTTTTTCTCGTATCGTTTTGATTTGATTATTATAAAGAAAATTTTTGCTCAATAGTTATTTCAAAATATTATGACTTTTAAATACGAAAATAAAATTTAGATTAGCCCACCCCCAAAATTTTTCTAGCTATGCCCCTGATTGCAGATATGGTCTGCGATCATAGAACCCATGTACGATTGTCTTCATCATAGATGCAATGGAGTTCTTCATCTGAGATAAATGGAGAACCTTTTTTTGAAAAAGGTTCGAAAAAATTCTTTAAGTTTTTAAACATTTAATTTCTTTTTATTGTTTTGTTTAAAGTTATCAGGAAGGATATCTATATCTCTTAAAGCAGTCTATTTTTATTTTTATTATTTTGTTTGATGAAGATGCACATCTTTTTACTAATTTGGGTTGATGCCAATTTAAAATTTTGTAAATATTTTGAGGTTATTTTATAGTTGTTGTTTGTGTACATTTGTAATTATAAAATTATCTGGGGTTACTTTGAGTTTTAATTGTTTTTATATAACAAAAGGACCGTTAAGTTGGCCGTTAGTCAACATTTTTGAAGGGAATTTTGTGCAAATAAAGGTAGAATTGAATATTCGTGCAATATCATCTACATTTATGGGATGTTTATGTAATTAATCCTTAATTTTATATTTTTAAGGTTGAAATTTAAATTTCAAAGTACAAGGTCAATTCTCAATTATTTATTTTGTAGCTTCTATGTTGACCTTAAATTTGTCCGATTTTATATATTTTTATTTAAAAAAAATGTGGATAAGTTTTATATAATTTTAAATTTTGAAACACATTATGTCAAAATATTGTTTTTATGAATAAGTAGTCGGACAATGTTTCAAGTTCCATATTCACTTTTTTTTTTAATTAATTAATTATTTATTTATTTATTTATTTTAAGATCAGTGCAAGGCACGTGACGAGAAGATGGACGAAAAGTGGGTTATGTCTCCATTCTGTCCATTATTGCTAATTTCTGATAGTTTAAGGGTTTGCTGTAAAATAAAAGTTTATGGGACACATTGCTACCTCGCGTATAATTCAAGGGGCATTGATACTATTAACCGTTTATGTTATTCCAGAATTACCCCTTGGTATGATCCCACGTGAAGAGCACATGACAAAAAAATAGATAAAAATGAAGTTCCGTTACTATTCTATCAACTTTTATCGATAAATTAAAGTTCAAGGTTTTTCTGTCAAAAAAACAAATTTAGGAGATACATTGTTACCTCGCCTATAATTTAGGGGCATTGGTAATATTAACACTTTTAGATAAAACCTCCCCGCCAAACATAAAAATATCTATAGCTACTTGGCGTCACTCACTGTCCATTTCATCATCTCCAAATCGTGACTCTGGATGGCATGGCTTCATCGTCTTGCAGTGGAGTTGTAACTTTTTATCCTTGTTCTTCTACGAAGCTCTGCAAACACACCTCCTTTTCTCTACACCCCACCTGTTCTTCTTCAGCTTGTACCACTGAACAACCTAGTAACAACAACAACCAGAAATTCAGCTACAGCAGAGCCTCACCTTCTGTGAGATGGCCCCACCTCAAGCTCCACGAACTCTACCCTCCACCCCAAACCCACTTTACCCGTGTAATTGAATCCCCTCCTAGTGTCAAAAACGAGACCTCCTTGGATGAGAATTCTGTGGAGGACGACGTGAGAGCAGTTACTGATAATGATGAGAGTCGAGAGGTTTTGGGTAAAATTAGTAGGACCCGCGTGAAGAAGATGACGAAACTGGCATTGAAGAGAGCCAAAGATTGGAGGGAGAGAGTCAAATTGTTGACTGATAAGATCTTGGGGCTGAGAGAGGACCAGTTCGTCGCGGATGTCTTGGACAAGCGAGACGTACAGATGACCCCAACTGATTATTGCTTTGTGGTGAAGTGGGTTGGGAAGGAGAGCTGGCAACGCGCATTGGAGGTCTACGAATGGCTCAATTTGCGCCAATGGTATTCCCCAAATTCCCGTATGCTTGCTACCATCTTGGCCATTCTTGGAAAAGCTAACCAAGAAAGCTTGGCTGTCGAGATATTCACGCGGGCTGAGGTTTCCGTTGAGAACACAGTTCAAGTCTACAATGCTATGATGGGTGTGTATGCAAGAAACGGTAGATTTAGTAAGGTACAAGAACTGCTTGATGTAATGCGCAAGAGAGGGTGTGAGCCGGATTTGGTCAGTTTTAATACTTTGATCAATGCGCGTTTGAAGGCCGCTGCTATGGTGCCTAATTTGGGGATTGAACTTTTGAATGAGGTGAGGAATTCGGGGCTTAGACCGGATATAATCACCTACAATACTCTTATTAGTGCTTGTTCTCGTGAATCGAATTTGGAGGAAGCTTTGAAAGTTTATAAGGACTTGGAGGACCGTAAATGTCAACCTGATTTATGGACTTATAATGCTATGATTTCTGTTTATGGGAGATGTGGATTGTCTGATGAAGCAGAACAGCTTTTTAAGGAATTGGAGTCCAAAGGGTTTTTTGCTGATGCTGTCACATATAACTCGCTGTTGTTTGCTTTTGCAAGAGAAGGGAACGTGAAGAAGGTAAACGAGATTTCCGACGAGATGGTGAAAATGGGGTTCGGTAAAGATGAGATGACCCATAATACTATTATTCACATGTATGGGAAGAAAGGCCAGTATGAACTTGCATTGCAGCTTTACAGGGACATGAAATTGTCAGGACGAAATCCTGATGTTGTTACATATACTGTATTGATCGATTCACTTGGTAAAGTAGATAGAGTATCAGATGCTGCTAATGTTATGTCAGAGATGTTGGATGCTGGAGTTAAACCAACTTTGCGGACTTTTAGTGCTTTGATTTGTGGGTATGCCAAGGCAGGGAAACGAGTTGAGGCCGAAGAGACATTTAATTCCATGCGTAGATCCGGGATTAGACCTGATCATTTAGCGTATTCAGTTATGCTGGATATCTTTCTGAGGTTCAATGAGACAATGAAGGCAGTAGTGTTGTATCGGGAAATGGTTCGCGATGGTTTTTCACCAGACCATGCTCTTTTTGAGACCATGCTTCGAGTTCTCGGGAGAGAAAAAGAAGTGGAAAATATTGGAAAAGTGGTAAGAGATATGAAAGAACTTTGTGGTATGAACCTACAAACTATTTCATCCATTCTTGTCAAGGCAGAATGCTATGACCATGCTGCTGAGGTTTTGAGATTGGCCATACATAACGGATGTGAACTTGACCGCGAGAATTTGTTATCTATATTAAGTTCATATAGTTTGTCTGGAAGGCACTCAGAAGCATTAGAATTGCTAGAATTCTTGAAAGAACATGATTCAGATTCTAATTCTTTGATAACCGAAGCTCTGATTACTGTGCTTTGCAAGGTTAACCGATTGGATGCTGCTTTGGAGGAATACATTAACACATGGAGATTTGGTTTCTTTAGTAATAGCAAAATGATGTATGAGTCCTTGATTCACAGCTGTGAAGAGAATGAACGCTTTGCTGAAGCTTCTCAGGTTTTTTCTGATATGAGATTCTATAATGTTGAATCTTCTGAATATGTTTACCGATGTATGGTGCTCATATATTGTAAGATGGGCTTCCCAGAGACAGCACATTTTATAGCTAATCAGGCAGAAAATAAAGGCATTGTATTTGGTGATTTCTCAGTTTATGTTGATATAATTGAGACATATGGGAGATTGAAGCAATGGCAGAAAGCAGAAGGCTTTGTGGGGAATCTTAAACAAAGATGTGAAACCGTTGATAGAAAGATCTGGAATGCTTTAATACAAGCTTATGCTGCAAGTGGCTGCTATGAGCGTGCTAGGGCTGTTTTTAATACAATGATGAGAGATGGTCCTTCCCCAACTGTAGATTCCGTTAATGGTCTCTTGCAAGCTTTGATTGTTGATGGAAGATTGGATGAGCTTTATGTGGTGATCCAGGAGTTGCAAGATATGGATTTTAAGATAAGCAAAAGTTCCATTCTTTTGATGCTTGATGCATTCGCACGAGCAGGGAACATATTTGAGGTGAAGAAAATATACAATGGAATGAAGGCTGCAGGTTATCTTCCTACCATGCATCTTTACAGAGTTATGATTGGATTATTCTGCAAAGGAAAACGGGTAACGGATGTTGAAGCAATGGTTTCGGAGATGGAAGAAGCAGGATTTAAGCCTGATCTTTCAATATGGAACTCTATGCTCAAGTTATACACTGGAATTGAGGATTATAAAAGTACAGTCCAAGTTTACCAGAAAATTCAAGAAGCTGGACTTCAACCAGATGAAGACAGCTACAATACTTTAATTATTATGTACTGCAGAGATCGTAGACCAGAAGAAGGATTGTCACTGATGCATGAAATGCAAAAGCTGGGATTGGAACCTAAATTGGACACTTACAAAAGCCTAATTTCGGCATCTGGTAAGCAGCAGCTGCTTGAACAAGCAGAGGAACTTTTCGAAGAGTTGAGATCAAAAGGGCGTAAACTTGATCGGTCTTTTTTTCACAGTATGATGAAAATATATAGAGATTCTGGAAACCATTCCAAAGCCGAAAATCTATTAAGCATAATGAAAGAGGTTGGTGTAGAGCCCTCAATTGCTACAATGCACTTGCTTATGGTCTCTTATGGGAGCTCGGGGCAGCCCCATGAAGCTGACAAAGTTCTTAGTAATTTGAAAGAAACTGGTTTAAATATCAGCACACTACCATATAGTTCAGTTATTGATGCTTATCTGAAAAATGGAGATTATAATATTGGAATTCAAAAGCTTATGGAGATGCAGAAAGAAGGATTGGAGCCTGACCACAGAATATGGACGTGCTTTATCAGGGCTGCAAGCTTGTCCCAGCAAACAAGTGAAGCCATTTTACTCTTAAATGCTCTTCGAAATGCTGGATTTGATCTTCCAATCAGGTACTTATTGGTTATTTTAGAGAGGTACTGGTCTTCTATACAGATGTGCTTCTGTATTTCTTTTAATATTCACTGTTAATGACTTCAGTTGTGATTTTTGGTTTTAGGCTTCTGACAGAAAAATCCGAGTCACTAGTCGCAGAGGTAGACCATTGTCTAGAGAAACTACAACCCGTAGAAGATAATGCAGCCTTTAACTTTGTCAATGCTTTGGTAGACCTTTCATGGGCATTCGAACTCCGAGCTACTGCTTCATGGATTTTCCAATTGGCAATCAAAAGGAGCATTTATTGCCATGATGTCTTCAGGTATTCACACCTTCCAGCATTGATATAGAAATAACTCTCTATCTATTGAGATTGTCCAAACCCTCTGCTATTGCAAGTGATGCGGAAGATCTTACAGTAATTCTCTCATAATTATGGTTTTAGGTTCTATTAATTTTCTTATACTTTCAAGTTTTCGTGTTTCAGGGTAGCTGACAAGGATTGGGGGGCTGATTTTAGAAAGTTATCGGGTGGCTCGGCTCTTGTTGGTCTTACTTTATGGCTTGATCATATGCAGGCAAGTTCTCTTTCTAAGTTTCTTCAATTTTACTGCTATTACAAAAACTTAAAGCCAGAATGGAAATTTTAAATAACTAAATCTTTTGCACATTCGTATATATTTCAAAACCATTTAATGGTTAATGCAAATATTACTTGTTTGATCTTTCTCCACTGCCTATTGTTGATTGAGGTGTTAACTCTGTGCCAATGTTGTTGTGGCTGCTTATTGTTGTTATTACTATCGACATGCTGTCGTCTTCATTTACAAGATCAAGGTTGGTGATCAATCTAGAGGACTTCGAGAATTTAATAGTTTATTGAACTTCAAGATTGTTATTTTAGCTTATCTAATGGATATGTAACCATGACATGTATCTTGTTTCCTGGGAATCATGAACTACTGGATTTTAACATAGTCAACACAGCTGCCATGAATATCTTTCGGTACAAAGTCCGATTAAAACCTTAATATGTAGATTTCAATCATTTGCAGCTAAAGTGAAGGATAAAATTCAACATATATTAACATCAGCATGTAAACAAGATCTGAGTTTGATATATATGAACAATAGCCTTTTAAATATTGAAAATATGTGAATCCATATACACGCATACTCAAATTCAAATAGGAAGAAAAACGCAAATCAGGACAATGAGAGAAACAATTGAAGTTTCTTCTGTTGGGTAGTATGTGAATCTCACTCTCAAGTGATATATCATATCTTTGTAGCTGATGTCTGCATGATTTCCAGTATACTTACATCAACAATTTTTGATGGAAATTGTTATGGAGGTTTTAGTGACGAAATGCTTTAACTTAGCATTAACGTGGCAATTTCTATTTTATCTTTAAGATGTTTCCGTTATTTGTCTGTGTAACATAACAAGACTTTTAATCGGCAGGATGCATCTTTGGAAGGCTATCCGGAGTCTCCGAAATCAGTTGTTCTCATAACTGGGACAGCTGAATACAACAGGGTTTCTCTTAACAGTACATTGAAGGCCTGCCTTTGGGAGATGGGATCCCCCTTTCTTCCTTGTAAAACAAGGAGTGGACTCCTTGTAGCGAAAGCTCACTCCCTGCGGATGTGGTTAAAGGACTCCCCGTTTTGCTTGGACCTTGAGTTGAAAGATGCTCCATCTCTCCCCGAATTAAACTCAATGCAGCTCATTGACCGATGTTTCATAAGGCGTGGCCTCGTACCTGCATTCAAGGACATAACCGAAAGACTTGGAATAGTGAGACCGAAGAAATTTGCAAGGCTAGCTTTGCTACCAGCGGAGAAAAGGGACAAGGCTATTCAAGCTGACATTGAAGGAGGTAAAGAAAAATTAGAAAAGATGAAGAAAAATTATAAGCTTAGGAGGATGAATACGAGGAAGTTTCTAAAAAGAAAATATGTTCGAAGAGACACTATATCAAAACCAGGAAAAAATAGATGAAAGTAGTGTTGTCAAATTGATTCATTCATAAATGGGAAAAATGGCATGACTTATGATGTACTGCAATCCTAGAAATGAGCAAGATCATATACTACACAGGTAGATGTTGATGATAAAGTGATATATCTAGCCCATCTGTTGTTAATCCATAGTTCCATACTCAGATTGGGGGTCACAGGATGAGTTTCAACCAGTTGAACATGGTAGTTGTGATAATGGCCTTCATTAGCAAAGAATCAGATCGATATCATTCTTCCTTGAATGCAAAGAATTTGTGTGATGCTTCATGTTAATCCCTTCTTCCTTTGTAATCCATCTTTCCGGTCTTCTCCCCAGAATCAGATCGATATCATTCTTCCCATTCCATATGAAGAAATGACGATCCCTGTCTTTTGATCCACTCGATGGCCACTTGGAAGGGTGTCCGGTCAAAGAGGGGTCCTCAATTCGTAAGGCACCCTCGGTGGGAACAATCTCCATGCTTCACATAGAGCCGCATGGAGATAAACAAGCTTGTTCAATTGCTCCAAAATAACCAAAAGAGAGCTGTACAGGTTGAAAATCAGTTGCGGTAAATATTCCAACGAGAGGAGAGTTGCATAGGAATTTACTGTTTTTGATGAAATGACAAAGAAAGATAATGAAAATAACTGCCAAGAAAATGCATTCAAGGCAGGATAATAAATCCATCATAGTAAAAAAAGACTATACTATTGCTACTGGTTGCAAAAGTTTACACGATTTTCCACTATTATCACCCATAGGTACACAAACAAACACCTTCCAGAAACAACCATCTAAATAGATGGATTCGAAATGGAGATGGAAAGACACACCCAATAGATCAAGTTCAATAGAGCAATGCTTCTCTACTACTTATTCATTATATATTACTGGAAATTTTCCTATGAGGATGTCCTAATAAAATTATATAATGACATTGAATGTGAGTCACTCGTTCTACATACTTTGACTTGGTATGTATACACTTATCAAATCACTTTTATAAATGAGTGGCTCACATTTAATATCCTGATAAAGTTATATAAGGATGTCCTGATAGGAACGAGATCGATATATTATAGTAATTATTATGTTGAGATACTCACAAATCTTGAATCATTCAATCAAAGAACAACACAATCAAGAGCATATTATCAAAAGATTTTAAAAATCAAGGAGAGGAGAGCACGCACATGTATATATATAAATATATATATATATATATATATATATATACGGAAATTTTCCTATGAGGATGCCCTGATAGAATTATATAAAGATATTGAATGTGAGCCACTCGTTTTACATACTTTGACTTGGTATGTATGCATTTGTCAAATCACTTTTATAAATGAGTGACTCACATTCAATATCATGATAAAGTTATATAAGGATGCCCTAATAGGAACGAGACCGTATATATATATATATATGTGCATCATGATATAACTCTATTAGTGCATTGGATGTGGACCATTAGATTTACATGCTTTGACTCAAAGTGTATGCACTTGTCAAAACTTCTCCATAATCTATGACCCACATGTAACACAATGATGGAGTTATATCAAGACGTACTAATGAGAAAAGAACGGTATATATATATATATATTGAAAGAAGTAATAAGGGCGGGTTTACTAGAGGAGTCGGAATTAAGTTCCACTGTAAAAGGAAAGAAAGAGAATCGGAATTAAGTTACTAAATCCAATTACTGTGTTTACTAACTTTTAAGAATTAGAAATTGAATCAAATTTATACAAATTTGATTACAAAAATATCCTTATGTACAATCTTTTCAAAAATATATATATACTTATGTACAAAAAATAGCTATATTTATACACATGAGAGATGTACGGGTGTAGCTAATAAATAAAAAATTTAAAGAAAAAAAGAAATTCAAAGCAAAAGCAACTGATTTTTTGATGGTTTACAAATTTTCTGTTCAGTATATTGTTTTATTTTTTATCAAACTTTTTTATAATTGACAGTTTCAGTCAGCTTGCCTTATAATTGACAGTTTCAGTCAGTTTACCTTATAACAAAGATTTTTCAGAAAAATGTATACCAACTAAAGCTAGACCTATCCAAATGACCTCTGAATTTCTTGAATATTGCAAGAAGGAGATTCAGACTTATTATAAAAAGAACTTATTAAACCTTCCAAATCACCTTGGAGTTGTCCTATTTTTTATATTAGAAAAAACGCCGAAATAGAAAGAGAAGTTTATAGACTTGTCATCAATTACAAGTCTTTAAACGAAGCTCTCCAATAGATTAGGTACCTAATACCTAATAAAACAAACTTATTAAAAAGACTTTATGATGCAAAAATATTTTCCAAGTTTGATATGAAATCAAGATTTTGGTAAATCCAGATTGCTGAAAAAGACCGATATAAAACTGTTTTCACTGTCCCTTTTGGACAATATGAATGGAATGTTATGTCATTTGGATTGAAAAATGGTCCTAGTAAATTTCAATGCATTATGAATGAAATTTTCAATCCTTATACTGAATTTTTCATTGTTTATGTTGATGATGTGCTAATCTATTCTGACAATATTGACCAACATTGGACACATTTAGATATATTTTTTAAAATTGTTTAAACCCAAGGATTAGTAGTCTCAGCTCTAAAAGTTGTCTTATTCCAAACTGAGATCAGATTTTTAGGTCACAATATCAGAAGAGGTACCATCATACCCATACAAAGAAGCCTAGAGTTTGCTAGCAAATTTCCTAATTAAATCATAGACAAAACACAGCTTCAAAGGTTCTTAGGTTGTTTGAATTATGTTGCTAACTTCAGTCAAAGAACATGTCCAGAGACTTCCTTGTCTATCCATTTGCAATTCTAATGCTCCAAAGATAGTTGAAACAGATGCTTTTAAATTAGGGTTTGAGGGAATTCTCAAACAGACTATTAATGAAAAAGAATACCTGGTTAGATATGTTTATGGATCTTGGAAGGATACTCAACAGAAATATTATAATGTTAAAAAAGAAATTTTAGCAATCATTTTAACTATACAAAAATTACAAGATGATTTGATAAACCAAAAACTTGTTTTGAAAGTAGATTGCCAGTCTGCAAAATTCATTTTGAAAAAAAATGTTAAAAATCATGCTTCAAAACAGATATTTGCCAGATGGCAAGCCTTATTATCTACATTTGATTTTACTATTGAACATATTAAAAGATCTGAAAATAGCTTACCAGATTTCTTGACTAGGGAATTTTTGTAGGGAAAACATGAGTAACAGCAGAAGCAAGCCCAGAGGCCCTAGGCCAACTACCCCTAGACCCGACTTATCATTTGACTCATCAACAGACTTATCAATAGTACCGACTTATCATAGCCCAAAACCAAGTCATAAAGATAAATATGCCCTAACCCTGTTATCTCGACCAAGTACACCCCAATCACCAGGCCAAACATCCTCTTCCAAGCCTCCTATTGCAAGCTCATTACAAATGACAAATAGTTTTTCTCCACTAAATTAGAATCCTCATCAGATTTCCCATCATTTAAAACTATTGTCTCTTCTCATATTAGCCCCCACTCTTCCAAGCAAGACAAACTTGCCAAGACAAACCAATCACAAATTACCTAATCTTCACCTTTAAAGATTAACTTCCCAAGCTACCCTTATTTACATAAGCCCTATTTTGACAGATATTTTGTAATTGAACCTTCACTACTATTAGAAACTTACCTCAAGGAACCTAAAAAATTGGCAGATGTAGTCATTAATCCCCTATTTGGCAGGATTCATGAAGACATATCAAAACGACATATTTTCTATGAATTCATTTTGGAGGACACAGACTCGATCTACCTTTCTGATGTTTTTGACAAAATTGACAAAGAAAAATTGATTTTCAGAAAAATCAAACTTTACAAAATCATAACCTTTGACCAGTGGGGAGGAGATCCCCACAAGAAAAGAAAATTTTCAAGACCATTCCATGTTTTTGACTACTCCTATTGGGATTATGTAGATGCATGGACAAAAATTTTATATGGAAAAAACCTAGGCAACTCTTTGTCCTGGTTTATATATTTTGACAAAGATTTTCCTCATCATATTCCTTTCTGGTTCTTAGAGTGGTGGGACTAATATGGTCCAATTATTGATCTCATTCCACCTATTGTTAAAGAGGGATATGACTATTGGACGATTTATTTTTCAAAACCTAAATATTAGGATTTCATACCAGACTTGTTACTTTTCTTCACGCATTTTAGCATGACTTGGATTTTAATGCTTGAATATGCTATCAAGGATAAATTGATTGGAAATGTCAACATTCCCTACTTTAGTAGGCAGACAAAGGTCAAATGATGGAGTGGCATGAATATTGCTCAACATGGAAAAAACCGGATTACCGCCTGGTTTGAAGAAAATCTCACTTTATACAATAAATCACCTGACCAACCTTAATCCTTAATGGCCAAAGCTTAATATCAGGCCAGAATTGCTACTGCAAGCACCCCTGAAGAATTGAGAAAAATAGCTCATGAGATGAAGAAGACAATGGCAGACATATATCAAAAAGATTTGGGATCAGAAAATCAAGATGATGATGATAATCTCCTTGAAAATAAAGATGACCCTATAGAAGCAAACAGTTATTTTGGACATGACTTATCACCACAACAGAGGCTTTAGCCTCGTCAGATTCACCAGACTAATCCTCAGAGAACATGGAATCCACTACCAGTTCTCGTGACTCGTTTCACTATCAATTATTGTATCGGTTATTGATAAAGTGTTGGCATATGAAGACAAAAAAAAAGAAAGTAAAAAGCAAATGTGTCGGCAAAAGATGACAATCGAAATTGTGTCGGCAGCATGAAGACAAACCAGCACCAAAGAATACCAGAGAATCTATCATAATTCACCTATAGTAATAATGATGTCAGTTACCATGGTCAGTTTTACCATAGTCGATCTTGTAACCCGAGTTAACTATCCTATATAAGGATAGCTTGGGGTAGTCTCAGTTAGGTTCAATTTCCAGATCATTCTCCCTCTTTGTAATCTCCCATCTCCCAAACTTTGTTCTGTAATCTTTCCTTTCTCTTTTGTAAAAATTCTGAATCTACAATAAAGATTGTGACTTATTTCTTGTATTTTCATTGTTCATTAACTACTTTCAGACTTAAATTAGCATTGTAAGTATTATTATTATTAATATAACTGCTTATATCTAATATTATTATTATTTTAATTATTCATATTCTAACACCTCCAATTTATGTTTCTACTTTTGCTATATATTATCTTGTCTATAATCAAGGCAGTTGTTCACCTTTTTTTTTTTTTTTTTTTTTTTTTTTTTGTATAGTTCGCAATTCATTTTTAGTTTTCATAATTTGTTTGTTTGTTTGTTTTTTTTTTTTTTAAGTGGGGATATTTTTGTAAAATTGTATGAATTCCCCTTTCAATTAGGAAAGGAAATTTGATTCCCAGGGTGAGTGGGGGAATCAAGTTCCCTTTCCTTATATGTGTGTGGGGTCCATAGAACTTAATTCCCCATAAATTTAGTAAACATATGAAATTAAAAATTAGGAACTTAATTCCTTTTCTCAAGTGGAATTCATGATTAGTAAACACACCATAAGTGTTAATGACAAAAAACAATCCATAAGTCCAAGTAGGCTCTAACTCTTTTATATTTGAAAGCTTCTTCTTACAATCCACAAATTATCTATTTATACTCCATTTTTTTTTTATTAATGACAATTTTTACCTGAATTAAAATTATTAAAAAAAAAATTTTTTTTTTTAAAGACACTCAAAATTAATTAAATTATTAAAAAAAAATCTCTCTCCTAAATCATTAGATTAAATATTACGTATTAAACTCTCTCTCTCCTAAATCTGTTATTACCTTATTAAACACTCTCTCTTCCAATACATATCTTTAATTTTCTATCTCCATTCGTTCTCAAGCAAGACTAACAATTAAGAAAAAAAAACTTACGAATAAACTCAATTTGTAGAAACCGTTTATATGTATATATTAAAAAACAAAACTCAAAAAACAAGTACCCCATTTTCAAGATGAAACAAAGGAAACAAAGTAAAAGAATAGGAAATCACCCATGGGTCACCTTCTTTAATGCTTGATCATTTCTTACGTTGTTGTTCCTTGTGTAAAGAGTGGTAGATGAAGAGATGACTAGATAGATGGATGTCAAATGGGTAGTGACAAAGGTAGGGAGTGTAAAGAATAGGAAGAGAGGAATGATTGGGGGAAAGTAATCCAAATTTGATGTTGGGTTTGGGATGGAATAGATAGTTCAAGTTTAGATATGGATGAAGTTAAGTTTGGGAAAGATGGAGGAGAAAGTGCTCTTCTAAATATGAGATTTTCGTGTATAGAAAAGCTCTCTTTGAAAATGGAGAAGAAAAGTATTTAAATGGGCATAAGATGATGTCTTGTAACTGCAAGAAATACTGATATGGCATGTGTCGTGGTCATGAGTTCATGGTTTGGTGCTAGCGAACATAACCACAATAAATGGTTATACGGTATTCGATCTGATTGTCGCGGCCACTTTTCATCATTCTCGCGGTCTTTGAGGTAGCGACATGTAGACATCGATAATTGGATATGAGATCTTCATGAGTTGTCGATGTTGGCCACATAACGACATATAGCAGCGACACTGGACCTGATTGATTTCTTAATTTTCTTCTTCTTTGTTGCAGTCTTCTTCATAGCGACATTTCAACTGCGACAGAAGACCTGATTGATTTATCAGTTTTACTTTTCTCTGTCGCAGTGTGCCTCACATTGACACTTCAACTGCGACTAGACTTTGGCTTTCATCTTCATTACTTCTTGTTCTCTGTCGCGGTGTCCATATAACGATACTTAGACAGCGACACTCCAATTAGTTGAGTCGTTGTTGACTTTCACGTGACAGAACCACAACAATGCTCTGATCTTTATCTTTTTGTACTTTTTGTATCCAATTCTTCTCCATCTTCACAAATGCCTTTGTGGCAAAAATAATCATGAAACATTTGGTTAACGTTGTTATATCACGGGAAATTGCCTAAGAATTAAGCAAAAAGAGAAGGAAAAGAGGGCCAAAATCATGTTTATTTTGGCTCGATCAACAAGTCTTGCCAAACTTCTCCTGAAGAAAACACGTGACACTCATGTTACCTCAAGGTCATTACAGATAACACGCAACATCCCATAAAATTCCCTTAAGGATTGATCACCTAAGGAAGTAGCAAACCCCCTATGTATGGAAAGAGATCCTCTAGGGTGGACAAGTCTCCCTAAACTCCTCCAAGAAGGTTATGAGCCTCCACTATTAGGAGCAACCTTTCCCGGAGAGTTGTTATATTTACAAACTAAGATGATGTGAAATGTTGGAAGACTTGAGAAATTACATTGATTTTAGGCAATTTTAAGGACTCTTCTCGATTTTTTTTTTCATTGTGCAGTAATTATTTTGGGAGAATTAATTTGAATCTTGGAGATTACATTAGGTTATCATCTTAGTTTGTAAATATAACAAAAGACTCCGAGACTTATTAATGACTTAAAATAATCCATAAGTCCAAGTAGACTCTCCACCAGGATGACATCAAGAGGCATAGTCACTGGGGAGATAGATTTCAATAAGAGAAAACCGCCAAAAAATAAAGATACATTCACCAAATCAACCACAAAATAGAAGTCTAGATAAAGACAAAAAAAGGGAAGAAAAATCTGGAAAATAGGGCCACATCAGCATATTGAGAGGATAATGACAAAAATGGTTTCTTAAAAGACAAGATCCTTCCCCCACTTGCCAACATGGGAGGGAAATTCGAAAATCGGTAAGGGCCCCACTTCAACAAACCGGCTGCCCCAAATATACCCCTCACTTTAGACATCAGAAATATCACATATGTGAGAAAATATTGGCCGAATAATTGACCAAAAGCATATGTGTATCTGCCTCATTGGACAAAAATTCATACCAGCTTGGCAATCAATGTGCTCTTCAAGTAAGAAATCTCTGAATATTGTAGAAAAGACATGTGTCCTCCCATTTGGCATCATTTTGTACTATAAATAAGACTTGATTCATAATAAAATTTCTCAAGCTTTCTCTTATATTTGTTGAGCATTTATTATATTTTCTATTTTTCTCTCTAAGTTCATCTCCAACCGTTGGGAACCATCGTTGACCCGTCACTGGCAATCATTTTCTGACCATCTTTTCATCTTTGAAGCTTTATTCAATCTTTGAAAGCTCTGATTGAAAGCTCACCATCATGTTCATTTTTTCTTATGGATAAACGAATTTCAACTAAAACTAACCTATAAGATTTCTCTTAAGAAACTCTCTTTGAGAGATTCTTCAAATCCGGTTAACACAATTTAAGAAGTTAACATTAAGTATTATTTAATGGGGTAAATTACACAAACCTAACCTGGTTGTTTGCAAATTTACACTAAAACCGGTGAAAAAATCATAATAACACTAACATCCCCTTGACGGGTTGATTAACGGTTGACTAACCGTTTACTATTTTAATCAATCACAGAAAATGTGCAATGTCTGTTTTGCTCTTGTTCCACTATTTGGAAAATATAAAATATTATATTAAATAAATTAATGCATTGAAAATCAGAAAAAATCAAGAAATATATATATATATATATATATATATATATAAGCAAGAGTAATGCTAGGCGTCCAATTTCTTTCCCAAAAAAAATTCCAAAATTATGTGGCATGGTGAGCTATCAACATCTGCTTTGGGAAGCATAGCATTACTCTAAAAGCAAATAAAAAAAAGTCCACAAAACTGTAAAATAATAATAATAATAATAATAATAATAATAATAATAAATTCAAAATCTATTTCAAAATACATTTAAAAAAAAATTCTATTTAGAAAAAAAAAAAAAATTATCATCTCTCTATGGAGATTTATTTTCATGGAGAGACTTGGTTCTCCATTTTTGGAGGAGTACAAGATCTTCTCTAATGGATTCACCTCCATTAGAGGAGAGCTGAAATCTCCATTAATAGAGATCAAAATAAATAAATAAATAAATAAATACTTTATTGATTGTTTTTGGATGAGTTTGTGATGACAAAGAAGATGAAGGGTAGAGGAAAAGAAGAAAATGGTGGTGCAGGTGAAGGAGAAGAAATTTTTTGGTTTGCATTTTTGGTCTTGTACAGTGAAGGAGAGGAAGTAAAGAAGAAGAAGGTGAACAAATTTTTCATTAATATTTTATTTAATTAATGAAATTTTTTAGGGTTGTGTGACAACGTGTGGTTGGGTATTTTATTATGATTTTTTTTCATTTATTTAATAACACATAAAAGGACCAAATTGCCCTTTATATGTGTAAGTCACGCAGTGGGTAAAAGTTGTTTAAGATGAATCGATAGGTTTTAAAAATTTTATCATCTTCGTACCTTTTTGTATACACAAATATGAGGAAGAGATTTGTTTTCATACATTTGAAAAATACTCCTTCGTTTTCTTTTGGATCCTCCACCACTAAGCCTTCTGAGCTATATCTCGCGATCTAGCAACTATGTGTATGAGCACATCACGGATTCCAAGAGTACTTGAATGGATGCTTGAGAGATCTGGAAGACAACCCTTTGTCTCCTATGATGAATTCGGCCAAGCTAGGGAAGAACAAAATCTTTTTCTTTCCTCACTCTATGTGGCCGCACCTCTTGTCTCTCAATTAGGTTTAGCTTAGTTTTTTTTCATGATAAGTATCTTATATACTAGGATCCTAGGGTTTAACAAACTAAATCAAAATAGAATTATAAATCTTTTTTAATTCGGTCACTACTAGGGTTTGAACCTTTGAACTCTTTAAAGCAAATAAAAATAATCTCTCATTATTTTATTCTTTTGCTCTTATCAAGGTTCGAAAATGAGATCTCCAAATAACAATTAATAATTCTTAATTACTAATATGTCAATTAAATAATCATATTATTTAATAATATTTAATTAATCAATATATTAATTAAATAATCATATAATTTAATTAATTCACAGAATATATTTAAGTTACTTTTGTAACATAATTAATTGGACCATCCAATTCTCCGTGAGCCTTGTTACTAACATTCGTAAAGGGCTAGCAATGGAACCTAATGGACCCACAATTTTGAGATCCAATAATACTTAGAAAAAATTAATTAAATTCTTTAATTAATATTTCATAATTATTAATCTCGGAGTTATTCCACTAAAAACCCTAGGTTGTACTCTTGTAACTATAGATGTTTTACACAACCAAATTATTAGTGTCTATCGATATAGCTATTACATATGGTATGATCCTCCATAAGTAGTTCATAATTAGAGCTAGGTCATATAGTCTGTTATACCTCTATAATTATATATTTTCCTTTAAGTACCATTGATTCTCTAATGAATGATTATATCCTTCATTTCTTTACGGAAGAAGAAGAACACTTTTAATCGTTCAAGTCCCGAATCAACCCTTAAGGGAACTACTCATCTATTTCTCGCAAGAAGGAGTGGATTCTTCTATTGTGTGCATACCTTCACAGCCATAAGCCAAATCGTGATTCCAAGATACGAGGTTATTGATCGAGCATGCTACTTCGATCTCACCCATGGTATTTCAAGAAACACGATCTAACGTAAAGGAGTTAGTAAGACACTCAAGATTTAGATCACCCATATACAACCATCATTTGTTGATATATATGAATCTTTTCAACTAACGGATCTTAGCGATAGATTCTTATAGATCTTGGCTCAGTCTTATATGATCACATCATATAAGGTACCACAATTCTCATATCACCATATGAATTGTCTAGGATAAGACCACCGTACATTATAGAATGGACCGCAGCTGTAGATTAACCACAAATAAAGTATCTAGCTTTATTTGCTTTCTATGGACTTTTTAGATTATATGTCTTAAAATGAATTCCTCTGTATATGACATTCATATACTTAGTTTGAGATTACATCTAGCAATCTTGAATGTTTAGCATATATAATATAAATGTATGAGTCATGTTAATTGAATGAAATAACTAATTCTTTTATTAATGAATTTATAACATTTAAAAATTACAAGCTTTAGGGTATAAATCCCAACAATCTCCCACTTGCACTAAAGCAGGTGAGACATATCTTGTAATCCCAGACCCTCTAGGTGACCTTCAAACACTTTAGCCATTAAGGTCTTCATAAATGGATCTACATGATTATCTTGCGACGTGATTTTGGTCTCGTTCATATTGCCTCTCTACACTATCTCTCTAATGAGATGATACTTCCTTTCTATATGCTTCCCTATTTTGTGACTTCTTGGTTCTTTGGAATTAGCCATAGCACCACTATTATCACAATAAAGTGTCATGGGCTTATCCAAATCTGGAACAACTTCTAGATCACTCAAGAACTTATGGAGCCATACAACCTCTTTAGCTACTTCACAAACTGCTACATATTCAGCCTTCATGGTGGAATCAATAATACAAGATTGGTTGATACTCATCTACACTATGGCTCCACCACCAAGGGTGAATACTAACCTAGCCTTGGATTTTCTAGAATCCCTGTCTGCCTGAAAGTCAGAATCTGTATATCCTAACGGGATCAAATCCTGCTTTGAATATACTAACATATAGTTTCTCGTTCTCCAAAGATACTTGAGAATACTTGAGAATAAGATACTTGCTGCCTTGGTCGAGGTATACCCTCCTCCAAGAAGGATCTGATACACCAGACTAAGGATCTGGGCTCGTGGCCTTAGTTGCCCGCCGCATCCTCAAGACCAGGAAATAGCCTTAGGACACTCATACTGCCTTGGCCGGGGTATACCCTCCGCTAGGAAGCCTGGTGCTAAAGTGGCCTAAGTTGCCTACCAGGACAGACTATCAGAAGGATCGGGATACCTCATCGGGGTACCTAGTGCCTCACCATCTCTCCAAGAAGAAATGACATTAGGGCACTCCAGCTACCTTGATCGAGGTATACCCATCTCCGAGAAGCCTGATACTAAAGCAATCTAAACTGCTTATCAAGACAGAATATCAAAAGAAACAGGATACCGTACCAAGGTACATGATGTCTTGCTTCTTCCAATAACACTTATAGCTAAAGCAGGCTCAAGGAATCCAAAACCTCAAACTACTACATGCTCATTAAAAACCGAGCAAAGAAAATGACGTGCTCACTTGCTAGATCTCGCTGAAGTTTACAATGACAAGGTGCATGATTGTTATATGGCTATCAAGTATCCCGATCAAGGAACAGGTTTCCAAATTTAGTTTCATTCATTCACAAGTGTGCAAGCTTTAAGATTTCCCCAAAGTCAAAATTTTTTCTAAGTTAAGTTCTTTCCAAATCAGAAAAGCAAGCAAGATATTATTTGTATCAACAAATGAAAAAGTTTCATTGAACTGACGGGGGTGCCTAACTCCCTTTTTTTTTAGGCTACAAAGGAAAGAAAAGAGAATACACGAATGCCAAGTTAAGTGTTCTCTTCCTCCTCCAGGTTTACTCCTTGACCGGTTGCTTCTGCCCTTGTCACATCAGCTGTAGTACCAGTCCGGGTCTCCTCGACTGCTGGAACCTTGGATCCAACTGGATCATCCCCTTCCTCCTCCATTAGAATAACCTCTAAAAAAGGCACGAGATCCTATGCTTGTTTTTCTTGAGTAGAAGGAGGGTCAATTTGAGCTCAAGTAGGAGGGTTAGACCCCTGATATGGATGTGCATCATCTTGTAAATGATCTTTTTGAGTCTGATCCTCACCTGCAAGCTCGGCAGCCTTCACCATAATTTGTTCTCGATCCCAATTCAAGGCCGCCTGAAGATCGAATGGAGGAGGCAGAGCTATCGTCACCTCGTAGCAGGCCGTGAAGTACCCATCCTCAAAAGAAGGACCCTCCTAGGCCTCCAAGTTCTACACCGTCTCCCTTAAAAGATGGTTTACATCTTACAACAATTTCTTCTCCTTCTTTAAGCATTCCCTCTCCTCTCACTGGCATGCTAACTAGACTGTCTCAATGTCTAGGCAACGTAAATAGGGCTGGGCCTTCACCATGGCAGCCTGCCTACCCTATTCAGATGCTATCGCAGCCTGGACCAAAGGGGTGACACTCTGCTAGGTTTGAGCCAGCTCCTGCTGGGTATCCTCCAACCTGGCCTGAAGCCCTATGTAAGCTTCCTTCAGAGATAATAGTTGCTTCTCTATGGCCAAGGCAAATTTAAAACCCTACAAGAAGAAGAAGAAGAAGAAGAAGAGTCAGCACCTGTAGAAAAGAGAGAAGAACAACAAGAGGAAGGGTAGAAAGTTACCTCAACTAAGACAGAAGCCCCATTGGCTGCCAAAATTTCAGCAGGAAGCTTCTCCATGCTCATTAAGCTTCCTCCAGGGTAGGATGCTATAAACCGAGATACCACCTCGTCGTGGGTGGCACATCTTGACCCGATCCCGAAGGAATATCAGCGATGGGGTAAGAAACAGGAGCAGCTTCCTTCTCTGTAATTTAAGGCTGCTCCTTGGAAGGCATTACTGCTGGAGGAGGAATAGGATGAGTGCTCATAGTAAGAGGAGCAGCGACTTTTCTAGTCTTCCTTTAAGTTTGTTTTGAAGAGCCCCGAGCTTCGGCTGCTCGAGCCAGCATTGCCTTTATTAATAAGTGTGTCGGGGTACGAGTAGAGGGACGAGCAAAAGTTCTGGCAAGTGATCCCGTAGAAGTAGGAGGAGGTGTAGGGGTCTTGGCAGGAGACTTGGCCGTAACAAGAGGAGGTATAGGGTCTGCATTAAGTTGAGTAGACACGGTTATAACCTTGGCAATGTTGAGAGGAAAAGGAGGAGGAGAAGGAACAGGGAAAGTAGAAGAAGGCAAGACCAAACCCTCTGTCCCAGTGGAAGTGGGAGAACCAGTCAATAGCGGGGTAGTAGAGACTGCTAAGAGGAAGATAACATAGTAAGAAAAATGAGAGTAGGAGATGCTTATACATAAACAAAGAAGAAAGATGAAGTTTTAATACCTAGAAGCGCGAATGAGACCCTCAAGTATCTCTCCAGCCAGGCTCCTTCAAAGTGGTCCAGCAAAGGATACTACATATTGGTGTACCCTCTCTTCATAATCTTTCCTAGGATATCCCGAGATTCTGGTTGGAGTACACCCTTTGCCCACTTATTTTTCACCGTGAATTCGGTTGGGACGGGATGCTCGAATCCTCCAATGTAGGTCGTATTCTCCCATTCTCCTTCAACTATGAGCCACTCTTCCTTCCAAGGTGTAGCATACTTCACGTTCGCCCCAGGAACAAAAAAGTTCATCTCATTAGCCGTCCTCAAGTAGAACTGACCACGAGGCACCATATTCGCTATCTGGAATATGTATCGGATCCCATCAAAGCCTGGTTCCCTGTCTATCTTATCCCACTTACACTGTTCCCTCCAGAGCACTAGGAACCCGATTAAGTGCTTCTAAAATCTCAGCGAGATCTGCAATGGGGCCAGTTTTAAGGCAACCAAAGCTCGACAAAGTATAGGATGAAGTGGGAGCTGGACCTCGCATTCGAAGGCCGCCTTATGGATAAGGAGTTGATCTAAGAGGGGGTTGTACACATCGTAACCTCGATAGGGCAGAGACAAAGTGATCAATTCAGGAATTTTATAGTCCTTTCTCAATTCGACAAGGGTGTCCAGAGTACACACCGAATAGGGAATGATACGTCCATCGTGAAAGGAGGTGAAAAAGTCGGAATGTACCCTAGTCAATGTAACGACCAGTGCATCACCAACCTCCTATGTTTCTCCAACAGCCCTGGCGTCCTCTTCATCGACTATTTAAACCGAATCCTCTGACCTGTTATGAAAACCCGACCTGATTCTTGGGTTCCTTGTAGAGCGGCAACGTAACTGCATTTGTTCATCACTAGAAGCATCCACTTCACCTCAACTTCTTTTTCTTCTCTTCGATATGAAAGAGCCCGTTTCTGGGTCCTCCAGTCACCCCTTAAGAAGATCATCAAGACTGTCGAGTGAAGAAGGCAAATCTGGGCGAGGCTCCGGGTAGGTTGGAGGAAGGCCTTAGGAAATGACTGGAAGTTTTGAAAGAGATTCCATTGAAAAAAGAAGAAGAAAGTTTGAAAAATCGCTGGTAAGACGAGGAGAGAAAGGAAGGGCTAGGGCTTTTTTTTTTTTTTTTTTTCCTGCTTTTGAATTTTGAAAATGATGAAGAAAGAAAAAACCAAGAATTCCGGTTTATTTATAGACAGAAACAGGCGGTTACACATAAAGGAACTGGAATTGATGAAGAGTTGATGACCGGCAACGTGCTTGGAAGACTTGCCAGTGGCGGTTTTGCATTAATCGCGCCAAAATGAATCGTTTTAGAAATCCGTAAGTCAATCACCATTTGATAGGTGGCTAATACAATGATTATCAGTGTATCTATGGGGATCTCTTTCCTAGCAGTGGTACCCAACCAGACAATGAATAGGCAGACAGACGAGGTAAAAAATCCTTCAAGCAAAAGTAGAATCCTAACTCTAACCCCGACAAGACATTGGTGTTCAAGTCAAGGGGGACTTCTGTTAACCGCCAAAATTGGCGAAGGACCAAAGAAGAATTTTCCACCCAGATACAAGGAAGAGACATATGCTAAGATACCATCTAGCTACTCCTAGAAAGAAGAACGCTAGATCAAATCTGGATACCTACCTCCTCCCTCAGATCAAACCAGCAAGCTCAGTAATCCCGATAACCCCTTAGTATCACGACGTAGAGTTCTACCTAGAATCCTATCACGGAGCTCAGTGAGGTACCCCGCTACTACATCCGACGGGTACCCCTACTAGATCAACAGGGTATTCCACTACTAGATCAATCGGATACCCCGCCTCTACATCAACAGGGTACCCCGCTGCCGTATCAGACAGGCAACCAGATTCTACATCCAGCCTGGTACCCCGCTGCAAAAATAGCTACTATCAGGATACCCTGTCAACCAAGTGCGTAACAAGGAAAACATAAAAAAATAGCAAGAGGCGGGGTACATGAGAACCCAGATACCTCTTGAGATCCTCTCGCCAAATAACCATAAGAAACACTCACAAAGTTTCAAATCCATATGTCCAGACAGACAAGTCATGAAGCTTCAAAGTAAGGAGGCTGAAACGCGATCTTTCAAGTCCCGATAAAAAGGTAGACTCCTTCCCGCTATTTAAGAATTTCTTTCGAATAAGGAGTCCATTTTTACTAGAATCCTCTCTAAAAGGAATCACTTGATTCGGATAATTAAAGCTCCTACAAAATTGTCTCCTAGAAGGAAAGAAAGTCTTGGGATCGCCAAAACCGTAGATCGAAATTGTAGGAGTGCATGGCAAGCAACAAACCTATATATCCATCACTATATTCACCAAGAAGGAGGATCGAAAATTGGCCTCCTCAAACCCTACACTCGCATTCAGTTCTACTTATCGATAGGCATGAGCACGCCATCTCCATCACCTAACAAAAACCGTAAATACCCCCATATATCGCCATAGCCCTAATTTCATTAATTGTATACACGTTTTCATCAATAAAATAGCACATGTTAATCTTTTCTTGTTTGAATTTTAGTTTGTTTTGACAGGAATCTTGTTGGTATCGAACTACGTGATACCACTACGATCGGGATCTATCTTGATCTTGGTCCTTAAAGTTGTTATTTAGAGACTCACCCCATTGATAATTTTCCATTAACAGGTTACATTAAGGACGACTGATTTTTGAAAAATCTTTTATAAAGTGCCTATAAAAACCTGCATGATCAAAAAAACTTCTTACACCTTTCACCGAAGTGGGAGGTGGAAGTTTAGCAATTACTTCAATTTTAGCCCTATCTACTTTTATGCATTTATCAGATATCACATGTCCTAGCACTATTACAGATTTCACCATAAAGTGGTTTTTCTCCCAACTAAGAGTCAAATTGGTCTCAGTACATCTTTTCATAACATTAGTTAAGTTATCAAGGCAGTGATCAAAAAAATTACCAAAAACAGAAAAATCATCCATAAATACCTCAATATACCGCTCTAACATGTCTGAAAAGATTGGCATCATGCATCTCTGGAATGTGGCAGGTGCGTTGCATAGCCCAAAAGGCATTCTTCGGTAAGCAAAGGTTCCGAAAAAGCATGTGAACGTCGTCTTCTCTTGGTCCTCTGGAGTTATGGCAATTTGATTGTATCCTGAAAATCCATCCAGGAAGCAATAATAAGCATGTCATGTCAAACGCTCGAGCATCTGATCAATGAATGAGAAAGGGAAGTGATCCTTTTTAGTTGCCGTGTTGAGCTTGCAGTAATCTATGCACACTCTCCATTCCGTTGTCTTCCTTGTAGGAATAAACTCATTATTTTCATTAGCTACCACCGTGATTCTGGACTTCTTTGGTACAACATGGACCGAACTCACCCATTTACTATCAGATATAGGGTATATGATACCCACCTTAAGTAGCTTTAGGACCTCTTCCTTCACAACCTCTTTCAAGTTCGGGTTAAGTCTTCGTTGAGCCTCTCTAGATGGCTTCATACCTTCTTCTAAAAGAATGTGGTACATGCAAATGGTAGGGCTTATTCCCTTAATATCCGCTATGGTCCATCCAATGGCGGCTTTATGTTCTTGGAGTACCTTTAGCAGTCTCTCTTCTTTTTCTGTAATTCTATAGTTTGGTAATGATTGTATTGCTACGTAGAACTCTCTGAAGAAAAGAAGCACATATTCATTTGGTGTACCACGAAAAACAGGCAACTGGTTGTAGTGGCTACTTTTCAGTTCATAATTCCTTGCTGCAGGTTCTAACACAATGCACAAAGGATGGTTGTTTACAACTAATCTACTGTAATCCTTTATGGTTCTAACGGGCTTTGGTTTTGGCTCATAAGCCAGATTTGGAACAAGATTTGGATTGGGGTCAAAACCCTTTTGAGTCCCTCTTGATTATGATTTTCAGCATCTCCCATTGTTGGATTCCTTATGCGATCAATATTATTGTTTAAAGGTAACAATTCTCCCTGCCAAGATCTTCTACCTTGCATCTGCTGTAAACACCTGAAATCCGAATAAGCCAAACACAAGTAAACTAAAAATAATAAAAACTAAAAAAAAAACTAAAAATTAATGACTTGACTACCTAAACTAGACTAAATCTATTAACTAAAACTAAAACTAGAAATAACCAATAAATTCAACTAAGTCCCTGGCAACGGCGCCAAAAACTTTATGTGTAAAATCGTGTTATAAAAACCTAACTCGCAAGTGCACGAATCGTGAGATAAGTACAGAAGTAGGGATCATTCCCACGAGAAAAAGTGATTTATCAATTACAACTAATCCTATTTAAAGCTAAGCAATTAAAAGTATCCAAGAGATTTTTATTGAGTGATTGATTGGTTTAGAACCGAATTAAACTAAGAAAGCAATTTAACAAAAATATGTGAATGTGATCAAGAGATGGAAAACTAGGTAACTGATGCTCCCCATATGCAATACTCAATGTTCATCAACTAATTCCATTAAATAGATTCAATCCAGATTCAGAGTTCATTATCATCTTAATTATGGTATTACCTTAATTCCTCGGGATTTAACCACGTGTTCTCAATCACAACTCACCCTCTTCAAAGGTGTAAGCCATCACCAAGAACCCATTACATGCAAGAATTATTGAACCAAAATTGTTTCGCAGTAATTCCTATGTCAAGAACAATCATACTCATTCAATTGAAAAGTAATTAAGACAACCTAAATTCCTCTAGCGCAATCTCAATTTATAAATTATCGAAACCTTAGACAAGTATCAATTAATTTCCATTAGATTAATGCAAGTCAAGAGTAAGACATATAATGAATTGAACAAATCTAAATCCGAATTGATTAATAAAGATATGGAGTTTGAATCATAACATGAGCATTACATAGGTTCACATCAATCTCCTAGTATGGAGTTAGTTACACATCATAGAATTTAAAAGACAAGAGATAAAAGAGATAAAACTCATTGAGGCCTTTAATGAATTCTTCAAATCTTTAATGTTGAAATCTCTTTCGTCTTCGAATCTTTTCTGTGTAAAGATAGATGGTAGAATTGAGTAAGGGTTTTTGTGTTCAAAAGGCCGTCCTTGAAGTCTGATGTCTACGCCTTTAAATAGGCTTCTTAAAAAATAGGTCAATCAGAGTCCTGAAAGAAATAGGTTTGCGCACGATCGCCCCTTTGACCGCTCCCTAGGCAAGGTGCATGAGCAGCGGCCCAACAATTGAAGCAAGACTGGATGTGAACGCCGGCTAGATAGCTTGGGAAGCATGTGCCTGGCCGGCGGTCTGACCGACGGAAATTATTGTATCTTCCTCTACTGCTGACCGTTGGCTGGACCGCTTGGGAGGCACTACATGGCCGACGGTCTGGCCGACGGAAATTCTAGGATCTTCCTCTGTTGCTGACCGCTGGCTGAACCAAATGGGAAGCAATTGTCTAGGTAGCGGCCTAGACTACGACAAAAGACAGTTTTGCCCTTTTTAACACTTTTTGACTCCAATTCATTCACAAATGGATTCCTTTGTATTGCCATGGAAAACATCCTACATAGTCTCAACAAACACATCAAACCACCAAAAATGACTCAAATAACAGGCATAATACATAGGACAAAGGGCGAAATATAAGCATAGAATTAGACTGATCATCAATCACTACATTTATGTTCTTGTTTCAATTTTTAATTATAAAAGCAACTTTTATGTTAACACTACCCTTATTCATTTAATTGATTTGTGTGTTAACTTTTGGATTGGATCGAGAAAAAGGGTGTGACTTTGAATATGGCTGATTTTTTTTTTTTGTTGGTTGTTTAGGTGGGAAAATCTTTTTTAATTATTATTATTTATTTTTTATTAACAATTACAATTAATTAAGGGTTTTTTTTAGAGATGGAGAGAACTCGACCTCAATGGTGTAAGTTTGATAGGCATACCACCAAACCAATATCATTTTGTCAATTTTACGATGAAAAAGTTAGGTTTGTTTTTAAATAAAACAAGAAAAGATAAGGTTTGAACAAGTCAAACAACATCGTTTTTGTTTTGCCTTCGGGAAAAAAAAAACAAAAAAAAAAAAAAAAACAAAAAAGCAAAAACATCGTTTTTGCTAGCTTTAACTAAAAATTTTATTTAGACAAAATGAGATTGACTAAATGGTTTGTCCCTCATACCTACACCATGATGTTGTGGGTTTGAGTCTACTCTTCATCCCTAAATCTCAAATTATTGTAATATTTCAAAAAATAAAATACAGAAAAATTTATTTAACAAAATCCTGGCCATTTAATTCCTTGACTGCTAAGTTTACGAAGATCTTTAAAAGCTTAGGACAAACTTAGGTGAGGAAGGGATCTTAATTCAAGGTTAGAGTTCAATGAAAAACTGACCCAACATTAAGGGGCCCAAGTTTTATAATTTTTTAACATAAAATTATGAAAACCAACAAAGAATCTAAATTTTCGCTCCAAATATCTAAAAAGTCAGGGTTATCCCTGTCTAAATTTTTTTTTTGTCCCAATTTGAATCATTTCAAACTTCAAACTAGAGATATGCATTTCCCTCGAAATCCCCATTTCTCCGCAAAACAAAAAAAAATAATAAAAATAAAAATAAATATAAAAACATCCTCATATGGGGAATTGGGGGAGGATAGGGATGAATGTCATTCCCAAATTGAAATGGGGATGGGGGACCTCCCCCCTCCCCCCATCCCTATTTCCTCATTTCCCCCAAAAACTATTTGTTTTTTTAGTAATAAGTACTTTCCCATTGAATTTTATTTGTATTTGTATTTGTATTGTTTTTGCATATTATAACTTATAAGCAATGGTCACTACAAGAAAAACTGTCTTTGTTGACAGTTTTTCCTTGATAATTCTCAAAAACTATGAAGAATTGCAAGTTCTTGACAATTGTTTAGAACTGTCAACAAAGACAGTTTTTCTTGATAGTTTTTTCAAATTGTTTATTTATCTTTAATAATGTTTTTAATCATTTACTTCCTATTTTCAACACCAAACAAAATCCTGATATGGATATATTTTACAATAAGATATCGGTTTTTAGGCAAACCGATATTGGATAAGTAAAATTTTAAATTTAATAAATTTACTTTTAAATCATTTACTCTTAAAATATTCAAAAAAAAAATAATTTTAAATTGTTTATTTCTTTTTGCACCCTTTTGTTTCATACTAAGAGACATGTTAATAATTCAATTACTCATATCAATTAATAATCTGAGTCTTACATTTGTTCATTAAACTGCAAGATGCATGTTGAAAAATATTTTTTTTGTAGTGAGAGTTATATTCCAAATCATGCTTATTACAATTGTATATCACGAGTCTCCCATAGGCCATGTTTTGTTGGATGGAATGGAATGGAAAGAAAGTCATTTCGTTCGTTTGGTTTGTTAAAATGTAATGGAATGGAGATTCCATCCAAAAAACCAATGGAATGCCCTTCCATTCCAAACCCAACTCCATTCCAGAAATACCCTTATATGCCCCAACTCCATTCCAGAAATACCCTCCTTTCCAAAAATAATATACTATTATTATATATTATATTAATGATATATAAATATATATTTTATATTTATGTACTATATATTATATTATTATATATATTATATAATATAATATATTTATATATTATATTATTATAATATATATAACGATATATAAACATATATAATATTATAATATATATAACGATATATAAACATATATAATATTATTATATATATTATACTATTATATATATTATATAAATATATTAATATTATATATTATATATATTTATATATTATATTATATAATATATATTATTATATATATTAAATATTATATATTATATATAGAGTGAGTTTCTTATAAGGGATCCCTTATTTTAATTTTGGTAAGGACCACCATGAAATCACATCGATTTAAATGAATTTTGATCTGAATTTTTGTGTGGATAATAAGTTTATTGAAATCTACCTATAAATAAAATTTAAAAATTTTTCAAGTACTAAAACTATTTTTTCTAATTTTTTAAAATATGAAGGCATTAGAAAAATAGGCGAAATATAGGAAATTAAAAAAACAAATAGTTTTAGTGCTTGAAAATTTGAAAATTTTATTCATAGGTAGATTTCAATGAGTTTTTCAACCACAAAAAAATTTAGATCAAAATTCATTCAAATCGATATGATTTCATGGTGATCCTTACCGAAATTTAAATAAGGGATCATTTATGAGAGACTCACTCTATATATATAATATATTATTATATTAACTAATATATAATTATATAAATATAATATTATTTTATATTTTATTATTATTATCCATAATATATCATATTAATATGAATATTTTATAATAAGGGGTATTTCGGTCAAAATACAGTTAACTCTATTCTATTCCGTTGTTAACCAAACAAAATAATATTGATTCAGAAATTAATTCTAAAGTTCTAACCTAATAAAAAACTTAGTTTTCCTTTCCTTTCCATTCTCATTCTTATTACCATTACCATTCTAATTACCATTCTACCATATAACCAAACGTGACCAAAGAGTATTGACCAATAACTCGATTATATATGTTTTAAAAAATATAATTTTATTAAAATTTTTAATAAATATTTTTTGATATATGTCTGTCGTAGAAATTAGAATTTTGATTTGTTGAATAAATTTAAATTTATCTAACGAGATTTTTTTATTTTATTTCTAACAACTCATATAGGTTATATATAAATATTGTCCAATTCTCAACACATCAAGTCTTGTAGTCAAGTGGTAAAGACTTACAAACCTTAACTTAAGGTCTCAAGTTCAATTATTAATAATGACAATTGTCATTATTATCAGAAGTGCCCGGGCAATGGGGGTGGCCGGCGGCGGGGGAGGTGGTGTTTAAATATAAAAAAATGTTATTTAATTAAATGTTATAATTAAATATTAAATAATGAAAACTTGAAAAAAATTATAAGCATATCTTGACAATTAACTGTCAAGAATGCTTTTATTGATAGTTTGACGGTTTTTAACTGTCAACAAATCAACAGTTTTACATCCATATTTTATTAAAAATTTTAATTACAAAAATATCTCAATAGAAATTTATCAATAATGACAAATTAGTTTAATTAACAATAAACCAGATGCTATATGCACTCATTAGTTACACTCATATCTTCAACTATATCTTCTTATTAAGAAAAAAAAAAAAAACTTATGATAAACTCTAACTTATGATAAACCCTAATTTTTATAATAAACCCAAATTAAACTCTAATTTTATTTCAAGTATTAAACTTTCTCATCATGATCATATGGTTATCATATAATAAAATATTGGAAAAAGAATTTTCAAAGGACTCTACTCATACTGAGGTAGGTATTTCCTTACTTTTTTTTTCTTTGTCTTTCTTTAAAAAATGAATTAATCTATCACTTTTTTATATCATTAAACAAAAGGTGATAGATTAGTTTTTTGTTAAAAGATAATTGTATATCTAACAGAATTCCATATTGAAGATCGATTGACCACATATTCAATCTAGGTCTACATATTCTCTATCATAAGTCTCCTAAATTCAATACATTTCCAACGGTAAATTGGACCATGATTAGAAGAGGATTTGATTCCAAAAATAATATGTTTTTTTTTTTTTAGGGATAATTACCCTGGTGGCCATTGAATTGATGACACGCTATCAAAATGACCACTAGATTGGAAAATTGTTTTAAAATGGCCATTTTTAACGAACTTTGTGACACTATTGGCTATTCCATCCAATTTCATCCAATACGTGGTATTTTGGTAAATAAGGGAATGCCATTAATTTATTTTAGATGTTTTTTAGAAATCAATTTTTTTCTTTTTTTGAAAAGAATAATTATATTTAGTATATATATTTACACACACTAAATATAATTATTCTTAAAAGAAAAAAATTAAATCAATACACGTATCTCTTTTTTGTTTTTTTAGATTTTGTAGTCTTAATATTTTTTTAAAAGAAATATATATATATATTTATTTGAGATATCATATACATATATACACACTAAATATAATTATTCATTTCAAAAAACAAAAGAAAAAATTGATTTCCAAAAAAAAAATCTAAAATAAATTAATGTCATCCCCTTATTTACCAAAATGCCACTCATTAGATGGAATTTGATGGAATTAGATGGAATGGCCATTAATGTCACAAAGTTTGCTAAAAATGGTCATTTTGGAACAACTTTTCAATCCAGTGGCCATTTTGATAGTGTTTTATCAATTCGATGGCCACCGGGGTAATTATCCCTTATATATATATATATATATATATATATATATTTATATATATATATATATAAATTGAGTGTATTAATAATTTATGAGGGTATATTAATAAAATCTATTAAAATGAATATATTCATTTCAATAAATGTACTATTGGCATTAGGATGAATACTTATAGCAATGATTTATTTTTAAATTTTAGACATGGGCATACTTATAAAAATAGGTGTACTAATTAGTTTTATGGGTGATAATTTCAGCACCTTTTGTTTAATATGTAATTTTTAGTCGAATAGAGTCAAATGTGAGAAACAAGGTTGAAAATTTGAATTGAAAAAATAGAAAAAAAAAAAAAAAAAGGAAAAAATAAATGGGGAAATGAAGATGGGGATGGAAATACCTGCCCCCAAACTCTCTCATCCCCATTTTTCTCAAATGGGGAAATGGGGAGGGATGGGAGAAGGTTTGGGAAATGGGAATGGGGATAGGGGGACCAATGTTCATCCCCATTTCCTCAATGCCCATCTCCACTTCAAAGTACTCAAGTTTAGAGAATCCCTAAGAAAGCACAGAACGCAAAAAAAAAAAATCTTGTTAACAGCAAAGAAAAATCATTATTAACGTGGATCAAATCTTGTTATATCAACTAGCAAGACAAGACAAAACAAAACAAAGGTACATCGATGAAAGGAAAATGGAAGTTTGATAAACTGCACTAAATAAAATTAACTTGTACTTGAAGACATTTTGAAGGTCAAACCAGATCCAAAAAACTTTTCTTCTATTAAATTTTCCATACGTTCTGACATTGAAGGAGTTAAATAGTTTATCCAATCTCCCACCTTCTCTTTTCTGAAATAATTAGTATTTTTAGTTCCGGTGCTGAGGAATCTACCGGTCTTGTTCACTTCTAAATCTTTCATGTTTTCAAAACTACATAACTTGGATATTTCTTCTATCATCTTTTGGTTTTCTTCAACAATAGAGAATGGACATTTTAAGAAGTCGGCCAATTTCTTAATATAAAAGGAGGTATTCTCTTTTACATCTTCGTATTTTAAGAATAATATCTTATGAGGATTGTCTAAACTAGCCTTCCAATAACCCAAGACATGATCCCAAAAATCGCCAAAGTCTTGGATTCCATTGCAAACCATCTCAAAACCCTCTTCTAGTGAAAGTGGTTCCCTTTGTCTTGAGCATTTCTGAACAAGAAATGCCAATGGGAGATGAATTGATCTAAAGGATTCCTACACATATAAACAATGCGACGTACAATTCGAATTCAAAATGGATTGTGGGAGTGATGAATAAGGAATATGATTTCCTAAAATCCTTGGAATGGAAAGGTAATGCTCAAAACTAGGAGAACAATAGGCAAGTTCAAAAAAAGGTACTATGTCATGAGAATTTGTGGTGAGTAAAGGGCTATTAATTGAATCAAATATTGCATGACGAGAACGATATAATGAACAATTGCATATGTGAGAGCCTTTAACCAAGTTGTACCTGATTTCGGGAAGGTGATTAGTATTACATCACTGTCTTGTGCTTGAAAGTGCCTTTGAGATGATATCATGCCTTTAAGAAATTTGGGATGATAGTCATGATACCAACACCCTTTGTATTGATAGATATGACTACCACCGCAGTTGATCACACTAGGAAGGGTCAAGAGTAGTTCTTGAATCTCATCGCTTGCATTGTCTTCTCCAACTGAGGTAGCCTTCTGCTGGGAGTCTATTGCTTTCTCCATGGAAACTAGTGTTGTTTATGAGCAGGCTTCATGAGCAGTTGCTAGCATTGGTCCCCGTTGTGTATGTTTAGCTAATTTTAGACAAAGATTCTTTGGAATGCAATTATGCACATGTCCGTTTCTGAATGGTGGCTATATTTGAAAATCAAATTGACACATGCACACACATGTTGTTTATGCGAATTGAAGTAACCAAAATGACAATTCAATCCTTTGCTATTATTGAGGGAAGGTGGAGTTCACATGGTTTAGAAAGCCCCAAAACCATCCATTTTCAATAATAACTTTTTTCAAAAGTAAGTGTAGGAGGTTTTGCAATGAATTTTGATATCAATATAGAAACTGTATTGTTAATCGGTAGTTTTTATAAAATGGATGGACCTAAAGAGAAAAGGTATCACAAGCGATCATATTGAGTAGTTATGTGAGGGAGGTTTGGTTTATTTTTGTTTTAATTTCGAAATTATTAATTTTTATACACTATTTGATTAAAATCTAAATAGTAGAAATTGATTCAGTTAGTATGCAGATTTGTATAACCCTCCGACTCATACCAATGGTTGCACAGTGCTATTATTGGGCATATCATAGGGCACATGGCCACTGTTTTTTTTTTTTTTTTTTTAAAGTACATGCTCACTGTTTTTATTAGACTGGCCCAACAACAAGAAGAAGAAGAAAGAAAAACAAAAACAAAAAAAAAAAAGGGACAAACCACATGTGTGATGGACCTTTTCAGTCAGATCTGTGTATCTCCATTTTTTTAATGCGTTTTTTTTCTTTTCCTTTTTACTTTATTTTATTTTATATATAAAAAAAATATATATATATTATTTTATTATTTTGTTATTTATAATAATTTAATTTTTTTTTTGAAAGCTGATTTGATAATATGTGAGATGTGTTTAAAATATTTTATATTTTAAATTTTTTTAATGGGATAAATATATATAAAAAGGGATGTAAATACAATTTTTTAAAAATGAAAATAACTCTATCTATTATTGGTGGGTGGCGCGCTGGCGCTGGTGGTGGTGGTCCAACCAGCTTCCGATTGGACAGTTTGTGTGAGCTCCGTTTATGGTTGGTTAATTTTACAAGTACCTTTATAAATCTTTAATTGTTGATTCTTTTAATTTTTTTTCTGCAGCACGTTACACATTTGGAATGCACATGTCTGTTGGCGGCAAATATTTGAACATCAAATTGACATATGCACACACATGTCGTTTATGTAAGACATCGAATTTTTTTTTTTTGAAAAGAATTATGTAAGACGTCAATTGAAGCAACCAAAAAGACAATTCAGTTTTTGACACTAGGAAACAATTTTTGAAAAACTGACACTTATCTACCATCGTGGTCAGTGATCGAATGGTAGGCTATGTTTGGTAAGAGGGAGGGATAGTATGAGGGATGGATGAATTAAGAGGGAGAGAGAGTATGAGGGATAGAGAAGATAACATCAATTCTCCATGTTGTTTAGTATTGAAAAAAGGGTTGGATGGATGGATAGATATTGAATTTGTAAAATTACAATATTGCCCTATAAAAAATTGGAGGGTTAATGTTAACCAACAGAATGATAGTTTGTGATGAGATAATTCATGTATTAGTGGAAAAATTATTTTTATACACAACAAGAAAATTGACCAACAATGATTAAAAAATATTTGTCGCTATAAGTGTAGAAGTTGTCATAAATGACAAAAAAGTGTCACTTTTGCCCCAGTCAGTAAAAGTATTTTTGAAATTTTTTTGTACTTCTCACAAATCACAACATTTAATGTCATTTATCACATCACAAACTATCCTCCTATCGGTTAACATTATCATTTAACCTTAATTAGTGACAAAATAAAAATTGTGTCACTGAATTAGTACTTAGTAACGACTAATCGTTTGAAGATTTTGCCACTATACACATTCTTATTGATAATTTATTGTTTAAAAGTGTCACTATTCACAAATCTAGTGAAAAATAATCATCTTAAAATTAGGTCACTATAGACAAATTCAGTGACAATTAAGTTAACCATATAATAATTGTCAGTGTAATGCAAACTTAGTGACAGTTAACAATATGAATATCAAGTCACTATATAGATACGTACTGATAATTTAGTCGATTGTTAAAATTTATTATAAATTTAAATTGTATAAAAAATATAACCAAATAAAACATGTCACTCATTGAATGACATTTAATTCTATAAATAATCATTCTATTAAAAAATATCCAAAAACTAACATAATATCGAATTGATACAAAAATTGTTGACACTAGCATAAATCAACTCCCCGGCAGCAGTGCCACTTTGGATGAATGTCGTCGTTATGCCTATCAAAAAGATAATTATCTATTCTAATTACCTCGCAAATGCAACGAGTCAAATGACTAGTATAGCAAGTAAGCAAGGGTTGTTCCCATAGAGAGGTGGAATTCGGCAACTGTCTCTAGCTTTAGAGTTTATGAAAGCAATTTAAAATTGAATGCGGATGTGGTGAGAATGATATGTGTGAAGTGTAAGCATAATGCGGTGTGTGAGAGGTGAGATGCAAACTAACTAAATGACTTAAAACTAAGGATAGTAGTGTAATCGAGTGCCTGCCTTTCTCATTAGTCTACTCCTAATTAAGTTATTCTACTTCTTAAGGTAGAACCCTAAGTTACGAAAATAATGGTGGATTGGAGAGATGCAAGATAAAGAGTCACACATGGGATATAAGTTCACCAAAACACAAGATGCATATCATGTAGATTGTTAAGCATGTGATTACCAATTAATTCAAGTAAATGGTTTGTTCTCTTGATTAAAGAATTACCAAAATCAAATCATCACTCTCCAATGGTATGGAAGAGTAATTGTATCTTTGGTCGAAGACCCATTAAGCATAAGAACATGAACCAAAGCTATCCTAGCACGGATATGCGTAAGCTTTACCCGGAATAGTCATCCAATCACAAACCTAGCTCTCAATCACTCTAGTCATTCTAAACACATACATATTGAATCATCTACCAACATGCATACACAAATGAGATATTCGATTACAACTACTCCTACATTATTAGGTTAATCTACTCTTAATCTCATCCATACATACACATCAATATATAATTCTCTATACACATGAATATCATAATAAGAGATTAATAATGATAGCAATGAATAGAACATAACTCAAACCAAGTCAAAGAATAATACAAACATATATTAGTATAAGTGTTGGTTTACAAATAATCCCACATGGGGTTACACATCAAATAGAGAAAATACAAAGAGAAGAGTGATAGAATAAACCATTGAAGACCTTCTTCTCCTTCGAATTCTCTCCAAAGATGAGTGGAAGAAGTGTAGAGGTAATGGTGGTGAGCTTTCCATGGAGGGGGAACCCTCCATGGAAGCTTGAAGGCTTCTCTCTTTCTTTTGTGGTGTAAGATCTAAGATTTAAGTATTGGGCTATATTAGAGTTGGTTCACTCTTTAGAAAGAGAGACAAAAGGGTGTATTTATAGGATGGGCAAAGTTAGAGCACGAATGGGGTGTGAAAAGACCAAAATACCCCTGAAAATTTAATCATTTACCTCTAACGGGGGTCTGGCTACTTTAGTCCGCTGGCATTTGCTAGCAGAACGAAGTAGCCGGAGTCTTAACTACTTCAATCCACGACTTATTGCTAGAAGAACAAAGTAGCCAGAGGCTCTGCTAGTTCAGTCTGCTAGTAATTGCTAATAGACCAGAAAGTTATGAAGTAGCGGTGGGGCTCCACGACTTCTTTTCGCGACCATTTTCCAACAGACTAGAAGGCTTGTTCTCACGCAGAATACTAGTCTTTTGGTGTGACTTCTTATCCCTTGCTTCGCGACTTAATTCCGGCGATGATAACCCGTGGGTTCTTTTGAGATTCTACCGTGACTTCATGATCTTCTGTTCAGCGGGTTCATGCATGCGGTGACAACCCGTAGTGGTTTTCTTCATATATATTTGCCCTATTTTGCCCACATTTGGTACAAACACCTTCTTTGTGGGACATTTACCTACACATAGCTAAAACACACATTATATCACAAAAGTGCTCGAAAATGAGAACAAAAGAGAGGAAAATAGAGCTCTAATGAGAACGTTTGTAGCACGATCACTTGCATGTCACATACGACGTCCGAGTCAGAAACTGCAAGGAAATGACGAAGTTAAAGAACTTAGCCTCAACAAAAGCAAAGTGTGGATAAGATACTCACGACTTTTTCGGTTGAGCGAGACGACAGTGAAGATCTCAGTTTCGATCATCTTTTCCTCATCGAATTAATAAGGTCGACTTCTCTTCTCTAACTTTCGGGTAGCGGCCTAAGACAAACGACTAATTTCCTAACCATTCAGCGCTGGGGTGGCTTCAGCCAAGTATCCGGGGAGATGAAGTATCTGGGCACAATATTCTTGGCAAGCCCATTCTCAATGTCCTCGGGTAGGCATTGGCCTCCTTCACCGGATACAAAGAATCAGTTGTTCTTCAAGCGCTTGTTTGAAGAAAGGAACCCCCAGATGAAACCCTTTATCCTTTTCAGTCGAAATCTCGACCAAATCAGTAGTGGTAGCCCCGGTCGGAATCCAACACCTCGGGTTGGCCTAGTAAAGATAGTAAGCGCCCTGCCCCCGTTGCCGAATGTTCCAAGTGTATAAAAATGATGGATCTCCTTGGGGGTTCAAAGCAACTGACCCATTTCAATCCATAACTTCCATATGCATAGCAAAATCATGTAGGAATTAGGGGTGAGCTGAGCCGATGCAAGTTGAGCTTCAGCAAGGAATCTAGCGATGAAAGGATGTAAGGAGAGAGTAACCCTGCAACTCAGCATCGACCTATAAACGGCAACCGCTCCGGTAGAAGGGTTCCAAATAGCCCTATCCCTAGTAGGAAAAAGTTGGATCGACTCAAGAATATTGAACCTTGCCCTGTATTGGCAAATCTAGCCTTCACCAACCACGTTCGATTCACAGTTGAATGCACTCATTCGCTAGGCCAAAAATCTGATTAAACCCATGCGATGTTCTTTCTTGAAATCTTACATGAAGACCGTTTGAGAAGGGGTCTTGGACTCCCTTGGCAGAACGAGTTCCTTGACAGCCGAAGACTTGGCGCCTTGCCCTGTTTGACTTTGTCTAGTCATCTATGGTGGAATGCACTAAGAAGAGTAAGAATCAGTACTTGCAGATTAATGCTAAAAGCATCAAGAACATGTCAAGATGGTATTTTTTGACAGCATTTCAACATTTTTTGCCCCAAAATTACCATAACCGTAGTCAATAAATTAATCAAATAAATACAAGTTAGAGGATCATGAGAAACTCACCGAGTGATTTAGGATAGTATGGGAGATGTTGGAATCAAGAGAGAGACTTGCAGAAGCACGAAGAGACTCGAGACTTGAATAAATTTGAAGATCTGGGTTTTCCTTTTCTTTGTTTCTTAAAAACAAGTAGAGTTTCAGATAAAAGAGGCCTTAGGATTTATAATGGGTAAGAAGACCCTAGCATACGCTGGCATCACCCGAAGCGCTGGAAATTTGAAAGGCATGAGTGTCAAAACAGTTGCACGTATCATCACTAACCACACCCGTTAAGGAAGAGACACGCATTAAGAAGATAGGGTTTTTTGGCCTCCAAACCGTCGCCATCAATAATCCCATTCCCAGAGCAATCAAATGACTTGTTGCTAGAATTCAAAGCTTCACAATTAAGGCATTAAGTGGTATTAAATGGCATTAATGAAGATAAAGACAAAGATGTTTTAAATACCTCTCACCAAATGCATGTTAAGCATGATTGACTCAGGCCACGATAGGGGGACACTAAACATTCACACTCGACTCGGATATTTAAAGGGGGTATTGTTATTGTAAGAACCTCTATTTTGTGATTTGCTTATTTCATGACATACAACATTATGGATGATTGTGTAATGGGTAGATTAAGTCTTCTTGATAAACATGACTTCAAGATCAAGAGCTTCAAAAGGTATATCACTTGACCTTGATTCATGAAGAGATTAGGTGCACACACACACTTCCATGTATTTTTATCTATCTTACATTTGTTACCATGCATGTGTGTTTCATTGTTTTGTGCATCTATGTCATTCATCACACTTCACACTTGCACAACTTTCATACTAGGTTAAGTGTGTTTGATATTTTGAAAAGGGATTTTTTCCCTTTGTCACGGTCGGTACCGCTTTGGGTATCGTGTCTGGTGCACCTTGCATGCACCGTGGTTTTGTCCAGAGAAGTCTTTATGATGTACCGCTACCCATAGCACCATAGGTCCATGTGCCTATGCAGCAGTCCCCCACCACGGAAAAGTCTAGAGGCTACACGCCGTATGTACCGCGGTTGGGACACCCTATCCGTACCGTGGTACACATAGCAGTCCGACATGTTTTTACAGCCTGTTTGCCAAAATGATGTCATTTCATCTAGGGCAGCATATATATATTGATCTCTTACCTCTCTTAGCCGAATAAGAAATTCAAAGATCATATCTTAAGGAGAGGAAGAGCTCCCCTAGTGAGAGAAAGCACAAGCTTGCTTCTTTAACTCTCCACACCCAAAACCCATCTCCATCTTACATCATTCAACATCATTTGAGCATGGGTCTTCATTGTTTCATGGCTAGGTAAGTTAGAACTTCATTGAATATTATTTAATGTTTTTCTTACCCTAGATTAGGTATTTATTGCATGATTAAATACTTAGACTCTCTTTATTGCATATATTTATTAGTCTTGCTAACATGATTGGGTTTGTATTTTGATAGCTTATTTGATTAGGTAGTTTTTACCTAAATAGCTAAGCTTTGATTATTCTTAAGAGATTCATTGATAACTAGATTGATAAATTTGTGTTTGACAATCTAGTTAAACTCTCTTGACTATTCAAGGTTGTTTGTTGACGATTAGGTTGCTAGAATCGTTTTGCATCTAATTGAGTCCTCATGTATGTGCATGTAGGCTTGCATGATAATTAGGTTGTTAGATTTGCATCTTAATATCTAATTAAGCATATAGTGTTTAGTTTAACATTCATTGTTGTTAGGATTATGCTTAATAGCAAGAGTGTAATAATGTTTTTGACAATCTATTCATATTAATAAAGTGATTTCTATTTTAACAAATCATATAGTATTTATAGTTTAATTATTATAATTGTTAAAAGTAAATAATCATAAGGTCAAAAGACTATAAGAAATGAAGAATTGTTTATACATCTGGAAATATATGAGGTAGACACGTCTTGAATAATGTTCACAACTTAAGATAAAGATTGGGCACCTTTACCTTGTTAAAGTTGTAGATTCTTTTGCTAGCATTTGAGTGGGATCAAATGTGCTGTGATGAGTCTAAAATCATGAAAGTGTCTTTGAGTAAAAAAATCTAGTGCACTAGGTGTATTGAATAGGATCACAATGAAATACTTTATTCAAAACCGTTAATGGATAAAAGTTTTCACTTTGAGGACAATCGGAGAGTCTATCTTAATCCTGAGATAAATGATGGACTTATGGTTACAAGTGTTATCATTTGAGTTATCAATAAGTACAATTATATAGCATAGTCTATCCTCGATAGTTTGGTGGTATTAATTTATTAATTGTTAAAGGACTTCATTTATAGATATGGACATCGTGACTCCATTTATAAATGAGAGTAGAATATTATCATATGGATATTTTGAGGTATTGGATATTAAATCTTAACGTTAAGTTTTCGATAGTGTCTATTGAAACATGGTTTCTGGACAAGTCAAAATATCCAAGTTCAAAATGAGGTCATATGAGTAAATATGGTAATTAGGAGAGCTATATGAGGTCTATAAACTCTTGACGATTACTGATATTCTTCACGAGGATACACTATCTCCAATAAGATTTTTTAGGGTACGAATGAGAAACATTTACTTATTCTATCTTTATTTAAGAGTTCAATTTTAGTTCTTTAATGGAATGAGCTAAAATTAATAGATCGAACCTAAGTGAATCATTTATTGATTGTGATTGAGTTATATCTATTGAAGCTTAAAATTTGATAGTCCGCCAAGATCCTCATTCCTCACGAACTTACATAGATCACTTGATATATTCTACCAAACTAATTTATGGGTCCATCTAGAATTGTAATTAATACATTAAAAATATAATTTGCACATTATTTATTTAATGGGCTGTTAAATTATATTAATGTATTAATTTAAGGCATGTGGACTTGTTTCTTTTAGTAAGAATGGGTATAGTTCACATATTGGTTTTTTATTAAGGTCCAATGGATTTAATAAAATGGAAAAACAATATATAGCACATGCTTATGGACATGGGCGGCAAGGCTAAAAAACATTGGCCTATTATATTATTTTATTTTATTATTTAATTAAATGGAAGTTAATTAATTTATTAATTATTCAATTATTTAATTAAAAATCAAAATCTTTTTCTTACTAGGAAATAGGTTTCTTAGTGTTATACTATTATTGGTAGTATAATAAGAATCAAAGACTTTATTTGATAAGTAGATAAATAAAAAGAATTTATTTATCTAGTCAAATTAGGAAGTTTTTGATTAAGTCACAATTTAATTTATATTCAATATATTATTGATATTACACTAAAGAGTTGGATTAGGGTTTAGAATTCTAAAAAATGATAGGAGTTTTTGGTGAAAGCGCAAATCCTCTTTGTGTGTGGATTTCGGCCAAAGACAAGAAATCTACCTAGGGTTAGGTTTTAGGCTACAAGACATAAATCCTACTTGGGAGAAGATTTAGGCTATCAATAGAATTCGGCCACCCTATATATCATATGGTATAGAATTCGGCCACACAAGTTTTCAAAAGAGTTATTTCTTTTGTTTAAAAAAAAAATCCAACTCTAACCATAGTGTGAAATTTTGGCCAAAGGGAAAAAGAGAGAAGAAATGTTTTATTTTCGATAGTGCACTATTAGCTTTTACATCAAAAAGCTTTGTGCACAATTTCGAATAAGGTTCATGCGAGTTTCAATTAAAAGATTGAGAATTCACAAGTGACCGAACGTTCTTCGTTTTTCTCTAGAAAGTTTATTGAGACTAACAAAAAGAAAAAGTTTTTTTTTATCCATTATCAGGTACATAATTCAAAGAAAGGGAGCTCACACTCCAAGGTGATTTACGTTCGTGATTGGATTGGAAGATCTTACGGATTACAATTGACGCAACATCAATCGTCACGTGGAAAAAGGTACGATATCATTTTATTATATATTAATTAATCAAGGGTTAAGGTTCATCTTTTAAAGGAAAATTTTTGAAATATACCAATCAAACTATTTTCGCTTCCGCTGCGCGTATAAACAATTTTCCCTACAATTGCATTTGTGCATCATTGTGATATTCACTTAGACTTTTAATTATCTTCAATGAGCCAAAATCTTGTGGCTTCTAGGTGAAGTTGTACAAGCATTGTACTAGCTCCTCTATAAAAGGCCTGCGAGGTGATTAGAAGGTGCTCACGCCAAGAATAATGGATGGTGGAGATCACTTGAGGGTGTAACTTTCACTTTATATAGAGGTTGTCTAGGGTTGGTCTATGAAAATAAATATAAAACATGTCTTAACAATCTAGAGGGGGAGGGGTGAAAATATTTTATCGGATTTTACCCAATTTTCAATATAAATCAATATTTCGAAAATGCCCCTATCTAGTTAAAAACATATCAAGTGAATAAAATGCGGAATTATAAAATATACAAGATATTTACGTGGAAACCCTCACGGGAAAAACCACGGGTTGTTATGTACGCTACACAAGAACCTCGAATCCACTATTTGCGATTACAATCTAGGTTGACCACATCACACCTAAGATTACTAATCCGTCTATGCTACCCGCGGGCCTTTAATAATGACTCTAGTCCCTTGCTTGCAAACTACCAAATGATAAATACAAGACTTGTCTCTAAAGAGAAGATATAAAACAACCTAAGGTGAATATATGCAATATTCAAGATGCAAAAATGCAAAGTCAAACATTTAAGCTTATCTAGGCATGAATGAACATGTTAAGCTTTCCTAGATATCATTTAGTTATATGACATGCATACAACCTAGATATATGTGAAAATCAAACCCTATATGCAATAGCTATCACAAACAACTCACAAACACAATAGAAAGTTATCTTGAAACTAGCCAAGTAATAAAGATGCAATCTTGAACCTAGTCAAGTAATAAAAAAGCTATCTTGTAAAGCAATAACATATATGAAGATGCAAGTGATGTTCTAGCTACAAGTCATGTGAGCAAAGAAAAGAAACCAAGAGAAACCATACCTAACCCATGCAAGATGATGTATGAATCATGAAAGATGAAGGGTATTGGTATTTGGAGGATCAAGGATCAAAGATCAAGTCTTGGTGGTTTATGTTTGAAGACACTCTATAGCTCTTGAAGGATGTAATTTTTGCTTACAAAAACGAGCCAAGGCAATCAAGGGATATATAAAGGCAGCCGAAATGATATGAGATTGTTTTAGAAAAGTGGCTAGAAAAAGGCAGATATACGCCATTGATTCTACGGGCGGTGACCGCATAATAAGGGCGCCGAATATCAAAAGACGTGCTGATGGTGATTCTGCAACCTCTTTCTGCGCCCTTGGCCGCCGAATTTAGGTGATATCACTAGTCCCTTTTCGGAAGCTTTTTCTGCGGCCCCTAATCACCGAACCAAGGGCGTAGAAAATTCTGCGACCGGTGGCCGCCGAATAAGGGCGTAAAAAACCCTTTGGCAATGCATCCTAAAACTAAGCATGTTATGGCAAAACAAGAAAGATACAATAAAAAACAAGTATGAAATGTGAGTGTGAGCAACTACATCTCTTCAAATAAAGTCAAGATCAAGTAGACTACCTTTCTTAAAGCTCTTGATACCCACAATGAGTTCCTTTGACATTTGGTGAAGATTTCTTCAATTCAAAGCTACTCTTACATGATTGAACCCATTTGTGGTTTTGTCAACAAAATTAAGTCAATCAAAAAGAGGCACTTACAATCTCCCATTTTGGCTATTTCGTGACAAAACCAACACTCACATAGCAACCTCTCAAAAACAAAAAATGGTTGGTCAACACAAATTTTCTACATTACAAATAAAGCTCCTAGTCTAAGTCTTGAACATCTTCAAGTCAAATCCAAGCTTGCAGAAAATATCCAACCTACACACAATCAACAAGAAGGATATCTTCCAAAAGCAAGTGTGTGAGAGGTGCTTATAACAAGAGTAATTGCAATCGCCAAAGTAAATCAATACAATAAAAAATGTAATCATGCAATGCAATGCAATGCAACTCCCCCTAGATGCAATATCTCCCAACATGGGTTACTCTCTCTCAACTCCCCCTAAATTGCAATTGCCAAAGTAAATCAATACAATAAAAAATATAATCATGCAATGCAGTACAATGCAACTCTCCCTAGATGCAATATCTCCCAACATGGGTTACTCTCTCTCAACTCCCCCTAAATGCCAATACCAAGAATGGCACAAATTCTCCCCAACCTTACTCCTCCTTTTTGTCATGAGATAAGCAAAGGGAGTCTCCCCTAATAGGTAAGCATTAGCAAGGAGAGCTTGTAGCATAGGCACATATGCATAATCATATAAGAAACTTTATGCAACTCAAATAAGTACGAGAGATTCAAGAAGTTTATTAAAACAAAGGAATGTGTGACAATGATACTTTGCATTCAAGTTCAAAAGCAATGGTATTTGGCAAAGCAAACAACAAAGGTTTCAAAATAGAATTCAAACCAATTTCACCCTTTGTCATGGAAAAGCAAGGATATAGAGTTTAGGCATTACAAATTAAAGAGCAACTATATCCAATTTAATAAGCAAAATAAGACATGGGCGACTTTGCACCCTATTTGATTTTTCTAGGTGAGATACCCGTATGATAGTAGCCTTATTTTACCAATAAAGATAGAGAGACTTTGGATTTTAAGATCCCTATTTATTTAAGTCTCAAAATTGCTTTTTGCACACATATTTGTATTCAAGATTTTGCATTTAAATATGACACATTTTTCAACTCATACTTTTCATCTTAAGCATGTCATTAGAAAGAATCATCATGTCATGGGGATCAATTAAAGGTCATTCAAGAAGTACTTCCAAAGTACATCTCCTATTCCAAAAAAGCATGTTTAAGCATAAATAAGACATGTATTGCAAACAAAATAATAATAATAAAAAAAAAAAAAAAAAAAAAACAAGCACAACCAATCATCTCAAGCAATCAAATAAGAGACATAAAATATATCAATGTAGCATAATGCATGATCATGCAACTTTGCTCTCTTTGCTTGAGCTTCCCATATGGGGTCAAGACAAACCATTTCAACCCAAGTGACAAACCCCAATAGACTTGCTAAGATTCCCAAATCTAATAGTGTCTAAGGGTTTTGTAAACAAATCCGCTAGTTGGTCATTTGTTCCCACATGTTCCAATGCAATGATTTTGCCCTCAACTAGCTCTCTAATGAAATGATGTCTAATGTCAATGTGCTTAGTCCTAGAATGTTGGACGGGATTATTAGAAATTTTAATGGCACTTATGTTTTCACAAAATAAAGTAAGAGTACATTGCTCTACGCCATAATCGGCTAGCATTTGATTCATCCACATAAATTGAGTGCAAGCACTACCGGTAGTAATGTATTCCACCTTGGCCGTGGATAGGGAAATTGAATTTTGTTTCTTACAAAACAAAGAAACCAAATTGTTCCCTAAGAAGAAGCAACTACCCGATGTACTCTTCCTATCATCACAATTTCCCGCCTAATTGGCATCACTAAATCCAACAAGACTTGGAGTAGTGTCCAATGAGTATTAAATCTCATGATTTGAGGTACTATTCATAAACCGAATGATCCTTTTCACCGCAATAAGGTGGGACTCTTTGGGACTAGCTTGGTACCTAGCACACACACCCACACTAAAACAAATATCAGGCATACTTGCGGTTAAATAAAGCAAGCTACCTATCATGCCACGATATAAAATTTGCTCAACATCCTTTCCACTTACATCTTTGCTAAGTTTCAAGGTGGTGTTCATAGATGTGTCACAATGTTTGTCATTTTCATGACCAAACTTCTTCACTAGGCTCCTGGCATATTTGGCTTGGGATATGAAGATCCCATCATGCATTTGTTTAATTTGCAAGCCTAGGAAGTAATTTAGTTCACCAACCATGCTCATTTCAAATTCATGAGACATGACATCAACAAATTATTGGACATTGGATTGGTTGGTGGAACCAAAAACAATGTCATCAACATAAATTTGAGCTATGAATAGCTCATCTTTAGTGCACTTGATGAACAAAGTCTTGTAGAGTATCCATTGTCAATAAGATAAAGGGTGAGGCGCTCATACCAAGCCTTCGGTGCTTGTTTCAACCCATATAAAGCCTTCTTGAAGTAATAGACATGGTTGGGGTGGTGCGCATCCACAAACCCCTAGGGTTGCTTAACAAACACTCTCTCTTGCAATAAGCTATTAAGGAATGCACTCTTCACATCCATTTGGTGCAACTTGAAATTGTGTACACAAGAAATGGACAAGAGAAGCCTAATGGACTCTTAATGGGCAACGGGAGCAAAAGTCTCCTTAAAGTCAATACCCTCAATTTGAGAGTACCCTTGTGCAACAAGTCTTGCCTTATTTCGCACAACGTTGCTATCCTCATCAGATTTGTTCCTAAACTCCCACTTAGTGCCTATGACATTGGTGTTTCTAGGTCTAGGAACAAAATTCAAAACCTCATTTCTCTCAAATTGGTTTAGCTCTTCTTGCATGGCAAGAACCCAAAACCCATCCTTCAAGGCTTCATCAACCTTCTTGGGTTCTATTTGAGAGGTGTAACACGTGTAGCTAATTTGATTAGCTATTTGACGCCTAGTCCTAACACCCTCATTAGCATCTCTAATGATATCATCCTTATCATAGAGTTTCCTAACCCAAGGAGTGGGTTCATTAGAGTCCAAATGAGGAACTCTATTAAGAGGCAGATCATCTTCTTCATTTTGGTTTGACTTCACACCACTTGAAGTCTTACCACACTCCTTCAAAGGAAGGTAAACAATCTCACAAACATCCTCATCATGGTCATAATGTTTGGGCCTATAATTATCAAAGACAACATTTGATGATTCCATAACACTTCAAGTCTTTAAATTAAAAACTCTATAGGCCTTGCTATTAAGTGGATACCCAATGAAAATACCCTCATCACTCTTAGCATCAAACTTGCCAAGTTGATCACGGTTATTTAGTATAAAGCACTTGTTTCCAAAGATGTAGAAGTGTCTTACATTGGGTTTCCCACCCTTCCATAACTCATAGGATGTTTGTTTAGTCCCGGGTCTAAGGAACACTTTATTCCCTATGTAAGAAGCCATATTGATGGCTTCGGCCCAAAGGTTCCTAGGGACTTTGTTGCTAAGCAACATCACATGGGCTATCTCTTGAAGGACTCTATTCTTCCTCTCAATAACACTATTTTGTTGAGGAGTCCTAAGGGCCGAAAATTCATGGGAAATGCCTAGGCTATTGCAAAAGTTTTCAAAGCTAGCATTCTCAAATTCTTTCCCATGATCACTCCTAATTTTCTTAATGGTTTTAATGTGAGAAGTTTTCTCATTTTGAATTTGACACAGAGCATTTTGAATTTCTCAAAGGCTTCGGACTTCTCTCTAAGGAAATAATTCCATGTGAACATAGAGAAGTCATCAACAACCACAAGAATGTATTTTCTACCACCTAAGCTTTCAGTTTGGATAGGACCCATAAGGTCTATATGGAGAAGCTCCAATGGCTTTTTGGTGGAAAGATATTTGCCTTTCTTATGCACACTCTTGGTTTGCTTCCCTTGTTAATAAGGTCCAAAAATGCCCTCAACCTTTTTCCCAAGCTTGGGAAGGCCTCTAACTACATTCAACCTATCAAGGACTTTCAAGTCCTTATAGTTTATGTGGCTAAATCTTTGATGCCACACTTCAACTTGCTCACGAGTGGACAAGTTACAAGAGATAAGATTAGATTCAAGACAATAGCAATTGTCACTTGATCTCTTGCCTTTCAACAAAATATGCCTTTTTTTCCTTAAGAATAGAGCAATCAACTTTGCCAAACATAACCGAGAGCCCTTCATCACTCAAATGTGATATGTTAATGAGATTGGCTTGCAATCCATCCACATAAAGAGCATTGGGCAAGGAGGGTAAACCAGGAATGGATATATTACCTTTCTCTATGACCTTTTTCTTAGATCCATCACCAAAGGTGACGAATCCACCATCCTCCATCACAAGAGTTTTAAAGAAACTCCTGTTTCTGGTCATGTGCCTAAAACACCCACTATCAAGATACCAAGTGTTGAAGGCATTTGCTTTCAAGGCAACTTAGGCCACATAGCAATAACATTCATCATTTCTATTCATCCTATGTGAAACATGGTCATTCATAGGAGTCATTGGTCCATTTACTCTAATTTTCCTAGGTTCATGCATTGTGGCTCTTCTAAGCATATTTTTCTCAATCATGTTTTCTCTTCTACACAATTTAATATACTTAAAGCAATTAGGCCTAATATGGCCTTTAACCCCATAAAAATGGCAAGTAGGAGTAAAGTAAGAGTTTATACCATAGCCTTGTGCAAGCATTTGTGGCCTCCTTCTATTTTGAGATGCTCTTGGATGTTGTGGAAACTCTCTCCTTTGTGCTTAAGCCAAGTTGGCATGTCTTCTAGGTTGAGCATGAAAGACCCCATGTTAAGCTTGTGGAATCCTTTGTTGTAGAGGTCTTGGTTGTAGTGGAGCTTTAGTTTGAGCTTGCTTTAAGGATTCACCAACTTCCACCCATTTGGTTGATTGTTGAGGGGTTTGAGCATTTACATCCTCTTTGCTTTTGACAAAGGTTGTCTTCTTCAAGGATGTGGTCTCCATTTCTTCCACATATCCTAACACTTTCTTGTCACTAGGACTCTTCCCACAATATGGCATCTTGTCAAGTTTCTCGATTCCAAAAGTCATCTTAGCAATCAACCCTCTTGCTTTTATAAGCTCTTTCCTTAAGCTCTCTTCATTCTTCTTGGCCAAGACTAACTCCATCTTTAATCCTTCTTTCATCTCTTTTGCTTTACTCATTTCCATACTTAAATGAGTAACATTGGAAGTCAATTCAAGCTTCTCCCCTTTTAGCTTTTGTATCTCCTTCTTCTTCTTCAATCTAGAGGTCTCAAAGAACCTTATGAAGTCATCATAGTCCATCTCTTCATTGATCTCAAAATTGGAGTTTGAGGAGTTGCTCTCACCATTTGAGTCATTCTCTTCCATGCCACTCACACTTTCATTACTCTTGTGAGAGGACGAGAAGGCAATGAAGTTGGCAACTTGGTCTTCATCATCATCCGAAGACTTATCATCCTCTTCTAGGTCATCACTGTCACTTTAAATGACCGTCATGGCCTTTCCTCTCTTTTTCCTCAAATTTGCACATTCCGGAGCAATATGTCCAAAGTCACTACACTCATAGCATTGGACACCTTTCTTGTGATCTTTCTCTTGAGTTTGCTCCACTTTCTTGAAAGGAGTCTTCTTCTTCACAAACTTTCCCTTGGAGCCAAAACCCTTCTTCTCAAACCTCACAAATTGATTGAACTTCTTAGCCATCAAAGCAATTTCTTCATTTGAGTCCTCTTCCTCCTTTTCCACTTTGGTGCTCTTCAAAACCAAGCTCTTCAAAGCCAAACTCTTTTGCTTCTTTGGAGGTGTAATAGTAGGAACCTTCCTTGATTTATAGGCCAAGAGCCTTCCTATCACTTCACTTTTCTTCATTTTTTGGTAGTCACTATTTTCCTCAAAAGCCCGTCACTTTGGATTCGAATCTCTCGGGAAGCGATCTTATTATCTTTTGCTTGATCCTTCTATCCGAGTAAGGATCACTAAGTTGGTGACTTTGATTCACAATATCCATAAGCTTCACTTGGAAGTCATTGAAGCACTCATCCTCCTCCATCCTTATGGTCTCAAATTGTGTTTGGAGGACTTGAAGCTTTGAGTCCTTGACCATTTCGGTTCCTTTATGAGCCGTCTCCAATATGTCCCAAGTTTCATTTGCTATCTTTGTAGTTTGAATGAGTTTGTATTGGTTGTCATCCATGGCACATAGGATTACGTGCATGGCTTTGTTGTTCCATTTTGAAGCCTCAAAATCTTGGGGACTCCATTGTGCCTTTGGCTTAGGAACTTCGTCTCCACCTCCCGTAGGAGTTATCATAGGTGGTGTGTACCCATCTTCAATCGCCACCCACGCACGGTCATGAATTTGACACACATATGCTTCCATTTTTCCCTTCCATGATGCATAATTCACTCCGGTGAGCAAGGAAGGTCTTGTACTAGAAGCACTCTCGCCTCCAATCCCATTTCCACTCATTGTGTTTGGGTGAGAATGATATGAATGCAAATAAATAAGCAAAGCGCACAAGACACAAAGAAAATGCAATCAAATGCAATAGACTCTAACAAAAGAAAGGATCTCCTAAGTATGTTAAGAAACCTGCTCTGATACCAATTGAAAATAAATATAAAACGTGTCCTAATAATCTAAAGTCAGGGTGAATAGATTTTATCGGATTTTACCCAATTTTCAATATAAATCAATATTCTGAAAATGCCCCTATCTAGTTAAAAACATATCAAGTGAACAAAGCACGAAATTATAAAATACACAAGATATTTACGTGGAAACCCTTTCGGGAAAAACCACGGGCTGTTATGTGCCCCACACAAGAACCTCGAATCCACTATTTACAAATATGATTACAATCTAGGTTGACCACATCACACCTAAGATTACTAATTTATCTATGCTACCCGCAGGCCATTAATATTGACTCTAGTCCCTTGCTTTTAAACTACCAAATAGTAAATACAAGACTTGTCTCTAAAGAGAAGAGATAAAACAACCTAAGGTGAATATATGCAATATTCATGATGCAAAAATGCAAGGTCAAACATTTAAGCTTATCTAGGCATGGATGAACATGTTAAGCATTCCTAGATATCATTTAGCTATATGACATGCATACAACCTAGCTATATGTGCAAATCAAACCCTATATGCAATAGCTATCACAAACAACTCACAAACATAATAGAAAGCTATCTTGAAACTAGTCAAATAATAAAGATGCAATCTTGAACCTAGTCAAGTACTAAAAAAGTTATCTTGTAAAGCAAGAACATATAAGAAGATGCAAGTGATGTTCTAGCTACAAGTCATGTGAGCAAAGAAAAGAAACCAAGAGAAACCATACCTAACTCATGCAAGATGATGTATGAATCATGAAAGATGAAAGGTATTGGTGTTTGGAGGATCAAAGATCAAGTCTTGGTGGTTTGTGTTTGAAGACAGTCTATAGCTCTTGAAAGATGTAATTTTTGCTCACAAAAATGAGCCAAGGCAATCAAAGGATATATAAAGGCAGCCAAAATGAAATCACATCGTTTTGGAAAAGTGGCCAGAAAAAGGCAGATCTACGCCCTTGATTCTACGGTCGGTGACCGCATAACAACGGCGCCGAATACCAATAGACGAGCTGATGGTGATTCTACGTCCTCTTTCTACGACCTTGGCCGCCGAATTTAGGTGACATCTCTGGTCTCTTTTCAGCGGCCTTTTCTGCGGCCCTTAATCGCCGAACCAAAGGCACAGAAAATTCTACGACCAGTGGCCACCGAATAAGGGCGTAAAAAACCCCTTGGCAATGCATCCTAAAACTAAGCATGTTATGGCAAAACAAATAAGATGCAATCAAAAACAAGCATGAAATGTGAGTGTGTGCAACTATATCTCTTTAAATAGAGTCAAGATCATGTAGACTACCTTCCTTAAAGCTCTTGATGCCCACAATGAGTTCCTTTGACATTTGGTAAGGATTTCTTCAATCCTAAGCTATCCTTACATGATTGAACCCAATTGTGGTTTTGTCAACGAAATTAAGCCAATCAAAAAGAGGCACTTACAGTCTAGAATAACTGTAAAAGTCCTGCGAGTAGTAGTGGTAGGTTAGTGACCGAGAATAGTTGAGGTCAACCTAGGTAGTAAACATCATTACATATAGTGGATTTGTGGACCGTGTGTGACTAGCAGAATAGCTTGTGGTTTTTCCTTGTTGAAGGTTTTCACATAAAAATCATGCGTTCTTTAATTTTCGCACTTTACACTTGATTTATATTTTTTTTTTGTTTGGATTTTTATATGTAATATTGACTAATCGAAAAAGTAGGTAATAATCGATTAACAACCCATTCACACCCCTCCCCCCCCTGGCGGGTTGTATTTAGACACACGTTTTATATATATATTCAATTATGAGTGAATTTTGTTTAAGTGACTTGTCAATCCAATAAGCTGACATGGCAAGATAATAACGCCACATCTGCAAGATCATCCGACCCCTACCTGAATAGAAAACTCGCCAAGCGATCGAATTATGACACTAGGGAAGAATGACTCGACCAAAGAGGAGTTTCGTCAAAATAAGGTTCCAATCGGCCATAACATCTCACCAACAAAGGCCACTTGATTGGATCAGGATCCAGCGCACCTCATTAAAACCTAGCGATCTCGCCAAGATACGAGGGTCAATGATTACACTCAAAACAAGAAACAACCAGATCTCCTCAAAAAGGAATTAGAGATCAAATCAAGCACAATTTCAACTACACTTACTCACAAGATAAATATCAAACAAGAAAGAGATCGAGACAAACACAAAGACCTGAAAAAGGAGAATCATAGTAGGATTATGCAAGACGATCACTTGTACACCAAGTCTAGGGTTACAAAACATGTATAAATACCACCTATCTTTCATTGTAAAAGACAACAACAAGAACATACACGTGAAGTGTGGTAATTGAGAGAAGAAAGTGAGCAGAGCTATGTAACCTATTTTTCGCCTATTTCATAGTGAACGTTTCACGTCGTCATCTGTACCCATGGTTTTTTCCTTTTCAAGGGTTTTCCACGAAAAACTCTTGTCTCTTTCTATTACCACTCATTTTCTTTCATTGGTAAAACCAAAAACGTCACCCCTTAATTAATCAATAATCCAGTTGACGAAAAATCACCGTCAACAATAACTTTGTTGTTACAATTTAAATTTAATTCATAACTTAAAATCTGATTAATTTAGAATTGAGAACATCATATACTAAAAAGTTTGATATAAAAAGTTTCAGGTTTTGATTTATTTAGTAATTGTAAATTCTCCCTAACGTTTGACTAAATTTTAATTTTAAATCAAATCGTCTAGTTTGAACAATCAGCCAAAAAACCCCTACTATTAGTTGATTGTTAGTTGATTGGTAGTTGATTTTATATAAATCAAATATTACAATTTAAATCCTTTATTATAAATTGAATATAAAAAAAGGAAAATGTAATTAAAAAATATATATTGAGACTAATAAAATTAATTTCTTACATAAACAATTTTTTATATTTTTAATTAAATTTTTTCTTTAAATTTTTTAATGATTTTATTTCTTTGTTATAATATATTTTTATATATTTAATTTTTCATTAAAATAATTCTTTATTTTTTATTTTCTATCATATTTTTATTATATTTTATTTTTTTCATTATTTTTTAGTTTAATTATAGAAAAAATCACTTAAATAATTATATTTCATTAGATTTAAATAAAGTCAACAAACGTTTGATTAACAGTCAACTAATGGTAAGAGTTTTTTTGCTTATTGTTCAAACTCGACGGTTCAATTTGGTATTTATCAAAAGTCACGGGGTTATTTACAATCCTCTCTTAATATTTAGTGCTTTAGGCATTTGTATTTTCTTTTTCAATATCCAAGTTGATAAGTATTCATCTAAAAATGTAAATTTGAATCATCTTTTCATTCAAAATTTCATGTTCTAATTCAGAACCTTCTAGTTCCATATACATTGATCAAATCCAATCACACCAATGAAATAATGAAAGATGAACTACTAAAAATAAAACTAAATTTACATTCTAATGTGGAAGATCCAACCTTTGGCAACCTGAGCATACTCGTAAAAGTAGTTGTATAAATAAATTAAATCAAAAGAACAACAAAGTAAATCATATCGAAATACTTGGATTATGTTCAAAATTCAATAAATTATATTTACCTTTTTTCAATTTCCATTCTTTTACCCTAAGTCCATATCCTCTTAAATAAATCACAAAAATTATAGCATGATATTCATTACCAATTAGATATTTTGTTATGATTATATCGAAACATTAAGTTCATAATTGACTATTTTTGAACTTTAAATTATTAACAAAATTCATATTTAATAGAAGTTTAAAATTTCAATATAACTTCACATGCGTATGTAAATTTTAAGTTTATACTTGGATAATAGATTTTAGAACTTCAAATTGTTGAAGTCTTGGATTCCATGGCAAACCATCTCAACGGCCTTTTTTTTGTCTTGAGCATTTTTGAACAAGGAATATGAGTTCCTAAAATCCTTAGGATAGAAAGGTAGGAGAACTAGGAGAACAATAGACAAATTAAAAAAAAAAAAAAAAAAAAAACAAACAAACAAAAAGGTACCAAGTCATGAAAATTTGTGGTGAGTACTAACAATACAACAAAAACGTTAAAAAACATCGGTTTTTAGGTAACCGATTTTAAAAAAAAACTTTTAGACATTGGTTCATAAAAAACCGATCGATGTCTTAAATATAGCAGTTTGAAAAGACAACAGTTTATGGGTAAACCGATATTAAAAGAAAAACGTTTAGATATTGGTTTTTATATGAACCGATGTCTTAAATACTACGGTTTGAAAAGACAACGGTTTTTGGGAAAACCGATATTAAAAATAAAAAATTAAACGTTTAGACATCGGTTTTTATATGAACCGATGTCTTAAATATTGTGGTTTGAAAAGACAACGGTTTTTGGGAAAATCAATATTTAAAAAAAAAAAAAAAAACGTTAAGACATCGGTTCATATATGAACCGATGTCTTAAATATTGCGGTTTGAAAAGACAACTGTTTTTGGACAAACTGATATAGATTTATTTTACAATAAGATATCGGTTTTTGGACAAACCGATATTGAATAAGTAAACTTTTAAATTTAATAAATTTACTTTTAAATCATTTATTTTTAAAAAATTCAAAAAATAATTTTAAAAAATTGTTTTTTTATTTTGCACACTCTTGTTTCATACTAAGACACACGTTAATAATTCAATTACCCATATAAATTAGTAATCCGAATCTTACATTTGTTCATTAAATTGCAAGATGCATGTAGAGAAATATCTCCCATATAGTGAGAGTGGTATTCCAAATCATGCTTATTACAATTGATGTTACTAGTCTCCTATAGAGTATAGACCCATAACTCAACTATATATGTTTTAAAAAATATAGTTTTAATAAAAGTTTCAATAAATATTTTTTAATATATGTCTGTCGAAGAAATTAAAATTTTGATTAGTTGAATAAATTTAAATTTATTTAACAAGTTTTTTTTTTTCTAACAACTAATATAGGTTATATATAAATATTGTGCAATTGTTAACACAACAAGTCTTGTCGTCAAGTGGTAAAAGCTTACAACTTTTGATTTAAGGTTTCAAGTTAAACTCCTTATAATGTATCAGGAGTGGGTCGTGGTCGGACGGCGGGATTAATTTTTGTGATACATCAATTATACGTCATCGGTTTTATACATAACCGATGTGTTTTTAAAATCATTTACATCGGTTAAAAACCGATGCTGTTGCATGCCATTTTTCTAAATCACTCAAATAGACATCGGTTATAAAATTTTGAAAAACCGATGTCTTCCATATAGAATAACTTATTTCTTTTGCTTTTTTTTTTTTACTAGTGTAAAGGGCTATTAATTGAATCAAGTATTGCATGGGAACAATGGAAAATTGAATATGCGAGGGCCTTTAACCAAGCCGTACCTGATTTTGGGAAGGTGATATAGTTATATCACTATCTTGCATACTTGCATGTCCTTGAAAATGCCTCAGAGATAATATCATGCCTTCAAGAAATTTGGGATGATACCAACTCCCTTTGTATTGATAGATATAACTACCACTGAAGTTAATTTATCACTCTAGGAAGGGGTCAAGATCAATAGTTAATATATAAGGTTGGTCCGGTGGTAAACCTCTCACACCAGTACGATGAGATTACGGGTTCGAATCCTCCCCCTCCCTAAAAAACCCCGAATTTATGTAAGAGTCATTCTATTTTGCCCAAATTTAACGTCCAAATGATGTGACATCCCTAAAATTAAAATCCAATTATTTCAATCATGCAATTCTAATACAAAGAAATCAAGGATCCCATTATTTAGGCACTGGATTTGGATACCAAGATAATACCTCTACTCTACAAAGATTCTTTTATCTGTTGTGACACTTTTGTCAATATTTGAACATCAAATTCACGCATACAAACCCATGTCGTTTGGGTAAGACAAGTGAATCGAAGCAACCAAAAACACAATTCAGTTTTCATCCATTTCTCTCTTATGTTGTTCCTTACATATATATATATATATATATATATATATATATACGGAAATTTTCCTATAAAGATGCACTGATAGAATTATATAAGAATATTGAATATGAGTCACTCATTTGACTTGGTATGTATGCACTTGTCAAATCATTTTTATAAATGGGTAGCTCATATTCAATATCCTGATAAAGTTATATAATAATGCCCTGATAGGAACGGGACCGAATATATATATATATATATATATATTATTTTTATAACATTTCTTCTTAATCGAAATGATGAAGAAAATAATGGCAAGTTGGATAGCTTTTCATCATGACAACAACCTGGTTAATTAGAGCGGACATGAATTGGATTGTTTCGGTATTCAGCCAAAATTGTCGATGACTCGTATATACGAGGTTTTCATTTTTTATAAGAAAGCTTCTTTTGATAATCCAATTTTTTCTTTTTACACTTCTTTTCTAAAAACACTTCATTCTCAAAATTTAAATTTAAAAAAATTCTAAAAACACTTCATTTTGTTATAAGATTATCCTGATTATCCTGTTTATCTTTTTTGAATTAAATTATTAAAAAAAAGAAATAATCTCTCATAAATCATTAGATTAATTTTACATATTAAATACTCTCTCCTAAAATTTTAATTACCATATTAAATTCTTCCATATCTCCATTATTTCTCAAGCAAGACTAACAGTTAAGAAAAAAAAAAAAAAAAACTTACTAATAAGCTTGATTTTTAGGAACCATATGAAAAGTACAAATCGAAATATGAAAATGCTTTTTGTTACTCTTGTAGGTATGTAATTGCCTAGAGAACTTTAATTCTTTCATTAGTATTATAAATTCTAAGTTTAATCGAATTTAGTTGAAACAATTCAAGCTTTTGTATATCTTTTTTTTTTTTTTTAATTGACTTTTTAATTATATATATATATATATATATATATTAATGTTAGTAAAAAACTAAAATATTTACAATTTTTTTTTTTTAACTATTATCTAGAGATTGATCAAAAAGTATGGAAATATGATTATTATTATTATTATTTGAAAAATGGAGAGAGATTAATTAGGAGAGAGTGTTTAATATGATAATAACATATTTAGGAGAGAGGATTTAATACATAATATTTAATCTAATGATTTAGGAGAGAGAATTTTTTTTAATAATTTAATTAATTTGAAGTGTCTTTAAATTTTCTTTGTCTTGTTTAGTAATTTTAATTTAGGTTAAAATTGCTATTAATAAAAAAAATCAAATTGGAGTGTGAATAGATAATTCGTGGATTGTAAGGAGAACTCTCTTTTTACAATTGGATTGACTCGCAAAATAAGCTGACTCAATCTGAGTCAAACCTGTTTTTTCCTGTTCAATTTAGTTTGGTTTAATACGGTTTTAAACCTTATGAGCCTAATGAACATTTTACATATCTTCTTAATTGTAGGAGTCTTTTAGACCATAAACCAGTTTCCTTTGATAAAATATTCACATATTAAAACAAGTTTATATATAATTTAACAACTCCAAGTATTAAAACAAATGTTGAACTTAATAATATAAACGGAAGTTCAAACAATCCAAAATAATTCAAAATATAGACCATAATACACATAATAATAACAATCATAATCGGATGCTAATAACATAGTCCAAATTGAAATTCATTTTTGTTCTTCCATTTCCAAAACAAAAGCCATGCTTATAGCAATATAAAACTGGAGGAAAAGAAAACTAGCAAATGTTAGAGACTTAAAAATGAAATAACAAGAAAAACAAATATTAAAAAGGCTTGAATTTAGATTAGTAATTACAATATATATTTTTGTTAATACATATACATATAATATTTAATAAAATAACATATATTAACTTAAGAAAATTATACTTATATGCATATATATATATATATATATATATATATATATATAGAGTGGTTCTCTCCTAAGAAATCCTTTATTTTAATTTCGGTAAAGACATTGATGAAATTACATTGATTATTATTAATTTTGATCTGAATTTTTTTTAGATGATAAGTTCAATGAAATCCATGAGAGAGAATTTTTTTTAACCAAATGAAATTCGTCAAATTCAATTCTAACCGGGCTGGGTAAAATTTTGTTTTTAATCAACCTTACTAGTAAAAAGACTATGATGCCCTTAATGAATTACATGTCATATATGTTACATGATTAATTGACAACATGCATATTACATGACAAGTTATCACGTAGTGTTCATCAGAAACCTAAAAATTGAAGAAATATATTACATGATGAACTATGAAATACTATATGGCTGACTATTATGAAATGTTCATCAGAAATCCAAAATTTTGGAAAACATCAAAATTGATTTTGAAAACCACGACATAATCTAAAATAGTATCAAAACCCATGAAATATACATCTATACAGCCAATTGTTAGCTATTTAAAGTATTAAAAACTCAACGTATGGTGACCGAAAGGAAGAAAAAGGATTTTGGAGAGAGAGTGAAGAACTAAGAGAAGAAGAAAAACATTAGGGGCATTTTCGTCACTTTAAGGTTAGTTTTGAATAGTTTTTGGATGTTTTGGTTGAATATGGTTTTATTTTGAAAACAAGGTTAAAAGTGAATTTTGATCTCAAAAATTGGTTAGATTTGTCTATTTCGTCGAAAACTACTTATGAATAAAATTTGAGATTTTTTAAAGCACTAGAACTATTTTTATTGTTAAAGATGAAAGCATCGTAAAAATAGGCAAAATATAAGAAAATTCAAGTAGTTCTAGTGTTTTAAAAATTCTCAAATTTTAATTATAGGTAGATTTTATTGAATTTATCATCCACCAAAAACCTAGATCAAAATTAATAAAAATCGATGTGATTTTATCAAAGTTGTAAAGATCTCTATTTTATGATTGACTTATTTCATGACAAACCATATTAGGTTTATTATATAACGCATAGCTTAGGTCTCTAATTGTGATTCTTCATCAACAAGCTTCCGAGATCCCAAAGAGCTTCAAGAAAGGTAGTTTACTTATTCTTGAATTCTTGAAGAAATTAATTGCACATACACACATTCATGCATTTAAATTTTCTCATACATTGTGCTCATTCTTCTTAGTGTTGTGCATTTATTACACTAACACACTTGTACTTCATTTCTAGCTCTAAGTGTGATGCAATTAATTCCCGATGTTTGTTTAGAAACGTCCGCGCTTACATGTTGGTATGCCTTTTTTAGCGTGATAATCGTCATTGGAGAAGGCCCCTTTCTTCTCCTAGTTTTCACCAAAAAATGGTGATTGGCGATTACCATTCGGCGGTCTTGACCGCCAAATCCAACAGCAGAATCTATTTTGCGGTTTCCATTCGGTGGCCTCTACCGCCGAATGGAGATTACCGTTTGTCTCCAAAAGGTTATTGGAACACTTCGGATTTCAGCATTCGGCAGCCTTGACCACCAAATTTGACCGTCGATTGGCGTATTTTTTGGGTAAATTTGTAATTTCACCTAGCTTATTTTCTTGGCCTATAAATACATCTTATGTTATCTTGGCCAACCAGAACTCCCAAATACTAAACCATAGAGTCTTAGAGTTCTATAGAGAATAGGGGTGGGCACGGTTTAGTTCGTTTCGGTTTTGGGTAAAACAGAACTGAATCGAAAATATTTCAGTTTACATAAAATAAAACTGGTTTAAACCGAATAAGAGATGGTAACGGAACTGAACTGAACTGATTTTAATTGGTTTGGTTCGGATCGGTTTAATTTGGTTTTGGGCCTAATCGGTTTAATTAGTCTGTTTAATATGTTTTTCAAATTTAATGGACTGTTGGATACTAATTTTGGCCATTTGAATAGCCCAAAGCCAAAAAGAACTCAAATCAAACCTAACTAAAATATATTAAAAAAAATTAAATCAGTTCAAAACTTATTTATTTATAATTTTTTTTTAAAAAAATTGCATATGCTTTTTTCTGTTGCACTTTGCTAAAATAAAGAAGGAATCTCTTCAAGAGGTTCATAGGATAAATCTTGAGTTGCAAAGCAGAGGAATTCAATTTAAATAGAAAACTGCTTTTTTTTTTTCCTTTGAAAAACAAAGCAGGAAGTAGGGGTGAGCACAGTTTGGTTCGGTTTGATTTTGGGTAAAACCAAACTGAACCGAAAATATTTCGGTTTATACAAAATGAAACTAGTTTAAACCGAATAAGAAATGATAACCGAATTGAACTGAACTGATTTTAATCGGTTCGGTTCGATTTAATTCGGTTTTGAACCTAATGGCCTAATGGGCTTAATGAGCCTTTTTAATATGTTTTTAAATTTAATGGACCATTGGATACTAATTTTGGCCATTTGAATTGCCCAAAGCCAAAAAAAAACCTCAAATAAATCCTAACTAAAAAATATATAAAAAATTAAATCAGTTCAAAACATATTTATATATATATATATATATATATTTAAATTGCATTTGCTTTTTTCCGTTGCACTTTGGTAAAATAAAGAAGGAATCTCTTCAAGAGGTTCACATGATAAAATCTTGAGTGGCAAAACAAAGGAATTCAATTTAAATAGAAAACTTTTTTTTTTTCTTCTTTGAAAAATAATGTAGGAAGCAAGATAATGGAATGGTGAGACATTTTTAGAGCTTGAAATAATGACTGTTGTTGACTCAGCTATACTGTAGAAGAAGAAAAATTAATTATCTGTAGCATAATTTATAAGCATTACCATCTCAAACAAACAAAGAATTTTATATAGAATCCCCAAGTATCAAGTGCAAGGAAGTAGGAAAAGAATAGTAACCCAGAAGTTATATTACAATGAAGTCCATAGGAAAGATTTTGCTTCTGTCCATTTTTCAGAATCTTGAACGTTGTCTACACTCATAATGAATGCCTTGTGGAAAACGTTTCAAGCAAGTGCAGTAATTGTAAATCATGAAATATTTACGTTTCAAATCAGTGCAGTGATTGTAAATCATGAGAAAATATACTAGAAACATAGAAAGGGTTAGGGAACTTAGGGTTTTTTATTTTTACTTATATATAGACAATTCATATCGGTTCAATCCAGTTTTGGATTTGGAAAACCAAAACTGTATTGAACCGAAAATTTTACGGTTTTTAAATTTTTAAATTGGTTTAAATCGAATTAAATCTATGAATCGAACCGAATACCCTTTTTTTTGGTTTGGTTCGGTTCGGTTTGACTTCGAACTTCGTGCCCACCCCTAATTGAGAGAGAGTTTCCAAGATTGGATTTTTAACTCTCCAAATCCCAAACCCTTATGCATTCAAGCATCATCAAGCTCTAATTAGGAATGGATCTTCATAGCATCTTGACTTGGTAAGTTAGATTCTTCACTACTCATCATCTAGTGTCTTATCTACCAAGATATCTCATTGATTGCATTTATTGATTGCAAAATTATTGTTTTTATTATATCTTGTGATAACATGTGTTGATTGGGATTTGTTTGATGACTAGGTTTTAGGTTTACATATCTTTATCTAGTTAGGTCCTAGCATTATTTGCATATTATAATATTGTTATATATTCACTTTGGTTGTTTATCTCTTCATTTGGTGTCAAGAGTTGTGACTACATGAGTGTAGTGCACAAGCAAGGTCTAGAATCACTATAAAAGACTTACGGGTAGTAGTGTTGTATAATGTTCCGAGAATTGTGTGACTAGAGGTCAACCTAGGTTGTAAGCAACATTACATATAGTGGTTTTGAGGACTAAGGTGACTAGATGGATAACCCGTGAGTTTTTACCCATTGATATTTTCTCACGTAAATCAAATTAAAGTGTCATTTATCTTTCCGCACTATATTTACTTTGATTGATTGATTTGTTTTTAATTTGCTTGGGTAATTTGTGACTAATATTGACTAATCCAAAATTAAGGTAATTAATTAGATTAACAACTCATTTACCACCCCTCTAGATTGTATTAGACACACTTTGTGTATTTTCAAAAGTCCTTACCGAGATGAAAATAAGAGATCCCTTAGAAGATAACCACTATATATAGGCACAATCTATTGAACGCCGGTGTACCAAAAATATTGTTGCATGTGATCGTACGTAAGTAACATGTGATCACATGTATATAATATTATATATGAGTTATATGTTATCACGACAATACAAGACTTAAATTTTAATATGCTCGCATGTGAGTTTTATGTGATCACATATGAATTGATGTAATTACGCAAAAAAAGTAATGATCACATATAAATTTTTTAGGAAAAATTGCACAAACATACCCTGACTTTAACACATATATGAGGTAGAATCCAGTTTTACCAAAATTACAAGAAGATACCCTTAATTTAGGGTTTGACAGTTAACTTTAACTGTGGTCTTAACATTAGTGTGGAAAGTATTTAACTGCCCTTATTTTTTTATATATTATATAAATAACTATTTAAAATTGAAAAAAATAATAAGAATAAAAATTAAAATATTAAAATAACTAAAACCATAATATTAAAAAATAGAAAAATCTGTTTTTCAAAATAAAATAAAATAAAATAAATATCTGTTTTAAAAAAATAGAATTATCAGTTTTTCAAAACAAAAAAATAGATAATTTTTTTAAGAGATATTTATTTGTTTTTTTATAAAAGATAATTATTATATTTGTTTTTTGTAAGAGATAATTCTTTTTTTTTTTTTTTTGGAAAGAGAGAATTCTTCTATTTTTTGAAAAACAGATAATTTTATTTCATTTTATTTTTTTGAAAAACTTATAATTTTTTTTTAAACAGATATTTCTTTCTTTTTTTGTTTGTTTTTGAAAAACAAATTTTATCTATTTTTTAATATTATGGTTTCAGTTATTTTAATATTTTAATTTTTATTCTTATTATATGTTTTTTTTTCAATTTTTAATAGTTATTTATATAATATAAAATAAGGGCAGTTAAGTACTTTTCACACTAATGTTAAGACCACAATTAAAGTTAACGGTTAAACCCTAAATCAAGGTTATATCTTGTAATTTTGGTAAAACTGGATTCTACCTTATATTTATATGTTAAAGTCAGGGTATGTTTTTACAATTTTCTCAGTTTTTTAATATGTATGGTGCACTAGTGTTCTATAGACTGGTCCATATATAAACATATTGTTTATTTAAATTATTCATATATATATTATTTACTTGGTTTATTTGGTTAGAGGTTCGGTTAGGTTCGGTTTTTGGCAAGAAATTGTCTATCATTCACATAAATTCAGTTTAATTACCTTTTTTGTTTCAATCCTTTGCTTTATCTGCTACCCAGTATTACACAAAATCTACCTAAGGTTTAAGATTTGACACAAGGAAACAACTATTTGAAAAGTAGCATTATTGATTTGGAAAAACCAATACTTACCTTTTTTTTCAATCCTTTGCTTTATCTGCTACCCAGTATTACACAAAATCTAACTAAGGTTTAATATTTGACACAAGGAAACAACTATTTGAAAAGTAGCATTATTGATTTGAAAAACCAATACTTACCTCACTTTTGGTCAGTGGTTCAATGTTGAAGACACCCCATGTGTAATAAAATTTTAAAGATTGAGAGAATAAAAATAAATTGAGATATGAATCTCCATTCTAATAGAGATCTAGGTGAGGATCTCTATTCGACAATAGAGATCCACAAAAGGGTCTTCACCGATGATGATCCTTCAAGAGTGCCTAGCCTCCTCTGGACCTCCATTTTGATTGTTTTAATTTTTATTTTTCATAAATGGATCTTTGTTGCCCATCTTAAAAATGGACATTGGACAATATTATTTTTAATTATATATTTGAGGGCCGCTACATGGGCTCCGTGTGGAGGTGCATGACCATCACGAAGTAATGGGCTGCCCTTCCTGTGGTGGCTATGTGCCTCCATGAGAAGGAGCCCTTGTGCCCCCTTTCCATTTTGCTTTCCTCCTACGCACATCACTCATGTTCTTCGGCCGTTCTCTGGCCTTTGAAGTCTGAATTCGAATCCGTTTTCGGATTTAGAATCGTAACTCTCTTACGCATGAGGACGACAATGAATCTTTGACCAAATGCTTGGAACTCGACTTGATACACAAAGATGAAAACCAATGACGATAAAAGCATGGAAAGTTTCGTAATTGTCTACTAAGAACTCGAAAAGTAATATATGAATAACCGAAATGTTCGGAACTCAATTGATGCGCGTCGTTTTGCACAACAAAATAATGTTTTTATGTGATCGTTTTGAAAACCAATTTTTACCACTAGAAAAATCCACTTAGATGTAAAATTTAGTAAAATGGTAAGAAAGGATTCGTTCCATAGGGAATTAGAGTAATTAGTTGAATAAATTAACAATTCCTAAATGGGATAAAGTAAATCATAAGCAATGGATGGTTGTATGGTTTGTCAAGCCATCAAACATACATCTAAAATAAATATAATAAAACTAATGAAATAGAATGCTCAACAAATCTAGATAAGATATATATGAAATAAACAATTAAGAGAATTGCTAGGGAATTAATGGGATCGCAAGTGGATTATAGGAAATGCTTCTCAAGCTACTTTAGTAAACCAATCTCACAAATGTAAACCAATTGTATTCTTGAATGTGTTTAGACCATCACTATGAACCCTAAACAACTTACCACCACAATGCCTAACCGATTAAAGAGAGGGAGTCATGGCAGAATTGGTTTGTTACAATTAAAGGTTTAGATTATCGTAGTTGAAATACCCTCCGACAATCTATCCTACTCACTATGTTCTCAATCCATCAAGGGTGTCAATTCAATCAAGATTATATAACTAACAATCATAAACAAGAGTATAATCAACTAGTGGGTATACATGTCAATTATATAATGAAAAGAATCTAATTATAAAATGAATAGAACACAAATAGAGATTAAAATATATATATAAAGCTTAAGCAAAATCCAATCCAAATGTTTTCACATCTATCCCCTAGAAAGGGTGTTTAGTTCCACATATTACAATCAAAAGGAAGGCAAGTAAAAGATTAGGAAATCATCCTTGGACCTCATTTTGTAGAGCTTGATCCTTTCCTTGTTTTTGATGCACCTTGTGCAAAAAGTGGATGATGAGAATGTGTCTAGATAAGTGGAGTCAAATGGTAAGTGACTAAGGAGATATGTGGAGAAGATGGGAAGAAAAGAATGATTAGGGGAATGTAATCTAGATTAATTGTTGAGTTTAGGAATGAGAAGAAATGGTGGGATTATGAATGGTGGAAGAAGGGAGGTTTCTTGGTTTCCAAAAGTTTTTTTATAAAAGGGGAAAAATAGTGATGAATTTATAGGGTTTTCAAAATAGGTCACGGATGGTCAATTACAAAAATACTCATGGACTTGTCAAATTGCAGATTTTTCCCCTGAAAGGGGTGCATCTTGTAATTTTCCCACCAAAATTAGCCAATCAAAGTTGGCACAGTGAGTGTCGCCGTTTGGTTCATGGTGACGCAATTGACGACAGTGTCAGGTGCAAAATAGAATCTCTGTTGCTATGGGGTCGCTATGGCAACATCGAATGAACAAACCGCTACAATTTATTGGCTTCTTTTTCGCGGTTTGAAAACGAAGATGGATAGACATGGCGATGGTTGCCATGGATTTCGCACGCGGAGCTGGAGATGAAGTCAGGTGGTGGCGCTGTGAGGCTTCTCTCCGGCGAGAAGGCGGTCGATGGTGCTCGGAGGACGACGGTGCCGTTGTGCAGCGGCGAGACGAAGAAGAAGGCTGCGTTTAGGTTAGGGTTTGGTGGCCGCCATGCTGGTTTGCTAGTGAGGAATTAGAAGATTGCTTGAAGAAGATGGGGGACGCTTAGTGTTGGGCCTAGGTGTACACAGTTTACACTTCAATCAATTTGGAGTGCAATTAGATGTCATCTGGGGTGCATTCAAGCTTGGACTTATTAGGTTGGGTCACGATTTGGGCTTGCACGTTTGGGCCAAGCTTGGTCTACTCGCCTTACTCAAAACACACCGTTTTGATTAGTTGAGGAAGCTGGGCTGCTTGTCATTGGGGCCAAGCATTGGGTGTGTATAGTAGCAGGCCTTACTGCTTTTAGGGGTCCACTGATCTGTTGTGACCAAAACGCACCGCATCACTATCCTACGTGGCGCGCTTTGCTGGCAGCTCTACTTGGCGAATTACAAAACGACTCCTGTACTCTTTAATAATCACAATAACTTCAATCTTCCTCCAATAATTACATTCTCCAAAATTACCCCAATGCCTCTAAACTTTAGAAATACCTGAAAACACTTAATTCATACTATTAAACCACGGGATATTGCCCAAGAATCAAGCAAAAGGAGAAGGAAATGAGGGTCAAAATCATACTAATTTTGATTCGATCATCAATATAGAACAATATGAGAACACGTTCAAGTCCAATACCAATAAAACACAAACAAATAAACACAAGATCACGTAAGTATGCACTTTCCTAGAGATAGTCCTAGCACGTGCAGTTTTACAATATTTGTCAAATTAAGACTAATGCATGAGCATACTTCAACAAGAGTGTGAATGTGTTATACCAATTTAGCGCTACGATACAGGGACACAAATGTATGCAATGTGTGTGTGTGCTTAGTGCAACAATGCAGGGTCATAAATGTATGAAGTGTGTGTGTGTGTGTGCGCGCGCGCGCTTGAGCCTTGCAAGAGAAAAAAGGTCTTAATATACCTTTGAAGACAATAATGCTTTCCCCTCTTGAAGGCTTCACTTTTCTTAAAGAGTTGTCCATCTTCCTTGAAGCTTGATAAACCGTAAAACCTATACAACTTAATAATATAAAGGAAGTGTCGTATTGATATAGAATTATAAGTTCCTCACTTTTGATTGGCATATTTCATTGGCAAACCACAATTGGTATTTAATTATGTAAAGGTAGATTAGGACTTTATTGCTCGTGATCAAGTTTAAATGGTATTCAAGCTCTTCAAGCTCAAGTGCTCATTGAAGGAATATCACTTGTGCTTACCCCTTTTGAAGAGACTAGTTGCACACACTTACTTTCATATTGCATTTCTATGATTGGATTTTTACATATTGAATATTCTTGTGTGTATGTTACATGCTTGGTGCTTTTTCATATATATATCTTCTCATGCATGTTCTTTACTCACTTCACACTTGCACAACATTCATATAGGATAGGTGTGTCTTGTTGAGTTGAAAAAGAGAATTTTTACTCTTTGCTGCGATCGGTACTGACGTGGGTACCACTACTGGTTCCCTTGCCTGTACAGTGGTTCATGTTAGCTGCAGCCTCTGTTGTTTTTCGCCATGCATGCTGCGGTTGGTGCACCTTGCCTCTAGAGCGGTCTCAACCGCGAAACATTCCAGAGTCTACACGCTGTATGTACCGTGGTGCGGACACTTTGTCCGTACCACAACATGCACCATGGTTTGATATGTCTTTTGAGTTTCTCCTTCAAAACGACGTCTCTTTGGCTAGGTCTTAATATATATATGTTATGTACTATTGTTGGACAAATTAGAGCTTAGATATTCACATCTTTGAGAGCTTAAGAGTACCTTGCAAGAATAGCCACCAAGAATCATCTTTTATTGACCAAAATCCAAATACCTATCATTCATTCATGGATTCTACATCATCTAGCATCATCTAGCATCATTTAGGTTATGTTTTTGTATGGGTCATCATTAACGCACATCATTTCATTAGTAGAACACCATTCTCATTCATCTTAGTGTTCTTGCCTAATAAGAAATCTCTTCTATGACTTTGTTGCATCTGGATTATGTTCTTAGCTTCAAGTTGAGATTTTTGTGTTGTTTGTGGGTTGTTGTATTGTGATAGCTATTGCATCTAGGATTGCATTCTTTTTTATATAGCTAAGTCTTATATATGACATGTAGGAACATGATATCTAGGATTGTTTGACATGTTCATGCATGATTAGATAAGCTTAAATGTGTTGACCTCTCATTTATGCATTTTATATTCACTTAGGTTGTGTTCTCTTCTTTTAGTGTTAAGCCTTGTGACTAAGTGGTTTAGTGTAAAAGCAAGTAGGTTCAGAATTACTATTAAAGGCCCGTTGAGTAGAGTGGAAAGGTTAGTAACTAGGTATGGTTTGCTTGAGGTCAACCTAGGTTGTAAACTTTCATTCAAGTAGTAGATTTGAGGACCGTGTGTGGCTAGCACAATAGCCCATGAGTTTTTCCCAATTATGGGTTTCTCACGCAAATCAATAATGTGCAATTTATTGTTTTTCCACACTTAAATTTAGTTGATTGTATTTGTTTAAATTTTGGTGATTTTTGAATATTGACTAATCATTAAAAAATTGGTAATTAACTTGATTAAAACCTATTCACCCCCCAGGTAATTTAGATACATGCTTTAATAGTTTCAATTGGTATCAGAGTGGGTTCCTATACATATTTAGGATATCCTTGCTTTTGGTGTGTTTTGCATTCATCTCATTCATACACCTAAACATTATGAGTGGGAACGGTGGTGGAAATGAGGGTGGTTCAAGCACAAGACCTCTCTTGTTCACCAGGATAAATTATGCCTCTTGGAAAGGCAAAATGAAGTCTTATATTTGCCAAATTCATGACCATGCTTGGATGGCAATAGAAGGCTAGACTCTACCAACAATGACTCATACGGAAGGTGGAGAGGATGTCCCCAAGCCTAAGTCACAATGGATTGCTCAAGAGTTCGAAGCCTCCAAGTGGAACAACAAGGCAATGCATGCAACTGTGCCATGGACTGCAAATTGATTCAAACCACTAGGATTGCAAAGGAAGCTTGGGAGATCCTAGAGACGGTTTATGAAGGAACCGAGGTGGTTAAGGAATCCAAAAAGGAATCCAAACTCTAAGTCCTCCAAACTCAATTCGAGACCCTTTGGATAGAGGAGCATGGGTGCTTCAATGACTTCGAAGTGAAGTTGATGGACATAGTGAGCCAAAGTCATCAACTTAGTGACCCATAATTGGATAGGAGGATCAAGCAAAAGATTATGAGGTCTCTTTCGAATAAATTTGAGTCCAAGGTAACGGTTTTAGAAGAAAAATAGTGATTACAAGAATATGAAGCCGAGTGAAGTGATTGGAAGGCTTCTAGCTTATGAGTTTAGGAAGGGTCCTGCCACCACACCTCCTAAGAAGCAAAAAGGAACAGCTTTGAAGGCCTCCAAGATTGAGAATGAGGAGGATGATGATGACTCGGATGAAGAAATAGTCTTGATAGTGAGAAGATTCAAGAAGTTTGTGAAGATTGAAAAGTAAGATTTTAGATCTAAAGGCCAAGACTTGAAGAAAAAAGCTCCATTCAAAAAGTTTGAACCAAGTCAAGAGAATAACAATAGAAAAGGCATTCAATGTTTTGAATGTGGTGGCATAGGACACATCTCTCCCGATTGTGCAAACTTGAAGAACAAGAAGAAGGGAAAGGTAATGGCCGCCACTTGGAGTGATGGTGATGATTTGGAAGAGGAAGAAGAATTTTCGGATGATGAAGATCATGTGGCAAACTTCATAGCTTTTGCATCCTCTCATAAGAGCAAAGAAGAAGTTGATGAAGAAAAGGAAGCGAGTCAAGAGAAAGATGACTCAAGTGATGATGGTTCCTCATCTCACTCCACAAATGGAAATATGGAAAGCATGGATCTTGATAAATACATTAAGAGATTTAAAAACTCAAGGATGAAGAACAAAAAGGAGATTCGAAGATTAAAGGAAGAAAACCTTGAGCTATTAACCAAAGTGACCTACTTAAGTGAGGAAGTAGTGAGATCCAAGAAGATTGAAGACAAGAGATGAGATAGCTATAGCTAAGAGGAATGAAGAAGGAATTGAGAGGGAGCTTGAAGAAGCTAAAGAGTCAATGACTAAGATGACTTCAAGTACCGAGAAGCTTGACCACATGTTGGGAGTTTGAAAAAGACCAAGTGAAAAGAGAGGTCTTGGGTACATGGATGACAGAAAGTATCCTCCTCAAGCAAGATTGTGTTTGTCAAGAGCACGGAAATTAAGAAACTTTCACCTCTATAACACCCTAGGAAGAAAATTGATCTAGGGGGGTTCAAGAAGTGCCCAAGTAACGGTGGCACCAAAAGGTCAACCTTAAGCTCAACCAATGAAGCCTCCTTAAGCTAACCTTCTTCAACCTAAAGTCTATCATGTTAAGAGGCCAATCATACAAGCTCAACCAAGGAAGCAACCTAGTTTTGGTCAATAACAAAGATTGAAAGAACCATTCGAACAGTCAAGACAACCACAACGACATAGGAAAGCACCAATGTATTTATAAAGACATGGTATGACTCCTTACTTTACCCTTATAGTCACTTTTGTGGTATTGATGGTCATATTATACCAAATTGCTTCAAGTATATTAAAATGTGTAGGGTTGAAAGCATGCTTGAGAAAAAGAGGACTAGAGCCAAGATGCATATTCCTAAGAAATCAAGAGCCAATTTACATGATCCTAGGACATCTAGAGCCTATGTACCAAAGACCACTAGGAAGGAAAATGTTTCACCTAGGTGGATTAGAAGAGATGAGTACTTTTACTATGTTGCTCAAATTGCCTTGAAAGCAAATGCCTTAAATATTTGGTATTTGGATAGTGGGTGCTCCAGGCACATGACGAGAAACAAGAGTTTTAAATAAACTCTTATCATGGAAGAGGGTGGATTTGTCACCTTTGGTGATGGTTCTAAAAAGAAAGTTATAGGGAAATGAAGCATTTCCATTCCCGGTTTACCCTCCTTATCAAATGCTTTATTTGTTGATGGCTTGCAAGCCAATCTCATAAGCATTTCTCATCTTAATGATGAGGGTCTTTTCGTCTTGTTTGACAAGAATGATTGCTTCATTCTAAAGCCCAATGGACAAACCTTATTGAAAGGAAAGAGATCTAGCGACAATTGCTGTTGTCTTGATGCTAGTTCTTGCAATATATCCAAGAGTGAGCAAGTTGAGTTATGACATCAAAGACTTGGCCCCATGAACTATCGTGATCTAAGGATCTTAGATAAGTTCAAAGTTGTGCATGGTCTTCTTGAGCTTGGGAAGAAAGTTGATGGTGTTTGTAGAGCTTGTCAACAAGGGAAACAAACAAAAAACATGCATGATCAAGCCAAAATTGGTATTATTTTGGCCCCCCATTCCCGACTCTCTTTGCTTGATTCTCGAGCATTTCCCCGTATTTAATATCGTTAAATCAAGTGTTTCAGGTTTACTTAGGCCTTAGGGGCATTTGTGAGGAAGGTGAGGACTTTGGTGCAAAAGGAGCTCAAGTTTGCAAAATAGGGCATTGTTGCCACTTTGCAAAGTGGTGATGGCTTAAGTGGTGATGGCTTAAGTGGCGACATAATGCATTTCTCAGAAGTAAAGCATCATGTGTTGTCGCCACTTTGTATCACCACATCACAAAGTGGCGACATAATGGTAGAAGTGGCGACATAATGCTCATTTAGAATTAAAAGCATCAATTCTTGTCGCTACTTTGTGTCGCCATATTGACAATGTCACCACTTGCAAAGTGGCGAAAAAGATGAGAAAAGTGGCGACATGTGAATCTCAGAATGAGTAACCGTTTGTCGCCACTATGTCACCAATGGCCACATAAGTGGCGACATCACTCCACATTGGATTTTCAAGTAGTTATCAGTATATTTTCGAGTATGACTATATATATCCCTCTATTCCAACTTGAGAAGGATCAAAGCATTCCAAGAGCAAGAAATTTACAGAGTTTTAGACCTAGATTCTCCTCTATACATCACTCTCTCAACTTCCTCCATTCTCTAAACTTGAACTATCTTCTCCATCCAAAACCTCAACACCAATGTCTTGATTACTTCACCCAACCATTCCTCTCTTTCCATTCTCTACATTTCAATACCTTTGTCACTCACCATTAGACACTCACCTATCTAGACACATCCTTTCTACCACTCTTGACACTATGAGCAACAAAGGAAGGGAAGGAGCAAGCTCTAAAGAAGGAGGCTTAAGAGTGATTTCCTTAACTATTACTTCCCATTCATTTGATTGTAACTATGTGTAATTAAACCCCTAATCTAGGGGATAGATGTGAGGAACATTTGTTATGGGTTTTGCTTATGCTAATTAAATCTCTACTTGTTTTCTATTCACTTAATATTGAGATTCTATACATTATTTTGATTTGCATTGTATATCATTAGTAGATCATTTTATTGTGTGAGATAATTTGTTGTGTGGGATAATTTGTTGTGAAACTAATCTCGGAGTGACACCCTTGATTGGTTAAGGAACTTAGTGAATATGGTAGATTTGCGGTGGATATACCTACCCCGTTAATCTAAACCTTGATTTGTATCAATTTGATACCACCTTGACCCCCTTTCCTTAATCGGTTAGGCATTGGGGTGGGAAGATGTTTAGTGTTCATTAAAATGAGCTAAACACACTATAGGAAACAAATGGTTAGCATCTAAGAGACTTGGCCATTAATGAAGCTTTAAAGAGCATTACCCATATAAGTTGTGAATCCATCAATTCCCTAGCTTCTATTCTATTTGTTTACATCATCCCTCTTATTAATATAGTTGAGTCTTCTATTTTTCCTATCACTTTTGTATGTTTATATTATTTGTATGTTTGGTGTTTATCAAACCACACAATTATCCACTCATTATGATTTATCTTATTGCAAAATAGATTAGTCATTTAATCTAACGTTTTACTTTATTTCCCTATGGAACGAATCTTGCTTACCACTTGCTTAAAATTAACATATCAAAGGATTTTTAAGTGGCTAAAACATGGTTTTCAAAAGAACATAAAAGAGTATTTTGTTGAGCACACAAACGACCTCATCAAAAATTGGCGATGCTGCCAGGGAACTTGGTAGCGATTGTTAAATTGATTGACTTTTCTCTGTATTCTACAATTCATTAGTTAGCTTCTAGTTTTTATTTATACATAATTATTGTAGTTTTTCTTGTTTCTAGATTTTCGTAGTTCTTTTTACCTTTTTCTTGTGTTTTCTTTATCAATTCCATTTTCAGGAGTTTAGGTGCATGCACGGTAGAACCTTAGGAAGAGGATTGCATCCACCACGGGAGGAATCTAGCCGTGTTAGAAGGATTGCAAGGGAATTCGAAGAAATTCCAAGGCAAGATATGAATATTGAAGGACAAGAACCAAGAAGGGAGGATGAGGCTCCTCCTAGGGAAGAAGTGAATTAAGAGACTCCTACTAACCAAGGCCAAAGGATGACCATGAGAGAGTACTCATTGCCCACAATTGGCAATCAACCTTCGCTAATTGTTTTGGATCCGGTTGCAAGAGGATAGGAACTAAGAACTATGCATGTCAACCTATTGCCCGTTTTCTACGGAAAGTTGAATGAGGATTGTTTGCAATTTATGAAGGAGTTTAGCGCAATTATTGAGACATTCCCTATCATGTGTCTCACTCGAGAGCAACTTCACATTAGGTGTTTCCAATATTGCCTAAAGGACTTAGCAATAAAGTGGTTGATGGGGCTGAAGCCGGGATCTTTGACAAGTTGGGGGCCAAATTTGTGTTGTCTTTTTCAATTGATTTTCCTCGCTAGGAAGGCTAAAGAGCTCAAGGTGAAGATAGCGGATTTTAATGAGAGTGAAGGGGGGTTTTTTCATGAGTCATGGGAGAGATATCAACTCCTTTTGGCCCAATGTCCTCTTCACATGTTTACGGAAGAGTACAAGGTATCTTGTTTCCAAGGTGGTCTCACACGTTTCTCCTAAGTTTTGGTGGATAATGCTTGCGGAGGTTCTTATGACACAAAGATCGCAACGAAGATTTATGAGATATATGAGATGTTAGCACAAAACTCTCAACAAAGGAATGCTAATAGTATTCGGGGAGGAAGGTTGTGAGTGCAAACACGGAAACCGCCATTGAGATTTCTAGAATGAACAAGAAGATGGAATCTTTGACATCTTACATTAAAAGCATGGGATTTCCCAAGGCTAGGGTGAAGATGCTAGGAAGGTAAGAGGGTAGCTCTAGTGATCAATCCAATGATGGTGAAGGATTCAATGACATGAATCATAGGCAAGAGCAAGAGGAAGTTCAAGCTATAGGTTTCCAAAGCCAAAGGAACAATCCCTACTCAGACACTTACAACCTAGGATTGAGAAACCATCCAAATCTCTCTTGGTCCAACAACAACATATTGAAGCCACAACCTAGGAACCAACAAGGAGGATACCAACAAGGTGGAAACTATCAAGGAGGATACCGTCAAAGAGAGCAACAATGCGGGTATCAACAAGGTGGATACTCCCAAGGAGGAAATCAATGGTCGAACAACAACAATGCTCAATCTAGTAACTCTCAACCTCACCTTAATGTGGATGAAGAAATGAGAGGAATGATGCAAGGCTTTCAAAGAGTCGAACACATTTTGACAAATTTCATGCAAGCAAGCGGCTAAAGGTTTGGCAACTTGGAAGCTTCATTCAGAAAATTGGAGGCTCAAATGGGGCAAATTGCCGAAGCCCTCCAAAAGAAAGAAAAGGGGAAGTTTCCGAGCCACACCAAACAAGCTAAGGAGGGAAATTTTGTCAATAGAGATGAAGCTATGATGTTCGAAGAGACTTTCCAAACCAAGGTTGATGATGATAGGTGTTTTGTGATTCCCATAAAAATTGGAGATAGTGGATTGCTTAAGGGGGTGCTCGATTTAGGTGCAAGCATCAATTTGATGCCACTATCAATGCATGAGAAATTGGGTTTGGTAGTTTTGAAGCCAACCGGGAAGAAGTTATTGATGGCGGACCAAACCTCACGAGCACCACTTGGAGAGATACAAGACTTGCCTATTCTAGTGGATGGAATAATGATCCCTACCAATTTTATAGTGCTAGACATATAAGACAAATCTAATGTCAATAGGAAGTGGCAAGTTCTACTTGGTAAACCCTTCATAGCTACCGCTCAAATGAAGATTGATGTGTGCAAAAGAAGAGTCGTGATGCACTCATTTGAGAAAGAGCTTGAGATTGAGATCATCACGAGCAACGATGACCTAAAAAGCATTAAGAGTTGTTATATGGTGAATGTGCATCCACCAAGGAGTAAAGGTGGAAAAGTGAATGACTTGGTCCAATTGTGAGTGTAGGTGATTCAGAGATTGAGGGGCTTAAAAATGTAAATCTAGAGCTCATGCTTGAAGTGGAGGTACTCAAGGTGGAAAAATATGTGATGTGTAAAATCGTGTTATAAAAACCTAACTCGCAAGTGCACGAATCGTGAGATAAGTACAGCAACAGGTAGGGATCGTTCCCACGAGGAAAAGTGATTTATAAATTATAACTAATCCTAATTAAAGCTAATCAATTAAAAGTAACCAAGAGATTTGAGATTGAGTGATTGATTTAGAACTAAATTAAACTAAGAAAGCAGTTTAACAAAGAATTGGTGAATGTGATCAAGAGATGGAAAACTAGGTAACCGATGCTCCCCATATGCAATACTCAATGTTCATCAACTAATTCCATTAAATAGATTCAATCTAGATTCAGAGTTCATTCTCATCTTAAATATGGTATTACCTTAATTCCTCAGGATTTAACCACGTGTTCTCAATCACAACTCACCCTCGTCAAGGGTGTAAGTCATCACCAAGAACACATTATGTATAAGAATTATTGAACCAAAATTGTCTCGCAGTAATTCCTATGTCGAGAATAGTCATACTCATTCAATTGAAAAGTAATTAAGACAACCTAAATTCCTCTAGCGCAATCTCAATTTATAAATTATCGAAACCTTAGACAAGTATCAATTAATTTCCATTAGATTAATACAAGTCAAGAGTAAGACATATAATGAATTGAATAAATCTAAATCTGAATTGATTAATAAAGATATGGAGTTTGAATCATAACATGAGCATTACATAGGTTCACATCGATTCCCTAGTATGGAGTTAGTTACATATCATAGAATTTGAAAGACAAAAGATAGAAGAGATAAAACCCATTGAGGCCTTCAATGAATTCTTCAAATCTTCGATGTTGAAATCTTCTTTGTCTTCGAATCTTCTCTATATAAAGAAGGATGAAAGAATTGAGTAAGGGTTTTCTGTTCCCAAAAGCCGTCCTTGAAGTCCCCTTTTTGCGCCTTTTAATAGACTTCTTTTAAAATAGGTCAATAAGAGTCCTGAAAGAAATAGGTTTGCGCACGACCGCCCATTGGACCGCTCCCTAGGCAAGGTGCATGAGCAGCCGGCCAACAATTAACGCACGACTGGAAGTGAACGCCGGCTAGACCGCTTGGGAGGCATGTGCCTGACCAACGGTTTGGCCAACGGAAATTATTGATTCTTCCTCTGCTGCTAACCGCTTAGGAGGCACTGCATGGCCGGCGGTTTGGTCGGCGGAATTTCTTAGATCTTCCTCTACTACTGATCGCTGGCTGGACCGCTTAGGAGGCACTGCATGGCCATCGGTCTAGACTATGGCAAAAGACAGGTTTACCCTTTTTAACACTTTTTAACTCCAATTCATCCGCAAATGGATTCCTTTGCATGGCTAATGAAAACATCCTACATAGGCTCAACAAATACATCAAACCACCAAAAATGACTCAAAGGACATGCAAAATATAAGCATAGAATTAGACTGATCAAATACCCCTAAACTTATCTTTTGCTTGTCCTCGAGCAAAACCTAAAAAACCTCAACTAAAAAGAAAAACTAAATCCTAACTAAGCCACTTTCGCAGGGAAAACGATAGCATTGAGCACATGTTACAAGCCTTTAAACTTTTAGGTGTCCCTAGTAGGAGGAGTTTTATCTCCTGAGGGTTTTCAGCTACGACACCCACAAACATATCCCACAAAAAAACCAATCATTTGAGATGCAATCGATTCGTGCCCATACTGAAACAATGCATGCAAAAGCCAAAAAGGACAGACTGACATTAAGTCTAAAAACTGACTGCATGGCTCAGTTTTTATTGAAAAGCCCAAACTCAAAATACTCAAGCATCAAAAACACATTCGCCGAACGCCATTAGATGTAATTCGCCTCAACTCTAATTCTTACAAGATATCGCTCATATTTTCACACTGAACTTAGGCAAATTCACTCATCAAGCATATGCGAAAGAAGTTATGCATTAGAAATTTCAAATTATAATCGCATATGAGTATATCATTGAAAGAACGCTTGATTTGTATGCAAAAGATCTCATGAAAAGAATCAAACATTATGAACAAGATAAACACATGATGCATTTCTACTTTCCTAGCAAGGATAACCAGTAGATCAATTAGACTTTTCATAAGGTTGTAATGGGGCTATTGGGTAAAGGTAAAGAAAGAACGGGTAATAGGAATTCAAAAACCTAAAATCATCCGATGAGAGTCTTCAATTACTTTTATGGCTTAGTACGAGCTCTTAAGTCTTCATTGACTTCCATTGTAAGTGGAATAATGCCACTCACCATCTACTTTAGTCTTATAATTCTCCATCCTTTCTTGCCAACTCTTTTATGAGTAAGTACAATAACTCAAAGTTATTGACTTACTGTAATCTTTAAAATCCTTTCTCTGATTCTCACTACTCACCATTTATTTTGGTGGCAAAATATATATATATATATATATATATATTTGATCAATTGAATCAGAGATTTACAACACTTTGCTAAATTCAGACAACATTTTTGGATTGAATGTAGCTCATTATCGGTCTCATATCAATTTCTACCCCTTTCACGTGCAGAACTATTGTATTTCCTTCACATTCTCAAAACATGATCCCAAGTTATATGGTATGGCAAAATTATAGGTTTACTTGGGTTACAGTTAATGAGGTGAAGAAAGAAAAAGGATATACAGTGTTTGGCTTCAAACAGGGCTATGGAGCACACACATAAGGTAGGAAATATTTAAGGTCTTTTAGGTAGTTCAAACACACATAGTCTATCATCACTTCCACTGGCTCATCTTACTCAAGATCAAAAATTATCAAGTGCAATCTTTTATGATGTATGTTCTATAATGCTTAATGTTTAACCTATAGAGATCAAATCTACTGCTAAGAACCTACCGAGTGTTTAAAGAAGTACAAACAAAATATCCCTCATAATATTTCATTTATGTACGCTTTTTGGCTTAGTGAACTCACAAGGGCAATCTCCACTATTAATCATGACTATCCAACTAAGCATCATATCCATTATCACATCAAGAGCATGTCATAAATTTTAAAAATTGCAATGCAATACTCTAAACGGAAAAATGCTAGTTTAAACCCAGTGATTAAAGCATATCATTTCTAAGCCACATACCAAAGCATCTCATTAAGGTCCAAGTAAGAACGATACACTCTACAAACAACTAAAAACTTGACTCAAGACTCAAGACTCAAACGTCTCACCCCCAAACCTAAACTTGACATTGCCCTCAATGTTGACAATCAAGACAAGAAAAGAGGTGAGAGACACACTAAAGAAAAACCAGAAATAAGACTGCAATAATCAAAGAAACAACAGAAATATTCGACAAGAAAAGAAAGCAAAAGAAAATAAAAGTTCAAAAAGAAAAAGAAAAAGAAAATCATATCCTGCTAATCTCTTCCGCCCTCATCGGAAAAATGAAGTATTTCTGTGCCTTGGTCGGAGTTTATCTGGCCGTCCTACATCTGCTCCTCATCATCAAAGTTCATCAACGGAGTGCTCTGATCAAACTCTCTTGGCTGGAAATCGGACCCACCGACCTCATAGTACGGGTCAAAAAACGGAGCCTAGGACTACGCACTACTGTCGCTAACTATAGAAAATCGGCTAGCCATCAACGAGTGCAGCTCCTCTATGTTCGTCTCGACAGTGTCAAAACGAGTGTTCAACCGTCCCTCCAACTCTCCAAAACGCAGATCTATGTGATTCTGCATGGCTTGCAAAATAGTACCAAATGGGTCACCTCCTAGCTGGGCAGCATCTGGTGCCGCCTCCCCTATGGGCTGATCCTGAAGCCGTGCTGCTTGCTCTTCCTTGCGACGTCTTCTGGCTGCATATCTACCAAGGGGCTCCTAACCTCGAAGGACTAACTATCGGTTCCATAGTCTTGTTTACCATAGACTGCTCAACGGGCTCTAATCCAGCACTCACATCAATACCGGCCTACTGACAAAAAGCCGTGATCAAACACGGAAATACCATGGACTGGTCATCATGCAAAAAGTCATCAAAGATGGCATTAAAAATCACGCGACCAATGTTGATTGTGTCACCAGTCTTCAAGCGATGTAACACACGCACCTGGTCAAAAAAAATCTCTGAATGGTGCTGAGATGGCAGCATTGAGTATGTCAGAAAAAGGTTCCAGAAAGCAATATCTACATGCGTATCTTGCTAGAATAGTCTCACTACCATATCCCACTAGTCAAGTCCATCCGATCTAAGTACTGCAGCCAATCTCCCTCTGTACTGGTCATTCTCCTCAATGAACTCTATCCCAGCCCCGCCATTAATCACAACCTCCAGAACGTCGAAGAACTGGTTTATGGCCTCCGGGGTAATATGGACCTCAATACCTTGAACCAAAACTGGGCCCTTAGCTTGGAACCTATCTACTACGGCGCTGACATAATATTCTGCCACAATATTTCTATTTGGTCTTGGCGGCCGTGCGACATATCTACCCCAATGACGGTTTGCTACCACTGCTGGAATAGGTGTCTGTAACAGGCTGGACACATCAATGCCTCTTTCTACAATCCAAGGCCATCCTAGAAACTTGTTGAAATGACCCTTGAAATCATTGTGCTATGCTTACCTTGGTGCTACCTGTCTTTTTCCTTTATCGGTTGAATTAACCCGAGGATGCTTTCTTACATGAGTTTTCGCCATCTACATAAAATCTATTTCAAAAACAATCCGGCAGCACTATGTTTCAAAAATTCACACTAACATCACACAATTCATGCCATATAGTCAAAAATTCCCAAGCACAACTAAGTTGAATGAAATTCATAGTTCATCATACTTTCTCAAGCAAAACTTAACATTCCCAATAGTTCATGGCATCAATTCATCAAAGCCAAACATCCACATTCTCATTCATAATTAAATTCGAATTCCACATATACCTAGTTAAAAATCTAACCAAACAAATGCATAAACATCATAAATAATTCAAATCAATTAAAACCCAATGCTTAGGAAAGCATGGAATCCGAAATTGGAGCACAAAGTTTCTCTAAATCACTTTAAATTACAATGTAAATCATGTCGAGCATAACTTGATTGAATATAGTATTAAAATCAAGAAGAGAGTGAGAAAAGAGACATACCTTGATCTTGGATGAGAAAGAGTAACAATGGAGGTTTTAAGGAGAAGAGAAAAGTCCAACCGTTGCGTAACAGTGGTTTTTAAATAGGGCCAAAAATTTTACCCTACCGCTGGCCAGACACTTCACCTAGGGGACGGTCTGGAAGGCGGTCATGCACAATGTTGTTACCTTGGTTGAAACGCACCGTTTCATTTATTTGCTCAAAGCCTCATCTACCGCTGGCTAGACATTGTGCCTAAGAGGCGGTCTACCCGGCGATCAACTCCAGCCGATCATGTCTGGATATACCGCTGGCCAGACACTGTGCCTGAGAGGAGGTTTACCCGGCGCTCAACTCCAGTTGTGCAATTCCCTATTTAATGCCGGCCAAACACTATGCCTAGGGGGTAGTCTGGGCGACGCAAATTTAAAATTTTTCTTTGGTCAGACCTGAACTTGCATAATTTCAACAAGCACACATAAAACACATCTGCACCCAACCTAACATAATAACATATTCGTGCACCCCCAAACCTGAATTGAATAGCACTTTTCAATAAGCTCAAATCTAACAAAAATAATATTCAATTAGGTCCGAAAGTGCTCGAGACTCACACTAATTATCGACTCGACACGAAACAAAGGAGAATAGTAAAGAAAATAATACCTGGGTGGGTTGCATCCCACCGAGTGCTTTATTTAACGTCTGGGCAAGACGCACAGGAGCCTTACGACTCACATAAACGGATCCACTTCAAGGTAGATTCCATAGGATAACCTCCAAGATAAGGCTTTAGTCTATGTCCATTCACTTTAAAAACTCCCCCGCTGGCTCGATTTGTAATTTCTATTGCACCATACGGAAAAACCTGTGTTACTTCATATAGACCAGTCCGTTATGACTTTAATTTCCCAAGAAATAATTTCAACCGTGATTGGTATAACAACACAAGCATCCTGGGACAAAACTCTTTGAAATGAATATTTTTGTCATGCAATTTGTTCGTCCTTTCCTTGTATATTTTTGCATTCTCATAAGCATTATTCTGAAGCTCCTTGAGCTCACTCAATTGCAAACTTTTTTTCTTGCCTGTTTTGTCTAAGTTGAAATTCAGCTTCTTCAGAGCCCAATAAGCATTATGTTCCAACTCTACTGGCAATGACATGCTTTGCCAAAAACTATCCTATAAGGGCTCATGCCTATCGGGGTCTTGTATGCAATTCTGTATGCCCATAATGCATCATTTAGCTTTGTAGACCAATCCTTTCGATTTGGTTGCACAGTCTTCTCTAGTAACTGCTTAATCTGTTTATTGCTTACTTCAACTTATCCTGACATCTGAGGATGATACGAGGTTGCCACTTGGTGTTTAACATTATACTTCTTCATTAACGAGGCAAAAACCTTGTTACAAAAGTGGTTTCCACCGTCACTGATGATTGCACGAGGTGTTCTGAATATGGTGAATATGTTTTCTTTTACAAACTTCACCACTACTTGGTTGTCATTTGTCTTGGTTGCGATTGTTTCAATCCATTTCAAAACATAGTCCACTGCAACCAAGATGTAGTTGAACCCATATGAAGATGGGAAGAGTCCCATGAAATCTATTCCCCACACATCAAATATCTCCACTATCAATTGGCTAGAAAGAGGCATCTCATCTCTCTTACATATGTTCCCAGTCCTCTGGCACCTATCACAAGAAATACATAAGGTATAAGCATCCTTAAATAAAGAGGTCCAGAAGAAACCTGATTGAAGAACTTTCAAAGCAGTCCTCTTGGCACTAAAGTGCCCTCCACAACTAAGGTTGTGGCAGAATTTTAGCACATCTTGCTGTTCTTCTTCAGGGACACATCTTCGAATAATCTGATCAGCGCCATATTTGAACAGGTATGGCTCGTCTCAAAAGAATTTCCTGGTGATAGAGATGAATCTTCTTTTTGCTTGTGAGTTCAAGTTAGCTGGTATGATACCATTTGCGAGATAATTCACAATGTCTGCATACCATGGATCTTTGTCTCTTACGGCCATCAGCTGTTCATCAGGAAAATTCTCATTGATTGGCAGAAACTTAGTACTCCCTTCCATGTCCTCATCCTCCAATAATAGAGAAAGGTGATCAGCTACCACATTCTCGGTGCCCTTCTTATCCTTGATTTCCAAATCAAACTCTTGTAACAAAAGGATCCACTAGAGTAATCTCGGTTTCGCTTCCTTCTTTGTTAGTAAATATCTCAATGCAGCATGATCAGAATAAACAATGACCATGGACCCAATTAAATATTGACGAAATTTTTCCAAGGCACTAACAACAGCAAGTAATTTTTTTTTCTGTAGTGGAGTAATTCAATTGTGCATCATTTAAAGTGCCACTAGTGTAGTAAATAACATAAGGATCTTTTTCTACTCGCTGTCCTAAAACAACGCCTACAGCATAGTCTGATGCATCACACATTAATTCAAATGGAAGAGACCAATCAGGAGGCATGATTACAAGCGTAGATTTCAATTTATCTTTTAAAGATTCAAAAGCATGCAAACATTCATTATTGAAAACAATTGTAGAATCCTTGGTCAAAAGGTTACATAGGGGACGACTAATTTTTGAGAAATCTTTTATAAAGCGCCTATAAAAACCTGCATGACCAATAAAACTTCTTACACCTTTCACCGAAGTGGGAGGTGGAAGTTTAGCAATTACTTCAATTTTAGCCCTATCTACTTCTATGCCTTTATCAAATATCACATGTCCTAGCACTATTCCAGATTTCACCATAAAGTGGTTTTTCTCCCAACTAAGAGTCAAATTGGTCTCAGTGCATCTTTTTAAAACATTAGTTAAGTTATTAAGGCAGTGGTCAAAAGAATTACCAAAAACAAAAAAAAACAAAAAAAAATCATCCATAAATACCTCAATATACCGCTCTAACATGTTTGAAAAGATTGACATCATACATCTCTTGAAAGTGGCAGGTGCGTTGCATAGCCCAAAAGGCATTCTTCCGTAAGCAAAGGTTATGAAAGAGCATGTGAACGTCGTCTTCTCTTGGTCCTCTAGAGCTATGGCAATTTGATTATATCCTGAAAATCCATCCAGGAAGCAATAATAAGCATGTCCTGCCAAACGCTCAAGCATCTGACCAATGAACGGCAAAGGGAAGTGATCCTTTTTGGTTGCCGTGTTGAGCTTGTGGTAATCTATGCACACTCTCCATCCCGTTGTCTTCCTTGTAAAAATCAACCCATTGTTTTCATTAGCTACCACAATGATTCCAGACTTCTTTGGTACAACATGGACTGGACTCACCCATTTACTGTCAGATATAGGGTATATGATACCCACCTTAAGTAGCTTTAGGACCTCTTCCTTCACGACTTCTTTCAAGTTCGGGTTAAGTCTTCGTTGAGCCTCTCTTGATGGCTTTATACCTTCTTCTAAAAGAATGTGGTGCATGCAAATGGTAGGGCTTTTCCCCTTAATATCCGCTATGGTTCATCCAATCGCGGCTTTATGTTCTTGGAGTACCTTTAGCAGTCTATCTTCTTTTTCTACCTCTAGATCAGAGGCTATAATCACTGGGAGATTGTCATTCACCCCTAGGAAGGCATACTTAAGGTTAGAAAGCTCATAGATGGGATCAACGACTTATTGATCTCATTTTCTATTTCCGCACTTACTTCCTCAATATTAGAATCTTCTTCTGAAACTCCATCCTGACGCAGTTCTTCATCATCTTCAAATACATCACAGACCCAATCTAGCAGTTCTTTAGATATTCCTTCTGACAATTCATCTGGCACTGCTGAATTCACCACTTTTATTGAATTACATTCAGCTGAATGACAATCATCTACTGCTTCAGGGAACTTAAGAGACTCAAATACTTTAAATTCTACAGTTTCATCTAACACAGTCATCATTAGCATTCCATTCTAGACATCTATAAAAGTCTTTCCAGTTGCCATAAAAGGTCTCCATAACAAAATAGGCTTGCAATCTCTATCCTTCGCTCCTTCATCCATGTCTAGTACTACAAAATTAGCAGGGATGATGAGATTATCTACCTGTACCTGCACGTCTTTAATATAACCCCTAGAGTATTTGACAGAACCATCGGCCAACAAAAGCGACATGGTTGTTTTCTTCAGGTCATTCAATCCCAGTTGCTCATAGATATTAAAAGGCATTAAATTAATACTGGCTCCCAGATCTAACATGGCTCTCTTCAAAGTTGTACCTCCAATAGTAATGTTAATGCAAAAACTACCAGGGTCTTGTAATTTTGGAGGCAATAACTTTTGAAGAACTGCATTAGCACTACCAGTCATGAATTCTTGATGATTTTCCACAAATCTTGTTTTGTAGGTATGCAGACTCTTAAAAAATTTAGTATATGATGGCATCTTCTGAATCATCTCAAGTAAGGGCAAATTGACATTGACTTTTGAGAGGATGTCATATATGTCTTTGTATGATTTCTCTAACTTGCTCTTTTGCAGTCTCCCTGGGAAAGGAACTGGAGGAACATATGGATTGGGCGACTTGTGAATTAGCGGTGGAGCTTTGGATTTTTCCACTACTATCTCTTCCTCCTAGGATATGATGTTCTTTTTGGAAGGACCTGAAACATTACCAGATTTATTAGAAAATTCAGCATGTCTATCATCAGTTAGTATTTTACCATTCCGAAGGATTGTCATAACATTTGCTTGTTCTGTATAACTTGGAAATTTTCCATGTTCCATTATTTGATTAGGCTCGACTAATTGCCCAATTTGAGTTTCTGTCTTCTTCATTGAAGCGTGAAGATTCTGAAATTGTAAATCATTATTTTGTTGAGTTTGCCTCATATTCTGCTCCATTTGCTACCTTATTCGCTACTCCATCTGTTTCCCTTGCTGCTCCATTTGTTGCCTTATTTGCTTCCCTTGCTGCCCCATTTGCTGCAGCAAATCTTCTATTGAAGGCTTCTTGAATTTTGCTGAGCACCAGTGTTCAACTGCCTTTAGTTGCTACTGTTGTTGCCTCATTGGTTTCCAGTGCTCTGATTATTGTTTCCCCATTGATTTTCAGTATTCTAATTGTTGTTTGACCACGAAAAATTGGGATGATTTCTCCAACCTGGGTTGTAAGTATTAGAATATGGATCATTCCTTGGTCTGGGATTATAATTGTTCATGGCTTGAACTTCTTCTTCCTCTCCAAGTGTAGGACCTCCTACTTGGTATTCATCTACAACTGATTTTTGTTTTAATTGATCTATGGTAATAGCCATTGCATCCATCTTCTTCTTCATTTGTGCTATTTGAATAGAGCTTTCTATGTTGGCATCTATGGTATACATTCCCTTCCTTCTCCTGGAATTGTTGTGACGAGAATTCTGGGCCAGCTTTTTAACAATAGTGTATACCTCCTCAGGTTGTTTGTCATACATGGATCTTCCACATGCATTGTTCACTAAAAGTCCTGAAACTTCAGTCAGACCATCATAAAACCACTGACATAGCTGGTTAATAAGAAATCCGTGTTAAGGACAATCTCTGGTATACTTCTTGAACTGTTCCCATGCCTCATAAAAAGTCTCATTATAAACTCAAAATTTTAGCATGGATCTCACTAGTTTTCTGAGGTGTATAATACTGATCAGTCAGCTTTCCCCTTACTTCATCCCAGGTTCTCAAAGATGCAGGAGGCAATGTCAACAACCATGTCTTTGCTTCATCTTTCAATGAATGTGAGATACATCTCATGCGCAACTGGTCTTCTGTAATTCTATAGTTGGATAACGATTGTATTGCTACGTAGAACTCTCTGAAGAAAAGAGGCACATCTTCATCTGGTGTACCATGAAAAACGGGCAACTGGTTGTAGTGGCTACTTTTTAGTTCATAATTCCTTGCTGCAGGTTCTAACATAATGCACAAAGGATGGTTGCTCACAACTAGTCTACTGTAATCCTTCGTAGTTCTGACGGGCTCTGGTTCTGGCTCATAAGCCGGATTTGGAACAAGATTTGGATTGGGATCAAAACCCTGATTGAGTCTCTCTTGATTCTGACTTTTAGCATCTCCCATTGTTGAATTTCTTATGCGATCAATATTATCGTTCAAAGGTAACAATTCTCCCTATTGAGATCTTCTACCTTGCATCTACTGTAAACTCCTGAAATCAGAATAAGACAAACACAAGTAAAAATAAATAAAAAGATAAAAACTAAAAAGCTAAAAATTAATAACTCGACTACCTAAACTAAACTAAACCTATTAACTAGAACTAAAACTAGAAATAACCAATAAATTCACTAGTCCCCGGCAACGATGCCAAAAACTTGATGTGTAAAATCGTGTTATAAAAACCTAACTCGCAAGTGCACGAATTGTGAGATAAGTACAGCGACAAGTAGGGATCGTTCCCACGAGGAAAAGTGATTTATCAATTATAATTAATCCTAATTAAAGCTAATCAATTAAAAGTAACCAAGAGATTTGAGATTGAGTAATTGATTTAGAACTAAATTAAACTAAGAAAGCAGTTTAACAAAGAATTGGTGAATGTGATCAAGAGATGGAAAACTAGGTAACCGATGCTCCCCATATGCAATACTCAATGTTCATCAACTAATTCCATTAAATAGATTCAATCCAGATTCAGAGTTCATTCTCATCTTAAATATGGTATTACCTTAATTCCTCGGGATTTAACCACATGTTCTCAATCACAACTCACCCTCGTCAAAGGTTTAAGGCATCACCAATAACCCATTACGTGCAAGAATTATTGAATCAAAATTGTCTCGCAGTAATTCCTATGTTGAGAACAATCATACTCATTCAATTGAAAAGTAATTAAGACAACCTAAATTCCTCTAGCGCAATCTCAATTTATAAATTATCGAAACCCTAGACAAGTATCAATTAATTTCCATTAGATTAATACAAGTCAAGAGTAATACATATAATGAATTGAACAAATCTAAATCCGAATTGATTAATAAATATATGGAGTTTGAATCATAACATGAGCATTATATAGGTTCACATCGATTCCCTAGTATGGATTTAGTTACACATCATAGAATTTGAAAGACAAAAGATAGAAGAGATAAAACCCATTGAGGCCTTTAGTGAATTCTTCAAATCTTCGATGTTGAAATCTTCTTTGTCTTTGAATCTTCTCTTTGTAAAAATGGATGAAAGAATTGAGTAAGGGTTTTCTGTTCCCAAAAATTGTCCTTGAAGTCCCCTTTCTACGCCTTTAAATAGGCTTCTTTTAAAATAGGTCAATCAGAGTCCTGAAAGAAATAGGTTTGCACACGACCGCCCCGCGGACCGCTCCCTATGCAAGGTGCATGAGCAGCAGCCCAACAATTGACGCACGACTAGAAGTGAACGCCGCCTAAACCACTTGGGAGGCATGTGCCTAACTGGCTGTCTGGCCAGCAGAAATTATTGATTCTTCCTCTGCTGCTGACCGCTGGCTGGAACGCTTAGGAGGCACTACATGGCCAGCAGTCTGGCCTGCGGAATTTCTTAGATCTTCCTCTGCTGTTGATCTCTGGCTGGACCGCTTAGGAGGCACTGCATGGCCGACAGTCTGGACTATGGCAAAAGATAGTTTTGCCCTTTTTAACACTTTTTGACTCTAATTCATCCACAAATGGATTCCTCTACATGGCTAATGAAAACATCCTACATAGGCTCAATAAACACATCAAAACACCAAAAACGACTCAAAGGATAGGCAAAATACATAGGACAAAGGGCAAAATATAAGCATAGAATTAAACTGATCAATATGCTCTTGAGAAGAAAGTTGAAGACCTATCTAAGAAGAATCGCAAGTTGAAGAAGCTCAACAAAGCACTCACAATTGAGAATGAGGCATCGGTTCAAGAGCTTGAGGACTTAGCCAAGCTCACTGAAGAATTTGAGGAGGAAACCTCAAGGAAGATGAGAAAAATCCTAATGAGTATTGACACCAAGAACAAGGCAATAGAGGAGGTAAAAGAGGAAATGATCAAGAAAGATGTTGCTTTGAAAATTGCAAAAGTGAAGGAATGTGACTATTTGGTGGAAATGGATTGGATGGAGCAAACCATAAAGTCGCTTGCCAATGAGAGTTTTTCCAAACCTCAAGCTCCAACACAAAAAGGGAGAATTCCTTTCTTTTCTATATCTTGTTATTTTTGTCATAAGAAGGGTCATGTTAAAGCTAGGTGTTTTGAATATTTGAAGCATGCTAATCATGAACAATCTAGACCTAGGATGAGATCTAATCATGTTAAGAAGGTTTGGGTTAAGAAGGATTTGGTGGACAAAGTTCGAATTGACTATATGGGACCAATTTGGGTAGTCAAGAGTAAGATTAATGAATACTTGATTGACCCTTGTGATGATCATCATGGTCCCAATTTGCATGTTAGGATGTGGTAGTGCAAACTTGCAACTTTACATTTTTATGCTTTGAATAAAATTTGTTATGTTTAAATTTTTGTAGTATGTTTCTTATTAAGTTTTTGCTTGCTAATAAGTCCAATATCATTGAAGTGTTTCCATTCTTATATTGTATTTGATGGTGTTCTTGTACGTACAAGCTCAAAAATGGCTTTAAAAGATTGGTTGTTGCCAATGGCGACATTCACTTAAATTGAATTCAGAGTGTCGTCATTTCAAGAAGAGGCAAAATGGCGACCATTTACCTAATGATGTCGCCACTTTGAAAAGTGGCGACACCATGGCAACAGCATGGAGAAACACGCACCTGATAGCATTGCCACTTTGACATTCGATTGTCACCACTTTGGAAAGTGGCGACACCATAGCGACACCATGCAATAAAGAAGAAAACGGCAGTGTTTTAACTTGTCGCCACTTCCAAAGTAGCGACCTAGCGCATCCTCATAAAACAGTCGTTCAAGCAGAGCAGCCATACAACAAAACACTTTCTCTCAAAATTCTCTCAAGCTCTCAAGCCGTGACACGCACGAAACCGTTGAAATTGGTAAGTAAACACTATAGTTCTTCAATTTTTCCATTCACATTCAATCTCCATTGTATCTAGATATCCTATGAGTGGATTTTGTTTTTGATTTGAAGTAATTAGTGCATAGGATTGGATTTTATAGAAATATTGTGCACATTGGTGTATTGGAGCATTGTTTGTGTAATTTTGGGTGTTAGAGGAGTAGTTTGTGTGTGGTAGTGTTATTTAAGCCCCGTTGTGCTGCCGGATTTTTGTGTCACGCTTTGAATCCAAAAATTGTCATCAATGGCTCTTAAGATGAAATTGCCGAGTAAGGGAGGAAATGGTAGTAAAGCCCAATCGACACGGATGGCAGGTCTAACGGCACGGAAGAAGAAGAAGAGTTTGGAGTTTACTCTAAATAGGGATTTTGATGAGCGATTAGAGAAGTTTAGTGAGAAGAAAATATAGCTTGAAAGAGGGATTAAGTTGGATGAGTTGATACACACACCTGTCCCTGCAACAGTTCATGATATGAGATGGGGAGGATTGGCAGCCACTCCCCCGATGTACAGTGAGAGGATTGTGAGGGAGTTCTATGCGGGGATGAACCCCGGGGAATTCATAAGAGGTTGTCCCATGTTAGTTAGAGGGGTTCATGTGTACATGAATGCTGTAGATATCAACATTTATTTTGGGTCCACACTTTTGGAGATTGAGGGGATACGAGAGCGCATGATAGAAGGGATCACCATGAACCGGTTATATGAGAGAGGTTCGGTGGACTTCGCCAACACTATGACTATCACTCCTATGACACAGTGGATTGCTAGGGGACACCCCATCAGGCATTCCAACTTAATGATTGAGCCAGCATTATGGAACATATTCATCACAGCTTCACTCAGGCCAGTTTCTCATAGGTCCACAGTCCCGTTTAAGGCAACCCAGATATTGCATTGATGTTGGTATTGTAGTGAAGATGGAAATTAAGGGGATTGGCCGGAATCAGTCAGATTCAGACATTCTTCCGTTCCCATGTACGATTACAGAGATTTACAGATTGGCGGGAGTGGATTTATCTAAGGAGGCTTTTAAACCTCTTAAATCTAATATGGACTTATCTATATGGTGTCGCTTACTGGGCTAGCATAGACTTATGATGCCCTGAGCTCTAAAGGGAGCACCCGTAGAAAGGCGGAAGAGAGCACGTAGAACAGAGGCCGGCACGAGTGCCGAGGTAGAGTTTGATAGAGTGATTCCGGATGAGGAACGCTTTGATGATAATGATGAGGTTGGGGGGACCCCTACAGTTATTGATGATCCTAGTCAGCCTATAGGACTTCGGATACTCGATGGTGTAGAGCACATTATGGGCACTCAAGATGATGATTTTGATATTCTACATGTTGATGGGTTGGATTTTGCAGAGAGACAAGAAGTCGTAGAGAAGAATTAAGCAGACATTACTTCTAGGCAGATGGGCTTGGAAAGCCTGATTTGAGGTTTGACAGAGACAGTGATCACGGGTTTCACAGAGCTCCTAGAGGAGCTGAGACTCACTCCATATATGAGGAGACCTATGAGAACCATTGGTACAGCCTTTGTTCCTATTGCCATAGTCACCACAAAGATCCCACCTATGGGAGCCACAGTAGCAGGGCCTAGATCATCAGATGCCCCAGTTAGTACACCAGACTCGACCCTACTAATTACACAGTCAGCCGATGAGGATGCAACGCAGATTGAGTTAGCCATAGCCCATTCTCTCACAGATCGGGGAGTTCGCTCTACAAGAGGTCTCCGGGTGGATGAGGCCGCTGCTCGTAGGAGATTGGCAGAGGCGCGAGCCCGTAGAGAGTCTAGAGGGGCAGGGCGGAAGGACCCGAAAGGGAAGAGCATAGTAGAGTCTGCACAGGAAGAGGAGGACTCGGATTAGTACCTCAATTTTGACTATCTCATGTGCATCATGCATTTGGATTTGGACATTCACTTTTAGCATTTTTAGTTGTTTTCAGTTATGATTTTTGGATATTTCCTTGCTTTCCAATTCAGTGCTATTTTTTTTCGTTTCCTTCTTTATTTTTGCTTCTATTTCACTTTTGCTTAGAATAAAGGTGTGATTTGGATTTTGGTAGAGGATTTAGGATGAATGTGCTTAATTGAAAATTTTTGTTGAATGGAGTTTTGTGATATGCTTTTCTTTATTGAATATTTTTTGTGGAAGAATTGTGCATATGAGAATGAGAGGGCATTTTTGCCAAATTTTTGATAGATATTGTACACTGTTGCTGATGTATCAATTTTTTGCTTGGAAATTGTTGGGTTCTACTTTTTTAATATTCTTACCTCCCATGAACATTGAGGACAATGTCCAATTTAAGTTTGGGGGTACATTTGCACAACACAATTTTTCTTGTTTTGCTTGGTTTTAAAAAATTGAAACGAATTTTTCAAATGATTGCGATAAGGTCGTATTTGAGTATACCTTGCTTGTTGAGATTAATCCTTACATGAGTAGTGAGAAATTATGCATATTTGCCATTGTTTGGTTTAGATTAACGTTATGCGACTTAGGGTGTCATTGAACAAAATGCGTTAATCTTTTTCTCAAAATGCTAGAGTGAATTATCAAGTTGCTAGGAATTAATAGTGGAGATTAATAGTGGAGATTCCCGTAAGGATCACAAACACAACCTTCAAAAGCGTATTTTGAGTTGCAAATATTCACTTTTTAAACACTCATTCTCAAACACTCATTCAAGCATATATAAGTCTCATTTGCACTAAATATTGCTTACCATAGAATCTAATAGAATGCTTGTGGATGCTTTAATTTGCTTAGTAGACAAACCTTTAGAAATGATTTTACGCAATGCATGTGAAAACACCACCAAATTGGCCTAAATACTTCCATCTCATCTAATGTGTGTGCTCCCAAGCCCCTTTGAAGCCAAAACACGTCTTTAACTTTTCATTCATGAACCATATCTACATGAACCTTGAAGCCTACATGATTGACTTACCTTGACAAAATGGTTCATTAAGGCTTAGGAAATCAATGTAAGATCTTATTCTTGAAAATGTAGAAGTGTGTACCTAAGCATGTAAATGTGTGTAGAGAATTTTGTGAAGCAAAAGAAAGCTTGAAAAGAAAAAGAAAATGAAAAGAAAAGAGAAAGATAATGAGGAAAAGAGAACCAAGAATTAGGCACAATTGGCCTAGAAAGAGAATTGAAAGTGCTACTCAAATGAAAAGATCATTAGTAGCATGCTCATGTAAATTGAAAGTGCAAGATTGGACGCCTTATATGTGAATTATATGTGAGAAGCAAATTGAACTCACAATTAGAATGTATGCCTTAGTGTAATCATTGAGTCTTTTGTATCCATCGCCCCATTCTTTGTCTCACCATCCACCTAAGGCCCCATTGCAACCAAAAAGAAGACCTTTATGATCTCTAGGAATGTCCATGTTGTAAATTTTGGTTGATACATGTTATTTCCGATTCATGGTTGCAATTCCATTCATGAGACTTACTTTTCAAGAAATTACGTTTTAAATGTCATCATGTGCAATCAATTAGATATCCATGATATAAATTCATATTGCACAAGAATTTGAGTGAAACCTAGGAATCTCAAGAGAAGAAAAGAGAGAATCCGGTGAGGATTAGTTATCAAAAGGAATTACATTCTAAACCGAATGGCACCTTTGCTTTGAAGCTTAGGCATGTTGAATGTAAGGTCGCATTGTGTACAATCATATCTAGAGTGGCATGCTCTTAATGTTTACTTAACAATTCATTTACATGTACAAATCCTCACTAGTGCATCATCTTTTTAATATCTTCATTTTGGTTTTGGATCTTTGATCATGAGAAGTAAAACCTTGCCCGGATGAGTTAGTATTTGATTGCAAAAACCTTTGAATTATCTTGATGATTGTCTTTGGGGTTGATTTGTGATTGTTTTGCTCGAGGACTAGCAAAAGATAAGTTTGGAGGTATTTGATCAAGCCAAAATTGGTATGATTTTGGCCTCCATTCCTGACTCTCTTTGCTTGATTCTTGGGCATTTCCCCGTATTTAATGTCGTTAAATCAAGTGTTTCAGGTTTACTTAGACCTTAGTGGCATTTGTGAGGAAGGTTAGGACTTTGGTGCAAAAGGAACTCAAGTTGACAAAACAGGGCATTGTCGCCACTTTACAAAATGGCGACATGATGACTAAAGTGGCGACAGAATGCATTTCTCAAAAGTAAAGCATTAATTGTTGTTGCCACTTTATGTCGCCACTTTATGTCGCCACATCACAAAGTGGCGACATAATGGTAGAAGTGGCGATAGAATGCTCATTTCAGAATTAAAAGCATCAATTCTTGTCGCCACTTTGTGTCGCCATAGTGACAAAGTGGAGACAATTGGAATTGCTTCAATGTCGCCACTTGCAAAGTGGCGAAAAAGATGAGAAAAGTGGCGACATATGAATCTCAGAATGAGTAACCGTTTGTTACCACTATGTCGCTAATGGCCACATAAGTGGCAACATCACTCCACATCGGATTTTCAAGTAGTTATCAATACATTTCCGAGTGTGACTATATATATCCCTCTCTTCCAACTTGAGAAGGATTGAAGCATTCCAAGAGCAAGAAATTTACAAAGTTTTAGACCTAGTTTCTGCTCCATACATCACTTTTTCAACTTCCTCCATTCTCTAAACTTGAACTATCTTCTCCATCCAAAACCTCAACACCAATGCATTGATTATTTCACCTAACCATTCCTCTATTTCCATTCTCTACATTTCAACAATGCCTTTGTCACTCACCATTAGACACCCACCTATCTAAACACATCCTCTTCTACCACTCTTGACACTAGGAGCAACAAAGGAAGGGAAGGAGCAAGCTCTAAAGAAGGAGGCCTAAGGGTGGTTTCCTTAACTATTACTTCCCATTCATTTGATTGTAACTATGTGTAACTAAACCCCTAATCTAGGGGATAGATGTGAGGAACATTTGTTATGGGTTTTGCTTATGCTATGTGTAATTAAATCTCTACTTGTTTTCTATTCACTTAATATTGAGATTCTATACATTATTTTGATTTGCATTTTATATCATTAGTAGATCATTTTATTGTGTGGGATAATTTGTTGTGAAACCAATCTTGGAGGGACACCCTTGATTGGTTAAGGAACTTAATGAATAGGATAGATTTGTGGTGGATATACCAACCCCATTAATCTAAACCTTGATTTGTATCAATTTGATCCCACCTTGACCCCTTCTTCTTAATCGATTAGGCATTGGGGTGGGGAGATGTTAAGTGTTCATTAAAATGACCTAAACACACTATAGGAAACAAATGGTTAATATCTAAGAGACTTGGCCATTAATGAAGCTTTAAAGAGCGTTACCCATATCATTTGTGAACCCATCAATTCCCTAGCATCTATTCTATTTGTTACATTATCCCTCTTATCATGATTGTTGAGTCTTCTATTTTCCTATCACTTTTGTATGTTTATATTACTTGTATGTTTGGTGGTTTATCAAACCACACAACTATCCACTCATAATGATTTATCTTATTGCAAAATAGATTAGTCAATCAATCTAACGTTTTACTTCATTTCCCTGTGGAACGAATCTTGCTTACCACTTACTAAAAATTAACATATCAAAAGATTTTTAAGTGGCTAAAACATGGTTTTCAAAAGAACATAAAAGAGTATTTTGTTGAGCACACAAACGACCTTATCAATGAACAAAAAAGGGAAGTACCTCACCATTAAGGAGCCTCTGGAGCTTTTTCACATGGACCTTATGGGTCCTATGCAAACAGAGAATCTCGGTGGCAAGAGGTATATTTTTGTTTGTATTGATGATTTCTCTAAGTTTACATAGACATACTTCGTTTGAGAAAAATCTGAAACTTTTGAAAAATTTAAAATGCTTTGCACTAAAATTCAAAATGAAAAAAACTATAATATTAAAAGCATTATAAGGATTAGGAATAATCATGGGAGGGAATGTGAGAATGCTTGTTTTAAAAGTTATTGCAATAGCTTAGGCATTTCCCATGAATTTTCGACTCCTAGGACACCTCAACAAAATGGAGTTGTTGAGAGGAAAAATAGGGTCCTTCAAGAGATGGCCGTGTAATGTTGCTTAGCAACAATGTCCCTAGGAACCTTTGAGCTGAAGCCGTCAATACAGCTTGCTATATAGGAAATAGAGTCTTCCTAAGCCCGATACTAGACAATCCTCCTATGAGCTATGGAAGGGTAGAAAACCAAATGTTAGCTACTTTCACTCTTTTGGAAGCAAATGCTCCATTCTTAATGACCATGATCAACTTGGCAAGTTTGATGTTAAGAGTGATGAGGGGATATTCATTGGCTATGCCCTAAATATTAGAGCCTATATAGTATTCAATTTGAAAACTCAAAGTGTCATGGAATCATCTAATGTTGTCATAGATGATTATAGGCTTAAGACTATTGACCAGAAGGAGGAGGTTGATGTGGTTGATGTGGTTGATGTGGTTGATGATTCTCCTTTGGAGAAGGTTGGTGAGATTTCAAGTGACGTGAAGTCAAGCCATGATAAAGAGGACATTTAAAATTCCTTTAACCAATTATAATGTAAGAATAGGTATAGGCTCCAAATTCTTTTCTACCTTTTTTTTAATACAACAAAGTTGTATGCACACGAAAGCTTAACAAATGAATTGCTTTAACAAGACAATATGAGATTAATTACAAAAGTGTTAAAAGCAATACAAGATATTGAAGAAAACTTAAAGCGAAACTTGACGCAAGTATTTTTACGTGGTAAACCTCCGAAGAGGAAACATCAACGGGTTGAATCAGCAACCACCGGCAACACCCAACTCGCTAGTTGGAAAGAAGTACACTCTCAAAAGCAATCAAATCACATGAAACGCTCTCTCTTGAATATCCCTTCTATTCTGCCCTTAAGGCCTTTTACTAATGAAAAGTTGCCTCAACTTTCTAACTAAGAAATCGCTTGCCTCTAGAAAGCCAGTCCCTATCCAAAACTATCCACAAGTCTTTAGGACGATTTCCTTACTCGGACTTACTGAAGCCACATGCTTCTTGCCAAGACTTCCTTGCTCAGTTTTACTTAAAGTCACATACCTCTTGCTAAGACTTCCCTTGCTTGGCTAATTTGTGCCTCTTGCTCTTAGTCAAGATTTTCTTGCTTTATGTTGAAGAATCCACTCCAACAAGAGACTTCCACCTTTTACAATGCAATAAGATCTAAGTGATGCAAATGATACAAACACATGCAAATAGAGCAAATAGATCAAAGACACTCTATGAAGAATTAGATTAGCATAAATCAAGCTCACAAGCACATGTAATTCTTATGAACATGTAATTAGAGATCTAGATTAGGCATTCAAAATCATCCACAAAATTATCTAGAAACCCAAATGTGCCAGGTTTGGTGGGCTCGACATGGCCGGTCCGCCAAGGATGGCGAGCCGTGCTAGGCACGACCCGTATGTAAGGCGTGCCAGGCTAGGCACGGCCCCTATGCCTGGCACGGGCCAGGTCCCAACACATTGGGCCTGCCAAATTATTTAAAAAAAATTAAAAAAAAAACTTTATTTATAAAAATAAAATGTTTAAATGATAAATGATATTGTAGAGTATTGAACCATGTTCCATAACCCTTGTTTATGTAAGTTTTCATTTGTCTTTCCCTCCTTTTATATAAGTTAGACATCTCTTCGATGTTCTTATTTATCCGATGTGGGATTGAATACAACTATGGTCATAAGCAATTACTATGACTAAGATTAAGGAAGAATAATATGTGAAGGAGATTTAATGATTTATTTACATATATATATATATATATATATATATTGAGACAAATTATTCACTTATACTAGAGATATAACTTCTATTATACGGGTAAACTACAAAAAACAGATTTTAATCCAAATTATCATAGAATCACACAAGTTAGCAGACAAAAATCAAGAATCCATGGCACAAGACAAGGGTATCCCTTGCTTCAAATTATAATCCGTGTAGACAAAACTATATAAATCAAGAACGAACTTATAATATATATATATATATATATACATATATGATTTTTTGTTCATAGATGGAAAAGATGGAAATTATTGCATAATATCAATAGATGACTAATTTGTTTTATTTATTTATTTATTTATTTGCAAAACCATTATTTAATTTTAATAGACCTCTTAACTCTCCCCATGTTTTCTATATTTAAAGAAAAAAAATGACTCAAGAGAATATCATTATGTTATATCAATAAATGGAAATATAAATTCAATCTCACATCCTACATCAGATAAATAAGAGAAATGAAAAGAGGCATAACCTATATAAAAATGAGGAAAAAGCAAAAGAAAACATATTTACTTAGACAAGAATTATGGGCGACAACCCAATACTTTATGATGTCCATACTCTATGAGAAAAAATATGAAACTTTGACCAAAGGTTATGAATTCAACTCGATACACGACGACGACGAAGACAATGCGTAACTTCCTTGTTTGAACTCGAAATCAAATGAGTGAGTAACTGAAATGACCAAAACTCAACAAGGAATCATATGAGATCACATTCAAGTTAAAAACAACAAAACCCAAAAAAAAAAAAACCCAAGATCACATAAGTATGCAATTTCATAGAGATAGTTGTTAGGATTTTGATCCTAATGCTTGCTTTCTAGTTTTTCATCTTTTGACTCTATGTTTGCATTACATCATGTAGCATGTCATATTAGAGAACTAGTATAGCATTCATATGGTTCTCGTTGAAATTTTCTCTCTAAAGATCTTTTAGTGATGTGTTCACAATGATCCTATTCATAATGCTTGAAATGCTTGTTTGAATGATGAGTGGCAAACTTTTGAAAAATATGACTTTCAATTTTCTTTGAAAGCTACTCTCTTGAGAAGTAATGATCTAAAGTAAGTCTATGTGTATAGCTTTTAGATTTAAAAGTGCACACTTTGCTTCTCTTATATGATTAGTTGAGTAAGTTGAGTTTGAAGTTATGTAAGTTATAGATACACCTTGAAGTCTTATGACTAGTACGTTAAAGATGACCTATGGTTAGTATCCATTTTGCTTCGGCAACTACATATAACTTAACGAGCACCTTCATGAAAAGGGCTAAACACATTTGTTGTGCAACCGCCCAATGTAGGAAAGGGCTACACCATTGTAATGAGTGAAAGCTGTCATGAGGAGTATTTATTTATGTTAGAAAAATCAAAGAAGTGTTGAAAAGTATCAATAAAAAAAAAAATCTTTGATTCAAAGCCTAAAAGAAAATAAAAAATGAAAAGGATTTAAGAAGTTAAGTTGAAAATCAAATTTGCTCGGGTTGTCAAATAGAAATAGGATAACGAGCCACATGCACACACATGCTCATATGTTGAAATCTATTCTCTTAAAAAGCAAAAAACCGGATGATAATCAGTTTGACCTTTCATGGAAAAGCTTAAGATGAATAGATGTTGATATGGTTTGCATGATTGATTATCAAATTACTTCTTTTCATATGCTTGAAGCAAAATCTTCACACACACACTTTTGCATTTATGGTATTTTAATACTCTAGTAATTTTAGAAGAATTATATGAGAGATTGAAAATCTTTGTGTATCTCTCATAGTTTGTAGAGTTTATTTGATAAATCTCATTAAAATAGCTTGAATGCATGATTGTGTTGATTTTATTGTGAACAATATCATATCTTGATTTTAGATAGAGCACTTATCAAGGGGGAGCATAATATGATAGACTTTGTTCTCTTTTATGATATGTTCATATGTTTCAAGTTGATATTTGTTGGCATATTTTTTTGTTGATATGATGAATCTTGTAGATGCTATTTCATATTTCTTGACATGCATGATGATTCTTCATAATGCTATATGCCTTTGTATTTTTTATCACAATTAATGCATGAATATTTTTGTAATAATTGTATGATTGTATTTGCAATCATCTTCTCCTTGTTTGGGGCAGGATAATATTTGAGATTGCAATCAATTTCTTCATTCTTGAGGTTGATAAGAGAGTAATTGCAATTAGTTCCTCATTGTTTGTGGTCGATAGTAATTGTAGTTGTAATCAATTCAATTGATTGTACTTGCAGAAAATTCCTCCTTGCTTAGGGCAATAGTAGTTGTGATTGTAATCAAATCTCTTCTTATGTGGGGTCGAGATGATTGTTGTTGATAACAATTCCTTCGTATTTGGGGTTGACATGATTGTTAATGCAATTGTTGAACTTGCTAGATGATCGAACCAAAATTGGTACGATTTTGGCCCTCACTTCCTTCTCTTTTTGCATGATTCTCGGGCATTATCATGTGAATTAATTGTGTAAATTAAGTTTTTTCAGGTATTTACAAAGTTCAGGGGCATTGAAGTAATATTGGAGAAATAGGGGAAAAAGTGTAAATTATAAGGAAGGATCGAAGTTATTGTGGATTTTTAAGCATACAGGGGCTGAGTTGCAATTTGCCACGCAAATCACAATAGCCCACATCACCTGTTAGTGAAACGGTGCGCTTCACTTGAGTGGCAAATCACGCTTGGCCCAAACGCGAGGCCCAATAGGTATGCCGAACGTATCCTAGCCTACTTCTACGTGCAGCCCACCTTCCTTAAATTGTGTGTTTTGGTGATCATGGGAGTCTTAGCACACCCACGCCAAGTTCTTTGCGCGCCCAAAGTGTAAGCCCAAGTCAGCGACCCAAGTGACTCATGTGCAGCGCCTTAGTGCTCCCAGGCCTGTGCTAAACACAGTCCAAAGACAAGCAACTCACTCACCAACTTAGTGATACGATGCGTTTTGAGAGGGTTTGTGCTTCCAAATGCAGCCCATGCCTTTTCTAATTGCACTCCTTTTGAGACAAAAAGAGAAGCAGTCTGTGTACACCCCCTAGCCTTGCTAAATGCTATTTTCTTCCTCTCGCATGACCTCTATGGACAAGCTGCAAATCACCAAACCCTAACCGTCGGAAAGCCACCTTTTCCGGCCTATCTCTAGTCGGTTTCCGAACCAAAAATACGGCCCGCTCAACACGAACTCAATGATCCCCTTTTCGGTCACCAAGGTCCGGGAATCCAAGCCACCAAATCCGGTCAGATCTCCCCTATGTCGCTCCTATGTCGCCATTTCCCACACAATGAAATCAATGTCGCTATTTGCATTTCAATGTCGCCACAATGACCCCATGGCGACAGAGATGATTTTCTACACCTGATAGTGTTGCCAATTGCATGGCACTGTGCCAACTCTGATTGGCTGATTTTTGTGGGAAAATTACAAGATGCATCCCTTTGAGGGGCCAAATGGAAATTTTACAAGTATAGGGGTATTTTGGCAATTGGACATCCGTGACCTAAATTGAAAACCCTATAAATACATCATAGTTTTTCCCCTTTTAGACAACTCTTGAGAACCAAGAAACCTCCCTTTTCTACCATTCCTAATCCCACCATTTCTCCTCCTTCCTAAACTCAACAATTACTCTAGATTACATTCCTCAATCATTCCTTTCTTCCCATCTTCTTCACATATCTCCTTAGTCACTTCCCATTTGACTCCACCTATCTAGACACATCATCATCATCCACTATTTGCACAAGGAGCATCAAAGGCAAGGAAAGCATCAAGCTCTGCAAAAAGAGGCCCAAAGGTGATTTCCTATTCTTTTACTTACCTTCCCTTTGATTGTAATATGTGTAAATAAACCCTCTTTTCTAAGGGATGGATGTGAGAACATTTGGATTGGTTTTTGCTTAAGCGTTATATATATTTTTTAATCTCTATTTGTGTTCTATTCATTTATAATTAGATTCTATTGATTATATAATTGACATGTATATCCACTAGTTGATTATACTCTTGTTTAGGATAATTTGTTATATAATCTTGATTGGATTGACATCCTTGATGGATTAAGAACATAGTGAGTAGGATAGATTATTAGAGGGTATACCAACCGCGATAATCTAAACATTTAATTGTAACAAATCGATTCCTACGTGACCCCCTCTCCTTAATCGGTTAGGCATTGTGGTGGGAAGTTGTTTAAGGTTCATAGTGATGGTATAAACACAATTAAGGATACAATTGGTTAACATTTGTGAGGTTGGTTCACTAAAGTAGCTTGAGAAGCATTTCCTATAATCCACTTGCAATCCTATTAATTCCCTAGCAATTCTCTTAATTGTTTATTCCATATATATCTTATCTAGATTTGTTGAGCATTCTATTTTATTAGTTTCATTAGTTTTATTTTACATGTATGTTTGATGGCTTGACAAACCATACAACTATCTATTGCTTATGATTTACTTTACTACATTTATGAATTGTTAATTTATTCAACTAATTACTCTAATTCCCTGTGGAACAAATCCTTGTTTACCATTTTACTAAAATTTATATCTAAGTGATTTTTAAGTTGTAAAAATTGGTTTTCAAAACGAACACACAAAAATGTATTATGTTATGCAAAACGACCGCATCAAAATTGACGTCGCTGCCAGGGAATTAAACCGATAGTTGAATCAATTAACTTTTCTCAGTAGTGGTTAGTTTAGTTATTATTAATATTTAGTCTCTTAGTTATTTTTAGTCTTTTTAGTTTCTTTTTAGTTTCTTTTTACTTCTTTGGTAGTTTTTGTTTCTTTTTGTTTCAGGATTCTATGGATTTCCTCACGGATTATCAAGAGCCGAGCTACGAGACTCATGAGAATAGCTTTAATACAGATTGGTGGACTAACCAAGATTCCTTCTCATCATACTAATCAAACACCATTGATGATGAGAGGAAAAATGTCATGGAGAAGCATTTTCAGGAGATTGAGAACATCCAAGCTTCTCAACAAGAAACCATGGAGTTACTCCAATCCACACAACAAGCACATGAGAAGAAGATGGCCAACCGTGTGTTACCTAGCCGGCTTGATTAATCACTAGAATCGGTTTATCCTAAGCAAGGGAGGACAATGAGTCATGTACACGCTCTTGTACAAGCATATGAAAATGGTGTGGAAACCAAGGACGAACTGCTAAAGACCCAAGAGCGAAACACGAAGTTAGAGGAAAAATTGGCTTTACTTCAAGAGAGATTAGTGGAAATCTCCCAAGGAAAGGAAGAATTGGAGAGAAAGTTACAACTCGTGATGAAGAAGTTGGAAGAAAAGGAGGCCTTGGGAAAGGTGTAGAATGAAGAGCTTGAAGTGCAAAATGAGAAGCTCACTCTTGAAGTAAACATGCTCAAAGAGGAGAATGATACCTTTCGGAGGAAGGTAGGAGAAGTCTCCAACAAGAACAAGGAGTTGGAAATACAAGTTGGGAGACTTGAAGTTGAGAGGAATTCCACATCAAGGGAATTCGAAGATCTTACAAAGCTATGTGAAGAATATGAAGAAGAATATGCATGGAAGACAAGAAAGTTGCTTATGGAAGTGGAGCGAAAAGCAAAGGCTTTGGAAGAAACGAATGAAGCACTTGGTAGGAAGGATGAAGCCCTCAAGGTAGCCAAGGTCAAAGAATGTGACTACATAGTCAATCTAGACAAGGTGGAGAAGGAGGTCAAAGCACTACAAATGAGAAACCGCCATGGACCTCATAGTCACCTACCAAGAGGGAGTTTTCTTAACCTTCCTCCTATTTGCTATTTTTGCTTGCAAAAAGGGCACTTAAAAGCTCATTGTTTTAAATTCTATAAGCAAAAAAAAAAATGATAGAGTCTAGGAATAAGAAAAATACATCTAGAGTTAAGAAAATTTGGGTGAGAAAAGACTTGGTTAACCAAGTTAGACCCAAGGGAAAAGAAAAGGGGAAATCAACTCAACTTGTTTGGGTTGTGAAAAAGAATCAATTTCCAAACTTGGTAAAACCTCCTTTAGTTGATGTCACCCCTAACACAAGTACATAATTTAGAAAAATTCATTTTGTTCATTTTATTTTTATGCTTTATTTGTTTAGTTATTTCTTTTGAATAAATGGTGTTCCAAACTCTTATTGGCAATTGCATGAATTGAGTATATTTTTATTTGCCGGAACTTTCTAATGTGTTTAGTGCTTGTGTAGATTTTCTATTGCTTCTTGAGGAAGCGCGTTGTGTTGCTTGTGCGACAAAGCAAGGTTTCTTTATCTCTTAGGATGGAAACAAAGACAACTGCGAGTCTTTGAGGGATGAGCAAGCCAAAAGTGCTCATAAAACGGACGAGAGCCTTATCCTTTTTAGGAAAGCAACATGTTGGAGTTCAAAGTGCAGGAGCACCATGCCACGTCTTGCCTAGACGTTAAATCATGCGCTTGGTGGGAGACAACCCACCTAGGTAAATTTCTTTCCTTGCTTAGTTTTAATTTGTTTAATTAATTTATTTTATTTTTGCATAGAATAAGGTTGTAAGTTGTTTGTGATAGTGGATATAGGACTTTGATGACATATCATTTTATATCCTTGGATTAGGGATGAGAATTATGTTTGAACTTCATTTTCATATCTATTGTGATGAATATATGTTTAATGGAATGACCGTAGCACTTGATTCTATTCTTGGGAAATTTTTGTGGTAATGGACATTGATTGTGTTTTTAAATCTCTTTGATTGTGGATGTGTGTTGCACCGCGTTTACCGGTTTTTATATACCCTAAACACATTGAGGACAATGTCTAATTTAGGTTTTGGGGTGTGTGCGCAACACCATCTCTTGTTTGCAAATTGTGTGCAAATATTTTGAGCTTAATTTTTTCAAAAATTTTGAAAATCTAGTGATAATGCCATGCTTGAGGATATTTTGCTTGTAGAGATTGTGCCATTGTGTGTGCGAGTAAGGAATTGTGCATCTTTGTGTTGCTTAGTTTAGATTAACTTCATGCCATTTAGGGTTGCATTGAGCAAAGCGTGCTAGTTCTTTTCTCTTGATGTTGGAGTGAATATTCAATTGTGCTTAAAGGTTAGGAATTAATAATGGAGACTTTCCGTGAGGTTCACAAACACGGCCTAAAAAGCTTATTTTGAGGGAAAATTTTTACTCTTTAAACACTCATTCAAACACACGTGTTAAGTATATTTAAAATGTCTCATTCGCACTTAAATGTTGTTTGTCATAGAACATATGGACTGCTTGTGGATGCCTTTATTGACTTTGTGGACAAACCTTTAGAGATTATTTTAGGCAATGCATGTAAAAAACCACTAAATTGGCCTAAATACTTCCAATTTCTCTAATGTGTGTGCTCCATTGCCCATTTGAAGCCAAACACAATTAAGCTTTTCATTCATGAACCACATCAACATAAACCATATAGACTTACCTTGTACCAAATGGTTTGCTAAGGCTTAGGGGTTGAATGTAAGCTTTGAGGTATACTAAATTGTAAGGCGTGTACCTAGGCAAGTATGTATGTGAAAACACATTAAATAGATGAAATGCAATGCTTGAAAAGAAAAGAAAAGAAAAGACAAGCAAAGAAAAGAAAAGAAAAAGGAAAAGAAAAAGATGAATGAGGCACAAATTGCCTATTGAAATTAAATGAGCTATTCAATAAAAATAAAGAGTAGAAAATTGCACAAAGTAAATTGTAAGCTTGGATGCCAAAGTGTGGAATATGCAAAGTTGTAATGAGCAAAATGTGCTAAACTTAGAATGTATGCTTTAGTGTGATCATTGGGTGTTTACTATCAATATTTCCCATTTGTTGACTCACCATTCATCTTAGGCCCCATTACAACCAAATAAAAGACCTATTTGATCTTTAGGGATGTCCACTTTGGAAATTTTGGTTGACACATATTCTTTCCAATTCATGGTTTTCAATTCCATTCATGAGACAAATTTTCAGAAATTGTGTTTTTAAATAATCATATGCAATTATATTTGATATCTTGAACATAAACTCATATTGCATATGGATTGTGAGTGAAGCCTAGTAATTTAAGCGAAAATGAGAGAATTCAGTGAGGATTAGATGTTAAGGCGAATTACATTCTCTACCGAATGGCACTCTAGATTTTGAAGCTTTAGCATCTTGAATGTAGGATCGCATTGCGTGCAATGTGTACTTAGAGTGGCATGACTTTAATCTTCATTTACATCTCTTACATGCATTATTTCCTAATGAGCACAACATTGATTAAATCTTTTCGCTTTTGGTTTTACAAGTTGAATCTTGACTTTTAAGTCTTTCACAAAGAGTTGGTACTTTAATGTTGATTGTTTGATAGTTGAAACATGTCCATGAGTGCTTATGTTTGTTTTACTCGAAGATGAGCAAAAGATAGGTTTGGAGGTATTTGATCGAACCAAAATTGGTATAATTTTGGCCCTTGCTTCCTTCTCTTTTTGCTTGATTCTCGGGCATTATCATGTGAATTAATTGTGTAAATTAAGTGTTTTCGGGTATTTACAAAGTTCAGGGGCATTGAAGTAATATTGAAGAAACAGGGGCATTGAAGTGTAAATTATAAGGAAGGATTGAAGTTATTGTGGATTTATGAGAATACAGGGACCGAATTATAATTTCCCATGCAAATCACAACAGCCCACGTCCCCTCTTAGTGAAACGATGCGTTTCACTTGGTGGCAGATCACGCCAGGCCCAAATGCGAGGCTCAATGCGAAGGCCTAAGGCACCCCAGCCTACTTCTGGGTGCAGCCCACCTTCCTTAAACGGTGCGTTTTGGACATTGGTGATCATTGGCGTCTTAGCGCACCCACGCCCAGTTCTTTGTGCGCCCAAAGTGCAAGCCCAAGTCAGCGACCCGAGTGCTTCATGTGCAGCGACTTAGTGCACCCGAGACCTGTGCTAAACATTCCCCGAAGAGACAGTCAGCCCACGCACTAAATTATTGATACGGTGCGTTTCAAGAGGGATTGGGCTTCTAAATGCAGACCATACTGTTTCTAATTCCACCCCTTTTAGACAAGAAAATCAGTCTTCGTATACCCCCTAGCCTTGCTAAATGCACCCTTTCCTTCATCTTCTTCCTCTCACCTGGCCTCCATGGACGAGCTGCAAATCACCAAACCCTAGCCGCCGGAAAGTCACCTTTTCAGACCTATCTCCAGCCGGTTTTAGGACCAAAACATATGGCGAGTTCAACACGAGCTCAATGATCCCCTTTTCTGTCACCAAAGCTCCGGGAATCCAAGCCACCAAATTCGGTCACATCTCCCCTATGTTGCCCCTTTGTCGCCATTTCCCACACAGTGAAATCAATGTCGCTATTTGCATTTCGAGGTCGCCACAGCAACCCCATGGCGACAGAGATGATTTTCTACAACTGATAGTGTCGCCAATTGCGTCGCCATGAACCAAACGGCGACACTCACTGTGCCAACTCTGATTAGCTGATTTTGGTGGGACAATTACAAGATGCACCCCTTTGAGTGGCCAAAATAGCAATTTTACAAGTGTAGGAGTATTTTGGTAATTAGCCATCCGTGACCTAAATTGAAAACTTTATAAATACATCATTGTTTTTCCTCTTTTAGACAACTCTTAACAACAGAGAAACTTCTCTCTTCTACAATTCCTAATCCTACCATTTCTCCTCCTTTCTAAACTCAACAATTATTCTAGATTACATTCCCCCACTCATTCCTTTCTTCCCATTTTCTCTATATATCTCCTTAGTCACTCCCAATTTGACTCCACATATCTAGACACATCCTCATCATTCACTATTAGCACAAGGAGCATCAAAGGTAAGGAAATGATCAAGCTCTACAAAAGGAGGCTCAAGGGTGATTTCCTATTTTTTTACTTGCCTTTCCTCTGATTGTAATATGTTTAAATAAACCCCCTTTCTAGGTGATGGGTGTGAGAACATTTGGATTGGTTTTTGCTTAAGCTTTATATATATATATATATATATATATATATTAATCTCTATTTGTGTTCTATTCATTTTATAATTAGATTATATTCATTATATAATTGACATGTATACCCACCAGTTGATTATACTTTTGTGTTAGGATAATTTGTTATATAATCTTGATTGGATTGACACCCTTAATAGATTAAGAACATAGTGAGTAGGATAGATTATAGGAGGGTATATTAACTGTGATAATCTAAACCTTTAATTGTAATAAACCAATTCTGCCGTGACCCTCTCTTCTTAATCGGTTAGGCATTGCAGTGGAAAGCTATTTAGAGTTCATAGTGATGGTCTAAACACAATTAAGGATACAACTGGTTAACATTTGTGAGGTTGGTTCACTAAAGTAGCTTGAGAAGCATTTTTCCTATAATCCACTTGTAATCCTATTAATTACCCAGCAATTCTCCTAATTGTTTATTCCATATATATCTTATCTAGATTTGTTGAGCATTCTATTTTATTAGTTTTATTAGTTTTATTTTACATGTATGTTTGATGGCTTGACAAACCATACAACCATCCATTGCTTATGATTTACTTATTGCATTTAGGAATTGTTAATTTATTCAACTAATTACTCTAATTCCCTATGGAACGAATCCTTGCTTACCATTTTACTAAATTTTATATCTAAGTGGATTTTTAAGTGGTAAAAATTTGTTTTCAAAACGAACACATGAAAACGTAATTTGTTGTGCAAAACGACCGCATCAGTAGAAATGACCTATGTGCTTAAGTGTAAAATTTATACATTTGTGATTCATTTTACGTTGATGAGTTTGCTGTGGTGTATAGATTTGAATATCCTTTGCTAGGTTAACATGGAAGAGCAAACTAGAATCAAGGGAGAAGATAACGGAGCTAGATGTAAGTGTCAAGAGCTTGAACAAAATCAATTCTTCAAGCAAGGCATCCATCTCTAAACATTATGTGAGATTAACAATTTGTTTAACGTTCTTTGATAACACAAGTGGCTAGCAAAACTTATGTGATCTCGATGTATCTTTTTCTCTTTTCTGTTTGGCTTCATTTTATGTCAAAAAGGGGGAGAAATACGATATTGTTTTAGTATATATTCTTTATGTATTTGTCAAGTATCTTGGATAAGATATCTTTGATGGATATGCATGTATTTAGGAGAAGCATACATGTATCAATTTTAAACTTAATTGCCATATTCCATATTGAACTTAAATGCCATATTCTTGTCAAGTATATTGCTATATATTCTCTTGGATATTCTTGTGCTTTCAAGTTAATTTTAAGTGATATCAAGAGAAGTTCAAGTGAAGAAGTTCAAGACTTATTGAAGATTAGTCTAGGTGATAACTCATTGTAATGTGAGAGTGAGTTTTTGTGACCAATCTTCATGTTGTAGGTTTTAGTATTTATATAGGTGTTTTGACATAGAATTTTCCAAAGGGGGAGATTGTTAGGATTTTGAGTCATGTTGGCATTATTCTATATCAAAACAACATTTCCTTTGTATTGATTAGTTGTCTAGGATTCACAGTTTATCAAGCTTCAAGGAAATTGGACAACATATCAAGCAAAGTGAAGCCTTCAAGAGGAGAAAGCATCAAAGGTATATTTAGACCTCATTCCTTTTGCAAGGCATTTAGGCACACACACATTGCATTCATATGTGTCCCTACATTGTTGTTCACCATTGGTATAACACATTCATACACTTGTTGAAGTATGCACATGCATTAGATTTAATTTGATAAACATTATGAAATTGCATGTTCTAAGACTATCTCTAGGAAATGGCATACTTGTGTGACTTTGTGCTTATTTGTTGTCTTGTTTTATTGTTTTGGACATGAACATATTCTCATATGATTCCTTATTGATTTTCGCTCATTTCAGTTACTCACACATTAGGTTTCAAGTCCAAACTAGTAAGGTATGTTACTATAAAACACTTGAGCTGGAATTTTTTCTCTAACTTTCTCATCTTCCAAACACCATAACTTTTTCATTCGGACTCCGAATTGAGTGATTCAAGTTGGAGAATCTTCGTAGTCAAGTTCTCTACCTTCTTTTGTACCTATTTGATCACGGTTTATGGTGGTTCTTCACTCAAAAACAAACCAGCTTGTGATTCTTAGGTATTTGACTAAACTTTGTGTTTTCATCTTTTTAAACTTTCAATTACCTTGGGTTTTCTTCTTCTATATGTATGTGTATGTATTATGAAAGATAGCTTTAAATCAAAGCTAATTAATCGCGCCAAAAATGTTGTATATTTTGGTCCTTATATCCTTACCCTTTCGTCTTGTTTCATGTGTTTTTGCGTCTCTTATGGGTTCTTTGACTATAATTTCAAACATCTGTACATTTCTGGTGTTGGAAACAATATTCGGGACTTTTGTGTGAAAAATGGGTCAAATGATTCAAAAATAGGACAAGAAAGCTGAAGAAAAGATAAAGTGTTGGTCAACACACCCGTACTCTAACCTCCACTGTTGATAAAGTGCTGATCAGCTCACCCGCACACTCACCCGCACTGTTGATAAAGTGCCGGTCAGCTCACCTGCACTCTGCGCATGATAGCACTGCCAATGACAAGTTTTGGGCCATTTTTGAGGGGTAATTTGGTCCTTTCTTGCCTAAATCATTCCCTAACCTCTCAAGCCTATAAATATGCCACTTTCTACATAAGACAAAGGAACTCTTGACCCAAAATAATCTAGAAACTCTCTCTTCCACACTTCATATTCTTTACACAACAAAAGAGAGAGAGAGAGACCTTCAAAGGCATCCATAGAGGCTTTCCTCCATTGATGTCTCACTATCACCACCTTCCATTTACAACCACCCATCTTTGAAGGAGATTCATGAGGAAAGAGCCACCCTCTCTTGTCTATGAGGTGGAAGAGCTTCAATGGAACTTGAGATCTGAAATTGACATCTTTGGTTCTCTTTTACTATTCTCTTGTATTTTCTTTATTTGATGTGTATCCTCATTAGGGAAATATGTAAACATAACACTAGTTTCATTTATTTGATTAACTTGTATTTAATATGTTCAAGTATTGTCTCATTCAATTGGTGCATATTGATTCTTGACTTGTATTGAATAGGCTTGACAACCCTCCTAGATCCATGTTTAGGGATATCTCGTCTTTACATTCATGGCATGTAGGTTAGAAATTGATATGTGTTCATAATTGGGGTTTGGAGTAGATTAATGTAATTTAGGAGTAGATTAATCAAACAACCCTTGATTGTGTGTATGTTGATGGATAATTCAAAATGCATGATTTAGATTGAATTGAGTGCTAGAGAATTAGGGTTAAGTAGGTATATCAACTCTTGGCCTTGATTATGCTCTTAATTGTTTGGGTAAAAGTCATGATGAGTACATACCATGCCATTGTGGATTTCGGTTGTATAGACCTTCTTGCTTTATACGACCCTTGGTCGTTGCTCACGTGATACACCCTCAGTGAGTAGTGATCAAGGGTCCGAATTTACACTTAATGCTTCCATTATATGGTTGTTGCTTACACGTGATAGGTGAGTAACGATCGATGGTCGATCTTTTGATATTCCCTTAGGCTACCCTTGGTTGTTGCTCGTGCGATACACCCTCGGTGAGTAGTAATCGAGGACTAAGCGACTATCCCCATTTCAATAGTTAGAGGTAGTATCAAAGGCTAGGTTGAACCCAATCTTGTAGTGTTTTATGCGGTTGGTTTTTATGGGTGACGCGAATTCCATGGTTGTCATGAGTACCTTGTGTGTCCATCCATTTCTCTCTCCAAGCCATCTTTATTTTAGTAACTTAGGGTTTTTGCCTTCAAGAGTAGATTAATTTAGTTAGGAGTATATTAAATTAGAAATGCATGCACCCGGTTACATTTTTATCCTTAGTTATCTTTTTGATTTCTTATCTCATTTCCATTTTCTCACACACACACATGAGCATGCTTACACTTCACATACAACACTTTCACCATTGCCATGTTCTTATTTACATTGTTTTAATAATCACTAAAACGTGAATCATGAAACGATCGACGGATGACACCTTTCTATGGACGATACCCTTATTTACTACTTTACTAGTTTTCAAAACTTTAGAGCATATTGCGTAGGACAACTTTATAAATTCTTTTGAATTCGCAATTTCCTAACGACATAACTAATTTAGTCTAATTAGAGACTTGAATGTGAATTATTTTTCTAGGATTCTAGGTTTTCATATATTTGGGAGTTGTATTGTGATGAGCTTGATATCTAGGGTTATTTGTGTTTTGATTGACTCATTTTATGATTAATAACTTTAACATGTGCTTGGTTCCTTTAATTGAACAAATCTAGGATTAGCACATTTGATTTTGTATTTATAGCTAACTAGGATTTAATTGATTATTAATTATATTCTTGATCTAAATACTTGTTAGAATATTCATTGATCATATTTTGTGATTCTAGCATTTTTGGTGTATGTTTCTAATATCTTGAATAAGTGTTTCATGTATATGATTTATTCAAGTGTTTGCTTTGTGAATGAAACTAGGATTGACATGTGTTAGGTGTTTCACATGCTCTAGGTTTCAAATCATGTTTTTGTAACTAGACTATTTTGACTTTTGTGCTCACATGACTAAGTCTAGTTTCCATGGAATGTATTGATCACAAGTTTTATGTTGAATTGCTTGTTTGCATCATTTGCATCCATGGATCACACTTAGGAAGTCCTTGTAAAAGGCATGAAGTCTTGATTAGGACAAGTTGTCTGGATGGTCAAGCGAGAAGGACTTGGTTAGGGCAAGAGGTCCGAATAACCAAGCGAGAAGTCATGGCTAGGATCGGGAAGGTTCGAATAACTATGCTTGGGAGGATCTCTAGAGGCATGAGTGCCTTGTATAGGGAGTTGGCTATAACATTGGTAGGCCCGGGATGTTGGATAGACATAGACTCCAATAGAGAGTGGTTCATGGGATGTGTATTCACTCTTGATAAATTTCTAATCTATCAACGGTGTTGTGTAGAAATAGATTTCAATAGAAAATGGTTCCACACTTTTGAGGAATTTCTAATCTACCAATAGGGTTGGGTAGACATAGACTTCAATAGGAAGTAGATCATGAATTGGTCACTTTTGAGGAATTTTTAATCTATCATCCAATATATATAGTAGCCAATTGTTGTTGTTCAACCCGTGGATGTTTCCTCTTTGGAGGTTTTACCACGTTAAAAAATCTCTTGCGTTAATTCTTCCTATCTCTATCTTTCATATTTGTATATGTGTATGTTTTAATCTTGTTTCATAATCTTCTTTCAAGATGTATTTGTAAACAAGATTTTGTTAAGTGTGAGATGCAAGCACATTATATTGATCAAAATTGTAAATATAATTATTTTGTATATTGACTCATTTGTGTGTCTTGTATTGATTGTTTATTATACATATTGAACATAGTTGTGAATACACGTATTCTCTGTTTTTAGTTTAATATAATTTCTTCACTAGCAAGTTATAGAGTTCTATTTAGTGGATTTACATTGTAATAATCATAGTACAACTTGTGGAATTTACTTTGTATTGAATATACTTGTATATGAAATACATTGTTTTTTGGTATATGTTTTGTAGACTAAGGGTGGTGAATTGAGCATACATGCGTTAATTGGTTTCTCATAACAATCATATTAAAGGTTAATATGTATGTGCAACAAAGTTTTGACATAAGTCACGAAAGAGTTTTAAAAATAGAGTGAATAACCGAAATGACCGGGACTCAATGAGGAATAATATGAGATCATGTTCAAGTCTAAAAACAATAAAACAAAAACAAATAAACACAAAGTCACACAAGTATGCCATTTCCTAGAGATAGTCCTAGAACATGCAATTTCATAATGTTTATCAAATTAAATCTAATTCGTGTGCATACTTCAACAAGTGTGTGAATGTGTTATACCAATGGTGTACAACTATGCAGGGACACATATGAATGTCATGTGTGTGTGCCTAAAGGCCTTGCAAGAGGAATGAGGTCTAAATATACCTTTGATGCTTTCTCCTCTTGAAGGCTTCACTTTGCTTGATATGTTGTCTAATTTCCTTAAAGCTTGTTAAACCGTGAATCCTAGACAACTAATCAATATAAAAGAAATGTCGTTTTGATATAGAATAATTCCAACATGACTCAAAGTCCTACAATTTCCCCCTTTGGCAAATTCTATGTCAAAACACCTATACAAATACTAAAACATACAACATGAAGATTGGTCACAAAAACTCACTCTCACATCACAATGAGTTAATCACCTAGACTAATCTTTAACAAATCTTGAACTTCTTCACTTAAGCCTCTCTTGATACCACCTAAAATAAACTTGAAAGCACAAGAATATCAAGAGAATATATGGCAATATACTTGACAAGAATATGACATTTAAGTTCAATATGGAATATGACAATTAAGTTCAAAATGGATACATGTATACTCCCCCTAAATACATGCATATCCATCTATGCATATCCATCAAAGATATCTTATCCAAGATATTACATGCCATATGAAGTTCAATACTTGACATATACATAAAGAAGATATGCTAAAAACAATATCATATTTCTCCCTCTTTTTGACATAAAATGAAGCCAAAAGGAAAAAAAGAAAATGATAGCTTGAGATCACAAAGTTGATCTTACATTTGGAGGTGGATGCTAAACATGAAGAAATGATTTCTTCCAAGTTCTTGATTTTTTGCATCTTGTTGAACCACCTTTGTGTTTAGCTCAGTTATCTTCTCCTTTAATTATTGTTTGTTATCCATGTTAACCTAGCAAATGTTATACAAATCTATACAGCACAACAAACTTATCAAGGAAAAATGAATCACAAATGCATAAATTTTACTCTTAAGCATATATGTCATTTTTATCAAGTTCAACAATTGCATGAACAATCATCAACCCCAAAAATGAAGGAATTGGTATCAACAACAATCATCTCGACCATAAACAAGAAGAGATTTGATTACAACCACAACTACTATCACTCTAAGTAAGGAAGAATTTTCTGCAACTACAATAAATGGAATTGATTACAACCACAATTACTATCACCCTAAGAAAGGAGGAATTTTTTGCAACCATAATTAATTGAATTGATTACAACCATAATTACTATCGACCCCAAATAAAGAGGAACTCATTGCAACTACACTCAATTGAATTGATTTCAACTACAATTACTATCAATCCCACACAAAGCGGAACTCATTGCAATTACTGTCTTATCAACCTCAAGAATGAAGCCTTAATTGCTATCTCAACTACTATACAACCCCAAACAAGGAGAGGATGATTGCAAACACAATCATACAATCATTACAAAAAGATTCATGCATTAATTATGATAAAAAATACAAAGGCATATAGTAATATAAATAATCATCATGCACATCAAGACATATGAAATAATATCTAAAAGATTCATTATATCAACCAAAGAATATGCTAACAAATATCAATTTGAAACATATGAACATATCATAAAAGAGAACAAAGTCTAGCATACTATGCTCCCCCTTGATAAGTGATTATCTAAGATTAATATACAATATTGTTCACAAAGAAATCCACACAATCACACATTCAAGCAATTTTAATGAGATTTATCAAATAAGCTCCACAAACTATGAGAGATACACCAAGATTTTCAATCTCTCCCATAATTCTTCTAAAATTGCTAGAGTATCAAAATACCATATAAGCAAAATTGTGTGTGTGAAGATTTTGTTTCAAGTATATGAAAAGAAGTAATTTGATAATCAAACATGCAAACCATATCAACATCTATTCCTTTTAAGCTTTTCCATGAAAGGTCAAATCAATTATCATCCGGTTTTTTTGCTTTTTAAGAGAATAGATTTCAACATATGAGCGTGTGTGTGCAAGTGGCTCGTTATCCCATTTCTATTTGACAACCTGAGCAAACTTGATTTTCAACTATACTTCTTAAAGCCTTTTCATTTTTTATTTTCTTTTACGCTTTGAATCAAAGATTTTTTTTTATTGATTCTTTTCAACACTTCTTTGATTTTTCTAACATAAACAAATATGCTTCATGGCGGCTTTCACTCATAACAATGGTGTAGCCCTTTCCTATATTGGGCGCTGCACAACCAAGGTGTAGACCTGGCACGGTTCCGGTTCCGGTTCCAGTTCTAGGTTTTGGTGGAACTAGAACCAGAACTGGCCTAGACCGGTTTCGGTTTCAGAACCGCCGGTTCCAGTTCCGATTCTAGTAGAACTGACGGTTCTGAACCATTTTTTTTTTATGTATTTTTTTTAATTACAAAATATTTCACTATATTTATAAAAAAATAAAATGTTATAAAGAACATTGTAGAGTATTGAGCCATGACCCATAACAATATAAAAAATAATTATGTTTTCCATTCCCTTCTCCTCCTTTTTATATAGGTTAGGTATCTCATTCACTTCTATATTTTTCCAATGTAAGATGTGAGATAAGGGATAAGAAGTCATATTATGTATTTTTAACAAATATTTATCAATTTTTTTTTCCATAAAACTTAAAACTACAATGCTAAATTGAATATATTAGTTATAATGAGTGCTTCCCCAGCTAAAACAATAACAACATGGAAAGATGATGTTTACATTGTCAAGGACAGCTCCTGGGTCCATGCCAAATCTTTCAGCTATGGGTACTATTCGATCAGGAAGGCTGCAAGTGCATGAGTTAAGGACAACTCACAAAGTCACAATTAATTTGGGTAACTTTTATGACAATAATTTTAGTTTACAATTTAATAAAAAGAAATTTAAAAATTACATGCTACTTTAGAGTTCAGATTTTATATAGGGAAAGGGAAACATACAAAGTGCCTTCAGTGTCAATGAAGGCAACCTTCCCATTCCCACTCCCTATGTTTGTAGGAAGCTGCAGAGACAACCATAATACTCAATAATCAAGCCTTATATATATATATATATATATATATATGTGTGTGTGTGTGTGTGTGTGATTTTCAATTTATTACTTTTGCATTTCAATTCAATTCCACCCATGAAATATTGTATAAGAAGCAGCAAGAAGTAAGATCATCATTTCAAAAATATTTGTTAAAAATCCATAATATGACTTCTTATCCCTTATCTCACATCCCACATTGGAAAAATAGAGAAGTGAATGAGATGCCTAACCATATAAAAAGGAGGAGAAGAGAATAGAAAACATAATTACTTGGACAAGGGTTATGGTTCATGGCTCAATACTCTACAATGTTCTTTATAAAATATTATTTTTTTTATAAATAGAATGTAATATTTTATAATTAAAAAAAAAATTAAATGAACCACCAATTTGAACCGAATCGAAACCGTCGGTTCCTGTCTGGTTTGAATTGATTGGTTCTGAAAAATTTGGAATCAGAACTGGCCTCCCCCAGTTCCGGTTACGATTCCAGAACCGAAACCGGAAAACAAGTTTTGGTTTCGATTTTTTCAGTTTCGGCTCGACTCCGGTTCCACGGTTCGAACCGGAACCTTTCCAGGTCTACCAAGGTGTTTAGCCCTTTCCATGAAGGTGCTTGTTGAGTTCTATGTAGTTGCCGGAGCAAAATAGATACTAACCATAGGTCATCTTAAATGTACTAGTCAAAGGACTTCAATCCACAACTTACATATATCAAACTCAACTTACTCAACCAAACATACAAGAGAAGCAAAGTGCATTTTTGAAAAAAATAATAATTATGGCTTACAAGCACATATCTAAAAGCAATACAAAGAGACTTACTTAAGATCATTACTTCTCAAGAGAGTAGCTTTCAAAGAAAAATGAAGCTCATATTTTTTTCAAATAATGCCACTCAACATTCAAACAAGCATTTCAAGCATCATGAATAAGATCATTGTGAAAACATCACTAAAAGATCTTTAGAGAGCAAATGTCAATGAGAACCATATGTATACTATACTAGTTCTCTAATATGACATACTACATGATGTAATAAAAACATAAAGTTGAAAGATGAAAAGCTAGAAAGCAAGCATTAGGATATAGAAATACCTAAGCAAGCTTTTGCATCAAATGCAAAGCTTTTGCTCTTTTTTGAGAGCTCTTTTGGCTTGTTTGTCCTCATGACAACAAGTTGTTGGTGTATCATTCCAAGAGAATAAAGACTTAACACTTCAACTCAACATATATAAAAATGACTTTCTCTAAAAGACTTAACACAGTTCATCACCATATAGATTTCAAGAATAATAAATGGATATCGACTATCATACTGATATTTGTGAGATAGCTAAGTTCATGTCAAAGTCAAGAGAAACAAAGCTAGATAGCTAAGTTACTCAAAACTAAACACTAATTTTAAAGCTAACTCACATGTGCAACTTACACTAATGGTAAGAGCACTCACCCTTGACCCATTTGGTCTTGGGTGCACAAACACATAAACCAACATGACCATTTCTCATGGCAATATTATATCTAGAAGATAAATCATCAACTATCTTCTCTATAAAGATATTTCTATCATACTGATATTTGTGAGATAGCTAAGTTCATGTCAAAGTCAAGCGAAACAAAGCTAGCTAGCTAAGTTACTCAAAACTAAACACTAATTTTAAAGCTAACTCACATGTGCAACTTACACTAATGGTAAGAGCATTCACCCTTGACCCATTTGGTCTTGGGTGCACAAACACATAAACCTACATGACCATTTCTCATGGCAGTATTATATCTAGAAGATAAATCATCAACTATCTTCTCTATAAAGATATTTCTCATGTTAAACACAACATTATTGCCATTAACAAAGATATTATCAAGATTATGCATATGATCATGTGAAACACTCATTTTCACCTAAATCTTCTTGACAATTTTCCTCACATGATTATCATTATCACGCACAAAATTCAAAGTGTTATTATGCAAGAAACAATCATATAAGATTTTCTCATCTCACTAACATGCATCTCATTCCTTAGTTTGCATTGTCTAATATACTTATGGCATTTAGATTTAGTATGCACTACATCATTTCAAAAATTACATACCGAAATACATATGGAGATGATACTATTAGGTGAGAGTGTACCGAGGGTGAAGGCTCCTTATCTCTTCTTGATTTTGCACTTGACCTTGGAAGATTGGCCTTTTAAATCTTTTTGTTTCTTAGTGACTTGCCTTTAGTTGTAGGAGACTCAACTTGCTCAACTACAAAGCTTAAGTCACTTGAATCTTCATGAAGATCACAAAGCTCTTTGGCCTTCATGATTGCCAACTCCTCTTTCTTGTCTTTGATAGTTTCCTTAAAGAAAAAAAAAACAAATTATTAGCAAAATCACTCATTAAACTATCTAACACAAGATCATCTTCAACCGTCTTCTCTTCTAGACATATGATCACTTCATTCTTCACTTCAACTTCCTTTAAAGCCTTATCTCTTTCTTTCTCAAGAGATTGAACTCTTGCCATCAAGTTGAAGTTTGTGGTCTTTGAATTGAAATCTTCTTCATTAAGTTGCAAACTCAAGTGATCATGTCTAGCTTGATTATCCTTCGGGAAACTTCTTCTTCTTTGTTTTTGTCACTAACATTCTTTTCAAGCTTATCAACAAAATTGTTAGTAGACAAATGAAATGTAAAACAAGAAGAACCTTTTCACAAATAGCTTGGAATCTATTCCATGCCTCTTTTTCCATATTTGAATCTTTATTAAGATAAAGGTGTTTCAAAACTTACACCACTATGGATGGCAAAAAGAACTAAAAGTTTCAAATTCTCAAAAATAAACCTCATTCATACTTCATGAACATATTGGTTTGGAGAAATAACTCCATCAAATATAGAATTCGGAGAATAGAAACCTTTCTTAACAGTCCAACCAAGCTTGCTAATCACTAGACTTAGTGAAGTCTTTCATGAACATTTTCAACAAAAACAAACATTTTCCCAATCAACAAAGGAGGACAACCATTACAAACAACTGTAGACTAAAGGTTGTTATCCGAGTAAATAACCTTATAGATCCCAAATCACACTAATTGCTTTAAGTGACCCGCTCTGATACCAATTGAAAATACCTACAAGGTTAAACCAAACAACCTAGAAGTGGGGTGGGGGGGTGAATAGGTTGACACTCTAATTTCAAAAAACTTTTTCGAGACTTTTGTCAAAACCTTGGTGAGCATACAAATTAACCTTTGACATGATTGTTATGAGAAAACAATTAACACATGTATGCTCAATTCACCACCCTTAGTCTACAAAATATATACGTGTACTTTGTATCTCATATACAAGTATATTCAATGAAGAGCACATTCCACTAGTTGTACTTTGAATATTATATTGTAAGAACACTAAGTAAACTTTACAACTTTATATATAATATCATAAGATACAATATTCAAACACTTACAAAATACAAGAGACAAATGTTGATTCAACAAATAATGTGTGCATCTCTTTCTCTACAAATATCTTGTTAACAAGGATGTGAGGACATAAAGATCTTAAACAAGATATATTCATCATACATACAAATATAGAGAGATAGAGATAGAGACATTTGACACATTGATTTTTACGTGGTAAAACCTCCAAAGAGGAAACATCCACATGTTGAATCCACAACTACTAACAAACCATAATCCACTATGACGAAAAGAAGATACACACTCAAAGACATGACTAATCCCATGAAACACTCTCCAAGCTATCAACTCGTATTATACCCTCGGGCCTAGTGAATCACTTTGCCTACTTTCTATCTGAGACACTTCACTCATGTCTCTAGAAAGCAACTTTCTATCCAAGATGCTCAACTCACATCTCTAGGAAGATTTCTTGCTTGGACTTACATGAAGCCTAGCTTCTTGCCAAGTTTTCCTTACTTAGTTAATCCGAGCCCCTTACTCTTAACTAAGACTTCCTTGCTTGGTTATCCGGACCACTTGTCCTAACCAAGACTTCCTTGTTTGACTATCCGGAGCCTCACACTCCAAGCCAAGACTTAATGCTCAAGTTGAAGCTTCACTCACTCCAATATGAGACTTCCACCTTTTGCAAGGCAAATGATGCAAGCAAATGAAACATAGAATGTATGATCAATACATCTTATGGAAACTAGATATAGTCATGTGAGCACACATGTAAAAAATTGCCTAGTTACAAAACATGAATTGAAACCTAGAGCATGTGAAAACACTTAATACATGTGGCTCTTAGTTTCATTCACAAATCTAATACCTGAATAAATCATATACATGAAGCACATATTCAAGATATTAGAAACATATAACAAAAATGCTAGAATCACAAAATATGATCAATGAATATTCTAGCAAGTATTTAGAGAAAGGATATAATTAATAATCAATTAAATCCTAGTTAGCTCTAAATACAAAATCAAATGTGCTAATCCTAGATTTGTTTAATTAAAGGATCCAAGTACATGCTAAGGTTATTAATCATGAAATGAGGCAATCAAAACATAAATAACCCTAGATATCAAGCCAATCACAATACAACTCAACATGTGAAAACCTAGAATTCTAGAAAACTAGTTCACATTTAAGTCTCTAATTAGACTCTATTAGCTTTGATCTGAGGCTATCCTTCTCAAAAGTTTTCATCAAACATATGCATACATATAGAAGAAGAAAACCCAAGGTAATTGAAGATCATAAAATATGACATCATAAACTTTAGTTTAATACCTAGGAATCTCGTGCAGTTTTGGTTTTGAGTGAAGAACCATAATAAAGCATGATCAAACAACTGCAAACTCTTTTGAAGAAGGTAGGGGACTTGATTAAAAAGATTCTTTGACTTGAATCACTCAATTTGGAGTCTGAATGAAAAAGTTATGGTGTTTGGATGTTGGAAAAGTTGGAGAGAAAATTTTGCACTTCTCTTTTTAAAATTTTCTTCTTATAATAAAATGGGAGGGAAAGGAGAAACTTAAAAGAGATGAAAGAGAGAGAAAGAGGCAACCAATTAGAGGCAGCCACCTCACATGATCGTTAGGGATGCATAAGCTGCACGGGGCAGAGAGGCTGCTGGCCTGTGAGCCTCACGACCTCCTCCCAAAATGGCCTTTGGCCACTACTTGCTTCTCTTGTGCTCCTCTCGCGTTCTTCAGCCGTATTCGGGACTCTGAACTCTGAATTTGAATCTATTTTTGGATTACAAATCATGAATCCCTAACACATAATGACTATGAAACTTTGTTTAATGGTTGTGAAATCGACTCAATATACGATGACGAAGAAAACACAACGTGTGAGAATGTAAAGTAGCAAAGCTTCCTAGTTTGGACTCAAAACCTAATGAGTGAGTAACCGAAATGACCGGGACTCAATGAGGAATAATATGAGATCATGTTCAAGTCTAAAAACAATAAAACAAAAACAAATAAACACAAAGTCACACAAGTATGCCATTTCCTAGAGATAGTCCTAGAACATGCAATTTCATAATGTTTATCAAATTAAATCTAATTCGTGTGCATACTTCAACAAGTGTGTGAATGTGTTATACCAATGGTATACAACTATGCAGGGACACATATGAATGTCATGTGTGTGTGCCTAAAGGCCTTGCAAGAGGAATGAGGTCTAGATATACCTTTGATGCTTTCTCCTCTTGAAGGCTTCACTTTGCATGATATGTTGTCCAATTTCCTTGCAGCTTGTTAAACCGTGAATCCTAGACAACTAATCAATACAAAGGAAATGTCATTTTGATATAGACTAATTCCAACATTACTCAAAGTCCTAACATTCATCCCATTAATAAACTCTTTGAGAGCTTTGACCTCATTAGTAAGCTCACACTCATATATCTTCACGATAGTCAAAGAGTTCTCTTTTTGCTTAATCTTTCCTTCCATGGCAAACAATTTCATAGTAAAGTCTTCTTTTAGATCATCTAGCTCTTGAGCACTTTCTTCCACATTTGAAAAATACTTTTAAATTGTCTTTTCATGCTCCTTGATGACTTCACTTTGCTTGCTCATCTTCTCCAAAGACATTCTCTTTTCATTATCCAGAGCTTTAATCATCACCACCAAATTGGCATTGATCAACTTCAACTTGTTGTTCTCTTCATTCTTTTGTTGAAGGATCTTGTCATTGAAGCTTAAATAATCTTGATTTGAGGAGACTTCGAACTCTTCATGTGTTAGGTTTTTGGTTTGTCTTGGCATATATTCCATATCAAAGCGATGTCTTACTTGTATTGATTAGTGGTCTTAGGATTGATGATTTAAAGCTTCAAAGAAAGACTCGGCCACATTTCATGCAAGTTGGTGTTGTTCAAGGAGGAATGTACTTCATTGCACAATAAAGGTAAAATAGACATCATTCCTCTTACAAGGCTAGGCACACACACACATGACATTCATTTGTGTCCCAGTATAGTTGAACAACATTTATTTAACACTTTCACACACTTGGCAATATTTGCTCATGCATTAGATTTAAATTGATAATCATTGGAAAATGCATGTTCTAGGACTATGTCTAGGAAACGGCATATGTGTGTCACTTGCTGTCTATTTATTTTCATTTTATTGTTCTTGGACTTGAACATGATCTCTTATGATTCCTTATTAAGTCCCAGTCATTTCGGTTACTCATTCATTAGGTTTCGAGTCCAAACGATGTAGCTATGCTACTTTGCATTCTCATTCGTTGAGTTGTCTTCATCATCGTTTTACGAGATTAATTCTCAACCTTTTTGCAAAGTTTTATAGTCATCGTTGTGCATGATGGAGTTATAATTTGTAATCTGAAGACGGATTTGAAATTGGAGTTCGGAGACTAGAATACGGTCGAAAAACGCGAGCGGTGAGTGAAAGGAGCAAGATTGGCCAACGGTTAACCTTGCATGGCCGAGTGTGGCATACGGGCTGGACCCCTTTTTACCACGTGTGCCACATGCACGCCCATACAGGCTACTGATGTGGCGAGCTGTGGTTTGCTGGTTCCTTTCCCTCTCTCTCTTCATTTTAAATTCCTTCATTACCTCCCATTCCATTCAAGAAGAAAAAAATTAGAATTTCCTAAGTACAAAATTTTCTTGCAACTTTTTCTCACCTTCCAAACAACATAATTTTCTCATAATTGAGTGATTCAAGTTGGAGATTGTTCATAATCGAGTCCTCTACCTTTTCCAAGTTCTCTTGTAGCAGTTTGATCGAGTTTTCGAGTGGTTCTACCCAGAAAACCTTGACAACTCGTGATTCCTAGGTATTGGTCTTATCTTTGAGATTTCTTCTTTTATAACCTTCAATTTGCTTGGGGTTTCTTCTTCTATATGTATGTATATGTATGATGAATTCTATTGAGAAAGATAGCTTCATAATCAAACTTAATCAAAAGTCTAATTAGTAATTAGAGACATATGTGAACTAGTTTCTTTGATTCTATGATATTCACATGTTTGAGAGTTGTATTGTGATTAGTTTGATATCTAAGGTTGTTTGAGACTTGATTGAATCATTTTGATGATAAATGACCTTGAATTTTGTTCTGATCCTATGATTGATGCAATCTAGGATTATTGTATGTGTATGTATTTTTAGAGAAATCTATGATTTAATTGAGTAATCATTTTTATCCTTTCTCTAATTCTTTGGCTAGAATATTCATTGAAATCATTTTATGATTCTAGCATTTTATTGTGTATGTGTATGACATCTTGAATATGTGCTTCATGAATATGATATATTCAAGTGTTGTTTGTTTGAATGAAACTAGGAGTTTTTGTGTTAGGCTTGAATATGTGCTTCATGAATATGATATATTCAAGTGTTGTTTGTTTGAATGAAACTAGGAGTTTTTGTGTTAGGTGTTTTCACTTGCTCTAGGTTTAATTCATGTTTTTGCATCTAGACTATTAGACTTGTGTTTCACATGTTTAGGTCTATTTGTGCCATGGAGTGTATTGATCATATGTTCTATATTGAATTGCTTGATTGCAACATTTTTGCATTCACACGATCACACTAGGAATTCCTTGTGAAAGACATGAAATCTTGGTTAGGACATGATGTCCGAATAACCAAGCAAGAAGTCTTGTTTAGAGTTGGGATGACTCAGATAGGCAAGCAAGAAGTCATGGCTAGGATTGGGAAGGTCCGGATAGCTATGCAAGGGAGGCTCTCTAGAGGCATGAGTGCCTTAGATAGAGAGTTGGCTATATTATTGGTAGGCTTAGGTGTATGGATAGATATAGACTCCAATAGAGCGGGGTACACGGGATGTGTATGCACTTTTGAGGAATTTCTAATCTTCCATCGATGTTGGTTTGGTATGTTGTCCAATATATGGTGGCTCCACATCATTGAAGGATTTCATACTTTTCAATAGGGTTAGGTAGACATAGACTCTATATAGGTTGATGATCTAGGATTGATCACTTTGTGGAATTTCTAATTTACCATCCAATATATATAGTACCCAATGGTTGTAGTTCAACTCGTGGATGTTTCCTCCTTGGAGGTTTTACCACGTTAAAAAATCCCATGTGTTAATTCTTCCTATCTCTCTTTATTACATGTATACATATACATATATATATATATATGTTTGCTCTTAATCTTGTAGTACATTCATCACTTGTGAAGTTTTGGAAACAAGATTTGTTAAGTGTGATTTGTAAAGCAATACATATTCGATCATTCTTATATTCTTTATTCTTTATTCTTTTGTATATTGTTACTTTGATGTATAGTTATATTTGTTAACACTTGTAATTCCTTGAACAATATCATAATACAAGTATTCTTTGTTGTAGAGGTTTTTGTGTTTTATACCTCATGCAACTCCTTATATATGTAGACATTGCCTAAATGATCACATGATTATATTGTCTATGTATGGATGTTTTTGGATTATGTGTTGTATGTAAAGCTATCTTGAGGGACAAACGAATGCTTGTTTCAAGGGATTGAAAAATGTGTAAAAACCTATTCACCTACCCTCCCCCTAGGTATACTTTAAGCAATTTAACTACCTTTGTATTATTTTCATCATGATTGGAGGAGATTTCACTATCTTCACTACTTGAAGAGTTTTCACTTTTCTCATTACTTGAGAAGTCTTTACTACTATCCTCAAATCTTCCTTTATATATAGCCACGTGAGAAATGTAAATGCAAGTACATTCTCGATTATTCAATGAATCATCTTCCTCTACTACATCACTCACACTCATCCATGATTTATCATTTATGGCTCTAATGTAGGCTTTCGTTGTATTTATCCACAAGGTTTAGTTTCCACAATTCAAGAATGGAGGTCTAGCATAAAAGGCACCTTCCAGCATCAAATCACCCATAGCTCAAAAATACAATTGGTTTCACAAAACAAAACACAAACACTATAAAAAGGATCTATCTAATTACTTCTAGACACCCGCTATAATACCAAATGAAATTCCCTTAACCAATTATAGTGTAAATATATCTGAAGGGGGGGGGGGGGGGGGAGGGGTGAATAGATATAGGCTACAAATTCTTTTCTACTTCTTTTTAATACAACAAAGTTGTATGCACACGAAAGCTTAACAAATGAATTGCTTTAACAAGACAATATGAGATCAATTACACAAGTGTTAAAAGCAATACAAGATATAGAAGTAAAGAAACTTAAAGTGAAACTTGACACACGTATTTTTATGTGGTAAACCTCCAAAGAGGAAATATCCACGAGTTGAATCCATAACCACCGATAACACCCAATTCACTAGCTGGAAATAAGTACACTCTTAAAAGCAATCAAATCACATGAAACACCCTCTCTTGAATATCTTTTCTATCCTACCCTTAAGGCCTCTTACTAATGAAAAGTTGCCTCAACTTTCTAACCGAGACAAATCACTTACCTCTAGAAAGTCACTCCTTATCCAAGACTATCCATAAGTCCTTAGGAAGATTTCCTTGCTCGGACTGACAGAAGCCACATGTTTCTTGCCAAGACTTCTTTGCTCGATCTTACTTGAAGTCACATGCCTCTTGCCAAGACTTCTCTTGCTTGAGTAATCCGAGCCCCTTGCTCTTAGTTAAGACTTCCTTGCTCTATGTTGAAGAATGCAGTCCAACAAGAGACTTCCACCTTTTACAAGGTAATAAGATCTAAGTGATACAAATGATGCAAACACATGCAAATAGAGCAAGTAGATCAAACACACTCTATTAAGAATTAGATTAGCACAAATCAAGCTCACAAGCAAATGTAAATAATTCTTATAAACATGTAATTAGAGATCTAGATTAGGCATTCAAAATCATCCACAAAATTATCTAGAAACCTAAACATATCAATCAAATCTAGAACAACAAATATTTAATAGAAAGCACACACCAAGCTTTGAAATCAAGTGAACAAGTTAACACTTGAAATCCACAACACATTTAATCTAATCAAGAACTAGATTTAAATGATAGATAGCACAATCAAAAATCCTAGCTCATGAACATGTGACAAAAACCTAGAATCAAACAATCAAGATCAAATCACAAAGTTATTATAGATTCAAGTTCATGTTCTTCAAAACTAGCTACATATTCAATCAAAACACAATAGCTAATTTTAAATCAATCAAAATAGGTCTATAAATGGAATCAAAAGCATCCTAGACATTTTTTATCAATCAAATAATAAGATCTATCAAGTTGATCATAAGAAAAATGTAAAGAAGATGATTACAAACAAAATGATGATCCACGAACTGAGATCAGATGACTGCAATTTATGTGGACATATTTTGACTCTAAAAATGCTTGTGACTTGTTCATCTCTTCAAGATCAATGATATTGGTTTTTAAATCACTCAATTCGGAATTGAAATGAGAGAGTTATGATTGAAACAAAAATACACAAGTTGTGAGAGATGTTACATGGGATTTGAAATACATAGGGGGAATTTGATTAGAGAGAAGCAAGGGAAAATGTGTAATTAAGCCACCACCACTCATGCTTCCCATGGAGGCACATGGCCACCATTGGGAGGTAGAGAGGTGTCCCTCCTGTGGTGGCCATAGGCCTCCATGGGAGAGAGGGTGGTTGGTCCTTTACCACCTGTCTTCTCCTTCGCTCCCTTCGCGCACCTCTCACGTTCTTCGACTGTTCTCTAGCCTCCGAACTCCAAATTCGAATCCACTTTCAGATTATGAACCAAAACTCAATTACACATAAGGATGACTATGAAACTTTGACCAAAGGTTATGAATTCTACTCGATACACGACAACGAAGATAATGCATTGTTAGAGAATGTAAAGTAGAGTAACTTCCTCGTTTGAACTCGAAATCAAATGAGTGAGTAACCAAAATGACCGAAACTCAACAAGGAATCATATGAGATCATATTCAAGTTCAAAAAAAAAAACCAAATAAATAAACACAAGATCACACAAGTATGCAATTTTCTAGAGACAGTCCTAGAACATGCAATTCTACAATGTTTGTCAAATTAAGAATAATGTTGGGACACACATAAGAATAATATGGATTTTGAGCATACTGCAACACGTGTTTGAATGTGTTATTACCAAATAAGCACAACGATGCTGGGACACATATGGATGCAATGTATGAGTGTGCGATTTGCCCAACGATGTAGGGACACATGTATGAATTGTGCGTGTGTGAGCTTACACATTGTAAGAGGAAGAAGTATCTTGATACCTTAGCATCCAAGTAAGCGATTTTCCTCTTGAAGACGATCTTTGCATGGGAAGTTGTTTTTTTCCTTTTAAGCTTCTTTCAACAAAGAAACACTTATGCAACTAACCATTACAAATAAAGAGAGTTTTACAATGGAATCAAACCAATACAAATCTAGAACCTTACAACATTCAACCTCTTGATAAATTTCTTTCCTTGGACTCTAAATAACCCACTCCATGGGTTAGAGATCTTCATAACAAAGATGATGTTATTGGAGATATCAATGAGGGTGTTAGGACTAGGCGTCAAATAGCTAATCAAATTAGCTATACTTGTTACACTTCTCAAATTGAGCCCAAAAAGGTTGATGAAGCCTTAAGTGATGAGTTTTGGGTTCTAGCCATGCAAGAAGAGCTAAACCAATTTTAAAAAAATGAGGTTTGGAGTCTAGTTCTTAGACCTAAGAGCATCAATGTTATAGGCACCAAATGGGTGTTTAGGAACAAATCCGATGAGGATGGCAACATTGTGTGCAACCAGGTAAGACTTGTAGCACAAGGATACTCTCAAATTTAGGGTATTGACTTTGAGGAGAATTTTGCTCCGGTTGCCCATCTTGAGTCCATAAGGCTTCTCTTGTCTATATCTTATGTGCACATGTTCAAATTGTACCAAATGGATGTGAAGAGTGTCTTCTTCAATGGCTTCTTGTAAGAGGAAGTGTTTGTTGAGCAACCTAAGGGGTTTGTGGATCCACACCACTCTAACCATGTCTATTGCCTCAAAAAAGGCTTTATATGGATTTAAACAAGCACTGAGGGCTTGGTATGAGAGCCTCACTCAATTCCTTGTTTATAATGACTACTCTAGGGGTAGTGTTTACAAGACTTTGTTCATCAAGAGAAACAATAATGAGCTATTTATAGCTCAAATCTATGTTGATGACATTGTGTTTGGCTCCACCAATAAATCCAAAGTCCAACAATTTGTTGATTTCATGTCTCATGAATTTGAGATGAGTTTGGTTGGTGAGCTTAATTACTTCCTATGTTTGCAAATTAAGCAATTGCATGATGGGATTTTCATAACCCAAGCTAAATATGCAAAGAACCTAGTGAAGAAGTTTGGCCTTGAAAATGCCAAACATTATGACACACTCATGAGTATCACTTTGAAACTAAGCAAGAATGTTAGTGGCAAAAGTGTGGAACAAAATTCTTTATCGTGGCATGATTGGTAGCTTGCTTTACTTGACTACAAGTAGGCCCGATATTGCTTTTAGTGTGAGTGTGTGTGATAGGAACCAAGCGGATCCTAAAGAGTCCCATCTCTCCTCCGTGAAGAGAATCATTCGCTATGTGAATTGGACATCCAACTATGGGATATGGTACTCTTTTGACACTAATCCAAGTCTTGTTAGATTTAGTGATACCGATTGGGCGGGAAATTGAGATGATAGGAAGAGTACATCGGGCGGTTGCTTCTTCCTATGAAACAATTTGGTGTCTTGGTTTTGTAAGAAGCAAAATTCAATTTCCCTATCCATAGACAAAGCCTAATACACAGCCGCCGGGAGTGCTTGCACACAACTCCTTTGGATGAAGCAAATGTTTGTGGACTACGGCTTCGATCAAGGTATTCTAACCTTTTATTGTGATAATTTGAGTGTTATCAGTATTTATAAGAATCATGTACAACATTCTAGAACTAAGAATATAGACATTAGACATCACTTTATTAGGGAGTTATTTGAGAACAAATGCATTTCACTTGAGCATGTTGGCACAAATGATCAACTGGCGGATTTATTTACCAAGCCCTTAGGCGCAACTAGGTTTAAAGCACTTAGTAGGTTTATTGGGATTTGCCTCTTGCATTAATGTGGTTTGGTGATTAACCCCATAAAGGGAGCTCAAGCAAAGAGAGCAAACTTGCATACTTATCACATGCAAAAATTTGATAAACATTATGCTTCTTCATTAATTGCTTGAGTGTCTTGGTTACATATATGAATATATGGTATTTTCTTCAATAAGTGTGAACCATTTCTTTGTTGGTAATCCATGTCATATTTATGCTCAAATATGGATTTTTGGACTAGGAGATTTACTTTGGAAGTACTCCTTGAATGACCTAAAATTGGTCTCCATGACATGATAATTCTCTTATAATGACATGTTTAAAAAAAGAGTATTAAAAGAAAAGTATGAAATGTTTATTGCTTTATTTTGAATGGAAAATATGTGTGAAAAAGCAATATTAAGACTCAAACCAATAAGGATCATGTATCCACTCTAAGGATTTTAAAACCCATAGTCTCTCTCTCTTTATTAGTTGAACAAGGCTACTATCATACGGGTATCTTACCCGGAAAAGTTGAACAGGGTGCAAAAGTCGCTCATGCCTTGTTTTGCTTATAAACTTAGATATAGTTGCTTCTTAAATTTGAATTGCTTATAAAATCTATATCCTTGCTTTAACTCATGACAAAGGGTGAAATTGGTTTGAATTCTTTTGAAAACCTTTGTTGTTTGCTTTGTCAAATACCATTGTTTTGAACTTGAATGCAATATGTCTTGCATGCAAAGCATCTTTGTCACACATTTTCTCAAAATAAATTACCTTGCCTCTCTCCAAATTAATTGAGCTGCATAAAATTCTTGCATATGACTAGACAAATGTCTTGTGTGTTACTATCTCTTTTTGCTAAAAGCAACCCAGTTGGGAATACTCTTTTGCCTATCTCATGACATAATAGGGAAGTAGTGTGTGATAGGGGAGTTTTAGTAGTTGATTGCATGTTGGGGAGAATTGCTAATTGGAGGGGAGTAACCCATTTAGGGGGAGCATTGCATTGCACTTCATTGCATGATGTTGCTAGTGTGTGATAGGGGAGTTTTAGTAGTTGATTGCATGTTGGGGAGAATTGCTAATTGGAGGGGAGTAACCCATTTAGGGGGAGCATTGCATTGCACTTCATTGCATGATGTTGCTAGTGTGTGATAGGGGAGTTTTAGTAGTTGATTGCATGTTGGGGAGAATTGCTAATTGGAGGGAGTAACCCATTTAGGGGGAGCATTGCATTGCACTTCATTGCATGATGTTGCTAGTATTTTCTTTAATGCAAATGCTTGCTTTTGTTTTCACTTGATCACTTCACATACACTTGTCTTGGAAAGTGTAGTTATCTTATTTTATAAGGATGTTTATTTTACAAGAGATGGAAAGCTTGAAGATCTAGTTTTAGGTATCTCTTTGTAATGTAGAAAAACTCTTGTTGACCTATAAGTTTATTTTTTGGTTTTGTGAGGATCAATTGTGAGTGGTGATTTTGTCACGAAATAGCCAAAGAGGGAGATTGTAAGTTTCTCACTTTTAATTGGCTTATTTCGTTGGCAAACCACAATTGGTGTTTAATTATGTAAGGGTAGATTAGGACTTCATTGCTCGTGATCAAGCTTAAATGGAATTCAAACCCTTCAAGCTCAAGTGTTAATTGAAGGTATATCACTTGTGCTTATCTCCTTTGAAGAGACTAGTTATACACATTCACTTTCATATTGCATTTCTATGATTGCATTTTTACATATTAAATATTCTTGTGTGTGTGTTACATGCTTGGTGCTGATTCATGTTTATATCTTCCCACGCATGTTCTTTATGCACTTCACACTTGCACAACATTCATATAGGAGGGGTGTGTCTTGTTGAGTTGAAAAGAGAATTTTTTTTTCTCTTTGCCGCTGTCGGTACCGCCATGAATACCGCTGTCGGTTCCCTAGCCTGTACCGCGGTTCATATCAGGTGTAGCCTCTGTTGTTTTTCACCTTGCATGCTACGGTTGGTACACCTTGCCTCTGGAGCGGTCTCAACCGCGAAACATTCCAGAGCCTACACGCCATGTGTACCACAGTGCAGACACTTTGTATGTACCACGGCACGCACAACAGTTTGACGTGTCTTTTAAGTTTCTTCTTCAAAACGACATCTTTTTGGCTCATCATATAGATATATGTTATGTACTCTTGTTGGCCGAATTAGAGCTTAGAAATTCACATCTTTGAGAGTTTAAGAGTACTTCGTAAGAAAAGTAACCAAGAATCATCCTTTTTTGACCAAAACCAAAATACCCATCATTCATTCTTGGATTCTACATCGTCTAGCTTCATCTAGGTTATGTTTTTGTATGGGTCATCATTAACATATCACTTCATAACTAGAACACCATTCTCATTCATCTTAGTGTTCTTGCCTAACAAGAAATGTCTTTTATGACTTTTTTGCATCTAGATTATGTTCTTAGCTTCAAGTTGATATTTTTGTGTTGTTTGTGGGTTGTTGTATTGTGATAGCTATTGCATCTAGGATTGCATTCTTTTTCGATAGCTAAGTCTTATATATGACATGTAGGAACTTGATATCTAGGATTGTTTGACATGTTCATCCATTATTAGATAAGCTTAAATGTGTTGACCTAGCATTTATGTATTTTATATTCACTTAGGTTGTGCTCTCTTCTTTAAGTGTGAAGCTTTGTGACTAAGTGGTTCAGTGCACAAGCAAGTAGATCTATAATCACTATTAAAGGACCATTGGGTAAAGTGGAAGGGTTAGTGACCAAATATGGTTTGACTTGAGGTCAACTTAGGTTGTAAACTTTCATTCAAGTAGTGAATTAGAAGATCGTGTGTGGCTAGCACAATAGCCCGTGAGTTTTTCCCAATTGTGGGTTTTTTACATAAATCAATCAACGTGCAATTAATTGTTTTCCAACACTTAATTTTAGTGGATTGTATTTGTTTAAATTTGGGTGATTTTTGAATATTGATTAATCAAGAAAAATTGGTAATTAACTTGATTAAAACCCAATCACACCCCCCCTAAAAGGTAATTTAGACACACACTTTACTAACACAAGAGTTGCATCATCATTTCTTACATTTGCATTTGAAAAATATGTGACTGTCCCTATCTACGGTTAACTCAAATGAAAACTCAAGTTTTTAATCAATTCATACCAAGGTATTCGATACTTTTTTTTTTTCCCTTTTCTTTTGTATTTGAATATAAATGAAACACAGTATGCAATTTATATTTTAGAGTTTCAGAATTTAGAAATTTAGAGGGTTCCATATACATCCCAATTCATCACTTAATCAAAAAATCACCAAAAGCAAAACAATTTGAAAAATACTCAACTAAAAAAAATTAATTTTAATAAATAAACAATTGAAATTGAGGAATTGAAATCAATTAGACAACTCAAATGTATAATTTTGAACTATGATTTTGTAACTTCAAAAGCAATCCTATCAAAAGCATAAAGGTCCAAATTCCCAGTCAAAGCAACACTCAAACTCTAAAGGATACCAACTGTTAGGATTTTGAGTCTAGTTGGCATTATTCTACATCAAAATGTTATTTCCTTTGTATTGTTAAGTTGTCCTAGTTGTACGATTTATCAAGTTTCAAAGAAGATGGACAACATTTCAAGCAAAGTGAAGCCTTCGTGCGAGGAAAGCGTTATTGACTACAAAGGTAATAAGACCTATTTTCTCTTACAACGCTTAGGTGCACACACACACATTGCAAACATTTGTGTCTCTGCATCATAGCACTAAATTGGCATAACACATTTTCACACGTGTTTTATTATGCTCATGCATTAATCTCAAATTGACAAACATTGTAGAAATGCATGTACTAGGACTATTTCTATGAAATTGTATACTTGTGTGACCTTGTATTTATTTATTTGTGTTTTAATAATTTTGACTTGAATATGTTCACATATGATTCCTTTTTGAGTTCCGGTCGTTTAGGTTACTCACTCATTAGATTTCGAGTTCAAACTAGGAAGTTACGAAACTTTACGTTCTCTTACAATGTATTGTCTTCGTCGTCACGTATCGAGTCGAGTTCATATCCATTTGTCAAAGTTTCATAGGCATCCTCATGTGTTAGTGAGTTACGGTTCATAATCCAAAAATGGATTTGAATTCTGAGTTCGAAGGCCAAAGGACAGTCAAAGAACGCAAGGGGTGCACGAGGAGAGGAATGAAGAAGAGAAGGCCAACAAGGGAGGCCTTCCCGTGGAGGCGCGTGGCCACCATGGGAAGGAGGCCTCTCGGCCTCCACGGGAAGGAAAATAGGCCACCTATTTTGTTGGGCTCACTCTCTTTCACTTTCTATCCTTTTCTCCTTTAAATATTTCCTCTCTCTCATTTTCACATTCAACAATTTTCAAGAGAGAAAAGTGCAGAATTTTCTCTAAAATTTTCCCAACTTTCAAACACCATATCTCTCTCATCTTTCATCCGATTTGAGCGATTCAAGTTGGAGAATTTTCATATTAGAGTTATCTACAAAAGTCAAGAAACCTTGAGGTCATTCGATCAAGCTTTCATTTGGTTCACACCAAATTCGGACTGCACCTCCTTGTTCTAAGGTAATTGTCAAATCCTTTGTATTCTTGAGCTTAAATGTTCTTCAATTACCTTTTCTTCCTATATATGTGTATGCTCTTGATCATATGTTATTAGGTTTGTAGGCTTCAATTAAAAGCTATTTTGATCCTAATTAGAATCTTGAATGTGAGTTAGGTTTTTCTAAACCTATGTTTTCACATGCTTGTGAGTTGTATTGTGATTAACTTCGAATATAGGATTATTTGTGCATTGATTATGAATATTCTAATGATTAATAATTCCTAGTTGTGCTATATATCTTTGATTGAACATTTATGGAAATAGCACAAGTTGTTGTATGTTTAGAGCATTGATTAGATTCACTTGATTGATTTATGAATATATGCTCTAATTGATTTCTAGAGAAGTTTGTAGATCTAATCTCATTTCTCTAGCATTTTAATTTTTGTACTAAAGGCTTGAATATGTGCTTCATGGACATGTGTTTATCTCAAGCTTTAGTTGCATGAATCAAATCTAGGATTAAAGTATGTTTGGTGTATTGGCATATCTAGATTTCGATTTCATGTGTTTATGACCTAGACTATTTTTGTTGTGATCTTTGTTGACTAAGTTTAGTTCTACATGAAGTGTACATAATCCATACATTTTATATGTTCATGCATCATCTTGTGTGATAGCATATTTTTTATTGTAAACTAGAAAATCATACATTGTGTGCTCATTGTTAAATTCTAGTTTCCATAGTTCATATTGATCATATGTCCTATGTTGGTTGTACTTGCATCATTTGCATCACTTAGATCACTTGCCTTGTAAAAGGTAGAAGTCTCATATTAGAGTGGATTCTTCAATAGTGAGCAAGAAAGTCTTGACTAAGAGCAATGAGCTCGGATTAGTCAAGCAAGGGAAGTCTTGGCAAGAAGAATGTGGCTTCAAGTAAGACCAAGCAATTTGGAAGTCTTAGCAAGGAGCATGAAGCTTCAAGTAAGACCGAGCATTTGGGAAGTCTTGGCAAGGAGCATTTGGCTCCAGTAAGTCCGAGCAAGTGAGGAAGTCTTGGCACGAAGCATGTGGCTTCAAGTAAGACCTAGCAATGATACTTTCTAGAGGAATGCAATTTGTATTAGATAGGAAGTAGGCAAGTTTATCTCTAGTGGGAATAGGTAGGAGGAATATCTAATAAATAGTGATACATGTGAGTTGGTCATTTTTGAGGGTGTACTCTTATTTAACTAGTGAAAAACATTTTTTCGGTGGTTGTGGATTCAACCCGTGGACGTTTCCTCTTCGAAGGTTTACCACGTTAAAAATATCGCGTGTCAAGTTTATCTTTCCTTATTACTTTGATATTTGTTTACTTGAATGAAATTGATCTTGTATGAATGTTATTGATTACATCCTTATAAGACAAGATCTTTGATTTGCTTTGTTTCTGTAAGTTCCTCAATTTTGATTGGCTTATTTCGGTGACAAACCACAATTGGGGTTTGATATGTAAAGGTAGCTTTGGCGCTTATTGGTGATGATCAAGCTCAAAAGTCCTCTAAAGACCTCAAGATGATAAGCATTTCCAAGGTAAATCACTTATGCTTAATTTCATTGAAGAGACTTAGTTGCACACACACACTTCTCATGCCTGTATATGTGTTCATTGTTCTTGTGTACATTCTTTTCAAATTTCACACTTGCACTTCTTTGTTGAATCTTGTTGTGTGTTAGTGTGTAAAGTAATTAATTTCCCAAAGTTTGTTCGGAATAGTCACGTTGGTGTGCTTGGTTTAGCGCATTGATCACCATCGGAGAAAGCCATTGGCTTCTCCTTTGGTTTCGCCACATTTGGTGAAACAGTAGTTGTGATTGCAGTAGTCTCAGGAATGATTCTACGGTTATGATTGGCGGCCCAGACCATTGATTGAAACTATTGTTTAGACCTGATTGTTTTTATCTCTCGGGTTGGAATCAACGGCCATGAAACCACCGAATGAAACCGTCGTTGATACCTGATGCTCTCGAGTTCAATCCAACGGTTGTGATCAGCGTTGGTGGCCGCTGAATGAAACCGTCGATTGGTGCGTTCCAGGGGCCAACTCGTCTTTTCCAAGCCTTTTGTTGCTCTTTATAGATACACCGTTATGTCACTCTTTTTCTCTCAGTTCTTTGAACATCAAGAACCCTAAAAGAGAAAGAGAGATTTTTGAGAGAAAAAGCTCAAAGTTTGCTTATTTGATTCTCCAAACTCATTTCCATGTGCATTAAACATCATCTAGGATCATCTAGGATGTATATATGCATGGGTCTTCTTCAACACACATGACTTGGTAAATTGAACACCATACTCATCCATTTTAGTGTTCTTACTTATCAATTAATCTCATTTATTACATGTATGCATTTAGATTAAATTCTATCTACAAGATTGAGATTATTGTGTTGATTGATTGAGAGTTATATTTTGATAGCTATGACATCTAGGATTGTTTTATCTTAAATAGCTAAGTTTACATATGACATGTAGATACATGATATCTAGGATTTGTTATTATTGACATCTTTAATTCCTAGATAAGCATAAAGTGTAACCTAGCATTATCTGCATTTAGAATATTATCATATTCACATAGGTTATTAATCTCTTCATTAAGAATTAAGTCTTGTGCCTAAGATTGTTTAGTGCGCAAGCAAGCGGTACTAGAGTTGCTATTAAAGGCCCATTGAGTAATAATGGTGGCTTAGTGACCGAGAATGGTTGAGGTCAATCTACGTTGTAAACATCATTACAAGTAGTGATTTCGAGGATCGTGTGTTGTGAGTTTTTCCTTGTTGAAAGTTTTTCACGTAAATCAATCAACGAGCAATAGACACACTTATATTTGTTTCAATTTCCATAATATGTACTTGAACATTTGAGACATTTATAATGAATACAAGTACTTGTTATTTTATGTTCTTTGGTATAACCTCTTTATGCAAATCATAGCTATGATTGATCTTTCAATTGAATATGCTTATCAATAGTCTATGCATGCTTGTTTGTGTTTATTGTGGTGTGATACAAGCTATCTAGAGGGACAAACTTTTGTTTGTTCCAAGAGATTGAAAGGGGCTTTAAAACCTATTCACCCCTTGGTTAGCTTTAGGCAATTTACCGTGATTGTATTTACAATAACTAGGAGAATAAGAATTCTAGAGCTCAACAAACAATGTATGCAAAATCACAAAAACATTCATCATTCTTAAAATTCAATATTGTATATCAGTAAGTATCAACCTACATAAATCATCAAGTTTTTCAATTGAAACTCCAGATTGAATTTCACTACATATCTATATCTACTAATGTCGGCACAAAATCTAAACAATCCCACAAAGGGAATCTAAAACATGTATCAAAAAATCAACCAAGTTCCAAACTTTACTTGATTTGACAATGAAAAAAAAAAAAACATACAGACATAGAGAATGAAAAAGAAACCAACCAAAAATCCTAAATTAAAAAAAAAAAAAAAAAACGTACTTACTAGCATCTTCATTTTTCACAACTTCTGATAGTCAATGAGTGTGGAAGGAGACAAAGAAGATACAATAACAACAAGAACAATTACTACTGATTTGCCAAAAACCAAGGAAGAAGAAAGGACTGCAACAAAGAAAAAGGAAGAAGAAGAAGCAAAAAAAAAAAAAAAAAACAGAAACATGAATATCCCAATAAGCAAATCTTTCTAAGAAATTCATCATCATCCAAGAAAATCAACAATACACCCAAAGTAAAGAAAAATCAAAATGAAAAATGAAAAACCTAGTAAACAAATCTCACAAGGATATTCATCATCATCCAAGAAAATCAAATAAACATCAATAGAAAAAGAAAATTAAAATGAAAAATGAAAAATCAAAGAAGCCGAGGTCAAAAGTGTTGAGAGTTGTGACCCAAAAGCTTGAGAGAGCAAATAGTGTGTTGAGTGTCTTCGTAGACACAGAGGACGGTGTCAGATCGGCAGAGGGATTCGACTTGAGCGGGATCGAGAGAGATAGAGAAGCCTTGGTAGGTTAAGGAGAGAGATTGAAGCTTGTATGTGTACCAGTTGTGGACCGATTGAAGATGAAGCTTTGATCTGATAGAGGTGAACTCCAGAACTGTGATGGAGCTCCATTACATTAAACTTGAATTCAGACAGTAGAAAGAACCCTACAAAAAATGAATGGGATCGAATTGAAGAGAATAGAAAAGAGCTTTCAGTGAGAAAAGAGAGAGGAATTTTAATAGGTTTGGTCAACAACCGGTTCAACAGGTTGCCCATCCTATTGATTTATCAAAGTATCCTTATTTTTTTAACCGTTGGATGAACCTTTTTCATCATCCAATGGTTGTAACTAATTGTTGAAATGCATGGTATGATACCCATACATTTTCCTGCATATGGTAGACAGTCCCTATTGTTTAGGATTGGACTGATTTTAGTCCAATCTCATGTTTGATGAGTCCAAACAATATGAACTATTTAATCTCACATTTAATTTTATCTTGTTAGAAGAGGATAAAGTAATCATGAAAATAAATATAAAATGTATCCTAATAATCTAGAGGGGGTAAATAGATTTTTTCAAATTTTACCCAATTTTCATGATAAATCAATATTCTGAAAATGCCTCTATCTAGTTAATAACATATCAACTGTACAAAGTGCGGAAATATAAGAGACACAAGATATTTACATGGAAACCCTCACAGGAAAAACCATGAGCTGTTATGTGCACCACACACGAACCTCAATTAACTAATTGCAATGCGATTACAACCTAGGTTGACCACGTCAAACCTTACACGGTTACTAATCCACACTACTACCCGCAAGCCTTCAAAAGTGAACCTAGTCCAATGCTTGCAAACTACCAAAAGGTAAATACAAGACTTTACTCTCCAAGAGAAGAGATTAACAACCTAAAGTGAATATGTGCAATATTTAAGATGCAAAAATGCAAGGTCAAACATTTAAGCTTATCTAGGCATGGATGAACATGTTAAACACTCCTAGATATCATAAATTTATATGACATGCATACAACTTAGCTATATAAGCAAATCAAACCCTATGCTATAGCTATCACAAACAACTCACAAAACACAATACAATAAAAAGCTATCTTGAAACTAGTCAAGTAATAAAGATGCAATCTTGAACCTAGTCAAGTAATAAAAAAGTTATTTTGTAAAGCAAGAACATATAAAAAGATGCAAATGACGTTCTAACTATAAGTCATGTGAGCAAAGAAGAAAAACCAAGAGAAATCATACCTAACCCATGCTAGATGATGTATGAATCATGAAAGATGAAGGGTATTGGTGTTTTGGATGATTAAAAATTAAGTCTTGGCGGTTTTTTGTTTGAAGACACTCTTTTGTTCTTGAAAGGTGTAATTTTTTCTCTAAAAAATGACCTAAGGCTGTCAAGACATATATATATGAGATCCAAGCAAAGTGAGATCGTTTTGACAAAAGATTGTTCAGCTTCTCACCAAATGCGCTGGTCTTGCGCTGGTCGATCGGCGCACCTCACCAACGCATAGCCTTGTTGCGCAATGTGCTCATGACGACAGGCGCAGCTCACCAGCGCATGACCAGTGGCAACAGGCTGCCAAAATTGCGCTTGTGACCTACACTGGTCCGATGCTGGATAACTAGTGCAGTGCGCAAGTATGCATGGGTGTGTGCGGGTGCAAAGATCAACACACTGCATTTATAAACAATCAAACATAGAAAATTTGTGCAAGTGTGAAATGTGACATACATACACTTAAAATGCAATAATCACACATGCATGCTAAAGAAGTGTGTGAGTGTGCAACTAAATCTCTTCAACTAAGAGTCAAGACAAGTAATCTACCTTCCTTGAAGCTCTTGATGTCCACAATGAGGTCCTTTGCCATTTAATGAGGATTTATTCAATCCTAAGCTACCCTTATATGTTTGAACCCATTGTGGTTTTGTCAATGAAATTAAGTCAATCAAAAAGTGAGGCACTTACAAATCCTCTCCAACTTAATGGGATTAATATTTTTCCCATCACAGCTCTGTCTTCTCACTTTCAACGACTTCATCTCTGCACAATTTTGCAATAGAAAAGCTAGCATTTGAGAAGGTAAAAGAGGACCCTTTAGCAGTTGGTCTGTTCTAGTGAGTGGGTGGGTTTGATCAATTGAGATGTGAGAGAGAGAGAGAGAGGAAAGCCTTTTGGTTTGGGCGTTTTGGTTTCTCCGGACTTTCAACAATTGTTATGTTTTTGATTTGCGTTAGCATAAATTCCATATCAAAACAAATGTTTCTCTTATATTAATTAGTTGTCTTAGATTGATGATGATTCGAGTTTCAAGGAAGACTTGGCAACTTTTCATACAATATGGTGTCTTCAAAGAGGAATAAGGTACATTGCTCATCAAAGGTATATTTGACCTCATTCCTCTTACAAGGCTTAGGCATACACACACATAGCATTCATATGCGTCCTTGCATATTTGTACACCATTGGATAACACATTCACACACTTATTGAAGTATGCACATGCATTAGATTTAATTTGATAAACATTGTGAAATTGCATATTCTAGGACCATTTCTAGGAAATAGCATACTTGTGTGAATTTGTGTTTATTTATTTTTGTTTTATTTTTTTGGACTTAAACATTATCTCATATGATTCCTTATTGAGTTCCGGTCATTTCGGTTACTCACTCATTAGGTTTCTAGTCTAAACTAGGAAGCTACGCTATTTTACGTTCTCATACTATGTGTTGTCCTTGTCGTCGTGTATCGAGTCGAATTCATAATCTTTTGTCAAAGTTTCATAGTCTTCTTTGTGCATAAGGGAGTCATGGTTAGTAATACAAAAATGGATTCAAATTCAGAATTCAGAGGCCCGAATACGGTTGAAGAACGAGAAAGGAGTACGAGGAGGCAAGAATGACCGAAGGCTATTAGAGGTGCTTCCTATGAGAGGCGTGTGCGCCTCACGAGCCAGCCATCCCTCTGCCCCATGAGGCTCATACACCTCTCATGGCCCGGGTGATGTGGCATCACTTGATTTTCCATTGAATTCCCTCTCTCTCTTTCATTTCAACATCCTCTTTACACATCCCACCCCCTCCCAATTTCATTTGTAGAAGAAATTTTTAAAACACTTGTGCTGAAATTTTCTCTCCAATTTTCTTAACTTCCAAACACCATAACTTTCTAATTCGGACTCCAAATTGAATGATTCAAGTTGGAGAATCTTTGTAATCAAGTCCCCTACCTTATCCAAAAGAGTTTGCAGCTGTTTGATTGAGTTTTGTTGTGGTTCTACCCTCAAAACCGAACCAGCTCGTGATTCTTAGGTATTTGACTAAACTTTGTGTTTTCATCTTTTTAAACCTTCAATTACCTTGGGTTTTCTTCTTCTATATGTAAGTGTATGTATGGTGAAATCTATTGAGAAGGATAGCTTGAAATCAAATCTAATCAAGTCTAATTAGAGACAAATGTGAACTTATTTTCTATGATTCTAGTTTTTCACATGTTTGAGTGTTGTATTGTGATTAGTTTGATATCTGGGGTTATTTGTGATTTGATTGATTCATTTTATGAATAATAACCTTGGCATGTTCTTGGATCCTTAATTGAACAAATCTAGGATTAGCAAATTTGATTTTTGTGTTTAGAGCCTACTAGGATTTAATTGATTATTAATTATATCCTTACTCTAAATGTTTGCTAGAATGTTCATTGATCATATTTTGTAATTCTAGCATTTTTTGTGTATTAATATCTTGAATATGTGCTTCATGTATATGATTTATTCAGGTATTAGATTTGTGAATGAAACTAAGAGCCATATGTATTAAGTGTTTTCATATGCTCTAGGTTTTAATTCAAGTTTTTGTAACTAGACTATTTTGACTTGTGTGCTCACATGACTAAGTCTAGTTTCCATGGAATGTATTGATCACACGTTCTATGTTGAATTGCTTGTTTGCATCATTTGCATTCATTAATCACACTTAGGAAATCCTTGTAAAAGGTATAAAGTCTTGGTTTGGACAAGAGGTTCGGATAACCAAGCAAGAAATCTTGACTAGGACAAGAGGTCCGGATAGTCAAGCAAGGAAGTCTTGGTTAGGACAAGAGGTCTGAATAACCAAGCAAGAAGTCATGGCTAGGAAGGGGAAGGTCCGGATAGCTATGCATGTGAGGCTCTCTAAAGGCATGAGTGCCTTGGTTAAGGAGTTGGCTATGACATTAGTAGGCTCAAGCGTTTGGATAGACATAGACTCCAATAGAGAGTGTTGCATGGAATGTGTATTCACTTTTAAGGAATTTATAATCTTCCAACGATCTTGTGTAGACATAGACTACAATATAATGTGGTTCCATACTTTTGAGGAATTTCTAATCTACCAATAGAGATTGGGTAGACATAGACTCCAATAAGAAGTAAATCAAGGTTGGTCACTTTTGAGGAATTTCTAATCTATCATCCAATATATATAGTACCCTATGGTTGTAATTCAACCCTTGATGTTTCCTCCTTGGAGGTTTTACCACGTTAAAAAAAATCCCTTGTGTCAATTCTTTCTATCTCTATCTTTTATATTTGTATGTGTATATTTTAATCTTGTTGCATAATCTTCACTTGTGATGTATTTGGAAACAAGATTTTGTTAAGTGTGAGATGTAAGCACATCATATCGATCAAAGTTGCATATATAATTCTTTTGTATATTGATACATTTGTTTATAGTTATATTTGATTATTACTTGTAACATATTGGACATAATTGGTGAAAATAATACAAATGTAGTTAAATTGCTTAAAGCATACCTTTGGGGGAGGGGGAGGGGTGGGTGAATAGGTTTTTACACCTTTTTCAATCCCTTGAAACAAACATTCGTTTGTCCCTCAAGGTAACTTTACATACAACACATAATCCAAAAACATCCATACATAGACAATATAATCATGTGATCATTTAGGCAATGTCTACATATATAAGGAGTTGCATGACGTATAAAGCACAAAAATCTCAACAACAAAGAATACTTGTATTATAATATTGTTCAAGGAATTACAAGTGTTAACAAATATAGCTATACATCGAAGTAACAATATACAAAAGAATAAAGAATATAAGAGTGATCAAATATGTATTGCTTTACAAATAACACTTAACAAATCTTGATTCCAAAAACTTCACAAGTGATGATTGTACTACAAGATTAAGAGCAAACATATATATACAAGTAATAAAGAGAGATAAGAAGAATTAACACATGAGATTTTTTAATGTGGTAAAACCTCTAAGGAGGAAACATCCACGGGTTGAACTACAACCATTGGGTACTATATATATTGGATGGTAAATTAGAAATTCCACAAAGTGACCAATCCTAGATCGTCAACCCATGTAGAGTCTATGTCTACCCAACCCTATTGGAAAGTATGAAATCCCTCAATGATGCTGAGCCACCATATATTGGACAACATACCAAACCAACATCGATGGAAGATTAGAAATTCCTCAAGTGTTGGAGTCTATATCTATCCATACACCTAGGCCTACCAATAATATACCCAACTCTCTATCCAAAGCACTCATGCCTCTAGAGAGCCTCCCTTGCATAACTAGCCATGGCTTCTTGCTTACCTATTCGAGTCATCCCAACTCTAAACAAGACTCCTTGCTTGGCTATCCGCACATCACGTCCTAACCAAGACTTCATGCCTTTCACAAAGACTTCCTAGTGTGATCATGTGAATGCAAAATGATGTAAAAAAGCAATTCAACATAGAACATGTGATCAATACATTTCATGGCACGAATAGACCTAAACATGTGAAACACAAGTCTAATAGTCTAGATGCAAAAATATGAATTAAACCTAGAGTAAGTGAAAACACCTAACACAATAACTCATAGTTTCATTCATACAAACAACACTTGAATAGATCATATTTATGAAGCACAAATTCAAGATGTCATACATATACACAATAAAATGCTAGAATCATAAAATGATTTCAATTAATATTCTAGCCAAATAATTAGAGAAAGGTAAATCCTAGATTTCTCTAAAAACACATACATACAATAATCCTAGATTACATTAATCATATGATCAAAACAAAATACAAGGTCATTAACCATAAAAATGATTCAATCAAGTCTTAAACAACCTTAGATATCAAACTAATTACAATACAACTCTCAAACATGTGAAAATCATAGAATCAAAGAAACTAGTTCACATATGTCTCTAATTAGACTTTTGATTAGGTTTGATTATGAAGTTATCTTTCTAAATAGCATTCACCATACATATACATACATATAGAAGAAGAAACCCTAAGCAAATTGAAGGTTATAAAAGAAGAAATCTCAAAGATATGAACACTACCTTGAAATCACGAGCTGGTTCGGTTTTCTGTGTAGAACAATAGAAAAATCAATCAAACAGCTGCAAGACAACTTGGAAAAGGTAGAGGACTCGATTATGAACAATTTCCAAATTGAATCACTCAACTCCGACTTTGTATGAGAAAGTTATGGTGTTTGGAAAATGAGAAAAATTGGAGAGAAAATTCTGGTGAGAGTTCAAACTTTTCTTCTTGAAATGAAATGAAGGGAATTAGAAATATTTAAAAGGAAGAGGGAGAGAGAGGGAAGGGAAAGGGCCAATGAAAAGCTACCACATCAAATCCTAGGCCGTGTGGGGCGTGTGTGGCACACGAGACCAGAGGGCTGCTCTGGCCGTGTGGCACATGACCTGCACACATGGCCACCAAGGCATGGCTTTTAGCCATGCTTGACCCTGTCGCGCATCGCTCGCATTCTTCGGCCGTATTGGGGCCTCCAAACTTTGATTTTGAATCCATCTTCAGATTACAAATTGTAACTCCCTCACGCACAACGAAGACTACAAAAATTTGTAAAAAGGTTGAGAATTCATCTCGAAAAATGACAACGAAGACAACTCAACGAATGAGAATGCAAAATAGCGTAGCCACATCGTTTTGACTCGAAACCTAATGAATGAGTAACTAAAATGACTGGGACTCAATAAGGAATCATAAGAGATCATGTTCAAGTCCAAAAACAATAAAACAAAAGCAAATAGATACCAAGTCACACACATATGCCGTTTCCTAGACTTAGTCATAGAACATGTATTTTCCAATGAGTATAAATTTAAATCTAATGCATGAGCATATATTGCCAAGTGTGTGAAAGTGTTATACCAATGGTATAAAATCATGCAAGGATACATATGAATGTCGTGTGTGTGCCCCAGCCTTGTAAGAGGAATGAGGTCTAAATTACCTTTATTGTACAACTTAGCACATTTCTCTTTGAAGACTCCATCTTGCATGTGTTGTGGTCAAGTCTTTCTTTGAAGCTTTGAATTATCAATTCTAGGACCACTAAACAATACAAGAAAAACACCGCTTTGATATGGAATACATGCCAAGACAAACCTAAAACCTAACAATTAGAAATACAAGTATTCTTTGGTATTAGTTTTTATTGATACTCTTTCTCTTGCAACTTGTTGATATATAGACATTGCCTTATTGAACATATGTTTGTCTTGTCTATACATGTATATATGGTTTATGTGATGTGATATAAGCTATCTTGAGGGACAAAGTTGTGTTTGTTTTAAGGGATTGAAAAAGGTGTAAAAACCTATTCACACCCCAACGCCCTACCCCCCCCCCCCTCATCCCCGGCAACAGCGCCATTTGATGGGAAAGTTTTTCGCCATTAGAAAACCGTTTGTCAAAAAAATTTATAAAACCTATGGGATGCGTTCACAAGTATAAATACGAGTAAAGCGGTAAGCACGGGTGTCGTCCACTAAGATCGGGGTAGCAGTGATAAGATTAGGATTAATAGAAGTAGTGAGCATAAAAGTAAAGTATATGGTAGGTGAAAATATAATATAAACTAAACTAAGAATGCAATCTAAATGGAATGGTAATTGAGTGATGAATGTATGATGATGGAACTATGGAGTTGATAGACTCGTAAGCAAATATTGGGGCAATTGCAACAAACTCTCAATTAAGCATGTAATGACAAACGTAACCAACCTAGGGTATATAGTGTTGGATATGTATCAGTAGCAAGGGGTCAACCTAGGATGTATAGCGAAAACCCCCTACTAACGATTAATCCCTCCTAAACAACCAATAGTGGCTAGTTGCTCAATTGGGATTTATCCATGAAGCTCATCTATCTAACTATGGCTCAACCTATTTCTAATGTAGCCATCCTAGGGTGTATAGTGATGACTTCCAATTCCCTCACAAGTGGCCAACCTAGGGTGTATAGTGAAGGCCACCCGTTTGAGATCGGATGAGGCTCGAGGTTATTCAACCGGATTTTACTCGAAGGTTAGTTCTTGTAAAATCACTAAAGAAGCCAACCTAGGGTGTATAGTGTCGGTCACCAGTTTGAGGTTAGTTTAAGAACGCGGTTATTGAGCTGGGATTCCAAAAATCTCATCCATTCAATAAGCAATAAAGATTCCAAATTAACATGCTAAGAGGGTGTATCCCAACAAATCAATAAGGAAATCATTCAAAGCAAAGAATAAAACATAGAGATAAATATGTATATAAAACATAGAGTTTATTTACAAGCCCAATATCCATCAAACAAATAACATCAACCCCATAGTGGGGGATTTAACTACTCATGTTCTTTACAAACAAATACAAAACTAAAAGAAGAGATTGAGAGAAAACCCTTGAAGATAATCTCCTTCCTTGAAGCCTTGAATCCAAATCTCCTTAGTTGCATTTAGGTTGAGTATAGATGGTTTGGATGGTAGGGAGAGTGTTCTAAAAGCTAAGTTACACTAAGTTGCTGAAAATATATGTATGGTAGGATGTGGAGGATCCTTTGGTTAGTTCCCATCCTTTTCTATTTATAGAGGACACAAAATTAGGTCACTTAAGCTTTAAAATGTAAACTGGCGCATGCGAGGTGCGGTTGGAGTGCGTTGGATTATCCACACTTTACCCGCACTTTAATGATTAGGTGCAAATCCAACTCTCTGGTTTGGGCTATAGTGCGGGTGGAGTGCGTTTGTAAGTTTTTCCCTTATTTTTGTTTCGCTTTCTTCAGGTTCCGTTAGCCTCTTGGGTGTTGGTTGGTTGTAGCTCAAGAGCTTTTGTCTTCTGTTTCTGGGATCCTTTGATCCTATAATAAAATAGCAATTAAAAAAAAAATAGAAAAGATTGAAGGCTGTGAAGTATATATCTGTTTAAATTTTTTGTTATATTTACTTAATAGTTAGAATTTATATTTTTGTTTTATCTAACAATTTTTATAATATATTTTTTAGGTAAAATCTCGATTCTTGAATAATTATGACGGGTCCGTGAAAATATGAGTCTGGAAGCCAGAAAAGAAAGACGAAAGAAAGAAGAGATATGCTGATACAATCTTTTGCAGGTTCTATGGATAGGTACGTAAAAAGAAAACCTAATCAATCTGAGAATGAAAATGTGAATATGAATGTGAATGTGAATACTAGTTTGGATGAGAATGATAATGCACGTGATTTGAATGAGAATGAGCATGTAAATGGGTTGAACGAAAATATAGATGATTTAAATGACAATATATAAGATTTGAATGAGAACGTAGATGGCTTGAATGATAATGCACGTGATTTGAATAAGAACGAGCATGTAAATGGGTTGAATGAAAATATAGATGATTTGAATGATAATATAGAAGATTTGAATGAGAATGTAGATAACTTGAATGATGAGGCATATGATTTGTGTGATCCTGGGAATTGGGAAATTAATATATCTCAAAAAGAAAGAGATTTGATAGTAGAAATGGATCCCGTAAGAGTTATTAATTTCGTATATCCTTTTGAAAATAATAGATGTCTAACGATAAATATTACACTCGCTCTTTAGCAAATGGGGAGAAACACGATAGGCCTTTGCTAGTGTATTCACAAATAAAAAATGAAGTATTTTGTTTTTATTGTGTATTGTTCAAGAAAGGGTTGTCAAGTCCTATAACTAGTGCAAACCAAAGGTACAATGATTGGTGCAATATTTATGGTAGACTAGTGGAGAATGAAAATAGTAGTAGTCATATGTTTAGCATCAAAGCTTGGAAGGAGGCATAATTACAATTGAAAAAAAATGTAACAATTGATGTTTCTCATGAAAGAGCTATTAGTAAAGAGAAAGAATATTGGAAAGATGTTTTAAAGAGAATTATTAGTGTTGTCAAAACTTTTGCTACTAGTAATTTGACGTTTTGTGGAGGTAATGAGAAGATTTATGATTGTAATAATGGAAACTTTTTAAGGATTATCAAAATGATTGTTGAGTTTGATCCAATAATGCAAGAGCACCTTAAGCGTATTCGGAAGAAAGAAATTCGTTATCATTATCTTGGCCATAATATTCAAAATGAAATGATACAATTGTTAGCTAGTGAAGTAAAAAACATAATTCTTGAGATTGTAAAAAGTGCTAAATATTTTTCTATTATTCTTGATTGTACTCCAGACGCTAGCCACAAGGAACAAATGACTCTTATATTAAGATGTGTCAATGTTTCAACAAGTCCAATAAAGGTTGAGGAGTTCTTTATTACATTTGTGAAAGTGATTGAGACAACGAAAGAATCACTTTTCAATAAAGCCTTTTAGGATCTTATGAGCTTGATTTTAATAATGTGCGAGGGCAAGGCTATAACAACGGTTCTAACATGAAAGGGCAACATAAAGGAGTACAAAATAGAGTTATGAGAAAGTATCCTAGAGCATTTTATACCCCATGTGGTAGTCATTCTCTTAACCTTGCAATTTGTGACATGGCTATGAGTTGTTTTCAAGCTAAATCTTTTTTGGGATTGTGTAACGAATTTATAAATTGTTTTCAGGTTCAACTAAATGATGGGAGATTTTGAAGAATCATGTTAAATATAGTGACAGAAAAGGTCTACACTCAAATAATGGTCGGATACATGTTGGAAGAGTCGTGTTTCTAGTGTTAAAGCAATAAGATTTCAAAGCCCGCAAATAAAAATAGCATTGATTCATCTAATGGAGAATAATGATGATGCTACAACGGTGAGTGATGCTCAATCTTTAGCAAAGTGTCTTAAGTTTGATTTTTTTGTTGGCATAGTTATTTGTTACGAAATATTGAATAAGGTTAACAAAGTTAGTAAAGTGCTTTAGAAGAAAGACATGAATATCGATGATGTTATATATCTCTTAAAGGGTCTCATTACTTATTTTGAAGAATATAGAGAAAGAGGATTTGATAAAGCTATGATTGAAGCTGAAAAGTTGCTATTGAAATGGAGATTTAATCCAAATTTCATAAGACACGTGTTCGTTCCAAAAAGAAGTTTTTTGATGAGATTGCTAATGATGAGCCAATAGAATCAATGGAAGAAGCATTTAGAGTTACATATTTTTTATCGATCGTAAATAATGCTATTTATTCTTTGAAGAGTAGATTTGAGCAATTTTAAATATATGAGGACACTTTTGGGTTTTTATTTAACTTGAGTAAATTAAGCTCTTTAGATGCTAAGAGTTTGAAATATTCTTGTGACACTCTTGAAAGTTTTTTGCAACATGGGGATAATTATGATATTGATGCAGTTGAGTTGTTTTCAGAACTACAGTTGTTAAGTAAATCATTACCGGAAGGCACAACAAAACCTACTGAAGTCTTGGAATATATAAAAAACATTCACATTTGCTTCTCAAATGCTTGGATAACTTATAGAATTTTGTTGACTATACCGGTTACAGTTTCTACCTCGGAGAGAAGCTTTTCAAAGTTGAAGTTGATTAAAAATTATCTTCAGTCACCAATGTCACAAGATAGGTTGAGTGGAAAGGCTATGTTAGCTAATCTTGATGGTAGTAATATGATTAGTAAATTTGCACTTCAGAAAGCAAGAAGAATAGAAATTTAAACAATGTATTGTTTTTATGTTTTTAGATACGGTAAATATTTTTTGTTTTAATTTATGTGGATGACATTGTATTTGGTAAATAAAGAATTATTTATTTAAGTTTTTTATGTTAATGATAATATTTTTTTTAGGGGCCCCGATTTTTGTTAATATTGTAAAATGGATTGGGCCCCGAAATATCTGGAGACGGCCTTATTAATCGTGCTGCTAATTTCAAACAGCACACACGATTAAGCTCAGCCACTATCGAGAACTTGTTTTTATACGTGTAGGCAATCAACAAGTAGGAAATAATACATGAACAATGCGAAGGACAAGAATTAGAGAGAAAAAGATACCTGGCCTCAGGTAAGGAAATCCAAGTCCAATATTGAGGACTAACAACCCAAATAATGCTGAGTTCCCTGACCGATATCATGTAACATTTCTTCACACCCGGCTTGTCCAACCAAAAGCTTTGTGCAGTATGCCAATTAAACGATAACAAATTCATCATAAACTTCTATTTTTGCTTCATAGCGGCAACTTCAAAACCAAAGGTGGTTTGTAATAAACATTTTTTCCCACAAAACAAACACCACTTAATCAATTTACAAATACGAAATCTAAAATTCTGATCACACCATCACACTACTAGATCCATCTAAGCTTCTCAATTTCAAGCAAATTTGAGCAAATACTTAATAGGGATCCAAATATCAATCTCATAAGTCATAACATACAAACACAAACTCCTAAAATTTTCAAGACCAACAAAAAAGTTAAGGTGGTGTTTTGATCTGTTTTTAAAAAATTGTTTTTTGTTTTTAAAAACAAAAAACAACTTGAATTTTGTTTGATTAAACATTTTACAAAACTATTTTTGAAAACAAAAAACAATTTTTTAAGAGCTATAACTAAAAAGTTAAAAACAACTTTTTATTGTTTTCTATTGTTTTCAAAACAGGTTTTCAAAATAAACCATAACTTTTCCTTCGAAACAACTATTTTACTTATTTTAAAAACAACCAAACACTTTTACATTGTTTTCCGTTACAAAAAACTATTTTAAAAAAACACTACAAAACACATTATATTTTTTATAACACCTTCAAAAACACCATTTTAAAAACGATATCAAACACGCCCTAAATATCGTGAATGGGTGAATTACCAATTTGCCATCGTTAAGGAGAATTGGGTTGTGATAGGCGTGGAGGTAGAGCTCCTTCTTGACAAGTATTCGGGAGGTAGGAATCGATTCGAAACGATGTTGGAATCAACAATGGATATGAAGGTGTTTGAGACGCACGCATGATCCGCTATTTAACCCTTCTAGTAACGCTAGTATCCCAGTCATCCTCACCAAATAAGTAAATTGTAATGGGTCTGTTTTTAATGATTCGGTTTCTTTTGTAGAGTGATTAGTGGGATTAGAGAATGCTTAGCTCTCAAGTCAAGATAATGACGTGTGATCCTGTTTTCTCTGTAGTCTTATGATACCGAAGACATTGGTCAAACAATTTTACTTTAGTTTGATAAAACCTGTTAAGAGATTTATAGATCTCAAAAGTATGCATATATGATTTACAAACATAAACGATCCGAATCCGATTGTAGCTACTTATTTTTGTTTAAAATCTTGATGTGACATAATAAGAATTCTTGAAAAAAATCAAGGGACATTTGATTCGTATTCCTAAGTTGTAACATGGTTCAAAATTTATAAGCTTGACCTCAAAACCAAAAGAAAAATGAAAAGGATTATAAATAACATTAAAACAAAACTCTTAAGCATATAGAAACAACACAAATTTGGCTGGACTTCCGTTAAAAAAGCTAACTGTTCAGCACACTTTCACTGTTTTTAAATTTCCCGGATTTGATTTCTTCTGTTGTATTATCAGGAACTGCACGACTAATTTCCTGGAAATTACTTTGTTTCATTTCTTTCAATTCAACTGCACCTGTATGTTCACTATTACTATCCCTCTTTTCCATATGACTGCTCTCTATCTACCCAACAATGTCATTTGGCACAGCATCGGTAGTGTTTAATTTCCTCTTCTTAGATCTCCGTTTGCTTTTCTTAGTTCCTACTTCGGCACTTGTATGCTCCCCATTACTATCCCTCTTTTCTATCTGACTGCTCTCCATCTTACCAACAATGTCAATTGGCGCAGCATCCATCGTGGTCAATTTCATCTTCATAGATCCTACTTCGGCTTTTATTTCCTGCAATCTATCTGCACTCACTTGATCATTCCCTAGATTCTGCACCCCAGTAGATCTAATTTCCAATTTCTCAACAATATTATTTGGGACATAATCAGCTTCACTTAGTTTCCTTCTCTTGCTCTTGCGGCTTCTTTTCTTAGTCTTAGATTCTACTTCAACCTTTAATTCCTCCGGCCCATTTATAGCTGCAGTCTCACCTTCACCTCCAATGGCATGTTCTCCTTTACTATCACTCTGTTCTCCAAGAGTGCGGCTCTCCAATTTCTCAACAATGTTATGTGGGACAGAATCCCCTTTCACTTTTAATTCTTCAAACTTATACTGATCTGCATTGTGGTTGTCAGCTTTGAAAAGCAAAGAGCTCTCCAATTTCTCAACAATGTTATCTGTGGCAGAATCACCTTTAACATTTAATTCTTCATCAGCTTTGCTCTTTTCTTGAAGATGATAGCTCTCCAATTTCTCAACAATATTATTTGGTTCAGAATCACTCTTATTCAGTTTCTTTTTCTTAGGTTTAAGTTTCTTTTTTCTTGATTCAATTTCAACTTTTATTTCCTGCAACCCATGAGCACTCGCCTGATCATGGTTCCCTCCACTGGCATTATGCTCCCTAGAAGAACTACTCTCCAATGTCCCAACAATTTTATGTGAGACATCATCATCTCTATTGTTTAGTTCTTCAAACTTATCTTGATCAGCATGGTCGGCTTCAGCTTTGCTCTTATCTGCAAGAACACAGCCCCTCAGTTTCTCAACATTGTTATTTAAAATACCTTCGACTTCACTCTCTCTCATCTTTTTAGATTTCTGTTTCCGTTTCCTTTTCATGTGCTCGACTTCTTTTATTTCCTTCAACCCATCTACACCTGTAAGGTCATCTGTTCCTTCAGTCAGTTTCATGACAACACAACTCTCTAATTTTCCAACAATGTTATTTAGATTCTTTTCGCCGGATCTGGCTTCCTCTGATTTCATATTAACTAATGCATCCGCACCTACATGAACACCATCACCTTCACTCAGTTTACGCTTATTATTTCTCTGTTTCCTTTCCTTCAATCTATCTGGGCCTCCATTATAATCGAGTTTCATGCTTTGCAGTATCTGTGGCTGCTTCCCAAGAATATTTTGAGATATAAGGGAATGAGCATATTTTGCTAGAATAGAGCCTGACACTAACTTGGTGATAAACCTAAGGAAAAAGATAAACCATGTTAGTAATGCACATACTAGTTACTAACAAGATAACAAAAAATTCATTGAGATTACAATTTCTATTTCTCTTCCCAGTGGAAAGAAAAAATAATTGAAAACTCACCTTCCAGAAAATTTGTTCCTTAAACCACGGAGAAGTAAAATGTCCTGCTCACCAACACACTGATAGAATAGAAAATGTTAAATGTAGGATCAACATTTTAAGCAAACTCGAGAGAGAACCCACAAAATGGCAGAACTAGCATCTTGAATAGAAAAAAATCGATTATCATAAAAGAAAATATTAAATCAGTGATTTTAAGTATGGTAACATATTAATCAACTAATTGCAATTCAATTATTCAAATAATATACTTCTGAGCAACTTAGCTAGGTTCACAGGGACAGCATTTGGTTTGGAGAAAATAGTTATTATTTACCTTCTCAGGCAACATTACTCCTGGCAGTAGCCTTGGAATATGAGAGTGAAATGAAGGGTTTTTGTAAAATACAAACCTGGAGAAGAAAAAAAACAAGGAATTTGTAAGAATTACAGTCAAATAATAAATGCTCCTTTACATGTGAATCAAAATTAATTCCATATAGAAACTTACAATACTTCATTCTTTGCAATCATCTTCATGCCTTGAACTGCTGAGGGTATTTCCACAGGCCACATAGATTTATCAGAAACGTATATGTAACCACTCATTCCACCACTGCATAATTTATAAAAACAACCGTTCTGTGAGCATTAAAATTTCACATCTCTATTTGCAAAGCAAAAAATATTTCACAAAGAATAGTAGTAACTAGAATTACAATCAGTAACAAAATAATGTAACCAAGGGATTTTATCAAAAGTTGATGCTAGAGAAAGCATGTGCATAAAATACTTGACTTGCAGGGATGAATAACGGCATAAACTGAATGCAATGTACATCAATCACAATGATTTTGCAATGATTAAAAACTTTGATTTCAGAACCCTGGAGTTAAAATTTGAAATCAAGACAACTTTTGGTACAGTGGATCTCTACTGATTGAAACCTCAATACTCAGTCTCTGCCAACAGAAAAATAATAATAAAATAATGATGATGGCGGTTAGAACTACACACCTGAATTTTGGATCAATTTTTTTTTCAACTTTAACCTCGATGAATTCTGGACTATCATTCATTTGCTTAGAAAAAGAATTGATCTCCACTGCTAAAGGATGTGAAATATGAAGAAAGAGAATGTCCAGACCCAAACTATTTCTCCGTCTCTCTTCATCCTGATTGAAGATATGAAACAACATCAGTATTTCAAATTAAAAATTATCTGTAATGGAAAGCTATGTAAACATGGACACTTCAAAGCATGAGAAAACCCAATGACAGACATCAAACAACAGTAAATGTGAGGGAAAATTGTGAGCATCTCAACAAAATTTCCTGCAGCACACCTTGTATACTGTCTATTTGTTGCATAAATTATGTCATGTTATATCTATTAGTTTCAAACATGCTATATTACAGTGAACTTAACTTCGCCTAAGTTAAGGAATCAGAACAAAAAATGGTGATAATGCCACTTTGTAATTCCTGTGACTGTGAGGATTGGCACATTTTTCTAGTGTATTAAAACATGGAAATAATCCTATTGGCAAACGATAGGAGCATGATTAGTTTATGTGTTCATGTCATTGGATTGTAAAGGCACTTAAAAACTATCATGGATTTATATTATCCAAATATCCCCGTCTCCCAAGATTCAACAAAATATAAAGTCTGGCTAACACCAGTATTAAGAATTACCGTTAGTGTATGCTCCAATTTCGCTGTCTCTGAAAGAAGACGGGACTCCTCGATAAATGGTAGTTTACAAATAGCCTGCAAGACCAAATAAGATTTCAGAAACTTCACAGCATTTTCATTCCTCACAAAGCATCAATGCAATTTATTACATTTTTTAAAAAAAAAAGAGAGAGAAACTTAAACTGAAAGGCATGCTATACTTAGAGAAAGGATATGCTTAATTTCCAATTAAAATATAATAAGCATAGGCAGATACAAAATTCTGTTACCCAAGTATTAATATTTAAAGACCAACATATGCAAAACGGGAGAAAATGAAGATGAATGGCTATAAATCTTGCATAATTACAAAAGTAAACAAGGCCAGATTATATGTCTAGATATTTGAGGTTGTCATATCTTAGAGTCTGTCGCTTAATTACTTGTCCGGTAAAATGGCTAAAAATCTATCTATAAGCACTACAAAGTAGCCAAACTTTCTGCCCTTTACCATGTATTTCCTTCACGATTTTACAAGAAATAAGATCAAAGAAAGGACCAAGGGCAGAGAATGATTTATAGATAGATGTCCTTGATTGTTGATAACACAGAGCAAAACTTCAACAAATCTATGTATCAATCAATGTTAATCACCCAAAAGACATTTATCATTATCGGTAACTTCTGCAAACTGAAGAAAAGTACACAGAAATTTTCTCAGAAAAAAAAAAAATTCCAGAATTAAACACTACCTGCCAAGCAAAACGTTTTCCATTCATGTCAAGCTCAAAGTCTGAGGGAAAATTTCATGATTAGACAGACATCTGAAGGAAAATTTTACTTAGTAATTATCTCTGTAAAATTTAGAGGTCAGTTAAAATCCTACCAGTGGGATAAAGATCCAATATAGGTGACAACACATCTGTCATCAATTTCCTGTAAAACAAAGGAAGAGCATGTGCACTGAATGTGCACAGATATGTCAAAAACCTAGTTATGTAAATAAATAAGCAAAAGAGATGGACAAGTTATGTTAAACACCTTGCAGCAGGCAATACACCCAGTAGCTGATCAAATGGCTTGAAAGGTTCTCCTAGTGTGAAGTGAAATTTTAACTGACTAATATCATTAAAATCTGAAGCCAATGGAGCATAATGATAAGGGTAAAACCTGCACATGGAGATATAGGAATGATAAAAAATAAGAGCGATCTTGAAAAAAGGGGATATTATGAATTGAAATTAACAGGGCATATCTTAGTAACCAATTTTATTAATATCATAGTTATTAATGGCGTAAGGCACATCAAGGAGCAGGGGTCCCTTGGAACCCAAAGCGCAAGGTAAGGCAAAAGGTGCGCAATAGCTTTTTATGAATTTCCCTATGGAAAATATTCATAAAAAATTGTAACAACCTAATTTATCCTATAAATTTGAAGTTACTAAGCTAAATGTAAGGTTTAGAACTAGGGATGGCAATTTCATCCAATAGAAATCCCAAACTACTAACTCCAACGAATTAATGCCCACTATCAAACTTTTTTATTTATTCACCAATACATATAATCTGAAAAAAGGCTCTTCCAGATTCTATGCTAATATTCATCTTACCAAAATAATGAAAGAAACCAAACTAATTGAAATGCTAAGGGCTGTCTGGTACCTGTTTTTGCAATTTTGGGTGGTGTTTTTGTTTTCATTTTCCAAAAAAAAAAAAACGATTTTGAATTCACGTTCGATAACCATTTTTCATTTTGTTTTCAAAAAAACATTTTCATTTTGTTTTTTTTTAAAAAAAACACACACACAGGTCCTTTTTTTCCTTTCTTTTTTCTGCTTCTTCTTCTTCTTCTTCTTCTTTTATTCTTCTTCTTCGTTATATCTTCTCTAGGAAGCAGATTTTGAGGAGCACCCGATTTGCTCCTCCAATGCTAGAAGAAGTGAGATCCTCCTTCGGCGACCCCGACCTGGCCCTCACCTCCTCCGGTGTTAGAGCTGCCAATCGGCTCCTTTAAGAGCAGATCAGCAGCTCCTTTAATTTTAATTTTTTTTTTTTTTAAATTCCTTATCTCCTTCTGAAATGTTTTAAATTTTTTGTACATAATTTATATTTAATAAAAAATTAATGTTTATATCTAAATTCTGACTTAGTTGATAGTTATTTGTAATTAATTGTTGACAATTTTTGAGATTTTCCAGTTTGTCGACATACCGGACACGTTTTTACTGTTTTCCGTAAATTCTACCGGATGCGATTTCAAATTTCGAAACTGAAACCAAAAACATTGTTTTCATTTTCATTTTTATTTTTGAGTTTTCAATCTGTCATTTGCACCTAAAGTTTTAGTTTGTCCCACAGAAAATAAATCCATTTGCAAATCAATTTTAGGGCATTATGACATCATATTTTCTTTTTCTTTTTTACAATTGACCAGGTAACTAAACAAACTGAAGATAGGACCCCTCCTACTAGTTCAACTGATCTACTCATTTGATCATGCATAATGGTTTAAATTGTTAATCAGTTCATAGATGTGTAAATATAGTTCGATCATGTTTGAAAATTATAATAAACATATAATAAAAAGAATACACTATGTACCATTGCCACGAGCATACTCCTTTGTAGTAATAATGCATGACCCAGCAAATTCCTTCTATATATTTGGTAACCTAGACAGATTGCAAATGACATTGAAAACACAAAGAAAAATGTAGTTAGAAAGAATTATATCATTTGTGGAAACCAATCCAAACAGAGATTTAAAAGCAATAGAAAAGAAAATGATATCAAAAACAGCACGAATTAGAAGCAAAATTAAAATTGATATTTCACCTATTATCAATCAGAAACAAAACTCGTAAAGCACCCATATTTGTTAGGTGAGTTTGAAAGGATAATAGTAAAAACATAGATAGGCTAATCCGTAATTAAAGTATAAACAACATTGAGGTTAAGGTTATTAAAAAAAAAAAAAAAGGAACTGAGGAAATAGATAAGAGCAGAACAGAATATTTGCACTTCTTATCCAGCCAGCAAAAAATTCATCAAACTTATATTCACTAACCGCATGTCTCCGAACTCTCTCACGGTCATCTGGAAGTTTGGCCTCAAATTTTTCAGTGTAATATCTTTCCTTCCAACCCAATTCAATCTACAAACAAAACATGAAACCAAAAATAGGGAAATGAGAAAACCATTCACTGTGTATTAAGATAAGAGCAAGAAAATTAATCACAAACTTCATCAACAACCATCTGTGCCACAGAATGTACATAATCTCATCTATTTGAATTTTTATGCTACTGAATGCATTAATAATAATCAAACAACATTAACCCACGTGTTGATAAAATGTGAGGTGTGAAACTGGACTCCAGCTTAACTGTTAAAAAGACAGAATACTCACATTTTGTGGGTCCTGAGAAACAGGTGGTATTTTGCATTCAATGGGAGAATCTTGATTTCTAGACTCCGTATTCCTCTCAACAAATGGCACCTTTGAAGAATCATCAGAAAGCTTACTAGTTAATAGACCTTGAGAGCAGGTCACTCTTACCTTTTCAATCTGAACAAATAGACATTATTCATGAGAAACTATCTCAATACCTAAGCTAGCAAGCATACTGTTAGTATTATTCTACTACAAAGGAACAACTTATAACATAATGGGTTGTTTGGTGGCATGTATTGTATTGTATTAGAAGTTTTATTAGAATAATACAATACAATGTTTTACTTGTTTTTACATTGCCCATTGTATTGTACTAGCTAATACATTTTAATTGGTCTAATGCAATGGATGTTGTTTTAGCTAATAAAAAGGGGAGAGAAATAATAATAATAACAACAATAATAATGATCAATAATAGTAGCAATAATAAAATAATGATGACAAAAATAAAAATAAATTTAATAATAATAAGTAATAAATGTAATAACAATAATAAAAAATTGGACAATTACCAAATAAGTCTTGGACTTTTTAAAAAATTCCAAGTAATTTGTGTCCTTTACAAAAATGACCAAATTGGTCCCTAACTTTTTAAACTGAACTCCAATTTAACTGTTAAAAAGACAAAATACTTGCATTTGGTGGGTCCTGAGAAACAGGTGGTATTTTACATTCAGTGGGCAACTCTTGATTTCCATATTCCATATTCCTCTCAACAAATGGCACCTTTGAAGAATCATCGGAAAGCTTAATAGTTTATAGACCTTGAGAACAGGTAACTCCTACCTTTTCAATCTTAACAAATAGACATTATTCATGGGAAACTATCTCAATAGCCAAGCTAGTAAGCATACTGTTATATTATTCTACTACAAAAGATGACCTTATCACGTCATTGTTTGGTGTATTGTATTGTATTAGAAGTTTATAAATGTATTACAATAATGTAATATAGTGTTGGTTCGTTTTTGCATTGCCCACGGCATTGTATTAGCTAATACATGTCTAACACAATGGATGTTATATTAGCTAATATAGAGAAGAGAGGTTGCATTAACTAATACAAAGTAAGAGAAATAATAATAATACAATAATGCTAAACATCCCACCTAAAATCCCACCTTTTTCATCCCACTACATGTGGCATGTGAGGTGTCAAATTGTGAGTGGATACACATTAATGATGATTTATCTCACCTACCCCATGTATCCACTAACCATGTGACACCTCACATGCCACATGTAGTGGAATAAAAAAGGTGAGATTTTAGATGGGATGTGTAGCATTACTGATAATAATAATAACTGCATCAACAAGTCAACGTCAACAACAACAACAACAACGATAATAATATTTCAACAACAATAACAATAATAATAATAATGACAATAAAAATCAAAACAAATTTAATAATAATAAGTAGTAAATGTAATAATAATGATAATAAATTAAGTAATTACCGAACAAGTCATGGACTTTTTTAAAAATTTCAAGTAATTTGCAACCTTTACAAAAATGACCTTTGAAATCTTAGAAATTATATTTCTGTTTTTTTACATTATACATAGAGGCAATATATATAGGAATCCCTGCAACAATACTTCCTAAACTGCTACACTAGAATCCCTACAAATCAGGGATTATGATTTCTAAGTCTTTCCTAATTGGACTTAGTCAACAAAACAAGCTGTTTCCAGCTGTACTGTTTCCAGCTTGACTATTCTTGACATGACCAAATTGGTTCATAATGTTTTCACAAGTACCAAATTTGTACCTCCATTAGCCTTTTGTTTGTCAAACTAAACAGTAATGGGGTATTTTAGACTTTTTCACTTGTGTCAATAAAATAAAAACTAATTTAAAAAAAAAAAAACTAAAATCATTCTACATAATAAAAACAAATTATAAAAATTGAAATATATATATCCACCTCAACTGCCGAAGGTGGATTCCGGCGATCCTCCACCCATGGAAACCATGGAGGACCCCTCCGCGATCCAAAAGCACTTCGCAATTTGGGCTTTCCAAATTGTGGAGGCCAATATTAACTATATGACCAATCAACTCAATCCAAGCACTAATATTTTGTAGGTTAAACAAGTGTTTGCATCACTCCCAGTTTAGCTAGTCAAATAAACAACTCAATGAAGAAACTCAAATTGTCGCCTGAAGGCAATAACAGAGAACAAAATCTTTTTAGGATTCAAATCGAGAGTTTCGAAAAGCTTTGATGTATTGAATGAATCCAAATTTGAAGGCTTTACAACTCAACATTCATCCCAACATTGGACCTGAAGCTCGAGACGCCAAGTCATGGGTAGGGAGTAGGGTTTGTTGGAGTGGGAGGACAGAAGATGCTACGATGATCTTGGTAACATAGCTAGAGATTTGGAGAAGATGAGTAATACCATCTCGTTTTGCGAGATATGCTTCAAGATGGCTTAAAAAGTCTTTATTATCTTTGGGTTTTGATGGGTTTTTGGAGGGAGAGAGAGTTGTCGAAGCCTTAGAATCCATGGGGTTGCAGAACATAGACTTGTGGAGATCACGGAGGACTCCACAACACCAATTACTCCTTTTTCAATAAACATATTAATTAATAAATTTTAATAGGACTCCACAACACCGATTACTCTTTTTAGAAAAAATCCAAGACTTATTTGGTAATTTAAAATTTCAGGATTTTTTTGGTAATTGCCCTAATGAATTTAATGATAATAATAATAATAATTTTAATAACAATAATAAAATAATAAGAATAAATTGTAAATTTAATACAACACTATATAATATTATTTTAATATTAAATTTTTAAATAAATAATATATAAATTTAATTAAATAAAAAAATAATAATAAATGTTAATTTAATAATATAAATCTATAAATTAATTAACTTAAATAAAATATAAACTAATTATTAAATATTCTTGAAATTAGGTTACATGAATAATAATATATGAATTATTATTTTAAAACATATAATACAACAAATGTATATTATAATATCATTTTTTTATTCTAAAAATATATCAATTTTATTATTTAACAAAATATTCCATAAACATAAGTCAACCAAAATCCTTGGATCCAAAAACAGTGTATAACTTCATACAATCTAATACAAAATATAACCAAACACATGATTGTATAAAATAATGCAATACGCCAAACGTAGCCTAAAAGCATAAGTTTATGTTAAAATATCAAATAATCATAAAATAGGATGCAATGTCTCCGCAAACATTAAGATTAAGATGACCAGAGGACGTAGCCTAAAAGAAAAAGTTTTTGATTGGTAATCATAAAGTAAGATGCAATGTCTAAGCAAACATTAAGATGACCAGGGAGGACAAAACACGTCGGTACATGTCCTAAGATACAGCATAATTAATTGTGAGTAAGATGATCGCCGGTCATAGAACCTCACAAAAAAAATAAGTTCAAAAAAATAGAATTGTACGAGAGGTATACCCGGATACGATTTTTGTGATCATGAGTTGCAATAGACCGAACGAAGTGTTCCACATGTTTCAAGTTAACCTATAAATTAAACAAACGAGAAATAATTAAGCTATAAAATATTAATAGAGATAATATAGATGGTTTGACAGAAATGAATGACCATTATTAAAGAATTTATAAGGGATGATAACTTGTGTATGTACATGTATGATGTATGTGCTTGTGTTTTTATGGAAGCAAGAGAATGATAAACTGATAAAAAGGAAAGCTTCAAAACAGAAAGAATTTTGCGCCATTGCCCATAAGAATATGTTCAATAAGGCATCAAATACTAGTTATCACATCAGATACACAGAAACTCAAGTTTCCCACCTCAAAAGAATTAGTCAGGTAACCTCCTCTTTCAGAAAATTCCTTGGTGTAAATCCTCATGAGCAGATTGATAGCCCCCTGTCACCATGAACCAACAAATCAGAACAATTTGAAAAAAAATTCACAATTGACAAATTATATGATTAGTGTGCCAATATGAGAATAGCTAGAAGCAAATTCTTACATATTAACCTTATCACAACAGATTATTTTGAAGATTAAACCTATGACCAGTAGAAATAAAACAAGCGCTTAAGAACACAGAAGCAAGTGCCAAACAAATTATTTACCAAAATCATAATAGAGAAACATAAATCATGATAGAGAAACATAAATGTGTCCTTTGCATGACCGTATGCAAATGAACATTAGAAAAACAAAGCATAATTCACCAACTTCAGTTCGAAATAATCTTTTACTGAAGAGAAACATAAATGTGTCCTTTGCATGACCGTATGCAAATGAACATTAGAAAAACAAAGCATAATTCACCAACTTCAGTTTGAAATAATCTTTTACTGAAAATAAACATCACTGAAAATTAAGATAAAGTGAGCATCGTAGATGTTACAACCTCAGATATTTCCAATGAAGGAATTTGTGGTAGAAAGTCATTTCCAACAAATAAACACATGAAAACAAAATCATCAATCAGACGCTCCAAGTTTGCTTCCACAGTTGAGCTCGGGATTTTCATGTCATATGCTAAATACTCCCTCAGAATCCATATGTTGACAAACTGTCAAACAAAATAGCAGACAATGATGTTGATTTCGCATATAAGTGAAATTATAACCAAAGTACCAAACACAATATATGATTGAGGCTTTGCAGCTCAAATGTATAGATATTGGATTAGCTTGAATAATTCAAAGTTCAAATACTATGCCAAAAAAGTTATTTCACTCATTAACCATACGCATCGACCTTGATACAGATGAAAATAAAACCAGTTGACTATCTCATTCTTGCTCATCAATTTGTTGAACTCATACTAACCTGTGCAACTCAACTCCAACTAGTTTTCCAGTTTTCCTCAAATTTGAAGTATATATCAGTTTTATTATCCTTGTCGAAGGAATTCAGAGATAATTCTTGCTTTTATTCAGCTTGATTAAAAGACTGACTGACTCTCTCCCACTCTATATATATATACACACACACACACATATACATAATCATTATGTGTATAGGCATATGGCTTCCTGAAGTAGATTTCTATGGTGAAAAATATACATATTTCAACTCCAAACTCGTAGAGGTTTGCTGCATGAATTGTAGTTTACCCATATAGGGTCACGTTTTTAGTAACGTGTTCACAAACTAGATCTTTTACACTGAAAATTTATAATGGACTAAGAAAACCATGAAGAATAGCCAATTTATGGAGTCAAATGCTCCACTCAAGTACATCCCCACTCTAGCTATATATATCATTATGTGCATAGGCATATGGCTTCCATGAAGTAGATTTCTATGGTGAAAAATATACATAAGTAAATTTCAACTCCAAACTTGTAGAGATTGGCTGTATGAATTGTAGTTTACCCAAATTGGGTCATGTTTTAAGTAACATGTTCAAAAACTAGATCTTTTACACTGAAAATTTATAATGGACTATGAAAACCATAAAGAATAGCCAATTTATGGAGTCAAATGCTCTTCACTCAAGCACATCCCCACTCTAGATGTATTAAAGCATAAACAATGCAATCTGGCTAGAGAAGAGGTCATAAATGGAATGGAAAACAAAAACTTTGATTTGATTTGTAAAGCATGGCCATTTAACACTATAAGTTTTCAAGCATAGCTCACTCACATAATTATCAAATGTTTTAATCCAAAGCTATTTAGTGCTTGTTTGGTTGGACTTTCTACTTCCTCAAAGGCTCTACACACCTCTATTTGAGTTTTTTAAAGTTGTTTGGTTGGACTTTTGAGATTGTATATATTAAATTCAGTAGAGACTAGTAGTGTTTAAACTTCTACCAGGCAAAAGCTCATGGGGAGGAGCTTCTTCAAATAGACATTTTTTATAAAAAAAAAAGTCTACCAACCAAACAACTATAATTTTTTTTTTCAAAAGCTCTAGTTCTAATAGATCTATTACAAGTAGACCTTTTACAAATTGAGGTTTTCCAAAAACCCAACCAAACAAGCTCTATTAGTTTTCTTGATTATAGATATTCTAAATCAAGAATGAATATTGAAAAGAGAGAAAAGGAAGGATCAAAAAAAAAAAAGGAGCTCCATTGATATGTTTTTTCTCTTCAAGAACCTCTCTTTTTATTTAATTTTTTTATTTTCAACTACGTGACTTGCAAACCATTATATATATATATATATATATATATTAATATATATTACTAATCCCATAAAACTTGCAATGTCAGTTTTTTTTATAGATAAACACCTCACATAGAATAAGTATTGGAAGATTATTGAATCACATTCAATAGATGCTTCTATGCCCTAGATCCCCAATACGAAACCCTGTGCCTAAAATTACCATATAGGGACTATTTAAGACTATTTTGCTTTGGCATTTTATTGGGTTTAGAGCATCATCCCCACAACGAAGAAAATCACTACTACTGCACAAGAGAAAGCATTCAAACGAACAAAATATAAAAGTTAAATAATAATAATAATAATAATGACCTGAAATTTCTGATTAATGATATAGTCTTCCAGATTACTGCTAAACAATGTCATGTTGTTTTCCTTACTCCGTTTCTTCCTTTTCATCTTGTTTTTTGCACGTTTTGAAGCTTTCTTACTAAGGTCTGATTTTTGTACATTCTGCCTCTCAAATAAAACCATCAAATGGAACAATCACTTTTACGACATTACAATAGCATAAAGGCATCTAAATATTTTAAATAATAAAAGCCTGTTTCTTAATTGTGAATTAGAATATGAACCTCTCTCAAAACTGAGAAATGGATTTCGTGAGTAGCCAATGCAAGCATGATTAGATCTGCATCCTAAAACAACAGGTAACAGGAAGAATAGTTATTATCATTATTGGAACTCGCCTTCAAACATAGAAGGGGAAACCAGCATTTACCAATCCATACAGACAATGCCGTGTGTTTGGGTCATATCCTGGCATATTCCTTTGCAAGCGAATATAGGACATAATCTTATGCTCCCCTTCACCAGGAACACTAGCATCAGATAGTATAACCTAAAATCCTCAACCGACATGAGTTAATTTAGAGAGAGAGAGAGAGAGAGAGAGAGAGAGAGAGGTGAAATCATGCCAGGAATATTCATCCTTACCTTTATTACCTGCCACCCTAAATTGTCATTCATCCTCAAGTGTATGTAATAACGGAGAGCCGATGACAATAAATCCATGAATTCAGTCCCAGGTGTGATAACATTCGAGTCCAGCAGATTCTCAGATGATTTTCCTTCTAATTCAATGGCCTTTCTTAATCTCTCTGTTCCTAAGGCCTGAAAAAATGAAATTATTAATTATTATAAGAGAAAAAAGGCTTTAAAACTTCAATAAGGCCAACAAAATCACTCATGGAAGCTATTAAACTTACATTATCTGCTGCGTCTTTAGCAGCTTTGAAACGCCTGGACCGTTGTTGATTCATCTTAGCTCGTGGTGCAACACCATCTGATGCCCACAAGTTAAAATGAAATTAAAAATGTAGATGTCATGAAGTATTTCCAGCAATAGAACATGTTCCTAAGCAACCAAGCTCTACTACAACCCTAAATGCTCCATACTTCTTTTCCTTCCACTTTAGAAGGATGTCTAACAGAGTATGTATTGCAAGCCAGAGTTATGTATGAACTTTTTTATCTTGAATTGAAATATAAAAGAGTTCAATTTTTGACATTTCCAGTTTTAAATTAAATTATACAACAATATAAATCAATGCACAACATAGTTTGGGAGAGTTGAATTTTGTGGAATGTGGAGTACAAGAAGTACTCAAAACAACGCCAGAAGTTATCATCTGAAACTCCTCCACTTGTTTAGAATGCCACTCAAGAACAAGAACCAGAAGCCTTTCACATCTTTAACATAAACATTGTGAGTACAGCTAGTTCATAGTATAAATAATTAAATTTGCTTTTCTAACATGACTATGATTACATAGCCATATCAACATAAATATAGAATCACCTGTTCCCTCCAATACACACATAAAATAAAATAATATATATAATAATAATAACAATGAAGATATAAATAAAATAAAGAAATCTGTGGAAATAATTTTACATTCTTCAAAAGGAATGCACTCACCGATTGCTAAGAATAGGAGCTTCCGAGGTCTAATTATGGAGAAGATCCTATCAATGTACTTGTAAATAGCCTCAAAAATCTCCTCGTGCGTCTTCGGAGCAGGCTGCAAGAAAAAATAAATCATTGGCAACCGAATGTTAAAATGTAAATCTCTATAATTACATGACAAAACTAATAAATGTGCCTTTGGGAGTGTTTTCGTGAAAATAAACTAAGAAGCATCTACTTGAAAGTACTTCAAACGTGATTTTTTTAAAAGTGCTTCCTTAAAAATCACTCACAAAGTGCTTTTTATTTTTTCTTTAAAAAAAATACAATTTCTACATAATTACTAGCTAAGTGCTCTTTTGTATTAACTATTAAGTGTTTTTGCAGAAAGTAGTTACTGAGAAATCGCTTGTTAAGAAGGTATCCAGTAAATGCATAACTAAAATACTACAAAACAAATCTAAAAGCAGTTGTTTGAGAAGAAAAAAGTAATTACCAGTCCTTGTGGGTGGAAACATGGGTGGATAATGCCGTTCAAGTCGAGATAGAGATTGTCGAATTCGAGGCCATTCGGGTTCGGCCTCGTCGTATCGACTGCACCGTCTTCTCTGGCGCTGACCACGCACTTGGGGTACCTCTCCGTCACCCACCTGTAGAATGACGGAATTCCCATCTGGGTTTTTGATTATGTGTAATAGAAACGACCACGTAGTGGCATGTGAAAAAGAAGACGGCGCAATTAGGGTTTATGCCAAGTGAAGTCGACAGAGAGGAGACAGCAGGTGGAGGTTGAGGGTTTACAGGGTTCTCTTGATGCTAACGTGTGAACTCCAATCCAGGTCAAGATGTTTTATTAACCGCGACCTTAGATGAATTACAAAACGGAATTATTAAAATTTCCCCTATATTTTCTTATTATTTTTATGAATTTATTTTCCGAATGTAATTTATTATTTTTAGTATTATATTATAATTTATAAAGTATCACCTTAACAAAATTGTTTGGTAATTTTATTTTATAATATCAAACAATCATACATCAAAACCAAGAAAAACTAAGGGGGTATTTGGATCTATTTTTAAAAACCGTTAAAATCACATTTTACAAAAATGTTGTTTGGCTACACATTTTACAAAAATGTTTTTGAAAATAAAATACAACTTTTTAAAGTTATAACTAAAAATTTAAAAATAATTTTTTATTGTTTTTTCACCATTTTACTCCAAAGGCAACTGAAGCGTCGCCAACATGCCACAGTCCCCTAATTCGTGGTGGTCCATGATGACACATCAACCGTGAAAACCTCTAGAAGGAGTGTTGTGGTCGATATGTCACAGCGGTCCAAGACGACACCTAGACCACGACAATCGCTAGAAAGCTATCCGTAGTTGATCACGACGACACTACGACTGTGATAATGAGAAATGAGGCATTCTCATGCGATCTGACACACTAACATATCCGAAATGTGTACAATTGTGTGAGTAGTGACAATGCATACATAAAAAGACAATAAAAGACAAATGAATGTCATGCAAGTGTGTGTGTGTACGCACCTAAAGCTCTTTAAGAATCAAAGTAAGTGTTATACCTTTAAGCACTTGATCCTGAAGCTCCGGGGATGCCAAAGAAAACTTAATCACAAACACTTTAAGCACCTAATCTACCCTTACAATAAAATCTCTAATTGTAGTTTGTCACTGAAATAAGTCAATCATAAAAAAAGGTGGCATTTACAATCTCTCAATTTGGCTATTTTGTGACAAAACCAACACTTACAAAAAAATACCTCACAAAAGAAATGGAAAAGTTCTAATGTCAAAAAATGTTCAATCTACATTACAAAGAATTCAAAAAAAAAAAATCTTCAAGGTCTTCAATTTCTTGTAGAGGAACACACCTGTAAAATACACATAGCAAACAACTTTTCCAAGAAACCAAGTACATGTGAGATGATCAAGATTCTAAATGCAATACAAAACTAAGCATGCTCCTCCTAGATGAGTAACTCCCCCTCAATGCATTAACTCTCACCATATGCAGAAACATAGCAAACTCCCCCTATCTTCTATAAACATTACTCCCCATTTTTATCATGAGATAGGTAAAGGAGTATCACCTTATCAGGTAACAAAGGCAAAGAGAACTAATGACAAGATAAAGTGTATAGTTATATAAACAAATTTTATACACATCTAATAATTAAGAGAGATTTAAGGAGATTTTATTTCATATAAATAAAATGTGTGAAGAGACGATGTTTCGCATACAAGACATAAGACATCAATGGATCGATCATAAAAATTTAGTAAAGCAATCATCAAAAGGGTTTCCACATAAATTCAAACCAATTTGCACCCTTTTGTAATAAATAAGATGATATAGAATCAATATGGCATTTGTGTGCAAAGTGTCTTTTATATCAATCGATAAAAATAAGATCAAGACATGGATACAAGATCCTTATTGATTGACTGAATGAAACATCTTTTTTGATTGCTGTCTTGCTCAAATTTTTAAAGATAAAAACAAGACGTAGATATAGAATCCTTATTAATTTGTCTTGTCATTGCCTCCCACCACACCAGCAATTAATTGCAAGCATATATAATCTTTTAAATGCTTTCATTTTCAACTAATCATTTTCAACTAAGCTCTTTTCTCCTTTTAATTTCAAATCTAACATGCATATTTTTTGTTTTTCATGCTTAGGTACCTCTCTTGACAACTTACACTCAAGTCTTTGCAAATGTAGCCCTTTCTTACATTGGGTGGCTGAACACTTTGCAATTAGTAACCCTTTTCAAGAGAGAGCCCATGAATGCATATCATCAAATCATGTTCATTGAAATAAATTATGGGTCATTCACATGTATTATCCAAAAGACAATTTCCCAAGCAAAATTAAAGCAAGTTTAATACAAGACATAACATGCATTGACAATTGAAGCAACAAGTCACACTTATTAAGAATATAGCATATATAAAAGTGCAACCAAAAATCTCAAGCAATTATAAACAGCATAAACCAAATTAAAGCTTTAGTAGCTTAAGTTATGTAAGTTTGCTCTCTTTGCTTGAACTCTCCTCATGGGGTCAAATCCAAACAGTATCAGGGCAAGTGACAAGTCCCTTTAGACATACTAAGTCCATTATACCCAATAGCATCTCAAGGTGTCGTATGAGCACAATGGCACAAGTGCTCATATTTCCTAATCAACCTAGGTTCCACAATATCATTTCTAGTGGTCAAAGTCTTTGAGTTTCTAGGTTTCCTAAGATCATGCAAATTAGCCCTATTCTTCAAGCTCTTTTCTTTCATGTTTTCTAACCTACACCTCTTAATGTATTTAAAGCAATGAGGTCTTATATGCCCTAGCCTGCTACAATAATAACGGGTAGGTACAAAAGTAGAGATTATATCATGTATTGGATTCCACATCATGGCTTTACCATTCCGATGATGTTGCCTTTGTTGATGCATCGATTGGCTTCTCCTTGGAGCTTGAGCTAATGGTTGGTGCCTTTGTGGTTAAGCTTGTCAAGGTGGTTGAGTAAGTGTTGATGTCTTCTTGGTTGAGCATAGTGAGCTTGTTATACTTGTATCAAGGGTTGTTGAAACTTTGGTTGATGCATCCTCATTAGTTGAGGTTAGACTTGGTTCATTGGAAGCATCTTCGGTTGACCACTATTTGACGATTCTCCCAATTCAATTGTCTTCTTTGGGTGTTGAGATTGTGAAGTCAACTTATGAACTATTTCCTTTACAAAAGTAGTCTTTTCTGAGGATGGTGTGGTCTTATTATCAATAAAATCAAGCCCTATCTTGTTTTTAGGCTTCTTGCCAATACTCAACATGATGTCAAGCTTTTCTGTGCTTAACTTCCCAATAGGAGATTGCTTTATTGCTTTATTGCTTATTCAAGCTCCTTCTTCAATGTTTCCTCATTTTCCTTGGCAAGCTTTAACTCATCATCTTTAGCTTGCACTTCACTTTTGAGCTCTTCAAGTCTCTCTACCCATTCGGACAATGTCAATGTCTAATTACTAATATTTCTTCTCAACCTATTGGTAAAATGGCTTAAGGTGGTGTTCTCCTCGATTGTCATGTTCAAGGATTCAAAGACTTGAGTTTTCTTCTTTGAGCTTGTCAACAGTCCGAGTAGCTCTCTTTAGAAATATCTTTAACTTTAATCTAAAAGCACCATTCTCATTCTCATTCTCGGAAATGTCCAAGTCTAAGTTCGAGTTATCTTGACTATTCTCATCACTGTTGGAAATCTCCAAATTGTAGTTAGCATCATCACTTGAAGATGAGGAACTCTTATCACTATGCTTCTCACTAACTGAGTTAACTTTCTCATCAAGACCTTCGCCATGGTTATTTGTTACTACACTAACAACTTCCTTTTCTTTAGAGTCAAGATTCAAGGCCTTGTTGCCTTTTTATTCTTCTTCCACATAAGAAGCCCTAAAGGCTGTAAAGTTAAGTGCATGATCTTCATCTTTAGAAGAGTCTTCTTCACTCTCACTCTCACTCAATGTGGCGACCATTGCCTTCCTTTTCCGCTTGTCCTTCAAGTTGCCACAATTTATAGAGATGTGCTTGAATCCTCCACATTCAAAACATTGTATGCTCTTCATTGAAGACTTGTCTTGACTAGCTTCCCCTTTCTTGATAGTAGTCTTCTTCTTGAAATCATTTCCTCTAGAGTTATATCCCTTCTTCTTTAGCTTCAAAGATCTCTTGAATTTCTTGACCATAAGAGCCATGTCTTCATCCGATTCATTATCTTCATTTTCAACTTTGGAGGTCTTTAATGTGATCCCCTTTTACTTCTTTGGTTGAGTCAAAAGCTTCATTGACTCATAAGCAAGTAACTTCCCAATCACTTGGCTTGGCTTTATCTTTTTATAGTCATTATTCTCCTCTATAGCCGTCACCTTCGATTCAAATCTATTTGGGATAGACATCAAAATCTTTTGGTTGATTCTTGAGTCGGAGTAGGGATCTCTAAGTTGGTGGCTTTGGTTGATGATGTCCATAAGCTTGATTTAAAAGTCATTGAATAACTCATCCTCCTCCATCTTAATAGATTCAAATTGAGCTTTGAGGGTTTGAAGCTTTGACTCATTCACAGTTTGAGTGCCTTTATGTACCATCTCTAAGATCTCCTAAGCTTCATGTGCATTCTTGGTGATTTTGATGAGTTTATGTTGGTTTTCATCAATTGCACAAAATAAGGCATGAATTGTCTTGTTGTTCTACTTTGAAGCTTCAAATTCTTGGCCACTCCGTTAAGCCTTCGGCTTAGGCACTATCCCACCATCTTCGGCTGTCATTGTGGGTGGTGTGTATCTGACAAGGTCGTTTTTGTTGTGGAAATTTGTTTGTTAAAAGATATTTATAAATCCTTAGCAATACCTCAAAATGTTTTCAAAAACACAAGTATGGTGACAAGTGGGGCATCATTCCATAGGGATCGAAGGTGATAGTGATCAAATTAAATTCTAATACTATAAGTGCTTAAAAGTAAAATGAGATGGTTAGTTTTTGTAATTATGAACTAAAATGCAAACTACAATTAAGCTAGACTAAAATTAAACTAAGTTAGCAAGAAATGTGTGTGAAAAGATATGAGATGAAATGTGGGAGTCAATGCAATTGTAACACAAATAGTGGGCAATCCATTTATCAACTTAAGAATCGATTCAATCTTTTAGAGCTAAATCTATCCTTAGATGTGATATTGAAATCACTCAATTCTCATTACATATCAACGATTGATATGCTCGGTTGAGTGGAGAGAGGGTTTCTAATTAGGCTTAGATATATTTGGAGTAGTTAGGATGGCTTGGATTGGTATGCTCACAATCCACCCCTTCTACTCTTTAACCGGGATATGTTGGATTGGTATGCTCACAACACATCCCCTCAATTCAAGATAGCTAGTTTTAATCACCATATGTGGGTATCTCAACTTGGATTGAGAGTTGGTATGCCTACTCAAGCCGATGAGATATTTAATCTAATTTTAAAAGCATCCAATCAATTTAACTGATCGAGCCAAAATAAACATGATTTTGACCCCTATTTCTTTCACTTTTTGCTTGATTCTCGGGCAATTTCCCGTTATATAACAACGTTGATCAAATATTTCGGGATTATTTGTGCCACAAAGACATTTGTGAAGATGGAGAAGAATTGGATACAAAAAGCACAAAAAGATAAAGATCAGAGCATTATCGCGGTTTTGTCGCGTGAAAGCCAATAATGACTCAACTCATTGGAGTGTCACTATCTAAGTGTCGCTATATGGACACCGCGATAGAGAACCAGAAGTAATGAAGATAATGACTAAGGAATTGTTGCAGTTGAAGTGTCATTATGAAGGACACTGCAACCGAGAGAAGTAAAATTGATAAAACAATTAGGTCTACTATCGTAGTTGAAATGTCATTGTGAAGGAGACCGCGACAAAGAGCTTGGAAATCAGAAAAGGCAATCAGTTGTGGTGTCGCTGTCTAAATGTTACAGGCATGCCAACTGCGACAGAAAAGAAGAAAACCAAGAAATTAATCAGGTCTAGTGTCGATGCCTATATGTCGCTATGTGGCTAACAATAATTGCTCATGGAGATCTTAGATCCAAATGTCGTTGTTTATATGTCGTTGCCTCAAAGACCGTGATAACCAGATCAAAGACTGTATAACCGTCTATCGCGTTCATGTTCGCTGGTGCCAAATCGTGAACTCGTAACTGTGACATATGCCACATTAGCATTTCTGGCAGTTACAAGACATCATCTTGTTCCCATATAAATACTTGTCTTCTCCATTTTCAAAGGGAGCTTTTCCATATATGAAGTTTCTAGATTTATAAGAGCATTTTCTCCTTAATTTTTCCCAAACGCAACATCAAATCTAAATTACTTTTCCCCAATCATTCCTCTCTTCCCATTCTCTACACTCTCTACCTTTGTCACTACCCATTTGACATTCATCTACTTAGACATCTCCACATCTACCACTGAAGAGGCCATTTTGTACTCAACAAAATACATTTTTATATGTTCACTTGAAAACCATGTTTAACCACTCAGAAATCCATTTAGGATATAAAGATTAGTACAACGGTAAGCAAGGGAATTGTTCCACAAGGAATTAGAATAATTAGTTGAATTAATTAACTAGTCTAAAATGCAATAAAGTAAATAATGGTAGTTTGGATAGTGTATGGTTTGAGAAACCATCAAACATGACATGTGAAGTAAATGTAAAAAAATAAAAATGATAGGGGAAATAGAATGCTAAACAATCGTTGATAAGATAATGAAATGTAATCAATTAAGAGAATACTAGGGAAATGATGGAGTTGTAAGTGGATTATGGGCAATTCTTATCAAGCTAACTTTAATGAACTAATCTCATACTTATGAACCATTTGTAGTCTTAGATGTGATTAGGCTGTCGAAACAAAACCCAAACACTTCCTACCAAAATGCCTAACCAATTAAGGAGAGGGGGTTAAGGTGGGATCGGTTGATTACAAATCAAAGCTTAGATTATTGTGGTTGATATACCCTCCAACAATCTATCATATTCACTATGTTCCTAATCAATCAAGGTTGTCAATCCAAGATCAATTATATCACAATTTATCCTAACAAGATTGTAATCAACAAGTGGTATACAAAGTTAATCACATAATGCGTAGAATCTAGTTATCAAATGAATAGAACACAAAAATAGATTTAAATACAATATAGCTTAAGCAAAACCCAAATCCAAATGGTCCTCACATCAATGCCCTAGAATGGGGATTTAGTTATGAAAATATATTATAGTGTGTGTCAATTACGTAGAGGGGGGTTGAATAGGTTTTAATCCGTTAATTACCAACTTTTTCGGATTAGTCAATATTCAAAAAATCACCCAATTCATCAAATAATAAAATCAAGTATAAAATGCAGAAATTAATGAACACTTGATTTGTACGTGGAAACCCTTAATAGGTAAAAACCATAGGCTAATATGTGTGCCACACATGGTAACCAAAATCCACTATATTAATAAAAGGTTACACCCTCAAGCGATACACGGACTCTCACTCTAGATAACCTCAAGCAATAAACACTACCACTCACTACTCTTGGTTCAATCCCTAGTGATATCCCCCGATCACTACTCTTGGCGTGAGCACCTCCTACTCTACCCGTAGGCCTTTTATAGTGGCACTTGACTAATTGCTTGAGCACTATACACCGGTAGTCACAAGACTTAATTCTCACGAAAAGATCAATAACCTAGGTGAATATGTATTGATATTCAAAATGCAATTAATGCTAGGTAACACTAAATGCTTATCTAGGATTTAAGATGTTAATATAAGCAATCCTAGATATCAATTTTGCTATATGTCATGGCATACAACTTAGATATGTAAAGGGTAACCAATCCTACATACAATAGCTATCACTCACAATCTCAATCAACCAATGAGATAATCAAACAACCATGAATATTCAAGAAAGCTTAACTAGCTTGATAAACAAATCTATCAACCTAGTTATCAATTAATCACACAAGAATATTCAAGAATTAGCATTTAGGCAAAATCAACCTAATCATGTAACCTATCACAATATAACTCACAAAACACAATAAAAAAAGGCAATCTTGAAGCTAGTCAAGCAATAAATATGCTATCTTGTAAGGCAATAACATGTAAGATATGAAGATGATGTTCTAGCTACAAGTCATGTGAGCAATAATGAAAACCCATAAGAAATCGTATCTAGAACATGCTAGATGATGTATGAATCATGAAATGATGATGGGTCTTTGTGTTTTGTGTGATAAAAATCAAGTCTTGATGACTTTGCTTTGAAGGCACTTCTATGACTCTCAAAATGTGTAATTTTTGCTCTCTAAAATGACCCAAGGCTATCAAGGCATATATATAAGAGATCCAATCAAAGTGTTGTCGTTTTGGAAATAAACGGTTCAAATTCCCGTCATGTGCGCTGGTATGTGCGCTGGTGTGTGCGCTGGTCGTCAATCACATGACCAGCACACAACACATATGGACATTGCGCATGACATCCAGCGCATGATCAGTGCCAATCCTCTGCCAAGTATGCGCTGGACAAGCAGTGCAATGCGCGGGTGTGCATGGGTACAATGACCATCACACTACACTACTACATATAACAAACATAAAATATGTGCAAGTGTGTGTTGTGACATATATACACTAAAAATGCAAAGATCACACATGCATGATAGGGAGTGTGTGTGTGTAACTAAATCTCTTCAATGAAAATTAAGTACAAGTGATTCACCTTTGAAGAGCTTATCATCTTGAGGACTTAAGAGGGCATTTGAGCTTGATGATCAATGCCTGAGCTACCCTTACATGTCAAACCCCAATTGTGGTTTGTCAACGAAATAAGTCAATCAAAATATAACGTTCTTACAATCTCCCTCTTTGGCTATTTCGTGACAAAACCACCACTCACATTTAATCCTCACAAAAATTGAAACTAAAGGTCAACAAAGATATTCTACATTACAAAGAGATATTAAAAAAATAAACTTTAAGTTTTCAATCTCTTGTAGAACTATCAATCTTTCAAAACAAAAAAGATTACACTTTCCAAAGCAAGTGTAATGTGAGATGATCAAGTGAAATCAAAACAAGCATTTGCATTTAAAGAAATCAAGCAACATCATGCAATGTATGTGCAATGCAATGCTCTCCCTTAACAGGTTACTCCCCCTCAATATGCAATCTCCCCAACATGCAAATAAGCTACTCTCAATTAGCAATCTCCTTTACCACATACTACTCCCCCTTTTTGTTATGGTATAGGCAAAGGAGTATCCCCAACCGGGTCACTTATAGCAAAGAGAGATAGTAGCATATAAGACATTTGCCTAGTCATTATACAAGAACATTATGCAAGTCATTTGATTGGAGAGAAATAAGGAGATATATTTTATGAAAATATGTGATTAAGATGCTTTGCATGCAAGACATGTTGCATTCAAGTCCAAAAATCAATGGTATTTGGCAAAGCAAATTACAAAGGTTTCCTAAAGAATTCATACCGATTTTTTCATTTGTCATGAATCAAAGCAAGGATATAGAAATGTCATTCATTCACATTTAAAGAGCAATTATATCCATATTTATAAGCAAAACATGGCATGAGCGTCTATTTGCACCCTATTTGATTTTTCCAGGTAAGATACCCGTATGATAGTAGTCATGTTCGACAAATAAAGAAAGAGAGACATTGGATTTTAAAACCCATTGAACGGATATAAGATCCTTTATTCATTTGAGTCTCATAAGCTTTTCACACACTATTTTGCATTTTGATATTTGCAATCAACAATTATGCTTTTCATTTGAGCATGTCATTTAAGAATCATCATGTCATAGAGAATAATCATAGGTCATTCAAAGAGTACTTCCTAAGAATATCTTCTAGTCTAAAAATGCATGTTTGTACAAAAATGTGACATGAATTGCAATAAAAGCAATAGTTCACACTTATTGAAGAAAATATCATATAAGCATATGTGCAACCAAGATACTCAAGCAATTAATAAAAAAGCATAATGTATATCAAATATTTGCATGTGACAAGTATGCAATATTGCTCTCTTTGCTTGAGTTCCCCTTATGGGGTCAATTACCACACCGCATCAATGAAGGGCATGAGGTCCTATAAACCTACCAAATCCATTGGATTTAGTTAAACCTATGGGATACATGTTAGCACTATAGCAAGCGGGTTCATCTTTTCTCATCCACCTAAGTGACACATTTTCATTCCTAATGGTCATAGTTTGCATGTTACATAAGTTCCTAGGATTATTGACTAAAGATTTCCTAGGCACATGCAAATTGGCTCTTCTAAGCCTTTTTCTTTCCATCATGCTTTCAACCCTATAATGCTTAATGTACTTAAAACAATTAGGCCTAATATGCCCATCAACACCACAATAATGACAAGTTGGTATAAAGTGAGAAGTCATACCATATCTTTATGGGTTATTGGAGACTCGTCATGCATTTGATGTTTCCTTTGGTGTTGAGTCGGTTCACATCTTCTTTGTTGATGAACCGAATTGGGTTGCCTCTTTGGTTGAGGTTGCATGGCTTGCCTTCTAGGTTGGTTAAACCTTGATTGGGGAAGGCATGGGCATGAAGCTCTTTGGTGTTGAGATTGAGCAACGCCCTTTGTTGGCATCTTCACTTGGCCATTCTTGAAAGACTTTTCAAGATCAATCTTCCTCCTAGGATGTTGAGGAGGTGAAGCTATGAATTTGCCTTGAGCTTGAGGTTGCAAGATCTTACCCTTCTTCAAGTCTTGAAGGTGCCTCATCTCTTTATCCCTAACAATTCTCAAGGAATTTCTTTGCTAGCAATTTCATCCTTTATTGCCTTCATCCTTTGATGGCAATCTTCAATCTCCTTTTCATAGTTAGACACATAAACTATGTCCACCTTCTAGGATTCATTCACCTCAGCCTTTAGTTGAAGGTTTTCCTTTTTCAACAAGACTTCACTTTCCTTGGATCTTACTACCTCTTCACTCAAGTGAGTCACCTTAGTTTTCACTCAAGTGAGTCACCTTAGTTTTCACTCAAGGGAGTCACCTTGGTTGAAAGCTTAAGATTTTCCTCCTTCAATCTTTGAATCTTTTTTTTTTATTTTTTTTATCCTAGAGCTTTCAATCTTTTCAATGTAGTCTTTAAGATCCATATTTTTATCAAATCCATTGTTAGAGTGAGATGACTAGAGTCATCTCCTACACTTTCCATCTCACAAATGGAGTCAACTTCCTTATCAAGACCTTTACCTTAGTCATTTGATGTTATATGAGCCATATCCTAATGAGTAGCTACACCAACTACCTCTCTAGCTACTTCTACATATTTTCCTTCTTCAAGGTCACAAATCGAGGCATCTTTGCCATCTTCTTCAACTTCTACACGAGTGGCTCCAAATGTCCTGTAATTAATGGCAAACTCTTTATCACTTGAAGGATTTTCTTCACTCTCACTCTCACTTCATGAGGCGGCCATCAACTTTCCTTTTCTTCCATCCTTCAAGTTTCCACACTCCGAAGAGATATGCATGAATCCTCCATATTCATAGCATTGAATCTTCTCTCTTTAAGACTTCTCTCGGTTAGGCTCTTCATTCTTAAACATGGTCTTCTTCTTGAAGCTATCCCTCTTTGAGCTATAACTATTCTTTTTGTAGATTCATGAATTTCTTAAATCTCTTGACAAATAGAGCCATGTCTTCATCCGAGTCGTCCTTCTTCTTATCATGCTTGGAGGTCTTCAAAGCAATTGCTTTTTGCTTCTTGGGAGATGTAGAGGTGGTAGCCTTTCTTGACTCATAGGCAAGAATCCTTCCAATAACTTCACTCGGGTTCATATTCTTGTAGTCGCTATTTTCTTCTAAAACCATCACTTTGGACTCGAACCTCTCGGGAAGTGATCTCATAATCTTTTGTTTAATCCTTCTATCCGAGTAAGGGTCACCAAGTTGATGACTTTAGTTCACTATGTCTATCAACTTCACTTGAAAGTCATTGAAGCGCTCATGATCCTCCATCCTTATGTCTTAAATTGAGGTTGGAGGACTTAGAGCTTGGAGTCCTCGAACACCTCGGTTCCTTCATGCACGGTTTCTAGGATCTCCCATGCCTCCTTTGTAATCTTAGTTGTTCGGATAAACTTTTATTGATTTTCGTCCATTGTGTAAAGAATGGCATGCATTGCCTTGTTGTTCCACTTGGAGGCTTCAAACTCTTGAGCATTCTATTATGCTTTCGGCTTGAAAACATCCTCTCCACCACCCGTAAGGGTCATTATAGGTAGAGTGTAGCCATTTTCTATAGCCATCCAAGCCCGATCATGTATTTGGCACACATAAGCTTCCATCTTGCCTTTCCACGAGGCATAGTTATTGCCAGTGAGCAATGGTGGCCTCACGCTCGACGCTCCCTCTTTACTCATCCCGAAATCACTCATAGTGTTTGGGTCAGTGAATGAGATGAATGCATAATGTATGTATCAATCAAACACACAAAATGTAAGACACACCAAAAGCAAGGATCTCCTAAATATGTCTAGGAACCCGTTCTGATTCCAATTGAAAATATATTATAGCATGTGTCAATTACCTAGAGGGGGGTGAATAGGTTTTAATCTGTTAATTACCAACTTTTTCGGATTAGTCAATATTCAAAAAATCACCCAATTCATCAAACAATAAAATCAAGTATAAAATGCGAAAATTAAAGAACACTTGATTTTTACGTGGAAACCCTCAACAAGGAAAAACTACGGGCTAATATATGCGCCACACACGGTCACCGAAATCCACTATATGAATAAAAGGTTGCACCCTCAAGCGATACACGTACTCTCACCCTAGATAACCTTAGGCTATGGACACTACCACTCACCACTATTGTTTCAATCCCTAGTGATATCCCCCAATCACTACTATTTGCGTGAGCACTTTCTACTCTACTCGCAGGCCTTTTACAGAGGCACTTTACCTATTGCTTTAGCACTACACACCGGCAGTCAAAAGACTTAATTCTCACGAAGTGATCAATAACCTAGGTGAATATGTAATGATATTCAAAATGCAATTAATGATGGGTAACACTAAATGCTTATCTAGGATTTAAGATGTCAACATGAACAATCCTAAATATCAATTTTGCTATATGTCATGGCATACAACTTAGCTATGTAAAGGGTAACCAATCCTACATACAATAACTGTCACTCATAATCTCAATCAAAAAATGAGATAATCAAACAACTATGAATATTCAAGAAAGCTTAACTAGCTTGATGATAAACATAAATCTATCAACCTAGTTATCAATTAATCACACAACAATATTCAAGAATTAGCATGTAGGAAAAATCTACCTAATCATGCAAGCTATCACAATACAACTCACAAAACACAATAAAAAGGCAATCTTGAAGCTAGTCAAGTAATAAAGATGCTATCTTGTAAGGCAATAACATGTAAGATATGATAACTCAGATGAAGACATGACCTTATTATTGAGAAAGTTCAAGATTGTCAAATTTGAGATGAAAGATTTTGGATCCAAAGGCCAAGACTTGAAGAAAAAGGCTCCCTTCAAGAAGTTTGAGCCAAGGCAAGAGAAGAGTGAGAGAAAAGTGATCCAATGCTTTGAGTGTGGTGGCATATGACATATCACTTCTGATTGATGAAATTTGAAGAATAAAAAAAAGGGAAAGGTGATAGATGATGCGCCTCGGAAAGGTTCTAATAAAACTACACTAATGAGGATGACTAGGGCCAAGCGGATCCTAGATCAAGGGCGCTAAGCAACTAAACTGCAACAGGAATTAAAGGGGCGCGCGGGTGGTGTAGGGAAAAATAAACAAATAAAAGTGTTACACGCAGCGGAAGCGATACTAAAGACGATTTAATGACTTTTAAAAATTTTCCTTTATGAACCTTAAACCCTTTTAATCAATAAACATGTATACATATCAACAAAAGTAAATTACCTCTTGTCACGTGATCCGATTGACTTACGTCGATGGTAATCCGCAAGACCTTCAATCCGAGCACGAACTTGGATCACCTAGGAGCGTGGTCTCCCTTTCCTTTGAATTGCAAACCTGTGAATGGACCAAACAAATACTTTCTTTTCTTTGTTAGTCACAAAACAATCAAAAGAATGTCAAAATTATTCCGGTCACTTTTGAGTTCACAATCTTATGATCGAAACTCGCGTGTGTTAGTATTATGCTCAATAGCAAGAGTGTAATGTTGTAATTAACAATCTTTTTCATATTAATAAAGTGATTTCTGGTTTAACAAATCGTATAGCATTTATAGTTTGTATTATAATTGTCAAAGTAAATAATCATAAGGTCTAAAGACTATGGGAAAAGAAGAATTGTTCGTACATCTGGATATGTATGTGGTAGACACAATTCTTTAGTTAGTCTTGAATATTGTTCACAACTTAAGTTAAAGGTTGGGCACCTTTATCTTGTTAAAGTTGTAGAATTCTTTTGCTAGCATTTGAGTGGGATCAAATGAGATATGATGAGTCTAAAATCATCGGAGTGTCTTCGAGCAAAAGGATCTAGTGCACTGGGTGCATTGAACTGGATCACAATGAAAAGCTTTATCTAGAACCGTCAATAGATAATAGTCTTTTCATTATCGGGACAATCGGAGGGTCTATCTTAATCCTGAGATAAATGATGGACTTATGGTTGCAAGTGATATCGAGTTATCAATGAGTACGATTATATCGCATAGTCTATCCTCGATAGTTTGGTGATATTCATTTGTTAATCGATAGAGGACTTCATTTATAGATATGGACATCGTGGCTCCATTTAATTAAATGAGAGTATAATATCATCATATGGATGTTTTGAGGTAATTGGATATTAAATCTCAACGTTGAGTTTTCAATAGTGTCTATTGAAAACATGGCTTCTGGACAAGTCAAAATATCCAAGTTCAAAACGTGGTCATATGAGTAAATATGGTAACTTGGAGAGTTATAGGCGGTCTATGAACTCTTGGCGATTACTGATATTAATCACGAGGATACACTATCTCCAATATGATTGTCTAGGGTATGAATGAGGAGCATCTTCCTTTTCTATCTTTATTTAAGAGTTCAGTTTTAGCTCTTTAGTGGAATGAGTTAAAATTAATGGATCGGACCTAAGTGAATCATTTGTTGATTGTGATTAGGTTATGTCTATTGAAGCTTAAATTTAGATGGCCCGCCAAGATCCCCAATCCACACGGACTTGCATGGATCACTTGATATATTCTACCGGACCAATTTAAGGGTCCATCTAGAATTGCATTTAATATATTAAGAATATAATTTGCACATTATTTAAGTAATGGGCTGCTCAATTATATTAATATATTAATGAAAGACATGTGGGCTTGTTTCTTTTAGTAAGAATGGGTCTAGTTCACATGTGGGATTTTTTATTTAAAGTCCAATGGATTAAATGAAATAGGAAAATAATATTAGGCCCATCTTATATATAAGTGGGGCGGCTAGGTTAAAGTTTTGACCTAAAAATATTATTTTGTTTCATTTGTTTTAATTAAATAAGAATTAATTGATTTATTGATTAATTGTTTAATTAAAGAAACAAATCTTTCCTAAAAGTAAAAGACTTGTTTGATAAGTAAATAAATAAATTAGTATTATTTATTTAATCAAATAAGGAGTCTTTTTTTTTTTATTTAGTCAAATAAAAGAATAAAAATAAAAGAGTTGGATTAGGGTTTGAAGTCTATAAAGTTAAAAAGAATTAAGGTTGAATTTCAGTTACCCTATATAAGTGACATGATGAAATTCGGCCAACCCCAATTTTATACTACATAGAATTCGGCAACCCTAAAGGAAAAAGAAGAAAAATTCGGCCAACCTATATATATGTTCTTATAGGATGCGGCCACATGAATTAATTGGTGCTTGAGTTTTTATTTTTTTTTTCTTCTTCTTCTTAATTCTAAGAGAGTTTTTATTCTAGAGAGACAAAAAGGAGTGAAAAATTATTCTTTGATAGTATACAATTGCTTAAACATCAATAAGTTTGTGTATACGATATCGATCTAGGTTCACGCGAGTTTCGATCATAAGATTGTGAACTCAAAAGTGACCGGAATAATTTTGACATTCTTTTGATTGTTTTGTGACTAACAAAGAAAAGAAAGTATTTGTTTGGTCCATTCACAGGTTTGCAATTCAAAGGAAAGGGAGACCACGCTCCTAGGTGATCCACGTTCGTGCTCGGATTGAAGGTCTTGCGGATTACCATCGACGTAAGTCAATCGGATCACGCGACAAGAGGTAATTTACTTTTGTTGATATATATACATGTTTATTGATTAAAAGGGTTTAAGGTTCATAAAGGAAAAATTTTAAAAGTCACTAAATCGTCTTTAGTATCGCTTCCGCTGCGTGTAACACTTTTATTGTTTATTTTTTCCCTACAATTGGTATCAGAGCCTAGGTTGAACCCTTTTAATTAATTAACGTATATATACGTGGATCTATTTCTTTTTATTGTGATTATGCATGTTTAGAAAGAGATGACACTCTAGGTATTCAAATATATAATTACATGTGATGTATGGATTTATATATATTTTATGTGGTTTGTTATTGCTCGATTTTGGCCCTAGATTTTCAATGAAATTTTTGTTTCGGAGTTGTAACAAGAAGGGTGGTCTATTATCGCCATAATTCCTTCTTGGTAGATTGCTAGGTTTTATTTTTTTTTTTTTATATATATGTGCAGTATTTTTTTAGGGTTACTGCAGTTTTTTTTTATTTATTTTTAGTATGTGCAGTTTTTGGTTTGTAAAAATACTGCAGTGAATAAAAAAAAAAAAAAATTAATACTGCAGTATTTATTATATATATACTGCCGTAATATATTTAGGTCTTGGAGATTCGAAGACACGAAGCAAAACGAAGCAACCGGAACCAAGTACGAGCACCGTGCGCACCCTAGGAGTGGATTGGGCTGCACATGACAAGCCCAAACTTTGGTGGGCTGCGCATGGCAGCCTTGTGTGGCCTTATGGGCTGCGCAAGGCAGCCCCTTTGTGGGGTTGTGGGCTGCGCACGCCCATGGGAGAAGGCCGAAGGATGAGCGTATGGTTGATGGGCCACCTGAAGATCTTGTATTACTGACAAATTGTAATTTACTTGTTTTTCTAGGATGGGCCAAAATTGTTGCTATTTAATTTATGCTTAAATATTACAATATTTGTTATTGTATGATAACATGACATATAGAATAGGAGTGCCACGCATATATCTCTTTTGGTATGAACATGCATTGAATGATTTAGGTATCTAAATTGGCATCTAGATAACTCGGTAAATCATTCTATGGGATTTAATCACACGCCTTAAATAATTGAGTGGGAGAAGGTGTTTTGGTAACACCTATGGCCTCCAAGGTTAGTTGAGCTTTATTATTTATTGGTAATCCCCCCAAGGGGCGTCCATGAATGGAATTTAGCAACATACTTCCTTACAAGGATAGACTAGACAATGGACTCAAACGAGATCTACTCCCCAAGGAGGGATTTTCGTGAGAGAAAATTGAGGGTCGATATCTTGGTAACACACTCAATGTAATTTTATTGATATCCTCCCAAGAGTTCTTGTCAGTAAAATTGCAAGGCTAAAATTGAAAACGCCGGTTGTTATGTTAACAATTAGGTGGGACCTAGTCTAACTAGTAAATGGTGCGAACTCCCAAAGGAGGCGTAACATTTATGGGTGTTAGATCACCGTTGAATTTTATGATTGAGTTATTTATTTAATTCAAGATAAATATTTAAGAGTGCTTTATCATGATTATTTACTTATATATGTTTTGTTTTATTCAGAAATCATGACCCCATCACTTATGAACATCCTGAAAGATAACACTTTAACTGGAGATAATTATGTCACATGGAAAAGGAAAATTGGGTTGTTACTGCAAAGTGAAAAACATAAGTTTGTTCTAACTACTCCTAAACCACCTGCTCCTAATAATGAATCTAGCATAATGTGTAGAGATGAGTATGAGCAGTGGAAGACTTTAGATGATATGGCAAAATGTTACATTATGGCCATTATCTCCGACGTGTTGCAACAGCAGCATGAAGGAATGGAGTCCGCTGCTGATATAATGATGTCTCTAGAGGAGATGTTTGCTATGAAGTCTAGGACGACTAAGAGAGAGGCAGTGACTGCTTTTATGAATCTTAGGATGAAACCTGGACAGGCTGTGAAAGATCACATGATGAAAGTCATAGCACATCTCAACATTGCTGAACTGCATGGCGCTGAGATAGATGGTGAGACAAAGATTGATATGGTTGTCAATTCATTGTCAGATTCCTTTGATCAGTTCAAATTGGACTACACTTTGAACAAAAAGGAATACACCTTACAAGGCCTGATGCAAGATGTTCAAAGTGCTGAAAAGATCCTTGTGAAAGGCAAAGGTCAAGAGATTCATATGGTTGGTAAAGTTGCTACTGTTAAGGCCCGTCAAAAGGTCAAGAAACAACAGAAGAAAAAGCAACTTGGGCCTATCAAGAAGGAGACCAAGAAAGCAACCAAGATCAAAGGGAAATGCTTCCTTTGTGGTGAAAAGGGACATTGGAAGAGAAATTGCCCAAAGTCCCAGAACAAGAAGGAAGAAGGTAATTTGAATTATCTAGAAACATGTTTTTTGGCTGATTCTACAGATTCTTGGATCATAGACTCAGGAGCCACTAATCATGTTTGTTATTCCTTGCAGGGGTTTCAAGAAAGGAGAAAGCCGAGTAAGAATGAAATCAATTTGCGCTTGGGCAACGGAACGTTAGTGTCTGCAAGTGCAGTGGGAGATATTAGAGTTTATTTGGATTCTAGAAGGCATTTAGATTTAATAGACGTTTATTATGTACCTCAATTCAAGAGGAATTTAATTTCAGTTTCTTGTTTGAATAAATTTGGATATTCGGTTACTTTTAATAAAGTTTTTATTATTAGTAAGAATGACAAAATTATTTGCCAAGGTACATCGGAAAACGGTCTATACTTTTTGCATAGAAATATCTCTCACTCGTTAGACACAGAAATAACGGAACCTAATCATAAAAGAGTAAAATTATCAACAGATGAAACCTACCTTTGGCATTTACGCTTAGGTCATATTAACCTTAATAGGATTAAAAGATTGGTAAGTGACGGACCTTTAAGTGACTTAAAGGTTGATGATCTACCAACTTGTGAATCTTGTTTGGAAGGTAAAATGACCAAAAGGACGTTCTCTGCCAAAGGTGCAAGAGCCACTGAATGTTTAGGATTGATACACACTGATGTATGTGGACCTATGAGCATTCAAGCTAGAGGTGGATATGAGTACTTCATCACCTTCACGGATGATTACTCGAGATTTGGTTATGTGTATCTCATGAGACATAAGTCGATGCTTTTGACATGTTCAAAGCATTCAAAGCTGAAGTGGAAAATCAGCTTGAGAAACACATAAAAATCTTGAGATCTGATCGTGGTGGAGAATATCTATCTGGTGAGTTTCAGCAATATCTTATTGATAATGGGATAGTTTCTCAGTTTTCTGCACCAGGTACACCTCAACAGAATGGGGTAGCAGAAAGGAGAAATAGAACTCTTTTGGATATGGTTAGGTCTATGTTGAGTTATTCAACGCTTCCTATTTCTTTTGGGGATATGCTTTACAAACTGCAATATACATTCTAAACGATGTACCATCTAAGTCTGCTCCGAAAACACCGCATGAGTTGTGGACTGGGCGCAAGCCTAGTTTACAACACTTAAGGATATTTGGTTGTCCTGCGCATGTGTTAAAAGGAAAGACAGAAAAGATGGAGTCCCGTTCAGAAACATGTATATTTGTAGGGTATCCAAAAGAAACTAAAGGATATTATTTCTATAGTCCTTCAGATCTTAAAGTATTTGTTTCGACAAATGCTAAATTTCTGGAAAAGGACTATATGAATGATTTTGTGCCTAGAAGTAGAATTGTCCTGAATGAGATGTCAGGAGATACAATTCCACGAGAGGTTGCACAACCTAACCCAATTGTAAGTTCCGATCCAACACAAGATCAACAACCTACCATTCCTCGTCGTAGTGGGAAGGTTAGAACACAACCCGAAAGATACATCGGTCTGGGAGAATCAGTGGAGAATCTCCCGGACGACGATGATCCGTATACATCAATAAGCTTGTGTATACGATATCGATCTAGGTAAAACTGATCAAGTGATCCATGCAAGTCCGTGTGGATTGGGGATCTTGGCGGGCCATCTAAATTTAAGCTTCAATAGACATAACCTAATCACAATCAACAAATGATTCACTTAGGTCCGATCCATTAATTTTAACTCATTCCACTAAAGAGCTAAAACTGAACTCTTAAATAAAGATAGAAAAGGAAGATGCTCCTCATTCATACCCTAGACAATCATATTGGAGATAGTGTATCCTCGTGATTAATATCAGTAATCGCCAAGAGTTCATAGACCGCCTATAACTCTCCAAGTTACCATATTTACTCATATGACCACGTTTTGAACTTGGATATTTTGACTTGTCCAGAAGCCATGTTTTCAATAGACACTATTGAAAACTCAACGTTGAGATTTAATATCCAATTACCTCAAAACATCCATATGATGATATTATACTCTCATTTAATTAAATGGAGCCACGATGTCCATATCTATAAATGAAGTCCTCTATCGATTAACAAATGAATATCACCAAACTATCGAGGATAGACTATGCGATATAATCGTACTCATCGATAACTCAAATGATATCACTTGCAACCATAAGTCCATCATTTATCTCAGGATTAAGATAGACTCTCCGATTGTCCTGATAATGAAAAGACTATTATCTACTGACGGTTATAGATAAAGTATTTCATTGTGATCCAGTTCAATGCACCCAGTGCACTAGATCCTTTTGCTCGAAGACACTCCGATGATTTTAGACTCATCATATCTCATTTGATCCCACTCAAATGCTAGCAAAAGAATTCTACAACTTTAACAAGATAAAGGTGCCCAACCTTTAACTTAAGTTGTGAACAATATTCAAGACTAACTAAAGAATTGTGTCTACCACATACATATCCAGATGTACGAACAATTCTTCTTTTCCCATAGTCTTTAGACCTTATGATTATTTACTTTGACAATTATAATACAAACTATAAATGCTATACGATTTGTTAAACCAGAAATCACTTTATTAATATGAAAAAGATTGTTAATTACAACATTACACTCTTGCTATTGAGCATAATCCTAACAATCTCCCACTTGCGCTATAGCAAATGTGTCATATCTCTCAAGCCCATATTCTCTAGATGCCCATCGAAACTCTTCTGAGGTAGAGCCTTTGTGAAGGGATCCGCTAGATTTTCTGCTGACGCGATTTTGGTAATCGTCACGTCACCTCTTTGAACAATCTCCCTTAAAAGATGATACTTTCTTTCAATGTGTTTACCTCTCTTGTGACTTCTTGGTTCTTTCGAATTAGCCACCGCTCCACTGTTGTCACAGTAGATAGTGATCTGCTTATTCGCACTAGGAACCACTTCTAAGTCAATCAAGAATTGGCGGAGCCAAACAGCCTCTTTGGCAGCTTCGCATGCAGCAACATACTCAGCTTCCATGGTGGAATCAGCAATACAAGATTGCTTGATACTCCTTCATATAACTGCTCCTCCTCCAATAGTAAACACAGCCCCTGATGTGGATTTTCTGGAGTCAGAATCTGATTGGAAATCAGAATCTGTATACCCAACGGGGACCAAATCCCCTCCAGAGTATACAAGCATATTATCTCTCGTTCTCTTAAGATACTTGAAAATATGCTTGACTGTCGTCCAGTGATCAGGTCCAGGTTTCGATTGAAACCTGCTAACTATGCCAACAACAAAACAAATATCTGGTCTAGTGCGGAGCATTGCATACATGAGACTTCCAACTGCCGAGGCATATGGAACTGTACTCATGAATTGCTCTTCATGCTCATTCTTAGGAACTTGTTCCTTAGAAAGCTTGATTCCATGTCTGAAAGGTAACATACCTTTCTTGGAATCCTGCATGGAAAACCTAGACAAGATTTTGTCTATGTATGAAGCTTGGGATAATGCGATCGTTCTATTCTTTCTATCCCTTATTACTTGGATACCTAGAATAAAACTTGCTTCTCCTAAGTCTTTCATATCAAATTGTTTTGCTAACCATTCTTTTACTGATGTTAATACACCTACATCGTTTCCAATGAGTAGTATATCATCAACATAAAGAATCAGGAAAACCAACTTGTCGCCTTTAATCCTGTTGTATACACAAGGTTCGTTAGGATTCTGAATAAATCCAAAACCTTTGACGGCTTGATCAAACCTTATGTTCCAGGATCTGGATGCTTGCTTTAATCCATATATGGATTTCTGCAACTTGCATACCTTATCCACTTAGCCCTTTTCAATGAATCCCTCTGGTTCCATCATGTAGATGCTTTCGTCAAGACTTCCATTTAGAAAAGCTGTCTTGACGTCCATTTGCCAAATCTCTAAATCTAAAGATGCTGCAATGGATAAGAGTATCCTAATGGATTTAAGCATGGCCACAGGAGAGAAGGTTTCCTCGTAATCGATACCTTCTTTCTGTGTATACCCTTTAGCTACCAATCTAGCTTTAAAGGTTTCCACCTTTCCATCCATACCTCTTTCCTCTTGTATACCCACTTGCACCCAATGGGTTTTATCCCTTTAGGCAAGTCTACAAGGGACCAGACTTTGTTATCGAACATAGATTCAATCTCGGATTGCATTGCCTTTTGCCAATGGCGACTATCAACATCCTCCATAGCTTCCTTGTACGTATAGGGATCATCGTCGTCCGGGAGATTCTCCACTGATTCTCCCAGACCGATGTATCTTTCGGGTTGTGTTCTAACCCTCCCACTATGACGAGGAATGGTAGGTTGTTGATCTTGTGTTGGATCGGAACTTACAATTGGGTTAGGTTGTGCAACCTCTCGTGGAATTGTATCTCCTGACATCTCATTCGGGACAATTCTACTTCTAGGCACAAAATCATTCATATAGTCCTTTTCCAGAAATTTAGCATTTGTCGAAACAAATACTTTAAGGTCTGAAAGACTATAGAAATAATATCCTTTAGTTTCTTTTGGATACCCTACAAATATACATGTTTCTGAATGGGACTCCATCTTTTCTGTCTTTCCTTTTAACACATGCGCAGGACAACCAAATATCCTTAAGTGTTGTAAACTAGGCTTGCGCCCAGTCCACAACTCATGCGGTGTTTTAGGAACAGACTTAGATGGTACATCGTTTAGAATGTATATAGCAGTTTGTAAAGCATATCCCCAAAAAGAAATAGGAAGCGTTGAATAACTCAACATAGACCTAACCATATCCAAAAGAGTTCTATTTCTCCTTTCTGCTACCCCATTCTGTTGAGGTGTACCTGGTGCAGAAAACTGAGAAACTATCCCATTATCAATAAGATATTGCTGAAACTCACCAGATAGATATTCTCCACCACGATCAGATCTCAAGATTTTTATGTGTTTCTCAAGCTGATTTTCCACTTCAGCTTTGAATGCTTTGAACATGTCAAAAGCATCCGACTTATGTCTCATGAGATACACAAAACCAAATCTCGAGTAATCATCCGTGAAGGTGATGAAGTACTCATATCCACCTCTAGCTTGAATGCTCATAGGTCCACATACATCAGTGTGTATCAATCCTAAACATTCAGTGGCTCTTGCACCTTTGGTAGAGAACGTCCTTTTGGTCATTTTACCTTCCAAACAAGATTCACAAGTTGGTAGATCATCAACTTTTAAGTCACTTAAAGGTCCGTCACTTACCAATCTTTTAATCCTATTAAGGTTAATATGACCTAAGCGTAAATGCCAAAGGTAGGTTTCATCTGTTGATAATTTTACTCTTTATGATTAGGTTCCGTTATTTCTGTGTCTAACGAGTGAGAGATATTTCTATGCAAAAAGTATAGACCGTTTTCCAATGTACCTTGGCAAATAATTTTGTCATTCTTACTAATAATAAAAACTTTATTAAAAGTAACCGAATATCCAAATTTATTCAAACAAGAAACTGAAATTAAATTCCTCTTGAATTGAGGTACATAATAAACGTCTATTAAATCTAAATGCCTTCTAGAATCCAAATAAACTCTAATATCTCCCACTGCACTTGCACACACTAACGTTCCGTTGCCCAAGCGCAAATTGATTTCATTCTTACTCAGCTTTCTCCTTTCTTGAAACCCCTGCAAGGAATAACAAACATGATTAGTGGCTCCTGAGTCTATGATCCAAGAATCTGTAGAATCAGCCAAAAAACATGTTTCTAGATAATTCAAATTACCTTCTTCCTTCTTGTTCTGGGATTTTGGGCAATTTCTCTTCCAATGTCCTTTTTCACCACAAAGGAAGCATTTCCCTTTGATCTTGGTTACTTTCTTGGTCTCCTTCTTGATAGGCCCAAGTTGCTTTTTCTTCTGTTGTTTCTTGACCTTTTGACGGGCCTTAACAGTAGCAACTTTACCAACGATATGAATCTCTCGACCTTTGCCTTTCACAAGGATCTTTTCAGCACTTTGAACATCTTGCATCAGGCTTTGTAAGGTGTATTCCTTTTTGTTCAAAGTGTAGTCCAATTTGAACTGATCAAAGGAATCTGACAATGAATTGACAACCATATCAATCTTTGTCTCACCATCTATCTCAGCGCCATGCAGTTCAGCAATGTTGAGATGTGCTATGACTTTCATCATGTGATCTTTCACAGCCTGTCCAGGTTTCATCCTAAGATTCATAAAAGCAGTCACTGCCTCTCTCTTAGTCGTCCTAGACTTCATAGCAAACATCTCCTCTAGAGACATCATTATATCAGCAGCGGACTCCATTCCTTCATGCCGCTGTTGCAACACGTCGAAGATAGTGGCCATAATGTAACATTTTGCCATATCATCTGAAGTCTTCCACTGCTCATACTCATCTCTACACATTATGCTAGATTCATTATTAGGAGCAGGTGGTTTAGGAGTAGTTAGAACAAACTTATGTTTTTCACTTTGCAGTAACAACCCAACTTTCCTTTTCCATATGACATAATTATCTCCAGTTAAAGTGTTATCTTTCAGGATGTTTATAAGTGATGGGGTCATGATTTCTGAATAAAACAAAACATATATAAGTAAATAATCATGATAAAGCACTTTTAAATATTTATCTTGAATTAAATAAATAACTCAATCATAAAATTCACGGTGATCTAACACCCATAAATGTTACGCCTCCTTTGGGAGTTCGCACCATTTACTAGTTAGACTAGGTCCCACCTAATTGTTAACATAACAACCAGCGTTTTCAATTTTAGCCTTGCAATTTTACTGACAAGAACTCTTGGGAGGATATCAATAAAATTACATTGAGTGTGTTACCAAGATATCGACCCTCAATTTTCTCTCACGAAAATCCCTCCTTTGGGAGTAGATCTCGTTTGAGTCCATTGTCTAGTCTATCCTTGTAAGGAAGTATGTTGCTAAATTCCATTCATGGACGCCCCTTGGGGGGATTACCAATAAATAATAAAGCTCAACTAACCTTGGAGGCCATAGGTGTTACCAAAACACCTTCTCCCACTCAATTATTTAAGGCGTGTGATTAAATCCCATAGAATGATTTACCGAGTTATCTAGATGCCAATTTAGATACCTAAATCATTCAATGCATGTTCATACCAAAAGAGATATATGCGTGGCACTCCTATTCTATATGTCATGTTATCATACAATAACAAATATTGTAATATTTAAGCATAAATTAAATAGCAACAATTTTGGCCCATCCTAGAAAAACAAGTAAATTACAATTTGTCAGGAATACAAGATCTTCAGGTGGCCCATCAACCATACGCTCATCCTTCGGCCTTCTCCCATGGGCGAGCACAGCCCACAACCCCACAAAGGGGCTGCCTTGCGCAGCCCATAAGGTCACACAAGGCTGTCATGTGCAGCCCACCAAAGTTTGGGCTTGTCATGCGCAGCCCAATCCACTCCTAGGGTGCGCACGGTGCTCGTACTTGGTTCCGGTTGCTTCGTTTTGCTTCGTGTCTTCGAATCTCCAAGACCTAAATATATTACGGCAGTATATATATAATAAATACTGCAGTATTAATTATTTTTTTTTTTTTATTCACTGCAGTATTTTTACAAACAAAAAACTGCACATACTAAAAATAAATAAAAAAAAAAACTGCAGTAACCCTAAAAAAATTACTGCACATATATATAAAAAAAAAATAAAACCTAGCCATCTACCAAGAAGGAATTATGGAATAGACCACCCTTCTTGTTACAACTCCGAAACAAAAATTACATTGAAAATCTAGGGCCAAAATCGAGCAATAACAAACCACATAAAATATATATAAATCCATACATCACATGTAATTATATATTTGAATACCTAGAGTGCCATCTCTTTCTAAACATGCATAATCACAATAAAAAGAAATAGATCCACGTATATATACGTTAATTAATTAAAAGGGTTCAACCTAGGCTCTGATACCAATTGTAGGGAAAAATAAACAAATAAAAGTGTTACACGCAGCGGAAGCGATACTAAAGACGATTTAGTGACTTTTAAAATTTTTCCTTTATGAACCTTAAACCCTTTAATCAATAAACATGCATATATATCAACAAAAGTAAATTACCTCTTGTCGCGTGATCCGATTGACTTACGTCGATGGTAATCCGCAAGACCTTCAATCCGAGCACGAACGTGGATCACCTAGGAGCGTGGTCTCCCTTTCCTTTGAATTGCAAACCTGTGAATGGACCAAACAAATACTTTCTTTTCTTTGTTAGTTACAAAACAATCAAAAGAATGTCAAATTATTCCGGTCACTTTTGAGTTCACAATCTTATGATCGAAACTCGCGTGAACCTAGATCGATATCGTATACACAAGCTTATTGATGTTTAAGCAATTGTATACTATCAAAGAATAATTTTTCACTCCTTTTGTCTCTCTAGAATAAAAACTCTCTTAGAATTAAGAAGAAGAAGAAAGAAAATAAAAACTCAAGCACCAATTCATTGATGTGGCCGAACCCTATAAGAACATATATATAGGTTGGCCGAATTTTTCTTCTTTTTCCTTTAGGGTTGCCGAATTCTATGTAGTATGTAATTAGGTTGGCCGAATTTCATCATGTCACTTATATAGGGTGACTAAAATTCAACCCTAATTCTTTTTAACTTTATAGACTTCAAACCCTAATCCAACTCTTTTATTTTTATTCTTTTATTTGACTAAAATAAAAAAAGACTCCTTATTTGATTAAATAAATAATACTAATTTATTTATTTACTTATTAAACAAGTCTTTTACTTTTAGGAAAGATTTGTTTCTTTAATTAAACAATTAATCAATAAATCAATTAATTCTTATTTAATTAAAACAAATGAAACAAAATAATATTTTTAGGTCAAAACCTTAACCTAGCCGCCCCACTTATATATAAGATGGGCCTAATATTATTTTCCTATTTCATTTAATCCATTGGACTTTAAATAAAAAAGCCCACATGTGAACCAGACCCATTCTTACTAAAAGAAACAAGCCCACATGTCTTTCATTAATATATTAATATAATCGAGCAGCCCATTACTTAAATAATGTGCAAATTATATTCTTAATATATTAAATGCAATTCTAGATGGACCCTTAAATTGGTCCGGTAGAATATATCAAGTGATCCATGCAAGTCCGTGTGGATTGGGGATCTTGGCGGGCCATCTAAATTTAAGCTTCAATAGACATAACCTAATCACAATCAACAAATGATTCACTTAGGTCCGATCCATTAATTTTAACTCATTCCACTAAAGAGCTAAAACTGAACTCTTAAATAAAGATAGAAAAGGAAGATGCTCCTCATTCATACCCTAGACAATCATATTGGAGATAGTGTATCCTCGTGATTAATATCAGTAATCGCCAAGAGTTCATAGACCGCCTATAACTCTCCAAGTTACCATATTTACTCATATGACCACGTTTTGAACTTGGATATTTTGACTTGTCCAGAAGCCATGTTTTCAATAGACACTATTGAAAACTCAACGTTGAGATTTAATATCCAATTACCTCAAAACATCCATATGATGATATTATACTCTCATTTAATTAAATGGAGCCACGATGTCCATATCTATAAATGAAGTCCTCTATCGATTAACAAATGAATATCACCAAACTATCGAGGATAGACTATGCGATATAATCGTACTCATTGATAACTCAAATGATATCACTTGCAACCATAAGTCCATCATTTATCTCAGGATTAAGATAGACTCTCCGATTGTCCTGATAATGAAAAGACTATTATCTATTGACGGTTCTAGATAAAGCTTTTCATTGTGATCCAGTTCAATGCACCCAGTGCACTAGATCCTTTTGCTCGAAGACACTCCGATGATTTTAGACTCATCATATCTCATTTGATCCCACTCAAATGCTAGCAAAAGAATTCTACAACTTTAACAAGATAAAGGTGCCCAACCTTTAACTTAAGTTGTGAACAATATTCAAGACTAACTAAAGAATTGTGTCTACCACATACATATCCAGATGTACGAACAATTCTTCTTTTCCCATAGTCTTTAGACCTTATGATTATTTACTTTGACAATTATAATACAAACTATAAATGCTATACGATTTGTTAAACCAGAAATCACTTTATTAATATGAAAAAGATTGTTAATTACAACATTACACTCTTGCTATTGAGCATAATCCTAACAGGTGGTTCACCCATCACAAGTGTACAAGTCGTAAGAGTAGTAAGGGGTACACTAGTAAGGGTGGTCGTTCCCGCGGGAAGGTAACTTAGCTAACAAGTAATTCTAGTTTATCATTGATTATCGGTTCTTAATTTCTAACACGTTCACTAATTACTATTATCTAAATCAATTACACTAAGCTTGCAATGAACTAAATTACCAATTCTACTACACCAATATAGGATTAAGCCAGATTAAAAGATGTTAAGGGATTGATTCATTCATGTAACAACCATTGCATTAACCAATCATTCATTAAGCACAATCACAACCATTCTAAGGCATGCATTTCATCATCAATAATATAAAGCACCAAATTCATCATCTTACACATAATCTAAAATCATAGATAAGTGATTGAGAGAGAATTTCGGAATAGTGATGTAGAGATTTTCTAACTAACCAAAGTTATGAATTATTTAGATAAATCTCTGTAAAATGGATAGTGAAAGGTTCATACACAATAGTGAACACTTTATGCATGAATATCAACTACCAAGTGTGTACAAATATATGTATATGCAAGACATATCATCCACATATCATTATAGTTCATAATACTCACATTCAAAACCTTAGAGAGTGAAATAACAAATGGGTTGATTAATCAATGGTTTAATTACAAGAGTTACATCAATCCCCAACAAAAAGGGTTTAGTTTCACATAAAAGTATATAAACTAGAAAGTACAAAAGAAGAGCAAAACAAACCCATTTGGATTGGTTTCTTAGCCACGATGACTCCTCCTTACAATCCAAGCACAATATCCGTCTAGAGCAACTCCAAAGGATCAAGTCTAAGTAAGCTAAAATGGTGTTTGGCTACCTAGAAAGTGATGGGAAAATGTTTAAATATTAAAACTAAGTGAGAGAGTTCTTCTCTCTCTAAGATTCTAGACTAAGCTAAGTTATCTAAAATTAATGTAACTAGTGTAGTGTAACCAAGTTGTCTGAGGTAAGTTATCTATAAATATCTATATTCTTAAGGTTTGTTTTACAAGTTTTAGATGATAGGAGAGGCAAGTGGTGATGGGAGAGGCAAGTGGGATGAGTTGGCATCAGTTGGAGGTGTTCCGGCGGGTTCATTCACTCTGGCTCGGGGGTTTGTTCCCGCCGAAGTTAAGTCGCTGTAAAATGTGAAGGTTTGGCCACGAGTTTACCTTTTCTGGTCTGTGGGAACTTCTCTTGGCATGAAACCGCGGAGATTCTGCGGGCTTGGACATGACATGCGCTAGACAAGTCCAACCGAATGAGCTTAAAGCTTGAAGCTTGAACTCAACCATGGAGATTGGAAGAGATGGAGGAGATGAAGGTGAGAGAAAACCTTTGCATGGAGGCCTAAAAGTGGGTGCAAACGGATCGGGGAAGAGTTGGTCGTCGTTCTAGATGAAAAACCATTGGAATATGGCTGGAAATGGTTGGGAAAAGCGTCAGGTATGAACTGGGTCAGTCACGTTCGTGGGTCGTGGGTCGTGGGGTTGACCCGATTACCTAAAGAAGATGACGTGACGTCATCCTGACATCATGTCTACACAAGCTTGCCAAAAACGACGCTGTTCTGCTTGGTGATGTGGCGCTGATGCCTGTGTTGGCTAGCGAATTACAATTAGGCCCCCTGAACTCTTCCTTAATCACTGAATATTCAATAATTACTCCAGATTTGTACTTTGACCCCTGATTCTTCATAATTACGTAATTTCCCTCTTTTGCCCTTGATATTGTTACTTTCCTCCAGTTTGGTCTAAAATACCCCTGCTGAGCTGAAATACCTAATGCCAAGGAAATCTTGACTAGGATCCTAGTGATCTAGATAGATAAGAAAGGAAATCTTTCTAGAGGCTTGAGAGCCTTGGATAGGGATTTGCTCTTTAGAGGTGTAGGACACACCTTGGATAGGGAGTAGGCTAGGTAGTTCGCTAAGCCTTGAGGGTAGATTAGGAGTTGATAGTTTAGGGTGGATATCATTTGTTGATAGCCTTGAGTGTGTAAGTCCTTTTCATATAATGGATTGCTTTACCGGTGGTTATGGTATCAACCCGTGGACGTTTCCTCTTCGGAGGTTTACTACGTAAAAACAAATGTGTCAATTTTTGTTTTTATGTTCCTTATCTTCCATATGTAGTATTTATTGTATCACTTGTATATTGATATTCCGCATGTGTTGACTATAAAAATTCATTTGTTTAGACATATCAAGTGTGCATTTCATTCTTGTATTCCTCGAAATTTGAATTTGGAAGAAATTGGGCCTATACCTATTCACCCCCCTCTAGGTATATTATACACTATATTGCATAAGGGAATTTTATTTGGTATCAGAGCGGGTGTCTAGAAGTAATTAGATAGATCCTTTTATAGTGTTTTGTGTTTGCTATATTTTTTGAGCTATGGGTGATTTGATGCCGGAAAGTGCCTTTAATGCTAAACCTCCACTCTTGGATAGTGGTAACTACACCTTTTGGAGAAATACAATGAAAGCCTACATTAGAGCCATCAATGATAAATCATGGATGAGTGTGAGTGATCTAGTAGAGGAAGAAGAGTCCTTGGTTGATAGAGAACATACTAGCAACCACATTGCTTATGTGGCTATATATGAAGGAAGGTTTAAGGATAGTAGTGAAGTCTCCTCAAGTAATGAGGAAAGTGAAAACTCTTAAAGTAGTGAAGATAGTGAAATCTCCTTCTATGATGAAGAGTTAGAAGCTTCCTCAAATCAAGATTTTATAAGCTTAAATGACAAGAGCCTTCAACTTACTAGTGAAAAAGTCAAGAAGAATGAAGAGAACAACAAGTTGAAGTTGATCAATGCTAATTCGGTAGTGATAGTTAAAGCCCTTGTCAATAAGAAGCTAGAGAATCATGGTCTAAGCTCAAAGGAATTCAATGAACTTAAAGATAAGATCCTAAGTCTAGAAATGAACTTAAAAGATAGCAATGATAAACTTAGCATTTTGAAGCAAGAGATTGACCAAAGGGATAGCTCTTTTAATGGTGCTAGGAGGTTAGAGAATGTGCTTAAAGAAAAACTTAGTGAGCACTTAAATTAAGAGAAAAAGTATGAACAATGGCTTAGTAAATCTCGTGAAGATGTAAGGAGAAGCGATGATATCTTAAAGAAATATGCCATTAAGAATAGAGTGCTTAGTGATAAAATTGATGAGGCTAGTAGGATGATTAACAAGATGTCATCTAGTTCGAACAAGGTAGAAACCCTCATTAGAATTGGTAAGCATCCATGTGACAAAAGAGTTTTGGGTTATATCAATGAGAAGGAAACTCCTTCATTTAACAAATCTATTTTTGTCAAATCAAGTGTCGAAACAAATGTAGGCACTCTCTCTCTCAAGGTAACGCAATGAAAGCTACTGGAGGTGCCTTTACATCAACAAGGAACTTCAATGGATGGTCTCAACAAGCTCAAAGTCAAAGAGCATCAACCTTAAATGCAAGAGGTGGAGCATCAAGGGTTGGATCTCAAAGAGGTAGAGTTGTGAGAAGACCAAATGCCTTGGAAGCACATGCAAATGGTAAAACTCTCAAAGTCATACCTATATGTCATCATTGTAACATGGTAGGACATATTCTACCTAAGTGCTTTGCATACATTCAAAAATTCAAATTTGATAATGTTTTACATGATATGTCTTTCAATGGTCCTAGGCAATCATCCATTTATGAATATAGAACTAGACCTAGGAAGACCTTAGAAAAGCATGTTAAGAAAAAACGTGTTGATGACTTGCTTGATAAATCTTGTGTTGTGCCTCGTTCTACTATGCGTAAGAAAATTGATAATGCTTTGTTTTATATATGTGAAGATGTGACAAGTAAGGTCAAGGTGCATGTTAAAAAGTCAAACATTGAGTCAAAACATGATAGTGGTAAGAGTGAGATGTGTATTGTGAAAAGTGTGTGGGTTTGAAAAGACACACCCAAATGTCTAGTTGCACAATATGCTCTAAGTGCAAATAATCTTGTAAAGGAACATACTAGGAAAGCTTGGATTAAAAAGCATGATGTGAAAAACATTCCTAGTCATTCTTCTAAACATGTTTCTAATGATAACTCTTTGAATGTCGTGCATGATATTGATAATCATGTGAAAAAGAATGTTAAGAAGATTTGGTTGAAAAAGAGTGTTTCACATGATCATACTCATAGTCTTGATGATATGTTTATGTGTGGCAATAATGATGTGTTTAACATGAGTGATATCTTTATAAAGAAGATAGTTGATTATTTATCTTCTAGATACACTATTGCCATGAGAAATGATCATGATGGTTTATGTGTTGGTTTACATAAGACCAATGTGGTCAACCTATGACCAATGTGGTCAAATGTGAGTGCTCTCATACTTGATTGAGTAGCACATATGAGAATATTTTTGTTCTTGTTTGATAAAAGTTCTAAGTTTTATGCTTGACTACGCTATTTGTAATGTGCTAAGTCTAATATTCAAACTTGGTGTCTCTAGTCAATACATGAACTTAATATTCTCATATTCACTATGATAGTCAAAATTTGTTAATTAACTTTAAAGAAGTTGAATTTTGAAATCTATCTGGTGAAAGATCATGTTAAAACTTTTGGAGAAAGTCATTTTTTGTTGTTGTTTGAGTTGAAATGCATAGTCTTTAGTCTCTTGAAATCGACACATCTATAACTTGTTGTCATGTGGACAAACAAGCTAAGATGACTTATAAAAAGAGTGAAGGCCTTGCATTTGATGAAAATAGCTTGCGAATGTATCTCTATATCATATTGCTTGCTTACTTGAATTTTCATCTCTCAAGTCATTGTGTTATACCACTTCATGAAGCATATCATATTAGAGAACTAGTATATTGTTCTTATGGTTCTCATTGACATTTGCTCTTTTAAGATCTTTTAGTGATAATTGTTCACATTGATCTTAATCATGATGTGTGTTGTTGTAAGTATGTCTCGCACAAAGCACATATATATTAGGCATCATTTTATTAGAGACCTAGTTAAACATTCAATTGTTACTCTAGAGCATATACCTATTAAAAATTAACTTGCGGACTTGTTCACAAAGCCTTTGGTCAAAGAGAGGTTTAAAACTCTTAGAATGTCTATTGGCATGATTTGTGTTGATTAGTATCTTAGTGTGATTGATGAGTGGCTTGATGAGAAAAACTTAAATTGAAAAAATCAATATCTTTGAGAGCTACTCACTTGAGAAGCAGTGATTTTAAACAAGTATCTTTTATTGTTTATAGATCATGCACTTAAGCTTGAAAATCTTATTTTTGAAAAGTGCACAAATGCTTCTCTTATATGTTTTAGTTTTTTAGTATATGTGGTTGAAAGTATGTAGATTATGGATGCATCGAGAAGCCTATTTCTTAGTACATGATAGATGACATATGATAGGTGTCCATTTTGCTTCGGCACTACATAGTAATCAACGAGAACCCTCACGGAAAGGGCTACACACCTTGGTTGTGAAGCCGTCCAATGTAGGAAAGGGTTACGCCATTGTAATAAGTGAAAGCCGTCATGAGGTGTATATGTTTATGTTTGAAAAATCAAAGAAGTGTTGAAAAGAATCATTAAAAAAAAATTATTTGATTCTAAGCCTAAAAGAAATGAAAAATAAAAAGGCTTATTGGTGTATAGTTGAGAATTGTAAAATGCTCGGGTTGTCAAATAGAAATGAGTAAACGAGCCACATGCAGACACACGTTCAAATGTTGATATCTATTCTTTTAAAGCAAAAAATCCGAATGAATATCGGTTTGACCTATTTTTGGAAACGCTTTAGTTGGATAGGTGAGGAAATTGTTTGCATGTTGAAATCACAATTACTCCTACTATATATGTGAGAAACATTCACACACACATATTTTGCTTATGTACTTGATTCATTAGCAATGTGAGAATATTTTTGAGAGATTAATGAAAATTTATGATTCTCTCTTGGACTTTGAAAATTGATGAAATATTTTCTCATATTGCTTGAATGTTGAATGTGTGAATCCCTTCTGAACAAATCTACTTGATAATAATATGTGAAGCATATGTTAAGGGGGAGCTTTAGTTTATTCAACTTCGCTTTCTATACGATTTGTTTGCTTAACATCTCGTTCTTTATGTCTTGTGTCCTTTGTCTATTCCTTGATAAAAAAAGGGAGAAATTGTATACCTCACCATGTTTGATATGAGGGAATCCATGTTTGATATAGGGCAGAAAAATGTATACCTCACCATGTGTGTAGATATGTTCCAAATGTGTGAGTTTTGTACCTTTTTGTGCTTTAATGGAGACTTTGTCTTAAGGGGGGGAATTCTTGTCTTAAGGGGGAGAAAAGAATTTTTGCCTAATTGTGTTAAAGTTCTTTGGGAGAGCTTTAATGTGAAAACATTTATTTGCTTGAGATAATGTATTTTGTTTTAGATAAAGGAAGTTCTTATTTGTTTATGTGATAATATCTCACCATTCTTCTATGGAAGAAGATCTTTTGTTGGTTTGTTTCATCTATCATAGGTACTTTGAAGTTCAAAGAAGGGATTCTTGAAGACTCAAGAAGACTTGAAGACCTTTTAGTATAGGGATCTCTTTGTAATGTGAGGATGTGAGAATGCTATCAACCTTGAGTTTATTGGAGTGAAAATTGTATAGTGAGGACGAGGTTTTGCTATGGAATAGCCAAAGAGGGAGATTGTAAGATCTTAGATTTGTGTTAGCTTGATTCCATTGCAAAACTCTTTATATTTGTAATAGTTGTGGCTTAAATGGTTCTTGGTGAACAGGAGCTTCAAAGGTGAAGAAGCAACATCTGGTGCAAATATAGTCTTCAAGGGGAATATCGCATTCTTGGATGCTATGGTATCAAGATTCTTCTTCCTCTTGCAAGGAGTAAACACACGCACACACAATTCATTCATGCATGTCCTTGCATCGTTGTGCAAACATTTGGTATAACACATTCACACTCATTTAAGTATGCACATGCATTGGTCTCGTATTGACAGACATTGTAGATTTACATGTTTTATTACTATTGCTTATATATGACATACTTTTGTGACATTGTGTTTATTTGTTTGTGTTTCTTGTATTTTGGACTTTAACATGATCTTATTTGATTCCTTATTGAGTTCTGGTCATTTCGGTTACTCATTCATTAGGTTTCGAGTCAAAACGATGTAGCTACGCTACTTTGCGTTCTCATTCGTTGAGTTGTATTCGTCATTGTTTTTCGAGATGAATTCTCAACCTTTTTGCAAAGTGTTTTAGTCTTCGTTGTGCATGAGGGAGTCATGGTTCGTAATCTGAAAACGAATTCGAATTCGGAGTTCGGAGGCCCGAATACGGCCAAAGAACACAAGCGGAGCGCAAGAGGAGCAAGTGTGGACAAAGGCCAAGCTTGGAGTCCACGTGTGGGCAACGTGTGCCACACGTCTAGCACACCTCTCTGCCCACGTGTGCCACACGCGGTCCACACGTGGCTGGTGATGCGTTATGTTTTGATTGGCTCATTTTTCCCTCTCTTGAAATCTTTTAAAACTTCTACATTCCTTCCCATTCATACCAAGAAGAAAAATTGAAAAAGAAAGAATGTGTAGAATTTCTTCATGATTTTAGGTTTCTTATTTTGATCATAACTCTCTCATACGAACTCGAAATCGAGTGATCCAAAAGCCAAAATTGTTAGTCTAGAAGAAAGCTACAAACCTTAAGCCTTTTTAGAGTCATTGAGTTTGTGATTGTTTTATAGTGAGCTGATTTCAGTCCGTGACTCAACTTTTGTATGTGAAACTTCTTCTTCTCACTTCATCTTTTGATCATCTCTTGTAATCTTCTTAATTGATAGATGATATGTGTTTAGAATGTTGTTAGATCATATTATAGGGGTGGTTGATCTATTGATTGTTGAGTTTTAGCCTTGTGATCTCAATTGAACATATTTAGCTAAACTTGACTAATCTTGAAATTGATTCTAAAAATGTTGTATATGATGTGCCTCATGTTATTTTCTAGGTTAAATTTCATCATCTAAGAACTAAGATTTTTGTGTGATATTTTGAATATTCATATCTTGTTCTTATTGATTCACATGTCTTGATTTCTAAATACATTTGTGATTGTTTGTTGAAAGCATATTCTAGATTATCATTTAACAAGTTTATAGAGCTTCATTGATCATCTTGCTTTATTTGATTGTGATTGCATCATTTGCATCACTTAGATCATTGCCTTATTGAAAGGTTGAAGTCTCTTTCAAAGTGAGTGAAACTTTGATTACAGTAAGAAGACTTGACTAGGACATGTGGTCTGGATAGTCATGCAAAAGTCTTAGCTAGGAGTATGGTACTCTGGATGGTTGAGCTAGGGAAGCTTGACTAGGATCCTAGTGATCTAGATAGTTAAGCAAGGAAATCTTCCTAAAGGCTTGAGAGCCTTGGATAGGGAGTTGCTCTCTAGAGGTGTAGGACACACCTTGGATAGGGAGTAGGCTAGGTGGTTCACTACGCCTTGAGAGTAGTTTAGGAGTTGATAGCTTATGGTGGATATCATTTGTTGATAGCCTTGAGTGTGCAAGTCATTTTCATATAGTGGATTGCTTTGTTGGTGGTTATGGTATCAACCCGTGGACGTTTCCTCTTCGGATGTTTACCATATAAAATCAAATGTGTCAATTTTTGTTTTTCTGTTTCCTTATCTTCCATATGTTGTATTGATTGTATCACTTGTATATTGATATTCTGCATGTGTTGACTATAACAATTCATTTGTTTAGACAAATCAAGTGTGCATTTCATTCTTGTATTTTAAAAAATTTGAATTTGGAAGAAATTGGGCCTATACCTATTCACCCCATCCCCCTTCTATGTATATTATACACTATATTGCTTAAGGGAATTTCAGAGTTGAAGAATTCTCATTTCAACACTCTTCCAGTCTTCCAAGGTGAAACGGATGAGGATTCCCTTCAGTTCATGAAGGAATACTACAATGCCATTACTACCATCTGACTTGGAGAGCGCATAGAAGATCAGTTGAGGATGAGATGCTTTCCGTATTGCATGAAAGATGAGGCAAAAAAGTTGTTATTTGCTCTACCAGTGGGTTCGTTGACTACTTGGGAGGTAGTGGAGACCAAGTTCTTCTGAAGGTACTATCTTTTTTGGAAGACACGAGAAATACGGGGCAAGATAGCAACCTTCAAAGAAGAACCAGGCAAAGCCTTCCATGAGACTTGGGACCGATACAAGTTACTCTTTACACAGTGCCCACATCACATATTCCTATTTCGTCCTACTAGTACACTGTTTCTATGACGGATTGATGGACTCACACAAGCCACGGTTGATAATGCTTGTGAGGGTGCAATGAGGGAGAAGATCGCCAAAGAGGTGTATGCCGTATATGAGATGTTGGGTGAAAATTCCCAACAACGAAGAGGAAGAAATAATTCTCGTGAGGAAAAGGGCAATGCAGAGTTAGTAATGCAATTGGCCAACATATCACGAGAAATGAAGAATCTCAAGGCAAACTTTAGGCAATAACCGGTAATGGAAGAGGTATAAGTCTTGTATCTATATCAACAAGACAACCATCAAGCAAGCCATGATCAAGAATGGCAAGACCACCAATAGGGCAGCTAAGACAACCCCTCGTTCACCGAGCAACGGATTAGTAGCCTAGGAGAATCCATAGAGAATGCAGAGAGCTACCAAATGAAAGAATGGGATGAGCCTCCAGCCTGCATTGAGCATGTGAAGGCATTAACTGTTCTTCAAAGCGGTGAGTTAAATCTAATAGAGGTCGAAGAATCAGAGTTCATTTTTAAATCCTCAGAAGGAAAATATGACCGCTTGGATGAACTTATGCTTGAAACTAATAATGCACGATGTGTATAAAACTATCTAGAGAGAGGGAGGGGGTGAATAGATTTTAACTAATTTTACCCAATTTTCGTGTATGGTCAAGATACGAAAATACCCCAACTATTCAATACAATACAGCAAGTTTAATATGTGTGGAATTTAAATAACACTTGATATTTACATGAAAACCCTCAACAGGGAAAAACCACGGGCTGGTAAGTGCACCACACTCGAACCTCAAATCAACTAATTGTGATCACGTTTACAACCTAATCCCCGGTATGTAACCCGCTACCACTACCTCCAGGCCTGTAAAAATGGACCTAGTCCATTTGCTCAATCCTTGCAATCATTACTTGGAATGATGTTCACATCCTAGGTTGACCTCAACCTTGCTCAGACTCTAACCCACCACTACTACTCGTAGGCTTGTAATAGCAATCCTAGATCAAAACTTAATTCTCTAAAGAAATCATACACCCTAAGTGAATATGCAAAGATATCCAAATATGCAAATAGAGCTAGGGTACACTATATGCTTATTTAGGATGATAATATGGCAATTAACACAATCCTAGATATCAAAAGCTAAATGACATGTCATAAAGCTTAACTATGTAGAGGATAACCAATCCTAAATACAATAGCTATCAAAAACAATCTCAAACATTTCAATGAGATTAATTAGCTAAATGTAAATATCAATCATGAAATCCTAACTATCAAAAAACAATCTCAATCATGCAATGAGATTAATTAGCTAGATGACATATAAACAATAAAATATAGTTATCACAAAATAACTCAATCTACACATAATCTCAATCTTGTATGTAGAAATTACTCTAAGAACATACAAATAATAAATAAGATAAATTGATAGGTAAAAACACTAATTATGTAAGATAATAGTGTTCAACATATCATATCATATGTGTTGAAGAAGACCCTTGCATTAGCACATGCTAGATGATCCTAGATGATGCTTAGATGATGATTTATGCATGTGAAAATGAGTTTAGAGAAATAAAGATGTAATCTTTAAGCTTTTTCTCTCAAGTCTCTATAAATATCTCTCTAGGGTTCTTAGAATGCAAGACTTGTTTAAAGAACAAAGGAAAGTTGTATATTTATAGAGTAAAAAAAGGTTGGGTGATAAGACAAAATTGTCCTAACTTTACGGGCCAAATTGGCACCCTATTCTGCTACCCATGCCAACAGAATCAAGGGCATAGAAATGCACCTAACATACTGGTTGCAATTCGGCGCCCTTATTTTGTGGTTATGGGCCACAGAAATCCGCCACAGCACACAACTCAATATTCGAGCGCACCAAAACATGACCAAACGACATCAAAACCTTTCATATGATATATCGTTGGAAGGTATGGAAGTCTAATTTCTATTCCAATTCATGGAATGAAATTTTGATATCTATAGGAAAATATATGGTCAATTGAGTGACCAATGGTCAAATTCGGATAACAGTTGTGATGTCTTATTTTAGTGGTCACTTTGGAGATTTCAAAATCAATCCAAACGGTCATGAAATATTACGAATAATATACCGTTGGAAAGGTATGGGTGTTTAGTTTGTCTAGAATTTGCAAAACACAATTTAAATCTTTTTATAAAATGTTATGGTCACAAGACCATACAAAGTTTAGTTTTGAAAAGCATTTAAAACATTAAAATCCAATCTTTTGAAACTAGACACTTTACTCCAAAAAACCAAACCAAAACTAACACTTGTCAAAGAGAAGAATGAGACCTTCTAAAGTGTTCAACCATCGTGCTAATACATGCACACAATCGTGTAAGCGCGGACGTTTCCGATCACACAAACGGAAATGAATTACACCACACTTAAGACTAACATGAAGTGAAAGTGTGGGAAGTAAATGCATCCTAATGCCTAACATGTCATGGCATTGTCATTGAACAATATAAGCTCAATTAAAACATGCATGAATAGAATTTATGGCTTTGCATCCTAATGCCTAAACATGTTATGGCATTTCAATGAACAAGATGCAATCATTTAAACATGCATGAAGAGACTTCATGACTTTGCATCCTAATGTCTAAACATGTTATGGCATTTCAATGAACAAGGTGCAATCAATTAAACATGCATGAAGAGACTTCATGGCTTTGCATCCTAATGCCTAAACATGTCAGGGCATTTCAATAAACTAGATGCAATCAAATAAACAAGCATGAAAAGATATTCAAGAACTTGAATAAACACAAATAAAAACACACAACATACAAGTATAAGAAATATGCATGAGTTGTGAGTGTGTGCAACTAGATCTCTTCAAAGTAAGACAATACTAGAATATACCTTTGGTGCTTCCTCTCTTGAGGTCTTGAGCGGGCCTTGGTTGTGCAAAACACCAACCATCAAATACCTAAGCTACCCTTACATCAATCCCCAATATGTGGTTTGTCCACGAAATAAGCCAATCAATAAATGGGAATCCTTACAATGCTCATATTAGAGAAGGTGTTCGAGGAGGAGTACAGAGAGTTTGAAGAAAAATAGGTAGTAGAGGTTGCACAAGAGAGCAAGGAATTGATAAGTCAAAGTATGGACTTAGAAATGAGAATCAATTCACTTGAGAAAGAGCGGGACTCATCCTTAAGAGAGATTGAAGAGCTTAAGGATGGCCTTTCTCAAAAAGTGCAGATAATGCAAGCTATCATCGAAGCAAAAGATAAGGTTTTGGACATAATAAAGACAAGGGAACTTGACCAGCTTGCAAGCTTGCAAAGGCTAAGCAAGAATTGAAGGCAAAGGGCAAGGAATGATCCCATTTCCTAAAGATAAGCTTGATTTTAGTCAAGGAACTTCAAGTGTCATGGTCACCAAACCAAGTCTCAACAAATCAAAGAAGAAAGCCACAAAGAAGAGCAAACAAGCCTCACCTTCACCTCTACAAAAGAAAGACAAGCAACCAATGCAAGAAGTCCTCAAGAGACCTACTCCAAAGATGGCCCAAGGCAAGACAAGATCAAGCAAACTACAACAAATCAAAGAGGTACAATCTCTCATTTTAGTCCCATTTGTTACAAGTTCCACATTAGAGGCCCTATTGGACCCTAATATACCGATATGAAATGGCAATGTGTGACAAATGTGAGTTTTAGGACTACAAAGTTGGTTGTTAAATCCATATGGATTGACAAGACCAAACTTGAAGGACTCAAGAGAAATGGAACCATTTGGGTCAAGAATAGTGAGAATGGCTATGTTGTGGTAAAGCCACCCATCTTTGATGGTGGTTAAGTGCTTGAATTATATGAACTTTTTGATATGTTTGTTAATGTGCAGGAATTTGAAAGTTTTAAGGAAAGGATGCACTTAATAGACATGTTTTTAACTTTAAGTACTTTTTATTTTGTAATTATTTTGAACATTTATTAGTTTAGTGTTTAGAGTCTAGAGTCTTTATTTATCCACTTGTCATGTTACATTTGTACTTAACCATAGATAATGAGATGCATGTAAATAGATAGGTTTGAAGGTTATACTCCTTACTTATATACCTGCATAGCATATGCTTGTGGTATTTTTGGTGTTATTTTTATGTGTGCAAGCCATGGAATCAAATAGAAGGGCTAATAGGCTAGGAACGCCTACCGCGGGATTAGTTCGCGGGAATAAGCCCGCGCAAAAAAGCCACAGGGTTCTCTTTAAACCTTGCGCAAGATTAGTCTGCTGGAAAGAACCAGCAAACCATAACGATTGAACCCATGCATATCTCGAGAAAGTGAGCGCAACTTCAAGTCCGTGGGAACAAACTTACGGAACAGGGAATCAAAGCCTGCACACTTTTGTGACTTCACATCCGTGGGAAAGAGCCCGCTAGACAGAAAGTGTGAACCTGCACGGATTCTTGAGAATTGCCTATGAGAAGTGACCGTGGGAATAAACCTGCGCCACAAAGCCGCGACACACATCATGCACCATAAAACATACCACAAAGCCACACCATCCTACGAATGCTAAATCTTAGGTCCAATCTCATACTTTTTAGTTTTTACTTCAAGTTGATATCTTTTATTTATCTTAAGGGTGTGAATTGATTGTTTTTGCCAAGTGACTAGGATTGGTTGTTGTGATGTGATTAGTGGTGGATATTTAGGATTGTATATATGTGTTTACATGTTACTTGTAGATATTAGGATTGTATATATGGGTTATTGTTGTAGTTTTATTTCAAACCTTGTGAAGATGTCCTATTTTAAAATTTTGGGTGAAATGTTTCTAGAAAACTGTATTAATTGGTGAGGGAATAAATTATTCTTCCCACTTGATGTTCTTTGATTTTTCATTACGATTCTAATGATACAAAGAACATAAAATTCTGGGCAGTGGTTTAAAAGTTATGAGTGTTTCTTCGACCGAAAGTCATAGGCGTGCCCTGTTTTGAAAATTCTACATGTGGCCTGTTTTCAATGTCTGTTTTCAAACTTTTTCAATTTGAATTTTGAAATGTTTTCTACATGAAAAGTGTTTATTTGCATGTCTATATTCTTGTGTCAAAATTTGAGCAAGATGTATTAAGCATCTTTGAAAATATACATTGAAGAATAGACGTTATTCGAATTCGAAAGTTAACATTTTTATTGAAATGTTGTCTTCTATGTTTAGAGATTTCTTTCACATGGTATTTTTATTATTTTGTTTTTAAAAGTTGTGTTTTGTTATGCATATTGTATGTGTGTGTCGTTGTAGCATAGTGGTAGTGTTCCCACCTTTCGCGCGGGTGTTTGTTTAGTTGTAGATAAGTGTTTGTATGTTTGTGCCCGAATTTTCAAACCAATGAACTCGTTGTCCATATTCTTAATTTTTTCAACATTGAGGACATTGTCGAGTTTAGATTTGAGGGTGTGGACTTGTGAATATTGTGTTTTTGTGTTTTTATGTTGTGAATATTGTGTTTTTTTTGTTTTTGTCAAAATTTTGAAATTTTTTGCGAATTGAGCTATCTTTGAACAAAATTGTTTGAATGAGATGTTTTGTGTTATGCCGTTGAAGAGTCTTTCGCATATGTTAGTAGCTAAGTCCTGGCAAACTTCTTGTCAGTCATGGATTTTTTTACGCATAATGTGAATTTAGTCCCTTTCTCTTAGTGTCTAAGTGGACGAGACTCCGTACTCCATTGTTAGGATTAATAGTGGAGACTACCTATGAATTTTGTTCCTTAGCGTTCATTTTGAGGGTAAATTCTGTTTCTACTCTTAAACACTCTTCAAATATATTTTTCATTGTGATCTCATTACATCAATTGCATTGTTTGCCATAGAACACTCATAAATGTGGATAACATGTTGAATTTGTATTCCTATTGTAGACGGACTTCTAGAAATGAAATGATATTAAGCCTTTGTTAGTGTTTCACAACTGAATTGCCTAAACACATCTGTATCCCTATTATGTGTACTTCATTGCAAATATGGCCAAACACTTAACGTTCCCACATCACTCAAATCACCTACATATCCTAAACACTTAACCTTACCTTAGTTATTAATCTTGTCAAGGTGTACAAATTAGAAGATTCAATTGATAAGCTCTAAAATTGTAAAAGTGTGTACTGAGGCGTATTTTTATGTTTGTGCTAAAAGAAAGGCTTTCAAAAATTAAGTGTTAAAAATAAAACACTTAAAGTCATTGTACTTCAATGCAATGTTACTCAAAATTAGAGTAACCAATTAGCACAAATCGAAATTAAAGTTGTAGTCTAGACGCTTAAATGTAAAGTTTAAAATTATATAGAGCTTATGATTCTACAGTGTATTGTATAAACACCTTGGCTTGATTAGTAACTTTCCATATACTTTTCATATCCTATCTCTACCATTCCATACACCACATATCACCCTTGGCCAAATTATGAATTAGGGAGAGTCCAATTGATCTTTTAGGAAGTCTTTTTTGGGAATATGAATTTTAATATGCTCTACCACGTTCATGGCATTCAATTCCGTTATGAGATCAATTCACTAAAAATATGCGTTATTTTGAATACTCACATGTGTTACATATTTGATCACCATTTACATAACTTCCAAATCGCATGTGTTTGATAGAGAGTGAGCCTAGGACTCTGAGAGAAAAATATAGTGAAATCCAATAAGGATTAGAGTCGATGTGAATTACATCTGAAGCATTTGAGTATGTTGTATTTGATGCTATGCCATTAAGAGTTTGGAATTTGCATTTTGTGTTTCATTCAATTTAAAGACTTTATGTTACCCTCCACTCAGCGGTTCTCACATGTGTCACTCCTTATATGCACAACTCTTTTGATATCTCATATTGTATGGCTTTCGCAAATAGTTTTGGATTTTAGTTTTTAATTTTTAGCTTTGCATTTATGGGTATCGTAACGGTAAACCCTCAAGAGACTACACTTCTCCTACTAGGGACACCTAGGTTTAAAATGCTTGTGACATGTGCTAAGTGTCATCGTTTCTCCCACGAAAGTGGACTAACTTAGTTTATATTTATTTATGCTTTAGTGTTTTGTTTATTTTTTTATTTTTTTGTTTTTTGTTTTTGCTCGAGGACTAGCAAAAGTTAGGTTTGGGGGCTTGATCGTGGCATAAAAGTACCTATTTTGTACCCCTATTTCCTATTACTTTGTGCTTGTTTCTCAGGTAAAACTAGGTATTTAATGGTTTAAATAAGTGTTTCAAGTAAATAGAGGAATTCAGAGGCAATTGTGTAATTGTGGAGAAATCAAGGGTTAGTGCAAATATGGAACATATAATGAAGATTTTATGATTAGTGGAGAAGACAAGGGAACGAATTGTAATTCGCCAGCCAAAACGCAGTAGCGTGCCACGTCACTTAAATGAAACGGCGTCGTTTTGGGCTCTGCAGCTGATGACGCCATCAATGACGTCAGCTCATCTTCAAGCCTCAGCCAACCTAACCAGCATGCCAAACGACCCGCGTATGACCTGATGCAGACCCGACTTTGACCCGTCGTGTTCCAGCCAGTTTCCAGCCAGATTTCTGATGTATTTCCTCCCAAATCGACGGCCCACGTTCCTTCGGTCACAATGGACCTATTTTTAGGCTTTCATGCAAAGGTTTCTCTCACCTCTAAGTCCTCCAAGCTTCCATGGCCATTCAAGCTCAAAGCTTGCCACCAGCATCTTCTTTCCCATGCACCAGACATCCAAACCCGCTGAATCTCTGTGACTTTATGCTGAGAGAAAGAACCCGCAAAGCATAGGGACTGAAATCGCTGCCAACTTCCTGAATTCATAGAGACTTTGTGCCGCTGGAATAGACCTGTGAAGCAGGGGTTTCGAACCCGCGGGCACGCCGATTTCAGAGGGATTTTATGGTCCTTTCATTTCCAGAACTTTCCCTAACCTTTTCTCTATAAATATACCTCTTTTGTCATCTTAAACACAATCCCTAAATATCCTAAATTACACCAACAATCCCTAATATCCATAATAACTTAGAAATCACTTAGGAAACACCAAGAACAATGAGAAGTTTATCTAGCTTGAAGACTTCGCCAAGATATTGGGTTGTCTCCTTTATCTCTTTTACTTGTTTTAGCTTGTTGTTGTATGTGGAACTACATGTTTATGTTGGGATTTTGGTGAGATTGTAATAATATTCATTATTTGGTTGGTGTGTTTATTTGCTTAAGCTTAATGTATACATGTTAATTGATTGATTTATTGATTGATATGTAATGGATTTAGACTAATTGAGACCACAATATCATGCACGATTGACTATTTATGTATGTGTCTTTATCCTATGTTAGATTGGTTAAGACCAATCTTGTGAGCTTACTTGCCATCAACTAGGAATTGGATTTATTGCATTGAACATCATTTCCTAGCCTTTCTATTCCTATACCACCTCACATAATCATCACTCTTGCATGACCATGCATGAGTGTAGTTAGTTAAGTTAGTTATCGTTAACTTAGTTAATTGTGTTTGTTAAGCTTGTTAGTTTAGTTAATTATAGTTGGATTAATGTTAACTTAGTTGTAATTTGATTGATGCCATCTTAGTGTAATCTTAGTTTAGTTGTTAGCTTACTTGTGACAATCGCTATTTACTTTTCTTGTATGTAAATAGTGTAAATATATTATATATATCTAAGACTTAGAACCGATTTAAGGTATCATACCTCTTTGTGGGGACGAACCGTACTTACTACTACGTGATCGTAACGATCAGCACATATATCATATTTTAAAGAAACACATCCGAGCGCGTCACTCAACCTATAAGAGCTCCTCAAGCCAACTTTCTTCAACAAATGGCTCACCAATGAAAAAGACCAATCATGCATGCTCAACCAAGGAAACAAGCTAGACCAGTTTAACAACGAAGATGCAATGACATGGGAAAGCTCCAATGCGCACATGAGGACATGGTATGATTCCTCACTTTAATCCCACTTATCATTTTTGTGGTATTGATGGTCATATCAGACCAAATTGCTTTCATTATATTAAAATGCGTAGAGTTAAAAGCATGATTGAAAAGAAAAATGCTAGAGCCAAGATGCATGTTCTTAGGAAGAATATAACTCATTTGCATGATCCTATGACATATAAAGCCTAGGGATGGCCAACGGGGGAATGAGGGTGATATAGGTCCCCCCAACCCCACCCCCACCCCCATTTTCCAAACCCTCTCCCATCCCCATCCCCATTTCCTCGATTTTTTCCATTTTTCCCCGTTTCCCCATTTCCCCGTGTCCCCCGTTTCCCCATTCCTCTATTTTCCCTGTATCGGTAAAAATTATATATTAAAAAAAAGCATAAATGCAAAATCCATTAAATTCAAATACAAAATAACATCTCATACAAATTATAAAGATGTATATATAGTTTGTAAAATATAAATATAAGTTTTGGGGGGAAGGAATATGTTTTAGGGTTAGGTTTTAAGTTATAAAGATGTATATATAGTTAGTAAAATATAAATAATAAAAATATTGAAAATATAAAAATAAATATATATTAATATATTATAATATTATAATATTTGGGGGAAATGGGGAAATAGGGATGGGGACGGGTCCCCCCCCCCCCCCATCCCCAACCCCAACCCCAACCCCATTTTAATTTGGGGTTAAAAAGCTCCCACATCCCCCCTCATTTCCTCATTTCCCCCAAAATGGGGATGATGGAGCAGGGATTTGGGGCCCCGGAGGAAAATGGTCATCCCTACTAAAGCCCATGTACCATTGACCACTAGGAAGGAAAATGTTTCACCTAGGTGGATTAGAAGGGACGAATATTTTTTCTATGTTGCTCAAATTGACTTGAAGGCAAATTCTTCTAATTCTTGGTACTTAGATAGTGGGTGCTCTAGACACATAACGAGAAACAAGAGTTTTTTTTTAGATTCTTATCATGGAGGAAGGGGGATTTTTCTCCTTTGGTGATTGATCTAAAAAGAGAGTTGTAGGGAAATGATCCATCTCCATTCCCGGTTTACCCTCCTTGTCTAATGCTTTATATGTGGATGGCTTGAAAACTGATCTAATAAGCATTTCACATCTTAGTGATGAAGGACTCTTCATCTTATTTAGTAAAAATGATTGCTCAATTCTAAAGCCCTATGAAAGGAAAGAGATCTAGTGACAATTGCTATTGTCTTGAAGCTAGAGTTGTCTCGTGTAATGTGTCCAAGAATGAGCAAATTGAGTTGTGGCATGAAAGACTTGGCCACTTAAACTATCAAATTTACGTATCTTAGATAAATTCAATGTTGTGCGTGGCCTTCCCAAGCTTAGGAAGAAAGTTGATGGTGTTTGTGGACCTTGCTAACAAGGAAAACAAACCAAGAGCATGCACAAGAAAGGCAAGTGTCTCTCCACCAAGAGGCCCTTAGAGCTTCTCCATATGGATCTTATGGGTCCCATGCAAACTGAGAGTTTAGGTGGAAAGAGATACATTTTTGTTTGTATAGATGATTTCTCTAGGTACATATGGACATATTTCCTTAAAGAAAAATCCGAAACTTTTTACAAGTTTAAAATGCTTTGTATTAAAATTCAAAATGAAAAAGACTCTAACGTTAAAAGCATTAAATAGATTAGAAGTGACCATGGGAGGGAGTTTGAGAATGCCTATTTTGAAAGCTATTGCAATAGTTTAGACATCTCCCATGAATTTTCGGCTCCTAGGACACCTCAATAAAATGGAGTTGTTAAGAGGAAAAATAGGGTCTTCAAGAGATGGCCCGTGTGATGTTGCTTAGCAACAATGTCCCTAGTAACCTATGGGCTTAAACCATCAACATGGCTTGCTATATAGGAAATAGAGCCTTTCTAAGGCCAGATACTAAGCAAACCTCTTATGAGTTGTGGAGAGGTAGAAAGCCAAATGTTAGCTACTTCCACTCATTTGGAAGCAAATGCTACAATCTAAATGACCGTGATCAACTTGGCAAGTTTGATGCTAAGATTGATGAGTGTATCTTTATTGGTTATATCTTGAATAGTAGACCCTATAGAGTTTTCAACTTGAAGACTCAAAGCGTCATGGAATCATCTAATGTTGTCATAGATGATTGTAGGCCTAAGACTAGTAACCATGATGAGGAGGTTGTTGTAGTTGATGATTCTCCTTTGTAGAAGGTTGTGGAGACTCCTATTGATGGGAGGTCTAACCTTAATGAAGAGGATACACAACCTCTTCTTAGAGTTCCTCTCTTGGACTCAAATGAACCCGTTCCATGGGTTAGAAAACTCCATGATAAAAATGACATCATTGAAGAAGTCAATGAGGGTGTTAGGACTAGGCATCAAATATCTAATCTAATTAGCTACACATGTTACACCTCTCAAATCGAACCCAAAAAGGTAGATGAGGCCTTAAAAGATGAATATTGAGTTCTTGTCATGTAAAAAGAGCTAAACCAATTCCAAAGGAATGAAGTTTGGACTCTAGTTCCTAGGCATGAAAGCACAAATTTTATAGGCATTAAATGGGTGTATATAAACAAATCCGATAAGGACAGCAACATTGTGGGTAACAAGGCAAGGCTTGTTGCACAAGAGTACTCTCAAATTGAGGGTATCGACTTTGAGGAGACTTTTGCTCCCCGTTGCCCGTTTAGAGTCTGTTAGGCTTCTCTTGTCTATATCTTGTGTGCATAAGTTCAAATTGTACCAAATGGATATGAAGAGTGCCTTCCTTAATGGTTTCTTGCAAGAGGAAGTGTTTGTTGAGCAACCTAAAGGGTTTGTAGATACACACCACCCAAACCATGTCTATCGCCTCAAGAAGGCTTTATATAGGTTGAAACAAGCAACGAGGGCTTGGTATGAGCGCCTCACTCAACTCCTTACTGATAATGACTACACAAGAGGTAGTGTTGACAAGATGTTATTCATCAAGAAAAACAATGATGAGCTTTTCATAGCTCAAATATATGTTGATGATATTGTGTTTGGCTCCACCAACAACACCAATGTCCAATAATTTGTTGATGTCATGTCTCATGAATTTGAGATGAGTCTTGTTGGTGAGCTAAGTTACTTCCAAGGTTTGCAAATTAAGCAATTAAATGATGGGATTTTTATAACCCAAGCTAAATATGTTAAAAACCTAGTGAAAAAGTTTGGTCTTGAAAATGCTAAATATTGTGATACACCCATGAGTACCACTTTGAAGTTAAGCAAGGATGCTAGTGGAAAAAGTGTGGAACAAACTCTATATCGGGGCATGATTGGTAGCTTGCTTTATTTGACATGAAAGAACAAGTATGGCAGTAAGTGGGGTATCGTCCACAAGGATCTTGTTTAGCTAAAACTAATTAGAACCTAAGTAATATTAATGCAATAAAAGTAAATGGTTAATGTTGTGAAAATGTGAATGAGCAAACACTATAAATTACACTAGAAAAGTAACTAAAAATGGAATGCAAATGGATGTAGATAGAAATGATGGAAACTAAGGAATTGACGGACTAGTAAGCTAATATTGGGCAATTGCATACAACACGAAAATACGCTCATTTTAACAATCGTAGCCAACCTAGGATCTATAGAGTTGGCTCTCTATCTCTAGCAAGGGGCAACCTAGGATGTATAGAATTAGCCACCTACTAGCAATCGATCTTTTCCGAGCAACCAACCTAGGGTGTATAGAGTTAGTTGCTCGCTTCGGATCCTTACCATGAATGCTCACTGTCTAAAAAGGGCTCTACCGAGAATGAAGGTAGCCAACCTAGGGTGTATAGAGGAGGCTTCTAATCCTTTCACAAGAGCTGTCCTAGGGTGTATAGTGACAGACTCCCGTTTGAGGTTAGGTGAAGAATGTGGTCATTGAGCCGAGATTTCGGAAATCCCATCTATTGCATAAGTAATAAACAACCTAATAGAGTGTATATCAAGTTGTCTACATAAACAGAATCCAAGATAAACTTTCAAAGAGAGTATCAAAGACAAGTAAATCAATGAAGACATTCATACTCATGAATAGAACTAAGAAAGATAGAAATATATATCAAATAGTGTTTATATACAAAACCCTAACATCAAAACAAACTAATCCATCAACCTCTTAGAGAGGATTTAGCTATCATTACAATAATGAAAATAAGAGAAAGGATGGAGAAATAACCCATAGAGATCATCTCCTTCCTTCAAGTTCCCTTTAAGATGAGTATATTGTGAATGAAATGAGAAGAAATGTATTCTTAGATTTAGATTACAATTTCAGAGTTTTTCTATGTGTAAAAGCTACTTAAAAACGAAACAACACTTTCTATTTATACTTCCTATGAAACAGAGTACAAAACTGCTGTATAACGATACTGGATCCCGTCAGAGTGCAGGTCAGAGTGCGGTTCAGGGACCTGCACTCACCCGCACTTTAGTGAGTCCTTCGATTTCCAGCTCTTTGGAATGGGATAAAGTGAGGGTGAGAGTGCGGTTGGATGACCCGCACTCACCCACACTCTTCAATTCTTCAATTGTTAAGTCTCGGACCTAGACAAGAGTGCAAGTGATAGTGCAGGTGGCTGACTCGTATTCACCCGCACTTTATCCTTCCTTCAGAAGTCCGAACCCGGGTTTTGGAGATAGTGCGGTTGGGAGTGTGGTTGGGACCCACACTGACCCGCACTATTGATGCCTTTCTTGCTATTTGTCCAACTTTTTGCCCTTTTTGGTCCCCTTTTCGTTTGAAAGACCTGCGACACGCCCTAAACACCGAAAATGAATAAATGCCTGCAATAATGAACACAGAACCAATAAGTGACACTCAAACGCAAGAAAAAGACACAAAGGATATGGATTTGAGGGCCAAAATGTACAACATATTTGGTGCGATCACTCATGCCTATCTATACTTCTTGTATGTAGTGTGTTTTACATATGTTCATTCATGTTCTTGAACTCTCTTCATGCATGTTTAATTGATTGCATCTTGTTTGGTTAAATGCTATGTCAGGATAGGCATTAGGATGCATGATTTATGTATACACCCGTTGTTGGGTCGCCTTACGTACAACGCCTATGAAAGGCATTGAGCAAATTTGCTCTTACCCGCTATACGCTCGCCCTACGTACAGAGGAGCACCTAATGGATTTTTTCCATCGTTGTTCAGCCGTTGTATGTACTGCGGGTGAATAGAGGCTCTCAAAAACCCGAGAGCATTCGCCCATTGGTTAACTAATTCTCGCATCTATGTGCAGCGGATTATGAAGAAAATGTTTTTCATTTCCCATGCGAACCAATGTACACCCGTTGTACGTAGAACGGGTGTACAGTGGCCAATGCATTTTTTGTGTCAACTTTACAAAACATTGTATTTTCATTTTTGACACCATATATATATGTCTCTTTATTCTTAGGCCATTTTTAAGAGTTCAAAATCATATTTTTAACTTAGCATAATTTCCAAGAGAAAAAATCATTAAAGAACTCACCTTTGATCATTCAAAATCATTTCTATGTGCATCAAACATCATCTAGTATCATCTAGGATACATCTATGCATGGGTCTTCTTCAACACACTTGACTTGGTAAGTTGAACACCATCTCATCCATTTTTAGTGTTCATACTTGAAACTAATTACAGTGTGCTCAATATTAATCTATTAGGGGGGTGAATAGATTTTATCTATTTTACCCAATTTTCATTATTAGTCAAATTGACAAAAATACCCCTAACTAGTCCACAATAATATATCAAGTGTATAAAGTGCTGAATCTTAAATGACACAAGGTTTTTTTCGTGGAAACCCTCATTGGAAAAACTACGGGCTGGTAAGTGCGCCACACTCGAACCTCGAATCCAGTAAATGTGATAACGATTACAACCTTATCCCGGTCAATAATCACACACCTACCTAATCTTGGTATGAGTGAACCTAGGAGATATACTTAGCATCCTAGGCATTGATTGACAATATCCATCAACTTGATCTCGAAGTCATTGAAGTGTTCGTCCTTCTCCATCCTAAGCATCTCACATTGTGTTTGGAGGACTTGAAGCTTGGAGTCCTTGACCACTTCGGTACCTTCATGTGTAACTTCTAGGATGTCCCACGCCTCATTAGCTATCCTAGTGTTTTGAATCAATTTATATTGATTCTCATCCATTGCACATAGGATGGCATGCATCGCCTTCCTATTCCATTTCAATGCCTCAAACTCTTGAGCGTTCCATTGCGCCTTAGGCTTGAGGACATCCTCTCCTCCACCTGTAGGAGTCATCATTAGTGATGTGTAGCTGTCTTCAACCGCCATCCATGCCCTATTATAGATTTGGCAAATATATGACTTCATCTTGCCTTTCCAAGAGGCATAATTCAACCCGGTGAGTAGGGGAGGTCTCGTTCTAGAAGCACCCTCATTGCCACCGTTTCCACTCATAGTGTTTATGAATGAATGAAATGAATGCAAATGTATGAATGATCAAAAATCACTCAAAATGCAAAACACACCAAAATGAGCAAAGGATCACCTAAGTATATCTAGGAACCCGCTCTGATACCAATTGGAACTAATTACGGTGTGCTCAATATTAATCTAAGGGGGGGTGAATAGATTTTATCTGATTTTACCCAATTTTTGTTATTAGTCAAATTGACGAAAATACCCCTAACTAGTCACAATAATATATCAAGCGTATAAAGTGCGGAATATTAAATGACACAAGATATTTACATGGAAACCTTTATGGGAAAAACCATGGGCTGGTAAGTGCACCACACTCGAACCTCGAATCCACTAAATGTGATAACAATTACAACCTGATCCTGGTCAATAATCACACACCTACCTAATCCCGGTATGAGTGAACCTAGTTCAATTGCTTATGATTTAAGCTACCTAATCCTGGAAGCAACACAAGACTTACCTCTTAATGAAGAGATAATAAAACCTAAGTGAATATATGATGATATCCAAAGTGCAAATAAAGCTAGGTAACCTTAGATGCTCATCTAGGATAATGAATTAACAATTAATACAATCCTAGATATCAATTGCTAAATGACATGTCAAATAGCTTAGCTAATCAAGATTAAGCGAAACCTAGAAAGCTATCACAATACAACACTTATGTTCCAAGGGAAAGATATGCTTTTTGAACTCTTAAAAACGACCTAAGATGAAAGAGGCATATATATAGGGTGACTAAATAAAGTGTAGTCGTTTTGAAAAAATGACCCTGTATTTGCCTTGGGCGCTATACAAGTCGATGTACGTAGAGCGACCTGTACAGCGCCTAACCTGGGAATTTTGAAGTACATAAAGAACAATCTTCATAGGCGATATTCGTAGAGCGCTTTTGTAAAGCGCCTGAACAGTGCCAAGACTCTAATCCTCTTGGGTTTCAGATAGGCGTTGTACGTACAGTGCTATTGAACAGCGATCGTACAATGCCTTCAATAAAAATCAATAAAATGCATCATGTCTGATACATGCAAAACCCAATTCCACTAGGTCTAAGATGGGCGCTGTACGTAGAGCTCTCCTGTAGAGCGACCGTACAACGCCTACAACCAATTTTGCAACTTAAAAGCCTAAATGGCATGGCATACTAATCCTAGGATGCAATCAATTAGAATATGCATGAAGAGATATAAATGATCATGAGTGAGCACATATAAAAATACACACAACATATAAGAATAAGAATTATGCATGTGTTGTGAGTGTGTGCAACTAATCTCTTCAATTGCAAGTAAGCACTTAGAAATTTACCTTTAGTGCTTATCAACTTGAGGTCTTGAAAATGGCCTTTTATCTTGATCCTCAATCATCTAAACTACCCTTACAATTCAAACCCTAAAATGTGGTTTTTCCACGAAATGAGCCAATCAACTTGGAGGCACTTACAATACTTGTCTTTTAATCTTTTTTATTACTTGTATGAATTTAGATTATATCTATCTACAAGATTGAGATTATTGTGTTGATTGATTGAGTGTTGTATTGTGATAGCTATTGCCTAGGATTTCTTTATCTGTTAGGATTATGCTCAATAGCAAGAGTGTAATATTGTAATTAACAATCTTTTTCATATTAATAAAGAGATTTCTGGTTTAACAAATCGTATAGCATTTATAGTTTATATTATAATTGTCAAAGTAAATAATCATAAGGTCTAAAGACTATGGGAAAAGAAGAATTGTTCGTACATCTGGATATGTATGTGGTAGACACAATTCTTTAGTTAGTCTTGAATAATGTTCACAACTTAAGTTAAAGGTTGGGCACCTTTATCTTGTTAAAGTTGTAGAATTCTTTTGCTAGCATTTGAGTGGGATCAAATGAGATATGATGAGTCTAAAATCATCGGAGTGTCTTCGAGCAAAAGGATCTAGTGCACTGGGTGCATTGAATTGGATCACAATGAAAAGCTTTATCTAGAACCGTCGATAGATAATAGTCTTTTCATTATCAGGACAATCGGAGGGTCTATCTTAATCCTGAGATAAATGATGGACTTATGGTTGCAAGTGATATCATTTGAGTTATCAATGAGTACGATTATATCGCATAGTCTATCCTCGATAGTTTGGTGATATTCATTTGTTAATCGATAGAGGACTTCATTTATAGATATGGACATCGTGGCTCCATTTAATTAAATGAGAGTATAATATCATCATATGGATGTTTTGAGGTAATTGGATATTAAATCTCAACGTTGAGTTTTCGATAGTGTCTATTGAAAACATGGCTTCTGGACAAGTCAAAATATCCAAGTTCAAAACATGGTCATATGAGTAAATATGGTAACTTGGAGAGTTATAGGCGGTCTATGAACTCTTGGCGATTACTGATATTAATCACGAGGATACACTATCTCCAATATGATTGTCTAGGGTATGAATGAGGAGCATCTTCCTTTTCTATCTTTATTTAAGAGTTCAGTTTTAGCTCTTTAGTGGAATGAGTTAAAATTAATGGATCGGACCTAAGTGAATCATTTGTTGATTGTGATTAGGTTATGTCTATTGAAGCTTAAATTTAGATGGCCCGCCAAGATCCCCAATCCACACGGACTTGCATGGATCACTTGATATATTCTACCGGACCAATTTAAGGGTCCATCTAGAATTGCATTTAATATATTAAGAATATAATTTGCACATTATTTAAGTAATGGGCTGCTCAATTATATTAATATATTAATGAAAGACATGTGGGCTTGTTTCTTTTAGTAAGAATGGGTCTGGTTCACATGTGGGCTTTTTTATTTAAAGTCCAATGGATTAAATGAAATAAGAAAATAATGTTAGGCCCAATCTTAATCAAGTGGGGCGGCAAGGTTAAAATTTTAACCTAAAATATTATTTTGTTTCATTTGTTTTAATTAAATAAGAATTAATTAATTTATTGATTAATTGTTTAATTAAAGAAACAAATCTTTCCTAAAAGCAAAAGACTTGTTTGACAAGGAAATAAATAAATTAGTTTTATTTATTTAATCAAATAAGGAATCTTTTTATTTAGTCAAAATAAAAGAATAAAAATCAAGGAGTTCGATTAGGGTTTGAAGTCTATTAAGTTGAAAAGAATTAGGGTTGATTTTAAGTCACCCTATATAAGTGACATTATAGAATTCGGCCAACCCTAATCTTAGACAACATAGAATTCGGCAACCCTAAAGGAAAAAGAAGAAAAAAATTCGGCCAACCTATATATGTGTTCTTATAGGGTTCGGCCACCACAATCCATAGTGCTTGAGTTTTTTATTTCTTTCTTCTTCTTCTTAATTCCAAGAGAGAGTTTTTATTCTAAAAAGACAAAAGAGAGTGTGAAATTATTCTTTGATAGTATACTATTGCTTAATCATCAATAAGCTTGTGTATACGATATCGATCTAGGTTCACGCGAGTTTCGATCATTAGATTGAGAACTCAAAAGTGACCGGAATAATTTTTGACATTCTTTTGATTGTTTTGTGACTAACAAAGAAAAGAAAGTTTTTTGTTTGGTCCATTCACAGGTTTGCAATTCAAAGAAAAGGGAGACCACGCTCATAGGTGATCCACGTTCGTGCTCGGATTGAAGGTCTTGCGGATTACCATCGACGTAAGTCAATCGGATCACGCGACAAAAGGTAATTTACTTTTGTTAACATATATGCATGTTTATTGATTAAAAGGGTTTAAGGTTCATAAAGGAAAAATTTTAAAAGTCACTAAATCGTTTTTAGTATCGCTTCCGCTGCGTTTACCACTTTTATTTATTATTTTTCCCTACATTATCTATGATAGCTATGTTGTATGCCATGTTATATAGCAATATTGATTTCTAGGATTAATTATTGACATATTTAATCTCTAGATAAGCATTTAGTATAACCTAGCATTAATTGCATTTTGAATACCATGACATTCACTTAGGTTGTTGATCTCTTCCTTCTGAAGTGAAGCCTTATGTCTAAGTTTCTTAATGCACAAGCAAGTAGGTCTAGAATCGCTATTAAAGGCCCGTTGGGTAAAGTGGAAGGGTTAGTAACCGTGGATGGTTTGACGTGGTCAACCTAGGTTGTAAACATTCATTCAAGTAGTGGATTTGAGGAACGTGTGTGGTTAGCATAGTAGCCCATGAGTTTTTCCCTGTTGAGGGTTTCTCACGTAAATCAATCAACTTGCAATTTATTGTTTTTCGCACTTAGATTAGGTTGATTGTTGTTAACCGCCAAAATTGGCGAAGGACCAAAGAAGAATTTTCCACCCAGATACAAGGAAGAGACACATGCCAAGATACCATCTAGCTACTCCTAGAAAGAAGAATGTTGGATCAAATCTGGATACCTACCTCCTCCCTCAGATCAAGCCAGCAAGCCTATCAATCTCGATAACCCCTAAGTATCCCGACGCGGAGTTCTAATTAGAATCTTGTCATGGAGCTTAATCGGATACCCCGCTCCTACATCAGTTGGGTACCTCGCTGCTGCATTAACCCGGTATCCTGATATCCCGACATATTGATACTGTGGTCCAGTAGGAGGCAGGATACCTAGGTGCCCCAATCCCTCCTAGAACCAGCTTGCCAAGCAGTAAAAGCATCAAATTAAACAGACTATCAAGATAAGACCAAGCACACCAAGATCAAGCTACAAAGAAAGACAGTATATGATGACGTTTAAATAAAAAGGAAATTGTCTTGTTCCCGCCATTCAAGAGTCTCATTCAAAAGTGGAGTTAACTCTTTCAATTCTAAAAAGAATCACTTGATTCTAGAGAATCATTCCCATGATCTTCTCACCTATCACCATGGAACGCCCCATAAATTACTAGGTCACTAGACCGAATTTGTGGGAGTGAACAACAAGAAATAATACCTATATATGACATGATATTCTTCAGGAAAGGGGACTTGATCTTCTTTTACCACAAAGAGCCTTTTTCTAGCCTCCACGGCCTGATCTTCTTCTTCTCCAACAAGACACATATTATTCTTCTTCTTTTTTACGGATGAGAGAAAAGGGTCTAAGCCTGCCTATTATTATAAGCTCTCTCTGGAGCACTTATGATGTATTATTTTCCTACTTGTATAAGCTCCCCGGAGCACGCTTTATTGATAAATACATAAAGAGCAGTCACTCCCTCCACCGGATACTACCTAGGGGTTTTTCAGCATGTGATCATATGTGATGCTTTTTCCCCCTAGGCCAGTCCACCTTCTATCAAAAGACTTGTTATTCTCTCCCTATTTATCTATTTTATTATGCATGTATGTGTATATGTGAGTTAGATTCCGACCCCACTGGTCTTAGTTCTCTTTTCCACCTGTCTGCACGCCAAGTCAAACACAAAGAAAGGGAAAGAATATTCAGACTAGCTAGAGGAACCGAGGTGGTCTAATCCTCCATGACCACACCTATATCACTGAAGAACTCTTACCCCTCCTTCTTCATGCTTGCTATCTGGGTCGAGGAACTACAAAGAAGATCTAGAAAATAATACTGGATACGGGGTATGGGGTACGAGGTACTAGGTACGGGGTATGTGGTACGAGGTACGGGGTATAAGGTACGAGGTACGGGATACGGAGTACCGAATACGGGGTACCTAATACAGGTTACCAGGCACATAAAGAATGATCAAAGCTCTTACACCAGTATGGGAATTCCAAGCGCCATATCTTTTCCACATGCTTCAATCCCCGATGGGCAGGGTGATTTTTCTCTTACCTACTGCACTTTACTCCGGATTTTTACTCATACAAAACCATGGTACCTAGAGGTACCTACCTCGCTGCAGGCTACCGGGTAACGGTTTGAGAATGTTAATTGAAATTCCTCGCCCAGAGCGAATTTTCGGTTAACAATTGAATTTTTGACTAGATTGAGTTTTTATTGAAAATTGACTAATCAAGAAAATTTGGTAATTAACTTGATTAAAATCTATTCACCCCTCCCCCCTCTTGATATATTTAGACACACCATATATTTTTTTTCAACTTTCTTCTTCTCTGTCGCGATGATGGCTTCATAGCCACAGTACCGCGACACTTCCTTGGCTTTTATCTTCATTACTTCAAGCTTTCTATCGCTAAGTGCGTATGGCGACACCTGAAAAGTGACAATGCCCTGTTTTCACCTTTTTGCACTTTTTGTATCAAATTCTCCTTCATCTTCACAAATGTCTTTGTGGCACTAATAGTCTTGAAACACTTGATTAACATAGTTAAAATACTGGAAAATGCCTAAGTATCAAGTGAAAAGAGAAGAAAATGGGGGCGAAAGTCATATCTATTTTGGCTCGATCAAATACCCCAGAACCTATCTTTTACTAGTCCTCGAGCAAAACAATCACAGAACAGCCCCAATGACATGATCAAGTTATTTCAAAGGTTTTCAATAAAGTTCTAACTCATTTTTGTGATTTACTAGCCATTGATTAACATGCGAAGCCAAAATGAAGAGATTAAAACAATGATGCACTAGTGAGGAATTATTCATGTAAGAATCACTAAGTAAAGAATAAGGGCATGCCACTCTAGATAAAATTGCACGCAGTGCAATCCTATATTCAAAATGTCAAAGCTTCGAAACAAAAGTACCATTTGGTTTTGAATGTAATTCGCATCGACATCTAATCTTCACCGGATTCTCTCATTTCTTTGCTCAGATTCCTAGGCTTCACTCAAGATACATATGCAATATGAGTTAATGTCATGGATATCAAATTGATTGCACATGATGTATTTTAAAACACAATTTCTGAAAATTTGGTCTTATAAATGGAATTGCAAACCATGAATTAGAGTTTAGAAAGAACATGTATCAACCAAAATCTACAAAGTGGACATTCCTAAAAATCATGAAGGTCTTTCTTTTGGTTGAAATGGGGCCTTAGGTGATCGGTGAGTACAATAAAGGATTAATCGATAGCAAAGAACCTAATGATTACACTAAGGCATACATTCTAATAGTGAGTTCAATTTGCTTTAGTTACATTCTCCTTCACACCTTTTTGCATTCATGCTTACAATTACATTTAATTGTGCAATCTTTACTTAACTTTTCATTTAGTAGCTCATTCAACTTTTTTTTTTTTCATTTCCTATCTAGGCCAATTGTGCCTAATTCATTTCTTTTCTTTTTCTTTTCATTTCTTTGCTTTTCAAGCTTTCATTCATCTTTTTGTTTCCATCCTTTTCTTTTTCTTTTCTTTTCTTCTCTTTGCTTTCATTCAATTTTCTTGCATTACAATACTTTTGTACACATTTACATGCCTAGGTACACGCCTCAACATTTTCAAGTACAAAAGCTTACATTCATTCCCTAAGCCCTAACAAATCATTTAGTCAAGGTAAGTCAATTATATAGGCTACATGGTTCATGTAGATGTGGTTCGTGAATGAAAAGCGTAGATGTGTTTGGCTTCAAAAGGGCTTGGGAGCACACACATTAGAGGGTATGGAAGTATTTAGGCCAATTTAGTGGTTTTTTTCTTTTTACATGCATTGCCTAAAATTATTTCTAAAGGTTTGTCCACAAAGCAAATTAAAGTATCCACAAGCAGTCCATAATATTCTTTGACAAGCAACATTTAAGTGCAAATGAGACCAATAAATGTTTGATGAGTGTTTGAGAGTGAGTGTTTAAAGAGTGAATGTATGACATCTCAAAATACGCTCTTTAAGGCTATGTTTGTGATCCTCACGGGAGTCTCCACTATTAATTCCTAGCCTTTAAGAAAAATTGATAATTCAATCCAACATTATGAGAAAAAGATTAACGCACTTTTTACAATGCAATCTTAAATGGCATGACATTAATCTAAACCAAACAATCGCAAAGATACACAATTCCTCACTACTCATATAAAGCACAATCTCAACAAGTAAAGTATGCTCAATTATGGCATTATCGCATGATTTTAAAAAATTCGGCTGCTTAAATTTTAAAACCAAGAAAAGTGGTGCTGCGCAAAAGTACCCCCAAACCTAAATTTGACATTGTCCTTAATGTTATTTTGGGAATAAAAATCGGTTCAAATGATGCAACCCAACAAATCCAAAGCAAAGAGTTGAAAAACTTCTTAATGTCCTCAAATAATAAAAAATTTTCCCAAAAATGCAACCAAGTTGTTCTTCATCCATGTATGCACAAAATCATCCAAAAAGATATATAACATGAAGTACATATTTATCCTCATTCCAATCATCCTAAATCAATAAGAGCAAAAAAAAAAAAAAAAAAAAAAAAAAAAAAGAGCACATCCATCCTAAATCCACTACCAAAATCAAATCACACCCTTATTCTAAGCAAAAAGAAAATGAGAGCAAACAATTATGAATAAAAGAATAAATGAAGAAAATAAATAATGCGCATATAAGAAAAACATCAAAGTAATATCCAACAGAAATAAAGCAAACTAAAATAAAGTGTTTGAACTATCCAAAATCAAGTCATACAAAATGTGATGGACAAGAATATATGTGAGGGTGGTGGTGATGACTACTCTGAATCCTCCTCAGCATGCTCGGACTCAAGTTTACCTTTTCCCTGAGGGTCCTTTAACTCTGCCTCCCTAGCTACTGCCTCTCTTTGTGCCTGCTCCTCTACTAGTCTCATCTGAGCCACCGCCTCATCTATAAGAGTACCTCATGTAGAGCAAACTCTTGTGTCCACTAGTGACCATGCTAATGCCAACTCCAACTGAGATGTAAGGTTCCCATTTATTGATTGGCTTATTTCGTGGACAAACCACAATTTGGGGTTTAAATTGTAAGGGTAGTTTAGGTGATTGAGAATCACACTCAAAGACCCTCTCAAGACCTCAAGCTGACAAGCGTTCCAAAGGTATATCTCTAGTGCTTATTTTTCATTGAAGAGATTTAATTGCACACACACACTTAACATATTTCCATATGTGTGCATACTCTTCAAATGTCACATTCCACACTTGCACTTATTTGTTATATTTTTATGTGTAGATTTGTCCATAGATGAGTTCTGAGCGATTCAGAGACTTGTCTATATGTTTCAGATGATTTCCAAGATATTTGGTACATTCCGTGTTTTTATCGAAAATCGAAATTCAATTCCGAGCATAGAATGGAAAGTCATGTAATTTTCTATATTTGTGATTGAGTCCAAGTCTATATTCCGAAGATGGAATTGAATTTCAAATTCCAAGGTCAAAATTGGACTGAAGAATGCATAGAACAAAAGTCGGCTTGGCATGGCATGAATGCCACACAAAGAGACTTACTGCCGCGAAGGGCGCACAACACTCACGTTGCCCCATTTGCCACACGCCACACCCACGCCAAAAATACCTCTCTGTCCACGTTGGCTACACGCCACCTGTTTGCTTTGATTTTTTGATTCTTTCAAGTATATTTTATTGAGTGTTGTATGGTTGAATGTGAGCTCATGATTGTTGCGATTGCATGTTGCATGAGTGGATTTGATTTAATAAATCATTGGACCTCTTGATTTTCTCTCACGTGAGCTCACCACACTGGATTACTCTCATTTGTTTTTTAATTTTAACATCCAAATACGGTGCGTTTTTGGTTTGTTAAAAAATATATATATATATTTATATAGTTTGTAAAAGTCCAGTGTTATTTAATAAAGCTGAACATATATATATATATATATATATATATATATATTTCTTCTCTTTGAAATGTAAAATCGTGCAGTGGTGTTTAAAAAACCTAAACATATATATATATATATATATATATATATATATATTTCTTCTCTTCATTGTGTGATATATAGAGCAAAAAATACTTTTCAAGAAAAAAACATTTTCAAGAGGGAAAACTCTCAAGAACTTTTCTTTAATTCTCAAAACTCATTTTCATATGCATCAAAATATCATCTAAGCATTTTCTAGCATAGTAAGGATGCTTGCATACATGGGTCTTGTTCAACACACATCCCTTGGTATGTTCTTCACTATTATCTTATATTAACCACCAAAATTGTCAAAGGACCAAAGAAGAATTTTCCACCCGGATACAGGGAAGAAACACATGCCGAGATACCATCTAGGTATTCATAGAAAGAAGAATACCGGATCAAATCTGGATACCTACCTCATCCCTCGGAGTAACACCAGCAAAGCCCAGCGATCCTGATAACCCTTAAAATGTTTCAACACGGAGTTCTACTCAGAATCCTATCACGGAGCTCAATGGGGTACCATGCTACTGCATCAGACAAGTATCCCGTTACTAGATCGACAGGATACCCCGCTATTATTTCAGCAGGGTACCACGCTGCTATTTCAACAGGGTACCACGCTGCCGCATCAGACAGACATCCAGATACAACATCAGCTAAAGTATCCCGCTTCTACATCTAGCTAAGTACCCCGCTTCTACATCCAATCGGGTACCCCGCTGCAAGAACAACCGATATCAGGATACCTCGCTGACCAAGCACCTAACCAAGAAAGCATCAAACTAGAAAGAGGCGAGGTACACGAGAACCCAGATGAACCCAAATATCTCTTGGGATCCTCTCACCAGATAACCATAAGAAATACTCACAAAATTATATATCCATATGTTCAAACAGACAAGTCTTGAAACTCCAAAGCTAGGGGAATGAAACGCGGTCGTTCATCTCCCGATAAAAAGGTAGACTCATTCCCACCACTTAAGAATTCCATTCGAATAAGGAGTCCACTTGTATTAGAATCCTCTCCAAAAGGAATCACTTGATTCGGATAATTAATGCTCCTACGAGATTGTCTCTGAGAGGGAGAGCAAGTCCTGTGATCGCCAAAACCCTAGACTGAAATTATAGGAGTGCATGGCAAACAACGGAACCTATTTATACAACGCCACATTCATCAGAATGGGGATCGAAAATTCGCCTCCCCAAACCCTACACTCGCATTTTTTGTTCTACGTATCTACAGGCACAAGCACGCCATCTCCATCATCCAACAAAACCTTGAAGACCATCACATATCGCCTTTGTTTAATAGGAATCTTGTTGGTATCAAACTACGTGATGCCCCTCCGACCGGGATCTATCTCGATCTTGGTCCTTAAAGTTGTTATTTGGAGATTCACCTCAATGATAATTTTCCATTAACATCTTATATAATAAGTGTTTTATTTATCAATGCATCTCTTAGATTACTTGATTGTTCTTAGATTATATTCTAATATTCAAGATAGAGATTGTTGTGCTGATATGATTGAGTGTTGTATTGTGATAGCTATCTGGGTTTGCTTAATCTATGATTAGCTAAGCTTTATGACATATCATTTAGCTATTGATATCTAGGATTGTATTAATTGTTATTTCATCATCCTAGATAATCATCTAAGGTTACCTAGCTTTATTTGCATTTTGAATATCATCATATATTCACTTAGGTTGTATTATCTCTTCATTGAGAACTAAGACTTGTGGCTAAGATTGCTTAGGCCACAAGCACATTGGACTAGGATCACTTTTAAAGGCCTGCGGGGTAGAAATGTAGGATTATTGATCGTAGTGTTAGACGAGGTCTACATAGGTTGTAAACTCCATTTGAATTAGTGGTTTCAAGGTTCGAGTGTGGTGCACTATACAACCCGTGGTTTTTCCCGTGAGGTCCATGTAAATATCTTATGTCATTTAAGATTCCACACTTTATACACTTGATATATTATTATGATTAGTTCGGGGTATTTTCTTCAATTTGACTAATAACGAAACTCGGGTAAAATCGGATAAAATCTATTCACCCCCTCTAGATTAACATTGAACACACCGTAATTAGTTTCAATTGGTATCAGAGCGGGTTCCTAGATATACTTAGGTGATCCTAGCTCATTTTGGTGTGTCTTACATTTTGTGTGATTTTTGATCATTCATACATTTGCATTCATTTCATTCATTCTTAAACACTATAAGTGGAAATGGTGGAAATGGTGGAAATGGTGGTTGCAACGAGGGTGTTTCTAACACGAGACATCCCTTACTCACCGGGTTGAATTATACCTCTTGGAAAGGCAAAATGGAGTCGTTTATTTTCCAAATCCATGATAGGGCATGGATGGCGGTTGAAAACGGCTACACGTCACCGATGATGATTCCTACGGGTGGAGGAGAGGATGTTCTCAAGCCTAAGACGCAATGGAACGCGCAAGAGTTTAAAGCATCAAAATGGAATAGGAAAGCGATGCATGCCATCCTATGTGCAATGGACGAAAATCAATATAAATTGATTCAAAACACTAGGATTGCTAAAGAGGCACGGGACATCCTAGAAGTTGCACATGAGGGAACCAAAGTGGTTAAGGACTTGAAGCTTCAAGTTCTCCAAACTCAATTTGAGATGTTCAAGATAGAGAAGAATGAGTGCTTCAACTACTTCAAGATCAAGTTGATGGACATAGTCAATCAAAGTCATCAACTTGGTGAACCTTACTCGGATAGAAGGATCAAGCAAAATATTATGATATCACTTCCTGAGAGGTTTGAGTCCAAGGTAACGATTTTAGAAGAGAATAACACCTGCAAGGATATGAAACCAAGTGAGGTGATTGGGAGACTTCTAGCTTATGAGTCTAGGAAAGGTCCTACCTCCATACATCCTAAAAAGCAAAAGGGAATTGCTTTGAAAGCCTCCAATGTTGAGAAGGAGGAGAAGGAAGACTCGGATAAAGACATGGCTTTATTGCTAAGAAGATTCAAGAAGTTTGTCAGGTTCAAGAAGAAGGGTTTGGATCCAAAGGCTAAGACTTGAAGAAAAACACTCTCTTCAAGAAGTTTGAGCCTAAGCAAGAGAAGAGCAAAAGGAAAGGGATCCGATGCAATGAGTGTGGCGGTATAGGACACATTGCAGCCAATACTTGGAGTGGAAGTGATGACTCCAATGAGGGAGATGAGTCTTCGGATGATGAAGATAAAGTTGTTAACTTCATAGCCTTTGCCTCCTCCTACAAGAGCAAAGGATCAAGTGAAGAAGAGGAAGAGAGTCAAATGGAAAATGACTCAAGTGAAGATGACTCGTCATCTAACTCTACAAAAGGAAATGTAGAAAATATGGATGTTCATGACTATATAGTCAAGTGTGAAAGCTCAATGATGAAGAACAAAAGAAAACTAAGGATTTTAGAGGAAGAAAATCTAGAGCTTTCAACACATAATGACCATTTAAGTGAAGAAGTGGAAAGAGCAAAGAAAATTGAAGATAAGCCAAGAAAAGAGCTAGACTTATCTAAGAGGAATGAAGAAGGCTTAAAGAGGGAGCTTGAAGAAGCTAAAATGTCAATGTCTAGGATGACTACTAGCACCGAAAAACTTGACCACATCCTAGGTGTGGGAAAGAGTCCTTGTGACAAAAGAGGTCTTGGGTTTGAAGATGGCAAGAAGACCTCCCCTCCCAACAAGACCATATTTGTCAAGTCTTTGAGCAACAATGAAGCCTCACCGGTGCAAACTCCTAGGAAGAAGATTGATCTAAGACAATGCTCACTTAGTGCACAAATGAAGGTGGCTCCAAGAAGACAACCATAAGCTCAACCCTCAGGAGCTCCTCCAGCTAACTTCTTTCAACAAATGGCTCACAACAAAGGAAAGAGACCAATCATGCAACCTTACGCAAGGAAGTAAGCTAGACCGGTTTAACAACGAAGTAACATTGAACCAATTCAACCACAACGACATGGGAAGGCTCTAATGCAAGCACAATGTTATGGTACGATCCCTAACTTTATCTCTACATGTCATTTTTGAGGTTTTGATGGTCATATTAGACCAAGATGCTTTCGATACATTAAAATGTGTAAAACTAGAAGCATGATTGAGAAGAAAAAGAAAATAGCCATGATGCATGTTACTAGGAATGAAAAAATTATTTTGCATGATCCTAGAACATATAGAGCTCATGTACCAAGACCACTAGGAAACCAAATATTGTTTCTAGGTGGATTAGAAAGAATGAAATTGTTTTCCCTGTTGCTCAAATAGCCTTGAAGGCCAATTCTTCTAATTCATGGTATTTAGATAGTGGGTGCTCTAGGCACATGACAGGAAACAAGAGTTTCTTTAAGACTCTTGTCATGGTGGAATGAGGATGTGTCACCTTTGGTGATGGATCCAAAAAGAGAGTCATAGGGAAAGGAACCATTTCCATTCCCGGATTACCCTCCTTATCCAATACTTTATTTGTTGAAGGCTTAAAGGCCAATTTGATAAGCATTTCTCATCTTAGTGATGAAGGATATTCCGTCTTGTTTAGCAAAAATGATTGCTCAATCCTAAAGCCCGATGGACAAACCTTGTTGAAAGATATGAGATCTAGCGACAATTACTATTGTCTTGAAGCTAGAATAGTCTCAAACAATATGTCCAAGGATAAGAGAGTTGAGTTGTGGTATGAAAGACTTAGCCACATGAACTTTAGGGATTTACGAATCCTAAACAAGTTCAATGTTGTGCGTGCCTTTCCTAGGCTTCGGAAGAAAGCCAATGGTGTATTTGGACCTTGCCAACAAGGAAAAAAAAAACCCAAAGCATGCACAAAAAGGGCAAGTATCTCACCACCAAAGAGCCCCTAGAGCTTCTCAACATGGATCTTACAGTACCTATGCAAACCGAGAGTTTAGGTGGAAAGAGATACATTTTTGTTTGTGTTGATGATTTCTCTAGGTTCACATGGACATATTTTCTTAGAGAAAAATCTGAAACTTTTGACAAGTTTAAAATGTTTTGTAATAAAATTCAAAATGAAATGAACTCAAACATTAAAAGCATAAAACGGATTAGAAATGACCATGAGAGGGAATTTGAGAATGTTTTCTTTGAAACATATTGTGATAGTGTATGCATCTTCCATGGGTTTTCGGCTCCTAGGACACCTCAACAAAATAGAGTTGTTGAGAGAAACAATAAGGTCCTTCAAGAGATGGCCTATGTCATGTTCCTTCAAGAATAGGTTGGGACCTGCACTCACCTGCACTCCAACGCGGGAATTCCCACGATGGAAAGTGTAAGTGCTGGTGGAGTGCGGTTCTGGGACCCGCACCGTACCCGCGCTTTATGGCGTTCTGTTGTCTTCTTCGATCCTTCGATGCTCGGGTTGTGCATTGGTCCTGTAAGGGAATTCCTACGCCGGAAGTAGGCTGGAAGTGTACGGGTATGCTGACCAGCATAGTACCTGTGCACTGAAGCTTCTTTTCTTGCTTTCTAGCTTGTTTTGCATCTGAAATTCCCACTTTTCATATCCAACACCTGAATTACATCTCTTGCATGCAATTACAACATAAAAACCTATTCGACACGAAATATACGGAAAAACACACGAGAACGAGACAAAGGATTAGGAAAAAGAGCCGAAATATACAACAATTTAGGCACGATTAATACCCCCAAACCAAACCTTTGCTCATCCACTAGCAAAATACAAAATAAAACAAATAAGACACAACAATCAAATGACTCGAACTAAAAATTTCTTAGACACAAGGAAAACTTGTTGCAAAGCCAACTAGTAGAGAGATAAGCAAAAGAGAGTAGAAGTGAGGAATGAGCATATGTAAAATGTTCTAAACAACTCAAAGGCACCCCAAAGGAAATTTGCACAACACGAATCCCACACTTAAAACGCCCTTGCCTTGAAACTACTCAATCTCACGCCTTAAGCATAATTCGCTTCGACGCTAGGTTCTCACATGAATTCTCTCTTATCTTTCCTCTCAAAACCTAGGTTCACTCAACATACATATGCAATATGAATCTATGTCATGGATATCAAATTTCATTGCACATGATATATTTTAAAACACAATTTCTGAAAATGAGGTCTCATGATAGGAATTGCAAGCCATGAATTAGAAAGATCATGTATTTTAAAATATATCATGTTTGTTGTTTTAAGTCACATTTTACAACATCCTCATTTACCTATTATTAATTACATGAATGCTACTCTAGCATTAGCTAGTTTTTGCTAGTCCCGTGTCCTTATGGACGACACCCCACTTACCACTACACTTGTGTATTGAAAGCTAATTAGGGCTCTTGAGGGTTTTACAAATGTTTTGATGGACGGTTTACTAACGACGTGAACTATCGTCTTGTCAAATGGCGTCGCTGCCGGGGACACGGCGAGTTTAGTAAGATTAGTTTTGCTTAATAAGCATTTATAGTTATTTACATTTCCATATTTTATTTTGTTTTTGTGTCATTTTACGTTGTGGGTAGTTTTTGTCTCTAGATATTTCAGGTGTCATAGGCGACATTTGGAATAACTCGAGATCCAGTTATGAGCTGGAGAGTGACCCATTGAGTCAGGGATGGGGGAACAATCAGGATTTACAGAAAGGTCGCAATGTGGGTGAAGATATTTCTGCTGATAAGGAACTGGAAGCTCTGCTTAAAGATTACTTATAAGGGAATGAAGAGACACCATTGGTTAAATAGCAAACAGGGGAATTTGTACAAGCGTCACAGACTTCAGAGGAGAGTTATTCAGGTAGCCTTGAGTGCATTAATTCAGTTCAGCCAAATATGGGAGTACTTGACGAATGGATAGGGGAACTCATGCAATCAGCCAATCAAGATACACAGGAGGTCCAGCTGCTGCAGCAAACACATGTAGGGAATTGGGAAACGTACATGTGGAAGAATGATAGGCAAGCAAACGAGATGGATGCATCTATTCACATGATTGAATTTCAAATAAGTCAGTTGGCTAAATTGTTGCAAGAAAGAGAGAAAGGGAAGTTCCCGAGCCAACCTGAGCAAGCTAGTGCTAAGACAGTCCTTCGAAGCGGAAAGGTTTTGAAGGATAATATTAGGAAGACCTCCATAGAAAAGGATGAAGTGGTGCATGTGGAAGAAGAGAGTGAGAAGGTGTTAGAAATGGAAGACAAGATTCAGTTACCAGACCAAGAACCGAGACCTCAACTCCATAAGTCATCAAACCCCTATGTGTCGCCTATACCATTTCTAGGGAGGTTGAAGAACTCTAAGATGGAAAAATCGAATCAGGACATCTATGATCTCCTTTCTAAGGTAAATATCAATTTACCACTTTTAGATGCTATTCAGAAAATGCCGGATTATGGGAAATTCTTTAAAGAGTTGAGTAAGGATAAGGAGAGATTTAGGCCGAAAAAACAAGAGTGCCTGAATGAGAATGTGAGTGATGTAATTCAGCAAAAATTGCCCCAAAAAATGAAAGACCCAGGGAGTTTTGTAATTAACATAACAATTGGTGGTTCACATCGTGAAAGAGCAATGTTGGATTCAGGAGCAAGCATTAACTTAATGCCGTTCTTAGTCTACAAGAAGTTTGGTTTGAACGACCTCAGAAAAACCACCATGTCTCTCGTCTTAGCGGATGCTTCTGCAAGAAGTCCTAAGGGAATTGTCGAAGATGTGTTAGTTCAGATAAAGAAGTTAATCATGCCTGCTGACTTCATGGTGATTGACGTGGATGAGGGAAGAGACGAGAGAGATGTGAAGCTACTTTTAGGTAGGCCTTTCATTGCGACAGCTAGGGGTGTGATTGATATGCATGCTGGAAAACTTACCATGAAGGTATTAGATGAAGTAGTGGAATTCAACATTTTTGACTCATTATCATATCCAGTTGGTTCCCACGATTGTAACACTGTGGATTTCCTAGAGGAAGAGTTAGATGTCAAGATTGAAGAGGAATTTGAAGGGGTGAAAAATGAAGATGATTTTGCTCCAATAGAGGAGCTTCCTCTAAGGGTTAAATTGAAAGCACTCCCATCAAACCTGAAGTACGTATTCCTAGACGAAGAAAAGAGGAACCTAGTTATCATTGCCGCTAACTTGGAAGGAAGTCAAGAAGAGGAGTTGCTTACGGTGTTGAAAGAGAATAGAAGAGCTATTGGTTGATTCATAGATGATATAAAGGGGATAAGTCCCACCATGTGTACGCATAAGATTCTTCTAGACAATGATGCCAAACCAACAAGAGAGGCACAAAGAAGACTAAATCCGATTATGCAAGAGGTGGTGAAAAAAGAGATATTAAAGCTTCTAGATGCAGGGATTATCTACCCAATATTGGATAGTAGGTGGGTTAGTCCCATTCATGTGGTTCCAAAACAATCCAGGGTTATTGTGGTGAAGAATGATAAGAGTGAGTTGGTGGCACAAAGACTCCAGATAGGGTGGCGTGTTTGCGTAGACTACCGCAAGTTGAATGCGGTAATTAGGAAGGATCATTTTCCCTTGCCTTTCATTGATCAAGTCCTAGAGTGGTTGGTAGGGCATCAGTTCTATTGTTTTCTGGATGGGTATTCCGGGTATAATCAGATAGTTATTGCTCCATAAGACCAAGAGAAAACCACATTTACATGTTAATATGGAACTTATGCCTTCCTTAGGATGCCCTTTGGCCATTGCAGTGCCCCGGGTACTTTTCAAATGTGTATGGTTTCATTGTTCTCGGATATGGTGGGAGAGATTATTGAATTCTTTATGGACGATTTCTCAGTATTTGGGGACTCGTTCAGATTGTGTCTCGGGAACTTATCTTTAGTGCTACAAAGATGCTTGAGAAACAACTTAGTGTTAAATTGGGAGAAATGCCATTTCATGGTGCAACACGGGATTGTCTTGGGTCATGTAATATCTGGAAAAGGAATCGAGGTGGACAAGGCAAAGGTTGAAGTGATTAAGAGTTTGCCACCTCTGCGAAATGTAAAGGACATTCGGTCTTTCCTTGGACATGCAGGTTTTTACAGGAGATTCATTAGGATTTTTGCAAGAATTCCAGACCACTCTGCTTACTGCTATAAAAGGACAAGGATTTTGTGTTTAGCGTTGAATGTTTGGCAGCATTTGAAACCTTGAAGGAGGCGTTGACCTCATCCCCGGTAATTAAACCACCAGTGTGGGACTTGCCATTTGAAATAATGTGCGATACATCTAATTATGCCGTAGGTGCGGTTTTGGGCCAGAAAGTAGACAAGGACCCACACGTTATATATTACTCATCCCGGATCCTGAATGATGCACAGTTGAACTATTCAACAACGGAGAAGGAATTACTTGTAGTCATTTTTGCTCTTGAGAAGTTAAGACAATACTTGGTGGGTGCCAAGGTCATAGTCTATTCAGACCACGCGGCTTTACGAAATTTACTCCAGAAGAAAAATGCAAAGCCCAGGCTGATTAGGTGGGTATTACTGCTACAAGAGTTTAATTTAGAAATCCGGGATAAGAAGGGTTGCGAGAATGTGGTAGCTGATCACCTCAGTAGGTTAGTTCGAGAAAGCCAATTAGATAGGGATGAGATTCCCTTGAGAGAGAGTTTCCCAGATGAGTATTTGTGGGCAGTGCAAGATAAGGAACCTTGGTATGCAAATCTAGTAAATTATCTGACACATGGGGTATTTCCCTCTGATTTGGATTGGCAGGGTAAAAAGAGGTTTGTCAGGAGATCAAAGGAATACTTCTAGGTTGAGCCTTATCTTTTCAAACATGGGGCCGACCAGGTAATTAGGAGGTGTGTGCCAGAAGCAGAGCGGTATGATGTGCTGCAATTTTGTCATGAATTACAATGTAGAGGGCATTTCAGCGCACGTAAGACATCACTTAAGGTGTTGCAGTCAGGTTTCTTTTGGGTATCACTTTTTAAGGATGCGTATCAGTTTTGTGTAGCTTGTGATAGGTGTCAGCACACGAGGAACATTGGTAAGCAGAATGAGATGCCACAAACAGGGATTCTGGTCGTCGAAATATTTGACACTTGGGGTCTTGATTTTATGGGACCATTCCCACCATCTGGTGGACACATCTACATTTTGGTAGGGGTTGACTATGTTTCCAAATGGGTCGAGGCAATTGCCACAAAGACTAATGACAGTAATGTAGTGGTCAAATTTGTAAAGGAAAACATTCTGACCAAATTTGGGATTCCAAGGGTGATTATTAGTGATGGCGGGAGCCACTTCTGTAACAAAATCTTAGGGAACCTTTTGAAGAAATATGGAGTCGGCCACAAGGTTGCCACACCATACCACCCGCAAACATCAGGACAGGTTAAGGTGAGTAATAGGCACATTAAGTAGATTTTGGAAAAGACGGTCTCCTTCACTAGGAAGGATTGGGCAATGAAACTATCTGACGCTTTATGGGCATACCGGACTGCATTCAAAACTCCCATTAGGATGAGCCCGTATAGGTTAGTTTTTGGTAAAGGTTGCCACCTTCCGGTAAAACTAGAACATAGAGCTTGGTGGGCGATCAAGAAGTTGAATAGGGAGTATTACAAGGCGGGTGAAGAAAGAAGCAATCAGTTGAATGAGCTAGATGAATTTCGTTTAGAAGCATATGAGAGTTCAAGGCTTTACAAGGAAAAAACAAAGCTTATTTATGACAAGCGATTAGTAAGGAAAGAGCTCCAACCTAGCATGCTTATGTTACTTTATGAGTCCCGTTTGAAGCTGTTCCCAGGGAAGCTAAAATCAAGATAGTCAGGGCCACACCGTGTGGTCAACATCTCACCTAATGGTGCAGTGGACATTCAGAATCTTAGAAACAATGGAATACTTAAGGTAAATGGGCACAGACTCAAACCATATTTCGGACCGAAAACATGCTGCAAAGATGTCGGTGCCATGGAACTTACTGAACCAGAGATCTCCTATCACGTCTCACCTAGACCTTAAATAGGCATTTGTGGGAGGCAGCCTACCAAGGTCCTGTTATTTAACTTTTAGCCTTCTTAGTTTTATTTTCGTTTATATTTGTAGTTTTGTTTTGTGTGCGTAGGACCTATGTTTTGAATTTGCATTTGACGTTCGATTTGGTAGAAGTTTTGTGTGTTTTGTGCTAGGTTCTTGATCTTTGGGAATCACATGACAACATGCCTGGACAATGGACCTATCTTCCTTTTAAGGGAGTTTCTACTTTTCGATTTTTGTACTTAATTGTTTTTCATATATGTGGAATGTGATTGGTGCATGTTTTGTTAATTTGGTTGAGCATGGTTACGCGCATACTGATTAAAGTTTTTGAGCTTATGTTTGGATCTGGTTTGGGGGTCGTTGTGCCCTCCATCTGTTGATATGTCGCACTTTATGCATGTTCTATTATTTTGAGTCTTGGGCGGCATTTCCCCCACCCCCCCCCCCCCTCCCCCTCAGGTCATGCCTTGTGATTACCAACAATGGGGACATTATTGAGTTTTGGTTTAAGGGTGTGTGGTATACCTTGTAGAGTCGTCCTTGTTTTTGAATTTTAAGGTACAATTTTTCATTTATGCCGCTTGTCCAAATTTCAAACTTTGAGTAAGTTTGGGTGTGATGCCTCTAGCGTGTGCTTTTGGTGAGTTTTGGTATGTGTTGAGAACTTGTGATGTAGCTTGGTGCTATTTTAGGGATTCGTTTGCACCTCCCTGGGTTTGTCCCATCCGTTGGTGTTAAGTTGAGGAGACTCAGTGTTTCCATGCCTATTTCTAATAGTGGAGATTCCTGTGAGATCAGAAACACAAGTGTTCAAAGTGTGTATTTTTGAGTGTTGTTATTGCCTATTCTTAAACACTTATCTCGTCATATATGTCACATGCCATAGGACTTATAGAGTATATTATGATTGCGTGTTGGATGCGTTCATTCCCTTGGTTGATGAATTGTGGAGGTGATTTTAGGCAATGTGTGTGAATTTAACTACCCTTGATAGCCTAAACACATTCCTATCCATATTGTGTGCTCCAAAGCCAAATTTGAGGCCAAACATGTACTCTTTCATTTTGTACCAATACAACCATATACCACAGCTTAAACACATGCTTACCTTTATGACTAATCATGTTAGGATGTGTAAATGTGGTGATGAAAGTAGTTAAACTTCAATGATCAAACCAAGTGTACAAAGGAAAAGTGTTGAATATGTGAGAAAATGGCTAAAAACATAAGGTACCCAAATTTGTACTTGTAAGCCATAAATTTTAAAAAAAAAGAAATGTGGGCAGCTAAAAAAGAAAAGGAAAAGAAAAAAGCTAAAATGTTCAAAGTAATTGATGCTAAGTACTCACAATGTGGAGTACAACATTGAAAGCAAAATATGAGTTAAAAAATGCTTAAACACTAGAGTGTGAGTGATCAATGAAAGAAAAGAGCATTGTATAGTGTGTATGGTCGTATTCTAATATGATTGGTGATTTTGAAATCCAAATTTCCATATTCTTTGTTTCACCTCATCAAACCCCATAACCACGCTATAACCAAATGAAAAGTCCTTTTTGATCCAAAATGAGTCTAGTTCGGAAATATTGGTTGATACACGATCTTTCACGTCTATGGCATTGTGAGTCTTTCCTAAGATAGTTCTTTGCTAAAAATGTTGTGCAAAATCCATCTTTGCATAAATTGTGTGTGGAACTTAGGATTCAGTGAGGAAAGACAGAGAGAATTCATGTGAGCTTTAGTATCGAAGCGAATCATGCTTGAGGTATGGGAGTGAGTAGTCCCTAATGCATGAGTACTTTAGGTGTGGGATTCGTGTTCGTGCTAGCCTCCCTCTAATACCTCTAAGTGCTCTAGATCTCGCGCATATGTTTTTCTTCTCTCTATCACACATGTATGTATCATATCACTTTTTGGGCTTGTGGCATATTTTGAATTATTGCTTAGGTGTCTAGAATTTATTTCAGTTGGCGTCTTACCTTTTTATAGTATGTTTGCTCGAGGAGGAGCAGAGGTTTGGTTTGGGGATGTTTGATCGTGTCGAATATATTGTATATGTAGGCCCTCATTTCCCTATCCTTTGTTCTGTGTTCGTGCGTTTTGGCATCTCTAATGGTTGTTATGTGCGTAATTGTAGAAAATGGTGCATTGATGGGTTTGGAAGCATGTTACGGTGATTCCGACAGAAATGTGGCAAAAGGGAAGGCAAAGGATCATCAGCAGCCTTATAGTGCGGGTCCAATGCGGGTCGCAACTGCACTCAAACCGCACTTCTACCACAAACTAGGACCTGTTGTTTGAAGAAGAGTTAAAGTGTGGGTACAGTGCGGGTCATCCAACCGCACTCCACTCGCACTGTTGCCAATTCCAGAAAAACAGATTTCATACCTGACACTAAGGTGTGGGTCAAGTGCGGGTAATTCAACCGCACTCCACCCACACTCTGAGCTGAAACAGAGAAGTGGAAATCACACTTGACGTTAAAGTACGGGTCAAGTGTGGGTCATTCAACCGCACTCCACCCGCACTGTAGCATAATCCAGAGAGTTGAATCTGCTCCTGATCATCATAGTACGTGTAAAGTGCGGGTAATTCACCCGTACTCCACCTACACTCCACGCGCGCCAGATCTCATTTTGAAGTTTAAGTGACCTATTTTTGTATGTAGTATAAATATAATGTTATAGATTCGTTTTAGTAAGCTTTTACTTAGTTCTAAAGATAACCTAGATCTAGAAACACTCTCACATACATTCTCTACTCAACTTCAAGGAAGATAGGAGATTGAAGCAACTTCAAGGAAGGAGATGATCTCCAAGGGTTCTTCCTCTTTCCTTTCTCTTGTTTTCTTGGTTATAATGAGTAGCTAAATCCCCTCTAAGGGGTTGATGGAGTAGTTAGTTAAATATTAGGCTTGTATATAAACTTGGTTCTATATATATTCATATCTACCTTTCATTGTTCTATTCTTGCTCTTTAATGGTTTTCATTGATTGTTTGTTGAGATACATGATCTTGGCAAATTCTATTTGGTTTATGTATGAGTATTGCATCTAGATATACATGATGTTTAATTGTACCTTGCTCAAATGAATAGACGGAATGTCATGAACTCTGATTCTTAAACCGCGGTCTCAATCTAACCTCGAACGGGTTTTCGACACTATACATCCTAGGTCGGTACTCGTGAGAGAATTAGAAGTTAACACTATACATCCTAGGTTGGCTAATCTGTAATCGGTTAAATCTCTGATAGGTAGGTAAACTTCATTTTCCAACTCCGTATGAACAACCAACACTATACATCCTAGGTTGGTGGTTCACAACGGATTAGTCCCTAATAGGTGGCCCTCACTATACATCCTACGTTGATCACTTGATATGGATAAATAGCTAACTCTATACATCCTAGGTCGGTTACCTTTGAATAGATGTGCTTATTTACGAGTTGTTGCATTGCCCAGTATTTACTTTTGAATCCATTAACTCCTTAGTTTCCATCATCTATATATCCTTCACTCCATTTCCCCTTTATCTAGGTTGCATTGTTAGTTTAGATTTATTATTGTTTTAAGTCACATTTTACAACATCCTCATTTACCTATTATTAATTACATGAATGCTACTATAGCATTAGCTAGTTTTTGCTAGTCCCGTGTCCCTGTGGACGACACCCCACTTACCACTACACTTGTGTATTGAAAGCTAATTAGGGCTTGTGAGGGTTTTACAAATAGTTTTGATGGACGATTTACTAACGGCGTGAACTTTCGTCTTATCAGTGGACACTCCTAAAGATCATGAAAGTCTTTCTTTTGGTTGTAATGGGGCCTTAGGTGAATGCTGAAACAAATAATGGGTAATGGATAACAAAGAACTCAATGATTTCACTAAGGCATACATTCTAATTATGAGTTCCAATTGCTTCACACATATTGTTCACACTTTAGGCGTCATGGCTTACACTTTCAATTTTCATGTGCATTCTACTCTAGTTTTTCCTTTGAGTAGCTCATTCCACTTTTCATTTCCTCCCTAGGCCAATTATGCCTAATTCTTGGTTCTCTTTTCCTTTCTTCTTTTTTTTCTTTTCTTTACTTTGCCAAACTTTTTCTTTTCGAGCTTCCTTTTTCTTTGCTTTTCTTTGTCTTTTCAAAATTTTCTTGCTTTGCAAGACTTTTTGCACACATTTACATGCCTAGGTACACGCCTCTAGATTCTCAAGTATAAGATCCTACATTGATTTCCTAAGCCTTAGTAAATCATTTGGTCAAGGTAAGTCAATTATGTAGGCTATAAGGTTCATATAGATGTGGTTCATGAATGAAAAGCTTAAGATGTGTTTGGCTTCAAAAGGGCTTGAGAGCACACACATTAGAGGGTTGGAAGTATTTAGGACAATTAGTGGTTTTCACATGCATTGTGTAAAATCATTTCTAAAGGCATGTCCACAAAGCAAAATAAAGCATCCACAAGCAGTCCATACATTCTATGGCAAACAGCATTTTAGTGCAAATGAGACCTATGCATACTTGTATAAGAAAACTCCCTCTCGGTAGGTGAATATGAGGTCCATGGTGTTGTCTCATTTGTAGTGCTTTGACCTCCTTCTCCACCTTGTCTAGATTGACTATGTAGTCATATTCTTTAACCTTGGCTACGTTAAGGGCTTCATCCTTCCTACCAAGTGCTTCCTTTGTTTCTTCCAAAGTTTTTGCTTTTCGCTCCACTTCCATAAGCAACTTCCTTGTCTTCCTTGCATATTCTTCTTCAAATTCTTCACATAGTTTTGCAAGGTCTTCGAATTCCTTTGATGTGGAATTCCTCTCAACTTCAAGTCTCTCAACTTGTATTTCCAACTCCTTATTCTTGTTGGAGACTTCTCTTACCTTCTTTCGAAAGGTACTATTCTCCTCTTTGAGCTTTTTTGCTTCAAGAGTGAGCTTCTTGTTTTGCATTTCAAGCTTTTCCACCTTCACCTTTCCCAAGGCCTCCTTATCTTCCAACTCCTTCATCATGAGTTGTAATCTTCTCTCCATTTCTTCCCTCACTTCTTCCTTCTCTTGGGAGGTTTTCACTAACTTCTATTCAAGCAAAGGCAATGTTTCTTCCAATTTCGTGCTTCGCTCTTGGTTCTTCAGCGGTTCTTCTTTGATTTCCGCACCCTTCTCAAATACTTGTACTAGAGCGTGTACACGGTTCCTTATTCTCCCTTGCTTGAGATTGACTGACTCTATTCCTTGGTCTGGCCAGCTAGGTGACACATAATTCTTTAGGTTCTTGTTAGCTATAATATGCTCATTGATTCGACAACCTTCTTGAAAAAGCTCTAATATCTCATTTTTCCTAGACATGCTCATGGTCTAGTAGCTTAGCCTCGAATTTTCCCAAAAGAAATTCATAGAGTCCTGAAACAAACAAAAAACAAAAACTGTCAAAGAAATAAAAAGAAGCTAGAAAGACTAAAAACAACTAAGAACTAAAAATATTAAAACTAATCTAACCACTACTACGCACATTGATCCCCGGCAGCGACGCCATTTAACGAGTACGTTTTTGCCGTTAAAAAGATCGTACGTCAAAAATATTTATAAAACCTATGCAATGCTCTCACAAATATAAAAACGAGTAAAGCGATAAGCACGGGTGTCGTCCACAAGGATCGGAGGTAGCTATGACTAGATTAGGATTAATAACATTGGTGTGCATACAAGTAAAAGGAAATGATTGGTGATGTGTAATGTGAATTAACAAAAGCAAACTAGGAATGCAATGATTAAAAAGGAATGCGAATGAAGTGATATGACTAAGGAGTTGATGGACTTGTAAGCGAACACTGGGCAATGCAACAAACTCTCATTTAAGCACGTTTTGACAAAGGTAACCAACCTAGGGTGTATAGAATTGGCTATTTATCTCTAGCAATCAGTCAACCTAGGGTGTATAGGGAAGACCTCCTACTAACGATTAATCCCTCCTAAACAAACCAACTATGGCTAGTCACTCAATTGGGATTCTAACCATGAAAGCTCATCTATTTAACTATGGCTTAACCTATTTACTAATGTAGCTATCCTAGGGTGTATAGTGAAGACTTCCAATTCCTTCACAAGTGGCCGCTCTAGGGTGTATAACGGAGGCCACTCATTTAAGATTGGATGAAGCTCGAGGTTATTCAACCGGGTTCTACTCGAAGGCTAGTTCTTGTAAAACCACTAAAGTAGCCAACCTAGGGTGTATAGTGAAGGCTTCTAATCCTCTCACGAGACCGACCTAGGGTGTATAGTAAAGGTCACACGATCGAGGTTAGATTAAGACCGCGGTTGTTGAGTCGGGATTTCTAGAAAATCCTTCCATTCAAATAGAGCAATAGACAATAAAAGGGTGTACAACTAGTTACCTACTAAAGTAATCCAAATCAACATGCTAAGAGGGTGTATCCAAGCAAATCAATATTGGAAAGCAATTAAAGCAATAGAATAGAACATATTGATAGATATGAATATAAAATATAGAGTTTAATTACAAAGCTCAAATATCCATCAAACTAATCACATCAACCCTATAGTGGGGGATTTAGCTACTCATGGTTCTTAATAACAAATACAAAACTAAGTGAAGAGATTGAGAGGAAACCCTTGAAGAGCTCTCCTTCTTTGAAGCTTGAATCCAAATCTCCTTAGTTGTCTTTGGATGACTAGATATGGGTATAGATGAGAGAGAAAGTTTTCCTAGGCTAGAAAACTAGTAAAGAAAGAAATTATCTAAGTGTGGGAGGTGTAAGGGCTGTTTTGGTAGAAATACATAAGGTTATATTTATAGGGGATGCAAAAATAGTTCACAAATACTTAAAATCTAAGTCTGTTGCGTGCGTAGTGCTGGTGGAGTGCGGTTCAGGGACCCGTACTCCAACGTTTGAATTGCCACACTGGAAAGTATAAATATGCAGGTCAAGTGCAGTTCAGGGACCCGCACTCACCTGCACTTTATCAATTTTTTTACAATTTCAGCTCCTGGATTTCCCATATAGTGCAGGTAGAGTGCGGTTGGGACCTGCACTCACCCGCACTCCAATGCGGGAATTCCCTCGCTGGAAAGTGTAAAGTACGGGTGGAGTGCGGTTCTAAGACCCGTACTGTACCCGCACTTTATGGCGTTCTGTTGTCTTCTTCGATCCTTTAGTGCACGGGTTGTGCATGGGTCCTGTATGGGAATTCCTACGCGGGAAGTAGGCTGGAAGTGCACAGGTATGCTGACCAGCACAGTACCTGCGCACTAAAGCTTCTTTTCTTGCTTTCTAGCTTGTTTTGCATCTGAAATTTCCACTTTTCATATCCAACACCTGAATTACATCTCTTGCCTACAATTACAACATAAAAGCCTATTAGACACGAAATATATGGAAAAACACACGAGAACGAGACAAAGGATAAGGAAATAGGGCTGAAATATACAACAATTTAGGCACGATCATAACCTATGAGCCGAAGCCATTAATATGGCTTGCTATATAGGGAATAGAGTTTTTCTAAGGCCTGACACTAGGCAAACCTCCTATGAGTTATAGAAAGATAGAAAGCCGAATGTTAGCTACTTCCACACCTTTGGAAGCAAATGCTACATTTTGAATTACCGTGATCAACTTGGCAAGTTTGATGCTAAGAGTGATGAGGGTATATTTATGGGCTATGCCATAAATAGTAGAACCTATTGAGTTTTCAATTTGAAAACTTAAAGCGTTATGGAATCATTTGATGATGAAAGGCTCAAGTCTAATGACCATGAGGAGGAGGTTGCTTTAGATGATGAATCTCCTTTAAAGAAGGTTGTAGAGACTCCTAATGTTGGGATGTCTAACCTAAATGAATAGACCACTCAACCTCTAGATAGAGTTCCTCTCTTAGACTCTAATGAACCCGCTCCATGGGTTAGAAAGCTCCATGATAAAGATGACATCATTGGAGATGTGAATAAGGGTGTTAGGACTAGGCGTCAAATAGCTAATCTCATTAGCTACACATGCTACACCTCTCAAATAGAACCAAAAAAAGGTTGATGAGGCCTTGAATGATGAGTTTTGGGTTCTTGCCATACAAGAAGAACTAAACCAATTCAAAAGGAATAAGGTTTGGACTCTAGTTCCTAGGCCTAAGAACACTAATGTGATAGACACCAAGTGGATCTATAGGAACAAATCCAATGAGGATGGCAATATAGTGTGTAACAAGGCTAGACTTGTTGCACAACTCTCATATTGAGGGTATTGATTTTAAGGAGACTTTTGCTCCCGTTGCCAGCTTAGAGTCTATTAGGCTTCTCTTGTCCATTTCCTGTGTGCATAAGTTCAAATTTCACCAAATGGATGTCAAGAGTGCCTTCCTCAATGGCTTCCTGCAAGAGGAAATGTTTGTTGAACAACCCAAGGGGTTTGTGGATGCTCACCACCCCAACCACGTCTATCCCCTCAAGAAGGCTCTCTATGGGTTGAAACAAGCACCGAGGGCTTGGTATGAGCGCCTCACTCAATTTCTTGTTGACAATAACTACACAAGGGGTAGTGTTGACAATACCTTATTCATCAAGAGAAACAAAGATGAGTTATTTATAACTCAAATCTATGTTGATGACATTGTATTTGGCTCCACCAACAACACCAACTATGGGATATGGTTCTCTTTTGATACTAATGCTAGTTCATTTGGCTTTAGTGATGCAGATTGGGTATGAAATTGTGATGATAGAAAGAGCACATCGGGCGGTTGCTTCTTTCTAGGCAACAACTTGGTGTCTTAGTTTTGCAAGAAGCAAAAATTGATTTCCTTGTCCACAGCCGAGGCCGAGTACATAGCCACGGGGAGTGGATGCACATAACTCCTATGGATGAAGCAAATGCTAGTCGACTACGAATTCAACCAAGGTACACTCACTCGCTTTTGTGATAATATGAGTGCTATTAATATTTCCAAGAATCTGGTAAAACACTCTAGGACTAAGCATATTGACATCCGTCATCACTTCATTAGAGAGCTTGTTGAAAATAAATTCATAATGCTTGAACATGTAGGCACTAATGATCAACTAGCGGACTTATTTACAAAACCCTTTGATGCAACAAGGTTTAAACCCTTAGTAGATCTATTGGGATATGTCTCGTGGAGTGATGTGTTATGGTGATTGACCCCATTTGGGGAACTCAAGCAAAGAGAGCAATTGCATTTTTGTTGCATGCAAAAATTTGAAAAATTTTATGTTTCTTTTTAATTGCTTAAGTATCTTGGTTGCACATATGTATATATGTTTTTATCTCAATAAGTGTGAACCATGCTTTGAATGCAATCCATGTCATATTTATGTTCAAACATGCATTTTTGGACTAGGAGATATTCATAGGAAATACTTGTTGAATGACCTACAATAATCTCTATGACATGATGATTCTTAATGACATGCCTAAATTTATGATAAGCATGAAATTCAAATGACATGCTCAAATGAAAAAACATGAACTGATGATTGCAATTCTTAAATGCAAAACAATGTGTGAAAAGCTTATGAGACTCAAAATGAATAAATGATCTTGTATCCATTCTAAGGATTTTAAATTCCAAATGTCTCTCTTTCTTTATTTGATGAACATGTCTACTATCATACGGATATCTTATCCAGAAAAATCAAATAGGGTGCAAAGTTGCTCATGACATGTTTCGCTTATAAAGTTGGATATAGTCCTCTAAATTTGAAATCAATAAACTCTCTATATCCTTGCTTTAATTCATGATAAATGGTGAAATTGGTTTGAATTCCTATATGAAATCTTTGTCATTTGCTTTGCCAAATACCATTGATTTTTAGACTTGAATGCAATGTCTTGCATGCAAAGCATTTTTATTCACACATTTTCTATAAAAATAAATCTCCTTGTTCTCTCCAATTATTTGAGTTGCATAAAGTGCATTATATGATTATGCAAATGACTTGTATGCCACTATCTCTCTTTGCTAAGTGACCCGTTTGGGGACTACTCCTTTACCTATATCTTGACAAAAAGGAGGAGTGGAATGATTGGAATGTGGTAAGGGGAGTATGCTTATTGTGCTAATTGTAGTAGTAAATTTTCATGTTGGGGAGAATACACATTGAGGGGGAGTAACCCTTTGAGGGGGAGCATTGCATTCACATACATTGCATGATGTTGTGCTTAAACTCTTAAAATGCAAATGCTTGTTTTATTTTCACTTGATCATCTCACATACACTTGCTTTGGAAAGTGTAACTTTGTTTTGAAGGTTCGATGTTCTACAAGAGATTGAAGTCTTGAAGATTTAATTTTTTAGATATCTCTTTGTAACGTAGAATATCATTCTAGACCCGTAGTTTCTATTGTGTTTTGAGGAATCAATGTGAGTGGTGGTTTTGTCACGAAATAGCCAAAGGGGGAGATTATAAGGTTCCCATTTATAGATTAGTTTATTTCATGGACAAACCACAATTTGGGGTTTGAATTGTAAGGGTAGTTTAGGTGATTGAGGATCAAGCTCAAAGACCCTCTCAAGACCTCAAGGTGACAAGCACTCCAAAGATATATCTCTAGTGCTTATTTTTCATTGAAGAGATTTAGTTGCACATGCACACTTATCATATTTGCATATGTGTGCATACTCTTTAAATGTCACATTCCACACTTGCACTTCTTTGTTATATTTTTATGTGTGGAATTGTCCATAGATGAGTTCCAAGCAATTCAGAGACTTGTCTATATGTTTCGGATGATTTCCGAGATATTTGGGACATTTCTTGTTTTTATCGAAAATCCAAATTCAATTCTGAGCTTAGAATGAAAAGTCATGTAATTTTCTATATTTGTGATTGAGTCCGGGTCTATATTACGAAGACGGAATCGAATTTCGAATTCCAAGATCAAAACTGGACTGAAGAACGCGTGGAACGGAAGTCGGCTTGGCATGGCATGAAAGCCACACCAAGAGACTTACTGCCGCGAAGGGCGCCTAACACTCACGCTGCCCCGTTTGCCACACGCCACACCCACGCCAAAAATGCCTCTCTGTCCGCGTTGGCTACACGCCACCTGTTTGCTTTGATTTTTTGATTCTTTCAGGGATGTTTTATTGAGTGTTGTATGATTGAATGTGAGCTCATGACTGTTTTGATTGCATGTTGCATGAGTGGATTTGATTTAATAAATCATTCTCTCACGTGAGCTCACTACACTGGATTACTCTCATTTGTCTTTTAATTTTAACATCCAAATATGTGCGTTTTTGTTTTGTTAAAATATATATATATATATATATATATATATTTATATTAATATTTATATAGTTTGTAAGAGTCCAGTGTTATTTAATAAAGCTAAACATATATATATATATATATATTTTTTCTTTTTTTTCTTCTCTTTGAAATGTAAAAACGTGCAGTGTGTTTAAAAAACCTTATATATATATCTTCTCTTCATTGTGTGATATGTAGAGCAAAAATATACTTTTCAAGAAAAAAACATTTTCATGAGGGAAAACTCCCAAGAACTTTTCTTTAACTCTCAAAACTCATTTCCATATGCATCAATCTAAGCATTTTCTAGCATAGTTAGGATGCTTGCTTGCATGGGTCTTGCTCAACATACATCCTTTTGTATGTTCTTCACTATTATCATACATAATTAGTGTTTTATTTATCAAAGCTTCTCATAGATTACTTGCTTGTTCTTAGATTAAACTCTAATATTCAAGATAGAGATTGTTGTGTTGATATGATTGAGGGTTGTGTTGATATGATTGAGGGTTGTGTTGTGATAGCTATCTAGGTTTGCTTAATCTATGATTAGCTAAGCTTTATGACATGTCATTTAGCTATTGATATCTAAGTTGTATTAATTGTTATTTCATCATCCTAGATAAGCATTTAAGGTTACCTAGCTTTATTTACATTTTGAATATCATCATATATTCACTTAGGTTGTATTATCTATTCATTGAAAAGTAAGACTTGTGGCTAAGATTGCTTAGGCCACAAGCAAATTGAACTAGGACCACTTTTAAAGGCCCGCGAGGTAGAAGTGGGGGTTTATTAACCGTAGTGTTAGACGAGGTCTACATAGGTTGTAAACTCCATTTGAATTAGTGGTTTCGAGGTTCAAGTGTGGCGCACTATACAGCCCGTGGTTTTTCCTGTAAGGGTTTCCACGTAAATATCTTGTGTCATTTAAGATTCCACACTTTATACACTTAATATATTATTGTGACTAGTTATGGGTATTTTCTTCAATTTGACTAATAACGAAAATTGGGTAAAATTGGATAAAATCAATTCAACCCCCCCCCCCTCTCTAGATTAATATTGAACTCACCATAATTAGTTTCATGAGTGACCTCTTTAACAGTAGAACAAGCAGTCTATAGAATTGGATCAGGTGGAGCCTCTATAGCAACTGTGGTATTGGGCCCTAGTAGAGTAGCTAGATTGGTCGTCTTCTTTGTCCTCTTGACATACGGAATGAGTCTCAACTCCTTACAGAGCTTAGTGAAATCCCTGACCAGATTCTCGGTCAACTCTCACACAAGACTCTCCATGGTCTTCTGCCCTGTCAAGATCTCCTCCTGTCTCCTCTCCTCTCTCGACGCCAAAGCCAATCCATCTATATGCAAACTCTCAAATTCGTCAAACTAGGTCCCTCTAATATGCTTCGTAGAGTTCAGAATCCTAAGGCCAATAGGTTGACTCTTGTCATCCATAATAGTAGGAGGCTCATAATCATCACTGCCCTGACCATCCTGCTCATCATCCTATATAACTCTCTCTAACCCTACATTAGCAGTGGTACTGGTCTCTGATCTACTCTCTCTCCTTCTCTTCCTCGCAAATGGCCTATCAACCTCTTCGGGTATCGCCATACCTCGCTTGCACAGCAAGCCACGCCATACTATCAAACCCAAATCAGCTGGATGGGGCTTTAGAACGTCACCAGATATATCCACACCCGCTAGCTTGCACATCGGCATGGAAAAGGAAGAAGATCTGAATCTGACTCGTTGCAACCAACCTTCTGAATCTCTATCTTCACCAAAACACCTACATCTATTGGTTGACTCTCCATGATGCAGTGTAAAATCCGAGCAGCCTCAAATGGGACCGTAGTCCTATGGGAGATCGGTCTAAGGGAATATGTAATGAAGATGTGCCAAAACGTAAGCTCAATCTTCATGTTGGATTGCTTCACCAGATGTGATCTAGCAATCTAAAACACCATTGGGTTGATCACAAATATGTTAGCAAAGTCCACTGAGCCACTCACAAACAACGAATTCCTAGTTATTCCCTCTATAACATTTGTAAGGACCTCATATTTTGATTGGCTTATTTCGTTGACAAACCGCATTTGGGGATGATTTTGTAATTGGTAGTTTAGATCCTTGTTGGCAAGCTTCCAAGCATCCTAGTGACTTCAAGAGCAAGAGCGAAAGGTAAATCACTTGACTTGCCTCTTGAAGAGATTAGTTGCACACACACATCTTCATGCATGATTTATTCATCTTGCATGTGTACTTCATTTCTTATATGTGTGCATTCATCACACTTCACACTTGCACCTCTTTGTTAAATTTCTATATGTGGTCTGTGTGATGTAATTTGTTTCCCGAAGTATGTTCGAAAACGTCCGCACATGCACGTTGGTGTGAATGGTTTAGCCGTGATGATCGTCGATGGAGAAGCGCTTGTCTTCTTCTTTGGTTTCACCATTTCTGGTGAAACAGCAGTTTGTGATCGGCGGTCAGACCGTCGATTAAAACCGATCTTTGAGACCTGATTGATTTAATGTCTCGGGTCCAAATCAGTGGTTATGAAACCACCGAATTAAGTCGTCATTTGAAACTAGTGCTCTCGGTTTCAATTCAGTGGTTTAAATCGGCAGCCCCGACCGACGATTGAAACCACCGCTTGCCTCGTAACTGGGGTAAACTTGTCTTTTCACTCAGCTCATTTTTGGTCTCTATAAATATATCATTATCTCTTATTTTGAATCCAAGGTCATTGACATCAATAACCCTAAAGAAATATTGAGAGAGATTTGAGAGAAAAAGCATAAAGATTGCATCTTTATTTCTCTAAACTCATTGCCATATGCATAAATCATCATCTAAGCATCATCTAGAACATCTAGCATGTGCTAATGCATGGGTCTTCTTCAACACACATATTATGGTAAGTTAAACACTAATTTCATCTAATCTTAATGTTTTTACTTAGCAACTTATCTCATTTATAACTTGTATGCTTTTAGATTAATTTCTACTTACAAGATTGAGATTATGTGTTAATTTAGTTGTTCTGTGATAGCTAGGTTTTCATGTTTATTTAACATCTAGCTAATTTATCTCATTAAAATGATTGATATTGTTTGTGATAGCTATTGTATCTGTGATTGGTTATCCTTCACATAGTTATGATTTATGCCATGTCATATAGCAAACTTTGATATCTAGGATTGATTTTATTGTCATCATTTAATCCTAGATAAGCATTTAGTGTAACCTAGCATTAATTGCATATTGGATATCATTGCATATTCACATAGGTTTTTATTGATCTCTTCTTGATAATTAAGTCTTATGTGGCAAGGTTTCTTAATGCACAAGCAATTGGTCAAGTGCCACTGTAAAAGGCATGCGGGTAGATTAGAAGGTGCTCACGCCAAGAGTAGTGGATCATGGGATATCACTAGGAATTGAACCAAGAGTGGCGAGTGGTAGTATCTATAGCCTGAGGTTGTCTAAGGTGAGAGTCCGAGTATTGCTTGAGGGTGTAACCGTCTTTTCATATAGTGGATTTCGGTAATTGTGTGTGGCTAGCATAATAGCTCGTGGTTTTTCCCTGTTGAGGATTTCCACGTAAAAATCAAGTGTTCTTTATATTCCGTATTTTATACTTGATTTTATTGTTGGTTGAATTGGGTTATTTTTGTAATATTGACTAATCTGAAAATTTTGGTAATAACATATTAGGAACCCATTCACACCCCCCCCCCCCGGGTCTAAGTTGTAGTTAGACACACACGTATCTGGTTAGGTCTATGTTGAGTTATTCAACACTTCCTATTTCTTTTTAGGGATATGCTTTACAAACTGTTATATACATTCTAAACGATGTACCATCTAAGTCTATTCCTAAAACACCGCATGAGTTGTGGACTGGGCACAAGCCTAGTTTACAACACTTAAGGATATTTGGTTGTCCTGCGCATGTGTTAAAAGGAAAGACAGAAAAGATGGAGTCCCGTTCAGAAACATGTATATTTGTAGGGTATCCAAAAGAAACTAAAGGATATTATTTCTATAGTCCTTCAGACCTTAAAGTATTTGTTTCGACAAATGCTAAATTTCTGGAAAAGGACTATATGAATGATTTTGTGCCTAGAAGTAGAATTGTCCTGAATGAGATGTCAGGAGATACAATTCCACGAGAGGTTACACAACCTAACCCAATTGTAAGTTCCGATCCAACACAAGATCAACAACCTACCATTCCTCGTCGTAGTGGGAGGGTTAGAACACAACCCGAAAGATACATCGGTCTGGGAGAATCAGTGGAGAATCTCCCGGACGACGATGATCCCTATACGTACAAGGAAGCTATGGAGGATGTTGATAGTCGCCATTGGCAAAAGGCAATGCAATCCGAGATTGAATCTATGTTCGATAACAAAGTCTGGTCCCTTGTAGACTTGCCTAAAGGGATAAAACCCATTGGGTGCAAGTGGGTATACAAGAGGAAAAGAGGTATGGATGGAAAGGTGGAAACCTTTAAAGCTAGATTGGTAGTTAAAGGGTATACACAGAAACAAGGTATCGATTACGAGGAAACCTTCTCTCCTGTGGCCATGCTTAAATCCATTAGGATACTCTTATCCATTGCAGCATCTTTAGATCTAGAGATTTGGCAAATGGACGTCAAGACAGCTTTCCTAAATGGAAGTCTTGACGAAAGCATCTACATGATGCAACCAGAGGGATTCATTGAAAAGGGCCAAGTGGATAAGGTATGCAAGTTGCAGAAATCCATATATGGATTAAAGCAAGCATCCAGATCCTAGAACATAAGGTTTGATCAAGCTGTCAAAGGTTTTGGATTTATTCAGAATCCTAACGAACCTTGTGTATACAAAAGGATTAAAGGCGACAAGTTGGTTTTCCTGATTCTTTATGTTGATGATATACTACTCATTAGAAATGATGTAGGTGTATTGACATCAGTAAAAGAATGGTTAGCAAAATAATTTGATATGAAGGACTTAGGAGAAGCAAGTTTTATTCTAGGTATCCAAGTAATAAGGGATAGAAAGAATAGAACGATTGCATTATCTCAAGCTTCATACATAGACAAGATCTTGTCTAGGTTTTCCATGCATGATTCCAAGAAAGGTATGTTACCTTTCAGACATGGAATCAAGCTTTCTAAGGAAAAAGTTCCTAAGAATGAGCATGAAGAGCAATTCATAAGTAGAGTTCCATATGCCTCGGCAGTTGGAAGTCTCATGTATGCAATGCTCTGTACTAGACCAGATATTTGTTTTGTTGTTGGCATAGTTAGTAGGTTTCAATCGAAACCTGGTCCTGATCACTGGACGGCAGTCAAGCATATTTTCAAGTATCTCAAGAGAACAAGAGATAATATGCTTGTATACTCTGGAGGGGATTTGGTCCCCGTTGGGTATACAGATTCTGATTTCCAATCAGATTCTGACTCCAGAAAATCCACATCAGGGGCTGTGTTTACTATTGGAGAAGGAGCAGTTATATGGAGGAGTATCAAGCAATCTTGTATTGCTGATTCCACCATGGAAGCTGAGTATGTGGTTGCATGCGAGGCTGCCAAAGAGGCTGTTTGGCTCCGCCAATTCTTGATTGGCTTGGAAGTGGTTCCTAGTGTGAATAAGCAGATCACTATTTACTGTGACAACAGTGGAGCAGTGGCTAATTCGAAAGAACCAAGAAGTCACAAGAGAGGTAAACACATTGAAAGAAAGTATCATCTTTTAAGGGAGATTGTTCAAAGAGGTGACGTGACGATTACCAAAATCGTGTCAGCAGAAAATCTAGCGGATCCTTTCACAAAGGCTCTACCTCAGAAGAGTTTCGATGGGCATCTAGAGAACATGGGCTTGAGAGATATGACACATTTGCTATAGCGCAAGTGGGAGATTGTTAGGATTATGCTCAATAGCAAGAGTGTAATGTTGTAATTGACAATCTTTTTCATATTAATAAAGTGATTTCTGGTTTAACAAATCGTATAGCATTTATAGTTTAATATTACAATTGCCAAAGTAAATAATCATAAGGTCTAAAGACTATGGGAAAAGAAGAATTGTTCGTACATCTGGATATGTATGTGGTAGACACAATTCTTTAGTTTGTCTTGAATAATGTTCACAACTTAAGTTAAAGGTTGGGCACCTTTATCTTGTTAAAGTTGTAGAATTCTTTTGCTAGCATTTGAGTGGGATCAAATGAGATATGATGAGTCTAAAATCATCGGAGTGTCTTCGAGCAAAAGGATCTAGTGCACTAGGTGCATTGAACTGGATCATAATGAAATACTTTATCTATAACCGTCAGTAGATAAAAGTCTTTTCATTATCAGGACAATCGGAGAGTCTATCTTAATCCTGAGATAAATGATGGACTTATGGTTGCAAGTGATATCATTTGAGTTATCAATGAGTACGATTATATCGCATAGTCTATCCTCGATAGTTTGGTGATATTCATTTGTTAATCGATAGAGGACTTCATTTATAGATATGGACATCGTGGCTCCATTTAATTAAATGAGAGTATAATATCATCATACGGATGTTTTGAGGTAATTGGATATTAAATCTCAACGTTGAGTTTTCAATAGTGTCTATTGAAAACATGGCTTCTGGACAAGTCAAAATATCCAAGTTCAAAACGTGGTCATATGAGTAAATATGGTAACTTGGAGAGTTATAGGCGGTCTATGAACTCTTGGCGATTACTGATATTAATCACGAGGATACACTATCTCCAATATGATTGTCTAGGGTATGAATGAGGAGCATCTTCCTTTTCTATCTTTATTTAAGAGTTCAGTTTTAGCTCTTTAGTGGAATTAGTTAAAATTAATGGATCGGACCTAAGTGAATCATTTGTTGATTGTGATTAGGTTATGTCTATTGAAGCTTAAATTTAGATGGCCCGCTAAGATCCCCAATCCACACGGACTTGCATGTATCACTTGATATATTCTACCGGACTAATTTAAGGGTCCATCTAGAATTGCATTTAATATATTAAGAATATAATTTGCACATTATTTTAGTAATGGGCTGCTCAATTATATTAATATATTAATGAAAGACATGTGGGCTTGTTTCTTTTAGTAAGAATGGGTCTGGTTCACATGTGGGCTTTTTATTTAAAGTCCAATGGATTAAATGAAATAAGAAAATAATATTTTGGCCCATTTACTCTAAGTGGGGCGGCAAGGGTTAGTTTAACTTAATATATTATTTTGTTTCATTGTTTTAATTAAATAAGAATTAATTAATTAATTTATTAATTGTTTAATTAAAGAAACAAATCTTTTCTAATCAGGAAATATATTTCCTAAAAGTAAAATTAAAAGACTTGTTTGATAAGGAAATAAATAATTAGTTTTATTTATTTAATCAAATAAGAAGTCTTTTTTATTTAGTCAAAATAAAAGAATAAAAGATCTATGAGTTGGATTAGGGTTTGATGTCTTAAAAACTAGATGGAAATTAGGGTGCAACATAAGCCTATGGTGGGCATGTGATTTCGGCAACCCTAGTTATTTCTAGGTTAGGATTTCGGCAACCCTAATAATATATAGAAAAGAAGAAGCAAACTTAGGCCACCTATATATTGACAAGTATAGAATTCGGCCACAAAAATAAATGATATGGGTTCATAATACAAATTTCTTCTTCTTCTCAATTTATAGAAAGCTTTTTTTTCTACTAAAACAAAAAGGAGTGTTAGATTATTCTTTGATAGTATACTATTTGCTTATTCATCAATAAGCTTGTGTATACGATATCGATCTAGGTTCACGCGAGTTTCGATCATTAGACTGAGAACTCAAAAGTGACCGGAATAATCTTAGTCATTCTTTTGATTGTTTTTGTGACTAACAAAGAAAAGAAAAGTTTGTTTTGTCCATTCACAGGTTTCTAATTCAAAGAAAAGGGAGATCACGCTCCTAGGTGATCCACGTTCGTGCTAGGATTGAAGATCTTGCGGATTACCATCGACGTAAGTCAATCGGATCACGCGACAAAAGGTATTCTACTTTTTGTTATTGTATATGTATGTTTAATTAATTAAAGGGTTTAAGGTTCATAAAGGAAAATTTTTTAAAAGTCACTAAATCTAATTTTTAGTATCGCTTCCGCTGCATGTACTTCTTTGGTATTTTTCCCAACAGTAATATGTTACGACTTATATGATATGTTTTATTTAGATCCTGTAATATGTTACATTGTTATGACTTATACAGTTATGTAACAGGTTTTATTTGAATTTTGAATGTGTTTTGATTTTAAATAAATTACCAAATATGTTTTCATGATATAATATTATTTTTTTAATAAATATAAATATATATATTATATTAATTAACGTATCCTGCCGTATTCGTATCCTTGTTTTTGGAGATTTACCGTATGCCCTTATCGTGCCTTATCTATATCTCATACTCGTATCTGTATCCGTATTACATAGCTAGAGACCATATAAAGCAAATAAGAATCCACAAATCGAAGTTCTAGAGATTAGAGTTACCACTTTAGGTGATTTCGTGCTTCCCACAACTTGAGAGAGTTGAGAGGATTTGCAAAGATTTGTGTTTTGTAGTTGTGTTACCGCTGTTCTTTTGAATGACTGTTTTATCGCTGATTTAACCTAGGTCGCGGTCTCGATTGTGGCCTTTTGTCCACCGCGACAACCAAAACGATGTCGTTTAATTAAGTGACTCTTGTGGTCGCGGTGGGTCATCTGGCATCATGACAGCGATGGCACCGCGAACTTCATCAGGTGCAGCGTCGCTCTTTTTGTTTCACTCTTTTATCAACTACGACTTTTCTCCTCAGCAAAAATGTGTTGTCGCCAAATTCTATCGTCTTTGTGCACCGTAAAAATAGTCACTATATCTTTTAGCATATGTTGCTTCTTGTTTGTCATAGTATGGGCACAGCGGCACAACTGCGACAATACTTCATGGGCAGAATTGTTGTATTTTTATCCACATCCTACAAAATTTTCCAAACATACCACATAAGCTTGCAAAATTTTTACCAAGACACACAAACACTTATTCAAAAACTAAAAGTAACAAGAGCTAAACAAATCTAAGATAAACAAATCATTAAAAAATTTATTCAAAGCATATAATGTAAAATGCATGTCCCACACAATCACATCTTAACATGCATACTAGGACCGTGATCTCCACTACAAGGGTCAACAAAACAATCATTGCTCTTTTCTTGACTACCCAAATTGGCCCCCTGGATTCATTTCGGAATTGGTCCAACATGTCCTTCCTAACCCAAATTTTCTTTACATGATTAGGTCTCATCCTAGTCCTAGCTTGTTCATGCTTGTTATACTCTAAGAACTTAACACATTTAGACTTAATATGGCCTTTCATATGGCAAAAATAACAAGATAAGGAGGAGTAAGAAGATCTCCATTTTTGCATGGGAACTTGAGGCTTGGAGTGTTGCTCTCCGGTGAGGGATTTGATGAATTTCTCCATCTGATCGATCTCCACCAAGTAATCACACTCCTTTATGTTTACCATTTTTAATGGCATCTCCTTCTTACTCATTTCTTCTTCTTTAGCATCTATTGCCTTGTTCTTAGTATCCACACTTGTCAATGTTCTTCTCAACTTCTTAGAGGCTTCCTCTTCGAATTCCTCAGTGAGCTTGGCCAAGTCCTCTAGTTCTTGAACTGTGTACTCATTCTCCATTGCAAGAGCCCTATTGATCTTTTTTAGTTTGTGATTCTTCATCACAAAGGCTTCAATCTTTTCCTCAAGCGCATACTTTTCCGACTTAAGGATTTCCACCTCTAGCATAAGCTCTTGATTGGAATTCCTAAGCTCTTCAATTTCTGAATCACCTACACTTTCTTCCTCTTCTTGGCTACTCTTCTCAAACAATTGCACCAAGTCATTCACAATACCATACCTAGTTCTAAGTGGTTGCACATCTACCACAAAACAGTTCTCAATGCTATTTAGATCATCACTGCATGTGTTTGCTTTGATCTTAATTTCTTTCTCACATGACTCCATCACGATTTTCTTCTTGATCCTCATTTGAGAGGTAGCCATGAAAGGCTTACCTAGCAAAACTTGCCATTCTCCTATTTCATTACATTTTTCTTCAATGTTCAACACCACAAAATCGGTGGGGATCACTATTCCACCTACTAGGATCGAGACATCCTTCAACTCTCCTTGTGGTGTTCGAGAAGTTTGGTCTACCAACACAAGCTTTATCATGGTTGGCTTCAAACCCTCCAATCCCAACTTCTCATATAATGATAGGGACATCATATTGATGCTTGCACCCAAGTCAGGCACTCCCCTTAGCAATTCACTTTCTCCAACCGATACGGGGATCACAAAACTCTTCGGATCTTCAACATTGGTTGGGAATGCTTCCTCAAAAATCATTGCTTCTTCTTTAGCTACATCCATATTCACAAAATTAATCTCCTTCGCTTGCCCAGTGTGACTTGCAAACTTGCCCTTCTCTTGCTTTTGAAAGGCTTTGGCAATTTGCCCTACTTAAGTCTCCAACTTTACAAACGACGCCTTTATATTGCCAAACCTTTAGCCACTAGCTTGCATGAAGTTTTTCAATGTTTGCTCAGCCCTTTGGAAGCCTTGCATAATCCCTCTCATTTCATCATCAAAGTTTCGACGAGGTTGATATGTGCTAGATTGAGCATTGTTGTTGTTGTTGTTATTGTACCATTGGTTTCCACCCTATTGATTTCCTCCTTGTTGGTGTCCACCTTGAGTTTCTCTTTGATGGTATCCACCTTGTGCCTCTCTCTTTAATTGCTAAGTTGTGAGTTCAATGTGTTGTTGTTGTTAGACCAAGAGAAATTAGGGTGGTTTCTCCACCTCGGATTGTAGGCATTTGAGTAGGGGTTGTTCCTTTGTCCTTGGAACCCCATAGCTTGGATTTCCTCTTGCTCTTGTCCGTCATTCATATCATTGAAGCCTCCACTTCCATTGGTTTGTTCACTAGAGCTTGCTTCTTGTCTTCTTAGCATCTTCACCCCGGATTTTGGAAATCCCATACTCTCAATGTAGGATTGCAAAGATTGCATTTGCTTATTCATCATAGAGATCTCAATAGTGGTCTTCATGCTAGCACTCATTTCAAACTTGCCACCCCTAATGCTATTAGCATTCCTTTGCTGAGAGTTTTATGTTAACATCTCATATATCTCACATATCTCGGTTGCGTTCTTTATATCAAAAGAACCTCCACAAGCATTATCCACCAAGACTTGAGAGAAACGGGTGAGACCACCTTAAAAGCAAGACACTTTGTACTCTTACTCTTTAGTAAACATGTAAGGAGGGCATTGAGCCAAGAGTAGTTGGTACCTCTCCCATGACTCATGGAATAACTCTCCTTCTCCTTTAGTGAAATCCACAATCTTAACCTTCAGCTCCTTTGCCTTCTTAGCAGGGAAAAATTCATTAAAGAATACACCACAAACTTGTCCCTAGTTTGTTAAGGATCTCGGCCTAAGTCCCATCAACTTCACCAAATCCTTTAAGCAATATTAGAAGCATCTCATATGAAGTTGCTCCTAAGTGAGTTGCATGATAGGGAATATCTCAATGAACGCATTATATTTCTTCATGAATTGTAAGCAATCATCATTTGACTTTCCTAAGAACGAAGGTAAGAGGTAGATGTGCATGCTCTTTAGCTCATATCTCTTTGCAACCGGATCTAAGACAATTCAATTGGTGAAGGTCGATTCCCAATTGTACGCAATGAATACTTCCCCATGGTCATCCTATGGCCTTGGTTATTGGGAGGTTCTTGAGTCTCTTCTCTTCTTAGAGGGGCTTGTTCCTCCCTCCTTAGTACTTGATCCTCCATATTCAGGGCTTGTCTTGGAATTTCTTCAAATTCCCTCACAATTCTTCAAACACGGCTAGCTTCGTCCAATGGTGGGTGTAATCCTCATCCTAGAGATTGCCTACCATCCATACACCTAAACTCTTGAAAATAAACAGATACAAAAAAATAATAATAATAATTAATTAATTAATTAATTAAAAATAATAAAAATAATAAAAAAAAACCTACGAAAATCTAACAAACAATAAGCAATAAGCAAATATAACAATTAAGTGAAAGTAAATGTTAGTAAGCTATCTAATGAGATTATAAACTATAAAGAAAAGTTAATTAATTTAACAATCGCTACCAATTCCAAGAAGCAGCGCCAATTTTGAAGAGGTCGTTTTGTACTCAACAAAATACGTTTTTATATGTTCATTTGAAACCATGTTTAACCACTTAAAAATCCACTTAGGATATAAAGATTAGTAAACCGGTAAGCAAGGGATTTGTTCCACAGGGAATTAGAGTAATTAGTTGGATTAATTAACTAGTCTAAAATGTAATAAAGTAAATCATGGTAGTTTGGATAGTGTATGGTTTGAGAAGCCATCAAACATAACATGTAAAGTAAATGTAAAAAAAAAAAAAATGATAGGGAAAATAGAATGCTCAACAATCTTTGATAAGATAATGAAATGTAATCAATTAAGAGAATACTAGGGAAATGATGGAGTAGCAAGTGGATTATGGGCAATGCTTATCAATCTAACTTTAATGAACTAATCTCATACTTATGAACCATTTGTAGTCTTAGATGTGATTAGGCCATCGAAACAAAACCCAAACACTTCCCACCAAAATGCCTAACCGATTAAGGAAAGGGGGTTAAGGTGGGATCGGTTAATTACAAATCAATGCTTAGATTATTGTGGTTGATTTACCCTCTAACAATCTATCATATTCACTATGTTCCTAATCAATAAAGGTTGTCAATCCAAGATCAATTATATCACAATTTATCCTAGCAAGATTGTAATCCACAAGTGGTATACAAAGTTAATCATATAATGCATAGAATCTAGTTATCAAATGAATAAAACACAAATAGAGATTCAAATGCAATATAGCTTAAACAAAACCCCAAATCCAAATGGTCCTAACATCAATCCCCTAGAATGGAGATTTAGTTACATATAGTTACAATCAAAAGAAAAGAAGTAATAGATTAGGAAATCACCATTGGACCTCCCTCTTTAGTGCTTGATCCTTCCTTCCTTAGATGCTCCTAGTGCAAAGAATGGTAGATGAGGATGTGTCTAGAAGAATGGATGTCTAATGGGTAGTGACAAAGGTAGGGAATGTAGAGAATGGGAAGAGAGGAATAGTTAGGTGAAGTAATCAAGATTTTGTGTAAGTTTTTGGATGAAAAAGATAGTCCAAGATTAGAGATGGAGGAAGTTGAATGAAGAAAAAATGGAAGAGAGAATGCTTGTGTAAATCTCAAATTTTCGTGCTTGGGAAATACCTTTCAAAATGGAGAAGAAGAGTATTTATATGGCCTCTCGAATCTGTCCTCTCAAGTCTTGTTTGTTAGAGCATGCGGTGCCTAAAGTTTCGTAAATACATCAAATAAGTTCTTTTGTTAGATTACATTTTTTTTTTTAATGCAGAACATTATTGAATTTTAATAAAGACTGAAAACTGAATTACATGTTTAATTTCTATTTATTTTTTTACTGAGAATTGAATATAAGTGATAATTTATTTGTTTTTTTTTAAGGTTTTGTTTGATATTTATAACACTTAATGTGTATCATTAAGTTATTTTGTTTGATATTTTAAGTTATATAATCACTCAAACAGCGTTTTCAAAAAAAAATTAAAAATTAAAAATTCACTTTTAACTTAATAAAACTAATAAGTAATCCAATGCAATTTTTATTTTGTCTCATATATTTCTAATTTTGTCATTTCTCACACCCCTTAACCATATAATTTTTTAAAACAGCTTTTAACGATATTAATATATTGTTTTCTTCCCACATTTAAAAACCTTTTTTTTTTGTTACAAAGTACTACACTATTACATAAAATCAGGGTTCTTTTTTATTATTATTTTTGAGGAAGAGAAAAGACTTAAACCCATAACCTTGTGGTACAAATGTAAGGGGTTTATCAACGGACCAACCTCATCCCGTCCACATTAAAAAAGCTTGAGTAGCCATAAAACTTTTCAATTGTAGTTATTTAATGACTAAAAGATCTTCATTTGAATAAAATGTTTTTTTTTTCCCTTATGCAACTTAATGACATTGGCTTGTGTTGTATTTTATATTAATTTCTTCTACATGTGATTATCAATATTAAATCACTTGAGTTTTTTTTTTTTATTTATCATGTTATGTTCTTAGGGGAAAAATAGCAATCTAGATTTATTTTATTTCCTAATTCGTAGCAAGCCAGCAACGAAACAAAGACCCTCTCCATTACCGATTGTATGAAAGCTAAAGAAAAAGAATTCGTTTAATAAAAAATAATAAATAATAAATAAATGTATCTACAAACTCAACAAACAATGAAAGAAGCTAGTTTAGAATCAGAGATTGGTAATTTTATTTTGCGTACTTTTTTTCTAACTAAAGGTAACAATTTACATAATGGAATTGGATTTGTGCAAATGGTATTCAACAAAGACTTGATACATACTGCAGCATTTGTACACTACCCTTGTAAACAATTTGTCATCACAGAATTATATCCGACCACTGATACCATATACCCTGCAGCACAATTTCATGTTTTTACAAACATCAGTAGCTTTTATATATTTATCAAAACTGCTAATACTAGCAAGAGTGGATATTTACATACCTTAACAAACTCAAAATGCTCTTCTAAATGCTTTTTTCATCGTAGAAAATCTATATATGTTTCCTTCAGCAGATGGTGTTTAGAATCGTTTCCAGCTCTGTTAACAGCATCAAAATAACATTATTCCTACTGAATATATCTCTATATCATCAGTATTAGAGTGTACTTCTTTAAATATCATAAAATCACTACATCTAAGATAACATCTACATGGTGATCCACCGATTCAACATCTACTTTGTCTCACAAGATAGTGCATATAATTTACATCATGATGTAAAGTAATTTGGACGCTAAATCAAATGTAGTAAATACATTTTCCACATCAATTCAAAAGTTAGGTCGTAGCTTATGTAGCAAAGCATCAACAAGTCATTTTCATACTTCTTTTATATCATAAACACTTCAAAACTAACACAGGACGTTATTTGGTCATTTAGGATATCCAACAGTAGCTGGTTGGCAATGATCAAAGACTCCAAGCCCTAAACGCAGTTTTCTAGATCATTGACAAAATATTATGCTACTAAGAGTTAAGACCACTTGTGAAACTTACCATGTCAACTAATCAGAATCTTCAATTTCAAAAGCTGGAATTGTACGAAAACGCGCCAAGTACCGGTTATGCGACATTTTACTTCTATTTGAAATTTCTGATCTTTTCCGCCTATCCATAAAACCACTCCCACAGAGTGAATCAAACAACACTCCCATGTCCATTTCCTTTTGAAAACCACTATTCAGATCCACAAAACTGCAAAAATCATCCAACAAACAAGAAAGAAATTAAGATCAATTTATTAAACAAAAGGGAAAGGAACATTTCTATAAATAAATTAAATAGCAGAAGAAGCAACTGTCCACATTATACATCTTTATAATGTTAACACATCAACACCTCTGGTCAAAATTTTAAAGGTCAAACGTGACTGAAAATATAAATGAACTATTTTTCCCTTTATACTAATTTATTGAGTTAGAATGACTCTTTTGCCCTCCAACCATTTACAATTTACAACTTTATCAGATTTAATCATCTAATAATAATAATAATAATAAGACATGTGTCCAAAACTTAAATTTTTTTTAAAAAAATAAAATACCAAAATAAACAAAATATAAAGCAAATTGTTTTTTTTTTTAAATAATAACACTTAAAAATTAATGACAAAAAATTTAAGATTCAAAAAAAAAAAAAAAAAAAAAATCAAAACATATAAAATCACAAAACAAAATTATAATTTTGGAAGTAAAAATATATAAAATAAAAATTATTTGCAAGGAGGAGGCCACACCTTCTCCCAGGGATTTTAAGGGAGGGCTGAATGACGGCCTCCTACCAGATCTGGGTTGGAGCTGTGTCTCCTCCCTACCTACACCAGTGGAGGCTACACATACACAGATATATTTGATTTTTTTATTCATTTTTCTTTTGAAGGCATGGAAACATGGCATATTTGTTGTTTAACGACAACAATACCCCTAGAAACTGTTAAGTTTGACTAATGGTTGACTAACAGAGGGACCAAATTGATGTATTTTTTATCATTTGAAAACCATGGGTTTAAAAAATGCAAATATCAGTCAAAAAGTGATAAATCTAAAAAAACATTAGGGCAAAAATATTAATCGCCAAAACAAAAAGACAGCCTAAAGAAATCTGGAACTCCTCTTTACTTCACCACAACCTCCCAATTATGTTGGATAACTAATAATGAAACATATTTAAACTGAAGTTATCAGAGCCTAGAGAGAGACCCAAAACGTGACCCTGTACCAAAGAGACTGAGGGTGTGTTTGGGATAGCTTTACAAGTAGAGCTTCTGGAGTAGATCTTTTACAAGTAGAGCTTTTAAAAAAGCCGTATGTTGTTTGGTATTCACTTAAAAAAAAAAAAAAAAAAAACGCTTTTAAGTTGATGGAATTGCTAAATTCAGTCGCAACTCCGGTCGCGGGCTGGCCTTGTGACACGTGGCAAAAAGGTTATTTACGTTCCATTATTACCCTTGCCATTTGGTCAACATTTCACAATTTATTACATAAATGCCATTAATTTGGACAGATGGCAGCAAAATAGGTGGAGAGTGGTTCAGTCACACACTGGGCAACTGAACCAAGCATTGTTCTTAAGTTAGTAGATTGTTTGGCAAAATATCTCTTAAATAGCTTTTGTTGTTAAAAAGTACAAAAATGGACACTAACAAAGTATTTATAATAGAAGGGTATATGGTGAAATATATAAAGTTCATGAAGGGTAGTTGAAACTATTTATCTCTTTTATAAAAGCTCAAAAAGAGCTTCTTGGGAGAAACTCAAATTTTGGGCTTCTCCCAAAAGACATTGAATAGCTTTTTTAATATTAAAAAAACACTTCTTTAGTTTGGCCAAACAACCAAAAAAACCATCAAAATAACTTTTAACATTAAAAAGGCACTTTTGGCCACTAGAAAAGCCATACCAAACAAACACAGTTTTTTTCTTTCAATCCAAAGCACCCTAAATTTTTCTCAACTTTTATTCCATCATCCTTGATAAAAACCCATAACCTTGCTTTGAATTAGTATCACCAAAATTGATCCTAATGAAATCCTGCACATAAACTTATTGCATGCAAGATTGTGACCATAGTGAACATTCCGAAATTATCTCTTTTGAATAAAAAATAAGGGTTTCAATATGACAGCTTTTAGCCTACCTGCTAGCATCTCTGTTTCTTTTTCTAAGATAAGTATTTATTACATGCAAAAGTGAACATCCTATCTGCATCTTCGAATTGTTTACCACATAAAGGTTGATGTTTAATTTACCCTTCTTTATTATTCTATGGACACAGTTCATTATTACTTGAAACAGGCATTAGATATTACTCGTATACAGGCATAAGAAAAAAGTAGTTATTCTTGTACTCAAGTAGGCTAGTACTCTAAAAAATTTGCAGATATGACCTTCCAAGCTACAGTTTCCATGGCATTTTAATATATGATCTCATGATAAAAATGCAGCTGGGAAAGGAAATTATAAATCTAAACTTTAAAGAGTAAAAAGTAAAACCAACTTCAACATTCAAATCCAAAATGATAGTATTTTACTATTATCGTAGACCGCACATACCGTTCTCGTATAATTTTAAAAGCTTCTTTGGTTGCATAAGGTAGCCCTGTCTTTGGATCACGGTACCTGGCAACAAATGCCACCGATTTAGATGATTGCTATAAATACCAAAGTTTCAATCTGTGGTAGCCAGACCAAGGTTCTTTAAAACACTCGTACAAACAAGAAGGTACTTCTCCTCTCAACCAAAATTATTCCACTGAAAGTAAAGTTGTTTAGGGCTTAACCAATTCATGTAATTGGTAAATGATTTTGGGCTCTTAAAGATGTGATTCCTTTTCACATGAGGGCAAAAAATTATATTCTTGCAAGTTATTTTTGGGTTATTTGGTTAGAGGAATAGAAGGAATTTTTAAATAAGCTAAAGAGGGCATCATCTTTTTATGGGGTAAGGTTATTTTCTACCTTCTTCATGGGCATCTACTTCTAAATAATTCAAAGACAATTCATTATTTTTTTTTCATCTTGTTCAATTAGAAGGCTATGGTCTATTGATAGAATTTTTAGTATCTTAGGTTTTTTTTTTTGTTCAGTTCGTTGTATTAGTGTTCTACCAGTTTTACCTATTTGTTTCCTTTTCACCTCGAATAAAATTTTCTATATTCCTATCAAAAGAATAAAAAAAATGGCACCTTTACAATCATAGTTATGATCAAAATAACTTGTTAAGTGGCACAAGGAACTCCTATCACTCCCTCCTTTAATAGTATTTCTAGGTGTATCTTTTCAATAAATTATAGAATAAACACTAGACAATTGGAAATTCAATTAGTACATCAAAATTAAAACAAAAAGTTTTATATCACCGACTATAACTGCTTCAATTTATATGTTACCACAATAAGATTTTAAGGTTAAAGCCATAGGGGACCAGCATTAAGAAAACATGCTCTTACTTGGCAGGCAATCCAGTAACCGCACAGACAGACTTCTCTGGATCTGAAAATGGATAATTCAAAGAGATAAATCAATAGCATATTTTAATTAAATATTTGAGAAAACCTCCTACTGCATTAAGAAGCATCAAGCTTGGGTAAATGCATTCTAAGAAAATAGTTATTAGCGGCAAATACTTTTCACAGAATCATTTTGAAATATAATTAACTTCAAGTGAACTACTGCAACCTCTTCTCTGGTAAATTGATACATTGATCATGGTAATGCAAAGCTATGCATTTGGGTCTCTATGAATAAAACCCAGGTAAGAGAATAAAGCGGATTTTTTTATTTTTTTATTTTGGAAAAGTAATTTGGAGTATGCATATGAGAGCCTGGAGAGCTTGATGATTTTCTAATACTAAGAATTTACTGGTTCAAATCCATCAGAATAGCAAGGCATAATAATTTATGCAAGAAAAGGTAAAATTAACACCTATAAAATTAACAATAGTCAAAAGAACGGAAAAAAAGCGCAGGGTTTTGAAATTCAAATTCTGATTCTTAGGCATTAGCAATCCCAGTTTGTGCGATGATATCATCTCAAATGACATATTGGTACACTAAATACCATGTCCAGCACAATATAGATTGTCAGTTTTCATTCCACAACCATCGCGATTATTTGTGATGGGTTATATCATTACAACTGTGTATTAGGAAAGAAGCAGAGGAAGAGAGTAAAAGACCACTTTGATATTCATTATAGGGGTCTAAATATTAATAGTTGATGAGAAACTATTTAGACCCAAAAATTAGGAAAGAGCCTTAAAAAATAGTATTTAGCTCAATTATACCCTTCAAGACACATAATCTGATTTAAACACTAACAATAGCAATTCCGAAAGGTCACATAATCACATAATCGGATTTGAAAAGGAAAAAAAAATAAAAAAAGTTGGGTCATTGACCTTCAAAATCCAGCGGGAGATGATTGATATGAAAGAACATTTTCACTGGATGCTACACCAGCATTTGTACCCAAAAAATAACTCATGATCATGATATCATCATAGATATGGTTACTTACAAGGAACGGATGCAGTTGAGATCTCTGACAGAAAGGACACTCCTTTACTGAATTCCAAATATGAACAACCTGCAAGAAATGTAAAGGCAAGCATAAAATGAGTTCAATAAAAACCAATGTTGCTACAAAAGTCAATAGATGGAGATCAATTTACATGCGTCTTAAAAGAACTCGGATTAGGAACTAATGATGTTGTGTTACCATCTTTTGATAAAAATCGAATCTGCGGGCCACTGTAGACAACTTTATGCACAATTGCTCTTTTCTTAACTTCTTCCTCTCTTGCTAGAACGCGTTCTAAATTCCTCAAGTTTATGATTTCTGCAGAATGACAGATAACACCACTCCAGTTGGGAAAATATAGGATAAGACCCAGAACTTCATATTTAAAGCAAATTCTAGGAATTTATAGATGATATTTTCCATTACTGAGAGTAATAGCTAACCGGTTTGAGCTGCTTCCAGAAGCATCTCTTCTTGGGTCATCCTTTTCTCCTCCCCTTCCTTTTTCCTTTTTATTGGCTTACAAAAGAAAAGGACAAAGATAGCATCAATATCTATCACAATTTCTAAAGGCCACAGATCAGACAAAAACTCTTCAGTGGATTTATATAAATTTTCCCAATGGGATTTTATCATAAGTATTTCATGCAATCAGCAATGTTTGCAAGAGCCAAGAGAAAAGAACATGCTAAACAAGACCGTGAAGCACAACAATAAAAACTGCAGCTACAAATTCATGCATATAAATTGGTAGACACTCTACATGACAAATTTAAAGAGCATTCTTGAGAACATATTTCCATAACATATCTTTTGACTTTTTCATAATACATGTATAATAAATTATTGGAGTCTGGCCACAACTCTAACGCATACTTTTTTTTCTTCTTTGATTTCTTTTATATTGCACTCAGACGTGTTTCAATTCACTAAAGAAACTAAGAACTTTGAAAAGATTCAACAACTCTAACCCATACTTTTTTTTTCTTCTTTGTTTTCTTTTATATTGCACTTAGATGTGTTTCAATTCACTAAAGAAACCAAGAACTTTGAAAAGATTCAAAGATGCTGTACTAAAAGGGGGATTGTGCAACCAAGTTACGAAGGATTCTATAGATCATGCAATTTCTTAAAATGCCTATCAGGCCCTGGCCCTAGCCCTACTATAAAGTGTTGTATCATGCACATTCATACACCGTGATCCCCAAAAATATAGGGAAAATTTATAAATTTTCAAAAATAGCCCCTTTGGAAATTTTTCTTCTTTTGGCCGAAATAAACATTTTCAGAACCAAAATACCCTTGAGTAACTCCCACTCCTTCCAACGCACTTAACAGTAGAAAATAGAGAAAGACATCATTTTCAATGTAGAGAGAGTGAATTACAGTTAACATTAGAGAGAGCAATCACCGGTAGAAAATTGAGAGAGAAAACCACTGAAGCACTAGAGAGAGAAATCCATTAAATATCCGTAGAGAGAAGCAAGATTTCCGTGAAAGAGAATAAAGAGAATCGTGATTTCATCTTCGAATTGCGACTTCATGACTTCAAATCTCGAGATTTGGACTTGAACTTTGAAATAAACATTTAAGATTAAGTTAATTACATTTGTACATTTTTGTTCTTGGCATGTGAACATTTTTGTTCTTGGCGTTTGAACATTTATACTCTTGGCATGTCACGTGTGAAAATATTTTGTTCTCAGAGTGATGTAGAACACTTTCAAACGATTTTTGAGGGTGCAAACGATATTGAATTTGAGCCCATAATGCCGTTGGAATTGTTTCGATGAGGCGTACAGGGTTGTAGAGAGATGAAAAAGAAATAGAAAAGATAAGAGAGATAAACCTAGTGGCGGGAGAGAAGAAAGTTGTAGGAGAAAAAAAAAACAGATGAGAGAGAGATGGTTAACTTAGGTTTTTAGGAGGGAATGGGGTTAAAATCAATAGATGGGTAACTCGGTCATTCATCTTATTATGTAGGGGCATTTTTGTCAACTTTGAGTCAAATGCTGACAAGAAAAGAAAAAAAAATTCAGGTTGGTGGCTAGTTTTTGAAATTATCAATAATTTAAGGGCCAATGCAAGGAATTTCCTCAAAAATATATCAATGGAAAAATTAACCTAATCAAAGCAGTAGCAGGAGAACCATTGGACAATTACTATCGCAGAATTATGATACCACAACCATAGAAGGATTAAATGCAGCTTACTATTCAAAACCCGATAGCTGCATGACAAATGATTAATAGGCATATGGTATCAACAATGAACCTTTTCTTTATCTTTTTCTTTTTGCTAAAATAACAATTAGAGTTAAAGCACAATCCAAAAGTCCCCAAAACTGTATCCAAAGCCCTTATCAGCTAGTTTAGAAGCTTGCAATTATACATACACATCTGCAGCAGGTTCACAATTTATTACTCTACATTTTCCTTTGTGAGATATTGAATTTAATTGGAAAAAAAGAAAAAAAAAATTAATTCTTGTTGTGGATTCTAACCAGAAATAGTTAACTAAACTAAAAACAGATAGAAGTTCTCACACAAATGAACCTCGCCTTAAAATCCATTCATGCTGATAACCATTGGTATGCATAAAAGAAAAACATATGAAGAACAATTATAAACTGACAAACAGAACAACTTCATGTTCAAGTGCCTTTTTATGAAAAAGTGCTGCTACTCATATAGATCTGCAGATGCAGAGTTGATAAAACTATTCATCACTCTGTGGGTTACATGCCCCATCTATCTGTGACATGTAAATCATAGCAGAGTTTCAATTATGTTTTCAACACATTGCTATTTACAAACTCATAAATTAATATGGCACTCACCCACCTACACACACAATGCAAGCTCGGATGCACAGACAGAGAAGGATGAAATAGCAATTAAGTAATCTCACTGGTTATCTTCACTTATCTCATTTAGTAATGTGCATGCCATACATGTTTCACCTTTTATTTTTACAATATCTTTTTGAAATTCCAGCCAGTCATAGATGGCATTTTTTAAATTTTGACAAGAATTGCTGAACATAATATGAATCTCTTCATTGTACCATGGACCGGAAAATCCAATAATAGAGAATTTCTTAGGGTGGACATATTGGTATAAAAATTAAAGAGTTTTGGACAGTCTGTAACTTTACAATGGACATCAGTTTAACAGCCATAAACCTAGGAAAAAGTCCAAGATTCAGCCATTCAGGGACTTTAGGAAGAACATGCCTTTCCTATATTGTCACTGAGAACAAATGATAAAGCTTGGAAAAAATTGTCATAATAAAATCCGATTAATTTCCCTAAGGGTGTCCAACAGCAATATGTGCATGTATTACCAGCAAATGAAAGAATACCCCAACATATAGAACTAACCTTCATTGTTGCTTGCAAAGCTGCACGTATTGCATCCCTTTCAGCTTGCCTGACAATGACTGCAGTTCTCGTAGACTTTCTAATTGTTCTCTCACCTTCTGCATCATCAGGGACATCATGATTCTCAGGTGGGCTAGACTCTTGAGTTAATTTCATGTCCTTGGGATCACTATCTAATTTTGACAGGACTTTCTGTTTCTTTTTTTTCTTTGTTGAAGGCTTTCCTGGAAATATAAGTCGTTTCTTCTTCTGCACCCTATCAGAATACTCTTAACATTAGAAAAATGCTTACAGAATTGGAATTATTTAAAATATTAATTATTTAAAATACAAGAAGCTAAAACCTTTCATCCGCATCATTTTCACCTTCCTCGTCTGGCTCAGGCTCCTAAAACCAACAAAAGTGAGTCAAATTGTTTATCAAAGATGCTCCAACAATACTTAACAGCAGATATAAAGACAATAGAATTACAATATCTTAAACAAGGTCTTAACACAAGTTAAATAACAGAAAATTACTCACATCTTCATCGAAGTCACTGTCAAACTCATCAGCAACCTCTGGCTCCTCTTCATAATTAAAATCTTCCTCTTCCTGAGAAACACATAAAGAAATAAAATAAAAAAATAAAAAAAATAAAAAAGTTAAAGAAAAAGTTCTGAGGTGAGACATGATAAATGGGATCTCCTCCGGATAAATAACAATCCAGTGAAAGGTAAAATATAAACACGTGTGCATGTGTGTTCATTTTTAGCAGTTCATTAATGCTTCATTGTATGTACCAAATCATCATATTCAACCAATAAAAATAGTCGCAGAACAGATAATTGACAAAAGAAAATAAAAGAGAGCACCGAAGTAAAAACATAAGAAAAGTGAAAACGATAGCTATTTCTGAATATCAATTTGGCACACACAGAATAAACTAATAGAACAAAAATCAAGAGAATAAAAGAGGACGATTTGAAATAGCTAACCTCTTTAAGAGCATCCTGATTCCAAAACAACTCATCCTCTTCGATTTCCTCATCAAGCAACTTGGTCATCCTGTAACATGTTTTGAGATTTGAGTAATTTCCGGAAAAAGAGTGCTGAGCTGCATAAAAACTGTAATGTTTCATTCATAATAACAAATCTGCAATCAATTCAAAATTTACCTTTTCCCCCTCGTTGCACGAGACACGCGGTCCAGAAAAACATGCGCATCTTCTTTGTTAGAGGCTTCCATGACCGCCCACCAAAACCTCTACTTGTCTCTCTCTTTATCTTTAAACTACAAAATTTTAATATTTACTTTAGCAAACAAATGTGACTCCAATTGACACTCAAAAACGTTGAAAAAGATACTCATAAATTTGAATGCCACATTTCATCGAACACTTACAGTAGATGAAAAAAAAAATGTACAAGTACATAATAAATAGTAAATCGACAAACAAAAAAAAAAAAAAAAAAAAAACAGTATACCGTTGGAAAATTGGTAGGTCGAGGCCGATTTTGCGCAAGAAAAAAAATCAGTTTGTGCTTTGAGTCTTGGGAAGTATTACTGAAGAAGAAAAGCGAGACGGAGTTTTGGGATCGTAGAAATTATCATATTTCACTATTTTTTTTTTTTAATAATAAAAAACCACTGCCGAGTTTTTTTTATTTCCCCTGATATTCGCGAGAAGAAGACCTGTTTGATCGCTCTTTAAATCTACGACGGCTTGTTAGAAATTATAGGTGGGGTACGGATTTTGACACCCATAAAACTTATTAGTATACCTATTTTTATAAGTATACCCTTATCTAAAATTTAAAAATTAAATATTACTATAAACACTCATCATAATATCAACAATACCCTCATTAAAATAAATATATTCATTTTAATACATATTATTTATAAATACTCTTAAGTTATTACACCCAATTTATAAAAAAAATCATATTATTTTTGGAATCAAATCATTTTTTAATGATGGTCCAATTTACTTTTAGAAATATCTCGAATGTAGGAGCCTTATAAAAGGGAATATGTATATGAGGTCAAAAGATTTTTAATTTAGAATTCTCTTATTTATACATTTATTTTTAATAAATAAAAAAATCTTATTGACATATATGACTATCTTACCATAAAAAAAACCTTGTTGATATTTACAACTATAGTTAAAAAAAAAATGTTATTTTTTTAATAGAGTTTATAACTATATATAAAAAGAAAGATAAAAACAATATGATAATCATGTGATGGTGAGAAAATTTGATACTTAAAATAAAATTAAAGTTTAATTAGGGTTTATCATAAAAATTAGATTTTATCATAAAGTTTTTTTTTGTTTTTTTTGTTTTTAAAAAAGTAAGTTTTATTTAATAAAGAAATATAGTTGAAGACATGGGTGTAATTAATGAGTATATATAGTATTTAGTTATTTTTAATTAAAGTAACTTATCCTTGTTGGTAAATTTCTATTGGGATATTTTTGTAATTAAAATTTTTAAAATATGGCTCCCTATAGGTGGGCGCTTAATGGATCGATTCATTTTTCTATAGAATCAATAAAAAACTAATAAAGTTCGGTTTCTAAAAATATGAACAAATCCAATAAAATTTACAAATGTCAATTGATCAAAAACCAACCCAATTGGTTTTTTCGGTTTTGGTCCTACTAGACCAAATTCATGAGCTTTAATTATTACATCTATTTTCATATTTTAATATTTTTGGGCTTTTGAACAAATTAAATTATGGGCTTGAACAAATTTAAAATAATATTTAGCAAAAAAAACAAAGAAAAAAAATATTATGTGACACATTTTCTTAGTTTTATAGTTTTGTGAGTTGTTAAACATTAAACTAGGTTTTTTTTATATATAAGTTGGATCTCGGTCTGAGTTTCTGATTTGAGATAGCGAACCAGGAAAAAAATCGATCCAATCGGTTTTCAAAAAAAATAAATCGAACTAAACCAGCCAACATAAAAACACTGGAAAAAAACTGATTGGATTAATTCGGTTCGGTTTATTGGTTTTTTGTCCACCTCTACTAAAAACCATGAAAACCCATCAAAAGGAAATCTCAAAAAAAAATAAAAATAAAAATAAAAAGGTGGTCATGAGAGAGAAGTTGACCTTCTACTGGGTCTCCATTACATGTTAGAAAATGAAATCCATGTTGGTTGTTCAATTTAAATTGTTGGTTCAGATTTTACATGTGAAAATTTGATGAATGATGCATGAGAAAAATTTTCTCTTGCTTGAGGAGGTTACGGGTTTAGAAGAAACAAGAAAATGCAAAACCCACTTTCAAAACTCACTTTTCCCAATCACACCAACAAAACCATGCCTTCGTCATCCAAATGTTTAACCCAATATGACTTTTCATTCAACCGGTCGATGGGAACAACAAGTTTAAAACTCAAGATTTCTATTCTGATTGTGCCAAACTTAATTTTTCTAATTCATATTCTAGAATTTGATAAAGAATTGTATTTCACTAAATAATTAATTATGTACAATATGAAGCCTATATATAGTCTATACAAGGGATTCAAAACAGGAACCAAAAGAAATACACTATAAAGGAAATACACCATATTGGAAATATACCATATCAAATCATATCATATTTGATATGGTAACATCCCCCTGCAAACTCAAGATGGCGAGATGAAAGCAAGCTTGAGTTTGGAAAGTAAGTCGCAGAAACGGCCAGGATAATGAGCTTTGGTGAAGATATATGCGGGCTGATCAACAGAGGCGATTGAAAAAAGTTTAACAACACCTTGATTGACATGTTGGGGAACAAAATGATAATCAATCTCAATATGTTTAGTGCGCTCATGAAATACATCATTATGAGTAATATGAATAGCACTTTGATTATCACAATGAAGAGGAGGAGCAGTGGTATGAATGACCCTCATATCTTCAATTAACCAACGTACCTAAAGAATTTCTTGAGTAGCATCAGCAATTGCACGATATTCAGCTTCAGTACTGGATCTTGCTGTAACAGTCCGTTTCTTGTTATGCTAGGAAATTAAGGAATCCTTAAGAAAAAAGCAATATCCAATGGTAGATCGTCGATCAGTAGGGTCACCGCCCCAATTAGCATCTGAATAAGCATGTAATTCCATAGATAAATGAACAGAAAAATGAAGACCATGAAACATAGTACCTTTCAAATAACGTAGAATGTGAAGAAGGGCCGCAAAATGAGTGGAGAGTGTGGAGCAGACATAAATTGACTAACTATATGCACATCATATGCAATATTTGGTTGAGTAACTATCAAATAAACAAGACTACCAACAAGTTGTCGATAAAGAGTGGGATCACTAAGTGGTGTGCCCTCCATAGGTGTTAATTTAGCATTGGCCTCCTAAGGACTAGCAGTCGTCTTATTGTCAAATAACCCTGCTCAAGCAAGAAGATCGGAAACATACTTTGCCTGCAAAAGATAGTACCCGTCAGAGTCAGAATAAACCTTAAGACCAAGGAAATAACTAAGATTCCCAAGATCTTTCATTTCAAAATGTTGTTGAAGGAAGTTTTTAAGATCAGAAATGCTGACAAGGTCATCGCTTATAATAATCATGTCATCCACATAAAGTAGCAAGAAGATACAGCCTTGGTCAGTCTTGTAGAGAAATAATGCAGAATCATAAGAGCAAGATGTGAAACCAAATTACATAACAGTGGTAGAGAATTTTGCAAACCAGGCCCTAAGAGCTTGTTTGAGACCATACAATGTTCAACGGAGTCTGCACACCTTGTGTGGAGGATGTACATACCCTGTGGGAGGTTTCATGTATACCTCCTCGGTAAGATCACCATTAAGAAAATCATTCTTCACATCCATCTGAAATAATTTCCACCGTCGTACTACGGCAACCACTAATAAGCTCCGAACAGAGGTAAGTCTAACAACTGGAGCGAATGTCTCCTCGTAATCAATCACATACTCTTGTGTAAAAACCTTTACTACAAGACGGGCTTTATGTCGTTCAACAGGACCATCAGATTTAGTTTTGATCTTATATACCCATTTGCATCCCCACTGCCGTTTTGTTCGTAGGAAGATCATTCAAATTCCAAGTGTGAGTCTTTTCAAGTGCCTGTAATTCTTTTGCCATAGCTAGTTGCCAAACAGGGTTAGAACTGGCCTCTTTATAAGATTGAGGCTCATATAAGGAAAGAATAGTGGAGAAACAATTAAAATCTCGAAGTTTGACATATGGTTCCCTTACCCGATTAGACCGACGAATAAGTGGTGGAGAAGAATGAGATGACTCTGGTACAAGATCAGTAGAAGAGTCAGAAAACTCTAGAGTTGGCAAGATATTATCAGAAGCACCTGTTTGAGCCTCAAAGGACATACCTGGATCAATGTCATCAGGAAACAAAGGAATAGCGTTATCTATGAAAAATCTATTATGTGAAGTGTGTGAAATGTGAAATTTTGACATGGACGAAAACATTTTGTGTTCCCAAAAGATAACATGACGAGAGATACGAAGATGATTCGAGATAGGATCCCAACATCTACAACCTTTATGTTCAATGTCGTATCCAAGAAAACAACACAAACGAGCCCATGGTTCTAACTTGGTACGTTCATGAGGTTGAAGAAGAACGAAACATGCACATGTAAAAACTTAAAGATTTTGATAATTTGAAGGTTTGCCACAAAGTCGTTCATAAGGTGTTTGCTTTTGTATGACCAAGGAAGGAACACGATTAATTGTGTATACTGCAGTCATTGCAGCTTCCCCACAAAAACATTCAGGACATGATGAAGAGATAAGAAGTGCACGAACAATTTCAAGTATGTGTCTGTGTTTGCGTTCGGCATGCCCATTTTGTTGGGATGTTCCAGGACATAATCGATGACAAATGGTTCCATTTTGACTTGAGAAATTTAAAAATGTTGCATCCCTATACTCCATGGCATTATTAGTATGAAAATTTTTGATAGATTGAGAAAACTGAGTTTTAATCATTGTAGCAAAATCACAGTAAATTTTTGGTAACTCGGACCTATTATGCATGAGATAAAGCCATGTATATCAAGAATAATCATCAACAAAAATAATAAAGTATCCGGATCCCCCCATAGTAGTGGCGGGTGAGGGTCCCCAAATATTAGAATGAACGAAATCAAAAGGTGAATGAGAAACAGAATCATGATTATTAAAAGGTAAAGCAGTTTGTTTTGCAAGTTTACATGATAGGCAATCAACATGTTCATCCGTTACAGAGCCTAAATGTCCACTACTTATTAAAGAACGCAAACGACTAAATGAAACATGACCTAACCGTGAGTGCCAAAGACTCAATGAAGAAACAGAAGCAGCAGACCGATAAGGTGAGAAGATTCGAGAAGGTAGATGAAGACTAATGAGCTCAAACAAGCGTCCAACTTTACGGCATATCCCAAGAGTCTGTCCCGTTTGCGGATCCTGCACACGACAACAAGTAAAAATGACATCAAATCCAAGTTCACATAATTGACCCACAAAAGTAAATTCAGTGTAAGCTTAGGAATAAAATAAGCATTAGACAGAGAGACTTGCTGTAGAAATATCACCTATATGCTGAACATGCATAGAAGAACCGTCAGTAGTGTAAATGACAGGTAATTTAGACGATGACAATTTTTCCGAGAATAAAGTATGATCAGATGTCATATGATTACAACATGCATAATCAAAATACTAAGAAGGAGTACCTGATGATATTGATGATGTATAAATAGAAGGATTACCGGATTTGGATAGAATTTGTTGAAGCATGGACTAGAGATCATGAAGTGAGAATGAAGAAGACGGTGAATCAGAAGCAACAGTACCCTGAGTGTCATCAGCTATGGCAGCAAAAAATTGTTAATTGCCGTTAGAATTCTTGAAGAAGGAATCTTGTGAGGAGTTTTTTTGTTTTTTGTTTTTTGGTGAACCGGTCTTCTACAACACAAAGTGCAAAAACAAGAATCTCTTGCTCTTGCCAGATATCAGAGAGAAGAAATTTTTTTTTTAAAAAAAACTTCTAACCTCTAAAGTATATTGTGAGAGAGTCTCTCAATATTTGTCTTATTGTCTCAAGTGATGAGTATACAATAAGAACAGAACTTCGAGAGTCAAAATTATTCTGTTTAATACTGATATGTCCACCCTTTGGTTCTTTAGTGTTGGAGATTCGGTATGGAAGAACTTGGTTAAAGAGAATCACAAAGATTCTATTGTGGAAGAATTTGGTTCGAGAGAATCACAAAGATTGTACAAGGGTAACAATCTCTTCCTTTCTATTTATATTATATATTAGAATCAACATGATCACAACGATTGGCTAAAACGGTTTTGTTTTTTTGTAGAAAATTTTTAAAAATCGAACTCACCACTATTCTGTTGCGCTATGCCAATTTTGGTTTTCGAAACCAATAATTGGTATCGGAGCCACGTTGTAATTTATATTGATTTTAATATTAAAATTGATTCCGGTAATAGGCACTTTGCATTAAATGTGATTTAATGGTTATTTTTATTCATGTTTAAGGCATCTCGGAGACTTGAGTTTTCTTCTTTGAGCTTGTCAACGGTGCGAGTAGCTCTTTTTAGAAATTTCTTGAACTTTATTCTAAAGATATCATTCTCATTCTCATTCTCATTCTCAGAAATATCAAACTTTGAGTTATCTTCACTCCTTTCTCAACTACTGTTTTCATTAGAAGGTGAGGAGCTCTCATCACTAGAGTTATCAACATTTGAGTACTCTTCTCTTTTAGAAGTCCTTTCATCATCACTCATAGCTATGTCTTCTCCCACTTCTTGTTCTTCAATGTCAAGGTTTAAGGCATTATCATCTTTTGCCTCATCATTGGTGTGAGAGGTAGCAAAAGGTTATAAAGTTAGCCATGTGATCATCATCATCATCATCAAAGGAGTCTTCCTTATCCTCTTCATCATTACTATCGCTCCACTTGTCTTTCAAGTTGCCAAAGCCTGTGGAGATGTGCCCAAATTCTCCGCATTCAAACACTACAAGAAAACATGATTTTTATAACTGATCGTCTAACACGGGCTTTGAAGTTCGTTATAGAAAATCAGCATTGACCACGGGCCTTTAAAAGGCCGTGGTTGATGTGAACTAATAAATATTTTTACAACGGGCATACATATGCCCGTGTTAGATAAGTCTTAATTACAACGGGCAAATATTGGGTCCGTGGTAGTTTCGATATTTCTGAAAAATAAAAATCCCTGAAATCTTTAAATCCCTAGAACTTAAAAATCCACCGCTCGCCGTTCTTAAACTGAAGAACCCTAGGAGCCTCTCCGCCTGGAAGCACATCCAGCTCGATGTTCATCGCCACCGCTACAGCTGCCTCGGAGATGAAGACGACGACGACGACCTAATCGACGGCCTCCACTGGGGGTCCGAACGCAACGTGAGACTCTACCTCTTCATTGCTCTGTTCTTCGTGATGTTGTACGTGGTGTTCTGTTTGGTCTTGTGGGGAGCCAGTATAGCTTACAAGCCTACAATCTTCTTCAAGGTAGTGCCTTTCTGATATTGTTTCAGCGAGTCGTCTTCGTGACTCGGTCTCTGACATGCTTTTCAATTGATCAGGTTCAAATGAATCTGCTGACTGAGTCGAGCAGTGACTGGTTGATGGGGTTTCATTGAGAAAAGGAAAATTGTTTATCTATGTCATTGAGACGCTGTTTTCGAATGATGAAATTCCAGAATTTTAGTCTTTTTTTGTCTATATTACAGTATATTAATTAAAGTTTCGATTTTTATTTTATTTCATTTTTTGCATGATTTTATTATTTTTTTTAAAAAAATGACAAAGAATGTGTGTTTTTATTGGACATAACATAGTGTTTTGAGGATTTTAATGTTCAAGCGGGGAACAATCAATCAGGGGTGCCAACATATATGCTATCACTGGATTCAATGGTAAAGACAACTCAAGTGATTTGAGAAACAAACTAAGGTTTTGGTCTCCTCTATCTTCGATTTTCTTTCCCTACAATTTCTGAAATTTTCAACTTGTCAGGTTTTGGGTTTGGGTCTTTGAAAATATTCATTTTGATGGATCTTCTTCTTCTCTAGAGTGAAGGTGACGGTGATTAACTTGCTGGAGCAAGTGACGACGACAGTTAGCTTGCCGAAGTCGGAAAATGATGTCATGCTGATGTGAAAGTGATTAGCTCGAACAAGTAAGGTTTCAATTTGTTTTTTTTTTTTTTTTCACTATTTGTATTAAATTTGCCTATCAATTAGATTAATTAGATTAGGTGATTTCAGATGCTTTTTAGAGTCTAATAGGTTATTTGCCGGCCTTTTTAATCATTCATTTCTACTTAGTAGAATCATATGTTGAATAGTACTCTCCAAATTCTGAATGTTAGTTGAAGTTGAATATATATTTGACCTTGAGATTCTTTGAGATATCAGTGCCATTAAAGAAGATAAATTATTCAATATACTACAATTTCATATGAAAATTTAGTCTCTTTGAATTTGTTTTCTTAGAATTATGTTTAAATGACTTATTTGCATGCTTAAAACTAAAAGGCAGGCTTTAAATGTTGTTCACCGCTAATTTGTAGTTTGTACTTCTATATTGAAATAAAATACTAAACTAAGAAATGTGTTTTTCTTGTATTATCTATATTATTTTATTATTCTCACTAGTTTTTTCGTAGTGCTGTTTCCATTTTACATTAGTGAGAAAGATGAATTATCACAATTAAGTGCTGGAATTTTCATTTACTCTTATCTTTTAGTGCATGTATTTCTTCGTTTCTTCACTTCTAGAACAATTGTTTTTTTGTTGCAACTTTTGCAATATACTTTTTGGAAATTAATTGGTTTGAGAGACCAGTTTTTATTTCAACTCTTTATATAATTTATGGTTCAATTTTGCTGATTTATTAAGTGATTTAGAAAATTTAGGCTGTGCTTCCCACCTTGATATGGTCTAAAGACTGTGCAATTGTATTTGGTTGTTTTTTCAAAGAGAAATTCTCATTTGTAGTTCTCAACATATGACTACTTGGGTTGCTATTTAATTAGCTAAATTTTGTTTTGGTCTGCTCAGTTTATGGGCGCCTTTGCCTTGTGCCCTTGCTTTGGTTTTGGTTGGGTCTTTGCTCTTCCTTTAATAATATTTCATAGTTCAAAAAAAATTACATTTTGATTATAAATTTTAAACATAAGCTGATAAGCAAGGAGGAGATGGTGAGGTAGGACTTTTCACAGTAAAAGGTTTGTTTGGTTTTTATTTTTTTACCTCTATATAGTTTAGTTTCACCGGTTTTTGAAGAGAAATTTTTTCATTGTTTGTGTTGCAGTGGATGTTTCCTTATTTATATAATTTTTGGTTTCATTTTGGAATCGCAGGTAAAAGGTTTACCGTTTGAGTGCGTCAACTTTAAAAACTCCTAGCAGCTAAGCATAAGTAAGAAATATATGGTTAAAATGTTTACTTTGTTCTTTCTTCGCATAAGGATGTGATTCTAAACACATCCTAAATGTGTAGGACAACTGAATAAAATTGTTGACTCTTTTTGTGTTGCTGTACAGGTTTGGAATGTTTTGATGTGTTGAAAATATCATGTTGATTAAGAAGGTTAGTTTGATAAATCTACACTTATGGAATGGTTTGTTTTTACTCCGTACAAATGACATTTTTTTTTATAATCCATCTAGTGGTTTTTTGTCCTTCCCTTCATTATAATCCTGTTACAGGAGGTGTTCCAATTAGCATTATTCAAGACAAACAAAAAAGAGAGCTTGAAGATTTGTATGGGTGAACTTATTGTTATGACTAGTAGACTTTTTAATTAAGTGAATGTTTATGGTTGAATGTAATGTTAATACTTAAGATTTTTATTCAAATGTTTATAGATTAATATATATATTGAATGCTTGTGGATTTTTATATTGAATGCTTTGGAGTTTAATCTTCCAATTATTTGCACTAAACAAGATATATATAAAATCAATAAATTAATTTTGATTTTTTTTTTTATAAAAAAAATACCCATCGACAACGGGCAATGCCCGTTGTAATTAATGTATCAACAACGGGCAATGAGCGTTTTCAATAACACATCGACAACGGGTATTGCCCGTTGTAAAAACGTGTTTTTTCCATAACAGCGTAATAGATAGCGGGACTTATGCCCGTTGTAGATACTCTTCTACAACGTACATCGCCCGTTGTGGATGATCTATTTTGTAGTAGTGAAAACATTGAATGCCTTTTCCTAAAGGCTTGACTTGGCTAGCTTTACCTTTCTTGAAGGGTACTTTCTTCTTTACCTTATTCCCTTTAGAGTTCATTCCTTTCTTGTCAAACTTCAAGAACCTATTGAATCTCTTGAAAATGAGAGCCATCTCCTCATCTAAGTCACAATCCTCATTTTCAACCTTGGAGGTCTTCAGATTTCCCATACTTCATATGCATTCCTTATTATTTGGATCAGCTTGTACTGGTTCTCGTCCATGGCACAAAATAAAGAGTGCATCACCTTGTTATTCCATTTTGAGGCTTCAAACTCTTGTGCACTCCATTGAGCTTTGGGCTTGGGCACAATGATTCCATCTACGACCGTCATCGTGGGTGGAGTATACCCATCATCAATTACCATCCAAACTCTATTATCTATCACTGATAAAAAGGACTCTATCCTCCATTTCCAAGAGGGGTAGTTGTCGTCATGAAGCATTGTCAGAATTATGCTCAATAGCAAGAGTGTAATAATGTATTTGATAATCTTTTCATATTAATAAATTAATTTCTAGGTTAACAAATTTTATAGTGGTTATAGTTTAATTATTATAATTGTCAAAAGTAAATAATCATAAGGTCAAAAGATTATGAGATATAAAGAATTGTTTGTACATCTGGATATGTATGAGGTAGACACAATTCTTTAGTTAGTCTTGAATATTGTTCACAACTTAAGATAAAAGTTGGACACTTTTACCTTGTTAAAGTTGTAGATTCTTTTGCTAGCATTTAAGTGGGATCAAATGATATATGATGAGTATAAAATCATCAAAGTGTCTTTGAGTAAAAGAATCTAGTGTACTAGGTGCATTGAATATGATCATAATGAAATAATTTATCTAGAACCGTCAGTAAATAAAAGTTTTCATTATGAGGACAATCGGAGAGTCTATCTTAATCTTGAGATAAATGATGGACTTATGGTTGCAAGTGTTATCATTTGAGCTATCAATGAGTACGATTATATAATATAGTCTATCCTCGATAGTTTGGTGGTATTCATTTGTTAATCGATAGAAGACTTCATTTATAGATATGGACATCGTGGCTCCATTTATTAAAATGAGAGTATAATATTATCATATGGATGTTTTGAGGTATTTGATATTAAATCTTAACGTTAAGTTTTCGATAGTGACTATTGAAACATGGCTTCTGGACAAGTCAAAATATCCAAGTTCAAAATGTAGTCATATGAGTAAATATTGTAACTAGGAGAGCTATATGCGGTCTATGAGCTCTTGGCGATTACTGATATTATTCACGATGATACATTATCTCCAATAAGATTGTCTAAGGTTTAAATGAGAAACATTTACTTGTTCTATCTTTATTTAAAAGTACAGTTTTAGTTTTTTAGTGGAATGAGCTAAAATTAATAAATCGGACCTAAGTGAATCATTTGTTGATTGTGATTGAGTTATGTCTATTAAAACTTAAATTTGGATAGTCTGCCAAGATCCCTAATCCACACGGACTTACATGGATCACTTGATATATTCTACTGGACTAATACATGGGTCCATCTAGAATTGTACTTAATATATTAAGAATATAATTTGTACATTATTTATTTAATGGACTGTTAAATTATATTAATGTATTAATGAAAGACATGTGGACTTGTTTCTTTTAGTAAGAATGAGTCTAGTTCACATGTGGGCTTTTTATTTAAAGTCTAATGGATTAAATAAAATAGGAAAATAATATATGGCTCATATATGGTACTTGGGCGGCAAGGCTATTATAATAGTCTAATATATTATATTATTTTATTATTTAATTAAATGGAAATTAATTAATTAATTATTTATTTATTTAATTAAGATTAAAATCTTTTTCTAACTAGAAAATATGTTTCTTAGTATTATACTATTGTTGGTAGTATAATAAATGTTAAAGACTTGATTTGACAAGTAGATAAATAAAAAGAATTATTTATCAAGTCAAATTAGGAAGTTTTTAATATAATCACAAACACACTAAAGAGTTGAATTAAAGTTTGGAAAGCAAAAGAATGATATGAGTCATTGGTGGAAACACAAATCTTCTTCGAGTGAGAATTTCAACCACCACATAAATTTCCTATTAGAGATTTCAGTCATCCTTTATTTGGCAAGTTGAATTCGGTGCGATATTATATATATATATATATATATATAGATATTATATATATATATATGACAATTTGAATTCGGTGCAATATATGATGTATATGGCAAGTTGAATTCGGTTCAAATATATTATAATATATGGTAAGAAGAATTGATATATATATATATATATATATACAAATATTATTTATATGGCACTTCGCCGATATATACATTATTTTATATGGCAAGAAGAAGTCAACTATATATACATTGTCCTTGCAAAGAAGAATTCGTGCAGTACTAATATTATTATGGGCAAAAAGATACAGTGTGATATATATATATATATAATATTGTGCAAAGAGTATCAGGCTATCCATATATATATATTTTTGTTCAAAGAGAATTGGGTTAACCCTAATGCTTACCGGAGAGTTATTTTTCTTTGGCTTGAAAAATAGAATCTATCTCTTAGATTAGTGTGAGAAATTTCGGCCAAAGAGAGAAAGTGAGGAGAATGTTTTTATTTTGATAGTGCACTAGTAGCTTTTATATCAAAAAGCTTTGTGCACAACTTCGAATAAGGTTCACGCGAGTTTCAATCAAAAGATTGATAATTCAAAAGTGACTGGAACATTCTTTGTTATCTTTTGGAAGTTTTGTGACTAACGAAAAAGAAATTTTTTTTGTTATCCATCTTCAGGTACTCAATTTAAAGAAAGGGAGACCACACTCCTAGGTGATTCACGTCCGTGATTGAATTGGAAGATCTTGCGGATTACTATCGAAGCAACGTCAATTGGATCACACAACAAAGGTACGATACTTTTATTTATATACTAATTTAATCAAGGGTTAAGGTTCATCTTTAAAAGGAAAATTTTTGTTATATACTAAACATATTTTCGTATTCTGCTGCGCGTATAAACACCATTTTTTCCCTACAAAGGCGGTCTAGTGCTAGAAGCTCCCTCATGACCAATCGCATCTACACTCATAGTGTTTGATGCAATGAATGAAATGCAAGATGCAAGACACAAATGAGCAAGGATCACCTATGTGTATGTCTAGGAACCCGCTCTGATACCAGTTGAAATTACTATAATGTGTCTAAAACAACTTTGAGGGGTGAATGAGTTGTTAATCAAATAATTACCAAGTTTTTCGATTAGTCAATATTAATCAGAAAAACCCAAATCAAAACAAACAACAAAAATCAAATGTAAATGTGGAATTAAAAGGACACTTAATTTTTATGTAGGAAACCCTCCAACCGGGAAAAAAACCCACGAGATCACCTTACTAGCCACTTAGTCACAGAAACTCCACTAATTGAATATTACAACCTAAGTTAAAATCCTAGTCACTCTTCTCAAGGCTTGGAACACTAATTATTCTACCCAGAGTCATTTAAAAGTGGGTCTTGACAATGCTTGTGTAACTACCAAATGTAGCCACAAAACTTGGACTCAATAAAGAGAATTAAGTCTAAATGAACATGTAACAATGTCCTATATGTAATATAGTGCAAGACTACATACAATATGCTTAATTAGAAAGATAGAAATTCAATCTAACAATCCTACTTATCAAAGGTGTCTAAATGAACATACAATTAGACTTAGCTAGATGAAAAAAGTACAACCTAACATGCTATCTATTAATCAATCCCAATTAATCAGCATGACTTCATATAATATGCATTTAAGAAGAAGTCTTTACAAACAAAATGCAATAAAATATATGTCTTGGCTAAGAAGAAACAATAAACAAAGAGGAGTATTTGTTCTAACATACCAAGTGATGAAATATGTAAGAAACCATGCTTGAATGATGCTTAATGATGCTCAGATGCACATGGATTTGAGATTAAAGAGTTAAGGGAGCAATCTCGGTGCTTTCTCTTTCTAGGAACTCTATACTCTCTCAAGAAGATCTAAAAATGCAAAGTTCTTGGTAAACAAGAAGCATGAGGGGGGTATTTAAAGAGTCCAAATGAAGCTAAGTCGTTTTAGGCAAACATGGCATTTTCGCTGTCAAGTAAAGTGAAGAGGAATAACGAAAACAACGGAATATGAAACGATGAGCAAAAGTTCGCTATCAACGAGAGTGAAGATGCATAGCAAAAATCACTAAAACAATGTTCGATGTCGAGTTCGTTGTCCACGGTAACGAAATAAGGACATTGAAAAAATCTGGAAAAGAGTTTGCTGTCCACCGTGGCGAAAAAAGAACAACTAGAATCTCCGGAAAGAGTTCGTTGTCTAGTTCACCGTGGACAACAATGAAACCCTAACCAAGAAAATCCTTAGAGGAAAATCGCAGTATACCACGGCGAAAAACACAAGTCCACACACACAAAAGAGAAGTGACATGGTCTTCTTAAGAGGCCAACCACACCTAATTCTAAATGCATGCAGTGCAAGTGTGATAAGTGAAATGCACACTAATAAAATGATTAAGCACAAATGAGTGAGCAAGAGTGTATGTGTCCACCTAATTATCTTTAAGAGTACAAGTTGAGTGTTATACCTTTAAAGCTCATTGCTCTTGAAGCTTTAAGAATGTCGGAGGGCGCTTTGATCATGATCATGACCAATTACCTAAATCTACCCTTACAACATTAATTCAATTAAAATATTTTGTCACAAAAATAAGCCAATCACAAATATATGGAGCTTACAAAGATTCTTCTCGGACTAGATCAAACACAATTTCAATGTGGAGAGATGTTGAAGATATCTCAAGTAGTCGCCATTGCCGTGAGCGATTCTAGTGTCAAGGTGGAGTTTTCGGAGTCGACGAGGGAGGGCATCAAGGCCAGTAGTGACTGGGTCATGGACAACAGGAACACTGGAACCGATAGCTATAGAGTCACCACTGGTTTTGGTGCCACTTCTCATAGAAGAACCAAACAAGGCGTTTCCCTTATAAGGGAGCTCATTAGGTTAACCAAATCATCATGAGAGAGATAGATGACGGTTTTTGGCCTAGTTGACTTAACCGATTGTGATGATTTATGATCAAGTTTGAAGGAATTTTCCATCATTTAGAGGAAATAACTTCATTAGACAAACAAAAGAAGAAAAGATTGATATATATATATATATATATATATTTAATAGTAAGTAGGATAAATTAATAATAGAAAATAGGTCTCTTTCATTGGGAGAACACAAAGACAAAAAGGCAGAGGAGTTTGGAATTTTAAAATAAAATTGTCTTGAAATGCCGCCGTTTGGGATAATTAAAAGGAGAAAAAAAGAAAAAATAAAATATGGACCATTTAATTTGTTGAGTGCCGCATATCTTCAAATCTTTAAAAACTTAGGCAAAACTTAGCTTAGGAGCTGATCCAAATCCAGATATGAAACCTTTGTTGCACACAACTAATAAAAAAAAAATTAATAACAATTAAAGAGAAAAAAACGTTAAAAAAAGACGGTAGGAAATATTGCTTCGGGTAGACCTGACCCAAAGCATCAGGGATTTGGGTAGGCCTATCCCGAAGCTTCGAGTAGGGGTGACCCGATATTGGGTCACCCCATCCTGAAGCCCTTATTGGGAATCATCTACAAATTCAATCAAATTTCTCAAAATTTCTTCAATTATTTCCCTAAATCAAACCAATCAAACACTAAAATTGAAAACCCATTAATCAATTTCAACAATAATTCTCAAAAACCATATACAATATGATTACGAAAGGGGTATACATACAAATTCTTAACAGTGCTATTATCACCGCTCCATAATATAAAATAAAAATAATACGGCCTAATACAGTAAAGTGTGCCACTTATAAAATTGAATGGTTAAGATTGTTTTAATATTCTCTCTTTCCAAATCCACCTGTAAACGACATCGTTTGTTTCCACACCCACAACAAGGACTTGCAATCCAAGTAAACTTGATGTCTTCTCAGCTAATTCAACTGATAAATTCAAATGGCCAGTTGAGAAAAGAACAATAATTTTGGCACATGCCAAACTTCTTGCTTTCACCACCAACAAAATTTGAAAACTCAATTCTCTCTCTTCTCTTTGATTTTTAATTCCTAAACTTATTAAAATATATTTTACTATATCAAATATGATATGATTTGATATGGTATATTTCCTATATGGTGTATTTCCTTCATGGTGTATTTTTTATTGGTTCATGTTTTGATTAGTTCATGTTTTGAATCCCTTGTATAGGCTATATATAGGCTTCATATTGTACAGAATTAATTATTCAGTGAAATACAATTCTTTCTCAAATTCTACCATGGCATCATAGCCATGGTAATTTAGTTCTAATTTTTTTTTTCATCTGTCTCTGAATCCGGTCTGTCGCACGTGTTTTACATGTTCTTCGTCAGACACATCATCGCGTTTACATGCACATCATTGATCCAAGCTCTCAATCTCTACTAGTTCATTTCATTCGTAACCTATTTTGGTGTTTCTATTTATATTTTGGTTGTGATTCGGTGATCATTATTTTTTTTTTATTTGGTGCTTTTGATATGTATCTTTATTTCATGGCCATGGAGAATTCTTGGAAGTTCGACGTATCCTAACCCATTCAAATTATTTTGGATGAACCCAATTATGTGTTATAGGCTGGCATAAATTGTGGTGATATGTTACCGGAGATATTACAAAGCCTACTCTCGCCAAGTCTGAGACAGATATTACAACGCCTACTCTAGCCACCTCTAAGATAGATGATAAGTGTAAAGAACGACTTGATGATTGGGAAAGTAAACATCATCAGATCATCACATGGTTCCGCAACATATCGATTCAATCTATCAACCTTCAGTTTGGTAGATTTGACTTAGCCAAATTTCATTGGGACTTCTTAGCTCAACAGTACACTTCCTCTGATCTTTCACATCAATATCATTTATTGCGTACCCTTCACCAGTTACGACCGGAACCTTGTCAGTCTATTGCTGATTTCCACTCCAAGATGCAATTTCTATGGGATCAACTAGCACTATTTGAACCAACTTGGAAGAATAATTATGATGCCGTCCAATTCACAGTTTATAGAGATCATCATCAACTAATACAGTTTCTCATGGCTTTGACTGATGCATTCGAGCCCACTCGTGCATCTCTTCTTCATCGTCATCCGCTGCCCACTCTTGACCACGCTGTTTCTGAATTAATATCAGAAGAGACTCGGCTTGCCACCCTTCAAACTCAGCGCACAGATACTTTTTTGGCTACTCACTCTCATCAATCATCCCACCAACGATTGTTTTGCAACTATTGTCGCCAGTCGGCCACCTTATTCTTCAGTGTCCCATCAGACGTTGCAAACATTGTCAAAAGGTTGGACCAGGACACTTCAAATCTTATCAAAATAAATAAATCACAGTTATTTAATTATTATAATAATAGATAAATTTCGAAATTGCTAATGGATAAATCCATTGGCAAATTTTGTCAACACAAGGTAAACATCCCTTGTGATTGAAAGTGCTTTTTGTGCCATTATCAAATTACGAATTTAAAAGATATTTATAAAGATATTCCTACGTAATGTGCTCTAAAGTTTTGAAAACTAGTAAAACAATAAACGAGGGCATCGTCCATAGGGAGGTATCATCCGTCGATCGTTTCACGTTTTAGTGATTATTGAAAGCAATGTAAATGGGAATATGGCAAGGGTGAGAGTGGTGTGTGTGAAATGTAAGCATGTTCGTGTGTGTGTGAGAGAATGGAAATGAGATAAGAAAAATAAAAGATAACTAAGGATAGAAATGTAACTGGGTGTTTTCCTTTATAAGTTAATCTACTCATAACTATACTAATCTACTCCTAAAGGCAAACACCCTAAGTTACGAAAATAAAGATAGCTTGGAGCGAGAAATATATGGACACACAAAGTACTCATGACCACCATGACATTCGCGCCAATCATAAAAACCAACCGCATAAAACAGTACAAGATTGGGTTCAACCTAGCCTTTGATGAGACATTTAGCTATGAAAGTGGGGAGAGTCGTCTAGTCCTCGATTGCTACTTACCGAGGGTGTATCGCGTGAGCAACGACTAATGGTAGCTTAAGTGAATATTAAAGGATCGACTATCGATCTCTACTCACCTGTCATGTGTAAGCAACAACCGTACAATGGAAGCATTCAGTGTAAATTCGAACCCTCGATCACTACTCACCGAGGGTGTATCACGCGAGCAACAACTAAGGGTCGTATAAAGCACAAAGGTCTATAGAATCGAAATCCACAATGGCATGGTATGTACTTATCATGAATTTCACCCAAACAATTAAGAGCATAATCAAGGCCAAGAGTTGATGTACCTACTTAACCATAATTCTCAAACACTCAAATCAATCCAAAACATGCATTTCAAATTATCCATCAACATACATACAATCAAGGGATGTTTGATTAATCTACTCATAAATTACATTAATCCACTCCTAATCCCAATCATGAATACATATCAAATTCTACTTTACATGCATGAATGTAAAGACAAGAGATATCCCTAAACATGTATCTAGGAGGGTTGTCAAGCCTACCCAACAAAAGTCAAGAATCAATATAAAGAAACTGAATGAGACAATACTTGAAATATTAAATACAAGTTAATCAAATAAATGGAACTGGTGTTAAGTTTACATATTTCCCTAATGGGGATACCCATCAAATAAAGAAAATACAAGAGAAGAGTAAAAAAGAAAACCCAAGGTGTCAATCTCGAATCTTCAAGCTCGGAGATGGACTCAATTGTCATCTTGGATCTCCAAACTCTATTGAAGCTCATCCTTCTCATAAACAAGAGAGGATGGCTATTTCCTCATGAATCTTCTCTAAAGATGAGTGATTATAAGTGGATGGTGGTGATAGTGAGCCATCCATGGAGGAATACCTCTATGGATGCCTTTGAAGATCTCTCTCTTTTTTGTTGGTGAAGAAGATGAAGTGTAGAAGAAAGGTTTTGTGCCTAGGTTTTCTTGGGTAGATACTTTTTGGGTCTTGTGAAGAAAATGGTTTATTTATAGGCTTGAGAGGTTATGGCACGATTTAGGCATGAAAGGACAACATTACCCCTCTAAAATTGCCCAAAAACCCGTCATTCGCTGTGCTAAAGAGTGTAGAGTGTGGGTAAAAAGTGCTGATAGAGTGCGGGTCAATTACTCGCATTCTTGGGCATTTGGGATGATCTTCAACTCGGGTTTTGGTGGATAGTGCGAGTTGTGTGCAAGTAAGGGACCCGCACTATACCCACACTCTATTACTAAAATGACCATAACTTTCTCTAGAAGACTTGGAATTGTAATCTGTAAAAACCACTGGAAAGTAGACTTTCGGGCCTTTCCGAATATATATAGACCGAAATGTGGTTCGATCTACGGAGAGAGATATGACCCTTCAAAGTTAGATATTCTGCACAAGCTCTTTACATTTTCATCCTCTTTTGCCACCAAATCTCACTTCTTGTTTGAAATACACCGAATGCTTGCAACTGACTAGAAATGAGCCATTAGACACCAAAATTCAATCGAAAACAAGTTTAAGGATACATAATTAAAGGCCAAAATATAGCACATTTTTGGCACAATCAGTGACTCTTATCTTTATCTATTCAATTTAAATTCAAAATATAAATATATAATTATCCAATTATTAAATAATTATTTTATTTGAAATAATCTAATTATTCAAATAACTGAAATAATTTAATAGATAAATTTAAATTATTATTTTCGAAATTGCGTACTGATTGTCACTGTGCAGTTTTCAAAAATTACAGTGTGGTCACACCACACAATGTCATCCAATTAAATATTTAAATAATCATATTATTTAAATAAAATTTAATTAATTCATAACTAATTAAAGAAAATGGTTAATATTTAATTAATTCACAATTAATTAAACAATACATAAACTACTTTATGTACAGGTGATTAATTCCAAATTAATCACTAAGCCTTTTTATACCTTAATGTTCAATACAGTGTTATGGAGATGGCATGGGGACACATGGACCTACAATTCCAAGCTCCAATAAATCTTTAATAATTAATTAAACTCTTTAATTAATTATCTGATTTATTAATTCCAGAATTATTCCACTAAAAAGATGAAACTGCATTCTTATCATTATATAATTAATTACTTGAATATGAATCGGACAGTTCACTGATATAATCATTACATATAGATCAATCCTCCATTAGCAGTTTGTAATTTAAGCTAGGTTCAAATCCGTTGACCTCTCAATTACATCTTTATTCTTGAGTTTTAGTGATTCTCTAATGAACAATTATTTATGATCTTACCACAAATTGAGCGCTATATTGTTTAAGACTCGAATCATTTACTCAAGAGAACTATTTGTCTAACTTCATTTAAAAAGGAATGGATTACATTTTGTATATAATTATTATTCCTGGCTAAATACCACATTATGTCTCCAAGATGCAAAGTTTAGGTTTGACATTAGGAACAAACCATACCGAGTAAGTAAAAAGACACAACACTATATATGACCATCTTATCTGATAAATGGGAATACTTTGTTTAAAATAGACCTGGCAAGGTTCCGGTTCGAACCGTGGAACCGGAAAGGAAAAAGAAAAAATCGAAACCGGAACCAAAAAACCGGTTCCGTTTCCATTTTTTTTGGAACCGGCCGGTTTGAACCGGATTGGAACCGGCGGTTCCAGTTCCGGTTTGAACAGACGGTTCCAAGTTTTTTTTTTTTTTTTTTCAATTAAAAAAATAACACTTTATTTATAAAAATAAAATGTTTAAAAGAGAAATAACATTGAAGAGTATTGAACCATGGTCCATAACTCTTGTACAAGTATATATATTTTATTTTACATTCTCCTCATTTTTATATAGGTTAGGCATCTCACCACTTTTCTTATTTATCCAATGTGGGATGTGAGATTTTCTTATCCTTTCTGTTTTAGTTGTGATTTTCTTATACTTTCTATTCTAGTTAGGATTTTCTTCTCTTATTACATACAATATCTAATATATGATATAGAAAACTATCCTTTGCCGGAGAATAAATAATTTGTTTAAAATCAAAAGCAAAAGACTTTCAGAGAGTTGAAGATCCAATACGCTCAGCCGCTTTCCCGCAAAGAGATAAGATATACAAAGAGTCTAGTTTCACCAACTCGTGATGCTGGAAATGACAATGAGAGGTTAGGTATATACAGCTTATGTTAATTTGTGAATTCATATATATATATATATATAACTTCTATTGTTACATTTATTTATCTTTTTTACATTCAATTTCTTTCTCTCTAGTATCAATTTGTTTCTTTTAATTATAATATTATGTTCGGATTGCACTTTGATTTCTATTTGGAACTCCTATCAATTGTTTTTCATGTCTATTAGCTTTGAAATTTTTGCATGCCTCGTCAATTATAGATTTGTTAGTTGGACATCGATCAATTTCTGTTTGGACATAGATTTGTTAGTTGGACATCGTCAGTTATCAATTGAAAGTGCTTGAATGAAAAACCATCTATGTACAAGAACAAAAACATGTTTTTTAATCCAAAAGCTCACTTTCAATTCATAGCTTGTCACAATTATGTAATAAGAGAAGAAAATCACAAGTAGAAATCTAGAATAGAAAGGAATATAAGAAAATCCCACATCCCATATCGAATAAATAAGAAATGTGTAAAGATGCCTAACTTATATAAAAAGGAGAAGAATGCAAAGGAAAATATACTTACTTAGTTACTTAGACACGTGTTATGGGTCACGGCCCAATACTTCACAATGTCCTTTTTAATATATATATATATATATATATTTTTAATTATAAATTAAACGTTATTTTTTTGAAAAAAAAAAAAATTTCCGGTTCAAAACCGTCGGTTCCTCTGGAACCGGAACCGGAACCTTGCCACCTTTGGTTTAAAACGGAGATTATTAAAGATTCAAATTTATTATGTCCACGTCCTGTATAATCTTATTATACAAAGTACCTTCATTCTAATGTCACAACATTAACAGTTCAAATAAGACTGTTCCATTCTTAATGGGAATGAATCATACTAGTAATTTTAATTAATTAAAATCTCAACTTCAATTATTAATTACGGACAATTTAGCTTATTATTTTTAAACACAATCCTCATGTATATAACAATTTATATACTATGTTTAATATTACATTTAATAATCATAGAATTTTATGTCATTAATATAATATTAATGACATTAAATGCACACAAATATAAAATAAAATGTAAATCAATTTATTAATTCAGCAAAAAGTTTAACAATATTGTTCTTAATGCATTTTCCCCAACAGAATATACCAAAATCTTTTCTCATTTATGATGTTCCACTGTTCGCTGCAGGGGTGAGTTTGGCCAACCCCTTTTTCAGCTATTATCTGGCGAACAACTATTTTTTATGGGCGAGTTGCTTCCATCCCATTATGGCTATATACGATCCATTAGGCTGATGTGGACATTTGGTCCCTAGAGATCTGAGTTTTGTGCTGATGTGTGGATTTGAATGAAATTAACCTAAACATCATGTTATGTCCATACGGAAAAATAACACTCTCGACTTGTTTTTCCAAATTCATAATAACTAAACTTATTAAAAAAAAATTACAAGTTTTGTAAAACAAACTTTCTTTTAGGAGGAGGTTGCTGCCGGTGACATCCTAGAGTTTTAAAGATGCCATGAGCCTTCTCTAGTCCTCTACTGAAAGGAGGAGGCATTGCAACCTCTTCCCACACAAATAAGAGGTGGCGATGAACCTCGTCCCAAAACAAGGAGGCAATGATGCCTCCTCCATCGAAAAAAAAGGCATCACACCTTTATTTCAGATGGAAGATGTGTGATTGCACTTGCTCCATTTCATGAAGGAGGCTTGCATCCCCCTACTAGATTTAAGATGAGACCGTGAGCCTCCTCTCACCAATTTCACCTTTACTGCGATTTCAAATTGCGGGGCGTTTTTGACTTTCCATGATCTAGCGTTAGTCAAAGATTATGTCTATCGGATGCCAACGTTTTCTAAGAGACGTTTGTGCAATAAATTGAAAAGTTGAATCGGACGTGAAATGTCAGTTAAACGTAGGACTGATTGTGAAATTAACCAAAATAAATAAAAATGAAAACAAATAAAGAAAGAAAATGCGCTTTTTCTGTGTCGTGGATTCTGGATTTGTCTAGAGAGACACAGAAACCTCCTCACTCGGTTTACTTCTTCTGTTCATTCCCTTTTTAGCTCTCTCTTTATCAGAGTTTCGTATAACGCAACACAATTTCAGCGCATTCTCTAAGCTCTCTACAGAGATTCGAGCTTTCGCTTGACCAACTCAGTGTTAAATTATTAAATACCAAAATCCAGATACCAAAACAATCAGGGATTTGTGAGGTTGAAAGCGAAAAACAAAAATGGTGGGTAGTGGGTACTTTCCCATGAAAATCATGAAGAGGAAAGAGCTTGATCTTGATGATGTCAGCGACGACTTGCATGAATTTTCTCTCTCTTCCCCTGGTAGAAAGATTCGCCGATTGGTAAGCTTTTCATGTATCAAAACTGTTGATTGTCCACAAAACATATATTTTTTCTGTTTGTTAAAGTTTTTCCTGGAAAATTTAACTGGGTTTTGAATTTAATGAAAGAGGAAAGCTTTTTTCTTCCATGTATCATCACTATCTGATGAAGCTTATGGAAAACCCTTTTGTTTTCTCTTCTGAATAGTAAATAATCTTTATAGAATTAGTTTATAATTGGAGTTTTGATGAATTTGTTGTGGTAGAATGTGCAATTGCCGCCGATCATGGAGGAGGAAAAGGAGCAGGAAGTGGTTGGTGAGATGTCATCACCATCACCTGTCTATGAAGAAATGGTTTCAGATCCTGTGAACCAAGAGAGGGCTCTTGTTCTGTACAAGCCTGTTAACTCACCTCCTCTGTTACACTCTCCTTCTAATGTTTCTGTGCACTTGGATTCTCTTAACTTAGTTTCAGACTTCAAGAGTGAGCACCAAAACCCTTTTATGTATTTATTTATTTCTATCTTAAGCTTACTTTTTTTAATTGGTTGCAGAAAGTTTTTTTTTTTTTTCTTTTTCCTTCATTTAATTTGTTTTATTGCTTAATTTGGAGAATCTGATGCAGCAGCAATTTGCCAGTGCTTTTTATATGGCCAAAACCACTTTTAACTAACCAAGAGCGTTTTTTGGGTGTTAGATTGTGTAGTCTTTTGCTGAAAACAAACAAAAACACCTGCAGTTTTTGTAATAGATATTTTTCTTAACAAGTGCTTTTTGGATCCGAAAAACACTTGAAGTACTTCTTAGAAATGCAACTGACAACTGGCAGCTGTTGTTTTATAGAAGGCTATTAAGTGTTTTTACTTTTTACTATACATCAAGCATTGGAAAATTGCACCTCTGGTGCTGCAATTGTCAACTTGGGTATTTACTATATGGTCTTTGTGGTCACATTGTTCAATAGAATGGATATGTAATAGGTTTGTTGATAGGAGTATAAATAGGTTACGTTGTTGATTGACCAAAGTTTATGTTCTTGTATAAAATTTGGAAGTGTTTTAGCGCCAAGTGATAGATCGATTATGAGAATTATGGAAAGTTCCTACCATGTTATTCAGTCACAAGTTATGCCTAAGGGTTGTGATGAACTTTTGTTCTTGGATCCAGAGAATCGTTGAGTGATTACGAATTTTGTGTTTTGTAAAAAGCTTCTTAATGCGTATCCATTTCTGTTTAGGAGGGCATTAAATATAATGATTAGAGCTTCTAGAGACAGTGACATTAAGCCCTGCAATCAGTCATCTGACTGGGTGGTTTTGTTACCTTGGACCCTGCTTGTCTCGATCAATGTAGTTTTCTAGATTGTCTTTTCTTCCGTTCTTTCTTTCCAGTTCTCTACTTCTCTTCGAATAGGGTTCTCCTTTCATTTTGAGTTTTGATGTATGATGCTCCAAAATGATACTATATGCCTTGTTTTTAACTATTATGTACTTTATTCTTTATCAATGGTTGTATCTTTCCTAAAACCGTTTGCATGCTCCACAGATGTGTTTCTTCGGGGTCAATCTAGCCATATGAAGTTGGCCAAGGACGAAGAATATTTGCATAACAATAATGGGATGGCAAACAATTGTTTAGCTGTTATTCCCTGGGTTCCTTCTCAGTTTCAGTTTCCCCATAACCCGGGCATGGATGTTTCCCAAACAGAGGCTCTAGAGTCGATGGAGGCTGAGGATGAAGAAATGGAAATGGATATCGAAGACAGCAATACCACTAACACGGAGCAAGGACATGTGTATGGATATGGTGGAATGAGAGACGAGGGCGTACATCAATGGCCGCAACAATACTGCATGATACCCCAGCTTACTCAAAACACCTCTACTCCTATCACATGGTTCAAGTAACTATAGTAGGGTAAATATTTGTCAAAGATTCGATGAAAATGGTGATTGCTCATGGTAAAGGCTTAGATGGCGTTTGAGCAAAAATACACTGATTTTGGCTTTTGGATGAGAAGCTGCTTGTATAAAGAAGTGTTGGTGTAATATCTAGCAACGTAGAAATTCCATTTGGACGGTTGATATTAACTCAAAAGAAGGCTTGTTGATTTGGTTGATTTTCTCATCTTCATATGGAATTATGGAAATGTTCCTTTTCATTTCTTGGCCTCTAAATTATCATCAATTATTTTTTTTCTTGGCCTCTAAATTTTCAATGTTTGCGTTTTTGGATTTCTTGTCCCCTAAACTGTCAGAAATTCCAACAACCTGGAAATCGACTAATAAAACTTTTATATTAAAAGACTTGCTTGCCCTCTTACTTGATTAAAAATTACAAGTTTACATGTTAGTTTGTCTCCTCTAGAAAAAAATTAAAAAACTTTAAAATAATAATAAAATAAAATATAAAATTTTAAAAAATTATATGAAAAGATTAAAAAAAAAATAAATTGAAATTAACTACTTAACAACTTAAACACCAAAATTTAAAATTTTAAACGTATTTGAAAAAAAAAAAACTATATAATATTTTTTAAAAAATAACACATAGTTGACTTATTTATTTTTTATTTTTTGAAGAATAGTTCATTAAAAATTTAAATTATTTATTTTCAAATTTATTATATTAAGTTTTATATAATTAAAAAAGTTAAAAATTTAACAACCTTTATTTGAAAAATAATGGAGGCCACCGTTGAAAGTGGTCCCTTAGAGGAAGTCGTCTTCCTCTAGATCGGAGATTCTTTCGGCGAGATGTCCTTCAGATATCGTTGGAGGAAGTGTTCATCCATGTAAGTACCCAAATTTGTGATTGGTTTATTTTGTTGACAAACCATAATGGGATTAATGTTGTAAGGGTAGATTTAGGTGATTGGATTTGATTGTGATCAAAGCATTCTATGACATTCCTAAAGCTTCAAGAGAAAAGAGTTACAAAGGTATAACACTTGACTTGAACTCTTAAAGAGATTAGATGCACACACACTCTCATCTTATTAATTTGTGTTTTCATTAGTGTGCATTTCACTTCACTCACTTGTACTTCATGCATGCTAATTGTATGTGTTTTTTGTCCACTTGAGAAGACAATTGCTCTTCTTTTCAAAGTGATGTGAATTTCATCTTGTAGATCCCTTAAAGGTATTTGTGTGAGTTCATAATGTGCGTGGTGAAGCCGCATTGCATTCCAGTGATTTGTGCGGATTGCACTTGTGCTGGTTGGAAACCGCATTGACTAATCACACTCTATTCTAGTGAATTGTGCGGGTTGAATCTGTACGGGTTGGAAACCGCACTGCCTAACCACACCCAAGCCCAGTGCGGGTTAGAAGCTGTACCACTTGACCGCACTCTATTCCAGAGAGTTGTGCAGGTTATGAAGTGTGACTTCAGGTTGTGAAGTGCGACTTCAAGTTGCACTGTTCGCGACGGGGCCAAAACGACAACTTTTTGTTTAAAGCCCTATAAATATATACTTTCTTAACTTATTTTAGTCGACCTAGAACTTCAAAAATCCAATCTTTTGATAAGAGTGAAGTTTTCAAGAGTGAGAGTATCCAAGGAACCTTCTTTGACACTCCATCCCCAAATCCATGAGCATCTAAGTATCATCTAGCATCATTCAAACATGGTTCTTCTTTGTTTCATTACTTGGTAAGTTTAGAACAAACACTCATCTTGTTTTTTGTTCTTTGTAGCCAAGACATCTCATTATTACGTTGTTGTGTGCAAAGATTTCTTTTATTGCGTACTTATTGAAGTCATGAATGTTGATTGGGGTTAGCTTATAACTAGGGTGTTAGAATTTATTTTTTCATATGGTTAAGCCTTCTTGTATGTTCATTTAGGCATCTTTAATAACTAGGATTGTTATAATGCATTTCTGTCTTTCTAGTTAAACATATTGTGTTGTCTTGCAATTTATTGCATTTAGGACATTGTTAGATATTCACTTGGACATTGATTCTCTTCATTAGAGTCAAAGTCTTATGGCTACATGTAGTAGCTGCACAAATATTGTTAAGACCTACTTTTAAAGGCATGCAAGTAGAATAGTCTGTGTAGAAGAGTGACTAGGGTGTCAACTTAGGTTGTAAACAAATATTCAATTAGTGGAGTTTCTATGACTAAGTGGCTAGTGTGGCTAGTCCTATGGTTTTTCCTAGTTCAAGGGTTTCCACCTAAAAATCAAGCGTCATTTAATTTCCGCAATTTACATGATTTTTGTTTGTTGTGTATTTAATCTTGATTAATCAAAAAGTTGGTAATTGATTTGATTAACAATCCATTCACCCCCCTTTAGGTTATTTAGACACATTTAGTTTATTTTCACTCTAGATCCAACCGTAGGAAATCATCGTTTTTCTCCTCGATATGCACAGATATATAATTGTCAATGTTCTAAATATTAGCCATTAGATTCAACTGCTTTGCATAAGTCAACATTCATTTATGCTTAATCAACAAAAATCCTCAAGGCCATTGAAGGTCCATAAAAATTACCTGATAACCTTAATGATGAACACAAATATGATATGTTAGAAATGGCCGTAGGAACAATTATTTTGATTCTTTATGATAATGTGTTGAGAGAAGTGAATGATGAAACTACTGCATCTAGTATTTGGAATAAAATTTAAGGTCTGTATCTTACTAAGTCTCTTACTAATAAAATCTACCTTAAAGAAAGACTTTTCGGATTTAAGATTGACCCTAGTAAAGGCCTTGGTTAAAATCTTGATGAATTGAAGAAAATGACCATAAAGTTGGCTAATTTAGGAGAAAAAGAGAAGCTGAGTGATGAGAATGAGGCTATCATTCTCCTTAACTCACTACCTGAATCCTTTAAGGATGTCAAGACTGCCATCAATTATGGTAGGTCTTTTCTGTCACTTGAAGAGTGTATTTCTGTGTTTAAGTCTAAAGAACTTGAACTGAAAATTGAAAGAAAAGACAATGAGGAAAATCTGTTTGTTCGAGGTAGGCAGCCTATTAAAAACAATAGTAATAATTCTAATAATAAGTATAATGGTAGAAGTAAGACTTCTAATAATGGATCCTAGTCTATGAACAGAAATGGCAGTAGAAAGTGCTATTACTGTGGAAAAAAGGTCACATTAGGAAGTATTGTTATAAGCTTAAAAAGAAAAACCAAGAGAAAAACCAAAATGATGGTGATGCATCTATTGCATCCAAATCTTATGAACCTAGTGAGGTACTCTGAGTACTAAAGACATTAAATTTGAGTGGATTCTTGACTCAAGTTGTTCCTTCCACATGAGTCTAATAAAGGATTGGTTCATAGAGTTCAAAGAAATTATTAGTGGTAGTGTGCTGATGGGAAATAATCAGCACTGTCTAGTGGAAGGGATAGGTACTTATGTTTCTCTTAGAATGTATGATGGAATGGTGAGAACCTTAAAATATGTTAGGTATGTGCCTAACTTAAAGAGAAATCTAATTTCTCTTGGTGTCTTAGATGAGGAAGGGTGCTGTTATAAGGCTGAAAAAAGGGTCTTAAGAGTTTCAAGAGGCTCTCTAGTCATCCTAAAAGGTGACAAGAGAAATGACCTCTATGTTTTGAGAGGAGAAACTGTCATTGACAGTGTTGCCAATGTGGTACCCAAAAATAGGTCTTATGGCATTTAAGATTGGGCCATATGAGTGAGAAAGGCTTGCTAGAGTTAAGTAAGAATGGTCTCCTAAGTGGGGATCAAGTTGCTAAGTTAGAATTGTGTAAGAATTGTGTCTTAGGTAAACAACATAGGCTTAGTTTTACCTCAGCCCAGCACACCACCAAACAAATATGAAAATACTTACAACGTTATACTTAACAACCTTAGAGAGAGAGATGAGGGGGGGGGGGGAGGGGGGTGAATAGGTTGACACTCTAATTTTAAATTTCTTTCATGACTTATGTCAAAACCTTGATGATCATACAAATTAACCTTTAACATGATTGTTATGAGAAAACAATTAATGCATGTATGCTCAATTCACCACCCTTAGTCTATAAAACATATACCAAGAAACAATGTATCTCATATACAAGTATATTCAATGAAGTGCAAATTTCACAAGTTGTTCCTTTAATATTACAATGTAATTACACTAAGTATAACTTTACAACTTGATATAGAATATTACAAGATATAATGTTCAAACACTTACAACATACAAGAGACAAGTGTTGATTCAACCAATAATGTGTGCATCTCTTTCTTTACCAATAACTTGTTTATAAGGATGTGAGGAAATAAAGATCTTAAACAAGTTATATTAATCATATATACAAATATAAAGAGATAGAGATAGAGATAGAGATAGAGATAAAGATAGAGATAGAGATAAAGATAGAGATAAAGACATTTAACACATTGATTTTTACATGGTAAACCTTCGAAGAGGAAACATCCACGGGTTGAATCCATAACCACCGGCAAGAAATCCACTATGACGAAAAGGACTTACAAACTCAAGGCTATCAACTCATGATATCCACTCTAAACTATCAACTCCTAGTCTACCCTCGGGCCTAGTGAATCACGTAGCCTACTTCTTATCCGAGATGTGTCCTACACCTCTAGGAAGCAATTTCTTATCCAAGACACTCATGTCTCTAGGAAGCTTCCTTTGCTTAGCTATCTAGATCACAAATGATCTTAGTCAAGCTTCCCTAGCTCAACCATCCAGAGTACCAAACTCCTAGCTAAGACTTTTGCTTAGTTATTCGAATCCTCTTGACCTTAACTAAGACTCCTTGCTTGGCTATCCGGAACACTTTCCTAGCCAAGTCTTCTTGCTCAAATTAAGGCTTCACTCACCTTAACAAGAGACTTCCACCTTTTGCAAGGCAAATGATCTAAGTGATGCAAATGATGCAAGCACATTCAACATAAGACATATGGTCAATATGAACTATGGAAACTAGAATTAGACAACGAGCACACAATGTATGATATTCTAGTTTAACAATCCAAGTGATGCAATCATACAAGATGATGCATGAACATATGAAATGTATGAATCAAGTACAAATCATGTAGACATAGACTTAATCATGTGAGCACATAAGTCAAATTTTGTCTAGTCATAAAACATGAATTGAAACCTAGAGTATGTGAAAAACCTAACACATATGATTCCTAGTTTTATTCACAAAGCTAACACTTGAATAAATCATATATATGAAACACATATTCAAGATATTAGAAACATATACCAAAAATGCTAGAATCACAAATTATGATCAATGAATATTCTAGCAAGTATTTAGAGTAAGGATATAATCAATTAAATCCTAGTTAGCTCTAAATACAAAATCAAATGTGCTAATATTAGATTTGTTCAAATAAAGGATCCAAGCACATGTTGAGGTTATTAATCATAAAATGAGTCAATTAAATCACAAATAACCCTAGATATCAAACTAATCACAATACAACTCTCAAACATGTGAAAAACTAGAATTATAAAAAACTAGTTCACATTTGTTTCTAGTTAGACTTGATTTAGTTTGATTATAAAGCTATCTTTCTCAATAGCATTCACCATACATACACCTACATATAGAAGAAGAAACCCTAGGTAATTGAAGATCATAAAAGATGAAATCATAAAGTTTAGTTCAACACCTAGGAATCCCATACAGTTTCGGTTTTCAGGGTAGAACCATCACAAATCTTGATCAAATAGCTGCAAACCTTTTTGGAGAAGGTAGGAGACTTGAATGTGAAGATTCTTCAACTAGAATCACTCAATTTAGAGTCCGAATGAGAAAGTTATGGTGTTTGGAGGGAAAATTGGAGAGAAAATTCTGCACTCTATCTTTTTCAAATTTTCTTCTTAGAATGAAATGGGAGGGAATAGAGAGCTTTTGAAAGAATTCAAGAGAGGGAAAAATGGACCAACCAGCTGCTTCCATGTCACCATTCACGTGTGAACCGTGTGTGGCACATGTGGGCAGAGGGCAGTGTTGGATGTGTGGCACACGTGGCCTTCAAGTTCGGCCGTTGGCCATGCTTGCTCCTCTCGTGCTCCACTTGCATTCTTCAGCCGTATTCGGGCCTCCGAACTCCGATTTCGAATCTGTCTTTGGATTATGAATCGTCACTCCCTCATGCACAATGAAGACTACAAAACTTTGACAAAAGGTTGAGAATTCGTCTCCGAAAAACGACGACGAAAACAACTTAACGAATGAGAATGCAAAGTAGCGTAGCTACATCGTTTGGACTCGAAACCTAACGAATGAGTAACCGAAATGGCCGAGACTCAATAAGGAATCATATGAGATCATGTTCAATTCTAAAATACAATAAACACAAACAAATAAACACAATGCACACAAGTATGCCATATCTACGCGATAGTGATAAAACATGTAATTCTACAATGTTTGTCAATATAAGACCAATGCATGTGCATACTTAAATGTGTGTGAATGTGTTATACCAAATGTTTGCACAGCGATGCAGGGACACACATGAATGAATTGTGTGTGTGTGTGCGCTTACACCTTTTAGAGGAAGAAGAAACTTGATACCTTAGCATCCAAGTATGTGATTTTCCTCTTGAAGACGATATTTGCATAAGACGTCGCTTTTAACCTTTGAAGCTTCTTGTCACTAAGAACCACCTAAGTAACACCTATTACAAATATAGAGAGTTTTACAATGGAATCAAGCCAATACAAATCAAGAACCTTACAATCTCCCCCTTTGGCTATTCCATGACAAAACCTCATCCTCACTATACAATGTTCACTCAAATAAACTCAATGTTGATATCATTCTCTCATCCTCACATTACAAAGAGATTCCTAGACTAAAAGAACTTCAAGTTTTCATGAGTCTTATAGAATCCCTTCTTTGATCTTTAAGGAACATATAAGCAAAATAGCAAACCAACAAGAGATCTTCTTCCAAAGAAGAATTGTGAGATATTATAACATAAGCAAATAATAAGACTTCCCTTATCTCATACAAAAATGCATTATCTCAAGTGAATGAATATTTTCATATTAAAGCTCTTCTTAAGTCTCTCAACCTTGTAAAACCAAGAATTCTTGTCTCCCCCTAAATACAAGAATTCTCCCCCTTAAGACAAAGTCTCCATTTAAAGACAAAGAGACTCACACATTTGGAACATTTCTCCACACAAGGTGAGGTATACATTTCTCCCCTATATCAAGCATGGATTCCCCCATATCAAACGTGGTGAGGTATACAATTTCTCCCCCCTTTTGTCAAGGAATAGACAAATGAGCACAAGAGATTAAGAACAAGATATAAGCAAACAAATCATATAGAAAGCGAAGTTGAATAAACTAAAGCTCCCCCTTAGCATATGCTTCACTTATTATCATCAAGTAGATTTGTTCATAAGGGATAATAAATCACAAAAGTATAAATTTTACTCTTAAGCACATTGATCATTTCTATCAAGTTCAACAATTGCAAGAACAATCATATCAACCCCAAATATGAGGGAATTGGTATCAACAATAATCATCTCGACCCCACTCAAGAAGAGATTTGATTATAACCACAACTACTATCACTCTAAGTAAGGAGGAATTTTCTGCACCTACAATCAATGAAATTGATTACAACCACAATTACTATCACTCTAAGCAAGGAGGAATTTTTTGCAACTATATCCAATTGAATTGATTACAACTACAATTACTATTGGCCCCAAACAAAGAGGAACTCATTGCAACTACACTCAATTAAATTGATTATAACTACAATTACCATCGACTCCACACAAATAGGAACTCATTGCAATTACTCTCTTATCAACCTCAAGAATAAAGAAATTGATTGCAATCTCAACTACTATACAACCTCATACAAAGAGAAGGTGATTGCAAACACAATCATACAATTATTACAAAGAGTTTCATGCATTAATTGTGATAAAAAATACAAAGGCATATGATAATATAAAGAATCATTATGCAAATCAAGACATGAAATAACATCTAAAAGATTCATTATATCAATAAAAGAATATGCCAACAAATAACAACTTGAAACATGTGAACATATCATAAAAGAGAACAAAGTCTAGCATACTATGCTCCCCTTGGACAAGTGCTCTATCTAAGATCAAGAGAGAATATTGATCACAAAGAAATCCACATAATCACATTTTCAAGCAATTTTAATGAGATTTATTAAATAAGCTCCACAAATTATAAGAAATACACCAAGACTTTCAATTTCTCTCATAATTCTTCTAAAATTGCTAGAGTATCAAAATATCATATAAGCAAATGTGTGTGTGTGTGAAGATTTTGCTTCAAGTATATGAAAAGAAGTAATTTGATAATCAAACATGCAAACATTTCAACATTTATTCATTTTAAGCTTTTCCATAAAAGGTCAAACTGATTATCATTCGGAATTTTGCTTTTAAAAAGAATAGATTCAACATTTGAGCGCGTGTGTGCATGTGGCTCGTATTTCATTTCTATTTGACAACCCGAGCTAATTTGATTATTCAACAATACTTCATAAAGCCTTTTTGTTTTATTTCAGGCTTGAATCAAAGATTTTTTTTTTAATGATTTTTTTCAACACTTCTTTAATTTTTCTAACATAAACATATACGCTTCATGGTGGTTTTCACTTATCACAATGGCTTAGCCCTTTCCTACGTTGGGCAGCTGCACAACCAAGGTGTGTAGCCCTTTCCATGAAGGTGCTCGTTGAGTTCTATGTTGCCGAAGCAAATGGATACCAACCATAGGTCATCTTTGAATATACTAGTCCTAGGACTTCAAGGTGTATCCAAAACTTACATCAATCAAACTCAACTTACTCAACCAAGCATACAAGAGAAGCAAAGTGCATTTTTGAAACCAAGTTTTAAGGCTTAAAAGCACATGATCGAAAAGCAAGTAATGAGACTTACTTACGATCTCTACTTCTCAAAAGAGTAGCTTTTCAAAGAATATGAAGCTCATATTTTCAAAACATGCCATTCAACAATTATACAAACAATTCACACATCATGATCAAGATCAATGTGAACAATTTTCACCAAAAGATCCTAAATGAGCAAATGTCAAGGAGGACCATATAAACACTATACAAGTTCTCAAATATGACATGCTCTATGAAGTGATGCAAACATAGAGTTGAAAGATGAAAAGTTAGAAAGCAAGCATTAGGATATAGAAATACCTAAGCAAGTTTTTTCATTAAATGCAAAGCCTTCGCTCTTTCTGTGAGCTCTCTTGGCTTGTTTGTCCTCTTGACAACAAGGTGTGTCGATCCAAGAGAATAAAGACTCAAGATTTCAACTCAAACACAAAAATGACTTTCTCTAAAAGTCTTAACAAAAATCATTACCATATTGACTCCATGATATACAACTTCTCAAAAGTTAATCAACAAATTTCGACTATCATAGCAATTATGTGAGAAAGCTAAGTTCATGTCAAAGTCATAGAGAAACAAAGCAAGCTAGCTAAGTTACTCAAAACTAGGCACTAATCTTAAAGCTAACTCACATGTGCAACTTACACTAATGGTAAGAGCACTTACCCTTGACCCATTTGGTCTTGGGTGCACAAACACATAAACCATCATGATCATTTCTCATAGCAATATTATATCTAGAAGATAATCATCAACTATGTTCTCAATAAAGATATTCTCATGTTATACATAACATTATTGCCATCAACAAGGAAATTATCAAGACTATGCATATGCTCATGTGAAACACTCATTTTCACCAAAATCTTCTTGACAATTTTCCTCACATGATTATCATTAACACACATAAAATCCAAAGTGTTATCATGCAAGAAACATTCATAGAAGATTTTCTCATCTCACTAAAATGCATCTCATTCCCTAGTTTGCATAATTTAATATACTCATGGCATCTAGATTTAGTAAGCACTACAACATTTCAAAAATGGCAAACCGGAATACATATGGAGATGATACTATTTGGGTGAGAGTGTACCGACGGTGAAGGCTCCTTACTCTTCTTGATTTTGCACTTGACCTTGGAAGACTGGCCTTTGAAATCCTTTTGTTCCTTAGAGACTCGCCTTTAGTTGTAGGAGACTTAACTTGCTCAACTACAAAGCTTAAGTCACTTGAATCTTCATGAGGATCACCAAGCTCTTTGGCCTTCATGATTGCCAACTCCTCTTCCTTGTCTTTGATAGTTTCCTTTAAGAGAAAAAAAAATTATTAGCAAAATTACTCATTAAACTATCTAACACAAGAGCATTCTCAACCGTCTTCTCTTCTAGACATTTGATCACTTCATTCTTCACTTCAACTTCTTCATCTCTTTCCTTTTCAAGAGTTTGAACTCTTGTCATCAAGTTGAAGTTGGTGATCTATGATTTGCAATCCACTTCATTGAGTTGAAGGTCAAGTGATCATGTCTAGAACGATCATCCTCTGGGAAAATTTCTTCTTCTTTGCTTTTGTCACTAACATTCTTTTCAAGCTTATCAACAAAATTGTTAGTAGATAAATGAAATATAAAACAAGAAGAACCTTTATCATAAATAACTTGGAATCTATTTAATGCCTCTTTTACCATATTTGAATCTTTATTAAGAGAAAGATGTTCAAAAAACTTACACCACTATTAATTGCAAAAAAGTTTAAAAATTTCAACTTCTCAAAAGTAAACCTCATTCATACTTTATGAATATATTGGTTTAGAGAAACTACCCCATCAAATATAAAACTTGGAGAAGAGAAACCTTTCTTTACAATCCAACCAAGCTTGCTTATCACTAGACTTAGTGAAGTCTTTCATGAGCATTTTCAACAAAAACAAACATTTTCCCAATAAACAAAGGAGAACAACCATAACATACAATTATGGACAAAAGGTTGTTATCCTAGTAAATAACATTGTAGATCCTGAATAACACTAATCACTTTAAGTGACCCGCTTTGATACCAATTGAAAATACCTACAAGGTTATACTGAACAACCTAGAGGGGGGGGGGGGGGTGAATAGGTTGACACTCTAATTTTAAATTTCTTTCATGACTTATGTCAAAACCTTGGTGATCATACAAATTAACCTTTAACATGATTGTTATGAGAAAACAATTAACGAATGTATGCTCAATTCACCACCATTAGTCTATAAAACATATACCAAGAAACAATGTATCTCATATACAAGTATATTCAATAAAGTGCAAACTCCACAAGTTGCTCCTTGAATATTACAATGTAATTACACTAAGTAGAACTTTACAACTTGATATAGAATATTACAAGATACAATGTTCAAACACTTACAACATACAAGAGACAAGTGTTGATTCAACCAATAATGTGTGCATCTCTTTCTTTACCAATTACTTGTTTACAAGGATGTGAGGAAATGAAGATCTTAAACAAGTTATATTAATCATACATACAAATATAAAGAGATAGAGACAGAGTCATTTAACACATTGATTTTTATGTGGTAAACCTTCGAAAAGGAAATATCTACGGGCTTAATCCACAACCACCGACAAGCAATCCACTATGAAGAAAAGGACTTACACACTCAAGCTATCAACTCACGATATCCACCATAAGCTATCAACTCATAGTCCACCCTCGGGCCTAGTGAATTACCAAGCCTATTTCCTATCCGAAATGTGTCCTACACCTCTAGGAAGCAACTTCATATCAACGACGCTCACGTCTCTAGGAAGATTCCCTTGCTTAGCTATCTAGATCACAAATGATCCTAGTCAAGCTTCCCTAGCTCAACCATCTGGAGTACCAAATTCCTAGCTAAGACTTTTGCTTAGTTATCCAGATCCTCTTGACCTTAACTAAGACTCCTTGCTTGGTTATCCGGAACACTTTCCTAGCCAAATTTTCTTGCTCAAATTAAGGCTTCACTCACCTTAACAAAAATCTTCCACCTTTTTCAAGGCAAATGATCTAAGTGATGCAAATGATGCAAGCATATTCAACATAAGACATATGATCAATATGAACTATGGAAACTAGAATTAGACAATGAGCACACAATGTATGATATTCTAGTTTAACAATTCAAGTGATGCAATCATACAAGATGATGCATGAACATATGAAATGTATGGATCAAGAACAAATCATGTAGACATAGACTTAATCATGTGAGCACACAAGTCAAATATTGTCCAATCATAAAACATGAATTGAAACCTAAAACATGTGAAACACCTAACACATATGATTCCTAGTTTCATTCACAAAGCTAACACATGAATAAATTATATGCATGAAGAACATATTCAAGATATTAGAAACATATACCAAAAATGCTAGAATCACAAAATATGATCAATGAATATTCTAGCAAGTATTTAGAGCAATGATATAATGAATAATCGATTAAATCCTAGCTAGCTCTAGATACAAAATCAAATGTGATGATCTTAGATTTGTTCAAATAAAGGATCCAAGCACGTGCTAAGGTTATTATTCATAAAATGAGTCAATCAAATCACAAATAACCCTAGATATCAAACTAATCACAATACAACTCTCAAACATGTGAAAAACTGGAATTTTAGAAAACTGGAATTATAGAAAACTAGTTCATATTTGTCTCTAATTAGACTTGATTAAGTTTGATTATGAAGCTACATTTCTCAATAGCATTCAACATACATACACATACATATAAAAGAAGAAAACCCTAGGTAATTGAAGATCATAAAGAATGAAATCATAAAGTTTAGTTCAATACCTAGGAATCCCGTGCAGTTTCGGTTTTTAGGGTAGAACCATTATAAAACTCAATCAAAAAGCTGCAAACATTTTTAGAGAAGGTAGGGGACTTGAACACGAAGATTCTCCAACTTGAATCACTCAATTTAGAGTCCGAATGAGAAGATTATGGTGTTTGGAAGTTGGAAAAATTTGAGAGAAAATTTTACATTTTATCTTTTTCAAATTTTCTTCTTAGAATGAAATGGGAGGGAATGGAGAGCTTTTGAAAGAATTCAAGTGTGGGAAAAACAGACCAACCAGTTGTTGCCACGTCCCTATCCACGTGTGGACCACGTATGGCACACGTGGACAGAGGACAGTGTTGGACATGTGGCCTCCAAGCTTGGTCGTTGGCCACGCTTGCTCCTGTCGCGCTCCGCTAGCATTCTTCTGCCGTATTTAGGCCTCCAAACTCTGATTTTGAATCCATCTTCGGATTACGAATTATGACTCCCTCATGGACAACAAAAACTACAAAACTTTAACAAAAGATTGAGAATTCATCTCTGAAAATGACGACGAAGACAACTCAACGAATGAGAATGCAAAGTAGCGTAGCTACATCGTTTGGACTCGAAACCTAATGAATGAGTAATCGAAATGATCGGGACTCAATAAGGAATCATATGAGATCATGTTCAAGTCCAAGATACAATAAACATAAAAAAAAAAATAAACACAATGTCACACAAGTATACCATATCTACGCGATAGTGATAAATAGGTCTATTTGATAAATAGGTCTCCCTCTACTGCCATCAGTCTGAAAACTCCTAAAGAATTATGGACTGGGAGGCCTCCCAGTCTTAAACACTTGAAAGTGTTTGGATGTGCATGTTATGCACATCAATCCGATGGAAAATTAGAGCCTAGGTTTGTTAGAGGAGTTTTCTTTAGGTATCCCTTATGTGTTAAAGGTTATAGGCTATGGGTTCGAGATTAAAAAGGGTATAAAGTCATTATTAGTAGATATGTCATATTTTATGAGTCCAAAATGCCTTGTAAGAACTTAGACCAGCCCACTAAATCCCCTTCAGATCCTTTAAAGGATGATGGAAATCAGATTCAGGTGGAAGTTGATAGCCCACCACATGGTCCAGTTCAGATTCAAGCTGATCCTATTGAGGATGAGAGGGCTGCCCATTCTGATGGTTTACATCAGGTGGAAGAGAGTCAGAATTAGCCAGAGACTAATGAGTCTCTAGTTGATTACGAGCTGGTTAGGAATAGGGTTAGAAGAGTCATTAATCCTAATAGCAAGTATGCCTACACATTGTGATTTCTTTTGTGTTGTGCACTGGCCAAGAGATAAAAAATACCAAGCCTAGAACCTTTAGTGAAGCTGTCAACTGTTTTCATAAGCAAAAATGGCTTCAAGCCATGAGAGAAGAGATAGATTCTCTTAATAAGAACAAGACTTGGTCTCTTATTGTAAAACCTGAAAATTAGAACGTCGTGGCATGTAGATGGCTATATAAAATCAAAGACATCCTAGAGCAGAATGTTCCTCCTAGATATAAGGCTAGATTAGTAGCCAATGGCTTTACACAAAGGGAGGGAATTGATTACAATGAGATTTTCAACCATGTTGTGAAATATCAAACAATTAGAATTTTTTTGTCCTTAGTAAGCTATTTTGACATGGAATTAAAAAAATTAGATATCAAAACAGCCTCCTTGCATGGGGACTTAGATGAGACTATTTATATGTCTCAACTGGAGGGTTTTGAATCCAATTCCAGACCCTCACATGTGTGTCTTCTTAAAAAGTCTCTATATGGTCTTAAGCAAGCCTCTAAACAATGGAATAAGAAATTTGATAGTTTCATTACTAGTATAGGTTTTAATAAAAGCAAATTTGATTCATGTTTCTATTTTAGTTGTGAAAATGTTGATATTTTTGTCTATTTGCTTTTGTCTGTTGATGATATGTTAATTTCTAGTAAAGAAATGTCTAAGATTATAGAGTTAAAGAAGAAGTTGAAATTTGAATTTGATATGAAGTATTTAGATAATGCAAAAATGATTTTAGGCATGGAAATTGTTAGAATAAGGGAAGAGAACGAATTGTGTTTAAAACAGACCATCTATTTGAATAAGTTGGTGGATAGATTTGCAATGAGGAATTGTAAACCTGTCAATGTCCCTTTATGTGCTAATTTTGTGTTGTCAGCAGCCTTATCACCTAGGTCTTTAGAGGAAAGTAGATACATGGAAGATATACTTTATTCTAGTGCAGTTGGGTCTATAATGTATTCTATGATTAGCACTATGCTTGATTTAGCACATGCCATTAGTGTGCTATCAAAGTATATGGCCAATCCAGGGAAAGGCCATTGGAATGCCATGAAATGGCTTCTAAGGTATATCAGGTCCACATCCTTTTATTTTTTCACTATTGCCGGTTGCTGTGTTAGTTGGAAAAGCCAACTATAATCAGTTGTTGTCAATAACTGAGGCAGAATATATAGCTATCACTGAAGCTATTAAGGAAGCCATTTGGCTTCAAGGTCTTCTAGGTGAGATAGGGTTATTTAGAGGTAAGGCTGTTATCTTTACTGATAGTCAAAGTGCATTACACTTGTGTAAAAACCCTGGTTTTCATGAAAAGACTAAGCACATAGGGGTAAAATACCATTTTATTAGAGATAAAATCTCTCAAAGTATTGTTGAGGTGGAAAAAGTGTCCATTGAGGATGATCCACCTGATATGGGAACTAAAGTGGTTCCCTATAGCAAGCTCAAGCATTGCTTGAATTTGCTAAAAATAGGTGATTATGGCTGGCATATTTTCTGCTGTGTCTTGATCCAGGTTTCACAAGTAAACTCTCTGCTATGTGATGAAGATGGCCTAAGGTGGAATTTGTAGTGTTTTGGGTTAGCCTATCTCATTACATATTAGGCCCAAACAAGAAGCCCAATTCCAAAACTTTCTCAGTTTTGATACAATCAGAAATGTTGACAACTGGAGACTCAAATTTAATCGGTGCATTTGATGCTATTAGCTGGATAGCTAACTGATCACGTGAAGCAATCCAACTTGGAAAATTCTAATTGGCTGAGTGGGATATTGGTGATGACTCAGATGATAAGGATATATATATATATATATATACGCTGAAGAGAGAGAAGGAGATTTCAGAATTCATTTTTTTAGGGTTTAATTCGTTTTAGATAGGCTCTCTCTCTTGTAATCTATGTGAAACTTCGTGAATCCAAGTGATTTCTTTGTGATACTTGTGAGATTGTTGTGTATTAAGAGTTAGCTGAGTGTTTGATTACTTCTTTGTGAGGCTGTGCAATCTGTCAGTTGATAGGTTGAAATTCCTTTAACCACTTATAGTGTAAAAGATACCTAGAGGGGCGTAAATATGTGTATGCCCAAATTCTTGCACTTCTTTTCCACACAACCAATTTATACACACTTAGAGTATTTAACAAGTAATTGTTTTAACAAGTGAATGTGAATTCAATTAGACAAGAGTTAAAACAATACAAGTCTAAGTATGTACAGAAACTAAAAGTACTAAAATCAACACAAGATTATGTGGTAAAATCTCCGAAGAGGAAACATACACGGGTTGATACCATAACCATCGGAAAACCGCAATTCACTATGACGAATAAAAGATATACACTCAAAAAGCAATCAACACGTGATCTACTCTCTAAGATAATACTCCTATTCTACCCTCGGGCTTAGTGAATCACTTTGCCTACTTCCTATCCAAGATGTGACTATCACATCTCTAGGAAGCAATTTCCTATCCAAGACGCTCACATTTCTAGGAAGATTCCTTGCTTGTCTATCTGGATCCTCCCCGATCCTAAACAATACTTCTTGCTTAGTTATCCGGATCACCCTGATCCTAACTAAGACTTCTTGCTTGATTATCCGGAACATTTTCCTAGCTAAGTCTTTGAAACTAATAATGCACGGTGTGTATAATACTATCTAGAGGGAGGAGGGGGGGGGGTGAACAGATTTTATTCATTTTACCCAATTTTCGTGCAATGTCAAGATTACGAAAATACCCCTAACTAGTCAATATAATATAGCAACTGTAATATGGTGCAAAATTTAAATAACACTTGATATATACGTGGAAACCCAACCACTGGGAAAAACCACGGGCTGTATAGTGCGCCACACTCGGAACTCGAAATAACTAATTGAAATGAAGTTTACAACCTATATAGACCTCGTCTAACACTCCGGTCAATAACCCCCCACTTCTACCACGCAGGCCTTTAAAAGTGATCCTATTCCAATTTGCTTGAGGCCTAAGCAACCTTATCCCCAAGTCTTACTTCTCAATGAAGAGATAAAAAATCCTATGTGAATATATGATAATATTCAAAGAACAAACAAGGCTAGGGAACCTTATATGCTTATCTAGGATGATAAGATGACAATTAATACAATCCTATATATCAATGGCTAGATGACATGTCAAAAAGCTTAGATAAACATAGATTATAAAAACCTAGATATCTATCACAATACAACACTCAATTAATTCATCACAAACAATCTCTATCTTGTATTTAGCATATGATCTAAAAATATACAAGTGAATAAAGAGATGACTTGTTAAGAAAGACACTAAAATTAGATGAAGTTAGTGAGAATCTTACCAAGTAAGATGTGATGATGCAAAACCATGAATGGATGCACTTTATGTGAGTATAGATGATGCAATATGAATTTTGATGCAAAAAGGTTTAGCTTTGAGTGATTAAAGGTGAGTTCTTGTGAATTTTTCTCTTGAAATATTTTCTAAGTGAAAAATATGCTTTTGGAACTCTTCAAAAAACAACTTAAAATGAAAGAGGCATATATATGGGGTGTCAAAATGAAGGGACACCGTTTTGTATATTTTTTCAAAATTATGCCTTGGGCGCCCTACACACGCTCTACGTAGGGTGGGTGTAGGGCGCCTCACCTGGGAAATTGAAGAACAAGTTCTTCAAGGCCGTTGTTCACCGAGGAGAAAATGGGCAAACCAAAGGCGATTGCTCTCGGGTTTGGAGAGCCGCCATTCACCCGCTCTATGTAGGGCGGGTGTAGGACGGAACGCCAGAGAAAATAAATTCGATCAGGTGCCCCACTGTACGTAGGGCGGACGTACATTGGATATGAGAAATTTTGCTCTAAGCCTTTGGTAGGCGCAACAGTGCATCAAATTTAGCTTCAAGCACTTCAAAACATGACCAAAAGATATCAAAACCTTTTGTATGATATATCGTTGGAAAGGTATGGAAGTATACTTTCTACTCCAATTAATGGAATGACATTTTATGTCTGTAGACAGAGTTATGGTCAATAGAGTGACCAAAGGTCAGATTTAGATAACAGCTGTGATGCCCTGTTTTAGTGGTAACTTTGGAGATTTCAAAACCAATCAAAATGGTCATGAAATAATACGAATAATATACCGTTGGAAAGGTATGGGTGTCTGGTTTTCCCAAAATTTTACAAAACTCAATTTCAATCTTTTAATAAATAGTTCTGGTCACAAGACCTTACAAAGGTTAGTTATGAAAAAAACATTTAAATCATTGAAATCCATTATTTTGAAATTGGACACTTTACTCCAAATAACCAAATAGAATCTAATGCTTATCCAAGAGAAGAATGAGACCTTCTCAAGTGGTCAACCATCACGCTAAGACATGCACACCATCGTGCAAGCGCGGACGTTTTTGATCACACAAACGGAAACGAATTACACCACACTTAAGACTATCATACATGAAGTGCATGGGAAGTGAATGCATCCTAATGCCTAATATGTCATGACATTTTAATGAATTATATGCAATCAAATAAACATGCATGAAGAGATATTCAATAACATGAATGCACACATATAAAAACACATAACATACAATTATTAGAGATATGCATGAGTTGTGAGTGTGTGCAACTAGATCTCTTCAAAGCAAGTAAGCACAAGAATATACCTTTGGTGATTATCAACCTTGAGGTCTTGAACAAGGGCCTTTGAGCTTAATCCTCAATCACCTAAACTACGCTTACAATTCAAACCCCAATTGTGGCTTGTCCACGAAATAAGCCAATCACAATATGGGAATCCTTATAGTCTTCTTGCTCAAGTTAAAGCTTCACTTACTTTGACAAGAGACTTCCACCTTATGCAAGGCGGTGATCTAAGTGATATGCACACAAGCAATATGATGCAATCACAATCAAATAGAACAAGCAGATCAAACACACTCTATGAACATGAATTAGAGAACTAGATTATGCTTTAAAAAATCAATCACAAAGATATCTAGAAACCTAAGTATGTTAATCAAACATGATCTATATTAGAATAATAGAGATCACAATCAAAATATCGTAGTTCTTAGAACATGTGACGAAACCTAGAAATCAACAATCAAGCTCAAGAAAACAAAGTATTTCTAGAATCAAGTTCATGCTCTTCAAGTTTATCAAAAAGATGTTCATATGAAATCACAAAGGATAAACTCGAAATCAATCAAAACAAGTCTAAAAGTTGAATCAAAATCATTATAAACATTTTTCCTTAATCAAATAAGAAGATCCATCAAGTTGATCCTAAAAGAAAATGGAAAGAAGATTATTCACTTACAAACAATGAACACACGAACTGAGATTAGATCACCATGAAAACCCTAGACATAATTTGACTCTAAAAATGCTTGGAACTTGTTCCTCTCTTCAAGACCAACAATTTTAGCTTTTGAATCACTTGATTCGGAGTTGAAATGAGAGAGATATGATCAAAACAAAAATCCAAGAGTTGTGTAGAATTCTGCACAACATTCGAATTTAAATGGAGGGAAAAGACAAAGAGAGAAGAGAGAGAACTGACCACCAATAAGGGATTTCCACCTTAGCCTCCCATGGAGGTGTGTGGGCCTCACGGGGGTAGAGAGGTGGCCTTATGATCGGACTATTTTATACCTATTTGAGGTCCCCCAATTCCGATCGTTTGTCTCGTTTTCAAGCATATTTTTGTATATAATGTTTTGTTTGAGCCATGTGTAGGTACATATTCCCTTCCAATGTCAGTTGAGCTTAAAGGAAAGATTGGGAGACTAAAATGAGCCAAAAACGGAATAATTGAAGTATATGCTGAGTGCTGCGTCTACCGTTGACATAGACCGCAGTGTGATCTAAACCCAGCCATGGCCAAGCGAATCTAAATGCCTCCACAGTTGATCCGCTACCAAGCTAGAACGCGACACCGAGACCGCGGCAGAATCCCCTTGGCATTCCAGAGCTTACAGACAAGTGCATAAAACCAGCCATTCTACTATTGCATTCGGTGAGCCCTACCACCGATTTTCAAACCGCTATTTAATTCCAAAGATTTCCAAGAAGCATTTGGCGGTCCAGGTCACTGATCACAACCATTGATTCTACCAAGATCAGCAAAAGGGATGAAATTGTATATGCTCGTGCAGAACATCCAACTTGCGGGAGTCATATCTTCCTCCTCAGATCGAACCACATTGATATCCTTATATATTCGGAAAGCCTTAGAAGTCTAGTTTCTAGAACATTTTACGGATTGTAACTCTGGGTTTTCTAGAGGAATATATGCCCATTTCTGTAATAGTGCGCGATATTGAAAAGTCCAAATGGCTACTTCAAACAGTGACCATGTCGCCGAATGAGACAGCCAAACAACTCCAAAGAGTCATTTTTTGCCCGAAATTGAGGGGAAATCTTGTCTTTTCACCCAGCTTTCAACCTTAACCTCCCCACACTATATAAACGCCTTATTCTCTTCTCTCCACACAGAATCCATTCCCTACACACTTCTTTTTCTTCTTATTCTTCATTTTCTTCACCAAATAAGAGAGAGATAAGCTTTCAAGGATCCATGGAGGTTTCTCCTCCATGGATCCTCTCCATACCCATTTTTTTACACATCCTCCACCACATTTAGGAGTAGATTGCATAGAGATATGAGTGGGCTTTGGCCAATTTCAAGCTAGCAAAGGAAGTAGCTCTTGGAGGAGGTTTTCTTCAAGGGTTGTATCTATTTCTCACTCTCTATGTATTTCTTGTTTTCTTGAATGTGTAATCCCAACTTAGGAATATTTGTAGACCTATATTTGTGCTCAATATATATGATGGTTGTTTTTATATCTAATTTGTGTTTTGATTCATTCTTGCTTTTATTGAATATATCTTTTTCTTAAAATGCTTGTGTATGAAGATTGGAAATTAATATGTATTTATTGATGGGATTAGGAGTAGATTAATGTAATTTAGGAGTAGTTGTAATCAAATATCCCATTTTGTGTTTGTATATTGATCGAAGGTCGAAATTAACTTGTATGGATGGGTTTGAGTGAATTAGAGTTAGGATTGTGCCTTTTGGAGGGGCTCTCCGAGTATAGTTTTGGCTAATTAGCTAGGAAGAGTGGGTGAACTGATAATTGCCATATTAGAAGAGTTTTGGTTCGTTGTTCTTGTTAACAATTGGACTTTAGCTATTTCTCACTCTAGGGGCTCTAGGTGAGTCATGGTTAGAGTTACAATTATTGGTCTTTGTCTATCTCTCATGCTAGGGGCTCTAGGTGAGTTATGGTTGGTGATACAATCACTATTTCCATATTTATTGTACCTATAGTTGCCATTTTACATTGTTGTGTTAATATTGGGACTCAATTTAGCATCGGTTTGTAGAGTGTGTTCACATATGATTGGTTGCGGTTTCGTGTTTGAGAGGTTCTCAACACACTTTTCAATCGTTAACTCTATGAATGAGTATAAATTGGATTGAGGCAAGAACGAACCCTTAACTGAAATTGGATGCACTTATTGTCTAACAACCACTATTTGTGCACTTATGAATGGTGAACTTGTTGAACTTTGTGTGACCATTTTCATGCATCTCTCCTATCCACCATTTTATTTATCACCTTAAACTCCATTCACACCATTCCATATTCTCTTTGTTTTTATTTATTTTCATTTCCATTCTCTACACACACACGCACCGCATTGTACATACAATTCACACACACCATTCTCACCACTTCCGCATCTTATTTTAATGCTTTCAATAAACACTAGAACTCGAAACGGTTAACAGAAACATCTCCCTAAGGAACGATACCCTCACTTGCCGTTTTACTAATCTTTTGCTAGTTCAGAACACATTGAACAAATTGCATAGGAAACCCCTTTTAAATGAAACAATATTTTGATCCTCGCATTCTTTTAGTGATGGAAAAAGTGAGTATCACCTTCCCATGAGGCTCACGCGCCCTCACGGAAAGGTGGCCCAAATAGCCTTTGCCTATTTGCCTCCTTCGTGCTCCTCTTGCGTTCTTCGGCTTTCGAACTCCGAATTTGAATTCGTTTTTGGATTACGAATCATGACTCCCTCATGCACAAGGACGACTATGAAACTTTGACAAAAGGTTATGAATTCAACTCGATACACGATGACGAAGACAACGCATTGTAAGAAAATGTAAAGTAGCATAACTTCCTAGTTTGGACTCGAAAACTATTGAATGAGTAACCGAAATGACCATAACTCAATAAGGAAACATATGAGAACATATTCAAGTCCAAAACAATAGAACACAAACAAATAAATACAATATCACACAAGTATGCCATTTCTTGGAGGTAGTCTTAGAACATGCAATTTTACAATGTTTGTTAAATTAAGACTAATGCATGATCATACTTCATCAAATGTGTGAATGTGTTATACCAATTGAGCACAATGATGCAGAGACACATATGAATGCAATGTGTTTGTGTGTGCGCTTACGCCTTGTAAGAGGAAGAAGGATCTTGATACCTTAGCATCCAAGTAAGCACATTTCCTATTGAAGACGAACTTTGCATGCGACATTGCTTTTCTTCTTTGAAGCTCGATCTAATCATGAATCACATAAGCAACTAAGCAATACAAACAATGAACGTTTTGTTATGGAATCAAGCTAACACAAATCTAAAACCTAACATAGGTTATAGATCGAGAGTTCTTTAAGGTTGATCTTCTACTGTAACAGCTGATTAGGTCTGCTGGTTTGAGTTTCTGGGTTGTGTAAGGGTTTTTCCTTGGTGTATTCTTGACTGTAAGACATTCATATAGTTGAGAGAGTCTTTCATGTGAAGGCTCAACGTGGATGTAGGCTCCATTCTTGGCCGAACCACAATAAAATCCCTTGTGTTGATTTTTTTACTCTTCTGTTCTTTCTTTTTGTTAACCGCCAAAAATGACAGGGGTCTAAAGAAGAATTTGCCATCCAGATTAACAGTAGAAGGAGGCCATAGGAAGTATCCCGCTACCCCGGAAAGAAGACTAGTCTAATACATCAGGATACAAATATGTTGGGATTCACATCAAGATCATCCAGATTTCCCCAGGTACCAGGGTACGGGGGTCAAGATCCAAAGGATCCGGCTACATCAGGGTCCTAAGGACCCGCTAATATGCTAAACTGGTACCCCAATACCCTGTTGCTAATTGCATACGTGGTCCAGTAGGAAGCAGGATATTTGAACACCCCTACCCTTCCTAGAACCAGCTTACCAGGCAGAAAGAACATCAGACTAACAGATTGTCAAAAAGAGACCGTGTACACCAAGATCAAGCTATAGAAAGAGACAAAATACGACAACATTTAAGTGAGTAAGGAAATGGACTCATTCCTGCCACTTAAGAGTTCTACTTGAAGGCAGAGACAACTCTGTCAAAGTCTTCCCAAGAAAGTATCACTTGATTCTAGGGATTAAGTTTCCCACGACATTCTTGCATATCGCCAAGGAAAGTCCCGTAATTGCTAAAAGCCTAGACCGAATTTATAGGAGTACATGGCAAAAAATGAGACCTATATATACAACATTATACTCAATAAGAAGAAGGAGGCAACCCTACTATTTTATTTTCTACTTATTGACTTACATGAGAGCTCCATTGCCAATTTGTTTTGAACCCCTCTTACTACGATAACTAAAATCCTCCATTGTATTTCCGATATATGATTATTATTAATAAAAATAAGTTATGTTTTGATCTTTATTGATAGTGGATGCTGATTCCTTGATGCTGAATTTAATCTTCTTTCATTGAACATGCATAGGTATCGAACTACATGATACCCCGACTACGGTCATATAAGTTGTTAATTGGAAATTCATCCAGTGACAATTTTTCGTTAAACCTTTTGGCGCTGTCTATGGGAAGTACTCCCATCCCATTTGCAAAAGCAGCCTAGCTCTACCCTGCTAGCAGAAAGATGAGCCCCAGATCTTCCCAAGGACAACCTGACCCCTCGGTACCCCACTCCCTTGCTTCTACCCAAAGAATTCAGAAACAGGGGAGGGGAGCAAGAAATAACAACCTGACACCGATTCCCCCACCAGAAGCGGGCTACGACCCTCATATCCGGCTATCCAGGAAGCCAACCCTATCCTATAATAGTAGGCTGCCGCATACTTAGAGAGTATCCGCCTCTAGATGATCGCTGAGGGGATACCTTTTGAAGCTGTTAGGGCTGTAGGAGAGGTTGGGGTGGGTACCCAAGCATTGGTATTCGACAGGCTCAGACTACCACTTCCAGTTCCAGATCATCCTACAGGTTTTAGACCCCGATAGGTGAAGTCAGCAGTCGATATCCTTCCCACGAGGAATCAACCAACAATTAGACTAGCAGCAGAGGAGATGGTTCTACAACCCGATGCAGGTGGTATTATCGGACCTCGAAGGAATCCGTGAGGTAGCCGTTCCAGGAGCGAGGAGTGCAATGAAGCAGCTGTAGGGTCTGAAACCTTAAAAAATAAAGGTACAATAGCCCGATCCAGACATGAAGGATCCGTGAGCCTTCAAGACCGAATGGCCAAGATGGCAAAGGAACTCGAGGAGCTAAGGAAGAGAAAGCATCGGGGTACCCGGAAGAACCTCTTGGTGGAGATGAATGCACCTTTCTTTAGGAGGATCCGAGAAGTAGAACTACCTCCTAAGCTCAAGATGCTTGCTGAGAAATACTCTGGATCGGAAGATCCTGTGAGCCACATGGAGAGTTTTGTCCTTCAGATAGAGGTCTAGAATGCTACCTAATCAGCAATGTACAAAATGTTCCCTTCCACCCAACGGACTGTGCCAAGACTTGGTTTAGAAAGTTATCTCCAGGTAGTGTGGATTCTTTTACATAGCTCACTACAGATTTTTGTGCTCAGTTTCAAGGGATTAAGCCTTGTCCTAAGGAACCCGTCCTACTCTAGTACGTTATCCAGGAGTGGGGTGAGACACTGAGATCCTATGTAGAGAAATTCCATAAAGAGGTGGTCCAGATGTGAGTGTTTACCGAAAAGGAGACCTTGGCAAATTTCAGAAGAAACTTGTGAACTGGTAGACTATTTCGATCGTTCACCAAACATCCATTTGAAACTTACCAGGAAGCTTATGACAGGGTATTAGAACAGGTGGACATAGATGAATAGCTTTGAGTCAAGGTCGAGCACGATAAAGCCTAATCTGCCAAGCACTCAAAGAAGAAGGCTCCAAAACCTGTACCTGCAAAGAAGTTCATGATTCATCCTCGAAACCGGTCTACCTATCGGGCACCTTCTTCCCAGAATCATGATAGATATCCCATGAGGAGGACCCCTTTTAGAACAACAACTCCACCAAGAGAGGTTGCATATATAGCAAGAGAAGAAGACTGGTACAACTGTTACACCCCCCTCAATGCATCCAGAGAGACCATCTACCTCGCCATCCGCAATAAGGGTTCGCTTAAGAAGTCCAGCCCTATTAAGATCCCAGCTGACTAGAGGAATCATTATAAGTATTGTGACTTCTATGAGGATGTGGGGCACAATACATTGGAATGTTATAGCCTCCGCAAACGGATTGAAGGATTGATAGGGGGGACTCTTAATTGAATTCTTGCAACAGGTACGGGATAACATCAAGGTAGAGAATGAGGTACAGGGGGAGATGCGGGAAGCAGAGGAAATATGAAAAGATGAAGGGAAAAATCTGATGCAGTAGATCCACCGGTCATGATGTACTCCGAGTCAGTAAGGGATCCCGAGATCCGTATTGTGCTACCCAGATTGTTTTCACAGAAGAAGTTTTTTATAATACAGTTCAACTGCATGATGACCTAATGGTCATAACGATACAGATAGCCAATTGCTAGGTTTATCGCGTCCTGATTGATACTGAGAGCAGTGTGGACATCCTATTCAAAGGGGCTCATGATAAGATCAACCTAAAGAACCCATGTTACAACAGTTGTACCACACCCTTAAATGGATTTTCAGGGGACTCGTTGATGCCGATTGGATCTTATAGGCTACCAGTGATAATCAGAGAAGCACCCCTCCAACAAAACCTAATGATAGAGTTTGTCATAGTCGACACCCTGTCTACTTACAATGCGATCCTAGGAAGACATTTCTTGGTAGAAATCAGAGGAATATTATCAGTCTACCACAACATCCTAAAATTCATAGTCGGAACCAAAGTAGGACAGGTCAGAGTTGATCATCAAGTAGCCTGCAACTGCTATGCAGAATCCACCAACCTTACTGCGCTAGCCAAGCAGTGTGCGTGTGCAACCGATGATCTAAGCAGGGAGGTACCAGACCAGGACCACTACGCCCTAGAACAAGGAGATGTACCAAATATGGTTGTAGAAGAGACAAAAGAAGAAGAAGAAGAGCGGGGAAGGACTAGCGGGCACCCCGTGAAGTAGTTAGAAGAAATACCTATTAGAAGGGGCGATCCAACCAAAGTAGTAAAGATATGAGGCACACTAGATAGCGAGGTCGGAAGAACATGGTAAAGCTCCTTTAAGAATACAATGACATTTTTGTCTGGAGTCATGATGAAATGCCAGGTATCCCTCTCAACTTAGCGGCTCACAGGTTGGCAGTAGATGCAACCTTCAAGCCAATCAAACAGAAGCGAAGGCATTTCAATGCAGAGTGGAATGATGAGGTACCGGAAGAGGTAGATAAGCTTTTGAAAGCTATATTCATCAAAGAATCCCGCTACCCTGAATGGATTGCAAATGTGGTCATGGTTACCAAATCCAATGGGAAGTGGCGTATGTGCGTGGACTAAACCAACCTCAACCGAGCATGCCCGGAGGATAGCTTCCCTTTACCCAAAATAGATCAATTGATTGATTCCATTACATGTAACAAACTCCGAAGCTTCATGGATGCTTTCTCGGGGTATAATCAAATTATGATGCCCACCGATCAAGACAAGACCAGCTTCATCACCGGGCAAGACCTCTAATACTACAAGGTAATGCCCTTCGGTCTTAAAAATGCAGGAGCCATCTACCAGCGTTTGGTGAATAAGTTATTCAAGTAACAGATAGGGAGGTCTATGGAAGTATATATAGATGACATGATCACCAAGTTTCAAATGATTGACAAACACCTAGAAGATTTACGCCAGACCTCCCAAGTAATAAGACAGAACCATATGAGGTTGAATCCAGCTACGTGTGCTTTTGGGGTAGCAGTAGGGAAGTTCCTTGGATTCTTGGTACATGAAAGAGGAATTGGGGCCAACCCTGAGAAAATCAAGGCAATCATGTATCTTGAATCCCTCACTACCCTCCAATAGGCACAATGATTGATTGGTAGGATAACAACATTAAACCGCTTCATATCCCGATCTATAGACAAATGTCTCCCTTTCTTTAAACTCATTAAGTAGGGTAAGAAGATGAAGTGGGATCAAGAAAGCCAACAACCCTTCCAGTCTCTAAAGAGGTACCTAGCTAGCCCGCTTTGCTAGTAAAACCCCTTTCAGGAGAAGAACTACAACTTTACCTAGCAGTATCAGAAACTACAACTAGTGTGGCCTTGGTAAAGGAATGTAGTGACGAGGTCTAGAGACCAATCTACTATATGAGCCGTGCTTTGACTAAGTTTGAGAAAAATTATACCCTCTTGGAAAAGCTCGCCTATGCAATTGTGACTACAGCCAGAAAGCTTCAACCTTATTTTCAAGCTCTCACAGTTACAGTAGTGACAGATCAACCACTGAGACAGTTTCTCCAGAGGCCAGACGTATCAGGCAGGCTAATCCTATGGGCCTTAGAGCACACCCAGTAGGATATAAAATATAAAGCATGAAAAACAATTAAGGCTCAAGCCTTGGCCAACTTCGTGGTAGAATTCAGCACGACCTCCAATCCGTATACCACCATGATCCCAAGTCAGGAACTCGAATCCTCGGAATGGCCCACTAATTGTAAGATCTGGATACTATATACGGATGAAGAGTCAAATTAGTCAAGTTACGGAGCAGGAATTGTCCTTACTGATCCAGAAGGGATTGAATTCAGCCATTGCTTTAGGTTCGGATTCAAAGCCACCAATAACGAGGCGGAGTATAAAGCTTTGCTAACCGTGATAAATGTAGCAGAAGAATTGGGGGCAGATTTCCTCCTGGTCAGGAGTGATTCGCAGTTAGTAATCAACCAAGTATTCAACATATACTAAGCGAAAGGTGACAACATGGTAGCATACCTCGGAAGAGTTTGGGAAGCATCAACAAGATTTAAAGGTATAAAGATGGAACAGATTCCTAGAGAGAAGAACCACTAAGTAGATATCTTGGCCAAAATTGTTGCAATCGGGGGATAAGCATTGCCTAGAGGGGTACCACTCCAGCTGATACCTCAATCCAGCATAACTAGAAGAGTATAAGTGAATCCAGTAAACCGACTCCCTTGCTAGATGGATCCTATTGCTGACTATCTCTGAAATGAAACTCTTCATGCAGATCCAGATCAAGCATGTAAACTCAAGAGGACCGCCACCCGATATTGCTTGGTTGATGGGTATCTCTACCGTAAAGGAAAGTCCCTTCTGCTACTGAGGTGCCTATATCTCGATGATGCACAGTATGCGCTAAACGAGGTACATGTAAGGGATTACAACTACCATGTAATATGGGAGACCTTGGCTTACGAAGTTCTTAGAATGGGATACTTTTGGCCTACTCTATATCTGGATGTGAAACAGTTTGCGCGATCCTATGAACCTTGTCAAAGGACAACAAACCTCCATGATCTCCCTCCAGAAAGACTCGCTTCAATCAGTACGCCATGTCTTTTGCTATGTGGGGACTAGACCTTATCGGGCCACTCCCGACTGTGCCTAGTCAAGCCAAGCACGCCATAGTGGCAATTAACTACTTTACTAGGTGGGTAGAAGCAAAATCCCTGACCCAAAAAACTGAGGCAAACACCACAAGCTTTGTCAAGGAAAACATAGTATGCTGATTCGGTACCCCGATGGCCATAATAACCGATCTGGGTAAATAGTTTGATAATGCCGAATTCAGGGAATTTTATGAAGAGCGAGGTATCAACCTCCGTTTTGCATCAGTAGCCCATCCTCAAACCAATGGGCTAGTAGAGGCCACCAATAAGACCATCAAAAGGCTTATAAAGAAGAAACTTCAACAGAAGAAAGGGTAGTGGGCAGAAGAACTTTCAAACATGCTATGGGCATACCAGACTACTAAGAGGACTGCAAATGGGGAAATCCCTTACTGGCTTTTGGAACAGAAGCAGTTTTACCTATCGAGCATAGGCTGATATCATTCAGGGTCCAACACTTCGAACCAGAAGACAATGAAACAAAGTTAAGAGCTAGCCTAGACCTCGTCAAGAAGAAACAGGATAGAGCTGCAGAGCGAGTAGCGGTATACTAGAGCAAGATAGCCCGATACTTCAATAGAAGGGTATGGGTGACTAGTCTATTTAGTGACACTCGCAATAGGAAGAGGTCGGAGAGTAGTACAATGGTAAAGTCAAGTTCGTTCCTACAGGGATCGAGTGATCGATTACCGAAATTGATTAGCCTAAGTGTTATTCAAACAATCAAAATGGAAGGTTTTCACACTTGAATATTAAAAACAACTAAATTTAACTAAAAACAGGATTTATGCTAATGAAATAGAGAAATAACAAGAAACTAAACTCGAATGTGATAATGGAGAGATATATGCTAGGACTTGACTACACCTCACCCGCAATTGACTTCTGCTTTAGACTCAATTGAACATTCAAATTATACTCATATAATTCATAGATTCATGCACCCTAATATTAACCTACAATCTCGGTCGAGTAGAATAGGTTACACCCAAAATCATACCCAAGCCTATCTTTCGATTACTTAGAAGATATGAATGGGTTTCTCAAGGATATTGGCACACTAACGAATTTTATACGCTAGCCTAAGTAGGTATACTTTTCTAGATATGCATAAAGCACAATTCGTCGAGCACGTGGTGTGCGTCTCCGGTCAGTACATAACACACCATCAAAAGAACAATCAATAGGAGATCAATCTATTAATATAACATTAAGCACACTAAAACATCCATACAAACTACAAGTTGCACAATAAGGGATAAACAAAGGTTAATATAAATATATATAGTCATGGGTGGGGTTTCATCAAATATTAGCACAAAATGTTTAGCTCATATCACAAAGTGTAGCAATACAATGAATACACTCAAATGAATACATGGCTAACAGAAAGAACATGGAAAAGAAAAAGTGATAGAAGAAACTATGTAGAGTAGCTCCTTCTTTGCTTTGCTCTTCTTCTTCCAAGCTCATTTTTCAACTCTCTTTTGCCCAAAAGATGAGATGATGGTAGTTGTGTTAAAGAGAAGTGATTAATGTATTTGGATATTAGGGAGATGTGGAATCTTGGTCAGTTTTCAAGGATGGAGGTGATGATGTAAGAGGAAAATGAGAAAAGTTAAGGTTTTGGTCTCATTTGGGAAAATGGTTCGTCTCTTAGAAAAATACCAAGGAGAGGTATTTATATGGAAGCCAAAAATATGGTAAAAAGGGGCAAAATTCCTTCTAGAAGACGAGGAGGCGGATTGCTGCTGTTGGCCTTTCCGCAACCACCAATTGCGGTGCCAACCACGACACTTCAACCGCGACACTCTGATGAGGTCTCTATCTCTCGACCGCCGCGGTTGAAAAACCACGGCACTTCAACCGTGACACTGTGATGAAGTCTCTGTCGCTACCACTAACCATGGCGCCAACCGCGGCACTTCAACCGCGGCACTCTGATGCTAAAACTCCAATCTCTCCGCATTTGCACTTTGTGCCCTCAAATATTCTCTTTAACACCAAAACACCCCTACTATCAATATTCTCCTGCAAAAGCCTAAATCAAGCTGTTAAATACTCGACTTTACCCAAGAACGAATTCAAAATGATATGAAAATGGGGCTACACTTTGTGTAGAAGTGAAACAATCAAATACCCCCAAACTTATCTTTTGGTCGTCCCCGAGCAAAACCAAAACAAACAAACTAAAAGAAATTAAACCAAAAGAAAGTAGAAACATAAAGAAATAAAACGCATGCGATAAGTCTTTTAAACCGCTAGGCGATCCCTAGTGGGACGAGTGAAGTCTCGTGAGGGTTTACAGTACGACACCCACAAACATCTTTCCTACTGAGCCAACTATAGACAGAGATGCAATAATGGGTGAACCGAATTGAGTCACATACATGCTAAGACCCCTAAGAAAAAGCTCGGGAAAATGCAAGCTAAGGTTCTACAACATGAGAGATTGCAATTCCATACTTCTTAGTGAACAAAGCTTTAAAAAGCATCGAACACACAAGTCTTATGATAGCATTTCGCCTCGACTCATTCCTTTCAGGATCTCTCTCATTTTACCACTCAGAACCTAGGCTCACTCAACAACCATAAGCGGTTGGAAATTAAGCACTAGAAATTTTCAAATTTTACACGCATATGAAAAATTTTGAAAAACCGTTAATGTTTAAATGCAATTGGACCACAAGAACGAATTTGAACATTAAGAACAAGAGCAAAGCACCATTTGATACCTTCATCAACAAGCTAAAACTCCTCCTAAAGATCAATTAGGACTTCTTTAAAGTTCAAGTGATGCTATGGTGAATTGGTGGTGGAGAGGCTAGGTGGGTATGGGATTATGGGTTAGCTACCGATTATGCTTTAAACTTCTATTTGGCACGCTCTTCACAACAATAGCGTCTAGGCACGAATTATTCAATTAATCATTTCGTGCTAAATTTTAAGTTGCTTTACATTTGACAACTTTTACACTTTAGAGCTTAGAAGGATTTATGTGCTATTTTTTTTTCTTTGAGCACTTTTTAATTTTTTCATAAATTTTGAGCCTTATTCTTTGCACAACTTACACATCTAGCATGAGTACACACTATATATTTTTTTTACACTTTTGATTTTTTCTTGAGCTTTATTTTGATATGATAAAAAGCTATAATCGTAGCAAATGGGGTGGTCTAGTGTTTAGGTAAGATGTGGTGTTGTGTATGATATGAGAGGATATAGTGATGGGGTTTAGTGTGTAGGTCAACATAGATAGGGCATTTAAGCACACACACAAGACACGAGACGTGTTTGGGATAATAGTAGTGACTTAACACACATAGCCTACATCATCTATATAGGCACGAGTTAAGCAAGCAAACAAAGGCAAAATAACGGTGATGCTATTTAAATGGCGTTCTTTAAAGCCCAAAGTATGGAGTGAGGTCGTTTTTATATTTATGCTTATATAAATACGAGAAGAGTGTTTAAGATGAAACAATAAAACAAATCACACTCATAAGGACACTATTTAGGCTCTGGCCTCACGCGGGTAGTCTCCACTAATGATCAAGACATCTAAAGCGCAATACCACATTACTAAGACACTTTCGAATCTGGTAGGGTGCGTGTAAGCAATGTGGTGTATCTTTAACTAGCATAACCTTTCCCTAGACTCAGGGATTCAACACATGCAAAAATTTGTCTCAAAAGGCACAACCCAAAAGCATCTCATTAAGCAAATTAATGCTCCCAAATTTGGCTCAAAGCAAGAGAACGGACTGAACAACTCATCAAAGACACAATCATGCAGAAATTTGAAAAACAAAATTCACGGAAAATAAACACAAACAAAACAATCATGCAAAAATGGTCATTAGATGGCCACACCCCCAAACCTAGACGAAACATTGTCCCCAATGTTTGCACAAAAGCGGATTGGACAATATAAGCTTAGAAGCGGGAGAGATGCCAAACACACAACCAAAAACAAACACGCTACAAACCTAAAAACTAGGCACAATACAACGCCACACACTTAATCTAAGCAAGAAAAATAAGACTTAACAAAAACAAAAATTAAATAAAACAAAAATAGCTTAAAATTAGAAGAGTTACCTAGGTGGGTTGCCTCACACCATGCACTTGGTTTAACGTCTCAGCTAGACGCATTTTGCTCCTTATCAATCTGGATCAACGGTTGGTGCGACATCATCACCACCTTTCTTCCTTAACTTATGTGAGGCATAGAACATCCACACACAAATTCCGTTTACTATTCTTATTTGGTCCACTATGAATGCTTTCTTCTTTTTGTCACCTTTGTCCAAACTCTTCTCTATTTTATCTGGGGGAGTCACTTGGGTTTTGTTCACAACTCCATGAGAGCCCGGTTTGTGGACACCTTTCATTTTCTTTCTTGGAGCATTATGAACCACACAAGCATTAGGCGACTCTTTTGGAATGTTACTTCTGAAAACTTCCCTTATGAGAGGATCAACAACCTCGACCATCAAACATGTTTAGGGAAGTGAAGGACTCTTATCGATCTTGAACATGTCGAACACAACCTTGTTATCTTCAACCCTCAATGTCAACTTATCCTCTTTGTGATCAACTAATGCTCCACTTGTTTTCAAGAATGGCCTCCCAAGAATCAATGGGACCTCAAAATCTTCCTCCATTTCTAAGATCACAAAGTCAACTTGGAAGTAGAATTTACCCACTTTAATCAAGACATCTTCTAAGACTCCGTGTGAGTGCTTGATAGATCGATCCCCTAACTAAAGAGTCACTTTTATAGGTTCACTTCACCCATTCCTAGCTTATTGAAAACTAAGTACGCATCAAGTTGATGCTTGCTCTTGAATCTATTAAAGCACTCCCAAATTCCACATGGCCAATGGTGCATGGAGTTGTGAATTTCCCGGGGATCCTTTAGCTTAGGCGGGATTTTTGTTTTGTAGCATCGCACTGCACTCCTCTGTTAAGGCGACCGTCTTGAATTCTTCTAGCTTCCTTTTGTTGGAGAGCAATTCCTTGAGGAATCTCACATAAGTAGGCATTTGGGAAACTGCTTCGGCAAAAGGGATATTAATGTGAAGCTTCTTGAATATCTCCAAGAATTTGCCGAAATTGTGAGCATCTTTGTGTTTCTTCAACCTTTGCGGTTATGGTATGGGAAGAACATAGGCTTTGACTTGGGGTGGAGAATGGGGATCATTTGATGTGGTAGGCATTTCATCATGGTTAGAACTCTTCTTTTCTTTTACAACCTCTTCTTCTATAACACCCTTTTCTTCAACAACTTCTTTTCCCATCCTAAAGATTTCTTGTAACTCAACCCCTTTATCACTTCTTAATGAAATGGCATTGCATTGCTCTTTGAGGTTGACCACTGTGTTGCTTGGTAATGCCCTTTGATACCTCCTTTGGATTGCCCTCGCTAATTGTCCTACTTGCGTTTCTAAGTTTTGGATTGAGGCTTGTGAATGTTGAGCAACTTGGTCAATCTTCGTATCAAGCTTCCTCAAGGCTAAGTCTTGGTCTCTATTCTAGTGTCCAACTTGCCCATGTATTTGGTGAAGATATCCTCTAGGTTAGATTTTATCTCCCCATGATTTTTTGGGACTTGTTTAGGGTAGTTTTGTTGGTGAGGTTGTTGGAATCCGGGGGGTTGTCTTTGGTTGATGTTTTTTTTGTTGTTGGGGTTGGTTGTCCTTCCATGACAAGCTTTGGTTATTTCTCCATGCCAGGTTGTATGTGTTTGAGTAAGGGTTGTTTTAGGAACTTTGGTTGGCATGTTGTTGTTGGTGTAAAGATTCTCATATTTTGATTGGCTTATTTCATGGACAAACCACATTTTTGGGTTTGAATGTAAGGGTAGGTTAGGTGATTGAGATTCAAGCTCAAAGTCCCTTTCAAGACCTCAAGAGATCAAGCACTTCAAAGGTAAATTTCTAAGTGCTTACTTACTTTGAAGAGATAGTTGCAGACACCCATAACCCATGCATATGTCTTTTGTTGTATGTTGTGTGTGTTTATATTGTGTGCATTAATGTTCATTAATCTCTCTTCTTGTATGCCATCACATGTTAGGCATTAGGATGCATTCACATCACTCACACACTTGCACCCATGGCATGGTCTTATGTGAGAAGCTGCATGAGAAGGCATTGACCTTCTCTGCTGCGGTTGTAGTGCTGCGGTTGGATAACTGCAGCACACTAGCGACAGAGATGTCCCTTTTCTACTGCGGTTGGATCAACCGTAGCACACTGGCGACAAAGATACATTCTCTGTGCCACGGTTGACCCAACCGCGGCAGTCCGCCTTGCACGAAAGTCCAAAATGCTGCAGTTTTGTTAGGAGCATATAAATATCCCACTTTCATTTTAGGTCGTCCCCAAGAGTTCCAAAAGCATATTTTTCTCTTAGAACACTTTTTAAGAGCCAAAAATCCTCAAGAACTCACCTTTAATCACTCAAAGCTTTTCCTTTTTGCATCAAACTTCATATTGCATCATCTATGCTCACATAGAGTGCATCCATGTATGGTTTTGCATCATCACATCTTTCTTGGTAAGAATCTCACTAACTTCATCTAATTTTGGTGTCTTTCTTAACAAATCTTCTCTTTATTCACTTGTATGTTTTTAGAACACATGCTAGATACAAGATAGAGATTGTTTGTGATGAAATGATTGAGTGTTGTATTGTGATAGCTTTCTAGGTTGTGTTTAATCTTGATTGCTAAGCTATTTGACATGTCATTTAGCTATTGATATTTAGGATTGCTTTTATTGCATATTCATCATCCTAGATAAGCATCTAAGGTTTCCTAGCCTTGTTTGTTCATTGAATTTCATCATATATTCACTTAGGCCATTTTATCTCTTCATTGAGAAGTAAGTCTTGTGTGTAGCTTCCGGGAGTAGGTTGCTTAGATCGCAAGCAATTGGACTAGGTCCACTTATATCGGGTTTAGGTAGGTGTGTGATTACTTCCGGGATTATATTGTAATCTTTATCACATTTAGTGGATTCGAGGTTAGTGTGTGGCTCACATAACAGCCCGTGGTTTTTCCATATAAATATCTTGTGTTCTTTACAATTTCGCACTTTATACACATGATATTTTATTGTGACTAGCTAGAGGTATTTTCGTCAATTTGACCTTTAACGAAAATTGGGTAAAATCGGATAAAATCTATTCATCCCCCTTCTAGATTAATATTGAACACACCGTTAATTTGTTTCAATTGGTATCAGAGCAGATTCCTAGATATACTTAGGTGATCCTTGCTCTTTTTGGTGTGTTTTGCATTTGTGTGTTGTTTTGCTCATACATACATTTTGTATACATTTCATTTCATTCATTAAACACAATGAGTGGAAACGGTGGGAACAACGAGGGAGCTTCTAGCACTAGACCTCCTCTCCTCACTGGTTTGAACTATTCCCAATGAAAAGGGAAGATGGAATCCTACATATGTCAAATTCATGATCGTGCATGGATGGCGGTTGAAGATGGATATGATCTACCCATGATGACTCCTATGGGTGGAGGAGAGGATGTGCTCAAGCCTAAAGCGCAATGGAACTCGCAAGAGTTTGAGGCATCAAAATGGAATAGGAAGGCGATGCATGCCATCCTATGTGCAATAGACGAAAATCAATATAAATTGATTCAAAACACTAGGATTGCTAAGGAGGCATGGGACATCCTAGAGGTTGCATATGAGGGAACCGAAGTTGTAAAGGACTCCAACCATGTCCTTGAGTGAGTTACGGTTTGTAATCCAAAAGCGGATTCGAATTCGAAATTTGAAGGCAAGAGAACGGTCGAAGAAAGGGAGCAAAAGGGAAGATGGGTGGCAAATTGTCAAACCACCCCCTCTCCCGCGGAGGCGTGTGGCCTACACGGGGATGAAACCCCTCTGCCCTCGTGAAGGCCACGCACTTGCATTGGGAGCTGAGGTGGCGTTGTGGTGTTGGTCACCCAAGATCCTCTTCTCTTCACATCATTTCCCTCTTCTTTAAGTTCAAAATTCTGTAAAAATTGTCATAACTTTTCATTTAAAATTCTACATTGTGATTTCTTGCTCATTTAAAATCCGATTTTGGTGATTCAAAAGCCAAAATTGATTGTATTTCAAAGAGGAACAAGGCCCATGCATTTTCAAAGTGAAATGAAGTCCATATTTTCCAATTTTCTTTAATCTTCATCAAGTGTTCATCATTTTGTAAATAAATCATATTCTCTACACTATTCTTGTGATCAATTTGTTGAATCTCTTGATTTTATTATGAAATGTGTTTAGAATGATTTGGATTCTATTTTTTGACTTGTTTGAGTGATCCTTCGAAATTAGTGTTTGTGAATTTTTGACTGAATATCATTTTAGCTAATTTTGATGAACATGAACTTAAATTTAGAAAACTTTGTGATTTAATCTTGATTGTTAATTTGTAGGTTTTAGTCACATGTTCTAGAACTAGAATATATTGATTGTGATTTCTATTATTCAAATCTAGTTCTTGTTTGTTTGAAGATGTTGTGGATTTCAAGTGTTGATTTAATCACTTGATTTCAAAGCTAGTTTTATATTTTTTGTTTCAAATCTACTATTCTAGCTTTGATTGACATGTTTAGGTTTCTAGATATTTTGTGTGTGATCTTGAATGCCTAATCTAGATTTCTAATCTCATGTTCATAATGATTAGTTACATTTGCTTGTGAGCTTGATTTGTGCAAAACTAATTCTTCATAGAGTGTGTTTGATCTGTATACTTTATTTGCTTGTGATTACATCATGTTTGCATGTTTGCACTTCACTTAGATCATTGCCTTACAAAAGGTGGAAGTCTCTTGTTGGAGTGTGTGTAGCTTTAACTTGAGATAGAAGTCTTGACTAGGATCGGGGTGATCTGGATGTTAGGATTATGCTCAATAGCAAGAGTGTAATGTTGTAATTAACAATCTTTTTCATATTAATAAAGAGATTTCTGGTTTAACAAATCGTATAGCATTTATAGTTTATATTATAATTGTCAAAGTAAATAATCATAAGGTCTAAAGACTATGGGAAAAGAAGAATTGTTCGTACATCTGGATATGTATGTGGTAGACACAATTCTTTAGTTAGTCTTGAATAATGTTCACAACTTAAGTTAAAGGTTGGGCACCTTTATCTTGTTAAAGTTGTAGAATTCTTTTGCTAGCATTTGAGTGGGATCAAATGAGATATGATGAGTCTAAAATCATCGGAGTGTCTTCGAGCAAAAGGATCTAGTGCACTGGGTGCATTGAACTGGATCACAATGAAAAGCTTTATCTAGAACCGTCAATAGATAATAGTCTTTTCATTATCAGGACAATCGGAGAGTCTATCTTAATCCTGAGATAAATGATGGACTTATGGTTGCAAGTGATATCATTTGAGTTATCAATGAGTACGATTATATCGCATAGTCTATCCTCGATAGTTTGGTGATATTCATTTGTTAATCGATAGAGGACTTCATTTATAGATATGGAAATCGTGGCTCCATTTAATTAAATGAGAGTATAATATCATCATATGGATGTTTTGAGGTAATTGGATATTAAATCTCAACGTTGAGTTTTCGATAGTGTCTATTGAAAACATGGCTTCTGGACAAGTCAAAATATCCAAGTTCAAAACATGGTCATATGAGTAAATATGGTAACTTGGAGAGTTATAGGCGGTCTATGAACTCTTGGCGATTACTGATATTAATCACGAGGATACACTATCTCCAATATGATTGTCTAGGGTATGAATGAGGAGCATCTTCCTTTTCTATCTTTATTTAAGAGTTCAGTTTTAGCTATTTAGTGGAATGAGTTAAAATTAATGGATCGGACCTAAGTGAATCATTTGTTGATTGTGATTAGGTTATGTCTATTGAAGCTTAAATTTAGATGGCCCGCCAAGATCCCCAATCCACACGGACTTGCATGGATCACTTGATATATTCTACCGGACCAATTTAAGGGTCTATCTAGAATTGCATTTATTATATTAAGAATATAATTTGCACATTATTTAAGTAATGGGCTGCTCAATTATATTAATATATTAATGAAAGACATGTGGGCTTGTTTCTTTTAGTAAGAATGGGTCTGGTTCACATGTGGGCTTTTTTTATTTAAAGTCCAATGGATTAAATGAAATAGGAAAATAATATTAGGCCCATCTTATATATAAGTGGGGCGGCTAGGTTAAGGTTTTGACCTAGAAATATTATTTTGTTTCATTTGTTTTAATTAAATAAGAATTAATTGATTTATTGATTAATTGTTTAATTAAAGAAACAAATCTTTCCTAAAAGTAAAAGACTTGTTTGATAAGTAAATAAATAAATTAGTATTATTTATTTAATCAAATAAGGAGTCTTTTTTATTTTAGTCAAATAAAAGAATAAAAATAAAAGAGTTGGATTAGGGTTTGAAGTCTATAAAGTTAAAAAGAATTAGGGTTGAATTTTAGTCACCCTATATAAGTGACATGATGAAATTCGGCCAACCCTAATTACATACTACATAGAATTCGGCAACCCTAAAGGAAAAAGAAGAAAAATTCGGCCAACCTATATATATGTTCTTATAGGGTTCGGCCACATCAATTAATTGGTGCTTGAATTTTTATTTTCTTTCTTCTTCTTCTTAATTCTAAGAGAGTTTTTATTCTAGAGAGACAAAAAGGAGTGAAAAATTATTCTTTGATAGTATACAATTGCTTAAACATCAATAAGCTTGTGTATATGATATCGATCTAGGTTCACGCGAGTTTAGATCATAAGATTGTGAACTCAAAAGTGACCGGAATAATTTTGACATTCTTTTGATTGTTTTGTGACTAACAAAGAAAAGAAAGTATTTGTTTGGTTCATTCACAGGTTTGCAATTCAAAGGAAAGGGAGACCACGCTCCTAGGTGATCCACGTTCGTGCTCGGAATGAAGGTCTTGCGGATTACCATAGACGTAAGTCAATCGGATCACGCGAGAAGAGGTAATTTACTTTTGTTGATATATATGCATGTTTATTGATTAAAAGGGTTTAAGGTTCATAAAGGAAAATTTTAAAAGTCACTAAATCGTCTTTAGTATCGCTTCCGCTGCGTGTAACACTTTTATTTGTTTATTTTTCCCTACACTAACATGGCGCCAGGTCTGAAAGGACAATTTTATTTGAGGCTGTCTAAGTCGACCAAGTTGGTAATTCCCGGAGCCAACATTAAGTTCAATCGAGGCTAGAAGGACGACTAGATCGTGGTAAGAGGGGACTAGGGCCATTCTGTGCACATTGGCGGGATTGAATACCCAGTCCCTATTCAGTTCATTAGGTAGGATAAATGGGACAAAGGAAACGTATCTGTCGAATCTCTGGGTATAATTCAGAGGATTGCGAATAACAAGTCTTTGAATCCAGAGTATCCCGATTATGACCCTTTTGAGGGCGTCAGGCTGGAGCGATATCTCCGTATTTCCATTGCAAATCATGGTATGTGATTTTCTTCCTCTTTGTTCTTCTTTCTTGTTTTCCCTTCTCCCTGGTTTGACTCTTTTTTTTTGATAGTATCTGCCACTCCTCTTCTGCCTTCCCCTTTGATTGTTACGGGGCCCGGGGCTCAAGCTTCCTCTCCTGTTGAATCCTCTACCAATCTTCTTGGTACCGGTGCTGATGTTGGTGGTGAAGCTGATTTGTCTGTGGCTGCCTCTCTTTTAACTTCGACAGGGGCACCTTTGCCTCCTCCTATCCCGTTGTCTGACCTAGTTCCGGTGCGCCCTTCTATGAAGACTATGTTATCCAAGGGTACCAAGGTTCGAGGTTCACCTGTCCAGGCTAAGAAGCGGGGTCTCACTGCTCTTGCTGTTAAGTCCTCATCAACTACTTCTCCATCCGTTCCCTCTCCTTCAATCGAGCCTATTCGGCATCAATCTAGAGTGGAGAAGGATTCCTTGGTCATATCTTCTTTCGTTAGCTTACCGTTGGGATCGGGATTGGAGGACAGTAGCCGGCAGGAGCTGATTTCCCGCTTTGTCTTGGCTTGCTTATGAGTCAGTCCCGATGCTATGGTTGCCATGCCTGGGGATCTTCTTGCCACCAAAGGAGCTTCTTTACTTGTTAAGGTATGTCACCAATCCTTTTTTTCTTGCTTGGTTGATTTGTAAGGAGGTTCTCATTTCCTTTTCTTAATTGTAGGCTTTTAAATTTAATCTAGCCATGAGACAGCATATGAAGATCTTGTAGAAGGCCAATATTACGACCCGGGTTGAATTGGAAGAGGCTAGGAGGGACCTAGCTCGATCTAAAGAGGCTGCTGATGCCTTGGTCCATTCTGCTGTTGAGTCTAAACGGGGTAGGCAGGAGGCCATAGTGGATCTAGAGAGGTTGAAGCGTGCTCTAGATACAGAGACAATCATATCCACCCGTCGATGGGCTCAGCGAGAAGAATTGGCCCAGGAAAAGGCTATGGTTGCAGAGGAAATTCATCTCCTGTGGGATGTAGTGCCGGCCTTGAAAGCCGAAGCTGATGGCTTCTTTGAGTAGGGATACTTTACTGCCTCTTACGAGGTGGTCCAGGCTCTCCCCGTTGACTTCGATTTTCAAGAGACCCTTGGGTGGGATCGAGGTGTGATTCTAGCAAAGGTCACCCAACATTCTGAGGAGTAACCGACCCCTACAAGCAACGCTCTGATCGTGGAGCCTCCTTGCAGCCAGAGAACACTATTCCAGCTACTGACCTTGCTGAAGAGACAGTGGAGACTCGGGACCTTCCTACTACTTAGGATGATTTGATGCAGAATGTTGTGCTGTCTAATCAACTAACTCCCTCGGTAGAGGCATGTGTTCTTTCTGAACTAGGTGCACTAGGAGCTAGCAAAGTTTAGACTGTTGAGGGCGAGGTAGTTGATGAAACAGTTGCAGCTAATTGAGAGGAGGAAACCGAGAAAAGGCAGGCCGATGTATGATCTTTAGTCTATTTTAATAAAAAAAAGTTGTAGCCCGGAAATGGGGGTTAGGCGCCCTGCTTGATCAATGGAAAGATTTCTCTTTTTTGACATGTGTGTTATCCTACTTATACTTGGCTGGAATGTTTACTTACTTGCTCACTCTTAATCGAGGTGGAAATTATTAGTGATAATTGATGTTTTGACTTTTGCCTATCGTGATCCCGGCGATGCTTAGCCTTGCTTATTCTCTGTGATAATCTGGGTGATATTTATTTTGGGGAAACTAGTAAGAACTTTTTCACAGTTTGACCTTGTTGTGAGGTTTAATCCTGGCTATCTATCGGGATCAGGCTTCTTCTTTATGGAATCGGGATACTTGATGCTTCCTGTTTTACGGATCCTTGCTTGGATATTTCCACCTTTCAGAAGGATCCTTTTCTTGATATGCTTGCCTTTAGTGAACTGATTCGCATGCCAAGCAAAGATCGGTCAACTCATGTGAATGGATCTTTTTTCGCACGTCTTCTCAAATTCTTCACCAGTCATTATTGCTTTGCACCGGTGCCCTGCTTGGCTTTCTCTATAAGTAACCTATTTTTCTTTCTCATCTTTCATTCTGGAAGATTTATAAAGAGCGAAACAATGCCATCTGGTGTTCTCCTCTGATGGTAGATTCATTCATTCAGGCTATCGATCTTGGTGTTTCTTGTAATGTGGATAAGGTTGGCGATTCTCAATCGAACACAAGGAGAAAAGAAAAGGTCAGCGATCCCGATTCTGGGTTAAATTCCATCTCGATCCGGTCTTTTTGTTCTAGCGGGGAACTTTATATTGAACTGGGCTTCGACGATAGGACCGGGAGCCTCGTTATAAGTTGCTAGATGGAGCTAGTATGCTTCTCCTTACTCAACTATTCGAAGGTTTCTTAGGTCAGTGAATCCGCGATTATCATGGTTAATGGTGCCATTTATAAAGGTACCAAGAGACGCCACAGTTGGGTTTGGGATGTGTCCAAGCGCTATCAGCGTCGAAGTCAACAGATAGGTTGGCGACCGGATGATTGGGACCGAGACCCATAAAAGTAGGTTCAGCCTTCAAGATGCACTGAGGGCTTGGAGCCGAAGAAGAGGAGGTGATGAACTCAAGGCTGAAGCAAAAGCAAGAGTCTCAAGGGTGAGATCTTCGTTGATGTCATTCCAACGAGCTCAGATACTTTGATGTTACTAGTCTGGATCAAGGAGGCTGCAAAGGAGAAGAGTGAAAAGCTCTTCTTGTTCTTTCTTTTGCAGTTGTTGTTTTTGTTTATTCACATCTTTTAGCCTGATTGTGGGTTTTAGGCACCCGGATTAATGAATTGGATGCCTATTTCTCACAAATATATATTGTCTTCTTATTCTGTTGGAATACTGGTGAATCTTTGTGTGTACTTGCTTCTGGTATACCGGGTAGTGTTTGGATAACGATACAGGATTTGTTAGGGATAACCACTTCCTTTCCTTTGTCCGGTTATAAAGTAAGAAAAGATTCTAATTTTTTCTGAGGACAACTTGGTTGGCAGTCCCATTGCCACACTTGATGAGAATTTTGTAAAGGTTTCCAAACCAGTGGTACCTAGTCCTCAATTTTAAGCTGGGATTCTGATTCTTGATAGATAAATCCCGGTGGAGGGTATTCCCCGACCTAGTTCTTCGCATGTCGAATCAGGGTACCAGATATCCCGCTAAGGGATTCTAATCCTTGGTAAATAAATCCTAGTGGAAGGTATTCCCCGACCTTGTTCTTCATACAGTAAATCAAGGTACCAGATATCCTGCTAAGGGATTCTGGTCCTTGATAAATAAATCCTGTTGGAGGGTATTCCCCGACTTGGTTCTTCTCATGGTGAATAATCGAACCAAACCCCTGCTATGGGATTCTGGTACTTCATAAATAAATCCCGGTGGAGGGTATTCCCCGACCTGGTTCTTCACATGGTGAATCAAGGTACCAGATATCCTACTAAGGGATTCTGGTCCTTGAAAAATAAATGCTAGTGGAGGTTATTATCCGACCTGGTTCTTCATATGGCAAATCAAGGTACTAGATATCCTAGTAAGGGATTCTGGTCCTTGATAAATAAATCTTGGTGAAGGGTATTGCCCGACCTGGTTCTTCATATGGCGAATCAAGGTACCAATTATCCTGCTAAGGGATTCTGGTCTTTGATAAATAAATCCCGGTGGAGGGTATTCCCCGACCTAGTTCTTCACATGGCGAACCAAGGTACCAGATATCCTATTATGGGATTCTGGTTCTTGATAAATAAATCTTGGTGGACGGTATTCCCCGACCTAGTTCTTCATATGGCGAATCGAGGTACCAGATATCCTACTAAGGGATTCTGGTCCTTGATAAATAAATCCTGGTAGAGGGTATTCCCCGACCTGGTTCTTATGGTGAATCAAGGTACCAGATATCCTGCTATAGGATTCTGATCATTGATAAATAAATCACAGTGGAGGGTATTCCCCGACCTGGTTCTTCTCATGGCGAATCAAGGTACCAAATATCTTGCTATGAGATTCTGGTCCTTGATAAATAAATCCTGATGGAGGGTATTCCCCGACCTGGTTCTTCACATGGCGAATCAAGGTACCTAATATCCTGCTAAGGGATTCTGGTCCTTGATAAATAAATCTTGGTGGAGGGTATTCTCCGATATCGTTCTTCACATGGTGAATCAAGGTACCAAATATCCTGTTAGGGATTCTGGTCCTTGATAAATAAATCCTGGTGGAGAGTATTCCCCGACTTGGTTCTTCACGAACGTTGCAGGGGCTTTCTTGGTCTTGAGGTGATTTAGTTATGGCGATCCTTTTGGAGGGGTTGACCCTATCCAGGGCATCAGAATCGTCTTATTACTCTTTTGGTCTTGAGACGATTTATTTGCGATGGGATGATAGTTGGAGAATCAAATGGGAGGAGAAAACTGACTTCTTTTATTGAATTCTTAAATTCATACAAAGCAAAATCGGGGTATACATTTGATATTATACCCGTCGAAAGAAAAAGAAAAGGAAAAAAGAAAATTCTTCATTCTTGTTAACCATTATAGGTAAAACCTCTTGAGGTGATTAGCGTTCCAGGTGTAGTCAATTGAGTAACCATCTATGTCTTCTAGTTTGTATGCTCCTCACCGAACTACCATCTTGATTAAATAAGGACCCTTCCAGTTGGGGGCTAAGACCCCGTTTGATCTGATTCGGGTATTTTGAGTTACTTTTCTGAGTACCAAATCCCCTTCCTTGAAATTCTGGTTTCTTACTTTCTTGTTAAAGTAGCGGGTTATATTGCTTTGATAGATCACTACCCTCTGTGCAACCTTTTCTGGCTTCTCCTCAAGGAGGTCCAAGTTAGCCCTTAACTTCATCTCGTTGTCTTTAGGTTCATAGTGGTGAACTCTGAAAGATGTTAGTTTGTGCTCGATAGGTAGGACTACTTCTGTCCCGAAAGCCAGTGAGTAAGGTGTTTCCCCGGTTGCAGTCCTTTTGGTTGTTCGATAAGCCCATAGTATATTAGGAAGCTCCTCAGCCGACTTCCCTTTCTTCTATTGGAGTTTTTTCTTCAAGAGTTTCTTGATGGTTTAGTTGGTGGTCTCCACTAGCCCATTGGTCTGAGGATGAGCTACTGATGCAAAACAGAGGTTGATTCTTCTTTCCTCGCAAAACTGTCAAAAATTGGCGTTATCAAACTGTTTGCCTAGGTCAATTATTATGGCCATCGGGGTTCCGAATCGGCACACAATGTTTTCTTTGACGAAGTTGGTAGTGTTTGTCTCCGTTATCTGGGTAAGGGATTCTGTCTCCACCCACCTAGTGAAGTAGTCTATTACAACCACAACGTTATTATGGCCATTGGGGTTCCGAATCGGCACACAATGTTTTCTTTGTCGAAGTTGGTAGTGTTTGTCTCCATTATCTAGGTAAGGGATTCTGTCTCCACCCATCTAGTGAAGTAGTCTATTGCAACCACAACATGTTTAGCTTGACCTGGAGCAGTTGGGAGAGGTCCAATGAGGTCAAGTCCCTAGATGGCAAAAGGGTATTGTGTACTGATTGAAGATAGCCTCTCCAGAGAAAGATGGTGGAGGTTTGTTGTTCTCTGGCACGGTTCACAAGATTGGGCGAACTGTTTTTCATCTTGGTGGAGAGTAGGCTAGAAATAACCAATCTTAAGTACTTGGTAAGCAAGAGTCTCGCCTGATACGTGGTTGCCACATTCTCCTGAATGCACCTCGTAGAGTGCCCACTGTGCATCATCTAGGTGCATACATCTCAGTAGTGGGAGTGATTTTCCTTTACGGTAGAGAAAACCATCTATCAAGCAGTACCAGGTGGTGATTTTTTTTTTGATTTTGCACGCTTGATCCTGCTCAACAGGAAAGGTATCATTTTTGAGATACTCTGCTATAGGATCCATCCAGCAGGGGAATCGTTCAATGAGGTTGACTTCTGCTCCTACAGCTATGCTCAATCGAGGTATCAATTGAATTGGTACTCCTTTTGGCAACGATTGTCCTCCACCTGCAGCGATTTTGGCTAAGATATCCGCTCGATGGTTTTTCTCTCGTGGAATCTGCTCCATTTTCATTCCTTTGAATCTTGTCATAGCTTCCCGAACCATAGCTAGATACGCTATCATGTTATCACCTTTTGCTTGATATAACCTTGATACTTGGTTGGTTACCAATTAAGAATCGTTTCTAACTAGGAGAAAATCTGCTCCTAGTTCCTCTGCCACCTTTATCCCTATCAGTAAGGTTTCATATTCTGCTTCATTATTGGTGTCTCTGAACTCAAATCTGAAACAGTGACTGCATTCGACCCCGTCTGGGTCGGTTAAGATAATCCCAGCCTTTCAACCTGATTATTTCGATGCCTCATCTGTATATAGTACCCAGGTTTTGCAATCATTGGGCCATTCTGGGTTTTTTAGAGCTGGGTCTGGGGTTACATTTGGATCTAGTTTTTTGAGTCGTGCTGAATTCTTCTACGAAATCTACTAAAGCTTGAGCTTTAATTGTAGTCCTTGGCTTGTACTTGAGGTCGTATTGGGTGAGCTCTAAAGCCCACAAGACCAGTCTGCCGGATATGTTAGGCCTTTGTAGGAATTGTCTCAGTGACTGATTAGTGATCAAAGCAATGGTATGGGCTTGAAAGTACGGCAGGAGTTTTCTGGCTGCGGTCACTAATGCATAACCGAATTTTTCTAGGAGGGAATAATTCTTCTCTACCTTGGTTAGAGCATGGCTCACGTAGTAGATTGGTCTCTGGACCCTATCACTACATCCTTTAACCAAAGCCCCGCTAGTAGCGGTTTCCGATACTTCCAAGTAAAGCTATAATTATTCTCATGGGACAGGCTTTACCAACAAGGGCAGGCTAGCCAGATATTCTTTCAAAGAATGAAAAGCTCTTTCGCCTTCTTGATACCACTTCATCTTCTTACCCTGTTTGATAATTTTAAAGAAAGGAAGGCACTTATCTATAGATCGGGATATGAAGCGGTTCAGTGCTACTATCCTGCCAGTTAGTCCTTGCACCTGTTTGAGGGTGGAGGGGCACTCCAGGTCCAAAATGGCCTTGATCTTCTCCGGGTTAGCCTCAATTCCCCTCTCATGGACCATGAACTCTAGGAACTTTCCTACTTCTACCCCGAAAGCGCACTTGGAAAGGTTTAGTCTCATCTGGTTCTTCCTTATTACTGAAAAAGTTTTCCATAAATCCTCTAAGTGCTGCTTTGTCTTTTGAGATTCGGTGATCATGTCATCTATACATACCTCCATAAATCTTCCTATTAGCTTTTTGAATAGCTTGTTCACTAGTCACTGATAAGTTGCACCTGCTTTTTTGAGCCTGAAGGACATTACCTTGTAGCTGTACAGGCCTTGCCTAGAGATAAAACTAGTCTTGTCTTGGTTGGCAAGGTGCAACATGATCTGGTTGTACCCCGAGAAAGCATCCATGGAGCTGAAAAGCTTGTTTCCTGCGGAGTAGTCAATAAGCTGATCGATTTTGGGTAGAGGGAAGCTGTCCTCTGGGCAGGCCTGGTTAAGGTCAGTATAGTCCACACATATATGCCATTTCCCGTTGGATATAGTAAACATGACTACGTTGGCGATCCACTCAGGGTATTGGGACTCCCTGATGAATTTAGCTTTCATGAGCTTGGCTACCTCTTCCTGGACCGCGACATTCCGCTTAGTGTTGAAATGCCTTCGTTTCTATTTGACTGGTTTGAAGGTTACGTCTACTACCAACCTATGGGCTGGAAGGGGGAGGGGAATACCTAGCATTTCATCTTGGCTCCAAGCAAAGATGTCCACACTACTGCTGGTATCGACTAGAATGCGGTGGACCTTGCAATTAGCTATTTGTAACTTAATCACCATAGGATCGACATGTGGTTGAACTATATTGAAGACGTCTTCCTCTATGAAAATGATCTGGGTAGAGCGAGGGTATTCTTGGGATCCCCGGAAACCCGGAACACGTTTTGATTGGCGGCAATCCTTGGGATCTTCCTAGCATGGTTCTTTCTTGAATTATTGGAAATTCCGCTAGAGTAGGACCCTAATTGATTATGTGGATAATTTGGACTTGCTGCATTAGATCTTTCCTGTTATCCTTCCGTCTTTCTTCTGCTTCCAGCATCTCTCCCTGTACCTCCTTCCCTAGATGATATCCCATACCTGTTGTAAGAACTCAATTAATAGCCCTCCCCTTACAGTCCTTCAATCTGGTTGCGGAGGCTGTAGCATTTTGATGTGTTATGCCCACGTTCTCGTGGAAGTCACAGTACTTGTAACGATTTCTCTGGTCAGTCAGGATCTTGGTAGGACCCGGCTTCCTAAGTAAGCCCTTGTTGCGAATGGCAAGGTATATAGTCTCTCAAGATGCATTGAGGGGAGTGTAAAGGTTGTACTAGTCATCCTCTCTTTCCACTCGTGCTACCTCCCTTGGTGGTGGAGTCGCTCTAAGAGGGATTCTTCTTACAGGATATTTGTCCCGATGTGGGGCAGGAGGAGGTGGCCAGTAGGTAGACCGGTTTGGAGGATGATTATGGTACTTCTTTTAATGAGTAGGTTTAGTAGCTTCTTTTTTCTGACGTTTGACTGATCGAGCTTCATCATGTTCGACCTTGACCCGAAGCTGTACATCTATGTCCACCTGTTCTAGTGCCCTATCATAGGCATCCTAGTAGTTCTCAGGTGGGTACTTGGCGAATGATCGGAATAGTCTACCCACCCATAGATTTCTCTCGAAGATGGCCAAAGTCTCCTTCTCGGCAAACACTCTCATCTGAACCACTTCTTTATGGAACTTTTCTACATATAACCTCAATGTCTCACCCCGTTCCTGGGTCACGTACTGGAGTAGGATCGGGTCTTTAGGACGAGGCTTGATCCCCTGAAACTAAGCACAAAAATTTATGGTGAGTTTTGTAAAGGAATCCATACTACTTGGAGGAAGTTTTCTAAACCAAGTCTTGGTGCAGTCCGTCAAAGTGGAAGGGAACATCCTGCACAATGCTGACCGGGTTACATTTTGAACTTCCATCAGAGGAACAAAACTCTTCATGTGGCTCATGGGGTCATCCGAACTTGAGTACTTTTCAGTAGGCATTTTGAACTTGGGTAGTAATTCTGCTTCCCGGAATCTCCTTGAGAAAGGTGCATTCATTTCCCCCAAGGGGTTCTTCCGGGTACCTTGATGCTTTCCCTTCCTCAACTCCTGAAGTTCCTATACCATTTTGCCCACCCGGTCTTTGAGGCGTTGGGGTTCTTCGTGCCTGGATTGAGCTGTGATCCCTTCGTTTTCCGAGGTCTTGGACTTTGCAATCACCTCATAGTACTCCTCCTTTATGGATTGGCTTCCCTACGGGTTCTTTTCAGGTCTGGTACTGCCTCCTGTATCAGGCTGCGGAGTCCCCCCACCCCTTCTTGTCGGTCTAGTTGTTGGTCGATTCCTCTTGGGAGGGATGACAATTGCTGATCTTACCTATCGGGGTCTGAAACCTGGAGGGAGATCCAGGATCGGAGGTGGAGGTCTAAACCTATCAAAAACCGTTACTCGGGTACCTTGTCCAGCTTTGCCTGTACCCTAACAGTTTTGAAAGGTATCCCCTAGGTGATCATCCGGAGGCGAATGCTTTCCACATAGGCTGCAGTTTGTTGTTCCAGGATATTCCGATTGACTCCCTAAATAGCCGGATCTAGAGGAATGCGACTTGGCTCTGGTGGAGGGACTGGTGCCGGGTTGTTATTTCTGGCTCCCCTCTATTGTTTCATGATTCTTTGAATAGAAGCAATAGAGTGAGGTCCCGAGTGGTCGGGCTGTCCTTGGGAGGATCTTAGTGTCATCTTTCTGTTAATAGGATAATGCTAAGTTGCTTTTGATAATAGGGTGGAAGTAAAGTCCCCATAGTCGGTGCCAAAAAGTGTTAATCGAAATTTACCAGCGAGATGGATTTACAATTAACGACTTTTAAAGGACCACGATCAAGATTGACCACGGTCGGAGGGATATCACGTAGTTTGATACCTATGGTCAGAGTAAGCACAATTCATTAGAGACAATGATTAAAATAACAGGACAATCAATTATACTAAATACCATAAAGGGAAGAGTACAATGGATTGCTTTTGCATAACATGAATATCCTCTCTAACAATTTTCTCCATCGGCTGTTATAGGCGAAAGTCTGACACAGTCGACGGTAGAGCTCTCGTGTATGTCGATAAGTAGAAAAAACTATATTTTGGGTTTCAAAAGGAAATCGATCCTCTCTTAGTTGAGTATAATGTTGCATATATAGGTCTCATTACTTCCCATGCACTCCTACAACTTCAGTTTATGGTTTTAGTACTTATGGGACTTTCCTTGGCAATAAACAAAGATATCATAGTGGAATCCAATCCCTAAAGTTAAGTGATTCCTTCTTGGACGGATTCTAGTAGAACTTGCTTTAAAATAGGATTTTTACATGGCGGGAATGAGTCTTGGCAAAAACGACGGCGTTTTAATATTCTTCTTTGTAGCTTTAAACCTTGGTGACTCCTTACTTGATAAATTGACCATTTGGCGAGTTGACTCTTCGTGGCATCTAGTATCTAGGTGTAGGGAAAAATAAACAAATAAAAGTGTTACACGCAGCGGAAGCGATACTAAAGACGATTTAGTGACTTTTAAAATTTTTCCTTTATGAACCTTAAACCCTTTTAATCAATAAACATGCATATATATCAACAAAAGTAAATTACCTCTTGTTGCGTGATCCGATTGACTTACGTCGATGGTAATCCGCAAGACCTTCAATCCGAGCACGAACGTGGATCACCTAGGAGCGTGGTCTCCCTTTCCTTTGAATTGCAAACCTGTGAATGGACCAAACAAATACTTTCTTTTCTTTGTTAGTCACAAAATAATCAAAAGAATGTCAAAATTATTCCGGTCACTTTTGAGTTCACAATCTTATGATCGAAACTCGCGTGAACCTAGATCGATATCGTATACACAAGCTTATTGATGTTTAAGCAATTGTATACTATCAAAGAATAATTTTTCACTCCTTTTTGTCTCTCTAGAATAAAAACTCTCTTAGAATTAAGAAGAAGAAGAAAGAAAATAAAAACTCAAGCACCAATTAATTGATGTGGCCGAACCCTATAAGAACATATATATAGGTTGGCCGAATTTTTCTTCTTTTTCCTTTAGGGTTGCCGAATTCTATGTAGTATCTAATTAGGGTTGGCCGAATTTCATCATGTCACTTATATAGGGTGACTAAAATTCAACCCTAATTCTTTTTAACTTTATAGACTTCAAACCCTAATCCAACTCTTTTATTTTTATTCTTTTATTTGCCTTACAAAATGGGAAAGAAAATAAAAACTAAAACAAGCAACTATTGACTTACTCCCTATTTGGAAGGCTAAATCTGGAAACAAATTAGCCCTTTAATTTGGGAAACAAATCGACTCTTATTCTATTGAAACTAAAAAGGAAACGGCTGAAATTGAATCTCCTCCACACGCCTAACTTGTGATTCAAGGAACCAAGGATCGTTTTCTAAATTCAAGTTTATAAACAAAGAAAATAAAAAGGATTGCGACTCGTTGTCTATAAAGAGATAAGAACCAACGGAATCAAGAAGGTTTTAGGCGCCACACTCAAGAACAAGAAAGAAGGTGAGTGATAAGTCATGTTTGAATGCCACAAGGTAGAACCTTGATAAGTTCACAGTTCATGAAGAACCAAAGAGATAACGTTCTCTAAAAATATTATTTCATTCAAGTCTTCTCAATAATACATTAATGAGTCCCTTAAATACTAAAAATATCTAAACCCTAGAAAGAAAGATAAAGGAAATAAAATATTCGGCAATTAATGCCTTACAATCAGGAAACTAAAATGGGCAATAATTGCCTTACAAATGATGGTAAGATTTTCACCGTTAGAAAACCGTCCGTCAAAACAATTTATAAAACCTATGCGATGCGTTCATAAGTATAAATACGAGTAAAGCGGTAAGCACGTGTGTCGTCCATTGAGATCGGGGTAGTGGTGATAAGATTAGGATTAATAAAACTAGTGAGCATAAAAGTAAAGTATATGGTAGGTGAAAATATAATATAAACTAAACTATGAATGCAATTAAATGGGTGTTAGGATTATGCTCAATAGCAAGAGTGTAATGTTGTAATTAACAATCTTTTTCATATTAATAAAGTGATTTCTGGTTTAACAAATCGTATAGCATTTATAGTTTGTATTATAATTGTCAAAGTAAATAATCATAAGGTCTAAAGACTATGGGAAAAGAAGAATTGTTCGTACATCTGGATATGTATGTGGTAGACACAATTCTTTAGTTAGTCTTGAATATTGTTCACAACTTAAGTTAAAGGTTGGGCACCTTTATCTTGTTAAAGTTGTAGAATTCTTTTGCTAGCATTTGAGTGGGATCAAATGAGATATGATGAGTCTAAAATCATCGGAGTGTCTTCGAGCAAAAGGATCTAGTGCACTGGGTGCATTGAACTGGATCACAATGAAAAGCTTTATCTAGAACCGTCAATAGATAATAGTCTTTTCATTATCAGGACAATCGGAGAGTCTATCTTAATCCTGAGATAAATGATGGACTTATGGTTGCAAGTGATATCATTTGAGTTATCAATGAGTACGATTATATCGCATAGTCTATCCTCGATAGTTTGGTGATATTCATTTGTTAATCGATAGAGGACTTCATTTATAGATATGGACATCGTGGCTCCATTTAATTAAATGAGAGTATAATATCATCATATGGATGTTTTGAGGTAATTGGATATTAAATCTCAACGTTGAGTTTTCAATAGTGTCTATTGAAAACATGGCTTCTGGACAAGTCAAAATATCCAAGTTCAAAACGTGGTCATATGAGTAAATATGGTAACTTGGAGAGTTATAGGCGGTCTATGAACTCTTGGCGATTACTGATATTAATCACGAGGATACACTATCTCCAATATGATTGTCTAGGGTATGAATGAGGAGCATCTTCCTTTTCTATCTTTATTTAAGAGTTCAGTTTTAGCTCTTTAGTGGAATGAGTTAAAATTAATGGATCGGACCTAAGTGAATCATTTGTTGATTGTGATTAGGTTATGTCTATTGAAGCTTAAATTTAGATGGCCCGCCAAGATCCCCAATCCACACGGACTTGCATTGATCACTTGATATATTCTACCGGACCAATTTAAGGGTCCATCTAGAATTGCATTTATTATATTAAGAATATAATTTGCACATTATTTTAGTAATGGGCTGCTCAATTATATTAATATATTAATGAAAGACATGTGGGCTTGTTTCTTTTAGTAAGAATGGGTCCGGTTCACATGTGGGCTTTTTTATTTAAAGTCCAATGGATTAAATGAAATAGGAAAATAATATTAGGCCCATCTTATATATAAGTGGGGCGGCTAGGTTAAAGTTTTGACCTAAAATATTATTTTGTTTCATTTGTTTTAATTAAATAAGAATTAATTGATTTATTGATTAATTGTTTAATTAAAGAAACAAATCTTTCCTAAAAGTAAAGACTTGTTTGATAAGTAAATAAATAAATTAGTATTATTTATTTAATCAAATAAGGAGTCTTTTTTTTTATTTAGTCAAATAAAAGAATAAAAATAAAAGAGTTGGATTAGGGTTTGAAGTCTATAAAGTTAAAAGAATTAGGGTTGAATTTCAGTCACCCTATATAAGTGACATGATGAAATTCGGCCAACCCTAATTAGATACCACATAGAATTCGGCAACCCTAAAGGAAAAAGAAGAAAAATTCGGCCAACCTATATATATGTTCTTATAGGGTTCGGCCACATCAATTTATTGGTGCTTGAGTTTTTATTTTCTTTCTTCTTCTTCTTAATTCTAAGAGAGTTTTTATTCTAGAGAGACAAAAAGGAGTGAAAAATTATTCTTTGATAGTATACAATTGCTTAAACATCAATAAGCTTGTGTATACGATATCGATCTAGGTTCACGCGAGTTTCGATCATAAGATTGTGAACTCAAAAGTGACCGGAATAATTTTGACATTTTTTTTGATTGTTTTGTGACTAACAAAAAAAAAAAAAAAAGAAAGTATTTGTTTGGTCCATTCACAGGTTTGCAATTCAAAGGAAAGGGAGACCACGCTCCTAGGTGATCCACGTTCGTGCTCGGATTGAAGGTCTTGCGGATTACCATCGACGTAAGTCAATCGGATCACGCGACAAGAGGTAATTTACTTTTGTTGATATATATGCATGTTTATTGATTAAAAGGGTTTAAGGTTCATAAAGGAAAAATTTTAAAAGTCACTAAATCGTCTTTAGTATCGCTTCCGCTGCGTGTAACACTTTTATTTGTTTATTTTTTTCCCTACAATGGGATGGTATTGGAGTGATGAATGTATGATGATGGAACTATGGAGTTGATGGACCCGTAAGCGAATAAACTCTCAACTAAGCATATTATGACAAATGTAACCAACCTAGGGTATATAGTGGCTATGTACCACTAGCAAGGGGTCAACCTAGGGTGTATAGGGAAAACCCCCTACTAATTAATCCCTCATAAGTAACAAACAGTGGCTAATTGCTCAATTTGGATTCTAACCATAAAGCTCATCTATTTAACTATGACTCAACCTATTTCTAATTTAGCCATCCTAGGGTGTATAGCGATGACTTCCAATTCCCTCATAAGTGGCAGACCTAAGGTGTATAGTGAAGGCCACCCGTTTGAGATTGGATGAGGCTCGAGGTTATTCAACCGGATTCTACGCGAATGTTAATTCTTGCAAAATCACTAAAGTATCCAACCTAGGGTGTATAGTGGAGGCTTCTAATTCTCTCACAAGTGGCTAACCTATGGTGTATAGTGAAAGCCACGCATTCAAGATTAGATTAAGGGCCCGGCTGGTAGAGCCGGATTTCTGAAAATCCTTCCATTCAACAGAGCATTAGACAACCTAATTGCCTACTCAAGTAATCCAAATTAACATGCTAAGAGGGTGTATCCAAGCAAATCAATAATGGAAATCAATTCAAGCAATGGAATAAAACATAGCGATAGATTAAATATACAACATAAAGTTTATGTGCAAAGCCCAAATATCATCAAACAAATAACATCAACCCCATAGTGGGGTATTTTAGCTACTAATATTCTATTACAACAAATACAAAACTAAGAGAAGAGATTGAGAGAAAACCCTTGAAGAGTGTCTCCTTCCTTGAAGCTTGATTCCAATCCTCCAAGTTGCCTTTGATGAGTAAAGATGGTTTGGATGAGAGGGAGAAGTGTTTCTAAAGCTAAGTTACAAGAAAATATGAAAATATGTGTGAGAGAGGATATAGAGGGATCTTTTGGTTTGTTCCTATCCTTTTCTATTTATAGAGGACACAAAAACAGAAGCTGTCACGCGCAGAGTGCGAGTGGAGTGCGGTTCAATGACCCGCACTCCAATGTTGGACAGTGTAGAGTGCGAGTCAAGTGCGGTTCAGGGACCCGCACTTCACCCGTATTTCCAAGACAAGTGTATGTGAGGTAATCAAGTCTAAAAATAAATATAAGCATTTGCATTAAAGAAAACAAGCAATAAGATGTAGTGCAATGCAATGCTCCCCCTAAATGGGTTATTACCTAACAAGCAATAAAATACTAAAACTTCCATATCTTTTCTACACACTACTCCCCCTTTTTGTCATGAGATAGGCAAAAGAGTATCCTCAACTGGGTCACTTTTAACAAAGAGCGATAGTAGCATACAAGGCATTTGCATAGTCATATACAAGAATTTTATGCAACTTAATTAATTGGGAGAGAAGCAAGGAGATTTATTTTAAGAAGAATGTGTGAAAATTGTTGTTTTGGATGCAAGACATATAACTTCAAAGCCCAAGCAATGGTATTTGGCAAAGCAAATATCAAAAGAGTTTCCAAAGGAATTCAAACCAATTTGAACCCTTTTGTCATAAGCAACAAGATATAGTTTCCAAGGATTTTATAAAGAAAAGTATATCAAATCTTAAAGGCAAATCAAGACATGGATTACAAAGATCCTATTCGATTTTTCAGGATGAATTATCCGTACGATAGTAGTCTGGCTAAACCATTAAAAAGATAGACAAGACTAAATTGGATGAGACATCCTTATTGATTGAATGGATACAAGAACTTTATTGAGTTTATTCTTGTCAATTGCATTCACAAGCATTTTCATTCAAGTTTAAGAAATTTAAAGATACCATGCATATCAAGTTAAGCATGTCAAAATCAAGTTCATATGTGTAAATACAATCATGGTTAAATCTCATTAAGCTTACCTAGAAAAAGGGGGGGGGGGGGTGAATAGGTTTTAAGGTTTTTTTTCAATCCCTTGAACAAACATAAGTTTGTCTCTCTAGATAGCTTATATAACACAACAATACACACAAACAAGCATGCATAGACTATTTATAAGGATATTCAATTGATAATAATAGCCAAAGGCCATTTGGGGAGCCATGTCGTGAGGGCGCGTGAGCCTCACGGATCGGCCACCCCTCTACCCCGTAAGGTTCACTGTGTTAGGATTATGGTCAATAGCAAGAGTGTAATGTTGTAATTAACAATCTTTTTCATATTAATAAAGTGATTTCTGGTTTAACAAATCGTATAGCATTTATAGTTTGTATTATAATTGTCAAAGTAAATAATCATAAGGTCTAAAGACTATGGGAAAAGAAGAATTGTTCGTACATCTGGATATGTATGTGGTAGACACAATTCTTTAGTTAGTCTTGAATAATGTTCACAACTTAAGTTAAAGGTTGGGCACCTTTATCTTGTTAAAGTTGTAGAATTCTTTTGCTAGCATTTGAGTGGGATCAAATGAGATATGATGAGTCTAAAATCATCTGAGTGTCTTCGAGCAAAAGGATCTAGTGCACTGGGTGCATTGAACTGGATCACAATGAAAAGCTTTATCTAGAACCGTCAATAGATAATAGTCTTTTCATTATCAGGACAATCGGAGAGTCTATCTTAATCCTGAGATAAATGATGGACTTATGGTTGCAAGTGATATCATTTGAGTTATCAATGAGTACGATTATATCGCATAGTCTATCCTCGATAGTTTGGTGATATTCATTTGTTAATCGATAGAGGACTTCATTTATAGATATGGACATCGTGGCTCCATTTAATTAAATGAGAGTATAATATCATCATATGGATGTTTTGAGGTAATTGGATATTAAATCTCAACGTTGAGTTTTCAATAGTGTCTATTGAAAACATGGCTTCTGGACAAGTCAAAATATCCAAGTTCAAAACGTGGTCATATGAGTAAATATGGTAACTTGGAGAGTTATAGGCGGTCTATGAACTCTTGGCGATTACTGATATTAATCACGAGGATACACTATCTCCAATATGATTGTCTAGGGTATGAATGAGGAGCATCTTCCTTTTCTATCTTTATTTAAGAGTTCAGTTTTAGCTATTTAGTGGAATGAGTTAAAATTAATGGATCGGACCTAAGTGAATCATTTGTTGATTGTGATTAGGTTATGTCTATTGAAGCTTAAATTTAGATGGCCCGCCAAGATCCCCAATCCACACGGACTTGCATGGATCACTTGATATATTCTACCGGACCAATTTAAGGGTCCATCTAGAATTGCATTTAATATATTAAGAATATAATTTGCACATTATTTAAGTAATGGGCTGCTCAATTATATTAATATATTAATGAAAGACATGTGGGCTTGTTTCTTTTAGTAAGAATGGGTCTGGTTCACATGTGGGCTTTTTTATTTAAAGTCCAATGGATTAAATGAAATAGGAAAATAATATTAGGCCCATCTTATATAAGTGGGGCGGCTAGGTTAAAGTTTTGACCTAAAAATATTATTTTGTTTAATTTGTTTTAATTAAATAAGAATTAATTGATTTATTGATTAATTGTTTAATTAAAGAAACAAATCTTTCCTAAAAGTAAAAGACTTGTTTGATAAGTAAATAAATAAATTAGTATTATTTATTTAATCAAATAAGGAGTCTTTTTTTTTATTTAGTCAAATAAAAGAATAAAAATAAAAGGGTTGGATTAGGGTTTGAAGTCTATAAAGTTAAAAAGAATTAGGGTTGAATTTTAGTCACCCTATATAAGTGACATGATGAAATTCGGCCAACCCTAATTACATACTACATAGAATTCGGCAACCCTAAAGGAAAAAGAAGAAAAATTCGGCCAACCTATATATATGTTCTTATAGGGTTCGGCCACATCAATTAATTGGTGCTTGAGTTTTTATTTTCTTTCTTCTTCTTCTTAATTCTAAGAGAGTTTTTATTCTAGAGAGACAAAAAAGGAGTGAAAAATTATTCTTTGATAGTATACAATTGCTTAAACATCAATAAGCTTGTGTATACGATATCGATCTAGGTTCACGCGAGTTTCGATCATAAGATTGTGAACTCAAAAGTGACCGGAATAATTTTGACATTCTTTTGATTGTTTTGTGACTAACAAAGAAAAGAAAGTATTTGTTTGGTCCATTCACAGGTTTGCAATTCAAAGGAAAGGGAGACCACGCTCCTAGGTGATCCACGTTCGTGCTCGGATTGAAGGTCTTGCGGATTACCATCGACGTAAGTCAATCGGATCACGCGACAAGAGGTAATTTACTTTTGTTGATATATGCATGTTTATTGATTAAAAGGGTTTAAGGTTCATAAAGGAAAAATTTTAAAAGTCACTAAATCGTCTTTAGTATCGCTTCCGCTGCGTGTAACACTTTTATTTGTTTATTTTTCCCTACACACTGATCGTGCCTAATTTGTTGTATATTTCAGCCCTCTTTTCCTTATCCTTTGCCTCATTTTCTTGTGTTTTTGCATCTATTATAGGCTCTTTGACTGTAATTGCTGGCGTTCGTGTATTTTCTAGTATTGGAAGCGAAATTTGACATTTAGTGCAAAAAGGGGCTAAAAATGTAAAAACTTATGTAGAACATCCAACTTCGAAGGGTCATATCTCTCCCCTCAAATTGAACCACTTTTCAAATTACGTATATTTGGAATGCTTCAGAAGTCTACTTTCTAGCAGTTTTTACAGATTGCAATTCTGAGTCTTTAGAGAAAGTTATGACTATTTCAATAATATAGTGCGGGTGATTATGGGTCAGCCAACCGCACTCCACCCGCACTTTGCACTCTACAGCATCGAATGACGGGTTTTTGGGCCACTTTTGAGGGGAAATTTCGCCCTTTCATGCATAAATCGTTCCCTAACCTCCTAAGCTTATAAATATGCCATTTTCTTCATAAGACAAAAAGATTCTTCACCAAAATAACCCAGAAACCCTCTCATCTCTACACTTCATCTTCTTCACACAACAAAACAGAGAGAGAGTCCTTCAAAGGCATCCTTGGAGGTTTTCGTCCATGGATGTCTCACTATCACCACCTTCCACATACAACCACCCATATTTGGAGGAGATTCATGAGGAAAGAGCCACCCTTTCTTTTCTTTGAGGAGGAGGAACTTCAATGGAGCTTGGAGACACTAGTTGACACCTTGGGTTTTTACTATTCTCTTGTATTTTCTTTATTTGATGTGTATCCCCATTAGGAAAATAAACCTAACACTTGTTTCATTTATTTGATTAACTTGTATTTAATATTTTCAAGAATTGTCTCATTCGATTGGTGTATATGGATTCTTGACTTATATTGAATAGGCTTGACAACCTTACTAGATGCATGTTTAGGGATATCTTTTGTCTTTACTTTCATGACATGTAGGTTAGAAATTGATATATGTTCATGATTGGGATTAGGAGTAGATTAATGTAATTTAGGAGTAGATTAATCAAACTGTAAGGTCTCATAAATTGATTGACTTATTTCATGGACAAACCACATTTAGGGTTTGATGTAAGGGTAGCTTAGGCTTATGATGGTTGGTGCTTTGCATAACCAAGGCCCTTTCAAGACCTCAAGAGAAGAAGCACCAAAGATAAATTTCAAAGTGCTTACTTTCTTTGAAGAGATGTAGTTGCACACACTCATAACACATGCATAACTCTTATTCTTGTATGTTGTGTGTCTTTAGTATATGTGCATTAATGTTCATTAATCTCTCTTTTTGCATGTTTAATTTGATTGCATCTTATGTGTTAAATGCCATGTCATGATTAGGCTTATGATGCATCATATTTGTAGGGGGTGTTGTACAACCGCCCTTCAGGCGCCCTACGTATAGCACCTATAAGGCGGTTTGAGCAAATTTGCTCTTAACCACTATACGGCAACCCTACGTAGAGCGGTGTCACTGGTTGATTTTATTGTCGCCTGTAAACCGCCCTACGTAGAACAAGTGTCGGGCGGCTCTCAAAATCCCGAGAGCAACTGCCCCTAGTTCACTTGATTTCTGCTCTTTGCTGTAGAGCGGTCACGAAGAACTTGTTCTTCATTTCCTAGGTGAACCACCCTACAATCGCCCTACATAGAGCATGTGTAAGGCGATCAAGGAATAAATTTTGGAAAAATAATCAAAACGATGTCACTTCATTTTGACACATTACATATATTCCTCTTATGTTTTAGGTCAGTTTTTTAAGAGTTCAAAAAGAATATTTTTCCCTTAGAACATATTTCAAGAGAAAAATTCACAAGAACTCACCTTTAAACACTCAAAGTCATTCCTTTATGCACAAAGTTCATATAGCATCATCTATGACCATATAGGATGCATCCGTGCATGGTTTTACATTATCACATCTTGCTTAGTAAGATTTTCACTAATTCATCTAATTTTAGTGTCTTTCTTAACAAGTCATCTCTTTATTCACTTGTATGTTTTTAGATCATATGCTAGATACAAGATAGAGATTGTTTGTGATGAGTTGATTGAGTGTTGTATAGTGATAGCTATCTAGGTTTGCTTAATCTATGATTAGCTAAGCTTTATGACATGTCATTTAGATATTGATATCTATGATTATATTAATTGTTAATTCATCATTCTAGATAAGCATCTAAGGTTACCTAGCTTTATTTCCATTTTGGATATCATCATATATTCACTTAGGTTTTATTATCTCTTCATTGAGATGTAAGTCTTGTGTTGCTTCCAAGATTAGGTAGCTTAAATCACAAGCAATTGGACTAGGTTCACTCATACCGGGATTAGGTAGGTGTGTGATTATTGATCGAGATTAGGCTATAATCGTTATCACATTGAGTGGATTCGAGGTTCGAGTGTGGCGCACTTACTAACCCGTGGTTTTTCCCATGATGGTTTCCACGAAAATATCTTGTGTCATTTAAGATTCCACACTTTATACACTTGATATATTATTGTGACTAGTTAGAGCTATTTTCGTCAATTTGACTAATAGCGAAAATTGGGTAAAATTGGATTAAATATATTCACCCCCCTCTAGATTAATACTAGGCACACCTTAATTTATTTCAATTGGGTATCAAAGCGGGTTCCTAGATATACTTAGGTGATCCTTGCTCATTTTGGTGTGTTTTGCATTTGTGTGATTTTTGCTCATTTATACATTTTGCATACATTTAATTTCATTCATTATACACAATGAGTGTCAATAGTGGCAACAACAATGGTGCTTCTAGCACACGACCTCCTTTTCTCACCGGCTTGAATTACTCATCCGAAAAAGCATAAAGGAATTACTTTAAAAGCCTCTAAGGATGAAAAGGAGGAAAAGAATGACTCGGACGAAGACCTTGCCTTATTTGTGAAAAGGTTCAAGAAGGTTATGAAGTTCGGGAAAAAGGACTTTGGATCCAAAGGCCAAAACTTCAAGAAAAAGGGTCTCTTCAAGAAGTTTGAGCCTAGGCAAGAGAAGAACTAAAGGAAAGGGATCTGATGCTATGAGTGTGGTGGTATAGGTTACTTTGCTCCCGAATGTGCTAATCACAATGACAAGAAGAAGGGAAAAGTGATGGCCGCCACTTGGAGTGGAAGTAGTGATGACTCAAATGAGGGAGATGAGTCTTCGAATGATGAAGAAATCATGGCCAACTTCCTAGCATTTGCCTTCTCCCACAAGAGCAAGAGTGCTAGTGAAGAAGAGTAAGAGAGTTAAAAAGGAAATGACTCAAGTGAAGATGACTCCTCATCTCACTCCACAAATGGATATGTGGAGAGAAGGGTTCTTTTTGAACACTACACTGAGTTTAAAGCTTAGAGATGAAAACCATAAGAAAGATTCAAAGATTGAGAGAAGAGAATCTAGAACTTTCATCTCATAATGACCATTTAAATGAACAAGTGGAAAAAGCAAAGAAAATTGAAGATAAGCTAATAGAGGAATTAGACTTATCTAAGAGGAATGAAGAAGGCTTGAAGAGGGAGCTTGAAGAAGCTAAAAAGTCAATGACTTGGATGACTACTAGTACCGAAAAACTTGTCCACATTCTAGGTGTTGGAAAGAGTCCTTGTGACAAGAGATGTCTTGGGATTGAAGAATGCAAGAAGACCTCTACTCTTAACAAGACCGTGTTTGTCAAGTCTTTGAGCAACAAAGAAGCCTTACCAGTGCAAACTCCTAGGAAGAAGATTATTAGAAATTTAGAATAGTAGTGTAGAGGTTAGAGAATAGAGAGAGAGAGAGAGAGAGTAGAGAGTAGAGAGTAGAGAGAGAGTAAGAATGAGAGAGTGTAGGGAAATATGAATGGGTGGGGTTATTTAGAGAAAAGTTTGAAATATGGGTAAAAATATAAAATAGAAGAAATGAGGGGTTAAATTGCAAATTTTGTTTTTAAATGTTACCGTTGCTGACGTCAGCTTACGTCGTTAGCAACGGTAACATTTAAAAAAAAAAAAAAAACAATAAAAAATTAGCCAAACGGCTAAAACAACGGTAAAAAAAAAATATATATTATTGGTTCGGCCTGGCGGACATGGCCTGTCGATCCGGAGGGTCGGACTGGGCCGGCTCGACCGGCCGGCTCGACGGGCCGGGACTCTTTGATCTAGCCCGGGCCGAGACTTTTTGATCCAGCCCGGGCCGGGATTTTTTGATCCAGCCCGGGCCGTTATGGAGGCCGTGCCTAGCCTGGCCCCTATAACAAACAGGCCGTGCCAAGAACAGCCCCTATTCCGGGCGGGCCGGACGTGCCGAGCCCTTCAGGCCCAGCACATTTTGACACCACTATTAGGAAGTTATAAAACTTTACGTTCCTTAACAATGCATTGTCTTCGTCTTCGTATATCCAGTCGTGTTCACTTCCAATTGTCAAAGTTTTATAGTTGTCCTCGTGTGTAAGTGAGTTACGGTTCATAATTCAGAAACAGATTTGAATTTCGAGTTTGGAGGCCAAAGGATGGTCGAATAATGTGAGGGGTGCGCGAGGAGAGGAACGGAAGAGCGAAGACCCTAACTTGGGAGCTTCCCATGGTGGCCACGCGTCTCCACGGGGACAGCCAAGAAGGCCCTCCCAAATGGGTCCCACACTCTTTTAGTTTCCCTCATAATCTCTTTAAAGTACTCTCTCTCTCTCTTACTTGTTCAAAAGTTGAAGAAAGTTGAAAATAGAAGTGCATAATTTTCTCTTCAACTTAGCTATCTTCCAAACACTATAACTTACTCATTCAGACTCTGAATTGAGTGATTCAAGTTGGATAATCTTCGTAATCAAGTCCCCTACCCTTTAAAAAAGAGTTTTCAGCAGTTTAATCGAGTTTTAAAGTAGTTCTACTATCAAAACCGAACCAGCTTGGGATTTCAAGGTATTGAGTCAAACTTTGTGATTTCATCTTCGATGATCCTCAATTGCCTTGGGTTTTCTTCTTATATATGTGTATGTATGTTTGATGAAAGCTATTGAGAAGGATAGCTTCATATCAAAGCTAATCAAGTCTAATTAGAGACAAATGTGAACTAGTTTTCTAGTATTCTAGAATTTCACATGTTTGAGAGTTGTATTGTGCTTAGCTTGATATCCAAGGTTATTTGTGACTTGATTGACTTATTCTAAGATCATATATTGTGATTCTAGCATTTTTGGTGTATGTTTTTGTTAACCGCCAAAATCGGCATAGGACCAAAGAAGAATTTTCCACCTAGATACAAGAAAGAGACACAAGCCAAGATACCACCTAGCTACTTTTAGAAAGAAGAATGCTAAATTAAATCTGGATACCTACCACCTCCCTTGGATCAAGCCAGCAAGCCCATCAACCCTGGTAACCCCTAAGTAGCCCGATGTGAAGTTCTACTTAGAATCCTATCACAGAGCTCGGCAAGGTACCCCGCTATTGCACCAGACAGGTAACCCGCTACTAAGATCAACACAGTTCCTTGCCATTACGTCAGCAGGGTACCTCACTGCCGCATCAGATAGGCATCCATATACTATATCCGCTAAGTACCTAACATCTACATTCAGCTAGGTACCCCGCTACAAGAACAGTCGATATCAAGATACCCCATCGACCAAGCACCTAACCAGGAAAGCATCAAACTAGTAAAAGGCGGGGTACATGAGAACCCAGATAAACCCAAATACCTCCAGGGATCCTCTCACCAGTTAACCATAAAAAACATTAACATAATTTGAAATCCGTATGTCCAGGCAAACAAGTCTTAAAACTCCAAAGATAGGGGGATGAAACATAGTCGTTCATGTCCCGATAATAAGGTAGACTCAACCCCGCTATGCAAAAAATCCATTGGAATAAGGAGTCCACTCTTATTAGAATCCTCCCTAAAAGGAATCATTTGATTCGAAAAATAAAAGCTCCTACAAGATCACCCCCTAGAAGGAAAGAAAGTCATGTGATCGCCAAAACCCTAGACCGAAAGTATAGGAGTGCATGGCAAGCAACAGGACCTATATATACGACACTACATTCACCAAGAAGGGGATCGAAAATTGGTCTCCCCAAACCCTACACTCGTTTTCAGTTCTACTTATCGACAAACACGAGCATGCCATCTCCATCACCTAACAGAAACCTAGAATACCGTCACATATCGCCACCGCCTTAATTACATCAGTTGTATTCATATTTTCACCAATAAAATCGCACTAGTTAATCTTTTCTTATATCAGTTTTATTTTGCTTTGACAGAAGTCTTGTCGGTATCGAACCATGTGATACCCCTCCAACTGGGATCTATCTCGATCTTGGTCCTTAAAGTTGTTATTTGGAGATTTTTCCCAGTGATAATTTTCCATTAACAGTTTCTAATATCTTGAATTTGTGCTTCATGAATATGAATTATTCAAGTATTAGCTTTGTGAATGAAACTAGAAATTACATGTGTTATGTGTTTCACATATTCTAGGTTTCAGTTCATTGATATTATGACTAGAAAATATTTAACTTGTGTGCTTACATGATTAATTTATGTCTACATGATTTGTATCTGATCCATACATTTCATATGTTCATGTTTCATCTTGTATGATTGCATTACTTGGATTGTTAAACTAGAATATCATACATTATATGCTCATTGTCTAATTCTAGTTTCCATAGTTCATATTGATCGTATGTCCTATGTTGAATGTGGTTGCATCATTTGCATCACATAGATCATAGGCTTCTAAAAGGTGGAAGACTTGGCTAAGACTGTGAGGTCTAAGTAAGTCCAAGCAAAGGAAGACTTGGTTAAGAGTGTGAGGCTCTAAGTAATTCCAAGCGTGGAAGTCTTGGCTAAGAGGTGAGATGCCTCTAAGTAAGTTCGAGCAAAGTCTTGTCTAGGGGTGTGAGGCTCCGGTTAGTCAAGCGTGGAAAACTTGGCAAGGGGTGTGAGGCTTCTGTAGGTCGGAGCAAGAAAAGTCTCTTGTTGTTGAGTAATTCTTCAATATAGAGCAAGAGAAGTTTTGGCAAGGGATGTGAGGCTCCTATAGGTCCGAACAACGATATTCTCTAAAGGCATGCGATGTGTCTTGGTTAGAGAATAGGCAAGTTCTTCTCTAGCGGGAATAGATAAGGAGAAATCAAATAGATTGTAATACATGAGAGTTGGCCATAGATGATGTTGCAAAACCAATTAAGCAAGATGTGATGTTGCAAAACCATGCATGGATGCATCATTTATGGTCATAGATGATGCTAGATGAACTTTGATAGACAAAGGAATGGCTTTGAGTGTTTAAAGGTGAGTTCTTGTGAATATTTTCTCTTGAAAAATGTTCTAAGGGAAAAATATGATTTTTTGAACTCTTGAAAACGACCTAAAACTGAAGAGGCATATTTATAGGGTGTCAAAATAAAGTGACATCGATTTGAAAAGTTACCATGTATTTGCCTTGGGCCCTATGCAGATCGTTGTACGTAAATCGACTTGTATAGCACTTACCTGGGAAAATGAAGAACAATCTTCATCGGCACTTTACGAACATCGCCTTTGTAAGGTGACCCAACATCGACCAATCTTTGTCCTCTCGGGTTTCAGATGGTCGTTGTATATAGCGTTGTACGTACAACGTTTTGTACATCGACTATATAGCGACCGAAATAAATCGATCAGGTCTGTACAGCGACTAACCCAGATTCCACCAGGTCTCAGATGGGCGTTGTACGTACAGTGCTATCAACAGCGCTTTGTAAAGCACCTTCACACAATGTATGCAACCTAAGCCTAAGCATGATACGACATTTGACATACAAGATGCAATCATATAAACATGCATGAAGAGATATTAATGAACACATATAAATACATAAAACATACAAGTATTAAATATATGCATGAGTTGTGAGTGTGTGCAACTACATCTCTTCAAAGCAAATAAGCACTTAGAAATTTACCTTTGGTGTTTCTTCTCTTGAGGTCTTGAGAATGCCTTGGTTGTGCAAAGCACCTACAATCAAAAGCTTAAGCTACCCTTACATCAAACCCCACATGTGGTTTGTCACCGAAATAAGCCAATCAAACTTGAGGAACTTACAAGGTGGTCTTCCTGTGAGGCTCACGCACCCTCACGAGAAGGTCCCTTAAATGGCCTTTGGCCATTAGTCGCCTCCCTCGCGCTCCTATTGCGTTCTTCAACCGTATTCTAACCTCCAAACTTTGAATTTGAATCTGTCTGGAGCATCTTCCTCTGCCTCGCCAACAGTTCTTGCTAATGGAAAATTATCACCGAGGTGAATCTCCAAATAACAACTTTAAGGATCGAGATCGGGATAGATCCTAGTCGGAGGGGTATCACGTAGTTCGATACCAACAATAATTCTCTCAAACCAAACTAAAAAATCACACAAGAAAAGATTAACAGGTATGATTTTATTGATAACAACATGGATACATCTGATGAAATTAAGGATATGGTTGTGTATGGCAATATTCAAGGTTTTTGTTGGGTGATGGAGATGGCGTGCTCGTGTTTGTGAATAAGTAGAAAAAAAATTGTGAGTGTAAGGTTTTGGGGAGGCCAATTTTTTTTTTCTAGCAAGTATAGTGTCGTATATATGGGTCCCGTTGCTTGCCATGCACTCCTATAATTTCGGTCTAGGGTTTGGCGATCACAGGACTTTCTTTCCTTCTAGGAGACAACCTCGTAGGAGCTTTAATTATCCAAATCCAGTCATTCCTTTTGGAGGGATTCTAATATAAATGGACTCCTTATTCGAATGGAATTCTTAAGTGGCGGGAAGGAGTCTACCTTTTTATCGGGAGATGAACGACCGCGTTTCATTCCCCTAGCTTTGGAGCTTTAAGACCTGTCTGTCTGAACATATGGATATATTATTCTGTGAGTATTTCTTATGGTTATCTGGTGAGAGGATCCCAAGAGGTATTCGGGTTCTTTTAGGTTCTCGTGTACCTCGCCCCTTTCTAGTTTGATGCTTTCTTGGTTAGGTGCTTGGTCAGTGGGGTATCCTAGTATCGGTTGTGCTTGCAGCGGGGTACCCGGTTGTATGTAGAAGCGGGATACTTTAGCTGACGTTGTATCTGGATGTTCGTCCGATGCGGCAGTGGGGTACCCTGTTGAAATAGTAGTGGGGTATCCTGTTGATTTAATAACAGGGTACCTATCTAATGCAATAACAGGGTAACCCTTTGAGCTCCGTGAAAGGATTCTGAATAGAAATCCGTTTTAGAACATTTTGAGGGTTATTAGGGATCCTTGGGCTCTGCTGTCATTAGTCCGAGAAAAGAGGCAGGTATCTAGATTCGATCAAGTATTCTTCTTTCTAGGAGTAAGAAAGTGTTTCTTCATTGTATCCGGGTGGAAAATTCTTCTTTGGTCCTTTGCCATTTTTGGTGATTAACAGAAGTCCCCCCTGACTTGAACACCACTGTCTTGTCGGGGTTGGAGTCGGGATTCTATTTTACTTGAAGGATTTTCAACCTCGCCCGTCAACTGTCTGGTTAGGTATCATAGCCGGGAAGGAAATCCTTCCTAGATAAGCTTGCAACATTTGTTTTTGCCACCTGTCAAATGGTAATATGCTTGCAAATTTCAAAAATGAGCCGTTTTGGCTTGATTAATGTAAAACCGCCATTGGCACGTTTTCCAAACACGTTACCGGTCATCACTTCTCATCAATTCTGGTTTTTTATCACGTTACCAGTTACGAACTCCTCATCAATTTCGACTTCCTTGTGCGTAACTGACTGTCTCTATCTATAACTAACCTCGAATTCCTGTTATTTTTCCTCATTACTTTAAAAATTCAAAAGCAGAGAAAACCCTAGCCTTCCCTTTCTTTCATCTTTTTATCAGCAATCTTTCAAGCTTTCTTTTTCCTCCTTCAATCGCGTCTCCTTCAAAACTTCCGACTCCATCCCTAGGTCTTCTTCCAACTTCCTCTGAACCTCGTCCAGATTTGCCTGCTTCACCCGATAGTCTCGATGATCTTCTTGAGGGGGGGCAAGAGGCGAGTTCTTTGATACTGAGGGGAAGAAAAGAGGTCGAGGCGAGATGGATGATTCTAGCGATGAACAAATGCCGCTGCGCCGTCGTTCTACAAGGAACCCAAGAATCGGGTTGGGTTTTCATAATAGGTCAGAGGACCCGGTTCAACTCACCAATGAAGAAGATACCGGGATTGTTGGCGAGGTAGATAAGGTTGGTGATGTGCCAGTCGTTACTTTGACCAGGGTACATATCGGTTCTTTCACCTCTTTTTATGATGGGCATATCATTCCTGATTCCGTGTGTACGGTGGAAACCTTGGCTTGGCTATGGGAAGAGTATAGAATCCTGGATGATATCGATCTCTCCCTTCCTCATCGGGGATATGATGTCTACACCCCGCCACGAGATGTCATTCTCATCCACAAAGCAGCTTTTAAGTGCGGCGTCCAGCTCCCCCTCCACCCCGACTCTTCGCTGGGCTTTGGTCTCTCTTGAATTGGCACCTCTCCAGATTTTGCCAGGTTTCTGGAAACATCTGACGGGCTTCTTAGTGCTCTGAAGGGAGCAGTGTGCAATAGACAACATAGACAGGAAGCCGGGCTTGGACGAGTTACGCTACTTATTTAAGATAACGAACCTAGTACTACAGGGTTAGTTCTATTTGAGGGCCTTCAATGAGATGAAGTTCATCGTTCCTAGTGCGAATGTGAAGTATGTTCCACCATAGAAGGAATAGTGGTTCGTCGTAAAGGCAGAATAGGGGAATATCGCCTACATCGAGGGATTTGAGTACCCCGTCCCAACCCTATTCACAACTAAGGACAAATGGGCGAAATGGGTGCTCTCTTCAGAATCCTGGGATATTCTGGGAAAGATTTTAAGGAGGTGGTATTTCAATGTGCAATATCCTACTCAGGATCCCTTCGAAGGAGCCCAGCTAGAGAAGTCGTTGAGGTCTCCTACACGCTCCCAGGTATAGAAACTTCATCTGTCCTCTTTGTTTGTGTATTTGTATTTTCTACCATCCCTTCCTTACTATGTTATTTTTTTTTTTAGAGTCTCTACTACCCTACTGGTGACCGGTTCTCCTACTTCATCCGGGACATGGACAGAAGGTATGGATTTGCCTCCTTCTTCTTCTCCTGTTCCATCTCTTCCTCATTCTCCCTCTAATACTGTCTAGGCCAAACCACTCAACCTGACGCGGTCTTTACCCCTCCTTCTACATTGACTAAACCTCTAGCCAAGATCCCTTCGGCTCTTCCTACTTCTGCAGGATCGCTTGTTAGGACTCCTGCTCGTCCCTCTACTCGTGCCCCGACACGCCAATCTATAAGGTCAATGCTGGCTCGAGCTGCCAAAGCACGGGGCTCATCTGAACAATCTCCAAGGAAGACCAGAAAGGTTACTGCTCCTTCTACTGTGGGCACTCCTCCTAATCCTCCTCCAGCAGTCTTGCCTTCTAAGGAGCAGACTGGAATTACAGAAAAAGAAGCTGCTCTTGCCTCTTATCCCACTACTAATGTTCCTTCGGGGTCGGGGTCAGGAGGTGCTTCCTATGACGAGGTGGTATCCCGGTTCATAGCACCCTGCTTTGGAGGTAGCTTAATGAACATGGCGAAGCTTCCTACAGAAATTTTTGTGGCCAAAAGGGTTTCTGTATTGGCTGAGGTAGCCTTCTACCTTTCCTCTTGTCATTCCCCTCTCTTTTCTACAGGTACTGACTCTCCTTCTTCTTACAGGGTTTTAAATTTGCTTTGGCCATAGAGAAACAGCTGCTGACTCTGAAGGAAGCCTACATAGGGCTTCAGTTTCAAGCTGGAGGATACCCAGCAGGAGTTGGCTCAAGCCCAGTAGAGCATGGCCCCTCTACTCTAGGCTGCTAAAACAACTGAAGATGGTAGGCAGGCTGTCTATCTTGCAGGTCAGGATCAGGATCAGGCTCAGGATAATTCCCCACATGATGATTCTCATCCAGGCCGGAGGTCTAGCCTTCATGTTGGTACTCAGACTGACCCTTCCTCTACTTAGAAAGGACAAACACAAGACCCCATGGCTTCTTCAGAAGTTATTCTAGTGGAGGAGGAAGAAGAAGATGCAGCTGGAACCGGGGTTCCAGAAGTTAAGGCAGACAAGCGTGGTTTGGCTGTCCAGGGATGGGAGAATGCTTCAATTGGATCTCTGGTTCCAGTAGTCAAGGAGATCCAGCCAGATACTGTAGCTGATGTGTCCAAGGAAGGAGCAACTAGTCATGGAGAAAACTTTGAGGAGAAGGAGCATGCCTGACTTGCCTTTCATTTATTTATTTATTTATTTAGCCTTTAAGAGGGAGTTAGGCACCCCGTCAGTCTAATAAAAAATATTTTTTTGTCGGAACAAATCATTTCTTGCTTGCTTTTCTGATTTAGAAAAAGATTAATTTAAAAAAATTGGACTCAAAAAATATCTTAACTCGGGAGAAATATTGACGTAGGAGAAATCTTGACTCAGGAGAACTTCTGGTGTTTTCGTATTTGTAAATGAAATGGAACTAAATTTGGTGATCTGCTCCCTAATCGGGATACTTGATAGCATATAACAACCTTGTACCTTGTCGTTGTAAACATCAACTGGATCTAGCAGGCGGACACGTTCCTTTCTTTAGTGGGTTTTTAATGAGTATATAGCAGTTTGAGGTTACAGATATCCCGATTGATAATTAAACCTACTTCAGTTATATGAGTCTTTGGAAGAAGCAAGCCAACATGTATTCTTGTAAGGTATCCTGCTTCTGCCGAGATTTTGTCCTGATAGGCAACTTAGATTGCTTTAGTATCAGGCTTCTCAAAGGTGGGTATACACCGACCGAGGTAGCTTGAAAGCCTTGATGTTATTTCTTCTTGGAGAGATGGAGAAATGGGTATCCCGATCTTTCTAATGGTCTGTCCTAGTAGGCAATTTAGGCCACTTTAGCACCAGACTTCCTGGCAAAGGGTATACCCCGGCCAAGGCAGCAGGAGCCCCTTAAGGCTATTCCTGGTCTTGAGGATGCGACGGGCAACCAAGGACGCGAGTCTGGATCCTTAATCTGGTTTATCAGATCCTTCTTGGAGGAGGGTATACCCCGACCAAGGCAGCAGGAGAGTCCTAAAGCTATTTCCTGGTCTTGAGGATACGGCGGGCAACTAGGGCCACGAGTCAGGGTCCTTAGTCTAATATATCAGAATCTTTTTGGAAGAGGGTATTCGCCGACCAAGGCAGCAAGAATGCCATAAGACTATTTCCTAGTCTTGAGGCGAATCAGTAATGGCAAAATTATCAGTCCTGGTAGGCAACTTAGGCCACTTTAGCACCGGGGTTCTCGGAAGAGGGTATACCCTGACCAAGACGGCAATGAGAATTATATAGGGGAGCTTGCAGTGTGATCATTGAAGAATCATGTAAGAGAGATAACTGAATTTATTGAATTTTTTCAAATAATACAATGTAAAATAGGGGTGTGTATTCCTACCGATATATATTGGATTCCTAAGGGTAGAATTTCCTAAGGTGATCAGCATTCCATGTGTGATCCACCAGGCAACCATCCAGGTCTTCCAACTTGTAGGCGCCGCCCCGGAGCATTGCTTTAATCAGGTAGGGGCCTTCCCAGTTAGGGCCTAGTACCCCGTCGGAGCTTTTCCGTGTGCTCTGGGTTACCTTTCTGAGGACCAAGTCCCCTTCTTTGAAATGGTGGATCCTCATCCTCTTGTTGAAGTGTCGGGCTATCTTACTCTGGTACACTGCTACTCTTTCGACGATCCTGCTTTGTTTCTCCTCGAGTAGGTCCAGATTAGCTCTCAACTTAGCCTCATTATCTTCTGGCTCATAGTATTGAATTCGGAAGGAGATAAGCTTGTGTTCGATGGGTAAGACTTTTTCAGTTCCGAATACCAATGAGTAAGGGGTTTCCCTTATTATAGTTTTCCTAGTGGTCCTGTACGCCCATAGTACATTGGGTAATTCTTCAACCTATAACCCCTTCTTCTGTTGGAGCTTTTTCTTTAGAAGCTTCTTAATTGTCTTGTTGGTAGCTTCTACTAATCAGTTAGTGTGAGGGTGTGCCACTGATGCAAATCGCAGATCAATGTTTCGATCTTCATAGAATTCTCTGAAGTTGGCGTTATCAAATTGCTTTCCTAGGTCAATGATGATGTCTATCGGGGCACTTAAGCGGCAAACGATATTCTCTTTGACAAAATTGGGGGTCTTTTCTTCAGTTATCCTGACATGTGCATTAGCTTTCTCCCAACGGGTGAAGTAGTTTATTGCTACTACTGCATGTTTGGCCTGGCCGGGTGCAGTAGGAAGCAAGCTAATTAGATCTAGTCCCCAAATAGCAAATGAGTAAGGTGTACTGATTGAGGAGAGACTTTCCAGGGGGAGGTGATGGAGGTTTACTATCTTCTGGCAAGTCTCGCATGATTGTGCGAACTGTTTTGCATCTTGATGTATAGTCGGCCAAAAGTAGCCCATTCTAAGTATCTGGTAGGCTAGTGTCTCGCCTGTTGCATGGTTACCACAGTCTCCTGAATGTACCTCGTTAAGTGCCCAGGTAGCATCGTCTAGGTGAAGGCATCTAAGTAAGAGGAGGCATTTCCCTTTGCGGTAAAGGTATTCGTTTACAAGGCAGTACCGGGTAGTGATTCTCTTCATCTTATGTACTTGATCTGGATTTGTGGGGAGAGTGTCAATTTGGAGGTAGTCCATTATTGGATAAGTCCAACAAGGGAATCGGTTGACTGGTATGATCTCCACCCCTTGGCTATGCTGGAACAGGGTATCAGTTGGAGGAGCACCCCTCTTGGCAAGGTATGACCTTCACTTGCTGCGATCTTGGCTAGAACATCTGCCAGTGATTTTTCTCTCGGGGTATCTGTTCCATTCTCATAACTTTGAATCCCGACATAGCTTCTCAGACTTTAGCCAAATATGCTACCATATTGTCACCTTTTGCATTGTACAACCCCAGCACCTGGTTGAGCACTAATTGGGAATCATCTTGACAAGGAGGAAATCGGCCCCTAAGGCTTTAACTACTCCCATTCCTGCTAGTAAGGCTTAATATTCTGCTTCATTATTAGTAGCCCTAAACCCAAACCTAAAATAGTGATTGCATTCATCCCCTTTTGGGTTTATCACGACTGTTCCTGCTCCGCATCTCGACCGACTTGTTGCCCAATTTGTGCATAAAATCCAGGTCTTGTTGTCTTCAGGCCAATTTAGATCGGTTTGATTCGTACTGGGGTCGGGCTTGGTAATTTGGTCCGAATTTACGCTGAACTACATTACGAAGTCAGCTAAGGCATGTGCTTTGATCGTGGACCTTGGCTTGTATTTGATGTCAAATTGGGTGAGCTCTAGGGCCCATAGAACCAACCTGCCTGATACATCCAGCCTTTGGAGGAATTGTCGTAAGGGCTAATCGGTGATTACCACAATAATGTGTTCCTGAAAATAGGGTCGGAGCTTTCTGGCTATAGTCACTAAGGCATAGACGAGTTTTTCCAAAAGGGTATAATTTTTTTCAGACTTGGTGAAAGTACGGCTCACATAGTACACCGGTCTCTGTATTCTGTCACTGCATTCTTTCACTAAGGCCCCACTAGTGGCAGCTTCTAAGACAGCTAGGTAAAGTTGGAGCTCTTCTCCCGTGATGGGCTTGACCAATAGAGGGGGACTGGCCAAGTATTCCTTCAAGGCTTGGAAAGCCAACTCGCTTTGTTCATCCCACTTTAACTTCTTTCCTTGCTTGATAATCTTAAAGAATGGGAGGCACTTATCGGTGGAGCGGGATATAAATCGGTTCAATGCTGCTATTCGGCCTGTCAATCCCTATGCTTGCTTGAGTGTTGTGGGAGACTTAAGGTCTAGTATGGCCTTGATCTTCTCGGGATTAGCCTCGATTCCCCTTTCATGTACCATAAACCCTAGGAACTTTCCTGCTGCTACCCTGAAAGCACACTTTGCGGGGTTCAGTCTCATCTGGTTCTTCCTAATTACCTGAAAAGTTTGGCGTAAATCTTCTAGGTATTGCCCGACCTCCAAAGATTTTGAAATCATGTCGTCTATGTAAACCTCCATGGATCTTCCTATCTGCTGCTTGAACAATTTATTCACCATACGCTAGTATGTAGCACCTGCATTTTTAAGTCCGAATGGCATTACCTTATAGCAGTAGAGGCCTTGCCCTGTGATAAAGCTAGTCTTGTCTTGAAGTGAGGGATGCATCATGATCTGCTTATATCCCGAGAAGGCATCCATATCGATGTATTCTTTGAGGAGCTTTATCAAGTCTTCCTTGACTTCGGGATCCAACCCCCCTCCGACTTTCACCACCTTAGTGAGATCCTCTCCCCAAAAGGCTAGTTCTTCTAATTGATTTGTTAGACGACCACTGGTCCAACCCCACTCTTCATCCTCTTGCTCTTCTATGTTTATGTCTGGTACATCTCCTTTTTCCATGTCATAATGACATTGTTCCAGCATATCCGGGTTTACTTCACTGGCCACGTGTGCGTACTGTCTGGCAAGCATGGCGGGATTGGTGGATACCGTATAGCATTTGCAAGCTGCCTGTTGGTCCCCTCTGACTTCTCCCACTTCTGTTCCCACTGGAAACTTCAGGACGTTATGATAGATGGATGGTACCCCCTTAATCCCTGAAAGGAAGGGCCTACCCAGAATGGCACTGTAGGTAGACGGGGTATCCACTAGGATGAACTCCGTCATTACGTACTGTTGAAATGGAGCTTTTCTAACTATCACCGGCAGAATTTTGGATCCCATGGGCATTATAGAATCCCCTGTGAAACCATGCAAAAGCGAGGTGCATCTGTTATAGTAGGAATTCTTTAAGTTAAGTTGCTCATGAGCTCCTTTAAACAGGATGTTGATGCTGCTTCCTGTACCGATCAAGACACGGTGAACCCGGCAGTTAACAATCTATACCGAGATTACCATGGGATCGTCATGTGGTTGGACTGTATTGTAGACATCTTCCTCAGTAAAGACATTCTTAGTAGTGTGGGAAGGATCTCGGGACCCACTGCAGACCTTGAATATCTCATGACCTACGTTGAGTCTAGGAATCTTTCTTGCATGGTTATTCCTAGAACTGTTGGAAGTTCTAGCCAAGGTGGGGCCTCCATTAATGGTATCAATCACTTGGATCTGATGCATCAGATCCTTTTCCTCATCCCTCTTTATATCTAGTGCCTCCTATCTCCCGCTTTGTACCTGTTTCCCCTCCTTGATGCTATCCCGTACCTGTTGTAGAATTTCTGTCAGCAGGCACCCCTTACCAGCCCTTCGATCTAATTGCGGAGGCTATAGCATTCTGAGGTGTTGTGTCCGAAATCCTCGTGGAAATCACAATACTTGTACCGGTTCCTTCTATCAGCTGGGACTTTCATGGGACCCGGCTTCCTAAGTAGGCCTTTGTCCCGGATGGCGAGGTAGATGGTTTCTCTTGAAACATTGAGGGGGGTGTAGTGATTATATACAACTTCTTTCAGAGGGGCTACCCTGGGAGGTGATATCCGAATGGGGGATTTTCTAGTAGGGTACCTTTCCTAGTACGAGGAAATAGGAGGCGGCCTGTAAGTTAACTTGTTTGGGGGCTGATTTTGGAATTTTTTGACTGGTACAAGCTTTGGAGACTCCTTCCTAGGACGCGGGGCCAGCCGGGCTTCATCATGTTCAACCTTGATCCGGAGCTACTCTTCTATGTCTACCTGTTCTAAAGCTTGATTATAGACTTCCTAGTAAGTTTCTGGTGGATGATTAGCAAAATAGTAGAATAGTCTGCCGCCCATAAGTTTCTTCGGAAATTAGCCAAGGTTTCTTTTTCGTCGAATACTCCCATCTGGATCACTTCCTTATGGAATTTCTCCACATAAGACCTCAATGTTTCACCCCGCTCCTAGGTCACATACTGAAGCAAAATAGGGTGTTTAGGACGAGACTTGATTCCTTGAAACTACGCACAGAAAGTTGTGGTGAGTTTAGAAAAAAAATCCACACTACCTGGTGGCAATTTCTTGAACCACGTTTTGGCACAATCAGTCAAGGTCGAGGGGAACATCCTACACATGGCTGACCGTGTTGCATTCTGGACTTCCATCTGGTGGACAAAGCTTTCCAGGTGACTGATTGGATCCTTTATTCCAGAATACTTTTTGGAGGGCATCCTAAATTTGGGGGGAAGCACTGCCTCCCTAATTCTTTTGGAGAATGGTGCATTCATCTCTCCTAGGGGGTTCTTCCAGATTCCTTGGTACTTTCCTTTTTTTAATTCCTCCAATTCCTTAGCCATTTTGGCTATCTGATCATCTAGGCGCTGAGATTTAGAATTTCCGGACCACTGAGCCCTCTTCATCCGAGGTCTCTGAATCAACAACCACCTCCTTCTGTTTGGCTTTCTGGTGTCTACTCCTAGGGCTTTTTCAGGATCTAGAACATCTTTCTGAGTCTGGCAATGGATCTTTCTTCTCTCCCCTTGGTCTTGTTAGGGGTTGGTATCTCCTCGGTGGAATCTAAATCGCGGATTTTACCAGTCGGGGTCTAAGATAAACCTAGGGGACCAAGGTTAGTGGAGATTGTCCTAGTCGGTCAAATACTGGTACCCGGATACTTGGGTCGATGTCTCCTGCAGTCCCGGCTGCTTCAAAGGGGATTCCTTGAGCTATCATTCTGAGTCGGACGGCTTCTACGTAGGCGGCAGCTTGTTGCTCTAGAATATCCCGATTGATCTCATGGCCAATCGAATCTCAAGGCAAAGGGTATGCGGCTATGACAGGAGGAGGTATTGGTGCCAGATTGTCATTCCTAGATCCTATACCCCGTCTTTGAGCTCTTTCAGTGGAAGCGAGCGACAAAGGTCCCAATGGAGCCGGATGGGCCCGAGAGGATCGCAGTCTCATCTTTCTGCTAAGCCGGGTAGAACTAAGACAGCCCTCCTATAAATGTTGGGAATGAGCTTTCCCACAGACGGCACCAAAAGTGTTAATGGAAAATTATCACCGAGGTGAATCTCCAAATAACAACTTTAAGGATCGAGATAAGGATAGATCCCGGTTGGAGGGGTATCACGTAATTCGATACCAACAATAATTCTCTCAAACCAAACTAAAAAATCACACAAGAAAAGATTAATAGGTATGATTTTATTGATAATAACATGGATACATCCGATGAAATTAAGGCTATAGTCGTATACAGCGATATTCAAGGTTTTTGTTGGGTGATGGAGATGGCGGGCTCGTGTTTGTCGATAAGTAGAAAAAAACTGCGACTGTAAGGTTTTGGGGAGGCCAATTTTTTCTTTTTTTTTTCTGTCGAGTATAGTGTCGTATATATAGGTTCTGTTGCTTGCCATGCACTCCTATAATTTCGGTGTAGGGTTTGGCGATCACAGGACTTTGTTTCCTTCTAGGAGACAACCTCGTAGGAGCTTTATTTATCTGAATCTAGTCATTCCTTTCAGAGAGGATTCTAATACATATGGACTCCTTATTCGAATAGAATTCTTAGGTGGCGGGAAGGAGTCTACCTTTCTATCGGGAGACGAACGACCGCGTTTCATTCCCCTAACTTTAGAGCTTCAAGACTTGTCTGTCTGAACATAAATACTTGTCTGTGAGTATTTCTTATGGTTATCTGGCGAGAGGATCCCAGGAGGTATTCAGGTTCTTCTGGATTCTCGTGTACCTCGCTCCTTTCTAGTTTGATGCTTTCTTGGTTAGGTGCTTGGTCAGCGGGGTATCTTGGTATCGGTTGTGCTTACAACGGGGTACCTGGTTGGATGTAGAAACGAGATACTTAAGCTGACGTTGTATCTGGATGTCCGTCTGATGCGACAGTGGGGTACCCTGCTGAAATAGTAGCGGGGTATCCTATCGATTTAATAACGGGGTACCTATCTGATGCAATAGCAGGGTACCCATTTGAGCTCCGTGAAAGGATGCTAAGTAGAACTTTGTGTTAGACCATTTTGAGGGTTATCGGGATCGTTGGGCTCTACTGTCGTTAGTCCGAGAGAGGAGGCAGGTATCCAGATTTGATCCAGTATTCTTCTTTCTAGGAGTAAGAAAGTGTTTCTTTCTTGTATTCGGGTGGAAAATTCTTCTTTGGTCCTTTGCCATTTTTGGTGGTTAATAGTTCTGGTGTCCTCGTTGTCAGTTATTTGGACCGGGTCCCTCGACCTGCTATGGAAACCCAACCTGATTCTTAGGTTCCTTGTAGAACGACGACGTAACGGTATTAGTTCGTTGCCGGAATCATCCACTTTGCCTCGACTTCTTTTTCTTCCCCTCGGTATCAAAGAGCCCGCTTCTGGTTGCCCCTCGAGAAGATCATCGAGACTGTCGGGTGAAGAAGGTAAATCTAGGCGAGGCTCAGAGGAAGTGGGAAGAAGACCTAGGAAGGATTTGTCAACTTGGAAGGAGACGACATTATTACAAAAGAGGAAAGCTAGAAGAAATCAAGAAAGATCGAAGAAGAAGGGCTAGGGTTAGCAAGAAAATTTCTTTTTGAAAAGCAAGTGTGTAGTAAGAAGGAAGGACTGAATTATTTATAGACGAAGATAGGCGGTTACACACAAGGAAACCGGAATTGATAAGGAGTGGATAACCGGCAATGTGCTTGGAAGACGTGTCATTGGCGGTTTTGCAGTAATGGCACTAAAACGACTCATTTTTGAAATTCATAAGCCAATCATCATCTGACAGGTGGCTAACACAATGATTATCAGTGTATCTAGAGGGGATTTCCTTCCTAAAAAAGGTACCCAACCAGACAAAGAATAAGCAGACAAGATGAGGTAGAAAATCCTTCAAGAAAAAGTGGAATCCTAACTCCAACCCCGACAAGACATCGGTGTTCAAGTTAGGGGGGACTTCTGTTAACCGCCAAAATTGGCAAAGCACCAAAGAATAATTTTCCACCCAAATATAAGGAAAAGACACAAGCCAAGATACCACCTAGCTACTTCTAGAAAGAAGAATGCTAAAATCAAATCTGGATACCTACCTCATCCCCCAGTTCAAGCCAGCAAGCCAAGCAATCCGGGTAACCCCTAAGTAACCCGACGCAGAGTTCTACTCAGAATCTTGTCACAGTGCTCGACAAGGTATCCCGCTACAGCACCAGACAAGTATCCCACTACTAATATCAACAGGGTACCCCGCCATTACATCAGTAGGTTACCTCGCTGCCACATCAGACAGGCATCTATATACTACATCCGCTAAATACCCCGTTTATACATTCAACCAGGTACCCCACTGCAAGAACAGCCGATATCAAGATACCTCGTTGATCAAGCACCTAAACAAGGAAAGCATAAAACTAGCAAAAGGCGGGGTACGTGAGAACCCAGATGAACCCAAATATCTCCATGGATCCTCTCGCTAGATAACCAGAAGAAACACTTACAGAATCTCAAATCCATATGTCCAGGCGGACAAGTCTTGAAGCTCCAAAGTAAGGGGGCTGAAACGTGGTCGTTCAAGTCCCAATAAAAAGGTAGACTCCTTCCCACCATTTAAGAATTTCATTCGAATAAGGAGTCCATTTTTACTAGAATCCTCTCCAAAAGGAATCACTTGATTTGGATAATTAAAGCTCCTACAAAATTGTCTTCTATAAGGAAAGAAAGTCTTGGGCCCGCCAAAACCCTGGACCAAAATTGTAAGAGTGCATGGAAAGCAACAAACCTATATATACGACACTATATTCACCAAGAGGAGGATCAAAAATTGGCCCCCTCAAACCCTACACTCGCATTCAGTTCTACTTATCGACAAGCATGAGCACGCCATCTCCATCACCTAACAAAAACCTTGAATACCACCACATATCGTCATAGCTCCAATTTCATTAGTTGTATACATGTTTTCATCAATAAAATCGCACCTGTTAATCTTTTCTTGTATGAGTTTTAGTTTGGTTTGGAAGGAATCTTATTGGTATCGAACTACATAATACCCCTCCGACCAGGATCCATCTCGATCTTGGTCCTTAAGTTGTTATTTGGAGATTCAACCCACTGATAATTTTCCATTAACAATGGCTCCATACTCTAAAACCCTACCATGCTTAAAATGAAGTCCAAACTCTTTATCCCTAGATGCATTTCCTAATTCGCAATATTCAATGTATTTAAAGCATTTAGACTTGATATGGCCTACGGTAAGGCAAAAATTGCATATGGAAATAAAAGTTGAGATTTTATCTTCCGGACTTGAAGAAGCATAAATGGGAGTATGGAGAGGTACCTTGCCTTTCTTAAAGGAGGTGATGCTTCCACAAGCTTCTCTTTAACTTCCAATATGCTAGAGACTCCTAAAGGTTGAGCAAGATCCATAACCTTTTTGTTAATGGAAAATTATCACTGGGGTGAATCTCCAAATAACAACTTTAAGGACCAAGATTGAGATAGATCCCGGTCAGAAGGGTATCATGTAGTTCGATATCAACAAGATTCTTGTCAAACCAAACTAAAACTCATACAAGAAAAGATTAACAGGTGCGATTTTATTGATGAAAACATGTATACAACTAATGAGATTAGGGATATGGCGATATGTGGTGGTATTTAAGGTTTTTGTTAGGTGATGAAGATGGCGTGCTCGTGCCTATCAATAAGTAAAACTGAAGGCAAGTGTAGGGTTTGCGAAGGTGAATTTTTGACCTCCCTCTTGGTGAATATAGTGTCGTATATATAGGTTCGTTGCTTGCCATGCACTCCTACAATTTCGGTCTAGGGTTTTGGCGATCCCAAGACTTTCTTTCCTTCTATGAGCCAATTTTGTACGAGCTTTAATTATCCGAATCAAGTGATTCCTTTTGGAGAGGATTCTAGTACAAATGGACTCTTTATTCGAATGAAATTATTAAATGGCGGGAAGGAGTCTACCTTTTTATTAGGACTTGAACGACCACGTTTCAGCCCCCCTTACTTTGGAGCTTTAAGACTTGTCTGTCTAGACATATGAATTTGAAACTCTGTTAGTGTTTCTTATGGTTATTTGGCGAGAGGATCCCAAGAGGTATCTGGGTTCTCGTGTATCCCGCCTCTTGCTATTTTTTATGCTTTCCTTGTTAGGTGCTTGGTTGACGAGGTGTCCTGATATCGGTTGTTCTTACAGCGGTGTACCTGGCTAAATGTAGAAGAAGGGTATTTAGCGGATGTAGTATATGGAAGCCTGTCTGTTGCGGTAGCAAGGTACCCTACTGATGTAATGGTGGGGTACCCTATTGATCTTAGTAGCGGGATACCTGTCTGGTATAGTAGCGGGGTACCTTGTTAAGCTTTGTGACAAGATTCTGAGTAGAACTCCGCGTCGAGCTACTTAGGGGTTACCAGGATTGTTGGTCTTGCTGGCTTGATTTGAAGGAAGAGGTAGGTATCCAGATTTGATTTAGCATTCTTCTTTCTAGGAGTAGCTAGGTGGTATGTTGGCTTATGTGTTTTCCTTGTATCTGGGTGAAAAATTCTTTTTTGGTCCTTCACCAATTTTGGCGGTTAACAGAAGTCCCTCTTGACTAGAACACCGATGTCTTGTCGGGGTTGGAATTAGGATTCCACTTTTGCTTGAAAGATTTTCTACCTCATCTGTCTGCCTATTCATTGTCTGGTTGGGTACCACTATTGAGAAGGAAATCCCCCCTAGATACGCTCATAATCATGGTATTAGCGACCTGTCAGATGGTGATTGGCTTATGGATTTCAAAAATAAGCCATTTTGGCGTGCTTAATACGAAACCGCCATTGACACGTCTTCCAAGCACACTGTCGGTCATCAACTCCTTATCAATTCTGGTTTCCTTGGCTGTAACCGCCTATCCTCATCTATAAATGATATAGTCCTTCCTTCTTACTACACACTAGCTTTTCAAAATGATATTTTCTTGCTAACACTAGCCCTTCTTCTTCAATCTTTCTTAATTTCTTCCAGATTTCCTCTTCTGTAACAATGTCATCTCCTTCCAAGTTGCCAAATCCTTCCCCAGGACTTCTTCCCACTTCCCCTGACCCTCACCCAGATTTGCCTCTTTCACCCGACAGTCTCGATGATCTTCTCGAGGGGCGACTGGAGGAACTAGAAGCGGGTTCTCTGATATCTAGGGGAAGAAAAAGAAGTCGAGACAAAGTGGATGCTTCTGACGATGAACAAATGCCGTTACGTCATCGTTCTACAAGGAACCCAAGAATCGGGTCTGGTTTCCATAACAGGTCAGAGGATCCGGTCTAAATAATCAACGAAGAGGACACCGGGACCGTTGGCGAGGCAGAGGAGGCTGGTAATGCACCAATCGTTACCTTGATCGGGGTGCATACCGGTTCTTTCACCTTTTTTCACGATGGACATATCATTCCCAATTCAGTGTGTACTTTGGACACTCTTGTCGAATTAAGGAAGGACTATAAGATTCCTGAATCAATCACTTTGTCTTTGCCCCATCTAGGTTACGATGTGTACAACCCCCCTTGGATCAACTCCTCATCCATAAGGCGGCCTTTAAATGCGGGGTTCGGCTCCCCGTTCGTCCTTTGCTTCTCTAGGCTTTGGTTGCCTTGGAACTAGCCCTATTGTAGATCTCGTCAGAATTTTGGAAGCACTTAACAGAGTTCCTAGTGCTCTAGAGGGAACAATGTGAGCGGGATAAGATAGATAGAGAACCGGGCTTTGATGAGATCCGATACATATTCCAGATAGCGAATATGGTGCCCTGGGGTCAGTTCTACTTGATGACGGCTAATGAGATGAACTTTTTCTTTCTTGGGGCGAACGTGAAGTATGCTGCACCTTGGAAGGAAGAGTGGCTCATCGTTGAAGGAGAATGGGGGAATATGGCCTACATTGGAGGATTCGAGCATCTCATCCCCATCCAATTCACAATGAAAGATAAGTGGGCAAGTGGGGTACTCTCACCAGAATCTTGGGATATCTTAGGAAAGATTATGAAAATGGGGTACACCAACATGCAGTATCCTTTACTGGGCCCCTTTGAAGGAGCCCGGCTGGAGAGGTACTTAAGGGTCTCATTCGCGCTTCCAGGTATCAAAAATTCATCTGTTTTCTTTGTTTATGTATACGCATCTCCTACTCTCCTTTTTCTTACTATGTTATCTTCCTCTTAGCAGTCTCTGCTACCCAGCTAGTGACTGGTTCTCTCACTTCCTCCGGGACAGGGGGTTTGGTCTTGCCTTCTTCTACTTCCTAGGTTCCTTCTCCTCCTACCAAGGTTACAACTGGGTCTACTCCCCTTGACGCAGACCCTATCCCTCCTCCTATTATGGCCAAGTCTATTGGCAAGACCTCTACACCTTCTCCTGCTTCTATGGGATCGCTTTCCAGGACTCCTGCTCGTCCCTCTACTCGTACCCCGGCACGCCTATCAATAAAGGCAATGTTGGCTTGAGCAGCTGAAGCCAGAGGCTCTTCAAAATAATCTCAAAGGAAGACTAGAAAAATCGCTGCTCCTTCTGCTATGAGCACTCCTTCTATTCCTCTTCTAGTAGTAATGCCTTCCAATGAGCAGCCTGAAATTACAGAGAAGGAAGCTACTCCAGTTTCTAACCCCAACGTTGATATTCTTTAGCGATCGGGGTCAAGAGGTGCCACCCACGACGAGGTGGTATCTCGGTTTATAGCATCCTTCCTCGGAGAAAGGTTAATGAGCATGGCGAAGCTTCTTGCTGAGATTTTGGTGGCCAATAGGGCTTCTGTTTTGGCTGAGGTAACTTTTTACCCTTCTTCTTGCTGTTCTTCTCTCTTTTCTGCAGGTGCTGACTCTTGTTCTTCTTACAAGGTTGAAAATTTACCTTGGCCATGGAGAAGCAGCTGTTAACTCTGAAGGAAGCCTACATAGGGATTCATGCCAGGTTGGAGGATACCTAGCAGAGTGTGGCCACTTTGGTCCAGGCTACTACAACATCGGAAGAGGGTAGGCAGGCTGCCATAGTGAAGGCCCAGCGCTATCTACACTGCCCAGACACTAAGACAGTCCGGTCAGCATGCCGGCGAAAGGAGAGGGAATGCTTGAAGAAGGAGAAGAAACTGTTGAAAGATAAGAACCATCTTTTAAGGGAGACGGTGCAGAACTTGGAGGCCTATGAGGGTTCTTCCTTTTAGGATGGGAACTTTACGGTTTGCTACGAGGTGGCCACAGCTCTGCCTACTCCATTCAATCTTCAGGCATCCTTGAACTGGGATCGAGAATAAATTATGGCGAAGGCTACTGAGCTTGTAGAAGAGGATCAGGCCTAGGAGGATCATTCATACGATGATGCATATCCAGATTAGGTGTCTAACCCTAATACTAGAGCTCAAATTGACCCTCCTTCTACTCTAGAAAAACAAGCACAAGACCCCGTGCCTTCTTCATACGTTATTCGAATGGAGGAGGAAGCGGATGATCCAGCTGGATCCAAGGTTTTAGCAGTCGAGGAGACCTAGATTGGTATTGCAACTGATGTGACAAGTGCAGAAGCAGCCGGTCAAAGAGTAAACCTAGAGGAGGAAGAGAACGCCTAACTTGGCATTCGTGTATTCTCTTTTCTTCTTTTGTAGCCTAAAAAAAAAAAAAAAAAGTTAGGCACCCCGTCAGTTCAATGAAACTTCTTCATTTGTTGATACAAATAGTATCTTGCTTGCTCTTCTGATTTGGAAAAAAATTAACTTAGAAAAAATCTTGACTTAGGGGAAATCTTGTAGCCTACACACTTATGAATGAATGAAACTAAATTTGGAAACCTGTTCCTTGATCGGGATACTTGATATCCATCTAACAATCTTCCACCTTGTCATTGTAAACACTAGTGAGATCTAGCAAGTGAGCACGTCTCTTTCTTTGCTCTGTTTTTAATGAGCATGTAGTAGTTTGAGGTTCTGGATCCCTCAAGCATGCTTTAGCTATAAGTGTTCTTGGAAGAAGCAAGACATCGGGTATCTTGGTAAGGTATCTTGTTTTTTCTGACATTTTGTCCTGATAGGCTGTTTAGATTGCTTTTGCATCAAGCTTCTTGGAGGGGGGTATACCCCGACCAAGATAGCTGGAGTGTCCTAAGGCTATTTCCTCTTGGAGAGATGGAGAAGTAAGGCACTGAGTACCTTGATGAGGTGTCCTGATCTTTCTGATGGTCTGTCCTAGTAGGCAACTTAGGCCACTTTAGCACCAGGCTTCCTAGCGGAGGGAATACCTTGTCCAACGCAGTAGGAGCGTCCTAAGGTTATTTCCTGGTCTTGAGGATGCAGCAGGCAACCAAGGCCGCGAGTCCGAATCCTTAGTCTGGTGTATCAGATCCTTCTTGGAGGAGGGTATACCCCGACCAAGGCAACAGGAACGCCCTAAGGCTATTTCCTGGTCTTAAGGATACGGCGGGCAACTAAAGCCACGAGTCCGTGTCCTTAGTCTGATAATCCAGAATCTTCTTGGTAGAGGGTATACCCTAACCAAGGCAGCAAGAGCACCATAAGGCTATTTCCTAGTCTTGAGGCGATTCAGTAATGGCAAAAATGATTAGTCCTGGTAGGCAACTTAGACCACTTTAGCACCAGGCTTCTTGGAGGTGGGTATACCCCGACCAAGACAGCAGGATAGGTTATAGAAGAATCATGTAGGGGAGTTTGTAGGGTGAACATTAGAGAATCATGTAAGAGAGATAACTAGTTTTATTGAATTTCTAAAGTAGTACACTATAAAATCGGGATATGTATTCCAGCCGATATAAATTGAATTTCTAAAGGAGAACTTCCGGAGGTGATCAACATTCCATGTTTGATCTACTAGGTATACATCCATGTCTTCTAGCTTGTACGCGCCACCCCGGAGCATTGCTCTAATCAGGTAGGGGCCTTCCCAGTTAAGGGCTAGTACCCCATCAGACCTTTTCCGTGCGTTCTGGGTTACTTTTCTAAGGACCAACTCTCATTCTTTGAAACTACGGGTCCTTACTCTTTTGTTGAAGTGTCGGGCTATCTTAGTCTAGTACACCGCTACTCTTTTGGCGACCCTACATTGCTTCTCCTCGACTAGATCCAGATTGGCTCTCAATTTACCCCTATTATCTTCCGATTCGTAATTTTGGACCCAAAAAGATATAAGCTTGTGCACGATGGGTAAGACTGCTTCAGTTCCAAACACTAATGAGTAAGGGGTTTCCCCTGTTGCAGTCTTCCTGGTTGTGCTGTATACCCACAGCACATTAGGTAATTCTTCAACCCATAATCATTTCTTCTATTGGAGCTTTTTCTTCAGGAGCTTATTAATAGTTTTGTTAGTAGCCTCTACCAACCTATTAATTTGAGGATGAGCTACCGATGCAAACCGGAGATCAATGTTTCGGTCCTCGCAGAATTTTCTAAAGTCTGTGTTATCAAATTCCTTTACCAAATCAGTTATAATGGCCATCGGGGTACCGAAACGGCAAACGATATTCTCTTTGACAAAGCTGGTGGTCTTTTCTTCAGTTATCCGGACAAGTGCCTTAGCTTCCACCTAACGGGTAAAGTAGTCTATTGCTACTACTGCATGTTTGGCCTGGCCAGGTGTAGTAGGAAGCGGTTCAATTAGATCTAGTCCCCATATAGCAAAGGGGTAAGGTGTACTAATTGAAGAGAACCTTTCTAGAGGGAGGTGATGAAGGTTTGCTGTCTTTTGGCAAGCCTCGCATGATTGTGCAAACTATTTTGAATCATGATGTATAGTCAGCCAGAAATAGCCCCTTATAAGTATCTGGTAAGCTAGTGTCTCACCTGCTGCATGATCACCACAGTCCCCTGAATGCACCTCATCAAGTGCCCAGGTATTATCATCTTGGTGAAGGCATCTGAGTAGAGGGAGAGATTTCCCTTTGCAGTAAAGGTATCCGTTTACAAGGCAGTACCGGTTAGCAATTCTTTTCAACTTGCATGCTTGATTTGGATCTGCAGGAAGAGTGTCACTTTGGAGGTAGTCAGCTATTGGATCCATCCAACAAGGGAGTCGGTTGACTGGGAGAATCTCCACCCCTTAGTTACATTGGAGTAGGGTATCAGTTGGAGGGGTACCCCTCTTGGTAAGGTATGCCCCTCACTTGCTGCGATCTTGGCCAAAACATACGCCCGGTGATTTTTCTCTCAAGGTACCTGTTTTATCCTCACTCCTTTAAATCTCGTCATTGCTTCTCGGACTTTAGCTAGATATGCAACCATATTGTTACATTTTGCCTGGTACAACCTCAACACCTAGTTGACCACCAATTGGGAATCACTCTTTACTTGGAGGAAATCAGCCCCTAAGGCTTCTGCCACTCCCATTCCTACTAGTAAGGCTTCATATTCTGCTCCGTTATTAGTAGCTTGGAATTTAAACCTAAAGCAGTGACTGCATTCGATCTCCTTTGGGTCTATCACGTCGATTCTTGCTCCGCAGCCAAATTGACTTGATGCCCCATTTGTGTATAAAATCCAGGTCTTGTTATCTTAGGGCCAGTTCAAATCCGTCTGATTCGGACTGGGGTCGGGCCTGGTGACTGGGTCCGGATTCACGCTGAACTTCATTATAATGTCAGCTAGGGCCTGTGCTTTTAGGACCAGGAAGGGGGCTAAGTAAACATCTTAAAAAGAAGGAGGCGCTATTGGGAAATTCAATGCTCTAGTCAAGCTCAATCTCTCCTAAGCCGGCACGGTGACAAGACTTTCTGGCGGGGTTCGGCAAGCTCCTCGGTACGTTGCTCAAGGAGATGACGGTGGTACTGCATTGTCTAAGGACATGGAGACACTACCTATTGGGCTCGAGGTTCGTGGTCAAGACGGATAACGTGGCCACAAGTTATTTCCAGACTCAGAAGAAACTAAGTCCCAAGCAGGCACGTTGGCAAGACTTCTTGGCTGAGCTTGATATGGTACTTGAGTACAAGCCTGGAAGGACGGCTAACGCATTAAGTCGGAAAGCGGAGTTGGCCTCACTTTAGTGCTCTGGAAGGAGTAGTGTGCGAGAGATAACATAGACAGGGAGTCGGGCTTGGACGAGCTACGCTACTTATTCCAAATAGCGAACTTAGTACCACAGGGCCAGTTCTATTTGAAGGCCTCCAATGAGATGAAGTTCATTGTTCCTGGTGCGAATGTGAAGTATGCTCTACCATGGAAGGAAGAGTTGTTCATCGTAAAGGGAGAATGGAGGAATACGGCCTACATTGGGGGATTTGAGTACCCCGTCCCAACCTAGTTCACGGCTAAAGACAAATGGGCGAAGGGGGTGCGCTTTCTCCAGAATCCCAGGATATCTTAGGAAAGATTTTAAAGAGGGGGTACATCAATGCGCAATATCCTACTCTGGATCTCTTCGAATGAGCCCGGTTGGAGAAGTCTTTGAGGATCTCCCTCGCACTTCCAGGTATAAAAATTTCATCTATCTTCTTTGTTTATGTATGTGCATTTTCTACTCTCCCTTCCTTACTATGTTATCCTCTTTTTTTTTAACAGTCTCTGCTACCCCGCTGGTGACCAGTTCTCCTACCTCATCTGGTACATGGACATGAGGTGTGGATTTGCCTCATTTTACTTCTCCTGTTCCATCTCTTCCTCCTTCTCTCTCCAGTACTGCCCAGGCCACGACTACTCAGCCTGACGCGGTCCTTATTCCTCCTTTTACTTTGGCTAAACCTCCTGCCAAGATCCTTTCACCTCTTCCTATTCCTGCAAGATTGCTTGTCAGGACTCCTGCTCGTCCCTCTACTCGTACCCCTGGATGCCAATCCATAAGGTCAATGCTAGCTCGAGCTGCCAAAGCCCGGGGCTTGTCAGAATAGTCTTCAAGGAAGACCAGAAAGGTTGCTGCTCCTCCTACTGTAGGCACTCATCCTAATCCTCCTCCAGCAGTATTGCTTTCCAAGGAGCAACCTGGAATTTTAGAGAAGGAAGTTGCTCCTGTCTATTATCCCGCCGCTGATGTTCCTTCGGGATCAGGGTCAAGAGGTGCTACCCACGATGAGTGGTATCCCAGTTCAGAGCATCTTGCCTTAGGGGGAGCTTAATGAACATGGTGAAGCTTTCTACTAAAATTTTGACTGCCAAATGGGCTTCTGTATTGGCTGAGGTAGCATTCTACTTTTCCTCTTGTTACTCTCGTTGGTGGAATCTCAATCGTGGATTTTACCAGTCGGGATCTGAGAATAACCTAGCAGACCAGGGTTGGTGGAGATTGTCCCAGTCTGTCAAATACCGGTACCTAGACACTTAGACCGATGTCTCCTACAGTCTTGGATGCTTCAAAGGGGATTCCTTGAGCTATCATTCTAAGTCGGATGGCTTCTATGTAGGCACAGCTTGTTGCTCTAGAATATCCCGATTGATTTACTGCTTGATCGGATCTCGAGGCAAAGGGCATGCTGCTGTGACAGAATGAGGTAAGGGTGCCAGATTGTCATTCTTGGATCCTCTACCCTTCTTTGAGCTCTTTCGGTGGAAGCAAGTAATAACTGTTTCATTTCTACATAAAGAGTAGCCCCATTTCCGTATCATTTTGAGTTTGTTTCTCTGGTAAAACTGGGTATTTAATATGATAAGATAAGTGTTTTAGGTATTTATAGAGGTCAGGGGTATTGGAGTAATTTTAGTGAATCAGGGGCCAAAGTGTAAAATTTGGAGAATATATTGAAGAAACTGTGATTAAGGAAGAGTTGAGGGAACCCTTTTGTAATTTACTAGCCAACACACGCGTAGTGCCACGTAATTAATGAAACGGCACATTTAGCATGTGGTGGCTGACATCAGCGTGACGTCACGTCATCTTCTTCCTTGAGTAAGTCATGCGTAGACCCGTGCACCCAACCCGACCCGACCCGACCCGACCCGGAACTCGACCCGGATTCCAACCTGGCTGTTTCGGCTATTTTTCGATGTCATTTTCTATGGTTTTTCACCCAGAACGGTGGTGTGTCTCCTCTCGGTCTGTTTGGTACCCATTTCGGGCGTCCATGCAAAGCTTTTCTCAAGCTCTAATTCCTTCAAGCTTTCATGGATTCCAAGCTCATTCTCTGACCGTGGCAAGCAAGCGGCACCCCAGGCGATAGTAATGTGCCACAGTTTAAGTGTCGTGATCGTCCAACCGAGGCACCCAAGCGACAGAGACTTCTCAGATGTGCCGCGGTCCAGTTGCCTCTTCCGCCAACAGTACAAATCCCCAACCGCGGTAGTCCGTCTTTAGGTCGTTTTGGACGAATTTTCAGCCCTATTTTGAACCCAAATATATACATCTCTTGTTCTAAAAGAAAGGGGAGAGGGGAGACACAAAAAGAAAACCGAACTTCAAAGCCAAATCCACCAAAAACCCTCTCATTCCACCATCTCTTCCACCCACACATACACTCATCACTTCTCTTTGCCACATCCACCATCACTCAATCTTTTGGAACCAAAAGAGAGTTGAAGAGAGGGGCAAAGGAAGAAGAGAAGATCTCATTAGTTTTATCTAATCTTTATTCTCTTTATTTTCCTTTACATAGCCATGTATTTAATTGATTTAATATATCGTATGGCTATACCTTGTGAGATGAGCTAAATATTAATTGCTAGGATATGATGAAACCCCACCCTTGAATATCTATATATGTATTGACCCTTGTTTATTCATTTTGTGCAAGTGTGATTTGTATGGGTATTTTAGTGTGCTTAAAGCTTTCAATTGATTGATCTCCTTTTGAATGATTTTTGTGGTGTGTTATTTACTAACCAGAGACACACACCACGTGCTCGAGAAAATGTCCTCTATGCATGTCTAGAAAAGTAGACCTACTTAGGCTAGCGTATAGGATTCGTTTAGTGCATCAATTGTAGGGAAAAATAATAAATAAAAGTGGTAAACGCAGCGGAAGCGATACTAAAAACGATTTAGTGACTTTTAAAAATTTTCCTTTATGAACCTTAAACCCTTTTAATCAATAAACATGCATATATGTTAACAAAAGTAAATTACCTTTCGTCGCGTGATCCGATTGACTTACGTCGATGGTAATCCGCAAGACCTTCAATCCGAGCACGAACGTGGATCACCTAGGAGCGTGGTCTCCCTTTTCTTTGAATTGCAAACCTGTGAATGGACCAAACAAAAAACTTTCTTTTCTTTGTTAGTCACAAAACAATCAAAAGAATGTCAAAAATTATTCCGGTCACTTTTGAGTTCTCAATCTAATGATCGAAACTCGCGTGAACCTAGATCGATATCGTATACACAAGCTTATTGATGATTAAGCAATAGTATACTATCAAAGAATAATTTCACACTCTCTTTTGTCTTTTTAGAATAAAACTCTCTCTTGGAATTAAGAAGAAGAAGAAAGAAATAAAAAACTCAAGCACCATAGATTGTGGTGGCCGAACCCTATAAGAACACATATATAGGTTGGCCGAATTTTTTCTTCTTTTTCCTTTAAGGTTTCCGAATTCTATGTAGTCTAAGATTAGGGTTGGCCGAATTCTATAATGTCACTTATATAGGGTGACTTAAATTCAGCCCTAATTCTTTTCAACTTAATAGACTTCAAACCCTAATCGAACTCCTTGATTTTTATTCTTTTATTTTGACTAAATAAAAAGACTCTTATTTGATTAAATAAATAAAACTAATTTATTTATTTCCTTATCAAACAAGTTTTTTACTTTTAGGAAAGATTTGTTTCTTTAATTAAACAATTAATCAATAAATCAATTAATTCTTATTTAATTAAAACAAATGAAACAAAATAATATTTTTAGGTTAAAATTTTAACCTTGCCGCCCCACTTGATTAAGATTGGGCCTAACATTATTTTCTTATTTCATTTAATCCATCGGACTTTAAATAAAAAGCCCACATATGAACCAGACCCATTCTTACTAAAAGAAACAAGCCCACATGTCTTTCATTAATATATTAATATAATTGAGCAGCTCATTACTTAAATAATGTGCAAATTATATTCTTAATATATTAAATGCAATTCTAGATGGACCCTTAAATTGGTCCGGTAGAATATATCAAGTGATCCATGCAAGTCCGTGTGGATTGGGGATCTTGGCGGGCCATCTAAATTTAAGCTTCAATAAACATAACCTGATCACAATCAACAAATGATTCACTTAGGTCCGATCCATTGATTTTAACTCATTCCACTAAAGAGCTAAAACTGAACTCTTAAATAAAGATAGAAAAGGAAGATGCTCCTCATTCATACCCTAGACAATCATATTGGAGATAGTGTATCCTCGTGATTAATATCAGTAATCGCCAAGAGTTCATAGACCGCCTATAACTCTCCAAGTTACCATATTTACTCATATGACCGTGTTTTGAACTTGGATATTTTGACTTGTCCAAAAGCCATGTTTTCAATAGACACTATCGAAAACTCAACGTTGAGATTTAATATCCAATTACCTCAAAACATCCATATGATGATATTATACTTCATTTAATTAAATGGAGCCACGATGTCCATACCTATAAATGAAGTCCTCTATCGATTAACAAATGAATATCACCAAACTATCGAGGATAGACTATGTGATATAATCGTACTCATTGATAACTCAAATGATATCACTTGCAACTATAAGTCCATCATTTATCTCAGGATTAAGATAGACCCTCCGATTGTCCCGATAATGAAAAGACTATTATCTATCGACGGTTCTAGATAAAGCTTTTCATTGTGATCCAGTTCAATGCACCCAGTGCACTAGATCCTTTTGCTCGAAGACACTCCGATGATTTTAGACTCATCATATCTCATTTGATCCCACTCAAATGCTAGCAAAAGAATTCTACAACTTTAACAAGATAAAAGTGCCCAACCTTTAACTTAAGTTGTGAACATTATTTAAGACTAACTAAAGAATTGTGTCTACCACATACATATCCAGATGTACGAACAATTCTTCTTTTCCCATAGTCTTTAGACCTTATGATTATTTACTTTGACAATTATAATATAAACTATAAATGCTATATGATTTGTTAAACCAGAAATCTCTTTATTAATATGAAAAAGATTGTTAATTATAACATTACACTCTTGCTATTGAGTATAATCCTAACATCAATATCCTTAACGAACCCATTCATATATTTTGAGTAATCGAGAGATAGGCTTGGGTATGATTTTTGGTGTAATCTATTCTACTCGACCGAGATTGTAGGTTAATATTAGGGTGCATGAATCTACAAATTATACGAGCGAAATTTAGGTGAGTATTTGAGTCTAGAACGGAAGTCAATAGAGGGTGTGGGGTGTAGTCAAGTCCTAGCATATTTCTCTATATTATCACATTAGATTTTATTTTGTGTTATTCTTCTTTTGCATTAGTTTAAATCCTTTTATTAATTTAGTTTAATTTGCGTAATTAGAAAACCTTTCTTTTATTGATTGTTTAAATAGCAACCAAGCTAATTAATTTTGGTAATCGGCCACTCAATCCTTGTGGGAACATACTTCACTTATCATTGTGCTACTCTCCGACCTCGTCCTATTGCGAGTGTCACTTGAGTGCTAGTCAATTTTTGGTGCCACTGCTGGGTATTGAGCGGATGATTGATATCGATACTAGTTAGTTTATTGCTAATTTGAATTTTTTATGTTATTTTATTTATTTATTTTCTTTCTATTTCTTTGATAGTTTTTGTTTCTTTTTGTTTCATGATTCTATGGATTTTTCCATGCAAAACTTGTGGCCAAGTTATCCGCCAATAAGCATGTCATTGGAAGATAGGTTAAGAAAGCTCTTACAAGATGCTATAGACTTTCAACCGGAAATCGCACAGTATTTCAATAACGATATGTCACCTAGCTGGCCAGACAAATCCATAGAGACGACATTTGAAGGGAACTTCAACAACCCTTACAACCAGGATTGGAGGACATACCAAGACTTCTTAATGCGCTATGATGAGACCAATGCCTTTGAAAAACCTACCATATCATCCCAACTAACATTCGCATCATTTGAAAACAAAAAGAAAGACTTGATCAAGATGTGCGAGGATTTTATGAATATTGATAGGGATGTGATGTCTAAATTAGAGGAGCTGAAGGAAGGGAATGCTAGACTTCAAGAGAAAATAGAGGAAACTTCTTGAGAGAAAGAATAAATGTGGGAAGAATTTAAGAAGATGCTGCAAAGCACGAAGAAGGAATTTGAAGGCAAGGAAGCCTTGGAGATGGAAAAGGCGAATAACCTTCAAGAGCTAAACAAGAAACTCATATTTGAAGTAAAGACACTCAGAGTTGATAAAGGCATACTCCTAGCAAAGAATGAGGAAATCTCAAACAAGAACAAAGAGTTGGAAGTACAAATTGAGAGACTTGAAGTTGAGAGGAATTCCGCATCAAAGGAATTCGAAGACCTTGAAAAGCTATTGGAGTTAACAAAGAAGATTGAACTTGACCACCTTGCGAAACTGGCAAAGGATAAGCAAGAGATTCAAACATTGTTGATGGAAGCAATTCAACTTCCAAAAAAAGAGAAGCTTAACACAAGTCAAGGAGATTCAAGTGCCGAGGTCAAAAAGTCAAATACTAGCAAAGCAAAGAGGAGGAAAGCCAAGAGGAAGAGTAAGAACCCTCCACCTCCACCTCCACCTCCACCTCCAACAAAGGCCCACCAACAAGGTATCATTCCTAACCCTACCACTGTGTGCCACCATTGCTACAAGATATGTCACATTAGACCAAAAGGCCAACAATATGAAAGGCATGGCACACGAGAGAATTTTAAATCTAGGGAAAATTATAGGCACGTTAGGAAAGTATGGGTTGAGAAATCTAGGAGTAAGAGAAGTCCACCTAGAATTAGGAAAATTTGGGTGAGGAAAGACCGACTTGACCAAGCAAGAAACATAAGCAAGGATAGGATGGTGAAGTCATCTACACTTGTTTGGGTTGTAAAAAGTGGTAAATTTGGTAAAGCCTCCCTTAGTTGATAACATTCCTGGCACATGTGCATATTGTTGAAAATCTTCTTTGTGCATTATTTATATATATATATATATATATATATATATTGCTTAGATTAAGTGTGTGACGTTGTATTGTGCCTAGTTTTTAGGTTTGCAGTGTGCTTGTATAGGGTTGCGTTTGGCCTCTCTCCCGCTTCTAAGCTTATATTGTCCAATCCGCCTTTGTGCAAACATTGGGGACAATGTTTTGTTTAGGTTTGGGGGTGTGGCCATCTAATGACAATTTTTGTATGATTGTTTTGTTTGTGTTTATTTTTTGTGATTTTTTTTCAAATTTTTGCATGATTGTGTGTTTGATGAGTCCGTTCTCCTGTTTCGAGCCAAATTTTGGAGCATTAACTTGCCTAATGAGATGCTTTTGGGTTGTACCTTTTGAGGCAAATTTTTGCATGTGTTGATCCTTGAGTCTAGGCAAAGGTTTTGCTAGTTAAAGCTACACCACATTGCTTGCACGTACCCTACCAGACTCGAAAGTGTCTTAGTAATTGGGTATCGCGTTTGAGATGTCTGGATCATTAGTGGAGACTACCCATGTGAGGCCAAAGCCTAAATAACGTCCTTATGAGTGTGTTTTGTTTTATTGTTTCATCTTAAACACTCTTCTTATAGATAAATAAGCTTAATATAAAAAGGACCTCACTCCATGCTTTGGGCATTAAAGAACGTCATTTTAAGAGCATCACCGAAATTTCGCCGTTGTTTGCTTGCTTAACTCATACCTGTAGAGATGACGTAGGCTATGTGTGTTAAATCACTACAAATATCCCAAACACGTCTTGTGCCTTGTGTGTATGCTTAAATGTCCTATCTATGTTGACCTACACACCAAACCCCATCACTATATCCTCCCATGTCATACACACCACCGTGTCTTACTTAAACACTAGACCAACCCCCATTTGCTACGATTATGGCTTGTTAACATGTCAAGATGAAACTCATGAATGAACTCAAAAATGTAAAAATAGCGTGTACTCATGCTAGATGTGTAATTTGTGCAAAGAATAAGGCTCAAAATATATGAAAAAATTAAAAGTGCTAAAAAGAAAAAAGAATAGCATACAAAGCCTTCTAAGATCTAAAGTGTAAAAGTTGTCAAAATATAAAGCAACTTAAAAATTAGCACAAGATGATTAATTGAATAATTCATGCCTAGACGCTTTATTTGTGATGAGCGTACCAAAATAGAAGTTTAAAGCTTAATTGGTAGCTTGTTGATGAAGGTAATCAAAGGGTGCTCTGCCCTTGTTCTTAATGTTCAAATCCATTCTTATGGTCCAATTGCATTTAAACATTAGCGGTGTTTCAAAATTTGTCATATGCGTGTAAAATTTGAAAATTTCTTGTGCTTAATTTCCGACCGCATATGTTTGTTGAGTGAGCCTAGGTTTGAGTGGTAAAATGAGAGAGATCCTGAAAGGAATAGAGTCGAGGCGAAATGCTAGCATAAGACTCTTGTGTTCGATGCTTTTTGAAGCTTTGTTCACTAAGAAGTATGGAATTGCAATCTCTCTTGTTGTAGCAACTTGGCTTGCATTCCCCAAGCTTTTTCTTAGTGGTATTAGTATGCATGTGCCTCAATTCGGTTCGCCATTATTGCATCTCTATCTATAGTTGGCTCAGCAGGAAAGACGTTTGTGGGTATCGTATTGTAAGCCCTCACGAGACTTCACTCGTCCTACTAGGGATCGCCTAGGGGTTAAAAAGACCGATCATATGCATTTTATTTCTTTATGTTTCTACTTTCTTTTATTTTATTTTTCTTTTTGTTTGTTTATTTTGGTTTTGCTCGAGGACGACCAAAAGATAGGTTTGGGGTATTTGACTACTTCATTTCTACACAAAGTGTAGCCCCATTTTTGTATCATTTTGAGTTTGTTTCTCGGGTAAAACCGAGTATTTAATATGATAAAATAAGTGTTTCGGGTATTTATAGAGTTCATGGGCATTGGAGTAATTTTGGTGAATCATGGGTCAAAGTGAAAAATTTGGAGAATATATTGAAGAAGCAGTGATTAAGGAAGAGTTGAGGGGACCCTTTTGTAATTTACCAGTCAACACACACGCAGCACCACGTCATTAATGAAACAGCGTGTTTTACATGTGGTGGCTGACATCAGCGTGACGTCATCTTCTTCCTTGAACTGGTCATGCACAGACCCGTGCAGCCGACCCGACCTGACCCAGAACGGGACCCGGATTCCAACCCGGCTGTTCCGGTCGTTTTCTGGCATCGTTTCCGACAGTTTTTCACCTAGAACGGTGGTGCATCTCCTCCTGGTGTCTTTGGTACCCATTTCGAGCGTCCATGCAAAGCTTTTCTCCAATCTCCAATTCCTTCAAGCTTCCATGGCTTCCAAGCTCATTCTCCGATCGCGGCAAGCAAGCGGCACCCCAAGCGACAGTAATGTGCCACGGTTTAAGTGTCACGGTCATCCAAACCGCGGCACCCAAGCCACAGAGACTTCTCAGATGTGCCGCGGTCTAGTTGCCTCTTCCGCCAACCACAAAAATCCCCAACCGCGGCAATCCGTCTTTAGGTCATTTTGGACGAAATTTCAGCACTATTTTGAACCCATATATATACATCTCTTGTTCTAAAAGAAAAGGGAGAGGGGATACACAAAAAGGAAATCGAACTTCAAAGCCAAATCCACCAAAAACCCTCTCATTCCACCATCTCTTCCACCCACACATACACCCGTCACTTCTCTTTACCACATCCACTATCACTCCATCTTTTGGAACCAAAAGAGAGTTGAAGAGAGGGGCAAAGGAAGAAGAGAAGATCTAATTAGTTTTCTCTAATATTTATTCTCTTTATTTTCCTTTACATAGCCATGTAATTAATTGATTTAATATATTGTATGGCTATACTTTGTGAGATGAGCTAAATATTAATTGCTAGGATATGATGAACCCCCACCCTTGAATATCTATATATGTATTGACCTTTGTTTATTCATTTTGTGCAAGTGTGGTTTGTATGAGTATTTTAGTGTGCTTAAAGCTTTCAATTGATTGATCTCCTTTTGAATGATTTTTGTGGTGTGTTATTTACTGACCGGAGACGCACACCACGTGCTCGATAAAATGTCCTCTATGCATGTCTAGAAAAGTAGACCTACTTAGGCTAGCGTATAGGATTCGTTTAGTGCATCAATATCCTTAATGAACCCATTCATATATTCCGAGTAATCGAGAGATAGGCTTGGGTATGATTTTTGGTGTAATCTATTCTATTCGACCGAGATTGTAGGTTAATAATAGGGTGCATGAATCTACAAATTATATGAGCATAATTTGGGTAAGTATTTGAGTCTAGAATGGAAGTCAATAGAGGGTGTGGGGTGTAGTCAAGTCTTAGCATATTTCTCTCTATTATCACATTAGATTTTATTTTGTGTTATTCTTCTTTTGCATTAGTTTAAATCCTTTTATTAATTTAGTTTAATTTGTGTAATTAGAAAACCTTTCTTTTATTGATTGTTTAAATAGCAACCAAGCTAATCAATTTTGGTAATCGATCACTCAATCCTTGTGAGAACGAACTTCACTTATCATTGTGCTACTCTCCGACCTCATCCTATTACGAGTGTCACTTGAGTGTTAGTCAAGTGACAAGGGTCCTGATGGAGCCGGATGGGCTTGAGAGGATAGCAGTCTCATCTTTTTGCTTCGCCGAGTAGAACTAAGACAGCTCTTTCTATAAATGTTGGGAAGGTAGTTTCCCACAGACGGTGCCAAAAGTGTTAATAGAAAATTATCACTGGGGTGAATCTCCAAATAACAACTTTAATGACTGAGATCGGGATAGATCTCGATCGGAGGGGTATCACGTAGTTCGATACCAATAAGAATTCTGTCAAACCAAACTAAAAAAATCATACAAAAAAAGATTAACAGGTATGATTTTATTGATAAAAACATGGATACAATTGATGAAATTAAGGCTATGGTGATATATGACGGTATTCAATGTTTCTGTTAGGTGATAAAGATGCCGTGTTCGTGTCTGTCGATAAGTAGAAAAAAATGCGAGTGTAGGGTTTGGGTAGCGAATTTTTTCTCTGTCCCCTTTCTGGTGAATATAGTGTCGTATATATAGGTCTCGTTGCTTGCCATGCACTCCTATAATATCAGTCTAAGGTTTGGCGATCACAGGACTTTCTTTCCTTCTAGGAGACAACCTCGTAGAAGCTTTAATTATCCGAATCAAGTGATTCCTTCCGGAGAGGATTCTAATACAAATGGACTCCTTATTCGAATGGAATTCTTAAGTGGAGGGAAGGAGTCTACCTTTTTATCGGGAGATGAACAACCACGTTTCATTCCCCTAGCTTTAGAGCTTCAAGACCTGTCCGTCTGAACATATTGATATATAATTCTGTGAGTATTTCGTATGGTTATCTGGCGAGAGGATCCCAAGAGGTATTTGGGTTCATCTGGGTTCTCGTGTACCTTGCCCCTTTTTAGTTTGATGCTTTCTTGGTTAGATGCTTGGTCAGCGGGGTATGTTGATATCGGTTGTTCTTGCAACGGGGTACCTGGTTGGATATAGAAGCGGGGTACTTAGCTGGATGTTGAAGCGGGATACTTTAGATGACGTTGTATCTGGATGTCTGTCTGTCTGATGCTGCAATGGGGTACCCTGCTGAAATAGTAGCGGGGTATCATGTTAATCTAGTAACGGGATACCTATCTGATATAGTAGCAGGGTACCCCATTGAGCTCTGTGATAGGATTCTGAGTAGAACTCCGTGTTGGATCATTTTAAGGGTTATTGGGATCGCTGGGCTTTACTGGTGTTAGTCCGAGGGAGGAGGTAGGTATCCAGATTTGATCCAGTATTCTTCTTCCTAGGAGTACTTAGATGGTATCTCGGCATTTGTTTCTTCTCTGTATTCGGGTGGAAAATTCTTCTTTGGTCCTTTGCCAATTTTGGTGGTTAACAAAAACTAACATCACTATGAATGGCAAAAAGGTCTACAAGATTCAAATTCTCTGAATAAACCTCATTCATACTTTATGAACATATTGGTTTGGAAAAACTACTCCATCAAATATAAGACTCAGAGAAGAGAAACTTTTCTTGACAATCCAACCAAGCTTACTCATCACTAGACTTAATAAAATCTTTCAGAGCATTTTCCACAAAACATAATTTTCCTAAAAAATAAAGGAGGACAATCAGGACACAAAAACCTACCAATATTAACCATGAATGTATCCCGAATCTCGTTAATTTGTTTCTAACGACCCACTCTAATACCAATTGAAATATACAAACACGGTTGAATTGCCTAAAGCGTGGCCGGGTTGGGGGGGGGGGGGTGGGGGGTAAATAGGTTTTTACACATTTTTCAATCCCTTGAAACAAACAAAAGTTTATCCCTCAAGATAGTTTGAATCACAACATATAAAAAAATATAAACATGTATAGACAATAGAAAAGCATGTTCAATAAAGCATTGCCTATTTAGTCCACAAGTTGCAAGGAGAAAGAATTATAATAAAAATAACAACAAAGAATTCTTATATTCACAATTATTTTCAATATGTACAAGTAACAATCAATATATGACTATACACAAATAAGTCAATATACAAAAGAATTATATTTACAACTTTGATCAATATGATGTGCTTACATCTCGCACTAAACAAAATCCTGTTTACAAATACATCACGAATGAAGATTATGAAACAATGATGAAAAGATACACATAAACAAATATGAAATATAGAGATAGGAAGAATTAACACAAGAGATTTTTTAACGTGGTAAAACTTCCAAGGAGAAAACATCCACGGGTTGAACTGCAACCATTAAGTACTATATATATTGGATGATAGATTAGAAATTCATTAAAAGTGACCAACTCATGATCTACTTCCTATTTCCTCAAGAGTGAATACACATCCCATGCAACACTCTCTATTGGAATCTATGTCTATCAAACATCCCAGGCCTACCAATGTCATAGCCAACTCCCTATCCAAGGCACTCATGCCTCTAGAGAGCCTCTTTGCATAGCTATCCGGACTTTCCCAATCCTAGCCATGACTTCTTGATTGGTTATCTGGACCTCTTGTCCTAACCATGACTTCCTTGCTTGATTATCTAGACCACTTGTCCTAGTTAAGACTTCATACCTTTTACAAGGACTTCTTAAGTGTGATCAATGAATGCAAATGATGCAAACAAACACTACAACATAGAACATGTGATCAATACATTCTATAAAAACTAGACTTAGTCATGTGAGCACACAAGTCATGATAGTCTAGTTACAAAACATGAATTAAAACCTAGAGCATGTGAAACACCTAACACATGTAACTCATAGTTTCATTCATAAAGTTAACACTTGAATAAATTATATATATGAAGCACATATTCAAGATATTAGAAACATACACAAACATGCTAGAATCACAAGATATGATCAATGAATATTCTAGCAAGTATTTAGAGCAAATATATACACAATAATCAATTAAATCTTAATTAGCTCTAAATACAAAATCAAATGTTCATACTAGATTTGTTCAACTAATGGATCCTAGCACATGATAAGGCTATCAATCATGAAATAATTCAATCAAAACACAAATAGCCCTTGATAATAAGCTAATCACAATACAACTCACAAACATGTGAAAACCTAGAATCCTAGAAAACTAGTTCACATTTAAGTCTCTAATTAGACTAGATTAGCTTATGATTTAAAGCTATCCTTCTCAATAGCATTCATAAAAGTAACACATACATATAGAAGAAGAAAACCCAAGGTAATTGAAGATTTAAAAAGATGAAAACACAAAGCTTAGTTCAATACATAGGAATCCCGAGCTGGTTCGGTTTTGAGTGTAGAACCACCGCAAAACTCGATTAAATGGCTGCAAAGTCACTTGGAGAAGGTAGGGGACTTGATTATGAAGATTCCCCAACTTGAATCACTCAATTCGGAGTTGAAATGAAAAAGTTATAGTGTTTGGAAGATGAGAAAGTTAAGAGAAAATTTCAGCTCTATCTTTTTCAAGTTTTCTTCAACTAATGAAATGGGAGGGAAAGGAAAGCTTTTGAAAGTAATAAAGAGAGGGAAACCGGTGACCATTGAGGGGCCGCCACCTCACTGTCCCTGTGGAGGCATGTGAGCCTCACGGGGGCAGAGGTGTTCTTCCCCTGAGGCTTACACATCCTCACGGGGAAAGGTGAAGTTGGCCCTTGGCCATACTTCGCCTCTCTCACGCTCCTCTCGCGTTTTTCAGTCATATTCCGGCCTCCGAACTCCAAATTCGAATCCGTCTTCGGATTATAAACCGTGACTACCTCACGCATAAGGATGCCTATGAAACTTTGACAAAAGGTTGTGAATTTGTCTCGATACATAACGACAAAGACAATGCATTTGTAAAAGAATGTAAAGTAACGTAGCTTCCTTTTTTGGACTCAAAAACTAATGAATGAGTAACCGAAATGACTGGAACTGAATAAGAAATCATATGAGAACATATTCAAGTCCACAAACAAATAAATATAATGTCACACAAGTATGCCATTTCCTAGATATAGTCCTAGAACATGCAATTATACAATGTTTACCAAATTAAGTCTAATGCACAAGCATACTTCAACAGGTGTGTGAATGTGTTATACCAATTGAGCACAATGATGTAGGGACACATATGAATGCAATGTGTGCCAAATTAAGTCTAATGCACAAGCATACTTCAACAGGTGTATGAATGTGTTATACCAATTGAGCACAATGATGTAGGGACACATATGAATGCAATGTGTGTGTGTGTGTGTGTGTGTGTGTGTGTGTGTGTGTGACACGCACGAGACGGTTCCCTAAAATATGTGAGCGCGGTTTTTTATCCGCAAGTGCACAAATCGTTACGATCACGTAGCAGCAAGTACGGTTCATTCCCACGAGGAGGTATGGTACACTTAAGTCGGTTCTAAGTCTTATATTATAAACAAGCTACATACACTAATTACATGCAATAAAAAGTAAAGAGCAATGGTCATAAGCAATTGACTACCTAATCTAAGATTACTCTAAGATCGCTTTTAACAACTATAATTAACTTAAACTAACTAGATTGGCAACAAAGCAAGTAAGTAAATTAACAACTAATTAACTACAATTAAGTAAGTAAATTAACAACTAATTAACTACAATTAAGTTACACTAAGTCAACTACAACTAACTAAATTATAATTAGCTAACTTAACTTAATTAAAACTCTTGCAAAGGTTATGCAAGAGTGAAGATGTAAATGATGAGGGATAATATCAGTTGATCACAATTAAGAACCTTTGTTCTATGGAATATTCAATTAAATCACTACCACTCTAAATATTATCAACTATGGTTACAGAATGACAATAATAGAGGGCTTACCATCTTGAACATAAGAATTAGTTAATAATCAATGGACATGCAATTACTAACCAAGTCTTTTCTAGTAGAACTAATCAAATGTTATAAACAAAGTTACATGTTACTAATTCGTCAATCAACAACATGTATTTATTCAATCAAATTCCAATAAACATTTAATAGCTCAAGATGGATATATGAAAAGTAAGATCAATCAATTACAATATAAAGTCATATGAAAATCCATCCCTCAACATTAAGGGTGTTTTACACATACATGTTACATGAACTACAAACAAATGGAAAAGAAGTAAAGGTAAGAAGTAACCACAAGTTGGTAAGCATCTTGTTCTTCAATTAATCATAATGTCTACTTCTTCCAAGATAGGAATTCCACATGCAACCATGTAGTGTTGAGGTGTGTGGGTTGTCTAAGCTATTCTAGGTATTTAGGATATTTGTTGGATATTAGGGATTGTGTTTAAGGTTAGGAAAGTTGTATATTTATATGGTGATTTAAGCATGGTTTGGACGAGATATCTTCATAGTCAGTCGAGCTCGCGGGTTTGGATACCATAGCTCACGGGTTTCTTCTCTCCGGACGAACTCACGGTGACATATGGAGGTTTGGCCTTGAATTGTGGCCTTCTAGTCCGTGGGAACTTTCCCTCGGCATGAAACCGTGGACTTCCAACAGTTTTGGACATCTTTAGGCATGGAAGAGGTCGCTAGAAGTGAGCTTGAAGCTTGGTTTGGCTATGGAGTTTGGAGGCTTTTGTGGAGAGAGAAAACCTTTGCATTGGAGGCCCAAAGTGGATCCATTGGGACCGAAAGGAGGATTACCGGCGATCTAGGCAGAGTTTGGCCAGAAAATCCATCAAAAACTGGCCGGAATTGCTCGATTAAGTCACGGGTCGTTGCCGGGTCTATTGGCTGGTTGGGTCGACCCGGCTGTAGGTGGAAGACGACCTAATGTCAGCGTGACGTCAGACTGACACGCACCCCTCCCAAAACGGCAGTGTTTCGCCTGGTGACATGGTGCGCTGCTATGGCTTGATTGGCAAATTACAGAATGCACCCCTGATCTTTCATACCCCAATCAGTGTGCCTAAGTCTTGTAAGAGGAATAAGGTCTGAATATACCTTTGTTGAGCAATGAAACGTATTCCTCTTTGAAAACTCCATCTTGCATGAAAAATTGTCAAGTTTTCCTTGAAACTTGAATCATCATTAATCTAAGACAACTAAAAACATTGTTTTGATATGGAATTTATGCCAACACAAACCAAAAACCTAACAACTTTCATCAATAATCAAATAAAAAGTTTTTTTTTTTTTCACTTTTCGAACATGTCTTACACTGACTTTTTTATATCAGAGTCTATTGAGGGGGAAAATCACAAGAGTTTCCTCCACTTTGCACATCAAATTTAATTAATATAGTGTGAGAGTTTGTGATCCATTAATTAAATATTATAATATATTGATTAAACAAAAGTAGATAAATCCGACTATTGATAGCTACAGAGTTGACTATTTATATATATAATATAGCTCGTCGAGCAAATATTTTTTAGGTTCGCCCCTGGTTTTTTTTTTTGTTTTCTTGTAATTTGTTTTTGTCATTTATTTCTCTTTTGTTTCCCATGCACCAAAGGGTTTGTCCATGGTATTGGCTATTATTTAAACCTCTTTTCTTGTAAAAGATAGTTTATGGTATTATCCGAATGAAATATACTCCCTTTGAGTTTTCATCCTAACTCTATATCTCTTTAGTGAATTTATATTGAGTGGTGAGTTTTCTATTGGTTCTGTATCCTTAGTTAGCTCTTGAAGGTGGTGATATTCGATCTCTCTTTTGTTTTAACTTTGGTGGTGAGCCTTCACCGAGCTTGCTGAATTTTCGTTGGGTGGTGATTTTTGTATCCGTTTGGAAGCAAAGCTATTGTTCTTTTGTGTGTGGGTTGTTTCTTGCTTGTCTCGCCGTCTCCCGGTATCATTTTTTTTTTTTTTTTAAATATTTATTAATAAAAGTGAACCATTTGTCCACTATGGGGACTATACAATAAAAATTGGATATAGACGGGACCGAGAAAGAGATTTTTATTTATTTTGTTTTGTTTTATTTTTATTTTTAGAGTTATTGAGATGCAAATCAAATGTTTAGAAATTAAAACTTTAACGTCAATATCAGCGATCTTAGTGCTGTCCAATATTGAAATTATTTCCCTTTTTAATGATAATACAACAATTTGGTTCCCAGAGATGAGTGTAATATACAAGATGAGTTAACCCAATGATATACCCCTCACACTCCCTCAAACCACGAATTAATTGTAATACCTCAAAAAAATAAATGAATGCGATCATAGAGGGTTAAGCAGTAGAGTGACTTGAAGGAAATCATATTTGCAATTGCACCAAACAGAATTAAAAGACAAAAAAATATAAGGATTACCAAAAAAAATTACAAATAGGAGAAGGTTCCAATGTTTCTAAACATCCATTGTAATTAATATAGGAGGTTTGCATCTACCCTAAAAAAAGATACATATGGTGATAAGACAACAAAAAACAGTTCATCCAAGTCTCCTACGAGGCTATATCCTTCTGTCATTCCTTATCCTCCTTTCCCGTCCACAACGAAAAAGGAGAGGACTGCTCTATATATTGAACAAACAGGCTATGATGGGTTATGGCTTGCTGTATGAACTGTACCAAACTTTCTATTTAATCTGTATTTGTGCTAATCTCCTGAGACGAATGTTTTCTCTTGGTAGTATTTTTTCTCACTCTGTGCTTTCTTGGCATTGCGTTTCTGCATTTAAGGTAAGGTAACAAAATCATATCATCAAGTCTCAGCTAAAAGCCAAACAAAAAGCTCTGTGCAAATTCAAGCATAAGTTTATTCAAATCAAGCTGGAAAAGCCGGTAGCAGTGCAGAGAAGTTTTGAGAAAGGGTATTATAAATTTATTGTTGGAACTAGTAAGTCAAACAAAATGAAGAATTACCCCAAATGCATTACTTTTATATGCATGATATTTGTCCTGGACAGCTATTTGACCGATGTGAATATTTGGACGTAACAAGAAAATGCCCCAAGTAAACTTTACCGATCAATGAATATTAACTTGCAACGATCAAAGTTATATTTGAAACTCAGTACATGAATTATAGATCATTTTTTCATGCATATGATGATTTATGTAAGGCTACCGATTTGAAATTTTTTTGTTGTACTCATTCACAAAGTGCAAAAGAATAATAGGGAATACCACGTAGGCCTCATGATTGGCAACTATCCTTTGGGCTACAGAAGTGGTGGTTATACTTTTAGGACTTTCAAGTAATTGAAAAATTCCCATGCTCTTGGGAATTGCATATGGATCAGTCTCACCCTGCATAACATTTTGTTCCAAAATTTCATTTTTAATTGAATGAAGATAAAAGGCGGATAAAAGAAGTGCTCGGAGGAGGGGAAAGAATTTGCAATCTTACACTCAATGAAGGGTTGGTCTCTGCAACTGTCCCATGTACAACCAAAGATATATTGAAAGTGGTTATCTGTCAAGCCAAAAGGAAAATACAAACAAAAGGAACTCAAGAATTTCAGTAAATAATAATAATAAAAAAAAGGTAAGGTGGTATATCAAAATATGAATGCTCTTTCAAAAAAAATATCAAAAAATGAATGCTCTTTTGACAAACTCAGTGAGTCATTGAAACAGAAAAAAATGAACAAATTGAGAAACCAAAACACTCATTACATACATTTCTTGGCAAGGTGGCTTTAAGAATACTGTTAGTAACATGCTATATCTAAAGATCATGGCTTAAAACGGGTTTTTATTATGCTAATTGTTGTATTTACTTCATCTCACACCAAAAAACAAGTTTTTGCCAAGTTTAAACTCTTTAAATAGCAAAATGAAGTAAATACAACAATTGGCATAATAAAAAAACACGCTTTAAGCCATGATCTTTAGATATAGCCTAAAAGATATTATGTAAAATACATTACAGATTTAAAACATGTTGCATGTACGGCACTTCATGCACAGAACAGTTAACAGTGGAGCCGGTACCCATTTTTCAATATTAACTTTAGGCAGATTATACAGCATATTAAAATATTAATTTTACAGAGTACCCACCATGTCTTTTGTAACTTCCCAAGGTGCACCAATGATGACTTCATCCACATAACGGCAAGCAAGCACACTGAGACTACGCTCATGTAGATGCATAATTGGGTAGTGATTCCCTCTGTGTTCGCTGCATGTAACAGTAACTTGTCACATTATTCTTTAACTGTTTTTTATCTCAGTGAGTAAAGTCATAGACACACTCACTGACTAAATTTTGCAAAAATGGTCAGAGAAATGCAGAAATATTCCATTAAAGAAATTAAGCTAATAAAAAATTTAGAATACCTCACTACTTGGTCAGTATGGACACCAACCAGAAGAAAATCTCCAAGCTGCCTAGCATTCTTGAGGATCTGAACAAGCACAAAAGAATCGTATCAATGGAGCAATAAGTGATTGATGAAAGAATGCTACAAATGTGTCTAAGTTACTGGATTTGATAGTTCTCTGCTTGTACAACTATGTGGTGGCAGCACAGTACACCTCAACCAACTACAAGAGAGCAATGAGTATGTTCAACAAATCCAAAGGCAGGTATCAAACTCAATGTCACTACTCACTAAGCCAAGCTTGCAGAATGATAGCTATTCTAAATAGGCTAAGGTGTGTACCATGTTAGTGCACACAAAGTCAATAACTAACAACATGATAAGAAAGGCTATACTAATATAATATTGTGGTGCTAAACCACGAAACTCTATTGTTAACAAAATGCCACTTACTGGCAAGATAAGGTTGGCTCAATGGTAAGCCCATCACACCTACATCCATGAGGTTGCGGGTTCGAGTCATGCCCCTCTCCTAGTCCCGAAAAATTGTAATAGTTCAAAAATAAAATGCCACTTACTTTTTGGCACCATTTTAACTTAATATTTTACTTCCACAATCACAATTCAACAATATAATGGTCTTCACAATACTTTCAAGAGACTATATACCTCAACGTGTCCTGCATGAAAGAGATCAAATGCACCATCAATGTACACAACACGAGCATTTGGTCCAGGTCCCTGTGATTAGATAAAATAACATGGCCACTTAGAAGCAGAAAAAAGATCCATGAACTCAAGATTGGATATAGATTATAAGAGACAATACTAGTTAGAGAACCCAAACCCGAAATAGCGGGGATAGCAAAGGAATTCCATTAATCAATGGTTGTAAATGAATTTTAACTTACTCAATTCTATGTGAAAAGACCAAATATCTATACGTGAGTATGAAACTCATATCAAGTATCTAAGGTTACATGACTACTTGTGCAATCACCACTGAACACTCATGTCATTATATAAAATTAACTGATGTAATATTAGCATGCCCATGACTCCATTCACCTACTTATGACCACTTATTATATTAAAGTCTGCGTCTTCGCATTGTTCACAAGACTCCAGTTGAAACTGCTTATGGTTTTTAAACTTCTTTATAGAGCCAATGTTCATTGACTCAATATTTTTGCTAGTCTTCATTACCAAATCCAATCAATTCAAAGAACCCGTTTTTTTTTTCTTAATGTAATAAAGCCATTTAGATTACTAACCCACCGACCCATCCACCCAAGTGCAAGAACTAAATTTTGCCACTAGTCAAGTTTAAATGTTTAATTCTTGTAGACGCATGCCAAAAGCTCTAAAACACCCATTTGTGGAACCTAATTTAAGGTGGATACATTTTTATTAACTTAAACCGAATAAATATTATTAACCAAACTTTTAAACATGAAAGCAAAATATCTCCTAGTGCATCCAACTTTGTCATAAACTCTTGGAGTTATAATTATTAAACTGACAAAAACAAAAAAATTTCTCAAGTCAAAGATAGCAATGGATGTATATACAGAATAGAAAAACAAAATAATTTGCAGTTTTACGAATAATAAACATACTTGACGGCCTTTTTATGTTGACAGTTGAGATAAAAGTAATACCTTGCAATTTGAAAATTGCACAATCCTCCTTGATGTGGGCAGAAATTGAGATAGGTGGGCACTCTTGGATTGAATTGCCTTATGAGAGTTTCCGGACGATGAAGTACTGCTATTATCTTCCTTAACTTGTGTATCCTTCAAAGAAGAAAGTATCCTCCCTGCATTTAAAGACCTTAACCATTAATTATAAAAAGACGCACAAGTATTTAGTCTTCATTCAGTATGTGATGCTTGATTGGGCTCAAAACAAAACTGTTTTAGCAAAGTCTCAAATAAAATTATAAGATAAGCAACTTCAGAGAGAGAGAGAGAGAGAGAACTTTACAGATGTACACTTTATACATTTCCTCACACTCACATATATCTGAGTTATCCTATCAGTAATTTAGTAGTGTTAAGATCTGTTTTCTTCAAATCAAATAACACCTTGCCTTCCCTAACAAATTAATATTTACTTGTGACAAGATTGGTTGAGAGAACTTTAGTACCTACAATATCTGTGCTGGAGACACCTTCAGTGCGCTTAATCTGCTTGTATCGGCCAACCTGCTTTGCCAAAGCATAAGCATCAGTTCCATCTGGAAGTAGACAAGGATCATCACCGTGTATGATATAGTCAATCTTGTGCTCATTGAAGAGACGGTTCATGAATTGCTCAGTAATGGCATAAGGAGCATTGGCTATAACTTCATCCACCCACTTTAATCCACTAACAAGGGCCAGCCTGGGAAATTCCTCAAGATATTAGATTGAAAGAAGTACTTCACCAATTCATATACAATATTGACTTTAGAAATCCACCAATGAAATGGCCATGAGCAGATTATAAATCATATTAACTATAATGTTTTTCATAAAATTTGCTGCTTATTTATATATGCACCCAAGATCCATAATAAATCTTAGACAAAACCAAGGGTCTTAAAGGCCTGAACTTATTATAGAGGGAGTAGACCCTCCTTAAAATAAAGTCAAGTTTCAAGACAGAGAAGGTACGCCAAAGACTCCAGCTGAAACCTCAAGACGAGTAGGAAAGCTGGAAGAGTCAACCAGAATCTAGTGATTACAAGGTCATTATGTTCCTTATACATGATAAAATTGCACATCTTGAATCGGAATTGGAGAGAACAGAAAAGCACCCTATCTGCAGTAGATTTTCTTAGTTTTCAAAATCAATTTCTACCATGTCCCATTTAAGAAATAAAACAGCTGACAAAAAACATTTGGCAGGTAGAGAAGCATTGAAGGCCAAACATAGAACATTGGAGTGATTCGAGTGACATTAGGACACAGGAGCATACATATATGGACTTTAACATTTCAACCAAAATTAAAGGCAATATAACAATAAGGGAAGGCATGAATGATGAATATACCTCTCTTCCATGGACAAGACAGGTGGACCCTTATTAGCAATGATCTCCTCATCACTAACAACACCCACCACCAATTCATCTCCCAAATCCTTCGCCTGCCTCAATGCGTTGGCATGGCCATAATGCATGAGATCAAAGCACCCATCCATGTAAACACGCACACGTTTCTTATTTTCATGTTTCTTCTTGTGAAAGATCCTAGAATCAGACCGCAAGTAGGGCAACGAAAAGACTCCCATTCCACCAAAATAGCTAGTGGACAAGCCGAGCAAGGCAGCTGTAAGCATTAGACCTCCAAAGAGATGTGGGTAGTAATATACTCCATCCCAAATCCAACCATGACTCTCATAATCTATTGCCATTGTCCAACGTTTTCTTTTTCCCTATCTAATTATTATTTTAACAGAGATTGATTTCTTCAATTAGAGGAGACACAAAACCTGTAAATTAATACCATGAGGACATTTATGAGTACAAAAATATGAAGAAAAAACATGTGATTGCAGCTTTTATAGACTGAAATTGACATTAGCAGGCATAGATGATAGATCACACAAACAGAATCCACAACTTTACAATTTTACAAAATTTAGAACACAAAATAAGAGTTGATTTACAATTATACAAAAAACCAACTCGAACAAAACCAAGAGTTATAACTATGCAGCAAGACAAAATGGATTTACTTTGCATAATTCAAATCTGAATCTCACCCAGAAATGCCACCAACAATTAGACACTGAAACTAGCGAAAAAATAAAAAAAAGGAATAAGAAGAAGAAAAATAGAAATTAAATCCAAAACAATATATAAATATGCTTCCTAATTGATGCTTAAACTAAATCTAATGAAGAAACTACACTTAAAATCCCAAAAATATGTGGGAAAAAGTGGGTAAACAGAATAGATGAAAACTGGTTGAAATGCCAGCAACTGAGCAAGAAAATCGAGTATGAAGGAATAAATAGAGTAATAATTAGTGAAAAGATTAGAGCTAAAAATGAAAAATGGATTGTGCCCAGATCTAATCTTGCATATAATTTGGTTGTTTTTACCTGATTTTTAGCTTTTGGTTTGTGCTTTTTGTGTCTCCTCTTTCTTCTGCTCGAAGGACTCCCACAGGTTTTTTCCTCTGACAGAGGAGATGTCTAATATTATATATTTCTCTCTTACTGGTTTTTTTTTTTTTTTTTTTTTTTTTTTTGTCCAAACAAAAGGAATGCTATGCGCCTATGCCTTTTGGTTTTGGCCCTTTTTAGACACATTTCTCGGTTTTCATTTTGGTACGAACCGATCATGGTAGTCCGAATTCGGATGTCCGCATTTTAATTTCCATATAGATTGAAATTGTTATTTAAAAAATATAAATATATATATTATGATTCAGTTATCAAACATTTTATTTTCATAGGAGTCTAAATTATAAATAAAGAGTAATATTAGACTATCCAAATATTTGTTCAAATGATGTGTAGAGTTGTCAAAAAGCATGAAATTATGTAATGAGTTGTGATTGTGACAACTCGTATGCCAAATCATTTAAACATGAATTTAGACAAATATTTTATACAATATCATTACTTATAAATTAGTTATCATCGAATATATATGTAAAAAGTGTTCATCTTATCAGTAAATATCCATTCGAATTCGTCACACAGAAAATAAAAATATAATAAATTAGTTGTGTGGACATAAACGGAACCACTCATGGTTTGAGTTTGGGGATCAAACATTTGTAATATTAATATATATATATATATATATATTTGACCATGTAATTTTTGTTGACCTTAGATATCACTAGATTAGAAAAAATTCAAATAAAATTATGAAAAAAATAAAAATAAAAGGATGAATCGAAATCTAAATCTGGTCCGGAATAGAAAACAGCTGTCCAGATAGTGTGATTTATTTTGGTTTCAAGTGTTGGATTAAGTTTAAATTATTGGGGTTACCATTTTTGCATGTCATGGGATCTTATAAAAATCATGTCACGGTCTGAATAATGATATTTTTCAAAAGGAATAAGATATTTTGTAATAATTAAAAGTTGAGAGTTTATTAATTATTTGTTAATAATATAGGATGTGTCGTGTCGTGTGTCAAACTTCATTTGACCATCCGATTCCTTCATTGACCATATAACGTATTATGTTTAAAACCCAAAATAAAATCATATTTATTAAATTTTAAAACTTTTTAAAATACCCGTGGTAGATATTTTATTTATTAAATGATAAAATCATTAAAAATATTTAAAATCACATAAACATATTTTTAAACGACAATCAAATTGATTCTTCTAAAAATATAAAAATTAATTAATTAATGACAACTAAATTTTATATTTTCTAAAAAGCCTTTTTTAATTAAAAATATGCTTTAAAATATATCATTTTTTAAGTATTACAATAAATTATAAATTAATCGAATGGGTCGAGGTCTACCGAGATCAAATATTATATGTGTGGTCTAGATATCTACTTTTTTTATATACCATTTACAGTGGCAGCGATTCGAACTTGAGACACTATGACGAAAATTAAGTTATAGGAGAATTGCATAAATTATGGTATTGACCATAATAGGTGATTTATGAAATTGTATAAATCAAGTTATTGTCAACACCATATGTTATACAATTCTCTCATAACTTGATCTTTATAACACTGTCAGATTGAGTGAGTGCCATTCACCACCAAACCACATTTGATAGAGATTCTCAAATATCCATTTTCATAACCGGGAATATCTACTTCCACAAAATCCCACACCATTAATATAGAAAGGAATCTTCCGTTTGTGCTAATGAGTGATATACTAGAATATTTTTTCTTCAAAGTTCAGATTCTCGAAACCTAGAAAGGTACCTTTCATACAATTTTATTCATATACTTATCTCTCATTTTTTATTTATATATGTTTCAATTTAAAGATTTTAAATGAATGTTAATTCTTCATTTTATGTAGGGTGGTTCTATTGCTACACAAAAAAAGTTATCGTAACACCCAATTTCTAATAAAAAAATTTATTACTAAAATGTACCCATATACCAAATTATTTAAAAAGATATAATTATTTACTTAAATAAAAATAAATTAAAAAATTAAAAAATTAAAAAATTAAAAAAAAAAAAAAAAAAAAACTAAACAAAACTAAACCGCTTACTCTTTACACTCTCATGACACTTAATCTATCATAGTATCATACTATCATGAACCCTAAATCAAAGCGATTCTTGATAATTTTATGGGTTGGATTCATCAAGAATAATAAATATATTTCCAAGAGTAGCCATGAAAAGGTGAAAGTAATTCTTTGTCAAACTAATAAAATAAAATTAAAGGGTGAGTAATGTTAAAAGAATTAAATAATTATTGGTGTTTCATCTAAATTCAAAAACCCCTAATTTTTTCGGTCCTTGTTCGTCTTTCCATACAATATGTGGTTAGTATCATCTTCTTTAAGAGTATTCCTGTTGAGATTGGGATTATAGTTAAGTAAATTTTGGGTTGTCTTTGATTCCAGTTTTTATATTATTTTCTTTTTTAGTATTGAGCTGCTATTGATGAGTCTTTTTGGAGGAGAGATTTATTTTGAAGATTGTCAACATTTTCTGAAATTTTTTTTTTTTTTTTTTTTGTTTTATTGATAACTGAGTTTCATTATAAAAAAATTAGAAAGAAAAACTATATAATACCCAAGGATAGTTTTGGTATTATGAGGGTGTAGTGAGTAAATAATTGACAATTAAATTTTGAAGGTGGGTGTTGTGAGAAATGTTTTGGGTGGCAATAAAGCCACCCTTTTATTTATTTCTCATTCAAAAAATATTAATTAATTAATGCATAAATAGAAGTTAATTAGATAATCCATTTTGTTAGAATACTAATAAAGAAGATTATTATTTCTATTGGAAAACATGAATAGATCATACGTTTGGTGTGAAAACAAGGATGACCAATTTCATTCAAACATTTGTTCTAGATAACACGCAACAATATTCTTAATTAATTCCCTTATATATATATATATATATATATATCCTAAGATTAACTAAAAGGTTACCGATATTGACACCTATAAATATGATAAACACACCTATATTTTAATAAAAAAATTAAGAGAGTTTCTTTTGACAATCCAATTTTTTCTTTTTACACTTCTTTTCTAAAGGCACTTCATTCTCAAAATTTAAATTTTAAAAAAATTCTAAAGACATTTCCTTTTGTTCCAATATTATCTTTTTTATCTTTCGACACTTCTATTTTAAAAAAAGAAATTATCTATCCTAAATCATTAGATTAAATATTATATATTAAACAATCTCTAATAAATTTTTACTTACCATATTAAATTCTCTCCTCCAATATATATCTCTAATTTCCTATCTCCGTTCTTTCTCAAGAAAGACTAACAGTTAAGAAAAAAAAAAATTATGAATAAACTTTATTTTAGGAGTCGTATATATGTATATATTAATAAAATAAAAAAACTCAAAAAAAAAAGTACTTTGTTTTTTTTTTTTTTTTTAAATCGAAATATGAAAATGTTTTTTGTTACTTTTGTAGGTATGTAGGTATGTGATTGCCTAGAGGACTTTAATTTTTTCATTAGTCTTAAAAATTCTGAATTTAATCGAATCTAGTTGCAACAAATCAAGTTTATATATATATATATATATACATACACTCATTCTTCAGTGCAATATGTGATCACATATGATTACATGTGATCATAAATATAAATATATATATATATAATATTATCGCATATGAATTGCACGTAATCACACAATTAAATTATTGTGATCGCATGTTAAAACATACAGTCACTTATTAGCTGATGTGGTTGTACCAAAGAAGACATGATCATAGTCAACCCTAAACCCTAAACAAATTTCATTGTATCATGTAACATTGCACCCAAGAGCAACCATATATATATATATATATATATATATATTACTGTTAGTAAAAAACCAAAATATTCATAAGTAGAAAGTATTAAGGTATGAATTTTATTTATTTATTTATTTTGAAAAATGGAGAGAGAGTTGAAACTATTAAGGTGTGTCTAAATATACCTATCAGAGGGTGAGGGTGAATATGTTTTAATCAAGTTAATTACCGATTTTTCTTGATTAGTCAATATTCAATAAAACATCTAATCTAAGCAAAATACAATCAACTAAATTTATGTGCGGAAAATAATAAATTGCACGTTGATTGATTTACGTGGGAAACCTATGACTGGAAAAAACTCACGGGTTAATATGCTAACCACACACGGTCCTCAAATTTACTACTTGAATGAAAGTTTACAACCTAGGTTGACCTCAACCATTCTTTGTCACTAACCCTTCCACTCTACCCAACGGGCCTTTAATAGTGATTCTAGACTTACTTGTTTGTGCACTAAGCTACTTAGTTACAATGAAGAGAACACAACCTATGTGAATATCAAATGCATAAATGATGGGTTAACACATTTAATGCTTGTCAAATCATGCATGAGCATGTTGATGTGTAAAATCGTGTAATAAAAACCTAACTCGCAAGTGCACGAATCGTGAGATAAGTACAACGACAAGTAGGGATCGTTCCCACGAGGAAAAGTGATTTATCAATTATAATTAATCCTAATTAAAGCTAAGCATTTAAAAAAGTAACCAAGAGATTTGAGATTGATTGATTGATTTAGAACTAAATTAAACTAAGAAAGCAATTTAACAAAAAATTGGTGAATGTGATCAAGAGATGGAAAACCAGGTAACCGATGCTCCCCATATGCAATACTCAATGTTCATCAACTAATTCTATGAAATAGATTCAATCCAGATTCAGAGTTCATTCTCATCTTAATTATGGTATTACCTTAATTCCTCAGGAGTTAACCACGTGTTCTCATTCATAACTCACCCTCGTCAAATGTGTAAGCCATCACCAAGAACCCATTACGTGTAAGAATTATTGAACCAAAATTGTCTCGCAGTAATTCCTATGTTGAGAACAATCATACTCATTTAATTGAAAAGTAATTAAAACAACCTAAATATCTCTAGCGCAATCTCAATTTATAAATTATCGAAACCCTAGACAAGTATCAATTAATTTCCATTAGATTAATGCAAGTCAAGAGTAAGACATATAATGAATTGAACAAATCTAAATCCGAATTGGAGTTTGAATCATAACATGAGCATTACATAGGTTCACATCGATCCCCTAGTATGGAGTTAGTTACACATGAAAAGATTAAAAGAAGAGGAGAAAAAGTTGATAAAACCCATGGATGTCTTTTTCAAGCTTCCAAGTGCAATAATGGTGGTGGTGTGATAGGGGACGGCCCCCTTGGTGGCTTGGGACCTTCTTTCGATCCTCCTCTAATTGAAAAGAATATGAAGTATTTATAGGTAACTTTTCCTTGTGAACCTCCAATTCTTTTTAGGTTTAGGAAATCCACAAAGTGGGAAAGTAGAAGAAAACAAGGAATTAGAATCCTTTCCCAACTTTGATTTCCTCTCTTGATGATTGGCTCCTAATTTGAGTTTAGGAAGTTTCCCAAACATGTATTGGTCTTCTAGAGTCATTAGAATTTGATTTGGGAAGTTTTGGAACAGTTCTGGAACAATTCGAAGTTGAAATCCGCCAAAATTACTCACGGCCGCTCCTTAGACCGCTTGGGAGGCAAGTTGCCTCGGTGGCTGCATAGCAAGCGGAATTCTTCTGCTATTTTCCACTGCCCAGGACCACTCCTTAGACACGTGCACGCGGGGTGCTTGGGGCGGCAGTAGACTCTCCAGCTCTGACCTTTGGTTACTAAATCAGTCATAACTTCTTCTAGGAATATCGGAATTGCAATCCGAAAAGTGCGCCGGAAACTAGACTTCCGGGGCTTTCAATCCATAGGTAGTAGTACTCAATCAGAGCTGAGGGATATGAGCCCCAAAACATGACTGTTCTGCACAGGCCGAAAATCCTCTTTTCATGGTTTCTTCCAATTTATTCCTTTTCTCCATCTTTTGACTTCTTTTATCCCAAAATGAGATTTTACACCACTTGAATGGAATGAACCTACACATGCTCAATAAACACATTAAACAACCTATTTTAGTTGAGAACAAAGCATAAATAATAGGAAATATGGGCCTAAAACATGTATAGAAATGGACCGATCACATGTCAATCAATCCTAAATATCATGTGGCTACATGTCATATAAAACTTAACTATATAAGATTAAAAACAATCCTAGATGCAATAGCTATCACAAAACAACAACTCAATCAATCAACACAAAAATCTCAATCTTGTATATAAAGTATGATCTAGATGTATACAAGTTATAAATAAGACTTCTTGTTAAGTAAGAACACTAAAATTAATGAAAATAGTGATCAACTTACCAAGTCATGTGTGTTGAAGAAGACCCATGGAAGAGCACATCCTAGATGAATCTAGATGATGCTAGATGATGTTTGATGCACATGAAAATGAGTTTGAATGATCAAAGGTGAGTTCTTAGATGATTTTCTCTCTTGGAAAATGTTATCTCTCAAAAAATATGATTTTGAACTCTTGAAAATGACTTAGAGAGAAAGTAGCATATATATATATATATGAGATCAAATTGAAGCTACGATGTTTTGATCGTTTTACAAAAAAAAATTGCCTTAACCATTATACACCCACTATACGTACATCGACTGTACAACGGGTCACCTGGAAAATAAAGAACAAGTTCTTCGAGAACCGCTGTTCATGGGGGTGACTTTCGGGCGACTCAAGGGAGTTTACTTTCGGGTTTGGAGAGCTGCTGTTCACCTACTATATGTACAACGGCTGAATAACGAGACACTAGCAATTAAAAAATCGATCAGGTATACCGCTGTACGTACAACAACTATACAAGGACTTAGAGCAAAAAGCTCACAATGCCCTAATAGGCGTTGTACGTACAGTGAGCCAACAACAGCTGTACATCGCCTATTACAAAAGCATGCATCCTAATGCCTATGATGACATATCAATTATATAACAGGATGCAAACACTTATAATATGCTCATGAAGAAAGTTTAAGAACATGAATGTGCACAACATGAAACACACAAAATACAAGAAACATAGATATGCATGAGTTTTGTGTGTGTGCAACTACGTCTCTTCAGTCAAAATTAAGCACAAGTAATTTACCTTTGAAGTGCTTATCATCTTGAGGTCTTGAAAGGGCCTTTGAGCTTGATCACCAATAATTGAGCACCTAAGCTACCCTTACATCATAACCCCAAATGTGGTTTATCAACGAAATAAGCCAATCAAAAATGAGGAATTTACAATCTCCCCCTTTGGTTATTTCGTGACAAAACCACCGCTGACAATTGATCCTCACAAAAATGAAACTGAAGGTCAACAATGATTTTCTACATTACAAAGAGATATTTAAAAGTTAGAACTTCAAGTCTTCAATATCTTGTAGAACAACCAATCCTTCAAAACAAAATGACTACACTTTCCAAGATAAGTGTAGGTGAGGTGATCAAGTGAAATCAAAACATGCATTTGCATTAAAGAAAACAAGCAACATCATGCAATGAATGTGCAATGAAATGCTCCCCCCTCCCCCTAAATGGGTTACTCCCTCTTAAATTTGCAATCTCCCCAACATACCAATAAGCTACTACAACTCCCTTACTGTATACTATTCCCCTTTTTTGTCATGAGATAGGCAAAGGAGTATTCCTCAACCGAGTCACTTTTAGCAAAGAGAGATAGTAGCATACAAGACATTTGTATAGTCATATACAAGAACTTTATGCAACTCAATTAATTGGGAGAGAAGCATGGAGATTTATTTTATGAATGTAAATGCCTTATTTTTTGATTGGCTTATTTCGTTGACAAAACCACAATGGGGCTCAAAGGAACTCATTGTGGACTTTAAGTGCTTCAAGGAAGGTAGATTCTTGTCTTGACTCTTAATTGAAGAGAATTAGTTACACATACACACATCTCATGCACTTACATGTCTTATACAATGTTATGTGTTTCTTGTTGGTGCACATTCTCTTTTCATGCATGATCTCATGCACTTACATGTCTTATACAATGTTGTGTGTTTCTTGTTGGTGCACATTCTCTTTTCATGCATGATCTCTTTATTGTGTCTTATTTGATCATTGCCATGCTTATTGATCTTGAAAATGCATCTCTTCCTTGTTGCTCTAAAATTGCATGTGACCACTCCCATGACCGCTGTGAATTTCCACAGCGATCGAGACAGCGCTCTCACGGACAGAGCCTACCGCTCTCTCTTCCGCTCTCATGACCGCTGTCAATTTCCACAACAGTGTCTTGCACATAGCCTACCACTCTCGTGATCGCTGTGGCTTTCATAGCGGTACCGAGAATGGTCGACAACTGATGCGTTTTTTTAAACGGTGACTTTTCACATTCTCACACACTCCTCTATAAATACATCCTATTCTCTATTTCCTTTTAGGTTTTGAGTTTCAACTCAACTAGAGAGAGAGCTTAAGAGTGTCTCTAAAGAAAAGCAACCAAGATTTGATCTTTTCAAATCAAAACCCAAAAACCCATCTTCCTTCATGGTTCATTCATCATCTAGCATCTGCTAGGTGTGATTGTACATGGGTTTTCTTTATTACTCACATGACTTGTAGTTAGAACATTATATTCATCTTTTCACAAGTTCTTGCTTTACAAGATAGCTCATTTATGACTTGACTAGTTTCAAGATTGCATCTTTATTTTGTTTTGTGAGTTGTTTGTGATAGCTATTGCTATAAGATTTGATTTGCACATATAGCTAAGTTGTATGCAAACATATAGCCACATGATATCTAGGAATGTCTTTGACATGTTCATCCATGCCTAGATAAGCTTAAATGTTGGACCTTGCATTTATGCACTTTAAGTATTGTTCATATTCACATTAGATTGTTAATCTCTTCTCTTTAAAAGTTAAGTCTAGTGACTACCTTTGTGTAGTGCTCAAGCACTTTTGATATAGGTTCATTTTTAAAGGCTTGCGAGTAGTGGTAGTGGGTTAGTGACCGTATAGGGTTTGACATGGTCAATATAGGTTGTAAACACCATTATAATTAGTGGATTCGATGATCGTGTGTGGCGCACATAACAGTTCGTGGTTTTTCCTTGTTGAAGGTTTCCACATAAAAATCAAACGTCATTTAATTTCCACACTATTCACTTGATTTTTTTTTAGACTAGATTAGGGTTATTTTCATAAAATTGACTAATTGCGAAAATTTGGTAATAAACAAATTAAAATCTATTCACCCCCCTCTAGATATTATTAGACACGTTTTATATATATATATATATATAAATTTTCAATTGGTATCAGAGCGGGTTCCTTAACATAATTAGGAGATCCTTTGCTCTTGTTAGAGTGTCTTGCATTTGTTTGCATTTTTTTGTGTGTGTTTTGCTTGTTTGTTTGCATTCATTTCATTCTCACCCAAACACAATGAGTGGAAAAAAAATTGGAGGTGAGGATGCTTCTAGCACAAGACCCCTCTTGCTCACCGGAGTGAACTATGCCTCATGGAAAGGGAAAATGGAAGCATATGTGTGCCAAATTCATGACCGTGCATGGATGTCAATTGAAGATGGTTACACCCCACTTATGATGACCCCTACGGGAGGTGGATAGGAAGTCCCCAAGCCAAAGGCACAATGGATTCCTCAAGATTTTGAGGCCTCCAAGTGGAACAACAAAGCCATATACGCAATCTTTTGTGCCATGGATGATAATCAATACAAATTGATTCAAACCACAAGGATTGCAAAGGAAGCATGGGACATCCTAGAGACGGCTCATAAAGGAACCGAGGTGGTCAAGGACTCTAAGCTCTAAGTCTTCTAAACATAATTTGAGACCATTAGGATGGAGGAGGATGAGTGCTTCAATGACTTCCAAGTGAAGCTTATGGATATAGTGAACCAAAGTCACCAACTTGGTAACCCATACTCGGATAGAAGGATCAAGCAAAAGATCATGAGGTTACTTCCCGAGATATTTGAATCCAAAGTGATGGCCTTGGAGGAAAATAGTGACTAAACTAAGAAAAAGCCAAGTGAAATGATTGGAAGACTCTTGACCTATGAATCTATGAAGGCTCCTACAACTACACCTTCAAAGAAGCAAAAGAGTCTTGCCTTGAAGAACATCAAGGTGGAAAAGGAGGAAGAAGACTCGGATAAAAGACTCGGATAAAGAAATTGCTTTGATTGCAAAGAAGTTCAAGCAATTTATGAGATTTAAGAACAAGGGTCTTGGCTCCAAAGGAAAGTTTGTGAAAAAGAAGACTTCTTTCAAGAGAGTGGAGCAAACTCAAGAGAAAGACCACAAGAAAGGTGTCCAATGCTATGAGTGTAATGGCTTTGGACATATTGCTACGGAATGTGCACATTTGAAGAAAAAGAGAGGAAATGCCATGATTGTTACTTGGAGTGCTAGTGATGACCTAGAAGAGAAAGATAAGTCTTCGGATGATAATGAAGACCAAGTTGCAAATTTCATTGCTTTCTCATCCTCTCACCATAGCAATGAAGTTATGAGTGATAAAGAAAGAGGGCAAGTAAGAAGAAAGTGATTCAAATGGTGAAAGCAACTTTTCCATGTCCAATTTTGACTTTAGTGAAGAAATGGACTATGATGACTTCGTGAGGTTCTTTGAGAACTCAATATTGAAGAATAAGAGGGAGATACAAAGGCTAAAAGAGGAGAAGCTTGAATTAACTTCCAATGTGACTCACTTAAGTTAGGAAATGAGTAGAGAAATAGAAATGGAAGAAGGATTGAAGATGGAGCTAGTCTCGGCCCAAAAGAATGAAGAAAGCTTGAGGAATGAGCTTATTGAGGCAAAATGGTTGATTGCTAAGATAACTTCCAGAACCAAGAAGCTTGACAAGATGCTATCTTATGGGAAGAGTCCAAGTGATAACAAATGGTTAGGATATGTGGAAGAAATGAAGACCAAATCCTTGAAGAAGATAACTTTTGTCAAGAGCAAAGAGGTTAAAAATGCTCAAACCCCTCAACAATCAACCAAATGGGTTGAAGTTGGTGAATCCTCAAAGCAAGCTCAAGCAAGGGTTCCAACAAGAGCTCCACCACAACCAAGACCTACACAACCAAGATCTCCTCAACCAAGGATCCTACAAGCTCAACATGGGGCTTTTCATGCTCAACCAAGGAGACATGCCAACTTAGCTTAACCAAAAAGGAGAGAGGTGTCTCAACATCCAAGAGTAACTCAAAATAGAAGGAGGCCACATATGCTTGCATAAGGCTATGGTATGAACTCCTATTTTACTCATACTTGTCATTATTGTGGAATTGAAGGCCATATTAGGCCTAATTGCTTTAAATATATTAAATTGTGTAGAAAAGAAAACATGATTGAGAAAAATATGCTTAGAAGAGCCAAAATGCATGCACCTAGGAAATTTATAGCTAATGGAGCCATGGCTCCTAAGAATGACCATGTTGCTCCTATGATGAATAGAGATGATGAATATTATTGCTATGTGGCTCAAGTGGCCTTGAAAGCAAATGCCTCTAACACTTGGTATCTTGATAGTGGGTGTTCTAGGCACATGACTGGAAACAATAGTTTCTTGAAAACTCTTATGATGGAGGATGGTGGATTTGTCACCTTTGGTGATGGATCTAAGAAAAATGTCATAGGGAAAGGTAATATATCCATTCCCGGTTTACCCTTCTTGCCCAATGTTTTTTATGTAGATGGCTTGCAAACCAATCTCATTAGCATATCACATTTGAGTGATGAAGGGCTTTTGGTTATGTTTGGGAAAGCTAGTTGCTCTATTCTTAAGGAAAATGGGCAAGTTTTGATGAAACGCAAGAGATCAAGTGACAATTGCTATTGTCTTGAGTCTAATTTCATCTCTTGTAACTTGTCTACTTGTGAGCAAGTTGAGTTGTGGCACCAAAGATTTAGCCATATGAACTATAAGGACTTGAAAGTCCTTGATAGGTTGAATGCAGTGAGAGGCCTTCCCAAGCTTGGGAAAAAGGTTGAGGGAGTTTGTGGACCTTGTCAACAAGGGAAGTAAACCAGGAGTGTGTATAAAAAAGACAAATATATTTCCTCCAAAGATCCATTGGAGCTTCTTCACATGGACCTTATGGGTTTTATTCAAACCGAAAGCTTAGGTGGTAGAAGGTACATTCTTGTGGTAGTTGATGACTTCTCCAGGTTTATATGGATTTACTTCCTTAGAGAGAAGTCTGAAACCTTTGAGAAATTCAAAATGTTTTGTGTCAAAATTCAAAATGAGGAAAATTCTCACATTAAAAACATTAAGAAAATTAGAAGTGATCATGGGAAAGAGTTTGAAAATGCTAGCTTTGAAAGCTTTTGTAATAGCTTAGGCATTTCCCATGAATTTTCGGCCCTTAGGACTCTTCAACAAAATGGTGTTGTTGAGAGGAAGAATAGAGTCCTCCAAGAGATGACATGTGTTATGTTGCTTAGCAACAAAGTCCCTATGAACCTTTGGGCCGAAGCCATTAATATAGCTTGTTATATAGGGAATAGAGTGTTCCTTAGGCTCGGGACTAAAAAAGCATCATATGAGTTATAGAAGGGTAGAAAACCTAATGTGAGCTATTTCCATATCTTTGAAAACAAGTGCTATATACTAAATGACCGAGATCAACTTGTCAAGTTTGATGCCAAGAGTGATGAGGGTATTTTCATTGGGTATGCACTTAATAGTAATGCTTATAGAGTTTTTAATTTAGATACTTGAAGTGTCATGGAATCATCAAATGTTGTCTTTGATGATTGTAGGCTCAAACATGATGACCATGAGAAGGATGTTTGTGAGATAGATGACCTACCTTTGAAGGAGTGTGGTGAGACTTCAAGTGGTGTGAAGTCAAACCAAAATGAAGAGGATGATCTACCTCTTAACAGAGTTCCTCCTTTGGACTCTAGTGAACTGCTCATTGGGTTAGGAAACTCCATGATAAGGATGATGTCAGTGGAGATGTTGATGAGGGTGTTAGGACTAGGCGTCAAATGGCTAATCAAATTAGCTATACTTGTTACACCTCTCAAATAGAACCCAAGAAGGTTGATGAAGTCTTGGATGATGAGTTTTGGGTTCTTGCCATGCAAGAAGAGCTAACTAATTCGAAAGAAAAAAGGTTTAGACTCTTGTTCCCAGACCTATAAACACTAATGTCATAGGTACCAAATGGGTGTTTAGGAACAAATCCGATAAGGATAGCAACATTGTGCGAAATAAAGCTAGGCTTGTTGCACAAGGATACTCTCAAATTGAGGGTATTAACTTTGAGAAGACTTTTGCTTCCGTTGCCCGCCTTGAGTCCATAAGCCTTCTCTTGTCTATTTCTTATGTGTACAAGTTTAAATTACACCAAATAGATGTTAAGAGTGCCTTCCTCAATGGCTTCTTGCATGAGGAAGTATTTGTTGAGCAACCCAATGGGTTTATGGATCCACACCACCCATCTCATGTCTATTGACTCAAGAAGGCTTTATATAGGTTGAAACAAGCACCGAGGGCTTGGTATGAGCGCCTCACTCTTTATCTTGTTGACAATGGCTACTCTAAAGGTAGTGTTGACAAGACATTATTCATCAAGTGCAATAAAGATAAGCTATTCATAGCTCAAATTTATGTTGATGACATTGTATTTGGTTCCACCAACCAATCCAAAGTTCAACAATTTGTTGATGTCATATCTCATGAATTTGAGATGAGCATAATTGGTGAACTAAATTACTTCCTAGGCTTGCAAATTAAGCAAATGCATGATGGGATCTTCATATCCCAAGCTGAATATGCTAAGAGCCTAGTGAAGAAGTTTGGCCTTGAGAATGCCAAGTATTATGACACACCCATGAGTACCACCTTGAAACTAAGTAAAGATGCTAGTGGAAAGGATGTTGAGCAAAGTTTATATCATGGCATGATAGGTAGCTTGCTTTACTTAATAGCAAGTAGGCCCGATATTTCATTTAGTGTGGGTGTTTATGCTAGGTACCAAGCTAATCCCAAAGAGTCTCACCTTGTTGCAGTGAAGAGGATCATTCAATTTGTGAATGGTATCTCAAACCATGGGATCGGTACTTCTTTGACACTAATCCAAGTCTTGTTGGATTTAGTGATGCCGATTGGGCTAGAAATTGTGATGATAGGAAGAGTACGTTGGGCGGTTGCTTCTTCCTTGGTAACAATTTTGTCTCTTAGTTTTGTAAGAAGCAAAACTCAATTTCCCTATCCTTGGCCTAAGCGGAATACATTGCCGCTGGTAGTGCTTACACTCAATTGATGTGGTTGAAACAAATGCTAGCCGATTATGGCTTAGAGCAAGGTACTCTTACATTGTTTTGTGAAAAAATGAGTGCCATAAATATTTCTAAGAATCTTGTCCAGCAATCTAGGATAAAGCACATTGACATTAAACACCATTTCATAAGAGATCTAGTTGAGAGCAAAACCATTGCATTGGAATATGTGGGAACAAATGACCAACTAGTGGACTTGTTCACAAATCCCTTAGACACCCTTAGATTTGGGAACCTTGGCAAGTCTATTGATATTTGTCACTTGGGTTGAAATGGTATATCTTGACCCCATATATGAAGCTCAAGCAAAGAGAGCAAAGTTACATGATCATGCATTGTGCTACATTGATATATTTTATGCCACTTATTTAATTGCTTGAGATGATTGGTTATGCATGCTTATATGTAATTTTCTTAATAAGTGTGCTATATTGCCTTGCATGCAATCCATGTCATATTTATGCTCAAACATGCATTTTTTGACTAGGAGATGTACTTTGGGAGTACTTTTTGAATGACCTATAATTGATCTTCATGATATGATGATTCTTATTAATGACATGTTTAAGATGAAAAGTGTGAGTTGAAAAATGTGAAATATTTGATTGCCAAATCTTGAATGCAAATATATGTGCAAAAGAAATTGTTAGGACTTTGAGTCTTGTTGGCATTATTCTATATCCAAACGACATTTCCTTTGTATTGATTAGTTGTCTAGGATTCACGGTTTATGAAGCTTCAAGGAAATTGGACATCACATCAAACAAAGTGAAGCCTTCAAGAGGAGAAAGCATCAAAGATATATTTAGACCTCATTCCTCTTGCAAGGCCTTTAGGCACACACACACATGGCATTCATATGTGTCCCCACATAGTTGTACTCCATTGGTATAACACATTCACACACTTGTTGAAGTATGCACATGTATTAGATTTAATTTGATAAACATTGTGAAATTGCATGTTCTAGAACTATCTCTAGGAAATGGCATACTTGTGTGACTTTGTGTTTATTTGTTTTTTTATATTATTTTTGGACTTTAATATGATCTCATATGATTCCTTATTGAGTCCCGGTCATTTTGGTTGCTCATTCATTAGGTTTTGAGTCCAAACTAGGAAGCTACACTACTTTACGTTCTTATACGTTGTGTTGTCTTTGTTGTCGTATACCGAGTCGAATTCTCAACCTTTTTGAAAAGTTTCATAGTCATCCTTGTGTGTGAGGGATTCATGGTTCGTAATCCAAAAAAGGATTCAATTCAGAGTTCGGATGGCCGAATACGGCTAAAGAACGCAAGAGGAGCACGGGAGAGGCGTGAAATGGCCAAAGGCCGTTTTGTTGTGTTCCCATGAGGCTCACGGGCCAACCACCTCTTTGCCCCATGAGGCTCACGCGTCTCTCATGGGGTGGTGAGGTGGCAGTCCCTGATTGGTCTTGAAATTCCCTATCTCGAATTCATTTAAAAGCTCTTATTTCCCTCCCATTTCATTCCAAGAAGAAAAGTTTGAAAATATTAAGTGCAATTGTTTCTCACCTTCCAAACACAATAATTTTCTCATACGAAGTCAGAATTCAGTGATTCAAGTTGGAGAATCTTCGTAATCAAGTCCTCTACCTTTTCTAATTGGTCTTGTAGCTGTTTGATCGTGTTTTCTAGTGGTTCTACAAAGAAAACCGAACCAGCTCGTGAATCATAGGTATTTGACTCAACTTTGTGTTTTCTTCTTTTATAATCTTCAATTACCTTGGTGTTTCTTCTTCTATAGGTATGTTTATGTATGGTGAATGCTATAGCAGAAGATAACTTCATAATGAAACCTAATCAAGTCTAATTAGAGACAAATGTGAACTAGTTTTCTATGATTCTAGTTTCTCACATATTTGGTTGTTGTATTGTGATTAGTTCGATGCCGGGTTGTTTGTGATTGTATTGATTTATTTTATGATCAATAACCTTGAAATGTGTTTTGATCCTAGATTGAAAAAATCTAGGATTAGTACATGTGCATTTGTTTTTAGAGCTATATCTGATTTAATTGATTTATCATTTTATCCTTGATCTAAATCTTTGGGTAGTATACTCATTGGATACATTTTATGATTCTAGCATTTATGTGTATGTTTGTAACATCTTGAATATGTGCTTCGTGTATATGATCTATTCAAGTGTTATATGTGTGAATGAAACTAGGAGCCATATGTGTTAGGTGTTTTTCACATGCTCTAGGTTTTAATTCAAGTTTTATATCTAGACTATTTGACTTGTGTTCACACATGTTTTTAAGTCTAGTTTTCATGGAATGTATTGATCACATATTCTATGTTGAATTACTTGTTTGCATCATTTGCATTCACATGATCACACTAAGAAGTCCTTGTAAAAGGCATGAAGTCTTGACTAGGACAAAAGGTCCGGATAGTCAAGCAAGGAAGTCTTGGTTAGGAAAAGAGGTCCACATAACCAAGCAAGAAGCCTTGAATAGAGTCGGGAGGACTTGGATAGTTAAGCAAGAAGTCATGGCTAGGATCGGGAAGGTCCGGATAGCTATGCAAGGGAGGCACTCTAGAGGCATAAGTACCTTGGATAGAGAGTTGGCTATAATATTGGTAGGCCCTAGCGTTTGGATAAACATAGACTCCAAAAGAGAGTGGTACATGGGATGTGTATGCACTCTTGAGGAATTTCTAATTGATCGTGCCTAAATTGTTATATATTTCAGCTCTCTTTCCTTATCCTTTGTCTCGTTCTCATGTGATTTTCCATATATTTCATGTCTAATAGGCTTTTATGTTGTAATTGCAGGCAAGAGATGTAATTCAGGTGTTGGATATGAAAAGTGGGAATTTCAGACACAAAACAAGCTAGAAACCAAGAAAAGAAGCTTCAGTGTGCAGGTACTATGCTGGTCAGCATACCCACGTACTTCCAGCCTACTTCCAGCGTAGGAATTCCCATACAGGACTTACGCACAACCCGCACACCAAAGGATTGAAGAAGACAACAGAATGCCATAAAGTGCGGGTACAGTGTGGGTCCTAGAACCGCACTCCACCTGCACTTTACACTTTCCAGCGTGGGAATTCTCGTGTTGGAGTGCAGGTGAGTGCAGGTCCCAACTGTACTCCACCCGCACTACGCACGCGTCAGACTAAGATTTTAAGCATTTGTGACCTATTTTTGCATCCCCTATAAATATAACTATATGTATTTTGACCAAAAAATCCCATACACCTCCCACACTTAGATAATTTATTTCTTTACTAGTTTTCTAGCCTAGGAATACTTTCTCTCTCATCCATACCCATCTCTACTCATCCAAAGATAAGTAAGGAGATTTGGATTCAAACTTCAAGGAAGGAGAGCTCTTCAAGGGTTTCCTCTCAATCTCTTTTCTTAGTTTTGTATTTGTTATAAGGAACCATGAGTAGCTAAATCCCTCACTATGGGGTTGATGTGATTAGTTTGATTGATATTTGGGCTTTATAATTAAACTCTATATTTTATATTCATATCTATCTCTATGTGTTATTCTATTGCTTTAATTGCTTTCCAATATTGATTTGCTTGGATACACCCTCTTAGCATGTTGATTTGGATTACTTTAGTAGGCAACTAGGTGTGCACCCTTTTGTTGTTTATTGCTCTATTTTAATGGTAGGATTTTCTAGAAATCCCGGCTCAGCAATTGTGGTCTTAATCTAACCTCGATCCAGTGACCTTCACTATACACCCTGGGTCGGCCTTTTGAGAGGATTAGAAACCTTCTTTATACACCTTAGGTTCGCTACTTTAGTGGTTTTACGAGAACTAACCTTCGAGTAGATCCCGGTTGAATAACCTCGAGCTGCATCTAATCTTAAATGAGTGGCCTCCGCTATACACCCTAGAGCGGCCACTTGTGAGGGAGTTGGAAGTCATCACTATACACCCTAGGATGGCTACATTAGTAAATAGGTTAAGCCATAGTTAGATAGATGAGCTTTCATGGTTAGAATTCTAATTGAGCGACTAGCCATAGTTGGTTGCTTAGGAGGGATTAATCACTAGTAGGAGGTCTTTGCTATACACTCTAGGTTGACTGATTGCTAGAGATAAATAGCCAATTCTCTACACCCTAGGTTGGTTACCTTTGTCAAAACATGCTTAAATGAGAGTTTGTTGCATTTCCTAGTGTTCGCTTACGAGTCCATCAACTCCTTAGTCATATCACTTCATTCACATTCCTTTTTAATCATTGCATTCCTAGTTTGCTTTAGTTAATCCGCATTACACACCACCAATCATTTCCTTTTACTTGTATGCACACCAATGTTATTAATCTTAATCTAGTCACCTCTACCCCGATCCTTGTGGATGACACCCGTGCTTACCGCTTTACTCGTTTTTATACTTGTGAGCGCATCACATATGTTTTATAAATTGTTTTGACGTACAATCTTTTTATCGGTGAAAAACCTTTCGTCAAATGGCGCCGTTGCCGGGGATCGATGTGTGTAGTAGTGGTTAGAATAGTTTTAATACTATTAGTTTCTTAGTTGTTTTTAGTTTTGTTAGTTTCTTTTTATTGCTTTGGTAGTTTTGTTTTCTTTTGTTTCAGAAACGATGGACTTTTATGGGCAACACATGTATGCTTATGAGAGAGATGCAAATCATGCACAGGTTTCGGGAAGAGAATAAGATGAGGCTGTGGTATGCGAGTTATGTCATGTAGATAGGCACGAGATAGAGAGTTGTCCGTTAAGAGATAAATTTTCGGTGTTTTGTAGACAACATGTGCGAAAATTAAAATCCTACAATCCGGAACCCACAAACATATTTGGAGATTTCCACAACTCAGAGCCGAACTACAAGTCATACAACAACACCTATAACCAGGATTGGAGGTCTCACCAAGATTCATCATGGAAATACAATGAGGCCAATGCATTTGAGCAACCTACATCATTTGAAGACAAGATGAGAGACTTCATGAAGAATAGTTTTCGGGAGAATGAGTAGATTTTAGCTTCTCAACAAAAGTCTCAAGCCTATATACAAGAGCAAGAGAAAAATGAGAGACAACAAGAGCATGATAGGCAAGCTACAATGAGAAGAGTTGAAGCTCATTTCGAGACAGTCCTTGAAGCTATTAAAACTCGAATGCATTAGGTGATCCCAAATCAACTGGAGCTAGAAGATGCAACAATCACCCATTGGGGTGATGAGAATGTAGATGATGAAGATAGACATGATTTTTCTGACCACTTGTCCAGTGTTGCCAATAAAGAGTGGGAGAAAGAAGAGATGAAAGTAGAAGTGAAGGAGGCGGAAGAGGTCCACGTTGAGGAGCCGCTCCTATTCAAGGAATCAGAGCCTTTCACTCCACCAAGTCTTTCTCTGGGCAGCCTGCGTAAGAGCCCTATGGTTAAGTTACTTTTTGGTTTCATCGTACCATTTTATAAAATGTGCACTAACTTATCCTTGTTTTATGTGATTAGGAACATGCCATCCTACTAGAAATATTTCCAAGACCTAATCACATATAGGTGCAAGTTTGAAACCTTAGAATTCGGTTAAGCGATCCAAGTAGAAACGTCTCGCCTAGACGATAAATAGTGCACTTGTGGGAGGCAACCTACCTATGTTTGCAATTTCTGAACTTTTCCCTTTTTAGTTTTATTTTCGCTTTCTTTCTATAATTGTGATGTTGGAATGTTTTTGTTCGAATGATTATTTTTGTGGATGGATAAGCCGAAGGCTCTTATGCATGCGCTAAATGATTATGAGTCAGATGCTCTATTGCATAAGTGTGATTATATAGGTTTTAGTGCTTCATATTGTTTAATTTGGTTTGGGGGTTGTTCATGCCCCTATTTCGCCAATTTCGGTAAAATGCTTGATGTTAAGCTTGATGAAAAATCTGTGTTCTTGTGCTTCATTGATATATTGCATGATATGCCTTCTATTTTGTGAGCCTAGTTTTGAGTCTTTTCTTTTTATTTATTGGAGCATTGATTGTGCATGATTAGTGCCTAGGTTTGTTTTAAGTCATGTTAGGTGCATACCGCTAGGCGGGACTTTCTTGTCTTCAACATTGAAGATAATATTGGGTTTGGGTTTGGGGGTGTGGATGCCTTTTCGAGTCGTCCTTTTGAGTTTTGAGTCTTTTTGTGTCATATTTTTCAAAAATTTACTACTTAGCCAAAATTTTGAGCTTTATTTAGCTTGGTGAGATACCTTGAGTAAAGTGTTTGTGGTGAATGTGTGTGTGCTTAGTGTGCTTGATCAATAACTCTTAGTCACTTTAGGGGTCTCACTTGCACTTCATGGGCTAGTCCCATCTTTTAGTGTCCAAGTTGAAGGAACTCGGTACTCAAACGCCTTGTTCTAATAGTGGAGACTTCCTAGGAGTGTCACAAACATGGCCTAAAAAGTGGATTTTGAGGGAATTCTTTCACTCTTTAAACACTCACTCACAAACACTCATACAAGCATGTAAATATCACATTTGCACTAAAATGTTGTTTGCCATAGAATGTATGGACTGCTTGTGGATGCTTTATTTTGCTTTGTGGACAAGCCTTTTGAAATGATTTTAGGCAATGCATGTGACAACCACTAATTGGCCTAAATACTTTCAACCCTCTATTGTGTGTGCTCCCAAGCTCCTTTGAAGCCAAACACATCTTAAGCTTTTCATTCATGAACCACATCTACATGAACTTTATAGCCTACATAATTGACTTACCATGACTAAATGATTTACTAGGGTTTAGGAAATCAATGTAGGATCTTATACTTGAGAATTTAGAGGCGTGTACCTAGGTATGTAAATGTGTGCAAAAAGTCTTGCAAAGCAAGAAAATTTTGAAAAGAAAAAGAAAAGCAAAGAAAAAGGAAGCTCGAAAAGAAAAAGTTTGGCAAGGTAAAGAAAAGAAAAAAAAAAAGAAGGGAAAAGAGAACTAAGAATTAGGCATAATTGGCCAAGGGAGGAAATGAAAAGTGGAATGAGCTACTCAAAGGAAAAACTAGAGTAGAATGCACATGAAAATTGAAAGTGTAAGCTTGGATGTCTAAAGTGTGAACAATATGTGTAAAGCAATTGGAACTCATAATTAGAATGTATGTCTTAGTGAAATCATTGAGTTCTTTGTTATCCATTACCCCATTCTTTGTTTCGCCATTCACCTAAGGCCCCGTTACAACCAAAAGAAAGACCTTCATGATCTTTAGGAGTGTCCACTTTGTAAACATTTGTAAATGCATGATCTTTCTAATTCATGGCTTGCAATTCCTTTCATGAGACCTCATTTTTAGAAATTGTGTTTTAAAATGTATTATGTGCAATGAAATTTGATATCCATGACAAAGACTCATATTGTATATGTATTTTGAGTGAACCTAGGTTCTGAGAGGAATGATAAGAGAGAATTCATGTGAGAACCTAGCGTCGAAGCGAATTATGCTCGAGGCATGAGATTGAGTAGTTTCCAAGGCATGGGCGTTTTAAGTGTGGGATTCGTGTTGTGCGAATTTCCTTTGGGGTGCCTTTGAGTTGTTTAGAACATTTTGCATATGCTCATTCCTCACTTCTACTCTCTTTTGCTTATCTCTCTACTAGTTGGCTTTAAAACAAGTTTTCCTTGTTTCTAAATTTTTTTTAGTTCGAGTCATTTGATAGTTGTGTCTTATTAGTTTAATTTTGTATTTTGCTTGAGGACGTAAAGGTTTGGTTTGGGGGTATTGGTCGTGCCTAAATTGTTGTATATTTCGACCCTCTTTCCTTATCCTTTGTCTCGTTCTCGTGTGTTTTTCCGTATATTTCTTGTCTAATAGGCTTTTATGTTGTAATTGTAGGCAAGAGATGTAATTCAGATGTTGGAAATGAAAAGTGGGAGTTTCAGACGCAAAAACAAGCTAGAAAGCAAGAAAAGAAGCTTCAGTGCGCAGGTACTATGCTGGTCAGCATACCCGTTCACTTCCAGCTTACTTTTAGCGTAGGAATTCCCATGTAGGACCCACGCACAACCCGCGCACCGAAGGATCGAAGAAGACCATAGAACGCCAAAAAGTGCGGGTACAGTGCGGGATAAAGTGCCAGTACAGTACGGGTCCCAGAACCGCACTCCACCCACATTTTACACTATCCATCGTGGGAATTCCTGTAGGGAAAAATAATAAATAAAAGTGGTAAACGCAGCGGAAGCGATACTAAAAACGATTTAATGACTTTTAAAATTTTTCCTTTATGAACCTTAAACCCTTTTAATCAATAAACATGCATATATGTTAACAAAAGTAAATTACCTTTTGTCGCGTGATCCGATTGACTTACGTCGATGGTAATCCGCAAGACCTTCAATCCGAGCACGAACGTGGATCACCTAGGAGCGTGGTCTCCCTTTTCTTTGAATTGCAAAACTGTGAATGGACCAAACAAAAAATTTTCTTTTCTTTGTTAGTCACAAAAAAAATCAAAAGAATGTCAAAAATTATTCCGGTCACTTTTGAGTTCTTAATCTAATGATCGAAACTCGCGTGAACCTAGATCGATATCGTATACACAAGCTTATTGATGATTAAGCAATAGTATACTATCAAAGAATAATTTCACACTCTCTTTTGTCTTTTTAGAATAAAAAACTCTCTCTTGAAATTAAGAAGAAGAAGAAAGAAATAAAAAACTCAAGTACCATAGATTGTGGTGGCCGAACCCTATAAGAACACATATATAGGTTGGCCGAATTTTTTTCTTCTTTTTCCTTTAGGGTTGCCGAATTCTATGTAGTCTAAGATTAAGGTTGGCCGAATTCTATAATGTCACTTATATAGGGTGACTTAAATTCAACCCTAATTCTTTTCAACTTAATAGACTTCAAACCCTAATCGAACTCCTTGATTTTTATTCTTTTATTTTGACTAAATAAAAAGACTCCTTATTTGATTAAATAAATAAAACTAATTTATTTATTTCCTTGTCAAACAAGTCTTTTACTTTTAGGAAAGATTTGTTTCTTTAATTAAACAATTAATCAATATATTAATTAATTCTTATTTAATTAAAACAAATGAAACAAAATAATATTTTAGGTTAAAATTTTAACCTTGCCGCCCCACTTGATTAAGATTGGGCCTAACATTATTTTCTTATTTCATTTAATCCATTGGACTTTAAATAAAAAGCCCACATGTGAACCAGACCCATTCTTACTAAAAGAAACAAGCCCACATGTCTTTCATTAATATATTAATATAATTGAGCAGCCCATTACTTAAATATTGTGCAAATTATATTCTTAATATATTAAATGCAATTCTAGATGGACCCTTAAATTGGTCCGGTAGAATATATCAAGTGATCCATGCAAGTCCGTGTGGATTGGGGATCTTGGCGGGCCATCTAAATTTAAGCTTCAATAGACATAACCTAATCACAATCAACAAATGATTCACTTAGGTCCGATCCATTAATTTTAACTCATTCCACTAAAGAGCTAAAACTGAACTCTTAAATAAAGATAGAAAAGGAAGATGCTCCTTATTCATACCCTAGACAATCATATTGGAGATAGTGTATCCTCGTGATTAATATCAGTAATCGCCAAGAGTTCATAGACCGCCTATAACTCTCCAAGTTACCATATTTACTCATATGACCACGTTTTGAACTTGGATATTTTGACTTGTCCAGAAGCCATGTTTTCAATAGACACTATTGAAAACTCAACGTTGAGATTTAATATCCAATTACCTCAAAAAATCCATATGATGATATTATACTCTCATTTAATTAAATGGAGCCACGATGTCCATATCTATAAATGAAGTCCTCTATCGATTAACAAATGAATATCACCAAACTATCGAGGATAGACTATGCAATATAATCGTACTCATTGATAACTCAAATGATATCACTTGCAACCATAAGTCCATCATTTATCTCGGGATTAAGATAGACCCTCCGATTGTCCTGATAATGAAAAGACTATTATCTATTGACGGTTCTAGATAAAGCTTTTCATTGTGATCCAGTTCAATGCACCCAGTGCACTAGATCCTTTTGCTCGAAGACACTCCGATGATTTTAGACTCATCATATCTCATTTGATCCCACTCAAATGCTAGCAAAAGAATTCTACAACTTTAACAAGATAAAGGTGCCCAACCTTTAACTTAAGTTGTGAACATTATTCAAGACTAACTAAAGAATTGTGTCTACCACATACATATCCAGATGTACGAACAATTCTTCTTTTCCCATAGTCTTTAGACCTTATGATTATTTACTTTGACAATTATAATATAAACTATAAATGCTATACGATTTGTTAAACCAGAAATCTCTTTATTAATTTGAAAAAGATTGTTAATTACAACATTACACTCTTGCTATTGAGCATAATCCTAACAATTCCTGCGTTGGAGTACAGGTCCCAACCGCACTCCACCCGCACTATATGGGAAATCCGGGAGTTAAAATTGTAAAAAATTGATAAAGTGCGGGTGAGTATGGGTCCTTGAACTGCACTTGACCTGCACTCTATACTTTCCAGCGTGGGAATTCCAATGTTGGAGTGCGGGTCCCTGAATCGCACTCCACCCATACTACACGCGCGTCAGACTCAGATTTTAAGCATTTGTGACCTATTTTTGCATCCCCTATAAATATAACCTTATGTATTTTGACCAAAAAATCCCATACACCTCCCACACTTAGATAATTTCTTTCTTTACTAGTTTTCTATCCTAGGAATACTTTTTGTCTCATCCATACCCATCTCTATTGATCCAAAGACAACTAAGGAGATCTGGATTCAAGCTTCAAGGAAGGAGAGCTCTTCAAAGGTTTCCTCTCAATCTCTTCTCTTAGTTTTGTATTTGTTATTAAGAACCATGAGTAGCTAAATCCCTCACTATGGGGTTGACGTGATTAGTTTGATGGATATTTGGGCTTTGTAATTAAACTCTATATTTTATATTCATATCTATCTCTATGTTCTATTCTATTGCTTTAATTGCTTTCCAATATTGATTTGCTTGGATACACCCTTTTAGCATTTTGATTTGGATTACTTTAGTAGGCAACTAGGTGTGCACCTTTTTGTTGTCTATTGCTCTATTTGAATGGAAGGATTTTCTAGAAATCCTGGCTCAACAACCGCGGTCTTAATCTAACCTCGATCGAGTGACCTTCCCTATACACCCTAGGTCGGCGTTGTGAGAGGATTAGAAACCTTCGCTATACACCCTAGGTTCACTACTTTAGTGGTTTTACGAGAACTAACCTTCGAGTAGAACCCGGTTGAATAACCTCGAGCTTCATCCAATCTTAAACGAGTGGGTTCCGCTATACACCCTAAAGCGGCCACTTGTGAGGGAATAGGAAGTCATCACTATACACCCTAGGATGGCTACATTAGTAAATAGGTTAAGCCATAGTTAGATAGATGAGCTTTCATGGTTAGAATCCCAATTGAGCGACTAGCCATAGTTGGTTGCTTAGGAGGGATTAATCGCTAGTAGGAGGTCTTCGCTATACACCCTAGGTTGACTGATTGCTAGAGATAAATAGCCAATTCTATACACCCTAGGTTGGTTACCTTTGTCAAAATGTGCTTAAATAAGAGTTTGTTGCTTTGCCTAGTGTTTGCTTACGAGTTCATCAACTCTTTGGTCATATCACTTCATTAGCATTCCTTTTTAATCATTGCATTCCTAGTTTGCTTTAGTTAATTCACATTACACACCACCAATCATTTCCTTTTACTTGTATGCACACCAATGTTATTAATCCTAATCTAGTTACCGCTACCCCGATCCTTGTGGATAACACCTATACTTACCGCTTTACTCGTTTTTATACTTGTGAGTGTATTGCATAGGTTTTATAAATTGTTTTGAGACTCCAATAGGAAGTAGTTCATAGGTTGGTCACTTTTGAGGAATTTCTAATCTATCATCAAATATATATAGTACCCAATGGTTATAGTTCAACTCGGTGAGGTTTTACCATGATAAAAAATCTCGTGTTAATTCTTCCTATCTCTATCTTTTATATTTGTATATATGTATATTTTAATCTTGAAGTACAATCTTCGATTATGATGTATTTGGAAACAAGATTTTGCTAAGTGTGAGATGTAAGCACATCATATTGATTGTAGTTGTATATATAATTCTTTTTTATGTTGATACATTTGTGTATAGTTATTTATTGATTGATACTTGTACATATTGGACATTATTGTGAATACAAGTATTCTTTGTTTTAGTTTTAACCACTGGCAAGTTATAGAGTTCTACTTAGTGTACTTACATTATAATATTCAAAGTACAACTTGTGGAATTTGATCTTTATTGAATATCTTGCATATGAGATACATTGTTTGTTGGTATATGTTTTGTAGACTAAGGGTGATGAATTGTGCATACATGTGTTAATTGTTTTCTCATAACAATCACATTAAAAGTTAATTTGTATACTAACCAAGGTTTTGATAAAGTCTTGAAAGAGGTTTTAAAATTAGAATGTCAACCTATTCACCCCCTTCCAGGTTGTTTAGTATAACCTTGTAGGTATTTTCAATTCGTATCAAAGTGGGTCACTTGAAGAAATTAGTGTGATTCGGGATCTACAAAGTTATTTACTATGATAACAACCTTTAGTCTATAATTGTTTGTAATGGTTGTCCTCTTTTGTTGATTGGGAAAATGTTTATTTTTATTGAAAAATGCTCATGAAAGACTTTACTAAGTCTAGTGATGAGCAAGCTTGGTTGGATTGTCAAGAAAGGTTTATATTCTCCGAATTTTATATTTGATGGAGTAGTTTCTCTGAATCAATATGTTCATAAAGTATGAATGAGGTTTATTTTTGATAATTTGAAACTTTAAGTTCTTTTTGCCATTCATATTGGTGTAAGTTTTGAAACACATTTCTCTTAATAAAGATTCAAATATGGCAAAAGAGGCATGGAATGGATTCCAAGCTATTTGTGTATAAAGGCTCTTATTGATTTACATTTCATTTGTCTACTAACAATTTTTTTTGATAAGCTTAAAAAGAATGTTAGTGACAAAAGCAAAGAAGAAGAGTTCTTCCCAGAGGATAATCAAGCTAGACATGATCTCTTGACTTTGCAACTCAATGAAGAAGATTGCAAATCAAAGACCATCAACTTCAACTTGATGGAAAAAGTTCAATGTCTTGAGAAGGAAAAAGATAAAGCTTTGAAGGAAGTTGAAGTGAAGAATGAAGTTATCAAATTTCTAGAAGAGAAGACGGTTGGATATGCTCTTGTGTTAGATTGTTTATTTAGTGATTTTGCTAATAATTTGTTTTTTCTTGAAAGAAACAATCAAAGACAAGTAAGATGAGTTGGCAATCATGAAGACCAAAGAGCTTGGTAAACTTCATTAAGATTCAAATGACTTAGGCTTTGTAGATGTGCAAGTGGAGTTTCCTACAACTAAAGGCAAGTCACTAAGGAACAAAAGGATTTCAAGGCCAAGTCTTCCAAGGTTAAGTACAAAATCAAGAAGAGTAAGGAACCTTCACCGACAGTACACTCTCACCTAAATAGTATCATCTCCATATGTATTCTGGTTTGCCATTTTTGAAATGTTGTAGGGCATACCAAAATCTAGATACCATAAGTATATTAGACAATGCAAACTAGGGAATGAGAGGCATGTTAGTGAGATGAGAAAATCTTCTATGAATGTTTCTTGCATGATAACTCTTTGAATTTTGTGTGTGATAATGATAATCATGTGAGGAAAATTGTCAAGAACATTTAGTTGAAAATGAGTGTTTCACATGATCATATGTATAGTCTTGATAGAATCTTTGTTGATGGCAATAATATTGTGTTTAACATGAGAAATATATTTATAGAGAAGATAGTTGATGATTTATCTTCTAGATATAATATTGCCATGAGAAATGATCATGTTGGTTTATGTGTTTGAGTGCCAAGACCAAATGGGTCAATGGTAAGTGCTCTTACCATTAATGTAAGTTTTGAGTAACTTAGCTAGCTAGCTTTGTTTCACTATAATTTTGACATGAACTTAGCTATATCACAAATATTGTTATAATGGTCGAAATCCGTTGATTAACTTTGAAAAAGTTGTATATCATGAAATCTATATGGTAATGATTTTTGTTAAGACTTTTAGAGAAAGTCATTTTTGTGTTTGAGTTGAAATGTTGAGTCTGTATTCTCTTAGGTTGACACACCAACAACTTGTTTGTCATGAGGAAAAATAAGCCAAGAAAGCTTATAAAAAGAGCGAAGGCTTTGCTTTTGATGAAAAAACTCTCTTAGGTATTTCTATATCCTAATGCTTGCTTTCTCGCTTTTCATCTTTCTGCTCTATGCTTGCTTTACATCATGAAGCATGTCATATTAGAGAACTAGTCTAGCATTCGCATGGTTCTCATTGACATTTGTTTTCTAAAGATCTTTTAGTGATGTTGTTCACAAAGGTCTTGATCATGATGTGTGAATTGTGTATGATTGTTGAGTGACATGTTTTGAAAAATATGGGCTTCATATTCTTTGAATAACTACTTTCTTGAGAAGTAATGATCTTAAGTAAGTCTTTTTTATATTGCTTTTAGATAATGTGCTTTTAAGCCATAAAACTTGGTGTTTCAAAATTGCACTTTGCTTCTCTTGTATGCTTAGTTGAGTAAGTTGAGTTTGATATATGTAAGTTGTGGATACACCTTGAAGTCCTATGACTAGTGCGTTAAAGATGACCTATGGTTAGTATCCATTTTGCTTTGACAACTACATAGAACTCAACGAGCACCTTCATGGAAAGGGCTACACACCTTGGTTGTGCAGTTGCCCAATGTAGGAAAGGGCTACGCCATTGTGATTAGTGAAAGCTGCCAGGAAGTGTATTTGTTTATGTTAGAAAAATCAAAGAAGTGTTGAAAAGAGTCAATAAAAAAATATTCTTTGATTCAAAGTAAAAGAAAATAAAAAATGAAAAGGCTTTAAAGAAGTATAGTTGAAAATCAAGAATTGCTCGAGTTGTCAAATAGAAATGGGATAACAAGCCATATGCACACACTTGCTTATATGTTGAAATCTATTCTTTTAAAAAGAAAAAAAAAAAAAAAAAAGGATGATAATCGGTTTGACATTTCATGGAAAAGCTTAAGATGAATAGATGTTGATATGGTTTGCATGTTTGATTATCAAATTACTTCTTTTCATATACTTGAAGCAAAATCTTCACACACACACTTTTGCTTATATGGTATTTTGATACTTTAGCAATTTTAGAAGAATTATGGGAGAGATTGAAAATCTTGGTGTATCTCTTATAGTTTGTGGAGCTTATTTGATAAATCTTATTGAAATTGCTTGAATGTGTGATTGTGTGGATTTATTTGTGAACAATATTCTATCTTGATCTTAGATAGAGCACTTATCAAGGGGGAGCATAGTATGCTAGACTTTGTTCTCTTTTGTGTTATGTTCACATGTTTCAAGTTGATATTTGTTGGCATATTCTTTGGTTGATATAATGAATCTTTTATATGTTATTTCATATGTCTTGATTTGCATGATGATTCTTTGTATTACTATATGCCTTTGTATTTTTTGGTCACAATTACTGCATGGATCGTTTTGTAATAATTGTATGATTGTGTTTGCAATCATCCTTTCCTTGTTTGGGGTTGTATAGTGGTTGAGATTGCAATCAATTTCTTCATTCTTGTGGTTGATAAGAGAGTAATTACAATGAACTCCTCTTTGTGTGAGGTCGATAGTAATTGCAGTTGTAATCAATTCTATTGAGTGTAGTTGCAATTAAACAAATAATGCACGGTGTGTATAAAACTATATATAGAGGGGGGGGGGGTGAATAGATTTTAAACGATTATTACTAATTTTCGTGATTAGTCAATATTACGAAAATACCCCAAACTAGTTAAAACAATAAATCAAGTGTAAAGTGCGGAATTTAAATAACACTTGATTTTTACATGGAAACCTTTAACAAGGAAAAACCATGGGCTGTTATGTGCACCACACACGAACCTCGAATCCATTAATTGCAATGGTGTTTACATCCTAGGTTGACCTTAACCTCTCACGGTCTCTAACCCACCACCACTACCCACAAGCCTTTAAAAGCGAACCTAGTCCAATTTTCTTGTGGCCTAAACAATCTTAGCCACAAGACTTACTTCTCAATGAAGAGATAAAATAACCCATGTGAATATAAATGATATTCAAAATGCAAATAGAGATAGGGAACTCTAAATGCTTATCTAGGATTATAAGATGACAATTAAATCAATCATAGATATCAAATGCTACATGACATGGCATAAATCTTAGCTAAATTAGATTGAATAATCTTAGGTATAGCTATCACAATACAACACTCAATCAAAACACCACAAACAATCTCTATCTTATATCTAGAATATATTCTAAGATCATACAAGTAATTAAAGAGATGACTTGTTAAGAAAGACACTAAGATTAGATGAAATTAGTGACAACCTTACCAAGCAAGATGTGATGGTGCTAAACCATGCATGGATGCATCCTATATGGTCATAGATGATGCAAGATGAACTTTGATGCACAAAGGAATGACTTTGAGTGTTTAAAGGTGAGTTCTTGTGAATTTTTTCTCTTAAAAAATATTCTAAGGGAAAAATTATGATTTTTGAACTCTTAGGGACGACCTAAAATAAAAGTGGAATATTTATAGGTGTCCAAGCAAACTGCAGTGTTTTGGGCGTACTGTGTGTACGATGGACTGCCGCAGTTGGTCAAGACTGCACTTCAACCGGGCAGCAAAAGAAGTTACTGTCACGTGAATGCCATGGTTGGTCAAGATGACACTTCAACCGCGGTAGTGAAAGGCAAGGCCTTCTCACGCAGTTTCTCACACATAGACCATGCAATAAGTGCAAGTTTGTGAGTGATATTCATGAGCATGAATGCAACCAATAAGTAAAACACACAACAAGTAAAACATGCATGAAAAGATATTCATGAGCATGAATGCATGCAAATAAAACACACAACATACAAAAATTAGATTTCCGTAGTGGTCAAAAGACTACTACCCATAGGCCTGTAATAGCAATCCTAGATCAAGACTTCAATTGCTTGTGTCCAAGGCAACCTAATCCCGGTAGACACACAAGACTTACTTCTCAATGAAGAGATAAAATGCCTATGTGAATATTGATGATATTGAAAGTGAAAATAGAGCTAGGAAACCCTATATGCTTATCTAGGATGATAATATGACAATACATACAATCCTAGATATAAAGAGCTAAATGACATGTCATAAAGCTTAGCTAAACATAGATTAAATAAACCTAGATAGCTATCACAATACAACACTCAAACATTCAACACAAAAACTCAATCTTGTATGTAGAATTTACTCTAAAAACATACAAGTAATGAATGAGATAAATTGCTATGTAAAAACACTAATTTTGTAAGATAATAGTGAACAACTTACCATAACATGTGTGTTGAAGAAGACCCATGCATTAGCACTTACTAGATTATCCTCGATGATGCTTAGATGATGATTTATGCATGTGGGAATGATTTGGGTGATCAAAGATGAATTCTTGAATGAAACACTCTCTTTGAAAATGCTCTCAACTAAAAATATGATTTTTGAGTCATTAACACGACCTAAGAAGAAAGAGGCATATATATAAGGTGTTAAAATGAAGTGACATCGTTTTGAAAAAATGACCCTCATTTTTTTCTCTGTCGCTATGGCGACACAAATGACAATGCCTAACGACACCATATTTTATTCTTTGTCGCCACTTTGTCGCTATGGCGACACAAATGGCTACGCCTGATGACACCATATTTTATTCTTTGTAGCCACTTTATCGCTATGGCGACACAAATGGCTACGCTTGAAGACAATATATTTTCTTTTATGTCGCCACTTTGTTGCTATGGCGACACTTCATGGTGACACCATACCTGATTGATTTTTAGGAATAATTTTTTCTATAGCTAAATGGTCGCCACAATGACAATGTCAAAGGGCGACAATGTCTTGTTTTCCACTATGATTGGTGAAACCAAAGGAGAAGCCAAGGGCATTCTCCGAAGGAGATCTTCGTGCAGGACAAGCACACCAAAGTGTAAGCATGGACGTTTCCGAACAATCTTCGGGAAACGAATTACACGACACATAAACATACAATAATATACAACAACAAAGTGCAAGTGTGAAATGTGACATGTGAAGAGAATGCACACATATGCAAATATGTTAAGTGTGTGTGTGCAACTAAATCTCTTCAAAGAAACTAAGCACTAGAGATACACCTTTGGAGTGCTTGTTACCTTGAGGTCATGAAAGGGCCTTTGAGCTTGATTCTCAATCACCTAAACTATCCTTACAATTTAAACCCCAAAATGTGGTTTGTTCATGAAATAAGTCAATCAATAAATGAGGACCTTACATAGTCATATGAGTAAATATGGTAACTAGGAGAGCTATAGGCGGTTTATGAGCTCATAGCGATTAGTGATATTATTCACGAGGATACACTATCTCTAACAAGAATGTCTAGGGTATGAATGAAAAACATTTTCTTATTCTATCTGTAATTAAGAGTACAATTTTAGCTGTTTAGTGGTATGAATTCAAATTAATAGATCGAACCCAAGTGAATCATTTGTTGATTGTGATTGGGTTATGTATATTGAAGCTTAAATTTAGATAGCCCGCCAAGAATCCCAATCCACACGGACTTACATGTATCACTTGATATTTTCCACCGGACTAATTTATGGATCCATCTAGAATTGCTATTAATACTTTAAGAATATAATTTGCACATTATTTATTTAATGGGATGTTAAATTATATTAATGTATTAATGAAAGGCATGTAGACTTGTTTATTTATTTATTTATTTTAGTAAGAATGGTTCTAGTTCATGATCATGCCAAAATTGTTGTATATTTCGGCCCTTATTTCCTTATCCTTTGTCTCATTTTCTTGCATTTTAGCATCTGTTGTGGGCTCTTTGTTTGTAATTTCAGGCATTTGTTCATTTTCTAGTATTGGAAGCGGAATTCGGGATTTCGTGCGAAAATGGGTTGAAAATGTAAAAAACTTATGTAGAACATCCAAATTTGAAGAGTCATATCTCTCTCCTCAAATCGAACCACATTTTGGATTTCATATATTCAAAAAGCCTCGGAAGTCTACTTTCCAGCAGTTTTTACGGATTGCAATTCCGAGTCTCCTAGAGAAAGTTATGAACATTTTAGTAATAAAGTGCAGGTGAGTACGGTTGGGATCCGCACTCTGCACTTTCCAACATTGCCAATGTCGGGTTTTTGGGCCAGTTTTGAGGGCTAATTTGGTCCTTTCATGCCTAAATCGTTCCTTAACCTCCCAAGCCTATAAATATATCACTTTATTCACAAGACAAGCCTATTGTCTTACCTCTTCTTCAATTTCTCTCTTTAGACAACTAAACACTAACCTAGACTAAAACTCACTCTCTCACACACCATTTCTTGATTTTCTACTCAACAAACCACTAAGAGGATTGGATTAAAGCTTTAAGACAAGGATTCTCTACATAGATTTTCTCTCAATCTCCTATCTTAGTTTATATGTTGTAATAGACATGAGTAACTAAATCACCCACTAAGGGGTTGATGTGATTAGTGATCGTGCCGAATATGTTGTATATGTAGGCCCTCATTTCCCTATCCTTTGTTCTCTAATGGTTGTTATATGCGTAATTGTAGGAAATGGTGCATTGATGGGTTTGGAGGCATGTTACAGTGATTCCGGCAGAAATGTGGCAAAAGGGAAGGTAAAGGATCATCATCAGCCTTATAGTGCGGGTCCAGTGCAGGTCATCCAACCGCACTCCACCTGCAATGTTGCCAATTCCAGAGAGGTTGATTTGCACCTGACATTAAAGTGCGGGTACAATGCGGGTTATCCAACCGCACTCCACCTGTACTGTTGCCAATTCAAGAGAAGCAGATTTCATACCTGACACAAAAGTGCGGGTCTAGTGTGGGTGATTTAACCGCACTTCACCCGCACTCTAAGCTGAAATAGAAAAATGGGAATCACACCTGACGTTAAAGTGTGAGTCATTTAACAGCACTCCACCTGCACTGTAGCATAATCCAGAGAGCTGAATCTGCACCTAATCATCATAGTACGGGTAAAGTGCGGGTAATTCAACCGTACTTCACCCACACTCCATGCATGCTAGATCTCATTTTGAAGCTTAAGTGACCAATTTTTGTATGTAGTATTTATATGATGTTATAGATTCATTTAAAAAAAAAAAAGCTTTTACTTAGTTCTAAAGATAACCTAGATCTAGAAACACTCTCACATACATTCTCTACTTCACTTCAAGAAAGATAGGAGATTGAAGCAACTTCAAGTAAGGAGAGGATCTCCAAGGGTTCGTCCTCTTTCCTTTCTATTGTTTTCTTGGTTGTAATGAGTAGCTAAATCCCTTCTAAGGGGTTGATGGAGTAGTTAGTTAAATATTGGGCTTGTAAATAAACCTGGTTCTATATATATTCATATCTACCTTTCATTGTTCTATTCTTTCTCTTTAATGGTTATCATTGATTGTTTGTTGAGATACATGATCTTGGCAAGTTCTCTTTGGTTTATGTATGAGTATTGCATCTAGATATACATGATGTTTAGTTGTACCTTGCTCAAATGAATAGACGGAATGTCATGAACTCCGATTCTTAAACCGCAGTCTCAATCTAACCTCGAACGGGTTTCCGACACTATACATTCTAGGTTGGCTAATCTGTAATTGGTTGAATCTCTGATAGGTAGATGGACTTGATTTCCTGACTCCGTATGAACAATGAACACTATACATCCTAGGTTGGTGGTTCACAACGGATTAGTCCCTAAAAGGTGGTCCTTACTATACATCGTAGGTTGATCACTTGATGGGGATAAATAACCGACTCTATACATCCTAGGTCGGTTACCTTTGAATAGACGTGCTTATTTACGAGTTCGTTGCATTGCCCAGTGTTTACTTTCGAATCTATTAACTCCTTGGTTTCCTTCATCTATATATCCTTCACTCTATTTCCCCTTTATCTAGGTTGCATTGTTAGTTTAGATTTATTATTGTTTTAAGTCACATTTTATAACATCCTCATTTACATATTACTAATTACATGAATGCTACTCTAACATTAGCTAGTTTTTGCTAGTCTCGTGTCCCTATGGACGACACCCCACTTACCACTACACTTGTGTATTGAAAGCTAATCAGGGCTTGTAAGGGTTTTACAAATACTTTTGATGGACGGTTTACTAACGGTGTGAACTTTCGTCTTGTCAAATGGTGCCGCTGCCGGGGACAAGACGAGTTTAGTAGGATTAATTTTGCTTGATAAGCGTTTATAGTTATTTACATTTCCGTATTTTATTTTTTTTGTGTCATTTTACGTCGCGGGTAGTTTTTGTCTCTAGATATTTCAGGTGTCATGGACTATAATTGGAACAACTCGGGATCCAGTTATGAGCTAGAGAGTGACCCATTCAGTCGGGGATGAGGGAACAATCAGGATATCCAGGAAGGTCGCTATGTGGGTGAAGAGTTTTTCGCTGATGAGAAACTAGCAGCTCTACTTAGAGACTACTTAGAAGAGAATGAAGAGACACCATTGGTTGAACAGCAAACAAGGAATTTGTATAAGCGTCATAGACTTCAGAAGAGAGTTATTTAAGTAGCCTTGAGTGCATTAATTCAGTTCAGCCAAATATGGGAGCACTTGACGAATGGATAGGAGAACTCATGCAATCAGCCAATCAGGATACATAAGAGGTCCAGCTGTTGCAACAAGCACATGTAGAGAATTGGGAATCGTCCATGTGGAAGAACGATAGGCAAGCAAATGAGATGGATGCATCTATTCATAGGATTGAATTTCAAATAGGTCAGTTGGCTGAATTGTTGCAAGAAAGAGAGAAAGGGAAGTTCCCGAGCCAACCTGAACAAGTTAGTGCTAAAACAGTCCTCCGAAGTGGAAGGGTTTTGAAGGATAGTATTAGGAAGACCTCCACAGAAGAGGATGAAGTAGTGCATGCGAAAGAAGAGAGTGAGAAGGTGTTAGAAAAGAAAGAGGAGACTTAGTTGGCACAGATTTTTAATGCATTGGTCAAGAACAAGGGTAAGGCATCAAGCACCGATGAGCACATTAATGTGCTAGAGGTTGCCGAGTTGAGAGTTGAGGAGGTGAAAAAAAAAGGAACCATCCCAACCAAAGAAAAGATTTTAGACACCTCCGGTGAAGTGAATGTAACGGGGGAGGTGGAGGTTGCACATGATGAAAATGGGAGAAGTGACATAGACTTCCCCATTGAACTTTTGGATCCCGGAAGTTTAGTAATAGAGGTGGGAATTGAATACTCACCTAAGATGGGAGCCGTGCTTGATATAGGGGCTAGCATATATATGATGCCCTTTGAGATATACAAAGAGTTGAAGATTCAGTCAATCAAGCCTACTTCTCAGACGCTCATCATGGCAGACAATTCTTCCACCACCCCAGTTGGTATAGTGGAGGAAGTCTATTTGAACGTGCATGGTTTGATGGTGCCGGTTGAATTTGTGGTGCTAGAATGCAAGAAAAGAGAAACCAGTGATAGGGACTGGAAATTGCTTTTAGGGAGGTCGTTCATGGCCACAGCCGGAATGGTTGTGGATATCCGTTCTAGGAACATTTACTTCGGTTGTGGAGGAAAGGGTGTGAACTTCATGGGTGATCCCCCTAAAATAAGTCAAGTGGAGGATCGCTTGGTCTTAGAGTCACCCAAATCAAGGAAGAAAAGAAGCAGAGTTTTCACTCTTGTGCAAGCCTTTGATGGTGTGAATGAGATGGAAATGGGCAGCCAAGATTGTTTGAAGGAAAAACAAGAATGTGATCTCGAAGAGGAGAAAGTGATTTTTGAGGAGATAGGTGAGCTTGAGAAAGAAAACACAAAGCTCAAGCTAGAAGTTTATTTGCTCAAGACCGAGAATGGAATGTTGAAGACAAAGGTACATAACTTCTTAACATCGAACAAGAGTCTTGAATAACAATTAGTGGAGCTTGCCAAAAATGAGGAGTTAGGCTCCAAGAACCTAGAAGAATTGGCAAGACTCTCAACGGAATTTGAATAGGAAAACGGGAGAAGGTCAATAAAGTTGTTATTGAGTGTTGAGAAATCAGCCAAGGCCATGTTGGATTTGCAAGAACGATTGAACAAAAAAGAAGATGAATTGAAGAGAGCCAAGGTTAAGGAGTGTGATTTGCTTATTTAGCTTGACGAGGCAGAAAACGTGGTCAAATCTCTCCAATTCGGCCAGAACCCCCGTAAAGGGGCCCACACAAACAACAAAGAAGGGAATTTTCCTAACCATCCTCTAACTTGTTATTTTTGTGCAAGAAAAGGGCACATTAAGGCTTATTGCTTTAGGTTCCAAAGGTTTATAGCAAGTCAAGTTAGGTCTAGAATGAATCAACCAAGGGTTAGACAAGTATGGGTTAGAAAAGACCAAGTTGGTCAATTACGCAAGGTTGGGAGAAATACTGTAGGCAAACCATTGGCACCAGTTTGGGTGGCCAAGTTGAATGTATTCCCCATTCCGGTCAAGCCTTCATTGGTTGACCGTGCCCAACTTTGAGTGTGTTGTCCCCATTTTTGAGTTCGAGTTAATGTTTTTGCATTTCGAATGGCTAGTTCTTACTTTAGATAATTTTTTGATTTTAGGAATTTTTGATGTGTTGTAGGTGGTGTTCATGTAGGAATAGATTCAGTGCAGAATCCAGAAGCTGGAGTTGGGAAACAGTGCGGGTAAATCACCCGCAATCCAACCGCACTCAGACAGACAGAGAGTATCAGGTATTAAAGTGCGGGTCAAGTGCGGGTCACTCACCCGCACTTCACCCGCACTCTGTGCATAATATATATATGCCATGTCATTTTCTAGGTCTCCACCACTTTCAAAAACCAAAAGGACAGACCGAACAACCCTTGTTTTCCCTCGCTCAACCAACAGGTATTCTGTGTGCTCCACGTTCCCAATTTTCGGCAACCAAGGTATGATTTTCTTGCTTTGATTTCATTCATTTGCCTCTCTAACCATGATTCCCATCCTTTTTTTCAATTTCTTTTGCCCATTTAGCATAAACTTCATAGTTCAAGATTGGGCAAAGAATTCATGCTTTTTTTTTTGCCATGCTTATTTTGTTGATTGTGAGTGGATTTAATTGCAATGATTGTTGAAATTTGATTTTGATTGCGTCATTCGTTTTTCTCACATAATTTCACGATTCGATTTCAAGATGTTAAACTTTTATTGACTATCTATGATGATTGAATGATGGGTTGTTGTTTATCTATGCATGTGAAGTGTTTGATGATGATTTAACTATCCAATTGCACATGCAGGTTTAAACTTCGAATTTAGGGTTTATAGGATTGATTGGAATTCTATATATGGGTTAAAGCCCTATTGTTTTGTGTGAGTTGGTTCGATGATGTATTGTATATATTGTTGGTGTGAATTGTTGTGAGTTTGCACGCAACAGATTCTAGAAACAGGTTAAAGTGCGAGTCCAGTGCTGATCACTCACGTGCACTTCACCCGCACTCTATCAGTTTGATAGGAAACTGCCATTCTTCATTTTTCTACATGATTGCCTTATGGTTAATCGATAAGAGTGTTCCTTTAACTGTTTAAATTTCTTATGCAGATGTTAGGTAGGACCAGGTAATCTGCCAAACAAGGGAGTCAAGTTCCTGAGCGAAGTACAAGGAGCGGACCTTAAGTTCCACCACTGTGTGTCAGGCACACAGATTTTAAGGACCGCTTGGAGTATTTTAAATAGAGGGATATTGGGGTTGATAGAGGAATAGCATTGGAAGAGTTAGCGGACACCCCAATTCCTCAAGTAGTGGAGACAAGGGGATGGGAGACTTTTGTTAGCGCCCCGCCTATGTACTGCAGAAGTGTTATGGAAGAATTCTATGCAGGGATGGTACCAGAGGAGTTTTAGAGAACGTCTATTGTTTTAGAGAACGCCTATGTACTGCAGAAGTATTATCGGACAAAGCTCCCACATGATCAAGAGGCGGCTGGGAGACTACGCAATGGGGTGACTTGGAATAATATGTTTGTCACATAGAATGTAGAGTTCACCAACCAGTTAGTGATCCGACCAATAGATTTCTGGGTGGCCCCTGATTACCGCATGAAGCATACAAACTTGAGATTGGAACTGGGATTTTGGCATGTCTTCATCTCCCACTCTCTGATCCCCAGGAAACACTGGACCTCAGTTAACTTCAAAGCGGCCATGGTCCTTTAGTGATCCGACCAATAGATTTCTGGGTGGCCCCTGATTACCGTATGAAGCATACAAACTTGAGATTAGAACTGGGATTTTGGCATGTCTTCATCTCTCACTCTTTGATCCCCAAGAAACATTGGACGTCAGTTAACTTCAGTGCGGCCATGGTCCTTTAGTGATCCGACCAATAGATTTCTGGATGGCCCCTGATTACCGTATGAAGCATACAAACTTGAGATTGGAACTGGTATTTTGGCATGTCTTCATCTCCCACTCTCTGATCTCCAGGAAACATTGGACTTCAGTTAACTTCAATGCGGCCATGGTCCTTTACTGTATCTTTCAGAGTCAATTGGTTGACATTGGCTTCCTGATCAAGAGAGAGATACTCGAGCTGGGTTAAGTCAGAGTTGACAAGCAGCCACTTATTTTTCGTAGCTTGATCACCTTATTTTGTAAAGAGGTAGGGGTGGATTTCAGGTCTGACTCATTTGATAGCGGTCTAGGTCCTGTTGGGAGATTCACGTGGAATGATCAATTGAGAGAGTGGGACCCCTTTGGTGTCAGAGTTCGAACTGGGAGGAAGAAAGCCAAGTAGGGAGCAGGTACAAGTAGGAAGGTAGAGGAGATTCCAGACCCCACGGGGACTGAATAGCGCCTTGTGGAGTACATGGAGTATAGTCGGATGCCCACACATCCACAGAAGACTTTTGAGGAGATCCCTTGGCAAACTTTGCTTGCAGGTTTGAGCGCTCTCAAGACTGAAGTCTTTGAGAACAGACAGCAAATTGTTGATAGCAGGGCAGAATCCAGTGGGTTTTATGCTGACATATTGGGAAATCTCACAGACATGTGGGAGACGCTCAACCTCTCAGCTTATCCAAGGAAGAAAAAGAGGCCTGCCACCTCTTCACCACCATCAGGAGGTCCAGTCATTGATTCATAACTCCTGGCTGCAATGGAGATATCCAGGAAAGAGCATGAGGAGAGGATGTGAGCAGAGCGTGACCTCTAGGGAAAGGGGATCACCAGTGGAGCAAAGCCAGAGTTGTTAAATGAGGATTGACCATCCATTTACTTTATGTTTCTTATTCGTATTTCCTTTATGTATTTGTACTTTTAGTAGTTTTATTTAGGGTTTTGTTTTGTGGACGTAGGACCTATGTTTTGAATTTGCATTTGACATTCGATTTGGTAGAAGTTTTATGTGTTTTGTGCTAGGTTCTTGATCTTTTGGGAATCACATGACAACATGCTTGGACAATGGACCTATCTTCCTTTTAAGGGAGTTTCTACTTTTCGATTTTTGTACTTAATTGTTTTTCATATATGTGGAATGTGATTGCTGCATGTTTTGTTAATATGGTTTAGCATGGTTACACGCATAGTGATTACGGTTTTTGAACTTATGTCTGGATTCGGTTTGGGGCTCATTGTGCCCTCCTTCCGTTGATATGTCACGCTTTATGCATGTTCTATTATTTTAAGTCTTGGACGGCATTTCCCCCTCTCTCCATTGCTAGGCCGTGCCTTGTGATTACCAACAATAAGGATATTGTTGAGTTTTGGTTTGGGGGTCTGTGGTACGCCTTGTAGAGTCGTCCTTGTTTTTGAATTTTAGGGTCCAATTTTTCATTTATGCCGCTTGTCCAAATTTCAAACTTTGAGTAAGTTTGGGTGTGATGCCTCTAGCGTGTGCTTTTGGTGAGTTTTGGTATGTGTTGTGAACTTGTGATGTTGCTTGGTGCTATTTTAAGGATTCGCCTGCACCTTCATGGGTTTGTCCCATCCGTTGGTGTTAAGTTGAGGGGACTCAGTCTTTCCATGCCTAGTTCTAATAGTGGAGATTCTTATGAGAACACAAACACAAGTGTTCAAAGTGCATATTTTTGAGTGTTGTTATTGTCTATTCTTAAACACTTATCTCGTCGTATATGTCTCATGCCATAGGACTTACAGAGTATATTGTGATTACGTGTTGGATGCGTTCATTCCCTTGGTAGATGAATTGTGGATGTGATTTTAGGCAATATGTGTGAATTTAATATCTTTGATAGCCTAAACACACTCTTATCCATATTATGTGCTCCAAAGCCAAATTTGAGGCCAAACACGTACTCTTTCATTTTGTACAAATACAACCATATACCACAGCTTAAACACATGCCTAACTTTATGACTAATCATGTTAGGATGTGTAAATGTGGTAATGAAAGTAGTTAAACTTCAATGGTCAAACCAAGTGTACAAAGGAAAAGTGTTGAATATGTGAGCGGATGGCTAAAAACATAAGGTACCCAAATTTGTACTTGTAAGCCATGAATTTTAAAAGAAAAGAAATGTGGGCAGCTAAAAAAAGAAAAGGAAAAGTGAAAAGCAAAAATGTTCAAAGTAATTGATTCTAAGTACTCACAATATGGAGTACAACATTGAAAGCAAAATATAGGTTAAACAAATGCTTAAACACTAGAGTGTGAGTGATCAATGAAGGAAAAGAGCATTGTATAGTGTGTATGGTCGTATTCTAACATGATTGGTGATTTTTAAAATCCAAATTTCCATATTCTTTGTTTCACCTCATTAAACCCCAAAGCCACGCTATAACTAAATGAAAAGTCCTTTTTGATCCAAAATGAGTCTAGTTCGGGAATGTTGGTTGATACACGATCTTTCACGTCCATGGCATTGTGAGTCTTTCCTAGGATAGTTCTTTGCTAAAAATGTTGTGTAGAATCCATCTTTGCATAAATTGTGTGTGGAACTTAGGATTCAGTGAGGAAAGAAAGAGAGAATTAATGTGAGCTTTAGTTTCGAGTGCCTTAGGTGTGGGATTCCTGTTCGTGCGAGCCTCCCTCTAGTGCCTCCAAGTGCTCTAGATCTCATGCATATGTTTTTCTTCTCTCTATCACACATGTATGTATCATATCACTTTTTGGGCTTGCAGCATGTTTTTAATTATTGCTTAGGTGTCTAGAAATTATTTTAGTTGGCATCTTACCTTTTTATAGTATGTTTGCTCGAGGACGAGCAAAGGTTTGGTTTGGGGTTGTTTGATCGTGCCGAATATGTTGTATATGTAGGCCCTCATTTCCCTATCCTTTGTTCCGTTTTCATGCATTTTGGCATCTCTAACGGTTGTTATGTGCGTAATTGTAGGAAATGGTGCATTGATGGGTTTGGAAGCATGTTACGGTGATTCTGGCAGAAATGTGGCAAAAGGGAAGGCAAAGGATCATCAGCAGCCTTATAGTGCGGGTCCAGCGTGGGTCATCCAACCGCACTTCACTTGCAGTGTTGCCAATTCCAAAGAGGCTGATTTGAACCTGACACTAAAGTGCGGGTACAGTGTGGGTCATCCAACCACACTCCACCCGCACTGTTGCCAATTCCAAAGAAGCAGATTTCATACTTGACACTAAAGTACGGGTCCAGTGTGGGTGATTCAACCGCACTCCACCCCCACTCTAAGCTGAAACAGAGAAGTGGGAATCACACCTGACGTTAAAGTGCGGGTCATTCAACCGCACTCTACCCGTACTGTAGCACAGTCCAGAGAGCTGAATCTGCACCTGATCATCATAGTGCGAGTAAAGTGCGGGTAATTCAACCGCACTCCACCCGCACTCCACGCTTACCAGATCTCATTTTGAAGTTTAAGTGACCTATTTTTGTATGTAGTTTTTATATAATGTTATAGATTCATTTAAAAAAAAAAAGCTTTTACTTGGTTCTAAAGATAACCTAGATCTAGAAACACTCTCACATACATTCTCTATTTCACTTCAAGGAAGGAGATGATCTCCAAGGGTTATTCCTCTTTCCTTTCTCTTGTTTTCTTGGTTGTAATGAGTAGCTAAATCCCCTCTAAGGGGTTGATGGAGTAGTTAGTTAAATATTGGGCTTGTAAATAAACTTGGTTCTATATATATTCATATCTACCTTTCATTGTTCTATTCTTGCTCTTTAATGGTTTTCATTGATTGTTTGTTGAGATACATGATCTTGGCAAGTTCTCTTTGGTTTATGTATGAGTATTGCATCTAGATATACATGATGTTTAGTTGTACCTTGCTCAAATGAATAGACGGAATGTCATGAACTCCGATTCTTAAACCGCGGTCTATATCTAACCTCGAACGGGTTTCCGGCACTATACATCCTAGATCGGTACTCATGAGAGAATTAGAAGTCAACACTATACATCCTAGGTTGGCTAATTTGTAATCGGTTAAATCTCTGATAGATGGACTTCATTTCCTGACTCCGTATGAACAACCAACACTATACATCCTAGGTTGGTGGTTCACAACAGATTAGTCCCTAATAGGTGATCCTCACTATACATCCTAGGTTGATCACTTGATGGGGATAAATAACCGACTCTATACATCCTAGGTCGGTTACCTTTGAATAGACGTGCTTATTTACGAGTTCATTGCGTTGCCTAGTATTTACTTTCAAATCCATTAACTCCTTAGTTTCCATCATCTATATATTCTTCACTCCATTTCCCCTTTATCTAGGTTGCATTGTTAGTTTAGATTTATTATTGTTTTAAGTCACATTTTACAATATCCTCATTTACCTATTATTACTTACATGAATGCTACTCTAGCATTAGCTAGTTTTTGCTAGTCCTGTGTCCTTGTGGACGACACCCCACTTACCATTACACTTGTGTATTGAAAGCTAATTAGGGATTGTGAGGGTTTTACAAATAGTTTTGATGGACGGTTTGCTAACAGTGTGAACTTTCTTCTTGTCAATTAGTTTGATGGATATTGGGCATTTGTAAATAAACTATATTATTCTCTATATTCAATCTATCTTCTGTGTCTTATTCTCTTGTATTAATTGCTTTCTAATATTGACTTGTCTTGGATACACCCTCTTAGCAAGATTGATTTGGAAACTATTTTAGTAGACAACTAGGTATACACCCTATTTGGTCATCTAATGCTCTATTGAATGGAAGGTTTTCGCAATGATATACCATTCATTTAGAATCGTACTTAATAACCATAATCTTCACCTAATCTTAAATGGGTGGCCTTCACTATACATCATAGGTTGGCCACTTATGAGAGAATTACAAGCCATCACTATACACCATATGATGGCTAGAATCCAGTTAAATAACCACTAGCTTAATCTAATCTCAAAGGGGTGGCCTTCACTATACACCCTAGGTTGGCCACTTGTAAGAGAATTGGAAGTCATCACTATACACCCCAGGATGGCTACATTAGTAAGAGGTTAAGCCCTTAATAGATAGATAAGCATTCTTAGCAAAAGTCCTAATTGAGCAACTAGCACTATACACCCTAGGTTGGTTGCTTAGGAGGAATAATCTCTAGTAGGAGGTTTTCACTATACACCCTAGGTTAGCCTCTTGCAAGGGATATATAATCAACACTATACACCTTACGTTGGTTACATTTGATAAAATATGCTTAATTGAGAGTTTGTTGCATTGCCCAATGTTCACTTACGAGTCTATCAACTCTTTAGTCCACATATCATATATTTCACTCCATTCACATTACTAAAATAGTTGCATCTTAGTGTTAATATTTTCTCAACAAAACCATTGATACTTTATTTTTATGCATACTAGTTTTATTAATCCTAATCTAGTCATTGCTACCTCCGATCCTGTGGACGACACCCGTGCTTACTGCTTTACTTGTTTTTATACTTGTGAGCACATTGTATAGGTTTTATAAATATTTTTGACGTGCGATCTTTCTAAGGACGGAAAATGTATTCAAAAAATGGCGCTGCTGCTAGGGATTTGTGTGCGTAGTAGTGGTTAGAGTAGTTTTAATATTATTAGTTTTAATATTTTTATTTCTTAGTTGTTTTTAGTCTTTTCAGTTTCTTTTTATTTCTTTGGTAGTTTTTGTTTCTGTTTGTTTCAAGATTCTATGGATTTCTTCATACAAAACTTGGGGCCAAGCTACCCACCAATGAACATGCCATTGGAAGATGATGTAAGAGAGTTAATGGAAGATGTTTTAGCCTCTCTACTGAAAAAGAACGAAAATTATGTGACACCAATGAACCAATTGAAAAGGAAGGGCAATGAGACGATGGGGAAGTCATTTACATTTGTTTGGGTTGTAAAGAAGAATGAATTCCCTAAGATGGTTAAACCACCCTTATTGAATCCTAGCCCACCCTAAATGCACAATGTTGAAAATCTTCGTGCATGTTATGTTTATGCTTTATTTAGTTTGAAAATTGCACAATTTATTTTTCCTCCTTTAATCTAGTATTTCTCTTTATGTGTGGAATTGTGAATGATAATTGAGAGGAGATAAAGCATTAGGTTTTGGGGTAAAATCTATTGTGGGATTTGTTTAGTTTGTTTCTTTGGAATAAATGGTGTTTCAAGCATTTGTTGGCAATTGGAAGTATTGAGTGGAATTTTATTTCCTGAACTTGCTAATGTGTTTTGTGATTGTGAAGATAATCTATTTCTTCTAGAGAAGTCGATTTTTGTTACTTGTGGAATAATGCTAGGTTCTTTACCTCTTGGGAAGAGACAATGACAACTTGCAAGTCTTGGAGGGACAAGCAAGCCAAGAGTGCTCATAAAAAAGGCAAAAGCCTTATCTACATAAAGAAAGCAACATCGTAGAGTTTGAAGAGCCGGTGCGCCATACCGCGTCTTGCCTAGACGTTAAATCATGCGCTTGGTGGGAGGCAACCCACCTAGGTAAATTTCTTTCTTAGTTCATAATTGTTTTTATTTTGTTTCTGCATTTTTGTTTAGAATAAGTGTGTGAATTGGTTGTGTTGTGTTTAGTGCCTAGGTAGTTTACGCTGTTTGTGTTTAAGTTCTTGCCTTCCATCCTTCGTTTATTCATTGTCCATGCATCTCAATGTCATATAAAAATTGAAGACAATGTTTAGATTAGGTTTAGGGGTTTGGATTCTTTATTTGAGTCATTTTTCTTTAACCTTTGCGAAAGTACCCTGTTTTGAAATTTCGGAGGCCAAATTTTTCATATAAATTGTACTTCTTGGTGAGGAAATAAATTATTTCGCCCACGCGATGTTCTTTGATTTTTCGATACGGTTCCAACGGTATAAAAAACATAAAATTTTAGGTGGGGGTTCAAAAGTTATGAATGTTTCTTCGACCAAAGGTCATGGACAATGCCCCAACTGACTTCTACACCTTTTTGTGCATTCTTCAATGTTAAGTAGTCAGTTGTCAATGGCATGTTGGTATGCTTCTTCATTAAAGTTTCCCTATTGCTGGTTCCATTCTTGATCATTCTTGATCATTGCTTGCTTTATTGTTGTAGTGTTCATACGGATACATGGATGGGACTTCTTCTTCCCTCGGCCATTGCTCTCCTTGCGGACCAAGGTCCGTGTGTCCATTCCACCCAAAAGATGGATAAACCGGAGCCGGCGACTGCCTAGAATGTGACATGAAAGTCATCACTTCCCTATTTAAGTCGGCCAATTGAGTAGCTAAAGCCGAATTAACCCTTTCCATGTCAACTTAAAATCTGAAACAACCAACAACAAAAATCAAATCGAACAAGATATGTAATGAACAATAAAAGAAAAGCTAAAATACAAAAATCCATGACCACCCATAGGATTCATCATCGGTGATGCGTAGCCATCTTCAACCGCCATCCAAGCTTGGTCATGGATTTGGCATATGTACGACTCCATCTTGCCTTTCTAAGAGGCATAATTTAACCCGATGAGAAGTTGAGGTCTCGTGCTAAAAGCACCTTCGTTGCCACCACCATTTCCACTACTGTTTCCACTAATAGTGTTTATGAATGACTAAAATGAATGCAAATGTATGAATGATCAAAAATCACAAAAAATTCAAAACACACCAAAATGAGCAAAGGATCACCTAAGTATATCTAGGAACCCGCTTTGATACAAATTGAAACTAATAATGCATGGTGTGTATAAAATTATCTAGAGGGGGGTGAATAGATTTTAAATGATTATTACCAATTTTCGCGATTAGTAAATATTACGAAAATACTGCAAACTAGTTAAAATAATAAATCAAGTGTAAAGTGTGGAATTTAAATAACACTTGATTTTTACATGGAAACCTTCAACAAGGAAAACCATTGGCTATTATGTGCGCCACACATGAACCTCGAATCCATTAATTGTAATGTTGTTTACAACGTAGGTTGACCTCAACCTCTCACGGTCTATAACGCAGCACCATTGCCTGTATACCTTTAAAATCGAACCTAGTCCAATTTGCTTGTGGCCTAAGCAATCTTAGCCATAAGACTTACTTCTCAATAAAGAGATAAAATAGCCTATGCATATAAATGATATTCAAAATGCAAATAGAGTAGGGAACACTAAATGCTTATCTAGGATTATACGATGACAATTAAATCAATCCTAGATATCAAATGCTATATGACATGGCATAAATCTTAGCTAACTTAGATTAAACAATCCTAGGTATAGTTATCACAATACAACACTCAATCAAAACACTACAAACAATCTCTATCTTGTATCTTGAATATATTCTAAGAGCATACAAGTAATTAAAGAGATGACTTGTTAAGAAAGACACTAAGATTAGATGAAATTAGTGACAACCTTACCAAGCAAGATGTGATGGTGCTAAACCATGCATGAATGCATCCTATATGGTCATAGATGATGCAAGATGAATTTTGATGCACAAAGGAATGACTTTAAGTGTTTAAATGTGAGTTCTTGTGAATTTTTTCTCTTGAAAATGTTCTAAGGAAAATATATGATTTTTGAACTCTTAGGGACGACCTAAAATGAAAGTGGAGTATTTATAGGTGTCCAAGCAAACTGTAGCATTTTGGGCGCGCTTTACGCATGACGGACTGCCATGGTTTGCAACTGTTGCGGTTGGTCAAAACAGCAGTTCAACCGCGGCATCAAAAGAAGTTAATGTCCCATGAATGCCGCTGTTGGTCAAGACGACACTTCAACCGCGGTACAACAAAATAATTGCTATCGCTTGGCTTGCCGCGGTTGGTCAAAACGACACTTCAATAGCGACAGTGAGAAGCAAGGCCTTCTCACGCAGTTTCTCACATATAGACCATGCAATAAGTGCAAGTGTGTGAGTGCTAATGCCTAACATGTTATGGCATTTAACAAGCAAGATGCAACCAATTAAACATGCATGAAAAGATATTTAGGAACATTAAAACACATAAATAAAACACACAACATACAAGAATTATAGATATGCATGAGTTGTGAGTGTGTTCAACTAGATCTCTTCAAAGCAAGTAAGTACTTAGAAATTTACCTTTGGTGCTTCTTCTCTTGAGGTCTTGAGAGAGTCTTGGTTGTGCAAAGCACCAACCATCAAAAGCCTAAGCTACCCTTACATCAAACCTCACATATGGTTTGTCACCGAAATAAGACAATCAAACTTAAGGAACTTACAGTAATGAGTTCCTCTTTGTTTGGGGTCGATAGTAATTGTGGTCGTAATCAATTCAATTTATTATGGTTGCAAAAAATTCCTTCTTGCTTAGGGTGATAGTAATTGTGGTTGTAATCAATTTAATTGATTTTTGTTGCAGGAAATTCCTCCTTGCGTAGAATGATAGTAGTTGTGGTTGTAATCAAATCTCTTCTTGATTGGGGTTGAGATGTTTTTTGTTTATACCAATTCCTTCATATTTGGGGTTGATATGATTGTTTATGCAATTGTTGAACTTGGTAGAAATAATCAATGTGCTTAAGAGTAAAATTTATGTATTTGTGATTCATTTTACCTTGATGAGTTTGTTGTGTTGTATAGACTTGTATAACCTTGGCTAGGTTAACATGGATAACAAGCAATATTCAAGGGAAAAGATAAAAGAGCTAAGCACAAAGGTGGTTCAACAAGATGTAAAAATCAAGAACTTTGAAGAATGCATTTCTTCATGCATAGCATCCACCTCCAAATGTGAGATCAACTTTGTGATCTCAAGGTGTCTTTTTCTTTTTTTCCTTTTGGCTTCATTTTATATCAAAAAATGGGGAGAAATACGATATTGTTTAGCATATCTTCTTTTTGTATGTGTCAAGTATTGAACTTCATATGGCATGTAATATCTTGGATATGATATCTTTGATGGATATGCATGTATTTAGAGGGAGCATACATGTATCCATTTTGAACTTAATTGTCATATTCCATATTGAAATTAAATGTCATATTCTTGTCAAGTATATTGCCATATATTCTCTTGGATATTTTTGTGCTTTCCAGTTTTTTTTAGGTGATATCAAGAGAGGCTTAAGTGAAGAAGTTCAAGACTTGTTGAAGATTAGTCTAGGTGATTAAATCATTGTAATGTGAGAGTGAGTTTTTGCGACCAATCTTCATGTTGTATGTTTTAGTATTTGTATAGGTGTTTTGACATAGAATTTGCCAAATGGAAAGATTGTTACGACTTCGAGTCTTGTTGGCATTATTCTATATCAAAATGACATTTCCTTTGTATTGATAAGTTGTCTAGGATTCACGGTTTATGAAGCTTCAAGGAAATTGTACATCACATCAAGCAAAGTGAAGCCTTCAATAAGAGAAAGCATCAAAGGTATATTTAAACCTCATTCCTCTTGCAAGGCCTTTAGGCATACACACACACACATGGAATTCATATGTGTCCCTGCATAGTTGTACACCATTGGTATAACACATTCACACACTTGTTGAAGTATGCACATGCATTAGATTTAATTTGATAAACATTGTGAAATTGCATGTTTCAGGACTATCTCTAGTAAATGGCATACTTGTGTGACTTTGTGTTTATTTGTTTTTGTTTTATTGTTTTTGGACTATAACATGATCTCATATGATTCCTTTTTGAGTCCTGTCCATTTCGGTTACTCACTCATTAGGTTTTGAGTCTAAACTAGGAAGTTATACTACTTTACGTTCTTATACGTTGTGTTGTCTTCGTCGTAGTATACCGAGTCGAATTCTCAACCTTTTTGCAAAGTTTCATAATTTTCCTTGTGTGTGAGGGATTCATGGTTCATAATCCAAAAACATATTCAATTTGGAGTTCGGATGCCGAATACAACCGAAGAATGCGAGAGGAGTGCGAGGGAGGCGTGAAATGGCCAAAGTCCATTTTGGGGTGTTCCCGTGAGGCTCATGGGAGGCTCACGGGCCAACCACTTCTCTGCCTGAGGCTCACATGCCTCTCACGGGATGGTGAGGTGGCAGCCCCTGAGTGGTCTTGAAATTCCCTCTCTTGAATTCATTTTAAAGTTCTCCTTTCCCTCCTATTTCATTCAAAGAAGAAAAGTTTGAAAATACTAAGTGCAGGATTTTTCTCTCAATATTTCTCACCTTTAAAAAACCATAACTTTCTCATACGAATTTGGAATTGAGTGATTCAAGTTGGAAAATCTTCATAATCAAGTCCTCTACCTTTTCCAAGTGGTCTTGTAGCTGTTTGATCATGTTTTCTAGTCTTTCTACCCAGAAAACCAAACCAACTCGTGAATCGTAGGTATTTGACTCAACTTTGTGTTTTCTTCTTTTATAACCTTCAATTACCTTGGGGTTTCTTCTTCTATATGTATGTGTATGTATGGTGAATGCTATTGCGAAAGATAGCTTCATAATCAAACCTAATCAAGTCTAATTAGAGACAAATGTGAACTAGTTTTCTATGATTCTAGTTTCTCATATGTTTGGGTGTTGTATTGTGATTAGTTTGATGCCTGGGGTTGTTTGTGATTGTGTTGATTTATTTTATGATCAATAACCTTGAAATGTGTTTTGATACTTGATTGATTAAATCTAGGATTAGTACATGTGTATTTGTTTTTAGAGCTACCTAGGATTTAATTGATTTATCATTTTATCCTTGCTCTAAATCTTTGTCTAGAATACTTATTGAATACATTTTATGATTCTAGCATTTATATGTATGTTTGTAACATCTTAAATATGTGCTACATGTATATGATCTATTTAAGTGTTATATGTGTGAATGAAACTATAAGCCATATGTGTTTGTTGTTTTTCACATGCTCAAGGTTTTAATTCAAGTTTTGTATCTAGACTATTTGACTTGTGTTCTCACATGTTTTTAAGTCTAGTTTCCATGGAATGTATTGATCACATGTTCTATGTTGAATTGCTTGTTTGCATCATTTGCATTCACATGATCACACTAGAAAGTCCTTGTAAAAGGCATGAAGTCTTGACTAGCACAAGAGGTCTAGATAGTTAAGTTAGGAAGTCTTGGCTAGGACAAGAGATCTAGAAAACCAAGTAAAAAGTCTCTACTAGAGTCAGAAGGACTCAGATAATTAAGCAAGAAGTCATGGCTAGGATCGGGAAGGTCCGGATAGCTATGCAAGGGAGGCTCTTTAGAGGCATGAGTGCCTTGGATAGGGAGTTGGTGATTGCTTCATTTCTACGCAAAGTGTAGCCCTATTTCCGTATCATTTTGAGTTCATTTCCCAGGTAAAACAAGGTATTTAATATGATAAAATAAGTGTTTTAGGTTTTTATGGAGTTTAGGGGCATTTGAGTAATTTTGGAGAATAAGGGGTTAAAGTGAAAAATATTGAGATATATTGAGGAAACTGTGATTATATAAGAATTGAGGGATTCATATTGTAATTCACCAGGCAAAGCCGCACAGCGCGTTGAGTGGTTAGTTAAATGGTGCGTTTCATGTTAGACGGTCAACCCGACCCGACCCGACCCGACCCAGATTCGATTCGTTAAAGAGACAAGGTCCAGCTATTGAGTGCACCCAAGCCCAATTCTAAGCGCACCCTGACACCTCATCATGACGTCACTGTCTTAAACTTTGATCAACCCGTTGCAGACCCGCGCAGGTTGACCCGACCCGGTTTGTAACCTGTTGTCAACCCGGCCTCTTCTGACCGTTTTTAGATGTGTTTTCCGATGTTTTTTCACCTAGATCGTTGACGTGATTCCTACCAGTCCGTTTGCCACTAGTTTCACACCTCCATGCACACTTTTCTCTCGGCTCCAATCCTTCTAAACGTCTATGGCAAACCAAGCTCATTCTCAAACTGCGACAAGCAATCGGCGCCGTCGCGACAGTAATGTGCCACGGTTGAAGTGCCGTAGTTGTCTAACCGCGGCAATCAGCCGACAGAAATTCTCTAAGCTTGCAGTGGTTCAAGTGCCGCTTCCTGCAACAGCGAAAAACCCCAACCGTGGTAGTCCGTCTTTTGGTCATTTTGGACGAATTTCTTGCCCTATTTTGAGCCCATATATATACATCTCTTTATCTTATCAAAGAGGGAAGAGCGCGAAAATCACTCTCCAAATCAAGGAACTCTCCTACCCAAAGAGACTCACCAAGACTCCACCTTTCCTAAATTCCTACACAATCCAAGAGACACTTGACATCCATCTATCCTTTCTTGTTCTTGGGAGAAAGGAAATTGAAGGAGCTTGAAAAAGGAGAGGAGCAAAGGAAGAAGCGGAAGCTTTCCATATAGGTTTCTCTAACTCTTGCTCTTTTATTCTTTGTTATAGCATGTTTTTATTTGAGATTATTTGTTGTATGGCTATTAGTTGTAATATGAGCTAAACATTTATTGCTAGGATTTGATGAAACTCCACCCTTGAATATCTATATGTATTGACCTTTGTTTATTCATTTTGTGCAAGTGTTTTTGTATGGGTATTTTAGTGTGCCTAAAGCTTTCAATTGATTGATCTCCTTTTAAATGAATTTTGTGGTGTGTTATGTACTGACCGGAGATTCACACCACGTGTTCGATAAAATTGTTAGGATTATGCTCAATAGCAAGAGTGTAATGTTGTAATTGACAATCTTTTTCATATTAATAAAGTGATTTCTGGTTTAACGAATCGTATAGCATTTATAGTTTAATATTATAATTGTCAAAGTAAATAATCATAAGGTCTAAAGACTATGGGAAAAGAAGAATTGTTCGTACATCTGGATATGTATTTGGTAGACACAATTCTTTAGTTAGTCTTAAATAATGTTAACAACTTAAGTTAAAGGTTGGGCACCTTTATCTTGTTAAAGTTGTAGAATTCTTTTGCTAGCATTTGAGTGGGATCAAATGAGATATGATGAGTCTAAAATCATCGGAGTGTCTTCGAGCAAAAGGATCTAGTGCACTGGGTGCATTGAACTGGATCACAATGAAATAACTTTATCTATAACCATCAGTAGATAAAAGTCTTTTCATTATCAGGACAATCGGAGAGTCTATCTTAATCCTGAGATAAATGATGGACTTATGGTTGCAAGTGATATCATTTGAGTTATCAATGAGTACGATTATATCGCATAGTCTATCCTCGATAGTTTGGTGATATTCATTTGTTAATCGATAGAGGACTTCATTTATAGATATGGACATCGTGGCTCCATTTAATTAAATGAGAGTATAATATCATCATATGGATGTTTTGAGGTAATTGGATATTAAATCTCAACGTTGAGTTTTCAATAGTGTCTATTGAAAACATGGCTTCTGGACAAGTCAAAATATCCAAGTTCAAAACATGGTCATATGAGTAAATATGGTAACTTGGAGAGTTATAGGCGGTCTATGAACTCTTGGCGATTACTGATATTAATCACGAGGATACACTATCTCCAATATGATTGTCTAGGGTATGAATGAGGAGCATCTTCCTTTTCTATCTTTATTTAAGAGTTCAGTTTTAGCTCTTTAGTGGAATGAGTTAAAATTAATGGATCGGACCTAAGTGAATCATTTGTTGATTGTGATTAGGTTATGTCTATTGAAGTTTAAATTTAGATGGCCCGCCAAGATCCCCAATCCACACGGACTTGCATGGATCATTTGATATATTCTACCGGACCAACGTAAGGGTCCATCTAGAATTGCATTTAATATATTAAGAATATAATTTGCACATTATTTTAGTAATGGGCTACTCAATTATATTAATATATTAATGAAAGACATGTGGGCTTGTTTCTTTTAGTAAGAATGGGTCTGGTTCACATGTGGGCTTTTTATTTAAAGTCCAATGGATTAAATGAAATAAGAAAATAATATTTTGGCCCATTTACTCTAAGTAGGGCGGCAAGGGTTAGTTTAACCTAATATATTATTTTGTTTCATTGTTTTAATTAAATAAGGATTAATTAATTTATTAATTAATTGTTTAATTAAAGAAACAAATCTTTTCTAATCAGGAAATATATTTCCTAAAAGTAAAATTAAAAGACTTGTTTGATAAGGAAATAAATAATTAGTTTTATTTATTTAATCAAATAAGAAGTCTTTTTTATTTAGTCAAAATAAAAGAATAAAAGATCTATGAGTTGGATTAGGGTTTGATGTCTTAAAAACTAGATGGAAATTAGGGTGCAACATAAGCCTATGGTGGGCATGTGATTTCGGCAACCCTAGTTATTTCTAGGTTAGGATTTCGGCAACCCTAATAATAAAAGAAAAGAAGAAGCAAACTTAGGCCACCTATATATTGACTAGTATAGAATTCGGCCACTCTGATATGGGTTCATGATACAAATTTCTTCTTCTTCTCAATTCATAGAAAGCTTTTTTATTCTACTAAAACAAAAAGGAGTGTTAGATTATTCTTTGATAGTATACTATTTGCTTATTCATCAATAAGCTTGTGTATACGATATCGATCTAGGTTCACGCGAGTTTCGATCATTAGATTGAGAACTCAAAAGTGACCGGAATAATCTTAGTCATTCTTTTGATTGTTTTTGTGACTAACAAAGAAAAGAAAAGTTTGTTTTGTCCATTCACAGGTTTGCAATTCAAAGAAAAGGGAGACCACGCTCCTAGGTGATCCACGTTCGTGCTAGGATTGAAGATCTTGCGGATTACCATCGACGTAAGTCAATCGGATCACGCGACAAAAGGTATTCTACTTTTTGTTATTGTATATGTATTTTTAATTAATTAAAGGGTTTAAGGTTCATAAAGGAAAATTTTTTAAAAGTCACTAAATCTAACTTTTAGTATCGCTTCCGCTGCGTGTACTTCTTTGGTATTTTTCCCTACAAAAATGTCCTCTATGCATGTCTAGAAAAGTAGACCTACTTAGGCTAGCGTATAGGATTCGTTTAGTGTACTAATATTCTTAATGAACTCATTCATATATTCTGAGTAATCGAGAGATAGGCTTGGGTATGATTTGGGTGTAACCTATTTTACTTGACCGAGATTGTAGGTTAATATTAGGGTGCGTGAGTCTATGAATTGCATGAGAATAATTTGGGTTTTCAATTGAGTCTAGAGCTAAAGTCAATAGAGAGTGGGGTGTAGTCAAGTCCTAGTATTTTTTCTCCATTAATACACGTGAGTTTATTTTCATGTTATTTCTTTATTGCATTAGCATTAATCCTTTTATTAATTTAGTTTAATTTGCTTAGTTAGAAAACCTTTCTTTTATGACTGTTTGAATAGTAAATAGGTTAGTCAATTTCGGTAATCGATCACTCGATCCCTGTGGGAACGAACTTTACTTACCGTTGCGATACTTTCCGACCTCATCCTACTACGAGTGGCACTAAAGAGACTGGTCATTTTTTGGCACTGCTGCCGAGGATTGAGGAGATGATTGATATCGATACTAGTTAGTTTATTGCTAATTTGAATTTTTTTTAATTTAGTTTCTTTTTATTTCTTTGATAGTTTTTGTTTCTTTTTGTTTCAGAATTCTATGGATTTTTTCAGGCAAAACTCGTGGCCAAGCTACCAACAAATGAGCATGTCATCCAAGATAAGATAAAAGAGCTCTTGCAAGATGCTGTAGACTCTCAACCGGAAATCGCACAGAATTTCAATAATGATATGTCACCTAGCTGGCCAGACCAATCCATAGAGACAACATTTGAAGGGAACTTCAACAACTCTTACAAACAGGATTGGAGGACGTACCAAGACTTCTCAATGAGCTATGACGAGACCAATGGCCTTGAAAAACCTACCTCATTGTGCCAACCAATGTTCAAATCATTTGAAAATGAGAAGAAAGAGTTGATCAAGATGTGCAAGGATGTTATGAATATTGATAGGGATTTGATGTCTAAAATGGATGAGCTGAAGGAAGGGAAGGCTCGACTTCAAAAGAAAATAGAGGAAACTTCCCGAGAGAAAGAAGAAATGTGTGAAGAATTTAAGAAGACGTTGCAGAGCACGAAGAAGGAATTTGAAGGCGAAGAAGCCTTGGAAATGGAAAAGGCAAATAACCTTCAAGAGCTAAACAAGAAACTCATATTTGAAGTAAAGAAGCTTAGAGTTGATAAGGGCATACTCCTAAAGAAGAATAGGGAAGTCTCAGACAAGAATAAAGAGTTGGAACTCTAAATAGAAAGACTTGAAGCTAAGAAAAATGAATCATCAAAGGAATTTGAAAACCTTGCCAAGCTATTGGAGTTAATGACAAAGACGGAACTTGACCATCCTGCGGAACTTGCAAAGGCTAAGCAAGAGAATGAAACACTGTTGATGGAAGCAATTCAACTTTCAAAAGAAGAGAGGCTTAACATAAGTCAAGAAGACTCAAGTGCCGAGGTTAAAAAGCTAAGCATTAACAAAGCAAAGTGGAGGAAAGCCAAGAGGAAGAGTAAGAACCCCCCCACCTCCAACAAAGACCCACCAACAAGGTATCATTCCTAACCCTATCATCATGTGCCACCATTGCTATAAGATATGTCACATTAGACCAATAGGCTAAGAATATGAAAGGCATGGTACACGAGAGAATTTTAAATATAGGGAAAATTATAGGCACATTAGGAAGGTATGTGTTGAGAAATCTAGAGTAAGAGAAGTCCACCTAGAATTAGGAAAATTTGGGTGAGGAAAGATTGACTTGACCAAGTAAGAAACATAAGCAAAGATAGGATGGTGAAGTCCTCTACACTTTTTTGGGTTGTAAAAAGTGGCGAATTTCCAAACTTGGTAAAGCCTCCATTAGTTGATAACATTCCTAGCACATGTGCATAGTGTTGAAAATCTTTTTTGTACATTTTATTTAAGATATTTTTGTTTTGTTTAATTTTGCTTTTTGTTAAGTTTTATTATTATTATTATTATTATTATTATTGTTATTATTATTGTTATTATTATTATTATTATTATTATTATTATTATTATTATATTTTATTTTTACTTAGATTAAGTGTGTGACGTTGTATTATGCCTAGTTTTTAGGTTTGCAGCATGCTTGTATAGGGTTGCGTTTGGCCTCCCTCCCGCTTCTAAGCTTATGTTGTCCAATCCGCTTATGTGCAAACATTAGGGACAATGTTTTGTTTAGGTTTGGGGGTGTGGCCATCTAATGACCATTTTTGCATGATTGTTTTGTTTGTGCTTATTTTATGTGAATTTTTTTTCAAATTTCTGAATGATTGTGTGTTTGATGAATTGTTCAGTCCATTCTCCTACTTTGAGCCAAATTTTGGAGCATTAATTTGCTTAATGAGATGCTTTTGGGTTGTGCCTTTTGAGGCAATTTTTTCATGTGTTGAGCCCCTTAGTCTAGGCAAAGGTTGTGCTAGTTAAAGCTACTCCCCATTGCTTGCACGCACTATACCAGACTAGAAAGTGTCTTAGTAATGGGGTATCGCGCTTTATGTCTAGATCATTAGTGGAAACTACCCACGTGAGGCCAGAGCCTAAATAACGTCCTTATGAGTGTGATTTGTTTTATTGTTTCATCTTGAACACTCTTCTTGTAGTTATATAAGCATAAATATAAAAAGGACCTCACTCCATACTTTGAACATTAAAGAGCGCCATTTAAAGAGCATCATAGTTGTTTCGTCTTGGTTTGCTTGCTTAACTCGTGCTTATAGAGATGAGGTAGGCTGTGTGTTGAGTCACTACAAATATCCCAAACATGTCGCATGCCTTGTGTGTGCGCTTAAATGACCTATCTATGTTAACCTACACACTAAACCCCATCACTATATCCTCCCATGTCATACACATCACCATATCTTACTTAAACACTATACCTTCCCATTGGCTACGATTATGGCTTGTTATCATATCAAAATGAAGCTCAAGAAAAATCAAAAGTACAAAAAAAAAAAAATAGTGTGTACTCAAGTTTAAAGTGTAATTTCTGCAAAGAATAAGGCTTAAAATATATGAAAAATTAAGGTGCTCAAAGAAAAAGAATAGCACAAAAAGCCTTATAATCTTCAAAAGTGTAAAAGTTGCCAAAATATAAAGCAACTTAAAAATTAGCACAAGATGATTAATTGAATAATTCATGCCTAGATGCTTTATTTGTGATGAGCGTACCAAAATAGAAGTTTAAGCATAATCAGTAGCTAGCTCATAAATCCATACCCACCTAGCCTCTCCACCACCAATTCACTATAACCTCACTTAAAGAAGTCCTAGTTGATCTTTAGAAGGAGTTTTAGCTTGTTGATGAAGGTATCAAATGGTGCTATGCTCTTGTTCTTAATGTTTAAATCTGTTATTGTGGTCCAATTGCATTTAAACATTAGCGGTTTGTCAAAATTCGTCACATGCATGTAAAATTTGAAAGTTTCTTGTGCTTAATTCCAACCGTATATATTTGTTGAGTGAGCCTAGGTTCTGAGTGGTAAAATGAGAGAGATCCGGAAAGGTATAGAGTCGAGACGAAATGCTATCATGAGACTCTTGTGTTCGATGCTTTTTGAAGCTTTGTTCACTAGCAATCTATCTTGTTGTAGCACCTTTGCTTGCGCTTCCCAAGCTTTTTCTTAGGGGTCTTAGCATGCATGTGCCTCAATTCGATTAACCCATTATTGCATCTCTATCTATAGTTGGCTCAGCAGGAAAGACGTTTGTGGGTGTCGTACTGTAAACCTTCACGAGACTTCACTCATCCTACTATGGATCGCCTAGGGGTTTAAAAGACTTATTGCATGTGTTTTATTTCTTTAGGTTTTTACATTCTTTTGTTTTAATTTTGTTTTTGTTTATTTGTTTTGGTTTTACTTGAGGACGAACAAAAGATAGGTTTAGGGGTATTTGATTGTTTCACTTCTACACCAAGTATAGCCCCATTTTCGTATCATTTTGAGTTCCTTTCTCGGGTAAAACTGGGTATTTAATATGATAAAATAAGTGTTTCAGGTATTTATGTAGTTCAGGGGCATTGGAGTAATTTTGGAGAATCAGGGTTTAAAGTGAAAAATATGGAGACATATTGTAGAAACTGTGATTAAGGAAGAATTGAGGGGTGCATATTGTAATTTACCAAGCAACGCAGCACAGCGCGCCATGTGGGTTAGTAAAATGGTGTGTTTCATGTTGGGTTGTCAACCCGACCTGGCCCAGATATGGTTTGCCAAATAGACAAGGTCCAGCTGCTGAGTGCACCCAAGCCTAATTCTAAGCACACCTTGACACCTTATCGTGACGTCACCATCTTCAACCTTGAGCAACTCGTTATAGACCCGTGCGGGTCGACCCGACTCGATTCGTGTCCCGTTGTCAACTCGGCCTCGTTCGACCATTTTTTGACATGTTTTCCGGTGTTTTTTGGCCCAAATTGTTGACGTGATTCCTCCCGGTCCGTTTGCCACCAGTTTCACACCTCTATGCACACTTTTCTCTTGGCTCCAATCCTTCTAAATGTCCATGGCCAACCAATCTCGATCTTCGACTGCGGCAAGCAAGCGGCACCCTCGCGACAGTAATGTGCCACGGTTTTCTAACCGCGGCAGTCGGGCAACAAAAATTCTCCAAGCTTGCTGCGGTTCAAGTGCCATTTTCGCCAACCGTTAAAATGCTTAACCACGGCAATCCGTCTTTTGGTTGTCTTGGATGAAATTCTTGCCTTATTTTAAGCTCATATATATACATCTCTTCAACTTATCAAAGAGGGAAGAGAGCCACACAAACAAGACCGAAAATCACTCTCCAAATCAAGGAACTCTCCTACCCAAAGAGACTCACCAAGACTCCACCTTTCCTAAATTCCTATATAATCCAAGAGACACTTGACATTAATCTATGATCATTTCTTGTTCTTGGAAGAAAGAAAATTGAAGGAGCTTGAAAAAGGAGAGGAGCAAAGGAAGAAGAGGAAACTCTCCATATAGTTTTCTCTAACTCTTGCTCTTTTATTCTTTGTTATAGCCATGTTTTTATTTGAGAATTATTTGTTGTATGGCTATTAGTTGTAATATGAGCTAAACATTTATTGCTAGGATTTGATGAAACCTCACCCTTGAGTATTTATATGTATTGACCTTTGTTTATTCATTTTGTGCAAGTGTAGTTTGTATGGGTATTTTAGTGTGATTAAAGCTTTCAATTGATTGATCTCCTTTTTAATGAATTTTCTTGTGTGTTATGTTCTGACCGGAGATGCACACCTCGTGTTCGATAAAAGGTCCTTTATGCATGTCTAGAAAGTAGACCTACTTAGGCTAGCGTATAGGATTCGTTTAGTGTACCAATGTTCTTAATGAACTCATTAATATATTTAGAGTAATCGAGAGATAAGCTTGGGTATGATTTGGGTGTGACCTATTCTACTCGACCGAGATTGTAGGTTAATATTAGGGTGCATGAGTCTATGAATTGCATGAGAATAATTTGGGTGTTCAATTGAGTCTAGAGCGGAAGTCAATAGAGAGTGGGGTGTAGTCAAGTCCTAGCATTTTTTCTCCATTATTACACATGATTTTATTTTCTTGTTATTTCTTTATTGCATTAGCATTAATCCTTTTATTAATTTAGTTTAATATGCTTAGTTAGAAAACCTTTCTTTTATGACTGTTTGAATAGCAAATAGGCTACTCAATTTCGGTAATCTATCACTCGATCCCTGTGGGAACGAACTTTACTTACCATTGTGCTACTCTCTGAACTCGTCCTATGGCGAGTGTCACTAAAAAGACTAGTCAATTTTTGGCACCGCTACCGGGGATTGAGCAGATGATTGATATCGATACTAGTTAGTTTACTGCTAATTTGAAATATATTTTTTTAATTTAGTTTCTTTTTATTTCTTTGATAGTATTTGTTTCTTTTTGTATCAGGATTCTATGGATTTTTTCATGCAAAAATCGTGGCCAAATTACCCGCCAATGAGCATGTCATCGAAGATAAGATAAGAGAGCTCTTGCAAGATGCTATAGACTCTCAACTGGAATTCGCACAAAATTTCAATAACGATATGTCACCTAGCTGGCCAGACCAATCCATAGAGACAACATTTGAAGGAAACTTCAACAACTCTTACAACCAGGATTGGAAGACGCACCAAGACTTCTCAATGAGCTATGATGAGACCAATGGCCTTGAAAAACCTACCTCATCGTGCCAACCAATGTTCAAATCATTTGTAAAAGAGAAGAAAGATTTAATTAAGATGTGCAAGGATGTTATGAATATTGATAAGGATTTGATGTCTAAAATGGATGAGCTGAGGGAAGGGAAGGCTCGACTTCAAGAGAAAGAAGAGGAAACTTCCCAAAAGAAAGAAGAAATGTGGGAAGTATGTTGTAGAGCACGAGGAAGGAATTTGAAGGCAAGGAAGCCTTGGAAATGGAAAAGGCGAATAACCTTCAAGAGCTAAACAAGAAACTCATATTTGAAGTGAAGATGCTCAGAGTTGATATGGGCATACTTCTAAAAAAGAATGGGGAAGTCTCGGATAAGAATAAAGAGTTAGAACTCCAAATAGAGAGACTTGAAGCTAAGAAAAATGAACCATCAAAGGAATTTGAAGACCTTGCAAAGCTATTGGAGTTATTGAAGAAGACGGAACTTGACCACCTTGCAGAGTTTGCAAAGGCTAAGCAAGAGATTGAAGCATTGTTGATGGAAGCAATTCAACTTCCAAAAGAAGAGAGGCTTAACATAAGTCAAAGAGATTCAAGTGTCGAGGTCAAAAAGCCAAGTACTAACAAAGCAAAGAGGAAGAAATCCAAGAGGAAGAGTAAGAACCCTCCACCTCCACCTCCACCTCCACCTCTAACAAAGATCAACCAACAAGGTATCATTCCTAACCCTATCACCGTGTGCAACCATTGCTAATAGATATGTCACATTAGACCAATAGGCCAAGAATATGAAAGGCATGGCACACGAGAGAATTTTAAATATAGGGAAAATTATAGGCACGTTAGGAAGGTATGGATTGAGAAATATAGGAGTTGTTGAAGTCCACTTAGAATTAGGAAAATTTGGGTGAGGAAAGATTGACTTGACCAAGCAAATAGGCTAGTCAATTTTAGTAATCGATCACTCTATCCCTGTGGGAACGAACTTTACTTACCATTGTGCTACTCTCCGACTTCGTCCTATCACGAGTTTTACTAAAGAGACTTGTTAATTGGCTACAGTATTGGTAGGCCCGGGAGTTTGGATAGACATAAACTCCAATAGAGAGTGGTACATGGGTTGTGTATGCACTCTTAAGGAATTTCTAATCTTCCAACGATGTTGGTTAGATATGGACTCAAATATATGGTGGCTCCACACCATTGAGGGATTTCTTATCTACCAATAGGGATTGGGTAGACATAGACTCCAATAGGAAGTAGATCATAGGTTGGTCACTTTTGAGGAATTTCTAATCTATCATCCAATATATATAGTACCTAATGGTTGTAGTTCAATCCGTGGAGGTTTTACCATGTTAAAAAATCTCGTGTTAATTCTTCCTATCTCTTTCTTTTATATTTGTATATGTGTATGTTTTAATTTTGTAGTACAATCTTCACTTGTGATGTATTTGGAAACAAGATTTTGCTAAGTATGAGATGTAAGCACATCATATTGATTATAGTTGTATATATAATTCTTTTGTATATTGATACATTTGTGTATAGTTATATATTGATTGATACTTGTACATATTGGACATTATTGTTAATACAAGTATTCTTTGTTTTAGTTTTAATATATTCCCTTCAGTAGTTGTAGAGTTCTACTTAGTGTACTTACATTGTAATATTCAAAGTACAACTTATGAAGTTTGATCTTTATTGAATATCTTGTCTATGAGATACATTGTTTGCTGGTATATGTTTTGTCGACTAAGGGTGGTGAATTGAGCATACATGTGTTAATTGTTTTCTCATAACAATCATGTTAAAAGTTAATTTGTATGCTCACCAAGGTTTTGACAAAAGTCTCGAATGAGTTTTTTAAATTAGAGTGTCAACCTATTCACCCCCCCCCCCCCCCCCCCCCCCCTTCTAGGTTGTTTAGTATAACCTTGTAGGTATTTTCAGCAATATTGAGATTTAAATAAATAAGGATCTTAAAATCCAAATTCTATCTTTCTTTATTGGTAGAACAAGGTTACTATCATACGGGTATCTCACCTGGAAAAATCAAATAAGGTGCAAAGTCATTCATATCTTGTTTTGCTTATAAAGTTGGATAAAGTTGCTCTTTAAATTGAAATGCTTAATCTCTATATCCTTTCTTTTCCATGACAAAGGGTGAAATTGGTTTGAATTCTTTTGGAAACCCTTGTTGTTTGCTTTGCCAAATACCATTTCTTTTGAACTTGAATGCAACATCTCTTGCATGCAAAACATCTTTGTCACACATTTTTCTTGAAATAAAACTCCTTGAATCTCTCTTACTTAATTGAGTCGCATAAAGTTGCTTATATGATTATGTATATGTGTTTGTGCTACAAGCTCTCTTTGCTAATACTTTAGGGAGACTTGAGAGAGAGAAATTGTGCCATTCTTGGTATTGCATTTAGGGGGACTTGAGAGAGAGTAACCCATTTTAGGATGTTGCATTTAAGGGGAGTTGCATTGCATGATTACATTTTTTTATTATTATATTGGTTTATCTTTGGAAATTGCAATTACTTTTGTTATAAGCACCTCTCACACACTTGCTCTTGGAAGGTATATTTCTTGTTGATTATGTGTAGGCTAGATTTTTTTTACAAGCTTGGGATTGACTTGAAGTTGTTCAAGACTTAGACTAGGGCTTTATTGTAATGTAGAAAATCTTGTTGACCAACCATTTTTTGTTTTTGTGAGGTTGCTATGTGAGTGTTGGTTTTGTCACGAAATAGTCAAAGGGGAAGATTGTAAATGCCTTACTTTTTGATTGGCTTATTTCGTTGACAAAACCACAATATGTAAGGGTAGCTTATAATTGAAGAAATCCTCATCAAATGTCAAATGACCTCATTGTGGACTTTAAATGCTTCAAGGAAGGTAGATTCTTGTCTTGACTCTTAATTGAAGAGATTTAGTTGCACATCTCATGCACTTACATGTCTTATATAATGTTGTGTGTTTCTTGTTGGTGCACATTCTTTTTTCATGCATGATCTCTCTATTGTATCTTATTTGATCATTGCCATACTTATTGATCTTGAAAATGCATGTCTCTTCCTTGTTGCTTTAAAATTGCATGTGACTACTCACATGACCATTGTGAATTTCAACAGTGGTTAAGACAACACTCTCACGGATAGATCCTATCGCTCTCTTTTCTGCTCTTATGACCGCTGTCAATTTCCACAACGGTGTCTTGCACAGAGCTTACCACTCTCGTGACCATTGTGGCTTTCACAACGATATCGAGAGCGGTTGACAACTGGTGCATTTTTTTAAACAGTGACTTTTCACATTCTCACACACTCCTCTATAAATACATCCTATTCTGTAGTTCCTTTTAGGTTTTGAGTTTCAAATCAACTAATGAGAGTGGTTAAGAGTGTTTTCAAAGAAAAGCAACCAATATTTGATCTTTTCTAATCAAAACCCAAAAACCCATCTTCCTTCATGGTTCATTCATCATCTAGAATCTTCTAGATATGATTCTATATTGGTTTTCTTTATTACTCACATGACTTGTAGTTAGAACATTATATTCATCTTTTTACATGTTCTTGCTTTACAAGATAGCTCATTTATGACTTAACTAGTTTCAAGATTACATCTTTATTGTGTTTTGTGAGTTGTTTGTGATAGCTATTGCATATAGGATTTGATTTGCATATATAGCTAAGTTGTATGCATGTTATATAGCCACATGATATCTAGGAATGTCTTTGACATGTTCATCCATGCCTAGATAAGCTTAAATGTTTAACCTTGCATTTATGCAATTTGAATATTGCTCATACTCACATTAGGTTGTTAATCTTTTCTCTTAGTGAGTTAAGTCTTGTGACTACCTTTGTGTAGTGCTAAAGCACTTTTGATTTAGGTTAACTTTTAAAGGCCTGCAGGTAGTAGTGGTGGGTTGGTGACCGTGTAAGGTTTGATTAAACACCATTACAATTAGTGCATTCGATGATCATATGTGGCGCATATAACAACTCGTGGTTTTTCCTTGTTGAAGGTTTCCACGTAAAAATCAAGTGTCATTTAATTTCTGTACTATTCACTTGATTTTGTTTTTAGACTAGATTGGGGTTATTTTCATAAAATTGACTATTCGAGAAAATTTCGTAATAACCGAATAAATTAGACGCGTTATATATATATTCAATGAAGATGTGTGAAAATGATGCTTTGCATGCAAGACATGTTAGATTCAAGTCCAAAAGCAATGGTATTTGGCAAAGCAAACTACAAAGGCTTCCAATAGAATTTAAACCAATTTCACCATTTGTCATGAATTCGAGCAAGGATATAGTTTTTACAAGGAATACAATTTAATAAGCAACAATATCCAACTTTATAAACAAAAAAAAGCATGAGCGACTTTTGCACCCTATTCGATTTTTCCGGGTGAGATACCCGTATGATAAGCATGTACAGACTATTAATAAGCATAATCAATTGAGAGATCAAACGTAGCCTATGATTTGCATGAGGAGATTATACCAAAAATACATAAGTCAATAAGTATTTGTATTCATTATAAATGTCTCAAATGTTCAAGTACATATCATATATATAAAGTAATCAAAGATCTTGTCTTACAAGAATGTGATCAATGACAATTCATGCAAGATCAATTTGATACAAGTAAACAAATATCAAAGAGATAAGGAAAGAGAAACTTGACACGTGGTATTTTTTACGTGGTAAACGTCCAAAGAGGAAACATCCACGGGTTTAATCCACGGGTTGAATCCACAACCACCGGCAAAATGTTTTTCACTAGTTAAATAAGAGTACACCTCAAAGGTGACCAATTCTCATATATCACTATCTATTGGATATCCCTCCTCTCTTTTCCCACTAGAGAGAAACTTGTCTACTCTCTAACCGAGACACATCTCATGCCTCAAGAGAGTATCCTTGCTCAGACTTACTTGAGACTTCATGCCTCTTGCCAAAACTTCCCTTGCTTAACAAATCTGAGACTCTTGCTCTTAGCAAAGACTTCCCTTGCTTGGACTTACTTGAAGCTTAGCTCCTTGCCAAGTCTTCCAATACAACTCACACAGCTATGAGCTATGAGCAAGGCATGTGCGCAAGCATAGTTTGGTAGCGCAAGCTGTGCACACGCTCATGGGCTACAACGCATGTGCACTGATCTTATACGATGTAAGGCACCCGCGCACTGTGTGCGCAAGAGGTGTTGCGCACATTTACGCAATGGCTAACAATCGCGCGCTACGCGTAAGGCTACAAGTAGCCACCCTCTTGTGTGAACAACGGCTACGCACGAAAGCGCAAGGCCGAGTGTTTGTGACGCTAGGGTTTATGTATCCGAAAGCGTGAATAGGCCGAAATATATATATATTTTTTAACTTGGGCCTCCAATAAATGTCAAGTGTAACATATGAGACTTAGTTTAATGTTTCATGAGATGGATCACCATTAAAAATATTAGGGTTAATCAAGTTGGACTTGGTTAAAAGCCCATTAGATGCAAAAGATGGACTTGAAGAAAAAGAGATTACAAGAAGACCAAGGAATGCCTTGAATTAAATTTTTGTAATTAGATTAATTTTGTTAAAAAAGTTAGATAGCTCATCGAATTGAATTAAATTTTTGTAATTAGATTAATTTTGTTAAAAAAGTTAGATAGCTCATCGAACTCGGTCAACTCATGTATGTTTTATTTATGAGATGATTAAATCATTGTCATGCATACTTATGCCATATAGATTAGATGTGCCTACACTTGTACTATAATATATCATACATGATTAATAGCTCATTTATTTTATATGTTGTTTATTATTTTTAATATGATTAAAATTGAATAATCACATAAATGACTATTAATAATGATACTAGTTTTTAGGAGTAAGAACTGGGTAATTTCATTAATTACTGATCTTTCATTAAAGAGTTAAATTAAATAGATTTGTTGATGGTGATTTATAGATTGCCACACGTCCAACAATAATATCGAATTTAATGAAAACGAGAAAATAGATCAATGCATGCAAGACACGAATTTTACATGGAAAAACCCTAGAAAGGGAAAAAAACCACGGCGCCCTAGAAGGTAGGAAAATAATACTATGAATCACAATCCGGTTACACACATGACAATCTCTCTAATACAATGCTCTCTTCTTTCTCAGGTTTTGAACCCCTTTCCTGTAGATTCCATGGTTCTATTTATATTGAACTGGCTAGGGTTTTTCCCTTAACTATGCCACGTTGGCTGATTCCTAATTTGATTCGCATTAGGAATCCGATGTCGTGGATGGATTGAGACTTGTTTCCTGTTTAGACTTCTCCATGAGAAAATAAGGTTATGTCCTTATTGAACTACGATGCGTTTGGACCTTATCTTTGGATAAATCCTTACTCTATGAGGTACCGAAGTAAGGTCACTCTTCCTGTGCTGGTCGAGTAGGTCGTGGTCGAGTAGGAGTATTCAACAAGCATTATATTCACCTTCTTAGGATTGGGTTGGTTTGGCGAGTATACCTCTTGAGTTCTCTGGTCTTGACGATGTGACAAGTGGTCAATGTTTTCCTCATTGACTCATTCACAAATGACGTGGCATTCTCCCATTTTGATGTTTCCCGCTTATCTTGCTAACGTGTCTTTTAACTGAATATACATACAACAATACCCCAATAAATACTTTGAGCTGAGCAAGAAAACTGGACCTTTCCATTCCTTCATTTCTGCAAGCAGTATTTATAACTATACTTGGCTTCTAGCTTTTTTGGGAAAAATTCTTTGAAAATTCTTTCCTCCCTTATTTATTTATTTATTTATTATTTTTGCCCATGTGTTTTTTGAATGCTGACTTTAGTAGTTAAAGCTTCCTAAGCAAGCTTTCATTTTTAACCACAAGTTTTCAAAAAATTGCATCTGATTTGATATAGTGAAATGACGTTCTGACTGCAGGGTCCCTGAGATGCCACATGTTTATTGTTTGGTGGAAAACTTTGTCACTACCCTGTGCCTTGGCGGTTCACGTTAAAAAACCCAAAATTAAATTTTGAATTTCGAAAACTTCCCTCTTTTTAAGGCAATGAACTGTTTCACTGCCCACTCTTACTCTAACAAATTTGACTCTTCTTCTTTTTCTTCTTCCACCAGAAACTCAAAAAGCTTCAATTTGCAAGTTTTTGATCCTTCGTTTACCAAGATTGAAACTTCTGGCGATTCTTTCCTTCGTTTCTCCGCTCTCTATTACTAGACGATTCAAAGGGTTTGATTGCGCTTCCTTGTCTGCTTTCCTAGGTCATCTACGTAACCACCTGAATTAGGGTTTTTTCTAGTGAGTTTTTATGTACCTATCTTAGCGTTCTTTGCTTTTTAATCAACTGATGCGGGCTCTGGAAATTGGTGATAAAAACACCGCAAATAAAATTGAATTGTTGATACGCAATTTCGATCCGAGTTTTTTCGTTCCCATTTCTTTTTATATTCCCGCTGTTCATGAGACTAGTGCCCCTGATATATTTCCTGTTTCATCTTTTGGTAACGATTCTTCATAAATGATGAGGTCTTCAAAGCGCAGTGGTAGTAGACGAAAGATGCCCAGGGCTCCTAGAAAATCCTATCTAAGTGCCCAGACAATAGTTGATTATGACATTGAAGATTATCGAAATGATAGGTTACATTTCTCGTTTGAGCTTGCGAGTGCTTTTGACAACAAAGTAAATGTTGTTGGCGAGCAACAGCTTCAAAAGTATAGGAGTTGTTTTAATATTCTCGACAATGTCCATTTGATACTACCCGGTGAGCAAGTTGTATGGAACCTTTCGTAAAATGTTGTTGCCATTTACGGTTCAATGCTTGGTTGCGGGGTTACTCTCCCCCTTTAGCCTTTCATAGCTAGATTCCTTGTTGATGCCAAGCTTGTACCTACCCAATTGGCTCCAAATAGCTATAGGATCTTGATGTGTTTGTGTCTAATGGGGAAGACGATTGGTTACGGGCCTCCTAGAACTCACGAAATTTGCCACTTATATACATTGAGGCAATCGGATTATGGTGGTACTTACTTTCTCCTTTCCTCTACTGTAGAGAACTGGATTCCTAAGGACGTGGTAAGTTCGGGACAAGTGGATATCTCTGATAATGATAAGAATAAAGGCTTTATTTGGTGTTTCCCTACGTCAAACAAGCGATGGAAAAAAAATTTGGTTTTTCGTAAATGGTGTGTGGGGCAGAGACACGCCGGCTAGCACTCACCGGAATTTCTCCACGAAGAGAGTTCCAAGACACTTCACCTCTCCTGATGCCTGGTCGAAAGCATCGCCTGTTTTGTTGGATGACAAGATTTCTCATCTAGCGGCTACCGCCATACTTCCATTGGCTGAAAGGGGCCAACCATTCCTTTTAGATGAAGAGAAAATGATCGCATGAGTTTCCTTCATGTTACTTTCATTGCTGGTTTGTATTGGTAATGTTTTATTTTGTTCTTGTAATGAGTGACATTGACGTAGTATGCGATGCGTAAGCCCGGGTGGTGAAGAATTCCGCTGCTACCATCTAAAGACAAGCTGCCGAATTGGCTAAAAATGTAATTACTACTCCGGACGGTGATGATTCCTCAGATAGTGAGGATGCGAGTGATGGCCCCGAGCAATATGCTGAACCTGATCAGCACCGAAAGGGTCATGAGGTTGCTGCGAGACATCCTCCTAACCGAAAAGGCAAAGAAAAGGTTGGCGTTCCGGGTGTAAGTGAAAATGTCTCCATTTTTGACGCAAATGTTTTAGAAACCTCTGAAGATCCTTCGAGTGATCTAAATCATAGAGTGGGTCGGGGGAAACATCCGGCCAAGAGTACCCTTAATCACGCTGCTCGCCCAACCAAAAGAGCCTCAAGGGTTGTGCAATAAGTGACTTCATCAGATGAGGAAGGCAATGGTGAACCCGAACTCGCTGAGACTACCCTGGCTGAAGGAGTTACTTCGGAGGTCCCCACTCATGGGGCCAAAGTTACAGAATCGACCCCTCACTCAGAGAATATTGGTGACTCAAACGTCTCTACTTTTGCTCCACCAAATCCACCCACCCGTTTGGTAAGTGTTGGCAAGCAAGACGCTGCTGCTCCAATGGATCTACCTGGACCGTCTGTGCCTGCCATGGATCTAGAGGGTGCACGTGTAAAACCTCTTACTTCTTTAGTTGGAGCTGGCAATGCCTACAGTTTTGTTTCTCTCTCAGGTTTTTTTGCTACTAAGATTTTGTCGCATCTGATTCACAATGACATTTACGTCGAACAAGGCTAGGAGCATGTTAAAAATAAATCATGTAATAGAATATGGTATTTTTCTTTAATTGTCATTCATTGGTAAGTCTTTAATCTCCTCGCTTTGCCCGTTTTCCTTTCTTTTTCTAACTTTTATGTTTTTTGTTCAGATGATGTCGAAGATGGTAGACAATAGGATCACTCAAATGAGAAGGCCTTAAGGCGTTTTGATAGGTCCCTCCAGCTGTATATGGATAGTTCTGTGGGCTCAATCAAAGACCAGATAAAGAAGTGGAAAGCTCATTACCGCTACACCAGAACTTACCCTCACCCGATGCACAAGATTGGTGACGATGAGGATAGCGAGGGAGTTCCTCCGAATGATGCTTGGTTTCTATGTAACTTTACTTTTGTAATTGTGCTCATCCCTACAAATGTACATTCAAGCATTTATTTATATAATCTACTATCTTCTCCCTTTTTTGTTTTTTTGGTTTTTTTTTTTTTGTTTTTCTTGGCTATTGTGATTGACTTGTTGGTTGCTCAAAGTGTTTTTAGTTGTTCAACCATTATTGCTAAATTTCTGAAGGTTTTTAAAGCCTTTTTATTGTCAAGCTACCATTGCTGAGTTTTTGGTTAAGATTCAGCGTCTTTTTTATCTTTCAGCTACAATTGCTGGGTTTTCGGTTTACTCAATATTTGTCAGGACATATCCGACCATACACTAAGTCTTTAAGCATACTGTTGGGACATCTCCCGCTTTTGCTTATTTTGTTTCTGTTGCTAGTTTGTTCGACCCCCAGCGCTTCTGTCGAGATGTATTTTTAAGTGTTGTTTCTAAATGCTTTATTAACGTCTCTTAAGGGTTATGCTTTGCCAATAGCAGTGGGCACCAGTTAGTCTTGTAGAATCTTTTCTAGCTCAGGTTGTTGTGACGTATTTGTCTTAAGCCTACTATGATCGAGGAATACCCAATTCGCCTTTTTTATGTTGATGGGAGTTTTTAAACTCATCCTCATGTGATGACGAGTAGCTTCTATAACCGATTGTGGCACTTGGATCTCGTGAGGACGTACTTTAGTAATAAATTACTCTTTATTGAATATCTCATGTAACCTAAACAATACTCAAAAAGAAAATACTGAAAAGAAAATTCTAAGAAAGAAAAAGCAAAAGCAAACTTTTAAAGAGGGAGAGAAATCAAGGGTAGTAAATCTTCAAATATTGTGTGTTGCATGGTCAAGGGAACTCATCAACTCCTCTACAAGCGATATGATACATTCCATGTCCTGCTACGCTGGTGATATGATATAGCCCTTCCCATTTGTTTGTGACCCAGCAGCTTCGTCCTTAGTTCCAGGAGCTACTCTTTTCAGCACTAGGTCACTGAACGCGACTCTTCTCAGGCACACATATGAGTTGTAATACCTGGCTGCCCTTTGTTGATAATATGTATTCCTTATTTGGGCATGCTCCCTTCTTTCTTCTAGCTCGCCTAACCCGTATTTTAGCATGTCAATATTGAGTTGGGGTTGAAAGAGCTGTGTTCTTAGTGAGGAGAATGTTGTTTCTACTAGAATGACAGCTTTAGTTTCGAAAGCCATGAAGTAAGGTGTCTTGCCTGTTGAACTTTTTTTCGTGGTTTGATAGGCCTATAGTATTTGTGGTAATTTTTCTGCCCAACTTCCCTTTTTGACGGTGAGCTTTGCTTTCAAGTTATGCTTGATTATCTTGTTCACTGCTTCAGCCTGTCCATTCGTCTTTGGGTGGGCTAGAGACGCATAGTAATTATTGATCCCATATTTCTTGCATAATTCCCTAAACTTTTTATTGTCAAATTGCGTCCCATCGTCGGTGATGATGGTGTTTGGTATTCCGAACCTGTATAAGATGTTTTTCTTCACGAAGCTAGTGGTATTTGCTTCTGTTATGTGCACTAGTGGTTCAACTTCTACCCATTTTGTGAAATAATCTATAGCCACGACGGCCTGCTTTGCTCCTCCGATCGCTGTAGGCATTGAACTGATCAGGTCGATTCCCCACATCACGAATGGCCAAGTGGAAGTGATACTTTGCAGGTGTTTAGGTGGTTGGCGGATGTTGTTTGCAACTTTATGACATGCTTCGCACCTTGCCGCTATTCTTTTTGCATCGGATAACAGTGTTGGCCAATAAAACCCTTGCCTTAACACTTTGTGGGCCAGGCTGACACCCACCGTATGATTCCGGCAACTTCCACTATGTATGTCTTTTAGGATTCCTTCAGCTTTTTCAGGTCCGACACACCTCTGCAATATTCTTGAATAACCTCTGTATTTCAGTCATTTTGCTTATAGTGGGTCGCTTGGCAGGGTGTTATTCATGAGGTATTCTTTTATCGGTGTTGTCTAGTCATCTAACCTATCTTCAATTACTCTGACTTCCTCCTACTTGGTTATGCTTGGTTGGGGTAGATGAGCCATAGGGATGGTTCGGGACCAAATATTAACCGTGGTCGAGGCTAGTTTGGCCAGAGCGTTAGCCTGCTCATTCTCTTCTCTTGGGATCTACACAATCCTGAATTCTTTGAATCGCCTCAGTAATCCTTTCGTCAATTCCAGATAGGCGATCATGCTTTCATCTCTTGTCTGGTACTCGTCCAATACTTGGTTAACAATGACTTGGGAATCGCTGAAAATCTCTACATCATCATCTCCTAAGGTTGTGTATACTCTCAAGCCTGCTATAATAGTTCAATACGGTATTGGCCAAAACCGAACCGAACCAAACCGCTCTCATCCCTACTCTTGATATTATACACAAATACAAAATTTTAATATCTCTTCTTCATCTCTCTTCATCTTTATTTATTTTAATCTATTCTTCAATTTATTCAAAACAATATATTAATTTTTTATTTGCTTAAAAATTATATCTAAATTATCACATAAAAAAATGAAAAAATTTAATTCAAATAGCATAATTTTCATTAATCTATTCAAAACTAAGATAAAAAAGGTATAATTATAAAATCCACAATCAATAAATCACCTCCGTCAAAAGTATTATATAAAAGAATTTATAATACAAGATACAAAAAATTGCATGTGTTAAATGGTCTTTCAAAAATATGTAATTTTATGTAAAATATTCCATTGATTTTGTTTAAATTTCTAATATATAATGACTATCCACTTGCTTTTATTCCAATTGCTAGAAATAAACAATTCAAACTTGTCAGTTAAAAGTAGAGGCGAGCACAATTTTACGATTCGAGATAAACCGAATTGAACCAAACCTAAAATATGTGTTCGAGTCAAGTCACACTTTTAAGATGAGTCAATCCGATTTAAAAAATGAAAACCGAGTTTATGCGAGTCTTGGACGATTTTTCCTTACCAAAAACCAAACCAGATTGAATAAATCGAGTAAATATTAAATATAAAATATATATTATAAAACTAAATATAAATAAATATATGGTTTATTTTAACTAGTCATACATATTTATATATTGTTTATTATATGTTATATATATATATTAAGTTACTTTTTGTGGACTGGGTCTTGTGAGGAGTCCAAGTTGGTCCGAGTTGCTTGAGATTGTTGTTGTAGGCCTTACTCTCAAGGAGGTCTTAGTTTGAAAAACCTCGGGTTGCTGAATGAATCAACTTTATGAAAGTTCACTTGGAAGTTTATGACTTTTGATAGTTGTGCTTACTTGTTTCTTCAGGATAGGTATCTCAAGCAGCTTCAGAAACCTTAGGGAGGGTATGTCACTTATTCGATAAGGTCCACTCTTCGGGCTAATTATTCTACTCTTTTTAAGGAAGGTATCTGACTTATTGGTGAGAACTCTTAGCATGATTTTTGGTGCAATAATTTGCTAGGGGTTCATATCTCGGAAATTTTGGGATTCTGGGTTACTTGGATAGTTCTCTCCAGGCGAGGGTCTCTAGATCCTCTCTTCTGGCTAATTATTCTACTCTTCTTAAGGAAGGTATTTGGTTTATTTGCTAGAACCCTCAGTAGGAATTTTGGCGCGATAATTGACTAGGGGTTCCTATATTAGAGCTTTTGAGGATTCCATATTACTTGGCTAGTCCTCCCTGGGTGAGGGTCTCTAATTATATTCAGGATGGTAGGTGAGTTCTTGACGATTGTTTCCGAGCCCGTATCCCGGATCTCTATTTTCAGATTGATCTAATTGCGATTACTCTTGTTGCGGACTCTCTAGTTTGGGCTCATTCTCGGGATGGTCATGTTTTTTACTAGGAAACTTACTCTCGGTTCATTCGTGACTCTCATCAGGTCTCTTGGTAGAGAAATGTTTGGTCTCGTTTTATTCCGCCATCCCATTCGGCATTGACCTAGCGTCTTTTGTTGAATAAGCTGCCCACAGAGGAATTCTTGTGTATGTCTGGATTTTAGTTGGCTTCACAGTGTAGTTTTTGTGTGGTTAGTAGCGAGTTGGCTGATCATCTTTTCCTTTAGTGCCCTATGGAGGTTGCTCTTTAAGAGGCTGTTTTCTTGGCTTTCCAGCCGCGTATTTTTGCCGACTCTTGGAATACTTTTTTTCTTGCAGACCATGTTAATTTCGTTTAGTGATCAGATTAGGGTTTTGTGGAAGGCTGCTATCCATGTAGTGGTTTAGAGTGTGAGGTTTACCCTAATCAGTGGATCTTTGAAGGTAAATCGGTGGATTTCAGATTAGCTCTTTCTTTGGTTTGGCGTGCGGTTTCTAATGCTAATCTCCTGTAGATTGGTTGTATGCGTGATTGTGTGTATGATCTTATGATTCATTAGCTGTTCGGTCCTCATCATTGTCCTGCTAGGGCCCTAGTTATCAAGAATGTGAGTTGGTCGCCTCCAGCTCCCGGTTGGATCAAAGTCAACACAAATGGTGCCACCTGGAGTTCTCCAGGAGTTGAAGGTTGTGGGGGAGTCTTCCATAATTAGTCAGGCTTTTTGAAGGGTTGTTTTCCTATCCATCTTGGCTAGGTGTTTGCATTTGAGGCTGAGCTTCTTGTGGCTTTTCTGGCCATTAATTTTACTTGGAAGTATAGGTGGCGTCGTAGCTAGCTTAAGAGTGATTCTTTTTATGTGGTTCAGCTGCTCTCTTCTCGCTCTGAGCAGGTTCCTTGGTGGGTTCATCATGCATGGCAGCGTTGTATCTTTTAGATTTTGCAGATGGATTTTCAGATGTCCCATATTTTCAAAGAGGGGAATCAGGTTGTGGATGCCCTGTCTAAACATGCTTTTGAGATGGAGGTGGATTTTTGGTGGTTCTCCACCTCGCTGTTCTGTTCCTCGTTGATTGACAATGACTGTATAGGTTAGGAGTTTTTTCGGTTATCATGATGCTTTCTATTTCTTTTTGGTATGGTCTACGTGCCACTATTTGTTTGGGGTTGGTTTCCCTCTGGTTTTTGTTTTTATTTGGTTGTTATTATTCGTTATTTTTCTTTTATCATTTATATATATTGACACTGTCTAGGGGTTTTTCAGCATATGACCGCTTGTTATGCTTTTTTCCCTTAAGTCAATCCAATTTTATAAGAAAAAAATATATATTATCAAATATTATATATGTATATATTAATAAAAAAAACATCTAATATTTCTAATTTGAAAAACCCATATAATCTCTAATCTATTGTCCTCGCCATCTCATGCCACTCTACTAAACTCTTATCTCTATTTCCTCTATTTTCTCTCACGATTTCACAATTTCGCACAACCGAAATCTCATTATATGTATTATAAATTATATTTTGAATTTTGATAAAATGTATTATGGATTATTTGGATTTTCATTTATATTATTAACTTAAATATATATATATATATATATATATTTTGTAATAATTGAAGTTGTTGAATTATATACAAAAATGTTATAAAATGTAAATATTTTCCCAAATAGGGATACTGATTTATGGTCTAAAGGCCTTTACAATTAAAAATGTACGTAAAATTTTCTGTAGGGCCCAAAAGACATATCCGACCCAATAAACATATAAATAGAACCGAATCGAATCAGAAAAAACAGGTTCGAGTTAGAAACAAAAATTCTCAACTTTCTTTAAATTGTTAGAAACACGGTGTTTATAATTCTCTTGTGAATTTTCACATTTGCTTTTTGCAGATTCACACTAAAGGTTTGTAATATTCTATAAGCGATTTGTTGTAGAACCCATAAGCAATCTCAATTAAGAGGGGACAAACAACACATTAAGGAAAACGTATTCATACGTGTTTCAAGTGTCAGCTTACCAAATAGTTTTCCAAAAATTTTAAAGCATTATTTTTTTTATATTTTTATGACCGAAACCATTGTTACCATCATCAAATTGATTAATCAAGACCTAGTGAAACATAATCATTTTGATGGGACAAATTTCACCTGTTGGCAAGACAAACTGAAATTTTTGTTGATTGCCTTGAATACTTTCTATTTTCTTGATCCGAATCTGAAACCAATCCAAGACCTTACAGAGAAAGATACTAAAGAAGTAAAGGTCGTTTGAAAAAAGTGACAAGAAGATGAACTCATCATCATGGACATATTCTGAATCCCATGTCAGACCGTTTGTATATGTAAGGATTCTCATTTATTGATTGACTTATTTTGTGGATAAGCCACATATTGTGGCTTGATGTAAGGGTAGCTTAGGTATTTGTTGGTTGGTGTTTTGCACAACCAAGACCCGCTCAAGACATCAAGAGAAGAAGCATCAAAGGTATATTCTAGTGCTTTCTTGCTTTGAAGAGATCTAGCTACATACACACACAACTCATGCATATATCTTATTCTTGTATGTTGTGTGTTTTATATGATTGCATGCATGTTCTTGAATATCTCTTCTTACATGTTTTATTTGATTGCATCTAGTTTATTGAAATGCCATGACATGTTTAGACATTAAGATGCAAAGTCATGAAGTCTCTTCATGCATGTTTGTATGATTGCATCTTGTTCATTGAATTGCCATAACATGTTTAGGCATTAGGATGCAAAGCCATGAATTCTATTAATGCATGTTTCGAATTGAGTGCATCTTCTTCAATGACAATTCCATGACATGTTAGGCATTAGGATACATTCACTTCCTACACTTGCACTTCATGTTTGTTAGTTTTAAGTGTGGTATAATTCGTTTCCCGAAGATGATAAGAAACGTCCACGCTTGCACGATGGTGTGCATGTCTTAGCATGATGGTTGACCACTTGAGAAGGTCTCATTCTTCTCTTGGATAAGCGGTAGATTTGGTTTGGTTGTTTGGAGTGAAGTGTCTAGTTTCAAAAGATTATATTTCAATGTTTCAAATGTTTTCAAAACTTACCATTATATGGTCTTATGACTATAGCTTTTTTTACAAAGTTTCAAAATGAATTTTGAAAATTTTTGTACAAACTAGACACTCATACCTTTCCAACGGTATATTATTCATAATATTTCATGACCGTTTGGATTGGTTTTGAAATCTCCAAAGTGACCATTAAAAGAGGGTATCATTGCTTTTATCCTAATATGAATATTGGTCACTCAATTGACCATAACTTTTTCTACAGAAATCAAAATGTCATTCCATAAATTGGAGTAGAAATTAGACTTCCATACCTTTCCAACGATAAAGCATACGAAAGGTTTCGATATCATTTGGTCATGTTTTGAGTCGCTTGAAAATCAAGCTCTATGTTGTGACGCTTCACCGCGGTTCAAGTGCCGCTTTGGGTGTTAGCAGCATGCTAGCGACAGCAATTCACCACCGTCCAAGTGCCATCTTCGCTGACTGTGACAAACTTGATTGTTGACCCTGTTTCATAATTTGGTCATATCTCACTCATTTGGAGTCCGATTTGGCTCATTTTTGTAGGGCAAGTCACAAAATTTTTAGGGCTATCATCTTAGCACTATAAATACATCTATTTCTCTCATTTTTATTCTAAGAACAAAAGATACAAAACCCAAGAGAGAGATTAAGAGTTCCCAAGTGAGAGAAAGTACCAAGATTGCTTCTTTAACTCTTCCAACTCATTTCCACATGCATATATCATCATCTGAGCATCATCTAGGATCATCTAGCATGTGCTAATGCTTGGGTCTTCTTCAACACACATGGTATGATATGTTGAACACTATTATCTTACATAATTACTGTTTTTACTTATCAATTTATCTCCTTTATTATTTGTATGTTCTTAGAGTAATTTCTACATACAAGATTGAGATTATGTGTTGATTGGGTTATTTTGTGATAGTTAGGTTTTATTTTTTATATGCCATCTAGCTAAGTAATCTCATTGCATGATTGAGATTATTTTTTGATAGCTAGGATTTCATAATCGATGTTGGCCCCACCATCTGACTTTGTTTTCCATTATTTTTTTATTTTTATTTTTATCATTCGTATTCATTATCAGATTTGTGTTATTTATTTATTTATTTTTATTGTATCACTCATCTTCTTCTCGATCATGGTTCCAACTTTCTACATTTCAACATACACACACTCTCTCACTTTCTCTCTCTCTCTCTCTCTCTCTCTCTCTCTCTCTCTCTTCAAAATTCATCTTTTTCATTTCTTTTGTTTTCTCTACAACTCATCTTCATCTTCTTTTTCATTGCTGGTCAATTCATCTTCTTCTCAATCACGCTGCTTTGGGTTTCGACGACGAGCTCCAACAAGATCAAATCTACTTCTTTATTCCCATCTCCACAAAAATCAGTTAGGCGGAGTCAATGAATTTAACTCCGTTGAGCCTGCTGAGACCGATTAATCGATGACTAGTGGAAACTAATCAAAAACCGTCTAATATTGTCGATTTTTGGCTTTTCAGTATGGCAGAATGTCCCCTAGATGAATTCTGGCGATCTATTGGCCGATTTGGCCGATTTTTTAAACATATGGAAAAATAGAGATCAGGGGATAAAAGTAAAGATTCTTATATTGTCATATCCAAGCCAATACTGTGAACAATCCCAACAATCCTAACAACATCAATTTGACCAAAAAGAAGCCTCTAGGTCCCAAAATGGATTAAGAGAAGTTCAAGAAATTTCAAAACAATAAGAAGGCCAAAGTAGCATGCTTCGTTTGTGGTAAACCAAGGCATTATGTTCGAGATTGCATATTTCGAAAGAAACAAAATGATGAGGTGAATGTGAATGCCATTGAGGAAAAAATTGTCACTACTATGAATGAAATCAATATTGTCTATAACAAAGTTCAAGGCTAGTGGTATGACATTTGTGCCACGGTTCATGTTTCCTATGATAGATCCTTATTCAATACATATGAAGGTGTCAATGATGGATAAGAAATTCAGATGGAAAATGAAGGTCGCTCTACAGTACGTGATTGCTAAAGGAAATGTGGAACTTGTGTTCACTTTTGGAAATAAAGTGACCATAGTCAATGTACTTCATATTCCTGATATGAATAAGAACTTAGTTAGTGGTTAACTTTTGGGCAAACTGAAGAATTGAAACTATTTATGAATCGGGTATATTTATTTTGTCCAATAATGATGTATTCATTGGGAAATGGTACTCTTGTGATGAGATTGTGAAATTATGTACCATTGATAATAATAATATTAATAAGGATGATTAAATGTGGTTTATTATTATTATTATTTTTGAACTATTACAAAGATCGATAAAGGGGGTATGACTCGAACCCATAACTCATGAATGTAATGTGAGGGGCTTATCACTAAGTCAATCTCATCTTGTCATGTGGTGTTATTATCTTGTAATGCTAATAAATTTGAAAAATGTGAAATATGCATAAAATCTAAGCGGTAAAAAAACATTTTCATATGACTTATTGGCACTAGATCCCCCTGAATTGTATGTGAATTTGCAATGTGTCCCCCGAATATTTTTTTAGGCGTTAAACTTCCTGAACTCTCATTTTTTGACAAAACCTTTATGTAGATGCCCCTTCAAAAAGGCGGTCAAGAGGCAATAAAACAAAATGTTTGCCAAAAAATGAGAGTTTAAAGAGTTCAACGCCTAAAAAAACAATTTATGGGGCACATTAAAAATTCGTGTATAATTCAGGAGGGTCAAGTGCCAATAAGTCTTTTCATATTGTTGAAATATCTTCTCAATTATTAGATCCTGTCTATAATATCCTTTGTGAATTAAATGGCTTTTTAATTACAGGTGGTAAGTAAAAGAGAAAAAATAAAGTACTTACCATCGAAAAAAATCAGGTAAAGGAACATGGAGATGAAATTGGATTCTCTGTTGATCTGATCTTTTTCCTGACCTCATCTAATCTCATGACACATAAGCATTACAATGAATATATAGTTAAGATGTGATGGGTTTCCACAACCACTTTTACAACAATCAATCACATGCTTTAAAAAGGTCAGGAAAAATATCAGATCAGTAAAGGATCCAAATCCCGTAAAGAGTTGATGCCCCTTATTTTTATAGTTTGTCTTCGGCACCTAAAATCTGCTCTACATACTTTACCAAACTGAGTGCTTAAATTTGAATACAAAAGAATGAAATCTTAAACCACTGCTTTGAAACTAGAAACTCTGAAAGATCTCTTCAAACTATCTTCTTTATCATCTTCATCTAAAGCAAATCGTACCCTAAAACCTCTCGATTTGGTGATACTATTTTCCTCCTTCTTTAGACAAGATCTTAACTTGCTAATCTGCTCGGAAGAATTCAAGATACCATCAACTTTATCATCTTTATGCACTCTTTGTATTGAACTTTTAAGAGGTTTCGCCTCACGAAGTTTTGATCTGAAACATCATGTAGGCCTATCTTCAAACTTGGTTTTTGCTTCATTAATTGATGATGCACTTTCATTAAGACTCACCTTTTGAAAAAGACGATGAAAGTGAGCCAACTCCGTGTAAAAATCACTAGAATCCAAATTTTTTATGTTGTTTCTTGTCAAAGAAGCAACCTTCTGAGTAGGGCATAGATGCTGATTCTGAGACTCCTTTGGCTGGAGCAAACGGTGGATTGTGTGATAAGGAACAATTAAAAAAACTCTGCCAGTTTTTAGGACTGATTCAAGCCGAACCACAAAGCCAAGGCCATGGAAACCTAAAAACGTCCGAACGAGTAACACAGTGTCTAGGGTTTCTCTTCATGACTTTTATTGCGGTTATCGGCTTCTTGTGAATTTCCAGTACGCCGCTCTCCTTGGAAGCAAAACCCATTATTTTCTTCAAAAAATGGGTGATAATAATCATTGGAAGAAAGTAAGTTGGTACCGGTTAAGGTATGCAAATTGTACCGTCCTATAAATTATTAAATGGTTGTTGGATTTTGGAAGCAATGAAAAGGGAGAGAAAAACAACCGATTTCTTCAAATTTATGAAATCAAAAGTTAGTAGGGGACAAATTTTGTGGCGGGGAAATTTATATCGAGCATCTTAGGAAATATGGAAGATTTCATATAATTATAATATTAGAAGAAATTGAAAGATAGTGTTTTATATACGTATATCACCTGCATGCGGAGATAGTGTTGAAAAGGTTAAAACAACATCAATATATGTTGGGAGATTATATAATGGTAAGTTTAAAAAAAGAAAAATCTGGTTTTTTTTTTTTTTTTTGAAAAAATCAATTACCTTTCCATTATAAGAAATGAACCACAGTTTGATATTCTTACAATATTAATAAAAAGATTTGGATTGTGGAGAGGAAAATATTCCCATAATTTGGATGATTCATAAGAGTAGAAAGTTTTGAAAGTTATATCAGCAGGTTAGGAGTTACCGTCTTGCCAAGTTGAGGATTTTTATTTTACATGATCAACTATAGGAGGAAATTCCAATATTAATCCCTAAAATTATGGTGTTGTTCACTTTTATCCATATTTATGAATTGTTTGACGGATATACCCTTTAAAATTATTTTGCTTACTTCCATATCTGTCATCTTTAAGTAGTTTTTCTCTTTTAAGTTTTCTCTTTCATCAATTTTAAGTTTTCACTAGTAAATTTTAATACATTGAATCTCCATGGATATTTTCTCTCTCTTTATAGGTTATTTTTGTTTCTCTCATTCATTCATGCTTCTCTCTCTATAATTTTCACTCTTCGAAATAATATTCTTCTGGCCGAAACGATTCCAATGGTATATTATGGACAAAAATTTGATATCGTTTTTCCCGTCAAAAGTCATTTGAAAATGTGTCTAGAAACTTTACACGATGTAGATATTTCCTCGTGTAATAATGTTATTATTTCATCATGTAAAATTTATGGAAACAGATTTCCATTTGAAGATCTAGAAAAAAATCAAATGGAGGTCAATAGACCTCCATCAGTAGAGGTTGAACAAACCTCCATCACTTACCTTTATTGATAGAGATCTAACAAACCTCCATCAATGTAAATATAAGAAAATGACTAAAAAACAATCTCTCTCACATGTCATAAATGTACTAAGGGTATTTTTGTCCAAAAATCATTTCTCTTATATAGAAATAGTAAAGTTATTGAAAAATATCATTTTTAAGGCCTTGCCTATGGTACCAATAATATATATTTGTTGTACCATACAACATTTGAAAAAGCTAACAAAAAAAAAATATATATATATATATTACTGCATGACAGTCCAAAAAGCAATCGGTTGCTGCATATATAATATATTATATATATATATATATATCAATAATATAATTAAATTATATTACATAATAATTAATAATAAATGATATTTTATAAAATATATATGAAAAATTAATTTTACTATGTGAAAATTTTGAAATAAAATAAAATAATATATTATTTTAAAAAATAATTTTTAAATAAAATAAAATTAAAATTAAGAAAATTTGAATTTGAAGAATGAGTGCAAGGTAGGTCGAACGTATTTAATATTCATCCTAACGTTAAATTTGTTCCGGGAACAAGTCAACGTAAACCTACATGAACAAGTTCAAGATAGGTTGAACGTGTTTAACGTTCATCCTAAAGTTAAACTTGTTCCGGGAATAAACCTACATAAACAAGTTCAATGTAGGTTGAACAAGTGTAACGTTCATCCTAATGTTAAACTTGTTCCGGGAACAAGTCAACGTAAACCTTCATGAACAAGTTCAATGTAGGTTAAACAAGTTTAACGTTCATCCTAAGGTTAAACTTGTTCCAGGAACAAGTCAACGTAAACCTTCATGAACAAGTTCAACGTAGGTTGAACAGCTTTAACGTTTATCCTAACGTTAAACTTATTCCATGGGAACAAGTCAACGTAAACCTTCATGAACAAGTTGAACATAGGTTGAACAAGTTTAACGTTCATCCTAAAGTTAAACTTGTTCCCGGAACAAGTCAACGTAAACCTACATGAACAAGTTCAAGGTAGGTTGAACGTGTTTAACGTTCATCCTAACGTTAAATTTGTTCCGGGAACAAGTCAACGTAAATCTACATGAACAAGTTTAACGTTTATCCTAATGTTAAACTTGTTCCGGGAACAAGTCAACGTAAAACTTTATGAACAAGTTCAATGTAGGTTAAACAAGTTTAACGTTCATCCTAAGGTTAAACTTGTTCCAGGAACAAGTCAACGTAAACCATCATGAACAAGTTCAACGTAGGTTGAACAGCTTTAACGTTCATCCTAACGTTAAACTTATTCCATGGGAACAAGTCAACGTAAACCTTCATGAACAAGTTGAACGTAGGTTGAACAAGTTTAACGTTCATCCTAAAGTTAAACTTGTTCCCGGAACAAGTCAACATAAACCTACATGAACAAGTTCAAGGTAGGTTGAACGTGTTTAACGTTCATCCTAACGTTAAACTTGTTCCGGGAACAAGTCAACGTAAATCTACTTGAACAAGTTTAACGTTTATCCTAATGTTAAACTTGTTCCGGGAACAAGTCAACGTAAACCTTAATGAACAAGTTTAACGTAGGTTGATGAAGTTTAACGTTTATCCTAACGTTAAACCTGTTTCGAGAACAAGTCAACGTAAGGCTTCATGAACAAGTTCAACATAGGTTGAACAAGTTTAACATTCATCCTAATGTTAAACTTGTTCCAGAAACAAGTCAACGTAAAACTTCATGAACAAGTTCAACGTAGGTTGAACAAGTTTAACGTTCATCCTAACGTTAAACTTGTTCCGGGAAGAAGTCAACGTAAACCTTCATGAACAAGTTCAACGTTGGTTGAACAAGTTTAACGTTCATCCTAACGTTAAACTTGTTCCACGGGAACAAGTCAACGTAAACCTACATGAACAAGTTTAACGTTCATCCTAACGTTAAACTTGTTCCATGGGAACAAGTCAACGTAAACCTACATGAACAAGTTCAACGTAGGTTGAACAAGTTTAACGTTCATCCTAACATTAAACTTGTTCTGAGGACAAGTCAACGTAAACTTCATGTTCAACGTAGGTTGAACAAGTTTAACGTTAATCCTAATGCTAAACTTGTTCTGGGATCAAGTCAACGAAAACCTTCATGAACAAGTTCAACGTAGGTTGAACAAGTTTAACGTTCATCCTAACATTAAACTTGTTCCGAGAACAAGTCAACGTAAACCTTCATGAACAAGTTCAACGTAGGTTGAACAAGTTTAACGTTCATCCTAATGTTAAACTTCTTATGGGATCAAGTCAACGTAAATCTTAATGAACAAGTTTAACGTAGGTTGAACAAGTTTAACGTTTATCCTAACGTTAAACTTGTTTCGAGAACAAGTCAACGTAAGGCTTCATGAACAAGTTCAACATAGGTTGAACAAGTTTAACGTTCATCCTAATGTTAAACTTGTTCCGGAAACAAGTCAACGTAAAACTTCATGAACAAGTTCAACGTAGGTTGAACAAGTTTAACATTCATCCTAACGTTAAACTTGTTCCGGGAAGAAGTCAACGTAAACCTTCATGAACAAGTTCAACGTAGGTTGAACAAGTTTTACGTTCATCCTAACGTTAAACTTGTTCCACGGGAACAAGTCAACGTAAACCTACATGAACAAGTTTAACGTTCATCCTAACGTTAAACTTGTTCCACGAGAACAAGTCAACGTAAACCTACATGAACAAGTTCAACGTAGGTTGAACAAGTTTAACGTTCATCCTAACATTAAACTTATTCCGAGAACAAGTCAACGTAAACCTTCATGAACAAGTTCAACGTAGGTTGAACAAGTTTAACGTTCATCCTAATGTTAAACTTGTTCTGGGATCAAGTCAACGTAAACCTTCATGAACAAGTTCAACGTAGGTTGAACAAGTTTAACGTTCATCTTAACATTAAATTTGTTCCAAGAACAAGTCAACGTAAACCTTCATAAACAAGTTCAACGTAGGTTGAACAAGTTCAACGTTCATCCTAATGTTAAACTTGTTCTGGGATCAAGTCAACGTAAACCTTAATGAACAAGTTTAACGTAGGTTGAACATGTTTAACGTTTATCCTAACATTAAACTTGTTTCAAAAACAAGTCAACGTAAGGCTTCATGAACAAGTTCAACATAGGTTGAACAAGTTTAACGTTCATCCTAATGTTAAACTTGTTCCAGAAACAAGTCAACGTAAAACTTCATGAACAAGTTCAACGTAGGTTGAACAAGTTTAACGTTCATCCTAACGTTAAACTTGTTCCGGGAAGAAGTCAACGTAAACCTTCATGAACAAGTTCAACGTAGGTTGAACAAGTTTAACCTTCATCCTAACGTTAAACTTGTTCCACGGGAACAAGTCAACGTAAACCTACATGAACAAGTTTAACGTTCATCCTAACGTTAAACTTGTTCCACGGGAACAAGTCAACGTAACCTACCAAGTTACATGAACAAGTTCAACGTAGGTTGAACAAGTTTAACGTTCATCCTAACGTTAAACTTGTTCCTAGAAGAAGTCAATGTAAACCTTCATGAACAAGTTCAACATAGGTTGAACAAGTTTAACGTTCATCCTAACGTTAAACTTGTTCCACGGGAACAAGTCAACGTAAACTTACATGAACAAGTTCAACGTAGGTTGAACAAGTTTAACGTTCATCCTAACATTAAACTTGTTCCGAGAACAAGTCAACGTAAACCTTCATGAACAAGTTCAACATAGGTTGAACAAGTTTAACGTTCATCCTAATGTTAAACTTGTTCTGGGATCAAGTCAACGTAAATCTTCATGAACAAGTTCAACGTAGGTTGAACAAGTTTAACCTTCATTCTAACATTAAACTTGTTCCAGGAACAAGTCAACGTAAACCTTCATGAACAAGTTTAACGTAGGTTGAACAAGTTTAACGTTCATCCTAACGTTAAACTTGTTCCACGGGAACAAGTCAACGTAAACCTACCTGAAAAAGTTCAACGTAGGCTAAACGAGTTTAACGTCAATACTAATGCTAAACTTATTCAGTGAATAAGTCAACGTAAATCTACATACAAATTTTAAATTGTTTAATATAAAATAAAAATTTTTGATTAATTATTCAACTAATCATTTTGTGCCACATTTCTTTATAGCAACTTTTACACTTTGAGAAGATTAAAATGTTTTTTGTGCTATTCTTTTTTCTTTTCAGTGCTACTGATCTAGAATACCAATTACTAAGACAATTTCGAGTCTAGTAAGGTGCGTACAAGCAATAAAATAAAATGTCATAATTATTTAATATAAAATAAAATAAAATAAAAATTTTTGATTAATTATTCGAATAATTATTCTGTCCTATATTGTGACCAAGCTTAACATTTTAGCAACTTTTACACTTTAAAAAGATTAAAATGTTTGTCATGCCCGATATTTTTTCTTTTCAGCACCAGTGATCTATAATACCCAATTACTAAGACACTTTCGAGTCTGGTAGGGTGCGTGCAAGCAATGATGATTAACTATCTTTAACTTTAATCCTAACGCTAAACTTGTTCGGTGAACGAGTCAACGTAAATATGAATTAAAATATTAAATTGTTTAATATAATATAAAATAAAAAAGTTTTGATTAATTATTCGATTAATCATTTTGTGCTAAATTTTATATTGCTTTACATTTTAGCAACTTTTACACTTTGAAAAGATTAAAATGTTTTTAGTCTACTAACACACAATGAAGCATAAAGATATGCACAAAGATCATCCACACTCTTATTCAAATAAATGAGAACAAACAAAATACTCATGGAAAAACAGACATTGAATCCATGGTTGCACCCCCAAACTTAAACTGAACAATGTTCTTAATGTTTGCACAAAAGCGGGAGGCTAAACACACAACTGACCCACCATTTAAAAAATATGCACAAAACTGAACAATGTCCCTAATGTTTGCACAAAAGCGGGGGGCCAAATGCACAACCGACACACCATTTAAAAAATATGCACAAAGATCATCCACACTCTTAATCTGTAAAAACAAATAAATAAATACACAAAGAGAAAATAAAAAGAAATATAACTTAAACCAAAATAGTAATCCAAAATAAACACATATGTTCATAAAGCAATAAAACGACAATACTTAAATAGCGAAAGTAGTTCAAAGATAAAAGTCTAACATAAGCAAATTAAAATAAAACAAAGCTAAAGTGGGTGAGTGGTGACTATGGGCCCTAATGTGGAGAATTAGGGTTCTGAAATGGCATGTTTGAATATGATGGTGCTTGGTGTGAACTGCTCTCTGTCCCTTAAGAAGGACGCCTATTTTCCCTTCAGTACATGAATGGGATATCGACGCCATGGGTGACCAAACCCCTTTGGAAAGCATCCAACCTCTTATTTATGTTAGAGAATTCATTCATATAGGCTTGGTGGTTGGAGTTCATCTGCTGGCTCATTGTCTGAAGGTATTGGTTATTGGCTTTTAGTTGCGAAGTAATCCTCTACATCATCTAAGACATGGTGGGGGGCTGATTACTTATGCCCGCAGCTGGATCACCTCCGAGGTTCTGTTCATTATAATCTTCGTCATCTTGATAATTCGGTAGAAAGTCATCTTCATTGAAGCCCATGTCATCATCATTGAACACATTAGGTCCGATTGGCCTAACCCCCCTACGTCTTGCAAGTTCATTGTATGTCTTCTTCCTTATGTCAGTTGTAGGATTAATTATGTTTCCTTCTACCCTATTCCATTCAATGCCATCCTCCTCACAAAAATGGGTGATAAGGCATAGGAAAGGCAGTGGCCCTTTTATCTTCGCACCTTTATGTATGCTCTGCACAATGATCTGGCCAATGTCCATTTCCAGCATGTGTCTCGCACAAAACAAATGGCGTGCAGAGTCAAAACTTAGATCGGAGTGGTGGGTCTTTGGAGTCAATGAGTAGTCAAAGAACATAATCCAAAAGGCCGCATCTAGCTTTAGTTCAGTTAGTAACAAAGGATGGCGATACTCATTCCAAACCAGGTCTTCATTCATCCTTAAATCAGTGGCCAAATGTCCATTGTACGGCTCGAAAAACTCATGGTTGGGAACGCCGTCAACATAGCCGCTTAGTTCCTGAGAACTTGCAAACCACTCGTTGATCTTGGTTACTGTAATGAAGACCTCCCTTCCTCGAACTATCACGGGAATCCTTTGAGTGAAATGGTAAGGAACCATGGCGTAATAAAATTCTCTAGCCAAATCTAGTGCCGCCACGTTAGGAGTCCTCACAAAACCATACCAATCCAACTTTCACACAACCTGTGGCATGAACATGATCCTAAAAACCTTCAAATTGATCCCCCTTTCCGGCCATACCTTTCTGTTACCATACAATGCCCATCTATTCGGGTTATCCGGGTCTGGAGGCGATGAGATGATTTCATTCTTTCCTTTCCCTGAGGGCGGAGGCAACGCGAAGGAATCTGAACCTCTCGATGATAATCCTTTCTTGAGAATTCGCTTGGGTTTCTTACCACCCACCATTATCTAAACCATAACCGCACACCAAATATAACACCACACTTCAACTCTAAGCATAATATTACACCAAACTTAATTTCTAAGCACAAATGCACAATTAACATGCCATAATCTCTAAGCACAAATGCCACACCACACTTAGTCTAACATAAAATCTGCAAAACATTAAAAACCAATATGTAATTGATCCTCTAATCAAAACCCAATCAATAATTTCTCTCAACAAGCACTTGAAATTCTCTATAATCCCCAATTTCGTTTCAATCATCCATCTCAAGTCAAAGCAACACTAAGTTGTAGATACATTTGCAAACAAGATGCCGCTTATCAAACAAAAATGAAGAAGATTAGGGCTAGGCTTACCTTAGAGACAGAGGCATTGTTGCTGCAGCCGTTGAGAGACCCTTTGTGGAGAGAAATATGTGTTTCATTCAACCGACACGACCTAAGGGTCTTTAGGTACAAATCGCGTCGAGGCGATCTCGTGGTGATCTTAGGGAGATCACTTTATGAGTTTCCTTAACTAAACGATGTCGTTCTACTTAGTGGATGATCAAAGTGATCTTGGGGGTGATCTGATTGAACTCGCCCTAGGGTCGCTATCCTCTCGGTTCGAAGAACTGTTTTTCAATAGGAAGGGCAACCTTGGGGTGATCTGGGTCAGATCTCCCTAAGGTCGCTATCCTCTCGGTTTGAAGGCTTGTTTTTCAATGGGAAGGGCGACCTTAGGGTGATCTGAGTGAGCTCACCTTAGGGTCTCTATCCTCTCGGTTTGAAGACCTATTTTTCAATGGGAAGGGCGACCTTGGGGTGATCTAAGTGAGATCTCTCTAGGGTCACTATCCTCTCGGTTTGAAGACCTGTTTTTCAATGGGAAGGGTGACCTTAGGGTGATCTGGGTGAGATCGCCTTAGTGTCACTATCCTCTCGGTTTAAAGACCTGTTTTTTAATAGGAAGGGCGACCTTGGGGTGATCTGAGTGAGATCTCCCTAGAGTCGCTATCCTCTCGGTTTGAAGACCTATTTTTCAATGGGAAGGGCGACTTTGGGGTGATCTGGGTGAGATCACCCTGGGGTCGCTATCCTCTCGGTTTCAACGGTGGATTTCCACACTTCAATGGCGACCTTGGGGTGAGCTCAGTAAACTTGCCATGGGGTCGTTACAAGTGACACACGTCAAAATTATGTGGTCTACCAACTTTTCCAACATCCAAAATTTCTACATCATAAAAACTTTGAGACTCATTTCTGACGCAAAACCTCTCTTATTCCTCCAACTCTCAATCTACATACACACCCAAACTAAGTACAGTCTTCCACCAGATTTGTGTGGATCTAAATGCCATTACGCAAAACATGAAACATTCAGTAGATGATTCCCAATCCTCTACCGTTTGAGTTGCCTTTGAACCTTCTCCATGTAAGTGAAATGCATAAGTAATTGTTCAGTATTTCGTAAGTAACTGTATCCAAATGTTGTTCATCATTCTCTATGAAATAGGATTGTATTGAAGTTTATCTACATATATTTCCACTCAAATTATTAAATGTTCATGGCTTGTAGGTAGTAATATGGATATTAGTCATGAAATGTTTAGCAACCGAAATGGACATATGGATTTGAACATTGAAGGACACTCAAGGTGGCATGAGGCAGACAGAACACATGAAGACAATGATCAGTATAATCCAAATGATACGTACAACAACAATGAATTGCCATTTCATGTGCCATTCATTCACGGTAATATTTCCACAGCCTCAGGTTTGTCTAATGATAATTTGATGCAACCGGCTAATGATCTCTTACATAGTGATCATATAAGTTTACAAGTCGGAGATATTATTGGGAAAAAGTTTATATCTGTTACTGATGCAGAGGAGTTTTACAAGAAATATTCATATGGTATGGGGTTCAGCATGCGTAAGGATAGGTTGTGTCGGGACACTCATGGATTAATTACAATTCGTTGGTAGGTTTGTTCAAAAGAAGGGTACAGATCAAAAAAACATGTGGACAGAATCAATAGGGTACGTGAACATAGAAGGTAGACTTGGGAAGGTTGTCGGGCATCATTGAAAATTAATTTTGAAAGGGAGAAAATGTTATGGATTGTTACAGAGTTTGTCACAAAGCATACTCATAAGTTATCACCTCGTAATCACAGGCAATTCCTTCGTTCTCATTGAAATGTTAAAGATAGTGATATAGCACAAGTGCAATCACTCGGATCAGTTGGAATGAAAACATCCCAAGTGATGGATCACCTTCTGGATCAGTCAAGTAGTTATGTGGGTGTTGGACACACCATGAAAGACTTACAGAACCGTTTGGACACCATACGCATGTCTACTTCCAATAATTCCAATGCTGAATCAATTATCTCTTACATGACGGCGAAATCGAAAATGGATCCAGGATTCTTCTTTCGGTACATAATTCTTGAAGATGGTAGCATGGGAAACTTATTCTGGTCCGACACAATGTCACGGCACGACTACAACATATTTGGTGATGTAATTTCATTCGACTCAACATACCGAACTAATTCTTATAATCGACCGCTTGTGATTTTTGTTTGTGTGAACAATCATACAAAAACGACAATTTTTGGGTTCAAGTTGTTGGTGGATGAGACGGTCGATACCTATACTTGGATATTGCAGACATTCTTAGAAGCTATGCATGGTAAATGTCCAATTTCGGTAGTTACTGATGGTGATAAAGCTATGAGTAAGGCCCTAAGTTCAGTTATGCCTTCGGCCGTACACCACCTTTGTTCTTGGCACCTTGAGCGGAATGTGCAGACAAACGTAGGTGATAGCAATTTTACTCAAGCATTTACGCATTGCATGTTCACCTATATGACGGAGTTAGAGTTCGAGACCTAGTGGTTGAAGGTCACTAAGACCTTTGGTTTGCAACATAATGAATGGGTGAAAAAGATGTATTGTAAACAGAAGCTATAGGCAGAAACCTTCTTACGAAGTACATTCTTTGGTGGTTTACGGAGCACATAACGGTTCGAGAGCATTAATTCTTTCCTTAATCGTTTTTTGCATAGTAGGCTGAAATTGTATGAATTCATGAGTCATATCGATCGAGCAATGTTGCGCCTACGAAACAACGAGTTGAAGGATGATTTTGATAGCATTAACGAGCATCTAGTCCTCGTAACCCATCTGTTAGAATTGGAAAAACATGCTGCCAAAGTGTATACGCGAAACACATTTTCTTGGGTGCGAGATGAAATCAAATCAGAGGCAAAACTAAGCATAGTGAATTGCATTGCCGATATGGAAAGTGTGATGTACACATTCAAGAAGTTTGCTGGTGGTGATAAAACCTGGAATGTGAGGTACACACCATCTACAAACATTTTCAAATGCTCATGTCTAATGTTTGAGACAATAGATATTCCTTGTTGCCATGCATTTAATGTCATCAAAGCCATGAACCAACAACACATACCTGAGACACTCATAATGCAACGTTGGACAATGAATGCGAAAGATGTCTCAGAAGTCGAATCATCTTCTACCACGACTACTCCAAATATACAGCAAATTGTCAGGTATGCATCCTCTTATTGTTATTATAGCATACAAAGAACATATATAAGTTTCCAGTGATCGGTTACAATTGATTTACCAATTCGTAACGCTTGCATATATAGTACTATGTTGTTGATTGAATTGTCTTTTGATTTCCTATTTTATATTGATGTAGATATGGTGCCTTGAGTTCAAAGTGTAGCAAAATGAGCTATTATGCATCAATGTCAATTGAAGGTTACAAAGAAACAAATGTGGCGATTGATAAGTTAACAATTCAAATGAAGGGATTATTGTCATCATCAAGTACAGGTCGGGAAGAACATGTACATCATACCAAAACACAATCGAGTGTCCACGTTAAAGATGCACTCGTAGCAGCAACAAAAGGGTCGATGAGACAGAACAAAAAATGTAGTGGGCCGGGGCGTAAATGTGGGAACTGTGGACAGCCTGGGCACACGAAAAAGACATGCCGTGCACATGTTAACAATAACATCAGTGCAATGGCAAGCAATGGAGGTTCGATAACGCGGTCCACGTTACAACCAATCGCGTATGGAAATTTAATGCAGTCCAGCGACTCTCAATATACTGTGGACAGTGATGGTCGATGCCATGAGTTTACATTTCAAAATCCAGGACAACCATTGGGTAACTTTAGCAACTAGTTGAATGACAATTTTTTTCCATGAGAAGCTCAACACCTGAAATGTACATGCAACAAAACCATTGGTGGAGGCCGCATAACATAATTTGATAGATTTGTGTGTCATTGTTAATCTTGTAATCATGGTGTCATGACCTACATTATATGACTCGCAAGAATACGTAAAAGTTGATCTTTAAAAATAGGCCTATTTTGTAATGTGGTGGCAATTATAACTATAGTTTATAAAAAACTTTTATGGTGGAGGTATTTTGTTACCACTATCCTGGAATAATGTAATGACTTGCAAAAAAAATATGTTGCTAATATGTACACCCAAAGTTAAAGCAAATTATGTTCCTTTGAATTGGGTTCTAGTTGTAATAAATCAAGACTCCTATGTTTTACAAATTGGGTTGTATTCATAATATATCATGAGTAACTTAATTACAATTGGGATATATATATATATATATATAATCAGTCGTGACTTAATATATAACTTAAAGACGCAATGAAAGAGTAAAAACACAATGTAGGATCGGAAATGAAAGGATGTACAAAAATAAGAATACATGTGACCTTGCATTTATAAACCCAAATCCTGCCATATACATTAAATTTTAGTAAAAAAATTACAGTTGAACTGAAAAGAGGAAGACCTAGCCCACCCGTGTGCAAGATCTCCCACGTAGTGCCACATATACAAAAAGAACAAACTTAATAAACTTTTTTCCAGTGATACTACCCAACACATTAACATCCCATTTACAAAAATAATACAAAAATCAGTGGTTGAAACCCAACAAACATTTAATCCATGAGAGACGCCGTTTTACCTCTCAACTTCCGGTTTGGTGGCGCTCTCAACTTTAAAGGGGCCAAGACTTCATTGTTGGACATTAATATATTATAGTGTTCTTTGACATTTTTCTTCAAAGACAATAGGTTGGTGTTACCAGTGAAGAGTGCTAAGAAACGAGCTAACAACAAATATTGACACTGAGAATGAAACTGTAAAAGAAGTGGAAAATGTCATGGGTAAGTCGACCAAAATATAGTGCAGTAATCAAAACATATGATTTTATGTAGATGAACGTACCGATTCCATCTGAAGAGGTGTAGAGCAGTTGTCATCCATGAACATGCAAACTAAGAGGCCACAATCATAGCTGTTGGGTTGAGTGGGTGCTTTCGCATCGGAGACAGTGAATGATATGAATGAGAAGGTTGTTGGGAAGGCAACGGCAATGTCATCAGCAAGAACAATGTCAAGCGACTGCATCTAAAAGAAAATCAACATGTATATTACTACAGGGCGATTGATGATAGAGGAAAATATGGGGATCACTAAGGGGGTAAATCAAACTCTGGTGAAGTTAGTGACATACCAATTTTCGAACTTGGGTCAGTTGCGTCAGATCATCCTTTTGACGAGGTGGATTAGATTCACAGATTCGACATTCTTGTTTTTTCAGGTCAACTATCGCCAGATACCAATGGTTGCGTTGATCATGGATAGGAATGTAAATCTAATATTTTGACGAAAAGGTCATTATAAATATACATTACAAAAAATAGACAATTTGAGCATGGACAAAATTAAGGTGGACAAAATAAAAAACCAAGGGTAATCATGCGTCACCTTTTCACATCTATGAATATCATACATGTATGACGCCCGCAATTTTGAAAGAGATTTCTTCAAGGTAAATTGTTTCCCATCTCCACAGGTAAAAACTGTGTACTACGTACGAAAAAGTACAAAAACATTGGTTACATGTTCCATATCATGATTAGTGGACATCTACAAACATAGAAGCTTAAAAATGAACAGAAGTATACCGCGTAGTTCATAGGCAAGAACCATTTAAGTTGTGACCTTTTTTACTTCAATATCATTAATTTGTACTCGGGAATAAAATTAATGATTTGCGATAGAATATTGTGCATTAGATATGTTAAGTTACAAACAATAAAAGGTAGTGAAGTTTATATAATGAGTAAAAGTGACAGGGTTGATCAATCAGAAGGTGATTAGCAAAGAACCTCACTATCCAAATATTTGGTAGGTTATAAAGTTTTGAAACTTTTCCGTGTTACATTAAATGCCCAAGATCGACAATAACCTCACTGCAGCGGCAAGAAACAAAAAGAATACGAAACTGTTAAACATCCAGTAGTTATATATAACAAACCTATAATTGAACAGAATTGTAAATTGAGGATTACAATAAACAGAATGCATGCTTACGATGATGCTAGGTCTTTGGAAAATATGTAGATTATCAATTGCTCATCAAATGTATTAAATGGAATGCCTATTCGGAAAGGGCCATATCGGTAGTTTGTGGACACATTAACGGGTACGGCAATGTACTGTGAAATTGATAGCGACTCAGCTTTCGTATTGAGGTTGATCTTGTTTGATTATTCGTTGCTTGTTAGAAGATTGTGACTTCTGTTCATCCTACACAACAGTTGATAGTCAAATGGAATTATCGTATAAGTGTTAATAAAAAGACATTTATATAGCAAATACATAAAAAAAAAAAAAAAAATAGGAGCAAACCTCGTCTACTAACGAAGGAACGGTAAGGACCAGAGGAACATAATAGGGATCATCATTACGCAGATCTTCCATTTGTAAATTAGGTGTGTTCCCATCTTCTAAAGGTGGCTCACTAGGTGCTTTCATCCAAATTAGGGTTGATTTAGAAATGGACTGTTGATTTTGAGGTAATGTTCGGGTGTTATTTGATGAAACCTCAATAGTAAGATGTTGACTTGTAGGATTATAAAGAGGTTGTGATGATGGTGGGGGTGGAGTAGGATTTAGAGGAATGTTATGCATGGAATTATGATGGCTGCTTGTATTATGTAAGTTGTTATCTAGGTTCTTATCCTCCGCCGAACTGAATTTGTCATATAGGAAATTGACCTTTGTTCGGATATCATCAAGTTCAGTCTTCATTGTAGATTGAATTTCTTTGACCAACTATAGGACATTAGCAATACCTTTCATGTGGGCATGATTGCCTGTAACAGGTCGTTGATTGGCCTAACTGTTTTCTCCATGTGCAGCACCATTGTATTGACCATTTGATTGTGTTGGTTGCTTGAAGAATTCCTCAACCGAAATCTACATCATTTTATGAAAATAGATGTCAAACAACAATAAAAATATATTTGTCATATTCAATGCAGTTAAAGCTAATTTAATTACATATACATTGGGTAGACAAAGTACAAAATACAGACCTAGTTACTTCTAACACCTTCTTCGGTGCGTAGCCTGAATACGCACTTATTAATCTTTACGTTTGTCCAACAAACAATCGGAATTACTGCTTTATCGATGATTGGAGGGTCCCATTGAAGTGTGTGCATGTAAAACAACTACAGCAAAGAAACAAGGTTAACAATAAGTTCAATATGACATGATACAATGATATTTCATACATAATGTTTATCAAGGTTTTTTACCTGAGGAAACAACACACACCCGGAAATGCAACATGTCTTCATAATTGGCCGGTTCTTCTGAAACTTCTCAATCCCTTCACAAAGTATAAGTTAAATATGACATGATACAATGATATTTCATACATAATGTTTATCAAGGTTTTTTACCTGAAGAAACAGCACACACCCGGAAATGCAACATGTCTTCATAATTGGCCGGTTCTTCTGAAACTTCTCAATCCCTTTACAAAGTGAAGAGAAGCACCAACTGGACCAGTTTTTCAGAGAAATAATACCAACATCCCTTAAAGGAATCAAGTACCCCATCTGAACATAGTCGTTAGCTGAAGGAGAGAGGATGGTATCTAACAAAAATAAGCACAATGTCACCTTGAATTCGTCATCAGCCGTAGTCATCTCCTCCAAGGAATGCTCTATGTCTTTCAAGAAGATACCACAAGATGTGATAGGAAACTTTGATTTCCAAAAGTCTAAGTTAGAGACATCTCCGGATATAGATATTTGATCTCCAAAGTCCGAAATCCCCAAAACTCGAGCAAATACAGAGGAGTTTAGCACAAACCTCCGGCCGTGGATATCAATTAAAGAAGCTTTGGTGTCAAAATTATCAACGAGCCATAAACAGATCTTGAGCCGTAGATGTCCACAGTCGATGGCAAGTAAGTTTCCGAAATCTAATGCATGGACAACCTGTTTCTGCTCTTCGGATAGTTCTTAACAATCCGACACCACCGAGAGGGTGTACACCTTGTGTTGATGGTTTCAGCTTCATGGCCCAAATGATTTGTTGTGCTTGGGATTTCTTCATCTATTGGAGGGAAGTCAGAGTTGTTAGGGATGACAAAAGACTGATGGTCAAGTTGCTCAGCAGAAATATTTCTGGCAGCAACTTCAGCGTTAACAGCTTGTCCAAATTTTGCCCGCTCTTCTATCGGTAACAAATGCCATGTCTTTCCAATTTCACTTTGTGACTGCAAAAAACGTGAAATATGATAGATTGTAATATTGATGATCTGAATATTAACTAAGAGAATGAATGGTATTACTTGTAGTAAATGTATATAACCTTTGAGTTCGCATTAGCATCTTTCTTTTTGCATTCTAATTTGCTGTATAGATAACATCCAAACGGTTAGTTTACATGGAAAAGATATAAAGTTAACAGACTAGAGTAAAGCATATGATAATGTGTACATACAAATAATTAATCCATGCACTCTTTCCAATCTTCGGTTTTGACAAGTTTGTCGTGGAGGTTGTTTTATGAGACCCATCATTTTTCTTTTCACGAATTCCTTTTTTCACCATTTTTGATCTATGCATCAATGGTAATAAATATTCGAACAATAACATGGATAACAAAATGAATGCATATATAAATGGATTACGAAATTTCGTTCAGTATTTAATAAATTATGCATATCTTCAACGAGATTACGAAGTAGACATCTTCAAAAGATAAAACCTCGACTCATACTGAAGACTTTAATATTATTTTAGTTTTTATGCAAAAGAGAATAGGACTCATACTTTGAATGACCATGTGAGGTGTCATGTAATGTAAAGTACCTAGGATCTAAGGTTCGTCTTCTTCTCTCCCACCTTGTTCACTGTTGTCAACGGTCTAGGTACCTTGTTCTGCTGAAACTCAAATACTCACATAACATTTTAGCATTAACTTACAAATCGCAGCTACAAAGATGTAGCTATGATATATAAAATAGATTGTACAAGACAATATATACAGAAAAGTAAATAACATAAACAGAACTAATAGACACTCGATACGTGACGTTGTCTCACATGTGTACTCTACCAGCACCATTCCAGGTAGGAGTAAGTCTGAGTATTCCAGCCGATATACGTTGTGCCCAATAGAGAATACAGATTAGTAACAGAACTGAAAGAGTAAAATAACTTACAAAATGCAGCTACGAAGACGTACCTCCGATACAGAAAACAAAATAGCTTAAACAGAACAAATAGACTCTCAGCACGTGGCGTTGTCTCACATGTGTACGCTACCGACACCATTCCGGGTAGGAGTAAGTCTGAATATTCCAGTCGATATAATTTGTGCCCAATAGAAAATTTAGAATAGTAACAGAACTTAAAGAGTAAAAAAAAATTACAAAATGCAGCTACGAAGACGTAGCTATGATATATATGATAGAATGTACAAGACGTAGATATTCATATCTATCTCTATGTTCTATTCTATTGTTTTAATTGCTTTCCAGTATTGATTTGCTTGGATACACCCTTTTAGCATGTTGATTTGGATTACTTGAGTAGGTAACTAGGTGTACACCCTTTTTGTTGTCTATTGCTATATTGAATGGAAAGGATTTCCAGAAATCTGACTCAAACAAACGCAGTCTTAATCTAACCTCGATCGAGTGTCCTTCATTATACACCCTAGGTTGGCCATGTGAGAGGATTAAAAGCCTTCGCTATACACCCTAGGTTGGCTACTTTAGTGGTTCTAAGAGAACTAACCTTCGAGTAGAACCCTGTTGAATAACCTCGAGATTCATCCAATCTCAAACGGATAGCCTCTGCTATACACCCTAAGGCGGCCACTCTTGAGGGAATTGGAAGTCATCGCTATACACCCTAGGATGACTACGTTGGAAATAGGTTGAGCCATGGTTTGATAGATGAGCTTTCATGGTTAGAAATCCCAATTGAGCAACTAGCCACTGTTGATTGCTTACGAGGGATTAATCCCTAGTAAGGGGTTTTCACTATACACCCTAGGTTGACCCCTTGCTAGAGGTAAATAACCAACACTATACACCCTAGGTTGGTTACATTAGATTAAACGTGCTTAATTCCGAGTTTGCAACATTTGCCCAATGTTCACTTATGAGTCCATTAGCTCCTTAGTCATATCACTTCATTCGCATTCATTTTTAGTCATTGCATTTATTAGTTTACTTTTCTCATTTCACTTTTCACCACACCTATCACTCACTTTTACTTTTATGCATTTTAGTATAATTAATCCTAATCTAGTCACCGTTACCCCGATCCTTGTGGACGACACCCGTGCTTACCGCTTTACTCGTATTTATACTTGTGAACGCATTGTATAGGTTTTATAAATTGTTTTGACGGACGATTTTCTAACGGCGAAAATCTTCACGTCAAGCATGCTCATGTAAATTGAAAGTTCAAGATTGGACGCCTTATATGTGAATTATATGTGAGAAGCAAATCGAACTCATAATTAGAATGTATGCCTTAGTGTAATCATTGAGTCATTTGTATCCATTGCCTCATTCTTTGTCTCACCATTCACCTAAGGCCCCAGTACAACCAGAAAAACACCTTTATGATCTTTAGAAATGTCCATTTTGTAAATTTTGGTTGATACATGTTCTTTCCGATTCATGGTTTGCAATTCCATTCATGAGACTTACTTTTCAAAAATTGTGTTTTAAATGTCATCATGTGCAATCAATTAGATATCCATGACATAAATTCATATCGCACAAGATTTTTAGTGACACCTGGGAATCTCAAGAGAAGAAAAGAGAGAATCCGGTGAGGATTAATTATCGAGGCAAATTACATTCTAAACCAATGGCACCATTGCTTTAAAGCTTATACATGTTGAATGTAAGGTTGTATTGCGTACAGTGATATCTAGAGTGGCATGCTCTTAATCTTTACTTAACATTCGCTTACATGTACAAATCCTCATTAGTGCAACATCTTTTTAATCTCCTCATTTTGGGTTCGCATCTTTGATCATGAGAAGTAAAACCTTGCTCGGATGAGTTAGTGTTTGATTGAAAAAAATCTTTGAAATATCTTGATGATTGTCTTTGAGGTTGATTTGCGATTGTTTTGCTCGAAGATTAACAAAAGATAGGTTTGGGGATATATGATCAAGCCAAGACTAACAAGAGACTTCTTCAGACTTCTTGAACAAGGACTTCTTAGAGGTCATTTTCTTCCCCTCTTTCACCTTAGAGGTCATCTTTTTCTCCTCCTTTCCTTTGAAGGTCATCTTCTTTTGAGACTTCACAATTCTCCTAAATCTCTTTATAAAAAGAGTCATCTCCTTATCGGAGTCAATTTCTTCTCTATCAAATTTACTCATAGTATTTGAGTCAAATGAATGCAAATGAGAAGAATGCAAAATGTATGAAATCAATCAAATACATGCAACATGCAAAACATACTAAAATGAGCAAATGATAACCTAAGTATATCTAGGAACCCGCTCTGATACCAATTGAAACAAATTTAAAGCGTGTTCTAATATATTATTCTAAAAGGGGTGAACAGATTTTAACCCTTATTACCAAATTTTCGTGTTTAGTCAATTTACGAAAATACCTCAATCTAGTCAATACAATAAATCAAGCATAATAGTGCGGAAATTAAAAAACACTTGATTTTTACGTGGAAACCCTAATCCCGGGAAATACCACGGGCTCTTAAGTGAGCCACACTCGAACCTCAAATCCATTAATAGTAAAGATGATTACAACCTAATCCCGATATTCACACCAGACTTCAATTGCTTGTGATCTAAGCAACCTAATCCCGGAAGCTACACAAGACTTACTTCTCAATGAAGAGATCAACACCCTAAGTGAATATGCAAAGATATCCAAATATGCAAATAGAGCTAGGGTACAGTAGATGCTTATCTAGGAATATATGATGACAATAAAATGAATCCTAGATATGAAAATAACTATATGACATGGCATATACAACATTAGCTATGTAGAGGATAACCAATCCTAGATATAATAGCTATCAAAAACAATCTCATTCATTTTAATGAGATCAAAAAGCTAGATGACATATTAGCATGAAATCCTAACTATCAAAAACAATCTCAATCATACAATGAGATTAATTAGCTAGATGGTATATTAGCATGAAATCCTAGCTATCAAAAACAATCTTAATCATACAATGAGATTAATTAGCTAGATGGCATATAAACATTAAAACCTAGCTATCAAAAAATAACATAATCAACACATAATCTCAATCTTTTATGTAGAAATTAATCTAAACACATACAAGTTATAGATGAGATAAAATTGATAAGTAAAAACACTAATTATGTAAGATAATAGTGTTCAACATACCATAGCATGTGTGTTGAAGAAGACTTATTCATTAGCACATGCTAGATGATCCTAAATGATTCTTAAATGATGATTTATGCATGTGGAAATGGGTTTAGAGAAATAAAGATTTAATCTTTAAGCTTTTTCTCTCAAGTCTCTCTAAATATATCTCTAGGGTTCTTAGAATGCAAGACTTGTTTAAAGAACAAGAGATAGTGGTATATTTATAGAGAGTAAAAAATGTTGGGTGATAAGACAAAATTGTCCCAACTTTACGGGCCAAATCGGCACCGTATTTTGCTACCAGTGCCAGCAGAATCAAGGGCGCAGAAATGCACATTACATACTGGTTACAATTCAGCGCCCAAATTTTGCTGTTATGGGCCACATAAATCAGCCACAGCCCATAACTCAATATCCGAGCGCACGGAAACATGACCAAACGACATCGAATTCTTTTATATGGTATATCGTTGGAAAGGTATGGAAGTCTACTTTCTACTTCAATTTATAGAATGATATTTCGATGTCTAAAGAAAATCTTATGGTCAATTAAGTTACCAATGGTCAAATTCAGATAACAACTGTGATGCCCTGTTTTAGTGGTCACTTTGGAGATTTCAAAGCCATTCCAAACGGTCAAGAAATATTACGAATAATATACCGTTGGAAAGGTATGGGTGTCTAGTTTGCCCAAAATTTACAAAACTCAATTTCAATATTTTTATCAAAAGTTATAGTCATAAGACCATACAAAGGTTATTTTTGAAAAACATTTAAATCATTTAAATCCAATCTTTTGAAACTAGACACTTTACTCCAAATAACCGAACCGAATCTAACGCTTATCCTAGAAAAGAATTAGACCTTCTCAAGTGGTCAACCATCATGGTAAGACATACACATCATCGTGCAATCATAGACATTTCTGATCACACAAACGGACTAACATGAAGTGCAAGTGTGGGAAGTGAATGCATCCTAATGCCTAACAAGTCATGGCATTGTCATTGAACAAGATGCACTTAATTAAAACATGCATGAATAGAATTCATGACTTTGCATCCTAATGCCTAAACATGTTGTGGCATTTCAATGAACAAGATGCAATCATTTAAACATGCATGAAGAGACTTCATGGCTTTGTATCCTAATGCCTAAACATGTTATAGAATTTCAATGAACAAGATGCAATCAATTAAACATGCATGAAGAGACTTCATAGCTTTGCATCCTAATGCATAAACGTCATTGTATTTCAATAAACTACATGCAATCAAATAAACATGCATGAAGAGATATTCAAGAACATGAATGCACACATATAAAAACACAAAACATACAAGTATAAGAAATATGCGAGTGTGTGCAACTAGATCTCTTCAAAGCAAGTAAGCACTAGAATATACCTTTGGTGCTCCTTCTGTTGAGGTCTTGAGAGGGTCTTAGTTGAGCAAATCACAAACCATCAAAAGCGTAAGCAACCTTTACATCAAGCCCCAATTTGTGGTTTGTCCACAAAATAAGCCAATCAAAATATGAGACCTAACACTATATATATGCTACTTTGACTTTAGGTCGTTTTCAAGAGAGTCCAAATCATATTTTTGACTTAGCATTTTTTCAAAGAGAAAAAATCACTAAAGAACTCTCCTTTGATTACTCAAACACATATCCAAGTGCATCAAACATCATCTAGTATCATCTTTGATCATCTAGGTGTCATCTATGCTTGGGTTTCATTCAACACACTTTGCTTGGTAAGTTGGTCACTAATATCTTACATATTTTGTGTCTTACTTAACATGGAATCTCATTTATTACTTGTATGCTTATAGAACATATTTTATTGACAAGATTGAGATTATTGTATTGATTGTTTGAGAGTTGTATTTTTATAGCTATACCTAGGATTGTTTAATCTAAGTTAGCTAAGCATTATGCCATGTCATATAGCATTTAATAACTAGGATTGATTTAATTGTCATCTTATAATCCTAGATAAGCATTTAGTATTCCCTAGCTCTATTTGCATTTTGGATATCATTTATATTCACTTAAGCTATTTATTCTCTTTATTAAGAAGTAAGTCTTATGGCTAAAGTTGCTTAGGCCACAAGCAAATTGGACTAAGTTCACTTTTAAAGGCCCGGGTGTAGTAGTGGTGGGTTATAGACCGTGAGAGGTTGATGTCAACCTAGATTGTAAACACCATTGCAATTAGTGGATTCAAGGTTCATGTGTGGCGCACATAACAGCCCGTGGTTTTTCTTTATTAAACGTTTCCACGTAAAAATCAAATGCTATTTAAATAATGCATTATTACACTTCTTTTTTATTTTGTGACTAGTTTGGGGTTTGAAAAATTGAATATTGACTAATCAAGAATTTGGTAATATAACTTGATTAAAATCTATTCATCCCCCCCCCCTCCTAGACTAGATAGTTTTATACACACCATTATATTTGTTTCAATTGGTATCAGAGCGGGTTCCTAGATATACATAGCTGATCCTTACCCATTTTGGTGTGTTTTACATTTTTTGTGTTTTTTATCCATTCATACATTTGCATTCATTTCAATTATTCATAAACACTATGAGTGGAAACTGATGGGAACGTTTTTCGCTTTTAGAAAACCATCTGTCAAAACAATTTATAAAACCTATGCGATGCGTTCACAAGTATAAATACGAGTGCGGTAAGCACGGGTGTAGTCCACTGAGATCGGGGTAGTGGTGATAAGACTATGATTAATAGAACTAGTAAGCATAAAAGTAAAGGTATATGGTAGGTGAAAATATAATATAAACTAAACTAAGAATGCATTCTAAATGAAATGGTAATGGAGTGATGAATGTATGATGATAGAACTATAGAGTTGATGGACTCATAAGCGAATATTAGGGCAATTGCAACAAACTCTCAACTACGCATATTATGACAAATGTAACCAACCTAGGGTGTATAATGTTAGCTATGTACCACTAGCAAGGGGTCAACCTAGGGTGTATAGCGAAAACCCCCTACTAGCGATTAATCCCTCCTAAACAACCAACAGTGGCTAGTTGCTCAATTGGGATTTTAACCATGAAGCTCATCTATCTAACTATGGCTTGACCTATTTCTAATGTAGCCATCCTAGGGTGTATAGTGATGACTTCCAATTCCCTCACAAGTGGCCGACCTAGGGTGTATAGTGAAGGCCACCTGTTTAAGATCGGATGAGGCTCGAGGTTATTCAACCGGATTTTACTCGAAGGTTAGTTCTTGTAAAATCACTACAGTAGCCAACCTAGGGTATATAATGATGGATTCTAATCCTCTCTCAAATTCTGACCTAGGGTGTATAGTGTCGGTCATCCATTCGAGGTTAGATTAAGAACGCAGTTGTTGAGCTGGGATTCCGGAAATCCCATCCATTCAGTAAGCAGTAAAGATTCCAAATTAACATGCTAAGAGGGTGTATCCCAACAAACCAATAATGAAATCATTCAAAGCTAAGAACAAAACATAGAGATAGGTATGTATATAAAACATAGAGTTTATTTACAAATGCCCAAAATCCATCAAACAAATAACATCAACCCCATAGTGGGGTATTTTAGCTACTCATGTTCTTTACAAACTAATACAAAACTAAGAGAAGAGATTGAGAGAAAACCCTTGAAGATAATCTCATTCCTTAAAGCCTTGAATCCAAATCTCCTTAGTTGCGTTTAGGTTGAGTAGAGATGGTTTGGATGGTAGGGAGAGTGTTCTAAAAGCTAAGTTACACTAAATTGCTAAAAATATATGTATGGGAGCTTTTTGGGTCGAATGGCATAAGGTTCTATTTATAAGGGATACAAAATTAGGTCACTTAAGCTTGAAAACAGAAGCTATCGCGCGCAGAGTGCGGGTAGAGTGCGGTTGAATGTCCCACACTATACCCGTACTTTAACGTCAGGTGCAAATTCCACTTCTCTATTCCAGTTTGGAGTGTGGTTGGATTACCCGCACTTTAATGTCAGGTGGACTTTCTGCTTCTCTGTTCTTGGCAACAGTGCGGGTGGATTGCCGTTGGATGACCAACATTTTACCCGCACTTTAATGTCAGGTGAACTTCACTTCTCTATTCCAGCTTGGAGTGCGGGTGGAGTGTAGTTGGATGACTCGTACTTGACCCACACTTTAACTCTTCCTCATGAATCAGGTCCCGACTGTGGGTAAGAGTACGGGTGAAGTACAGGTGGAGTACGGTTGGGACCCGCACTCTTAGAGTTGCTAATTCTGGCTGTTTCACATCTGAATTCATCGTTTTTCATTTACATCACCTGAATTACATCTATTGCCTGCAATTAGCACAAACGAGCCTATTAGACATAAAATAAACATAAAATACGCACAAGAACGAGACAAAGGAATATGAAATGAGGGCCAAAATATATAACAATTTAGGATGACCAAACACCCCCAAACTAAACCTTTGCTCGTCCTCGAGCAAACTCAAAACAAAATAAATATGAAGCACTGACAAACTAACCGGACTGAAAAACTTCCTAGACTCCTAAGCAAATATTTCAAAATGGCCGCAAGTCTAACTAGTGATGTGATACAAAAATGTATGATTGAGAAGAGTAAACATATGCACATGATCTAGAGCAACTTAGAGATACCAAAAGGAAACTCACACGAGCATGAATCCCATACCTAAAGGTACTCGTGCATCAAAGACTACTCGCTTCCACACCTTGAGCATAATTCGCTTTAATTCTAAAGCTCACGTGGATTCTCTCTTTTCTTTCCGCTTGGAGTCCTAAGTTCACACATGCTAGGTATGCAAAGATAGAGTTAATGCATAAGAGTCTAATGCATTGCATATAATATATCATTGAAAAACCGCTAATATTTTCTGAACTATCCTAAGAATGGAATCAAATGCCATGGACGTGGAAGATTACGCTTCAACAAACATTCCTAATCTAGACTCATTATGGATCAAATAGGGCTTTTCCATTTGTTATAGCGTGGTTATGGGGTTCAATGAGGTGAGACAAAGAATATGGAAATTTGGAGTTCAAAATCACCAATCATGCTAGAATATATCCATACACCCATACAATGCTCTTTTTCTTCATTGATCACTCACATGCTAGTGTCTAGGTATTCGTTTTACCTACATTTATGCTTCCAATGCTATACAACATATTGTGAGTATTTAGCATAACACAATTCAAGCATATTTTTCTTTTTCTCATTTTCTTTTCATTTAAGTTGCACAATTCCCCTTTTATTTGGCAATTAGGGCTCACAAGTACGATTTTTGGTACTTTTACATTTCTAGCCCCTTCCTTAACACATTTTCAACAATTGTTTCTTTGTACACGCTATTTGACCATTTAGAGCTTAACTACTTTCATTACCACCATTACACATCCTAACATGATTAGTACAAAGGTAGGCATGTGTTTAGGCTCTAATGTATATGGTTGTACGTGGTACCAAATGAAAGAGTAGCGTTTGGCCTCAAGTTTGGCTTTGGAGCACATATTACGGATTGGGATGTGTTTAGGCTATTGTAGGTTTTTAAGTGCAAACACATTGTCTAATATCATTTCCGCAACCATCTAAAAAGGGAATGAAAGCATTGTCACGCACTTCACAATATGATATGGAAGTCCTATGGCATGTGACATATATGACGAGAAAAGTGTTTAAGAATGATCAATAATAACACTCAAAATACGCACTTTGAACACTTGTGTTTGTGATCTCATGGGAATCTCCACTATTAGAACTAAGCATGGAAACACTGAGTCCCCTCAACTTAACACCAAAGGATGGAACAAACCATTGAAAGTGCAAGCATGACCCTAAGGTGTCACCAGGCTACATCAAAAGATTAAAACGCATAAAAAGAACTAGCCAAAAGCATACACTAAATGCATCACATCCAAACTAATTAAAGCTCAAAATTTTTGGCCAAGCGACAAATTTGAAAAACTGACACTAAAACACTAAAATGACACAAGACACAAAAGAAGACTCAAAAAAGCATCTACACCCCCAAACAAAAACCTAACATTGTCCTCAATGTTGAAGACACGAGAGTCCGACCTAGCGGAGCCCACCTAGCAGGACTCAAAACAAACAAGGGCACTAATCATCCACAATCAATGCCCAACAAAATAAAAATGACTCAATGTAGGCTCAACAGATAAAAGGCAATTCAAGCAATATATCATTGAAGCACAAGTAAGCTTAATCATCAAGCATTTTATCAAAGTTGACGGAATGGGGCATGAACAACCCCCAAACCGAATTACACAATATAAAGCACTAAAACCTATATAATCATAATCATGCAATCGAGTCTCTGGGTCATAATCATAAAAGCCTCTAGCTTAATCATCCAAAAAAATAATCATTCGAATAAAAACATCCCAACAACACAATTATTGAATTTAAACAACATAAAACATAAAAATAACTACATGCATCAAAATTATTCAATGAGATGCATTCTGTGATAGACTAGAGTCCTCTAAGGGTGGTGTGAACAAGTTAGGAAATTCTCTATTTTTCACAACCCAAATAAATTTAGGTATCTTTACTATCTTTTCCTTTCCCTTTCCCATATTTCTATATAAGTGCACTTGGTCTTTCCTTACCCATATTTGCTTGACCCTAGGTGGAATCCACCTATTCCTAGGACCTCTAGTCTTCCTATGTTAATTTGGCTTGTAATTTTTAGCCTTAAAATGCTCTATCCTCGAACATGCATAGCAAAAGAGTTTAGAGTCAAAGGAACTCCCCTTTGATGCGTGGCTCCGAGGACGTTAGATTTGCTTTGCTTGTAACGCCTTGACCTCCTCCTCCTTTTTGCTAAGTGCTCATTTTGCTTCCTCTAAAGCATTGGCTTTTTGTACATCTTCCATTTAGATTGTTCTTGAGTTGTGAACTATCTCAACTTCAAATTCCTTGGATACCCTCACCAAGTTCTCGAACTCCTTCAATGTTGTACTCATTTCGGCTTCAAGTCTCCTAACTTGTTCTTCAAACTCTTTATGCTTATTGGAGACTTCGCCATTGGCCTTCTTCAATATGCCATTTTCAACTCTGAGCCTCTGCAATTCAAGCATCAATTTCTTGTTTAGCTCTTGAAGTTTCCTTGCCTTTTCCATTTCCAAGGCTTCCTTGCCTTCTAGCTCATTCTTCAAGAGTTGTATATTCTTTTCGTAGTCTCTCCTCATTTGTTCTTTCTCTCGGGAGGCTTCTTCTACTCTCACTTGAAATGCGTCATTCTCTTCTATCAACACACCCCTTGCCAACACTAGCTCTATACTTACGCTCATAAGCTCCCGGTTCATCTTGATCATCCTGTCCATCTCATCCATCCTCTTGCTTCACTCCACTTCAAATTCTATCCAGAGCATATCCATGTCTTCTTTTAAGAAATTGGAGGATTCCACCGGTTTGGTTGCTTTAACTTAGAAGCAAAGTTGATTTACCGGGGTGGACTGTTGGGCGGATTCAAGCATTTGGGTGGTTTTCTCTTCTATGAAGGATTGCGTCTTATGTTGAGAAGTTAACAACTGCTCGTAGCTTGGCCCTAAATTTTGCCTAAAGGAATCCATATAGTCCTGAAACAAAAATAAACAAAAATACCAAAGAAGTAAAATGAAACTAAAAAGACTAAAAACAAATAATAAACTAATAGTATTAAAACTAATCTAACCACTACTATGCACACCAATCCCCGGCAGCGGCGCCATTTGATGGAAACGTTTTTCACCGTTAGAAAACCATCCATCAAAATAATTTATAAAACCTATGCGATGCGTTCACAAATATAAATATGAGTAAAGCGGTAAGCACGGGTGTCGTCCGCTGAGATCAGGGTTGCGGTGACCAGATTTGGATTAATAGAACTAGTAAGCATAAAATTAAAGGTATTTGGGAAGTGAAAATATAATATAAACTAAACTAAGAATGCAATCTGAATGAAAGGGTAATGGAATGATGAATGTATGATGATAGAACTATGGAATTGATGGACTCGTAAGCGAATATTTGGGCAAATGCAACAAACTCTCAACTACGCATATTATGACAAATGTAACCAACCTAGGGTGTATAGTGTTGGCTATGTACCACTAGCAAGGGGTCAACCTAGGGTGTATAGCGAAAACCCCCTACAAGCAATTAATCCCTCCTAAACAACCAATAGTGGCTAGTTGCTCAATTGGGATTCTAACCATAAAGCTCATCTATCTAACTATGGCTCAACCTATTTCTAACGTAGCCATCCCAGGGTGTATAGTGATGACTTCCAATTCCCTCACAAGTGGGAGAGCTAGGGTGTATAGTGAAGGCAACCCGTTTGAGATTGAATAAGGCTCGAGGTTATTCAACCGGATTTTACTCGAAGGTTAGTTCTCATAAAATCACTAAAGTGGCCAAACTAAGGTGTATAGTGAAGGCTTCTAATCCTCTCTCAAATGCCGACCTAGGGTACATAGTGTCGATCACCCGTTCGAGGTTAGATTAAGAACGTAGTTGTTGAGCTGGGATTCCAAAAATCCCATCCATTCAATAAGCAATAAAGATTCCAAGTTAACATGCTAAGAGAGTGTATCCCAACAAATCAATAATGAAATCATTCAAAGCAAAGAACAAAACATAGAGATAGGTATGTATATAAAACATAGAGTTTATTTACAAATGCCCAAAATCCATCAAACAAATAACATCAACCCCATAGTGGGGTATTTTAGCTACTCATGTTCTTTACAAACAAATACAAAACTAAAAGAAGAGATTAAGAGAAAACCCTTGAAGTTAATCTCCTTCCTTGAAGCCTTGAATCCAAATCTCCTTAGTTGCCTTTAGGTTGTGTAGAGATGGTTTTGATGGTAGGGAGAGTGTTCTATAAGCTAAGTTACACTAAGTTGTTGAAAATATCTGTATGGGAGCTTTTTGGGTTGAATGGCATAAGGTTCTATTTATAGGGGATACAAAATTAGGTCACTTAAGCTTGTCGCGTGTAGAGTGCGGGTGGAGTGTGGTTGAATGACCCGCACTTGACCCGTACTTTAACGTCAGGTGCAAATTTCACTTCTTTGTTGCAGCTTAGAGTGCGGGTGGAGTACGGTTGGATTACCCGCACTTGACCCGCACTTTAATGTCGGTGAACTTTCTGCTTCTCTGTTCTTGGCAACTATGTGGGTTGAGTGCGGTTGGATGACCCACACTTTAACAGCACTTTAATGTCAGGTGCACTTCACTTCTCTGTTCCAGCTTGGAGTGCAGATAAAGGGCGGTTGGATGACCCGTACTTGACCCGCACTTTAACTTTTCCTCATGAATCAGGTCCCAGCTGTGGGTAGGAGTGGGGGTGGAGTGCGGTTGGGACCCGCACTTGACTCGCACACTTAGAGTTGCTGATTTCATTTGAATGTATCTTTTTTCATCTACAACACCTGAATTATGTCTATTGCCTGCAATTAGCACAAACAAGCCTATTAGACATAAAATATACATAAAATACACACAAGAACGAGACAAAGGAATAGGAAATTAGGGCCAAAATATACAACAATTTAGGCACGATCAGAAACGGTGGTAGCAATGAGGGTGCTTCTAGCATGAGACCTCCCTACTCACCGGGTTGAATTATGCCTCTTAGAAAGAAAGGATGGAGTCGTACATTTTCCAAATCCATGATAGAGCTTAGATGGCGGTTGAAAACGACTACGCGTCACCGATGATGACTCCTACGGGTGAAAGAAAGGATGTACTCAAGCCTAAGTGATCGTGCCGAATATGTTGTATATTTTGGCCCTCAATTCCGTATCATTTGTGTCATTTTCTTACGTTTTAGTTTCACTTATGGGCTCTATGTTCGTAATTATACGCATTGATCCATTTTTGGAGTTTAGAGCGTGTCACTGGACTTTCGAACCAAAAGGGACCAAAAGGGATAGATTGGACAAATGGCATCAGAGGCATCAATAGTGCGAGTCCCAACCGCACTACCAACCGTACTGTAGTTTAAATCCGGGACCTAACACCTAAAGGAAGGAAGGGTGAGTTCTAGTTAGCCAATGGCACTCTCACATGCACTCTTGTCCAGAACCGGGACCTGATAGCTGAAGACCTGATAAAGTGCGGGAAAGTGTGAGTCTTCCAACTGCACTCTCACCTGCACTCTTGCTTAGACCAGAGAGCTAAAAGTCTAAAGAAATTGTTAAAGTGCAAGTGAGTGCGGATCCCTAAACTGCACTCCATCCCGCTCCAAAAGTCATTTTAAAACATTTTGTAACATATTTTGTAGGGATTATAAATAGAAAGTGTTGTGGACATTTTTAGGGAGCTTTTTACACTTAGAATTTGAAATACTTGTAATCCTAGATCTAGATATACAATCACTCTCATTTCACTCTTATTCTACTTAACTTCAAAGGAGCTAGGGATTGAAAGGAAAGAGATGATCTCCAAGGGTTATTTCTTATTCCTTTCTCTTGTTTTATTTGTTGTAATGAGTAGCTAAATCCCCTCTAAGGAGTTGACTGATTAGTTTGTTGAATGTTGGCCTTTTGTGTATAAACTCTATCCTATATATATTTCTACCTTTCACTGTTCTATTCTCTTGCCATGAATGGTTTTCCTTTGATTTGCTTGTCTTGGATACACTCTCTTAGCAAGTTTTCTTTGGATTCTATTTGTGTAGACAACTATATATACACTTTATTTGGTTGTTTATTGCTTGGTTGAATGAAGGGGTTTCCGGAATCCCAGCTCAATAACCATGTTCTTAATCTAACCTTGAACGGATGGCCGTCACTATACACTCTAGGTTGGCTTTTGTAAGATGATTAGAAGCCTACATTATACACCATAGGTTGGCTACTTTAGTGGTTTTACAACTAGTTTAACCCGGTTGAACCTCGAGTTCCATCTAATCTCAAACGGGTGGTTTTCACTATACACCCTAGGTTGGCCACTCGTTAGAGAATTGGAAGTTATCACTATACACCGTAGGATGGCTACATTAGTAATAGGTCGAGACCTCAATAGATAGACGAGCTTTCATGGTTCGTTAGTAGGAGGTCTTCACTATACACCCTAGGTTGACTTCTTTCTTGCAATAAATAGCCAATTCTACACACCCTAGGTTGGTTACAGTTGTTACTACATGCTTATTTACGAGTTTGTCAAAATAGCATCACTGTCGGGGATCGGCGAGTTTAGCTTTGATTAGTTTTTGTTTGAGTAGTATTTATGTTTAGTTACATTTTGGTTTTAGTTTATTTGTTTCTTTTTATGTCGTACGATATTTGTTGTGGAATTTTAGGATACTACGTTTATGCACGGAAGAAGATCGTTAATAAGAGCAGTTTTCCCAGTCAACGATAACATCAATCAAGTAAAGAGAATAGTCAATCAGTTTGAGGAGATTATGGAAGACGGAAATCCTCAAAATCAGCACTAACAGAATATGGGAGACAGAAATTCTTAGAATCAGCATGAACATCAAGCTTATGAGCGTGAGCTTAGTGTGCATGGGGATGAACAGTTGGGTCTCACCATGAGCGAGTATACACTCCCCTTTGTAGGAAATATGCCTACGACCATAGTACTTGATGATGTGGCGAGGAAATATGAATTGAATAATATGCATATTGATCTCCTTCCATCTTTCAATGGGAGAGCTACTAAAGATTGCTTTTAATACATGAAGCAGTATGGTGCTACCTTAGAGACTTTTCCAATGATGGCTCGCCAAGCAATGCTAACAAGAAAGCAGCTTCACCTCAGATGCTTCCAGTACTATTTGAAGGAAGAGGGTATGACTTGGTACATGAATCTAAGGCCAGGTTCATTAGTGACATGAGGTTAGGTTTGCAAAGTTTTCTTCAACAATTTTTTTCCGTCACAAAAGGCAAAGGACCTATGGTTGAAAATAGCATATTTTTACGAGGAGGAGGGTGAACCCTTCCATGAGGCATGGGAGAGGTTTAACTTGTTGCTCAATGAGATACCGTCGCATACATACCCTCCAGAGTTTAAGGTGAATTCCTTCTATAGTGGACTTTCATTTATCACGCAAATGCTAGTGCATAATGCGTGTGGGGGTACAATCACAGATAAAAGAGAAGCCGAAGCCTTTGATATTTTGGATAAGATCGCCTAGAACTCACAACAAAGGACATCAAATGTGAGAAAGGGTGGAAGGCTAGAGGTTGGTGTGGACACCCAAATACAAATTTAGATGTCAAAGATGAATAAGGAACTCCAATCTATTAAAAGGCTTATAACTGGAAGGCTAGGGCCATCCTATGGAGTGAGTCAAGTCATAGGAGAGATAGATGGGGGAGAAGGGCAATTTGGTCAAGAAGGAAGCCCAAGCCCTTAAGGAATTTCAGAGGCAAAGGAATGACCTGTACTAGAATACGTACAATCCAGGGTTGAGGAACCACCCTAATTTGTCTTAGTCTAACAACAACCACCTAGGTGCAAACAACTCCCAAGGTGCGAACAACTGCCAAAGTGGGAACAACTACCAAGATAGTAAAAACAATCAAGGATACCAAAATTGTGGGTACAATAGGTACAACCAAGGAAGTCCTAGCAATAACACCCAATGGGGTAGTTCTAGTACCAACCCATTAACCAATTTCAACTCCCAAGCACCCTTCAATCAAGTAAAAGACAAGTCATTGGAGGAGATAGTCAATACAGTGATCAAAAAAGTTGGTATTAGTTCTGAAGCCCTCAAGAACACATTGCATGCATCAGAATAAAGAATGAAAGCTTATATGCAATCCAACGATCAGAGAGCAAATAGCCATGAAGCTTCATTAAAGAAGATGGAAACCCAATTAGCACAAATTTTTGAAGCATTGGTTAAGCAAAACAAAGGGAAGTCAACTTGCCCCGATGAGCACATTAATATGCTAGAAATGATCGAGGAGGAGCTTGAGAAAGTGGTAGGACTAGAAACTATACCCAACCGAGTGAGAGTTCTAGATAATTCAACTAAGGTGGATTTAGAGAGTCTAGTGAAAGTCACACAACTTGAAGAGGGGAGAGATGGTGAAGGCTTCCCCATTAAACTTACGGATCCCGGAAGTTTTGTGATAGATGTTACCATTGGAAACACACTAAAAATGGGAGCCGTGCTTGATATGGGAGCTAGCATCAACATGATGCCACTAGAGTTGTACAAGAAACTGAAGATCCAAGAAATTAAGACGACTACTATGACTTTTCTTATGGCGGATAACTCTCCCAAAACTCCAGTTGGTGTGGTTGAAGAAGTTGTGGTGAATTTACACGGTTTGACAGTTTCGGTGGAGTTCGTGGTGTTAGATGTCAAAGGAAGTGGATCCTATGATAAGGATTGTAAGTTGCTCTTTGAGAGGTCATTTCATTTAGTTCTGAAGGAAAGAGTGTGAGCTTTAAGGTTGACCATCCCAAGAGGAGTCAAGTGGATGATTGTCTTGTATTGGAAACACCTAAGCTAAGAAAGAAGAGAAACCGAGTATTCACTCTTGTGCAAGCTTTTAGAGGAGTAACCGATATGGAAAAAGGAAACAATGATTGCTTGAAGGAAAAAGAATCAATTGAGTTTGTAGAAGAAGAATTGGCCACAAGGACCTTTGAGGAGATAGGTGAGCTAGAGAGGGATAACACAAAGCTCAAGCTAAAAGTAAGGTTGATTAAGGGCGAGAATGGGTTGTTGAGGAAAAAATTCATGGAATCTCAACATTGAGCAAGGAGTTAGAAGAGCAAGTTGTGGAACTTGACAAAAAGGAAAAGGTAGTCTCCAAGAACTTATAGGAAATGGCCAAACTTTCGGAAGAGTCTGAAGAGGAACATGCTATGAGGTCAAGGAAGATGCTTATGGGGGTTAAGAAGTCAACCAATGTCGTGGCGGAGGTGCAAGCATGTTTACACAAGAAGGAGGGAGAATTGAAACTCGCCAAAGTCAAGGAGTGTGACTATATTGTTCAACTAGACATAACGGAGAAAGAGTTGAAATCCCTCCATAATCAGCAATACCAAGGGCCCTACATCCACAACCAAACAAGGAGTTTTCTTGACCGTTCTTTCACTTGTTATTTTTGTGCCAAAAGAGGGCACAATAAAGCTCATTGCTTTAGTTTCAAAAGATTTAGAACAAGTCAAATGAGGTCTAGGATGTACCCACCAAGAGTCAAACAAATTTGGTTTAGGAAAGACTTAGTGGGTCAGGTGAGAAAGAGGGGGATAGATGCAGTAATTATGCCATTGGCACCCATTTGGTAGTCAAGAAGTGTATGCTCCCCAATCCGGTCAAACCTCCTTCAATGGACCATGTCTCACTTTGAGTACATTACACCTATTCTAATTTATTTCTTACATTTTTTGCAATATAGATAGTTAGTTTTGGTTTTTGGGTGGCATTTGCATTATAAGTCATGAAATCTTGTTGATTGTGTTGTTTTGGTGAAGGTAGAATAAATAAGCAGAATTAACAAGCCAGACCTGGGTAACAGTGTGTGTCAAGTGTGGGTCACTCACCCGCAATCCAAGCAACAGAGCGCATCAGGTAATAAAGTGCGGGTCCAGTGTGGGTCACTCAGCCGCACTCCGAGCAACAGTGCGCATCAGGTAACAGACCCACACTCTACACATGTTATATAAATATAACAAGTCTTTTTCTAGGGCTCCACTATATTGAACACAACAAACAAATCGCCCCACTTCTCTTTTCATTCTGTACGAAACCTAAGGTATTCCTTGTGCCCCACGTTTCAATATTCGAACCACCAAGGTATGAAATTCTTCTCTACTTGTGTTTAAATGTTATTACAATTGTGATTTTCATCTTTTTCATTTAATATTTCTCTCTTTATATGCATGAATGCCATTGATTAAGGATGGGTCACGATTTTTGTGCCTATTTTTTGCTTATTTAGGATGCATGTTGGTGAATCTTGTGGGAAAGAATGTTGTAGAGAATTTTGTTTAAGTTGTGATTACCCATTGCTCTAACATGATTTTATTTTGGATTTTGTAGTCTTGAACTAGTGTTTGTTGAGTAACTTAGAGATTGAAATGATGAATTTTTGGTTTATTATGCTTGAAAAGCGTTCGAAATTATTTTGGATATCAAGTTGCATGTATATGATCCAATTGTGAAGTTAGTGTTTTTTGTGATTAAATGTCCTTTTATGCCTACTTGAAAGTGAATGTCAATGTTGATTATGATCAAATATGTGTTAATCGGCAATGCATATGGGTTGGATATGGGTCTGCTGATCGCGCTCCAAATGTCCACATTTAGTGCTTCCTTTGGTTTTGTAACCGTTTCCCGAGCATTTCAAGTGTTTAACGTTGTAAATAAGTGTTTTCAGGTCACTTAGGCGTTTCAAAGGCATTCAAAAAGAAGGCAAAGAAGGCAAAGAAGGTAGAGAATGAGAGGGATTGACAACCCCTAAGGGTTCAGAAGCAAATCCCGCGGGAACATTAAAGCTGAACAAAGCTGTGGAAGACATTAGAGGAGCTAGTAAGCTCATCATCTCTGCCTTGTGGGAATAAACCCGCAGAATAAAGCTGCAAGATCATCAACTTTCAACACAGCAAGTTCATGTTCCCTGACCAGCGTGAACAAAGCTGCCGCACAAACCCATGGAAGAATCCAGCGAGTTCAGGCCAACTGCCCGAAGAGAACAAAGACGCAGAAGGAGTCTACGCGGAAAGGGAAAGATCATTCGTGAGTTCATGTTGCTAAAAAGAAGTCACGGACCAAACCCGCGGAGCACTCTAACGAGCTGCAATTGGATCGAATCTTGTCTCCAACCAATCAAATCACTTTTTTTGGGCATCCACTTGCTTAGGGAGTTTGGGAAAAGAACCAAGGAACCCTCACTTGCTTTTGAAAGGCCTACCCTTTTTTGTCTTACTATGCAACTTACTTCTCAAGGATGAATGCAACTTACTACACTTAGAAAATAGCTAGGGGATATTATTACACTAGTTTTAGAGGAAATTAGATAGCTGTGCTTAAAAAAGAATGAACCAAGTTAGTTTTCTTGAGACTTTCTAGGCAACCAAACACCCATTTTGGTACCTTAGCTTAGGTAATTTCAAGTTTGCATAGAGGAAGTTGTTGCTTGGATTGTAAAAAGGATCGCATCTTCATCACAAGTGATACCAACAGGTGATGTTTTCTTCATTTGGAATTCCATGTCACTTTGATTCTATGTGTAACTAATCTCTTTTTGTTAGGGGTTGGATGTAATTCTTGTACATAACCTGGCTATTTAATCAATCTTACTTATTTCACCTTCTCAAGCTTTATGTGTGTTTATTACTCATTTATAATTGATGGTTGTTGCAACCATTCACCCTTTATTGAATAAACACATGCTTGAAGGTTCAATATGCATTAAAGACCGTTAATGCATATGACACTTATGCCATCTATGTTGTAGAGATTTATTAACCTTGATAATCTCTACTAACACCTTTGAGTAAACCTTCTTTAATTCACTCCTCTAACCTTAGGTTGTTATTAAAGTGAAGGATTTAGTTCCTTACAATTTAACATGAATAGATGCATGTAAGGGTCAATGCGAATGTGCTTAATGAATGATTCATTAGCTAATATGTTATCTGCTTGAATGAATCTTCCCATTAGCAATCTTTTAATCTAGAATTTGAACCAAGTATTTGTAGTTGTTAATCTTAATCAATTCTCATCTTAGCTTAGTTAATGTTTTGATCACCTTAGTTAATTAATTGGCATTGCATTAGTTTTAGTTACAAGAGTTATTACTTTCTAGTTTTGTTAACGTAAATCCGTTGTCTCGTGGGAGCAATAACCCACACTCGTGCACCCTATACGAGTTGAACGACTCATGCACTTGTGAGGGTGAAACATGAAACCAATTAATTCTCGGTGTGTTCTAATATTAATTTGGAGGGGAGGGTGAATAGATTTTAATCGTTATTACCCAATTTTTGCAATTAGTCAATATTTACGAAAATACCCCAAACTAGTCAAATTAACAAATCAAGCATATAAGTGCAGAAATTAAAGAACGCTTGAGTTTTACATTGAAACCCTCACGGGAAAAACCACAGGCTGGTAAGTGCACCACACTCGTATACAACCTAATCCCGGTTTGACGGCCTAATCTCGACCAATATCCCACTACCACTACCTGCAGGCCTTAAAAAGCGGACCTAGTCCAATTGCTTGTGATTTAAGCTACCTAATCCCAATCACAACACAAGTCTTAGTTCTCAATGAAGAGATAAAAAGCCTATGTGAATATATGATGATATTCAAAGAGCAAATAGAGCTAGGTAACCTTAGATGCTTATCTAGGATGATGAATATAACAATTAATACAATCCTAGAAATCAATAACTAAATGACATGTCATAAAGCTTAGCTAAACATAGAAAATGAAATCCTATGAAGCTATCAAAATACAACACTCAATCATGTCAACATAACAATCTCTATTTTGTATCTAGAAAATATTCTAAGAGCATACAAATAATATAAGAGATGCATTGATAAATAAAACATTAATTATGTATGATAATAGTGAAGAACATACTAATGGATGTCTGTTGAGCAAGACCCATGCAAGCAAGCATCCTAACTATGCTAGAAAATGCTTAGATAATATTATGATGCATATGTAAATGGGTTTGAGTGATTAAATGAGCAATCTTGATTGCTTTTTCTCTCAAAGGTCTCTCTTTTAAACTTAGGGTTCTTGATAATCAAAGAGTCACACATAGACTATGAGAAAATGGTGTATTTATAAAGGGTCAGAAAAGTTAGAGTGAAAAGACAAAATTGCCCCAACTTTACGGGAAATTATGTGCCCTGTTCTGCGGCCATGGACCGCAGAATTGAGGGCGTAGAAATAGACTTGATGCTCTGGTCCCTTTTCTGCGCCTTTGCTCTACGGCCCCTAACCGCAAAACCTAAGAGCGCAAAAGTGTCAGATGTTTTGACACAACATTTCTACACCCTATTCTGTGGTCACCGGCCACAGAACTGGGGTGTATTTTTGACCTGGTCAAAAATGCAACCCCTTTTTCCCGAATCCTCTTGGAAGACAATTGCAACAAACTCTGGATGTACAATGATAGAACTATGGAGTTGATGGAGTCGTAAGCGAATATTAGGGCAATTGCAACAAACTCTCAACTACGCATATTATGACAAATGTAACTAACCTAGGGTGTATAGTGTTGGCTATATACCACTAGCAAGGGGTCAACCTAGGGTGTATAGCGAAAACCCCATACTAGCGATTAATTCCACCTAATGAACCAGCAGTGGCTAGTTACTCAATTGGAATTCTAACCATGAAGCTCATCTATCTAACTATGGCTCGACCTATTTCTAACGTAGCCATCCTAGGGTGTATAGCGACGACTTTCAATTCCCTCACAAGTGGCCGCCCTAGGGTGTATAGTGAAGGCAACCCGTTTGAGATTAGATGAAGCTCGAGGTTATTCAACTAGATTTTACTCGAAGGTTAGTTCTCGTAAAATCGCTAAAGTAGCCAACCTAGGGTGTATAATGAAGGATTCTAATCCTCTCTCAAATGCCGACCTAGGGTGTATAGTGCCGGTCACCCGTTCGAGGTTAGTTTAAGAATGCGGTTGTTGAGCTAGGATTCCGGAAATCCCATCCATTCAATAAGCAATAAAGATTCCAAATTAACATGCTAAGACGGTGTATCCTAACAAATCAATAATGAAATCATTCAAAGCAAAGAACAAAACATAGAGATAGATATGTATATAAAATATAGAGTTTATTTACAAATGCCTAAAATCCAACAAACAAATAACATCAACCCCATAGTGGGGTATTTTAGCTAGTTATGTTCATTACAACAAATACAAAACTAAGAGAGAGATTGAGAGGAAACCCTTGAAGAGCTCTCTTCCTTGAAGCTTGAATCAAAGTCTCCTAGTTGCCTTTGAGTTGAATAGAGATGGTTTGGATGAGAGGGAGAATGTTCTAAGACCTAAGATTAGCTAAGTTATTGAAAATATATGTGTCGTGGGATGTATGGAGGATGTTAGGTTAAATGACATGAGGTTCTATTTATACAAAATTAGGTCACTTAAGCTTGAAAACAGAAGCTGTCTCGCGAAGAGTGCGGGTGGAGTGCGGTTGAATGACCCGCACTTTAACGTTAGGTGCAAATTCCAGTTCTCTGTTCCAGCTTGGTTGGTGGGTGGAGTGCGATTGGATTACCCGCACTTGACCCGCACTTTAATGTCAGGTGCACTTTCTATTTCTCTGTTCTTGGCAATAGTGCGATTGGATGACCCGCACTTTAACTTCTCTGTAGGTATCAGGTCCCGGCTTTGGCTTGAAGTGCAGGTGGAGTGCGGTTGAATGACCCGTACTTGTCCTGCACTTTATCTTGGCTGCAAGTATCAGGTCCCGGTTTTGGTTAGGAGTGCGGTTGCAACCGGCACTGACCCACACTCTAGAGTTGCTAATGACCCTTTGTCTTTCCTTCAGCCACCTTTGGCCCCTTTTCGGCCAGAATACCCACAACATGCTTCTAACACCAGAATTACATCAATTGCCTGCAATTAGCATCAACGAGCCTATTAGACATAAAATATATAGAAAATACACACAAGAACAAGACAAAGGAATAGGAAATGAGGGCCGAAATATACAACAATTTAGGCATGATCAAACACCCCCAAACCAAACCTTTGATCATCCTCGAGCAAACTCAAAACAAAACAAGACACGACAACAAAAATGACTCGAACTAAAAACATTTCCTAGACATAAAGAAAACTTGCTGCAAAACCAACTAGCAGAGAGATACACAAAAGCAAATAGGAGTGACGAATGAGTTTATGCAAAATGTTCTAAACAACTTGAAGGCACCCCAAGGGAAACTCGCACAACACGAATCCCACAATTAAAATGCCCTCGCCTCAGAAACTACTCACTCTCATGCCTCGAGCATAATTCGCTTCGACTCTAGGTTCTCACATGGATTCTCTCTTATCTTTCCTTTCAGAACCTAGGTTCACATTTATGCAACATGTATGCAAGGAATCAAATTTGTTGCATACATTTAGTATAGAATAAACGTTCTTTTTAGTGAAAAAGTCTCATGAAAGAATCAAATGCCATGAACGTGGAAAGAGCATGCATCAACTAATATTCCCAATCTAGACATCCCTTAAGATCAACTAGGTCTTTTCCATTTGGTTGTAACGGGGCCACGGTGAATGGTGATTAGAAAGAATGGGAATTTAGGCACAAGCACTAATCAACCAAGTTAAGGCAATACATTCTACACTTAAGCATTTAATTTCTTATGCAACTCAACTTCCAAATATAATATGGCGTCCAAGCATACAATTAGACTCTACGTGCAATCTTTACTACTCTTGTTACCCATTTGAGTAGCTTTTACAATTTCAACAAGGCAAATGAAGCATATTTTTCTTTTCCTTTTTTGCTTCTTTTCTTTTCTTTTCTTTTCTTTTCTTTTCATGCCTTTTTACAATTCACATTTTCACAACTCATTACTCTTGCCTAGGTACACGCCATTTATCAAATTAAAGCACAACTTTACATTCAATCCTAAGCCTCAACAAGATCAATTAAGTGAGGGTTGGCTTAGTGTTTAGGTTGCTTGGGTTATGGATAATGTGGGTGTAGAATGAAAAAGTCTATATGTGTTTGGCTTCAAAATTGGCTTCGGAGCACACATATTACAGGAATAGGAAGTATTTAGGCTTTTTGAGTGGCTAAAACACACATTACCTAATATCACTTCAAAGGATTATTCTATCAAGGGAATAAAAGTTTATGTCAAATAGTCCACATATATGATGCATGTTCTATGACACATGATGATTTTGATGTAATAAGACTATGCATGGTTTTGTATAGTGTTTACAGATTTGAAAAACATATTCCTTCAAATATACACGCTTTTGGCTTGTGTTTGTGATCTCAGAAGGGAAATCTCCACTATTAGAACAAGGCACTTGAGCACTGAGTCCCCTAAACATTGACACTAAAAGATAGGACTAGTCCATGAAGTGCAAGTGAGACCCCTAAAGTGACTAAGAGTTATTAAACAAGCACACTAAGCATACACACATTCACCACCAACACTATGCTCAAGGTATCTCACCAAGCTAAATAAGCTCTAAATTTTGGCTAAGTAGCAAATTTGAAAATATGACACAAAAATGACTCAAGACACAAAAGACGACTCAAAAATACGTCTACACCCCTAAACCAAAACCTAACATTGTCCCCAATGTTGAAGATACGAGAGTCCGGCCTAACGGAGGAGCGAACCTAACATGACTCAAAACAAACCTAGGCACTAATCATCCACAATCAATGCCTCAACAAAATAAAAATGACTCAAAATAGGCTCAACAAATAAGGGTAATTCAAGCAATATATCATTGAAGCACAAGCACACGGATTTTTCATCAAGCATTTTATCAAAATTCACAGAATAGGGGCATGAACAACCCCTAAACCAAATTAAACAATAAGCATAAACCTATATAATCACAGTCATGCAATAGAGCCTCTGGCTCATAATCATTTAGCGCATGCATACATACTTGCAAGAGAGCCTCCGGCTCATTCATCCATAAAGATAATCAATATAATCAAAGTGCAACTATCCACAAAATAAACCATTCGAACAAAAATATCCCAACAACACAATTTATTGAAATTTAAACAATATAAAACATAAAAATAACTACATGCATCAAAATTATTCAATAAGATACATTATGTGATAGGCTAGATTCCTCTAAGGGTGGTTTGAACAAGTTAGGAAATTCTCTATTTTTCACAACCCAAATAAATTTAGGTGACTTCATTATCTTTTCTTTTCCCATGCTTCTTTATAAGTTCATTTGGTCTTACCTTACCCAAACTTGTTTAACCCTTGTTGGACTCCACCTATTCCTAGGACCTCTAGTTTTCTTATGTTGATTTGGCTTGTAATTTGTAGCCATTAAATGCTCTAACCTAGAACATGCATAGCAAAAGAGTTTAGAGTTAGAGGAACTCCCCTTTGATGTGTGACTTTGAGGCCATTGGATTTGCTTCACTTGTAACGCCTTGACCTCCTTCTCCTTTTTGTAAGTGCTCATTTTGCTTCCTTAAGAGCATTAGCATTTTGTACAACATCAACTTGCATTGTTCTCGACTTGCGAACCATCTCATCTTCAAATTCCCTTGATAGCCTCGCCAAATTCTCCAACTGCTTCAATGTTGTACTCTTTTCGGCTTCAAGTCTCTCAATTTGCTCTTCTAATTCTTTACTCTTATTGGAGACTTCGCCATTAGCCTTCTTAAGTGTGTCGTTTTCAACTCTGATCCTTTGCACTTTAAGCATTAATTTCTTGTTTAGTTCTTGAAGGTTTTTCGCCTTTTCCATTTCCAAGGCTTCCTTGCCTTCAAGCTTCTTCTTCAAGAGTTGCAATTTCTTCTCAAAATCTTCCCTCATTTCTTCTTTCTCTTGGGAAGCTACCTCAACTATCTCTTGAAGTGCTTCATTCTCTTTCTACGACACATCCCTCGCCAACAAAACCTCCATGGTCACCTTCATATGCTCCTGATTCATATTGATCCACATTTTCGTATCATCCATCATCCTGCTTTGCTCTACTTCGAATTCCATCCGAAGTTTATCCATATCTTCTTTTGAGCTATTAGATGATCCTAACGGTTTGGTTCCCCAACGTTCTTGTAGAAGCTTCATTTTCTCTTCATTTGCCAAGCATGTTGGCGAGTAACTAGGCTCTGAATTTTGCCAAAAGGAATCCATAGAGTCCTGAAACAAACAAAAACAAAACTACCAAAGCAATAAAAAGAAACTAACAAAGCTAAAAACAACTAAGAACTAATAATATTAAAACAAATCTAATCACTACTACACACACCGATCCCTAGCAACGATGCAATTTGATGGGAACATTTTTCGCCGTTAGAAAACCGTCAGTCAAAACAATTTATAAAACCTATGTGATGCGTTCACATGTATAAATACGAGTAAAGCGATAAGCACGGGTGTCGTCTACTGAGATCGGGGTAACGGTGATAAGATTAAGATTAATAGAACTAGTGAGCATAAAAGTAAAGTATATGGTAGGTGAAAATATAATATAAACTAAACTAAGAATGCAATAATCTAAATGGAATGGTAACGGAGTGATGAATGTATGATGATGGAACTATGGAGTTGATGGACTTGTAAACGAATATTGGGGCAATTGCAATAAACTCTCAACTAAGTATATTATGACAAATGTAACCAACCTAGGGTGTATAGTGTTGACTATGTACCACTAGCAAGGGGTCAACCTAGGGTGTATAGTGAAAACCCCCTACTAGTGATTAATCTCTCCTAAACAACCAACAGTGGCTAGTTGCTGAATTGGGATTCTAACCATGAAGCTCATCTATCTAACTATGGCTCAACCTATTTCTAACGTAGCCATCCTAGGGTAAATAGCGATGACTTTCAATTCCCTCACAAGTGGCCGCCCTAAGGTGTATAGCGAAGGCCACCCGTTTGAGATTGGATGAAGCTCAAGGTTATTCAACCGAATTTTACTCGAAGGTTAGTTTTCGTAAAATCGCTAAAGTAGCCAACCTATGGTGTATAGTGAAGGCTTATAATCCTATCTCAAGCCGACCAAGGGTGTATAGTGCCTGGTCACCCGTTCGAGGTTAGATTATGAGCGCGGTTGTTAAGCGAACGTGGTTGTTAAGCTGGGATTCTGGAAATCCCATCCATTCAATAAGCATAAAGATTCCAAATTAACATGCTAAAATGGTGTATCCTAACAAATCAATAATGAAATCATTCAAAGCAAAGAACAAAACATAGAGATAGATATGTATATAAAACATAGAGTTTATTTACAAATGCCCAAAATCTATCAAACAAATAACATCAACCCCATAGCGGGGTATTTTAGCTACTCATGTTCATTACAACAAATATAAAACTAAGAGAGAGATTTAGAGGAAACCCTTGAAGAGCTCTCTTCCTTGAAGCTTGAATCCAAGTCGCCTTTTTGCCTTTGAGTTGAGTAGAGATGGTTTGGATGAGAGGGAGATTGTTCTAAGACCTAATATTAGCTAAGTTATTGAAAATATATGTGTCGTGGGATGTATAGAGGATGTTAGGTCGAATGACATAAGGTTCTATTTATAGGGGATACAAAATTAGGTCACTTAAGCTTGAAAACAGAAGCTATCGCATGCAAAGTGCGGGTAGAGTGCGGTTGAATGACCTGCACTTTAACGTTAGGTGCAAATTCTAGTTCTTTGTTCCAGCTTGGAGTGCGGGTGGAGTACGGTTGGATTACCCGCACTTTAATGTCAAGTGCACTTTCTGTTTATCTGTTCTTGGCAATAGTGCAGGTGGAGTGCGGTTGGATGACCCACACTCTACCCGCACTTCATCTTCTCTGTAGGTATCAGGTTCTAGCTTTGGCTTTGAGTGCAGGTGGAGTACGGATGAATGACCAGCACTTGACCCGCATTTTATCTTCACTATAGGTATCATATCCCGGTTTTGGTTAGGAGTGCGGTTGGAGTGCGGTTGCGACCCGCACTGACCTAGACTCTAGAGTTGTTGATAACCTTTTGTCTTTCCTTCAGCCACTTTTGGCCCCTTTTCGGCCAGAACACCCGCAAATGCTTCTAACACCAGAATTATATCAATTGCCTACAGTTAGCATCAACGAGCCTATTAGACATAAAATATATAGAAAATACACACAAGAACAAGACAAAGGAATAGGAAATAAGGGCCGAAATATACAACAATTTAGGCACAATCATTTATATGGTATGTTTGTGTGTGTTTGTGTTATGATATGTCGGTACTAGAAATTGAAGGAAGGGGACCTAAATCCACTTCCACAGTTTTGGCCGTGGGAATTGTCCAGCAGACCAGATCATGTGAAAACTGCGGATATGGACAGGGGAAGTGAGGAAGCGTTGCGATTTCATTCCACGGGAATGTTCTCGCCAGCCAAAAGGACTAGAAGTCATGAAAATCATGTAAAATTCAACGGATTCAACGGATTCAGCTCTGCTAGAATTCTTCCGTGAACTAGAACGAATGGAAGTCATAGTTAAATTTCAAGGAATTCAGCTAGTTCATAACCAGTAGGATTTTTCTCGCGAAGCAGAAGGCTTAAACTTGTAGGATTTTTGAAGATGGTTCTAGCGAGGTTTAAGTCCGCAGAAATATTCCCGCGGACCAGAAGAAGGGAAGTTGTTGAGTGGGAAAGCAACCCCGCAGATTCCATCCGTGAAAATAAAACCTCGGGATATGACCTGCGACAACCCCTTACTGGTAAAACGCTGCATTTTTGTGGAAAATTTGATCCCACGGCTTTGTACCGAGGAAAAGAACCCACGAGACTTCACCCAATGTAAATAGGACATGTCATTTTCACGACCACCTTTAGCCTTTTTCAAACTTCTCTCAATTTCCCGCACCCAATCACACCAATCCTCCTTCAATTTTGCTCAAATTCATTGAAACCTTCATTTACAAGGTATGTGTTCCTAATTTACTCAATTTTAATCACAAAATTCTTGCCAAATTCATCTAGAACATTTAATTGTACAAGTTAGGGTTTTTGAAAAAATTTCGGAAATTTTTTATCAAAGCAAATTGAAATTATTTGAATGTTGTTTGTATGAGTTGGATATGCCATGTAAAAGTGATTTCGGCCAAAATCCCAAAAGAATGATTCGATTTTTACAAAATTCTAGTGCTAAGGTTTGTTTTTGGCCGAAAATTATATGTTAAGCCCTTGCCACTGTTCTATTGCCATCATGTGATGATTTTCATTGACAAAATATGTTGTATGCATGCATGTGATGATGGAATGATAGGGTTGGATCAATTTGTGTGCAAATTCAAATATTTCTAGGTAAAATGATGCTTGTATATGGGATTGATTATGCAAAGTGTTGTACATTTCAAATTCATCGTGTATTTTGTACAAATAGAACAAATACTTTGCATAAATTGTGCACATGTTGATGGGATTGTGTGTGCAGAATTTTGATATGTTGTGTGCACTTTTTGAGAAGAATTGGTTATATGTGATATATGTCAAGTTGTTGTGCATTTCAAATAGAACATACATCTTACACAAATTGCTCTCATGTTAATTAAAAATTGGAGGTGCACAAATTGAGATACATTGGTTATACAAGAATTGGGTGCACACACTTGAATTGAATGGGTGCACACACTTGAATTGAGTAGGTGATTTGTTGTGCAGATTTGTTGTGCAAATTTGTGTGCATAAATGTGATTGAATTGATGATAGGGGGAGTTATTGAAGCAACTTGTGATGCACAAATGTAAATTGAATGAGATGTAGTTTGGGTATGCAATGTTGGTATGCCCAAATTTTGGAAGGAATTGATTGACATGTGGTAGGTATGTCAAGGTTTGGTGCGTATGTCTTGGATAACCTAGAATTGATATGTTTATTCGTAATGTCTAAACTTAGATGCCATATTTAATCGAGCGAATGCTCATATCATAAGTTGAAGTGAAATTACACAGTTTGTTGTCTAAAATATGTTGATGCGCATTGATCTGACACAAGCACACTATACACTATACAAATATTTTTAGAATGTATATATTCAATGATCGTGTTTTTTAATTGATGGGTTCACTAACCCAAGTACTAACTTTTGTGGTGTGTTTTTGTGCGTTTTGTTTCTCTAACCACATATGGCACAAAAGAGAAAGGCTATAGAGGATAGTGATACGGCCCGGTAAAGTAAGGGAAAAGGTCTCGGGCGTCCAGAATCGGGCCAGGAGGAAATCTTTAGGATAAGACTCCAAGGAACATCCAAGAGGTCCCTCATTATTGAACAGGACGTCAGTTAGGATAAGCTGGGCCACACGGCCATTTTTGATGAGATTCACCGAAGTAGGGGGGAGGCATAAGTCTAATTTCTGAAATGGACGAACCGAAAGATAGTCGAGGGGTTCTATGCAGCTATAGACCTAGATGAGTTTAAGCTGGGACTTCTTGTAGTTGTCCAAAAGAAGCCTATCTCCATAACCACCGAGCAGATCAGCCAATACCTGATGATGGAGAGTTACCTTCAGTGGGAACTAGAACTATGATTAGAGATTCGAGATTGCTCTAACAGGGATTGAAGACATCTCTTGGACTACCAAGGACCGTAAGGTTCTTCAGAGAGAGTCGAGGTTCGAGGAGCACTTTTGGAACATTTACTTCAGCTACTCTCTCATGCTAAGCCAGCACTGAACAGAGGTCAACAAGGAAGTCCCTATCATGCTGTACCAAATGAGGAATTGTTTGGAGTTTAATGTTGGGAAAACGATAGTGAGGCGTGTAGTGGAGTCTAAAAGGAAGTCCTCCCCTAGCCTTGTCTTCCCGTGTTTGATCACACGCTTTGCGCTTAAGGCAGGTAACAGAGTTGACAAGCCATCTAATAGGATATTGACTCCAGCAGGGACTGTAGGCAAAAGAGCCTACAATGAGGCTGCAGAGGGCAAAAAAGGCATTGAGAGACTTCTCTTGGTGAAAGAGTTTAAACAACAAAGACTGGCTCAGCATAGGTCTATCACTATGACAGAACAACAGAGATTGGACACTAAGGCTCGTGCTGAGTCCAAGGAAGAGGATGATCAGTCAAACCAATTAGAGTCGGAGGTAGAAGATGATCAAGTGCCATCTTGGGCACGAAGCATGATCCAGTCCCATAAGGACATGATGAAGTCAAATGCCACTTTAGCTAAGACGATTCACCGTTTAGCAAAAGAAGTTAGAGGATTGAAGGGGGTAGTTGCGCATTTGGCGGGCTACCAACCAGAGCAGCCTGTTGAGGAGTCTGATGAGCAGAGTACTGAGCGAATTTAAGAGTGTCGACAGAAGCACAAGCAAGAGGAGCCACCTACAGTACCTAACAAACCTTCCACAGCTGATGCACCAGCATTTCCTACTACCCCGGAGTCAGGTATACCTAATCCTTATCTTTTCACTAACTTAGATGATTTCTTTTTTAGTCCTATGGCCCAGTTGGACCCATATGATCAGGATTTCAACTTCATGGACTTACTTTATTATGAGAATCAGGGTTTAGAGCAAATCATAGTCAAGCCATAGTGGAGTCTGGTACAGACATATCCAGAGGCGATGGAAGATTAGAAGCCGATCCTAGAGCAAATACCAGAGAGAGAGAGAAAGGAATGACTGGTCGAATATAATGAGCATATGTAAGATTGCTACGGAAGGATCTAGGAGTACGAGTTCACAGCCGATGGAGTATATTGTGGAAGAGCCCACGACACCTATGAGCATAGTTCCATACATGGGGACACCTCTTTCGTCTGAGCCTACTTATTTCTATTACTCCATCAGCGGTATTCAATTCAAACCATTAGATCCCTCCAGTAGCAGTGATAACACTCGTGACAGCTCCAGCAGCACCAGTTACACCAGCGACGGCAGCAGCCCGATGTAAGCGGATTGGTACTCCACAGATTTTTGTAGCAAGAACATTTTTCTGCATTTTGTATACTTGGTACTTTTGGTTTAGTTGTATTTACAGTACTTTTATTATTATTATTATATTACTGATGTTATATTCACTTGCACATAATGTTAGTTAGTTAGTTAAATGCTTAGATCTAAGTGTGGAATGTTGTGGTTGATTGATAATGCCTAGGATGATAATATCTAGTAGACTAGGATATTTTGAAGTATAGTGCATGGATGGATGTAATATCATGTGATTGAATATATGTTGTTTGTTTTTGTATGGATAGGGAAGTTGTTTGTTGGCCAACCAACCAAACCAAGGAACTCTTTTGTATTGTCTTCCATGTGCGAACATTGGGGACAATGTAGAGTTTAGGTTTCGGGGTGTGGGCACATTAAACGCTTTACCAATCGTTCACATGATTGTAAATAGTGTATATAGTGTCACTTTACCAATCGTTCACATGATTGTAAATGCCAATTGAACATCAATGTTTAAATGAGATGCAAAGACATGTGTTGTTAAGGAATACGTGCATGCGTTAATTGCTAAAATGTAGTTATCACGTTGGCATTCCGAGATGACATTATGCATTGCGTAATAGTCCCTTTCTCTTGTGCTTAGTGAATAGAACTTAGTGCATGATTGCTTTAACCAATAATGGAGACTACCGGTAAGAAACAGAGCCTAAATTTTTAGATTTTTAGGGTAAACACTCTTCGGATTAATTATATGATCCCATTTGCATAATTGAATGCCATGAACATGAAAATTGTGGACTGCTTGCTAGACTTGTATTCCCTCGTTAGATAGACTTGCGAAAATGATTATAGGCATGTGTGTGCTTAACTACCATATCTATGCCCAAACACCGTCCATGATTGTTATGTGTGCTCCAATTGCCAATTCGAGGCCAAACACAAACACATTCATTTCTCCACCACAAATATCCATATACATTCACTTGGAAGTCTATAGTATTTGATCACGGGTTACGCATGTGTTATAAATGCGAAGGTATAGCTCAAAAGTTTTGGTAAATAGCGTGTACTCAGGCGATGATAGATAATTGTGCAAAATTATTGGCTATTGCAAAAGTGTCAAATGAAAAACACTTAAGCCACAATACTTGATTGTAAAGTACTCAAATTCGAGTACCATTTAGCACAAATACAAAATATATATCTTAGCCTAGACGCTTGTCGACGTCACATGGTAAAGAGCTTATAATGTTATTTGAAGAGTTGATCAATAACTTTAGAATTCCATCAAATTCTTCCATATCACCCCATATCACCGTTTTGGCCCTATTATAACAAAGGAAAGCCCTAGTTGATCTTTTAGAGAGTCAAGTATGAGAATGAGAGTCAAAGCATGCTCTTTCCACGTTCGCGGCATATCAATTCATTCATGAAATAGATTCCATACTTGTGCTATAATTGTTAATGCATATGCATTACATTTGATTCTTATATATACACTCTTACTCGCATATGTTTGTTTGAGAGTAACTTAGGATTCTGAGAGAATAAAAGGAATAACAAATTCCAATTTTTTGTGCGTGTCTTTTAAATACAACCTAGAGGGTGTATGAATGGGTTGTTAATCTGTTATTACAAAAAATTTTGGATTAGTCAATATTACAAAAAATAACCTCAAACATACAATTAAAACAATCAAGTGTAAAGGTGCGGAAATATAAACAACACTTGATTTTTACGTGGAAACCCTCAACAAGGAAAAACCACAGGCTGGTAAGTGCACCACACTCGAACCTTGAATCCACTAATGTTGATAACATTTATAACCTAATCCCAGTTTACAATCTAATCCCAATCAATAACCCGTTACCACTATCCGTAGGCCTGTAAAAGTAGACGTAGTCCAATTGCTCATGTGAACACCTAATCCCAGTGTACGACCTAAGACTTACTTCTCCAAAGAGATCAAATCCTAAGTGAATATGCAATGATATCCAAATATGCAAATAGAGCTAGGGTACCCTATATGCTTATCTAGGAATATAATATGACAATAAATTCAATCTTAGATATCAAAAGCTAAATGACATGTCATAAAGCTTAGCTATGTAGAGGATAACCAATCCTAGATACAATAGCTATCAAAAACAATCTCAAACATTTCAATGAGATTAATTAGCTAGATGTATATATCTATCAAGAAATCCTAGCTATAAAAAAACAATCTCAATCATGCAATGAGATTAATTAGCTAGATGGCATATAAACAATAAAACCTAGCTATCACAAAATAACCCAATCAACACATAATCTCAATCTTGTATGTAGAAATTACTCTAAGAACATACAAATAATAGATGAGATAAAATTGATAAGTAAAAACACTAATTATGTAAGATAATAGTGTTCAACATACCATACCATGTGTGTTGAAGAAGACCCATGCATTAGCACATGCTAGATGATCCTAGATGATGCTTAGATTATGATTTATGCATGTGGAAATGGGTTTAGAGAAATAAAGATGTAATCTTTAAGCTTTTTCTCTCAAGTCTCTCTAAATATCTCTCTAGGGTTCTTAGAATGCAAGACTTGTTTAAAGAACAAGAAAATTTTGTATATTTATAGAGAGTATAAAAAGGTTGGGTGAAGTGCAAGTGTGGGAATTGAATGCATCATAATACCTAACATGTCATGGCATTATCATAGAACAAGATGCAATCAATTAAAACATGCAAGAAGAGATGTTCAAGAACATGCATGCACTCATATAAAACACACAACATACAAGAATAAGATATATGCATGAGTTGTGAGTGTGTGCAACCAGATCTCTTCAAAGCAAGAAAGCACTAGAATATACCTTTGGTGCTTCTTCTCTTGAGGTCTTGAGCGAGTCTTGGTTGTGCAAAACACCAACCATCAAATACCTAAGCTACCCTTACATCAAGCCCCACATGTGGTTTGTCCACGAAATAAACCAATCAAAATATGGGTATCCTAACAAAGAAGATCCGACTGAAATCCGGAGAGGATTAGAGTCAATGCGAATTGAGTTCTTGCTTTTAAGTGCTTTGTTTTTTAAGCTTAGTATTTAGAGTGTGGGATTCACTTTGTCTCATGTTTTTAAGGGATGTTATTGTACTAGCATCTAACCAGAGGTTTTGGCATGTTTTATTCCTAAATGAACACATCTTCTTAGTATCTTTGTAATTTGGCTCTCAGAAACATTTTCGTGTGAGTTGTATATACTTAGTACATAGTAGCACGTATTTTTAGTTTAATTTTTAATATTTGTAGTTTGCTTGAGGACGAGCAAAAATCAGGTTTGTGGGTTTGATCGCGCTCCAAATGTTCACATTTAGCGCTCCCTTTACTTGGTTTTTGTAACTGTTTCCCGAGCATTTCAAGTGTTTAACGTTGTAAATAAATGTTTTCAGATTACTTAGGCGTTTCAAAGGCATTTGGGTCCGAAATGCTAAAAAGAAGGCAAATAAGGCAAAAAAAAGGCAGAGAAGGAGAAGGATTGACAACCCCCGCAGGTTCAGAAGCAAATCCAGCGGGAACATTCCAGCTGAATAAAGTCACAGAACACATCAGAGGAGCTAGCGAGTTCATCTTCCCTGCCTCGCAGGAATAATCCCACAGAATGAAGCTGCGGGATCATCAACTTTCAACCTAGTGAGTTAATGTTCCCTAACCAGTAGGAACAAAGCCACCGCACAAACCCACGAAAGAATCCAGCGGGTTCAAACCAACTGCCCGGAGAGAAAAAAGCCATGGAAGGAGTCCGTGCAGAAAGGGAAAAATCATCCGCGGGTTCATGTCGCTGAAAAGAAGTTGCAGACCAAACCCACGGAGCACTCTAACTAGCTGCAATTGGATCGAATCTTGTCTCCAACCAATCAAATCATTTCTTTTTGGCATCCACTTGCTTAAGGAGTTTAGGAAAATGACCAAGGAACCTCTCAAGGATGAATGCAACTTACTACACTTAGAAAATAGCTAGGGGATATTATTACATTAGTTTCAGAGGAAATTAGATAGATGTGCTTAAAAAAGAATGAACCAAGTTAGTTTTCTTGGGACTTTCTTGGAAACCAAACACCCATTTTGGTACCTTAGCTTAAGTAATTTTAAGTTTGCATAGAAGAAGTTATTGCTTGGATTGTAAAGAGGATCACATCTTCATCACAAGTGATACTAACCGGTGAAGTTTTCTTCATTTGGAATTCCTTGTCACTTTGATTCTATGTGTAACTAATCTATTTTTGTTAGGGGTTGGATGTAATTCTTGTACATAACCTTGCTATATAATCAATCTCATTTATTTCACCTTCTCAAGCTTTATGTGTGTTTATTACTCATTTATGATTGATGGTTGTTGCAACCATTCTCCCCTTATTGAATACACACATGCTTGAAGGTTCAATATGCATTAAAGACCATTAATGCTTATGACACTTATGTCATCTATGTTGTAAAGATTTTTTAACCTTGATAATCTCTACTAACACCTTTGAGTAAACCTCCATTAATTCACTCATCTAACCTTAGGTTGTGATTAAAGTGAAGGATTTATTTTCTTACAATTTAACATGAATAGATGCATGTGGGGGTCAATGCGAATGTGCTTAATGAATGATTGATTAGCTAATAGGTTTTCTACTTGAATGAATCTTCCCCCTAGAAATCTTTTAATCTAGAATTTGAACCAAGTATTTGTAGTTGTTAATCTTAATCAATTCTCATCTTAGCTTAGTTATAGTTTTGATCACCTTAGTTAATTAATTGGCATTGCATTAGTTTTAGTTACAAGAGTTATTACTTTCTAGTTTTGTTAACGTAAATACGTTATCTCATGGGAACCATAACCCATACTCGTGCAACCTTTACCAGTTGAATGACTCGTGCACTTGCGAAGGGTGAAACACTCGCGCGTCCCTTTAGGATAACCGACGTAGAGTAGCGTAGCTTTTGTAGAACCGATTCAAGTGTGTCATCTACTATACTAGGAAACTAGAATCGAGTTAAAGTGCGAGTCTAGTGCGGGTCACTGACCCACACTCCACCTGCACTCTATCAGTCTGGCAGAATTTTTATGGTTCTAAAACTTTTGATGATTACCTCATGGTTCCTTGATAAAAGTGTTCCCTAAACTGGGTTGTTTGTCTTGTGCAGATGTCAAGAAGAAGAAGGAAGTCTACTAGCCAAGTTGGATAAGGCTCTGAAAGAAGGTCAAGGAGGGCATCTCATATGCCTCCTTGTGTCTAACACCCAGATTTCGCTAATCGCATGTAGTATTTCAGACAGCGAGATATTATGGCAGAGAGGGGGATAGCAGTACAAGAACTAGATGACACCCATATTCCTCAAGTAGTTGAAAGAAGAGGATGGGGAACCTTTGTTGGCCCATCTCCTATGTATTGCCAAAAGGTGGTGGATGAGTTCTATGCAGGGCATGGTACCAAAAGAGTTTTAACGAACGTTCTCCATTTTGGTCCGAGAGGTAGAAGTTCGAATGACTATCACAAACATCAACAAGTATTACAGAACCGAGCTTCCAAATGATTAAGAAGCAGTTGGAAGACTTCGTAATGGGGTAACCTGAAATGATCTTTTCCTGAAACAGAATGGAGTTCGCTAATGAATTGGTGATCTGACTAATGGATTTTTGGGTAGCCCTAGACAACAGCATGAAGCACACCAACTTGAGGTTGGAGTTGGGATTTTGGCACATGTTTATCTCTCACTCACTGATTCCCAGGAAACACAGAACTACAATTAACTTCAATGCAGCCATGGTCCTCTATTGCATCCTTCACAGTCAGTTGGTTGACATTGGCTTTCTGGTCAAGAGGGAGATACTTGAGTTGGGAGCATACAGGTGGACAAGCAGTCTCTCATTTTCCCTAGCCTTATCACAACGTTTTGTAAAGATGCAGGTGTGGATTTTTGGTCAGATTATTTTGATAATGGTATGGGACCTGCTGGTAGGGCCACGTGGAATAACCAATTGAGAGAACGGGACCCCTCCGGTGTCAGAGTTAAAGTCAGAACTGGAAGGAAGAAATCTGCTTAAGGGGCAAGCACAAGTAGACAGGTTGAGCAGGTTCTAGAGATTCCAGAGCAGACAGGGTTTGAATAGGACTATATGGACTTTGATCAAATGCCCCTACCTCTGCAAAAGCCTTCTGAGGGAGTCCCTTAGCAAACATTGCTAGATGGAATTCAAAACCTCAAGACCGAGATTCTCGAAAATAGGAGAAAGATAGTTGATGGCAGAGCAGAAACCATTGGGAGTTTCGTAGATGTGTAGGACAACATCACCAGCTTGAGGAACGAACTCGATCACTCCCGTTACTCAAATAAGAAAAAGAGATATGCATCTTTATCAGTACCAACAGGAGGCCCCATTATTGATCCAAATGCGGGAGAGCTTCGGACAGTAATGGAGATGACCAGAAAGGAACATGAAGAAAGGACCAGAGCAGAGCTAGACCTAAGAGGAATGGGGACATCCTTTGTGGCAGAGACAGCATCTTCAGACGAAGATTGATCCACCCATTTACTTTATTGTTCTTTATATTTGTTATGAACTATTTTGCATTATTCTTACTTTTAGTTTGTTTCCATTTCTTTTTATTTGTAGTTTATTGGACTTTATAGCCTATGTTTTGAATTGAATTTGACTTTCATTTGGTAGAGGTGTTGTGTTTAACTTAGGTTCTTTATCTTTTTGGGAAATGCATGACAGCTTGCACAGGAAAAGAACCAATCTTCCTTCTAAGGGAGTTTCTACCTTACAAATTTGTGCTTAATTGATTTCAATTCTTTTAAATATGGATTTAAAATATTTTGTTGACATGGATGGACAAACTTTTTTGTTGCATATTGATCATATACTTATACAGGTTTTTGTTCTTATGATAAGATCCGGTTTGGCGGTTGTTGTGCCCCAGTTCCGCCAATTTTGAGAATATGTGTGGGTTAGGTTGAAATTTGCTTTAAGACATGTTGTATAAATCGCCTTGATTAGTAGAGCCTTTTTGAGTCTTGTAAGGTGTCCCCCCCCCCCCCCTCCGGTAGGCCGTATTCTTTGGTTTCCAACAATGGGGACATTGTTGAGTTTTGGTTTGGGGGTGTTGTCGCCTTTTTGAGTCATTTTTTTATAAGTCTTGAGTCGTTTTCTTATGTCTTTTTGTCTTTTTAGTGTCCAATTTTTTCAAATTTTGTAGCTTGGCCAAAAATTTCAAACTTTAATTAGGTTGGATGTGATGCCTTTAGTATGTGTTTTTGGCGAGTTCTTGTATGCGTTGTAATCTTGTGATGTGGCTTGGTGCCAACTTAGGGTTTCGCTTGCACCTTCATGGGTTTGTCCCATCCTTTGGTGTTAAGTTGAAGGGACTCGGCATTTTCACACCTTGTTCTAATAGTCGAGATTACCATGAGATCACAAACACAGCTTTCAAATTGCGCATTTTGAATGTTAGTATTGATTATTCTTAAACACTCTTCTCGTCATTATGTCATAGCCATAGGACATGCATATATAGTGAATTGCTCGATGGATGCATTCATTCCCTTGATAGACGGTTGTGGAAATGATATTAGGCAATGTTTGTGCACTTAATTACCTACAATAGTCTAAACACATTCCTATCCGTATTGTGTGCTCCAAAGCCAAACTTGAGGCCAAACACTACTCTTTCATTTAGTACCACGTGTAACCATATACATCATAGCCTAAACACATGCCTACCTCTGTTACTAATCATGTTAGGTTGTGTAATGGTAGTAATGAAAGAAGTTAAGCTATAAATAGACAAATTGCGTGTACAAAAGAAAATTTTTGAAAATATGCTAAAGCAAATGGCTAGAAATGTAAAAGTATTGAAATCAGTACTTATGAGCCTTAAAAATAAAAGAAAAGAAATGTGTGCAACTCAAAAGAAAAGAAAATGAGAAAACAAACGAGTGTCGAATTATTTGATGCTAAGTACTCACAATGTAAAGTACAACATTGGAAGCATAAATGTGGGTAAAATGAATGCCTAAACGCTAGCGTGTGAGCAACCATGAAAATAGAGCATTGGATGGGTGGGTAGATGTATTCTAGCATGATTGGTAATTTTGAACTCTAAAATGTCCAAATTCTTTGTTTTACCTCATTAAACCTAATGGCCAAGTATAACAAAGGAAAAGACCTTTTTGATCCATAAATGAGTCTAAATTGGAAATGTCGGTTGACACATGAACTTTCATGTCCATGGCATAGTGATTTTTTCCTAGGATAGTCATTGTTTAAATTCTATGCATAATTCATTTTTGCATATGTTGTGCGTGTGGAACTTAGGACTCTGTGCGGAAAGAAAAGAGAGAATCCACGTGATCTTTAGAATTGAAGTGAATTATACTTAAGGTGTAGAAGTTAGTAGTCCCTAATGCATGAGTACCTATAGGTGTGGGATTCATGTTCGTGCGAGTTTCCATTTTGGTATCTCCGAGTTGCTCTAGATAATATGCATGTGCTTACTTCTCTTGATCACACATTTTAGTATCACATCACTAGTTGGACTTGCGGCCTTTTTGAAATTATTGCTTAGGTGTCTAGGAAATTTTTCAGTCGAGTCAATTTCAGTCCATCTTATTTGTTTTATCTTTTGTTTGCTCGAGGACGAGCAAAGGTTTGGTTTGGGGGTATTTGATCGCGCCGAATATGTTATATATTTCAACCCTCAATTTTGTATCATTTGTGTCATTTTCTTGCATTTTAGTGTCACTTATGGGCTCTATGTTCGTAATTGCAAGCATTTATCCATTTCTAGTGTTTAGAGCATATCGAGGGACTTTTTGACGAAAAGGGACCAAAAAGGGCAGAAAGTTGGACCTATGGCATCAGAGGCATCAATAGTGCGAGTCAATGCGGGTCCCAACCGTACTCCCAATCGCACTGTAGTTTAAACCCGGGACCTGACACCTAAAGGAAGGACAAAGTGTAGGTAAGTACGGGTCAGCCAACCGCACTTTCACCCATACTCTTGCCCAGAACCAGGACCTGATAGCTGAAGACTTGATAAAGTGCAGGTGAGTGCGGGTCATCCAACTGCACTCTCACCCGCACTCTTGCCTAGACTAGAGAGCTAGAAGTATGAAAAAAATCATTAAATTATGGGTGAGTGCGGGTCCCTGAACTGCACTCCATCGCACGCCACAAGTCATTTTACAGCATTTTGTAACCTATTTTGTAGGGAGTATAAATAGAAAGTGTCGTGGACGTTTTTATGGAGCTTTTTACACTTAGAATTTAAAATACTTGTAATCCTAGATATAGATATACAATCATTCTCATTTCACTCTTTTTCTACTCAACCTCAAAGGAGCTAGGGATTGAAAGTAAGGAGATGATCTCCAAGAGTTATTTCTCATTCCTTTCTCTTATTTTATTTATTGTAATGAGTAGCTAAATCCCCTCTAAAGGGTTGATGGATTAGTTTGTTTGATGTTGGGCTTTTGTGTATAAACTCTATCATATATATATTTCTATCTTTCATTGTTCTATTCTCTTGCAATGAATGGTTTTTCTTTGATTTGCTTGTCTTGGATACACTCTCTTAGCAAGTTTTCTTTGGATTCTATTTGTGTAAACAACTAAATATACACTCTATTTGGTTGTTTATTGCATGGTTGAATGGAAGGGATTTTCGGAATCCCGGCTCAATAACCGTGTTGTTCATTTAACCTCAAACGGATGTCCGTCACTATACACTCTAGGTCAGCTTTTGTAAGAGGATTAGAAGACTTCACTATACACCCTAGGTTAGCTATTTTAGTGGTTTTACGAGAATTCACCTTCTAGTTTAACCCGGTTGAACCTCGAGTTCCATCTAATCTTAAACGGGTGGCTTTCACTATAGACCCTAGGTTGGCCACTCTTGAGAGAATTAGAAGTCATGACTATACACCCTAGGATGGCTACGTTAGTAATAGGTCGAGCCCTCGATAGATAAATGAGCTTTCATGGTTAAAAATCCTAATTGTGCAACTAACACTATACACCCTATGTTGGTTGCTTAGGAGAGATTAATCGCTAGTAGGAGGCCTTCACTATACACACTAAGTTGACCACTTGCTAGTGATAAATAGTCAATTCTATACACCCTAGGTTGGTTACAGTTGTTACTACATGCTTATTTACGGGTTTGTCATAGTGGCCCAATGTTTACTTACTAGTCCGTTAACTCCTTAGTTTCCATAATATATATGTTTCATTCAATTTTAGTTGCATTTCTAGTTTAGTTTGAATTGTATGCTCATTCACATTTCAAAACATCATCCTCTTACTTTTTCTTGTATCGCATTAATATTTCTTAAGTCTTGACTAGTTTAAGTTATTCCCGATCCTTCTGGACGACACCCCACTTACCGCCATACTTGTGTTTTCCAAACCATTTAAGGCTATGTAAGGTTTTATAAATATTGTTCGACAAAGTCAATTTACACACACACAAGCGGCCTTTGTAACTAAGGCGCAATGGAACGCGTAAGAGTTTGATGCATCGAAATGGAGTAGGAAGGCGATACACGCCATCCTATGTGCAATGGATGAAAATCAATATAAATTTATTCAAAACACTAGGATTGCTAAGGAAGCGTGGGACATCCTAGAGGTTGCACATGAGGGAACCAAAGTGGTTAAGGACTTGAAGTTCCAAGTCCTCCAAACTCAATTTGAGACACTTAGATGGAGGAAAATGAGTGATTCAACGACTTCGAGGTTAAGTTTATGGATATAGTGAACCAAAGTCATCAACTTGGTGACACTTACTCGAATATAAGGATCAAGGAAAAGATTATGAGATCACTTCCTGAGAGATTTGAGTCCAAAGTGATGACTTTAGAAGAAAATAGCAAGTACAAGGATATGAAGCTGAGCGAAGTCATTGGAATACTTCTAGCCTATGAGTCAAGAAAGGTGAAATTATACACACGTAGTTAAATTACTTAAAGCATACCTAGAGGGGGTGAATAGGTTTTTACTCCTTTTTCAATCCCTTGAAACAAACGCACGTTTGTCCCTCAAGATAGCTCTACATACAACACATAAAACAAACAATCATATATATATACAAGATAAGCATGTGACTATTTTAGTCATTGTCTATATAAGACCAAGTATCAAGAAGATGAATACCATCAAAATATAACTACAAACAATACTTGTATTAATATTAATGTCCAATGTATTTACAAGTATCAATCTAAATATAACTCTATAAAAGAGTCAATGAATAAAAGAATTGTATTTACACAAATGAATTATATTTACATAATATGATCAAAAGAATATTGATTGCAAATCTCAATTTACAAAAATCTTGTTTCCAAATACATCACAAGTGAAGATAGTACTACAAGATTAAAACATACACATATACATATATAAAAGAGAGATAGAAAGAATTGACACATGAGATTTTTTTAACGCGATAAAACCTCCAATGAGGAAATATTCACGGGTTGAATTACAACCATTGGGTACTATATATATTGGATGATAGATTAGAAATTCCTCAAAAGTGGCCAACCTAGATCTACTTCCTATTGGAGTCTATATCTACCCAATCCCTATTGGAAGATACAAAATCTCTCAATGATGTGAAGCCACCATATATTGGAGATCATACCAAACCAAAATCGTTGGAAGATTAGAAATTCCTCAAGCGTGTATACACATCCCATGTACCACCCTCTATTGGAGTCTATGTCTATCCAAACGCTCGAGCCTAACAATATTGTAGCCAACTCCCTATCCAAGGCACTCATGCCTCTAGAGAGCCTCCTTTGCATAGCTATCTAAACCTTCCCGATCCTAACCATGACTTCTTGCTTGACTATCCAAGTCTTCTCGACTCTAGTCAAGACTTCTTGCTTGATTATCCGGACACCTTGTCCTAACCAAGTCTTCCTTACTTGACTATCCAGACATCTCGTCCTAGTCAAGACTTCATGCCTTTTACAAGGACTTCCTAGTGTGATCATGTGAATGCAAATGATGCAAATATTCAATTCATCATAGAACATGTGATCAATACATTCCATGGAACAACTAGACCTAAACATGTGAGAACACAAGTAACATAGTCTAGATGCAAAACATGAATTAAAACTAGAGCATGTGAAAACACCTAACAAATAGCTCCTAGTTTCATTTACATAAATAACACTTGAATAAATCATATACATGAAGCACATATTCAAGATGTTACAAACATACACAAAAATGCTAGAACCATAAAATGTATTCAATGAATATTCTAGCCAAAGACTTAGAGCAAGGATATAATGATAAATCAATTAAATCCTAGAAAGCTCTAAAAACACATACACAAGCATTAATCCTACATTTTATCAATCAAAGGATCAAAACAGATTTCAAGGATTATTAATCATAAAATGATTCAATTAAGTCACAAATAATCCTAGATATCAAACTAATCACAATACAACTCTCAATCATATAAAAAACCTAGAATCCTAGAAACTAGTTCACATATGTCTCTAAATAGACTTTTGATTAGGTTTGATTATGAAGCTAAATTTCTCAATATCATTCACCATACATACACATAGACATAGAAGAAGAAACCCCAAGAAAATTGAAGGTTATAAAAGAAGAAATCTCAAAGATATGAAAACTACCTCAAGATCACGAGCTTGTTCGGTTTTTTGGGTAGAACCACTAGAAAAATTGATCAAACGGCTACAAAACCACTTGGAAAAGGTAGAGGACTCGATTATGAACAATCTCCAACTTGAATCACTAAATTCTGACTTTGTATGAGAAAGTTATGGTGTTTGGAAGGTGAGAAAAAGTTAAGAGAAAATTCTGCACAAGTGAATTCTAATTTTTCTTCATATTTTAAAATGAGAGGGAATTGAGAGCATTTAAAAGATTTCAAGAGAGGGAAAGACGAGCCAATCAATAGTTGCCATGTCACCATCCATGTGTGGGGCATGTGTGGCACATGTGGGCAAAGGAGGTCTCTGGCCGTGTGGCACACGCATCCACACGTGGCCTCCTATGCTTGGTCGTTGGCCAAGCTAGCTCCTCCCGTGCTCCTCTTGCATTCTTCGGCCGTATCCAGGCCTTCGAACTCCGATTTTGAATCCGTCTTCAGATTACGAATTGTGACTCCCTCATGCACAATGAGGACTTCAAAACTTTACAAAAAGTTGAGAATTCATCTCAGAAAATGACGACGAAGACAACTCAATGAATGAGAACGCAAAGTAGCGTAGCTACATCGTTTGGACTCGAAACCTAATGAATGAGTAACCGAAATGACCAGGACTCAATAAGGAATCAAATAAGATCATGTTCAAGTCCAAAATACAAGAATACAACTAAATAAACACACACAAGTATGCCATATCTATGCGATAGTCATAAAACATGCAACTCTATAATGTTTGTCAATACAAGACCAATGCATGTGCATACTTCAATAAGTGTGTGAATGTGTTATATCAAATGTAGCACAATGATGTAGGGACACATATGAATAAATTGTGTGTGTATGCGCAAGCCTTGTACGAGGAATGAGGTCTATTTTACCTTTATTGTGCAATTAAGCACATTTCTCTTTGAAGACTCCATCTTGCATGAGTTGTGGCCAAGTCTTTCTTTGAAGATTTGAATCATCAATTATAAGACCACTAAACAATACAAGAAAACATCGTTATGATATGGAATACATGCCAAGACAAACCCAAAACCTAACAATCTCCCCCTTTGGCAAATTCCATGTCAAAACCCCTATACATATACTAAAACAATTACAAATAAAATTTGGTCACAATGAGTACAATGAGTTACACATTTCTAGACAAAATTTTCGACAAAAAGTCTTGAACTTCATCTTGGTCTTCTCTTGATATCACCTAAAAATAACTTGAAAGCACAAGAATATCCAAGAGACAACACATATGGCAATATTTATTCTTAGGCAAGAAAAATAAAACATTTAAGTTCAAATGGATCATGTATGCTCCCCCTTAATACATGCTATCCAACAAAATATTCTAGCCAAGATCAACAATGAAATATTACATGCCATAAAGTTCAAACTTGATACCAAAATACACCAAAAACAAAAACTAAGAAATCAGACTAAGCAAGCTAGAAAATATCATATATCTCCCATATTTCTCCCCCTTTTTGACATGATATAAAGCCAAAAGGAAAGAGCAAGAAAATATACTTCAAGACCATTTCTAGCCACTTTTGCCACCAAGGAATGTTGTTCGATTGGTTGACCTCACATAATGCTTTGAAGTAGATGATTTGCTTTCCAACTCTTTGATCTTCACATCTTGTAGCACTACATTAGCATTGAGTTCTTCAATCTTTGTTTGTGACACCTCAATCATCCTTCGTCACTCTTCAACCTCATTCTTAAATTGTATAGCCCAACTTGGAAGAATATGTGTGCTATATACATGGCTTGAATCATAAAATTCACCAAAGAGCCCAAGTTTCTTATAAAATAATCTACGAAAGTATGAGGTGAAATATTATACAAAAGCACAAGGAAAGAACGACTTGCAATCTGCTGATTCAAAATGAAAATACTATCAATTCTGAATCACCCATTTAATGAAGTTAAAGAAAGACATAACCTCCTCAACGAGCACCTATACTAAAGAAATGTCAAAGATCAAACTCAGTCATGCTAAATGTCTAAACACAACAAAGAAAACCAGTCTATAAGAAAGATCAGCCAAAAAAAAAGCTTGATCTATAAGAAAGATCAGCCAAAAGAAGCCTAGTCTATGAGAAAGACCAGCCCAAAAAAATAATTCATCCTTGTAGTGCAATAAACTCGAATATGGATGTCTTCAACGACATAAAGCAAAGAGGCTGAAAGGGCCAAAATCCCAACAAAGGCCAAATGGGCCATTTTTAGAGCATAAGCCAAAAACAGTGTTCGAATTTTAATCATCTTTGTTACCAAAGATATACTCGTAGCACTGACACCCGCCCTGGTGAGTGAAGATGCCCGAGGGGCTAAGAAGCTGGTGTAGATTCGGCGCGCCTGCCAAACTAACCTAATCAGCAATCCGACCATCCTGAAGTTGTCGATTTTACTAGAAAAACACTTGGGTACGCCACCAGGGAAATCCTGGTGAGATGCGTAAAGCTGTGTTAGTACTTCACTAACAATTTGGCAAACCCTTGCAGCAAACAAAACTAGGAGATGTCCTCTATGACTTGTATACATGAGAAAAAAAAATAAATGGGACAAGGATCCCAGAATACTACTTGGCCGAGTATATTTGAAGAACGACCGAAAAGGCAATCCTAGCCAAGTGTCAAAAGATGCCTCATAGCCGAATAAGAACTTACTGTGAAAGGATCCGAGCGTTAGTTAGAACCGCTCAAAGATAAAAGGATCCAAGCAAAGCTAAACAATGCTAATAAATAAAAAATAAATAAAATTAAAAAAAAGGTCTCAGACTCGCTCAAATGAGCGAGAGGATTTAAGAGTCAGCCAGAAAAAGAAAAAAGTCAAGCTAAGGCAAATATCATGATGTCAAAGTTAAGCTAAACAGAAAAATGCTCATTGTATACATGGCAACGGGACATGGCTCCACTCACAACAAAAAGACCCTATCTAGGAGAACAAAAAAAAATATTTCAAAGTCAAGGCTCACGGAGACAAGGCAATTCATCGAACACAATTAGAATCAAATGCAAGTAAGTAAGATGTCAAATTATATTTATACAAACAAAATTAGAATCAAATGCAAGTAAGTAAGATGTCAAATTATATTTATACAAACAAAAGTGCTTTTTTGACTGCATGAAAACTAGCTAGAAGACCCTAAAGGAAGAACAAAATAAATGCAAAATAGGAGATAACAAAAACTATACAACTGGCAGTCCTCTCTGGTTGACTAGTTATTCCTTATGCTACTTTACTCATTATGGCGACATCATCCACTCCACAACCAACCACGTTGGTCAAGATGACAGTATCGCTCGACTATTGCAGATCCTCTTCACCATCGAACAGATCATGGTGACGCCTAGTAGAAGTAGTCTTTCAAACATTGGAAAGTCATCTTCGCATTCACTCTTGAAGTAAGGCGACTTGAATCTCAAGAACGCATCTACAAAAGGCATCATATGCCAGAGACTTCTCAAAACTCTCCATAAAGTCAAATCTCTAATCGAGCACTGTACCCCAAGTCACCAGCAGATTAATCAAATCTCGAGCTAAGTACTTTGTTTTCTCAGTTTTTCGTTCAGTAGTAAGCTAGGCATTAGTAGTCCTCTCAACCAGCTTTTTGGAAGAATTGATCAATCTGGCGCACTCGCACTAAATAACAGACTCATCAGACACATAGCATGCAATCTGAAGATTAATCCCAAGAGAGCTCAAAAAGACCTTTTCTTCTTTCGGCAGCTTTAAGATCAGACATTATTTTAAATAAATAAAAAAAGAGTCAGATTCAGAGGATCATGGCGAGAAAAGATACTTGATCTTCTAACCAAAAGGAGTCGGATAACCCATATATCACTATATCTAGTAGAGGCTCAACAAATGCCTTGACAATTGTTAAGTATCAATATGGCAGACGATAACTTGGACTTAGCCAAAAGACGTACAGTAAAAAAGTTAAAAAAGTAGGGTGACTCCACACCTCGACATCAACTCATAAATAACGACAAGGTCAAGGGTGGATTCCAAACAAACCCATAGAGAATAAGACATTTCCAACTTGGCATAAACTTATATATTGCAGTAGCCTTAGGGGGTGGGTACTAAGCTACGCGATCTCCATAGAGCATGAGCTTCATAGAAAAGGAAATCTGAAAGTAATCAACATACTTCGCCATAGGAGCAGCAGCATCGACCACATTTGTCTCACAATTAATGATGCAAGAAACCTTTTATGGGAATCTTAAATTAGCTCCTATTATGATCCTCGGCCTCAGGCTCTTTCAAACCATTTTAAGCAATCAAATCCGAAAATTTTATCAGACTTCGCCATTTTACTTTGAGAAATCATCAAGGCAAGGTAAAAAAAAAATGTGAAATGACAAGAAGAAAGGTGGTGCAATCAAAACGTCCAAAAATCAAGATGTGTTCAAATCCACTTCGTCGAGTCGTCGAGAACTTATCTCGAGGATTTATGGGGTATTGTTATATGGATTTTTTTCAATAGCATGACACGTCAGCAAAGATAGCAAATAATGCGGAGATATTCCATGTCACCAAAAGTCAAATAGGAGACACGTCATCAAATGGTCAACAGGAACACGTGGCAGCACCACGTGAGAGACAATCTACTAGTAGAATCCATTCGGCAGATAAGATCTACTCGGCTAAGGAATCCTATTTAGCTAGAGTCCTACTAGCTGAAGATCTCTACTCTACGAGATCTGCTCGGCTAAAACAGGAAATATAATCTTATCAGGACATGCCGTATCAAGCGAAGATCCACTCAGATGCGGAATCTTAGAATCACACTCCAAATAAAGAAATATCCTTATTTACTCTCCGGTATCAGAGAAATGTAATTGGGAAGAAACTCAAAGTATCTAGAAAGATAAACACCAAAACAGGAAACGAGTCCTAAACAGACTCCTGGATTAGAATCTTACAAAGATTCTAATTATGAATCTTTTACTTACATAGCAAGGATTAGGGTAACACCCTATCAACTCATATGAATACTAGTAGATATCATTGTACAGAGATATGAAAAAAAAAGATACGAAACATGAGCAATTATCTGAGAGAAAGCGAGTACTGAGTGTGTAATCTCCAATATTCATAGTGATATTCTTCTCTACCGTCTCCGGCAACCTTGGTTTTTTCCCTGTCTTAAGGTTTTCTATGTAAATCTTGTGTTCTTACTTTATTATTTTCTTTTATATTATACTACAAACCACCATTCTCGCCGAGTTAGCCACTCATAGCATGCTATTCAGTGACTATATCACATCCGCATAGAAGAGAGATGTTTTAGCTGTCTCACATTGACTAGTAAAACCTTAATCTGCCTACGTGTTATTATTTGGCGGATTGACTTTTCAACAATCCAAAAATCATCGTCAACAATTATTATTATATATTTATTAATAAAATTAAAATTACGGACATCATGATTATATTTTAAGTTGTGATTGGTAGTGATAAATTATTGTTGTAAAATTGTACCACTTTTGTTTTAAAACTTCTCCACTTTTCTCAATCCTCATCAACTTTTATAAAAGGAAATGTTGGGTTGATTCATTTGATAACACTTGTCAACTCCTCACAACACCATACCACCACGTTTCAGCTTCGTCTCATGCAAAACATTCAATATTTCAACCGCCTCTCTCTCTCTCCCTCTCACACACAAACATGAAGACTCACTTCTCACCGATCTCCACCGATTCACCGCCGTACATGGAGGAAGAATATGAAGAAGAAGAAGAAGAAGAAGAAGAAGAAAGCAACCAGCTTATACTAAAACCAGCCGAGTGGTTTCCAAAGCTAATATCCCTCCAAGCTGATGTAATCTACACATGCATAGTCTCTCTCATTGCACCCATTCTTTATTTCCTCTCCGCCGCCTCCGACTCCTACCGCCGTGCCGAGGAGACTGCGGCAACAGTTGAGACAGCGGTACAGAATGTCCCTTCCAAAATCTCGCAAGGTAGTTTCCTCATATTGAAGAAAATAGGGTTTGGGTGTCTGGGTGCCATACAGGTTTTTATGTTGCTGGTGGTGCTGGTGGCAGTGGCCGCCGCGTTGGGAGTTGGGTTGGTTCAGATGTGGGTGGAGGAGCCTGTGTTTGTGAGAGAGAAGTTGTTCTTTGATTACACAAATGAGAATCCTGAGGCTGTTTTCTTTGTTGGTGGTGATGGTTTTGGAGGCCAGAAGAGTACTAGAAGAAATTCATTGGGGGTTCCAATTGGGCATACTTATCAGCTTTGTGTGGTCATTTTGATGCCTGAGTCTGATTTTAATAGGGACATTGGGGTTTTTCAGGTATGCCCTCTTGCCTATTTTTGTAATTTCAAGTTTATCTAATTTTTGTTGACTTCATTACTATTAATCCTCAATTAATCCAAGTTAATCAGTTTATCTTATATATATATATATATATATATATATATATATTTTTGTAAGGTTGCTACTAATCCCTTAAAAATAAGGTAATTAATTATGATTCTCAAATTTCATGTTTGTTGGTAAGATATTAGAGATATACTTAGGATTTTTTTTTTTTTTTTTCCTCTTTTGGCATGAAATTAAGAATGAATTAAAATTTGTTATGTAAACTCATTTCAAAACACTATATTTCAGAATTTTATAAAATGTGCTCAGTAAAGAGAATTTTGGAAAACTGCAGACCCTAACAATGGGGCGAATTTAATTACTTAATTCTGAAATTATATAATTCTTTTTCGATTTAATTGTTGATCACGCCTCATGAAATATTTTTGAGGTTTTTTGACTTATTCAAGGCAATTATATTGAAAAGCTTAACATTTGTTATGTTAAAGTTGTCTGATGAATGTGATTAGTTATTTATACACAGATGTGTGTGGTTCGATTATATGAGCTGTTAAAGTTATCTGGTGAATGTGATTAGTTATTTATAAACAGACTGTGTGTGGTTCGATTATATGAGCCAATTTGATGTTTCTTTTTTTGGTTTTTTTTTTTTTTTTGGATTGTGTTGTCTACTCACAATTCACAAACTTCTTGTTATCAGCTGACAGCAGAAGTCTTAAGCATCAATGGAGATGTGATAGCAAAATCTAGCCACCCATGTATGTTACATTTCAGAAGCTCCCCACTTCGACTCACACGAACATTTCTTATGGGGGTACCTTTATTACTAGGAATCTCTGACGAAACTCAGAAACTAACTATCAGGATTCTAAGGCACAAGGAAGGGAATCCAAGAACTGAAGCAATCCGAGTTATCCTAAGTCCAAGGGCTGGAGCTTCATGGCTACCGCAGTTGTATGAAGCCGAAATTCTCCTCAACTCAAAGCTACCGTGGACAAAAGAGTTTGTCCACAACTGGAAATGGACATTTTATGTTTGGTCAACATTGTATGTATACATCATCCTCCTCACAACCCTCGTTTGCTGCTGTAAACCACTCTTGTTTCCGGTGACAGCGGGCAGTGGTGGCCGGTTTGCTGATCGAACGGATGATCAGGAGTTGGAAGAACCAGTTGGCCGTGAAGGATGGAGTAGTACTAGATATGAAAAGGGTGGTTTAGAATCAATGAGAAAATGGCAAGTGAGCAGGAAAAAGAGAAAGGCAATATTTCTACAAGAGAGTGCATCAAGTGTTAGGGGAGAAGAAACCAGTACAGTTGTTGAAGAAGACATTGGGGATTCAGAATCTGTGTCTAATTAATTCGAAGCTTTCACATTAATGCTTTCAAGTATATGTAAACCATGTGTACGTGTTGGTGTTTTGTCTTCAAATTAAAGGAACTGATCAAGCTTTTCATGTGACTGTATTCTGATCAGATGATCATCATTCATCATCCACAGTTGATCAAAGGGATATGATCACAAGGTTTGGAGTTTGGCATGATCAAGCTTCAAGTCTGTTATTTAACAGATTCTATATAATGTTAGGTGTTAGGAATTAATTGGTCCACGTCAGACAAAGGGTTTGTTCATAAAATTCTTCCACAATTCTCTCTAAGTTTTCTTTCTTGAATTTTCTCGGGAAAATTCAGTCAATCAATGGGATTAATCGCATTATGATTTGAAAACCATAAGTAGTTAATCAGACAATTGATAATGTTTTTGTTTTGTTTTAGTTTATTTTGTTTGTTTGTTTTTATACTTTTTATTTTATACCATTATTACGATTTGAACCCATGATATTGCTAGTCATTCAAACTCGTGATATTGTTGGTTTGAATGGGTGTTAAAATTTTTTTTTTTTGACATACCACCTACAATTATATCAGAATATTATTGGTCTGAATGAACGTCCATTTTTTTTTTTTTTTGACATACTACCTATAGGTATGGTGACTTGAGTCCGAGAAGAGCGGGATATTGTTGGTCTGAATGACGTTCATTTCTTTTTTTACATACTATATACAGATATAGAGACTTAAACTTGTGACATAATCAGACTAAAATGAGTCCCCACTATGGCACTATGTCACATTGAGCGGTGCCGATTCCCACCATACAATTGCATTGTGCGACGGTGACAAATGATAATGCTATTATCAAAAAGTAAAGTACGTAAAAAGAAAATTATAATTCGATTTCGAAATTTATGATCTAATTGACTAGCTAGTAGTATATCGATATCTAATTTATGATCCTGCAATTTGTCTCCAAAATATATTCAAAATGGAAAAAAGTGAGGTTGACAGTTGACTCACCCGTGCTCCTAAAACCTATATTAATAATATAAAAAAATTATACACAGTTTTCACTGATATATATGTAACCAGCATCCTACAGGTTGTGCAAGACCACAGACTTGGGTCAAGTCTCCCACAGGCCACACCCACCACCACTGGTTGGTTTCATTGAATATGACTTTTGTAAAATGACTTTATATATCAAGACTTTGAGTGTTTGATAGTTTTGTTCTACGACGCGATGGCACTTCACTGTTGATCCATTACACATACAGGTGTTTTGAAATATATTTTCTTTTGATAGTTGTGATACAAAAACTGAGATAAAATTTAGAAAGTTTTTGTTTATATTTTTGATCGAATTATAATTTGAAAAACACAGAATAGTTTAATCAGACAACTGACAACATATAAAAAAGAAAATTATAAGTAATTATGATCTAATATATTATGTAGTTCTTCATAGTCATATGAAGGTGCCTCCCTAACTTATCCAACATTTTATATGAACATTAATTAATAATTATTCACTTTTGAATAATTTTTATCAACTTTTTCTTATATTTCGTTTAAATTAAAGTTCTAATTTTAGATCTAGCTAGTTATAACCTTTTTGAAATTGACTAGAAAATATTTCATGACAAGTCTTGAAAATATAAGAAATTTCACTTTTATAAGAAATGATCACTATGAAAACCAGAAAATTTATCAAAGGTATCTTTTTAAATTAAAGTTTTAAAAAATTAAATAAATTTATCATTTACTTAAATCGTAAATAACGTGGCTGGTCTGTCTGAAAATATTTCTAACCTAAGTCTCGAAAATACAAAATAAGTCTCGGAAACACAAAAATGTGTGAAACTTTTTTTTTTTTTTTTGAGTCTGTTTTAAGGGTATTTTTGTCCGATCCACACTTTAGGTGATATTAAAACTTAAGTTATTAAGATGGTGATAGTCTTAAAACTCACTATTTAAATAGTGCTATTAAATTTTCGAACCTCATTTCAATATGGGGAGGAAAATTTGGCAATTCAAAATATTTTATTAATGAAGATAATTTTGAAAATAAAGTCATATCCATTCCTAATTCTCAAGATTCTGCTAATCTTTATAAAAATGGGCAATAGCAACAAATTCTTTAACAACAATTTAATTTATGTCGCCAAAGATCACTTTTAGTGAGGAAAATTAAATTTCGTTAATAAAGAATTTCGGCGACAATATCTTTAACAATAATCAAATATTTGTCGCTGGAGAGCACTTGTAGTGACAAAACGTAAATTTCGTTACAATAGATATAAGTTCTTGTGACAATATATATTTCATTACTATATATCATTTTAGCAACAAAAAATATCGTTGCTATAACATATTTATGGTGACGTTAAATTAGTCGTTGCCACAACATGCCGTTAAAGATGTATTCTAAAGACAAATATTCGTTACTTCATGTTTTAATAATAATTTTAAAATTAACACTACAAGAAAATTGAGATACATGGACAAAAAGATTTAGAGGTTATCGGTCATTTTGCTCCCTCTTATTTTAGTATTGGTCATTTTCCACTCAAGAGCTTCTTTTAATAATCCATTTTTTTCTTTTTACACTTCTTTTCTAAAAACACTTCATTTTCAAAATTTAAATTTTAAAAAATTCTAAAGACACTTCATTTTATTATAAGATTATCTTTTTTATCTTTTTTGAATTAAATTATGAAAAAAAAAAAAGAAATTATCTCTCATAAATCATTAAATTAATTATTATATATTAAATACTCTCTCCTAAATTTTTAATTACCATATTAAACTCTCTCCTCTAATACATATCTCTAATTTTATATCTCCATTATTTCTCAAGCAAGACTAACAGTTAAGGGAAAAACAAAATTACTAATAAGCTTGATATTTAGGAACCATATGTACGTATATATTAAAAAAAAAAAAATACCTTTTAAAAAAAAGATCGAAATATGAAAATGATTTTGTTACTCTTATAGGTATGTGGTTATCTAGAGAACTTTAATTCTTTCATTAGTCTTAAAAATTCTAAGTTTAATCGAATCTAGTTGAAACAATTCAAGTTTTCATATATATATATATATTTTTTTGTTTTTTTTTTAAATTGACATTTTAATATATATATTTATATTCTGTTTAATTTTTTTTTCTTTAACTATTAATCAGAGATTAATAGAGAAAGTATGGAAATATGAATTTTTTTTTTTTTAAATGGAGAGAGATTAATTAGTAGAGTGTGTTTAAAATGGTAATAACAGATTTAGGAGGGAGAGTTTAACACGTAATATTTAATCTAATGATTTGGGAGAGAGAAATTTTTTTTAATAATTTAATTATCTTGGAAAGTCTTTAATTTTTTTTTATTTTTTTTATTTTGTCTTGTTTAGTAATTTTAATTTAGGTTAAAATTATCATTAATTAAAAAAAAATGGAGTGTGAATAGATAATTTATGGATTGTGGGAGAAACTCTCTTTACACCCTTTGTTAACATCTATTAGCATTTTCATTAAATATTATTTTACCCTTTCTATTTAATAGAAAATAATTAAACAATTTTAAAATTTAATGAAATAAAAAAAATATAAAATAAAATAAAATAAGAGTGGAGATCTTGTTCATAGGATACTCCGATTAATTTGGTAGAGATTTGTTATGTGCAAGAACAAACACCAAATCTTTAACAACTCAAATATTTGTTGCTAAAGAGTACTTGTAGTGACAAAACGTAAATTTCGTTACAACAGATATAAGTTATTACGACAATATATAAATTTCGTTACCATATACCATTTTAGCAACAAAAAATATCGTTGTTATAATATATTTATGGTGACGTTAAATTATTCGTTGCCACAACATGTGTTATAGCCACGAAAACAAGATTTGTCGTTAAAGATATAATCTAGAGACAAACATGATTCGTTACCTAAGTTTTAATAATGATTTTAAAATTAATACTACAAGAAAATTGAAATACAGGGACAAAAAGATTTAGGGGTATTATTATTTCTCCCATAACTTTTGAGGTTATCGGTCATTTTGCACCCTCTTGTTTCAGTATTGGTCATTTTCTATCCTTTATTAACATTTGTTAGCATTTTCATTAAAATACTATTTTACCTGTTCTATTTAATAAAAAATATTTAAACAATTTTAAAATTTAATGAAATAAAAAGATAAAATAAAAAACAGTGGAGATCTTGTTCATGAGATACTCCAGCGAATTTGGTTGAGATTTGTTTTGGGTAAGAACAAACACCAGATCTTTAACAACAATCAAATATTTGTTGCTAGAGAGTACTTGTAGTAACAAAACGAAAATTTTGTTACAATAGATATAAGTTCCTGTGACAATATATACATTTCGTTACTATATATCATTTTAGCGACAAAAAATATCGTTACTATAACACATTTATGTATGTTATAATATTGCACAATTGTTAACACATCCAATCTTATAGTCAGGCGGTAAAGACTTACCACTATAACTTTGAAGTTGCAAGTTTAATTCCCCGTAACGACAAATAATTGTCATTATTATCAAGTGTGGGGTAGGGTGGCCTACCAGAGGTGGCTGGCCGATTGACAGTGGTGGCCTGGTGGTTGGTTGGCCGGCTAGAGAGGTGATCGGCTGGCAGCGGCTAGAGGTGGTCGATTGACAGACGACGGCCCGATGGCCAGCTAGCGTCAAACGATGGGAAGAATAATTTTACCTGTTGTAACGATACCAAATTTTTTTGCAATAGCTCAACCTATTGTAACGATATTTATTGTGTCACTAAAACCTATCTTTTTACGACAATATAAATCGTTGTAAAAATTATTCATAGCAACAATAAAGTTTCGTTGCCTAAATATAGTTTTAGCCACGAAACTAATTCCTGGGTAAATATACCTGTTGTAACGAAACCAAATTTTGTTGCAATTGTTCGACCTATTGTAACGAAGTATGCGACAAAAAAATTTTGTTGCCTAAGATCTTTTGTGACGAATTTAATGTTTTTGTAACAATTTTGATTTGTTGTTATTGCCCTTTTTTCTTGTAGTGTCATGTGATTCAAGTCCCTGAATTGTCCCCAACACCCTAAACCCTAAACCTTTGAAATCAACAAGTTCTGAATTACGAAATTATCATCTCCGAAAAAGACCAAAATATTAATGCTTCAAATCCTGCTTATGACTTATGAATATGTAGATCTCATTCTATAACAAGAAATTGATTACATATTAAATGAAGATTATTGGATTCCTATGGTGACAAAATCAAAACGGAATGGAAGACTAATTTTTAGATTTTATCAACAATTAGTGTCAAGCCTCAATTGAGTAAGGAGTTAGAAAGTTGGGATGAGGGTGTTATCAATAATAACTCTATGATGGAGCGTTGCTGGATAGTGACAAGACTAGAGGTGGCCGCGGTTCGGTTAAACCGACGGTTTTGTCCGCGGTTTAACCGAAACCGGACAGCCAAAAACCGCAACAAAACCGGAACCGGAACCGGCGGTTCCAAAACCGGCCGGAAACCGGTCGAACCGGTTACGGTTTCGGTTTGAGGGGGAAAAAAAACGGTTCAAACCGGCGGTTCAAACCGGCGGTTTTAACCATGGTTAAACCACCGGTTTAAAAAAAAAAATTAATTACGGACGAATCAGAAGATGACACGTGGCATACGGTTTGAAAAAATTACCGTTGAACCAAACCGAAACGGTTAAACCGGCGGTTAAACCGCCGGTTTAAAAAAAAAATAAAATAAATTTCGCCCAATGACCGTGTGACACGTGGCAGAAATTTTGAAAAAAATATAAGGTGCCGTTGGCCAACGGCACCTGCAGCTTGGTGACCGTTGGCCAACGGCCACTGTTTTTTTAATTTTTAAACCCCTAAAATTTTCCTAATTGCAAACATACCCCTCTCTATAATCTTATAAATATCCCCCACACTTCATTATTCTTCACACCACTCTCAATCTCTCAACTTCTCTCAATCTCTCTCAATCTCAAATTCTCAATTCTCTTTACAATCTACAATTTTATTTAATTTTCATTTCACATATAAATTCTTTCTTGTATTTTTTAGTTTTTACTATTATCTATTTTTTCAATCATCAAATTGATTAACAATATTTATTTCTTTTATTTTTTACTATTAAAATATTTGTTTTCATCACTATTATTTCAACAATATTTTTTTTCAAACATCTATTTTTTTTTTGAAAGTTTTACATTGTTACCACTATTATTCCAACAATATTTTTTTTTTACAATCTTCTATTTTTTTTTACTTGTTTACCACTATTATTTCAACAATATTTTATTTCAAACATCTATTTTTTTTTTGAAAGTGTTACATTGTTACCACTATTATTCCAACAATATATTTTTTTTACAATCTTCTATTTTTTTTTTACTTGTTTACCACTATTATTTCAACAATATTTTCTTTACATATATCAATATTTTTTGTATTATTAATTTTTCAATGGCTAGTGGGGGAAATAGTTCAAGAAATTTGAACAAAGAAAAGGGTCCAATGCACAACTTGTTGGAACACGTTGGCGGTGATGTTAATTACGACCGATCATACCACGAGTTCCTTCAAGACCAATTTGGATCCGATCACCCTTCTAGTCCTAATCCTCCTCTAATAATTCCCGAATTCGACGGACTCAACCACGATCCCAATACCACAAATACTAATGAAAATCTATCTAACCCCCCACCCCCTTCAAATGATTTTTTTGCAGGTGAAGGTGAAGAAAAGCAGATGAAGTCCATCCTCTTCAGGGTGCATATGAAGAAAACGGAGTTAGATGGTGGATTTTTCCATATACAGTGCAATTACTGCTCCAAATCATACAAGACTGCCAAATCCTTTGGATATGGCACGTACTGGGCTCATATCAAAAGAAGTCACCCGTCCGAATTTGAGAAATCCAATAACCAAGCCCAAATTGCCAGGTACGCAACCTCTGGTAATCAATTATTTCATTATACATCTGAAAAAAATAGGGAAGAATTAGCATTAATGGTTGCAGTAGAACACTTACCTTTTGGTTTTGGTGAGAAAGTAGGTTTTGTTAATTATTGTCAAAATGCATTAAATCCTGCAATGCAACGTGTTCCTAGATCCACTCTCACACGTACACTAAATGCCATTTTCAAAAAAGAAAAAAACATATTGAAATCTTTTTTTTATCAATTTCAAGGTCGCGTTTCCGTATGTGCCGACATATGGAGCGACAATTATGGTAGTCATTCATATTTGGGTGTCACATGTCATTATATGGACAATGACTGGGACATGCAAAAAAGAATTCTTGCATTTCGTGTTTTCGATGACTCACATTCAGCTCAAAATATTTTTCAACTCCTTAAAATCATTTTTCAAGAGTATAATATCCTAAACAAAATTTTTGCTATTGGCTTTGATAATGCTGCAAGTAATACCGCATCTATTCCTATGTTACAAGATTTGTGCAATCCCTATTTTGGGGGTAAATTATTTCATCAAAGATGTGCATGTCATGTTTTAAATTTGTGTGTTCAAGCTGGATTAACAGAGCTTTCTGCTTTTATTAGACCAATTAGAGATAGTATTAATTATATTTGGAGGCATAACAAAATCCAGAAACAATGGTTAAAATATTGCTCTCAGAATAATATGCGTCCCAAAAAATTTTCTAGAGATATTACCACTCGTTGGAATTCTACTTATAAGCTGCTTAATGAAAGTGTTGAATATAAGGAATTATTAGTTTCTTTTATTACTTATAACGTTCCTTCAATTTCTCTTCAATTGAACCATTGGAATGCATGTATAAAAATTCTTGAATTGCTACGTGTTTTTAATGATGCTACCAATGCTTTATCTGGTGTTTACTATCCCACTACTCATTTATTTCTTATTCAAAGTGTTAATATTGCTGGTGCATTTAGTGACTGTGAATTCGATATTCAATTGAGTCCATGTGTTGCAGCTATGAAAACAAAATGGCTAAATTATTATGGGGAGATTCCAAATATTTATTTGCTTGCACCGTGTTTTGATCCACGTTTTAAATTAGAAAGTTTACAGGATTATTTGACTCATTATTACAAATGTTTAGGATTAGAAATTGATGTTCTTCATTATTGTGATTCCGTTAAGACTTTGCTTTATGAATTATACGATGAATATCTTACAATGTATGGTCCGTCTTTGAACTTGCCGGTTTCACAACCCCCACCCACATCTGGTGGTACTAGTACTTCCACAAAATTCCAATTAAAGGGTTTAGGGGATCGACTGTTTTCCCAAAGAGCCAAAAAATTAAGAACATCTTCATCCTCATCTGTCTCTGAGCTTGACCGGTATTTAGAAGACACTCATGAATTTTTAGAAGAAAAATTTAGTCTCCAGGTTTGGTGGAAGACTCATCAACAAGATTATCAAATTTTGGCTATTATTGCCAAACAAATTCTTGGAACACCGGTTTCTACCGTTGCTGTGGAACAAGAATTTAGTGCAGGTGGAAATATTTTGGAACCAAGACGGTCGGTTATGTCTCCACAATCACTTGAAATGCAGGCCTGTGTTGATGATTGGACAAAGGCAAAATACAGACAACAAGAACTTCAGCCGGAGATAGTGAACGACTTCTTTGAAGATGACCAAACCACCGGTACGGAAGGAAGCGACTAGATTCCGTTCAAACTTCCAAACTCCAACACTGAGCAACTTATTAAAGGTAAAAGAACTACGTGGCCTTTGATTCCTCTACATTGGTGGAGGATACGTAGGCAACTTAATTGTGGTAAAAATTAAGTGCAAGGCCGGTTTTTTTTTTTTTTTTTTTAAATTTTAACTTTGTTACTTTGTAATATTGTTTCTTTGAATTGAGCCTTCAAGGCCAATCTCTTATTTATTTTTTATTTTTTTTTGTGAAATTGTAAAGTTGTATTTATTAATAAAAGTGAATTTCTTTTCTTTTAAACATTGTTAAATACTTAAGTACTTCAATGAAAATGTTTGTAATTATTTTTTTTTTATTTTAAACTTTGTTCAATTGTAATTATTTTTTGGCAAGATTTTATATTTACAACCAATTTTTATGATTTATCTCACTTGGAAAAAAAGTTGAAAAATAAAAAAAATAAAAAATAAAAATAAAAGCGAACCGAAACCGAAACCGTCCAAAACCGAAACCGAAACCGAAACCGAAACCATCCAAAACCGAAACCGAAACCGAAACCGAAAAACCGACGGTTCCAAACCGCCTCCAAACCGTGAGCCACGGTTTCGGTTTCGGTTTTAGTGGATCTCCAAACCGAAACCGCCGGTTTCAAACCGAAACCGAACCGAAACCGAACCGCGGCCACCTCTAGACAAGACAAACACAACAATGTCAATGCGGAATAAATAAGATGGAAGAAAATAAACCAACCACACACAAAAACACAAGATTTACGTGGAAACCCATGAACATGGAAAAACCACGGTCATCAGGACGACAAGAGAAAAGATTTCACTATGTAGCAAATTTGTACAACGATACACTCAAGAATCTCTCTCTAAACCACAAACCCAATTACAACCAATGTCTACATCTTTGCTTTATACTTTGACAGGGCCGGCTTTGACATTTTAGAGACCCAGGGTGAAATTTTTTTATATTTTTTGTTATGCTTATTTTGTTTTAAAATATTTGGACCCCTTTATTTAAGACACAAATTTATGGGTCTAAATTCTAAAAGCTAAATTCTAATCTAATTAACTAATACCATGTCATTTTGGACCTATGTTTTTAATACAATATTTGTGCCCATTTATTTAAGGCATAAACTTATGGGCCTAAAACGACATTCTAATGTAACAAGTGCATTTTCTTTGTAAAAAATAAAATATAAAATATAAATTTGGCCTTTTATTTTATGGCCCAGGGCAGGTGCACTTCTTGCACAGGCCTAAAGCCGACTCTACACTCTAACTCCAGGCACTGAAGCACTCGGCCTACAATATAACATAGAATTACCATCTATTTATACTAGAGCACTAGGAAGTGTAAGACCCACAAGGAAACTCTTTTCTTCACGCACAAGACTTTTTTGTTCCACACAAAAACAAACTTTTTTCCTTTTTTTTCCTTTTTTCCTTTTTTCCTTTTCCGCTGAAGATTTCCCGTTTTACGCATATTTACGTTAAACCGCGGTTTGGGTCACGGTTGGCCACCCATGCCCTATATCACAGTTACTTCACTAGAATTGACTGCTCAGAAGACCGTGGTCTATGCTCCGTGATTCAAACCACGCTAAACATACTGGAATCGACGCGGTTCAAGCTGTGACTCCCACCGAATTTCAATTCTACATACTCTTCAATTTTTCAAGTCTCCATCAAATACAATCTCTGATTTCTAAACGTTTCCCACGTGTCCAAAAAATTTCCACATTGATTGAATCCCCTTTAATAAACATGAGAATACAAGTCATATCCAACAAGGGGAACCTCCCTCGCTCCCATTTCCCCATGAGCATCTTTAGCTAATTGCCACCAGACTCTTAGATTTATTTATTCTATTTTTTGTTGCAAACACAAAAGATTTCTATTTAAATGTACAAAATATATCTAACTACGTAAATCATGTCATGTAATATAAAAGTTATACGTGAACTTCCCATTAACACCCAATGAATTAACCTGATAATTATCATTTTCGTATACATAGTAGGGTTCCCAAGCTTAATTTTCATTTTTTTTTTCTATCATTCGTTCACACTAGAACAAATCCAATAATTAATTAATTTTGCAAAAATCTTTATTATTTCTTTTTTTTTTTTCTCAGCCATACAATTGTCTAATTGGGTTTGCATGTATCTCCATGAATATTTCTACTTACAAGTTACCACAGTATAATGATCTTGGTTAAGTATGTTTGTGATCTGATAAGTTGGAATATGTAAAGAGATAACAATTCCATGATTTATTTCATACATGTTGGAAAAAAACGACATACTTGTTGACACTAATTAGAGCAAAAATAAATACCAATACTTGAAGCATAGCAAAATAATATACACAAGTAGTAGCTTTCCAACTAGCATTTCTTCTAAAGACTTGATGTCCTTTTACACAATTATCTGTCATGGTGTGAATTTGTTGTTGATCATCAGGCTCATAATATTACAACAATGGTGTTACTGTTCGGCCTAGATTGTGGATTGGCATGTAAGCAAGCAATTGCACATTCCAATTGATTTCTCCAAGAAAATTGACATCCTCAATGGTGCCTCTCTTATCTCCAATTTTGTTGAAACTTTACTAAGGGGATATATTGGATTGAGATTTTAATAGACAATTTTAGGTTGTAAGGATTTTATGGATTTGCAAGACTATTAGGATTATTAGGGTTGTTAGGATTATACTTTTAGGATTCTAAAAGAGTCTTTAGACTTCATTTATAGACTATTAGGATTATCTAGACTTTATTTTAGGACTTTTTGGACTTTTAAAAATATGGACTTTCAAGAGTCAATTGTAATATTCAATTTTCTCCCTAAGTTCCAATGCTCTATAATCTTGTTGAGGGCAGCCACTTAACAACAAAAATTGAATGAGAAACATGTATAATCTATGAAGAGAAGTAATAAAATTTTAAAATACCACCAACCAATACATAACCTTCAACTGGTTCGGTGACCATTTGTGTAAAAACAAGCTGAAGAAGCGATAGAAGAAGTAAATAGATGCTCAAGAATTCCATTACTGTAAAGTAGCAACACACAAATTTAAACAAGACAAAACTCAAAGACCCAGAAAAAGTCGTCTTTGAAAAACGTCGGTATCTCTTCTTAACTGATTAACAATGTAACAGCTTAAGAATGACCAAAGAATGAAATAATCTTCGGTCTAGCTTATATAAAATGTAAAGTATCCAAACCTACTAGTTCAAGAAAAAAGAAAAAGAAAAAAAAAGAGTCACAAGTTACAACATTTTTCTTTTTCTAAATTTATCTTCACCACCGATCTTATAGTTATGTGCACAATTACAAACTCGAAACTCACAATCTCATTGTTTGGTTGAAGAGATGTAATAAATCAATCCCTTCTTGATTTGTAGTAATTTCAAGTTTAGAGCAAGAAAAGATTTCAAATTATTTGGTATTATAATATCTAATAAAAAGAAAATTAAACCAATGTGAACATAAGACAAGTTTATGCTTTCCTATTAGGCTTTATTTAAGTTTGGATTTATGCCATTAGAGTTGTTTCTCAAGTTTAGAAAAGAACTTGAGGGGTTTCGAGTTGGTTTCAATTTTGAGGTTTCTTTTTAAGGCTTTTGCAAAAAATAAATAAATAAATAATAAAAAAAAATGGTTCTATTTCTGATTTGGTGCTCTCAAATTCTTAATTGGCTTATGGTATTGTTGGAATCCAAAATATGTAGACAAACCTTTGGAAAATATTAGGTTGCATAGGTAATTACTAGTGGAGAATTGTGATTGATTAGGATGAGTGTTGGTTTTGTGTATCATGCTTGTGTACTTATAACCATGATAATGAAGAGAAGACTCTGGAAATGTTCTTGTTGGAGTTTCATATAAGGTTAATAAAACGTAGTGTTAGTCGAAGACTGGAAACAAATCAAACATGTTTCTTGACAGTTTTTAACCCCCCACCACCGCCAGCCAGCCACTGGACCACCACCAATTAACAATGACAAATAATTGTCATTACTAAGAATTAAACTTGACACCTCAGGTCAATAGTTGCAATTCTTTACCATTTGACTACAACATTTGATGTATTAACAATTGAACAATATTTATATATAACCTATATGAGTTGTTAGAAATAAAAAAAAATATAAAAAAAACCTTGTTAGATAAATTTAAATTTATTCAACTAATCAAAATTCTAATTTCTACGACAAACATATATTAAAAAATATTTATTGAAACTCTTAATAAAATTATATTTTTTAAAACATATATAGTTGAGTTATTGGTCAACACTCTATGGTCACGTTTGGTTACATGGTGTAATGGTAATCGGGATGAGAATGAGAATTAGAAAAGAAAGGAAAACTAAGTCCTATAACGTTTTTCAAAAGTGTTTTTGTTTTTGTTTATAGAAAATAAAAATGAGAATGAAAACAATGTTTTTGGTTTCAGTTTCGAAATCCAAATACGTGTCTGGTAGCATATCTTGGAAGCTGTATTTCGAATATGAAAACGTAAAAAACACGTCCGTTAGGTTATCCAAAATATATCAAAAATTATAATAAGTTGATTTTTTTTTTGGGTCAGTTTTTGCAACGCCCAGTACCAGGTGACGTCGTCGTAGCTCGGCCAAGTCAACGGTGTCGATGAGGTCGCCGAGATGTGCGACGGCTAGGGCTGGTGGCAGAAAGGGCAGGCAATGACTGGATCAGCGGAAGGAAAAAGAAAGAGCAATCGGGGAAGAAGAAGAAGAAGATGGTGGCACGGGCGGTGAGTGCGGCTGATTCCGGCGTCGATTTGCAGCTACGCTACCTGGGTTTTATAGATCGGCATCTGAGGATTCAATCTATGGTGGTTTGAACGAGAAGAAGAGGTTGATTCCAGCGATCAAAGAAAAGAAAGAAGCATAGGAAGAAGATTCCAGCAAGAAGAAAAAGAAGAAGCTTTCGGGGAGAAGAAGAAGACCAGGCTGTCGAGGCATCGAGCAAGAAGAAAACAGAAGGAAAAAAGAAAAAAAAATAGTTTTTTATTTAGATTGAAAAATAAAACGGAAAACAAAATGAAATACATCAAAAACTTGTTTTGGAAATTTTTCACTTTTAACACTGATGATGTTTTTGTTTTTGTTTTTATTTTTGTTTTTGTTTTGAAAATAAAATGAAAAACAAAATGAAAAACGTACACGAACGCGTATTCGAAATTGGATTTGGAAAATAAAAACAAAAATGCCCTTGTAAAACGATACAGGACAGGGCATAAGTTTTTTATTTTGTTGGAACTTTAAAATTAAACTCTGAATCAGTATTATTTTGTTTGGTTAACAACGGAATGGAATAGAGTTAACTATATTTTGACCAAAATACCCCTAATTATAAAACATTCATAATAACATGATATATTTTGGATAACAATAATACAATATAAAAGTATATAATATATATATAATTATATATTATTTAATATAATAATAAAATATATATATATAATATATATTTATATATCATTAATATAATATATAATAATAATATATTATTTTTGGAAAGGAGAGTATTTTTGGAATGAAGTTGGGGCATATAAGGGTATTTCTGGAATATAACTAAAGTGTCCATTGTTGACTTCCGTTAACTCTAAATGTTGACCACAATTCTATCCCACAATGATTAAAGTGCCCCAATTTACCTATTTTATTATTTAAATTAATAATTAAAAAACGAAACAAAGAAGATAAAGAAAACAAAATCAGTCATATATTATATTATATATTAATTAAATAATATATATTTATAATATATAATATTTGTAATATTTTATTATATATATAATGTAATATATATATAGCAAATCATATCTAATAATAAAATAATAATAATAATATAATTATTATATAATATGTTATATATTATATATTATTATATTAAATAATATATATTATATGTTTATATTATATAATATGTTTATATTATAACCTACGAAAACTTGACAATGACTAAGCTGCTGATGTTTCATGTATATGGATTCTCAACAGACCCTACCGTTTCAACCCTCACAAACGACTACTTTGATCGACCAACATCTGTTACGAATGGCACACCACTTATGACTACCTCAAGTGATATTCTCGCAACCTCCAGACTCCTCTCCAACTTCCTGTGTGATGTTAATGGAGTCTCCACTGACGAATGTTTCATCGTCCCAACTGTTTCCAGAAACCCCTCTCTGAGTCAACACTCCTATATGATTGATTCTCAGGATCCAATGGACTTCGCCACATGGCCTTGTCTTATCTATGGAGCTCAAGACTAAGATGATGAAGACCACGTGAATTGCAACTTGCATAACCCGTGATCTTCCTACTGATTAGTCTCCAAGCTTATCTGCCACCTGTTAGGCAAAACCTTATCTGTGTACTATTACGTTAATAATTGTGTGTAATTATTCAATGTTGTCTGCCACCTGTTTGGCAATGCTTTCCTTTATGCTTTAATCATTAGATTCATGTCGGCCACCTGTTAGGCCCTGCTTATCTTTATTTACTGTTTGACTTGTCTGCTTCTTCTTCCTTCTCCTATAAAAGGAGCAATTCCTCTCGTTGTAAAGGATCATCAGATTTGTATGAAATATCATAATGTTTTATAATCTCTTAGCTTTCTAAGCTTCTTCCTTCTCTCTTCTTCAATGAGTCTCTATTAGATAAGAAATAGTCTGTAATCATCTCAGATTACCTCTAGTTGAGATACCTGAAATCTTAGTATGCTCTATGCTTGCCTCTAGTTGAGGATCTTGCATATCAGAAAAGAGATGTGGATTCTTGGCTTAAGGTCCTTGTCTGTCTAATGGATGGTAAATTTGTAAGTACCTTGTTTAGGCCAAGGTGCCGCTTGTTGGGAAAATTCAGAAAAACCTACTGGTAGACGGTTTAAGGCTCCCTGCCACCCTCATTGGTATCAAAGCCTCTCTCCCTAGAGTCCAGATAGATTAAGTTAGACTATTTTACTATCAAGTAGAGACTTTAATGTTGAATGAAGGAATTTATTATCATGGCTTTAAACACTTCTTCTAGTGTGTTATCTCTTGTTAGGTTATCTTCTCCTGTTTCTTTACCTCCCACAATCAGACGAACCCAGTCTCGTAGAATACACGACCTTGTAGAGTATACCCATATTCCTGATTCTGCATAAATCAACAAAACCTCTCTTCCTTCGCTCAACCCTTACAATATTTTTAAAAGAGACAAATCTCTTGCTAGACGAGTCAATCATCTCCTCCGTCATAAAGCCCCTCCTATCAAAGAATACATACAGTCCACCAGTCTAGACAACTGTCTAGTTCCTGCTATTACTACCGAACAATACATCGACCTTGAAATCGACCAATGGATCCAAGATGGATATTCACATCTCCATGTTGGAGCCGTACGAATCATCCTCACCCTCCATGGCCGAAAAGGTCTTCCAGTCACAGCCCGTGTTGCCTTACTCAACACCATTTACAGAGAGTATAAGCATGCGGTTATTGGTACATGCTTGTCCACCCTCAATGCTGATAGTATATCTCTCACATACTACCCCAACTTCAACATCCCTTTACGGGATCAGAACCTCCACAGCTGCTTAAAAGTTCAACTCCAGATTTCGGGCATCTCAATACTTCCCGAGTTTTACATAGCCACTCTCCACCACCAGATCGCCTACCGCCTACAAGATCGTGCCCTTGATCTTCCTATTCGTAGCCACTCTGGAGACACTATCTTCATCAGAGCTGCACGAGAAGATGAAGTTCCTACCATTACCCAAATTCCCAAACAGCTGCCTAGAGAAAAGCTTCTTGAAATTATGCCATTTAAGTGGATCACCAATTATGAGAAGGCTTTCCTAGATTCAACTCCTGCAATTGCTTCAGACTCGAAACATATTAGAGAGTCAGACGGTTCTGTCAAAACCATTTATGAACCTCTCTCCAAACCTGAGGCATCTGCCAGTGCTTCTGCTTCTGCTTCTGCTTCTCCAATCTTTCACTCCCTCATGATCAAACCGTGACAACTGAAGATGACATCCCGATCCACAGCTTCCAAGCTGACGGGTCACCTATCTACACCAACAAGATCAATGGTCACTTTATCTGGGATGATAATCCTAATATGTGTGACCTAGACTGTGACTGCAGTCAGAAATTAAAAAGCTCATTTTCCTCATGCAAGCCTCAAAGAAAACCTCGCAAACCTGACGACCCAAACAGTCCCTGGATTGGTCTACCACCTACTAAGACTACCCATATTTCCATATATGACAGAGCAATAGAAATCTTACGTTCTAAAGGACTCCTTCCTTCTGAACCTAAACCCCTGTCTGTTCCTCTTCCTCTTCCTCTTCCTCCTGCCATCCTTTGCTATATGGCTTCGAATTATGATCATGACTTTCCTCCTCTTGAACCTACATCTAACCCTGAGAAAACAAGATTTTCTAGACCATCTGTTCAATCCACTGAAGTCCTGCCTGATGGATCTCTCAAACATCTTTCGTAGGCTGAACAAGTCCTCAACTGGCAATCCCATAATACCAAGATCCAGATTAGAGTCTTCAACTCTATTGATCAAAAGATTGACCGAGTCTCCCACTGCATTTCTCAACAAGAAAACCATCTCCATCGTCTTGACTCAGTCTTCAGAGACCTATTCACAGACCTCTAAACCAAAATCCAAAAACTAGACTCAGAGCTTCACTCATACATCAGACGTGGTTACACTGGTCCTGATTTCGACCGAAAGGAAAGAGAAATCAGACAGCTTAAACAACAGCTTGAACAAATGCATAGAGACCATTCTACTCTTATACCTCCGTCTTTTGTTCCACAGTTGTATCTTTCACCACAGTCTAAGTTCTTTCCATCATCACCTCCTCGTGCAACATCATCTGCTGATACATCACAGTATTTTAAGTCTACTGGAGAACTTTTCCTGAAGTATCTTCCCCTTTCTCCTCCTAAAAAACACTCCTCCAGGAAACCCTCTTCCTCTAGACAAGGCAAATAACCCTTTCCAGAACATGATTATAAGCCAGCCTTATACAACTCTGTTCTTATGACACATGTATCCAAAGATAATTCAGAATCCTTCTCCAATTCTTCCTCAGAATCCTCTTGGCATGTTAGTCCCACTCCATTTGCATCATTTTCAACCTCTGACCAAGTTGCAGATCTTACTCAAGTCTTTATGGCATCCAGAACAGATCCTCAACCTTCCACTCAGACTTATGATTCACCTGAAGAAGGTGAAACCTCTACTAGCTCAACCCTTTTTGTTGAAGAACCTCCAGATCCTCTGATACCTAGCCGCCCTCCTAGTACAAAGCCCATAAATGGTCATTGGTTTGATCTTACTGAGTCTCCAACCACCTGGAGAAAAAAGATTTCTGAAATGAGTGCTTGGCTTGACCTTCAATTAGTCAAATATGAATAGAACCTTGAAGCCATCATGCGAAAATTTGGCTCCCGCTTTGTTGGTTCTCTCAGAGATTGTTACCAAGCCCTTGGAGAATACCGACAACTTCAATTTGTTAGGTCTGAAATAGCATCCAATGCCATGGGTATCATATTCCGAGAATTCCTTGGCGATCCTTCCCAGTTCTATAAACAGGCTCGACAGTATTTCTTTGACATGAAGTGTTGTTCTCTCCGCCGCAAAGACATCGAATTTCATTACAAGAGAATGTCTAATAGGTTCCACATCCTTGGTGGAATCAATGATCCGAATTTGAAACATGTTTACCTAAATTCTCTTCCTCAAGAACTTTAGGATGATCTTTAACTCAGGCTTGACACTTCTGGCAAATCCATCGCCGACACTACTCTAGGTGAAATCCATATGTACATCATCGATGCCCTAGACAAGCTCTGTGCAACCCAGAAGGTCTTCTCTAAGATGCTACACGAAGGCCAAAAATATGACTCCCAATGCAAGCAACCTTCGCACCAGATCAAATGCAAATCTGTAGAGATGTGTACCTGTAAACCCAAAAGGAAGAAACATTTTCATACTCCTAAACACAAAAAGCCCAAGAAGTTTAAATACTTCAAAAAAATTAAAGCGTTCCTGGAATAAATCCCAGGCTATCTGACTCTTCCTCTGACTCTACCTATCAGGCTATCCCAGTTGACTCCTCATCTGGACCTCACGTCCCTATACAGATACTGCCTAAAAAATTCTCTAAGCCTATTGATGCCATCGCCTATATTGATACTGGTTCTCATACCACAATGATGAACCCTAAAGTTCTTCCTCCTACAGCCTGGAAGTCTCATCTCCGCTACTTCAAAGCGGCTGACAGTCAGATTTTTACCACCAATCTGATCTCCAAGAACAAAATCGGCATCAAGCTCTTTCCATCTTACACTTACTAGACACGCATCATTGGTACGCCTTTACCTGATAAAGACATCCTAATTGGCTGGGATGTTTACTGTCAATGCAAATCCCTCCGGATTCTTCCCATTGGAATCAAATTCAAACGGGACTTCAAAGCTTTTTCTGTTGTTCCCAAGATCTTCCTCTCTCTGATATCCAGCCACATTTTCAACAAATCCAGCAAAAGTCGTTACAGCTTTGTGCAAACAGCCATGCAGATTTTCTCAATCCTTATCTACTATGGAAAAATCCAGACTTCTTTATCCACTTACCTTTCAAATTAAATGAAAATGTCAAACCTACCAAAGCCTCACATTCTAGCATGTCTCCCCCAAACCTCCAACTGGCAACTATTGAATGTAATAAACTCCTTCGACAATGTTTAATCGAACCTACCTCCTCACCATGGGCCTGTCAGGCCTTCTAAGTCGAAAAATGTTCAGAAAAAGTCAGGGGAAAGAAGTGACTAGTCATTAACTATAAACCTCTGAACCTCTTTCTCAGAGATGACAATTTCCCAGTTCCAAAAACGAATACATTGTTCTCACAGTTGCCTGGTGCAACCGTCTTCTCCAAGTTTGACCTCAAAAGAGCTTTCTGGCAGTTAGGAATTCATCCAGATGATAGATACAAAACAGTGTTCTGTCTCCCGAAACGGTTCTGCCCTTTAGCCTCAAAACCGCCTCTTCCTTGTTCCAAACAGCTGTCACCAGGATATTCTACCCTCTTCTCCACTCTGCCTTGCTATACATTGATGACATCCTACTGTTCTCTCTTGATGAGTCCTCTCATAACCACCTTCTTCATCAATTCCATCAAATTTTCGATCAGCATGGTATCATGTTTTCAGAAAAGAAAAGCGTGATTGGTCAAACACAAATTGACTTCATTGGTATGCACATATCTGACGACCAGTATCGTCCTGGTCCTTATCTAGCAGTCCAATTACTAGACTTTCCTGATTCCCACCTTACTACCAAGCAGGTCCAACAATTCCTTGGCATCATCAATTTCATCTGTGATTTCCTACCTCAAGTTAGCTGCTACACTTCAGTCCTCTTCACTCTTGAAGAAGGCACCTCCACCTTGGGATTCTTCCCATACCGATGCGGTTACCTAGCTCAAGGCCATGGCGCAGTCGCCGCCAGCCCTTACTATACCCTCCACCAGTCACCTCATCCTCCAAACCGACGCTAGTGACACCTACTGGGGTGCTGTCCTACTCGAAGACAGGGAAGGAAAAAGAAATTACTTTGGCCACGCCAGTAGTCAATTCAAAGTCGCCTAGCAACACTATCACACTATTTACAAAGAAATCCTTGCGGTCAAAAGTGGGATTCAAAAGTTCGATTTCCACCTCAGAATAAAGCACTTTACTGTTGAAATGGACAACTAGTCCTTTCCCAAAATCCTCGAGTTCCGTAACAAGATTCCTCCCAATCCTCAATTGTTGAGACTAAATGACTGGTTTGTTAGATATGACTTCATTGTCAAGCACGTGAAGAGCCAACATAATATAATTGCTGATATGTTATCCAGACCCACTCTTATCCATCTCATCACCTCATCGAAAGCCATTCCTCTCATCTACATGGCTTCTTCCTCAAAAGCATCATTATCCTCTCCTGCTCCGGTGATTAAAGACTTCTCACCAAAACTCTTAGCAAACTTACCTCCTAACCAACAGCCCTATCTCTCTGATTATCTTTCCCAGATCAAAAGTCAAGGAGTCAAACACGACTTCACCAATTCCAGTCGACCATTTCTAGATCCTTTCCTTATGCCTCCATTCCTCTACTTCTCTCCAAAAGTTCTTTGATTTTTATGGTGTTTGTCTATCCTCCACCATCATGCTATTGTGTTTCCCCTAGAGGCGTTGTATCTACACCTCCATGATCCCATTCACCAGAACTCCCTTCTCTGTACGTTCTTACAATTGTTTGATTCACTAACTTACTAAAGAACTGAGCTCACTAAGCTCATGGGAAATTATAACCTATGGAAACTTGACCATGACTCAGTTGCTGATGTTTCATGTATATAGATTCTCAACAGACTCTACCATTTCAACCCTCACAAACGACTACTTTGGTCGACCAACATCTGTTACGAATGGCACACCATTTATGACTACCCCAAGTGGTATCCTCGCAATCTCTAGACTCCTCTCATCAACTTCCTGTGTGATGTTAATGGAGTCTCCACCGACGAATGTTTCATCGTCCCAACTGTTTCCAGAAACCCCTCTCTAAGCCAACACTCCTACATGATTGATTCTTAGGATCCAATGGACTTCACCACATAGCCTTGTCTTATCTGTGGAGCTCAAGACTCAGATGATGAAGACCACGTGAATTGCAACTTGCATAGCCCGTGATCTTCCCATTGATTAGTCTCCAAGCTTATCTGCCACCTGTTAGGCAGAACCTTATCTGTGTACTATTACGTTAATAATTGTGTGTAATTATTCACAGCTGTCTACCACCTGTTAGGCAATACTTTATTGTATGCTTTAATCATTAGATTCCTATCGGCCACCTGTTAGGCCCCGCTTATCTTTATTTACTGTTTGGCTTGTCTGCTTCTGCTTCCTTCTCCTATAAAAGGAGAAACTCCTCTCGTTGTAAAGGATCATCAAATTTTTATGAAATATCAGAATGTTTTATAATCTCTTAGCTTTCTAAGTTTCTTCCTTCTCTCTTTTTCAATGGGTCTCTATTAGATAAGAAACAGTCTGTAATCATCTCAGATTACCTCTAGTTGAGATATTTGAAATCTTAGTATGCTCTATGCTTGCCTCTAGTTAAGGATCCTGCATATCAGAAAAGAGATGTTGATTCTTGGCTTAAGGTCCTTGTTTATCTAATGGATGGTAAATCTGTAAGTACCCTGTTTAGGCCAAGGTGCCGCTTGTTGAGGAAATTCAGAAAAACCTACTGGTAAACGGTTCAAGGCTCCCTGCCACCCGCCTTGGTAATATATATTATATATTATATATTATATATTTTAAAACATTCATAATATATAATTTTTTTTCATCTTTAAAATTTTTATAAACTTTCATTTCCTATTTTCAACACTAAACAAAATCCCGATATGGATTTATTTTACAGTAAGATATCGGTTTTCGGGCAAACCGATATTGGATAAGTAAAATTTTAAATTTAATAAATTTACTTTCAAATCATTTACTTTTAAGAAATTCCAAAAAATAATTTTTTAAAAAATTGTTTATTTATTTTGCACCCTCTTGTTTCATACTAAGAGACACGTTAATAATGCAATTACTCATATAAATTAGTAATCTAAGTCTTACATTTGTTCATTAAATTGTAAAATGCATGTTGAGAAATATCTCCCATGTAGTAAGAGTTGTATTCCAAATCATGCTTATTACAATTGATTTCACGAGTCTCCTATAGGCCATGTTTGGTTGGATGAAATGGAATGGAATAGAATGGAATGGAAAGAAAGCCATTCCATTCGTTTGGTTTGTTATAATGCAATGAAATAATGATTCCATTGGAATAGGGATTCGACCATTTTGGTTGAATGGGCATTCCATCCAAAAACCAATAGAATGCCCTTCCATTCCAACTAAAAATTTTATTCCATAAATACCCTCAAATGCCCCAACTCCATTCCAAAAATACCCTCCTTTCCAAAAATAATATAATATAATTATATATTATATTATATTAATGATATATAAATATTATATATATATGTATTATATATTATATTATTATATATTACATTATTATAATATATAAACATATATAATATAATATGTATTATATTATATTATTATATATATTATACTATTATATATTATATATTATTACATATATAATATATATATTATATTATATTATATAATATATGTAATATTAATATATTATACCAAGGTGGGTAGCAGTGACGCCTTGAACCGTCTCCTTACAGTCTTAATGCTTTCTCCCTAAAGCGGCAACCCATAACCTAAACAGGATACTCACAGAGTAACTGGCCTGAGACAGACAAGGACCTTAAGCCAAATATTCAAAATCTTTTTTCTGATGTGTAGGATCCTTAACTAGAGGCAAGCACAGAGCATACTTAGATTATTACAGACTGATAATCATCCCTTAGAGAAATATTGAAATAGAATGAGGGAATTTAGAAAGCCATGAGAGGATTTTCACAAAACTATATATTTAGTGAAACCTTCTTAACATTACAAAGATAGAGTGTCTCCTTATATAGGAGGAGAATGAGAATACAACCAACCGAGAATACAAGGCATGCCATACAGGTGGCAGATAAAATGAAGCATAAGATAAGTCGAGCCTGACAGGTGGCCGACACAAGGACAATAATTCAGACACAATAAGAAAGCACACAGTACAGGCAGGATTATTAAAGCATATAATAATTAAAGTGCACAGGATGCTGATAAGGTCACTGGCTGCTCAAGATGCAACATGCGTGATCTTCGTTGTCTGAGTCGTGGGCTCCACAAATAGTGCAAGGCCAGGTGTCAAAAGCCATGGGGTCTTGGGAATCAAGCATGTCAGAATCTTGGAAGGGATGCCAACTTTATGAGGAGTCTTTGGGTATTTCTGGGAGGAAGCGGTGTTCATGAGGCGGGACGCCATTGACATCACAGAGGAAGTTGAGCAAAGATATCTAGAGATTTTATGGATAAGACTTGGGATAATCATAAATGATACCTCATAACAGATGTTTGGGGACCACATAAGTCTTTTGTGGGGATTGAATCGATAAGGTCTGTGGAGAATCCAGATACATGAGACAGATAATGCAGATGCATAGTCAAGCTTCCATAGATTATATTGACCCATGAGTTTGGTGAGCTCAGATTTCCAGTAGGTTAGAGAATTGAACCATTGCAGGAAGGTCAACAAAAGAGAATTCTCTTGGGAGGGATCATGGAGATGAACATACAGAGCTTGGAGAGGGAAAACAATGGCATGATGGTGGAGGACAAATAAACACCAAAGAAACCATAGAACTTGCGGTGAGAAGTAATAAAAATGGGGCATCAGGAAAGGATCAAGGAAAGGTTTGGTAGGGTTGATAAGGTCGTGTCGAACTCCTTAATTCTGAATCCAGGCTAAATAGGTCAATGATGAGACTGAGCAAACTCTTGAATGCGAGCAAGAGAAGGTTATTGATTGGGGGGAGTCACTTCCAGAAGTTCCGGTGGAAAAGATTCCTCAGTGAGAGCTGGCGAGGATAATGATGAGGATGATGCTGAAGTTGACATGTAGATGAGAGGGATGTTTCCAAAAGATATTATGAGATAGACAGGTGGTGGTCTGGAGAGCATGTCCGCAATTATATTGTCTTGACTCTTCACGTGCTTAACAGTGAAGTCATATCGTGAAAACCAATCCTTTAGTCTTAGTAACCGAGGATTATGAGGAATCTTGTTGCGAAACTCGAGTATCTTTGGAAAAGAGGAGTTTTCCATTTCAACAATAAAGCTTTTGAGCATCTTTGAATTGTCCGCTAGCATGTCCATAGTATCTTTTGTGTCCATCTTTGTCTTCTATCAAGATGGACCTCCAGAAAGTGTCACTAGTATCAATCTGGAGGATAAGTTGGCCGGTAGATGGAATGGTGAGTGCCGGCGGAGACTGTGTCATTTCTTTAAGTTTTTTCACCGCCTCTGTATGACTGGAGCTCCAAGAAAGAGGATTCTTTTTTAAGAGGCCAGACAGGCCAGAACTGTAGAACCTGACGAACCCTCCAAGGAACCATCTCAGAACGAGAAGAAAGAAGTTGAACCACATAAGAAGAATCGCTCTCAAGTCAAATTCGATGCCACCCATATTTCCAAGCAAAATTAATGGCCAACGAGGCCGCCAGAAGCTGGACCTAAAACGTGAAAACCTAACCAAGAGGAATAGCAAAGCAACCCTTCACAAAGGCTCTACAGTTCCGAAAGATGCCACCACAACCACCAACCCCTGGAAAGCCCATAGTAACACCATCTATATTCACTTTGATCGAACCAGAAGCCGGAGGCAACCAAACCACACTCTTGATCACTAGAGCTTTAGAAGGATGACCCCAAAGACCAAATTGACGAAGAATCAAAAGGGCATCCATAAAATTATGCATACAACCAATCTTTAGGCGAATAGCCTCTGACACCGCAAGCCAAACCAGAGAGAGGAATGATCTAAAGTCCACTTACTTCCCTTCAAAGATCCACTTATTACGGGCAATCCAAACCCCCCTAAATCACTGTGTGGATAGCCGCATTCCATAAAATCCTAACTTGCTCACTAAAGGAAATCGACATGGCCTGCATGAAAAAGGATTGCCAAGTTTTGACAGAGACACGTCCTGGAAAGCCAAGAAAACGGCTTCCAAAACAGCAACCGCCAGGGGACATTGAAGAAAAAAATGATCTACCGATTGACTACTAACCCCACAAATACTTCAACAAGAAACCAATTGGAACCTAGACCTGTAAAGGCAATCCTCAGTATTAAGCATGTTTAGCATAAAACGCCAGGTCAAAGCTGAGCGAGATATGGAATAAAACGGGATCAAACATCTCTCCACTAAATAACCTAAGGAATATCACGAAAAACCTGAGAATAAGCAGCCTTGCAAGAAACACGACCATCCTAAGAATTAGTTCAAACTAAAGAATCTACAACAAGAGAAATCGCAATTAGATCAATCCAAAAACACAGATCCGAGAAGCGTGCTTGAAAACAATCATCAAGCACCCATCTACCCTCCTAAATAAAATTTGAGACCCTTGCACGAAACGGATTAGCTAAATAATATAAAATCCCTAAAAGCTCCAAAATAGGAACCCCAGCCAATTATCACGCCAAAAGACTCGCTAAAAGTTCTCGTCAATCAGCCAGATAGCTTCTTTAAGAAGGGAACTATAATTGGTCCGAAGAGAAGACCAAATCGAGGAGGTTGCATACCCTCCCTGAGGCTTCTACAGAAGCCTTAAATACCTCTCCCAAAAAAGTGAGAAAGCAAAACCATCAAAGGTTATAAGCTTCCAAGTGAATTTCCATAACAGAAAGTCATTCAGCAACCCAAGATATTTCAGACCAAAACCACCTTGAGAGTAAGGCCTACAACAACAGTCCCAAGCCACATGAACCAACTTACTCTCCTCACAAGAACCAGTCCATAAAAAGTTCCTCAACTTGCGGTTAATTAGCGACAATAGAGAAGAAGGCCACTAGTAAATCATGAAAGAGTGCACAAATGAATCAATGATAACCAACATGATCAAAGTAGCATGACCGACCAGAGAGAGGGACTTACCCTTCCATTTAGCAAATTTAAACAAAATCTTATCTACAATAGACTATAACACCGTCTTTCAAGGCTTACCTCGAATCAAAGGGACTCATAAATAAGAGAACGGAAGCTACCCAATATTCATACCAACCAGAGACTGTAAACTACCAATCCGAGAAAGGGAGACAGAAGATCTAAAATAAATGGGGACTTACCTCAGTTAACCAATTGGCTTGAAATATCACCATAATCCTTAAAAACACCCATGATATTCTTCAGATTCTTTTGAGTACCTCTGCAAAAGATCAGAACATCATCTGCATAGAGCAAATGAGTTAGAGCCAAAAATACCCCTTAGGGAAGAAATCGACAAAATCTAAGAAGAACCCACCATCCTCGGCAATAATCTAAGAAAGAAGTCCTATGTAATACTAAACAAAAGCGGAGAGAGCAAATCTCCCTGAAATAACCCTCTAGGACCTCATTCAATAGAATAGAAAGCTTAGATGAACGAAGAATGTCGTCTATCCAATCCATAAAACATAATAAAACCCAAAAACTTGAAGCACTCTACAAAGGAAAGACTAATTCTGGGTGTCAAAAGCCTTGCGGATATCAATCTCCATGGCCAAGTAACCCCCATAGCACTTCTTTTGTAACACATTCACACAGTCAAAAGCCAAAGCAATACAATCATCGATATGTCGGTCTCGAATTAATCCGAACTGCTATGGGGAAATAATTCTGGTCGCAGCCTGAGCTAAACGGTCAGCCAAAATCTTTGAAGAAATTTTGAACAAAAAGTTCGGCCGAAACTGATACGTGAACTTCCTTAATTAAATCCAGAAAATTACCATTCATTCACACAAGAATAAATCCAGAAAATTAATTAATTTTGTAAAATCTTTATTGTTTCAACTTTTTTTTGTATTTTTACTTTCTCTGCCATACCATTAAGTATAATTAATGAATATTTCTACTTATCACTGTATAATGATCTTGATTAATTATGTCTGTGATCTGATAAGTTGGAATATGTAAAGAAATAACTAATTCATTGATTTATTTCATGAGCATATAAGTAGTACATAGCTTTTTAACTAGCATTTCTTCTAAAGACTTGATGGCCTTATACACAATTATATACACATGGTGTGAATTTGCTGTTGATCATCAGGCTCATAATAGTGCAACAATGATGTTCATGTTCGGCCTAGATTGTGGATAGGCATGTAAGCAAGCAATTGCAATGTTCAACATTTTCAACACTTGATCTTCAACTTCAGGTGGAGGAATTGGAATGCGTTGGTCCAAAACATCTTGGAGCATCATGTTATCTCTAGTCAATGGGGATGATAAAGACAGGATTAGATTGCCCGGATGCTTTCCTTTTATCACTTCTAATGCCAATACCCCAAAACTGTATACGTCACATTTTTCTGTTACCTTCATTGTGTATGCAAGCTCTGAAAGAAAAACGAAAATCGTGATCATTTAGGCAAAAACAAATGTGATGATATATCACAGCTTAATTAATCTAGAAGAATAATGATGTTAGACTAATTACCTGGTGCAACGTATCCATAAGTGCCCGCGAATTCTGTCCAATTGGAAGAGTCTAGCTTTAGAAGCTTGGCTGTGCCGAAATCGGAAACATGAGCATGATAATCCTGATCCAGCAAAATATTTTTGCTTGATATATCTCGATGAACAATCGGTGGTGAGCAATCATGGTGCATGTAAGACAAGGCATGGGCGACGCTCGTAATGATATTCAACCGCGTAGGCCAATCAAATTCTCTAGCCTTTTCTTCTGTAGCAAGTATTGTGGCCAAGCTACCATTTTCAAGATACTCATAAACCAAAAAAGAATGTTGTGCATTTGAACAGAAACCATAAAATTTGACAATGTTTCGATGTCGGATTTCTGTTAATGCCTTAATCTCATTCAAGAACTCCTTCTGAAAAGCCCTTTCACCACTAGGTAGAGAATGGAGTTTCTTCACGGCTACTACTCTAGCTGATGGTAGCTTAGTCTTGTAAACACTTCCACACCCTCCCTTTCCAATGCAATACATTTCATCAAAATTGTTGGTTGCATTTATGATGTCTGCATACAAAATCTTCCCATCGAAATTCGATATGGAGAGCAGCTGATCTTCTTCATTATCTAGATCTTCTGTTGGACGACCCTTCTTTCTCTTATGCAAAATGAAGTAGATTCCGAAAAATGCAAACAAAATTAGAAGAGCTCCCAACAGAGGGAATACGATTGAAAACACCAGTTTTTGATTATTTCGCGAGTTATGCTTGTATCTGACAAAAGGAATATTGCATGGTGACAATCCTGTTACATTGCCACACAATCCTTTGTTCCCCTGTAACGCTTCTATGGAAGTGTTTTGAAATGCATGGATGTCAGGAATAGGACCCTGCAAATCATTGAAAGATATGTCGATGTACATTAGGCCACGCATATCGTTGAAACTGTCTGGAAGGAAACCTGAAAGATGATTGTGGGAGAGATTCAGCAGCACCAGGCTTTGCATATCGCTGATTTTTGACGGTATCTCTCCTCTGAGAAAGTTGTGACTCAAATCCAACTGAGACAGTTGAATTAACTTCTCCAACTGGCTTGGAATTTCTTGGCTAAACCTGTTGTTGCTCAAATTCAAGTAGTTCAGCTTCGCACAGTTTGCCAAATATCGAATTGAATGGCTCAGACTATTTCTTGATAGATCCAATTGCTCCATATTAGTTAGTGACTCGAATTCTGGAGGTATACCGCCCGAAAGATGATTGTTACTCAAGTTGAGGACCTTAGAAATTTTGATCAAATTTCCAAGCTCATTTGGAATCTCCCCAACTAAACGATTCGAAGAAAGATCCAACGCTTCTAGCTGGGTTACATTACCAAATTCAGGTGGTATTCTTCCAGAAATATTGTTCCCTGCAATGCGTAGAGTGCCTAAATTTGGACACTTGACCCAGTTAGATGAAATTTCACCATAAAAATTGTTAAAGCTTAGGTCAATGAATGTCAGGTTTGGGTAGACACCAAAATCTTCAGCTATATTCCCACTGAATTGGTTTCCATCGAGACGAACTCTGAGCAAGCCTGTGCAGTTTTTCAAGCTTCCGGGGATTGGACCTGTGAGACGGTTGCTATTTACCGTGAAGTTTTGAAGTAATCCACCGCGACAAATGTCATGGGGCAGGGGACCAGTAAACTGGTTTGTGTCTATTTGCATTACTGACAATTTCACAAGATTTCCAATTTCCGGAGGAATGGAACCGGAAAGTTTGTTATCGCGGAGATATAAGTACTCCAAATTGATCAAATTACCCAAGGAAGCAGGGATTGAACCGTTCAGGTTATTTTCACTCAACTCTAAATCGGTTATAGATGTCAAGTTTCCTAACTCTTGAGGAATTGGTCCTGAAAGTTTATTTCGGTAGAGATGAAGAAGAGTGAGGTTTGTAAGACCACCTAATGACACTGGAATGGAACTGGAAAGATTGTTTAAAGACAAACTTAATGAGACAAGAGATTTCATATTTCCTATTTCCGGAGGAATTGGACCGGAGAGTGTATTGTTGAATGCGTGCAACACGGTTAAATTTTTCAGGTTTCCGAAAGTGGAAGGAATGGGGCCGGAGAGATTGTTGGTATCCATGTAAAGTTCAAGCAAATTTGTCAGGTTTCCAATTTCTGGAGGAATGAAACCTGAAAGTGAATTGTCATAGAGATACAACGTAGTTAGATTGGTTAGATTGGTTAGAGAAGAAGGTATTGGACCCTGGAATTGGTTGCTATACAAGGCAAGATCATTAAGAGACCTTAAAAGGCCTAATTCAGTTGGAATTGAACCATTTAACTGAGTTTGAACAAGGTGGAGGACCTGAAGATTTGTTAGCTGACCAATTTCTGGTGGGATTTCACCAAAGAATTGATTAGTGGATAGATCAAGGTAATTGAGATTGGAAAGGTATGAAATCTGAGATGGGATTGTGCCAGTGAGTGAATTAATAGCAAGATCAAGATATTCAAGATTAGGAAAAGACTTGAATGAAAAATCATGAAGCGTACCATTCAAACCAAAACCTGTCATGTTTATTTTGGTGACGCTTCCAGCAATATTGCATGAAATTCCAAACCAAGTGCATGGTGGGGTTGTGTTTTGAGAATGAAGAGACCATGAAGGTAGCAGAGACTGCGTTTGGTTTGCAAAGCTGGCTTTCCATTTGAGAAGAGCGTTTGCTTCTTCGGTAGAAGCAGAAGAGGAAAATATGATAACAAACAGGACAAAGAAAACGTTTTGCAATTGCAAGCCTAACTTTATCGCCATTGAAATGATAATTTACAGAACTTGTGAGGGTTGGTTGGGTCCTCTTTATTTGTTTATAGTTGGAGGAGCACTAAGCACTTAGGTCCATTACACGATGATAAGTCCACCACTTAAAGTCATGCTTACGCACTGCTTGCTTTTCGGAATATGATAGAAAGAGTCAAAGAGACTAGGCATGTACAGGAAGATATTCAAATTCTTTGACTAAAATTGTCAGAATTTCTTTTTCAATTTCCAATTTATGAACATTTTAGTAGCAATGGTCAATTAGAAATTATTAAATTTCATACAGTACACGCATTTTTGGATGATTTTTCATTGCCGATGACGTTGGATCTCCACTATGGAGATCCCGCGTGCATATCTCTATCTCTTCCGAACTCTTATGTATCAAAAAAAAAAATTTAAAAGAAAATAGACAAAATTTCACATAAATCCTACTTTTTTTACGATTTGTTACATTTATAAATATCATTTTATATTCATCACTTTAGTCTTTATTTTTTCTAAAACGCATCGCTTTAGTTTATTGGATTAAATATTTGAAAGTCAACTATTTTAAAACTTGTGATAGTATACTTTTGTCCTTATTACTATTTAATTTAGTTAAAATGATTATTTTGGATTTTAATTAAAATGAAAAACAATAAAATTCTTAATAATAAAATCTTAAATAAATATATTGCAAAAAAACAAAATTGTTAAATAAATAATTTTAAAAATCCATTAATTTTTTCTTATTTTATATTATTTTTTTGAAAATAGATTTTTATTTATCTAAAATGATTGTCTTAGCTTTAAAGTAAAATGAAAAACAATAAAATTCTCAATAATAAAATCTTAAATAAATATATTACAAAAAGAAATTACAAAAAATAATCATTTAAAACTAAGATAATCATTTTAGTTAAATAAATATCCATTATGAATAAAAATACAAAATAAGAAAAAATTAATGGATTTTTTATTATTATTTATTTAAGATTTTTTTTTTATTCTATTTATTTAAGATTTTATTATTAAGAATTTTAGTGTTTTTCATTTTTATTTAAAGCTAAGATAATCATTTTAGCTAAATTAAATAGTAATAAGGGTAAAAGTATACTTTCATAGGTTGTAAAATAGTTTACTTCCAAATATTTAGTCAAATGGACTAAAGTAATGAGTTTTGGAAAAAAGAAAGACTAAAGTGATGAATATGGAAAGACTTTTATAAAAATGACAAATCGCCAAAAAAGTAAGATTTATGTGAAATTCTGTCAAAAAAAAAAAAAAAAATTAGACCCATTTGAATTAATAGGTGTGGAGTTGTAAATGGATCCACTTAATCCAAACCATCATGTTAGCTGCTTATTGTGTTTGAAAATCAAAATCACAACTCTTTACTCAAGGAAATGGGTGGATGAAGTTCACAAAAACAACAATATTAATCACCAGAAAAGAAAAGGATTGAAGACAAAACTATTGATTTCTAAAGGATTAAGTCACTTACAAACTTTTTATATTAATCAATTTATAAAATTTCAAATTAATGGGGTTTTAAGATGTCGATTCAAATTTGAACTATAAACATGAATTTTGGTCATATATTTATTTTTAAAACGAGTTTACTTTTATAGTACATCTCTAAATTTTTAAAAACACATCAAATAGGTTCCTTCATAGTCAATCGTTTGTTAAATTTAACAATTATAAAGGTAATTTTATCTTTAAAAAAGAAGATTTTCATATGTCAACACACAAAATAAATATAGAAAAAATATATATATTTCTATATTAAAAATATTCATATAATAAAAATAAAAAAAACGAGATTGAAGGATATTGGGCCAAAAAGAAGAAGCAAGACAGAGCCATAGCATTGACCAAGAAAGTGGAGGGATCGGTGAGGGTACATGTCAGCTGGGTCTCCATCATCGAAGATGATCGATGGTCAATAGATCCAGTATAGATCCAATCTAAAAATTGGATTTCCATTTTTTGCAAAAAAAAATTTTAATTTGATCTTGAGATGAATGGTGGAAACCCGTATTTTTTTTTTTCAAATTTTTAATTCTTGTTTCTTACTTTTAAAATTTATTGACACATGTTAGATGTTAATTGAATTACAAGCAAGGTAAATTGTAAAAATTTTAAAGTTAAATGTATTTTAAAACCCTTCAATTTATGTTAGGAAAAAATGGGTCAATTAACACTTTTGTCCCCTTTGACCGTAAAAGTTTTAGCAACAAAACCTACTTGATGAATTATTGAAAAGTTATGGATCACGAGTATTATAAAAGCGAACACGTTTAAAAAAACTGATATTTAGTTGAAAGTTAGGGACTTCTCCCTTGATATATTTCTGAATAAATTTCATATAGAGTTTTGCTACGTACAACCAGGGTCGGCGGCACCGCTGCAGCCCCGTAGTGCAAAAAAAATGAAAAAACATATGGAACCCGCGTAATAAATACATGGGACCTATATGTTTTTTATTTTTCTTTTTTGTACTATAGGGCCACGGCGGTGCCTCAATCCCGGTTGTACAAAGTGTTTCCCTTCTATAAAATTCTCTCTTAAAAGTGCCCTCGTGGACTAACTTTCACACGTTTTGTAAAAGTTGTGCTTTTACAAAACTTGCTCTGGTTGGGTTCAAGTGTCTAGTCATTTTTATTTGTTTATATAGATAAATAATAAAGCAATATTGCAAGAGGAGCACTTAAAACAACTCTAATGTTGGACACTAAACTCTAATCCAATTTGGAGATGAATGGAAATTTTTTAGGAATATGTTTACATTAAAAAAAATTTCCACTCTAATGTTAAACACCAAATTTTATAACAAAAAAATATCTTTAAAGAATATTCTTCCAATAAATATTTAAATTATTATAAAAGTTTAACTTTATTTTAATATATAATTAATAAGTAAATTAAATAAATTGAATAGGTATATGAATATATGTGTCATTTTAAAAATCTCATATTTTAAAATTTTCAATGAGATTTTTTCAACGGTATAAATTTTTAGAATATATATTATTAGAATTAAATATAGAAGGGTTAAATTAGAAATTTGAAAAAAATTAAGACAAGGATTTGACAATTAACAATAAAATAAAATAAAAAAATTTTAAAAAAAATAGTGTGTGAACAATTAAGCGCCAAAGCCAAAGCTAGTGCTCAACTGTTCAACAACACAAAAAGATTTTGGGAAATTGAAATCTGCTCTACGATAGCGCATGGTTAAAGCAACTTCAATGTATAGCACTAAATTTTAATCCAATTTAAAGTTAAAATGAAATATTTTAAGAATATATTTACACCAAATTGTTTTCCGTACCAAATTTTGCAGTAAAAAAGATATCTTTAAAGAATATCTTCTTAATAAATATTTATACAATATCAATTAATTTATATTAGTTAACTTATACGGTATTCAATAATTAATAAGCAAATTAAATAAATTAAATATGTATATCAATATTTGTGTCATTTTAAAATTTTCAACAAGCTCTTTCCAACGGTATATATATATATCTAATAAATATTGTTGGAATTAAGTATAGGAGAGTTAAATTAGAGATTTGAAAAAAATTAAAACATTGATTTGACATTTAAAAAATTAAAAAAAAATTAAAATAAAAAAATTGGGGATATAATAATCTACACCACCCCCCACCAGTTTGCCATATAAAACACTTTGCCCATTCTGGTTTCAGTAATGATTATTTCCCCTCTTTTTTAGACATTTTACTCCCTGCCGTTAGGAATTCCATTAGTCTAGTACTTTGACCGTCAAAAAATCAATTAAAAGACTTTATTACCCTTAAACACATGAGTTATGCACCCTAATCATACCATTAATTGTTTTTAAAGAAAAAAAAATCAGAATTAAAAAAATAAAAACTAATAAAAGTATTTTTAAAAAAAACATAATTGAAAATAAAAAATAAAAAAAGGGATCACCATTGTCCATGACGATAGAGATAATAAATAAAAAAGCAACAAAAAAAAATTCAGTACTTCAAAAAAAACAAACAATTCAATATTTCAAAAAAAAAAATTAATATTGTTTTAGTTTTTTTACAATTATATTGTTTTATTATTTTATTATTCTTTATATTAATGTTTTTTAAAATAAATTTTTATTTTTTCATTTCAATCTTTATATTAATTTTTTTTGAAGTAAATTTTTTATTTTTACATTTAATTCTTTATATTAATGTTTTTTTAAATAAATTGTTTCATTTTTTATCTTCAATTATGTTATTTTAAATATTTTTATTAGTTTTTATTTTTTTAATTCTAATTTTTTTTCTTTAAAAACAATTAGTGGTATCATTAAGAGCATAACTCACGTGTTCAAGGTCATTTAATTAATTTTTTAATGGTCAAAATACTAAACTAACGGAATTCGTAACGGTAGGGGTAAAATGTCTAATATTTTGGATTTTAGTGTGGGGGGAGGGGAAGGGAAAAGAATGGTCATTACTGAAACTAGAGGGAGGCAAAGTGTCTAATATGGTAAACTACAAGAAGGAAAATGATTATATCCCTTAAAAAAAAAGTTTGTGGCTTTTGTGCTTGTGAACGGTTAAAAAATAAATAAATAAATAAATAAAACCTTTCATGGATTACAAAATTTGCTCAACTTTGGAGTGATCAATTGTGAACAATGTGCTCCATCTTAGAGTTTAGTGTGGGGTTTAAAGTGTGGTTGGAGTTGCTCTTAGAGGGATTAAACTCTAAAGTAGAGTTTGGTGCATCGGATAGTGTATGGTTGGAGTTGGTCTTACGTCCATTACACGATGATAAGTCAAAAATTGATAAGCCAATAGAGACATAGCTCAGCTAGTAGATGAATAAGCTTTGGGCTTGGAGCTTAGATAAATGACTCACAGGTCAACGGTTCGAATCCTACCAATAGCGAAAGCTTTCAAAAAAATACATGATTCTGAATATAGATATTGTAAAAAAATAATAATAATGAAGTAATAAATTGATAAGTCCATTACTTAAAAGTCATATTCACACCGTTTCCATCAAAGTCATGCTAGCACACTGCTTGCTTTTTGGAATATGATAGAAAGAAACTAGGCATGTACGGGCTACCACATAAGAAATTCAAATTCTTTGACTAAAATTTCTTTTTCTGGCAGACATATCAATTTCTTTTAGAAATTAATAAATTTCATAGAGGGGTATTATTCATTTAGTCCCTATGTTTTTTTTTTTTTTTTAAATATCTATTTTTTACTCACTTTTTCATTTTTCACTGGATTAGTCTCTATATTTTCAAAAACCACTCAATTTGGTCCCTCTGTGAGTCAACCGTTAGTCAAAGTTAACGGTTTCAGGGTATTTTCATCTTTAAACAAAAAGATGCCACATGTTAACACCAAATAATAAATAACAAAAAAAATTAATATTTATATCATATAACAAAAAATAATAATAAAAAAAGTTATAAATCTCCACCATCCAAATCTTAGATGGACGGTGGAGATCAATTTAAATAAATATAAAATAAAAAAAATAAAAAAGGTAGATTGATCACTACCGTCCATCTCAGATATGGATAGTTGTGATTAAATTAAAAAATAAAAATAAATAAAAATAAAAAGGAAAAACAAAAAGGAAAAAAAAAATGACATCCATCAAAAGCTGTATCTCCTCATCGGTGATCCATCTGAATCTCCTTGATGAGAGGTCGTTTCCATTTCTCTGCTTGTTCATCATCAACAATAAACCATCTCAAATCAACACAAAAATAAAAATTGAAGCCAGTTTCCTTTTCTCTGCTTTGTAACTGTGTGATGCAGAGAAAAGAGAACACATAATGGTGCTTGATATTCACGAATTTGAAGAGACTAAGTTGGGTTATCTTAGTGTTAGTTTCGATTTTATTGGTCTGTCATCCGACTTTTGTCACGGCTAATGACATAGTTCACGATGACGATTCAGCTCCGAAAAAGCCCGGTTGCACCAACGACTTTGTCTTAGTAATATCTTTTTGCTGTTTGTTTTTTGACCATGTTCATGTTTTTTTGTGAAATCTAAACTGGGTATTGTTTAGGGCCTATCCGGTACCCTTTTTCAAGGGTGTTTTTGTTTTTATTTTCCAAAAATGATTTCGAATACGCGTTCGTTACTATTTCTATTTTGTTTTTCATTTTATTTTCAAAACAAAAACAAAATGGAAAACAAAACCAATGTTAAAAATGAATAATTTGAAAAACAAGTTTTAGATGTTTTTCATTTTGTATTTCACTTTAAATAAAAAACTCACTTTTTTTTTTCTTTTTTTCTTCTTCTTTCTTCTACTCTCCAAACCATGTGATGTTCTTCTTCTTCCTCTCCTTCTCTCTTCTTCATTGTCACTCTTCTTCTTCTTCTTATTCTTCTTCTTTTTCTTCTTTGATCTTCTCCGATCTACTCCACGTACCAAGGCTGGAGGAGGGCGGAGGAGGTGAGATCCTCCTCCGGCCTCGGTGCCACCTGTGAGCAGTGGAAAAATAAATAAATACATAAAATAATAGGGAATAAAATAAATAAAATGAAGATAGAGACTGGAGAAAAGCTGAGAAAAGAGAGATTCAACAAAAATAAATAAAAGGGGATAAGCGAGAGAGACAGATAGAATCTCTGAGAGTGAGAGAGAGAGAGAAAGAGAGAGAGAGAGAGAGAGAGAGAGAGAGAGAGAGAGAGAGATGGATTGAGAAGCTGTAACTAGTTCTTTAAGTCAACAAAGCCACAAAAAAAAATTATAATAAATATCTTTTGGATTAACCTATTGTCAAAATTTGATATTTTTATTATTTAATGACAATTTTTTATATTTGAGATTAATTTATTGTCAAATTTTGATATTTTTCGATACACCTACCGAACGCGTCTTTAGTGTTTTTATTTTTAGAATATAGCTTTCAATATATGCTACCAGACGTGTTTTTAGATTTCGAAATTGAAACCAAAACACTGTTTTCTTTTTCATTTTCCTTTTCGAAAAATCGCACATGAAAAACAGCACATGCTTCTGTTTTTGTTTTCATTTCTGTTTTTTTTTTTTTATACATATAACACTATGGGACAAGAGGTTTAAATAACTATAGTACCTCTCATATGTATAAATAATATGATAATATTATATATAATATATTGAAAATTATTACATATACAATAATATATATAATAAAATATAATTATATATATTATTGTATATGAAATAAAGGGTCTGGAAAACCGGTTCTTTTCAGGGTTTGATGTGGGTTCCAGTGGAGGGAAGTCATGGTCATAGTTGGAGGCCATGTAGCATGGTATAGGTAGAGGTAATGGTGGAACAAGAGTTCCTGTTTCTAGAGGCAAGAGTCCTTCGGATTTCAGGATTTGTGAAGCCCTATCATAAATGGGTAACGGTTCCCAAGATCTGAAGCTGTACCTTCAGACAGCTGTGAAGATTGCTATCCCGTAGTGGGATATTGAAGTTAGGGTAGTATGTGAGGGATATACTACAGGCATGAAGTGTAGACAAAATATAATATATATATATATATATATATATAATATTATAATATTAAATATATCTATATAAAATTAATATTTATAATATTATTATTATTTATAATAATATATAATATTATTATATAATAATATATAATATATATTGTATTATAATATATATATGATATATTAAATATTAGTATATATAATATTTATATAAGATATATATAATATATTAAATATTATTATTATAAATATAAAATATCTTTTATATATTATTAAATATGTAATAATACTTAATATATTATATTATCAATATATAATTTAAAATATTTTCATTTTACTTCAAAATTAATGAAATTAAATTTTGATTTTGAAAAAGAATTAATCTAATTATGTCTATTTATATCCAATCTAATCTCATAGTGCATCAACCAAGGGACACATCGTTTCTGACCAAGGAATACAAGGTTAAGTATTTTTTGAAGATACTAAAAAATTAATAATCAAATTTGGGACACAGTTTTGGACGAACACGATTTTATGGGTTAGGGTTAAGGCTAAATGGATTATGTCACTAATCGTATCAATAATAAATATTAATTATTATTTATAATATTATTTATTAAGTATTTATTTTTAAAAATTTCTACTTGTTAAAAGTAATTACATAATTTTTTTCCTCCGATTCATGGACTAGTCGATCATGAATTTCATTTATCTTGTGGACTTTTGGTCTTTGTGGGTTTAATTATTATTTTTTTCGATAATTACAAATTTTGTGTATCTTGTGGACTTTTGGGTTTATTATTATTATTTTTTCAATATTGTAGGTAGTCGAACTACGGTTGATGTGGATCGGATCGGGTTAAATTAGGCTCAAAGCAACTTCTATCGAACCGGTCGGCTAGAAAATATAGTTCCGGAATAGATTAGTGAAGGTGGATAGTCGATCGACCTTACACGGTTATCTTCTTCGTTGAACCTGCAAGAAAATAGTTGAACCTGCAAGAAAACAAGAACAGATAACAGAAACAGAGAGAATGATAGAGATATGAATTAGAATCTTAGCCTTAGGTATGCTTGGGCTGAGCAATCAGATCGTAATGATTAAATCACGGTTGAATTCTGGCTGCCAGAATTCTTATACACAGTTTCAGTATGCTAATCTTAAGCTTTTCAGAGCGTTTTTCCTCTCCCCTTAATGTTATTTGAGCCTTTGTATTTATAGGCCAAAGCTTCTTTCAACGTTTACCAGATCATGGGACGATTATAGCCGAGATTTTAGGAGAGATTCTCTCACCTGTGATCCATTATTTGAAACTGAAGACCGACTTGGTCTTTCAATGGTCAGGTTTCAATTGGTGCTGGTCTCGGGTCGACCCGATTCTATGGGTCTAGATAGGATCCAACATCAATGAGGTATGGGCTTTCACATGTTGGGCCTATGAGCCATTTTTGGCTACCACAGTTTGTCTCCCACTCTCTAAATATGGGGTCACCAAGTTTAGAGAGTGACTTTGGTTGGATCGTTGTGAGTGGTCTATGTCGTGTCGATAGGTTTCAAACAACATTATCTGAAGGGTTATCGCTGAATAATGAATCAAACATATGTCGAACAACCAGTGACATTTAACTCAAGGCGACCTATCGTCTATTAGTACCGCACAGGCATGGGACATTAAATTGACGGGACAGTTGTGTTTGTGTTTTCCATGTTGATGTCAGATGCATTTAATTCAGGTGCAACTTTTAAACTTCGAAATTTGAATTTTGCGGTTATCTGGGTTGGTTGGCAAACGAAGGGACGTTGACGCATGGCAAACTAGGGTTAGGCGCCTGTGGTTAAGTTGTGGGTTTTTATAAATTAACATATTTTCTAGTGCTTCTCACTTCTCATGCAAGTTGTAACTCTTCAGCATCCCCAAAGAAAAACTTCCCTTATCTGACGAAGTGTTTGCAGAGCTTCATCGATTCGTTTCCTACAAGGTTAGTAAAAAAGATATTTCACTTTTTATATTTGTTTTGCATGAGATTTACCTTTACGAATCTTTATAGGGAATAGATAAAAATGCTTGATACTATCTCTCTCTGGAAAAGTGTTGTTTTTGTTGTTCTTGGTATATTGCATTTTGAATGTTCTAGGTATTCTTCATTGCATTTTGAATATATTTGATTCGAATATTGGGCGGTGTGTTGTAAGTCTTTGTTTTCTTGAATGTCGTCATAAGAAATTTTTTGGAACAGTAGGCGATCGACCTAGGATAGATAGAGATTTATGAAACTTAGTTTTAGGTTTTGATGAAGGAGAATGCATTTTATGTAGGAAACCCTAGGTTTTGATCTTTAAACCGTAGGTTGTGATTGTAACGTTTCAATTTGTGCTTGACTTGTTCATTTTTGCATGTCAGCTTTCTTTTTAGTGATACAATGTCAAGTGACGCTACAGTTTCGGAGCCGCAATTTACGTGGACTCCCAGTGAAGAAGAGATAGTTGGAGAGGTCGACTCTGGCACTAGTAATGTCAGTTGACTAGTATCAGTGGAGGATCCATCGAAGGTAGTTTCAATAAACACAAGGGGTATGTTAGATCAGGGCATCGTACGCGTTGTTGCTGGTTTAGTCGACTCTTCGGAGCATATAGATGTCGCGGAAGCATCTACGTTTGGTCCTGCGTTAGGTGTTTTAAATGAGAGTTTAGAAAGTGTTCTTAAAAATAGTATCCTGCCTGGTATACGGACAATCTATGGTATCTCGGAGTCTGTTGAGCTACGTGCGCCAAAGATATACAAAAAGGCGGATTGGGATATTCCTAGATGGACATGTTTCTACGAATACACTATTCCTCTTGGGTTCAAATTTTCGATCCCTCCGTTGGCTCGAAAGTTATTGTGATACTATGATATTGCCCTAGGACAGTTGTGTAGGGAAAAAATAAACAAATAAAAGTGTTACACGCAGCGGAAGCGATACTAAAAACGATTTAGTGACTTTTAAAATTTTTCCTTTATGAACCTTAAACCCTTTTAATCAATAAACATGCATATATGTTAACAAAAGTAAATTACCTTTTGTCGCGTGATCCGATTGACTTACGTCGATGGTAATCCGCAAGACCTTCAATCCGAGCACGAACGTGGATCACCTAGGAGCGTGGTCTCCCTTTTCTTTGAATTGCAAAACTGTGAATGGACCAAACAAAAAACTTTCTTTTCTTTGTTAGTCACAAAAACAATCAAAAGAATGTCAAAAATTATTCCGGTCACTTTTGAGTTCTCAATCTAATGATCGAAACTCGCGTGAACCTAGATCGATATCGTATACACAAGCTTATTGATGATTAAGCAATAGTATACTATCAAAGAATAATTTCACACTCTCTTTTGTCTTTTTAGAATAAAAACTCTCTCTTGGAATTAAGAAGAAGAAGAAAAGAAATAAAAAACTCAAGCACCAATAGATTGTGGTGGCCGAACCCTATAAGAACACATATATAGGTTGGCCGAATTTTTTCTTCTTTTTCCTTTAGGGTTGCCGAATTCTATGTAGTCTAATATTAGGGTTGGCCGAATTCTATAATGTCACTTATATAGGGTGACTTAAATTCAACCCTAATTCTTTTCAATTTAATAGACTTCAAACCCTAATCGAACTCCTTGATTTTTATTCTTTTATTTTGACTAAATAAAAAGACTCCTTATTTGATTAAATAAATAAAACTAATTTATTTATTTCCTTGTCAAACAAGTCTTTTACTTTTAGGAAAGATTTGTTTCTTTAATTAAACAATTAATCAATAAATTAATTAATTCTTATTTAATTAAAACAAATGAAACAAAATAATATTTTAGGTTAAAATTTTAACCTTGCCGCCCCACTTGATTAAGATTGGGCCTAACATTATTTTCTTATTTCATTTAATCCATTGGACTTTAAATAAAAAGCCCACATGTGAACCAGACCCATTCTTGCTAAAAGAAACAAGCCCACATGTCTTTCATTAATATATTAATATAATTGAGCAGCCCATTACTTAAATAATGTGCAAATTATATTCTTAATATATTAAATGCAATTCTAGATGGACCCTTAAATTGGTCCGGTAGAATATATCAAGTGATCCATGCAAGTCCGTGTGGATTGGGGATCTTGGCGGGCCATCTAAATTTAAGCTTCAATAGACATAACCTAATCACAATCAACAAATGATTCACTTAGGTCCGATCCATTAATTTTAACTCATTCCACTAAAGAGCTAAAACTGAACTCTTAAATAAAGATAGAAAGGAAGATGCTCCTCATTCATACCCTAGACAATCATATTGGAGATAGTGTATCCTCGTGATTAATATCAGTAATCGCCAAGAGTTCATAGACCGCCTATAACTCTCCAAGTTACCATATTTACTCATATGACCACGTTTTGAACTTGGATATTTTGACTTGTCCAGAAGCCATGTTTTCAATAGACACTATCGAAAACTCAACGTTGAGATTTAATATCCAATTACCTCAAAACATCCATATGATGATATTATACTCTCATTTAATTAAATGGAGCCACGATGTCCATATCTATAAATGAAGTCCTCTATCGATTAACAAATGAATATCACCAAACTATCGAGGATAGACTATGCGATATAATCGTACTCATTGATAACTCAAATGATATCACTTGCAACCATAAGTCCATCATTTATCTCAGGATTAAGATAGACCCTCCGATTGTCCTGATAATGAAAAGACTATTATCTATTGACGGTTCTAGATAAAGCTTTTCATTGTGATCCAGTTCAATGCACCCAGTGCACTAGATCCTTTTGCTCGAAGACACTCCGATGATTTTAGACTCATCATATCTCATTTGATCCCACTCAAATGCTAGCAAAAGAATTCTACAACTTTAACAAGATAAAGGTGTCCAACCTTTAACTTAAGTTGTGAACATTATTCAAGACTAACTAAAGAATTGTGTCTACCACATACATATCCAGATGTACGAACAATTCTTCTTTTCCCATAGTCTTTAGACCTTATGATTATTTACTTTGACAATTATAATATAAACTATAAATGCTATACGATTTGTTAAACCAGAAATCTCTTTATTAATATGAAAAAGTTTGTTAATTACAACATTACACTCTTGCTATTGAGCATAATCCTAACACACACTGGGGACAAACTCGCCATGTCTATCGTGAAACGCATGTACGAGATTATTTCTATGTAAATAAAGGTCTTGTCGACCGTGAAATGCATGTACGCAATAATTTTATGTAAATAAAGGTCTTATTGACCGTAAAACGCATGTACGTGATTATTTCTATGTAAATAAAGGTCTTGTTGACCATGAACTAAAAACACATGCACGCGATTTCTCTTTGTAAATAAAGGTCTTGTCGACCACGAACTGAAAACGCCCCGTAAGCGATTATTTCTATAAAGGTCTTGTCGACAGTAAAATAACAACAAGTGATTAGTTATACCACGAATTGATCCAATGACACGCGAGTATTTCCGCTAATAAAGACCGTGTCGATAAGTATTCGTTTGAGTATAAGTTTATAGGCTTATCTCATTCTAATGAAAAGCAAAGATTATGCAAACCCCATTATATGATGGTCGTATCATTTTCACAAAATCAAAAGAGATTAGTTGCATGATAGATGAATCAAAACCATATAATAACGGTCGAGTCGACCAAATCATCCACGAGTACAAAGAAAAGTTGGAAAAAAAATAATAACGGTCGAGTCAACCAGATCAACCACTTTTACATAAAAAGCAAAACAAAATGATAAATTTAATTAAGCATCAGTTGGCAGATCAGTAACGGAAGTGTCTTCAACATTATCGATACCCCTTTCGATGTCCCTTCCATCAACTATTTCCTCGTCTTCACCAGATGGAGAAGCTACGATCCTGAGCATTTCTTCATAAGTGTCGACCACTTCTTGCATCTCCTCCCGATCCTAGCTCACATGTCTATCAGCCATATATTCCTTGAATATCTATGCCCTCGCTTTGCACATCGCCTCAGCCTCTATCGACGTCACTTGATCTTCTAGATTTTTGATATGGCTCTTCTTTTCTACGATAACTGCAGCAACCCTTGTCGACTCCTCAGAATGTCGATCCTTCACATTCTTCAACTCCTCCTTCAGAGCTAAGTTTTTCTGCTCTAACTCTTTCATAGCCTTGTCAAAATTGGCATTGTCGACCTTAAGCTTCTCATTATCCTTCCGAAGTTTGTTACACTTATCACTGACAATCTTGTATCTGTCGTGTAGATGCAATTGCGCTTGCAAAGCCTACAAAAAAAGAAAAAAAAAAAACAAAGTTCGATCAATAAAATGAAAACAATAAAGATGATCAAAAGAAAAACTTCAAACAAACGAACTAACCTTTAACGTCAAGAGAATGCCTACACTAAACACCTCTTCCGTCTTCTTGCTCTTCAGATATAGCTCGTCGAAAGAAAGGATGAATTCATGCACCTTCATATGAAACCCTACCGGCTCCTTGAACGACGATAAACTGGAAGCAAGAAGCACCATGGAGGAATCCGGCTCTAAAATTGACAAGTCTGGTGTATTCTTTGAGCTGGATTCGATCCTTTTCCCACGATCAATAGTTGTACTTCTCTTCTTTTTCTTGAAAGGGCTTGTTTCAAGCGACGATGTGTATACATGCTTAGGGACGGTAGACATTTCCTCCTTCAACTTGGTAGCCGCTTCTTTCTTTTTCTTTTCCACCCTATTCTTGGCCATATCTTTCTTGATATCAAGGCATCAACTTTTTCTGGCAAGTTGATCATGGTGTTTAACATCAACGTCACTGTGAAACGACGCTCAATGTCAGTAACAGGGCAAAGAAATCTCATACCACAACCAAGAACTTCAAGACTTCTCTTAATCCAGATATACAACATGAAATCCTTCACAAGAGGATATGGTGCTCGTAATTTATTTAATGTTGACCATTGCAATAAACTACTAGGCCTGAGCTTACCATCCATAAGCAACTCCCTACAACTCATATCTTTTGCAGGAATGGCTAATATATCATAAGTGCGATCTCCAGCTTCTTCGCACAAAGGTTTGCTATCTACGCCCTTGATTTCTACATAAACAAATTACTAATCAATACTTAGGGAAGTTCAACAAAGAAAAATTCTTTTTCAAAATGACATATCTGTCGACACTCACCATGACAATTCCATATTCGTTGGTAGACGTCACGATCCTCTCCCTAAGGACCATCAATTAGATGGCCTTTAGTAAAAAAGAAGGTATCCTTCCAATTGGGGTCGGTTGTAGTCGTGTCAGTTATCAATTGACCCTCTTTCGACCTAGGGATTAGCAGATAACAACCTTTGTCGCTCGGATGTTCCTTCAAATACTAGTTATGCAAGAGGCACCCCAACCCAAAAGCTATCCTACGCCTCTCACACAGGACCGTCAAACTCAATAGAATCCTCCAACCATTCAGCATCAACTTGTTAGGATTATGCTCAATAGCAATAGTGTAATGTTGTAATTAACAATCTTTTTCATATTAATAAAGTGATTTCTGGTTTAACAAATCGTATAGCATTTATAGTTTGTATTATAATTGTCAAAGTAAATAATCATAAGGTCTAAAGACTATGGGGAAAGAAGAATTGTTCGTACATCTGGATATGTATGTGGTAGACACAATTCTTTAGTTAGTCTTGAATATTGTTCACAACTTAAGTTAAGGTTGGGCACCTTTATCTTGTTAAAGTTGTAGAATTCTTTTGCTAGCATTTGAGTGGGATCAAATGAGATATGATGAGTCTAAAATCATCGGAGTGTCTTCGAGCAAAAGGATCTAGTGCACTGGGTGCATTGAACTGGATCACAATGAAAAGCTTTATCTAGAACCGTCAATAGATAATAGTCTTTTCATTATCAGGACAATCGGAGAGTCTATCTAAATCCTGAGATAAATGATGGACTTATGGTTGCAAGTGATATCATTTGAGTTATCAATGAGTACGATTATATCGCATAGTCTATCCTCGATAGTTTGGTGATATTCATTTGTTAATCGATAGAGGACTTCATTTATAGATATGGACATCGTGGCTCCATTTAATTAAATGAGAGTATAATATCATCATATGGATGTTTTGAGGTAATTGGATATTAAATCTCAACGTTGAGTTTTCGATAGTGTCTATTGAAAACATGGCTTCTGGACAAGTCAAAATATCCAAGTTCAAAACATGGTCATATGAGTAAATATGGTAACTTGGAGAGTTATATGATTGTCTAGGGTATGAATGAGGAGCATCTTCCTTTTCTATCTTTATTTAAGAGTTCAGTTTTAGCTCTTTAGTGGAATGAGTTAAAATTAATGGATCGGACCTAAGTGAATCATTTGTTGATTGTGATTAGGTTATGTCTATTGAAGCTTAAATTTAGATGGCCCGCCAAGATCCCCAATCCACACGGACTTGCATGGATCACTTGATATATTCTACCGGACCAATTTAAGGGTCCATCTAGAATTGCATTTAATATATTAAGAATATAATTTGCACATTATTTAAGTAATGGGCTGCTCAATTATATTAATATATTAATGAAAGACATGTGGGCTTGTTTCTTTTAGTAAGAATGGGTCTGGTTCACATGTGGGCTTTTTTATTTAAAGTCGAATGGATTAAATGAAATAGGAAAATAATATTAGGCCCATCTTATATATAAGTGGGGCGGCTAGGTTAAGGTTTTGACCTAAAAATATTATTTTGTTTCATTTGTTTTAATTAAATAAGAATTAATTGATTTATTGATTAATTGTTTAATTAAAAAAACAAATCTTTCCTAAAAGTAAAAGACTTGTTTGATAAGTAAATAAATAAATTAGTATTATTTATTTAATCAAATAAGGAGTCTTTTTTATTTAGTCAAATAAAAGAATAAAAATAAAGAGTTGGATTAGGGTTTGAAGTCTATAAAGTTAAAAAGAATTAGGGTTGAATTTCAGTCACCCTATAGAAGTGACATGATGAAATTCGGCCAACCCTAATTAGATACTACATAGAATTCGGCAACCCTAAAGGAAAAAGAAGAAAAATTCGGTCAACCTATATATATGTTCTTATAGGGTTCGGCCACGTCAATTAATTGGTGCTTGAGTTTTTATTTTCTTTCTTCTTCTTCTTAATTCTAAGAGAGTTTTATTCTAGAGAGACAAAAAGGAGTGAAAAATTATTCTTTGATAGTATACAATTGCTTAAACATCAATAAGCTTGTGTATACGATATCGATCTAGGTTCACGCGAGTTTCGATCATAAGATTGTGAACTCAAAAGTGACCGGAATAATTTGACATTCTTTTGATTGTTTTGTGACTAACAAAGAAAAGAAAGTATTTGTTTGGTCCATTCACGGGTTTGCAATTCAAAGGAAAGGGAGACCACGCTCCTAGGTGATCCACGTTCGTGCTCGGATTGAAGGTCTTGCGGATTACCATCGACGTAAGTCAATCGGATCACGCGAAAAGAGGTAATTTACTTTTGTTGATATATATGCATGTTTATTGATTAAAAGGGTTTAAGGTTCATAAAGGAAAAATTTTTAAAGTCACTAAATCGTCTTTAGTATCGCTTCCGCTGCGTGTAACACTTTTATTTGTTTATTTTTACCTACAATTGGTATCAGAGCCTAGGTTGAACCCTTTTAATTAATTAACGTATATATACGTGGATCTATTTCTTTTTATTGTGATTATGCATGTTTAGAAAGAGATGGCACTCTAGGTATTCAAATATATAATTACATGTGATGTATGGATTTATATATATTTTATGTGGTTTGTTATTGCTCGATTTTGGCCCTAGATTTTCAATGTAATTTTTGTTTCGGAGTTGTAACAAGAAGGGTGGTCTATTATCGCCATAATTCCTTCTTGGTAGATTGCTAGGTTTTATTTTTTTTATATATGTGCAGTATTTTTTTAGGGTTACTGCAGTTTTTTTTAATTTATTTTTAGTATGTGCAGTTTTTGGTTTGTAAAAATACTGCAGTGAATAAAAAAAAAAAAAAAAAAATTAATACTGCAGTATTTATTATATATATGCTGCCGTAATATATTTAGGTCTTGGAGATTCGAAGACACGAAGCAAAATGAAGCAACCGGAACCAAGTACGAGCACCGTGCGCACCCTAGGAGTGGATTGGGCTGCACATGACAAGCCCAAACTTTGGTGGGCTGCGCATGGCAGCCTTGTGTGGCCTTATGGGCTGCACAAGGCAGCCCCTTTGTGGGGTTGTGGGCTGCGCACGCCCATGGGAGAAGGCCGAAGGATGAGCGTATGGTTGATGGGCCACCTGAAGATCTTGTATTCCTAACAAATTGTAATTTACTTGTTTTTCTAGGATGGGCCAAAATTGTTGCTATTTAATTTATGCTTAAATATTACAATATTTGTTATTGTATGATAACATGACATATAGAATAGGAGTGCCACGCATATATCTCTTTTGGTATGAACATGCATTGAATGATTTAGGTATCTAAATTGGCATCTAGATAACTCGGTAAATCATTCTATGGGATTTAATCACATAGCCAAATAATTGAGTGGGAGAAGGTGTTTTGGTAACTTTATGGCCTCAAGGTTAGTTGAGCTTTATTATTTATTGGTAATCCCCCCAAGGGGCGTCCATGAATGGAATTTAGCAACATACTTCCTTACAAGGATAGACTAGACAATGGACTCAAACGAGATCTACTCCCCAAGGAGGGATTTTCGTGCGAGAAAATTGAGGGTCGATATCTTGGTAACACACTCAATGTAATTTTATTGATATCCTCCCAAGAGTTCTTGTCAGTAAAATTGCAAGGCTAAAATTGAAAACGCTGGTTGTTATGTTAACAATTAGGTGGGACCTAGTCTAACTAGTAAATGGTGCGAACTCCCAAAGGAGGCGTAACATTTATGGGTGTTAGATCACCGTTGAATTTTATGATTGAGTTATTTATTTAATTCAAGATAAATATTTAAAAGTGCTTTATCATGATTATTTACTTATATATGTTTTGTTTTATTCGGGAAATCACTTATTACATCCTTATGAACATCTGAAAGATAACACTTTAATGAGATAATTATGTCACATGGAAAAGGAAAATTGGGTTGTTACTGCAAAGTGAAAAACATAAATTTGTTCTAACTACTCCTAAACCACTTGCTCCTAATAATGAATCTAGCATAATATGTAGAGATGAGTATGAGCAGTGGAAGACTTCAGATGATATGGCAAAATGTTACATTATGGCCACTATCTCCGACGTGTTGCAACAGCAGCATGAAGGAATGGAGTCCGCTGCTGATATAATGATGTCTCTAGAGGAGATGTTTGCTATGAAGTCTAGGACGACTAAGAGAGCGGCAGTGACTGCTTTTATGAATCTTAGGATGAAACCTGGACAGGCTATGAAATATCACATGATGAAAGTCATAGCACATCTCAACATTGCTGAACTGCATGGCGCTGAGATAGATGGTGAGACAAAGATTGATATGGTTGTCAATTCATTGTCAGATTCCTTTGATCAGTTCAAATTGGACTACACTTTGAACAAAAAGGAATACACCTTACAAGACCTGATGCAAGATGTTCAAAGTGCTGAAAAGATCCTTGTGAAAGGCAAAGGTCAAGAGATTCATATGGTTGGTAAAGTTGCTACTGTTAAGGCCCGTCAAAAGGTCAAGAAACAACAGAAGAAAAAGCAACTTGGGCCTATCGAGAAGGAGACCAAGAAAGTAATCAAGATCAAAGGGAAATGCTTCCTTTGTGGTGAAAAGGGACATTGGAAGAGAAATTGCCCAAAGTCCCAGAATAAGAAGGAAGAAGGTAATGTGAATTATCTTGAAACATGTTTTTTGGCTGATTCTACAGATTCTTGGATCATAGACTCGGGAGCCACTAATCATGTTTGTTATTCCTTGCAAAGGTTCCAAGAAAGGAGAAAGCTGAGTAAGAATGAAATCAATTTGCGCTTGGGCAACGGAACGTTAGTGTCTGCAAGTGGAGTGGGAGATATTAGAGTTTATTTGGATTCTAGAAGGCATTTAGATTTAATAGACGTTTATTATGTACCTCAATTCAAGAGGAATTTAATTTCGGTTTCTTGTTTAAATAAATTTGGATATTCGGTTACTTTTAATAAAGTTTTTATTATTAGTAAGAATGACAAAATTATTTGCCAAGGTACATTGGAAAACGGTCTATACTTTTGCATAGAAATATCTCTCACTCGTTAGACACAGAAATAACGGAACCTAATCATAAAAAAGTAAAATTATCAACAGATGAAACCTACCTTTGGCATTTACGCTTAGGTCATATTAACCTTAATGGGATTAAAAGATTGGTAAGTGACGGACCTTTAAGTGACTTAAAGGTTGATGATCTACCAACTTGTGAATCTTGTTTGGAAGGTAAAATGACCAAAGGACGTTCTCTGCCAAAGGTGCAAGAGCCACTGAATGTTTAGGATTGATACACACTGATGTATGTGGACCTGTGAGCATTCAAGCTAGAGGTGGATATGAGTACTTCATCACCTTCACGGATGATTACTCAAGATTTGGTTATGTGTATCTCATGAGACATAAGTCGGATGCTTTTGACATGTTCAAAGCATTCAAAGCTGAAGTGGAAAATCAGCTTGAGAAACACATAAAAATCTTGAGATCTGATCGTGGTGGAGAATATCTATCTGGTGAGTTTCGGCAATATCTTATTGATAATGGGATAGTTTCTCAGTTTTCTGCACCAGGTACACCTCAACAGAATGGGGTAGCAGAAAGGAGAAATAGAACTCTTTTGGATATGGTTAGGTCTATGTTGAGTTATTCAACGCTTCCTATTTCTTTTTGGGGATATGCTTTACAAACTGCTATATACATTCTAAACGATGTACCATCTAAGTCTGTTCCTAAAACACCGCATGAGTTGTGGACTGGGCGCAAGCCTGGTTTACAACACTTAAGGATATTTGGTTGTCCTGCGCATGTGTTAAAAGGAAAGACAGAAAAGATGGAGTCCCGTTCAGAAAACATGTATATTTGTAGGGTATCCAAAAGAAACTAAAGGATATTATTTCTATAGTCCTTCAGATCTTAAAGTATTTGTTTCGACAAATGCTAAATTTCTGGAAAAGGACTATATGAATGATTTTGTGCCTAGAAGTAGAATTGTCCTGAATGAGATGTCAGGAGATACAATTCCACGAGAGGTTGCACAACCTAACCCAATTGTAAGTTCCGATCAAACACAAGATCAACAACCTACCATTCCTCGTCGTAGTGGGAGGGTTAGAACACAACCCAAAAGATACATCGGTCTGGGAGAATCAGTGGAGAATCTCCCGGACGATGATGATCCCTATACGTACAAGGAAGCTGTGGAGGATGTTGATAGTCGCCATTGGCAAAAGGCAATGCAATCCGAGATTGAATCTATGTTCGATAACAAAGTCTGGTCCCTTGTAGACTTGCCTAAAGGGATAAAACCCATTGGGTGCAAGTGGGTATACAAGAGGAAAAGAGGTATGGATGGAAAGGTGGAAACCTTTAAAGCTAGATTGGTAGCTAAAGGGTATACACAGAAAGAAGGTATCGATTACGAGAAAACCTTCTCTCCTGTGGCCATGCTTAAATCCATTAGGATACTCTTATCCATTGCAGCATCTTTAGATCTAGAGATTTGGCAAATGGACGTCAAGACAGCTTTCCTAAATGGAAGTCTTGACGAAAGCATCTACATGATGCAACCAGAGGAATTCATTGAAAAGGGCCAAGTGGATAAGGTATGCAAGTTGCAGAAATCCATATATGGATTAAAGCAAGCATCCAGATCCTGAAACATAAGGTTTGATCAAGCTGTCAAAGGTTTTGGATTTATTCAGAATCCTGGCGAACCTTGTGTATACAAAAGGATTAAAGGCGACAAGTTGGTTTTCCTGATTCTTTATGTTGATGATATACTACTCATTGGAAACGATGTAGGTGTATTAACATCAGTAAAAGAATGGTTAGCAAAACAATTTGATATGAAGGACTTAGGAGAAGCAAGTTTTATTCTAGGTATCCAAGTAATAAGGGATAGAAAGAATAGAACGATTGCATTATCCCAAGCTTCATACATAGACAAAATCTTGTCTAGGTTTTCCATGCAGGATTCCAAGAAAGGTATGTTACCTTTCAGACATGGAATCAAGCTTTCTAAGGAACAAGTTCCTAAGAATGAGCATGAAGAGCAATTCATGAGTAGAGTTCCATATGCCTCGGCAGTTGGAAGTCTCATGTATGCAATGCTCTGCACTAGACCAGATATTTGTTTTGCTGTTGGCATAGTTAGCAGGTTTCAATCGAAACCTGGACCTGATCACTGGACGGCAGTCAAGCATATTTTCAAGTATCTTAAGAGAACGAGAGATAATATGCTTGTATACTCTGGAGGGGATTTGGTTCCCGTTGGGTATACTGATTCTGATTTCCAATCAGATTCTGACTCCAGAAAATCCACATCAGGGGCTGTGTTTACTGTTGGAGGAGGAGCAGTTATATGGAGGAGTATCAAGCAATCTTGTATTGCTGATTCCACCATGGAAGCTGAGTATGTTGCTGCATGCGAAGCTGCCAAAGAGGCTGTTTGGCTACGCCAATTCTTGATTGACTTAGAAGTGGTTCCTAGTGCGAATAAGCAGATCACTATCTACTGTGACAACAGTGGAGCGGTGGCTAATTCGAAAGAACCAAGAAGTCACAAGAAAGGTAAACACATTGAAAGAAAGTATCATCTTTTAAGGGAGATTGTTCAAAGAGGTGACGTGACGATTACCAAAATCGCGTCAGCAGAAAATCTAGCGGATCCCTTCACAAAGGCTCTACCTCAGAAGAGTTTCGATGGGTATCTAGAGAATATGGGCTTGAGAGATATGACACATTTGCTATAGCGCAAGTGGGAGATTGTTAGGATTATGCTCGATAGCAAGAGTGTAATGTTGTAATTAACAATCTTTTTCATATTAATAAAGTGATTTCTGGTTTAACAAATCGTATAGCATTTATAGTTTGTATTATAATTGTCAAAGTAAATAATCATAAGGTCTAAAGACTATGGGAAAAGAAGAATTGTTCGTACATCTGGATATGTATGTGGTAGACACAATTCTTTAGTTAGTCTTGAATATTGTTCACAACTTAAGTTAAAGGTTGGGCACCTTTATCTTGTTAAAGTTGTAGAATTCTTTTGCTAGCATTTGAGTGGGATCAAATGAGATATGATGAGTCTAAAATCATCGGAGTGTCTTCGAGCAAAAGGATCTAGTGCACTGGGTGCATTGAGCTGGATCACAATGAAAAGCTTTATCTAGAACCGTCAATAGATAATAGTCTTTTCATTATCAGGACAATCGGAGGTCTATCTTAATCCTGAGATAAATGATGGACTTATGGTTGCAAGTGATATCATTTGAGTTATCAATGAGTACGATTATATCGCATAGTCTATCCTCGATAGTTTGGTGATATTCATTTGTTAATCGATAGAGGACTTCATTTATAGATATGGACATCGTGGCTCCATTTAATTAAATGAGAGTATAATATCATCATATGGATGTTTTGAGGTAATTGGATATTAAATCTCAACGTTGAGTTTTAAATAGTGTCTATTGAAAACATGGCTTCTGGACAAGTCAAAATATCCAAGTTTAAAACGTGGTCATATGAGTAAATATGGTAACTTGGAGAGTTATAGGCGGTCTATGAACTCTTGGCGATTACTGATATTAATCACGAGGATACACTATCTCCAATATGATTGTCTAGGGTATGAATGAGGAGCATCTTCCTTTTCTATCTTTATTTAAGAGTTCGGTTTTAGCTCTTTAGTGGAATGAGTTAAAATTAATGGATCGGACCTAAGTGAATCATTTGTTGATTGTGATTAGGTTATGTCTATTGAAGCTTAAATTTAGATGGCCCGCCAAGATCCCCAATCCACACGGACTTGCATGGATCACTTGATATATTCTACCGGACCAATTTAAGGGTCCATCTAGAATTGCATTTAATATATTAAGAATATAATTTGCACATTATTTAAGTAATGGGCTGCTCAATTATATTAATATATTAATGAAAGACATGTGGGCTTGTTTCTTTTAGTAAGAATGGGTCTGGTTCACATGTGGGCTTTTTTATTTAAAGTCTAATGGATTAAATGAAATAGGAAAATAATATTAGGCCCATCTTATATATAAGTGGGGCGGCTAGGTTAAAGTTTTGACCTAAAAATATTATTTTGTTTCATTTGTTTTAATTAAATAAAAATTAATTGATTTATTGATTAATTGTTTAATTAAAGAAACAAATCTTTCCTAAAAGTAAAAGACTTGTTTGATAAGTAAATAAATAAATTAGTATTATTTATTTAATCAAATAAGGAGTCTTTTTTTTATTTAGTCAAATAAAAGAATAAAAATAAAAGAGTTGGATTAGGGTTTGAAGTCTATAAAGTTAAAAGAATTAGGGTTGAATTTCAGTCACCCTATATAAGTGACATGATGAAATTCGGCCAACCCTAATTAGATACTACATAGAATTCGGCAACCCTAAAGGAAAAAGAAGAAAAATTCGGTCAACCTATATATATGTTCTTATAGGGTTCGGCCACATCAATTAATTGGTGCTTGAGTTTTTATTTTCTTTCTTCTTCTTCTTAATTCTAAGAGAGTTTTTATTCTAGAGAGACAAAAAGGAGTGAAAAATTATTCTTTGATAGTATACAATTGCTTAAACATCAATAAGCTTGTGTATACGATATCGATCTAGGTTCACGCGAGTTTCGATCATAAGATTGTGAACTCAAAAGTGACCGGAATAATTTTGACATTCTTTTGATTGTTTTGTGACTAACAAAGAAAAGAAAGTATTTGTTTGGTCCATTCACAGGTTTGCAATTCAAAGGAAAGGGAGACCACGCTCCTAGGTGATCCACGTTCGTGCTCGGATTGAAGGTCTTGCGGATTACCATCGACGTAAGTCAATCGGATCACGCGACAAGAGGTAATTTACTTTTGTTGATATATATGCATGTTTATTGATTAAAAGGGTTTAAGGTTCATAAAGGAAAAATTTTAAAAGTCACTAAATCGTCTTTAGTATCGCTTCCGCTGCGTGTAACACTTTTATTTGTTTATTTTTCCCTACAGTGCACTTCTCGGCCATCGACTCCTTGCAACTTGTATGCTCATCGCCCTTTTATATCAATAATTTGGCATGGGCCTTCCCATATCGGTCCTAACTTTCCCGCTCCTTCTTCCTTTGTATTTTGGAAGACGCGTCATAGAACCCAGTCGTTTATCTTGAATGTCCTGATTCGTACTTTCTTATTATAGTGTCGTGCGACTTGTTGCTGGTAGGATTGTATTTGTATTGCAGCTCGTTCTCTTCATTCATCTAGATGATCTAATTCGAAGTTCAACTCCAGGCTATTCTGCTCTTCATTTGGGCTTTCGCTCCATGCGGTTGGAAGTCTTGTTTCGATCAGGATTACTGCTTCCAAGTCATATACGAGTGAGAAATTCGTTTCACCCATCGATCGACAGGGTGTAGTCTTGTACGATCGTAGTATCTCTGGGAGTTTCTCTGCCCATTCGACTTTTTCTACCTCTAAACGCTTCTTGAGTGTGTTGACTATCGTTTTGTTCTTCGACTCCGTCTGACCGTTCGCTTGGGGATAACGTGGTGTCGAGAAGCTGAGTTTTATTCTTGTCGTTGAAATTCTTGAAGTCGTATGATATAAATTGGGATCCATTGTCGGTTATTATTTCCCAGGGAACGCCGAACTTGCAGATAATATTTTTCCATACAAATTGCGTACCTCGATGTCGCGGACTTGTTGGAAAGCTCCAACCTCGACCCATTTGGTGAAATAGTCTGTCATTACCAGCATGTAGACAACACCTCCTGGTACTTTAGGGAGCATTCCCCATTTCATAAAAGGCCAAAGGGCTGATATCGAATTCAACATACCTGGTGGGAGATGTGATATAGGTGCAAATCTTTGGCACTTGTCGCATGACTTCACATGGTTTTGCGAATTAGTATGCATTGTCGGCCAGTAATATCCCGCTATGATGGCTCTGTTCGACAAACTTCGAGCGCCATAATGGTTTCCGCATTCTTCGTAATGTAGACTCTTTAGGACGTCGTATGCCTCTCGCAGGATTATGCATCTCAAGTATGGTCCCATAAATGATCTTTTATATAGCTTTCCGTACATGATGCAGAACTTTGCAGCTTTTGCCTTGATCTTTTTAGCATTGGACCTGTCTCTAGGTAGAATTTCGGCTTGTAGGTATTCTATTATGGGATCTATCCAACTTCTTCCTTGGTCGATTGGTGCCAACACTTCGGTTTCTCGTATGGAAGGTGACATAAGATGAACAACGGGTATTGATTTCGAGCCATTCGTCGTTGTTGACTCAATGCTCGCCAACGCGTCTGCTCGAGAATTCTCTGACCTTGGAATCTGTTGAATATTGAATTCATCGAATGTAGACTGAAACTTTTTTGCCTTTGTTAAATATGTTGTCATTCTTTGATCTCTGGCTTCGTATGAACCATTCATCTGTCGAACGACTAATTGCGAGTCGCTTTAGACCTGGATTTTCCTGATGTTTAAACTTTTCGTGAGGTCGAGCCCGGCGATTAGGGCTTCGTACTCGACTTCGTTATTTGTCGCACGGAAGTTGCAGTGGATCGATTGTTCCAAGATGCCTTCCTGCAGGGATTTAAGTACCAAACCTAGTCCACTGCCTCTAATGTTGCTAGATCTGTTGATTGACAGCGTCTATTTTTGTGTCGTTGCGCTCTTCGTTAGGCTTATTAATTCCTGTTCCGCCTGCACATTTTCAAGAGTAGTGAAATCTGCGATAAAATCTGCAAATACCTGAGATTTCATTGCTGTCCATGGAAGGAAACTGATGTCGTGTTCACTTAGTTTGACCGCCCATTTCGTCATTTGACTTGAAAGTTCTGATTTATACAATATATTCTTAAGTGGATAAGCAGTTAATACCTTAATCAAATGGCATTGAAAGTATAGTCTCAGTTTTCGTGCTGCGACGACAAGTGCTAACACCAGTTTCTCCAGTCGACTGTATCGTGTTTCCACATCAAGAAGTGCCTTACTCATATAGTATACCGGGTGTTGAATGTTATCTTCCTCCCTAATTAAAATGGTGCTTACAGCCGTGTCGGATACTGCCACGTATATGAGTAGTGTTTCATCATCTATGGGTTTTGACAGTAGCGGTGGTGACGTAAGATAGTTTTTCAGGTCCTGTAGTGCTTTCTAGCAATTGTCATTCCATTCGAAAGCTTTGTTTTTCCTTAGCGTGTCGAAGAATGGATGACATTGTTCCATTCGAAAGCTTTGTTTTTCCTTAGCGTGTCGAAGAATGGATGACATCGTTCAGACGACTTGGAGATGAATCTATTCAAAGCTGCAACTCGACCTGTGAGTCTTTGTACATCTTTGACGCATCTGGGCGATTCGATTCCTCATATTGATTGAATTTGTTCTGTGTTGGTTTCAACACCTCTTTGGGTGACCAAGTAACCTAAAAATTTCCCTGAAGATACACCAAAAGAACACTTAGTAGGATTAAGTTTCATACCATACTTGTCTAGGTCGTCGAACGACTGTCGTAAGTGGTCGATGTGTTGTTGAGCTATCAGTGACTTGATCAACATGTTGTCAATATATACTTCCATTGTCGTCCCGAGCATTTCGGCGAACATCTTATTGACCAGACGTTGGTAAGTTGCACCTGCATTTTTTAAACCAAAAGGCATTATTTTGTAGTAAAAAGTACCTCGCTCTGTTATGAATGCTGTTTTCTCTTGGTCTTCGGGATGCATCAAGATTTGATTGTAGCCCGAATAAACGTCCATAAAGTTGAGTAGTTCATGTCCTGATGTCATGTCGACGATCATGTCAATGTGGGGAAGTGTGAACGAGTCTTTGAGACATGCCTTGTTGAGATCCGTGAAGTCAATACAAACGCTCCATTTTCCGTTCTTTTTCTTGACGACTACGACGTTTGCCAGCCAGTCCGGGTACTTCACTTTTTTAACTGATCCGATGTCGAACAGTTTCTAAACCCCTTCGTTGATCACTTTTTTTCTCTCAGGAGCAAATTTCCTTCGCTTTTGTTTCACAGGTTGATGGTCGGGGTCTACCTGCAATTTATAAACCATTACCTCTAGGTCGATTCCGATCATATCTTAATGGGACCAAGCAAAGCTGCCTTGTCATTCCTTCAAGAAATCAATCAACTACTCGCGGATCTCCCTTGGTAGTTTGGATCCAATTAAGATTTTGCATTCTGGTCGTTTGGGGTCTATTGATATTTCGTCAAGCTCTTCCGTCTTTGGCATATTTTGGGTCGACTCGACGTCAGCCTTCCGTAATTGCTATAATAATTCCTTCTTTTTCTTCATGGCATTTTGATAGCATTCCCTAGCTACCCTCTCTTCACCCTTTATTTCTCGTACTCCCCATTTTGTTGGGAATTTGATCATCTGATGGTAGATCTACGGGATTGCCTTCATCTCGTGTATCCAAGGCCTGCCTAAGATTGCGTTGTACGGAGATTGGCAGTCGAGTACTAGGAAATTAACATAAAGGTTGACTCATTCCGCGTAGATTGGTAGTACGATTTTGCATAGAGTACTTTTTTGTTTTCCGCTAAAGCCAGTTAGCATTGTCGTTCAACGACTGAGTTTGGATTCTTCGACCTGCATTTCTTGTAAGGCACTGTTAAATAAAATGTTACATGAACTGCTATTATCTATTAATATACGTTTTGTTAAATAGTTTGCAATATGTAATAAGATAACAAGTGCATCATGATGTGGAGAAAACAAATCTGATTTGTCAGTTGACTTGAAGGTAACGGTTTCATCGACCCTTGAATGATGTTCTCGGTTAGTTCGAATCTCCGTGTTTGACACTTGTCGCGTATACCTCTTCGCTGCAGAATAACTAACACCACTAACTTCGGATCCTCCTACGATGTAATTGATCACTCGATCTTGTCGGGGTGGTTCTGGAGAACTGTCGTTGTTGATTGGTTGCCTTTTTTATCGCATCGAGCGAGAGTTTGCTTTCCCTTATTCATCAAGAACTTCTGTAGATTTCCTCGTTTGAGAAGCTGTACAACCTCTAGCCTGAGGGCGACACGATCTTCTATACGATGGCCATGGTCTTTATGGAATTCGCATCTTAGTTTTGCATCCCGATATTCTGGTGGCGCATTCGTCTTTCGTGGCCATTTGTCAATCTTGCCTATATCTTTCATTACCGCCACGAGGTCGACTGGCTCGATGCTTAAATTATATTCTAGGACTTCAACGCGTGATCGACTCATCCTTGGATAATTTTGGCCATTTGGTCGATTGCCATTCGAATTCTCTTACCGGGGTTGTGCGTTCCGTCTATTACTTGTTGGATAAGGTTCTGACCTTCTGTCATTCGATCTTCTATCAACTCGATCATTTCTATGGTTTGTATAATTGTTGATCTTGCCTACGAAATTGGCTTCGTCTTCTTCCCATTTGATCTGGGCCCATGCTTTGGCTAACACATCTTCCATTGTCCTGTATGGATATTTAGTAAGCTCTTTGTAGAGGTTAGAACCAAACTTGAGGCCTTTTCTAAAGGCATAGATGGTTGTCGCTTGATTGCAATGAGGGATCTACATTTTTTCTCTGTTGAAACGTTCGACATAGGTCTTCAGGTTTTCGCCATGCCTTTGCGTGATTGTATAGAGGTCGTCCGACTATTTCTTAAGCTTTCGACTGCTTGCAAATTGCTCCACGAATGTATCTGTGAGCTGTGCAAAAAAGTTAATTGAATTGTTAGGAAAATTAGTATACCTTTGTAAAGCTGGACCGTTGAGATTGGATCTGAATGCTTTGCGCATGCATGCTTCTCGTAGGTCACGTGGAATTGCTGCAATGAACATCTTTTGCTTGTATTGTGCAATGTAGTCGTATGGGTCGATCGTTCCTTCATACTGCTTCATGTTTGGAAAATTGAACTTTCTGGGCGTTTCGACCACACCTATGTTGTCTGCAAAGGGCAAGTCGGCGAAGCTATTTGCTGTGTTTTTCCTTATCGGAGCCGGTACCCCTGGAATCCTTTGTATAAGTGCTTCCATTTCTGTGAACCTGCGAGAGAATTCGTTATTAATAAATGCAGGCAAATCGGGTCCAGGTTTTACCAAACCTGGTGTCGACTGGATCGACATGGGTGTTTTTAAGATGTTATCCGGCAGTTGGTTTGCAACTGGATCCTGTTCGTTTTCATTTCGGATTGGTAGATTGTTGAGGTCAATTTCGACTCGGGCCGTCTGTGGTGTTTGTTGATTCTTGCTGACATTGGGATTTACGTTTAGCTTGACTTGTTCGATTGGGTCGCCCGGAGCTGTTCGATCGACTTCCTGTTCGTCATTGGGAACTGGAATTGGGCACCCAGTCGTTTCACTATCTGGTATCACGCCGTTGAGAACGGCTCATAACTCGTCATTGGTCGCTCGGATCGTAGCATTTTCACCTTCAAGTGTTAGTAATTTCGCAGCGTTTGCGGTCATTTATGCAGTCAGGGCTGCAATTTGTTCTTCGACGGTCGAGCCGTTTCCACTCTCAGACATGTTAACAGATATGTATAAGGAGTTCGTCTAACTTTGCTGTAAAGTTGTAATGGGCCCTATGGTGGGCACCAAACTGTAGGTAGTCGAACTACGGTTGATGTGGATCGGATCGGGTTCAATTAGGCTCAAGACAACTTCTATCGAACCGGTCGGCTAGAAAATATAGTTCGGGAATAAACTAGTGAAGGTTGTCTATCGACCTTACACAGTTATCTTCTTCGTTGAACCTGCAAGAAAACAAGAACAGATAACATAAACAAAGAGAATGATTGAGATGGGAATTAGAATCTTAGCCTTAGGTATGCTTAGGCTGAGCAATCAGATCGTAATGATTAAATCACGGTTGAATTCTAGCTGCCAGAATTCTTATACAGAGTTTCAGTATGCTAATCTTAAGCTTTTCAAAGCGTTTTTCCTCTCCCCCTAATGTTATTTGAGCCTTTGTATTTATAGGCTAAAGCTTCTTTCAACGTCTACCAGATCAGGGACAATTGTAGCCGAGATTTCAGAAGAGATTCTCTCACCTGTGATCCATTATTTGAAACTGAAGACTGACTTGGTCTTTCAACGGTCAGGTTTTAATTGGTGCTGGTCTCGGGTCGACCCAATTTGATGAGTCTGGATAGGATCCAACATCAATGAGGTCTGGGCTTGTACATGTTGGGCCTATGGGCCATTTTTGTCTACCACAAATATTTTGAATTTTCTGGGCTTGTACATGTTGGGCCTATGGGCCATTTTTGGCTACCACAAATATTTTGAATTTTCTACATTTTGTGGACTTTTGGACTTTGTAAGTTTACAATTTGTTTATCTTTTCAATTATTATTTTTTTTTTTGACAACCTTTTCATTTTTTTTTTATTAAGGATTGTATAATTTGTATTTGTGGATTTCTTTGTACGAACTTAATTATCTTCATGAATCGTGGATTAAAGTATTTAAATCTTTATTTGATTTTAGTACTGTATATTTCATAATTAAGAATTTTGATTTAAAATATAAAAAATTATTTTTGTGATAAATGTAATAATTTTTTTAATATAATTAGACTGGCCTAAGGGAAAAAAGCATCACAAACGATCATATGCCGAAAAACCCCTAAACTGTATCGATATATATAAAAGAAAAAAGAAAAGTAAATAGTGATAAAAAACAACAAAGCACAAAGAACCGGAGGGAAAACAACCCAAAAAAAAGGCACGCCGGCCACACCAAAAAGAAAAAGAAAAAGAAAACATCAAGAAAAACGAAAAGACTCCTTACCCATAAAGTCATTGCCAACTAAAGAAAAACAAAACGATGGGACAGAGAACCGGCAAGAATCAGCCTGAAGCTCTAAAGCATGCTTAAAAAGCGAATTTGCAACCTGATTCCCCTCCCTGAAAATATGGGAAACCTGAAAATCCATCCGCGAGATCTGAAAGATGCAACGCTACCACGCTTGATGAACCTCCAAGGAACAACATAAGACGTCGCTCTCAAGCCAAATTCGATGCCAACCATACTTCCAAGCAAAATTAATGCCTACAAGGCTGTTAGAAGCTCGGCCTCAAACGCGAAAACCTGACCAAGAGGAATAGCAAAGGAACCCTTCACAAAGGCTCTACAGTTCAAAAAGATACCACCACAGCCACCAACCCTCAAAGAGCCCATAGCAACACCAGCTATATTCACTTTGATCCAAGCAGGAGTCGGAGGCGACCAAATCACACTCTTAATCACCAGAGCTTTAGGAGGGCGACTCCGTAAACCAAATCGACGAAGAATCAAAATGTCGTCCATACAATTACGCATACAACCAATCTCTAGGCGATTAGCCTCTAAAACCGTACGTCAAACTAGAGAAAGGACGGATCTACCATTTTTTTACATTGTTACAAAGTGACCAAAATAATCCTTAATGTTTTAAGTGTGTACTAATTTAATCTTTAAATTTCAAAAAGAGTGATATAGTTGACAATCCTCTAAATATCTTTATACATTCCATTGTAATTTTTTTTATTATATGACAAATTTGTCCTAATAAAATTACTAAATAGTATAAAGAAATTCTAAATACATTCCATAACAATTATTAATATTATTATCATTATTATTATTATTATTATTATTATTATTATTATTATTATTATTACTTTTTGCCCTCAAATGAAAACTGTTTTAAATATTTTATTTCTTTTTTAATTTTAATACATGGCTAGAAAATAAAACAAAATTTCTCCAGGACTCCAATCATTATCATAAAAATAAAAAATAAAAACCATATTACTAGTCACAAAAATAATCAAAAAGAAAAAAACATAATCACCAACATTCAATTTTAGCAACACTGAGAAAACAAAAATACAATTGAAAAAAAAAAAATCAAACTGTTTTTACTAATGAACAGATATGTTAACTAGACCTAGCAAGGTTTCGATTCGAACCGTGGAACCGGAGTCGAAAAAACCGAAACAGGAACCTATTTTTCGGTTCCGATTTTGGAACCGTAATCATAACCGGAATCGGAACCGGAACCGGGGGAGGCCGGTTCCGGTTCCAAATTTTTTCAGAACCGACCGGTTTGAACCGGACAGGAACCGACTATTCCGGTTCGATCCGAACCGACGGTTCCTTTAATTTTTTTTTTTTAATTACAAAATATTACATTCTATTTATAAAAAAAAAAAATTAAATGTTATAAAGAACATTGTAGAGTATTGAGCCATGAGCCATAACTCTTGTCCAAGTAATTATGTTTTCCATTCTCTTCTCCTCCTTTTTATATAGGTTAGGCATCTCATTCACTTCTCTATTTTTCCAATGTGGGATGTGGGATAAAGGATAAGAAGTCATATTATGGGATTTTAACAATTTTTTTTGAAATGCTGATCTTACTTCTTGCTGCTTCTTATACAATATTTCATGGGTGGAATTGAATTGAAATGCAAAAGTACTAAATTGAAAATCACACACACACACACACACATATATATATATATATATATATATATATATATATAAGGCTTGATTACTGAGTATTCTGGTTGTCTCTGCAGCTTCCTACAAACATGCGGGGTGGGAATGGGAAGGTTGGCTTCATTGACACCGAAGGCACTTTGTATGTTTCCCTTTCCCTGTATAAAATCTGAACTCTGAAGTAGCATGTAATTTTTAAATTTCTTTTTTATTAAATTGTAAACTAAAATTATTGTCATTGAAGTTACCCAAATTAATTGTGACTTTGCGAGTTGTTCTCAACTCATGCACTTGCAGCCGTCCTGATCGAATAGTACCCGTAGCTGAAAGATTTGGCATGGACCCAGGAGTAAACATCATCTTTCCATGTTATTGTTTTAGCTGGGGAAGCACTCATTATAACTAATATATTCAATTCAGCATTGTAGTTTTAAGTTTTAAGGGAAAAAAATTGATAAATATTTGTTAAAAATACATAATATGACTTATTATCCCTTATCCTACATCCCACATCCTACATTGGAAAAATAAAAAAATGAATGAGATACATAACCTATATAAAAAGGAGAAGGGAATGGAAAACATAATTACTTGGACAAGAGTTATGGCTCATGGCTCATTACTCTACAATGTTCTTTATAACATTTTATTTTTTTTATAAATAGAATGAAATATTTTGTAAGTTAAAAAAAAAAAAGGTTCAGAATCGCCAGTTCTGGTTCCACCAAAACCTAGAACCGAAACCGTTCCAGGTCAGTGTTAACCAAATAAAATATTGATTCTTCATCAGTTTTTGCTTCGGGACCCATCCAGGTACCTTTTTTTTTTCATTTTCTTTTTGGATTTCCATTTTTTTTTTTTTTTTTTGGGTTCTTACCTTGCATATATATTACGGAATTTGAGTGTATGATTGATAAAACAGATAGTGTATTTGATTCATTATTCAGATCCGAATAAAATTGAGTAAAAATTTCTTCTGTTTATGATTTTTTTTTTTTTTTTTAAAGTTGATTTTTCTGATATGATGATAATATCATGTATCATTTCCCTTGTCAAACACTTTTTGGATAATATTAAAATTTTGAAAAAAAGGAGTCAAATGAAGAAAAAAACTTACCAATTTCAGTATTTAATGAAAAAAATTAGGTTTTTATGATGGAGTGTTAAAAAAAAAAAAATGGAATGTCAAAAGTTAAAAAGGATAATTTCAGAAAAAAAAAAAAAAAAAAAGTAGAGTTTCCATAGAATTTTTTAAAAATTAAGTTTTTAGAATGAACTGCATTTAAAAAGTAAGTGTGAAAAAAAAATTATGATCGTAAGGAGAAAATCTCTCTTTAAAAAATCAACCAAAAAGTCCTTTGTTATTTAACCATTATTTTGACTTTATTTTACTTTTGAAATAACAAAACATCCTTGAAATCAAATTAAATAAATATTCAAAATAATTTTTTAAAAGAAAAATACTTAAAAAAAAAACAAACTAACAAACAAACAAACAAAATGGTGGAGGTCACAATTCAATGGCATTCCACCCTCCATCAAAAACCAAGACAAAAAATATATAAGTGGAAAGAAGAAGAAAAAAAAAAAAAAAAAAACGAAATCATGAAACTATCTCCTTCCTTGAATTGAAATAAAAATTAAATAACTTTTCATTTCTTCTCCTTTTTTTTTTTTAATAGATTTCTTTTCATTTCCATCTGCCTACCGAAACCCATATTTTATTTTCTTCTATGGAGATTAGTGAACATGCACCTTCTCCACTGCTTTATTATTTAATTTTGTTTTAAAATTTTGGATTAATATTAATAACTTTTAATGACGTTTTTTGACCTTATCCTTTTTTTTATTATTTATTTTTTACTATTCTGGCTTGAAAATTTAGATTGTTATTTGAATGTGAAAATAGATAATACCCTTTAAATTGAACGGAGGATTAAAATAGCATATTTTCAAACGTAAGGGAGTGTTTTGGCATTTTACAAAACCATATAAATTATTTTGAAATGTCCCCTTCATGTTTTCATTCTAAAAGTACAAAATTGACCATCAGAACAAAAAAAAAAATAGGGATATTTTGGTCAATTCGCAAACAAACAAAAAGTGATATTTCATAAAACCGTAGGGACGTTTTTGGAATTTTCCTATTTAAAAATAACACAAACCAAACATTCTGTAAATCATACGTCCATATCTAAGTAGATTCACTCTCAGGTTCACATACTTATTTTCATATCACAGTTTTACAACCAAGTATTTCTCCTTAGATTTAGCACGAGAGTACAACAACTTACGCTAGTCAGTAGTAATATTTCTTCTCTATATTCATTTAACGACATGAATAATTACAATAAAAGTTGATAATATTGCATAATTGTAAAAATAGTTAAAAGTACACTAACATGCAATCAAGCATACCTTCTATTGCGTTTCTCCGGTTCCTTCTTGGTTTTGATTCTCATGCATGTTATATCTCTATTTTCGGTTGGTTTACAGGTTCAGTCGGGAACAATTTGGCCGACTTTAATGTATTTTTCTATGAATTTGAGTTCCCAATCTTGCAGCACTTCCAGTTCAGACTCGCTAAGACCTTCGATGTTCCCAGTGAGATCTTGAGGGTCAAAAGACATAAGAGCTAAAGCTCTGCTGGCATCTCTTCCTGCAAATATTGCGTACGGCCCTCCAGGTCCATAAAACATCCTGCAAATAAAGGTCAAGTTGTCAAACAAAACCTTTGTTCATTAAATTTTGTTCATTAAACCTACATTATTATTCATTTAACATTGCATCGCCTTCAGTTGCCAGACAATGAAATCCGATTATCAGCGAATTGACATGTTTCAGAATAAGGAAACTAATTCAAGAGTATAGATTGATGAAAATCATCCACAGAAAAAAACTAAAGATCAAATCTAGCTGAAGTTTTAGACTTTAGTACATACTTTTAATGAAACGTCAACATTATAGGAAATTTAAGCATGCACCATTCTCAGTTTGATGATCACTTAAATCAAACTCATGCAACCGCAAAGCAAAATATATGAAGTACAAAAGCTATTCTCTCTTTCCTGTTTATCATTTTTATTGGCTCAATATTCAAACAACGGCCAGATCTAAATTCAGAGTCATGCACTCATGCTTCTTTCTCTTTTCCACCAAGTTTACCTAAATCATTTTTGGTATTCATTCTATCAGAAAGATCCGGCAGTCTAATCACATCTAACCTTTGCTGACACTGAACTTGATAGAGTAAAGATCACATTATCCTCAAAAACAAATCATACCCACAAAATTCCCCTTATTCTGTTAATCATTTATCTCATTCTCATTAAAATTGCAAAAATGAAACGGCATGTTGCTCCTCCCACCCAACCCAACCCAACCCAACCAAACCCAGGAGGAAAAAGAATCATCATATGATATTTAGTCTACCAACTTCGCTACTCTCCAAACAGCATTACAGAAGAAAAAAGTGATGTTGACTGTCTAGTGTTGTCTATTTGTTGTTGACAAGTGTTCTCTGTAGTTCCCTTCATTGATTTCAGTAAACAATGCTACATGTGTTTATGTTGCACACTAGCATAATCCACAGATAACAGATCAAAGTCTGTCTAATACTTGAGCTCTTCAAAAATTCAGTACCGAAAAATTTTCTATGGCAATAGTCTTTGCAATATTTTCATGTTTTAAGAGTGCTGTATTATAACTTAATTATCAATTTCATTAATATGGTACTCTTTATATGCATAACAAGCTATCATTCTTGGTTATTAATTTAATTTCAAATAATCCTTCAATATATTCATCCAGGAAAACTTTTACCTAAATCATTCCTTTGCATTTTCATCACGTCTCCCAACTAATAAGTTAATAACTACCATCTCTAGATTTTTTACTAAAATAACTACCAGATTTTTATGGCACTTATGAGACTTCCAAGGGTGCATTAACTTTTAATGCTTTACACTTCAATGAGACTTCTATACAATATAAGATAAGAAAAACAAAAGCCAAATGATAACCAGAGTGAAGATGGAAGATAGAAATACTTTTAGTTTTAATCCTCTAAATTCAAAATGATTTCCTATCCTATCCTCCTAAGTTATCGTACTAACACATAATATTTGACAGTGCCCAAATTGAACAAGTTGGTGATAATCAGGCAATCCGCATAAAAAGACAAAAAAGACAACGTGAAAGAAGGAATTTGGACAAAGTAGAAAAGCTTTGAGAAGAAGAGAGTACAAACATTATGAGACATAGAAAGTTTCCAAGGGGAAAAGAAATTTACTGCTTGGTTCAGCGGAGGCACCTGCCCTCCTTGGCCTTATCTAGCCCCATCTATGGACTATGATTATGAAGATAATAGAGTGAGAAAATAACCGTAGAGGATCATTTAAAGCATTTCTACTGAAGATGCAGCTAGTATTCATTTAAAGCATCTATTATGAAGATAATCATAATCTATGGACTATGATTATGAAGATAATAGAGTGAGAAAATAACTGTAGAGGATCATTTAAAGCTTTTCTACTGAAGATGCAGCTAGTATTCATTTAAAGCATCTAAAGAAGAGAAATCCAACCAGTCAAAGAAATGCACAATGTAAAGAAATTAAGTCCTCTTTACATTGTTGGATGGCATAAACAACACTAGCAATTAAATGAAGATAAAATGCAATTCAAAATAAAAACCAAATTTTGGAACAGGCAGTTGTTGTGTAAGGGAATTAGATCTACTCAGGAGGTCCGGCTTACCTCAAATGTGCAGTAAAAGAAAAACAGTACAGCAGCTTTGCTTTTAAAACTGTAGACCCCCAATTCACTAAACTTCAGAATTGATGTGATTTCCATTTTTTTCAATAGAAGTTTAGGGAACGTTTGATGTGTTTTTAAAATGGTGGATTGAAAATCAAGTTTTAAAAATATAATGTGTTTGGTAGAGTTTTTTAAAAGTAGTTTTCAAAAACAAAAAACAATATAAATGTGTTTGGAGTCGCTTTTAAAATGAGTAAATTAGTTGTTTGGAAGGAAAAGTTGTGGTTTTTTGAAATGATGTTTTGAAAATGGTGAAAAACAATAAAAGCAACTTTTTTGTTGTAACTTTTAAGTTGTTTTTTGTTTTCAAAAACAATTTTGTAAAACGTGCAACTAAAAACAACAATAAAATTGTTTTATGTTTTTAAAAACAGAAAACCATTTTTAAAAACACATCCAAACACCGCCTTAGGAGGGTGTATTCAATTAGGATTTCGAAAGACTTTTAAAGACTTTTAAAGGTTTTTTTTAAGTAGATGACTTTTACAGATTTTATGGACTTTTATAGACTTTACAAGATTATGAAAAACTTCATAGACTTTTATTTAAAATACTTTTATAGACTTTCATTTTAAAAGACTTTTATAGACATTTATAGACTTTCATTGACTTTTAAATATAATGTATACTTTGTTTTATCAAAATTATATATATTTATCATGTAAATAAAATATTTTTTCAAATGAATAAAAAAAAAAACCATCGTTAATTAAACTTGACAAAAGCATTCATGTCTATATATGTGATTTTAAAATTTTATTTTTATTTTAATTATATTTTCTATTATAAAGACTGCTCCTTTTTTTTTAATAATTAATCAAAATTTTATTTGTTTTCTATAATTAGTCAAAATATTATAAATTTTCTTTTAGAATAAATGTAGCAAACCGACAATAATATTAACGTTCACATGTCTCTACAAAAGTATGACAATGAGTATAAAAAATAATATTAATGTTCACATGTCTCTACAAAAGAATGACAATGAGTATAAAAATTCTGCCAAAAATTCATTCAAGTTACTAAAGATAAAACATTAAAACTGCACCTAGTTGTTGAATAAGACCCATGCCTAAAAGTGGGTAGTTTGATATTGATCATAATTACATGGAGTCACGCTCATACGTGACTTTAATTATAACATATTGGCATGGTTAAGCAGTGATTTTCATCATTTATTATTGTTATTTTACATAAATGAAGTTCATTTGATTTGTTTTGGTGTTGTTTAGTGGCTTTGAAAATTTAGGTAAAAAAATATAAAATCTCTTTTCCTTAATTGCATAGCTGATGGAAAGTTGTTTTATATTATTTTTTAGTTAATTTTTTTTTTTTTTTTGTTATAGATCATTAATGTTTGTATTTTTATTTTTTTTGTTGATAATATTTATTCATTTTAAAGTTATTTGTTTTATTTTATTTATGAAATTTGTTAAGAATGAGTGTGCTTTTATTTGAAAATAGAATATATGTTTGGTGGTTGATGTTTTTCAAAGAGTTTTATGTTTTTGTTCTTTAAAGTCTTTAGTAGGAATGGAAGACAAATTGTGAGATTTATTATAACTAAAAGTCATTAAAAGTCATTAAAAGTCGTTGAGATTTTAAATACCTCCTAACTTTCATAGATTGTTTAAAAGTCTGTATTGAAGACTTCATGACTTTTATAGAGTCGTTAAAAGTCTACATTGAATACACCTAAACTTTTTAATTTCATAAAAGTCATTAAGAGTCTTTTAAAATCCTAATTAAATACACCCTCCTTAGTTTCTTATAAGAAAGGAATCAACCAAAATTAGATATAGACTTTACAAAACAGGATGAGCAACTTATAATAGAAGGTTGTTTTGGTGTTGGCAATTGAAAAATTGATTACTTTAGAGAGAGAGAGAGAGAGAGAGAGAGAGAATAAAGAGCTAGATTTGGACTTCTGCAATTTAGGGGAGAAAGAAAAAGAAAAATAGGAAGAAAAATATATATATATATAAATTTAAGATGATGTATCGGTTTTTTTTAAAAAAAAATTGAGAAACTTAATTAAGCCTCCAAAAAACAAAAAGGGAGTACTGATGCTCCAAAAAACAGGAGTCAGACCTAAAAGCCCAACCAGCGATAGCATGAGCAACCTTGTTCCAGGCACAAGGAATGTACAAAATTGAAATTCCCTCATATCTACCAATTAAATCCTGAATATCAGCTATGATATTTGCCACATCCCCAAAAGAATTCGTCTTACCATTACAGAGGTCGACAACTCCCATAGCATCTGATTCAATCTGAATTGGAAGCAATCCATAATCTATAGCCATCAAAAGCCCTTTGAAGATAGCCTTCGCCTCTGCAACCTCAACTGAAACAATTCCCCTGAAAACCAGAGCAGCCGAGTCCACAATCTCACCCTTGTCATCCCTAAAAACCACCCATATCCCATACTTTTCCATACCAATTGTAACAGCAGGCATAGACGTTAAGCTTGAAGAAACCAGGTGGAGAAGTTTTCCGGATACAACTCTTTAACAGCAATACCATTCCTGGGAGCTGGGTTATCAACAGAAAAAACAGAGGCAAGGTTTTTAACATAATCCACTGCTCTGTCCCATACATTACCGCCATCACAATCACCACTATCATACAGAATTTGGTTCCTGCAAAGCTACAAAAACCAAGCTATAACAACAAACTTACAAACTTCCTCTTTGTTTCCAGTAGCCTTAGCCACAACAACCTATCCAAAAAACCAATATCTCCAAGATTCTCCATCTTCTCAAAAAAAGGATTGATACTCCAATGAAGCTCCCCATAAAGCATGGTCTACTGACTCAACATGAACCCCACAAAAACCACACACAGCTGAGTCAGAAATACCCCTTTTAAATAATAAAAGCTTTGTTGGGAGGATATCCCTACAAGCTTTCCAGCAATAGAATTTAATCTTACTGAGGAGATTAACAAGCCAAAGCCTTTCCCACCAAGAAATAGAACCAGAAGAGCTAGAAGCCACATAAGCATCTCTCAAATCCAAAGCTACCTTATAGGCACTTTTCACTGGAAAAAACCCTTTCTTCTCCTACGACTCACACTAAGTGGAATACAGAAAATCAAAACAGCCTCCTCTCTATTAAAGTATCTAAACACCAATTCTTCACACCATTTTCCAGGGCTTTCAATCAAAGCCGAGACGGAGACCCCTTCCAGAAGAACTCTAGAAGAGCTAACTTTGAAATTAGGGGGCTTAGGGATCCACTGGGGTTTGAACAATAGAAATCAAGAGTTGAGAATTCAAGTATGGTCCATGAAGAATACTATAACTAGGGACATGGCCCCAGAACAAAGGAGTGGCTCTTTATAAAATATGCAAACCCATGAAGTATTATTTACCAACTTTAATAATATTGTCCCTTGCTTATTTCTATAGAATATGCAATATTTAAACTTCATTAGGTTTTTCTCCTCAGATAATATATAAACAGATCAATATCTCATTTTAATTTTATTTCTTGTTTCTATATTTTATTTTTCACTCTCCAAAATTAAAGAAATCCAATACTTTTTATATTCTCTTTTTCCTTTTTCTCTTTGTTTCTGAATTAATCAACTATTCTCTAATGCCTAAACCATCATTCTATTGTAAGTACTCATTCTATCGTAAGTTACTCAATCTATCAACCAAATGCATATCCTAATTTAAGTTGATTTCTCAAAAAGACAGCTTTATTTTCAGGTTCATATCTTTTGAACTTTTCTTTTAAACATTGTTCACATTTTTTATTTTATTAACATTTTATAATTATTACTGAAATCTTAATTACAAATTCTCTTTCTTCTGTCTGCAAACGCCATCTATTAATTTGGAACCTTGGGTTAACTTATCAATTGTTGATTTGTTTCTTCTAATGCGACACATACAAGACTAACCTTGGATAAATATAACTGTAAGCAAATTAAGTTACATTTATAGAAGAATTCGTCTATTCACTCTATTGTACCTATTCTAACCATAACTCTTTTCTTTCTAAATAAACAGTTTTTTTTTCTCCTCAATAACATATTTGAGTTCGATCTTGTGTAATTGACACAAATATATGCTAAAACAATGGAGGCTGAATTAAAGAAAAGGAAGTAAGGAAGTGCCTTTGTCAAAAGATTTAAGTAATTTTTTTGCAAATAAGTAAATAACCAATCCTAACAACAATGATGACTTATAGTCAGTTTCCACAAAGAAAATCACTAGTCACTACTTTTCCCTTCTTTCTTTTTTTCTTTTTTCTTTTTTTTTTTGTGTTAACCACTTACTACAAGTTGAAGGACATTGTCACGGAAAGTTGTCAAGATATCCCCACAAAACGGGAGAAAACAGTTATATATATCCCAAGCAAGTAACCACAAAGGGATTTGAACCCATAACCTCTTTGTTCAAAGTAAAATTCTTTTGCCACCATTTGATCTCAACAATATGAAAAGGGAACAAAATAAATAATATTTATAGTTCTTCCTGTTATATCCTTTCATTTGTGATGAAAAAATGATAATTTGTAGACAGATCTCCCGAATGTAAATCAAACAAATATGCCTTTAACATAGTATTCATACTCTTTGCAAACTATTTCTAAATTCTTAAAAAAAAATTCAATTTCTGTTACATAATAATAGAGTCGGCCCGGACTATTTAGAGGCCCAGGGCGAAAATCTAAAATGGGCCCATTTTTTATTTTCACCCTGCCCCAAAGCCAATGAATGACCTTGTCACTAGTTAAACCATTTGTTAGAGATAACATGTTAACTCAAGTATAGTATTCGACAAATATCTTAACAAGTGACGAAGCCACTCAATAGCCTGAGGGAACATGACCTCAAGACAAAAAAGAGTCTCTTAACAAGTGACGAAGCCACACAATGGCCTGAGGGAGCAGGACCTCAGACCAAAAAGAGTTGTTCCTCCTAAAATATAACCCTAATGGGTTAATTCCAATTTTGATAAGACGATTAGACAAACTCTACACAGTTTTTCTTTTAATAATTAAATTTGATTACATTGTTGTCTAGCTAGAGACTTATAGACAAATCAATATCTCATTTTTAATTGTATTCTTATTTCTATTTTGTCTTCTCCTCTTCCCACAATTGTAAAAGTCCGAAACTTGCCATTTGTTCTCTTGTTAATTTTACTTTGTTTCTGAATTTATCAATTTTTCACTAACACCAAAACCAATATCCTACTTGGATTGATTTCTCAAAATTAAAATAAACACATGAATTAAAATATATATAAAAAATTGACGAATATTGAGTACCTGGAGCGAGAGACGTCGTAGATCTGGCCTTTGATGGCCATCAGAAGAGGCTTTTTAGGGTCAGAACCGTCATAAGCTCTCAATTCCTCTTCCGTAACATCTCCCATTTGAACCGGCTCAGAAACCGCCGGCATTTCGGGCAAGGTTGCGGCGGTGGTGGTTGCAGCGACCGGCTTCTTAGCATTGTAGTCTTCGGGGTCGACGAACATGCCGCAAACCGTCTTGTAGACAACAAACATGAGGGCGGCGATGGTGAAGAACGCCGCCGTAGACAACCCCGAGTAGGTCGTGATAGTGTCCATCACCGCCGTGTAGAGCGCCATTTTGCTCTGCGTCGTCCATGGTTTTTGGGTTGGGTAGGGTATTTTAAACAGAGGTCAAAGTCCAACATCCATGATCCACCAACCACACCAGACACCTAACCTACTGGCTATTGACTTCACAACAAGTCGAGGGTAGGTAATTCGGGTTCGTGGGTCTTTTTTTGACCAAACCCGTACCCTTTTTTTGTTTTTTAAAATACCCAAACCAAACCATTAAAAATCAGTTTAGTTTTACGATCGATAGAAAAGAAAAAAATAATTAAAAAAAAATAATTGATATACCACATGTAGTGGTGGTGACCAGAGTTGCACATTTTCTCCCGGATTCCCGGATCCCCATTTCCCATAGTCCCCATTCCTATTTAGGGAATTTTTTGGGAAAAATGGGAATAGTGTTGGTGAGTACTTGAGTTGTATATTTTCCCCCGGAGCCCCATTATCTCTCATCCCCATCTGGACCCTCCCCATCCTTATTTCCCAATTTTTCTCACAAATATATCAAATGGGGATGGGGATGGGAGGGAGGTCCCCATTCTCATTTCCTCATTTCCCCCAAACATATATAAATATAATTATATTTTTTAATTTTTTTATTCTTTAATTTTTTTTTAATAATATATAATTATCTTCTTGTATTGTACTATTGTTTGTAGGCTTCAAAGTGAATTGGGTGGATATTTTTCAAAGTACTAATCAATGAATTGGTTGTTAATCTGTTATGTAAAAAATAAAAAATAAAAAATAAAAAAAAAAGGTTTGTGTTACTTCAGATATGAAGTTGACTTAAGTTTGAAACTTTGAATTATTTGAAACACTTTATTTTGTATTTGTAATGCATTAATGGATTTTATTTTATGTTTGTAATGGAATTATAATTTTTAGTCAAATAAGGAAATTGGGGAACGGAAGAAACGAGGAAACAGGGAAAAACATGAAAAAACGAGAAAAATTGGGAACTGGGGTTGGGGATGGATATACCTCCTCCCAAAATTTCACATCCCTATTTTTCCCAAATAGGAAAATAGGGATATGGGGGAAGGGTCAAAGAAGTGGGGATAGGAATAAAGGGTCTATATCAATCATCATTCCCCAAATGTGCATTTCTAGTGGTGACAACTCGAACCTTGAATATTATCAGACTGAATGAGCACTCTTACTACCGAGCGAAATTGGGCCGTGATAAAAAAAAAAATTTTGGGCAATTACCAATTAGGTCCATAACTTTTTTAAAATTCCAAATTGTTTGCAACTTTTACAAAAGTGACCAATTTGGTCCTTACATTTAGTCCCTCTAACTATGTTCCGTCAGTTAACTTTAACTATGTAGAGGTAAAATTGTATTTTACTCTTAAACAATATAATAATGACACATGCTTAGTTTTTTTTTTTTTTTAAACACATGTATATTGTTGTTTATTTTATTTGTAGGTTTTAATTTTTGAATAATTTTGATAACATTGCTTATATAATATTAACAAAAAAAAAAAAAATTATATAAAAATGGTAAAAGACTAAACTGGAATGATTGGTAACTAAGGGAGTAATTGACATTGTCTAATTAAAATACTTTTAGATTTTTTTTTTTTAATTTTGAGGTACAAATGGTATTTCGTAATAATATTTTTGGATTTTATTGTAATTATAATTGTAAATTGAATATATAAAAAACAAAACAACCTTACTCTAATATGACAAATAAATGGTATTTACATACTTTAACTAAAATTGTTAAAGTCAACTATTATATGTAACACCGTTTAACCGTTAGAGGGACCGATTTGGTCACTTCTAACAAAAAATGGACTAATTTGGCATTTGATAAAAATGTGAGGACCAATTTTGCCACTTTTATAAATGTCACAAATAACTTGGAATTTTAAAAAAAAAAGTCTAGGATCAAATTGGTAATTGCCCTTTTTTATTTCAACAAACGTAATAATATAAATAAAGGTAGCTAAAGTCATTATAAATATAATAAAAAAATAATACTAGATTTAAATCAAGTGTGAAAAAGTAATTGACGATATGAGGTTAGTTTGGTGGTAAACCTTTCACACTCGTACCATGAGGTTGCTTGTTCGAATCATCTCCCTCCAAAAAAAAAATTAAACAACCGAGTTAATGTAATTCTTCAAAAAAAAAAAAAAGTGCGAAAAGGTAATTAAATTAATAAATAAATAAATTTATCAAAAATAATAGCAATGAATAAATAAACCCAAGTAATTGTTAGGCATGTATGTACGTGGATGATTGAATGAATATTTTTTTTATTGATAAAAATATTCTTCTAATTTTGATAAATTCCAATCGAAGAAAATTAATTAAAAATTTCAATTGACCGTTTAGATTGTCTATAAAATTGCATTTGTCAACTGATCAATGAGCAAGAAATACTTTTTTAAAAAAATTCAAAAATTATTATTTTTTTATATGTAATTATGTCATGCATTAAATGTACACTATTGATTTGATATGTACATTCTACTAATCATAGTTATTTTTGAAAGTACTAAAATACCCTTAAACTAATGGTCAATGCTTGAAGTTATCTGATGTTGACTAACCGAAAGGGAGGCTATTGTCAATAAATGGAAAAGTTAGTTTCGATTGTCTAAAAGCAAACCTCAAGGAGGTTTGTTGCAATTTGCTCCAGGAAAAATAAATAAAAACAATGATTATAATTTGGTTAACAACGTTTGGTAGAACCATATCATACAATATAAAGAATGAACGTAATCAGATATAGGGATGGCAAATTCACCCAAACATGTGGGTAGGGATGGGCATTGGAAAAAAGGGCCCCCCCCCCCCCCCCAATTTCCAAAACCCTTCCCCGTCCCTCCCCATTTCCCCATTTGGGGAAAATAGGGATGGAGGAGTTTTGGGGGAGGTATCCCCATCTTCATCCTCATTTCTCTGTTTTCCTCATTTTTCCCTATTTCCATGTTTTTCCCATTCCTCCATTTTCCTTATTTTACTAAAAATTACATACTAAAAAAAAAAAAAAACAATCCATTACAAATTCAAATAAATAAAAAATTAAGAATAGAAATAATTAAAACTATTAAGATATATAAGATATATATATATATATACACACACACTTAGTAAGCTGAGGTTAAAAAATAGAAAGAATAAAAATTATTAAGATATATATATATATATATTTATATATATAAGGTTTTGGGAAAATGAGGAAATGGGGATTGAGGAACCTCCCCTTATCCTCATCCTCATTTCAATACATTTGTGGGGGAAATGATGGGGAAGCGGGGATTTGAATATCCGGAGATAAATGCCCATCCCTACCCGTGGGCATCCACCTGAACCCACGGGCGTGCTTGAGTATGAATTTTCAACACATCGTAGGTTCGGGTTTTGATGAGGGATTGGAAGAAAACCCTCACCTGAACCCGCAAACCCGTTTAATTTAAAAAAATTTTAAAACAAATACACTTTCTTAATTTACATGTTTATGAATGAGTCTATTTTTGCTCACCCCCTTTTAGGGGGTAAGTATTACCTCCCTTCCTAACATATGATATGTGTCGATAAAGAGGGTATTTTTATCTAAATATATGACAGTTTTAAACCCCCCAACCCCCTCTCCGGGAGCAAAAGTAATTTCTTTGCGAACAACTTTCCTCTAAAAAAAAAAAAAAGTTTTTGTTTTGTGTGCATCTTTTATTATTTTCTTGGAAAGACGCGTACCTTTTTTAAAAAAAAATTTTGAATTGTACCTTCTATTTAATCAACCACTCAATCTTTTTCAACTCAATTTTTTTTTTTTTGGGGCTTTTGCACTTCGAAAATATTATGAACCGAGCATTTTCAAATCTTAAGACTCAAAATTTTCAAACCCTTCTTCACAATCGTTCCTCATTGGAATAGATGTGAACTAATTGAATATTTTAGATTGGATATTTAGATTATTTTTTGGATCAAATATTGAAACATGATGAATCGAAATATTTTGATGACCAAATTATGAATTTCAAATCCCAAATTTGGGGGGACCCTCCCATGCCTATCTTATCCATGACTCACGTAAACTCGATTTTCGTTTTTTTAATCAGACTATCTCATCTTAACATAGTGACTTGACTTGAATTAGAGATGACAAAATAACCCGCGAAGACTAGACCTGGCAAGGTTCCGGTTCGAACAGTGGAATCGGGGTGGAATCGGTACTGAAAAAATCAGAACCAGATCCAAAAAACCGGTTCCGGTTCAGGAATCGTAACCGGAACCGGGGGAGGGGGAGGCCGAGGCCAGTTCCGGTTCCATTTTTTTGGAACCGGCGGGTTCGAACCGGATTGGAACCGACTGTTCCAATTTTTTTTTTTTTTTTCACTTTAAAAAGTAACACTTTATTTATAAAAATAAAATGTTTAAAAGAGAAATAACATTGAAAAGTATTGAACCATGGTCCATAACTCTTGTACAAGTATATATACTTTATTTTACATTCTCCTCATTTTTATATAGGTTAGGCATCTCACCACTTTTCTTCTTTATCCAATGTGGGATGTGAGATTTTCTTATCATTTTCTATTTTAGTTGTGATTTTCTTATACTTTCTATTCTAGTTAGGATTTTCTTCTCTTATTACATACAATATCTAATGTATAATATAGAAAACTATCCTTTGCTGGAGAAAAAATAATTTTTTTAAAATCAAAAGTAGAAGACTTTCGGAGAGTTGAAGATCCAATACGCTCAGCCGCTTTCCCGTAAAGAGATAAGATATACAAAGAGTCAAGTTTCACCAGCTCGTGATGCTGGAAATAACAATAAGAGGTTAGGCATATACGGCTTATGTTAATTTGTGAATTCATATTTATTTATATATATATATATATATATATATAACTTCCATTGTTACATTTATTTATCTTTTTTACATTCAATTTCTTTCTCTCTAGTATCAATTTGTTTCTTTTAATTATAATATTATGTTCGGATTGCACTTTGATTTCTGTTTAGAACTCCTATCAATTGTTTTTCATGCCCATTAGCTTTGAAATTTTTGCATACCTTGTCAATTATAAATTTGTTAGTTGGACATCGATCAATTTCTGTTTGGACATAGATTTGTTAGTTGGTCATCGTCAGTTATCAATTGAAAGTGCTTGAATGAAAAACCATCTATGTACAAGAACAAAAACATGTTTTTGAATCCAAAAGCTCGCTTTCAATTTATAGTTTGTCACAATTATGTAATAAGAGAAGAAAATCACAAGTAGAAATCTAAAATAGAAAGGAATATAAGAAAATCTCACATCCCACATCGGATAAATAAGAAATGTGTAAAGATGCCTAACTTATATAAAAAGGAGAAGAATGCAAAAGAAAATATACTTACTTAGTTACTTGGACACGTGTTATGGGCCACGACTCAATACTTCACAATGTCCTTTTTAACATATTTTTTTAAATTATAAATTAAACGTTATTTTTTTGTTAAAAAAAAAAAAAATTTTCGGTTCAAAACCGCCGGTTCTGGTTCCATGTTCCGATGGGAACCGGAACCGAACCGGAACCTTGCCACCTCTGGCGAAGACCCACATTTATTGTGTGGAGATGAGTTTCAATCTGGTAGGATGAGGATTGCTAGTAAAACCTACGATGGATATGGGGCGAATATGAGTTTTATAATCACCGCCCTGCCTCGCTCGCTTAACTAAAATCTTTAATTTTTTTTTTTTTAATATTTAACCCAATGTTAATGTTTTAAAATGATTGAATTTATTTATTTAGTTTTGAGATTTATGTTTATGAGATAATTTTCAATAGTTTTTTGGAATTGCTTTAAATAATTTTTTTTGACAATATTTTAATAAATAATTTTGATGAATGGGTTAAATAGGGTAAATGGAGGTGGGGATGGGGAAAGCATACCCCGCCCTGCTCTACTCCATCTATTGTGGGGTTTTAAGAAAGAATGAGTTTTCAAAAAATTAATGGTACAGGGTGCAGAGAGGACCGCCCCACCCCGAACCCACCTCATTGCTATCCCTAACTTGAACACGTAATTTAGGCTCGGTTTTGTTTGATTTATCTCGAATCATAAAACCGTGCCTAACCCAATTTTGAGATATATGATAAATCTATAATTTTTGAACATTAAAAGGATATTACAAAATAATTTTAGATAAATATGTAATTATAGAAACTTTTAAGAACATTTCAAAATTGTGTCTTAAAATGAAATGACAATGTTTCCCTCCTCAAGTTGACTTTTAATGAAGAAACCAGAAACAGAAACAGAAAATTACTGGTCTTTGTTGAATATTATGTCATAAAACAGAAACCCGTGGCAGATTAGTACAATTAGCAATAAAATAAAAAAGAGGATATTTCATGGAAACATATACTATTTTGGAATTCCAAATATTTTTTCTCTAACCATTTTTTTCAGGTATGAAACATATTCTTTTTAGGTATGAAACATATTATACAATTTGGTTTGCCAAGCAATTCCTAAATCAAAAAAATAAATAAATACAGAGCAAGATCAAAAATAGCAAAAGTAGGCTAAACATCAATGGAATGAACCAAATCATCTACCCTCTATTACATATATTATAAGTTGAGTTCAGGTGGAGTGAACATCAATTCTGAATCTTTACCATCTCTTGTTATATCTCCTCAAATTCGATGTCGATAATGTCAGGATCAGATTTTGAAGGATCACTACCCCTACCACCCCTTGAGAAGAAGTCCCCTTTCGGCTTCCATACAGTGTTTCCACAGCTAGCGCATCGAATTATCTGGTTCTTGTAACCAACAAACTGCCTCTTACAAGCTGGACATTCCCCCTACCCAATTCCGTAAAAGAAAGTTAGGGAAGGCAATGAGAGCGCAAGAATAGACATCACATAGCTACGAAGTAAATGATAAATGCCTATGAAAAGTTTGAAAAACAACCATGGAGCCTTTATGGCTCTCTGCTTAATGTGATTGCAAGAAGACATTTAGAATTCAAATGTAATTAGCATTAATATAAACCAAAATTTAATATTTGAAAAAATAAATAGGGACTAAAGCACTACATATTACCTGGAGTTAGGTCAATAAAAGAAATGAACGTGGGAATACAAAAATTAGATAAGCAAATAAGAAAATAAATAACAAGTGTGATTGCATGTCTTTGGTCGAGAACATTTCCAGAATTAAGGATTATTCAAGTAATTCCAAATTTGATCAACACATGACTGTACAGGCTAGATAACAAGGAGCATAAATATTTAAGAATAAAATGACATTAATGACACTGCTACTTGGCTTCGCAGTTTAACAAAGGATTTCAAGCCAAACAATAATACAAGAAAGGGATTAAAACAAGTAACAAGAGAGGCTAACCATGACGCATTGTAATACACAGTTATTCCCATGAACCATAAAACATCAGCTGTCAAATATAGCTTACCTTTTGGGTTCTTACTTCTTAACAACCAGCTATGAAAATAAAAAATCATGAAAATGAAAATTTTAAGCATAACAATTTTGAAAAGCTTTCAAAACTGTGAAAGAGAGTGCAATGAATTTAGAAATGCCTTTCAGATTCCAATACAAGCAAGATTGTAATAAACATAAACATAGTCTGGAGTTTATTTTTGTCTTTGGTAAGATAAACATTGTCTAAAATAACTACAAATATCTACTGCATTAGAACAAAGGAAAAAAAAAATTGTATGGGCAAGATGGTATAAATCCTGTATTATAATCTAGAAAATTGATTGTAGATTTTACAAGTATATTTGGCTTTCTGTGAAGATGCAGACAGTTGAAGGTACTCCCACTTTGCCGATGAAGTAATCACAAAAAGTTAGAATAGGTCCATCAAGTAGGCCAATCAAAGAAGCAGAAGGGAAAGGGTATGGTTTTAGGGCACTCATTACCAGGAGCTGACGATGGTGATCGCAGCTAGGTGAAAATAGCAGGGCCCACTTCATAACATTGAAAGGGGCATCAATTAGATATGGAAAGGGCAGTTTGATATGAGAAGAACCCAAAGATCAAAAACTACAACTGACAACAGTCTGATATTTCAGTAATTGAAGGGAAAAGGCAGGGCAGTGCTCAAAGATAGAAAGCAAATTTAAGGATTGCAGTATCAGAAAACAATAGAAAGAAAATGAGAGTTTTTTTTAAAAAAAAATAGAAGCAAAAGAATTCCTAAATCATATGAATCACACCTATGAGTTGGACGCACCATACATCCCATTTGTATGACACCTTTTCCTAGAATACCTGGTTCATTTAATGAAACCCCCACAAATCTGGCATGAATCCAAAGATTTTATAGGTTTAACAGGAAATCCGCCTATATCTAAAACTGGTTTTTCACACATGATTTTGAATGTTAGGATGACAGAGTCATATATATGCATTTGCTTGTCAAATGGGCTGGTGCCCTAGCATTTGGGCTGGGCGTTGGGTAAATTAGTTGTTCAAATAGATTAGATTAACAAGAATGAAAGTAGAAAATGAGACCTCAAGCAAGCTAGCTGATGCGAAACATTTCAGTGTGTTTACCATGTTTAGATCCCAATAGTGCAGAGGTGTTTAATACATGGGGTATGATTTCATTATTAAATGAAGATTCAAAGGGTCAAGTCATAATTGATCTTGTATGTGATAAAATTAATGAACATAGGCTAGGAAACGTAATGATTACTAAATGAATCCTAAAAACCAGACATAGAATTGAGGAGGTAGTTGAAAGAACAATACTATTGAATAGACATAGACTAAAGTCACTAGACAATCTAATCACTATTCTTAGCAAGAAACCTTTAGATTAGGAAACGCTAATTGTGCCATCTATCCATTTAAATTGAAACAATTGACGATGAAGAAAATAAAAAATACAAAAATAAATAAAAAGAAAGAGATTAAGAATAAATTGCCAAAGAAACAGCAAAAATAGCAATTAGCATTCATTTTACCATATTGAGAAACCATGTATTGTGTGAAGTTTAATCACCAAATGCTAAAGTATTTGTCAAGTCAAATAAGAAAAAGAGTAGAGGCGAAACGGTCAATCCAACTTCTTACCACATTGGTATATTAATCAATGAAGAATAGAATGATCCAAATTTCTCCATGTCATTGGAAGAATCTAATACATGGGCCAAACAGCCTAGCAATTCAAATAACATCTTATTTGTTATTATTTCATGAGGATTTTACCTGCCAGTTTCCAGAATTTTGATAGTATGAAGATGACCACAGAAATTGAAGAGTAATCTAATAACAGTCATATTCTCGAAAGATTCATTCAAAAATATGTCCATGCCATTTCTAGAACTTAAAATATAACAGTTTCCAGATTGTTGAAAGAAACCAAAAACACATAAATAAAGAGCATCTGACGTTCAATCCGGGATTACAACAGCAGAACTCCATGCAATATTGTAGATGGTTATACCTTAATGACAAGATTATTGGCAATTGTCCCAATGAGAAGAGGTCCAGCAATTGGCAGAACCCATGTAGCTAATATCAAGATCCGAAACAGCCATCCAGATAATGCAAACCAGAGGAAGAAAATTGTCTACAAAGACACAAAAAGAAAATGTAACAAACATGACTACATGAGATAGATGCTCAACTTGCGAAAAAATATCCAATGCATAAATCAGAAAACACAACATCATAACACTTCTTTTTGTTATGACTACAAAGTGTACTTCAAGACAACTATAATTCATTAATTCTCTGTTTTGAAGAAAAGGATTCAACTAAAAGGCATGTATTTACACAAAAAAATTTGAGTGAACTCACAGCGAAACTTCTTCCTAATGGAGTATTAAAAAAATCAGTAAGCTGCTTCCTGTACTGCAAAAATTAGCAAGAAAACAAAAAATTATAAGCAACCCCAGATACAGCCTGAAAACATCAATCTGAATTAGATAATCATTCAGATAGACGAAATTTCTTCTATAAAGCTATGCGAGATATAATGTGTATATATATATATATAATAAACTAATTGAGGAGATAAAATTAAATATAACATATTGGTAAAATAAACGAATTCAATAATAGCAGAAGCACACGAACCCTCGGCCAGTTCCTGCTGAAGTCCATGCTAAAAGTGCGCCACCGGACACTTATCTCCAACTCCCTATCGATCACACGTGCGCGATCGGTGGCTGCACGTGCGGCTGAGCTGAGGCGGCGGGAGACGGAGTATTGGCGGTCGACGCGCTCGGCGGTCTTCCTGGCCTCGAACACGAGCTGCTCGAAGCCATCGTTGGCGCTACGCCAGGCGTCCCGCAAGGCCTCGCCGGAGGTGACCCGGCGGGCAAAGCGGTCAAAGTCGCTGCGTTGGAAGGCCTGGACGGAGGGAGGTTGCCGGCGGAGGCGGCGGTGAAGGAGGTACGGGTGGAGAGGGGTTTTGAGGTAAAGGGGTTGCCAAGTCAGGGTTATGGGCATGATGATTGAAAAAGACTTTGAGATGAGAAATTTCAAAAATATGAAACACCGTTTTTATTTATTAGTGGACCATATTTTATTTTCGAACATATAAATATTCCCAAATTACTAAAATATTAAGGCAAATTGGAATGGAGCCCCTGACGTTTGGTTAAATTCGTTGTAGATCACACTCTTTCCAAAATATCATATTAGTACCCTGGACCAAATGACCAAATGGTTGACCGTTAGAGTTAATAGATTTCTTTGTCATAAGTATATTAAGGGTGCATCTTGTAACCGTTTTTCATTTGCTGTTTTTTGGAAAAAAAAATGTTTTTGGTTTCATTTTCGAAATCTGAAAATACGTCTGATAGCACATGCTGAAAGTTGTATTTTAAAAATAAAAACGGTAAAAACACATATGGTGGATTAACTAAAAGTATAAAAATTTATAATCTCAATATCAATTTTTATTTTATTTTTACATTAACCTAGAATTATAGAACAATTTAATTAAATATTTGGCGATATAAATTTTCTATTGTAATTTGTAAACTTAAATATTCAATAGTGGGTTATTAAATTTTAACGTTGCCTTCCTAAAAGAATTCATTAATTTTATAACAAATGATTAATGAATAAAAAATTTATTTAACAAACCCTGGCCTCTCACTAAAAACTCTTTAAAAAAAAAAAAACAAACATCCCAAAATCATTCCATGAATCCAATAAAGCTGTAGCCGATAAGTACTTGTTTCATATTAATCAACATGAGAAGACTTGGAGTAAATCTCCACCATTTGTGCAATGGTGGGTCAATTTCCAAACTTTGAAACAAATGAATTCATGATTCTGTTGAAAAAGTGGAAGGAGACGGCGATCTACTCTTAGAAGAGCAGATCGATGGGTCCAACACCTGAAGAGGTGAGATCTTCATTTAGCGATGCCAATCTAGTTAGATGAGGATCTCACCTCCTTTGGTGTCGGCTCATGGAGAAGAAGAAGAAGAGTTGCTCCTCCATTTTCAGTCATTGAGAAGAAGAAAAAGAATAAGAAGAGAAGAAGAAGACCTATGGCGAGAAGAAAAAAAAAGTGTGAAAAAAATGAGTTAAAAAAATAAACAAAATGAAAAATATGAAAAACATCGTAAGCATGTTTTTCATGTTTTTCAATTTAAACACTGGTTTTGTTTTAGTTTTTTTTATTTTTTTTTATTTTTTTTTATTTTTTTTTATTTTTATATAACAAAATAAAAAACGGTTAATGAACACGAATTCGACATCGTTTTTGGAAAACGAAAACAATAACTTACCCAAAATAGGGTAACCCTTATTTATTTATTTATTTTTTTTATTTTTTTTATTTACCCTTAAAAGAAACTTTAAGCAATACAAATCTTAAACAAAAAATTAAAAGAAAATAAAATAAATCTCAATAGCATCATAAATCTCTCCAAGCAGGGGCGAAACGTTTAATGGGTTAGACTAGGCTTTAGCCGAGTCTCCCATTTTTTCTCTTCCATTTCTCTCTTCTTCTCTACATTTTTTTTTTAGTTTCTTTTGTGTTCTCTCTACACCATTTTAGGTTTTCTTATCATTTTGGAACCATATTTTCAATATATAATCTCTTATATATATATATATATATATATATATTTACGGTATTTATCTATCTACCAAATATATATACTCTCTTTCTACCTTGTTTTTACAAGATATAAATTATTTATATTTTGTTTACTCGTTTATTATTTTCTTAGGGCTATCTTGTTAGTTGTTATTAAAATTGATTTAGGATTAACTTGATTTAATTAAATTTGTTTATGATTTATTTATTACTATAAAGATAGGACATATATATATATATATATACAAATATTTTAGTGTGAAATTGTTGGATTTTTTTTTTCTTTTTACTATTTGGTGACTACAAATAGTCATGAACAATACGAGATGAAGTTGGTTCAAGCATCAGTGTTATGCTCCTCACACTCACATCAAGAATTGAAGTTGAGAAAGTTGATATTATATCGGCCGCTAGTGGTCCTTATTTGGAATGTGATCCTAGATTATGTTCGTCTATACGGTCATATCCCATTGACACCCATGATGATGTTTAAAAAGGGTGTATATCAAAATGAGACCATATCAACCTAAATTAAAAGGCGTATATCATGTCATTTCCCATTGTATCTTTACATTTTTTTTATTAATGAAATGTCATCGTACCGCTATGGTAAATTTTTAAAATTTATAACAAGTATTTTGTTGGGATTTATGCCTTAAAGCTTGTAATTTATAAATGTTATAAATTCATTAATAAAAGAAGTAGTTATTTCATTCAATTGACATTACTCATACGTTTATATTATATGTGCTAAACATCCAAGATTACTAGATGTAATCTCAAACTGAGTATATGAATGTCATATATAGATGATTTCATTTTGAGACATGCAATATAAAGAGTCTGTAGATATCAAGTAAAGCTGGGTATTTTATTTGTGGTTAATCTATAGCTGCGATCCATTCTGTAATGTACGGTGGTCTTATCCTAGACTAATAATATGGTGATATGAGAATGGAGGCACCTTATATGATGTGATTATATAGGACTGGGCCACGATCTATATAAATCTATCACTAAGATCCGTTAGTAGAAAAGATTCATATATATATATATATATATATCGACAAATGATGGCTGTATATGGGTGATCTAAATCCTGAGTGTCAGCTGTGGTCCATTATGTAATGTATGGTGGTCTTATCCTAGAGTAATAATATGGTAATATGAGAATGAAGGCACCTTATATGATGTTATTATATAGGACTGGGCCACAATCTATATAAATCTATCATTAAGATCCGTTAGTAGAAAAGATTTATATATATATTGACAAATGATGGCTATATATGGGTGATCTAAATCCTGAGTGTCTTGCTGACTTTTTCAAGCTAGATCGTGTTTCTTGGCATATCATGGGTGAGGTCGAAATAGCATTCTTGATCAATAACTTCGTATATAGGAATCATGGTTTGACTTGTGGCTAGGAAGGTATGCACACAATAGAGGAATCCACTCCTTCTTGCGAAAAGTAGATAGCAGTTCCCTAATGGTTGATTCAAGACTTGAATGATTAAGAGCGTTCTCCTTCTTCCATAAATGAATAAAGGATATAATAATTCATTAGAAAATCAATGGTACTTAAGGAAAAGATATAACTAGAGAGGTATAATGGACTTTATTACCTAGCTCTAATTATGAACTACTTGTGGAGGATCATACTATATGTAATACCTATATCAATGGACACTAATAATTTGGTTGTGTAAAACATCTACAGTTACGAGAGTACAATATTTGGTTTTTAGTGGAATAACTCCGAGGTTAATAATCGTGAAATATTAATTAAACTCTGAAATATTAATTAAACATGAAATATTAATTAAAGAGTTTAATTAATTTTTCTAAGTATTATTGGAGCTCAAAACTGTGGATCCATTAGGTCCCCCTGCTAGCACTTTACGATTGATAATAATAAAGCTCACGGACAATTGGATGGTCCAATTAATTAAGTTACGAAAGTAATTTAAATATATTCTGGGAATTAATTAAATGATATGATTATTTAATTGATTAATTAAATATTATTAAATAATAGGATTATTTAATTGACTTATTAGTAATTAAGAATTAAGAATTGTTATATGAAGGTTTCAGTTTCGAATCTTGACAAGAGCAAAAGAATGAAAATATTAATAGATTATTTTTGTTTGTTTTAAAGAGGTCAAAGGTTCAAACCCTAGTGGTAATCGAATTAAAAATTATTTATAATTATATTTTGACTTGGTTTACTAAACCCTAGGATGACTAGTATATAACATATATTTGTCAGAAAAAATAAACTAACTGAAACCCTAGAGAGACTAAGGTGGTGCGGCAACTAGAGAGGAAAAAGAAAAAGAATTTTTTTTTTCTTCTTACAAGAAACTTGGTTGAATTCACAAGAGGAAGCAAGGTGTTGTCTTCCGGTTCTCTCAACCCCCCATTCAATTGCTCCTGTAATCCGTGACGTGCCCACACACACAGTTGCTAGATCTCAAGACATAGCTTGGAAGGCTTAGTGGTGAAGGATCGAAAAGAAAATGATGGAGTGTTCTTCAAAGGTATGAAAACAAATCTTTTCATTATGTTCGTGTATATAAAAAAGGTCCAAAGAGGATAAATTTTTTAAAACCTATCGATCTTAACTCTTTGTTTTCCGCTGCGCGACCTACAATATTTAGTTCAACCCCGTCGGATTCAAAATCCTAGATTCGCCCTTACTCCCAAGTTGATTACGACAAATAACCCACTCAAAATTAAGAACATCAATAACATAAAAAATATATATAAATATAATAAAAAAAATTATATATATATATATATATATATATTTATAAATCCCAAGAACATGAGAACTTCATTTATCTACTCTTAAGTCAATCCAAAAAAAAAAAAAAAACACTTAAGAATTTTCAATTTTTAACCCACTCAAAATCAAGCAATCATGATCACCTCTATCCTTTTTTTTTTTTTTTCCTTACCATTACAAACTCATCAAAAACAAAATTAGTAACAATTAGTGGTGTAAATGTGGACCGGCACGACCCATTTGTGCTGGGCTGATGTGGCCCATTTTTGAAAACGGGCCTGGCTCGGCTTGTTTTAAAAAACAGGGGGTCCCGCACGTGCCAAATGTACCGTGCCGACACGTAGGCCTGAAATTAATTTTTTTTTAGAATTTAAATATTTTAATTCAATAGTACTAGCTTATGATATTGTTTTAACAATTTAACTTTTGTATTTGTAATTATAATTTGTCTATCTTATTTATTATTTTAGTATAATAAAAAAATGTAGAAAATAGATAGATTTATTATTTTATTTAATAAAATGATTCAAAGAATAAATAAAGATAAAATATTAAAGAAAATAAAAAATACATGAAATTATGAAAATATGAAATGAAGAATTATTTATTTATTTCATACTTTCAGTATTACATGATTGCCTCATTAAAAACCTTACCAAGAAAAACCCAGTAGGATAAAAACTTGGTAAGGGAAAAAGAGTGCAATCTCTAGCATACGCGGAGTCGTAACGGGCTCGTTTGGGTTTTGTTGTAGTTATGTCTGAGTTGTATTGTCTACCTGTTTGTGTCGAGCCATGCATTTGTCCATAAGCTTTTTCAAATGACCGGTTATCGACATAGAACTGGTATATAAGTGTTTACAAAACTTACAACGATATTTTGTTGTGACCCTACCGTCTGGGTTTGGTATTTCTTCTTTGTCAAAACACTGCCATACAACAGATGTTAAATTTCTGGCTTTGGGATGTGATGTCGGTGTGGAGGTGGAAGGTCCCATTGTCGGTTGGGTCGGTTCGGAAAGATCAAAATCATCATTGTCCATGTTAAGACCGTTGAGAAAAATAGTAAGTTAGTAATATAGTATTAGAATATGCGATTAGTAATGTGAGTGAGAGTGAGAGAGAGTAAGAATGAAATTATGAAAATATGAAATGATGTAGAGATTAGAGATTAGAGAGAGTAATGGAGAGTTGGAGAATGGAGAGAATGAGAGATTGAGAGAAAGTGTATGGAAATTGGAATGAGTGGGGGGTATTTATAGAAAAATTTAAAATATGGGTAAAAATACAAAATAGAAGAGATTAGGGGGCAAGTTGTAATTTTCAAGCCCATTTTAAAAATTTTGACCATTTGTTGACGTCAGCAAATGGTTAAAAAAATTGAAAAAAGTAAATAAAATAAATGCAGTGTCTAACGGTAGGAAAAAAAATGGCAGGCCCAATAGTCGCAACGGCCTGGCAGGCATGGGGGCCAACTTAAGACCTGGCCCGTGCTAGGCATGAGGGCCATGCCTGGTCTGGTATGCGCCTCAAGTGGGCCGTGCCGGGCCCACCAAGCCCGGCCCATATTTACACCATTAATAACAATTAAAAAAAAAAAAACAAACAAATAAGGAAATTTGAGATCTACCACCTAATAAGGGAGATCTCAAATCTCCTTTAAAGGAATCAATGTGTCTCCATTAAAGGAGATCTTTATGGAGATATGCGATCTTCATTAATGAAGATCGAGATCTCCTTATCTTGATCAATATGGAGGAGCTTTGTTATGGAGATCGATCAGATCTTTATCAGAAGAGTTTTCACTTGAATTTTTTTTTCTTATTTTTTTAGGCTTCTAACCTTAATTAAATAATCAAACTATTATTAATTAATAAATATGTTTCTTTAGGGTAATTTGGACGTTTAGTATATTTAACTAGTCGATTGTTAACTTTAATGGTCAACTGCTAAATACTAATTGTCATTTTGACAAAAGTGCAATCTAGTTGCAATTTGAGCAAACGTTAAGGTACTCTATTGCAATTTACCCAAATTATCTCGAGGTTTTCCTTTTTATAAGAAAAACAATTTTACAAAAAACTGCAATTGACCTTGCTTGGATACAAATCACGGGAATGAATATTTCATCTAGAGGTAAAAGATTCAAATGAAATCATTTTTTAAAAAATAAAGTTTTTGATCATGTGAATGAAACTGAAGGACCCCTTAACTATTAAGAGGATTAATAGAACAAATTAGGATTCGATAGATAGACTACTACTACAAATAAATAATAGTGTCATTGTCTTTGGTTCTAAGTCTAACAATGCATGTCTTATTACCTCTTAAAAACATTGTATCCAGCTGGGTTTTTGGCTATCCAATAGCCGGATTTGTTTATAAAGGAAATTTACACCGATTTTTTTTAATTTTTTATTTTAAAAGGATTAATAGAACAAATCATATTGTTACCACTAAATTATACTCGTTACCTATGTAGCACGGATACGGATACGGATACGGATATAGGATATGGATACGGTACGATACGGGGATAGGGCAAATCTTTAAAAACTAGGATACGGATACGGATACGGCAGGATACGTCGATTAAATTAATATATATTTATATTTTAAAAAAAATATCTGAAAAAATATTTGATAATTCATTCAAAATCAAAACATATTTAGAATCCAAATACAATATGTCACATATCTACATAAGTCATAACAATGTAACATATTACAAGATATAAATAAAACATGTCACATAAGATGTAACATATTACAAAATCCAAATAAAACATACGTAACATAAGCCATAACATTAAAAAATCTAAATAATACATAAAACATATTCTAAATTCCTAATTAACTTTACTATCATCATTCACATTGTTAAATGATCTAAATAATTCGGCCCCTAACTCTTGTTTATCAAGAGAAAGGTTTTCAATATCATGTATCCCGTTATTCTCCATGTCAATAGAATTAAAACCAAAATTTCTTTACAATTTCATTTTGACACCTAAATTTTTGAAATTAAAATTTGACCACGTTTTATACTAAAATAATTATAATATTGCCCCAAAAGTATCCTTAATCTATCCCCAAAGTATCCTTTAAGTATCTGCCAAGTATCCTTCAGCCAAACTTATGAAAAAGTCAACGGATACGCTATTTGGCATATCGGATACGTATCCTGAAGTATTCGGGGAGTATTTGAACCGGATACGAGTTACTTTCACCAAATGGAGTATTCGTGCTTCCAAGCCCGTTACAATACGATTATTATATAGAAATGACACTTTAGTTAAACAAGGGAATTAGACGTAATCGAGATATGACAAAAAAAAATCATGAAATGAAAATTAGAGTATAGGGTGTTTACGTGTTTGTTAGGAGTCCTACTAAAATTAGGAAAAGATGACTTATTTCGTATAAAATAACAAAAAATGATATTTAATAACTAAATAAAATAAAATAAAAATCGATTCTTGAAGGAATTTTGACAGATATGGCTAAAAATAAAAATATGAGTTGGACTCTCTTAAAAATGACCTAAAGTCAAAGTAGCATATATATAGGGTGTTAAAATGATGCTACGTTGTTTTAATAAGTTTGCAAAAAAATTGTCTTGACCGCTGTTCACCGGCTCTACATAGGGCAATTGAACAGCGGTTCACTTGAAAAATGAAGAACATGTTCTTCATGAACCGCTCTACACAAGAGCGAGAATGGGGTGACCCAGAGGCAAGTGCTCTTGGGTTTTTGAGAGTCGTTGTTCACCTGTTCTACGTTGGGCGGTTGAATAGCAACTGTAGAGCGATGGAAAAAATCCATTAGATTACCCACTGTATGTAGGGCGGTTGTACAACGGGTAAGAGCAATTTTGCTCTTCGCTCTTTATAGGCGATGTACGTAAGGTGACCCAACAGTGGGTGTACAGTGCCCATACAATACTTGATGCGTCATAAAGCCTACATGACATGGCATTTTAGCAAACAAGATATGTAAGATCCTTGATTTGTATTCACTTGATTCCATTGCAAAACCCTATTTATTTGTAATGGTCAGTTGCTTTGGTGATTCTTGGTAAAAAGAAGCTTCAAAGGAGAAAAGCAACTTCTCATGCAAATATCGTCTTCAAGAGGAAAAACGTTTACTTGGATGCTGAGGTATCAAGATACTTCTTCTTCTTGCAAGGCGTAAGCGCATACACACACACACACACAATTCATTCATGTGTGTCCCTGCATCGTTGTGCTATATTTGGTATAACATATTCACACACTTATTGAAGTATGCACATGCATTGGTCTTATATTGACAAACATTGTAGAATTGCATGTTTTATGACTATCGCTTAGATATGGCATACTTGTGTGAGATTGTGTTTATTTGTTTGTATTTCTTATATTTGGGACTTGAACATGATCTTATTTAATTCCTTATTGAGACTCGGTCATACATGTTACTCATTCATTAGGTTTCGAGTCCAAACGATGTAGCTATGCTACTATACATTCTCATTTGTTGAGTTGTCTTCGTTGTCATTTTCTAAGATGAATTCTCAACCTTTTGTCAAGGTTTTATAGTCTTCGTTGTGCGTGAGGGAGTCACGATTTGTAATCCGAAGACAGATTCAAAATTGGAGTTTGAAGGCCCGGATACGCCCGAAGAACGGGAGAGGAGCGCATGAGGAGCAAGCTTGGCCAACGGCTAAGCAAATGAGGCCACATGTGGAGGCTGTGTGCCACACGGCCAGAGTCCTCCTCTACCCACGTGTGCCACATGCGCCCCACACATGGCTGGTGATATGGAAGCTACCGGTTGGCTCGTTTTTCTCTCTCTTGAATTATTTTAAATACTCTCCTCCTTCCCTCCAACCATAACTTGAAGAAAAATTAAAAAAGAAAGAGTGCAAATTTTCTTCATGATTTTTGATTTCTTGTTTTGATCATAACTCTCTCATTTCAACTCAAAATTGAGTGATTCATAAGCCAAAAATGTTGGTCTTGAAGAGAGCTACAAACCCTAAGCATTTTCAGAGTCAATTGAGTTCGTGATTATTTGCAGCAAGATGATTTCAGTTCGAGTCTCATCCTTTGAATGTGAAACATATTCTTCTCAATTTCTCTTTTGATCATCTCTTTTATTCTTCCTATTTGATTGATGAAATGTGTTAAGAAAACTTTTTGCTTGTGGGCGAAGTGCCTATTGTGTTGCCAAGTGTGGCTACAATGACTCCGGCTATCGGCTCTTTCATGAGAAACATGTCAGATTCGATGATGAGCCAGCATGTGAGTCAAGGGAATGTTCCGACGGCAAACTCCTATTTGAATTTGGTTCCGTTACCAATGAATCACATGGAGAAGCCTGAAAGTTTAGTGGACTGTTCTTTAAGCGGTGGCAACATATGATGCTGTTTTATTTGACCACGCTGAACCTGTAGCAACCTAGGGTTTTAGATTGTGCAGCGGAAGGGTTTTAAATTTTTTTATGCAATCAACAAGTAAACCTAATTGTACAGTAATAATCGAAAACAAAAAAGAAAGTGAAACGATTTCACACCAGTGTTAGAGGCTCATTCTCTTTAATACGATCTGCTCCCTGATTTGAACAACAAAATCTCCCTGACTATGACTCGGGATTAGTAACGGCATGTTGGCGCATCACGGTATTTAAGAATAAGGAGGAAGAAGAGACACAGGAAGACAATCCCTTGCCTTGTGTAGTTTGGCCACCCACTTTTTTTAAGAATAAGAAGCAAAAAATAAAACCCCTTTTATTTTTCTTTCTTGAGTGGCGGCACCCTTATTTTTCTCTTTTCTTTTTGGTTGGCCGCACATCTCATGTGTGTTGTGTTTCTCTTTAAATTTTCGTGTATGTTGATCAGCTTTCTTAAAATATATATATATCATATATATCTCATTTTTAAAGAAAAAACTAATGATATCTTTTTAATTTTAAACAAAATCTTTATTTTATTTTATTAATAGATATCATCTAATTTGAATTTAAACTATTTAAATTCAAAATTAATATTTAATTAATTAAAAAAGAAGATAATCATATTATCCCATTTTTCAAATATAAATATCAACTAACACCCTCCATCAATAATTAATTACATTATTAAATAATCTTATTATTTAATTATCATAATCATTAAATTCATTAATTAAATAATCTCATTATTCAATTAATTCCCGAATAGATATGTGTCACTTTTGTAACACAATTAATTGGACAATCCAATTAATTAACCATGACCCTTGTTACCTAAATCGATCGGGCTAGCAAGAGGACCTAATAAACCCATAATATTTTGAGCTCCAATAATCCTTAGAAATAATTAATTAAACTCTTTAATTAATATTTCATGATTATTAACTTCGATGTTATTCCACTAAAAACCCGAAGCTGCACTCTCTCAACTGTAGACGTTTTTACACAAACCAATAACTTTCGGTGTCCATCAATATAGCTATTACATATGGCATAATCCTCCACAAGTAGTTCATAATTAGAGTTGGGTCATAATGTCCGTTATACTCCTCTAATTATATCTTTCCATTAAGTACCATTGATTCTCTAATGAACAATAAATCCTACATTGCTTATGGAATTAGGATATCGCTTATATTGTTTAAGCCTCGATTAACCCTTAAGGGAACTACCATCTACTTCTCGCAAGAAGGAGTGGATTCCACTATTGTGTACAAACCTTCCTAACCACAAGCTAAACCGCAATTCCAACATACGAAGTTATTGACCAGGAATGCAACTCCGATCTCACCTATGGTATATTAAAAACCACGATCCAACCTGAAGGAGTCGATAAGACACTCAGTATTAAGATCACCCATATATAGCCATCATTTATTGATATATATGAATCTCATCTTGTAACAGATCTTGGTGAGAGATTCATATAGATCATGGCCCAGTCCTATATGATCATATCATATAAGGTGCCTCCATTCTCATATCATCATATGAATAGTCTAGGTTAAGACCATGGTACATTACGGAATTGACCGCAGCTATGGATTAACCACAAATAAAGTACCCAACTCTATTTGTTATCTATGGACTCTTTAGAATTCTCATCCCAAACTGAATACCTATGTATATGACACTCATATACTCAGTTAGAGATTACATCCGACAATGTTGGATGTTAAATACACATGTTATATATAAATGTATGAGACAATTTGAATAAATAAACTACTTCTTTTATTTATGTTCATTTCACATTTACAAATTACAAGCTTTAGGGCAAAAAAACCCTAACAATCTCCCACTTGCACTAAAGCATGTGAGGCATATCTTGTAAACCTAGACCTTCTAGGTGACCCGTAAACACTTTAGCCGGTAAGGTCTTTGTAAATGGATTAACATAATTGTCTTATGATGCTATCTTGGTGATAGTTGCATCTCCTCTTTACACTATCTCTCTGATGAGATGATATTTCCTCTCTATATGCTTACTTCTCTCGTGGCTTCTTGGTTTTTTAGAATTAGCCACATCACCACTATTATCACAATAAAGTGTGATGAGCTTATCCAGATCTGGAACAACTTCTAGATTACTCAAGAACTTGTGGAGCCAAACAACCTCTTTAGCAGCTTCACAAGCGGCTACATATTTGGCTTCCATGGTGGAATCAGCAACACAAGATTGCTTAACACTCCTCCACACAATGGCTCCATCACCAAGGGTGAATACTGATCTAGATGTGGATTTCCTAGAATCCCTGTCTGACTGAAAATCAAAATCCGTACATCCTAATAGGATCAAATCTTGTCCAGAATACACTCATATAGTTTCTTGTTCTCCGAAGATACTTGAGAATAGTCTTGACAGCAACCCAATGATCCAATCCTGGGTTGGACTGGTATTTGCTGGCTACTCTAACTGTGAAGCAGATGTCCGATCTTGTGTATAACATAGCATACATGAGACTACCTACTGCTGACGCATAAGGAATACGTCTCATATCCTCAACTTCTTGAGGTGTCTTAGAACACTGTTCCTTAGACAAGTGAACTCCATGTATGGAAGGTAAATTACCTTTCTTGGAGTTCTGCATTGAAAATCGCACAAGAATCTTGTCGATATACGATGCTTGAGACAATACTATGAGTTTGTTCTTACGATCCCTTATAAGTTGGATCCCTAGAACATAACTTGCCTCTCCCAAATCTTTCATTTAGAATTGGCTAGCCAGCCAACCCTTTACTTTTGATAATACCTTTATATCATTCCCAATGAGTAGGATATCATCCACGTAAATAACTAAGAAAACTACCTTATTGTCAATAATGTGTTTGTAGACACAAGGCTCATTAACGTTATGCTCAAAGCCATTGGTTTTGATCACATCATCAAACCTTATGTTCCATGATCTAGATGCTTGCTTAAGTCCATAAATGGACCTTTGCAATTTGCAAACCTTTTGCTCTTGATCTGGAGATACGAATCCTTCTGGTTGCATCATGTAGATGCTCTTATCAAGATTGCCATTCAAGAATGCAGTCTTGACGTCTATTTGCCAAATTTCATAATTGAAATAGGCAACAATGGATAAAAGAATCCGAATAGACTTAAACATGGCTACTGGCGAGAAGGTCTCTTCGTAATCAACCCCTTCTTTCTAGGTATAACCCTTGGCCACTAGCCTTGCTTTAAAGGTCTCTACCTTCCCATCTACTCCTCTCTTTCTCTTGTAGATCCGTTTAACCATATGGGTTTTACCCCATCTGGTAAGTCTACAAGTTCCCAGACTAAGTTAGAGTACATGGACTCCATCTCGAGATTCATGGCTTTAAGCCATTCCTCTTTATCAGGATCTTCCATTGCATTCTTAAATGTCAATGGATCATCCACACTATCAGCAGAGACAATATCTTGTCCCTCACTTACACCCAAATAGTGTTTAGGCTGTCTCACAACCCTTTCACTACGTCAAGGTGGTAGTGTATCCTAACTAGGAATCATCTGACTCTCAGATGTTAATGGATTAACAAATCTTGTTGACTGGGTATTGGTCTCACCAGGCTCCAACTCATTCAATACAATTTTAGAACGAGGTTTATGGTCACTAATATAGTTATCCTCAAGAAACGTTGCATTTGTCGATACAAATACTTTGTTATCTTCAAGACTATAGAAGTATCCACCTCTGGTCTCCTTAGAATATCCTACAAACAAGCAGACCACAGACTTGGGGTCTAGCTTTCCACTTTTATTTTTTAACACATGTGCTGGACACCCCCATATGCGGAAATGTCGTAAACTAGCTTTACGACCATTCCATAACTATAAGGGAGTCTTAGGAACAGATTTGGATGAGACTACATTCAAAATGTATACCGCAGTTTGTAATGCATATCCCCAGAAGGAATTTGGTAATGATGAGAAACTAATCATAGATCTCACCATTTCCATTAGGGTTCTATTTCTCCTCTCCGCGACACCATTCTGTTGTGGTGTACCAAGAGCTGTAAGTTGGGACACTATCCCATACTCGACCATAAAGTCTTTAAACTCTTGGTCAAGGTACTCACCTCCACGATCCGATCGTAGAGACTTGATAGTCTTTCCTAACTGGTTCTCAACTTCAGCTCGGCATTCTTTGAACTTTTCAAAAGTTTCCGACTTGCGTTGCATTAGATAGACATATCCGCATCTCGAGTAATCATCTATAAAGGTGACATAATACTTATAACCACCCCTTGCTTTAACATTCATCGGTCCACAGACGTCTGAATGTATAAGATCTAGTGGTTCTTTAGCTTTAAGCCCTTTTCCAGTAAAATGTCTCTTGGTCATTTTACCTTCTAAATAGGATTCACAGACAGGTAAGGTGCCAACCTTTAACTCACTTAAAGATCCGCTTTTTACTAGTTTGTTTATCTGGTCAAGGTTAATATGACCAAGCCTTAGATGCCAGAGATATGTTTCGTTTTCTGGAGAAATCTTATGTTGTTTAGTTTTTGGTTTTTCAACTTTAAATATTTCGGTGTTGAGCAGTGTTGTATGTATTAAAGGTCTTAACACATACAAATTGTTTTCATTAATTCCTGAACAAACATTCAGGCCATTCTTTGCATAATAACTGATTTATTATCAAAAGAAACAGAATATAATTGTTCTAGCAACTTAGAAATGGAAATTAAATTCCTTGTAAATCCAGGAATGAAAAATACATTGTCCAACAATATAAAATTATTATTACAAAACCGCAATCTAATTACGCCCATTGCTCATGCTGACACGACATCCCCTGACCCCACACGCATAGAGAATGCTCCCTCCTCAAGCTGTGTCTAAGAATCAGTCCACTACAAAAAAGAACAAACATGGTTAGTGGCCCCTGAATCAACTATCCAGGGTGAAGAATCATCTTCGACTAAACACGACTCAAGAACAAGTAAATCATATTTACCTTTCGTTTTCTTCTTCTTGGTTACCTTCTCTAGATACTGAGGACAGTTTCTCTTCCAGTGCTTGACCTTGTCGCAATGGAAACATTTTCCCTTGCTCTTGTCGATGGAGGCGCCTTTCTTTTTGCTTTGGGCTTACCCTTCGCCTTCCTAGCAGATCTCTTCCTCTTTTTATTATTGGAGGAAGATGGTTCAGCAACATTTGCCTCATCGGTCTTGCCGTTGTTGTCCTTAGTTAATGACTCAAAGGTAGTGAGCTCATTGTGCAATTATGTGAGACTGAACCTAAGTTTGTTCATCCCATAGTTACTCTTGAACTGATCGAAACTCTTTAGAAGAGTTGTCAGTATGATACTCACTTGACTGGGTTCATCAATGGCCCCGCCATTGATCTCTACTGTGTTGAAATAGGACATTATGTTCAGGACATGTTCCCGAACAAATGCGCCCTCTTTCATTTGAGCAAGCATTACCAAACGAATAGCTTCATGCTGCTTTTGCTCAGAGGGCTGCCCGAACATGACTTGCAATGACTTCATTAGTTCAAATGCAATACCCATTGCTTCATGCTTAGTGACAAGCACGTCTGTCATACTTGCTAACAGATATGTTCGGGCTTTCTCATCTGATGAGACCCATTTCTCATATGCCTCACGAACAGTTCGTGCAACATTGGCAGTAGGCGCTGGATGACATTCATCCGTAAGCATAAACTTAAGGTCCTTGGTGACCAAAATTGCATTGATATTGTGTTTCCATTTAGTGTAGTTATCACTAGTTAATTTTTCATTTGCTATGATTTGTAATAGTGCAGTTGACATGGCTGAAAAAACATAAATTAAGAATTCATTTAGTCATACATTCTAAACATGTGCGAATGTTTGGTATAAAATTAAACATGATGCATGAATATGTTTAATGAACAAGAACAACCCTAAGAAAACAATGTTTCTATGCCACGACAATCCAACATACCACAAGCAAGTGCTGCCTTAAGGTCGGTCAAATTCTTGCATGTTGGGTCGAGACCTTCTCAGTCAAACAATATACCAGAATAGCTCTTATGCCAATATCATTCAACCATCGTTTATTTAGTAAGGTTTTTAATTAACCAATTTAATTAAAACCTTGTGAGCGTAACCCATCATTTCAGATCTCTAGAGCTTAACTCGAGAATAGCCACCTTAGGGTCGGTCAATCCCGAAATCCCCTCCGAAATCCTATCTGTTAAGAAGTCAACCTTGGTATTGATTCTTATGGAAACCCTCCTTAGGGAGGACTAAAGCAAAGCCGTCACGAGGCTCCACTGAAATCTTCCCGAAATCCCCTCCGAAATCCTATCCGTTAAGAAGTCAACCTTGGTATTGATTCTTATGGAAACCCTCCTTAGGGAGGACGAAAGCAAAGCCGTCACGAGGCTCCACTGAAATCTCACGGTGTTAAACTAATGATGGAGACCGCAGGATATAATGTCATATATCTCTTTCCCTCTCACTATTTTATAATTAGGGTTTTCTATTTATATTAATGTACCTAGATTAAATTAGATTAAACGGCTAATTTCAATATAAGCATCAAGTGCATTAATCACAAATTATTAGAATCCTATTCTAATAACTAATAAACATATTCAATTTTTAACTCTTAAAAATCTAGTTCATTAGTGATAATTATAATCTATGTAAACTATTTACTAAGACTAGAATTATTATGAAAAGTGTATTTACCAAGTTTTAACTATTAAAACTAAGCACATTATTAGACCCATTAATAAGGGATTTAATCGAATTAATCCTAATTTTATTAAAGGGCAGTATTAATCTAGCTAATTAAACACTTTAATAATTAGATTAATAATAAATGAGAATGTACCAAGTTTTAACTATTAAAACTAATTTCATTAATCTATAGCCATTTATGTGTATCGCCTATTTTAATCACATTAAAACTAAAACACATAATAAAATAGATAAATATGGATGTATGATATATCAATATATATATATATGTGTAGGCACAACTAATTTAAATGACATGTGTATGCATGGCAATGCTTAATCATCAAATAATTAAAACTATACATAAGTTGACCGAGTGTTGTGGATTATTTAACCTAAAAAAAATTGGAATCTAATTACAAAAAATATTCCCAAGACATTACTCGGTCTTCTTGTAATTTCCGAGTATTCTAGTCCTTCAGGTCACTCCAATTTATCTCATGAATCCAGAATAGGAAATCTGCATGGAACTCAATAGACAACACTTGCCAACGGAACCGTGCAACTGGGACACACCTCGCTCACATACCAACTTGCAGTGTTGCGCAAAACAACATGCGCAGTCGTGCAAGATGATGTGCGCTGGTATGCACAATTGCGCAAGTCAATAAGCGCTGGTCATGTTGCATGTCACGCAAATCAATATGCACTTGTTCTTTGACTCAAAGTCTTCTTGTATCTACCAGTCTTCAAGTGATTACATTGTTTATTTATTTATTTATTTATTATTTATTTATTTTTTATATACAATAAGCAATAAATAAAAAATATATATAAAAACATTATACAACCCAGAAACACTCTAAATCCACAACACCATAAAAAATTACGATCAACCATGTTTTTAAATTAAACAATTTAATCAAAAACATCATACACTCATCAAAAAAATGTGCCTACACATTCATACATATCAAGAGCATCGAAATTGATTCTCCTGTCCCGAAAAATTGGTTCTGATACCAATTGTTAGGGTCCCGGTTTACCAATTGCCTAGCAGAAGGAACTTTTAAAAAAAATTTATTTCATAAATAAATACCGCGATTAGTAAACCCTAGGATCTATTTTTCGGAATAGTTAAAATAAAAAATCGAAATCGTAATACATAAAAGAGAAGAGAAGAAACAATTTTCTTCATACCTACGTAGGAGGCTCCTTTACTTTAATATGATCTGCTTCTGATTTGAACCACTTGATCTTTCTCACTATGGTCTGGGATTGGTAACGACGTGTAGACGCGTCACGGTATTCAGGAACCTGAAAAAAGAAAGAAATGCAAAACAACCCTTGTTTTGTTGTCATAAGAATTTGGCCACCCTTTGTTTGTGAAGAACAAAAAAAATAAAAAAAAATAAAACTCTTTTTTTTTTTTCTCTTTTTTTTCAATGTAGCCGCACACCCTCTACATGTTTTTCTCTCTTTTAACGTAACTCCATGTTGGTGTGTTTTTGTTGACCTAATCTCTTTTACTAAAGCAATATATATCATACATATATATATATATATATATATATATATTTTAATAAAATAACCAATGATATCTTTTTAATTTAAAACAAAATCTTTATTTTATTTTATTTAATAGATATCATCTAATTTGAATTTAAACTATTTAAATTCAAAATTAATATTTAATTAATTAAAAAATAAGATAATCATATTATCCTATTTTTCAAATATAAATATCAACTAACACCCTCCAACAATAATTAATAACATAATTAAATAATCTTATTATTTAATTGTTATGATCATTAAATTCATTAATTAAATAATCTCATTATTCAATTAATTCACGAATATATATATGTCACTTTCGAAACACAATTAATTGGATAATCCAATTAATTAACCGTGACCCTTGTTACCTAAATCGATCGGGCTAGCAAGGGGACCTAATGGACCCACACTATTTTGAGCTCTAATAATCCTTAGAAATAATTAATTAAACTCTTTAATTAATATTTCATAATTATTAACTTCGGTGTTATTCTACTAAAAACCCGAAGCTGCACTCTCTCAACTGTAGACATTTTTACATAAACCAATAACTCTTGGTGTCCATCGATATAGCTATTACATATGGTATAATCCTCCACAAGTAGTTCCTAATTAGAGTCGGGTCATAATGTCCGTTATACCCCTATAATTATATATATTTCCATTAAGTACCATTGATTCTCTAATGAAAAATAAATCCCACATTCCTTATGGAATTAGGAGAGCACTCATATTGTTCAAGCCCCGAATCAACCCTTAAGGGAACTACCATCTACTTCTCGCAAGAAGGAGTGGATTCCACTATTGTGTACAAACCTTCCCAACCACAAGCTAAACCGCGATTCCAACATACGAAGTTATTGACTAGGAATGCAACTCCGATCTCACCTATGGTATATCGAAAACCACGATCCAACTTGAAGGAGTCGATAAGACACTCAGGATTCAGATCACCCATAAATAGCCATCATTTGTTGATATATATGAATTTCATCTTGTAACGGATCTTGGTGGTGAGAGATTCATATAGATCATGACACAATCCTATATTATTATATCATATAAGGTGCCTCCATTCTCATATCATCATATGAATAGTCTAGGTTAAGACTATCATATATTACAGAATGGACCGCTGCTGTAAATTAACCACAAATAAAGTACCCAACTCTATTTGCTATCTACGGACTCTTTAGATTGCTCATCTCAAACTGAATACCTTTTTATATGACACTTATATACTCAGTTAGAGATTACATCCGGCAATCTTTGATGTTAAATGCACATGTTATATATAAATGTATGAGACAATTTGAATGAATAAACTACTTCTTTTATTTATGTTCATTTCACATTTACAAATTACAAGCTTTAGGGCAAAAAAACCCTAACATCATATTGATCGGGAATGTAACTCCGACCTCACTCATGGTATGTCAAAGACCACGATCTATCCTGAAGGAGTCGATAAACACTCAGGATTAAGATAACCCACATATAGCCATCATTAGTTGATATATATGAATCTCATCGTTAAACGGATCTTAGTGAGAGATTCATATAGATCATGGCCCAGTCCTATATGATCACATCATACAAGGTGCCTCCATTCTCATATCTCTATATGAATGATCCAGGATAGGATCACCGTACACTACGAAATAGACCCTAGCTATAGATTAACCACAAATAAAGTACCCAACTTTATTTGATATCTACAGACTCTTTAGATTACTCGTTTCAAACTAAATCTATCTGTATATGACACTCATATATTCAGTTCGAAATTACATCAGACAATCTTGGATGTTAAGTACACATGTTATATATAAATATATGAGACAATTTGAATGAATAAACTACTTCTTTTATTTATATTCAATTCACATTTACAAATTACAAGCTTTAGGGAAAAAAACCCCAACAATCTCCCACTTGCATTAAAGCATGTGAGAGATGTCTTGTAAACCTAGACCTTCTAGGTGACCCGTAAACACTTTAGCCAGTAAGGTCTTTGTAAATGGATCAGCATGATTGTGCTATGATGCTACCTTTGGTCACAGTCACATCCCCTCTCTACACTATCTCTCTGATGAGATGATATTTCCTTTCTATATGCTTACCTCTCTTGTGGCTTCTTGGTTCTTTGGAATTAGCCACATCACCACTGTTATCACAATAAAGTGTGATGGGCTTATACAGATCAAGAACAACTTACAGATCACTTAAGAACTTACGAAGCCAAGTCTCTTTAGCTGCTTCACAAGCGGCTACATATTCGGCTTCCATTGTGGAATTAGCAATACAAGATTGCTTAGCATTCCTTCATATAATGGCTCCACCACCAAAGGTGAATACTGATCCAGATATGGATTTCCTAGAATCTCTGTCTAACTAAAAATCTGAATTCGTGTATCCTAACGGGATCAAATCCTGTACATAATACACTAGCATAAAGTTTCTCGTTCTCCAAAGATACTTGAGAATAGTCTTGACAGCAACCTAATGATCCAATCCTGGGTTGGACTAGTATCTGTTGGCTATTCCCACTACGAAGCAGATGTCTGGTCTCGTGCATATGACTACTGACGCATAGGGAACACGTCTCATATCCTCAACTTCTTAAGGTGTCTTAGGACACTGTTCCTTAGACAAGTGACTCCATGCTTGGAAGGTAAATTACCTTTCATGGAATTCTGTATCGAAAATCGCACAAGAATCTTATCGATATACGATGTTTGAGACAATGCCATGAGTTTGTTCTTACGATCCCTTATAAGTTGGATCCCTAGAACATAACTTGCCTCTCCCAAATCTTTCATTTGGAATCGGCTAGCCAACCAACCCTTTACTTTTGATAATACCCCTACATCATTCCCAATGAGTATGATATCATATACATAAAGAACTAAGAAAACTACCTTCTTGTCAGAATCATCCATCATCCATTGCATTCTTAAATGTTAATGGATCATCCACACTATTAATAGAGATGACATCTCGTCCCTCACCTATACCCAAATAACGTTCAGGTTGTCTTACAACACTCCCACTACGTCTAGGTGGTAGTGTATCCTGACTAGGAATCATTTGACTATCAGATGTCAATGGATCAACAACTCTTGTTGACTGAGCTCTAGTCGTACCAGACTCCATTTTATTTAATATAATCTTGCTACGAGGTTTATGATCCCTAATATAGTTATCCTCAAGAAATGTTACATTTGTCGATGCAAATACGTTGTTCTCTTCAGGACTATAGAAGTATCCAGCTCTGGTCTCCTAGGAATATCCTATAAACAAGCAAACCACTGACTTGGGGTCTAGCTTTCCACTTCTATTCTTCAGCACATGTGCTGGACACCCTTATATGTGGAAATGTCGCAAACTAGCTTTACGACCATTCCACAACTCTAAGAGAGTCTTAAGAACATATTTGGATGGGACTACATTCAAAATGTAAGCCGCAGTTTGTAACGCATATCCCCAAAAGAAATTTGGTAATGATGAGAAACTAATCATAGATCTCACTATTTCCATTAGGGTTCTATATCTCCACTCTACGACACCATTCTATAATAGTGTACCAGGAGCTATGAGTTTGGACACTATCCCATACTCGACCATAAAGTCTTCAAACTCTTGGTCAAGGTACTTACCTCCACGATCCGATCGTAGAGACTTGATAGTCTTTCCTAACTGGTTCTCAACTTTAGCTCAGAATTCTTTGAACTTTTCAAAAGTTTTTGACTTTCGTTACATTAGGTAGACATATCCATATCTTGAGTAGTCATCTATAAAGGTGACATAATACTCATAACCACCCTTTGCTTTAATATTCATTGTTCCACATACGTATGAATGTATAAGCTCTAATAGTTCTTTAGCTCTAAGCCCTTTTTTAGTAAAAAGTCTCTTGGTCATTTTACCTTTTAAATAGGATTCGCAAACAGGTAAGGTGCCAACCTTTAACTCACTTAAAAATCCGCTTTTTACTAGTCTGTTTATCCGGTCAAGGTTAATATGACCAAGCCTAAGGTGCCAGAGATACGTTTCATTTTCTGGAGAAATCTTTTGTCATTTTGTTTCAGGTTTTTCAACTTTAAACAATTCAGTGTTGAGCAGTGTAGTATGTATTAACGGCCATAAAACATACAAGTTGTTTTCATTTAATCCTGAACATATATTCAAACCATTATTTGCAATAATAACAAACTTATTATTAAAAGAAACAGAATATAATTGTTCTAACAACTTGGAAACTGAAATCAAATATCCAGTAAATCTAGGAATTAAAAATACATTATTCAAAACAATGAAACAACTTCCATTATGTAGTCAAACTACACCCACTACTCGGGCTGACACGACATCCCCTGACCCAACATGCATAGAAAAGGATCTCTCTTCAAGCTGTGTCCAAGATTCAATCCATTGCATAGAAGAACAAACATGGTTAATGACCCTCGAATCAACTATCCAGGGTGAAAAATCATCTTCCACTATACATGATTCAAGAACAAGTAAATCACATTTACTTTTTGCCTTTTCCTTCTTGCTTTGGGCTTTCTTGGGTTTGGGCTTACCTTTAGCCTTTCCAGCAGACCCCTTTCTCTTCGTTGATCCAGAAGAAGATAGTTCATCAACATTTGTTTCACCGGTCTTATCTTTGTTGTCCTTAGTCATGGACTTAAGGATAGTGAGCTCATTTGACTGGGTTCATCAATGGCCCCACCATTGATCTATGCCGTGTTGAAATAGGACATCATGTTCAGGACATGTTCCCGAACAGATGTGTCCTTTTTCATCCTAGCAAGCATTGCGAAACGAACAACTTTGTGACGTTTTTGCTCAGAGGGCTACCCGTACATGGCTTGCAATGACTCCATTATTTCAAATGCAGTACCCATTGCTTCGTGCTTAGTGACAAGCACATCTGTCATACTTGTTAACAGATATGTTCGGACTTTCTCATCTGATGAGACCCATTTCTCATATGCCTAACAGTTCGTGCGGCATTGGTAGTAGGCGTTAGAGGACATTCCTCTGTAAGCACAAACTTTAGGTCCTTGGTGACCAAGATTGCATTTATGTTATGTTTCCATTTAGTGCAGTTATCACCATTTAATTTGTCATTGTCTATGATTTGTAATAGTGCAGATGATATGGCTGATACAACATAAATTAAGAAATCATTCAGTCATACATTTAAAACATGTGTGAATGTTCAGCACAAAATTAAACATGATGCATGAAAATGTTTAATAAACAAGAACAACCCTAAAAAGTGTTACCACGCCACGACAATCCAACATACCACAAGAAAGTGCCGCCTTAGGGTCGGTCAAATTCTTGCATGTTGGATCAAGACATTTTCAATCAAATGTTATACCGGAATAACTCTTATTTCTCTAACATTCAACCATCGTTTATTTTAGTCAGGTTTATAATTAACCAATTTAATTAAAATCTTGTGAGCGTAACCCATCATTTCAGATCTCTAGAGTTTAACTCGAGAATTGCTGCCTTAGGGTCGGTCAATCCTGAAATCCCCTTAGAAATCCTATCCGTTAGGAAGTCAACCTTGGTATTGATTTTTATGGAAACCCTCCTTAGGGAGGACGAAAGCAAAGCCGTCACAAGGCCCCACTCGAATCTCACGGTGTTGAACTAATGATGGAGACCGCGGGATATAATGTCATATATCCCTCTCCCACTCACTATTTTATAATAAGGGTTTTCTATTAATATTAATACACCTAGATTAAACTAGACTAAACGGCTAATTTCAATCTAAGCGTCAAGTGCATTAATCATAAATTATTAGAATCCTATTCCAATAACTAATAAACTAATTTGACTTTTAACTCTTAAAAAATCTAGTTGATTAGTGATAATTCTAATCTATGTAAACTATTTACTAAGACTAGAATTATTAAATGTGTATTTACCAAGTTTTAACTATTAAAACTAAGCACATTATTAGGTCCAATTATTATTAGGGACTTAATCAAATTAATCCTAATATATATAACGGACCCTACTAATCTAAGTAATTAAATTCTTTAATAAAAAGATTAGTGATTAATGAGAATTACCAAGTTTTTACTCCTAAAAAACTAATACCATTAATTTATAGCCAATTATGTGAATTATCCATTTTAATCAAATTAAAAAAAATAAAATAAACACATAATATAGATGGCTATAATGTATGTATAACATATCAACATATATTTATGTGTAGGCACATCTAATCTAAATGATATGTATATTCATGGCAATGCTTTAATCATCTCATAATAAAAGTATACATGAGTTGACCGAGTATAATGAGTTATCTAACTTTTAAAAAAAAAAAATATCTAATTACAAAAGTTATCCAAGACATTCCTTGGTCCTCAAGTAATTACAATATTCTTCAAGTCTTTTCTTCTGAAACTTCTGCATCTTTCGGGTCCAAAATCAAATCCAACTTGATTTATTTTAATGGATCCATCTCATGGATTAAATCCCTAAAGCCCAAATGTTACTCTAACATGTTTCGTAGGCCCGGGATTTCCTAAAAAATAAATTTGGCCCAAACTTGTTCGTGTACACGCAGCCCTAGCACCTACGAACGTGCAGCCCTAGCTCATCATGTGCGTGGCCGCATTCGTGCGCATGGGCCGTGTTGCATCGCTTCCGCTTGCGCAAAAGGAGTGCGTGACTGTTGCACAAAAAACAACAATAGAATGTTGCATGCTGCGCAACACTTGTGCATGTGTGTGTGTTGACAGCAGCACAGACATGTGCATGACAACACAACATTTGCAATTGAGTAGCAGTGCAATTGCGCAACACATTACATCAATTCATAACAGCATTACAACAATTGCATGTGATGGCTTTGCAAATCTCTTGCGTGTGCGGCTGCAGTGGTATGCGTTCCGGATCGTTGTTCTTCGTCAGATTACATCAATAATTTAAAATTACAGCAAATCAACGAAATAAAAAAAATATTAATACAATCCGGAATTAATATTACATTGTAAAATATTACAACCATTAAAACGAACCCTAAACCTATTGTACCATACAATTAACGACCAACCATGTGTATAATAAATTAAAAAATAAAATTATAAACATCATACAATCATTAGAAAGTACCTACACATTCATACATGCAATCAAGAGCAATCGAATTCGATTATACTGTACAAAAAATGACTTTGATACCATTTGTAGGAACCTAGGGTTACAGATTGCACAGCGGAAGGGTTTTAAAATTTTTTATGCAATCAACAAGTAAACCTAATTGTACAGTAATAATCGAAAACAACAAAGAAGGTGAAACGATTTCATACCAGTGTTGGAGGCTCATTTCTCTTTAATACGATCTACTCCCTAATTTGAACCATAAGATCTTCCTAACTATGACCCGGGATTAGTAACGGCGTGTGGGCGCGTCACGGTACTCAGGAACAAAGAGAAAGAAGAGACACAGGAAGACAACCCCTTGCCTTGTGTAGTTCGGCCACCCACTTTTTTGAAGAACAAGAAGCAAAAATTAAAACCCCTTTTATTTTTCTTTCTTGAGTGGCGGCAGCCCTATTTTTCTCTTTTCTTTTTGGTTGGCCGCACATCTCATGTGTGTTGTGTTTCTCTTTTAATTTTCGTGTATGTTGATCAGCTTTCTTAAAAAAAAAATATATCATATATATCTCATTTTAAAAGAAAAAACTAATGATATCTTTTTAATTTAAAACAAAATCTTTATTTTATTTTATTAATAGATATCATCTAATTTGAATTTAAACTATTTAAATTCAAAATTAATATTTAATTAATTAAAAAAATAAGATAATCATATTATCCCATTTTTCAAATATAAATATCACCTAACACCCTCCATCAATAATTAATTACATTATTAAATAATCTTATTATTTAATTGTCATAATCATTAAATTCAGTAATTAAATAATCTCATTATTCAATTAATTCCCGAATAGATATGTGTCACTTTCGTAACACAATTAATTGGACAATCCAATTAATTAACCGTGACCCTTGTTACCTAAATCAATCGGGCTAGCAAGGGGACCTAATGGATCCACAGTATTTTGAGCTCCAATAATCCTTAGAAATAATTAATTAAACTCTTTAATTAATATTTCATGATTATTAATTTCGGTGTTATTCCACTAAAAACCCGAAGCTACACTCTCTCAACTATAGATGTTTTTACACAAACCAATAACTTTCGTTGTCCATCGATATAGCTATTACGTATGGCATAATCATCCACAAGTAGTTCATAATTAGAGCTGGGTCATAATGTCCGTTATACCCCTATAATTATATCTTTCCATTAAGTACCATTGATTCTCTAATGAACAATAAATCCTACATTCCTTACGGAATTAGGAGAGCTCTTATATTGTTCAAGCCCCGAATCAACCCTTAAGGGAACTACCATCTACTTCTCGTAAGAAGGAGTAGATTCCACTATTGTGTACAAACCTTCCCAGCCACAAGCCAAACCGCGATCCTAACATACAAAACATATTGATCGGGAATGTAACTCCGACCTCACCCATGATATATCAAAGACCACGATCTAATCTGAAGGAGTCGATAAGACACTCAGGATTAAGATCACCCACATATAACCATCATTAGTTGATATATATGAATCTCATCGTTAAACGGATCTTAGTGAGAGATTCATATAGATCATGGCCCAGTCCTATATGATCACATCATACAAAGTGCCTCCATTCTCATATCTCCATATGAATGATCCAGGATAAGATCACCGTACACTACGAAATAGACCGCAGCTATAGATTAACCACAAATAAAGTACCCAGTTTTATTTGCTATCTACGGACTCTTTAAATTGCTTGTTTCAAACTGAATCCATCTATATATGACACTCATATACTCAGTTCGAATTTACATCCGGTAATCTTGGATGTTAATTGCACATGTTATATATAAATATATGAGACAATTTGAATGAATAAATTACTTCTTTTATTTATGTTCAATTCACATTTACAAATTACAAGCTTTAGGGCAAAAAACCCCCACAGAACCTTGCTAGGTTCTTGACTGAAAAAGCTTCTAAACTCAATAGTGGTGAAGAGCAAGATGTTCAGATATGCAATGCTAATGATGCATGGAACCATTCAGATTTTGTGTAGAAACTACAAACTGAACGGCTTGTTAGATTCACTGTATAGCATATATGCTACAAAGAAAATCGCCAAAGAACTATATGAGTCTTTAGACCAAAAATACAAGATTGAGGACGTTGGATCCAAGAAGTTTGTTGTGGGCCGATTACTTGATTACAAGATTGGAGACTCCAAGACAATTATGAGTCAAGTCTATAAGCTTCAGGTGATTTTGCATGAGATTCATGCCGAATGGATGATCCTAAGTGAAACCTTCTAGGTGGCTGCTATCATTGAAAAGCTACCTCTTTCATGGAATGAATTCAAGAACTATCTCAAACACAAGCGAAAGGAGATGATCGAGGATCTCATTCTCAAGCTTTGTATCGAAGAAGATCACTGGAAGTATGTCAAGAAAGATACTAATTTTCCTGAATGTATATTAATGTTGTAGAGCATGGGAAAAGTTCCAAATTTAAGAAGAACAAGCCTGGGAAAGGACCCAAATTGGGTCCAAAGGGAGGAGTCTCAAAGAAGCCAAAATTCCACGGGAAGTGCTTCAACCGTGACAAGCTAAGTTACAAATCTTTGAGTGCAGGTTGTCAAAGAAGAAGAACCATAAGGCAAATGTGGTTGCTGGGATCTCAAAAAATGTTTTAGAGATCAATCTTTCTGTAGTTGTGATAGAAGTAAACCTAATCGGATCAAACCCAAGGGAGTGGTGGTTAGACACTGGTGGCACTCGCCATATATGCTTTGACAGGGAAATGTTCAATACGTTTGAAACAGAGGAGCATGGGGAAAAGCTGCATATGGGCAAATCAGCCACATCTGATGTAAATGGATGTGGTCAAGTCGTTCTCAGGATGACCTCTGGTATAACCCTTAGCTTGAACAATGTGCTGTATGTACCAGAAATTCGTAAGAACTTGGTGTCTGGTTCGTTACTAAATCAACATGGGTTCAATATGGTGTTTGAATCAAACAAAGTAGTTTTGACTAAGCAGGGAACTTATGTGGGTAGGGGATATGTAACTGAAGGGCTTTTTAAACTCAATGTATCTGCTGTTAAAAGAACTATCAATAAAGATAATGTTTCAATTTATTTGCTTGAGTTTTCCAATTTATAGCATGATAGACTAGGACACGTTAATTATGATATTTTACGTAGACTAATTAACTTAAATCATATTCCCACTTTTAATATTGATCCCAAACATAAGTGTGAAGTTTGCGTTGAGGCAAAACTAACAAGTTCATCATTTCAAACTATTGAAAGGAAGTCTGAACCTCTTAATTTAATTCACACAGATATATGTGATTTAAAATTTGTTCAAACAAGAGTGGCAACAAATATTTCATCACGTTTATAGATGATAGCCCAAAATACTACTATGTATATCTATTGAAAGACAAAGATGAAGCTATAGAGAAGTTTAGCCTCTATAAAACTGAAGTTGAGAATCAACTCAATAAGAAAATCAAGGTACTGAGAAGTGACCGAGGTGGTGAATATGTAGCACCGTTTGGTGAATTCTATGCACAACAAAAAATTATACATCAAACCACTACACCATATTCTCCTCAACAAAACGGTGTTACAGAACGGAAAAATCATACCTTGAAAGAAATGATGAATGCAATGCTGATAAGATTTGGATTGCCTCAAAATTGTGGGGTGAAGCTATATTGTCTAGCAATTACCTTTTTAATCATGTATCCCAAAAGAAATGAGACAAGACCCTATATAAGTTATGGAAAGGAGTAAAGCTTTCTTATAAATTCTTACGAATGCGGGGGTGTCTTGCCAAAGTGGTCATACCTACACCTAAGAAAGTGAAAATAGATCTGAAGACCGTTGATTGCATTTTTATTGGATATGCACATAATAGTAGTGCTTATTGATTTTTGGTATATAAGTCTGACATCCTAGATATACACAAAAACACGATAATGGAATCTAGAAATGCATCGTTCTTTGAACATGTATTTTCTTGTAAATCCAATGATGAAGTAAGTTCGTTGAAACGAACACATGCTGATACTTGTGAGGACCAAGAACAAGAAAATGAAGTTGACGATGAACCTAGACGTAGCAAAAGAGCAAGGACGGAAATGTCTTTTGGTCCAAATTTTATGACCTATTTGTTAGAAAGTGAACCTCGAACTTTCAAAGAAGCGGTGAGCTATTCAGAAGGACTCTTGTGGAAAGAGGCTATTAAGAGCGAAATTGATTCCGTTCTACAAAATCACGCTTGGGAATTAGTGGACTTTCCTCTTGGATGTAAACCACTAGGATACAAATGGATTTTCAAGAGGAATATGAAAGCAGATGGATCAATTGATAAGTATAAGACTAGACTTGTAATTAAAGGTTACAATCAACGAGAAGGCCTAGATTACTTTGATACATATTCTCATGTGGTGAGAATAACCTATATTAGGATGATACTTGCAATTGCAGCTTTGTGAAATCTTGAAGTACATCAAATGGATATGAAAACAACTTTCTTGAATGGAGATCTAGATGAAGAGATCTACATGGAACAACCTGAGGGTTTTTTCGCTCTAGGGCAAGGAAAGAAAACAGACGTTTTTAATTAAAGAAAGTATTAATTGTTTGGATTCTGATTCTTACTTGATCACTAAGAAAACATAATTGGTGTTTAATTAGGAATAGATCTCTTTGGAGATTATTCTCTAATTAATTTCCTTTCCCATTTAAAAACATGATAACAAAGTAATTTCCATATCAATCCATGAAACCCTACGATTAGGTTTTCTATTAAAAAACCCTAGTCCATTCTACAGAAAACACATTCTGAAATATACAAAGCAGCTGATTCTCCCTTCTTCTATTTTGTGCTTGATGAGTTCGAACCTAATTTGAGTTCGTTGAGAGTGGTTTGTGACCACTGTGTAATCGTTGTATCCTAAAAGACGGTGTTATACGACTAAATTGTCTCAAGGACACCGTATGAAATATGGGCCTCGATTTCTAACTTGATTTCTAACATGTGTTCTTTGGTGGTTTTTGTTTTCTGTTTTACCCTGGTACAAATCATATTGTTTTTGAATTTACAAATAACACTCGACCTATGCATTCATATTTGCCAACCAGAGAAGAACAAAATGTTAGTGTGGAGAACCACCAAGAGTCGACCTTTAACTTCAAAGAAAGTTTAGAAAGAGCATCCGTAACTTGATTTTGCATGTTTAGTAACTGGTAAAAGTAAATTAAATAAAAAAAAGTAAGAAACAAAAAGAATAATAAATAATAAGAAATGATACTGTGATTCTATATCTAAATCATTTTTTCTATATTTTTGTGGTATTGTTCATTGGAAAAAAAACAGATCTTTTGTAAAGAGATTATTATTATTTTTTTTTCTATTTTGATTCCAGATATCATATTTTGAGACCATTCATTATTCTAATTTTATAGAAATTAAAAATGGAATTACTGATAAAATTGTATCTATATGTAAAATCCAATAAGAAACTATATAAGCTATGTACTTCTTCAAGAGATTGGAAGTTGCTTATGAAATCACACACGCACGTACATAATCATTCATTTCATTTTACTTGATTTGATTTTAAATGTTTTTACATTTTTTCAATTATTTAGGAATGCATTTTGGAACAGTTTTCCTTATTACAAAACTCCAAATTGTTAAATATATTATATATGATGCAAAACTCTAGTTAACAACCAAGTAATAAGGAAATAATTGGTAAGTGATGGCAGGAGGATAAATATACAATTTAACAACCAAATTTAACTCATCTACAAATTATATAAGGAAGAAAAATAAAATACATATTCATATCTTTATATGAATCAAATGTCTTCTTTTCTGAATAAGTACCACTTGCTAAATATCACATTGAAAAAGAAATAAAAAAGAAAAATTAAAAGAAATTAAGGCATATTTGCTTTTAAAGCTCAAGCATACAATGATAGAAACTTGAAGTTCACTTGAGATGCTGCTTCCTGCATGTGGTGTAGCTTCTCATCAACCAAAACATCTTTAATTAGAGAAATGGAAGATATTTTTCATGATGAATAATTAAGCACTTCCATTAATCCATACTAAGACCCCTGAAGTGGTTAGGTTGAAAAAAAGTACTTTTCAAGTTTGTGATCAGAAGCACTTGTATCCCCGGATCGACTGCTGCTATTGCAGTTTAGGATATTTCTGCTTTTTGGGCATCAGGTAAGGCTTGTTGGGTTTCTCTCACATCTAGTGGTTTCTTGAGACTTAAGGTACCAGTTACATCTTTTGTTTTCTTGCTCCTCCTATGGCTTTTTGAAGAAAGTGATTTACTGTGGGGCTTTTTGCTTGACTTGAAACTGCTCTCTTCCCCTTTTGAGGACTTGTTGCTGCTCTTTCTGCTTAATGAATATAAAGGTGATTTCTTGCTACTTGACTTGACAGAGTCATCTGATGATCCACTAATGCTTCTATCAGTCGTAATACTACTTCCATCCTGTGAATTATTTCCTGAAGAAGCATTTTTTATACAACTTTTCCTGCCACTCTTCCTCCCCGAAATCGAGTTTTTCTTAATAGATTTTTGGTGTTCATCTTTGTTTTCTTTGGTTCCTTCATCTACTAAATCTTCTATCTCTTGATAATCTGAACAGTCACTATAATCATCTGAACTGTCTACTTCTGAATTTGTTGCACTATTTGCATCTTCAGGTCCTCCACATTCACCGTCACCATAATCTGAACCATCTTCATCGTTATCTTCATTTTTGACTTCAGACTTTTCTTGTTCCTGATCATTTTCGCCATTGTTTTCAGATTTCTCCTCAGATGGTGGTGGGACTGGAGCAGGAGTAACCACAGGAGTAGCCGCAGGAATTGCATCTGCAAAATTCGCAAGGAAACTAAGAGCTGTCATAACGTCACTCATCAAGGGACGAGCTCCCGGTTCCTCTTGCAGACACATGGCTGCTATTGCAACAGCTTGATTCAATCCTGTTTCCGGAAATTGTTTGTTAAGAAGAGGATCAGCCATGTCCGGGAACCTTTTCGGGTCCCTAAAGATGGGTTGTGCCTGTTCAAATATTATAAACAGATTGTGAATTCAAAATACTGTCAAAAATGACAAAACTAAGTCTATTGTCTACTGATCTGACAAATTTAAAAAGAATTTGGTAACAAACTTCGTAACCATCCAAGTCCACTTGTAATTACGTTATTCTTCAGGGAAGGTCAATGAAATTTTCCTTCATCGATCACTTAAAGCAATGAATTTTAAGAATGATGTTATACTTTATATAAAAATGGAAAGAAGATGTAAACTAGATAAGACTTGTTACCCAAGAAACTAGATTTTGTTCATCAACTGGTTTTGTAGTGTCTATGGCTCTTCTTCCAGTGATTAGCTCCAGTAAAACGACTCCAAAACTGTATACATCTGATTTAACAGTGAGATGACCGTTTCTTGAATATTCTGGAGCACAGTAACCATACGTCCCCATCACCCTGGACGACATGTGCATCTTATTATCTCCGGCAGGGCTGAGCTTGGCCAATCCGAAATCAGAGAGTTTTGGATGAAAATTTTCACACAACAAAATGTTTGATGATTTCAGGTCGCGATATATTACAGGGGGATTTGCCGTGTCATGCAAGTACTCCAGACCTTGAGCAGCACCAAATGCAATTTTCATTCTCGTCTTCCAATCTAATGGCTTTTCACCTTCTTTTATATCTACAATAACAAAAGAAGAAAAGAAAAGAAAAAGTGGCAAGTTTAATTAGTTTTCATGGCACATAGATAGAGAGCACATGGTAGGGATTGAGAATTGAATGAGTACCAAGTAAATGATCTTCTACAGAACCAGCAGGCATGTATTCATAAACCAAAAGCCTCTGATCTCCATCAGCACAATATCCAACAAGTTTGACCAAATGATCATGATGTAGTTGACTTAGCATCAAAACTTCTACAAGGAACTCCTTGTTTCCTTGCAGTCCATTCCTGTCCAGTTGTTTCACAGCCACAACCTGTCAAACGCAACATAAGCATTACAATGAACACAAATTAAAAGCACCAGAAGTAGTCAAAGGCTCATTGCTTTGGTGGCTAGAGACTTCACAATCTACATCAACACACCAATGAGCCAACTTATTTCTGATTATGGAAGTAGACATTAGGGCGTGTTTGATCTCGATAGGTCTTGATAGATATTGTTCAAAAAAAAAAAAAAAAAAAAAAAAAACACCCCAAGTTGAAGTTAAAATAGATTACCTGGTCAGTTGCAGGAAGTGTCCCTTTGTAGACTCTTCCAAATCCACCTTCACCGAGCAGAGTTTCTTGCCGGAAATTCTTAGTTGCAGAGGCCAACTCTCGAAATGTGAAGGTTTGGGCATTTATATTTTTGTTTTCAGTTTGCCCATTGCTTTCCCTAATTTTGTTGTTTTCACCCATTGTTGGTCTTTGTTTCTTTGGCTCTTCAACAAAACAACAATCAATTTTCATTATCAATCCTCCAAATTTTTTTTTTTGTTTAATCATAAGAAAAGGATAATTTTGAGTTCTTTCTCTAATCAAAATGTCTTGATTTTAATAGAATTCAGATAATTCATTCTAAAGAATAACAATTTACTCATATCATATCATGTGACGTGGAACTTCGTACTACTAAATACCGATAAAATCATACAATATAGAATAAAAAAGAAGAAGACAGTATTGACATATGATTAATTTTATAATTATGTTTAGTTGGACCATTTAAAAAGGGCTTAAGCTACTATACAACTTTTGTAATTATATAATTATATAGGACTAATTCAAATGAATGTAATTTCAATCTTATGATTCAAATAAAAAATAATTTTTTTTGAGAATAGATAATGTTTCTCTTGTAACTACCCTCTATAGTTACATATCATGTATACTAGCTGAATCTTTAATAAATAATTTTATTTTTATAAAAAAAAAAAAACATAAAATTATTTTGGGCTTGCAAGAGGATGGAGATAAGAATTCATGAAGATCATACATGGATAAGAATTCATGAAAAAAGAGTAATAATATAACAAAATATATATATATATATATTTATTAAAAAATTATAAACATTGCTAATTCTTTATCATTAAGGTTTTTTCTTAATGTATTTTGTATAAAGAAATTTGATTATCAATAGGTATATCTAAAGTTGATCTGTATGGTGTTTGATTTTTTCATACCGGGGTCTGCTGCTTCGATAACTTCCTGTGTAAACTCGCCACTTTTGGATTTCTTGCTTCTTTGTGATCTGAAACACGGAAAACAGCTCATTTTTGTTTATGTAGATATATAAACTGTAGCATCAAACCCCTTCCACCGGAAAAATCACGAATGTGATATTTAAAAGTATTTTTGGAATAATATTAAGAGATCAATGAAAATAAATCAAATCTTTACGTCCAAACAATGGAGCTCAGGGTCCCCCAATAGATTTGGAAGGGACCCCGCTGTTGGGGAGGAGCTTGAAAAAAAACGTAAAAAAGATCTACAGAGAAGAAAAAAGTCACGGCTTTGGAGGAAGAAGATTAAACTTGGGAGGTTTGTTTTTTGTTTTTTCTTTTCTAAGAGAAAATTGAGGAGAGTTTAGTGGAGATTTTGTGAGGTCTAGATTTTGAAAGGACAGCATCAACATAAGGAATTCAAAATTCTGTTAGTGGGATTAAGGGTGCTTATATGACTTACCCTTTATCACTAAGTATATATAAATTTAATTAAAAATCCCAATTCTATTTCTTAGTGAGTTAGGGAGTTTATAACCGGGAATCCTAATTATATATAAGAGTTATAAAACTTAATTTATAATTTGTTAGAAATCATCACACAAAACAAATCAATTATTAAATTCTTACTAGAAATGGAATATAATTCCCATTCTCATCCAAGGAATAAAAAAGTTGACCGTAACAAAACTGATGTAGGAGATATTATTGGAGATTTTCTTGAAGACTTTTTATTTTAAAAATATTCTTGTAATTAATACATGTTATTTTATTTCCTTTTAGTTTATATGTAATTAGGTTATTAATTATTTTATGATTTGAATTTTAAATCAAATCTAATTTCCTTTTTAGATAGGTTTTTAATGTTTTAGGATTCTTTTGATTTTTAGGAGATTTGATTTCTTTTTCATTTAGGATTCTTTTCCTTTTGTTTAGGATTTTCTTTTTAGTTAAGTTTTGCAATTCTATTTAAGTAGATTGTATTAGGGTTTGAAAGACAGTTTTTGATTAAATAAAATTCAGAGATGTTTCTCAACTATCCAATTACATTATTCTTCGTGCGCGAAGTCGATTATCGTATTTGAAGCCTAATAATCCGGTATTCGTGCGCGAATCAACTGAGCGTTAGTATGGTTTGTTTCCGGTATTCGTGTGCGAATCAATGGATCCGAATCGTTTATCCTTTCTTTTATCGATTGTTGTTGTGTTGAATTTTCCGCTGTATCAAAAACACTTCTTTCTTCTTATAAGCTTATAAATCATAATTATTAAAGTTTAATTTCCTTATTATAACATGATTTTACTGTTCAATATAAAAGCAGTAGGGTGTTCGGCGCTGTTTTGTAACCGGTTTACGAACTGAAAAACAAAGAATCCAGTGGCTACGTTTTTAATGAAAAACACTTTTCTCATCCATTAAAGAAGAAAAGTGGAAACTTCAATTTGATCACAAAAATAATGACCGAGTCTTATCATGATAGATTTATATTTCTATATTACAGTTTTTTTTATTTTTGATTATAGAGAAAATAACACTAGACATCATTAATTGATGGGTGGAGTCCTAAAAAGGCCATTCACTATTTAAATTATTCTAAAATCATCATTTTGACAAAACATTGTTCATTGGTAGTCATTATGTTAAAATCTAATAGAAAGTTGCCGTTATCTGTAACATGACACCTATAAAGAATTTTATGGGCAATATTTTATGTATTTTGATTACTTAATTATATGAAATTAATGATTTGATTAATTTATTATTTTTATATGCAATATTTCTTGTTTATGGGTGACATCAAACTTACTGTTATTTCCTGATTAATTTCTTGATTAATTTAGGGTGACATCAAACTTATTTCCTGATTAATTTATTATTTAATCATTTTTATAAGCAATCAAATAAAATTTCATATTTCTAGTAGATGATGTTCCAAAGTGTGCATACAAACTTGTTCATGATGCACATACAAGATCATGATGCTCTATAAAACATTTGAATAAAGATATCATTTATACTTACTTGACAAGGCTTACACAAAACACTCATATAAATCATAGATTACAACAAACTATTTTCTTATAATTCACTAAAAAGCTGTCGAAGTACAGTAGGTTTATTATAATAATCAACACATCTAGGTGCTAGCCATAAAATAATTGCAGCTGTGAAATAGAAAAGAGAAAAAAAAATGGAGTTAAAGAGAGCAGAAAAGAAAGAGACTTTAAGATACAGAAAAGAGAAAGAGAAATACAATAATAACAGGTGAAACAAAGGATCGTGTGGCTTTGTTGAAGAAACATAAAGAAAATAAAAGAAGTATTTTTGCATTAAAAATCATATAAGCAAGTTATGACATAAGCAAACAGACTTCTAACAGATTATTATATAAACAAACAGACTTCAAACAATTAATGGCCAAAGTGGCAACAATTGATACTTTCTTTCTATAAAATGACTAATTTGAACTATTTTAAAAAATTAATGGTCATTCAGGGACTGTCTCACCAAATCAGTGGCTTTAGAAATTACCGACCCTTTTTTTTATCTAAAAAAATATTAAATGCTTTATAACATATTTTAAAAAAGGGTGGGATATTAGTGGCTTTAGAAATCACCGACCCTTTTTTTTATCTAAAAAAATATTAAATGCTTTATAACATATTTTAAAAAAGGGTGGGATATTGACACCTATAAATATGATAAGCACACTGATACTTATAAGTACACTCATCCATAAAATTTTAAATTAAAACATTACTATAAACACCTATCTTAATGTCAACAGTATCCTTATTTAAATGAATGTTTTAATTTTAATACAATTTATTTATAAACCCTCTTAAGTTATTAACACATCCAATTTTACAAATGATAAATTCTTAAGTTCTCTATATTCGAAAACGCAGTATGATGAATTCGGATCTGTACTATTATCCTATATAAATATAGTTTATTTAAATAACGACTAATAAATAAAGATGTCTTTTTAATAATCAATCAACATTATTTATTGGTAAAAGATGGGAAAAGTACGGCAGATTCCCATAGCATACTTTTGATTAGAACAACTTAAAAGCAAACATGAGAAAAAGAACAGAAAGACTATCCTCTATTTTTGGTTTGTTGCAAGCTCTGCTCTGGTTGAATTTTACGTGGATTAATCATTTAAAAATTATTTTAACATTCCTATCGCTAACATTTACTTTTGGAGTTTAAATTGTTAATATCAGAATTAAGTTTTTTTACCGACGGATAATGTTGATTGATTATTATTGATATGTACTACTAGACAGTTTTTATATAGTTTATTTATACAAATGATAAAGTTTTAAGTTCTTCGGGCGCGAAAACACAGTCTGTTCTAACAATAGGATATGTGTTGTTATCTTTTTTTTATTTTTATTTTTATTTATTTTTATTTTTTATTTTTAAATTACTTTTCACTTTTTGTTTATTGCTAGAGTTCATAACAAAATAAATAAATAAACAAGTAAAAAAATAAATACGTACCCTTATATGATAATGAGAGATTTTGATACTTGAATAGAATTAAGGTTTAATTAGAGTTTAGTTTTTTATTTTTATTTTTTAATTATTTTTTTTAACAAAGTGATATAATTCAAGATATGGGTGTAATTAATGGGTGTACATAGTATTTGGTTTATTTTTAATTAAACTAATTTATCCTTATTGGTAAATTCTTATTGGGATATTTTTGTAATAAATTTTTTTATTAAAATATGAGTGTGCTTATTATATTTATGAGTGTCAATATAGGCACTCTTTAAAAAAATAATAGACTTTTTTTTATTTATAATATATATGTGTGTGTCAAGCTATATTAACCTAAAAATTTGAATTTTTTTTATTATTATTATCATTTAACTATATATATATATTTTAAATTGATAAGGGTTAGATTATATCTACTTAAAATCTTGAATTAAATCTGTGACATAGCCTGACCCAATTGATAATTACCTCATTTTTATAATATATATATATATATATATATATATATATATTGTTAACCGAAAAGTTACAAAATGGGTTGATCTCCAATTAACACCTTAGAACCATAATCTGGAAGGTAACGGTTGTAAGGGTACCACCTAGTACCGCTATACTTTGAATCAATGAAAACTAGTTTTAATAAAACAGAAAGTAGGAATGTGTATATGTTACAATACTCAAAAAGAAAATGATGGGCTTTTTATTATTAAACAAGGAATAACACACAACTGGTTGATGCAATTTTATTTTATTTTATTTTTTTGTTGGGGGGGGGGGGGGGGGGGGGGGGGGGGGTTGTTATGAGGAACTCTACAGAGATATTTCTGAGACTTAGTTGTCGATGGCGAACTCGTGCTAGTTGATAAGTCGAAAAATCTGCCCTGCCCTTCTCTTTAGAGAGCTTTGTAATATTTATAGGTCCTATTTTTTTGCTGTCTATTCCATTAATTTAGTCAATCAGTTTGCATTCAGAGGGACACTGATTTGGCGTTGATGGTGGCCATGTTTAGGCGCATGAATTGCCCCCAGAATCAATTAAATTGTTTCCATTTTGGTGGGATTGATGAGGTTGATGAAGTTGACTATTTCCGTTTTAAATGGCATTATGACTGGCGGGAAAGAAAGTCAACCTTCTTTTGTTGCACTGGATATTACAGCATGTTGTTCTTATTATGGCGGGGTTTGGCCCTTGATGTACCGGTCCTTCCTTCCTTGGTGGTTTCTCCCTTGGCGTATCGAGGTCTCTCTTGCTGTCATTTCCCGTGCTGATTGGATGGTGAGCGCTTGGTAAGTTGGTCCAAGGAAGGAACCATGGTACACTTCGTGCATCATGGATTGTGGTATCAGTACTTTTAGATGTCAAAGAACTGGGGCAGTGTGGTTTTGGGGCTTTCTGGACCTTGACTTCAACATTTCCCGGTATCTGGGAATTGGAGTGACTTCGGTCCTGGTCCTGGTTCACACATGGCTTGTTATGGGTGTATCAATCCTGGTTCCTTCGTGGGGTAGCTCGATTCTCCTTGTGGCGTCTTCCTGCTCCAAGTAGTCTTAGTAAGGAAGAAAAATTCTTTTTTAGTCTTCTGCCCTTTTTAGGCAGTTAACAGAAGTCCCCTTTGACTTGCACTCCGGTAGAGGTTGGAGTTGTTAGGATTATGCTCAATAGCAAGAGTGTAATGTTGTAATTAACAATCTTTTTCATATTAATAAAGTGATTTCTGGTTTAACAAATCGTATAGCATTTATAGTTTGTATTATAATTGTCAAAGTAAATAATCATAAGGTCTAAAGACTATGGGAAAAGAAGAATTGTTCGTACATCTGGATATGTATGTGGTAGACACAATTCTTTAGTTAGTCTTGAATATTGTTCACAACTTAAGTTAAAGGTTGGGCACCTTTATCTTGTTAAAGTTGTAGAATTCTTTTGCTAGCATTTGAGTGGGATCAAATGAGATATGATGAGTCTAAAATCATCGGAGTGTCTTCGAGCAAAAGGATCTAGTGCACTGGGTGCATTGAACTGGATCACAATGAAAAGCTTTATCTAGAACCGTCAATAGATAATAGTCTTTTCATTATCAGGACAATCGGAGAGTCTATCTTAATCCTGAGATAAATGATGGACTTATGGTTGCAAGTGATATCATTTGAGTTATCAATGAGTACGATTATATCGCATAGTCTATCCTCGATAGTTTGGTGATATTCATTTGTTAATCGATAGAGGACTTCATTTATAGATATGGACATCGTGGCTCCATTTAATTAAATGAGAGTATAATATCATCATATGGATGTTTTGAGGTAATTGGATATTAAATCTCAACGTTGAGTTTTCAATAGTGTCTATTGAAAACATGGCTTCTGGACAAGTCAAAATATCCAAGTTCAAAACGTGGTCATATGAGTAAATATGGTAACTTGGAGAGTTATAGGCGGTCTATGAACTCTTGGCGATTACTGATATTAATCACGAGGATACATTATCTCCAATATGATTGTCTAGGGTATGAATGAGGAGCATCTTCCTTTTCTATCTTTATTTAAGAGTTCAGTTTTAGCTCTTTAGTGGAATGAGTTAAAATTAATGGATCGGACCTAAGTGAATCATTTGTTGATTGTGATTAGGTTATGTCTATTGAAGCTTAAATTTAGATGGCCCGCCAAGATCCCCAATCCACACGGACTTGCATGGATCACTTGATATATTCTACCGGACCAATTTAAGGGTCCATCTAGAATTGCATTTAATATATTAAGAATATAATTTGCATATTATTTAAGTAATGGGCTGCTCAATTATATTAATATATTAATGAAAGACATGTGGGCTTGTTTCTTTTAGTAAGAATGGGTCTGGTTCACATGTGGGCTTTTTTATTTAAAGTCCAATGGATTAAATGAAATAGGAAAATAATATTAGGCCCATCTTATATATAAGTGGGGCGGCTAGGTTAAGGTTTTGACCTAAAAATATTATTTTATTTCATTTGTTTTAATTAAATAAGAATTAATTGATTTATTGATTAATTGTTTAATTAAAGAAACAAATCTTTCCTAAAAGTAAAAGACTTGTTTGATAAGTAAATAAATAAATTAGTATTATTTATTCAATCAAATAAGGAGTTTTTTTTTTTATTTAGTCAAATAAAAGAATAAAAATAAAAGAGTTGGATTAGGGTTTGAAGTCTATAAAGTTAAAAAGAATTAGGGTTGAATTTCAGTCACCCTATATAAGTGACATGATGAAATTCGGCCAACCCTAATTAGATACTACATAGAATTCGGCAACCCTAAAGGAAAAAGAAGAAAAATTCGGCCAACCTATATATATGTTCTTATAGGGTTCGGCCACATCAATTAATTGGTGCTTGAGTTTTTATTTTCTTTCTTCTTCTTCTTAATTCTAAGAGAGTTTTTATTCTAGAGAGACAAAAAGGAGTGAAAAATTATTCTTTGATAGTATACAATTGCTTAAACATCAATAAGCTTGTGTATACGATATCGATCTAGGTTCACGCGAGTTTCGATCATAAGATTGTGAACTCAAAAGTGACCGGAATAATTTTGACATTCTTTTGATTGTTTTGTGACTAACAAAGAAAAGAAAGTATTTGTTTGGTCCATTCACAGGTTTGCAATTCAAAGGAAAGGGAGACCACGCTCCTAGGTGATCCACGTTCGTGCTCGGATTGAAGGTCTTGCGGATTACCATCGACGTAAGTCAATCGGATCACGCGATAAGAGGTAATTTACTTTTGTTGATATATATGCATGTTTATTGATTAAAAGGGTTTAAGGTTCATAAAGGAAAAATTTTAAAAGTCACTAAATCGTCTTTAGTATCGCTTCCGCTGCGTGTAACACTTTTATTTGTTTATTTTTTCCCTACAATTGGTATCAGAGCCTAGGTTGAACCCTTTTAATTAATTAACGTATATATACGTGGATCTATTTCTTTTTATTGTGATTATGCATGTTTAGAAAGAGATGGCACTCTAGGTATTCAAATATATAATTACATGTGATGTATGGATTTATATATATTTTATGTGGTTTGTTATTGCTCGATTTTGGCCCTAGATTTTCAATGTAATTTTTGTTTCGGAGTTGTAATAAGAAGGGTGGTCTATTATCGCCATAATTCCTTCTTGGTAGATTGCTAGGTTTTATTTTTTTTATATATAAATGTGCAGTATTTTTTTAGGGTTACTGCAGTTTTTTTTTATTTATTTTTAGTATGTGCAGTTTTTGGTTTGTAAAAATACTGCAGTGAATAAAAAAAAAAAAATAATAATACTGCAGTATTTATTAAATATATACTGCCGTAATATATTTAGGTCTTGGAGATTCGAAGACACGAAGCAAAACGAAGCAACCGGAACCAAGTACGAGCACCGTGCGCACCCTAGGAGTGGATTGGGCTGCGCATGACAAGCCCAAACTTTGGTGGGCTGCGCATGACAGCCTTGTGTGGCCTTATGGGCTGCGCAAGGCAGCCCCTTTGTGGGGTTGTGGGCTGCGCACGCCCATGGGAGAAGGCCGAAGGATGAGCGTATGGTTGATGGGCCACCTGAAGATCTTGTATTCCTGACAAATTGTAATTTACTTGTTTTTCTAGGATGGGCCAAAATTGTTGCTATTTAATTTATGCTTAAATATTACAATATTTGTTATTGTATGATAACATGACATATAGAATAGGAGTGCCACACATATATCTTTTTTGGTATGAACATGCATTGAATGATTTAGGTATCTAAATTGGCATCTAGATAACTCGGTAAATCATTCTATGGTATTTAATCACACGCCTTAAAAAATTGAGTGGGAGAAGGTGTTTTGGTAACACCTATGGCCTCCAAGGTTAGTTGAGCTTTATTATTTATTGGTAATCCCCCCAAGGGGCGTCCATGAATGGAATTTAGCAACATACTTCCTTACAAGGATAGACTAGACAATGGACTCAAACGAGATCTACTCCCCAAGGAGGGATTTTCGTGAGAGAAAATTGAGGGTCGATATCTTGGTAACACACTCAATGTAATTTTATTGATATCCTCCCAAGAGTTCTTGTCAGTAAAATTGCAAGGCTAAAATTGAAAACGCTGGTTGTTATGTTAACAATTAGGTGGGACCTAGTCTAACTAGTAAATGGTGCGAACTCCCAAAGGGAGCGTAACATTTATGGGTGTTAGATCACCGTTGAATTTTATGATTGAGTTATTTATTTAATTCAAGATAAATATTTAAAAGTGCTTTATCATGATTATTTACTTATATATGTTTTGTTTTATTCAGAAATCATGACCCCATCACTTATGAACATCCTGAAAGATAACACTTTAACTGGAGATAATTATGTCACATGGAAAAGGAAAATTGGGTTGTTACTGCAAAGTGAAAAACATAAGTTTGTTCTAACTACTCCTAAACCACCTGCTCCTAATAATGAATCTAGCATAATGTGTAGAGATGAGTATGAGCAGTGGAAGACTTCAGATGATATGGCAAAATGTTACATTATGGCCACTATCTCCGACGTGTTGCAACAGCAGCATGAAGGAATGGAGTCCGCTGCTGATATAATGATGTCTCTAGAGGAGATGTTTGCTATGAAGTCTAGGACGACTAAAAGAGAGGCAGTGACTGCTTTTATGAATCTTAGGATGAAACCTGGACAGGCTGTGAAAGATCACATGATGAAAGTCATAGCACATCTCAACATTGCTGAACTGCATGGCGCTGAGATAGATGGTGAGACAAAGATTGATATGGTTGTCAATTCATTGTCAGATTCCTTTGATCAGTTCAAATTGGACTACACTTTGAACAAAAAGGAATACACCTTACAAGGCCTGATGCAAGATGTTCAAAGTGCTGAAAAGATCCTTGTGAAAGGCAAAGGTCAAGAGATTCATATGGTTGGTAAAGTTGCTACTGTTAAGGCCCGTCAAAAGGTCAAGAAACAACAGAAGAAAAAGCAACTTGGGCCTATCAAGAAGGAGACCAAGAAAGTAACCAAGATCAAAGGGAAATGCTTCCTTTATGGTGAAAAGGGACATTGGAAGAGAAATTGCCCAAAGTCCCAGAACAAGAAGGAATAAGGTAATTTGAATTATCTAGAAACATGTTTTTTGGCTGATTCTACAGATTCTTGGATCATAGACTCAGGAGCCACTAATCATGTTTGTTATTCCTTGCAGGGGTTTCAAGAAAGGAGAAAGCTGAGTAAGAATGAAATCAATTTGTCCTTGGGCAACGGAACGTTAGTGTCTGCAAGTGCAGTGGGAGATATTAGAGTTTATTTGGATTCTAGAAGGCATTTAGATTTAATAGACGTTTATTATGTACCTCAATTCAAGAGGAATTTAATTTCAGTTTCTTGTTTGAATAAATTTGGATATTCGGTTACTTTTAATAAAGTTTTTATTATTAGTAAGAATGACAAAATTATTTGCCAAGGTACATTGGAAAACGGTCTATACTTTTTGCATAGAAATATCTCTCACTCGTTAGACACAGAAATAACGGAACCTAATCATAAAAGAGTAAAATTATCAACAGATGAAACCTACCTTTGGCATTTACGCTTAGGTTATATTAACCTTAATAGGATTAAAAGATTGGTAAGTGACGGACCTTTAAGTGACTTAAAGGTTGATGATCTACCAACTTGTGAATCTTGTTTGGAAGGTAAAATGACCAAAAGGACGTTCTCTGCCAAAGGTGCAAGAGCCACTGAATGTTTAGGATTGATACACACTGATGTATGTGGACCTATGAGCATTCAAGCTAGAGGTGGATATGAGTACTTCATCACCTTCACGGATGATTACTCAAGATTTGGTTATGTGTATCTCATGAGACATAAGTCGGATGCTTTTGACATGTTCAAAGCATTCAAAGCTGAAGTGGAAAATCAGCTTGAGAAACACATAAAAATCTTGAGATCTGATCGTGGTGGAGAATATCTATCTGGTGAGTTTCAGCAATATCTTATTGATAATGGGATAGTCTCTCAGTTTTCTGCACCAGGTACACCTCAACAGAATGGGGTAGCAGAAAGGAGAAATAGAACTCTTTTGGATATGGTTAGGTCTATGTTGAGTTATTCAACGCTTCCTATTTCTTTTTGGGGATATGCTTTACAAACTGCTATATACATTCTAAACGATGTACCATCTAAGTCTGTTCCTAAAACACCGCATGAGTTGTGGACTGGGCGCAAGCCTAGTTTACAACACTTAAGGATATTTGGTTGTCCTGCGCATGTGTTAAAAGGAAAGACAGAAAAGATGGAGTCCCGTTCAGAAACATGTATATTTGTAGGGTATCCAAAAGAAACTAAAGGATATTATTTCTATAGTCCTTCAGATCTTAAAGTACTTGTTTCGACAAATGCTAAATTTCTGGAAAAGGACTATATGAATGATTTTGTGCCTAGAAGTAGAATTGTCCTGAATGAGATGTCAGGAGATATAATTCCACGAGAGGTTGCACAACCTAACCCAATTGTAAGTTCCGATCCAACACAAGATCAACAACCTACCATTCCTCGTCGTAGTGGGAGGGTTAGAACACAACCCGAAAGATACATCGGTCTGGGAGAATCGGTGGAGAATCTCCCGGACGACGATGATCCCTATACGTACAAGGAAGCTATGGAGGATGTTGATAGTCGCCATTGGCAAAAGGCAATGCAATCCGAGATTGAATCTATGTTCGATAACAAAGTCTGGTCACTTGTAGACTTGCCTAAAGGGATAAAACCCATTGGGTGCAAGTGGGTATACAAGAGGAAAAGAGGTATGGATGGAAAGGTGGAAACCTTTAAAGCTAGATTGGTAGCTAAAGGGTATACACAGAAAGAAGGTATCGATTACGAGGAAACCTTCTCTCCTGTGGCCATGCTTAAATCCATTAGGATACTCTTATCCATTGCAGCATATTTAGATTTAGAGATTTGACAAATGGACGTCAAGACAGCTTTCCTAAATGGAAGTCTTGACGAAAGCATCTACATGATGCAACCAGAGGGATTCATTGAAAAGGGCCAAGTGGATAAGGTATGCAAGTTGCAGAAATCCATATATGGATTAAAGCAAGCATCCAGATCCTGGAACATAAGGTTTGATCAAGCTGTCAAAGGTTTTGGATTTATTTAGAATCCTGACGAACCTTGTGTATACAAAAGGATTAAAGGCGACAAGTTGGTTTTCCTGATTCTTTATGTTGATGATATACTACTCATTGGAAACGATGTAGGTGTATTGACATCAGTAAAAGAATGGTTAGCAAAACAATTTGATATGAAGGACTTAGGAGAAGCAAGTTTTATTCTAGGTATCCAAGTAATAAGGGATAGAAAGAATAGAACGATTGCATTATCCCAAGCTTCATACATAGACAAAATCTTGTCTAGGTTTTCCATGCGGGATTCCAAGAAAGGTATGTTACCTTTCAGACATGGAATCAAGCTTTCTAAGGAACAAGTTCCTAAGAATGAGCATGAAGAGCAATTCATGAGTAGAGTTCCATATGCCTCGGCAGTTGGAAGTCTCATGTATGCAATGCTCTGTACTAGACCAGATATTTGTTTTGCTGTTGGCATAGTTAGCAGGTTTCAATCGAAACCTGGACCTGATCACTGGACGGCAGTCAAGCATATTTTAAAGTATCTTAAGAGAACGAGAGATAATATGCTTGTATACTCTGGAGGGGATTTGGTTCCCGTTGGGTATACAGATTCTGATTTCCAATCAGATTCTGACTCCAGAAAATCCACATCAGGGGCTGTGTTTACTATTGGAGGAGGAGCAGTTATATGGAGGAGTATCAAGCAATCTTGTATTGCTGATTCCACCATGGAAGCTGAGTATGTTGCTGCATGCGAAGCTGCCAAAGAGGCTGTTTGGCTCCGCCAATTCTTGATTGACTTAGAAGTGGTTCCTAGTGCGAATAAGCAGATCACTATCTACTGTGACAACAGTGGAGCAGTGGCTAATTCGAAAGAACCAAGAAGTCACAAGAGAGGTAAACACATTGAAAGAAAGTATCATCTTTTAAGGGAGATTGTTCAAAGAGGTGACGTGACGATTACCAAAATTGCGTCAGCAGAAAATCTAGCGGATCCCTTCACAAAGGCTCTACCTCAGAAGAGTTTCGATGGGCATCTAGAGAATATGGGCTTGAGAGATATGACACATTTGCTATAGCGCAAGTGGGAGATTGTTAGGATTATGCTCAATAGCAAGAGTGTAATGTTGTAATTAACAATCTTTTTCATATTAATAAAGTGATTTCTGGTTTAACAAATCGTATAACATTTATAGTTTGTATTATAATTGTCAAAGTAAATAATCATAAGGTCTAAAGACTATGGGAAAAGAAGAATTGTTCGTACATCTAGATATGTATGTGGTAGACACAATTCTTTAGTTAGTCTTGAATAATGTTCACAACTTAAGTTAAAGGTTGGGCACCTTTATCTTGTTAAAGTTGTAGAATTCTTTTGCTAGCATTTGAGTGGGATCAAATGAGATATGATGAGTCTAAAATCATCGGAGTGTCTTCGAGCAAAAGGATCTAGTGCACTGGGTGCATTGAACTGGATCACAATGAAAAGCTTTATCTAGAACCGTCAATAGATAATAGTCTTTTCATTATCGGGACAATCGGAGAGTCTATCTTAATCCTGAGATAAATGATGGACTTATGGTTGCAAGTGATATCATTTGAGTTATCAATGAGTACGATTATATCGCATAGTCTATCCTCGATAGTTTGGTGATATTCATTTGTTAATCGATAGAGGACTTCATTTATAGATATGGACATCGTGGCTCCATTTAATTAAATGAGAGTATAATATCATCATATGGATGTTTTGAGGTAATTGGATATTAAATCTCAACGTTGAGTTTTCGATAGTGTCTATTGAAAACATGGCTTCTGGACAAGTCAAAATATCCAAGTTCAAAACGTGGTCATATGAGTAAATATGGTAACTTGGAGAGTTATAGGCGGTCTATGAACTCTTGGCGATTACTGATATTAATCACGAGGATACACTATCTCCAATATGATTGTCTAGGGTATGAATGAGGAGCATCTTCCTTTTCTATCTTTATTTAAGAGTTCAGTTTTAGCTCTTTAATGGAATGAGTTAAAATTAATGGATCGGACCTAAGTGAATCATTTGTTGATTGTGATTAGGTTATGTCTATTGAAGCTTAAATTTAGATGGCCCGCCAAGATCCCCAATCCACACGGACTTGCATGGATCACTTGATATATTCTACCGGACCAATTTAAGGGTCCATCTAGAATTGCATTTAATATATTAAGAATATAATTTGCACATTATTTAAGTAATGGGCTGTTCAATTATATTAATATATTAATGAAAGACATGTGGGCTTGTTTCTTTTAGTAAGAATGGGTCTGGTTCACATGTGGGCTTTTTTATTTAAAGTCCAATGGATTAAATGAAATAGGAAAATAATATTAGGCCCATCTTATATATAAGTGGGGCGGCTAGGTTAAGGTTTTGACCTAAAAATATTATTTTGTTTCATTTGTTTTAATTAAATAAGAATTAATTGATTTATTGATTTATTGTTTAATTAAAGAAACAAATCTTTCCTAAAAGTAAAAGACTTGTTTGATAAGTAAATAAATAAATTAGTATTATTTATTTAATCAAATAAAGAGTCTTTTTTTATTTAGTCAAATAAAAGAATAAAAATAAAAGAGTTGGATTAGGGTTTGAAGTCTATAAAGTTAAAAAGAATTAGGGTTGAATTTCAGTCACCCTATATAAGTGACATGATGAAATTCGGCCAACCCTAATTAGATACTACATAGAATTCGGCAACCCTAAAGGAAAAAGAAGAAAAATTCGGCCAACCTATATATATGTTCTTATAGGGTTCGGCCACATCAATTAATTGGTGCTTGAGTTTTTATTTTCTTTCTTCTTCTTCTTAATTCTAAGAGAGTTTTTATTCTAGAGAGACAAAAAGGAGTGAAAAATTATTCTTTAATAGTATACAATTGCTTAAACATCAATAAGCTTGTGTATACGATATCGATCTAGGTTCACGCGAGTTTCGATCATAAGATTGTGAACTCAAAAGTGACCGGAATAATTTTGACATTCTTTTGATTGTTTTGTGACTAACAAAGAAAAGAAAGTATTTGTTTGGTCCATTCACAGGTTTGCAATTCAAAGGAAAGGGAGACCACGCTCCTAGGTGATCCACGTTCGTGCTCGGATTGAAGGTCTTGCGGATTACCATCGACGTAAGTCAATCGGATCACGCGACAAGAGGTAATTTACTTTTGTTGATATATATGCATGTTTATTGATTAAAAGGGTTTAAGGTTCATAAAGGAAAAATTTTAAAAGTCACTAAATCGTCTTTAGTATCGCTTCCGCTGCGTGTAACACTTTTATTTGTTTATTTTTTCCCTACAGGAGTCTGGATATCTAAAGCACTTAATGGATTTTTATTCACCTTACCTTGCAGACGACAACTATTTTGGGAGGAAATCTACTTCCGATAGGCTTGCAATTAATGAGTCTTCCACGTGTCAGGCGAGGAGAGGTCTGTTGTTTTAAATGAAAGGGCTTGACAGTGCATGTTTCCTATTGTTTTTGCTGATCAGAGTATAAAATTACCTATTTTATACCCTTAATTCCTATTACTTTATGCTTGTTTTTCGGGAAAAACCGGGTATTTAATGGATTAAATAAGTGTTTCAGGTAAATAGAGGAATTCATGGGCATTTTGGTAATTTTGGAGAAATAGGGGCTAAAGTGCAAATATTTGGGACTTTAATGAAGATTCTATGAATAAGGCAAAGTTAAGGGGTCCAGATTGTAATTTGCTAGCATAAGTGTAGCAAACAGCCACGTCACCCTTTGAAACGTTGCCGTTTTGGGTTACACGCGTCACGCTAATGTCAACGTCTTTAACCTCCAGCCTGCATGAGTGCCTGACTCGTCACTCGACTGACCCGACCCGAACCCGGTTTGACCCAGTCGCTGACCCCATCGATTTCGACCATTTTTCGACCACGTTTTCGGCGCTGTTCAACCCAGATCGGAATCCCTCTTCCTTCCAATCACGATGGACCCACTTTTAGCCTCCCATGCAAGAGTTTTCCCTCTCCACCAAATCTTCCAAACTCCATAGCCACCAAGCTTACATTTTAGTGGGTTCTTTCACGCCCAAACACGTCCAAAACAGTAGGAACATTGTGAGTTCATGCCGAGGGAAAGTTCCCGCCAAACTCGTGGCCAACTTCCATTTTCAACTGCGAGTTCGTCCAGAGAGCAAAAACCCGCGAGATAGGGGTGAACAAACCTGCGAGCATCACATTCAAAGGGATTTTGTGGTCTTTTCCACGTCCAAACCTTGCCTAAACCATTCCTTGTATAAATACTTCTCTTTTGCCTTCAAAAACACAATCCCTAATATCCAACAAATTACCTAAATAGTTTAGAATTAGCTTAGAATACCTAGAAGCTCACTAAGCCATCATTGTATCCAAGCTTGGGGAAGAGAAGTAGAAGTTGAGCTAGCTTGAGGACTTCACCAAGTGTTTGTTGTCTTTTTTATCTTCTTTTCTTGCTTTATCTTGTTGTTGTAACTATATGTTTGTGTTGGGATTTTGGTGAGATTGTAATAAAGTTCATTATTTGGTTGATGTGTTTATTTGCCTATGCTTAATGTATACATGTTAATTGATTGATTAGTTGATTGATATGTAATGGATTTAGACTAATTGAGACCTCAATATCATGCATGAATGACTATTTGTGTATGTGCCTTTATCCTTGGTTAGATTGGTTAAGACTAATCTTGTGAGCATATTTTTGCCATCAACTAGGAATTGGATTAATTGCATGAACATCATTTCCTAGCATTTTCATATCCAATCCTCACTCTTGCATGACCATGCATGATTTAAGTTAATTTAGTTAGTTAGTGTTAATTTAGTTAATTATTACCATCTTAGCATAATCTTAGCCATTAGCTAGTTAAATGCTTTGCAATCATCCTCCCTTTACTTTTCATGTATGTAATTAGTGTATATATTGTATATATTATATAAGACTAGAGTTAATTTAAGGTAACTCACTACCTGTGGGAACGAACCGTACTTGCTGCTATGCGATCATAACGATCCGTGCACTTGCGGAAAACAAACTTGCACGATTTATCACTTACGATAGTTTATAGAACTATCCTATCCTGTGCGTGTCAAGTTTATGGCACCACTGTCGGGGAGCGGCGTATCTTTTGATTAGTTTTAGTCTTATTTCTATTTTCGTAATTTTAGTGTTATTTTTATTGTTCATAATCTTTCTTGTTCGATTTGATCATGTGTTTGTTTGGTTGTTTTAGATTTTAGATTAACATGGAAGGTGGTAATTCGACATTGATCACTTAATTGGCTAACTTGAATGGGAAAGTGGCGACTTCCGTGTCACACTTTAGGCCGCCACTGACTACAGTTTTTCCACCTTTGGGGTGGAATGGACACACAGACCTTGGTTCGTGAGGAGAGCCATGTCTGGGGGTAGAAGAAGCACTATCCATGTATCCGTATCAGAACCACAACTATCGAGCTAGTCATGTTCAAGAGAGGCAAGACCACCAATGAGGCAATTTTGATGTAGAGGCATACCAACACACCATTGACCAACGGTTGCTAGACCTAGAAAAACGAGTAGAAGGGTGTGCAATTTGGTTGGGACAATGAATGGAAAACTCCCAAGAGTAAGCTAAGGAAATCCATGACTAAGAGTAAGCCTAAGGAAACCCATGACCAAGAGTAAGCCTACCGACAACATCTTAACCAATGGTTGCTTCACTTTGAAAAACACATAGAATGGTTGAGAGGTCAGATGGCGGAATATTTGGATGGTTTCCTAGAGCAGAAAGAGGTGGAAGAGCATCAACAACTCCACAAATCAACTAACCCGTTCTTTTGCCTAACAGTAGGAGGAATAAAACGGGTGGATTCCTCAAGTAGTTCGGAATGCGACCTTGGTGATGTTTTTCTACGGGATCAAGAAGAGTTAAGGGTAGAAAGGGAAATCAAAGAATTTGAGAAATTGGTGGAATCCTCAAAGACCGTAGATGATTACCTAGATGAGCTCTTGCTCATATTGGATGAGGATGAGGATTTCAAAGTTGATGGATGAGGCAAAGAAGAAAGGGGATTAGAGGTTGCCCTACAAAGCAAGGAATTGATAAGTCAAAACAATGACTTAGTCTTGAAGATCAATTCGCTTGAGATGGAGAGAGACTCAGAATTGAAGAAAGCACAATAGTTCTCCGAATTGGTGGTAGAACAAAAGGAAGAATTCTCTCGGAGGATGAGAGGGATGCAATTGGAAGTAGAGAAAAAGGATAAGGCATTGGAGGATATGAGTGAGGAACTCATCAAGAAAGACCATGCCTTGAAGGTAGCACAAGTCCTGATTCGTGACTATATCGTTGAGTTAGATAAAGCCAAATGTCCAATCAAGGCTTTGGAAAAGAAGGGGGCCCGACGAAGATCAACAAAGAAGCCCCTTACTACCTAAGGTGGAGTAAGCCTTTCGAAGGTTGCCCACAAGCAAGCCGAAGCAACGGAGAAAGATAATCGAGGTAGTATTTCTAACTTTTCTCCTATACGCTATTTTTGCTCTATTAGGGGTCACAAAAAGACCCAATGTGCTAAATATGTTGAATATTACAAAAATAGAAGCATGCTTAGGGAAAAAGTGAGAAAGGTTACGTAAGTTTGGATCCACAAAGACAAACTAGACCTATCTAAAGAGTCTCCTTTCGTTGCAAGGAATGACATACCTAGTGATAAGGTATGGGTAGTGAAGAACCATGATGGAAATCATGCTACATTAGATATGCCTTCTAGCTTCTATACATTGCATAATCATTTTTTCGAGTGAATTACGTGGCTCATTACATGTATGAACATTTTTAATGTATGCTTGCATGAGAATACGCTATAGCTTCTAGAGGAAGCTCATTTTTAGGATTTTTATTATTTTTAGGATTAGTTTTCATTTTTAGAGTTTTGAGTCTCTTAATTATCCACATATCATGATGAGATGCATGGAAATTGATAGGTTTGGGGGTTTAGGCTCCTTACTTATATACTTGCATAGCATAAGCTTATGGTGCTTATGGTGTTTTTGGTGTTATTTTTGTGTGTGCAGGCCATGGAATAGAGAAGAGCTGATAGGCTAGGAATGCCTATCGTGGGATACAAGCCCGCGGGAACAAGCCTGCGAAACAAAGATGCAAGGTTCTCTTGAACCATGCATGGGATACGTCTACGGGAAATAACTAGCGGGCTAGAAGGAAGGAACCCGCGGAATTCACCGTGACTTCATATCCACGGGAAATAAGCCAGATTGCTGCATGCATGAACTCGCGTGAAGCTCTAAGATTGTGCGCGACTTCATAATAGCGGGAAAGTGCCCGCCAGACAGAAGACACAAAGCCGAGACATTCTTCGGAGGAATTTCCGCTACTTCAAGTCCGTGGGAACAAACTCGCGGGAATAGGTGAGCAAAACCCGCACACCTCCGCGACTTCAAGTCAGCGGGAACACACCAAACCATGAAGCTGCACCAACCTAAGAATGCTAAATCTCAGGTCCAATCATCTACTTTTGAGCATTTACTTCAAGTTATATCTCTTGCATAGCTTAAGAGTGATAATTGATTGATTGTGCCTAGTGACTAGGATTGGTTGTGTGATGTGATTAGTGGTGGATATTTAGGATTGTATATATATATGTTTATGTATTAGTTGCAGGTATTAGGATTGTGTATATATATGTTATTGTTGTATTTTTATTTTTTATTTTGAGAGTCTTATTTCAAACCTTGTGAAGATGCCCTGTTTTGAAATTTTGAAGTGAAATGTTTCTTAAAAACTGTACTAATCGGTGAAAAAATAAATTTTTCTGTTTACGCTACATTCATCATTTTTTCAATATGATTCCAACGGTATAAAGAACGTAAAGTTTTGGACAGTGGTTTAAAAGTTATGAGTATTATTTCGATCGAAGGTCATGAACATGCCTTGTTTTCCAAATTCTGCACGTGACCTATTTTCAAAGCCTGTTTTCATACTTTTCCGATTTGAATTTTGAAATATTTTAATCATGAAAAGTGTTCATTTTTATGTCTATATTATTGTGTCAAAATTTGAGCAAGTTTTATGAAGTATCTTTGAAAAAATACATTGAAGAGGAGACGTTGTTCAAGTTCAAAAGTTGACAATTTTTCTTGAAATGTTGTCCTCTATGTTTAGAGGCTGCTTTCACATGGTATTTTTGTTATTTTGTTTTTAAATTGTGTCTTGTATATAAGTGTTTATATGTTTGTGCCCGGATTTTCAAACCAATGAACTCTTTGTCCATGTTCTTCAATTTTTCAACATTGAGGACAATGTCGAGTTTAGGTTTGGAGGTGTGGACACATATGTGTCATTTTGTTTTGTTGTGAATATTGTGTTTTTGTGAATAAGCCATCTTTGAACAAATTGTTTGAATGAGATGTTTTGAGTTGTGCCGCTGAGAAGTCTTTAACATGTGTTAGTTGCTAAGTCCTGGCTAACTTTTTGTCAGTCTAGGAATTCTGTACGCATAATGTGTATTTAGTCCCTTTCTTTTAGTATCTAAGTGGATAAGACTCTGTACTCGATTGTTAGGATTAATAGTTGAGACTACCTGTAAATTTTGTGCTTTAGCATTCATTTCTAAGGGTAATTATGTTTCTATTCTTAAACACTCTTCGAAACAGTTGTGCTTCAATTATGATCTCATTTGCATTATAATTCATTGATTGCCATAAAACATGAAAATTATGTGGATTGCTTGCTAGACTTGTATTCCCTTGTTAGATAGACTTTCGGATATGATTCCTGGCATGTGTGTGCTTAACTACCATATTTTGCCCAAACACTATCCTTGTACTTATGTGTGCTCCAATTGCCAATTTGAAGCCAAACACAAACCATTCATTTCATCACCCACATAAATCCATATACATTGAACACACTGAATTCTTCTTTTTTTAATCATAAATTATGCATAAGTTATAAATGCAAATATTTAGCTCAAACTTGTAAATAGCATGTACTCAGGCAATGATAGAAAATTGTGCAATTTAGAGGCTAATTGTAAAGTGTTAAAAATAAAACGCTTAAGCCACATACCTAATTGAAAAGTGCTCAAATCTGAGTACCAATTAGCACAATTATCAACAGGTGAATCTTAGCCTAGACGCTTGTAGACATTTATGTGATGAGCTAGTAGTTAAATTGTTTAGTATGATCAATAACTCTAGAATTCCACTAAATTCCTTCCATTCACCCCATATTACCCTTGGCCCCAATACAACCAAGGGAAAACCCTAGTTGGTTTTTTAGGAAGTCTAGCTTGGGAATGCGAGTCAAAGCATGTTCTTTCCATGTTCATGATAATTCAATTCCATTCATGAGATTAATTCACTTATATTGTGCTTTAGTTCGAATACTCACACACGTTACGTATTTGATCCATTTGCATAACTTCCATATCGCATGTGTTTGATAGAGAGTGTGCCTAGGACTCTGAGAGAAAATTAGAGTGAAATCCAATGAACATTAGAGTTGAGGTGAATTAAATCCGAAGCATTTGGGTGTGTTGTATTTGATGCTTTGCCATTGAGAGTGTGAGATTTATATTGTGTGTTTCATTCACTTTGAATGACTTTATATTGCCCTCCACTCAGCGGTTCTCACATGTGTTGCTCCTCATACGCACAACTCTTGTGATATCTCAATTTGTATGGCTTTCGTAAATTGTTTTAAATTTTAATTTTTAATTTATAGCTTTACGTTTGTGGGTATCGTAGCGGCAAACCCTCAAGAGACTACACTCCTCCTACTAGGGAGACCTAGGGGTTTAAAAGACTTATGGCACGTGCTAAGTGCCATCATTTCTCTCACGACGGTGGACTAATTAGTTTATGTTTATTTATGTTTTATTGTTTTATTTATTTGTTTTGTTTTGCTCGAGGACTAGCAAAAGTTAGGTTTTGGGGTTTGCGGGTTTGATCAGGGTATAAAAGTACCTTTTAATACCTATAATTCCTATTACTTTATGCTTGTTTCTCGGGTAAAACCGGGTATTTAATGGATTAAATAAGTGTTTCAGGTAAATAGAGGAATTCAGGGGTATTGTGGTAATTTTGGAGAAATAGGGGCCAAAATGAAAATATTTGGGACTTTAATGAAGATTATGTGAATAAGGCAAAGTTGAGGGGTCCAGATTGTAACTTGCCAGCATAAGTGCAGCAAACAGCCACGTTACCCCTTGAAACGCTGCCGTTTTGGGCTACACACGTCACGTTGACGCAGCGCTAACGTCAGCGTCTTCAACCTCCAGCCTGCATGCCTGCTTGACCTATCACTCGGTTGACCCAACCAGAACCCGGTTCGATCTTGCCACAAACCCGATCAATTTCGACTATTTTTTGACCATTTTTTCGGTGCTGTTCTGCCCATAGTGGAAGTCGTCTTCCTTCCGGTCACGATGGACCCATTGTTAGCCTCCCATGCAAGAGTTTTCCCTCTCTACTGAATCCTTCAAACTTCATAGCCACCAAGCTTGCAAGCTCACATTTCAACAGGTTTTTTCATGCCCAAACACGTTCAAAACATCAGGAACACCGCGAGTTCATGCCAAGGGAAAGTTCTCACGAGCTAGAAGGTGCCAAACTCATGAGCAACTTCCATTTTCAATCTCGAGTTTGTCTGGAGAGCAAGAACTCCCGAGACATGGGTGAACAAACCCGCGAGCATCACATTTAGAGGATTTTGTGGTCTTTTCCATATCCAAACCTTGCCCAAACCATTCCTTGTATAAATACTTCTTTTTTGCCTTCAAAAACACAATCCCTAATATCCAACAAATTACCTAAATAGTTTAAAATTAGCTTAGAATACCTAGAAGCTCACTAAGCCATTATTGTTTCCAAGCTTGGGGAAGACAAGCAGAAGTTGAGCTAGCTTGAGGATTTCACCAAGTGTTTGTTGTCTTCTTTATCTCCTTTTCTTGCTTTACGTTGTTGTTGTAACTATATGTTTGTGTTAGGATTTTGGTGAGATTGTAATAAAGTTCATTATTTGGTTGATGTGTTTATTTGCTTGTACTTAATGTATACATGTTAATTGATTGATCAATTGATTGATATGTAATGGATTTAGACTAATTGAGACCTCAATATCATGCATGAATAACTATTTGTGTATGTGTCTTTATCCTTGGTTAGATTGGTTAAGACTAATCTTGTGAGCATATTTTTGCCATCAACTAGGAATTGGATTAATTGCATGAACATCATTTCCTAGCATTTTCATATCCAATCCTCAATCTTGTATGACCATGCATGAGTTTAGTTAATTTAGTTAGTTAGTGTTAATTTAGTTAATTATTACCATCTTAGCATAATCTTAGCCATTAGCTAGTTAAATGCCTTGCAATCATCCTCCCTTTACTTTTCATGTATGTAATTAGTGTATATATTGTATAGATTATATAGGACTAGAGTTAATTTAAGGTACCTCACTCTCTGTGGGAACGAACCGTACTTACTGCTACGCGATCGTAACGATCCGTGCACTTGTGGAAAACAAACTCACACGATTTATCATTTACGATAGTTTATAGAACTATCCTATGCTGTGCGCGTCATTTGTGCATTCATTACTTGCTTACTGTTCTATTCTTGTGACCGTCTCTTTATAAATCCCTCATTGTTTCTTCATTCTTCATCCACTTTGTTTCCTTTCTAAAGAGAGCAACTTTTTAGCACCCTAAAGAAAAAAAGACTATTTCTCCCTTTTTTATATCTTCCTCAATTTCCGCTATATCGTCAGATAGCCTTGTGGGAATCTTCGAACGAGGGGATGGTGGTGATTCAGTTGATAGTTCTAATATGATGTTTAGAAAGAAAAGAAACTGAGACGGTGATGATGGAGTTGAGAGTTCTGCCCCGCTCCAACGCCATCACTCCATCAGAAACACAGTTATAGAGGTTGGGTTTAGTAAAAACCCTGATTCTCTGGTCAACATTATCGATGAAGATGCAATTGATACGGTCGATGAGGTAGAAGGTGGGCATCCATCTGTCGGAGATGTGGATATGTTAGTAGGTGGGATTCTCAATATCCCCAGCGACTTCCTGTGTGTTCTTGACTCCATCTACACCGTTGATACCATCGAGCGTTTGAGGAGGGATTACATGATTCCTTCAAATATCTCCCTCACTATCCCATACCAGAGGTATGACATGTACACCCATCCCTTAGGCCATCTATTTATTCACGTAGCTGCCTTCGAGGGCGGGGTTAGGCTACCTCATAATCCTACTCTCCTTCTAGCGCTCTATGCCCTTCAATTAGCTCCGTTTCAACTCACACTAGGGTTGTGGAGGAACCTGGTAGGATTCCTAGTGCTCTAGAGAGAGCAATGCGAGATAGACAAAGTTGTCAGGGAACCAGCAATTGATGAGCTCCGGCATGTGTTCTGACACGCTTCTAGACAGTTCTAAAATAGTTATACGTGCTCGTTTATCCACAAGTGCACGGATCGTTACGATCGCGTAGCAGTAAGTACGGTTTGTTCCCACATGGAGGTATGGTACCTTAAATCAGTTCTAGTCTTATATAATCTATATAATATATACACTAATTACATGCAAGAAAAGTAAATGGAGGATGGTTGCAAGTAAGCTAACAACTAACTAAGATTACACTTAGAGGGCATAAATTAAATACAACTAAGTTAACACTAAATTACAACTAAGGGTTGTCATTCCCTTAGTCAATTAACTAACCTAATCACTAAGCTACCAACAACAATTATCTAAATTAAAACTAACTAACTAAACTAATTACCAACTAATGCAATGGTCATGCAAGAGTGGTAATGAGAGTGAGTTGGTATAGGAATAAAAATGTTAGGATATTGGTATACAAGAGCAATCACCTAATTAATAAGTTGATTTTAATTAAGCACATAAGTTGGTCTTTAAACCTTGAACAAAGACTCATACATCAGTAGTCATTCATGTATGATCTAAATTGTATTACATGTCAATCAATTGGTTAATTAAATCAACACATACATAAATTGAAGCTTAAACATAGATAATCAACAAATATCATAGATAATATTACAAGTACACCAAATCCCAACATAAACATGTTCCACATACAACAACAAGCTTAAGAAAGTAAAAGAGAGAAAGAAGACAACACAAACACTTGGTGAAGTCTTCAAGCCAGCTAAACTTCTCCATGTCTTCCCCAAACATGGAAACAATGGTGTTCTTGTGAGATTCTAGTTATTCTAAGCTAATTTAGGTTTTTCTAAGCTATTATGGATATTAGGGATTTGGTGTAATTCTAGGCTTTCTTGGATATTAGGGATTGTGTTTAAGTCGGCAAAAGAGGTATATTTATAGAGGAAGAATTTGGGCATGGTTTGGACGTGAAAAGACCACTTAATCCCTCTGAAAACGCCATGCTCACGGGTTTGTGCTCTCTGGCGGAACTCACGGGAATTTACGAAAGTTGGCCATGACTTTCAACTCCTCTGGTTCGCGGGATCATTCCCTTGGCATGAAGTCACGGAGTTCTCGAGGTTTTGGATGTCTAGGACGCGTGAAAGAAGCCGCTGGGATCAAGCTTGCAAGCATGGTTGGCCATGGAGTTTGGAGGTCTTGGAGGAGAGGAGAACGTGTACATGGGATGCCCAAAATGGGTCCATCATGACCAGAGGGAAGAGGGCTGTTGATATGGTTGGAGAAATGTTGAAAAAATGGTCGGAAACGACCCAGTCAAAATTGGTTCGGGTTAGGTTAACCGAGTTGGCGGGTCGAGTGTGTAGGGAAAAAAAAACAAATAAAAGTGTTACACGCAGCGGAAGCGATACTAAAGACGATTTAGTGACTTTTAAAATTTTTCCTTTATGAACCTTAAACCCTTTTAATCAATAAACATGCATATATATCAACAAAAGTAAATTACCTCTTGTCGCGTGATCCGATTGACTTACGTCGATGGTAATCCGCAAGACCTTCAATCCGAGCACGAACGTGGATCACCTAGGAGCGTGGTCTCCCTTTCCTTTGAATTGCAAACCTGTGAATGGACCAAACAAATACTTTCTTTTCTTTGTTAGTCACAAAACAATCAAAAGAATGTCAAAATTATTCCGGTCACTTTTGAGTTCACAATCTTATGATCGAAACTCGCGTGAACCTAGATCGATATCGTATACACAAGCTTATTGATGTTTAAGCAATTGTATACTATCAAAGAATAATTTTTCACTCCTTTTTGTCTATCTAGAATAAAAACTCTCTTAGAATTAAGAAGAAGAAGAAAGAAAATAAAAACTCAAGCACCAATTAAATTGATGTGGCCGAACCCTATAAGAACATATATATAGTTTGCCGAATTTTTCTTCTTTTTCCTTTAGGGTTGCCGAATTCTATGTAGTATCTAATTAGGGTTGGCCGAATTTCATCATGTCACTTATATAGGGTGACTGAAATTCAACCCTAATTCTTTTTAACTTTTTAGACTTCAAACCCTAATCCAACTCTTTTATTTTTATTCTTTTATTTGACTAAATAAAAAAAAAACTCCTTATTTGATTAAATAAATAATACTAATTTATTTATTTACTTATCAAACAAGTCTTTTACTTTTAGGAAAGATTTGTTTCTTTAATTAAACAATTAATCAATAAATCAATTAATTCTTATTTAATTAAAACAAATGAAACAAAATAATATTTTTAGGTCAAAACCTTAACCTAGCCGCCCCACTTATATATAAGATAGGCCTAATATTATTTTCCTATTTCATTTAATCCATTGGACTTTAAATAAAAAAGCCCACATGTGAACCAGACCCATTCTTACTAAAAGAAACAAGCCCACATGTCTTTCATTAATATATTAATATAATTGAGCAGCCCATTACTTAAATAATGTGCAAATTATATTCTTAATATATTAAATGCAATTCTAAATGGACCCTTAAATTGGTCCGGTAGAATATATCAAGTGATCCATGCAAGTCCGTGTGGATTGGGGATCTTGGCGGGCCATCTAAATTTAAGCTTCAATAGACATAACCTAATCACAATCAACAAATGATTCACTTAGGTCCGATCCATTAATTTTAACTCATTCCACTAAAGAGCTAAAACTGAACTCTTAAATAAAGATAGAAAAGGAAGATGCTCCTCATTCATACCCTAGACAATCATATTGGAGATAGTGTATCCTCGTGATTAATATCAGTAATCGCCAAGAGTTCATAGACCGCCTATAACTCTCCAAGTTACCATATTTACTCATATGACCACGTTTTGAACTTGGATATTTTGACTTGTCCAGAAGCCATGTTTTCAATAGACACTATTGAAAACTCAACGTTGAGATTTAATATCCAATTACCTCAAAACATCCATATGATGATATTATACTCTCATTTAATTAAATGGAGCCACGATGTCCATATCTATAAATGAAGTCCTCTATCGATTAACAAATGAATATCACCAAACTATCGAGGATAGACTATGCGATATAATCGTACTCATTGATAACTCAAATGATATCACTTGCAACCATAAGTCCATCATTTATCTCGGGATTAAGATAGACTCTCCGATTGTCCTGATAATGAAAAGACTATTATCTATTGACGGTTCTAGATAAAGCTTTTCATTGTGATCCAGTTCAATGCACCCAGTGCACTAGATCCTTTTGCTCGAAGACACTCCGATGATTTTAGACTCATCATATCTCATTTGATCCCACTCAAATGCTAGCAAAAGAATTCTACAACTTTAACAAGATAAAGGTGCCCAACCTTTAACTTAAGTTGTGAACAATATTCAAGACTAACTAAAGAATTGTGTCTACCACATACATATCCAGATGTACGAACAATTCTTCTTTTCCCATAGTCTTTAGACCTTATGATTATTTACTTTGACAATTATAATACAAACTATAAATGCTATACGATTTGTTAAACCAGAAATCACTTTATTAATATGAAAAAGATTGTTAATTACAACATTACACTCTTGCTATTGAGCATAATCCTAACAGAGTGGCTGCAGCTTGAAGATGACTAACGTCATCCTTGCGCACGTTGACGTGAGCAGGTCCAAAACGACACCATTTGCCTTAGTGACGTGGCGCTCTGCTGTGTTTTGTGTGGCATTTTACATTTTGTACCCCTGATCTTTCCCTTATTAACAGAATCTTCAATAATGTCCTGAATATTTCATTTTAGCCCCTGAAATGTCTAAAATGACAACAATGCCCTTGAATTTCCCTATTTACCTGAAACACTTATTTAATCCATTAAATATCTGGTTTTACTCGAGAAACAAGCACAAAATAATAAGAAATAGGGGCATAAAAGTGGTACTTTTTTGGTACGATCAAGCCCCTAAACCTAACTTTTGCTAGTCCTCGAGCAAAACAAATAAACAAAACAATAAAGCATAAATAAACATAAACTAATTAGTCCACTGTCGTGGGAGAAACGATGACACTTAGCACGTGCCACAAGCCTTTTAAACCCCTATGTGTCTCTAGTAGAAGATGTGTAGTCTCTTGAGGGTTTACCGCTATGATACCCACAAAAGTAAAGCTAAAAATTTAAAACTAAAATTAAAAACAATTTGCAAAAGCCATACAAAATGAGATATAAAAAGTGTTGTGCATGTGAAAATTGCTAAGTGGAGGGCAACCTAAAGTCATTCAAATTGAATAAAACACACAACGCAAATCTTACACTCTTAATTGCATAGCATCAAATACAACATACTCAAATGCTTCGGATGTAATTCGCCTCGACTCTAATCCTCACTGGATTTCATTCTATTTTTCTCTCAGAGTCCTAGGCATACTCTTTATCAAACACATGCAATTTGGAAGTTATGTAAATGACAATCAAATATGTAACGCATGTGAGTATTCAAAATAAAGCACAATTTAAGTGAATTGATCTCATGAAGGAATTGAATGCCATGAACGTGGTAGAGCATATTAAAATTTAAATTCCTGAAATAGACTTCCTAAAAGATCAATCAGACTCTCCCTAATTCATAATTTGGCCTAGGGTGATATATGGTGTATTGAATGGTAGAGATGGGATATGGAAAGTATATGGAAAGTTACTAATCAAGTCAAGGTGTTTATACAGTACACTTTAGAATCCTATGCTATATATAACATTAAACTTTACATTAAACGTCTAGGCTACAACTTTAATTTCGATTTGTGCTAATTGGTTACTCTAGTTTTGAGTAACATTGCATTGAAGTACAAAGGCTTTAACTGTTTTATTTTTAACACTTAAATTTTGAAAACCATTCTTTTAGCACAAACATAAAATATGTCTCAGTACACATTTTTACAGATTTTAGAGCTTATCAATTGAATCTTCTAATTTGTACACCTTGACAAAGTTAATAACTAAGGTAAGGTTAAGTGTTTAGGATATGTAGTGATGTGAGTGATGTGGGAAGGTTAAGTGTTTGGCAACATTTTGCAATGAAGTACACATAATAGGGATACAGATGTGTTTAGGCAATTTAGTCATCAAACACAAATAAAGTCCTAATATCATTTCTAGAAGTCCGTCTACCATGGGAATATAAATCAACATGTTATCCACATTTATGAGTGTTCTATGGCAAATAATGCAATTGATGTAATGAGACCACAATGTAAAACATATTCGAAGAGTGTTTAAGAATAGAAACATAATTTACCCTCAGAAATGAACGCTAAGGCACAAAATTCACGGGTAGTCTCCACTATTAATCCTGACAATCGAGTATTGAGTCTCATCCACTTAGACACTAAGAGAAAGGGACTAAATTCACATTATGCGCAAAAAATTCCTAGACTGATAAGAAGTTAGCCATGACTTAGCAACTTAACACATGCGAAAGACTCCTTAATGGCACTACTCAAAACATCTCATTCAAACAATTTGTTCAAAGATGGCCCATTCGCAAAAATTTCAAAATTTTAAAATTTTGACAAAAAAAAAAACATAATATTAACACACAAAAACGACAAATTTTAAAAACAAAATAACAAAAATACCATGTGAAAGCAGCCTCTAAACATAGAGGACAACATTTCAAGAAAACTGTCAACTTTTGAATTCGAACAATGTCTGCTCTTCAATGCATATTTTCAAAGATACTTCATAAAACTTGCTAAACTTTTGATACAAGAATATAGACATGCAATTGAACACTTTTCATGCAGAAAACATTTCAAAATTCAAATCGGAAAAGTGTAAAAACAGACATCGAAGACAGGTTCATGACCTTCGGTCGAAGAAACATTCTTAACTTTTAAAACACCACCCAGAATTTTACGTTCTTTATACCATTGGAATTGTATCGAAAAAAAAGATGAATGCATCGCGGGCGGAATAATTTATTTCTTCACTGATTAGTACAGTTTTCAAGAAACATTTTGTTAGGAAAAATACCAAAGAAGTACACGCAGCGGAAGCGATACTAAAAATTAGATTTAGTGACTTTTAAAAAATTTTCCTTTATGAACCTTAAACCCTTTAATTAATTAAACATACATATACAATAACAAAAAGTAGAATACCTTTTGTTGCGTGATCCGATTGACTTACGTCGATGGTAATCCGCAAGATCTTCAATCCTAGCACGAACGTGGATCACCTAGGAGCGTGGTCTCCCTTTTCTTTGAATTGCAAACCTGTGAATGGACAAAACAGACTTTTCTTTTCTTTGTTAGTCACAAAAACAATCAAAAGAATGACTAAGATTATTCCGGTCACTTTTGAGTTCTCAATCTAATGATCGAAACTCGCGTAAACATAGATCGATATCGTATACACAAGCTTATTGATGAATAAGCAAATAGTATGCTATCAAAGAATAATCTAACACTCCTTTTTGTTTTAGTAGAATAAAAAGCTTTCTATGAATTGAGAAGAAGAAGAAATTTGTATCATGAACCCATATCCTCTTGGCCGAATTCTATACTTGTCAATATATAGGTGGCCTAAGTTTGCTTCTTCTTTTCTATTATTATTAGGGTTGCCGAAATCCTAGCCTAGAGATAACTAGGGTTGCCGAAATCACATGCCCACCATAGGCTTATGGTGCACCTTAATTGTAGGGAAAAATAAACAAATAAAAGTGTTACACGCAGCGGAAGCGATACTAAAGACGATTTAGTGACTTTTAAAATTTTTCCTTTATGAACCTTAAACCCTTTTAATCAATAAACATGCATATATATCAACAAAAGTAAATTACCTCTTGTCGCGTGATCCGAATTGACTTACGTCGATGGTAATCCGCAAGACCTTCAATCCGAGCACGAACGTGGATCACCTAGGAGCGTGGTCTCCTTTCCTTTGAATTGCAAACCAGTGAATGGACCAAACAAATACTTTCTTTTCTTTGTTAGTCACAAAACAATCAAAAGAATGTCAAAATTATTCAGGTCACTTTTGAGTTCACAATCTTATGATCGAAACTCGCGTGAACCTAGATCGATATCGTATACACAAGCTTATTGATGTTTAAGCAATTGTATACTATCAAAGAATAATTTTTCACTCCTTTTTGTCTCTCTAGAATAAAAACTCTCTTAGAATTAAGAAGAAGAAGAAAGAAAATAAAAACTCAAGCACCAATTAAATTGATGTGGCCGAACCCTATAAGAACATATATATAGTTTGCCGAATTTTTCTTCTTTTTCCTTTAGGGTTGCCGAATTCTATGTAGTATCTAATTAGGGTTGGCTGAATTTCATCATGTCACTTATATAGGGTGACTAAAATTCAACCCTAATTCTTTTTAACTTTATAGACTTCAAACCCTAACCCAACTCTTTTATTTTTATTCTTTTATTTGACTAAATAAAAAAAAAAACTCCTTATTTGATTAAATAAATAATACTAATTTATTTATTTACTTATCAAACAAGTCTTTTACTTTTAGGAAAGATTTGTTTCTTTAATTAAACAATTAATCAATAAATCAATTAATTCTTATTTAATTAAAACAAATGAAACAAAATAATATTTTTAGGTCAAAACCTTAACCTAGCCGCCCCACTTATATATAAGATGGGCCTAATATTATTTTCCTATTTCATTTAATCCATTGGACTTTAAATAAAAAAGCCCACATGTGAACCAGACCCATTCTTACTAAAAGAAACAAGCCCCCATGTCTTTCATTAATATATTAATATAATTGAGCAACCCATTACTTAAATAATGTGCAAATTATATTCTTAATATATTAAATGCAATTCTAGATGGACCCTTAAATTGGTCGGTAGAATATATCAAGTGATCCATGCAAGTCCGTGTGGATTGGGGATCTTGGCGGGCCATCTAAATTTAAGCTTCAATAGACATAACCTAATCACAATCAACAAATGATTCACTTAGGTTAGATCCATTAATTTTAACTCATTCCACTAAAGAGCTAAAACTGAACTCTTAAATAAAGATAGAAAAGGAAGATGCTCCTCATTCATACCCTAGACAATCATATTGGAGATAGTGTATCCTCGTGATTAATATCAGTAATCGCCAAGAGTTCATGGACCGCCTATAACTCTCCAAGTTACCATATTTACTCATATGACAACGTTTTGAACTTGGATATTTTGACTTGTCTAGAAGCCATGTTTTCAATAGACACTATCGAAAACTCAACGTTGAGATTTAATATCCAATTACCTCAAAACATCCGTATGATGATATTATACTCTCATTTAATTAAATGGAGCCACGATGTCCATATCTATAAATGAAGTCCTCTATCGATTAACAAATGAATATCACCAAACTATCGAGGATAGACTATGCGATATAATCGTACTCATTGATAACTCAAATGATATCACTTGCAACCATTAGTCCATCATTTATCTCAGGATTAAGATAGACTCTCCGATTGTCCTGATAATGAAAAGACTATTATCTATTGACGGTTCTAGATAAAGCTTTTCATTGTGATCCGGTTCAATGCACCCAGTGCACTAGATCCTTTTGCTCGAAGACACTCCGATGATTTTAGACTCATCATATCTCATTTGATCCCACTCAAATGCAAGCAAAAGAATTCTACAACTTTAACAAGATAAAGGTGCCCAACCTTTAACTTAAGTTGTGAACAATATTCAAGACTAACTAAAGAATTGTGTCTACCACATACATATCCAGATGTACGAACAATTCTTCTTTTCCCATAGTCTTTAGACCTTATGATTATTTACTTTGACAATTATAATACAAACTATAAATGCTATACCATTTGTTAAACCAGAAATCACTTTATTAATATTAAAAAGATTGTTAATTACAACGTTACACTCTTGCTATTGAGCATAATCCTAACAATCTCCCACTTGCGCTATAGCAAATGTGTCATATCTCTCAAGCCCATATTCTCTAGATGCCCATCGAAACTCTTCTGAGGTAGAGCCTTTGTGAAGGGATCCGCTAGATTTTCTGCTGACGCGATTTTGGTAATCGTCACGTCACCTCTTTGAACAATCTCCCTTAAAAGATGATACTTTCTTTCAATGTGTTTACCTCTCTTGTGACTTCTTGGTTCTTTCGAATTAGCCACTGCTCCACTGTTGTCACAGTAGATAGTGATCTGCTTATTCGCACTAGGAACCACTTCTAAGTCAATCAGAATTGGCGGAGCCAAACAGCCTCTTTGGCAGCTTCGCATGCAGCAACATACTCAGCTTCCATGGTGGAATCAGCAATACAAGATTGCTTGATACTCCTCCATATAACTGCTCCTCCTCCAATAGTAAACACAGCCCCTGATGTGGATTTTCTGGAGTCAGAATCTGATTGGAAATCAGAATCTGTATACCCAACGGGAACCAAATCCCCTCAAGAGTATACAAGCATATTATCTCTCGTTCTCTTAAGATACTTGAAAATATGCTTGACTACCGTCCAGTGATCAGGTCCGGGTTTCGATTGAAACCTGCTAACTATGCCAACAGCAAAACAAATATCTGGTCTAGTACAGAGCATTGCATACATGAGACTTCAAACTGCCGAGGCATATGGAACTCTACTCATGAATTGCTCTTCATGCTCATTCTTAGGAACTTGTTCCTTAGAAAGCTTGATTCCATGTCTGAAAGGTAACATACTTTTCTTGGAATCCTGCATGGAAAACCTAGACAAGATTTTGTCTATGTATGAAGCTTGGGATAATGCAATCGTTCTATTCTTTTTATCCCTTATTACTTGGATACCTAGAATAAAACTTGCTTCTCCTAAGTCCTTCATATCAAATTGTTTTGCTAACCATTCTTTTACTGATGTTAATACACCTACATCGTTTCCATTGAGTAGTATATCATCAACGTAAAGAATCAGGAAAACCAACTTGTCGCCTTTAATCCTTTTGTATACACAAGGTTCGTCAAGATTCTGAATAAATCCAAAACCTTTGACAGCTTGATCAAACCTTATGTTCCAGGATCTGGATGCTTGCTTTAATCCATATATGGATTTCTGCAACTTGCATACCTTATCCACTTGGCCCTTTTCAATGAATCCCTCTGGTTGCATCATGTAGATGCTTTCGTCAAGACTTCCATTTAGGAAAGCTGTCTTGACGTCCATTTGCCAAATCTCTAGATCTAAAGATGCTGCAATGGATAAGAGTATCCTAATGGATTTAAGCATGACCACAGGAGAGAAGGTTTCCTCGTAATCGATACCTTCTTTCTGTGTATACCCTTTAGCTACCAATCTAGCTTTAAAGGTTTCCACCTTTCCATCCATACCTCTTTTCCTCTTGTATACCCACTTGCACCCAATGGGTTTTATCCCTTTAGGCAAGTCTACAAGGGACCGGACTTTGTTATCGAACATAGATTCAATCTCGGATTGCATTGCCTTTTGCCAATGGCGACTATCAACATCCTCCATAGCTTCCTTGTACGTATAGGGATCATCGTCGTCCGGGAGATTCTCCACTGATTCTCCCAGACCGATGTATCTTTCGGGTTGTGTTCTAACCCTCCCACTACGACGAGGAATGGTAGGTTGTTGATCTTGTGTTGGATCGGAACTTACAATTGGGTTAGGTTGTGCAACCTCTCGTGGAATTGTATCTCCTGACATCTCATTCAGGACAATTCTACTTCTAGGCACAAAATCATTCATGTAGTCCTTTTCCAGAAATTTAGCATTTGTCGAAATAAATACTTTAAGATCTGAAAGACTATAGAAATAATATCCTTTAGTTTCTTTTGGATACCCTACAAATATACATGTTTCTGAACGGGACTTCATCTTTTCTGTCTTTCCTTTTAACACATGCGCAGGACAACCAAATATCCTTAAGTGTTGTAAACTAGGCTTGCGCCCAGTCCACAACTCATGCGGTGTTTTAGGAACAGACTTAGATGGTACATCGTTTAGAATGTATATAGCAGTTTGTAAAGCATATCCCCAAAAAGAAATAGGAAGCGTTGAATAACTCAACATAGACCTAACCATATCCAAAAGAGTTCTATTTCTCCTTTCTGCTACCCCATTCTGTTGAGGTGTACCTGGTGCAGAAAACTGAGAAACTATCCCATTATCAATAAGATATTGCTGAAACTCACCAGATAGATATTCTCCACCACGATCAGATCTCAAGATTTTTATGTGTTTCTCAAGCTGATTTTCCACTTCAGCTTTGAATGCTTTGAACATGTCAAAAGCATCCGACTTATGTCTCATGAGATACACATAACCAAATCTTGAGTAATCATCCGTGAAGGTGATGAAGTACTCATATCCACCTCTAGCTTGAATGCTCATAGGTCCACATACATCAGTGTGTATCAATCCTAAACATTCAGTGGCTCTTGTACCTTTGGCAGAGAACGTCCTTTTGGTCATTTTACCTTCCAAACAAGATTCACAAGTTGGTAGATCATCAACCTTTAAGTCACTTAAAGGTCCGTCACTTACCAATCTTTTAATCCTATTAAGGTTAATATGACCTAAGCGTAAATGCCAAAGGTAGGTTTCATCTGTTGATAATTTTACTCTTTTATGATTATGTTCCGTTATTTCTGTGTCTAACGAGTGAGAGATATTTCTATGCAAAAAGTATAGACCGTTTTCCAATGTACCTTGGCAAATAATTTTGTCATTCATACTAATAATAAAAACTTTATTAAAAGTAACCGAATATCCAAATTTATTCAAACAAGAAACTGAAATTAAATTCCTCTTGAATTGAGGTACATAATAAACGTCTATTAAATCTAAATGCCTTCTAGAATCCAAATAAACTCTAATATCTCCCACTGCACTTGTAGACACTAACGTTCCGTTGCCCAAGCGCAAATTGATTTCATTCTTACTCAGCTTTCTCCTTTCTTGAAACCCCTGCAAGGAATAACAAACATGATTAGTGGCTCCTGAGTCTATGATCCAAGAATCTGTAGAATCGGCCAAAAAACATGTTTCTAGATAATTCAAATTACCTTCTTCCTTCTTGTTCTGGGAGTTTGGGCAATTTCTCTTCCAATGTCACTTTTCACCACAAAGGAAGCATTTCCCTTTGATCTTGGTTACTTTCTTGGTCTCCTTCTTGATAGGCCCAAGTTGCTTTTTCTTTTGTTGTTTCTTGACCTTTTGACGGGCCGTAACAGTAGCAACTTTACCAACCATATGATTCTCTTGACCTTTGCCTTTCACAAGGATCTTTTCAGCACTTTGAACATCTTGCATCAGGCCTTGTAAGGTGTATTCCTTTTTGTTCAAGTGTAGTCCAATTTGAACTGATCAAAGGAATCTGACAATGAATTGACAACCATATCAATCTTTGTCTCACCATCTATCTCAGCGCCATGCAGTTCAGCAATGTTGAGACGTGCTATGACTTTCATCATGTGATCTTTCACAGCCTGTCTAGGTTTCATCCTAAGATTCATAAAAGCAGTCACTGCCTCTCTCTTAGTCGTCCTAGACTTCGTAGCAAACATCTCCTCTAGAGACATCATTATATCAGCAGCGGACTCCATTCCTTCATGCTGCTGTTGCAACACGTCTGAGATAGTGGCCATAATGTAACATTTTGCCATATCATCTGAAGTCTTTACTAACTCATGCTAAATCTCTTACACATTATGCTAAGATTCATTATTAGGAGCAGGTGGTTTAGGAGTAGTTAGAACAAACTTATGTTTTTCACTTTGCAGTAACAACCCAATTTTCCTTTTCCATGTGACATAATTATCTCCAGTTAAAGTGTTATCTTTCAGGATGTTCATAAGTGATGGGGTCATGATTTCTGAATAAAACAAAACATATATAAGTAAATAATCATGATAAAGCACTTTTAAATATTTATCTTGAATTAAATAAATAACTCAATCATAAAATTCAACGGTGATCTAACACCCATAAATGTTACGCCTCCTTTGGGAGTTCGCACCATTTACTAGTTAGACTAGGTCCCACCTAATTGTTAACATAACAACCGGCGTTTTCAATTTTAGCCTTGCAATTTTACTGACAAGAACTCTTGGGAGGATATCAATAAAATTACATTGAGTGTGTTACCAAGATATCGACCCTCAATTTTCTCTCACGAAAATCCCTCCTTGAGGAGTAGATCTCGTTTGAGTCCATTGTCTAGTCTATCCTTGTAAGGAAGTATGTTGCTAAATTCCATTCATGGACGCCCCTTGGGGGGATTACCAATAAATAATAAAGCTCAACTAACCTTGGAGGCCATAGGTGTTACCAAAACACTTTCTCCCACTCAATTATTTAAGGCGTGTGATTAAATCCCATAGAATGATTTACCGAGTTATCTAGATGTCAATTTAGATACCTAAATCATTCAATGCATGTTCATACCAAAAGAGATATATGCGTGGCACTCCTATTCTATATGTCATGTTATCATACAATAACAAATATTGTAATATTTAAGCATAAATTAAATAGCAACAATTTTGGCCCATCCTAGAAAACAAGTAAATTACAATTTGTCAGGAATACAAGATCTTCAGGTGGCCCATCAACCATATGCTCATCCTTCGGCCTTCTCCCATGGGCGTGCGCAGCCCACAACCCCACAAAGGGGCTGCCTTGCGCAGCCCATAAGGCCACACAAGGCTGCCATGCGCGGCCCACCAAAGTTTGGGCTTGTCATGTGCAGCCCAATCCACTCCTAGGGTGCGCACGGTGCTCGTACTTGGTTCCGGTTGCTTCGTTTTGCTTCGTGTCTTCGAATCTCCAAGACCTAAATATATTACGGCAGTATATATATAATAAATACTGCAGTATTAATTTTTTTTTTTTTTATTCACTGCAGTATTTTTACAAACCAAAAACTGCACATACTAAAAATAAATAAAAAAAGCTGCCGGTAACCTAAAAAATACACGCATATGCAAAAAAAAATAAAACCTAGCAATCTACCAAGAAGGAATTATGGCGATAATAGACCACCCTTCTTGTTACAACTCCGAAACAAAAATTATATTGAAAATCTAGGGCCAAAATCGAGCAATAACAAACCACATAAAATATATATAAATTCATACATCACATGTAATTATATATTTGAATACCTAGAGTGCCATCTCTTTCTAAACATGCAAAATCACAATAAAAAAAATAGATCCACGTATATATACGTTAATTAATTAAAAGGGTTCAACCTAGGCTCTGATACCAATTGTGGGGAAAAATAAACAAATAAAAGTGTTACACGCAGCGGAAACGATACTAAAGACGATTTAGTGACTTTTAAAATTTTTCCTTTATGAACCTTAAACTCTTTTAATCAATAAACATGCATATATATCAACAAAAGTAAATTACCTCTTGTCGCGTGATCCTATTGACTTATATCGATGGTAATCCGCAAGACCTTCAATCCGAGCACGAACGTGGATCACCTAGGAGCGTGGTCTCCCTTTCCTTTGAATTGCAAACCTATGAATGGACCAAACAAATACTTTCTTTTCTTTGTTAGTCACAAAACAATCAAAAGAATGTCAAAATTATTCCGGTCACTTTTGAGTTCATAATCTTATGATCGAAACTCGCGTGAACCTAGATCGATATCGTATACACAAGCTTATTGATGTTTAAGCAATTGTATACTATCAAAGAATAATTTTTCACTCTTTTTTGTCTCTCTAGAATAAAAACTCTCTTAGAATTAAGAAGAAGAAGAAAGAAAATAAAAACTCAAGCACCAATTAAATTGATGTGGCCGAACCCTATAAGAACATATATATAGTTTGCCGAATTTTTCTTCTTTTTCCTTTAGGGTTGCCGAATTCTATGTAGTATCTAATTAGGGTTGGCCGAATTTCATCATGTCACTTATATAGGGTGACTGAAATTCAACCCTAATTCTTTTTAACTTTATAGACTTCAAACCTAATCCAACTCTTTTATTTTTATTCTTTTATTTGACTAAATAAAAAAAAAAGACTCCTTATTTGATTAAATAAATAATACTAATTTATTTATTTACTTATCAAACAAGTCTTTTACTTTTAGGAATGATTTGTTTCTTTAATTAAGCAATTAATCAATAAATCAATTAATTCTTATTTAATTAAAACAAATGAACCAAAATAATATTTTTAGGTCAAAACCTTAACCTAGCCGCCCCACTTATATATAAGATGGGCCTAATATTATTTCCTATTTCATTTAATCCATTGGACTTTAAATAAAAAAGCCCATATGTGAACCGGACCCATTCTTACTAAAAGAAACAAGCCCACATGTCTTTCATTAATATATTAATATAATTGAGCAGCCCATTACTTAAATAATGTGCAAATTATATTCTTAATATATTAAATGCAATTCTAGATGGACCCTTAAATTGGTCCGGTAGAATATATCAAGTGATCCATGCAAGTCCGTGTGGATTGGGGATCTTGGCGGGCCATCTAAATTTAAGCTTCAATAGACAACCTAATCACAATCGACAAATGATTCACTTAGGTCCAATCCATTAATTTTAACTCATTCCACTAAAGAGCTAAAACTGAACTCTTAAATAAAGATAGAAAAGGAAGATGCTCCTCGTTCATACCCTAGACAATCATATTGGAGATAGTGTATCCTCGTGATTAATATCAGTAATCGCCAAGAGTTCATAGACCGCCTATAACTCTCCAAGTTACCATATTTACTCATATGACCACGTTTTGAACTTGGATATTTTGACTTGTCCAGAAGCCATGTTTTCAATAGACACTATCGAAAACTCAACGTTGAGATTTAATATCCGATTACCTCAAAACATCCATATGATGATATTATACTCTCATTTAATTAAATGGAGCCACGATGTCCATATCTATAAATGAAGTCCTCTATCAATTAACAAATGAATATCACCAAACTATCGAGGATAGACTATGCGATATAATCGTACTCATTGATAACTCAAATGATATCACTTGCAACCATAAGTCCATCATTTATCTCAAGATTAAGATAGACTCTCCGATTGTCCTGTTAATGAAAAGACTATTATCTATTGACGGTTCTAGATAAAGCTTTTTATTGTGATCCAGTTCAATGCACCCAGTGCACTAGATCCTTTTGCTCGAAGACACTCGATGATTTTAGACTCATCATATCTCATTTGATCCCACTCAAATGCTAGCAAAAGAATTCTACAACTTTAACAAGATAAAGGTGCCCAACCTTTAACTTAAGTTGTGAACAATATTCAAGACTAACTGAAGAATTGTGTCTACCATATACATATCCAGATGTACGAACAATTCTTCTTTTCCCATAGTCTTTAGACCTTATGATTATTTACTTTGACAATTATAATACAAACTATAAATGCTATACGATTTGTTAAACCAGAAATCACTTTATTAATATGAAAAAGATTGTTAATTACAACATTACACTCTTGCTATTGAGCATAATCCTAACACTAATTTCCATCTAGTTTTTAAGACATCAAACCCTAATCCAACTCATAGATCTTTTATTCTTTTATTTTGACTAAATAAAAAAGACTTCTTATTTGATTAAATAAATAAAACTAATTATTTATTTCCTTATCAAACAAGTCTTTTAATTTTACTTTTAGGAAATATATTTCCTGATTAGAAAAGATTTGTTTCTTTAATTAAACAATTAATTAATTCTTATTTAATTAAAACATTAAATAAACAAAATAATATATTAGGTTAAACTAACCCTTGCCGCCCCACTTAGAGTAAATGAGCCAAAATATTATTTTCTTATTTCATTTAATCCATTGGACTTTAAATAAAAAGCCCACATGTGAACCAGACCCATTCTTACTAAAAGAAATAAGCCCACATGTCTTTCATTAATATATTAATATAATTAAGCAGCTCATTACTAAAATAATGTGCAAATTATATTCTTAATATATTAAATGCAATTCTAGATGGACCCTTAAATTGGTCTGGTAGAATATATCAAGTGATCCATGCAAGTCCGTGTGGATTGGGGATCTTGGCAGGCCATCTAAATTTAAGCTTCAATAGACATAACCTAATCACAATCAACAAATGATTCACTTAGGTCCGATCCATTAATTTTAACTCATTCCACTAAAGAGCTAAAACTGAACTCTTAAATAAAGATAGAAAAGGAAGATGCTCCTCATTCATACCCTAGACAATCATATTGGAGATAGTGTATCCTTGTGATTAATATCAGTAATCGCCAAGAGTTCATAGACCGCCTATAACTCTCCAAGTTACCATATTTACTCATATGACCACGTTTTGAACTTGGATATTTTGACTTGTCCGGAAGCCATGTTTTCAATAGACACTATTGAAAACTCAACGTTGAGATTTAATATCCAATTACCTGAAAACATCCATATGATGATATTATACTCTCATTTAATTAAATGGAGCCACGATGTCCATATCTATAAATGAAGTCCTCTATCGATTAACAAATGAATATCACGAAACTATCGAGGATAGACTATGCGATATAATCGTACTCATTGATAACTAAAATGATATCACTTGCAACCATAAGTCCATCATTTATCTTAGGATTAAGATAGACCCTCCGATTGTCCTGATAATGAAAAGACTATTATCTATTGACGGTTCTAGATAAAGCTTTTCATTGTGATCCAGTTCAATGCACCCAGTGCACTAGATCCTTTTGCTCGAAGACACTCCGATGATTTTAGACTCATCATATCTCATTTGATCCCACTCAAATGCTAGCAAAAGAATTCTACAACTTTAACAAGAAAAAGGTGTCCAACCTTTAACTTAAGTTGTGAACAACATTCAAGACTAACTAAAGAATTGTGTCTACCACATACATATCCAGATATACGAACAATTCTTCTTTTCCCATAATCTTTAGACCTTATGATTATTTACTTTGACAATTATAATATAAACTATAAATGCTATACGATTTGTTAAACCGGAAATCTCTTTATTAATATGAAAAAGATTGTTAATTACAACATTACACTCTTGCTATTGAGCATAATCCTAACAATCTCACTGTGTGTATAGCAGATGTGTAAGTATCTCTCGAAGCCACGTAATGCAGATGCATTGGCTTCTTGAGAGTAGAGCCTTTGTGAAGGGATCCGCTAGATTTTCTGCTGACGCGATTTTGGTAATCGTCACGTCACCTCTTTGAACAATCTCCCTTAAAAAATGATACTTTCTTTCAATGTGTTTACCTCTCTTGTGACTTCTTGGTTCTTTCGAATTAGCCACTGCTCCACTGTTGTCACAGTAGATAGTGATCTGCTTATTCGCACTAGGAACCACTTCTAAGTCAATCAAGAATTGGTGGAGCCAAACAGCCTCTTTGGCAGCTTCGCATGCAGCAACATACTCAGCTTCCATGGTGGAATCAGCAATACAAGATTGCTTGATACTCCTCCATATAACTGCTCCTCCTCCAATAGTAAACACAGCCCCTGATGTGGATTTTCTGGAATCAGAATCTGATTGGAAATCAGAATCTGTATACCCAACGGGAACCAAATCCCCTCCAAAGTATACAAGCATATTATCTCTCGTTCTCTTGAGATACTTGAAAATATGCTTGACTGCCGTCCAGTGATCAGGACCGGGTTTCGATTGAAACCTGCTAACTATGCCAACAGCAAAACAAATATCTGGTCTAGTACAGAGCATTGCATACATGAGACTTCCAACTGTCGAGGCATATGGAACTCTACTCATGAATTGCTCTTCATGCCCATTCTTAGGAACTTGTTCCTTAGAAAGCTTGATTCCATGTCTGAAAGGTAACATACCTTTCTTGGAATCCTGCATGGAAAACCTAGACAAGATTTTGTCTATGTATGAAGCTTGGGATAATGCAATCGTTCTATTCTTTCTATCCCTTATTACTTGGATACCTAGAATAAAACTTGCTTCTCCTAAGTCCTTCATATCAAATTGTTTTGCTAACCATTCTTTTACTGATGTCAATACACCTACATCGTTTCCAATGAGTAGTATATCATCAACATAAAGAATCAGGAAAACCAACTTGTCGCCTTTAATCCTTTTGTATACACAAGGTTCGTCAGGATTCTGAATAAATCCAAAACCTTTGACAGCTTGATCAAACCTTATGTTCCAGTATCTGGATGCTTGCTTTAATCCGTATATGGATTTCTGCAACTTGCATACCTTATCCACTTGGCCCTTTTCAATGAATCCCTCTGGTTGCATCATGTAGATGCTTTCGTCAAGACTTCCATTTAGGAAAGCTGTTTTGACGTCCATTTGCCAAATCTCTAGATCTAAAGATGCTGCAATGGATAAGAGTATCCTAATGGATTTAAGCATGGCCACAGGAGAGAAGGTTTCCTCATAATCGATACCTTCTTTCTGTGTATACCCTTTAGCTACCAATCTAGCTTTAAAGGTTTCCACCTTTCCATCCATACCTCTTTTCCTCTTGTATACCCACTTGCACCCAATGAGTTTTATCCCTTTAGGCAAGTCTACAAGGGACCAGACTTTGTTATCGAACATAGATTCAATCTCGGATTGCATTACCTTTTGCCAATGGCAACTATAAACATCCTCCATAGCTTCCTTGTACGTATAGGGATCATCATCGTCCGGGAGATTCTCCACTGATTCTCCCAGACCGATGTATCTTTCGGGTTGTGTTCTAGCCCTCCCACTATGACGAGGAATGGTAGGTTGTTGATCTTGTGTTGGATCAGAACTTATAATTGGGTTAGGTTGTGTAACCTCTCGTGGAATTGTATCTCCTGAGATCTCATTCAGGACAATTCTACTTCTAGGCACAGAATCATTCATATAGTCCTTTTCCAGAAATTTAGCATTTGTCGAAACAAATACTTTAAGATCTGAAGGACTATAGAAATAATATCCTTTAGTTTCTTTTGGATACCCTACAAATATACATGTTTTTGATCGGGACTCCATCTTTTCTGTCTTTCCTTTTAACACATGCGCAGGACAACCAAATATCCTTAAGTGTTGTAAACTAGGCTTGCGCCCAGTTCACAACTCATGAGGTGTTTTAGGAACAGACTTAGATGGTACATCGTTTATAATGTATATAGCAGTTTGTAAAGCATATCCCCAAAAAGAAATAGGAAGTGTTGAATAACTCAACATAGACCTAACCATATCCAAAAAAGTTCTATTTCTCCTTTCTGCTACCCCATTCTGTTGAGGTGTACCTAGTGCAGAAAACCGAGAAACTATCCCATTATCAATAAGATATTGCTGAAACTCACCAGATAGATATTCTCCACCACGATCAGATCTCAAGATTTTTATGTGTTTCTCAAGATGATTTTCCACTTCAGCTTTGAATGTTTTGAACATGTCAAAAGCATCCGACTTATGTCTCATGAGATACACATAACCAAATCTCGAGTAATCATCCGTGAAGGTGATGAAGTACTCATATCCACCTCTAGCTTGAATGCTCATAGGTCCACATACATCAGTGTGTATCAATCCTAAACATTCAGTGGCTCTTGCACCTTTGGCAGAGAACGTCCTTTTGGTCATTTTACCTTCCAAACAAAGACTCACAAGTTGGTAGATCATCAACCTTTAAGTCACTCAAAGGCCCGTCACATACCAATCTTTTAATCCTATTAAGGTTAATATGACCTAAGCGTAAATGCCAAAGGTAGGTTTCATCTGTTGATAATTTTACTTTTTTATGATTAGGTTCCGTTATTTCTGTGTCTAACGAGTGAGAGATATTTCTATGCAAAAAGTATAGACCGTTTTCCAATGTACCTTGTTAAATAATTTTGTCATTCTTACTAATAATAAAAGCTTTATTAAAAGTAACCGAATATCCAAATTTATTAAAACAAGAAACTGAAATTAAATTCCTCTTCAATTGAGGTACATAATAAACATCTATCAAATCTAAATGCCTTCTAGAATCCAAATAAACTCTAATATCTCCCACTGCACTTGCAGACACTAACGTTCCGTTGCCCAAGCGCAAATTGATTTCATTCTTACTCAGCTTTCTCCTTTCTTGAAACCCCTGCAAGGAATAACAAACATGATTAGTGGCTCCTGAGTCTATGATCCAAGAATCTGTAGAATCAGCCAAAAAACATGTTTCTAGATAATTCAAATTACCTTCTTCCTTCTTGTTCTGGGATTTTGGGCAATTTCTCTTCCAATGTCCTTTTTCACCACAAAGGAAGCATTTCCCTTTCATCTTGGTTACTTTCTTGGTCTCCTTCTTGATAGGCCCAAGTTGCTTTTTCTTCTGTTGTTTCTTGACCTTTTGACGGGCCTTAACAGTAGCAACTTTACCAACCATATGAATCTCTTGACCTTTGCCTTTCACAAAGATCTTTTCAGCACTTTGAACATCTTGCATCAGGCCTTGTAAGGTGTATTCCTTTTTGTTCAAAGTGTAGTCCAATTTGAACTGATCAAAGGAATCTGACAATGAATTGACAACCATATCAATCTTTGTCTCACCATCTATCTCAGCGCCATGCAGTTCAGCAATGTTGAGATGTGCTATGACTTTCATCATGTGATCTTTCACAGCCTGTCCAGGTTTCATCCTAAGATTCATAAAAGCAGTCACTGCCTCTCTCTTAGTCGTCCTAGACTTCATAGCAAACATCTCCTCTAGAGACATCATTATATCAGCAGCGGACTCCATTCCTTCAAGCTGCTGTTGCAACACGTTGGAGATAGTGGCCATAATGTAACATTTTGCCATATCATCTGAAGTCTTCCACTGCTCATACTCATCTCTATACATTATGCTAGATTCATTATTAGGAGCAGGTGGTTTAGGAGTAGTTAGAACAAACTTATGTTTTTCACTTTGCAACAACAACCCAATTTTCCTTTTCCATGTGACATAATTATCTTCAGTTAAAGTGTTATCTTTCAGGATGTTCATAAGTGATGGGTCATGATTTCTGAACAAAACATATATAAGTAAATAATCATGATAAAGCACTTTTAAATATTTATCTTGAATTAAATAAATAACTCAATCATAAAATTCAACGGTGATCTAACACCCATAAATGTTACGCCTCCTTTGGGAGTTCGCACCATTTACTAGTTAGACTAGGTCCCACCTAATTGTTAACATAACAACCAGCGTTTTCAATTTTAGCCTTGCAATTTTATTAACAAGAACTCTTGGGAGGATATCAATAAAATTACATTGAGTGTGTTACCAAGATATCGACCTCAATTTTCTCGAATGAAAATCCCTTCTTGGGGAGTAGATCTCATTTGAGTCCATTGTCTAGTCTATCCTTGTAAGGAAGTATGTTGCTAAATTCCATTCATGGACGCCCCTTGGGGGGATTACCAATAAATAATAAAGCTCAACTAACCTTGGAAGCCATAGGTGTTACCAAAACACCTTCTCCCACTCAATTATTTAAGGCGTGTGATTAAATCCCATAGAATGATTTATCGAGTTATCTAAATGCCAATTTAGATACCTAAATCATTCAATGCATGTTCATACCAAAAGGAGATAAATGCGTGACACTCCTATTCTATATGTCATGTTATCATACAATAACAAATATTGTAATATTTAAGCATAAATTAAATAGCAACAACTTTGGCCCATCCTAGAAAAACAAGTAAATTACAATTTGTTAGGAATACAAGATCTTCAGGTGGCCCATCAACCATATGCTCATCCTTCGGCCCAACCCACGGGCGAGCACAACTCACAACCCCACTAAGGGGCTGCCGTGTGCAGCCCATGAGGACTCCAGGGCTGCCGTGCGCAGCCCACCAAGCTTGGGCTTGCCATGCGCAGCCCAATCCACTCCTAGGGTGTGCACGGTGCTCGTTCATGGTTCCGGTTGCTTCGTTTTGCTTCGTGTCTTCGAATCTTCAAGACCTAAACATATTACAGCAGTATATATATAATAAATACTGCAGTATTAATTTTTTTTTTTTTTTTATTCACTGCAGTATTTTACAAACAAAAAAAAACTGCACAAACAAAAAAAAATAAAAAAAAACTGCAGTAACCCTAAAAAAATACTGCACATATAAAAAAAAATAAAACCTAGCAATCTACCAAGAAGGAATTATGACGATAATTGACCACCCTTCTTGTTACAACTTCGAAACAAAAATTACATTGAAAATCTAGGGCCAAAATCGAGCAATAACAAACCACATAAAACATATATAAATCCATACATCACATGTAATTATATATTTGAATACCTAGAGTGCCATCTCTTTCTAAACATGCATAATCACAATAAAAAGAAATAGATCCACGTATATATACGTTAATTAATTAAAAGGGTTCAACCTAGGCTCTGATACCAATTGTAGGGAAAAATAATAAATAAAACTGGTAAACGCAGCGGAAGCGATACTAAAAACGATTTAGTGACTTTTAAAAATTTTCCTTTATGAACCTTAAACCCTTTTAATCAATAAACATGCATATATGTTAACAAAAGTAAATTACCTTTTGTCGCGTGATCCGATTGACTTACGTCGATGGTAATCCGCAAGATCTTCAATCCTAGCACGAACGTGGATCACCTAGGAGCGTGGTCTCCCTTTTCTTTGAATTGCAAACCTGTGAATGGACAAAACAAACTTTTCTTTTCTTTGTTAGTCACAAAAACAATCAAAAGAATGACTAAGATTATTCCGGTCACTTTTGAGTTCTCAATCTAATGATCGAAACTCGCGTGAATCTAGATCGATATCGTATACACAAGCTTATTGATGATTAAGCAATAGTATACTATCAAAGAATAATTTCACACTCTCTTTTGTCTTTTTAGAATAAAAACTCTCTCTTGGAATTAAGAAGAAGAAGAAAGAAATAAAAACTCAAGCACCATAGATAGTGGTGGCCGAACCCTATAAGAACACATATATAGGTTGGCCGAATTTTTTCTTCTTTTTCCTTTAGGGTTGCCGAATTCTATGTAGTCTAAGATTAGGGTTGGCCAAATTCTATAATGTCACTTATATAGGGTGACTTAAATTCAACCCTAATTCTTTTCGACTTAAATTCAACCCTAATTCTTTTCAACTTAATAGACTTCAAACCCTAATCGAACTCCTTGATTTTTATTCTTTTATTTTTGACTAAATAAAAAAGACTCCTTATTTGATTAAATAAATAAAACTAATTTATTTATTTCCTTGTTAAACAAGTCTTTTACTTTTAGGAAAGATTTGTTTCTTTAATTAAACAATTAATCAATAAATTAATTAATTCTTATTTAATTAAAACAAATGAAACAAAATAATATTTTAGGTTAAAATTTTAACCTTGCCGCCCCACTCGATTAAGATTGGGCCTAACATTATTTTCTTATTTCATTTAATCCATTGGACTTTAAATAAAAAGCCCACATGTGAACGAGACCCATTCTTACTAAAAGAAACAAGCACACATGTCTTTTATTAATATATTAATATAATTGAGCAGCCCATTACTTAAATAATGTGCAAATTATATTCTTAATATATTAAATGCAATTCTAGATGGACCCTTAAATTGGTCCGGTAGAATATATCAAGTGATCCATGCAAGTCCGTGTGGATTGGGGATCTTGGCAGACCATCTAAATTTAAGCTTCAATAGACATAACCTAATCACAATCAACAAATGATTCACTTAGGTCCGATCCATTAATTTTAACTCATTCCACTAAAGAGCTAAAACTGAACTCTTAAATAAAGATAGAAAAGGAAGATGCTCCTCATTCATACCCTAGACAATCATATTGGAGATAGTGTATCCTCGTGATTAATATCAGTAATCGCCAAGAGTTCATAGACCGCCTATAACTCTCAGAGTTACCATATTTACTCATATGACCACGTTTTGAACTTGGATATTTTGACTTGTCCAGAAGCCATGTTTTCAATAGACACTATCGAAAACTCAACGTTGAGATTTAATATCCAATTACCTCAAAACATCCATATGATGATATTATACTCTCATTTAATTAAATGGAGCCACGATGTCCATATCTATAAATGAAGTCCTCTGTCGATTAACAAATGAATATCACCAAACTATCGAGGATAGACTATGCGATATAATCGTACTCATTGATAACTCAAATGATATCACTTGCAACCATAAGTCCATCATTTATCTCAAGATTAAGATAGACCCTCCGATTGTCCTGATAATGAAAAGACTATTATCTATTGACGGTTCTAGATAAAGCTTTTCATTGTGATCCAGTTCAATGCACCCAGTGCACTAGATCCTTTTGCTCGAAGACACTCCGATGATTTTAGACTCATCATATCTCATTTGATCCCACTCAAATGCTAGCAAAAGAATTCTACAACTTTAACAAGATAAAGGTGCCCAACCTTTAACTTAAGTTGTGAACATTATTCAAGACTAACTAAAGAATTGTGTCTACCACATACATATCCAGATGTACGAACAATTCTTCTTTTCCCATAGTCTTTAGACCTTATGATTATTTACTTTGACAATTATAATATAAACTATAAATGCTATACGATTTGTTAAACCAGAAATCTCTTTATTAATATGAAAAAGATTGTTAATTACAACATTACACTCTTGCTATTGAGCATAATCCTAACATGTGGGACCTCCGCTAATGGAATGGATGACTTGTATCTACTGCATCAGATCTTTTCCTTTGTCTTTTGTCATTTGTCATTTGTCCTTTGTCATTTCTTCTGCTTCATGAATTTCTTCTTTCACCTCCTTTCCTATCCTAATGTTGTCCCACACCTACTGTAAAAACTCGAATAAAATGCTGCCTCTTACCAATCCTTCAATCTGGTTTAAGAGGCTGTAGCAATGTGACGTGTTATGCCCTAAATCTTCATGGAAATCGCAGTATTAGTATCAGTTTCTACTGTCTACCAGTAGCTTCATAGGAGCAGGTTTCCTGAGCATGCCCTTATCACGTATGGCGAGATATATGGTTTCTTAGGAAGCGTTGAGAAGGGTATAATGGTTGTATTCTTCCTCTTCCTTTGCTATCTATGCTACTTTCTTTTGTTGGGGTATTGCTCTATGAGGGGTCCTTCTTGCTAGGTACCGTTCCCGCTATGTGAGATAAGAAGGCGATCGGTATGTAGATCGATTAAGGGATTGATTCTGGTTCTTCTTGATTGATTCCTGTTTTGGGATTTCCTTCTTTAAACGCTTGGCGGATCGTGATTTGTTATGCGATCTTGATCCTGAGTTGTTCATCTATTTCTACCTATTCCAAAGCCATGTTGTAGGCTTCTTGGTATGTATCGGGAGGGTGCTTTGCAAACTGTAAGTGCCTCCAAGTTGATTGGCTCATTTTATGGACAAACCACATTTTCGGGTTTGAATTGTAAGGGTAGTTTAGGTGATTAAGGATCAAGCTCAAAGGCCCTTTTAAAGACTTAAAGTTGATAAACACCAATAGTAAATTTCTAAGTGCTTACTTGCAATTGAAGAGATTAGTTGCACACACTTACAACACATGCATAATTCTTATTCTTGTATGTTGTGTGTATTTTTATATTTGCTCATTTATGATCATTTATATCTCTTCATGCATATTCTTATTGATTGCATCTTAGGATTAGAATGCTATGTCATTTAGGCATTTAGGATGCAAAATTGATGTAGGCGTTGTACGGTCGCTCTACAGGGGTGCTCTACGTACAATGCCCATGCTAGACCCGGTGGAATTGGGCTTTGCACACATTAGACCTGATGCATTTTATTTTAGGCGTTATTTGGTTGCTGTTCAATAGCGCAGTATGTACAGCAGCTATCTAAAACCCGAGAGGAACAGAAATGTGGCGCTGTTCGGGCTCCATACACAAGTGTTGTTCAAATGATGCCTATGAAGATTGTTCTTCATGTTCTTCACAATTCCCAGGTGAGGCGCTGTACATGTTGCTGTACATGTCGCTATATGTACAATGCCCAAGGCAAAAATAAAGTCACTTATTCAAAACGTTGTCACTTCATCTTGACACCTTATATATATGCCTATTTCATCTTAGGTCGTTTTTGAGAGATCAAAAAACACATTTTTCCCTTAGAACATATTTCAAGAGAAAAATTAACAAGAACTCAGCTTTAAACAGTCAAATTCATTCCTTTGTGCATCAAATTTCATATAGCATCTATGACGATATAGGATGCATCCATGCATGGTTTTGCATCATCACATTTTGCTTGGTAAGTTTGTCACTATCTTTATCTAATTTTAGTGTCTTTCTTAGCAAGCCATCTCTTTTATTACTAGTATGCTCTTAGAATATTATTATAGTTACAAGATAGAGATTGTATGTGGTGTATTGATTGAGTGTTGTATTGTGATAACTTTCTAGGTTTTCACAATCTATGTTTAGCTAAGCTTTATGACATGTCATTTAGCTATTGATATCTAGGAATGAATTAATTGTCATATTATCATTCTAGATAAGCATCTAAGGTTCCCTAGCTTTGTTTGCTCTTTGAATATCATCATATATTCACATAGGATATATATCTCTTCATTGAGAAGTAAGACTTGTGTAGCTTTCGGGATTAGGTAGCTTCAATCACAAGCAATTGGACTAGGTTCACTCATACTAGGATTAGGTAGTGGTTATCAGTTATATACCGAGATTAGGTTGTAATCACTTTACCATTAGTGGATTCAAGGTTTGTGTGTGGTGCACATAACAGCCTGTGGTTTTTTCCGTGAGGGTTTTCATGTAAATATCTTGTTTCATTTATTATTCCGCACTTATTACACTTGATATTTTATATTGACTAGATATGGATATTTTTGGAATATTGACATATAACGAAAATCGGGTAAAATTGGATAAAATATATTCATCCAACTCTAAATAGTTTTAGACACACCGTGCACTATTAGTTTCAATTGGTATCAGAGCAGGTTCTCAGATATATATAGGTGATCATTTACTCATTTTGGTGTGTTTTGCATTTTGTGTGTTGTTTGGTTATTCATACATTTTGCATTCATTTCATTCATTCATATACATTATAAGTGGAAACGGTGGAAATGGTGATGGCAATGAGGGTGCTTCTAGCACAAGGTCTCCACTTCTTACCGGGTTGAATTATGACTCTTGGAAAGGCAAGATGGAGTTGTACATATGTCAAATACATGACCGGGCTTGGATGGCGGTTGAAGACGGCTAAACATCACCCATGATGACTCCTACGGGTGGAAGAGAGGATGTACTCAAGCCTAAGGTACAATGGAACGCGCAAGAGTTTGAAGCATTGAAATGGAATAGGAAGGCGATGCATGCCATCCTATGTGCAATGGACGAAAATCAATACAAATTAATTCAAAACACTAGGATCGTTAAAGAGGCGTGGGACATCCTAGAGGTTGCACATGAGGTAACCGAAGTCTTTAAGGACTCGAAGCTTCAAGTTCTACAAACGCAATTTGAGTTGCTTAGGATGGATGAGAATGAATGCTTTAACGACTTCGAGATTAAGTTGATGGACATATTCAACCAAAGTAATCAACTTGGTGACCTTTACTCAGATAGAAGGATCAAGCAAAAGATTATGAGATCATTTCCCAAGAGGTTTGAGTCCAAAGTAACGACTTTAGAGGATAATGATAGGTACAAGGATATGAAGCCGAGTGAAGTCATTGGAAGACTTCTAGCCTATGAGTCAAGAAAGGCTACCACCTCACCTCTTAATAAGAAAAAGAATATTGCTTTGAAGACCTCTAAGCATGATAAGAAAGATGATGACTCGGATGAAGACATGACACTTATTGTCAAGAGATTCAAGAAGTTCTTGAGTCTACAAAAGAATGGTTATGGCTCAAAGGGGGATGGCTTCAAGAAGAAAACTAAGGTCAAGAATGACGAGCCGAACCAAGAGATGTCTTCAAGAGAGGGGATTCAATACTATAACTATAGAGGATTTGGGCACATCTCCCCAGAGTGTGGAAACTTGAAGGATAGAAGAACAGGAAAGGCAATGGCCACCTCATGGAGTGAGGATGAGAGTGAAGAAAATCTTTCAAGTGATGAAGAGCTTGCCATTAACAACACGGCATTTGGAGCCACTTACGAAGAAGTTGAAATAGATGGCAAAGATGTCTTGACTAGTGATCCCGGAGAAGGAATAGATGAATAAGTAGCTATAGAAGGTGTTGGTGTAGCTACTCATTGGGATATAGCTCATATAACATTAAGTGACCAAGGTGAAGGTCTTGATGAGAAAGATGGCTCCACTAGTGAGATGGAAGATATAGGACATGACTCAAATGTTGAGAATTCGTCATCTAACTCCACAATGGAAATGTGGAGAGTATGGATCTTAATGACTATATAGTCAAGTTTGAAAGTTCTAGGATAAAAAATGAGAAGGAGATTCAAAGATTAAAGGTGGAAAACCTTGAGCTTTCAATACAAGTTGACCACTTGAGTGAAGAAGTGGTGAGATCTATCAAGGATGAAGATAAGCTAAAAGATGAATTAACTTTATCTATAAGGAGAGAAAAAGGATTGAAGAGAGAGCTTGAAGAAGCTAGAGCCGCAATGGCTAAGAAGGCTTCAAGCACTGAGAAGAATGACAACAAGTTAAGAGTTATAAAAAGGCCAAGTGACAAGAGAGGTCTTGGCTACATCAATGACAAGGATGCTTCCTCCTCAAGCAAGATAACCTTTGTCAAGGGCATGAACATCAAGATGTCCCGTCCTCCTCAACACCCTAGGAAAAAGATTGACCTAGGAGAGTGTTCAAGAAGTGCCCAAGTACAAGTGGCACCTGACAAAAGTTGTTTGTCTGTGTAAATTCACTTGTCAAAAACAATTTATGAAAGCCTCACGAAGCTCTAAATGATATGAAAGCACAAGAATGGCAGTAAGTGGGGTATCGTCCACAAGGATCGTATTAGCTAAAACTAATTGGAACTTAAGTAATATTAATGCAATAAGAGTAAATGGTTTAATGTTATAAAAATGTGAATGAGCAAACACTTAAAGATTACACTAGAAAAGTAACTAAAAATGGAAAGCGAATGGGATGTAAGATAGATATGGTGGAAACTAAGGAATTGACAGACTAGTAAGCTATAATATTGGCCAATTGCATACAACACGTAAATACATACGTTTTAACTAGTGTAGCCAACCTATGGTGTATAGAGTTGGCTTTCTATCCTTAGCAAGGGGGCAAATCTAGGGTGTATAGAGAAGGCCCCTACTAGGGATCAATCTGTTCCGAGCAACCTACCTAGGGTGTATAGAGTTAGTTGCTCGTTCAGGATCCATACAATGAACACTCACTATCTAAAAGGGGCTCGACCAAATACTAAAGTAGCTGAAAATGAATCTATAACGAGCCTAATTAATCTAAAGGGGGGGGGGTGAATAGATTAATACACAAATTAATTACCAAATATTCGCATTTTTGTCAATATAAAAAAATAACCCCTAACTAGTCAAAACAACTATCAATATAAAGATGCGGAAAATAAATAACACGAATTTTTACGTGGCAACCCATATGGGAAAAAACCACGGGCTGTTATGTGCGCCATACAAGAACCTCGAATCCACTATTTAAAACTACGATTATAATCTAGGTTGATCACATCACACCCACGATTACTAATCCGTCTTTGCTACCCGTGGGCCTTCAATAGTGACTCTAGTCCCTTGTTTGCAAACTACCAAATGATAAATACAAGACTTGTCTCCAAAGAGAAGAGATGAAACAACCTAAGGTGAATATATGCAATATTCAAGATGCTAAAATGCAAGGTTAGACATTTAAGTTTATCTAGGCATAGATGTATATGTTAGACATTCCTAGATATCATTTTGCTAGATGACATGCATAAAACATAGCTAAATAAGCAAACAAAGTCCTATATGCAATATCTACCACAACCAACACACAAAACATAATAAAGAAACTATCTTGAAACAATTCAAGTCATAAAGAAGCAATCTTGAGACTAGCCAAGTAATAAGGATGCAATCTTGTATAGCAAGAACATGTGAAGAGATGCAAAAATGTTCTAGTCATGTGAGTAAATAAGAAAACCCATGAGAAATCATACCTAGAACATGCTAGATGATGTGTGTAGATGATGGGTTTTGGATTTGGATGAGTAAAGATGGATTCTTGGGAGCTTCTCTTTCTAGAGTTTGAGTTTCTCTCACTTGGATCTGATTTTTAGCTCACCAAAACGAGCTAGGATGAAGAAGATGTATATATAGTAGCCCTAGATGAAGTGACAACGTTTTGGAAGTTTTTTAAAAAAATTCTGGGCGATCAAGGCGACTAATCAAGATGACTGAAATTGGTCGCCATGATTTCTGGTCACAAAACAGAAGTTGAGGTGACTGGTTGAGGTGAGTGGAATTGGTCGCCATGAATGCTCGCCGTGACTTTTGGTCAGTGACTCAAATTTTCAAGCGACTAGAAAAATGACCAAACGACATCGAAACCTTTCAAATAATATACCGTTGGAAAGGTATAGAAGTCTACTTTCTACTCCATTTAATGGAATGACGTGTTGATGTCTATAGAAAATGTTATGGTCATTTGAGTGACCAAAGGTCAGACTTGGACAACAACAATATTGCCCAAACTCATAGTATAAGACCATGTGACCCAAGACCAAATCAAGAGAGGAAAATGGACCTTCCTAGTGGCCACACATCGCGCTAAGACAAGCACACCATCGTACAAGTGCAGACATTTCCAATCACACAAACGGAAATGAATTACATCACACACAACCACACTTAGAACTAACAATGAAGTGCAAGTGTGATTGTGAATAAAACATGCAAGGGAATGGATAACATCATGAATAATCACCGAGCATGTGACACACAACAAACATGTGCAAGTGTGAATAGTGAAATACAATCATACAATAATCAAATATCACACATGCATGCTAGAGTAGTGTGTGTGTGAAACTAAATCTCTTCAATTTGGAGTCAAGACAAGTAATCTACCTTCCTTGAAGCTCTCGATACCCACAATGAGGTCCTTTGACATTTGATGAGGATTTCTTTAATCCTAAGCAACACTTACATATTTGAACCCCATTGTGGTTTTGTCAACGAAATTAAGCCAATCAAAAAGAGGCACTTACAATAGCCAACCTAGGGTGTATAGAGAAGGCTTCTAATTCTCTCATAAGAGTCTTCTTAAGGTGTATAGTGACGGACTCCCGTTTAAGGTTAGGTGAAGTGTGTGGTCATCGAGCCGGAATTCTGGGAATCCCATCTATCAACACGAGCAATATGCAATCAAGTAGAGTGTATACCTAGTTGTTTACAAGAATAGAGTCCAAAGAAATACTTGCAAAGAGAGTGTATCCAAGACAATTAAACTAAATGAAAATCATTCATACTCATAAATAAAACCAAGAAAGATAGAAATATAAATGAAATAGTGTTTATATACAAAGCTCAACATCAAACAAACTAATCCATCAACCCATTAGAGGGGATTTAGCTATGTGAATATGTGATGATATTCAAATGCAAATAATGCTAGGAGATCGTGCCAAATATGTAGTATATATATGCCCTCATTTCCGTATCCTTTGTTCCGTTTTCGTGCATTTTGGCGTCTCTAATGGTTGTTATGTGTGTAATTGTAGGAAATGGTGCAATGATGGGTTTGGAAGCGTGTTACGGTGATTCCGGTAGAAAGGTGGCAAAAGGAAAGGCAAAGGATCATCGTCAGCCTTATAGTGCGGGTCCATTACGGGTCATAACCGCACTCCAACCGCAACCGAGACTTGATGCTTGAAGAAGAGTTAAAGTGCGAGTACAGTGCGTGTCATCCAACCGCACTCCACCGTACTGTTGCTAAATCCAGAGAAGCTATTTTGCACCTGACATTAAAGTGCGGGTCATCCAACTGCCCTCCACCCGCACTACAAGCAAATCCAGAGAAGCTAATTTCACACCTGACATTAAAGTGCGGGTCAAATGTGGATGATTCAACCGCACTCCACCCGCACTTTGAGCTGGAACCGAGAAGTAGAAATCACACCTGACGTTAAAGTGCGGGTCATTCAACCGCACTCTACCCGCACTGTAGTACAATCCAGAGAGCTGAATCTGCACCTGATCATTATAGTGAGGGTAATCCAACCGCACTCCACCCACACTCCACGCGCGCTATATCTCATTTTGAAGCTTAAGTGACCTATTTTTGTGTGTAATATAAATAGAATGTTATAGAATTCGTTTTAAAAAAAGCATTTTACTTAGTTCTTAAGATAACCTAGATTTAGAAACAGTCTCTCTCACTCTCACTTACATTCTCTACCCAACTTCTAGGAAGATAGGAGATTGAAGCAACTTCAAGGAAGGAGATGATCTCCAAGGGTTCTTCCGCTTTCCTTTCTCTTGTTTTCCTAGTTGTAATGAGTAGCTAAATCCCCTATAAGGGGTTGATGGAGTAGTTAGTTGAATATTGGGTTTGTACATAAACTTGGTTCTATATATATTCATGTCTACCTTTCATTGTTCTATTCTTGTTCTTTAATGGTTTTCATTGATTATTTGCTTAGACACATCATCTTAGCAAGTTCTCCTTGGTTATGTATGAGCATTGCATCTAGATATACATGATGTTTAGTTGTATCCTGCTCGAATGAATAGACGGAACGTCATGAACTCCGATTCTTAAACCGCGGTCTCAATCTAACCTCGAACGGGTTTCCAACACTATACATCCTAGGTCGGTACTTGTGAGAGGATTAGAAGTCAACACTATACATCCTAGGTTGGCTAATTTGTAATCGGTTGAATCTTTGAAAGGTAGATGAGCTTAATTTCTAGAATCCGTATGAACAACCAACACTATACATCCTAGGTTGGTGGTTTACAACGGATTAGTCCCTAATAGGTGGTCCTCACTATACATCCTAGGTTGATCACTTGATAAGGATAAATAACCGACTCTATACATCCTAGGTTGGTTACCTTTGAATAGACGTGCTTATTTACGAGTTTGTTGCATTGCCCGGTATTTACTTTCGTATTTGTTAACTCCTTAGTTTCCATCATCTATATATCCTTCATTCAATTTCCCCTTTATCTAGGTTGCATTGTTAGTTTAGATTTATTATTGTGTTAAGTCACATTTTACAACATCCTCATTTACTTATTATTAATTACATGAATGATACTCTAGCAATAGCTAGGTCTTGCTAGTCTCGTGTCCCTGTGGACGACACCCCACTTACCACCAAAATTGTGTTTTAAAAACCAATTAGGACTTGTGAGGGTTTTACAAATAGTTTTGACAGACGGTTTTCTAACAGCGTGAACCGTCTTCATCACTAGGCTACACTAAATGCTTAACTAGATGTCATAATGCAAATCAACACTCTAGTTATCAACAATGCCTACATGTACATGCATGCGGATTCATTTAGGTGTAAATAGACTCTAGCAACCTAATTGTCAACAAACAAAGCCATTTCAATACAAGTTGTCAATTAATCATTGCAAGGACTAAAAACATGAAATTAACAAATGCAATCAAGGAGTCCTAATCAACAATGTCTAAATGCAAATCATATAGACTTAGCTAGATGTTATCAATCACAAAACAATCCCAGCTATCAAACAATGTCAACATGTCCATACATGTGAACTCAATTAGTTGTAGAGAATTTCTAACAACATAATTGTCAACTAAACACACATAAACATTCAAAGCCTTAACTAGTTGATTAAAAGACAATCTATCAACCTAGTTATCAATAAATCACACAAGAATGTTTATGACTTAGCTTTTTAGGTAAAAAGACCTAATCAATTAAGCTATCAAAATACAAACCCAATCATGTTATCAAGACTCATAAATATATGCAATAAATAGAGTCTAGGTATTTAATCATGCAATAAATACCTAATCTAGAGTAAGAAGAACATTAAATGATATTCAATGAAGTTCTAACTTACCTAATCATGAAACCATGAAGACCCATGCTCAAATGATGTTGAATGATGCAAGATGGAGATAGGTTTTGGGTTTGGTGAGTTAAAGAAACAAGCTTGAGTCTTTCTCTCACTAGGGGAGCTCTTCCTCTCTCTAAAATGTGAATTTTGGAGCTCTAGGTCGGCCAAAAGAAGAAGAAGATGAATATATATAAGCTCTAGATGAAGTGACATCGTTTTGGAATGATGTCCAAAAAAAAGGGCAATTCTGCGCCCTATTATACTGCCTGTGCCCGTAGAAATCAAGGGCATAGAAATGCACCTGACTCGCTGGTCCCTTTTCGACGCCCTAAAAATGTGATTACTAGCCGCATAAATCCGAGACAATGCACAGCTCAATATTCGAGCGCACCGAAACATGACCAAACAACATCAAAACCTTTAATATGATATATCATTGGAAAGGTATGGAAGTCTAATTTCTACCCCGATTTATGGAATGAAATTTTGATATCTATATAAAAATTTATGATCATTTGAGTGACCAAAGGTTAGATTTGGAAAACAGCAGAGATGCCTTGTTTTAGTAGTCATTTTGGAGATTTCAAAACCAATCCAAACGGTTATGAAATATTACGAATAATATACCGTTAGAAAGGTATGTGTGTCTAGTTTGTACAAAAATTTTCAAAACTCATTTTGAAGCTTTTTATAAGAAGTTATTGTCACAAGACCATACAAATGTCAGTTTTGAAAATCATTGAAATCATTGAAATCCAATCTTTTGAATCTAGACACTTACTCCAAATAACCAAACCAAATCTAACACTTATCCAAGAGAAGAATGAGACATTCTCAAGTGGTCAACCATTGTGCTAAAACATGCACACCATCGTGCAAGCACGGACATTTTCGATCACATAAAAGGAAACCAATTACACCACACTTAAGACTAACATGAAGTGCGCAAGTGTGGTTGTGAATAAATAACATGCATGGGAATGGATAACATCATGAATAATCACCAAGCATGTGACACACAAAAGATATGCAATATATGAAAATGCATAATTGTGATGATAAATCATACAAGCACACAATTAAGAGAAACACAAATGCAATCATATAAATGCAATGAAGTGTAAATGGCATAGATGCATGAATTAATGAAACACACATGCATGGTAAAAATTTTAAGATAGATAAGATGCACGCAAGTGTGTGTGTGTGCACCTAATTTCTTTAAGAATCAAGGTCAAGTGATATACCTTTTGAAGCTCTTAATCTTGAAGTCACCGGGATGCTTGGAAGCTTGCCTTGATAATCATCAAGATGACCTAAGCTACCTATTACATAATCATCCCTAATGTGGTATGTCATGAAATAAGCCAATCACAAAATTGAGGTTCTCACAGAAATGATAAGAATGGATTCTTAGATTTGGGTTACAATTTCAAAGTTTTTCTAAGTGTAAAATCTCCTAAAACCGATTACAACATTTTATATTTATACTCCCTACAAAATAGGTCACAAAACTGTTGTAAAATGACTCTAGTGCGTGAAGTAGTGCGGGTGGAGTGCGGTTTAGGGATTCGCACTCACCCGCACTTTAATGATTCCTTCAGACTTCCAGCTCTCTAGTCAGGGCAAGAGTGTGGGTGAGAGTGTGGTTGGATGACCCGCACTTACACATACTTATATTTTCTCGGATTTTCCAGCTCTCTGGTTTGGGCAAGAGTACGGGTGAGAGTGCGGTTGGATGACCCTAACTCACCCGCACTTTAACCTGTCTTCAGATGTCAAGTCCCGGGTTTGACTTACAGTGTGGTTGGGAGTGCGGTTTGGGTCCGCACTGACCTGCACTATTGATGCCTTGATGCCATTTGTCCAACTTTTAGCCCCTTTTGGTCCTCTTTTCGTCCGAAAGTCGCGCGATACGCTCTAAATGCTAGAAATGGATAAACGCCTGCAATTACGAACATAAAGCCCGTAAATGACACTAAAATGCAAGAAAATAATATAAAGAACATGGATTTGAAGGCTGAAATATACAACATATTTGGTGCGATCAAATACCCCAAAACCAAACCTTTACTCATCCTCGAGCAAACAAAAGATAAAACATGGACTAAAAACTAACTTGACTGAAAAATGTCCTAGACACCTAAGCAATAATTTCAAAAAAACCGCAAGTCCAACTAGTGATGTGATACTAAAATGTGTGATCAAGAGAAGTACGTACATGCATATTATCTAAAGCAACTTGGAGATACCAAAAAGGAAGCTCGCATGAACCCGAATCCCTTACCTATAGATACTTCTGCATCAGGGACACCTCACTTCTACACCTTGAGCATAATTCGCTTCAACTCTAAGGCTCACGTCGATTCTCTCTTTTCTTTCTGCTTAGAGTCCTAAGTTCCACACGCATAACATATGCAAAGATCAATTATACATAGAATTTAAGCAATGACTATCCTAGGAAAGAACCACTATGCCATGGACGTGAAAGTTCATGTGTTAACCGACATTCCCAATTTAGACTCATTTATGGATCAAAAAGGTCTTTTCTTTGGTTATAGCTTGGCCATTGGGCTTAATGAGGTAATAAAAAGAATTTGGACATTAAAGAGTTCAAAATTACCAATCATGCTTAGAATATGTCTACCCATCCATTCAATGCTCTATTTTCATGGTTGCTTACACGTTAGTGTTTAGGCATTCATTTTACCCATATTTATGCTTCCAATGTTGTACTATATATTGTGAGTAGTTAGCGTCAAATACTCGACACTCGTTTGCTTTTCTCATTTTTTTTTTCTTTTTAAGGCTCACAAGTACTTAATTGGGTACTTTTACATTTCTAGCCATTTACTTTAGCATATTCTCAACATTTTTCTTTTGTACACGCTTTTTGACTATTTAGAGCTTAACTTCTTTCATTACTACCATTGCGCAACCTAACATGATTAGTAACAAAGGTGAGCACCTGTTTAGGCTATGAAGTATATGGTTTTATGTGGTACCAAATGAAAGAGTAGTGTTTGGCCTCAAGTTTGGCCTTATGTTTGGCTTGGGAGCACACAATACGGATATGAATGTGTTTAGGCTTTTGTAGGTCATAAAGTGCATACACATTGCCTAATATCATTTCCACAATCGTCTATCAAGGGAATGAACGAATTCATCAAGAAATTCACTATATATGCATGTCCTATGGCATGTGACATAATGATGAGAAGAGTGTTTAAGAGTAATCAATACTAACACTTAAATGCGCATGTTGAAAGTTGTGTTTGTGATCTCACTGTAATCTTGACTATTAGAACAAGACGTGAAAATGCATGAGTCCCTTAAACTTAACACCAAAGGATGGGAAAAAACCCATGAAGGTGCTAGCGAAACCCTAAGGTGGCACCAAGCCACATCACAAGATTACAACAAATACAAGAACTCACTAAAAGCACATACTAAAAGCATCATATCCAACCTAATGAAAGCTGAAAATTTTGGCCAAACGACAAAATTTGAAAAAATTGGACACTAAAAAGACTATAAGATACAAGAAAAAGACTCAAGACTCATAAAAAGATGACTCAAAAAGGTGACAACACCCCCAAACCAAAACTCAACAATGTCCCCATTGTTGGAAATCAAAAGAATATGGCCTAGCGGGGGAAAATCACCATACAAGACTCAAACATGCTGTACTAATCAAGGCAATTCATACAACATGTCATAAATCAAATTTCAACCTAACACATACATATTCTCAAAATTGGCGGAATGTGGGCACAAAAAACCCCAAACCGAATCTTATCATAAGATCAAAAACCTGTACAAGTGTTTGATCAATATGTAACATAAAGTGTGTTCATCCATAACAATAAAATATTTTAACTATATATTTAACAAGAATTGAAATCAATTAAGCACAAATTCATAAGGTAGAAACTCCCTTAGAAGGAAGAGTGGTTCTAAGCCCATGCATTTCGTAAAAAAATGAAGAACCTAGCTTAATCACAACACTTCTACCAAATGAAAGTGAAATGCATATCAAAACAAAGGCATTAAGGTCCATAGAAACTATAAATAAAAAGAAATAAAAATAAACTAAAAGTACGACTAACGAAAAATAGTTCAAAACAAATATAAAGAATACTAAAGTAGATGGGTGTATCAATCTTTGTCTGAAGATGCGGTATCTGCCTCAAAGGCTATTCCCTTTCCCTTCGGGTCTCACTTTGCTTTGACCCTCTCTTCCTGCTTCTTTCTAGACATCTCCATTACTGTTCGAAGCTCTCATGCATTTGGATCAATAATGGGACCTCTTGAAGGAAATGAAGAAGGGGCAGGTCTCTTTTTCCTGCTTGAAAAATGGGAGAGATCGAGCCCATTTCTTAAGCTGGTGATATTGTCCCACACGTTTGCAAAACTCCCAATGGTTTCCGCTTTGCTATCAACTATCTGTTTCCTATTTTAAAGAACTTCGGTTTTCAGGTTATTAATCCCATCCAACAAAGTCTGTCAAGGGACTCTTCCAGAAGGCCCTTGTAGAGGTAGGGTCATCTACTCAAAGTCCATAAAGTCTGTATAGTCTTGTTCGAACCTTGTCTGCTTTGGAACCTGCTCAGCCTATCTACTTGAGGTTGCCGGGAGTCCCGTTCTCTCAATTAGTCGTTCCATGTGGCCCTACCAACAGGTCCTATACCACTATCATAAACATCAGACCTAAAATCTACCCATGCCTCTCTACAAAACGCTGTGATCAGGCTAGGGAAAATGAGAGGCTACTTATCCACCCGTATGCTCTCTAGCTTAAGTATCTCTCTTTTGACCAAAAAGCCAACGTCAACCAATTGGTTATGCAGAATGTAATAGAGGACCATGTCTGTATTGAAGTTGACTGCAGTCCTGTGTTTCCTAGGAATCAGGGATTGGGAGATAAACACGTGCCAAAACCCCAACTCCAACCTCAAGTTAGTATGCTTCATGCGGTAGTCTAGGGCCACCCAAAACTCCATTGGTCAAATCACCAATGTATTAGCGAACTCTACATTTTGTGTCGAGAAAAGGTTGTTCCAAGTTACCCCATTACGAAGCCTTTCAACCGCCTCTTGATCATATGTGAGCTCAGTTCTGTAATACTTGTTAATGTTCGTGATAGTCATTCAGACCTTTACCCCTCAGACCAAAACAGTGGATGTTCACTGAAAATATTCTAGTACCAAGTTAGCGTAGAACTACTTCACCACCTTTTTATAATACATAGGAGGGGGGCTAACAAAGGTTCCCCATCCCCTCCTTTCGACTACCTGAGGTACAAGGGTGTTATCTAGCTCTTGAACTGCTATACCCCTCTCTGCTACAATATCCCGCTGCCTGAAATACTCTATGCGGCAATGAAATCAAGGTGTTGGACACAAGCTAGGAGGCAAGTTAGAAGCCCTGCTCAACCTTCTCCTAGAGCCTTATCAAACTTGGCCAATGATCGTACCAAATATGTAGTATATTTAGGCCCTCATTTCCCATTCCTTTGTCTCATTCTCATGTGTATTTTCTGTATATTTTCTGTCTAACAGGGTCGTTGGTGCTAATTGTAGGCAATAGATGTAATTCTGGTGTTAGAAGCGTGTTGCGAGTGTTCCGACCTAAAAGGGGTCAAGTGGTACAAAAAGAGGTTAATTTCCAGCGTAGGAATTCCTATGTTAGACCCTCACACCAAAGGATCGAAGAAGTTAGCAGAACGCCATAAAGTGTGGGTACAGTGCGGGTCCCTGAACCGCACTTGACCAGCACTCTACATTGTCCAGCGTTGGAATTCTAGCGTTGGAGTGCGGGTGAGTGCGGGTCATTGAACCGCACTCCACCCGCACTTTATGAGAAACCCGGGAGCTGAAATTGTGAAAATATGTTAAAATGCGGGTAAAGTGCGGGTCCTTGTACCGCACTTGACCAGCACTCTATATTGTCCAGCGTTGGAATTGTAGCGTTGGAGAGCGGGTCATTGAACCGCATTCCACTCACACTTTATGAGAAACCCGGGAGTTGAAATTGTGAAAATATGATAAAGTGTGGGTAAAGTGCGGGTCCTTGACCCGCACTCTACATTGTCCAGCGTTGGAATTCTAGAGTTGGAGTGCAGGTGAGTGCAGGTCATTGAACCGCACTCCACCCGCATTTTATGAGAAACCCGGGAACTGAAATTGTGAAAATATGGTAAAGTGCGGGTAAAATGCGGGTAAAGTGCGGGTCCTTGAACCGTATTTGACCCGCACTCTACACTGTCCAGCATTGGAATTCTAGCGTTGTAGTGCGGGTGAGTGCGGGTCATTGAACCGCACTCCACCCGCACTTTGTGCGTGATAGCTTCTATTTTTCAACATTTTGAACCCAATTTTACATCCCCTATAAATAGAAAAGCATGAGAACGAACCAGACATCTCCATACATCACACCACACATATATTTTCTGTAACTTAGCTAACTTAGGTCTTAGAACATTCTCCCTCTTATCCAAACCATATTTACTCATCAAAGGCAACTTGGAGGATTGGAATCAAGCTTCAAGGAAGGAGATCCTCTTCAAGGGTTTTCTCTCAATCTCTTCTCTTAGTTTTTTATTTGTTGTAATAGAACATGAGTAGCTAAAATACCCCACTATGGGGTTGATGTTATTTGTTTGATGGATATTGGGCTTGTAAATAAACTCTATGTTTTATATACATATTTATCTCTATGTTTTATTCTTTGCTTTGAATGATTTCCTTATTGATTTGTTGGTATACACCCTCTTAACATGTTAATTTGAAATCTTTATTGCTTATTGAATGGATGAGATTTTCGGAATCTTAGCTCAACAACTGCGTTCTTAATCTAACCTCGAACGAGTGTCAGAACTAACCTTCGAGTAAAATCCGGTTGAATAACTTCGAGCATCATCCGATCTCAAACGGGTGGCCTTCACTATACACCCTAGGGCGGCCACTTGTGAGGGAATTGGAAGCCATCACTATACACCCTAGGATGGCTACGTTAGAAATAGGTTGAGCCATAGTTAGATAGATGAGTTTCAGGGTTAGAATCTCAATTGAGCAACTAGTCACTGTTGGTTGTTTATGAGGGATTAATCGCTAGTAGGGGGTTTTCGCTATACACCCTAGGTTTACCCCTTGCTACTGATACATAGCCAACACTATACACCCTAGGTCGGTTACTTGTCATTACATTCTTAATTGAAAGTTTGTTGCATTGCCCAGTGTTCACTTACAAGTCCATCAACTCCATAGTTCCATCATCATACATTTATCACTCAATTACCATTCCATTTAGATTGCATTCTTAGTTTAGTTTATATTATATTTTCACCTACCATATACTTTACTTTTATGCTCACTAGTAATCTGAATCTAGTCACCGCTACCCCGATCTCAGTGGACGACACCCGTGCTTACCATTTTACTTGTATTTATAATTGTGAAAGCATCGCATAGGTTTTATAAATTGTTTTGACGGACGGTTTTCTAACGGCGAAAAACCTTCTCATCAGCCAGCTTGAATGGTAGACTTCCTGGTTCTTCCTAACATCTGCACAAGACAAATAACTCAGTTTAGGGAACTCTTTTATCGAGGAACCATAAGGTAAACATTTAAAATTTGGGAACCACACAAATTTTGCCAGACTAATAGAGTGCGGGTGGAGTGCGGGTCAATGACCCCTACTGGACCCACACTTTAACTTGTTACCAGTTTTCCAACGGGTGCAGAACTGCACAGCAAATATATTCATTCAACCAACAGAAATCTAATCGCAATCACCCATGTTATTTGCTTCAAAGTAAGCATGCAAGTCCATTTAAACACAAAACCCTAATTTCGAAATTTGGATTATCCACATGCAACTTGATATTCAAAAATCTCTACATGCATGCTCCTCTACATGCATGATTCCCTACAACATGCTTACCTAGAGTCTTTCATACTTGCATCATAAACTACAAAGAAAATGCACAAAAAGTAACCCATATTTGAACAATGAAATTCAAGCGTAAAGAGAGAAAATTTGTGAATGAAAAGAAAGAGAATCATGATAGTAATAACATGTAAACAAGAGTAGAAAAGTATATCATACCTTGATGATGCGGTCGTTTTGTGCGCAACAAAATAATGTTTTTATGCGATCGTTTTGGAAACCTAATTTGACCACTTAAAAATCCACTTAGATTTGTTTCACAGGGAATTATAGTGATTAGTTGAATTAATTAACTATTCCTAAACGCAATGAAGAAAATCATGATAGTTTGATAGTGTGTGGTTTGAGAAACCACCAAACTTGCATGTAAAAATAAAAGTGACAAAATGTAAATAGAATATGAATAGATGGGACTCCAATATAACAATCTAGATAAGAGGATGGATTAAACAATTAATAGGAAATTCTAGGGAAATGATAAAGTGGCTAATGGACTATGAGAAATTCATACATTGCATCATTAGCATACAATCTACACAATTAATGACCGATCTCATTCGAAAGTATTGTTTAGGTCGTCACTACGAACCCTAAACAACTTCCTACCAAAATGCCTAATCGATTAAGGAAATAGGGTCAAGGTGGGATCGATTAGTGATGATCAAAGGTCTAGGAAATAGTGGTTGATCACCCCTCCTAAAGCCTATCCTATTCACTATATGCTACAATTAATTCAGTGTGTCAATAACTTAACCAATTTTATCACAAATAAATCCTACATCATATTGTAATTAATAAGTGTGTCAATACTCAATTAATCACATAAGTGTAAGATCTAATTAAAAAGTAAATAGAACTACAATTATGCAAATATAATATTCAAAGCTTTAATAAATACCCATGTCCAAAAAGTCTCTCAAATCATCCCCTAAAATTGGGGGTTTAATTACACATATTACAATCAAAGGGAAGGCAAGTAAAATATTAGGAAATCACCATTGGGCCTCCTTTTGTAGAGCTTGATCATTTCCTTGCCTTTGATGCTCCTTGTGCAAAGAGTGGATGATGATGATATGTCTAGATAGGTGAAGTCAAATGGAAAGTGACAAAGGAAATGAGTGGAGAAGATGAGAAGATATGAATGATTTAAGTGGAGTAATCTAGATGTTTATTGGATAGGAGAAATGGTGAGATTAGGAATGGTAGAAGAGGGAGGTTTCTTGGTTGTCAAGAGTTGTCTAGAAAAGGAAAATTAGTGATGAATTTGTAGGATTTTCAATTTAGGTCATGGATGGTCAATTACCAAAATACCCCTATACTTATCAAATTACTATTTTACCCTCAAAGGGGTGCATCTTGTAATTTTCTCACCAAACTTATTTTTTTTTTTTTGAAAGAATTTTCCCACCAAACTTGGCTAATCACATATTGACACAGTGAGTGTCGCTATTTGGCTTCAGGCGATGCAATTGGCGACACTAATGGATCTTTGTAGCCATTGGGTCGTTGTGGCGACATCGAAGAATAAAATGGCGACAATTCTTTTGGACATATTTCAGTGGGTTTGCGGTTTGGATTGAAGGCAACGGAGAGTGACGTCAACAGCGAGTTGGGAGGACCGATAAGGGCCCCATCGTGGTCGTGAGAGATCCGCCGTTCTTCTTGGCCGAAAATTGGCCGGAATAGGGTCGTGATTGGTTGACTTCACCGCCGGCTGCAAGCTAGGGTTTTGGGGTGCCATTGATGTCTGCACGCGTGAGGGAAGAAGGATGAAGGTTGAGGATGGGGTGCATTTAGCACTGAGCAGGGGTGTACACAGATGCCTTCCTTTTTGTCTTTTTAGGAGTGTAATTAGAAAATGTATGGGATGCGTTTAGAAACCCAACCCCTCTCAAAGCGCACCGTATCACTAATGCTGGTGTGTGGGCTGCTTGTCTCTTTGGGGTTCAATTAGTAGTGAACTGGGGCGTGCATAGGCTTGGCTGATAAGGTGGGTCAGCGCTTGGCTTGTGTATTTGGGCCACACGCCTTGGGCTTGACTTGGGCCTACTGTTTTGGCCACCCACTTAAGTGAAACTCACCGTTTCACTACCAGGTGACGTGGCCTGTTGTGATTTGCGTGGCAAATTGCAATTCGACTACTGCATTCTTATAAATCCACAGTAACTTCAATCCTTCCTCCAATAATTACACTTTTGCCCCTATTTCAACAATATTACTCCAATGCCCCTGAACTTTGTAAATTCTTGAAAACACTTAGTTTACACAATTAAATCACGAGATATTGCCTGATAATCAAGCAAAAAGAAAAGGAAGTGAGGGCCAAAATCATACTAATTTTGATTCGATCACTTGATTGCCCAAAAATTTGAAGCGTGGAGCACACAAAATACCTTAGGGTTGTAGAGAGGGAGAAAAGAGAAGTGGGGTGGTTTTTGTTTGTTTTTGTTGTAGGTGCGTTTTTGTTTGTTTTTGTTGTAGGTGGTGGAGCCCTAGAAAATGACCTGTTGTGTTTATATATCGTGTGCAGAGTGCGGGAGAGTGACCCGCACTGGACCCACACTCTATACCTGATGTGCTTTGTTGCTCGAAGTGCGAGTGAGCTACCCGCACTATTGTCCAGGTCTGGTTTTTTAAATTCTGCTATTCCTTTTACCTGTACCAAAACACCACAATAAAAAAATTTCCATGCCTTATAATCCAAATACCATCCACAACCAATACTTACCATTAAACAAAAGAAAATTGCAAAAATATTAAAACTAACTCTAAAATGGGTTCTATGAACTCAAAGTGAGACATGGTCAACTAAAGGTGGTTTGACCAGACCAGGGGTGCACACTCTTCTTGACTACCTAAATGGGTGTCAATGGCTTAGTTATTGTATCTATCCCCACTTTCCTCACTTGGCCTAGCAAATCCTTCCTAACCCAAATTTGTTTAACTTTTGGTGGGTACCTTTTAAACCTCATTTGACTTGTTCTAAATCTTTTAAAACTAAAGAAATGTGCCTTAGTGTGCCCTCTTTTAGCATAAAAATAACAAGTGAATGAATAGTTAGGCAAACTCTCTGTTTGGTTTTTGATGTTGGGCCTGTGGTATTTCTGAATTTGGAGGGATTTCAACTCAATCTCCGCCATGTCTAATTGGACAATAAAGTCGCACTCTTTGACCTTGGCGAGCTTCAATTCTTCCTCCTTCCTGTTCAAATGTGCTTGCAATTTCATTGCGGCATTGGTTGATTTCTCAACCCCCATAAGTATCTTTCTTGACTTTGTCGCATTCTCTTCCTCAAACTCTTCCGCAAGCTTGGCCAAATGTTCTAAGTTTTTAGAGACTTCCTTCTCCTTTGTGTCAAGCATCAAAACTTGCTCTCCTAGTTCTTTGTTTAATGATGAGAAATCATGAACTTTCTTTCTCGACATCCCATTCTCGGCTTTTAACAACCTTACTTCTAGCTTGAGCTTTGTGTTATCTTTTTCTAGCTCACCTATCTCCCTAAAGAAGGATAAGGCCAATTCTTCCTCTTCAAGCTCAACCTCGCCTTTTTCTCTTAAACAATCGTGGTTGCCCAATTCCATGTTGATTACACCATCAAAAGCTTGCACGAGAGTAAGTACTCAACTTCTCTTCTTTCTTGACTTTGGCTTTTCCAATACTAGGCAATCATCTACATGACTCTCCTATGGACGGTCAACCTTGAAATTCACACTTTTACCTCCACAACTGAATGAAATATTCCTAGAACGGATATCAACCTCCCAAAGAGTAACTTCCAATCCCTATCATAGGATTCACTCTTCTTGGTATCTAGTACAATGAAATCCACTAGAACTAACAAACCGTGCACATTCATATAGATTTCTTCAACTACACCAACTGGTGTTATATGAAAGTTGTTCGCCATAATGAGAGTCATGGAAGTAGGCTTGATCGATTGGATCTTCAACTACTTGTACAATTCCAATGGTATCATATTGATGCAAGCTCCCATATCAAGCACTGCTCCCATTTTCGGCGAGTTTCCTATAGTGACATCTATCACAAAACTTCTGGGATCCATAAGTTTGATGGGGCACCCTTCGCCCTTTTCCCACTTATCATCCTGTGCGACCTTCACCACATTCTCCACATCCAACTTAGTGGAATGATCTAAGACTCTCACTTGGTTGGGTGTAATCTCTGGTCCTACCACTTTCTCAAACTCCTACTCGACCACTTTTAGCACATTAATGTGCTCATTGGGACAAGTTGATTTCCTTTTGTTCTGCTTAACCAATGCTTCGAAAATCTGAGCTAATTGGGTTTCCATCTTCTTTAATAAAGCTCTATGACTATTTGCTCTCTGATCGTTGAATTATATGTAAGCTGTCATTCTCTGCTCCGATGCATGCAAAGTGTTCTTAAGGGCTTCGGAACCAATACCTATTGTTTTGAACACTGTACTGACTATCTCCTTTAATGACTTGTCTTTTGATTGGTTGGAGGGTGTTTAAGAGTTGAAATTGGATGATTGGTTGTTACTAGAACTACCCCACTAAGTGTTGTTACTAGGACCTCCTTGGTTGTACCTATTGTATCCACGATTTTAGTATCCTTGACTATTGTTACCACCTTGGTAGTTGTTCCTACTTTGGTAGTTGTTCACATTTTATGAACTGATCGCGCCTAGGTGGTTGTTGTTAAACCAAGACAAATTATGGAGGTTTCTCAACCCTGGATTGTACGTATTCGAGTATGGGTCACTCCTTTGCCTCTGGAATTCACCAAGGGCTTGAGCTTCCTCCTCTTGACAAAATTGCCCTTCTCCCCTATCTATCTCTCCCACGACTTGACTCACTCCATAGGACGGCCTTGTCTTTCCAGTTATAAGCTCCTTAATAGATTGGAGTTCCTTATTCATCCTTGACATTCGAATTTGCATTTGGGTGTCCACACCAACCTCTATCCTTCCACCTTTTCTCAAATTTGATGTCATTTGTTATAAGTTCTGGGCAATCTTCTAAAAAATATCAAAAGCTTCGGCTGCTCTCTTACCTGCAATTGTACCCCCGCACGCATTATCCATTAACATTTGTGTGATAGATGAAAGTCCATTGTAAAAGGAATTCACCTTCAACTCTGAATGGTATGTATGTGGCGGCATCTGAACGAGTAACAAGTTAAACCTCTCCCATGCTTCATGAAAGGGTTCACCCTCCTCATCGTAAAAAAATGCTATCTTCAACCATAAGTCATTTGCCTTTTGTGACGGGAAAAATTTGTTGAAGAAAACCTTGCACACCTGACCCCATGTTGCCAATGATCCTGGCCTCAGATTCATGTACCAAGTCATAGCCTCATCCTTCAAAAAGTACTGGAAGCATCGGAGGTGAAGCTATTCCCTTGTTAGCACTGCTTGGCGAGCCATCACCAGAAAAGTCTATAAGGTGGCATCATACTGCTTCATGAACTGAAGGCAATCTTTAGTAGCTTTACCACTGAAAGATGGAAGGAGACTAATATGCATATTCTTCAATTCGTATTGGCTCACCACATCATCAAGTACTATGGCCGTAGGCACATTTCCTACATAGAGGAGTGTATACTCGCCCATGGTGAGACCCATCTGTTCATCCCCATGCACACTGAGCTAACGCTTATAAGCTTGCTGCTTGTGCTGATTTGGACCATAAGCCTGCTGCTCATGCTGATTATGAGGATTTGTCTCCCATATTCTGATCGCGCTGATTCTGAGGGTCTCTGTCCTCCATAATCTCCTCAAATTGATTGACTATTCTTTTTACTTGATTGATGTTATCGTTGACTGGTAAAACCGCTCTTCTTAACGATCTTCTTCCGTGCATAAACCTAGAATCCTAAAATTCTGCAACATATACCACATGACATAAAAAAAAAAAAAAAAACTAACTAACTAAAACCGAAATGTAACCAAACACAAATACTACTCAAAGCTAAACATGCCGATCCATGGCAGTGACACCATTTTGAAAAAAGTCATTTGTATGTGTAAATTCACTTGTCAAAAACAATTTATAAAAACCTCACAAAGCCCTAAATGATATGAATGCACAAGTATGACGGTAAGTAGGGTATCGTCCACAAGGATCGTATTATCTAAAACTAATTGGAATTGAAGTAATATTAATGCAATAATAGTAAATGGTTTAATGTCGTAAAGATGTGAATGAGCAAACACTCAAAGATTACACTAGAAAAGTAACTAAAAATGGAAAGTGAATGGGATGTAAGATAGATATGATGAAAACTAAGGAATTGACAGACTAGTAAGCTAATATAGGGCAATTGCATACAACACGAAAATACGTACATTTTAACTAGTGTAGCCAACCTAGGATGTATAGAGTTGGCTTTCTATCCCTAGCAAGGGGGCCAATCTAGGGTGTATAAAGAATGCCTCCTACTACGGATCAATTCGTTATGAGCAACCAACCTAGGGTGTATAGAGTTAGTTGCTCGTTTAGGATCCATACAATGAATGCTCGCTATCTAAAAGGGGCTCTACCAAATACTAAGGTAGCCAACCTAAGGTGTATAGAGAAGGTTTCTAATTCACTCACAAGAGTCGTCCTAGGGTGTATAACGTCGGACTCCTGTTTTATAGAGAAGGTTTCTAATTCACTCACAAGAGTCGTCCTAGGGTGTATAACGTCGGACTCCTGTTTAAGGTTAGGCGAAAAGCGTGGTCATCGAGTCTGGATTCTGGGAATCCTATCTATCAACACGAGCAATAAGCAATCAAATAGAGTGTATACCTAGTTGTTTACAAGAATATAGTCCAAAGAAATACTTGCAAAGAGAGTGTATCCAAGACAAGTCAACCAAATGAAAACCATTCATACTCATGAATAAAACCAAGAAAGATAGAAATATAAATAAAATAGTGTTTATATATAAAGCCCAACATCAAACAAACTAATCCATCAATCCTTAGAGGGGATTTAGCTACTTATTACAATAATGAAAATAAGAGAAATGATAGAGAAATAACTCTTGGAGATCATCTTCTTCCTTCAAGTTCCCTTTAAGATGAGTAGAAGTGAATGAAATAATAAGAATGAATTCTTAGATTTGGGTTACAAGTTCAGAGTTTTTCTAAGTGTAAATGCTCCTAAAAACGATTACAACACTTTCTATTTATACTTCCTACAAAATAGGTCACAAAACTGTTGTAAAACGACTCTAGTGCATGAAGCAGTACGGGTGGAGTGCGGTTTAGGGACCCGCACTCATCCGCACTTTAATGATTCCTTAAGACTTTTAGCTCTCTAGTGAGGGCAAGAGTGCGGTTGGATGACCTGCACTCATTCACACTTTATCTTTTCTCAAATTTTCCAGCTCTCTGGTCTGGGCAAGAGTACGGGTGAGAGTGCTGTTGGATGACCTGCACTCACCCACACTTTATCAGGTCTTCAGCCATCAGGTCCCGGTTCTGGGAAGGAGTACGGGTGAGAGTACGTGTGGGACCCGCACTCACCTGCACTTTAACCTGTCTTCAGATGTCAGGTCCCAAGTTTGAATGACAGTGGGATTGGGACCTACACTGACCCGCACTATTGATGCTTCTGATGCCATTTGTCCAACTTTTAACCCTTTTTGGTCCCCTTTTCATTCTAAAGTCCCGCAATACGCTCTAAACGCCAAAAATGGATAAATGCCTACAATTACGAACATAGAGCCTATAAGTGACACTGGAAGGCAAGAAAATGACATAAATGACATGGATGTGAGGGCCGAAATATACAACATATTTGGTGCGATCAGCACCAAAAGGTTAAGCACAAGCTCAACCCCAAATGGCTCCTCATGCTAACTTCCCTTAACCTAAGATCCATAAAGGGAAGAGACCGATCATGCAAGTGTAGGGAAAAATAAACAAATAAAAGTGTTACACGCAGCGGAAGCGATACTAAAGACGATTTAGTGACTTTTAAAATTTTTCCTTTATGAACCTTAAACCCTTTTAATCAATAAACATGCATATATATCAACAAAAGTAAATTACCTCTTGTCGCGTGATCCGATTGACTTACGTCGATGGTAATCCGCAAGACCTTCAATCCGAGCACGAACGTGGATCACCTAGGAGCGTGGTCTCCCTTTCCTTTGAATTGCAAACCTGTGAATGGACCAAACAAATACTTTCTTTTCTTTGTTAGTCACAAAACAATCAAAAGAATGTCAAAATTATTCCGGTCACTTTTGAGTTCACAATCTTATGATCGAAACTCGCGTGAACCTAGATCGATATCGTATACACAAGCTTATCGATGTTTAAGCAATTGTATACTATCAAAGAATAATTTTTCACTCCTTTTTGTCTCTCTAGAATAAAAACTCTCTTAGAATTAAGAAGAAGAAGAAAGAAAATAAAAACTCAAGCACCAATTAATTGATGTGGCCGAACCCTATAAGAACATATATAGGTTGGCCGAATTTTTCTTCTTTTTCCTTTAGGGTTGCCGAATTCTATGTAGTATCTAATTAGGGTTGGCCGAATTTCATCATGTCACTTATATAGGGTGACTAAAATTCAACCATAATTCTTTTTAACTTTATAGACTTCAAACCCTAATCCAACTCTTTTATTTTTATTCTTTTATTTGACTAAATAAATAAAAAAAAAGACTCCTTATTTGATTAAATAAATAATACTAATTTATTTATTTACTTATCAAACAAGTCTTTTACTTTTAGGAAAGATTTGTTTCTTTAATTAAACAATTAATCAATAAATCAATTAATTCTTATTTAATTAAAACAAATGAAACAAAATAATATTTTTAGGTCAAAACCTTAACCTAGCCGCCCCACTTATATATAAGATGGGCCTAATATTATTTTCTATTTCATTTAATCCATTGGACTTTAAATAAAAAAGCCCACATGTGAACCAGACCCATTCTTACTAAAAGAAACAAGCCCACATGTCTTTCATTAATATATTAATATAATTGAGCAGCCCATTACTTAAATAATGTGCAAATTATATTCTTAATATATTAAATGCAATTCTAGATGGACCCTTAAATTGGTCCGGTAGAATATATCAAGTGATCCATGCAAGTCCGTGTGGATTGGGGATCTTGGCGGGCCATCTAAATTTAAGCTTCAATAGACATAACCTAATCACAATCAACAAATGATTCACTTAGGTCCGATCCATTAATTTTAACTCATTCCACTAAAGAGCTAAAACTGAACTCTTAAATAAAGATAGAAAAGGAAGATGCTCCTCATTCATACCCTAGACAATCATATTGGAGATAGTGTATCCTCGTGATTAATATCAGTAATCGCCAAGAGTTCATAGACCGCATATAACTCTCCAAGTTACCATATTTACTCATATAACCACGTTTTGAACCTGGATATTTTGACTTGTCCAGAAGCCATGTTTTCAATAGACACTATAGAAAACTCAACGTTGAGATTTAATATCCAATTACCTCAAAACATCCATATGATGATATTATACTCTCATTTAATTAAATGGAGCCACGATGTCCATATCTATAAATGAAGTCCTCTATCGATTAACAAATGAATATCACCAAACTATCGAGGATAGACTATGCGATATAATCGTACTCATTGATAACTCAAATGATATCACTTGCAACCATAAGTCCATCATTTATCTCAGGATTAAGATAGACTCTCCGATTGTCCTGATAATGAAAAGACTATTATCTATTGACGGTTCTAGATAAAGCTTTTCATTGTGATCCAGTTCAATGCACCCAGTGCACTAGATCCTTTTGCTCGAAGACACTCCGATGATTTTAGACTCATCATATCTCATTTGATCCCACTCAAATGCTAGCAAAAGAATTCTACAACTTTAACAAGATAAAGGTGCCCAACCTTTAACTTAAGTTGTGAACAATATTCAAGACTAACTAAAGAATTGTGTCTACCACATACATATCCAGATGTACGAACAATTCTTCTTTTCCCATAGTCTTTAGACCTTATGATTATTTACTTTGACAATTATAATACAAACTATAAATGCTATACGATTTGTTAAACCAGAAATCACTTTATTAATATGAAAAAGATTGTTAATTACAACATTACACTCTTGCTATTGAGCATAATCCTAACAGCAAGCTCAACCGAGCAAGCAACATTGTCTTGGTCATCGACAAAGATGGATAGATCCAATTCAACAACCAAGACAACCACAATGACAAGGGAATGTACCAATGCATGCTCAAGGGAATGGTATGATTCTTAACTTTATTCCCACTTGTCATTTTTATGGTATTGATGGTCATATTAGACCAAGTTGCTTTCATTATATCAAAATGTGTTGAATTGAAAGCATGATTGAAAAGAAAAAGGCTAGAGCTAAGATGCATGTCCCTAGAAAGGATAGAACCCATTTGCATGATCCTTTGCCATCTAGAGCTCTAGAACCTTTAACCACTAGGATTGAAATTATATCTCCTAAGTGGATTAAAAAAGATGAACCCACTTGTTATGAGACAAACATGTCTCACATAGGTTCAACTAGGTCCAATGGACTTGGTAGGTCTTTAGGACCTCATACCCTTTATTGAAGCAATATGGATTTTGACCCCATATGGGGAACTCAAGCAAAGAGAGCAATTTCATACTTGTCATAAGCAAAAATTTTAAATATTTTATGCTTCTTTATTAATTGCTTGAGTAGCTTGGTTGCACATATGATTATATGTTTTTAATTCAATAAGTGTGAACCATGCTTGTATTGCAATACATGCCATATTTATGTTCAAACATGCATTTTTTGGACTAGGAGATTGACTTAGGAAGTACTTGTTGAATGACCTATAATGATCTCCATGACATGATGATTCTTAAATTACATGCTTAAATTATGAAAAGCATGAAATTCAAATGACATGCTCAAATGAAAAAGCATGAATTGATGATTGCAATTCCTAAATGCAAAACAATGTGTGAAAAACTTATGAGACTTAAAATGAACAAAGGATCTTGTATCGGTTCTAAGGATTCTATAATCCAAATGTCTCTCTTTCTTTATTTGTTGAACCTGTCTACTATCATACAGATATCTTATCCGAAAAAATCAAATAGGGTGCAAAGTTGCTCATGACATGTTTCGCTTATAAAGTTGGATATAGTGCTTTAAAATTGAAATCAATAAATTCTCTATATCCTTGCTTTAATTCATGACAAATGGTGAAATTGGTTTGAATTCTTATAGGAAACCTCTTAAGAGGAAACGTCCATGGGTTGATACCAACACCACCGGTAAAGCAATCCATTATATGAAAAGGACTCACACACTCAAGGCTATCAACACATGATATCCACCATAAGTTATCAACTCCTAGTCTACCCTCGGGCCTAGTGAATCACCTAGCTTACTCCCTAACCAAGGTGTATCCTACACCTCTAGAGAGCAACTCCCTATCTAAGACTCTCAAGCCTCCAGGAAGATTTCCTTTCTTAGCTATCTAGATCACAAGGATCCTAGTCAAGCTTCCCTAGCTCAACCATCCGGAGTATCACACTCCTAGCTAAGACTTTTGCATGACTATCTAGACCACATGTCCAAGTCAAGTCTTCTTGCTCTAATCAAAGCTTCACTCACTTTGAAAAAGACTTCAACCTTTCCACAAGGCAATGATCTAAGTGATGCAAATGATGCAAGCACAATCAAATAAAGCAAGATGATCAATCAAGCTCTATGAACATGTTCAATGATAATCTAAAATATGCTTTCAACAAACAATCACAAATGTATCTAGAAATCAAGACATGTGAATAAATAAGAACAAGATATGAATATTCAATATATCACACAAAAATCTTAGTTCTTAGATGATGAAATTTAACATAGAAAATAACATGAGGCACATCATATACAACATTTCTAGAATCAATTTCAAGATTAGTCAAGTTTAGCTAAATATGTTCAATTGAGATCACAAGGCTGAAACTCAAGAATCAATAGATCAACCACCCCTAGAATATAATCTAACAACATTCTAAACACATATCATCTATCAATTAGGAAGATTAAAAGAGATGATCAAAAGATGAAGTGAGAAAAAGAAGTTTCACATACAAAAGTTTAGTCACAGACTGAAATTAGCTCACTGCGAGAAATCACAAACTCAAATGACTTTGAAAACACTTGGAGTTTGTAGCTCTCTTCAAGACCAATAATTTTGGAAATTGTATCACTCGATTTTGAGTTCGTATGAGAGAGTTATGATCAACATAAGAAATCAAAAATCATAAAGAAATTCTGCACTCTTTCTTTTTCAATTTTTCTTCTTAGATGAAATGGGAGGGAATGGAGAACTTTTAAAAGAGAGAAAGAGGAATAACGAGCAGCCAATCAAGACATACAACCTCAGCTCCACATGTAGCACATGTGGCCAGAGAGGTGTGCTGGCTGTGTGGCACATGTGGCCTCCAAGCTTAGTCGTTGGCCACGCTTGCTCCTCTCGTTCTCTGCCCACGTTCTTCAGCCGTATTCTGGCATCCGAACTCTGAATTCGAATCTGTTTTCAGATTACAAACCGTGACTTCCTTACGCACAATGATGACTATAAAAATTTGCAAAAAGGTTGAGAATTCATCCCAGAAAATGACAACGAAGACAACTCAAAGAATGAGAACGCAAAAGTAGTGTATCTACATCGTTTGGACTCGAAACCTAATGAATGAGTAACCAAAATGACCGGGACTCAATAAGGAATCATATGAGATCATGTTCAAGCCCAAAATACAATAAACACAAACAAATAAACACAATTTTACACAAGTATGCCATATCTATCCGATAGTGATAAAACATGCAATTCTACAATGTTTGACAATATAAGATATGCATACTTCAATGAGTGTGAATATGTTATACCAAATGTTTGAACAATGATGCAGGGTCACACATGTATGGATTGTGTGTGTGTGTGCTTATGCCTTGCAAGAGGAAGAAGAAACTTGATACTTTAACATCCAAGTATACGATGTTCCCGTTGAAGACAATATTTGCACAAGATGTTGCTTCTTCACCTTTGAAGCTTCTTTTTACCAAGAATCACCTAAGCAACAACTATTACAAATATAGAGAGTTTTGCAATGGAATCAAGCCAACACAAATATAAGATCTTACAATATCCCCCTTTGGCTATTCCATGGCAAAACCGCATCCTCACCATACAGTTTTCACTCCAATAAACTCAAGGTTGATAGCATTCTCTCATCCTCACATTACAAAGAGATCTTTAGACTAAAAGGTCTTCAAGTCTTCTTGAGTCTTCAAGAATCCCTTATTTGAACTTCAAAGTACCTATGAGAAAAGAAACAAACCAACAAGGGATCGTCTTCCAAAGAAAGATGGTGAGATATTATCACATAAACAAATAAGAATTACCTTATCCCAAACCAAAATGCATTATCTCAAGCAAATGAATGTTTTCACATTAAAGCTCTTCCTAAGTCTTTAACACTATTAGGCAAGAATTCATTTCTCCCCCTTAAGACAAAGTCTCCATTAAAGCACAAAGAGGTACAAAACTCACACATTTGGAATATTTCTCCACACATGGTGAGGTATACATTTTTCTCCCTTATATCAAACATGGATTCCCCCATATCAAACATGGTGATGTATACTATTTCTCTCCCTTTTTGTCAAGGAATAGACCAGAGACACAAGAGATAAAGAACGAGATATTAAGCAAACAAATCTTATAGAAATCAAAGTTGAATAAACTAAATCTCCCCCTTAACATATGCTCCATATATTATCATCAAGTAGATTTGTTCACAAGGGACACATACATTCACACAATCAAGTAATAAGAGAAAATATTTCATCACTTTTCAAAGTCCAAGAGAGAATCATGGATTTTCATTAATCTCTCAAAAATATTCTCACATTGCTAATGAATCAAGCACATAAGCAAAATATGTGTGTGTGTATGAATGCTTCTCACATATATAGTAGGAATAATTGCGATATCAACATGCAAACAATTTCTGCACCTATCAAACTAAAGCGTTTCCAAAAATAGGTCAAACCGATATTCATCCGGGTTTTTTGCTTTAAAAGAATAGATATCAACATTTTAGCGTGTGTGTGCATGTGGCTCGTTTACTCATTTCTATTTGACAACTCGAGCATTTTACAATTCTCAACTATACACCATTTAGCCTTTTGATTTTTTTTTTAAATTTCTTTTAGGCAATGAATCAAAGATATTTTTAAATGATTCTTTCAACACTTCTTTGATTTTTCTAACAAAAACATATACACCTTATGGTGGCTTTCACTCATCACAATGGCGTAACCCTTTCCTACATTGGGCGGCTTCACAACCAAGGTGTGTAGACCTTTCCATGAGGGTGCTCGTTGAATTCTAAGTAGAGCCGAAGCAAAATGGATACATACCATAGGTCATCTATCATGTACTAAGTAATAGGCTTCTAGATGCATCCATAATCTACATACATTCAACCACATATACTCTAAACTAAAACATATAAGAGAAGCATTAGTGCACTTTTCAAAAAAAAAAAAAATTTCAAGTTCAAGTGCTTGATCTAAAAACAATAAAAGATACTTGTTTAAGATCATTTAGGCTCTCAAAGATATTGATTTTACAATTAAGTTTTGCTTATCAAGTTACTCATCAATCACATAAGCACATCAATCAACACAAATCATGCCAATAGACATTTTAAGGGTTTTAAACCTCTCTTTTTTCAAGGGCTTTGTGAACAAGTCTGCAAGTTGATTTTTAGTAGGCATATGCTCTAGAGTAACAATTGAATGTTCAACTAGGTCTCTAATAAAGTGATGCCTAATATATATGTGCTTTGTGCCTGACATGCTTATAACAACACACATCATGATTAAGATTAATGTGAACAATTATCACCAAAAGATCTTAAAAGAGCAAATGTCAATGAGAACAATAAGAACACTATACTAGTTCTCTAATATGACATTCTTTATGAAGTAGTATAACACAATGAGTTGAGAGATGAAAATTCAAGTAAGCAAGCAATATGATATAAAGATACCTTAGCAAGCTATTTTCATCAAATGCAAGGCCTTTACCCTTTTTATGAGTCCTCTTGACTTATTTGTCCACATGACAACAAGTTATAGGTGTATCGATTCCAAGAGACTAAAGACTATGCATTTCAACTTAAACAACAAAAAATGACTTTCTCCAAAAGTCTTAACAAATTTTTTCACCAAATAGATTTCAAAATTCAACTTCTTTAAAGTTAATCAACAAATTTTGGCTATCATAGTGAGTATGAGAATATTAAGTTCATGTATTAACTAGAGACATCAAGTTTGAATACTAGACTTAGCACATTACAAATAGTGTAGTCAAGCATCAAACTTAGAACTCTTATCAAACAAGAACAAAAATATTCTCATATGTGCTACTCAATCAAGTACGAGAGCACTCACCTTTGACCATATTGGTCTTAGGTGAACCAACACAAACAACATCATGATCATTAATCATGGCAATAAGAAATCTAGGAGATAAAACATCAACTATCTTCTTCATTAAAACATCACTCATATTAAACTCATCATTGTTGCCACGCACAAATATTTCATCAAGACTCTTCTTAAGTTGCTCATGACATGTTTCTCTTATAAAGTTGGATATAATACTCTAAAATTGAAATCAATAAATTCTCTATATCCTTGCTTTAATTCATGACAAATGGTGAAATTGGTTTGAATTCCTATATGAAACCTTTGTCATTTGCTTTGCCAAATACCATTGATTTTTTGGACTTGAATGCAATATGTCTTGCATGCAAAGCATTTTTATTCACACATTTTCTATGAAAATAAATCTCCTTGTATCTCTCCTTTTAATTGAGTTGCATAAAGTGCTTTATATGATTATGCAAATGACATGTATGCTTCTATCTCTCTTTGCTTCAAGTTACCCATTTGAGGAATACTCTTTTGCCTATCTCATGACAAAAAGAGGGAGTAGCATGTTGGTAATGGGAGAATGTTTATTGTGCTAATTGTAGTAGCAAAATTACATGTTAGGGAGAATACACATTGAGGGGGAGTAACCCTTTGAGGGGGAGCATTGCATTACACATACATTGCATAATGTTGTGCTTAAATTCTGAAATGCAAATGCTTGTTTATGTTCTCACTTTATTAATCTCACATGTACTTATTTTGGAAAGTATAGAAACTTTGTTTTGAAGGTTTGGTTGTTCTACAAGAGATTGAAGTCTTGAAGATTTTTTTAATATCTCTTTGTAATGTAGAAAATCATTGTAGACTTGTAGTTTCTATTTTGTTGCAAAGAATCAATGTGAGTGGTGGTTTTGTCACGAAATAGCCAAATGAGGAGATTGTAAGTGCCTCCAAATTGATTGGCTCATTTTATGGACAAACCACATTTTGGGGTTTGAATTGCAAGGGTAGTTTAGGTGATTGAGGATCAAGCTTAAAGGCCCTTTTCAAGACCTCAAGTTGATAAGCACCAAAGGTAAATTTCTAAGTGCTTACTTGCAATTGAAGAGATTAGTTGCACACACTCACAATACATGCATAATTCTTATTCTTGTATATTGTTTGTATTTTTTATATGTGCTCATTCATGATCATTTATATCTCTTTATGTATATTCTTATTGATTGAATCTTAGGATTAGAATGCCATGTCATTTAGGCATTTAGGACGTAAAATTGATGTAGGCGTTGTACGGTTGCTCTACAGGGGCGCTTTAAGTACAACGCCCTTCTTAGGCCTGGTGGAATTGGGTTTTACACACATTAGACCTGATGCATTTTATTACATTTTATTATAGGCGTTGTTCGGTCGCTGTTCAATAACGCTGTACATACAACGCCTATCTGAAACCCGAGAGGAACAGAAATGTGGCGCTGTTCGGGCGCTGTACACAAGCGCTGTTCAAACAGTGCCTATGAAGATTGTTCTTCATGTTCTTCACAATTCCTAGGTGAGGCGCTGCATAGGTCGCTTTACGTACAACGACCGTGCAACGCTCAAGGCAAAAATAAGGTCACTTATTCAAAACGTTGTCACTTCATCTTGACACCCTATATATATGCCTCTTTCATCTTAGGTTGTTTTTGAGAGTTCAAAAAGCATATTTTTCCCTTAGAACATATTTTAAGAGAAATATTCACAAGAACTCACCTTTAAACAGTCATTCCTTTGTTCATCAAAGTTCATATATCATCATCTATGACCATATAGGATGCATATCCATGCACGGTTTTGCATCATCACATCTTTCTTGGTAAGTTTTTCACTAACTTTATCTAATTTTAGTGTCTTTCTTAGCAAGCCATCTCTTTTATTACTTGTATGTCTTAGAATATTATTCTAGTTACAAGATAGAGATTGTATATAGTGTATTGATTGAGTGTTGTATTGTGATAGCTTTCTTGGTTTTCATAATCTATGTTTAGCTAAGCTTTATGACATGTCATTTAGCTATTGATATCTAGGAATTAATTAATTGTCATATTATCATTCTAGATAAGCATCTAAGGTTCCCTAGCTTTGTTTACTCTTTGAATATTATCATATATTCACATAGGACATTTATCTCTTTATTGAGAAGTAAGACTTGTGTAGCTTCCGTGATTAGGTAGCTTAAATCACAAGCAATTGGACTAGATTCACTCATACTGGGATTAGGTAGTGGTTGTGAGTTACATACCGGGATTAGGTTGTAATGACTTCACCTTTAGTGGATTCTAGGTTCTTGTGTGGAACACATAACAGCCGTGGTTTTTCCCGTGAGGGTTTCCACGTAAATATCTTGTGTCATTTATAATTCCGCACTTATTACACTTGATATTTTATATTGACTAGATAGGGATATTTTCAGAATATTGACTTATAACGAAAATTGGGTAATATCGGATTAAATCTATTCACCCCCTCTAGATAGTTTTAGACACACCGTGCACTATTAGTTTCACAAACGATTAGAACAACCTACCGACCCATAGGTTTCTCCGAAAATTAGTTAGGGTTTCTTTATCGGTGAACACTCTCATCTGGATCAGTTCTCTGTGGAATTTCTCCACGTAGGATTTCAGCTTCTCTCCTCACTCTTGGACCACGTACTGAAGCAAGATGGGATCTTTAAGACAGAGCTTGATCCCTTAAAACTTGGCACAAAAATCCTTAGTGAGCTGTTTAAAGGAATCCACACTACAATGGGGTAACTTTTTGAACCAAGTCTTTACACAATGGTTAGAGTTGAGGGGAACATCCTGCACATTGCCGACCGGGTAGCCTTATGGATCTCAATCTGATGTACAAAGCTCTCCAAGTGGCTTAGACGGTCTTCTGATTTGGAAAATTTCTCGGTTGGCATTTAGAATTTAGGTGGCAGCTCCGCCTCCTTGATCCTTCTTGAGAATGATGCGTTCATTTCTCCCAAAGGGTCCTTCTACGTTCCCCGTTGTTTTACTTTCTTAGTTCATCAATTTTTTTTAGCAATTTTGGCTTGACTTTGGTCCCGATCTTGGTTCACACATGGCTTGTTATGGGTGTATAAATCCTGGTTCCTTCATAGGGTAGCCCAATGCTCCATGTGGCATCTTCCCACTCCAAGCACTCTTGGTAATGAGGAAAAATTCTTCTTTGAACCCTTACGCCTTTTAGGCGGTTAACACACTCACATACACACACATACACACATATATATATAGTCTTTCTATTGTCAGTTCGAACTGATATAAAATATAGCAGTTCCTTGCATGTGAGCTATTGGATTTGAAAGATGCTTTGACAAATGCATGCAACCAAGTCAAAGCATTTAAATCTAATGGCCCATATTAAAGGAACTGATATATTTTATATCAGTTCGAACTGACAATAGAAAGACTATATGTTAGGATTTTGAGTCTAATTGGCATTATTCTACATCAAAACGTTATTTGCTTTGTACTGATTAGTTGTCTTAGTTGTATGATTCACCAAGCTTTAAAGAAGATGGACAACAATTCAAGCAAAGTAAAGCCTTTGTGTGAGGAAAGCGTTATTGATTACAAAGGTAATAAAACCACATTCCTCTTACAGGGCCTAGACGCACACACACACATACTGCATACATTTGTATCCCTGTATCGTAGCGCTAAATTGGTATAACACATTCACACATGTGTTTCAGTATGCTCAAGCATTAGTCTCAAATTGACAAACATTGTAGAAATGCATGTACTAGGACCAACTCTAGGAAATTGCATACTTGTGTTACCATGCATTTATTTGTTTGTGTGTTAGTCATTTGGACTTGAATATGTTCTCATATGATTCTTTGTTGAGTTCCAGTCATGTTGGTTCCTACTCATTAGATTTCGAGTTCAAACTAGGAAGTTATGAAACTTTACGTTCTCTTACAAAACGTTGTCTTTGATTTGCAATCTTCTTCATTAAGTTGCAAAGTCAAGTGATCATGTCTAGCTTGATTATCCTCTGGGAAAACTTCTTCTTCCTTGCCTTTGTCACTAATATTCTTTTCAAGCTTATCAACAAAATTGTTAGTAGACAAATGAAATGTAAAACAAGAAGAGCCTTTTTCACAAATAGCTTGGAATCTATTCCATGTCTCTTTTATCATATTTGAATCTTTATTAAGAGAAAGGTGTTTCAAAACTTACACCACTATAAATGGCAAAAAGATCTAAAAATTTCAACCTCTCAAAAATAAACCTCATTCATATTATATGAATATATTGGTTTGGAGAAACTACTCCATTAAATATAAAACTCGAAGAAGAGAAACTTTTCTTAACAATCCAACCAAGCTTGTTCATCACTAGACTTAGTGCAGTCTTTCATGAGCATTTTCAACAAAAACAAACATTTCCCGATCAACAAAGTAGGACAACCATTAAGAACTGTTAACTGCAAAAATTGGCCAAGGACCAAAGAAGAATTTTACATCTAGGATCTAGGAGGAAAGGCTTCGGTTGTATATATGTTTTTGGTTTGGGGACACATCAACAATTTATACAAGAAACACATGAGAATAGGTCCGAATCATATGTTCGAAATGGTCAATAGAGGGAGTACTGACTGTTATGCCATATCAGCCGAAGTCAGTGAATTAAAATATGGTCGCCAGATAAGTCAGCTTGTAGCTAATGACCATGTTCGCCATAACTCCTGCTCGCCTCGAAACAGACAATGTATTCGCTACAAGCCTTGCTCGTCAAATCTTTACTCAACTAACAGAAGCAAGTTACTTTATTACCAATGCAATAAACCCATAAAACAAGGACTCTCGGATTCAGATCCCAGTAAGGAAATATCTTTATTTCCTCTCGAGACAAAGGAAGCCCAAATAGGAAAGGACTCAAGACTTTTGAGAAACTAGACGTTAAGTTGGAAAATAATCCTAATCAGCCGATAAAAGGTGAAATCCTAAAACAACTTTGTTTGGGAATCCACCATCTACACGGCAAACAGAACAAGGGAACCCTAGTTCACCTATTATAAAAAGAACCATGTAATCACGGAAAAAGGGGATATTCTAGTGAATTGAGAGCTATTGTATGAGAGAAGAAACTGATACCAAAGTGTAACCTGCTCTCAAGGGGCCCCGTGGTTTTTTCCCGTTCTCAGGGTTTTTCCATGTAAAACCTGTGTTTTGCATGCTTTAATTTACGTTGCTATTTATATTATTGTAACCTTATTGTGAGACGCGTGGTAGGCCAGAAATCACTGTCAACAATTGGTGCTAGAAGAAGGGGGTGAACAAAAAACTTCAAGGAACCCTCAGACAGGTACAGCAGACATGAACATCACTAACAGCAAAGATAGAAATTCCATTGGCGGAAACTCTCACTAGTATCCCACAGCTGTCGGACCTGCAGGGGATGAGACCGGACTTGCAGGGGGTGAAACATTGATAACAGGGGAACATTCAATGACGTCGGAGAATAGAACGATAGTTGATCCAAGAACCTTACAACACTTCCAAGTAGCTCTAGCGAATCTGATAAGTGAAGCCAACAAGCTAGGACTCGAGCTCCCCCTCGGCTTAGGAATTCCTTCTTCCTACGATCTGACAGCAAGCACACAAATGGACCACCCGCCAGGAAGGTTACAGTCAGAGGTTCACATTGCCACCCCGGATACCCAAACAAAAGTATCGGCGGAAGAAACCCCTAGAAACCATCTCGAGGATCTTGGAGAAAAAATACAAACACAAAGGAGAGGCTTGCTGGGCGAAAGGGAGTCATCGGAAAAACGAGTCCATAGTCATGTGCATGGGGCGATCCCTAACGGTACATACCAAAGGACCCACCAGAGGCGTTGATCTATTTCGTTAGAGGATAAAAGTCCTCGCATAAGAAAGAGCCTACGATCCAAAAGGGGAAAATAGAGAAGATCCAAAAGCATAGACAATCAGAAATCTGGAGGGAGCGGAGATAGCCGGGAGAATGACCACCAAAAAATAACTATTAAGAGTCAGTTCGGTCCAGAAGGAGAACCCATGGGTCACCTAACTATCACACTTCAAGAATTGTCGAAAAAGGTCTCAGCAATGGCTCGGAGATATGGACACAACACTTCGTTTGACTAATAATCAGACAACCCTTTTGTTGAACAGATTGCTCACACCCAGTTCTTGGAAAGATTCAAGTTGCCAACCATTGAGCAATATAAAGAAACCAGAGATTCGAAAGAGCATGTCAGGCGATTCCGCAACATCATGGCACAATATACATCCAACGAGGGACTCTTGTGTCTAACCTTCCCATAAACCTTTAGAGACCTCACATCCAAATGGGTTGGAAGACTTCCACCCAGGAGCATCAACGGCTTTTCAGGCTTCAGTAAAGCATTCATCAGGCAAATCATGGGTAGCGTACAGAGAACGAAGTCACTCGCCCACCTTTCGAACCTAAGACAAGACAAGAACGAGTCCCTAAAAAAATATCTGATGAGGTTCGGCAAGGAAGTAGTTCAGACTGAAGGCGCAAGTGATGTGGCTATCATAGCCGTTTTCACCAATGGGTTGCAAAGTGGACGATTATCTTTTGATTTGCGCAGAGATCGACCAAAAACCTATGAAGAAATTATAGACATAGCTGGCGATTACGCCCTAGTTGAAGAAGAAGAGGTAGCACAATGGGGTAGCTACGTATATGGCCATAAACCAGACTTCAAACCTGAATCTAAAGGCCAAAAAACGAAGATGCAATCACATGACTGTTAGGATTATGCTCAATAGCAAGAGTGTAATGTTGTAATTAACAATCTTTTTCATATTAATAAAGAGATTTCTGGTTTAACAAATCGTATAGCATTTATAGTTTATATTATAATTGTCAAAGTAATTAATCATAAGGTCTAAAGACTATGGGAAAAGAAGAATTGTTCGTACATCTGGATATGTATGTGGTAGACACAATTCTTTAGTTAGTCTTGAATAATGTTCACAACTTAAGTTAAAGGTTGGGCACCTTTATCTTGTTAAAGTTGTAGAATTCTTTTGCTAGCATTTGAGTGGGATCAAATGAGATATGATGAGTCTAAAATCATCGGAGTGTCTTCGAGCAAAAGGATCTAGTGCACTGGGTGCATTGAACTGGATCACAATGAAAAGCTTTATCTAGAACCGTCAATAGATAATAGTCTTTTCATTATCAGGACAATCGGAGGGTCTATCTTAATCCTGAGATAAATGATGGACTTATGGTTGCAAGTGATATCATTTGAGTTATCAATGAGTACGATTATATCGCATAGTCTATCCTCGATAGTTTGGTGATATTCATTTGTTAATCGATAGAGGACTTCATTTATAGATATGGACATCGTGGCTCCATTTAATTAAATGAGAGTATAATATCATCATATGGATGTTTTGAGGTAATTGGATATTAAATCTCAACGTTGAGTTTTCGATAGTGTCTATTGAAAACATGGCTTCTGGACAAGTCAAAATATCCAAGTTCAAAACGTGGTCATATGAGTAAATATGGTAACTTGGAGAGTTATAGGCGGTCTATGAACTCTTGGCGATTAATGATATTAATCACGAGGATAAACTATCTCCAATATGATTGTCTAGGGTATGAATGAGGAGCATCTTCCTTTTCTATCTTTATTTAAGATTTCAGTTTTAGCTCTTTAGTGGAATGAGTTAAAATTAATGGATCGGACCTAAGTGAATCATTTGTTGATTGTGATTAGGTTATGTCTATTGAAGCTTAAATTTAGATGGCCCGCCAAGATCCCCAATCCACACGGACTTGCATGGATCACTTGATATATTCTACCGGACCAATTTAAGGGTCCATCTAGAATTGCATTTAATATATTAAGAATATAATTTGCACATTATTTAAGTAATGGGCTGCTCAATTATATTAATATATTAATGAAAGACATGTGGGCTTGTTTCTTTTAGTAAGAATGGGTCTGGTTCACATGTGGGCTTTTTATTTAAAGTCCAATAGATTAAATGAAATAAGAAAATAATGTTAGGCCCAATCTTAATCAAGTGGGGCGGCAAGGTTAAAATTTTAACCTAAAATATTATTTTGTTTCATTTGTTTTAATTAAATAAGAATTAATTAATTTATTGATTAATTATTTAATTAAAGAAACAAATCTTTCCTAAAAGTAAAAGACTTGTTTGACAAGGAAATAAATAAATTAGTTTTATTTATTTAATCAAATAAGGAGTCTTTTTATTTAGTCAAAATAAAAGAATAAAAATCAAGAAGTTCGATTAGGGTTTGAAGTCTATTAAGTTGAAAAGAATTAGGGTTGAATTTAAGTCACCCTATATAAGTGACATTATAAAATTCGGTCAACCCTAATCTTAGACTACATAGAATTCGGCAACCCTAAAGGAAAAAGAAGAAAAAATTCGGCCAACCTATATATGTGTTCTTATAGGGTTCGGCCACCACAATCCATTGTGCTTGAGTTTTTTATTTCTTTCTTCTTCTTCTTAATTCCAAGAGAGAGTTTTTATTCTAAAAAGACAAAAGAGAGTGTGAAATTATTCTTTGATAGTATACTATTGCTTAATCATCAATAAGCTTGTGTATACGATATCGATCTAGGTTCACGCGAGTTTCGATCATTAAATTGAGAACGCAAAAGTGACCGGAATAATTTTTGACATTCTTTTGATTGTTTTGTGACTAACAAAGAAAAGAAAGTTTTTTGTTTGGTCCATTCACAGGTTTGCAATTCAAAGAAAAGGGAGACCACGCTCCTAGGTGATCCACGTTCGTGCTCGGATTGAAGGTCTTGCGGATTACCATCGACGTAAGTCAATCGGATCACGCGACAAAAGGTAATTTACTTTTATTAACATATATGCATGTTTATTGATTAAAAGGGTTTAAGGTTCATAAAGGAAAAATTTTAAAAGTCACTAAATCGTTTTTTAGTATCGCTTCCGCTGCGTTTACCACTTTTATTTATTATTTTTCCCTACAATGACCGCTAAAGAAACGAGGGAAGTCGAAAAGATCGATTCAAGGAAAAACGAGGGGGCAATCGAAATAGTGGTTTCAGAGCAAGTACAACAGCTACACTCCTTTAACAGGCGACCATGAAGACATACTCTCAGTGGTAGAGGATAAGGGGCTCGCCAAATATCCCAGGCAACAGTCTTTGTAATGCCAGGAGGACACGACAAAGTATTGCCATTTTCACAAAGATCATGGGCATGACACTTCCAAATGTTTCCAATTAAGAGATCACAAAGAAAGCCTGATCAGAGACAAACATCTCAAAGATTTCACTTTAAGAGGAGACAAGCACGGGGGTTGCTAAGACAACTGGGGAGGCGGACAAGAGAAAAAGAGTCCAAGGAAGAATAGCCCGGGGTGCCGCCATAAACATTATATTTTGGGGACCACACACTGGTCGCAGCAACAGGGAAAGAATGTCTGAAGTTCGAAAAGTGATGAAAGAAAGCAGTACGGAAGTAAACTCTGTGCAGCGAGGACCCAAGAGAGGCGAGGAAGGATAGGATCCGATAGTTTTCACTATCAAGGACTCGGAAGGAATCGATGCAAAACCAAATGATGCAATTATTGTGGGAGTCCAAATAGCTCATAGAGACTTATTGTGGATAATGATAGACAATGGTAGCTCGGCTGACATCCTGAGTGCAAGAGTATATTATGAATTGTGGCAAAAAAAAAAGACTTGGAACCATTTCATGTGCCACTGAAGGGATTTGGGGGCACATATGTAAGATCACTGAGAACCGTGAAGCTACCGGTGAGATTCGACACTGCACCTTGCCGAAAAACAATTCTCTTAAACTTCGTAGTTATCGATATCTACAACTGGCCATACAACGCACTACTTGGCCGACCATTCCTAAACAAGGCTCGAGCAGTCACATCGACATACGCGTTGAAAGTAAAATTCCCAACAGAATTCAAGATCGGGGAGCTAAGGGGATCACAAGAAATGGCTTATCGAGGTAACTTATCAGTTTTTAAAAAGAATGGAGGAGTGGAAGCTCTAAGCGTGTTCCAACTTGACCAAGCTCAGAAAGAAGCACCCAAGAGTTTCGAGCTTGACCCAAGAGATAAGACGGAGAGGGAAAAAGAGGAACCAACTGAAGCCGTTGTTTTAGACGAAAGGAAGCCCGATAGAATCGTCAAAATTGGGGTAAAGTTAACCGAGCCAGTCAAGACGAACATAACAAACCTGCTGAAAGAATATAAGGAGATCTTCACTTGGAGCCACGAAGATATGCCCGGGATTAACGTGAATGTGACTTCGCATTATTTGGCAATAGACGACAAAGTCAAACTAGTGGTACAGAAGAGGCGAAGCTTCAACCTAGAAAGAAGTGCTGCCATAAAGGAAGAAGTAGCCAAACTGCTAGCAGCAGGGTCGATTAGAGAAGTAAAATACCCGGAATGGGTAGCGAATGTTGTGCTAGTGAAAAAGAAGAACCATCAATGGAGAATATGGGTGGATTTCACAGACCTAAATAAAGCCTGCTCTAAAGACAGCTTCCCACTGCCAAGAATCGACCAAATGGTCGATGCAACAGCTGGACACGAACTCCTAAGTTTTATGGATGCGTATTCCGGGTACAATCATATCAAGATGCACAAACCAGATGAGGAAAAGATAGCATTCACCACCGACCAAGGGCTGTACTGCTCCACTGTTATGCCATTCGGCTTGAATAACGCCGGAGCAACTTATCAACGATTGGTCAATAAGATGTTCGTCAAATAGATAGAGAGGAATATGGAAGTATACATCGACAATATGCTAACAAAAAGTATAACGATCGACAAACATGTGAGCGATTTGAGGTAAACCTTCAATGTACTAACCAGATATGGCATGAAGCTGAACCCTGCTAAGTGTGTATTCGGCGTACCATCCAACAAATTCCTTGGTTATCAAGTACATCAAAAAGGAATGGAGGTGAACCCCGATAAGATCCGTGCGTTAGCTGATATGGTTTCCTCAAAAAATTCAGAAACTCACAGGGTGCTTGGCATCGTTGAACATGTTCATATCCAAATCAACCGACAAATGCCTGCCATTCTTCAGGGCTTTCAAAAAGGGTAAACGAATCAAATGGAATGAAGATTGTGAACAAGCCTTTCAAGCCTTGAAAGACTACCTTGGTCGGGCACCGCTACTTTCAAAGCCAGTTCATGGAGAAACACTTTATTTATACCTGTCAGTCACGGAGGTAGCTACAAGTTCGGTATTAGTCAAGTGAGAAGATGGAGTCCAAAAACCAGTATACTATATAAGCAAGTCATTATTGCCCCCCGAGAGAAGGTACTTGCCAACCGAGAAGATGACACTCACCCTAATAACAGCAGGAAGGAAACTAAGACCTTACTTCCAAGCCCATCAGATCGAGGTATACACGAACTGTCCACTCAAACTTATCTTAAAAAAACCAGAGGTATCCGGAAGATTGACTGAATGGGCTATTGAGTTAAGTGAGTTCGACATCAAGTACCTCCCCAGAATAACGATCAAAGGTCAGGCAGTCGTAAACTTTGTCGTAGAATTTACAGAGCCAGACGTGGAGGTAGTTAGGAAGATGGCAAAACAATCCAAGAAGAATTTCCAATGGCAACTTCATGTTAATGGTTCATTAAATACGCACGGCAGCGAGGCAGGGATAGTAGTGTTAACCCCGGAAAGAGATTCAGTAGAATGTGCCCTTCATTTTGATTTCAAAGCTACCAATAATCAAGCAGAGTATGAAGCGTTAATAGCTGGTTTGAGAGTATGCACTGCTTTGGGAGCTAATGAGATTGAAATTTTCAGTGATTCCTAGGTAATTGTCAACTAAGTGTTGGATGAGTACTAGGCGAGAGATGAAAACATGATCGCCTATCTAGAGTTAACAAAAGAATTACTGAGGCGATTCAAAGAATTCAGGATCGTACAAATCCCCAGAGAAAAGAACGAGCAGGCTGATGCACTAACCAAATTAGCCTCGGCAACTGTCAACATCTGGCCACGAACAGTCCCTATGGCCTACCTGCCTCGGCCGAGCATAACTGAACAGACCAAAGTCGGGGTAATCGAGAACAGGCCATATGATTGGACGACACCAATTAAAGAATATCTCATCAAAGATGCGTTGCCTAGTGACCCATTAGAAGCTAAACGATTAAAGTATAAAGCTACAAGGTATTCAGTCCTCAACGACGAGCTATACAAAAGAGGTTTCTCTAGAACACTGCAAATGTGCGTTGGGGCAGAAGAAGTCGAAGGAATAATAAACGACATACACAGTGGAAATTGTGGAAACAACACTAAGGGTGTTAGTTTGGCCCATAAGACATTAAGGCAAGGGTTTTACTGGCCAACATTGTTCGCCGATACAAAGAGAATAGCTGTAAGGTGCATTGCATGTTAGAAGGTCACGAACAACATCTGACAACCACCAGAGCACCTACAGAGTATCACTTCCACTTGGCCATTCGCCATGTGGGGAATTGACCTTATTGGTCCAATGCCTGTGGCAGTTGGAGGAGCGAAACATGCCACTGTGGCCGTGGATTATTTTACTAAATGGGTAGAAGCCGAACCATTGGTGCACATAACTGAAGCAAACATTACTAGTTTCGAAAAAAAGAACATCTTATACAGGTTCGGAATACCAAATACCATCATCACCGACAATGGAACACAATTCGATAATAGAAAGTTCAAAGCGCTGTGTAAAAAATACAGGATTAACAATTATTATGCGTCACCAACTCACCCACAGACAAATGGACAGACTGAAGCAGTGAACAAGATCATCAAGCACAATCTAAAAGCTAAGCTTGCTATCAAAAAGGGAAATTGAGTAGAAAATTTACCACAGGTACTATGGGCCTATCGGACCACTGAGAGAAATTCAATAGGTGAGACACCTTATTCCATGGCCTTTGGAGCCGAAGCTGTTATTCCAGTAGAAACATCATTCTTTTCACCAAGGGTACAACTCTTTCAACCCTAACTTAATATTGGCATGCTAAAGGACAGTTTAGACGAACTTGAGGAAAGGAGAGAGTATGCCCAAATCAGGAACACAGCCTATTAACAGAGACAGCCATATATTACAATTCACATGTTCGCTTGAGAAGATTTGCACTCTGCGACTTGGTGTTGAGAAGGGTCTCACCTGGAACCAAAGATAAAGCCACAGGATCACTTGCAGACAAATGGGAAGGACCGTATCAAGTTACCTGTACAGCAGGATACGTAGCATATCGCATTGCTCGGGTGGGAGCCGGTGAGCTTTCTCGACCGTGCAATGTTCAATACTTGAAGATATACTATCCATGAGTCTTTTAAAGACCATTCTCTTTCTTTTTTGCTTTTAGGATTTCTTTCAGCATTTCCCCTTTAAACATTTTTTAGAATTGCAAGATTTATTCAATAAAGAGTAATTTATTACTGAAGCACTCAAGACGCTTATTGGGGTAGCCTGTTGCCAAAGTACTCAAGAGAGTGATTTATTACTAAAATACTTGCGAGGCTTAATAGAGTAAACCATCACTAGAGTATTACACTCAAAAAACTGAATGATATTCACCATTGCAAATGGTCAAAGAACCCAACAACAAAGAAAAGCGACTAAAGTATTCATCTAATATGGCAGTGGTTGAGGTGAATACGTCGAACACCCTGAGCTAGAAAGATACTATACGACCATTGGTTCTCATTACCATTGGCAAAGTATAACCCATGAAGATGCAATTAAGGCACTCAAAAGCAACACTTAAAAGAAACAATTGTAAAGAAGCGTTGGGGGTTAGATAAACTAGCAACTATAACAATATAAGCAAAAGTAGGAGACGTCCCAATAGTATGCTTAAAGACTTAGTGTATGGTTAGATACGTCCTGAAAAACACTGAGTAAAGCCAAAAACTCAGCAATGGCAGCTGAATAAAGCAAAGGCATTAAGCACAGCGATGATGGCAAAACTAGAACGATGAAAAATAAATAAGTCATTCAAACAAATTAAATAAGAAGAAAAATTGGTTTCATAGATGATCATGCATATTTACAACACGGCGAGATAGATTACAAAAAATGAAATAGCTATTAAGTCATGCATCCGCCCTATCAACGCCTTCATCTTCATCTTCGATCTCATCCTCTGATGGCTAGACAATTTCTTCATCTCCCACTGGTATGAAGGGTTCATAGTCCCGGCCCGTAATGGGCCCCAAATCTAGTTTGCTACTAGTGCTAGTAAGGCTATTTTTCTTCCCGGAATAATATGTATTGAAAGCAGACTTCGAAGGGATCTCAATGTGCATTGGGTAGGGCTCAGTCCTTGTGTAACAACAATGAGCCTTCCACCTTTTTATCCGGGTTTTAATTGAGTCCACTGTGCCATCCATATGCAATTTTAAGGATTTGTCAAAGCGCCTCAACGCCTTCTCATTCGAATGGTCCTTCATCGCAAAATTTTTTTTAGATTGTCTCATACCGTGCTTAAATTCCCGCAGAATGAGGGCATCATAAGCAAGAGATCTCTTAAATCGATCAACGGTCTAAACCTCGAGTTCATTTTTTAAATCCCTGAAAATGGCCTCACTCGATGCCTGCTGATTTCGCAAGTCTTTAGATTCTCGCTCGGTTTTTTCCCTAGCTTCCTCAGCCAATCTTTTGGTTTCCATGTGAGCTGTGAGTGAATCCTGACTTGTAGATAGTTGATCTCTCAAAACCCTGATTTCTTCCTCAGTTGAGAGCAATTTTTCTTCGACGGCTAGCTGAGTAGCCAAAAATCCATCAGCAAATTCTCTCGCCTGGTTGAGTTGTTGCGAAGGTGTTTCTTTAAAACTTAACTTCTCAGCAGCCAGACGCGACACTTACTCTTGAAGGCGCCTGTTTTTCGAACAAACTACATTCCCACGCCTATAGTTATCGGCCATCTAAGACATCATCTGAAGAAAAGGAAGATGACATATAAAAAAGTAGGGAAAATGAAGGTGGTGTGAAATAAATTCAGAGACTTACTAGCGAGTGGCAGTTGAAGAAGAACTCCATCTTCCGGTTGCATGATTTATTCTTCACAAGCTCCCAGCCTAGCCCAACATATACATCATTCTAGATCAAATGCGACAAAATTTCAAGAGCAGAGAAGTCCGAAAGAGAAACAAAACAAGAGGATTCGCTGGCATCATATGGAGTCGTACTAGGCCCTTCACGAACACCCTCTAGGGCCGACACTGGCATTGATGGGCCAGGCAAGTCCGAATGAATAGAAATATTGGCCGATTGAGCAGGAGGATCTAATAGAGGAATGGCAGAGGCGTTCAAATTTGTTGGAACATTAACAAGAGGGGTTGAATTTTACGGAACAGAAGATGAATCAAGCGAACCGCCGGGAGTGTCTGAAATAGGGATAGAACCAGTAACCTTAGCCCTGGAGGAAGGAACCTCCGGGTTCACTCTTACGGTCGGGATAGTCTCAGCAATCCATGAATTGCCATCCTCTTACTCGTCCAAGGAAATCGTATATTGTACCACCCTTGATGCCTTTTCTGTAGGATGAGCGACGTGCTCGGGAGTATTCTCAGTCACCCGTTTCCCCCGACTGACTGTGGGATTCAAGTCATTTGTAGGGTCCTCGGGAGCTTCTGGAATATTAGCATCAAAAATTGGCGCGTCCTCACTAGGCCTAGAAGAACTGACTTTTTCTTTACCCTTTCGGCTGGGTATGTGACTCGCGGCACTGTCTTGATTTACCTGCTGAAGATCTTTAACAAATCGTTAGGGGCCTTCGCCCACTTCCTCGCTGTCCACAGAGTCATCGCCGTCAGGGGCTGTGATTCCTTCCTTAGACAATCTAGTAGCGTACCTTTGGCTAGCAGCCTCGGAGTTGTTCACTGCTCGAGCAGCTAAATCGCACACCATATCAAATTCATTCACTGCAAGAGAGAATAAAACATCGCTGATGAACAATAATAGAAAACGAGACAATAGGAAATAAATTTATAACGCTTGAGCCGAGCATGTAAACGAGGAAAAAGCCCCTCTTTAATCATCTTCTCCTCATTCAAGAGGAACACTTCATCCTTTTCAACCAGCGGAAGTGTGGCTACCTTCGCGAGGCGAGAAATCTCGCTATTTAGCAGTACTGGAAGTTTTTCACCAAGAATCTGGAGAAGTGAAATGTCTCGGAACCTTCCTTGCCGGGAGGTTCCAGCAAACATTTTCTGGTGCATTCCTCCCCCATGCACCACTGACAAAGAACCAGCTGTTCTTCCAGCGCTTGTTTGAAGATGGCAAGCCCCAGATAAAGCCCTTTTTCTTCTCATCGTCTGAGGTGTCCACTAAACCTGGAATTACCATGCCCTCGGGAATCCAATTTTCCACAGCAGAAGAGAGGAGGAAGTAAGTCCCGCCGTGCCCTGATGGTCTGAGTGTATTGAGGTGACCGATTTTGCGAAGAGAAGGAGGCCCATAACCCTTCAATTTCCACATTAGATGCAAACACATGAGAATCCTGTAACTATTAGGAGCTAATTGAGCAGGGGCGAGCTTAGCATCAGTAAGAATCTTGCAATAAAGGGTTGAAGGGGAAGGGTGATCCCGCAGCTAAACATCTGGCCATAGAAGGCGACCACATTTTAAGGAGGATTCCATATGGCCCGATCACCAGGTATCAGATTCAAGGTATCAAGAATATCAAACCGGCGCTTATACTTTTGGAGTTGTTGCTCGCTAACAACATTCACCTTTCTATCAAAAGTACTCAGCCGATCAAAAGAAAAATGTAGCCTATCTCCCTCATGAACGTGGAAAGAGTCTGCATTAACTAATATTCCCAATCTAGACTTCCCCTAAGATCAACTAGGTTTTTTCCATTTGGTTGTAACGTGGCCACGGTGAATGGTGATTAGAAAAATGAGAATTTAGGCACAAGCGCTAATCAACCAAGTTAAGGCAATACATTCTACACTTAAGCATTTAATTTCTTATGCAACTCCACTTCTAAATATAATATGGCGTCCAGGTATACAATTAGACTCTACGTGCAATCTTTAACTACTCATGTTACCCATTTGAGTAGCATTTACAATTTACACAAGGCATTTGAAGCATATTTTTCTTTTGTTACTTTTTTCTTCTTTTCTATTCTATTCTTTTCTTTTCTTTTCTTTTCATACCTTTTTACTATGCACATTTTCACAAATCATTACTCAAGCCTATGTACACGCCATTTATCAAATTAAAGCACAACTTTACATTCATAAGCCTTAACAAGATCAATTAAGTGAGGGTTGGCTTAGTATTTAGGTTGCTTGGTTTATGGATCATGTGGGTGTAGATATGTGTTTGGCTTCAAAATTGGCTTGGGAGCACACATATTATGGGAATATGAAGTATTTAGGTTTTTTGAGTGGCTAAAACACACATTGCCTAATATCACTTCAAAGGATTAATCTATCAAGGGAATAAAAGTTTCTGTCAAGAAGTCCACATATATAATGCATGTTCTATGACACGTCATGATTTTGATGTAATGAGACTATGCATGGTGTTTGAATAGTGTTTACAGATTTGAAAAACATATTCCTTAAAATATAAACACTTTTGGCTTGTGTTTGTGATCTCATAAGGGAAATCTCCACTATTAGAACAAGGCGCTTGAGCACCGAGTTCCCTAAACTTGGATGCTAAAAGATAGGACTAGTCCATGAAGTGCAAGTGAGACCCCTAAAATGACTAAGAGTTATTGAATAAGCACACTATGCATACACACATTCGCCACAAACACTATGCTCTAGGTATCTCACAAAGCTAAATAAGCTCAAAATTCTGGCTAAGCAGCAAATTAAAATGAAAAAATAGACAGAAAAACACTCAAAGACTCAAAACACAAAAGACGACTCAAAAAGGCGTCTACACCCCCAAACCAAAACCCAACATTGTCCTCAATGTTGAAGAGGTGAGAGTCCAGCCAGTAGAGCACACCTAACATGACTCCTAACATAAAAAACACAATGCAAAAGACCAACTCAACATGGAGGATAAAGTTCTAAAAAAACTGGTGACTTTTAAAATTGACTTATGTCCGCTCTTCGGTGTATATTTTCAAAAATACTTAACAAAATTTCTTCAAATTTTTACACAGAAAAATAGACATGCATATTTACACTTTTTATTTAGAAAACATTTCAAAATTATAATTGAAAAAGTGTGTAAACAGACGTCAGAGATGGTTCACAAGCAGAATTTTAAAACAGGGCATTGCCCATGACCTTTGGTCGAAGAAACGTTCATAACTTTTGAACCCCTACCTAGAATTTACGATCTTTATACCATTGAAACCGTATCAAAAAATAAGAACGCAACACATGCGAAATAATTTATTTCCTCACCAATAAAAACGTTCATAACTTTTGAATCCCCCACCCAAAAATTTACGTTCTTTATACCTTTAGAACCGTATTGAAAAATTGAAGAACACATCGTGGGCGAAATCATTTATTTCCTGACCATTAAGTACAGTTTTCATGAAACATTTTGCCTTCGAAATTTCAAAACAGGGACTTTCGCAAAGGTCAAAGAAAAAGTTGACACTAAAATGACTCAAAACAAACCTAGGCACTAATCATGCACAATCAATGCCTTAACAAAATAAAAATGACTCAAACAAGGCTCACAAAAATAAAGGCAATTCATGCAATATATCATTGAGGCACAAGTCAAGCTTAATCATCAAGCATTTTATCAAAATTGACGGAATGGGGCATGAACAACCCCCAAACCGAATTAAACAATATAAAGCACTAAAACTTATATAATCACAATCATGCAATAGAGCCTCCGGCTCATAATCATTAAATGCGTGCATAAGAGCCTATGGCTCAATCATCCACAAAAATAATCATTTGAACAAAAACATCCCAAAACACAATTTATTGAATTTAAACAACATAAAACATAAAAATAACTACTTACATCAAAATTATTCAATAAGATGCATTCATGGAGAGGCTAGGGTCCTCTAACGGTGGTTTAACCAAGTTAGGAAATTCTCTATTTTTCACAACTCAAATAAATTTAGGGGACTTCATTATCTTTTCCTTTTTCATGTTTCTATATAAGTGCACTTGGTCTTTCCTTACCCATATTTGCTTGACCCTAGGTGGACTCCTAGGACCTCAAGTTTTCCTATGTTGGCTTGGTTTGAAATTCTTAGCCTTCATATGCTCTATCCTAGAACATGCATAGCAAAAGAGTTTAGAGTTAAAGGAACTACCCTTTGATGTGTGGCTCTAAGGACTTCAGATTTGCTTGCTTGTAACACCTTGACCTTTTCCTCCTTTTTGCTAAGTGTTCCTTTTGCTTCCTCTAAAGCATTGGCTTTTTGTATAACTTCTTCTTGCATTGTTCTTGACCTGCGAACTATCCCATCTTTAAATTCCTTTGATACCCTTACCAAGTTCTCGAACTCCTTTAATGTTATACTCATTTCGGCTTCAAGTCTCCCAACTTGTTCTTCAAACTCTTTACGCTTGTTGGAGACTTCGCCATTGGCCTTCTTAAGTGTGCCATTTTCAACTCTAAGAATCTTCACTTCAAGAATGAGTTTTTTGTTTAGCTCTTGAAGTTTCTTTGCCTTTTCCATTTCCAAGGTTTCCTTGCCTTCTAGCTCATTCTTCAAGAGCTTCAACTTCTTCTCATAGTCTTCCCTCATTTCTTCTTTTTCTCGGGAAACTACCTTAACTCTCTCTTGAAGTGTATCATTCTCGTTCTTTGACACATCCCTCGCTAACAATAGCTCCTTGGTCACCTTCATTACCTCCTGGTTCATGTTGATCCACATTTCCGTCTCATCCATTTTCTTGTTTCACTCTACTTCAAACTCCGTCCAGAGTTTAAAAATGTCTCCTTCTGAGCCATTAGATGATTCCAACGGTTTGGTTCCCCAACGTTCTTGTAGAAGCTTCATTTTCTCATCATTTGCCAAACATGTTGGTGAGTAGCTTGACCTCGAATTTTGCTAATAGGAATCCATAGAGTCCTGAAACAAACAAAAAAAAAACTACCAAAGAAATAAAAACAAACAAAAAAGACTATAAAAAAAACTAAGAACTAATAACATTAAATCTAATCTAATCACTACTACGCACACTGATCCCCCGCAGTGGCATCATTTAATGGAAAAGATTTTTGCCGTTAGAAAACCATCTATCAAAACAATTTATAAAACCTATGTGATGCGTTCACAAGTATAAATACGAGTAAAACGGTAAGCACGGGTGTCGTCCACTGAGATCGGGGTAGCAGTGATAAGATTAAGATTAATAGAACTAGTGAGCATAAATGTAAAGTATATTGTAGGTGAAAATATAATATAAACTAAACTAAGAATGCAATCTAAATGGAATGGTAATGGAGTGATGAATGTATGATAATGGAACAATGGAGTTGATGGACTCGTAAGCGAATATTGGGGTAATTGCAACAAACTCTCAATTAAGCATATAATGACAAATGTAACAAACCTAGGGTGTATAGTGTTGGCTATGTATCAGTAGCAAGGGGTTAACCTAAAATGTATAGCGAAAACCCCCTACTAGCGATTCATCCCTCATAAACAACCAAGCTCATTTATCTCACTATGGCTCAACCTATTTCTAATCTAGCCATCCTAAGGTGTATAGTGATGACTTCCAATTCCCTCATAAGTGCCCGCCCTAGAATGTATAGTGGAGGCCACACGTTTGAGATTGGATGAAGCTTGATCTTATTCAACCGGATTTTACTAGTTCTCTTAAAATCACTAAAGTAGCCAACCTATGGTATATAGTAAAGACTTTTAATTCTCTCTCAAATGCCGACCTAGGGTGTATAGTGTCGGTCACCCGTTCGAGGTTAGTTTAAGAACGCGGTTGTTGAGTTGGGATTCCGGAAATCCCATCCATTCAATAAGCAATAAATATTCCAAATTAACATGCTAAGAAGGTGTATCCCAACAAATCAATAATGAAATCATTCAAAGCAAAGAACAAAACATAGAGATAGATATGTATATAAAACATAGAGTTTATTTACAAATGCCCAAAATCCATCAAACAAATAATATCAACCTAATAGTAGGGTATTTTAGCTACTCATGTTCTTTACAAACAAATACAAAACTAAGAGAAGAGATTGAGAGAAAACCCTTGAAGATAATCTCCTTCCTTGAATCCTTGAAACCTTGAATCCAAATCTCTTTAGTTGCCTTTAGGTTGAGTAGAAATGGTTTTGATGGTAGAGAGAGTGTTCTCAAAGCTAAGTTACACTAAGTTGCTGAAAATATATGTATGGTAGGCTTATGGGTCGAATGGCATAAGGTTCTATTTATAGGGGATACAAAATTAGGTCACTTACCTTGAAAACATAAGCTGTCATGCGTAGAGTGCGGGTCCAGTACGGGTGAACTGAACAGCACTGTACCCGTACTTTATCTTTTCTTTAACATTTCAGCTCTCGGGTCCTGTCAACAGTGCGGGTGGAGTGCGGTTGAATGACCTATACTTGACCTGCACTTTAACTATCATGTGCAATTCCAACTTTCTGTTCTTCGCTACAGTGCGGGTGGAGTGCGGTTGGATGACCCGCACTTTATCTTCTCTGTAGGTATCAGGTCCCTGCTTTGGCTTGGAGTGCGGGTGGAGTACGGTTAGGACCCGCACTTGACCAGCACTCTTAGAGTTGCTGATGACCTTTTGTCTTTCCTTCAATTACCTCTGGCCCCTTTTTGGCCAGAACTCCCGCAACACGCTTCTGACACCAGAATTACATCTATTGCCTGCAATTAGCACCAACAAGCCTATTAGACATATAATATATAGAAAATACACACAAGAATGAGACAAAGGAATAGGAAATGAGGGCTGAAATATACAACAATTTAGGCACTATCATTACGGTCTCGGATGCACACCAAAGAGTTTTGTAGATAGAAAAGAACATGACACGAAGAATTGGGGTGGACTATTAACAAGCAACAGTGTGGGTTCGATGGATAGAATAAGGACCAACAGAAACATGGGGTGGCAATAATGGACAGTGGCAAGTTACAGCGGAGGTGCTTCGCGTCCATCCACTTACCAGGTCCAGCCATCGACCAATCATGTCTAGCTGAGAACAGTGTCAGGAGGGTTGTGGTGTTTCAATTGTGGTGAAGTAGGACACCAATAATCAGAGTGTCAAAAGTTGGGGAAGAGACCATCCTTGTTCAATGAGCCGGACGATAACGGAGAGGGAGATGCAGAGGTTAGAGAAGAGGCACAGTTCGATAAAGAAGATTGAAATTATACAAACGTAGTTAAATTGCTTAAAGCAAACCTAGAAAGGGGAGGGGGGTGAATAGGATTTTACACATTTTTCAATCCCTTGAAACAAACGCACGTTTGTCCATCAAGATAGCTTTACATACAACACATAAAACAAACAATCATATATAGACAATATAAGCATGTGACCATTTTAGTCATTGTCTATATAAGGCCAAGTATCAAGAAGATCAATACCATCAAAATATAACTACAAACAATACTTGTATGAATATTAGCGTCCAATGTATTTACAAGGATCAATCTAATTACAACTCTATAAAAGAATCAATGAATAAAAGAATTGTATTTACACAAATGAATTATATTTACATAATATTATCAAAAGAATATTGATTGCCCACTTTACAAAAATCTTGTTTCCAAATACATCACAAGTGAAAATTGTACTACAAGATTAAAACATACACATATACATATATAAAAAAGAGATAAAAAGAATTGACACATGAGATTTTTTAACGTGTTAAAACCTCCAAGGAGAAAACATCCACGGGTTGAATTACAACCATTGGGTATTATATATATTGGATGATAGATTAGAAATTCCTCAAAAGTGACCAACCTAGATCTACTTTCTATTGGAGTCTATGTCTACACAATCCCTATTGGAAGATACAAAATCCCTCAATGATGTGGAGCCACCATATATTAGAGATCATACCAAACAAATATCATTGGAAGATTATAAATTCCTCAAGCGTGTATACACATCCCATGTACCACTCTCTATTCGATTTTATGTCTATCCAAACGCCCATGCGTACCAATATTGTAGCTAACTCCCTATCCAAGGCACTCATGCCTCTAGAGAGCCTCCCTTGCATAACTATATGGACCTTCCCGATCCTAGCGCACCGAATCCGATAGTGGAAGACTTCTTACTTGACTATTGATTGTACCTTAATTGTTGTATATTTCGGCCCTCATTTCCTTATTCTTTATTTCGTTCTCTTGCGTTTTAGCATCTCTTATGGGCTTTTTGTGAATAATTGTAGGCATTCGTACATTTCTGGTGTGAAAAGCATGTTGCGGGACTTTCGGGAGAAAAGGAACCAAAAGATGCTAAAAGAAAGACAAAAGTCATTAGAAGCTCCAAGAGTGTGGGTCAGAGTACAGGTCCAACAACACTCTCACCAGCACTCTTGCCAAAATTCGAGAGCTGAAATTGTGAAACTAGATAAAGTGCGGGTCAACCACACTCTCACCAGCACTCTCGCGCCAGACTTCTGTTTTTAAGCATTTTGTGACTTATTTTGTAATCCCTATAAATAGAAAAGAATGAGAATGAACCAAGAATTCTCCAACACTTAGAAAATCAGAATTCTTGTAATCTAAAGCTAGGAATACATTCTCTCTCTCATCCAAACCACTCTCTACTCACCAAAGCCAATTAAGAGATTTGGATTCAAGCTTCAAGGAAGGAGATGCTTTTCAAGGGTTTACTCTCTACACTTTCTCATAGTTTTATTGTTGTAATGAACATGAGTAGTTAAATCCCCACTAAGGGGTTGATGGATTAGTTTGTTAGATGTTGGGCTTTTGTATATAAACTCCATTTTACATATATTTCTATCTTTCAATGTTCTATTCTCTTGTATGAATGGTTTACCTTTGATTTGCTTGTCTTGGATATACCCTCTTAGCAAGTTTTCTCTGGATTCTATTTGTATAGACAACTAGGTATACACTTTATTTGGTTGTTTATTGCTTGATTGAATGGTAGGGATTTTCGAAATTTCTGCTCAATAACCATGCTCTTCATCTAACCTCGAACGGGTGTTCGTTACTATACAACCCTAGGACGGCTCTTATGAGAGGATTATAAGCCTTCACTATACACCCTAGGTTGGCTAATTTAGTAATCGATTGAGCCTTTGTTAGATAGCGAGCATTCATTGTCAAAATCCCAAATGAGCAGCTAGCGTTATACACCCTAGGTTGGTTGCGTAAGAGGGATTAATTGCTAGTAGGAAGTCTTCGCTATACACCCTAGGTTGACCCCTTGCTATTGATAAATAACCAACTCTATACAGCCTAGGTTGGTTACATTCGATTAAACGCGCTATATTTTGAGTTTGTTGCATTTGCTCAATGTTCACTTGCTAGTTTATTAACACCTTAGTTCCATTATCATATATTTAACCCCATTCACATTCCCTTTAATTTGTATTCCTAGTTTAGCTTATATTATATTTACATTCACGTTTCAAAACAACAATCATTGATACTTTACTTTTATATACACTAGTGTTATTAATCTTAATCTAGTCACCACTGCCTCGATCCTTATGGACGATACCCCACTTAACACCAAACTTGTGTTTTCCAAGCCATTTAGGGATTCGTGAGCTCTTTATAAATATTGTTTGACAAAGTCAATTTACATACACACAGACGACCTTTGTCAAAATGTTCACCAAGTCTTCCCAAATCTAGTCAAGACTTCTTGCTTGGTTATCCGGATACCTTGTCCTATCTAAGTCTTCCTTGATTGACTATCTGAACATCTCGTCCTAGTCAAGACTTCATGTCTTTTACAAGGATTTCCTAGTGTGATCATGTGAATGCAAATGATGTAAACAATCAATTCATCATAGAACATGTGATCAATATATTACATGGAACAACTAGACCTAAACATGTGAGAACACAAGTAACATAGTCTAGATGTAAAATATGAAATAAACCTAGAGCATGTGGAAACACCTAACACAAATAGCTCCTAGTTTCATTCACACAAATAACACTTGAATAAATCATATACATGAAGCACATATTCAAGATGTTACAATCATCCACAAAAATGACAGAATTACAAAATGTATTCAATGAATTTTCTAGCCAAAGATTTAGAGCAAGGATATAATGATAAATAAATTAAATCCTGGAAAGCTCTAAAAACACGTACACAAGCATTAATCCTAGATTTTATCAATCATGGGATCGAAGCACATTTCAAGGATTATTAATCATAAAATGATTCAATCTAGTCACAAATAATCCTAGATATCAAACTAATCACAATACAACTCTTAATCATGTGGAAAACCTAGAATCCTAGAAACTAGTCCACATATGTCTCTAAATAGACTTTTGATTAGGTTTGATTATGAAGCTATCTTTCTCAATAGCATTCACCATACAAAAAACATACATATAGAAGAAGAAACCCCAAGCAAATTGAAGGTTATAAATGAAAAAATCTCAACGATATGACAACTACCTTAAGATCCCGAATTGGTTCGGTTTTCTGGGTAGAACCACTAGAAAACTCGATCAAACAACTGGAAGACCAGTTGGAAAAGGTAGATGACTCGATTACAAACAATCTCCAACTTGAATCACTCAATTCCAACTTTGTATGAGAAATTTATGGTGTTTGGAAGGTTTAAAAAAGTTGAGAGAAAATTCTACATAAGTGAATTCTAATTTTTCTTCATATATTCAAATGGGAGGGAATGAAGAGCATTTAAAAGAATTCAAAAGAGGGAAAAACAAGCCAATCAACATATTCCATGTCACCATCCACGTGTGTGGTGCAGAGAGGCTGCTTGGCCATGTGGCACACATGGCCAACACATGGCCCACACATGGACTCCTTTGCTTAGCCTTTAGCTAGCAAGCTCCATCGCGCTCCTCTCGTGTTCTTCGACTGTATTCGGGCCTCCGAACTCTGATTTCAAATCCACCTTCGGATTATGAATTATGACTCCCTCATGCACAATAAAGACTACAAAACTTTGACAAAAGGTTGAGAATTCATCTCTGAAAACAATGACAAAGACAGCTCAACCAATGAGAACGCAAAGTAGCGTAGCTACATCGTTTGGACTCGAAACCTAATGAATGAGTAACCGAAATGATCGGGACTTAATAAGGAATCAAATAAGATCATGTTCATGACTAAATACAATAAAACTTAAACAAATAAATACAAAATCACACAAGTAAGCCATTTCCTAGACATAGTCTTAGAACATGCAATTCTACAATATATGCTAATATGAGTTCAATGCATAAGCATACTAAAACATGTGAATGTGCTATATAAATGGTGCACAACAATGTAGGGACACTAATGAATGAATTGTGCGTGTGTGCATAAGCCTTGTAAGAGGAAAGAGGTTTATTTTACCTTTATTGTGCAACTAAGCACATTTCTCTTTGAAGACTCCATCTTGAATGAGTTGTGGCCTAGTCTTTCTTTGAAGTTTTGAATCATCAATTCTAAGACCACTAAAAAATAAAAGGAAACATCGTTTTGATATTGAATACATTCCAAGACAAACCAAAAACCTAACAAAGACACCATCAAAGAGGACCATGTTTATGGCAATTCTGGTCCATTATTGATAGTATGTCACACATTCTTGACACCACATGCTGACGAGAGTGATTGACTCTGAAACAACATGTTTCAATAAACTTGCACTAGTTTAGGTAAGGTGTGCGGATATATTATCGATGGTGGAAGTTGTGAGAATATTGTGGCGACTGAAGCAGTTCGGAAGTTAGGGCTTAAAATGGAGAAACACCTAAAACCGTATAAGTTAGTATGGCTACATAAGGGAGGAGATATAACCGTGTCACAAAGAGTTCTCATCTCTTTCTCGATAGGAACAAATTATAAGGACCAAGTATGGTGCGATGTGGTCCACATAGACGCATGTCACCTGCTACTCGGAAGGCCGTGGCAATATGACATGAAGGTGAAGCACAATGGGTTTCACAACACCCAAACTTTGCGTTTCTACAACACTAACATTGTGTTATTACCTGGTAAGAATCCGGATAAACCTAAATTAACCGATGATACAAGCCTACTTTTTTTTGCTAGGTTTGAATTGGAGATAGAGGAAGCAGAGACAGTCTTTGTGTTGCTAAACAAAGAAAGGACAACCAAGGTCGAGATTCTTCAAGACGCAGTTCCATTATTGTCAGAATTTTCGGAAGTGTTTCTAGATGAATTATCTGAGGGGCTTCCACCCCTACGAGACATTCAACACTAGATTGATTTGGAACCAAGGGCGATGCTACCTAGCCAACCACACTACAGAATAAGTCCTGTGGAACATGAGGAGTTACGGAGACATGTTGAAGAATTGTTAACTAAAGGTCACATCCATGAGAGTCTTAGTCCGTGTGCGGTATCGGCCTTTCTGATTCCAAAAAAAAGAAGGGACCTTGAGGATGTGTGTGGACAGCCGTACGATCAACAAAATCATGGTAAGGTATCGATTTCCTATTCAACGATTGGACGACCTACTTGATCAGATTAGTGGAGCAACAGTGTTCACCAAACTGGACCTGAAAAATGGATATCACTAGATAAGAATTCGGCCCGGAGACGAGTGGAAAACCGTATTCAAAACGTGAGAGGGTCTATATGAATGGATGGTCATGCCCTTCGGATTATCTAATGCACCAAGCACATTCATGCGAGTAATGAACCAAGCCTTGAGGCCATTCATTGGAAAATTCATCGTCGTATACTTTGATGACATCTTAATCTACAGTGCACACCATGAGATACACCAATAGCACATTTGTGAGGTGCTAAGTGTCCTTCACATAGAGAAGTTAGTCGCAGTGACTAGTGAGTGTGTTTTCATGACAGTCAAAGTGCTATTTTTGGGTTACATCATTTCAGGGGAAGAATTACAGGTTGATGAGTCAAAAATCGAAGCCGTCAAACAAAGGTCACAACTAAAAACCATCACGGAAGTAAGAAGCTTTCATGGTTTGGCAGCCTTCTATAGGTGTTTCATCTAACATTTCAGCAGCATCATGGCACCCATAAATGATTGTATGAAGAAAGAAAAATTCCAATAGACTTTTGAAGCCGAAGAAGCTTTCAAGCTCATCAAATTGCGTTTGACAACATCTCCCGTATTAATCCTACTAGATTTTTTGCAACCGTTTGAGCTTCACAGTGACGTATCCAAGTTAGGCATATGGGCAGTGTTGAGCTAAGCAAGAAAACCAGTGGCATATTTCACTGAGAAGTTGGCAGGGGCAAGGTCGCGATCTAGCACCTACGACATCGAGTTCTATGCAATGGTCCAAGCCAGGAAATATTATCGACATTACCTTTTCCATCGTGAGTTCATTTGTTTAATATCAAACATCTACATAATACTTGCACAGATTATCAATTTTTCGGGCCTAATTTCCAAATTATCCAATCCAGTCAATGCGCTTTAATAATATTGAATTTACTGATATTTGATGAATATTACAAAGCAGTTGGATTGATGTTGAACATCTAGTTTTCATATGTACTCATACTCAAAACGGACTAGCAGAATCACTTATCAAACGTATCCAGGGAAAGTTTTCTCATGAACAGAAGAGTAAATGAAAAGTTACTCTTGTATAAAATAGAGATATCAGTTCAGTTCTCTACATGTAATATATGTGTCTCATTTCAGTCTTCGTATCGCTCAAATACAAAAGATAATTGATCATCAGATGATTATTAATTAGTTACTTGATATATTAAAGGTAACAAAAGTTTTTAAGTTGACATCTTATGAACCCGGCCGGGTGATTGTTCATGGAGAATGATCGAAGCAAAGGGCAACAAATAAACCATCTGATGCATATCTTAAGCTTGTAAATCTTTTTCGAAAGGTACTATTCCCAAGAAGAGGAAAGTAAATTATTAGGATCCTAATGTAAACAAAACTCGAGTTATAAATAAATCCACTTTCTTTAAGTTAACTCTAAAAGAGTTAAAAGTCTCTGGAGAGATAGTCACTAAAGTGACAAAAACCCCAGTAGGGGATGAAATCTCTGAAGAGATACAAGAATATAGAAATGAGGAAATTTCTATAAATTATACAAGAGAAATGTGGAATTATGCAAAAGTAATCATTGATGATTTATTTTTATACACAATTGCTACTAAAATTATAATTGATCATTACGAAACTCAAAATATCAATGATTGTAGACAAAGGCATGTTTGGCTTAAATGGAAAGAAGCAATTCAAACTGAATTGACTTCATTAGCCAAACTTAAAGTATTTGGATCTATAATCCAAATGCCTGAAGACGTAAAACATGTTGGATACTAATGGATCTTTATAAGGAAACATAATGAGAAAAACAAGATCGTGAGATATGAGGCACGAATCATAGTACAAGGTATCTCATATAAACTTGGTCTTCAATAGTGATGAATACAATTACATTTTGAATTTTGATAAAATTGGCTACCTCTAAAAGGCTTGAAAGCGTTTTATAGACGTAATGATTGTTTATCTGTATGGTTAACTCAATACAGATATTTATAGTCTCTGAAGGATTTAAAATGCTAGAAGCATATAAATCGAGATCTCATAATTTGTATTTGATTAACCTATAAAAATCCTTATATGGATTAAAAAAAATCTAGACGGATGTGCTATAACCATCTTAGTGAATATCTAATAAAATAAGGGTATAATAATTATATTATATACACATGTGTCTTCATAAAGAAATCAGAATCTGGATTTGCTATATTCACAGTTTATGTTGATAATATGAATTTAGTTGGAGCTGTTGTAAGTGAATTATGTCCAAATAACATATCGACTCAGAGAGTTGATATGGTAAAGGGATAACAATTCCACGCCATTAAAAGTCAACTTCCTCTCCATTTGAGTAGGCGCTTTGCCAAGCATATGAATAGGTTCATCCCGAGGAGAATGGCTCGGCCAAAAGAGAACCTTGCCAATACAAGATTCTAGTCGGTTTGAATATCTCCCCAACAAAGATCACTCACCCGAGCCAGGGCTCAACACATAACATTAATGCCCGATAACTCAAAAATGAAGTCCACCGGATACGAGGATCAAGAATCACACTTTAACAATAAAAACAACCATATCTTCTCCAAAGATGTCAGAGTTCAAATCAATCACAATATCAACCGCATTTATTATGGGATAAAACTCAAACAGGAAAGAGATCAAGATAAATTGTGAAGACCCAAGCAAGAAGAATCAAAATGAGATTCTACAAGTTAACTACTTGCACATCAAGTTTAGGGTTATGAAATGAATGTATAAGTACAACCCATTTTTCACTATAAATACACACAAAAAAACACGCTCGAACAAGAATCAACAGAGAAAAGTGAGCAGAGCTCTGTAAATCATTTTTCATAGTGAAACTTCTTCCTTGCCATCACTGAAAACCATGGTTTTTTCCCTTTCACAGGGTTTTCCAAGTAAAATTTCATCTATCTTTACATTATTTCATTTTTCACCATTAAAAAATTGAAAATAACACTGTTGGCCAATTGATATTTCATTCGATGAAAAATCACCATTAACAATTGACGCTAGAAGGAGGGGGGTGATTAAAAACAATGTCATATGGAAAACAGCGGGGACGACGATAGATCAGATCAAGACCAGGATCAGAGTGCTAAATTGGTATAGCATATACACACACATATTGTAATATGCAAATGCATTAGATTTATTTTGACGACTTTTATGAAATTGCATGTTTTAGGACTCTTTCTAGGAAATGGTGTACTAATGTGTACTTGTGTTTATTTGTTTGTGTTTTAATAATATCATAATTGAATATGCTCTCATATCGTTCCTTATTGAGTTCCGATTGTTTCATTTACTCATTCATAGGTTTTTGAGTTTCAAGTTAGATTTTACGAAACTTTCCATGTGTTTATCGTACATGGTTTTCATTCTTGTGTATTGAGTCGAATTCCAATTTTTTGAATAAATTTTTATAGACGTCCATGTTCATAGCAGGTTAGGGTTTGTAATATGAAAACAGATTCGAATTTCAAGTTCCAAGGCTGGAGAATGGTCGAAGCGTGAGAGGAGCGCAAAAGGGAAGAAAGAGGAAGAGGGGTGGCAAATTGCTAAAACACTCCCTCTCCCGTGGAGGCGCTTGGCCTCCATGGGAAAGGCACCCCTCTGCCCCTGTAGAGGCCACACGCCTCCACAGAGTGCTGAGGTGGCGTGCCTCTTGCCACATCATTTCCCTCCTCTTTAAAGAGCTGATATTCCCTTTCCATTTCCCTTGGTTTTTGTTTTTGTGATATTCCACTCATTTTAGATCCAATTTTGGTGATTTAAAAACCAAAATTTTCATTTTTAAAAGGAGAACAAGCCTCATGTGTTTAAAGCGCTGATTGGAGTTCAAATATTTTGATTTGCTTTGATCTTCATCAAATGTTCAATATTTTGTAAGTAAATCTTATTCTCTACACTTTTCTTGTGATTAATTTCTTAAATCTCTTGATTTGAATGTGAAATTTGTTGAGGATGATTTGGATTCTATTTTTGGACTTGTTTAAGTGATTTTCAAAATTAGCTTTGTCGATTTTTAATTGAATATCTTTCTAGGTTTTTTAGTCACATGTTCTATAATTAGAATATTTTGATTGTGATTTTAATTGTTTAAATCTAGTCCTTCTTTCAGTGAATATGTTGTGGATTTCAAGTGTTGATTTGTCCACATGATTTCAAAGCTAGTTTTGTGCCTTTTTGTTGTAAATCGATTATTCTAGATTTGATTGACATGTTTAGGTTTTTAGATATATTTGTTTGTGAGCTTGTATTGTAATAACTAATTCTTCATAGAGTGTACTTGATCTATATACTCTATTTGCTTGTGTATGCATCATGTTTGCATGTTTGCACTTCCCTTAGATCATTGCCCTGTGAAAGGTTGTAAAGAAATCTCGATTAGGGTTTCAAATGGAAATCTATGAATCGAGTAAGCGAGTTTCTATTAGTAAAAGGCCTGAGGGTAGGAATTAGTGGGACATTCCTTGTAAGACAATCATGCAGATTGGTTGTTTTTGAGGGTGTACATTATTCCAATTAATAAGAAGTGGTGTCGCTAATGGTTGTAAAGCAACCCGTGGATGTTTCCTCATTTGTGAGGTTTTACCACATTAAAAAATCCTTGTGTTGATTTTCTTTTTTTGGTTTGTACTTACTTTAACTTGTGTTGTTTTAATACTTGCTTAATTGAATTCAAATTGACATGTTAAAGAAATTCACTTGTAGTGTGGATAGTTTGACTAATTGAAAAAGAAGTTCAAAGAATTTGAGTTTACACATATTCAACCCCACTCTAGGTATATTTGACACTAAAAGTTGTAAGAGAAATTTTAGGCGAGCATGGCCGAACGGACCACAGGCGTAGGGAAGATGAAGGAGCCAATGGTCGGGGAAGGTGAGAGCGGTATCAAACGAACTCTGAGAACGAGGGGGTTTGTTGAGATGCTCATAGGCGGGATCGTTCAAGTTCGTCGGACGATAGTGATCGACCACCCTACAGAAGACACCGAAGAGGTAAGTCCCCGATGAGGTTTGATACCCCAAGCAGCCAAACTGAAAATAAATAATATGTGTGTCTAAAACAACCTAGGGGGTGAATAGGTTGTTAATCAATTATTACCAATTTTTCGATTAGTAAATATAACATATAAAAATCAAATAAAAGTGCGAAAAGTAGAAAACACTTTATTTTTACGTGGAAACCTTCGACATGGAAAAACCATGGGACTAACCATGCTAGCCACTTAAGCCACAACAATCCACTATATGAAAAGACAGTTACACCGTACATGGACTCTCACTCTAGACAATGTCAAGCTATGGACACTACCACTAACCACTCTTGGTTCAATCCCTAGTAATATCCTCTGATGCACTACTCTTGGCATGAACACCATCTACTCTACTTGCAAGCCTTTTATAGTGGTAGCTGGCAATGCTTGCCAACCAACCCTTAGTTGCAAGACTTGCTTGATTGTGCAACTTCACCTAGAAGCCACAGGATTTTGACTCATTGAAGAGAATAAAAAGTCTAAGTGAATATGAATATTCTAAGTGCAACAATGTGTAAGACCATACACAAAATGCATAACTAGATGTTATAATGCAATTCAACACTCTAGTTATCAACAATGCCTACATGCCCATACATGAGGACTTAATTAGATGCAAAAAGATTCTAGCAACCTAATTGTTAAATAAATTCACATAAACATTCATAAGCTTGACTAGATGCACAAGGTCAACCTAATCATCAATTAACATACAAGAACATTTATGGATTAGCTATTTAGGCAAAATCAACCTAATCAATTAAACAATCACAAACAAAACCCAATCATATCATAACTTCACAAAATATGTAATAAGAGTGAAGATTCGCTAAACTAAGCAATCAAAGACAAGTCTTGACTAAGATAGAAAAATAAATGAAGATGTGATGTTTGTTCTACTTACCAAGTGATGTAATGAAGAAGAACCATGAATGATTGATGCATGAAATATGTCATAGATGCATGGGTTTTGGGTTTGGATAATTTATGAAGCTTGAAGGAAGCTTTCTCTCTCTAGGGTTTCAGTTGGGAGAGTGATTAAATGAAGAAGAAGAGAACAACATGTCTTTATAGATGGTAGAAGAAACTACATCGTTTTGGGAGTTTAGAAAAACAATTTATGGGCATTCAAGGTGACTAAGCAAGGTGAGTGGATTTGGTCACCATGAATGGTCGCCATGATTTATGGTCACAAAATAAAGGTTTTGGTAACTGGTTGAGGTGAGTGGATTTGGTCGCCATGAAAGTCACCATGAATTCTAGTTAGTGACTCAAATTTTTGAGCGACTCAAAACATGACCAAACGACATCGACAACTTTCAAATAATATACCGTTGAAAAGGTATGGATGTCTACTTTGTACTCCCATTTACAAAACAAGATTTTGATGTCTATAGAAAACATTGTTATCATTTGAGTAACCATAACTAGGATTCGGATTACAGCAGAGATACCTTGTTTTAGTCATCTCTTTGGAGATTTCATAACCAATCTAGACGGTCATGAAATATTATGAATAATATTCTTTGGGAAAGGTATGGGTGTCTAGTTTTTCTAGAATTTTTCAAAATTCAATTTGAATATTTGTATAAAACGTTATGGTTGTAAGACCATACAAATGTCAGTTTTGAAAAACATTTAAACCATTGAAAAACTAATCTTTTGAAACTAGACACTTACTTCAAATAACCAAACCAAATCTAACACTTATCCAAGAGAAGAAAGGGACCTTCTCAAATGGTCTACCATCATGCTAAGACATGCACATCATCGTGCAAGCGCGGACATTTCTGATCACATAAACGGAAATGAATTACACTACACAAAACCACACTTAGAACGAACAACAAAGGGCGCGTGTGAAATGAGACATAAATGCACACAATCATAGAAACACAAATGCAAGTAATATGGGAATACATGTAAATGTTAGGATTATGCTCATTAGCAAGAGTGTAATAGTGTTTTTGACAATCTATTCATATTAATAAAGTGATTTTTGATTTAACAAATCTTATAGCATTTATAGTTTATTATTATAATTGTCAAAGTAAATATTCATAAGATCAAAAGACTATGAGATATAAAGAATTGTTTGTGCATCTGGATATGTATGAGGTGAACACAATTCTTTAGTTAGTCTTGAATATTGTTCACAACTTAAGATAAAGGTTGGGCACCTTTATCTTGTTAAAGTTGTAGATGTTGGTATCCGCGTAGCAAAAGGGTGTCGGTGGGCCCGGTTTTTTAAATTTTTTATAAATAAGCCAGATCGTTGTAATTATATTGATTTTAATATTTAATATAAATAGTAGGGAAAGAAATCGTTACCCTTATAGAATTTTCGTGAGTCTCTCGAATCGATTTCCTCAATTGTAGAATCTGTGTGATTCCTTCGAACCAAGTTCTTCCACATCGAATCTCCAACACCAAAGAACCAACGGGTGGGCGTCTTAGTATTGAACAGAATAATTTCGACTCTCGAATTTCTGTTCATATTGCGTACTCATCACATGAGACAACAAGAAAAATATTAAAAGACTCTTTCACAATATTCTCTAGAGGCTTAGAAAAAAATACTTTATTTTTCTTTCTATGTGTATAACTCTTGATACAAATGACCAAGAACTCTTCTTTGGTTCTCTCTCTCACATGTAAAAATACAAGAACTCTATTTGTTCTTTCTTCTTTGTGGTTTTTATAAAACGAGAGAGAGCTAGAGTGGTGAGAATTATCATAGAGTATGAGCTGCAATTCAACATGGTTTTTTATGTCTGTGAAGAAAACAAAACAAAAACTCTTTATATTGTCAAAAGCAAGAAGACTTCATGGAGTCGTTGTGAAAACAAAAACTAGAGCAATTATGCCTTGCTTTTATTTCTGTTGTTTTTCTTCACCTGCCTCTCTCAAGAACCGAGCTTCATCATTCTTAGTCTTTGCTCTTTATAAAACAAATAATAAAAGAATGATAAGTGGTTCATCCACTAAAAAGAAAATATTAAAAAAATATTTTAACAGAAAGCTTTTGGGTGGTGCGTTCTGCACCACCACCTTTGATTAATATGTATATATATATATAAATTAAAATAGTCAAATTATTATTATATATATTATTAAATAATCAAAACATTATTTAATATATAAAGCAATACATAAACTATTTTATGTATAAGTGATCAATTCCAAATTTGTCATTATAGAATTAATTACTTGAGTAGGAATCGAATAGTCCATTGATATAATCATTACATATAGATCAATCCTCCATAAACAATTCGTAATATGATGAGCTAGGTTCAAATCTATTGACCTCTCAATTACGTCTTTGTCCTTGAGTGCCATGTGATTCTCTAATGAACAATTATTTATGATCTTATCATAAATTGAGCGCTCTATTGTTCAAGACCCGAATCATTTACTCAAGAGAACTGTTTGTCTGCTTCATTAAGAATGAATGGATTCCGTCTTGCATATTATCATTCCCAGCTAAGTATATCATCATGTCTCCAAGATACAAGGTTTTTAGGTTTGGCAATTAGAGCAAACCATACTGAGTATGTCAAAAGACACAACTCTATAAGTAGGAGTCTGTTAAATACTCAGGATTAAGATCGCTCCATATATGACCATCTGATTGATAAAAAGGAATACTTTATTTCAAGATGGAGATTATTAAAGATTTCAATTTATCGTGTCCACGTCTTATATAATCTTATTATACAAAGTACCTTCATTCTAATGTGACCACATCAACAGTTCGAATAAAACTGTTCCATTCTTAATAGGAAATAACCGTACTAGTAATTTTAATTAATTAAAGATCCCAACTTTAATTATCAATTACAGACAATTAAGATTATTATATTAAATACAATCCTCATGTATATAACAACTTATATACTATGTTTAATATTACATTTAATAATCATGGAATTTTTTGTTATTAATACAATATTAATAACATTAAATGCACACAAATGTATAATGGAATGTCAATCTAATTATTAATTTAGGAAAAGATTAACAACATTTGTTCTTAGGGCACTTTCCCCAACAATCTCCCACTTGCCCTTAAGCAGATGAGACATGTCCTTTAACCTTAGTCCTTCTAGATGGCCTTCAAAACTCTTTGCTGGAAGAGTCTTTGTGAAGGGATTTGTGAGGTTGTCTTCAGATCTAATCTTTAGAACAAACACATCGCCACGATGGACAATTTCTCTTATAAGGTGATACTTTCGCTCTATATACTTTCCACTTTTGTGGCTTATAGGTTCTTTTGAATTAGCCACGACTCTATTGTTATCACAATAAAGTGTCATGGGTTTTTCCATATCTGGAACAACTTCCAGATCAGATAAAAACTTTCGGAGCAAGACTGCTTCTTTAGCTACTTCACAGGCAGCCACGTATTCAACCTCCATAGTGGAATCAGCAGTGCAGGATTGTTTGAAGCTTCTCCAACCTATGGCTCCACAACGAATGGTAAATATTGACCCAGATGTCGACTTTCGACTGTCTTTATCTGATTGAAAATCAGAATCAGTGTAGCCAATCGGAATCAAATCCCTACCAGATATACAAGGATATAGTTCCTCGTTCTCCTAAGATACTTGAGAATGTGTTTAACTGTTACCCAATGATCTAATCCTGGGTTAGATTGATACCGGCTGACCACTCCCACTTCGTAGCATACATAAGATTGCCTACTGCAGAGGCATAGGGAATGTGTCTCATATTCTCTTCCTCTTGAGGTGTTTTAGGACATTGCTCTTTAGAAAGAGTAACCCCATGACAAGAAGGCAGATTACCTTTCTTGGAGTCATGCACCGCAAACTTGATTAACATTTTAGCAAAATACGATGCTTGAGACAATGCTAGCAGCTTGTTCTTACGATCTCGTATAAGTTGGATCCCAAGAACATAGCTTGCCTCTCCCAAATCCTTTATTTGGAATTGGTTAGCTAGCCATTTCTTTACATTTGATAAAGATTCTACATCATTCTCAATGAGAAGAATGTCATCAACGTAAAGAACTAAGAAGACCACTTTCTTTTCTTTGATGTACTTGTAGACACAAGGCTCATCAACATTTTGATCAAATCCATATGATTTAACCGCTTCATCAAATCTAATATTCCAAGATCGAGAAGCTTGCTTAAGTACATAGATGGACCTTTGCAATTGGTAAACTTTTTGCTCTTGGCTTTTATCTATGAACCCTTCTGGTTGCACCATATAGATGCTCTCGTCAAGATAGCCATTCAAAAAAGCTGTCTTGACGTCCATTTGCCATATCTCATAGTCATAATATGCGGCAATGGACAAGAGTATACTGATAGATTTAAGCATGGCTACTGGCGAGAAAGTCTCTTTATAGTCAACTCCCTCTTTTTGGGTAAAACCCTTTACCACTAGCCTAGCTTTGAAAGTTTCCACTTTCCCATCCACTCCCCTCTTTCTCTTGTAGATCCATTTACAACCAATAGGTTTAACCCCTTCAGATATGTCTATAAGTTTCCAGACTGAGTTGGAGTACATTGACTCCATCTCGAGATTCATTGCTTGTTGCCAATTCTCTTTGTCAGAATCTTCCATTGCACATCGATATGTAAATGGATCATCTTTACCAAGATCAGAAATCGCAACTTATGTTTCCTAGATTTGTCCATAGCGAGTAGGTTGTCTCACAACCCTCCCACTACGACGAGGTGGTAAATCATTCTAATTTTGAGTTATGGTCTTCTCATTTTGTTGTTCGACAACAGTTGTCAATGTTGGTCTAATCTCATCATAAAGTAATTCCTCAAGTATAACTTTACTACGAGGTTTGAAGTCTGTCATATAGTTATTTTCAAGAAAAGTTACATTTGTCGATACAAATACTTTATTATCTTGAGGATTATAAAACAAACCTCTTCTCGTTCCATTTGGATACTCTACAAATATGCATACTTCAGATCAAGGTTCCAACTTCCCAGTCCTACCTTTAAGTACGTGTGCAGGACACCCCCATATGCGAATGTGTCGCAAACTAACTTTGCTACCATTCCATAACTCTAAGGCTGTCTAAGGTATAGACTTAGATGGAACTAAATTGAGTATGTATACAGAAGTATGTAGTGCATATTTCTAGAACGACATGGGTAATGATGAGTTACTCAACATGGATCTCACCATATCAAGCAATGTTCTATTTCTCTTTTCTGTGAGACTGTTTTGCTGTGGTGTCCTAGGTGTAGTCAGTTGGGACAAAATCCCATGTTCGATTAAATGATCCCAGAATTCATTATCAAGGTTTTCACCTCCTCTATCTGATCGAAGAGTTTTAATCAATTTATTTAATTGCTTTTCAGCCTTTGCTTGGAATTCCTTAAACTTTCCAAAAGTTTAAGATTTCCTTTACATTAAGTAAATATAACCATACCTAGAATAGTCGTCAATGTATGTGATGAAATTTTCATAACCTCCTCTTGCTTGTACATTAATCGGACCGCACACGTCAGAATGTATAAATTCAAGAGGTTCTTTGGCTCTTTGACCTTTTGTCGAAAAAGATCGATTGGTCATTTTACCTTCCAAACAAGATTCACAGTCCGGAAGAATGCCAACTTTTAGCTCTCATAAAGGATTTTCTTTTACCAGTCTTTCAATCCTATTTAGGTTTATATGACCTAGTCTAAGATGCCATAGGTATGTGTTATCATCAGGAGAAATCTTTTGCTTTTTAGACTTTGGTTGTTCGACTTTGAACATTTCAGTGTTAAGCAGTGTGTTAAAGGTTGGTCTTAAAAAATAGAGACATTGTCTAAAATTCCAGAACAAATATTTAAACCCTTTCTAGAAATAATAACAACTTTATCATTAAAAGAAACCTTAAATAATTGTTCATACAGTCTTGAAACAGAAATAAAATTTCTTCTAAAACCGGGAATATAATAAACATTGTTCAAAACAAGAAATTTATTATTAAAGAGAAGTCGCACTTCTCCCACTGCTTTAACCGACACCATAGCCCCATTACCCACTGTCATCGTGTAGTCCCCATCGGCTAGTTCTATTGCAGAATCAAATATCTGCATAGAACAACAAACATGGTTAGTCGCACCTGAATCAACTATCCAGGAAGACATTTCATTTTCAACTAAACAAGCTTCTAGAACAAGTAAATTTGATTTACCTTTCTTTTTGATCTTGAGCTCTTCGAGGTACTTTTTACAGTTCCTCTTCCAGTGACCATCTATGCTACAATGGAAACATTTTCCTTTGGCCTTTCTGTCAGAACTCTTTGCTTTGTTGTTGTTATTGTTTTTCTTAGCCTTGAAATTGCCCTTTTTATTTTTCAACTTGCCAATTCCTTTATTCTTATTCTTCCTCTTTTTGGACTCTCCAGTAGAGGAAGTTGTTGCTTCGGCAACATTTGCCTCACCTCCTTTTTCATTCAAAATAGATTCGAAGGTTTGAAGCTCGTTAAGCAACTGAGTCATGTTGTACTTTAATTTATTCATGATATAGTTGCTTTTAAATTGAAGGAAGTTAGGGGATAGTGTTTCTAAAATCACCCCCACCTGTGTGGCTTCGTCGATATTGGTGCCATGTATTTCTGCCTGATTAATGTGTTCAATCATTTTGAGCGTATGCTCGCAGACTAAAGTACCCTTTTTCATTCTAGCGTTCATAAGCGCCTTTACAGCCTTGTGACGAGACTGTTCAAAAGGGCGCCCAAACATTTCCTATAGGGAGTCCATAATCCCTTATGCGGTTTCAACCGTTTCATGCTTACATCTAAGCACGTTGGACATGCCTGCTAATAAGTAGCAGCGGGCTTTGTTGTTGGCATCTTGCCAACGATCATATGCTTCAACAACATTTGTTGATGACTTGGTGTTAGGGCGTTGAGGACATTCCTCCATCAGGAAGAACTTGAAGTTTTCACATACAAGCATGATGTTAATGTTACTTTTCCATTTGACAAAATTCTCACCGGTCAAAGTTTCATAGCAAGTATCTTGATTATTGGATTGGACATGTTTGGTTTGCTGAAATTCAATAACAGTCATTCATATTTAATATGTGTGCACAATACATATGTATCACATATATAACTTCGGTAATGTAAATATGATGCATGGTGCATGTAAAAAATAAATAAATACTAAAAAAATTATATACTCAATTACCACGATAATTCAATTTTCACAAGTAACGTGCCGTCGTAGGATAAGTCACGCATTTGACAATTGAATTGAGACTTTCTCAATTAATTAAAGTTAAATCAAAATATCTCATATTTTCAACTTTTATCAATCACCGTTTGATTTGGTCAAGATTGTAATTAACTAGCTTAGTTACATCTTTTGAGTGTAACCTGCCATTTCAGATTTTTCAGACTTAACTCAAAAATTGCCGCCGTAGGGTAGGTCAATTTTGAAATACATCTAAAAATCCTATCGCATGGAAGACAACCTTGCTATTGACTCAAATGGACACCCTCCGTAGGGAGGACGAAATCAAAGCGTCTTGAGGCGCCATATAAATCTCACGATGTTGTACTAATGGTAGAGACTATGGGTAATATTGTCATATTACCCTCTCCCACTCAATATTTTGAATTGCCGTATTTTAATTACAAAATATCTAATATTATGTAATACAATCAATGATAAAAGTTAAAACAAAATATCTCATATTTTCAACTTTTAATAACCACAGTTGGATTTGGTCAAGATTGTAATTAACAAGTTTAATTACATCTTTTGAGTGTAACACACCATTTCAGATTTTTTCGACCTAACTCAAAAATTGCCGCCGTAGGGTAGGTCAATTTTGAAATACATCTAAAAATCATATCGCATGGAAGACAACCTTGCTATTGACTCAAATGGACACCATCCATAGGGGGACGAAATCAAAGCGTCTCTAGGCACCATTTAAATCTCACGATGTTGTACTAATGGTGGAGACCATGGGTAATATCATTATATTACCCTCTCCCACTCAATATTTTGATTTGATACATTTCAATTACAAAAATATCCAATATTATGTAATAATAGCAATTATAACAAATTATAAAACATTTTCTAATCTAAAACAGTTTTAGAATAGAATATCTATGCATGTCATGTTATGACGATTCCAGTAGGCACTTACTAACTAAGATGACATGTTATATGCATGAACATGTTATATAAATATATCATAAAAAATAACATGAAAAAGTAAAATAAAAGCTAAATGAATTTTTGGCTAAGTTCCTTTGGTTATTTACATTACAACCCAAAAAACTAATCAAATTACAAACCAAAAATTAATCAAATTACAAAATTGGTCTTCTTGTAATTTTCCTCCAGGATATGATCCAATCTCATCGATATGTTGATTACACCAATCTCAACGATATGTTGATTACACCGTCTTCTTCAATCTCACAATTTACAAAAACTCCTATACCCCATTGGGTTTACAAATTTTTATCTAAAAATTGAAGAAGCGGAGGGAGCTAGAGTGGTGAGGATTATCATAGAGTAAGAGCTGCAATTCAACATGGTTTTTAATGTCTTTTAAGAAAACAAAATAAAAACTCTTTATATTGTCAAAAGCAAGAAGACTTCATTGAGTCGTTGTAAAAACAAAAACTAGAGCAATTATGCCTTGCTTTTATTTTTGTTGTTTTTCTTCACCTACCTCTCTCAAGAACCGAGCTTCATCATTCTTAGTCTTTGCTCTTTATAAAACAAATAATAAAAGAATGATAAGTAATTCAACCACTAAAATGAAAATATTAAAAAAATATTTTAACAATAAAGCTTTAGGGTGGTGCGTTCAAAGGAGAAGGCCATGTTATATTTGGGGTCGGGTATCAACTTGATGTCGTTCTCCATCTACAAACGATTAAGGTTAAGCAACCTAAAGCACACCTCTATGTCGGTAGTCTTGGCGGATCAATCTTCATGTCACTCTTTCGGGATAGTGGAAGATGTTCTCCTACAAGTGGAGAAGCTAATCATTCCAACGGACTTCGTAGTCATAGATGTCGATGAGAAATACACAAGCAAGGTACATGTTATACTACTAGAAAGGCCATTCATAGCAACAGCTAGAACTATAGTTAATGTTCTCCATGGAAAGTTAGCATGACTGTATTAGAAGAAGTGGTAGAGTTTGATGTTTGCAAGAAAGAATGAAGAAATGGAGTTGAACACTTGTTTCAACATAAAACTAAGGCAGCCCCCATTGAACCAGATAATGAATTTGAAGAGTTTCTTCAACTTTTTGAAGAGGAGATGAGACTCCTTAAAGAGGAGAAAGAATGAAGAATGAAGAAAGACATCGTCAAAAAGGACGAAACTAGTGTTGAGAAGGAAACTAACCTTATCTTGAGGATTGATGCCCTTGTAAAAGAAAGGGACGAAGCCCTCAAGGTGGGGGTAGAATTGACAAGGATCGTCATGAGCCAAGAAAAAGAATTCAATAGGAGGATAAGGAAGGTCTTTATAGAAGTGGAATGAAAGGACAAAGATTACCAAGCTCTTAAGGAGGACTTGTTAAGGCAAGAGGATGCATTCAAGATCTCCAAGGTCAATGAATGTGATTTAATAGTAGAACTTGAGCAAGCCGAACTTGCCATTGAGGTCCTCATAAAAGGTCCAACCAAGAAAGAAGAAGGATCATCATCCAAGCCACCCAAAGAAAGCCACAAGAGACCTCATCCAAAGAAAGTGAAAGGTAGTATTCCTTACTTCCCACATAAGGGGCTATTTTTGTCATGTTAAGGGTCACAAATAAACCTATTGCACTAATTATATAGAGAGCAAAAATATGCATGTAGATAGGGTACAACATAAGAGAGTCCCTCAAATTTGGGTCCGAAAGGATAAGAGTGACCAAAAGATGGGGAATTATGTGAAGAAAACAAGAGCTACACCTTTTCCAAAGGTGTACATCTTAAAAAGAAAGGAGACCCTTGATTTGTCTCCAAATCCCCTAGTTAGTCATAATGGTAGCACAAGTGGAGTTACTCCACCATTAACTGCATGAACCTTTTGATTGACTTTGTTTTTGTGAAGGAAGGAAACTGCTTGGAAAAGAAGCGCAATTTTGGAACGCATGGTAAAACAAGGGAATGTTATGGCTAGCATAGCTATGTTTCTTGTACATATTATGATGACTATTTCTAATTTTGATATTTATAGTCTTTTCATCAACTTATTTATTGTTCTTTGCTAAATGGGAATCATTGAAAATATTTATGCATGAAGAAAATAGGTTTGGGGATTGGGATTTTGCAATGAATTAGAGTATGTATATATGTTTTGATGATGGACTCAAGCTTAGGCTGGGATCCATTCAAGTGAAAGTTTCGTGTACACAGGTTAAGCAGAAAAAAAGATCATTTAGCTAAGGCAAAAAAACGGCTGTGAGGTAAATGTTGCAGAACAAAGTCACAGCAGATTCTAAGATACATTAGTGAGATGGTACTCGCGGAATTTTAGAAACAAGGACACAGTATACTCTGAACAGGATCTACTAATTAACGCAATACAATCTATTGGTTAGAACTCATAGAAGTATATAGCAATATCTTATAAGGTACATATGTGAGAGAGAGCTATAAGGACAATGTCGCAGAAGAGGCAGAATTAATTAGCAGACTGTTCTGAGAAGGATCTGCGAGATGGCTCTGCAAGAATGAACTCACAGTTGTAGACATAAGAGTTAACAGACAGTTCTGAAATGCACACTGCGAGAGAGCACTGCCAGAACAAACACACAAAAAAGGAAGTAATGAAGTCGTAAACTCTCATTGAGTAGATTTACTACATCAAGCTACAAGAAAGAAGGGGCAGAAGTTTTATGAATAAGTCATTGTGAGATGAATCTACAAATCATATGTTGCAGAGTTCACTAGCAGCAAACTCTGAACACGATCTGCACTTGAGACTGCAAGAAGGAACTCACAGACAACCCTAGCACAATTCCTAAGACAAGATATTTGGTAAAATATCTAACCTTGTCAGCCACTGCGAGATGGATCTCGCAGATCGACCAAAAATCTCCGTGAAAAGAGGGAACCAGGTCATTTCAATTGAAAATCAACTTTGATATTCACATCTTTTCTCTTTCTCAATAATATCTAGTTCATCACTCAAGGTACTCTCTAACTTTCTATCTATAACCTTTATTGATAAACTTCTTCTCTACTCCTAATCTTTTCATGTGATACAACAAAGAGGTATTAGAATGAATGTTTAATCTTTGTGAAAGAGATGAAAGAGATGAAATAACTTGAAAAATTCAAAAGGAAAGATCTTGAGTTAGTCTTATTGTACAAATCATGACATGATATTAAATGTAGAGAAAGACCAAATATTTAAGATATATGTGTTGGTTGTGTATACTTTATGATTCTAGAACTTGTGCAAGTACTTACCTTTGTAGTATAATAATTTTACATTTTGTATATTTAGTTGTGTATACCCCTTTTGTGACTATCAACTTGTTTTGTAGGTAAAATGGAAGAGTTCAATGATGAAAGGATAACTAATTTTGAACGGCTAGGATGGTTGATTGATCATGCAACCATGAAAATTTGAACAAAGGAAGAACTGAAAGATGATGTAAATAATATGCTAGTATGGACTAGTGGCGAGAGTCATATGGAGGAATAGAGTGAAGAGGTACCCGACAAAGGATCAATTCCAAGCTCTAGCTCCACACCTAGGTTAGAATTGAAGCCACTACCGTCTACCATGAAGTATGTTTTTCTTAAGAAAGATGAATCACTACCGGTGATAATAGCTTCTGATTTGAGTCTAAAAGAAGAAGAGAAACTCCTTGGTGCGTTGAGACATTTCAAATGAGCTATTGGATGGAGTTTGGATGACCTAATAGGAATTAGTCTCATTACTTGCATGCACAAGATTCTTATTAAAGAGGGGTCTAAGCCATCAATAAAGGCTCAACGTAGACTCAACCCGATCATGAAAGAAGTGGTCAAGAAGGAGGTTCTTAAGCTATTGGAGAATGGTATCATCTATCCAATCTCGGATAGCAAGTGGGTAAGTCCAATACAGGTGGTGCCAAAGAAGTCCAGTGTGACGGTTGTTAGGAATGAGGATAACAAACTAGTACCTCAAATAACTCAAATTGGATGGAGAGTTTGTATAGACTATTAGAAGCTCGACAATGCAACTCGCAAGGATCATTACCCCTTGCTGTTTATAGATCAAATGTTGGAGCGCTTTACGGAACATAGTCATTATTGTTTCTTGGACAGATACTCTGGATACAACCAAAAAGCGATAGATCCAAAAAGATCAAGAAAAGAATACCTTCATATGTCCATTTGGGACATTTGCCTATTGACGTATGCCTTTTGGCTTGTGTAATGCACTCAGGACTTTTCAACGGTGTATGACGTCGATCTTTTCAGACATGGTAGAAGGGATTATAGAAGTCTTCATGGATGACTTTTCAGTTGTAGGAAGCTCATTCAACAATTGTCTTCTCAACCTCATTTCAGTTTTGAGGAGATGAAACAAAGCCAACCTAGTGTTGAATTGAGAGAAGAGTCATTTCATGGTGCATCACAGGATAGTTTTGGGGCACATAATTTCAAAAGGAGGTTTAGAGGTGGATAAGGCTAAGATCGACGTGATGAAGAGTTTATAAACTCCTAGGACAGTGAGGAAAATTCGTTCATTCCTAGGCATGCCAACTTTTATAGAAGGTTCATCAAGGATTTCTCAAGGATTTCAAGACCCTTGTGTCGGTTGTTTCAAAAGGCCATCGAGCTTGATTTTGATGATAAGTGCTTATAGGCATTTGAGAAGCTCAATGAGTTGTTGACCTCAGCACCTGTTATGAGACCACTGGATTGGAGTCTACCCTTTGAACTTATCTTTGATGCCTCGAACCATGCAATAGGAGCAGTGCCTGGGCAATACGTGGATAGGTGACGCGCCCATACCGGTTCTAATTAAATTACACTAATGAGGATAACTAAAGCCAAATGGATCCCAGGTCAAGGATGCTAAGCAACTAAACTACAATGAGAATTAAAGAGACGCGCGGGTGGTTCACCCATCACAAGTGTACAAGTCGTACAAGTAGTAAAGAGTACACTAGTAAGGTTGGTCATTCCCACAAGGAGTTGGATTAGCCAACAATTAATTCTAGGTTATCATTGATTATCGATTTCTAATTTCTAAACAAGTTCACTATTGAATGCTATCTAGGTCAATTATACTAAGATTACAATGAACTAAATTACCAAATCAACTACAACAATATAGGATTAAGCTAGATTAAAAAATGTTAGGGAATTGATTCATTCAAGTAACCACCATTTCATAAACCAATCATTCATTAAGCACATTCACAACTATTCTAAGGCATGCATTTCATTATCAAATATATAAAGCACCCAATTCATCATCTTACACATAATCTAAAATCATACACAAGTGATTAAGAGAGAATTTCAGAATAGTGATGTAGAGATTCTCTAATTAACCAAAGTTATGAATTACTTATAGAAATCTCTATAAAATGGATAGTGAAAGGTTCATACAAATTGTGGACACTTTATGCATGAATATCAACTACCAAGTGTGTACAAATAGATGTATATGCAAGACATATCATCCATATATCATTATAGTTCATAATACACACATATAAAGCCTTAGAGAGTGAAACAATAAATGAATTGATTGAATCAATGGTTTTATTACAAGAGTTACATCAATCCCCTAACAAAAGGGTTTAGTTACACATAGAAGTACATAAACAAGAGAGACTACAAAGGAAGAGCAAAACAAATCCATTTGGATTGGTTTCTTGGCCAAGATGAATCCTCCTTGCAATCCAAGCACGATATCCTTCTAAAGCAACTCCAAAGGATCAAGTCTAAGTAATTAAATGTGGTGTTTGGCTACCTAGAAAGTGGTAGGAAAATACTAAGAACTAAAACCAAGTGAAAGAGTTCTTCTCTCTCTAAGATTCTAAAACTAAAGTTTAGTTCTAAGTTAACTCCTTGTCTAAGGTAAGTTATCTAAGATATATATGGTGGTAAGGTGTGTTCAACAAGCTAAGGTGATGGGAGAGGCAAGTGGGACGAGCTGTCATCCAGTGGATGTTTTCCAGCTAGTTCGTAACCTCTATCTTCTCGGGCTTATTCCCGCCGGTGGCTACGAGTTTATGTCTTCTAGTGAGCGAGAACTTTCTCTTGGTATGAACTCACAGAGATTCCACGGGTTTGGACGTGTTGTACACAAGAATTGGGCAGCTAGGAAGAACTTCCAAGCTTGGTTGGCCATGGAGGTTTTGAAGGATTTGAAGGAGAGAGAACCTTTGCATCGGAAGCTGAAACTGGTGGCAAATGAATCGAAGAGGCTTCGGCCGTTAATCTGGGTAGAGAACCACTGGAAACGATGTCGAAAAAGCTACTGGAACGCTGGGTTGATCGTCGAGTCTAAACCGGGTTGACTGGTCGGGTCCGCAGGTCTGTTCTGCCAAGTTAAAGGTTGAAGACACGTGACATCACACTTGTATCAGCAGCAACGTCAAAACACTGCGTTTCACTTATGATGTGACAGGTGACACCTGCTCTTGCTGATGAATAATAGTTTGCACCCTTGACTTCTTTACTAATCATAGAATCTGTATTAATTTATCTAGATTTACACTTTAACCCCTGATTCTCCATAATTACGTAATTGCCCTCTTTTGCCGATGATTTTGCTACTTTCCCCAGAATACACCTAATGAACTGAAATACCTGAAAAACACTTATTTACAACATTAAACACCTAAAAGGGCTCAGAAAATGGTTACAAAAACTAAGTAAGAGAGCACTAAATGTGAACATTTATAGCGCGATCAATAGGATTCCATATGTTATCTATTATACGTCACGGACATTGAACGATGCTCAATTCAACTACTCAACCACTTAAAAATAATTAATAGCAATGATCTTTACCTTAGAGAAGTTTAGGTCATATTTGATAGGGGCAAAGATTGTAGTATTTTTGGATCATTCGGCATTGCGGTATCTCCTACAAAAGAAGGATGATAAACCATGGCTTATCCGTTGGATCCTTTTACTACAATAATTTGATCTCGAAAGTCAAGACAAAAAGGGGAGTGAGAATGTAGTAGCCGACTTAAGTAGATTGATGCATGAATCCAAGATTGAAGAGGATTCACTTCTATTGAGAGAAGACTTCCTGGATGAACGGTTATTAGCCATTTCAAGTGAAGAGCCTTGGTATACGGATATTGTCAACTTCTTGAAAAACAACATCATACCTCTGGATTTGTCTCATCAAGGAAATAAAAGGTTTAGATGGCAAGCTAGGAAATATTTGTGGAGTGATCTCTACTTGTTCAAGCATAGAGTGGATCAAATTATCCGGAGATGCATTCTAGAAGGTGAACAACAAGACATCTTGAAGTTTGCCATGACCTAAGTTATGGAGGCCATTTTAGTGCAAGAACAACAGCATTAAAATTTCTTCAATCTGAATTCTTTTGGCCCTCCATTTTTAAGGATTCCTATCATTGTTGTATGATATGTGATAGATGCCAGAGGACGGGGAATATTGGAAAGAGAAATGACATGCCCCAATCAAAAGATATGGCAATTGAGATCTTCAATTGTTGAGGAATTTATTTCATGGGACCGTTCCCACCTTCGGAAGGCAACATCTACATTTTGGTGGCAATGGACTATGTGTCCAAATAGGTATAAGCAAAGGCCACCAAAACCAATGATAGCAAAGTTGTTGTGAAATTCGTGAAAGAGTTTAGTTTCACAAGATTCTGGACTCCTCGGTGTATAATCAATGATAGGGGTAGCCACTTTTGTAATAGGATATTTTCCACATTGTTGAAAAGATACAATGTGAGTCACAAAGTTACAACTCCATACCACCCTCAGACCTCGAGCCAAGTAGAAGTTAGCAATAGGCACATCAAGATGATTCTAGAAAAAACAGTCAAGCCAAACCGGCGGGATTGGTCTTCAAAGTTGAATGATGCGCTTTGGGCTTATAGGACAGCTTTCAAAACTCCAATTGGCATGACACCATTTAGGTTGATATTTGGGAAAGCATGCCATCTTCCAGTGGAATTTGAGCACCATGCATATTGGGCAATAAAGTCACTAAACTTTGATTTAGATCAAGCGGGAGAGCAACAGAAGCTACAATTGAATGAACTTGAAGAATTTCGTGATAAAGCGTATGAGAATGCAAAACTCTACAAAGAGAGGTTGAAGAGTGTACATGACAAGATGATCATCTGCAAGGATTTGCGTCTAGGAATGTTAGCTCTACTTTTCAATTCACGGCTACAAATGTTTCTAGGAAAATTGAAATCAAGATGGTGTGGGCCTTATCGAATTAAAGAAGTTTTCCCTTATGGAGTGGTTGTGTTAGAAGATTTAAGAAGTGGGGATACTTTTAAGGTTAATGGTCATCGAGTCAAGCCATACTTGCAAGGAATTAAAGAAGCAAGATTGATAGAGCAAGTCGAACTTACGGAGCCGAGTGCTCCCATGCGTCTTGCCGAGACATTAACTACCGTGCTTGGTGGGAGGCAACCCACCTAGGTACACTCTACCTTTTTATTTAGTTATTTAAATATTTAAGTATATTTATATTGTTTAGTTAAAAGTGTGCTTGCATTTTGAGTAGTGGATAGGTTAAATTTTTGTTGTGATAGTGGTGGATTTGTAGGATTGTATATATGTGAATGGAAATTTAGGATGCTTGTTAGGTGTTTATTGGCCAAACAACCAAACCTTCGAGCTCATGCACATGTTCTTTAAAATATTAAACATTGGGGGCAATGTTTTGTAGGGAAAAACGATTTATATACGCAGCGGAATGCGAAAAATAGGTTTAGTAAATAACAAAAATTTTCCTTTTAAAGATGAACCTTACCCTTAATTAAATTAACATATAAACAAAAGTACCGTATCTTTGTCTCGTGATCCGATTGACGTTGCGTCGATGGTATTCCGCAAGAACTTCCAATCCAATCATGAATGTGAATCACCTAGGAGCATGGTCTCCCTTTCTTTGAATTGAGTACTTGAAGATGGATAACAAAAAACTTTTTCTTTTTCGTTAGTCACAAAACTTCCAAAGATAACAAAGAACGTTCCGGTCACTTTTGAATTATCAATCTTTTGATCGAAACTCGTGTGAACCTTATTCGAATATGTGCACTATCGAAATAAAAACATTCTCCTCACTTTCTCTCTTTGGCCGAAATTTCTGACACTAGTCTAAGAGATGGATTCTATTTTTTATGCTAAAGAAAAATAGTTCTCTCTAAAGCAATTAGGGTTGGCCAAATTCGTATTGCAATAATATATATCTGTTGGTCGCCAAATTCTCTTTGCACTTTGATATAATCTGTATTGCACAAATTCTCTTCGCACTAATATATATTATTCATCTATTCATATAAGACAAATTCCACTTGCCATATAAATCATATATCTGGACGAATTCTTTTTTCCATATCAAAAATGTATATGGACGAATTCTTCTTGCCTATATAAAATATATATTGTGCATGAATTCTTATTTGCATACAAGACAAATTCTTCTTTCCATATATCTTCTATTAGTTCACAAATTCTTCTTACCATCTATATCATATAGTGGCCGAATTCTCTTGATTAAAATATAGGGTGATAGCCTAAATCTTCTCCCAAGTAGGATTTATGCCTTGTGGCATAAATTCTAACCCTAGGTAGATTTCTTATCTTTGGCCTAAATCCTCTCTAAAAAAGGATTTGTGTTTTCACCAAAGACTCCTATCATTCTTTAGAATTCCAAACTCTAATCCAACTCTTTAGTGCATTTATGACTATGTCAAAGACTTCATAATTTGACTAGATAAATAAATTCTTTATTTATCTACTTACCAAATAAAGTCTTTAATATTTATTATACTACCAACAATAGTATAATACTAAGAAACATATTTCCTAGTTAGAAAAAAGATTTTGACTTTTAATTAAATAATTAAATAATAAATTAATTAATTTCCATTTAATTAAATAATAAAATAAAATAATATAATAGGCTAATTCACTAGCCTTGCCGCCCAACTACATAAAATGGTCCATATATTATTTTTCTTATTTTATTAAAATCCATTAGACTTTAATAAAAAGCCCACATGTGAACTAGATCCATTCTTACAAAAAGAAACAAGCCCACATGCCTTTCATTAATACATTAATATAATTTAACAACCCATTAAATAAATAATGTGCAAATTATATTCTTAATGTATTAAATACAATTCTAGATGGACCCATAAATTAGTCCGGTAGAATATATCAAGTGATCCATGCAAATCCGTGTGGATCGAGGATCTTGGCGGGTTATCTAAATTTAAGCTTCAATAGACATAACCCAATCACAATCAACAAATGATTTATTTATGTCTGATCTATTAATTTTAGCTCATACCACTAAAGAGCTAAAACTGTATTCTTAAATAAATAAATAAATAAATAAAGAACAAGTAAATGTTTTTCATTCATACCCTAGACAATCTTATTGTAGATAGTGTATCCTCGTGAATAATATCAGTAACCGCTAAGAGCTCATAGACCGCATATAGCTCTCCTAGTTACCATATTTACTCATATGACCACATTTTGAACATGTAGATTTTGACTTGTTCAGAAGTCATGTTTCAATAGACACTATCGAAAAATCAACGTTAAGATTTAATTTTCAATACCTCAAAATATCCATATGATAATATTATACTCTCATTTTAATAAATGGAGCCACGATGTCCATATCTATAAATGAAGTCCTCTATCGATTAACAAATGAATACAACCAAACTATCGATGATAGACTACGTTATATAATCGTACTCATTGATAACTCAGATGATAACACTTGTAATCATAAGTCCATCATTTATCTCAAGATTAAGATAGACTCTCTGATTGCTTTCATAATAAAAAAAATTTATCTACTGACGGTTCTAGATAAAGTATTTCATTGTGATCCTATTCAATGCACTTAGTGCACTAGATTCTTTTACTTAAAAACATTTTGATGATTTTAGACTCATCCTATCACATTTGATCCCACTCAAATGCTAGCAAAATAATCTACAACTTTAACAAGGTAAAGGTGCCCAACTTTTATCTTAAGTTGTGAACATTATTCAAGACTAACTAAATAATTGTGTCTACCTCATACTATCTAGATGTACGAACAATTCTTTATATCTAATAGTCTTTTGACCTTATGATTATTTACTTTTGACAATTATAATAATTAAACTATAAATGCTATAAGATTTGTTAAACCAGAAATCACTTTATTAATATGAAAATATTGTCAATAACAACATTACACTCTTGCTATTGAGCATAATCCTAACATGTTGAGTTTAGGTTTAGGGGTGTGGGCATGTTAACACCTATGTGTTGCGAATTAATCTTTTGAATTTTCATGAAAAATTTTCAAATTGATGCTTTGTGTTTTTGAGGAGAATCGATGCAGGCACTAGCTTTTGAGTTTTGGGTAACTTCGTATCAATCTATGATTGATGACAGATTGTGAATTAGTCCCTTTCTCTTTAGACTTAGTGAATGAGATTTTGTGCAAAGGTGCTAGGATCAACAGTAGAGACTACCCATGTGAGATTTGTACCTTAATGTTTACATTGTTGAAGGTATGTGTTTCTACTTATCCAAACACTTTTTGAAAATTTTCATACTTAATTTGATCTCATTAAACATGCGATTTGTTGAATGCCATTGAACATACATATGGTTTGCTTACTAAAATATGTTTTCCCTCGTTAGATAGAACTTTGAATAAGATTTTAGGCAGTATGTGCTCTTAATTCCCAAATCAAGCCAAATGCATGTCTCCAAGAAAGGATTGCAAGGGCAAACACAAAACATCCACTCCATAAACACCTCACCCTAAACACAATCCACACAATAGCCATTGATCATGAGTAGTGTGCAAATAATAGAGAACTCAAGGCAGAAAGTTTTAGAACATATGATATCATGTAATTAGGCATATTATGCAATTGTGCAAAAGGGGGGGTTTCTAAAGAGAAAAGAATGAAGTGTTAAAAATCAAGCACTTGAAACCCTTGTTCTTAATTCATCAATGTCACTCAAAATACAAGTGACAACCTAGCACAAGAAAATGGGAAGATGTAACTGTTAGGATTATGCTCAATAGCAAGAGTGTAATGTTGTAATTAACAATCTTTTTCATATTAATAAAGTGATTTCTGGTTTAACAAATCGTATAGCATTTATAGTTTGTATTATAATTGTCAAAGTAAATAATCATAAGGTCTAAAGACTATGGGAAAAGAAGAATTGTTCGTACATCTGGATATGTATGTGGTAGACACAATTCTTTAGTTAGTCTTGAATATTGTTCACAACTTAAGTTAAAGGTTAGGCACCTTTATCTTGTTAAAGTTGTAGAATTCTTTTGCTAGCATTTGAGTGGGATCAAATGAGATATGATGAGTCTAAAATCATCGGAGTGTCTTCGAGCAAAAGGATCTAGTGCACTGGGTGCATTGAACTGGATCACAATGAAAAGCTTTATCTAGAACCGTCAATAGATAATAGTCTTTTCATTATCAGGACAATCGGAGAGTCTATCTTAATCCTGAGATAAATGATGGACTTATGGTTGCAAGTGATATCATTTGAGTTATCAATGAGTACGATTATATCGCATAGTCTATCCTCGATAGTTTGGTGATATTCATTTGTTAATCGATAGAGGACTTCATTTATAGATATGGACATCGTGGCTCCATTTAATTAAATGAGAGTATAATATCATCATATGGATGTTTTGAGGTAATTGGATATTAAATCTCAACGTTGAGTTTTCAATAGTGTCTATTGAAAACATGGCTTCTGGACAAGTCAAAATATCCAAGTTCAAAACGTGGTCATATGAGTAAATATGGTAACTTGGAGAGTTATAGGCGGTCTATGAACTCTTGGCGATTACTGATATTAATCACGAGGATACACTATCTCCAATATGATTGTCTAGGGTATGAATGAGGAGCATCTTCCTTTTCTATCTTTATTTAAGAGTTCAGTTTTAGCTCTTTAGTGGAATGAGTTAAAATTAATGGATCGGACCTAAGTGAATCATTTGTTGATTGTGATTAGGTTATGTCTATTGAAGCTTAAATTTAGATGGCCCGCCAAGATCCCCAATCCACACGGACTTGCATGGATCACTTGATATATTCTACCGGACCAATTTAAGGGTCCATCTAGAATTGCATTTAATATATTAAGAATATAATTTGCACATTATTTAAGTAATGGGCTGCTCAATTATATTAATATATTAATGAAAGACATGTGGGCTTGTTTCTTTTAGTAAGAATGGGTCTGGTTCACATGTGGGCTTTTTTATTTAAAGTCCAATGGATTAAATGAAATAGGAAAATAATATTAGACCCATCTTATATATAAGTGGGGAGGCTAGGTTAAGGTTTTGACCTAAAAATATTATTTTGTTTCATTTGTTTTAATTAAATAAGAATTAATTGATTTATTGATTAATTGTTTAATTAAAGAAACAAATCTTTCCTAAAAGTAAAAGACTTGTTTGATAAGTAAATAAATAAATTAGTATTATTTATTTAATCAAATAAGGAGTCTTTTTTTTATTTAGTCAAATAAAAGAATAAAAAATAAAAGAGTTGGATTAGGGTTTGAAGTCTATAAAGTTAAAAAGAATTAGGGTTGAATTTCAGTCACCCTATATAAGTGACATGATGAAATTCGGCCAACCCTAATTAGATACTACATAGAATTCGGCAACCCTAAAGGAAAAAGAAGAAAAATTCGGCCAACCTATATATATGTTCTTATAGGGTTCGGCCACATCAATTAATTGGTGCTTGAGTTTTTATTTTCTTTCTTCTTCTTCTTAATTCTAAGAGAGTTTTTATTCTAGAGAGACAAAAAGGAGTGAAAAATTATTCTTTGATAGTATACAATTGCTTAAACATCAATAAGCTTGTGTATACGATATCGATCTAGGTTCACGCGAGTTTCGATCATAAGATTGTGAACTCAAAAGTGACCGGAATAATTTTGACATTCTTTTGATTGTTTTGTGACTAACAAAGAAAAGAAAGTATTTGTTTGGTCCATTCACAGGTTTGCAATTCAAAGGAAAGGGAGACCACGCTCCTAGGTGATCCACGTTCGTGCTCGGATTGAAGGTCTTGCGGATTACCATCGACGTAAGTCAATCGGATCACGCGACAAGAGGTAATTTACTTTTGTTGATATATATGCATGTTTATTGATTAAAAGGGTTTAAGGTTCATAAAGGAAAAATTTTAACAGTCACTAAATCGTCTTTAGTATCGCTTCCGCTGCGTGTAACACTTTTATTTGTTTATTTTTCCCTACAGTAACCCAGTCGCTTGAATCGAAAAATCTGTGATTAATCGTTGAATTTGAAAGTACAAGGTCTTAATGACAAAACTTAGTATGATCATTGTGCCAAATGCTACACCATACACCAAAATACACACATCACTAGTAGCAATTAAGAAGAGTCATAATTGATTCTTAAGAAGTCTAGTTGGGGAATACTAATTGATGCATGTTTTCTCCACGTTCTTAGTTTTCAACTCTTTCAAGAGATCCATGTAAAATGTGCTTTTTTGATAATATCTATATGCGATCTAACTCTCATATACTCAAACTCGCATATGTAGATTAAGAGTAAACCTAGGATTCTGAGAGAAAAATCAACTGAAATCTAGTAAGGATTAAAGTCAAGGCGAATTGTATACATGGATTCTAGCACTTAATTAGAGAAACTAAACATTTGGGGCGTGGGATTCACCTTGTGTACATTTCGTATTGATCGACATTTTATTATTTTCAACTCAATAATTTTCGCATCGGACTCCTCGTTATACTTATCACAAAGAAATTTTTATCAAAACTTTTGGCTTTCACAACATATTTAGAGTTTGTAGATTTGTTAGTTTATTTTTCTTTTAGTTGTTTTTGCTTGAGAACGAACAAAAGATAGGTTTGGGGGTTTTGATCACTCTAAATATGTATATGTTTTGAATGCCTAAATCCATCCCTTTTTGTTAGTTTCCCAAGAGTTTGTGTTGTATAATTGCACTTTTGAGTTGCTTTCAGGAATTAGTGTATTCAAGGGATGAAATAACACTTGGTGAAGAATCGTGAAGAAAATGAAGCTAAAGCTTAAACTTTTTAGCAAATCTATGAGATTGCCCTCGTAGACCCAAAGTTGTAGAAGTCTCCCAAAATGAACTACGACTTAAGTATGAAGAATGAAGTAGCAAATGTTGTCCCAGAACGCATTGTGAGATTAGACTACGTGTTATTCCTCATAGATTTAATTCTAAGTCCAGAGCCAGAAGATGCTGCTAAGTCATCCCGCGAATTATAACTTGCGGAAGAAATCTTCGACTTACCACTGCAAGATAAAAGTCATAGACAGATCTCGCAGATCACCACCAGAAGGAACTACAGCCATACACTTCGAGTAAGAGCTAGCAGTAGGAAATAGTAGCAAACCATATATTTTTCACTTGACCTAGCAGTTCAACCTAAAAAGAAATCTGTGATATGACGATGTGAGATCAACCTCCCAGATTTAAGTTATAGCGCATCCATGTGTAATGATTCTACGAGTTACATCCAGCATAAAGAAGTAGCAGTGTTTGAGCAGAGAGATCTGCGACATCACGCTTCGATTTCAAACTCCCAGATCTTGGTTGCAGAAGCATGATCCACATCAGCTTGTAAGTGTCTGGCCTCCAAACTTTGCTCCACTATATAAACATATTTTTCTCTTACAGAAAGGGTTGTTGAGTGTTATGTGAAAATAAAAGTGTTAAGCTTCACAACCACTCTTTCATAGAAAAGCAATCTTAGATTAAACATTTTAGTTTATCATCTTTTTAGAACTAGAATCTTTTACATGGATATTTAGATCTATCTTGACACCAATGGAGGTTTTGTTGAGCAAGCAAAGGGGAAGAATCAAGAACACCATGAGCTTTTTCTCTCTATTTCTTTCCTTTCCTTGTATTTATTTCATCATGAGTAGCTAAATCCCTCTTGTTAGGGATTTAATGTTTGTAACTATGTGAACACTCTTTGAAATGATTCAGTCTATCTTTTTTATCCATTGAGTTTGCAATTATGCTTAAATTATCTTCATGATGTATGTTGAGTAGGAACTTTTACTCTAATTTACAAGCATGATATTCGTGCATGAAAAGTAGATCTATATCTTGGTTGAACAAAAGTGATTGGATTTTGCTTGAAGCTCTATAAGAGGTTAATTAAGTCTTGACTAACTTAGATCTAGGTTTGAGCATATTGATAAAAAAAAGGCATTAGAAACTTTGACCCTTCCTCTTAAATATGGATTTACATTGGTAGTATTTGGATTATGAAGTTGTTAGTAGTATTTTACATCATTGTATCCTCATCATCTTTTTATAACATTAAACCTAGACATCTCTTTGTTTTTAAATCACCAAATCAGTCTAATCATTAGTGAGTTAATCTAAATTAATTTAGGTACACTACCAATCCTCGTGGGAACGATACCTTTACTAGTGTCCGTTATACACAATAACAATCCGTACACTTGCGAATGGTCAATTAGACTCACGCACTCCAATTCACCTAGGCTCGGGGGTCTAGTAATTAGCCATCGTTAGTTCTTAGTTTTTAGAGGTACGTCGCGGAGTGCTTCAACTTCTTGTTTGGTTATCCGGACCTCTTGTCCTAACCAAGACTGTCTTGCTTGACTATCCAGACCACTTGTCCCAGTCAAAACTTCATGCCTTTTATAAGGACTTCCTAAGTCTGATCAATGAGGGCAAATGATGCAAACAAACACTTCAACATAGAAAATGTGATCAATACATTCTATGGAAACTAACTTAGTCATGTGAGCACACAAGTCAAGATAGTCTAGTTACAAAACATGAAATAAAACCTAGAGCATGTGAAACACCTAACACATGTAATTCCTAGTTTCATTCATAAAGCTAACACTAGAATAAATCATATACATGAAGCACATATTCAAGAGATTAGAAACATACACAAACATGCTAGAAATACAAGATATTATCTATGAATATTCTAGCCAGTATTTAGAGCAAGTATATATATAGTAATCAATTAAATCATAGTTAGTTCTAAATACAAAATCAAATGTGCTAATCATAGATTTGTTTAACTAATGGATCCTAGCACATGTTAAGGATATCAATCATGAAATAAGTCAACAAAAACACAAATAGCCCTAGATAATAAGCTAATTATAATACAACTCACAAACATGTGAAAACCTATAATCCTAGAAAACTAGTTCACATTCAAGTCTCTAATTAGACTAGATTAGCTAATGATTTGAAGCTATCCTTCTCAAGAGCATTTATCAAAGTAACACAGACATATAGAAGAAGAAAACCCAAGGTAATTGAAGATTTAAAAAGATGAAAACTCAAAGATTAGTTCAATACCTAAGAATCTCGAGCTGGTTCGATTTTGAGTATAGAACCACCACAAAATTCATTCAAATGGCTACAAAGTCACATGGAGAAGGTAGGGAACTTGATTACAAAGATTCTTTAACTTGAATCACTCAATTCATGATTGAAATGAGAAAGTTATGGTGTTTGGAAGATGAGAAAGTTGGAGAGAAAATTTCAGCTTTATCTTTTTCAAGTTTTTCTTCAACTAATGAAATAGAAGGGAAAGGAAAACATTTAAAAGAAATGTAGAGAGGGAAACCGGTGACCAATGAGGGGCTGCCACCTCACTGTCCCCATAGAGGCGCATGAGCCTCACGGGTGCAGAGAAGTGGTCTTCCCGTGAGGCTCACGCGCCCTCACGGGAAGGTCCCTTAAATGGCCTTCGGCCATTGGTCACCTCCCTCGCGCTCCTCTCACGTTATTCATCCGTATTCCGACCTCCGAACTTTGAATTTGAATCCGTCTTCAGATTACCAACTGTGACTCCTTCACGCACAAAGAAGACTATGAAACTTTGACAAAAGGTTGTGAATTGGACTCGATACATGACGACGAAGACAATGTATTGTAAAAGAACGTAAAGTAACGTAGCTTCCTAGTTTGGACTCAAAAACTAATGAATGAGTAACTGAAATGACCGAAACTCAATAAAGAATCATAGGAGAACATATTTAAGTCCAAAACAATAAAATACAAATAAATAAACACAATATCACACAAGTATGTCATTTCTTAGAGACTAATGCAATTTTACAATCTTTATCAATTTAAGACTAATGCAATTTTACAATCTTTATCAATTTAAGACTAATTCATGTGCATACTTCAACAATTGTGTGAATGTGTTATACCAGTTGAGCACAATGATATAGGGACACATATGAATGCAATGTGTGTCTATGTACATAAACCTTGTAAGAGGAGTGAGGTCTAAATATACCTTTGTTGAGCAATGAAGCATATTTCTCTTTAAAGACTCTATCTTGAATGAAAAATTGCCAAGTCTTCCTTGAAGCTTGAATCATCATTAATTTAAGACAACTAATCATTAAAAATGAAACATTGTTTTGATATGGAATTTATGCCAACACAAACCAAAAACCTAATACGAGGCTAGTCCTGTGGTTTTTTCCAATTGGAGGGTTTCCACGTAAAATCAAGTGTTTTTTAAATTCCACAATTTTATGATTTTGTAGTGTTGTTTACCATTAACATTGACTAACCAAAAATTCAGTAATTATTTAGTAAATAACCTATCCATCCCCTCTAGGTTAATTGTATTTGCAATAGACACATTTTCACAGAGGCACTGCTCCTCCAAGATCTGGTTAGAGCATGATGAGGTCGTCGTTGTGCCTATCAATAAGATTTTATCTAATTCAACTGCCTCGCAAGTACAAAAATCAAAAGACAAGTATAGCAATGAGCAAGGATCATTCCCATAGAGAGGTGGTATCCGTCTAACTGTCTCTAGTTAAAACTTTATTGAAAGCAATGTAAATAGAATGTGGAAGTGGTGAGAATGGTGTGTGTGTGTGTGTGTGTGTGTGTGTGTGTGTGTGTGAAGTGTATGCATAATGTGTATGGTGTGTGAGAATGTGAATAAAACTAAACTAAATTAAATTACAATAAGGATATAAATGTAACAGAGTGCTTGCCTTTCTAAATCTTACTAAAGATGGAAATCAATTACACTACAAAGCGATGTAAAGAGGTAAAGTAATTAAACTACAAAGCAATATAAATTAGTCTACTTGTAATCTAGCGCTACAATGCTCTTTCACTCAAATCAATCCATACATATCGACTCCCTTTCGTCACCAACATGCAAACAAGAGTGAGACTCTACTTTTAAACTACATCATTGTTTACACTAAATTACACTACATCATTGTTTTAATCTAAAGTGTCACTTATGCAAACAAACTTATTTCTACTCATTCACCAACATACATGTCAGAAAAAGAGAGATATGGCATTAAGCTCAAAGAATAGAATCAAGATCCAAGTCAAATCTAAGTAAATACCATATATAACAAGCTCAAGTGTTGGTTTACAAATATTCCCTAATGGGGATTACACATCAAAGAAATAGAAAATAAAACAAAGAGAAGAGTTTAGAGATAACCAAGATCTCTATTTTATTTTCCTCTCCTTTCTCCTTGGATTTACTTCAAAGATGGATAGAGGAAGTTTAGAGGTAGTGGTGGAGAGGCATCCATGGAAGCCTTTGAAGCTTTTCTCTCACTTGATTTGGTGTTGAAGAACAAGAGAAGGTGTTGGAATATGTGATGTATCACAAAAGTGAAAAGTATATATATTAAATATAAAACTAGGTATTTATAGTGTTTGAAGGTTAGGGCATTAATTGGGGCTGAAATGACAAGTTTGCCCTTAAAAAATCATGTGATCTACAAGTGGATAAAGCTCTACCGACATAGATCTGCGAGTTAGAACTCGCAAATGCTTTCTACTGGTTGGAAGTAGCAAATATAGATGGGTAGAAGGTTTTGGGCAACTTTTTGCAACTTGGATCTGCGACTTTGATCTCGCAGCCTGAAGTAGCAGATCTGTTTCTACCTGTTTGAGGTCGTAGATTGACTTGGCAGGATCCTATGGACTGTTTCTGCGATGTGGATCTGCGATGTTGAACTCGTAGCCTTAACCGGTAGATTTCTCTAGGAAACATCTGCAACTTGCTATTGCTTGCTGATGTTGTAGTTTGATCTAGCAGATATCTCTGGACTAAATCTATGACTTGGATATACGATGTGGAACTCGCAAATTCCTTTTAAATTCCAAAATCAACTATTTTTCCTCTTCTTTGCCTTCAAACCTTCACTTGAAGCTCAAAACACCTAACTTCAGAGAAATTAACCTACACAAGGCTCAAACACATATTAAATACACAAAAACACTCAAAAATGAGCACAAAAGCTAGGAATAGCAAGCCTAAAATAGGTACACAAATGTGCCTATCAAAGCGTCCATGATTGATGGCCACCTTTGTTACCTTTTTCTTTAATTCTTATAAATTAATTGTTTTCATAATTAAATAAAAAAATTAATATAAATGCATTAATGAATAATTTTTTTTATCAAGTACAATTTTACCATTCATTCTATTAAGTTTGAATGTTAGCCAAGCTAGCATCCGATAGTCAAAAGTACAAATTTGACTCAACTCAAAAAGTTACGAGGTACTAATTTAGTAGTTAATTATTTGACATTTTTTTAATATAAATGTAGAACTTATTTAGAATTGTCCAAAACTAAATGACCACAACAAGAAAAGCTGTCTTTCTTGACAGTTTTTTCAAATTTTTTATTTATCTTTAAAAAAAAAAATTTAACTTTTACTTCATATTTTTAACACCAAACAAAATCCCGATATGGATATATATTACTATAAGATATCAACTTTTGGACAAACCAATATTGGATAAGTAAAATTTTAAATTTAATTAATTTACTTTTAAATCATCTACTTTAAAAAAATATATATATAAAAAAATTTAAAAAAAATTGATTATTTATTTTTGCACCATCTTGTTTCATACTAAGAGACACGTTACATTTGCATGAAACTTACATATGTTCATTAAATTGTAAGATGCATGTTGAGAAATATCTCCTCTATAGTGAGAGTTGTATTCCAAATCATACTTATTACAATTGATGTCACGAATCTCTTATAGGCCATGTTTGGTTGGATGGAATGGAATGGAAAGAAAGCCACTCCATTCTTTTGGTTTGTTAAAATGCAATGGAATAGTGATTCCATTGGAATGGAGATTCCACCATTTTGGTGGAATGAGCATTCCATCTAAAAACCAATGAAATGTCTTTCCATTCCAAACTAAAATTTATATTCCATAAATACCCTCATATGCCCCAACTCCATTCCAAAAATGCCCTCCTTTACAAAAATAATATATTATTATTATATATTATATTAATGATATATAAATATATATTTTATATATATGTACTATATATTATATTATTATAATATATATAACGATATATAAAACTATATAATATAATATATTTATATTATATATATATATATATTATATTAATATATTAAATAATATTTATTATATATATATATTACTATATGTATTATATAATATATATACATATGTATTATATATTATATTATATATTAATATATTAAATATATATATTATATAAATATATTATTATATATATTGTATAATATAATATATATATATATAAATTATATATTATATATATATTATATATATTATATGTATTATATATATATATATATTATTATATTAAATAATATATAATTATATATATAATATACTTTTATATTTTATTATTATTATCCATAATATATCATGTTATTATACATTCATAATTAGGGGTATTTTGGTCAAAATACAGTTAACTCATTCCATTTCGTTGTTAACCAAACAAAATAATACTGATTCAGAGACTAATTCTAAAGTTCCAACCAAACAAAAAACTTAGTTTTCCTTTCCTTTCCTTTCTTTCCATTCTCATTTCATTTTCATTACCATTCCGATTACCATTCCACCATGTTACCAAACTTGACCATAGAGTATTGACCAATAACTCGACTATATATGTTTTAAAAAATATAATTTTATTAAAAGTTTCAATAAATATTTTTTAATATATGTATGTCGTAGAAATTAGAATTTTGATTAGTTGAATAAATTTAAATTTATCTAACAAGGTTTTTTTTTATTTGTAACAACTCATATAGGTTATATATAAATATTGTTCAATTGTTAATACATCAAGTCTTCTAGTCGAGTTGTAAAGACTTACAACTTTTGACTTGAGGTCTCAAGTTCAATTCCCACTTATTATTATCAGAAGTGGATGGAGGTGGCGGTGGGTGGCCGTGTGGAGGTTGTTCGATGGCGGCGAAGGTGGTGTATAAATATAAAAAATGTTATTTAATTAAATATTAAATAATGAATATTTTCCTGTAGTGGGCAAAAGTGGTCAGTGAAATTCTCTAGAATAAGAGGAGTGCTAGATACACTCTCTTAACTCACTCTCTGTTTATGTGCTAACATGTGGATAGCATTAACTTTTTCACATAAAATTTGTAGCAATTATAAATGGCATCATTTTTCATTTTATATATATATATTTATTTACGGTCTTTCTACTATCAGTGTGTCCTAATATAAAATAAAGTGGTCGGTGAAATTCTCTAGAATAAGAGGAGTGCTAGATACACTCTCTCAACTCACTCTCTGTTTATGTGCTAACATGTGGATAGCATTAACTTTTTCATATAAAATTTGTAGCATTTATAAATGGCATCATTTTTCATTTTATATATATATATATATATATATATATTTACGGTCTTTCTACTATCAGTGTGTCATAATATAAAATATATCAGGACGAAGAATGTGAACCATAGATTAATAAATGCATACACTTTGAGTCAAATTATATAAATCTAATGGTCTGCATTCTTCGTCTTAATATATTTTATATTAGGACGGATTAACAATAAAAAAATTATATATATATAAGGTGTGTGTGTTTTTTTTTAAGACTCTGTAGCTTCTTTTATTTCTTGTGTGTACAATCCCAAATTGAATTACTCGAATATTTCCTTTTACCAAATTTTCATTACCAAACCTCACTGGCTAACTTGATGGTTAATGTAGAATAGATAAATATTAAAATAAATTAGAGTTAAATAGTTTAAAAATATATTATAAAAAATTCATATAAACTGAAATTTATTATTTTAATTTTTAACATCTTATGAGAGTAACGTGAACCTCAACCTCAAGCATCCTTATTGGGTCCACCATAATTGTATATATGTTTGAACCAAAATCTTTATGTTTCAAATTAAAGAAAATCAATTTTAAATTAAGAGATAAAAAATATGTAAGTATTTATTTAACAACATATCTTTTTTCTTTATTTTTTATTTTTAATTTAGATATAGACATTAGTACTAGTCTTGTCTTAAGATTTTATTTCCATCCAAGTTAGCCAGTGATGTAAAAAAAAAAATTTGACTAAATTTGGTTAAAAGAAATGTATGAGCAATACATATATTTTTAAAAAATATATATATGATATTAAATGACAATATGTTAAAGTTAAAGAGAAAAGACAATCTAGAAAATTAGTTATTGGTTTGTATTGTAAACAAAATAAAAAATGAAGTCATTTATAAATATTACAAATTTAATGTGAAAAGGTTAATGTTGTCCACATATTAACACATAAGAGAGTGTGTTGGGAGAGTAGATTGAGAGAGTGTATTTAGCAGTACTCCTCCTAGAATAAATTGAGTAATCACATAAAAAATTAAAGGAGAGCATACATGTGCAAACCAAAGGAGAGCATACATGTGCAAACCAAAGTGAAGAAAAACCTTTGGTGGCCGGTTTGCCCTACCATTATAAATAAACACAACGGCTTTTTGAAAGTACACCAATTTCTTTTTCACAATCCCAATCCCAATCCCAATAAAGAAGTCAAAAACCAACCATATGATACATATAATTAATTGTTATATAAACCAATTCCAACGTTGGAGACAACTTTTATTACGTACTTCGTTTATCTTTATTGCTTTTTTAATATATCATCCAATGCTTCGTTTGATCGTTTTGTTTTTGGACAAAGTGCTTTACTCTCCTTTTCTTTACCTATAAAAGAATATTTTGATTTTTGGATTAATATTTATTTTGAAATTATTTGATTTGTAATTCAAAAATATACACATTTCAATCATAAATTGTACAAATAAAAAATTCATAAATATAACATTAGAATTCATAAATAAACATGTACCACCAACAAACATTACGTAATTTGATAGAGTAAAATCGTTATCATTGTCATAAACAATTTATATGATAATGTCGTAGAGAAACAACTTTATTGTATATATACATTTAAAAAATTCTACCTTACGTTAATGCATCTATACACCATTAAAAATTTAATCTTATTTTGATACAATTACATAAAGTTCATGTGTCTTAATGCATGAGATCGTTATAAAATAAGATCAAATTTTAATAGTGTATCAATATACTAATGCATGATCTATCCATATACATGTATTTTGAATAAAACTGATCATATATGCATATATATTATTTTAAATATGATTCATTTAAATAAATAAATATATTTACATGTAGCATGTGAAGTGTTGCCGTAAAATTCTTCAATATAAATAGTTGCTGAAAAGTATTTCAAAAAAAAAAAATTATTGTTGGAAATTATTTTAAAAAACAATTTTGTTGCTGGAAAATATTTCAAATAGTACAAAATACAATTAGAATAGAAAAACTTGGAAAGTGGCTGAGTCACGGACAATATTGCTCGATCTCTTTAAGATATTTCGTGGTTCTGTCCTGATTGTGCAAGCAGCTCCAAAGTTGTCACTGCTTCCACAATATAAAACAGCCCAGAATCACCTCCATCTCGAAACTTCTTTGCACGAAGAAGAACCGGAATACTCAAACTCTTTCAAGGATTACTCGGAATACTAACAACGAACACTCAAGAATTTCTCTTTAAAATATTTTTGAGAGATTTTGTTTTTTCAAAATGTTGTGTATATTGTGAATGAGGCAAAGCTTCTATTTATAGGATTAGAAAATCAAAACTAAAAAAACAAATTAACACCGGCCATTACAATGAAATAAAAGCTAATTTAGCACTAAACACAATTTTTAAATAAATAAATAAAAGTTTTATAATATTTAAACAAAATAAAGTTGTTATCGGTTAACAACATTCAAACAAAACGTTTTTATAATATTTAAACAAAATAAAGTTGTTATCTGATAACAACATCAAAACGTTTTATAATAATTACACTCATTTAAAAAAAAAAAATCATATTATAACAGTTGAAAAAAAAAAAACATAATTGTTATGCAATTTTTGAATTCAAATTTTTTAAATACACTTTTAAGATGAAACACTTGCACCAAATTATTCAAAGAGGTTTGGCCCTTTTTTTATTATACGTATACTATATACAGTATACTACGACTTGTGGTAGCTAAAAACGGCCCTTAGGGTGCGTTTGGTACGCGGGACGGGACAGGACAATGTGGGACAGATTCTTCTTGTCCCACGTTTGGCACGACTTTAGCATGGGACAGAACGGGACAAGGTGGGACAAAAATCATCAATTTCTGTCCCACCCAAGACCCTAGGCCAGACTTGTCCCATGCATGGGACAAGTCTCAAAAAGACCTTTTTACCCTTAAATCTTCAAAAAATCATAAACTTATGCAATAGTTTATATGTATATATATTTTATAATATTATATATATATAATATAATATAAATATTATTATATATATTTTAATATATATTATTTATTAGTAATATTAATATTATTATATATTATATAATACAAATACTATATATTATTATATATAATATATATTATATTATATAATAATATATAATATATATTTTGGATAAGAATAATAAAATATAAAAGTATATATTATTTAATATAATAATATATATAATATAATATAATATTATATTATATTATATTATATTATATATATTATTATATTAAATAATATATAATTATATATATAATATAATATAATATATATAATTTTATATTTTATTATTATTATCCAAAATATATATTATATATTATATATTATTATATAATATAATATATATTTTATTATAATAATAATATATATAATAATAACATAATATATATTAGATCATTTATGTATATATATAACATATTATATATATATTATATATAATAATATTATATATTAATATTAATATTTTATTTTATTATTATATATGATAATAATATAATATATTAAGTATTATTACATATATTATTATATATATAATAATATTTAATATATTATATATATCTTATATAAATATTATATATAATAATATTTAATATATCATATATATATTATAATACAATATATATTATATATTATTATAAATATTAATAATATATAAATATATTTAATATTTTAATATATTATATATATTATATTTTATTGTATATAATAATATATAATTTATTAAAAATTATTACATATACAATAATATATAAGATAATATATATATATTAAATTTTATTATTATATATAATATTTTAAAAATTATTTCATATACAATAATATATATATATATATAATTATATTTTATTTTATATATATATTATATACATATGAGGGGCACTCTGGTCATTTGAACCTCTTGTCCCGTCCTGTCCCATCCATACCAAACGCATAACAGTACAGTTAATAGTTCTGTCCCAGACATTCCAAACACAATATGGAACAACTGTCCCGTCCCGTCCTGTCCTGTCCCGTCCCACCTTGTCCTGTCCCATCTCTGTGCCAAACGCACCCTTAGGCCCAACGCTTAAGCCCACAACCAACTTCGTGTTGGACCCGGTTTAAGCCCACCTGATAAGGGTCGATCTGGGAAACCTGGGAAACCTTACTTGAATCTTAGTTTGACTCAATCAAGTACTCATTCACTCTAACTCTACCACTTAGTTATTTAATAACATAAACTATTTGAATGGGTCCAGGATCTTTTTATCCACGAAATTGTTAGGATTATGCTCAATAAGAGTTTAATAATGTTTTTGACAATCTTTTCATATTAATAAAGTGATTTCTGGTTTAAGAAACACTGCAAGAAATTTGGGTATCAGCTACCATATATTCGGAGACTAATTGGAATTTGGTCTCAGAATGAAGCTTTCAACAATGAATTGATATTTAGTCTCTGAAGATGACATTTTGAGATGAACTATTTTGGTCTCCAAATGATGCTCTCTATAGATTTTGGTTTTATTTGGATGGACATTCGGAGACGACATAATTTATCTCTGAAGATGACATTTTGCAACGAACTGATTGTTGGTCTCGAAATGATGCTCTCCATAGATTTTGTTTTTTTTTTCTTTATTTGGATGGACATTATTCGTCTCTAAAGATAACATTTTGCGACGAACTCATTTGGGTCTCCAAATGATGCTCTCCATATATAATTTTGGTTTTAATTATTTGGATGGACATTCAGAGACGACATAATTCGTCTCTGAAGATGACATTTTGCGATGAACTTATTTTGGTCTCCAAATGATGGTCTTCATATATAGATTTTGGTTTTAATTATTTGGATGGACATTTGGAGACGACATAATTCGTCTCTAAAGATGACATTTTGCGACGAACTCATTTTGGTCTCCAAATGATACTCTTCATCCCAAAATTGGATGAATCAAAACGGTGTTTCATTCATTTTATACATTCTTGAATAAAAAATTATATGATTTCATATTTTTAAAAATTTATAATATTCTTAAAATTATATATTTTTATACTAAATCCCTAATTTCATTCTCAACTCAACTTTTCACTCATTTCTCAACTTTTATACTAAATCCCTAATTTCTTTTAAATACAAAATCCCTAATTTCATTCCCAACTCATTTCTGAACTTTTCACTCATTTTTTCCCACCCAAATCCCACATCCATCATCTTTGCCCTCACCAATCCAACACAACTTTCGACATTAGCCGCTCAATTCTGACACGATTTACTATATTAAAAAAAAAAATTGTTATTTACTATATTTTTTGCTTTATTTATGATTTATTGATTTATTTAAGGCTCCAACTCTAAATTACATTTAGTTTAGTTTTATGCATTTAGTTTTTGTTTTGTACATTTACTTTTTAAAATTAAGCTTGATGAGTAATTCTTTTCATTCTTTTCATGGCTTCAATGGAGTTGTCGAGCTTTTATTTTGTGTAATTTAGGTAAGAAAACATGAAATGAACAATGGTTTGAATGTTTTCCATAATATTTTATATTATATTGTTGTTTGTAATCAAGTGTTATATTGCTATTTAGTTGTAAAATGATTTGTCTATGAATATTAATGTATTTTTATCAGAATGATTGAAATAACTGATTAGTGAAAAAAATTGAAATTAGAATATGCTTATAGACATGTGACAAAAGTAAAAGAAATTAGCTTTTATGTGACAAATGTATTTTCTGAATTTGTCTATTTATGTAAATATTTTATGGTTTTTGTACTTGTATATACATTAATATTTTCTATTTAATTTTGCAGTCACAACATTATAATATTCTCATAACTCAAGGCAACATTATAATATTCTCATATTTTTATGAATGTTTTATAATTAAGGGTATTTTGGTCAAAACACAGTTAACTCCATTCCATTTCGCTATTAACCAAACAAAATAATACTAATTCAGAGGCTAATTTTAAAGTTCCAACCAAACAAAAAAAATTAGTTTTCCATTTCTTGGTGAAAGTATCCATGATCCCATTGATAACAGGTGGGACCAAATAATTCGATAGGAGTAGTTGCTGAACCATACCACATAGTTCCAGCAACAACAAAAGCTGCAAAAAAGACAGCAGTGATACTGCTGGAAAGAACGGTTTCAATATTGCCCATACGTAATCCTTTATATAGACGTTGGGTCGGGCGGACACTAAGATGGAATAAGCATGCTAATATGCCCAATGTCCCTGCTGCAATATGATGAGAGGTGATTCCTCCTGGAACAAAGGGATCAAAACCTTCAACACCCTACGCGGGATTTACAGATTGTACCTTTCCAGTTAGTCCATATGTTCTCATTACTATTCTGATTACCGCTCCACCATGTAACCAAACGTGACCATAGAGTATTGACCAATAACTCGACTATATATGTTTTAAAAAATATAATTAAATAAAAAGTTTCAATAAATATTTTTTAATATATATCTGTCGTAGAAATTAGAATTTTGATTAATTGAATAAATTTAAATTTATCTAACAAGGTGTTTTTTTTTTCCAACAACTCATATAGGTTAAATATAATATTGTTCAATTATTATCACATTCTATCTGTTAGTCAAGTGGTAAAGACTCATAACTTTTAACTTGAGGTCTCAAGTTCAATTCTCACTGATGATAATAAATTGTCATTATTTTCAGGGGTAGGTCTGGGCAGCAATCCATGCCGGCGGCGGTGACAACGGCGGTCTCCGGCGGTGGAGGTGGTGCACGGTGGCGGCAGGTTTCCGGTAAGGAGAGGCGACTGTCCACAGCAGCGGCGGTCTCCTGTGGAGGTCCACTACGGCGGCCGGGCGACGGTGGAGGTGGTCCATGGTGGAGGCGGCAACGGTAGCTGGTCTCCAGTAGGTGCTGGTGTTCGGCGACGGCAGTGATCCGGCGGTGTATAAATATAAAAAATGTTATTTAATTAAATATTAAATAATGATAGTTTTTAATTAAGGTTATTTTGATTTTAGTCGCTCACATTTGCGTTAATATGGGTTTAGTCCACGGTATTTGGTATGTAAATATCATCCCCAATTGTTGTATAGCTTGATATCTAAGACAAACTTTTTGGGAATTTGCTACCGAATAGTTGGTCATGCATTATCAACATTGGGAGACGAATTTTTAATTGGTCGCAGTAGCTATTCTGGGACGGGGATTTAGCTACCATCATGCGACCAAATTTATTTGGTAGAGAAAGACTTTCTGTGACAAAAAAACTTGAATTGGAGACGAAATGGATTCATCTCAGAATGTCATTTTTCTTGTAGTGAAATCTTATAGCATTTATAATTTAATTATTATAATTGTCAAAAGTAAATAATCATAAGGTCAAAAGACTATGAGAAATGAAAAATTGTTTGTACATCTAGATATGTAAGAGGTAGACACAATTCTTTAGTTAGTCTTGAATAATGTTCACAACTTAAGATAAAGGTTGAGCACCTTTACCTTGTTAAAGTTGTAGATTCTTTTGCTAGCATTTGAGTGGGATCAAATGTGCTATGATGAGTCTTAAATCATCAAAGTGTAGTGTCTTTAAGTAAAAGAATCTAGTGCATGAGGTGCATTAAATAGGATAACAATGAAATACTTTATCTATAACTGTCAGTAGATAAAAGTTTTAATTATGAGGGCAATCAGAGAGTCTATCTTAATCCTAAGATAAATGATGTACTTTTGGTTACAAGTGTTATCATTTGAGCTATCAATGAGTACGATTATATAGCATAGTCTATCCTCGATAGTTTGGTGGTATTCATTTGCTAATCGATAGAGGACTTCATTTATAGATACATACATTGTGGCTCCATTTATTTAAATGAGAGTATAATATTATAATATGGATATTTTAAGGTATTTGATATTAAATCTTAACGTTGAGTTTTAGATAGCGTCTATTGAAACATGGCTTCTGGAAAAGTCAGAATATCCAAGTTCAAAATGTGGTCATATAAGTAAATATGGTAACTATGAGGGATTTGGATCCTCTGTTGAGCTGATTTTTGTCTTGTCATAGATAGATCTGTTGACATATGTAATCAATGGCTATCATTTATTTATTTTATTTATTTTATTTATTTTATTTATTTCACTTAAATACAAAGTCTTATTCCCAAGTGTTTTAGATTAGGAAAAAGATCAGTATAGCAGAGGATCCTGATCCAACTAGAAGAGCTATAGGCGGTCTATGAGCTCTTGACAATTACTGATATTATTCACGAGGATACACTATCTCCAATAAGATTGCTAGTGTATGAATGAGAAACATTTACTTATTTTATCTTTATTTAAGAGTACAATTTTAGCTCTTTAATGGTATGAGCTAAAATTAATAAATCGAATCTAAGTGAATCATTTGTTGATTGTGATTGGCTTAGGTCAATTGAAGCTTAAATTTAAATAGCCCGCCAAGATCCCCAATCCACACGGACTTGCACAGATCACTTGATATATTCAACCGGACTAATTTATGGATCCATCTAGAATTGTATTTAATACATTAAGAATATAATTTGCATATTATTTATTTAATGAGCTGCTAAATTATATTAATCTATTAATGAAAAGCATGTGGGCTTGTTTTTTTAGTAAGAATGGGTCTAGTTCACATGTGGGCTTTTTATTAAAGTCTAATGGATTTAATAAAATGGAAAAACAATATATATGCAGATGTATGGACTTGAGCGGCAAGGCTAAAGAAAATGACATATTATATTATTTTATTTTATAATTTAATTAAGAATCAAAAAAAATTTCTAACTAGGAAATAGGTTTCTTAGTGTTATACTATTGTTAGTAGTATAATAAGAATCAAAATCTTTATTTGATAAGTAGATAAATAAAAGGAATTTATTTATTTAGTCAAATTAGGAAGTCTTTGATATAGTCACAAATACACTAAATAGTTGGATTAGGGTTTGGAATTCTAAAGAATGATAGGAGTCATTGGTAGAAACACAAATCCTTTTTAAGAGAGGATTTCGGCCACCTATATAATATATCATATGGAATTCAGCCAACCCTAATTTTTGTTTTAGAGAGAGTTATTTCTTTTGGAGAAATCGAAAACATGCGTGATAGCACTGTTCACGGCACTGTTCATGCGGTTTTGTTCGCACGGTACTGTTCACGTGGTACACAATTCAAAGAAAGGGAGCTCACACTCCTATGTGATTCACGTTCGTGATTGGATTGAAAGATCTTGTGGATTACTAAAGATGCAACATAAATTGTCACGCGACAAAGGTATGATACCTTTATTATATGTTTATTAATCAAGGGTTAAGGTTCATCTTTAAAAGGGAAAATATTTTGTCATTTATCAAACCTATTTTTCGCATAACGCTGCACGTATAAACTATTTTTCCCTACAATTGGTATTAGAGTCTGGTTGTACCCTTGATTAATTAATGTATATGCATACATTGATCTATTCCTTTTTATTGATTATATGCATGTTTTAGAAAAAGATGGCACTCTAGGTATTCTCATATATAATTACATATGGAATGTATGGATTTATATATGCTATGATTATATGATTTGTCGTTGCTCGATTTGGTCCTAGAATTTCAATGTATTTTTTGTTTCGAAATTGTAACAAGAAAGGTGGTTTATTATCGCTATAATTTCTTCTTGGTAGTTGCTAAGTTTTTATATTATTTTTGCTATTGTAATAAAGTTACTGTAGAAAATATTGTATTAAAATTATGCACTATATTATTAAATAGTGCAGTATTTTTTTAATTAAAAAAAAAACTGCAGTAATTTATTATTAAAATAACTGCTGTAATATATTCAAGTTTCGAATATTCGAAGAGTTAAAGAATTGGAAGCAAGAATAGGAAGCAACCGGAACCTATACTATACCGTGTGCACCAAAGCAACAAGCAAGCACGCAAAAAGTGTGCAGCTGCGTTTGTTGTGGTGTGGGGCGCACGGCTGCCCATGGGGGCTTGGTGCATGTGCACGCCTATGGGAGGGGCAGCCAAGGTGCACGCACGAGTTGGCCTTGAAGACTTGTTCTCTAAGTTAGGGTTTTAGTATTCCAAACAAATGTAATTTACTTGTTTTTCTAGGATGAACCAAAATTGTGGCTATTTATTTTTCAAAAATATTACAATGTTTGTCACTATTTGATAACATGTCATATAGAATAGGAGTGCCACTCATATATCTCTTTTGGTATGAACATGCATTAAATGATTTAGGTATCTAATTGGCATCTAGATAACTTGGTAAATCATTCTATGAAATTTAATCTCACGCCTTAAATAATTGAGTGAGAAAAGGTGTTTTGAAACACCTATGGCCTCCAAGGTTAGTTGAGCTTTATGTTTTGTGTGATAACCCCCCAAGGGGTATCCATAAATGGAATTTAGCAAGATACTTTCTTACAATAATAGACTAGACAATTGACTCAAATGACATCTACTCTCAAATGAGGGATTTTCGTGAGGGAAAATATTGAAGGTCGATATCTTGGTAACACACTCAATGTGTTTTTATTGATATCCTCCTAAGAGTTCTTGTCAATAGAATCACAAAGCTAAAATTGAAAACACTGGTTGTTATGTTAACAATTAGGTGGGACCTAATCCAACTAGTAAATGGTGTGAACTCTTAAAAGAGTCGTAACATTTATGGATGTTGGATCACCATTGAATTTTACGATTGAATTATTTATTTAATTCATGATAAATATTCAAAAAGTGCTTTATCATGGTTATTTACTTATATATATTTTGTTTTATTCAAAAATCATGACCCCATCCCTAATGAACATCCTAAAAGATAATACTTTAACTGGTGATAATTATGTCACATGGAAAAGGAAAATTGAGATGTTGTTGCAAGCTGAAACACATAAGTTTATTCTGTCTACTCCTACTTATGAATCCAAGATTCATATGGTTGGTAAAGTTGCTACTATTAAGACCCGTAAAAAGGTCAAGAAACAACTAAAGAAAAGCAACTTGGGCCTACCAAGAAGGAGACCAAGAAAGTAACCAAGATCAAAGGGAAGTGCTTCCTTTGTGGTGAAAAGGGACAATGGAAAAGTAATTGCCCAAAGTCTCAGAAAAAGAAGGAAGAAGCTAATGTTAATCATTTTGAAACACGCTTTCTGGAAAATTCTATAAATTCTTGGATCATAGACTATGGAGCCACTAATCATGTTTGTTATTTCTTGCAAGGTTTCCAGGAAAGGAAAAGGTTGAATAAAAATGAAATCAACTTGCATTTAGGCAACGGAACGTTAGTGTCTGCAAGTACAGTGGGAGATATTATAGTTAATCTAGATTCTAGTAGACATTTAGATTTGATAGACGTTTATTATGTACCTCAATTCAAGAGAAATTTAATTTCAGTTTCTTGTTTAAATAAATGTTGATATTCGGTTACTTTTAATAAAGTTTTTATTATTAGTAAGAATGACAAATTTGTTTGCAAAGGTACATTGGAAAACAGTTTATTATTTCTACATAGAAATATCTCTCACTTGTTAGACACAGAATTAACGGAACCTAATCATAAAAGAGTAAAATTATCAATAGATGAAACCTACCTAAGGCATTTGCGCCTAAGTCATATTAACCTTAATAGGATTAAAAGATTGGGTAGTGATGGACCTTTAAGTGACTTAAAGATTCATGATCTACCAACTTGTGAATTCTGTTTGGAAGGTAGGATGAACAAAAGGTCGTTCAATACCAAAGGCGCAAGAGCCACTGAATGTTTAGTATTAATACACACTAATGTATGTGGTTCTATGAGGATTCAAGCTAGAGGTGGATATGAGTACTTCATCACTTTCACGGATGATTACTCGAAATTTGGCTATGTGTATCTCATAAGATATAAGTCGGATGCTTTTGACATGTTCAAAGCATTTAAAGTTGAAGTAGAAAATCAACTTGAGAAACACATAAAAGTCTTAAGATCTGATCATGGTGGAAAATATCTATCTTGTGAGTTTCAACAATATCTTATTGTTAATGGGATAATTTCTCAGTTTTCTGCACTAGGTACACCTCAACAAAATGGGGTAGCAGAAAGGAGAAATAGAACCCTTTTGGACATGGTTAGGTCTATATTGAGTTATTCAACGCTTCCTAAATCTTTTTGGGGATATGCTTTACAAACTCCAATGTACATTCTAAACGATGTACCGTTTAAGTTGGTTCCTTAAACATCGCATGAGTTGTGGATTGGGCGAAAACCTAGTTTACAACACTTAAGGATATTTGGTTGTCCTGCACATGTGTTAAAAGGAAAGATAGAAAAGATGGAGTCCCCGTTCGAAAACATGCATATTTGTGGGGTATCCAAAAGGAGCTAAATGATATTATTTCTGTAGTCCTTAAGATCTTAAAGTATTTGTTTCGACAAATGCTAAATTTCGGGAAAAGAACTATATAAATGATTTTGTGCCTAAAAGTAGAATTGTTCTGAATGAGATGACAGGAGATACAATTCCATAAAAGGTTTCACAACCTAACCCAATTGTAAGTTCCACACCATCATAAGATCAACAACCTGTCATTCCTCGTCATAGTGGGAGGGTTAGTAAATAACCTGAGAGATACATCGGTCTAGGAGAATCAGTGAAGAATCTCCCGGATGACAATGATCCCTACACGTGTAAGAAAGCAATGGAAGGTGTTGATTGTCGCCATTATCAAAAGGCAGTGCAATCTGAAATTGATTCTATGTTCAATAACAAAGTCTGGCCTCTTGTAGACTTGCCTAAAGGATAAAACTCATTGGTTGCAAGTGGGTATACAAGAGGAAAAGAGGAATGGATGGAAATGTGGAAACCTTCAAAGCTAGATTAGTAGCTAAAGGTTACAAATCCATTAGGATACTCCTGTGGCCATGCTTAAATCCATTAGGATACTCTTATCCATTGCAGCATCTCTAGACTTAGAGATTTGTCAAATGGACGTCAAGACAACTTTCCTTAATGGAAGCCTTGACGAACGCATCTATATGATGCAACCAGAAGGATTCATTAAAAAATGCTAAGAGGAAAGGGTATGCAAGTTGCAAAAGTCCATATATGGACTAAAGCAAGCATCCAGATCCTAGAACATAAGGTTCGATCAAGTTGTGAAAGGTTTTGGATTTATTCAAAACCTTGACGAACCCTATGTATACAAAAGGATTAAAGGTGACAAGTTGGTTTTCCTAGTTCTTTATGTTAATGATATACTACTCATCGAAAACAATATAAGTGTATTGACATCAATAAAAGAATAGTTAGCAAAACAATTTGATATGAAGGACTTAGGAGAAGCAAGTTATATTCTTGGTATCCAAGTAGTAAGGGATAAAAAGAATAGAACAATTGCATTATCCCAAGCTTCATACATTGATAAAATCCTGTCTAGATTCTCTATGCAAGATTCCAATAAAGGTATGTTACCTTTCAGACATGGAATCAAACTTTCTAAGGAACACATTCCTAAGAATGAGCATGAAGAGCAATTCATGAGTAGAGTTCCATAGGCCTCGGTAGTTAGAAGTCTCATGTATGCATTGCTCTACACCAGACTAGATATTTGTTTTGTTGTTGGCATAGTTAGCAAGTTTCAATCGAAACCTGGTCCTGATCACTGGACGACAGTCAAACATATTTTCAAGTATCTCATGAGAACAAGAGATTATATGCTTGTATACTCTGGAGAGGATTTAATTCCCATTGGGTATACATATTCTAATTTCCAGTCGGATTCTACTGTAGAAGAGTTTTGATGGGCACCTAGAGAACATGAGAATAATTGATATGACACACTTGCTATAGCGCAAGTGGGAGATTGTTAGGATTATGCTCAATAGCAAAAGTGTAATAATGTTTTTGACAATCTTTTCATATTAATAAAGTGATTTCTAGTTTAACAAATCTTGTAGCATTTATAGTTTTATTATTATAATTGTTAAAAGTAAATAATCATAAGGTCAAAAGACTATGAGAAATGAAGAATTGTTCGTGCATCTAGATATGTATGAGGTGGACACAATTATTTAGTTAGTCTTGAATAATGTTCACAACTTAAGATAAATGTTATGCACTTTTACCTTGTTAAAGTTGTAGATTCTTTTGTTAGTATTTGAGTGTGATCAAATGTGATATGATGAGTCTTAAATCATCAAAGTGTAGTGTCTTTGAGTAAAAGAATCTAGTGCACTAGGTGAATTGAATAGGATCACGATGAAATACTTTATCTATAACTGTTAGTAGATAAAAGTTTTAATTATGAGGGCAATCGGAGAGTTTATCTTAATCCTAAGATATATGATGGACTTATGGTTACAAGTGTTACCATTTGAGCTATCAATGAGTACGATTATATAGCATAGTCTATCCTCGATAGTTTGGTGGTATTTATTTGCTAATCGATAGAGGAATTCATTTATAGATATGGACACCGTGGCTCCATTTATTTAAATAAGAGTATAATATTATCATATGGATATTTTGAGGTATTTGATATTAAATCTTAACATTGAGTTTTCGATAGCGTCTATTGAAAATTGGCTTCTGGACAAGTCACAATATCTAAGTTCAAAATGTGGTCATATGAGTAAATATGGTAACTAGGAGAGCTATAGGTGGTCTATGAGCTCTTGGCGATCACTGATATTATCACGAGGATACACTATCACCAATAAGATTGTCTTCGGTATGAATGAGAAACATTTACTTATTCTATCTTTATTTAAGAGTACAATTTTAGCTCTTTAGTGGTATGAGCGAAAATTAATAGATTGAATCTAAGTGAATCATTTATTGATTGTGATTTGGTTATGTCTATTGAAGCTTAAATATAGATAGCCCACCAAGATCCCCAATCCACACGAACTTGTATAGGTCACTTGATATATTCTACCAGACTTATTTATGGGTCCATATAATTTGCACATTACTTATTTAATGAGCTGTTAAATTATATTAATATATTAATGAAAGGCATGTAGGCTTATTTGTTTTAGTAAGAATGGGTCTAGTTCACATATGGGCTTTTTGTTAAAGTCTAACGGATTTAATAAAATGGAAAAACAAAATATGTGCCCCATGTATGGACTTGGGCGGCAAGGCTAAAGAAAATGGCATATTATATTGTTTTAATTTATTATTTAATTAAATGGGAATTAATTGATTTATTAATTATTTATTTAATTAAGAATAAAAATCTTTTTTTAACTAGGAAATAGGTTTCTTAGTGTTATACTATTGTTGGTAGTATAATAAGAATCAAAGTCTTTATTTGATAAGTAGATAAATAAAATGAATTTATTTATTTAGTTAAATTAAGAAGTCTTTGATATAGTCACAAATACACTAAAGAGTTGGATTAGGGTTTGGAATTCTAAAGAATGATAGGAGTCATTGGTGGAAACACAAATCTTTTTTAAGAGAGGATTTCGGCCACCTATATAATATATCATATAGAATTCGGCCAACCCTAATTTTTGTTTTAGAGAGAGTTATTTCTTTTGGCAAAATCGGAAACATGCGTGATAGCACTGTTCACAGACATTGTTCACTAGGCACTGTTCACGGCACTGTTCATACAGTACTGTTCACACGGTAGACAATTCAATGCAAAGGAGCCCACACTCCTAGGTGATTCATGTTCATGATTGGATTGGAAGATCTTGTGGATTACTAAAGATGCAACATAAATCGTCACGCGACAAAGGTATGATACCTTTATTAAATGTTAATTAATCAAGGGTTAAGGTTTACCTTTAAAAAGGAAAAAAAATTAATAATATACAACCAAACCTATTTTCTCTTCCGCCACGTGTATTTTCTCCTACAAAAATCTGACCAAGATTTCAAGGATTGGATTCTCAACGATCCTTAACTATCAGCTTGCTCACTGTGTGTTGAAACTCTACCCAAGTTCTAGCTCAAATCACCAGTTCTTGTTTTCGATTTCATTCCGTATTTGCATTACCTGAATCCTCATTTTAACCATATCCATATCATTATAACACTCAGCCTAAGTGAACATAAGGCTAAAAATAGTCCCCCCACCATTTCGTTTGTTTTGTTTTTGTTTTCTTCTTTTTAACAGGTTTAAAGAGCAGTCGACACTCGCAGTTTGACAGGTTACACCAAGTTGCTTCGGCCTGACATATGTCCGGCCCGATCCATAGTAATTGTAGATAGACCATCTACAATTTGACGCCTACCATGAGGCCCATTCTAACTTCATAGCAAATTAGTCGAATCAAGTGAACGACTCTCTCAAAATGTCAAGAGATGGAAACACCCCTACCATCAAATAGTAGATCGCCATGTTGAATGCCCAAATGACTACAAACGCTGAAAAGCTGCAAGAACTTGAAGTAAAGAACGTTGCAGTCCTAACCCACAATGCAGAAAGATCAAGATCCTCTCCTTGTCTTGTTTTTCCTTGACTTTTCATAATCTAATGACACCTAAGCAAAATAAAAAATGCATGGTCAAGATTTGATCACTTTTTTCTCTCTCGTGCAACTTGGTGTTTTAATTACACTTGAAAAATGCCATGGAAAAACAAGGACCAAGGAGAGGATCATGATCCAGTGCAGAATTATGAGCCATAATTGAGAGTGCACCTAACAACGTAGCACTAGCACCCCTAGTCCTATTGGGTCGACACCATGCAAGATGTTGATAGGATAGCTCCGGTCGCACCAACAATGGATCTTTAAATGCCAGAGATAAATCCTGCTGAAGGGATGAACCCTCAGGGGGCAACCCAAATAGTTCAAGCTGAAGCAGATCCACCCAACATGTCGATCCCGCAAGAAGCACCACGGGAACCAAACCAGAATGGCGACTCACAACCAGAGAACGCCTTTAGGACCCTAGTGTCACTCCAGTCGACCCTAGAATTGGTAAAATATAATTCGGGTCTACATATTTTTGCTGACCCAGAACTTTCTCGTAGGTTTGCATAAATTGGAGGCCCTTATAGAACGAATTCTAGGAGTCCCAGACCCCATCAAGAAAAGCACGGTAAGCAATTTCGTAGATTCCCCGTTTATTGACGCAATTGCTCTGGTCGAGATGCCTATGAAATTCAGTTTCCCAAATATGAAGCAGTTCAAGGGCATGACAGATCCGAATGACCACATAGCACGATACAAGCAGCGCATGTTCACCGCAGCAATTTCGAACAACCTCAGAGAAACATGCAAGTGCAAAGTGTTCAGGTCCAGCCTCAGTAGTCCCTCTCTACAATGGTACACTAACTTTCCTAATAACTTAATTACTTCTTTTGCGTAGCTTATAGATACATTCGTGGAGCAATTTGATATTAGTTGAAACCTCGAGAAGTAGTCGGACGACCTTTATACAATATCCCAGAGGCGTGGCAAAAACCTAAGGAGCTTTGTCAAACGCTTCAACAGGGGAAAGTGCAGGTCCCACACTGTAACCAGATGACCACAATCTTCGCCTTCTGCAAAGGACTTAGGTTCGACTCTGGCCTCTATAAGGAGCTCACCAAATATTTGTGCAAGAACATGGAAGATGTGCTAGCAAAAGCATGGGCCCAAATCAAATGGGAAGAGGATGAGGTGAACCACGTCACACAAACAAACAACTACGGCAGAAAGTGAAACGACGACGTCGATCGAATGTCAAACGACAAGAGGGTCGAGCCCTACCCAACAGTGGATCGACATGGAATTCAATCTCGTTATGACAAATTAGATGGCAGGCAATCATATTGACAAAACCAGCTCAGGACAAGTCGGTCGCGTGCCCTGATCCCAGAGTACAACCTTAGCATCAAACATGTCGATCTCGTGGCCGTTTTGAAAGATATAGAAAGTATAGTCAAATGTCCAAGGAAAATGGACGCTCCCCCTGAACATCGAAATATAAAGTTTCCTTGCAAGTTCCATGGAGACCACAGCCATCAAACAGAGTATTGTATAGCGCTTAAGTTGGAAGTAGCAGAACTTCTAAAACAGGGACACTTGCTAGAATTCGTAACCAACAAGAGAAAGAAAATCCTTGTTCAATAAGAAAAAGTCATCAATTTCATTGCAGGTGGATCAGAAGTTAGTGGTGTATCCTACTCAGCTACAAAGAGACACACTCGACAAGTGTCGAATTCAGAGATCCAGCCTAATAGAGAACATGACTCAAGGATCGATGAGACCATCACATTCAAAGCCTTCGACAAATCAGATTTGTTTTCTCCTTATCATGATGCTTTAGTTATTTCTTTACGTATAGCAAAATGTTTAACTAAAAGAATTTTAATTGACAATTGTAGTTCTTGTAATATTTTATTTTACAACGCTTTTAAATAAATGCAGGTCGAAAAATCAAAGATAAGTCGTCAATTGATGGTGCTGATTGGGTTTAGTGGTAAACAAAAAAGCACCCTAGGCGAAATCATGTTATTAGTCTATGCCAAAAGAGTAAACCATTATATCAACTTTCTAGTACTCGACAGTCTGTCTCCGTACAAGGCTATCATAGGAAGACACTGGATACAAGAAATGAAAGCAATTTCGTCGACCTATCATCAGATGATCAAATGTCCTACAAAATGGGGAGTACAAGAGAACAAGGGTGAACAAAGAACCTCAAGAGAGTGCTACCAGAATATAATGATGAAGAAGAAAGAGTTGTTATAGCAATTACATGAGCCTACACCCGGGATAGACTCCAGAAAAACCGAAAATGGAAGAGCTTGACGAAGTGTTGATCGACCCAAATCATCCAAAGCATACAGTGTTAATTGGTTATAGATTACCCGAAGAAATACGAAAGAAGCTAGTCAATTTCTTGAAGGAACACCACGACAATTTCGTCTGGTCGCATTCAAACATGGTGGGGATCAACCCAGAGGTAATTATTCATCACTTGTAGGTAAATCACGACCACCCACCAGTGAAACAGAAGAGGAGAAAGTTCACACCAGAAAGGAACAAAATAATCAACGAGGAAGTACCGAAGTTGATAGATATCAGGTCGGTCAAAGAAGTAAAGTATCCAGATTGGCTAGCAAATATGGTGGTCGTAAAGAATAAGAATGGAAAATGGCACATCTGCATCAACTTCATAGACCTCAACAAGGCCTGCCCAAAAGACCCATTTCCCTTCCTCACATCGACATGTTGGTCGATGCCACGGCAAGACACGAGCTACTTAACTTCATGGATGCATTCTCCATATACAACCAGATATTGATGCATCCAAACGACTAGGAAAAAACAGCAGTCGTCACCGAATGAGGTATTTTTTGTTACAAAGCAATGCCATTTGGTTTAAAAAATGCAAGTGCGACCTACCAATGACTAGTCAATAAAATATTCGCAAAAATGCTCGGATCAACGATGGAAGTCTATTTCGATGACATGTTAGTCAAGTCCCTCGTCGCTCGACAACACATATACCACCTAAAGCAATTATTTGACATGCTCGATATATATAGTATGAAACTGAACCATACTAAATACTTCTTTAGTGTATCTTTTGGAAAAGATTTAGGTTATCTAGTGACCCAAAGAGGAATCGAAGCGAATCCCAACCAAATTATGTCAATCAAAGGGATAGAATTGCCAAAATACATCAAAGATGTCCAAAAATTAATTGGTCTAGTGGCGGCCCCGAACCGATTATTCTCTAAGTCGTCTGAATGATGCCAACCTTTTTTCAACACCTTGAGAAAAAAAAATGTTTGAGTGGAATGAACAGTGTGAGAAAGCACTGCAAGACTTGAAAGAATACTTAGCTTCGCCCCTGTTGCTGTCGAAGCCTAAAGATAAAGAGACCATGTACCTATATTTGGAAGTGTCTGACACAGCAGTAAATGCCATGCTAGTTAGGGAAGACGAAGGCTCACAACATCCAAATTATTATGTGAGTAAAGCTCTACTCAACGCCGAAACCAGGTATAGCCAACTTGAAATACTGACCATGGCGCTTGTTGTAGCCGCACACAAGCTAAGACCATATTTTCAATGCCACCTAATCAAAGTATTGACTTCATTCCCACTTAAAAATATACTGTATAAGCCTAAACTTTTGAGTCGATTAACAAAGTGGGCGGTCGAACTTAGCGAGCACGTCATCACCTACCAGTCACGGACAACAATGAAATCTCAAGTATTTGCTGACTTTATTGCAAACTTAACCCCTAATGAAAATTTACAGGCTGAACATGAATTAATAACTCTCACAAAGTGTTCTACAATCAAAACTTGGACTCTATCTATTGACGGGTCGAGCAATATAAAAGGAAGCGGGCTCAGGCTCAGGCTCGTGCTTAAATCTCTAGAAGGAGAAAATTAAGAACAGTCAATCCATTACGAATTCGGTACGATGAATATCGAGGCCAAATATGAAGCATTGTTCACTATGCTCGACCTATCAAAAAGCATAGGGATAAAAAAATATATACAAGTACAAAACGACTTGCAACTAGAGATGTACATTTTTTCCCAAGACCCCAATTCCCCATATCCCCATCCCCATTTAGAGAAAAAAAAATTTGGGAAAATGGGGAAATGGGGGTTGGGGGGATGGTGATGGGGGGACCCCACCCCATCCCCATTTCCCCATTTCCCTATTTTCCCCATAATTATATTGAAATGGGGATGGGGATGGAGATGGGGGGAGGTCCCCTATCCCCATTTCCCCATTTCCCCTTAACATATATAAATATAATTATAATATATATTTTTATTTATTTTTATTCTTTGAAAACCCTAACTCCCTAAGTATATATACATATTTTATATAAAATGCACTAATGAATTTTATTTTGTATTTGTAAAGGAATATTTGTTTTTTTAGTTTAATTTGTAAATTTTAGTCAAATGCGGGAATAGGGGAATGGGGGAAACTGTGGAAATAGAAAAATTGGGAAAATAGGGAATTGGGGATCAGGATGAATATAGGTCCCCTCAAAAATACGAAAATCTAACACATTTGGACTATAGTTTAACATGGATGGACACCTTAATAAATTATCTGCAGGCTGACATCCTACCAAGCGACATAAATGAGCAAGAAAGATAAAAAAAAACTAAGGCAGCAAAATTATGTATTCTCTATGGTAAGTGTTAGGATTATGCTCAATAGCAAGAGTGTAATGTTGTAATTAAAAATCTTTTTTCATATTAATAAAGAGATTTCTGGTTTAACAAATCGTATAGCATTTATAGTTTATATTATAATTGTCAAAGTAAATAATCATAAGGTCTAAAGACTATGGGAAAAGAAGAATTGTTCGTACATCTGGATATGTATGTGGTAGACACAATTCTTTAGTTAGTCTTGAATATTGTTCACAACTTAAGTTAAAGGTTGGGCACCTTTATCTTGTTAAAGTTGTAGAATTCTTTTGCTAGCATTTGAGTGGGATCAAATGAGATATGATGAGTCTAAAATCATCGGAGTGTCTTCGAGCAAAAGGATCTAGTGCACTGGGTGCATTGAACTGGATCACAATGAAAAGCTTTATCTAGAACCGTTAATAGATAATAGTCTTTTCATTATCAGGACAATCGGAGAGTCTATCTTAATCCTGAGATAAATGATGGACTTATGGTTGCAAGTGATATCATTTGAGTTATCAATGAGTACGATTATATCTCATAGTCTATCCTCGATAGTTTGGTGATATTCATTTGTTAATCGATAGAGGACTTCATTTATAGATATGGACATCGTGGCTCCATTTAATTAAATGAGAGTATAATATCATCATATGGATGTTTTGAGGTAATTGGATATTAAATCTCAACGTTGAGTTTTCGATAGTGTCTATTGAAAACATGGCTTCTGGACAAGTCAAAATATCCAAGTTCAAAACGTGGTCATATGAGTAAATATGGTAACTTGGAGAGTTATAGGCGGTCTATGAACTCTTGGCGATTACTGATATTAATCACGAGGATACACTATCTCCAATATGATTGTCTAGGGTATGAATGAGGAGCATCTTCCTTTTCTATCTTTATTTAAGAGTTCAGTTTTAGCTCTTTAGTGGAATGAGTTAAAATTAATGGATCGGACCTAAGTGAATCATTTGTTGATTGTGATTAGGTTATGTCTATTGAAGCTTAAATTTAGATGGCCCGCCAAGATCCCCAATCCACACGGACTTGCATGGATCACTTGATATATTCTACCGGACCAATTTAAGGGTCCATCTAGAATTGCATTTAATATATTAAGAATATAATTTGCACATTATTTAAGTAATGGGCTGCTCAATTATATTAATATATTAATGAAAGACATGTGGGCTTGTTTCTTTTAGTAAGAATGGGTCTGGTTCACATGTGGGCTTTTTATTTAAAGTCCAATGGATTAAATGAAATAAGAAAATAATGTTAGGCCCAATCTTAATCAAGTGAGGCGGCAAGGTTAAAATTTTAACCTAAAATATTATTTTGTTTCATTTGTTTTAATTAAATAAGAATTAATTAATTTATTGATTAATTGTTTAATTAAAGAAACAAATCTTTCCTAAAAGTAAAAGACTTGTTTGACAAGGAAATAAATAAATTAGTTTTATTTATTTAATCAAATAAGGAGTCTTTTTATTTAGTCAAAAATAAAAGAATAAAAATCAAGGAGTTCGATTAGGGTTTGAAGTCTATTAAGTTGAAAAGAATTAGGGTTGAATTTAAGTCACCCTATATAAGTGACATTATAGAATTCGGCCAATCCTAATCTTAGACTACATAGAATTCGGCAACCCTAAAGGAAAAAGAAGAAAAAATTCGGCCAACCTATATATGTGTTCTTATAGGGTTCGGCCACCACAATCCATTGTGCTTGAGTTTTTTATTTCTTTCTTCTTCTTCTTAATTCCAAGAGAGAGTTTTTATTCTAAAAAGACAAAAGAGAGTGTGAAATTATTCTTTGATAGTATACTATTGCTTAATCATCAATAAGCTTGTGTATACGATATCGATCTAGGTTCACGCGAGTTTCGATCATTAGATTGAGAACTCAAAAGTGACCGGAATAATTTTTGACATTCTTTTGATTGTTTTGTGACTAACAAAGAAAAGAAAGTTTTTTGTTTGGTCCATTCACAGGTTTGCAATTCAAAGAAAAGGGAGACCACGCTCCTAAGTGATCCACGTTTGTGCTCGGATTGAAGGTCTTGCGGATTACCATCGACGTAAGTCAATCGGATCACGCGACAAAAGGTAATTTACTTTTGTTAACATATATGCATGTTTATTGATTAAAAGGGTTTAAGGTTCATAAAGGAAAAATTTTAAAAGTCACTAAATCGTTTTTAGTATCGCTTCCGCTGCGTTTACCACTTTTATTTATTATTTTTCCCTACAGTAAGTTATATAAAAAATTCTTTACAGGACCTTATCTGAGATGTCTCACCCCTCGTAAAGCGTACATCCTTAAAAGCCTACATTATGAATAATGTGGAAACCATTCCGGTGCAAGGAGTCTGTCGAACCGAGCGATTACAAATGGGTGCTATTAGCTGACAATGCGGCCCGACTCTCAATAGCTGATTATAGGTTAGCTTCCAACAGCCCCTGTCGAAGTAGTCTACATGCTTGTTTTAATATCTCACTAAATGGGTCAAAGAAGAAGCATTCCAACACTTATGCAACATGAGCCTCCTACTTTAAGCTTAATCTCTTTTTGCTCCTTGCTTGAATCTTGATGTAAGGATTAGATGAAGAGGTTGTGTAGTGGAGTGAAGTTAAATGGTGAGTTACTAAGGAAGGATGTGTAGAAGATGGGTAGAGAGGAATGGTTTTGGGGAAGTAGTCTAGATTTCTATTGTTGAGCTTTTTGGTGGGGAAGATGAGTTCAAGGAGAGAAATGGATAAAGATGAATTACTAGGTACAATGGGTCTTTTTTCTCTGTATGGACGAATGAATCTAAGGAGAATATATATATGGTCTAAAGATGAGGTCTTATAACCACCAGATTCGTTAAGGTGGCGTGTGTCGCGATCCGACTGTCGCGGTTTGGACGCACACACCGACAGACGGTTATACAGTCTTTGATCCGGTTTTCACAGTTGGCAAGGCAGCGACCATAAAGGCGACATTTGGATCTAGGTTTCTTTAGAGGGTGTCACGGTTGGCCTCCTAGCAACGCAAAGGCAACGACATTCTCTAGAAATAGATTTGCTGTTTTCATTCTTATTTGTCGCGATTTGGTTTAAGCGATGCAAAGGCAACGACAATCTCTAGACTTGGGTTTGTTGTCTTCATTCTTCTTTGTCGCGATTGTGTCATGGCGACGCAAAGGCCACAACAATCTTTGGAATTGTCTTCGTTGACTTCTTGTTTATTTGTCGCCGTTGCTTGGTAGCGACGTAACGATTGCGACATTCATTGGAATTTGGTTGTTGTCGTTATTGCTTGCAAGCAACATGATAACGACACCTCTTTGGCTTAATTTCCCTTTTTTTTCTCCTTTTTGCACTTTTGTACCTAAAATTCTTCCTTCTCTCATCCTCTATGGCATGAATATACCTGTAACACTTGATTCAAACAGTTAAAATAATAGGAAATTACTCGAGATCAAGCAAAAAAAGTCGGGAATGAGGGCTAAAAGTCATATACTATTTGGCTCGATCAGGCAACGATTTGACCAGTCAACATTTTCACATTGTTTTTGCATTTGGGGGATAGGATCCCCTTGAATGACTGTATCTGGTCCGGATTGGCTTTAATCTCGTGGTGGGTGACTAGATAGCCTAAGAACTTTCCCGACGATACCCCAAAGGAGTATATGATAGAATTGAGTTTTATATTATACTTGTCTAGCACTTCGAATGATTGCTTTATATGTTCCAAGTGCTACTCCACGACAAGCGATTTGACAAGCATGTCATCTAGGTGTACTACCATTATCGAGCCTAACATTTCGGGAAAAATTTTGTTGACTTGACATTTATAGGTTGCACTCGCGTTCTTGAGACCAAAAGGTATGACCTTGTAGCAGAAGATGTCTCTTTCTATTATAAAGATTGTCTTCTCTTAGTCGTCTAGATGCATCAAGATTTGATTATAGCTCTAAAAAGCGTCCATGAAGCTTAGCAACTCACGACTGGCTGTCGAGTCGACTAGCATGTCGATATAACGGAGAGAGAAAATATCTTTTGGCTAGCCTTATTTAGATCTGTAAAGTCGATGCACACTCTCCATTTCTCATTTTTCTTTTTCACCATAACCACCTTGGCTAGCCAGTCAGGGTAGGGTACTTCTCGCACTGACCCGATATTGAGTAGCTTCTGAATCTCCTCATTGATAACTTGGTTTTATTCTGGTGCAAATTTCCTTCACTTATGTTTGACAGGTTGAAGCTCAAGGTCGACTTGAAATCGATGCACCATGATTTCAGGATAAATCCTGATAATGTCTACAAGAGACCAAATGAAGTTGTCGTGTCGTTTTTTCAGGAAGACAATCAATGTGTCTCTAATTTTAGGTTGAAGTCGAGAGCAAATTTGCACATTGTGATAAGGATAGTCTAGATGTATATGTACCTCATCAAGCTCATTCATCTTAAGACCGTAGGGATCAAGCTCGGGCGAATGAAGCTGTAATTGCTATAATGCTTATTGCTTCCCTTTCAAGGTGTTCAGATAGCATTCTCTCAACATCGTTCGTTCGCCTCAAATTTCTCAAACTCCTCATCGGGTTGGGAACCTGATAACTTGATGGTATGTCGAGGGGACTACCTTCAAATCATGGATCCAAAGCCCTCCCATGATTACATTGTAGGATAAGGGATTGTCGATTACTAGGAACTTGACCTACAAATTCACTCCCTCAGTATAGACTGGTAGCACGATATCACCAACATTTTTGTCATTAAACCCTACAAAAGTTGTCAACTTGCGAGTGATTTTCAACTCGTTGATTTGCATTTCCCTAAAAACACCTAAACACATGATGTTAGCAAAACGTTTAATTAAACAATTTGCAATATGAATCGAAATGACTAAGGCGTCGTGGTGTGGGGTAAACAAATATGTTTGTTCTACGTTGTCTAAGTGATGGTAACGTTTGATGTCGAGTCCATTGGTAGACGGAGTGGCACTTCAGAATTTGATAGTTATCGAGTTCACGTATTTGCAGTTGAATGGGTAACACCGCAGACCTTTGATCCACCTGAAAAAAAATTTACCGTTCATTCGTGCCGATGTGGTTCAGGAGGGCTATCGTGACACTTATCCTCTTGGCACTCATCACGCTTTACCATCGTGTTCTTACCTTTGTCCATCAGGTACTGGTTGAGTCGACCCTATTTCAAAAGTTCAATTACCTCACGTAAGAGCGCTATCCAGTCTTAGGTTCGATTACCATGATCACCATGGAAATTGCACCATCTCTTGGTGTCGCATTGGTCGGGCCGGTTGAACATTTTTGGTGGACATCTTACTGTATCCCCTATCCCTTTCAACGCCTTTACGGCCTCGACCGATTCAATGTTCAGGTTATATTAGGGCAATGGGGCTCTTTAATGAAAGTTTGACCCTACCGGTCTTTCGTAGGGCTAGTGTCTGTCATTACGGTCTTGGGATCGAATGTATCGCATATTATTCTGGTTATTATTTCTCCTTTCATTTACCTTTCTATCAACGTGGCTATTGCCTGGTTCTCTTTTTTTGTTGTCAATCGACATGATATAATTTACATCGTCTTCCTCTAAATTGATATGGGCCCAAGCATAAGCCAGGACATCCTCCATGGTACGACACAAATACTTGGTCAGATTTTTGTATAGATCCGAGTCGTGTAGAAGGCCTTTCCTGAAGGTTGTGATGGTCGTAGCCATGTTGCAATGAGGAATGGAGACTTTTTCCTTGTTGAGTCGACTCACATAGTCACGAAGATTCTCGTCACATCGTTTGGTGATGGTGTACAAGTCATCTGACTGCTTCTCTAGCTTCATGTTACTAGCGAATTGCTCCACAAACGTGTCATTCTGAAATTCCCTTAACCATTTATAGTGTCAAATATACTTAAAGGGAGGTGAATAGGTATACGCTCAAATTATTTGCACTTCTTCTTTGCACATTCAAATTATGCACACAGAGACTTTAACAAGTAAATTGCTTTAACAATTCAATTTGAATTCAATTAAGAAAGCATTAAAACAATACAAGTTAAAGAAGTGAGAAAACCAAAATACGAAAATCAATACAAGGATTTTTTTAATCTGGTAAAACCTCACGGATAAGAAAATATCCACAAGTTGATTCCACAACCACCGGCAAACTATCTTTCACTATATTGAATAAATGTACACCCTCAAAAGCGACCAATTCACATGATCCACTCTCTAAGATATCCCTTTTACTCTACCCTTGGGTCTAATGAAAGACTTTGCCTACTTCCTAACCAAGACGCTACTCTCGGGAACTCTAGAAAGCAACTTTCTATCTGAGACACTACTTTCATGTCTCTAGAAAGATTTATTGCTTAACTATCCAGATCACCCCAATCCTAGTCAAAACTTCCTTACTTAACTATCCAGATCACCCCGATCCTAGTCAAGACTTCTTGCTCAAGTTAAAGCTACATACACTCCAACAAGAGACTTCCACCTTTTGTAAGGCAATGATCTAAGTGAAGTGTAAACATGCAAACATGATGTAATCACAAGCAAATAAAGTATACAGATCAAACACACTCTATGAAGAATTAGTTTTGCACAAATCAAGCTCACAAGCAAATGTAACTAATCATTATGAACATGAGATTAGAAATCTAGATTAGGCATTCAAGATCACACACAAAATATCTAGAAACCTAAACATGTCAATCAAAGCTAGAATAGTAGATTTGAAACAAAAAATATAAAACTAGCTTTGAAATCAAGTGATTAAATCAACACTTGAAATCCACAACATCTTCAAACAAACAAGAACTAGATTTGAATAATAGAAATCACAATCAATATATTCTAGTTCTAGAACATGTGACTAAAACCTAAAAATTAACAATCAAGATCAAATCACAAAGTTTTCTAAATTTAAGTTCATGTTCATCAAAATTAGCTAAAATGATATTCAGTCAAAAATTCACAAAAACTAATTTCGAAGGATCACTCAAACAAGTCAAAAAATAGAATCCAAATCATTCTAAACACATTTCATAATAAAATCAAGAGATTCAACAAATTGATCACAAGAATAGTGTAGAGAATATGATTTACTTACAAAATGATGAACACTTAATGAAGATTAAAGAAAATTGGAAAATATGGACTTCATTTCACTTTGAAAATGCATGGGCCTTGTTCCTCTTTGAAATACAATCAATTTTGGCTTTTGAATCACCAAAATCGGATTTTAAATGAGCAAGAAATAGCAATGTAGAATTTTAAATGAAAAGTTATGAAAATTTCTACAGAATTTTGAACTTAAAGAAGAGGGAAATGATGTGAAGAGAAGAGGATCTTGGGTGACCAACACCACAACGCCACCTCAGCTCCCAATGCAAGTGCGTGGCCTTCACGAGGGCAGAGGGGTTTCATCCCCGTGTAGGCCACACGCCTCTGCGGGAGAGGGGGTGGTTTGACAATTTGCCACCCATCTTCCCTTTTGCTCCCTTTCTTCGACCTTCTCTTGCCTTCAAATTCTGAATTCGAATCCGCTTTTGGATTACAAACCGTAACTCACTCAAGGACATGGACATGGACATTTACAAAAAAATTATCAAAAACTTGGAATTCGACTCGATACACGAACAAAAACTATGCACAATAAACACACGAAAAGTTTCATAACTTTTAACTCAGAACTTGAAAACTTATGAATGAATAACCGAAACATTCAGAACTTAATAAGGAAAAATATGAGAACATATTCAAGTCCAATATCAATAAAACACAAACACAAGAACACATAAGTATGCAATTTACTAAAGATAGTCCTAAAACATGCAATTTTATAAAAGTTGTCAATTTAAATCTAATGCATGTGCATATTATAGTATGTGTGCGAATGTGTTATACCAATTAAGTGCAACGATGTAGTGACACAAATGTATGCAATGTGTATGTGTGCACTTATGCCTTGCAATAGGAAGAAGAATCTTGATACCTTAGCATCCAAGTAAGCATCTTTCCTCTTGAAAACAAACTTTGCATGAGAAGTTGTTTTCCTTCTTTGAAGCTCATATCAAACACGAACCACCTAAGAAACTAGTCATTACAAATAAAGAAAGTTTTGTTAAAGAATCAAGCCAACACAAATCAAAAACCTAACACGTTCAGCTATGTAAATGAGCTGATCGAGTTGTTATCGAGTTGTTATCGAGTTGTTAAGGAGGTTGGTCTACCACTGCAGTGCTGTTTCGATCATACTTGAACCAAAGCCTTTGCACATGCAAGCTTCCCGGAGATATTAGGGATTTACGGTTATGAACATCTGTTGCCGGTACTGGGCAATATGGTCATCGGGATATAAAGTTCCGTAAAGTGCTTAATGTTTGAGAAAGAGAATTTTTTAGGCATCTCCACAAGTGCAATTTCATCCACAAATGGAGAGTTAGCAAAGATATTGGCTACACTTTTTTTGATTGGAGCTAGCATCCTTGGGATTCTTTGAATCATGGCCTCCATCTCTACAAACCTACAAGCAGATGTAGGGTTACCAAAAGCCAAATCAGACCTTATCAGTTCAGGATTAGAGTTCATCGTGATTGGAGTTTTGAACTAGGTCTCTTGGTTAGATCCATTCTAAGGAATATGTGCTCTAAGCGAGGTCAACAGACTAGCTTGATTGGAGTTCGAGTCCGTCACTCGCATTGATTCGTGTGAAGCCCCTAAATGTAGGTTTTGCCCCATCTGATGATGAATACCAGATGGATTCGATGAGTTTGTTATGTCGAATGCTGGTGTCGCGACCATTGGTTGGATCGCTCCAGTCGACGCAGATTGCAATTGAGTTTGTAATTATTGGTTTCATGCCTTTACAGTAGCGTTTTCCTCCTCTAGCAGTTTTAGCCTCTTTGCATTCTCATCCATCATGGTCATGAGAAGAATAACTCATGTCTCGATGTCCATGGGACTGTTCGAGTCCACCATTTCTATAGTAAAGGATTAGAAACAAAAAGAGTAAAGATAGAATGTTGAAAAGATCGTCACAACCCCACGGTGAGCGCCAAATTGTAGACAGTGAAATCTACAATTACATTCATTGTCGAAGGTGGGGGCACTAACAACCTGCACACACAAAGAAGCAATGGTCGAGTCGAATGGAGGAAAGTTCTCTAGTGAGACTCCAATGCTCTTGTTAGTTCGTGTCGAGTGCGTAATTAAGTGAAAATATTGTTAAATAAAGGAATGATACAAAAAAAAAAAAAAAAAACCGATAAGGGTGGTAGTGTGCGTGCGTGTCAGGTCGACTGAGCTAAGAGGACTGGGAGCCTTTGAGCCTGTTGAATCAGAACAAGGCAATGGATTGAGCTAAGTTTTAGAACCGTAAGTGGTCTAAAGAGATAGAGCTAGAGAGAGTAAAAGGTAAATTTCACTGCGTTTCTATAAAGAAAAACCAACCCCTTTCACGAATGGGTGGTTGGGTATTTATAAGGAACCAGAATGCTTCAACAATTGTATATGATCTGCCCAAGATCTTTTGAGATCCTCTCGAGATTTGAGAGGGTATGTTTAAAGTTCAAACACCTTGGCAGTTGGATAGAGTGACTAAGTCAAGCTTTGACTAGGTCAACTTATCCTACCGCCTCAATGAGTCTCTCTGCTTGATTACTTTAGGTCGACTTGACTCATAGGCCTAGTAACCCGTTTATGTTGGGCCGTATTGGGCCAAAGTCCTAACAACATATGGACCAAGCCTGTATGACTAATTTTGACCATTGCACACCATATAATACTGTATTAAGTTGTTCCAATATAACTTTATTGTATAATATTATATTATAAAAATACAGTATTTAATAAAAAAAAATTAGTTAATACTTCATTTTAAATATCGTTACCATGAATAAATCAATAAATATTTATTGACAAAAAAATTTAAATAAATAACATTTTATAAATAAAATAAATATTTCCAATATAATTTTGAAATTATAAAAAATTATCAACATTACATATATTTTCATTGATATTCCATATTTGTTGAGAAAAAATAGAAAAAAAAAAGTGTTTTTTCTAATATAATACAACATAATACCAGCAAATATTATATATTAACTAATACGGTGTTTGTTGTATTAAACAATTAAAATATATAAAAATATTACAATACAGTGTTCACACTAAATATTGTATACATTTTAATTGCTTAATACAATACAATACATGGCAATAAACATAAATTGAATTACAATCTCATATTGTATTATGCTAAGCACTCTCATATTGTATTACACTCAGCACCACTTTTAATGAAAGCCTTTGGATTAATTCAATTATTATTATTATTATTATTATTATTATTATTATTATTATTATTATTATATAAATTTAATGAATTTCACCTTAAATTGAATCTACCTTTTTTATAAGATAACAAGAGATGATCTGTTTTCAATTTTATTTAAAAAGCAAAAGGAAAAGGGTCCCTTTAATTTTAAAAGTTATTAAGATTCAGTTTTTTGTTTCAACTTTCTTTTTTAATAGAAAATAAAGTTCAACAATTCTCTTTCTCTCTGGTCCTAAACTCCATAGTCCATATAAAACCTTATTTAGAATAGTAATTTTCATATACATTGTATATTCGTTAAAGCTTTAACAGGCACGTTTGAAGCCCTGTATTGAATAGTACAAAATCATTGTGCGGTATAAAATAGTTCAATAGACATGTTCGGCCATGTCATTGTATTGGAATGCGTACTGCAGAATAGTTTCCGAAAACCATTGTACGGGCCAATAAGGACGTAGCTCAACTGGTAGATGGACAAGTTTTGGGTTTGGACAAATGACTCTTAGGTCAGCGGTTCAAATTCTACCAATGACGAAAACTTTTAAAAAAATACCTGATCTCAAATCAATAGATATTATCAAAAAAAAAAAAAAAAATCATTGTGCTGTATAAAATAGTCCAATAAACATGTTTGGCCATGTCATTGTCATACTACAGAATAGTTTCCGTCATACAACAGCAGCGAACAAAGGAAAGCAACAGAACAAAAACAAACAAACCAAACCAAACAAAAGATTAGACTAAAACTCATATTTTCTTTTTTATTTTATTAGCACCAACCCCCTTGAACTTTACGTAAGTTTGTATTTTACCCCTTGAACGTTTTTTTTAGTTGTTAAACCCCTTGAACTCTCATTAATTGGCAAAACATGATTGTAAATGTCCTCTCATACAGGCGTTTAGGGGCAATAAACCAAACTGTTTGTCAATTAATGAGAGTTTAGGGGGTTTAACGTCTAAAAAAAGTTCATGGGGTAAAATACAAACTCGCGTAAAGTTTAGGGGAGACTGGTGCCAATAACCCTTTATTTTTTGCCATTTTTTTATCCTTTTTTTTTTTCATTAAAAATTTATTTGACTTCTCCTATCAATTCTTATTTTCTTTCTCAGCCTAATTATTATATTTTTTAATTTTTTTTTGTAAGACACTTAAGTAGACTTTTTTTAGGGTTTGAAAATTTAATAGCACTCTTTAAAGAGAGTTTTAAGACTATCACTAATTTAATAACTTAAGTTTTACTAGAACCTAAAGTGTGGATCTGACAAAAATACACTTAAAACACACCTAAAAATATAAGTCTGCGCTTTTTTTTTCCGATACTTAATTTCATGTTTCCGATACTTATTTTAGTGTTTTTAAGACTTTTTTTTTTTCTAATTTTCGAGACTTATTTTGTAGTTTCCGAGGTTTATTAGGTGTATTTGCAATTTCCGATTAAGCAAAATGAAATTTTCCATTTTTTTTTTGTTCATCTTCTTCATCAATACTTCCGGTACAATTGAGGTCGAACATACCTCTAATGGAGGTCAAAGACCTCCATTGATGGAGGACCATAGGTCATTGGTTCTCCATCAAGGAGGTTTTTTGAAAAAAAAAAAAAACTAAAAATGGTAAAAACGTAATAAAAAGAGATGAGGGTATTTTAAACCTAACTTATTACACTTAAAATTCAACATAAAAGAGTGTTATTACCTCTATTTCCACATTTTTTTTTTCAAATTATTTATTGGGATGTTACAATATTTTAGATAATACTAGTGTTATCAAACATGGCCTGAACACCAACCTAGTTAAGGGACAAGGTCACAGGTTACTGGTTCAACCAGTGGGTCAACCGGTAATATTATTTAAAATTTTTAAAATATATAATACATTTAAAAAATTAGATAATTAAATTACAACTTTATAATCCAAACCAAAACACTAAAAACATTAAAACAAACACAAACGGAATTAAATCTATGTAATACGACGGTCCAAAATTAGGTTAGGTCAAAAACAGAAACAAAAAATTGTCTTTTTTAGAAAAAGTTGTCTACAGTTGGAGGAGATTATATTATATTATTTTATGTAAGAATTAATAAAAACGAAAATATATATATATATATATATACGGTCTCATTCCTATCAGGGTATCCTTATATAACTTTATCAGGATATTGAATGTGAGTCACTCATTTATAAAAGTGATTTGACAAGTGCGTATATACCAAGTCAAAGTATGTAAAACGAGTGGCTCACATTCAATGTCCTTATATAATTCTATTAGAATATCTTCATAGGAAAATTTCCGTATATATATATAATATCGTATAAAGATATATATTATTTTATAATAATAAAGAAATAATATTATGTAAAAAATAAGGGTTAATATCATTTGTGTCCCTATTTTTTTCAGAAATATCAATTTTTAAATGAGTTTGCTTTTTTAGTAAAAATTTCTCTAACTTTTGAAAAGTATATTAAATAGGTTATTTTGACTTTAATTTTAACGGTCAAACATCACAGAATTAGGTATAATGTTTATTTTGTCCCTGTATACATTATTAATGGTTGAAAAGACTGTTTTACCCTCTAACGATACATCACTTTCATTTTGTTTTCTTCCGGCTTTCTCTTCATCATATTTTCTCACCAAACAAACAAAAAACCCAAAATCTATTTATAAAAAAGAAAAATATTTTTTTTCAAAGAATATAATTTTAAAAAAATTAATTTGTTTTCACTTAATAGATTTAAAATAAAAAACAAAAAAAATGGTGATTTAACAAAAAAATTAATAAAAATGAAAACGTAATAAAATTAAAAATCCTTAAAAAGACTTATCAGTTATCACGATTATTTTTTTCAAGACTACTGTCATCCTCATCTCTCCACCGTCGTCATCATCCTCAATCTCCAAATTTCCAGATTTTTTTCTTTCAAAAGTGAAATCGATCTAGATCTCCAGATCCAGATCCATGGAGGAGAGACATCCATCTCCGGTGAGATGAAGCTCGTGGGCGAGCTCCGAAGCACAGCACATCTCCTCCACACAATCGATAGACGGAGCACGCTCCTCCGTGCAACGGTGCAGATCGCCCAACAGAGCAGATCGCTCCTCCGCGCGACCACATCAACGATGCGGATCATTTTCAAACAATTAGATGATGAGATTGTAAATACTCAATATTTGTGAGCAATTTTTTGCTTCAAATTGGTTCATGTTCTAGATCCGTTGCTCCATCAGTTTTTTCACAGATTTTTTTTGGAAAAATTTTTGTATATAAGTTGATTATAGATTAATGAAGAAGAGGTTTGAAGAAGATCTGGATTTGTTTTCAAATTTGACGAAGAGGAGGTTTGATGAAGATTTGAATGTGTTTGAATTTGATGGAGAAGGAGTTTGATGAATATTTGGATGTGTTTGAATCTGATGAAGAAATTGGTTTGATGAAGATTCATACATAGATAGTTCATGATGATGTGATGAACTGATTGAATCATTTTTTTTCCTTTATTTAAAAAAAATTAATTTTAAAATTAAATTAAATGGTCAAAGACAAAAATACCCCTGTAAATGTTAAGTTTGACTAACAATTGACTGACGGATGGACTGATTTGATATACTTTTCAAAAGTCAGGAAATATTTTACTAAAAAGGTAAATTCGTTTAAAAAATTGATTTTTCAGAAACATATAGGGACCTAAATGATATTCCCCCAAAAAATAAAGAAATACTAATATATATTTTAATAAAAATAAAGAAATAATACGGATGAATCGCCCTAGGGGCGTAGTTTAGGTATCAGATGGACAATCTAGGGGCGTAGTTTAGATAAATGACTCTCAAGTCTGTGGTTCGAATCCTATAAATTATAAAAAACTTCAAAAATAAAAGTAAAAAATAAAAAAATATATATAGTCTATATAGATAGACACAAAAAAAAAATATATATATATATATATTTAAAATATGATTGAATCAAATTGAAGACTTAACCGCGAAGCTTTCTCCGAATCCCTCAACTCCACCTCCTCTCTAGTCTATATAAACCAACCAATGCCAGAAATACAAAAACCCTAAAACCACGACTTTAATTACGAGAGACCACCAAATACGGGGATGATAGAGTTACCTGAGGGTTGCATAGCGACTGTGATTTCCTTCGCAAGTCCTCGCGACGCCTGTCGCTTCTCTTGTGTCAACTCCGTCTTCAAGTCGGCCGCCGAATCCGATGCTGTTTGGGATCGCTTCTTGCCCCCTGATTACCGGTCTTTGATCTCCGATTCCGATTTCTGTTCTTCTTCTTCGTCGCCGTTGTTGGGTTTTCCTTCCAAGAAAGACCTTTTTCTCACTCTCTGTCGCAATCCAATCCTTATTGACGAGGGTAAAATGGTAAATTCATTCATTATTGGTTTTTCTCGGTTCAGACGTTGTTCAGGGACATTTGTGTAACTTGAGTCTTGAACAATTGTCTGACAATTTTAAACAAATTTATGCTTATTCCAAATACAAAATTAAATACAAGATTATAATTACTGTAATTAACACTAACTACAGTACAGTACGGTATGCATTGAAAACTAGACATCGATTTTAATCCAAGAGTCACAAAATTCAAATGTTAGAAAAATAAAAATAAATAAATAAACTAAAAACAATATTTTCTTCTCAAAACTACTCGGTAACAATTCAGTCACTGTGATTATTAAAAAAAATATGTATTGTTTTGACTGATTGGTTGATATATTGAATAGAGCTTTCAGTTGGACAAGGCAAGTGGGAAGAAATGTTACATGATATCCGCCATGAACCTTACGATTGTTTGGGGCGATACTCCGACATATTGGAGATGGACTTCTGTACCCGGGTCCAGATTCCCAAAGGTTGCTGAGTTGATCCGTGTATGCTGGCTAGAAATTCGCGGCAAGATTAATACTTGCATTCTATCTCCAATGACAACTTACGGGGCTTATCTTGTATTCAAATCAGTTATCGTAGCTTTTGGATTTGTAAATCAGCCTGTGGAGGTCAGTTTTGGACTTGTTGGAAGTGATAGCCATAAACGGGCAGTTTATTTGGACCTGGAAAGAGGACAGAGGCCGCGCCACTTCCGGTTTTCAAGGCATGTTAGAATATATAACCGCAACCGGAGTTTTGAATGGCAGGGATCATCTGTGCCTAGAGAAAATGATGGTCATTACCCTGAGGAGAGAGGAGATGGGTGGTTGGAAATTGAGTTGGGAGAGATTTTCAACGGCGTAGGCGAAAAGAATGAATTGGAAATGAGTATTATGGAGGTTACGGGCGGCAATTGGAAGGAAGGTCTTATCGTTCAAGGGATCGAAATCAGGCCAAAACAGAGTAATTAAATAATTTGGTAATAAAGTTTGTAGTTGTGCTTTCTTTGTTTCTGTGTATCCATACGGTCGACAGATTCAAATTCTATAAATACTTTTGATGCTTTTGTTATTGCTTTTGCCAATTGTTTCTTTATTTATTTTTAGTTGATTATGCTACCTCAGATATATATTCCATCACACTTCTCAAAAATTGTATCCCATATATATATATATATATATATATTTATTAGAAATTCTAATTTATAATCACTTCCTATTTAATACTACAAATTTCATTTATGTAGATAAAACTCACTCATATTTAAGTTTGTTATCAACCCAACATTTATTACTATTGGTTATTTTCTTTTTATATTTATAATTATTTTTTATATAAATAATAAATTGATGAAAATTATAAAGAAGCACATCCGGATTCCGGAGCTTTAAAAAAATAAATAAAATTAAAAGCATGAAAACCAACGTCATACTCTGAAATAATAACGAACTAATAAAATGGATAATAAAATCGATTGAGTGATGTTTATTTACAATTACACTGTAGTATTGAATCTATTTATAAACAATGAAAAGATATCTTGGTAATAAATTGGTTGAAATCACAAATTAGAATTTAAAATAATAATAATAATAATAATAATAATTCTTTAATGAAGTGCGCTTACCTACATACATTTCTAAGAGAGAAATACTAAATTCAATCTTTCAACCGATTTCATTTTTCTCACCCCTCCTAGGGGTGAGCAAATCTATAGATTGTGATAAGTGTCCAACAATTAACTATAGGTTAACATGAAAATAATCATAAAGGTAAATAGGTAAATTAATAAAAATTTAAATATAAAAATAGAGAGTTTTTTCTAGCTATCCAAGTTTTTCTTTTTACACTTCTTTTCTAAATACACTCTATTCTTCAAATTAAATTTTTTTAAAAAAAAAATTTAAAGGCAGTTCTTTTTATTCTAATATTATTCTTTTTATCTTTTGACACTTATATTCTAAAGACACTCAATTTTATTTTAATAAAAGTTATGACGAATCATCGTAGCCTTTGGATTCATCCGAAAAGCAATCTTTTTTAAATTAAATTATTAAAAAAAGAAATTATCTTTCCTAAATTATTAGAAATTTTTTTGAAGCAATAAATCATTAGATTAAATATTACATATTAAACACTCTCTTCTAAATTTTTAATAACCATATTAAACTATCTGTCATCCAATACGAATAAACTTGATTTTAGGAACCATATATATGTATATATTTTTAAAAAATTACTTAAAAAAAAATACCCTGTTTTTCAAAAAAATATATATATATATATCGACATATGTAAATGTTTTTTGTTACTTTGTAGTATATGATTGCCTAGAAAACTTTAATTTTTTCATTAATCTTAGAAATTTTGAGTTTAATCGAATCTAGTTGCAACAAATCAAGTTTATATATATCTAATTTTTTTTTTTAATAATGTATTTGTATTGACTTTTTAATATATATATATATTAGTAAAAGACTAAAATATTCATAAGTTTTTTTTTTCTTTAACTATTAATAAGATATTAACTGAGAAAGTATGGAGATATAATTTTTTCTTTTTTTGAAAAATGGGGGGGGGGGGGGGAGAGAGAGAGAGAGAGAGAGAGAGAGAGAGAGAGAGAGAGAGTGTGTGTGTGTGTGTGTGTGTGTGTGTGTGTGTGTGTGTGTGTTTGTGTGTGTGTGTGTAAGATCCTTGATTTGTGTTGGCTTGATTCCATTACAAAACTCTCTCTATATTTGTTATAGTTGTTGCTTAGGTGATTCTTGGTGAAAAGAAGCTTAAAATGTAAAGAAGCAATATCTTATGCAAATATCGTCTTTAAGGGGAACATCGCATTCTTTGATGCTGAGGTATCAAGATTCTTCTTCCTCATGCAAGGTGTAAGCACACACACACACAATTCATACATGTGTGTCCCTACATCGTTGTGCAAACATTTGATATAATACATTCACACTCATTTAAGTATGCACATGCATTGGTGTCGTATTAACAAACATTGTAGAATTGCATGTTTTATCACTATCGAGTAGATATGGCATACTTGTGTGAATTTATATTTATATATTTGTATTTCTTGTATTTTAGACTTGAAAATAATCTCATATGATTCCTTATTAAGTCCCAGTCATTTCGGTTACTCATTCATTAAGTTTCGAATCCAAACGATGCAACTACGCTACTTTGTGTTCTCATTCATTGAGTTGTCTTCGTCGTCGTTTTCCGAGATGAATTCTCAATATTTTTACAAAGTTTTGTAGTCTTTGTTGTGCATGAGGGAATCACTGTTCGTAATCTGAAAATAGATTTGAATTCGGAGTTTGAATGCCCAAATACAGCTGAAGAACGCGAGCAGAGCGCGAGAAGAGCAAGCGTGGCCAACAGCCAAGCTTGGAGGCCACATGTGCCACACGGCCAGCACACCTCTCTGCCCACGTGTGCCACACGCAGTCCACACGTGGAGTTGAGGTGTCATGTCTTGATTGGCTACCCGTTTTCCCCGTTTTCTCTCTTTTAAATGCTCTCTATTCCTTTCCATTTATTCTAAGAAGAAAAATTAAGAAAGAAAGAATGTGCATAATTTCTTCATGATTTTAGTTTTCTTATTTTGATCATAACTCTCTCATATGAATTCGAAATCAAGTGATCTAAAAGCCAAAAATGTTGGTCTTGAAGATAGCTACAAACCCCAAGCATTTTCAAAGTCATTTGAGTTCGTTATTTTTCGCAGCATGCAGATTTCAGTTCGAGTCTCAACTTTTGTATGTGAAACTTCTTCATCTCACTTTCTCTTTGATCATCTCTTTTAATCTTTCTAATTGATAGATGAAATGTGTCGAGAATGATGTTAGTTCATACTCTAGGGTTGTTTGATCAATTTTTAATTGAGTTTTAGCTTTGTGATTTCTTTTTAACATATATTTGCTAAACTTGATTTAACTTGAAATTGATTCTAGAAATGATATATATGGTGTGCCTTATGATATTTTATAGGTTTAATTTCATGATCTAAGAACTAAGATTTTTGTGATATATTGAATATCCTCATCTTGTTCTTATTGATTCACATGCTTTGATTTCTAGATAGATTTGTGATTGTGTGTTGAAAATATATATTCTAGATCATCACTAAGCATGTACATAGAGTTTGATTGATCATCTTGCTTTATTTGATTGTGTTTGTATCATTTGCATAACTTAGATCATTACCTTGTGGAAACATTGAAGTCTCTTGTTAAAGTGAGTGAAGCTTTAATTTGAGCAAGAACACTTGGCTAGGAAAGTGTTCCGGATAGCCAAGCAAAAGTCTAAGCTATGAGTGTGATACTCAAGATGGTTTAGCTAGGGAAGCTTGACTAGGATCATTGTGATCTAGATAGCTAAGCAAGGAAATCTTCCTAGAGGCTTGAGAGTCTTGGATAAGGAGTTGCTCTCTAGAGGTGTAGGACACACCTTGGATAGGGAGTAGGCTAGGTGGTTCACTAGGCCCGAGGGTAAACTAGAAGTTAATAGCTTATGGTGGATATCATGTGTTCATAGCCTTGAGTGTGTAAGTCCTTTTCATATGGTGGATTGCTCTGTCGGTGGTTGTGGTATCAACTCGTGGACGTTTCCTCTTAGGAGGTTTTACCACGTAAAAACAAATGTGTCAAGTTTCGTTTTTATGTTTCCATTATCTTCCATATATTGTAATGATTGCATCACTTGTATATTGATTTCCGTATATGTTGATAGAAAATCATTTGATTAAGATACATCAAGTGTGCATTTCATTATTGTATTCTGCAAAATTTGAATTCAGAAGAAATTGGGCCTATACTTATTCACCCCCCATCTAGGTATACTATACATTATATTGCTTAAAGGAATTTCAGAGAGTAATTAAGAGACAATGTTTAATATGGTAATAATAGATTTATGAGAAATAGTTTAATACGTAATATTTGATCTAATGATTTAGGAGAGATAATATATATATATTTTTTAAATGTAATTAGTTTGGAGTGTCTTTAAAAAAATATAATTAGTTTGGACTTGAATTTTTTTTTTCTTGTTTAGTAATTTTAATTCAAGTTAAAATTGTCATTACTACAAAAATTTAAATTGGAGTGTAAATAGATAATTTATGGATTGTAAGGAGAAACTCTCTAAAATTATTTAACAAATATTAAATAAAAGATTCAGATTTAATAATAAAATCAATAATAACTAATCTTAATTCTAAATCTCAAACATCTTTATCATCGTTCACATCATCTTCTCCAACATCCAAACCCTAACCCACCGAAATCAACCCAACCTCCACTCCTACTTCTCACCGTGATCTCCTTCTCGTCGTTGATCCCCTCTTTCTCTTACCATCTCTCTTCTTCCTCTTATTTCATTTGATAGAGGGGTGACCACCACCCAAGGTGAGAGGATGGGCATTTCCCGATGGCCACTGTGCATTGCATTTTGGTTTTGGTAGAGAGACAGAGAGGTTGGGTTCGATTTTGGGGTGCTGGTTGGTATGATTGTGTAGATGGGTTTGGTTGGATTTGAGTGATAAGGTTTTGTGATTGACTCAAATTTCTAGGTTTAAAGAGAAGAGATTCACTTTGGGTTGAGTGAGAGAAATCGAAACTGAATCTGGAATTTTTTTTGTGTTTCTTCAATTTTTCTTTTTAAAATGTTTGTTTGAAGATTAATCTAGTGAATATTTTTTATTTTTTATTTTTTTTGTGTTTTTCCATAATTGTTCTGTATGTGATTAATCTGAAGATGATTGGTTGCTTTTTCACCATATAAATTGTTTTTTCAAACTTTTGATTCACATTTGAATATGGTTGGATTTGAGTGTTAGGGTTTTGTGATTGAGAAGGATGTCGATTTCTGGTTTAGATCTGGAAACTATTTCCTTTTTTTTTTTTTTCAATTGATTTTCAATTTATGTTTTTTTTTTTTTTTCCATTGATTTTCAATTTTGGTGTGTTTTTTTTTTTTAATTTTTTTTAATTTTTAAACTTGGATTATTTTCTTGTTAAGAAAATAAAAACATTTTAAAAAAATAAAAACAAAAAATAAGGGTAAAATCGGTAAAACAAACCCTAAAAATATATAATAGTTAATTTGTTAGCCCTGGTTAACTTTTGGACACATGGCAATATTTAGGGAGGGAGGCAATGTTTCCCCACTAGTTAAGAGGGGTGAACAAAAATGAACTCCTCTTAACACACTCTCTATTTCTTTGAAGACATGTGGATAGCAATAAATATTTTACATTAAAAATCTAACATTAATAAGGGGAAAGCTATCTACCTTCCTCATTTACCTTTTCCACTTATTATTTGACATATATACACTTTTTAATTTAATAAAAAGCTCTAATTTTTTGGTGCAAAGCTTGTTTACGTATTTACCCTTGATGGATACTTTTATCATTTTATTAATAAGGGGTAAATATGTAAACGAACTTATAGTAAAAAGTGAGAGCATTTTGTTAAATGAAAAAATGTATACGTGTCAATCAATGAGTGGAGAAGGTAAATGGGAAAAACAAATGAGGAAGGTAGATAACATTCCCCCATTTATAAATAACCTACTTTTTCATTTTATTTACAATGCAAACTAACAACTAATTTCCTAGATTGCTCTTCTTAATTTAATATCAATTTTTTTAATATATCATGTGTGTGATTTGTAATGTACTAATGTTACTCTACGACTCTACAACTTCTTTGTTTTTTTTTTTTTTTTTACTATAGTTCCATCATATCTGAGTTAATTTCAACTCTCAATATTTACAAACAAAAATTACTTTCTCACCATTGTTATAGCTCTATTCAAGTAATTTTTTTTTTTATTGTTTTTTATTAAATAATTTATTGTATTGGATTAAATTCTTATATTTAACTTCTTTTATTTGAATTTATTTTTCAATACTTGTTTGTGCAGTTCTCACTATTTTTAAACATAAGTTGTCTTTTATTAATTGAAACTTTGCTTTTTGTTACTTAAAAATGCTATGTTGTCCAAAGATGGGAAGAAAAAATGTTCACAGGTAATGGTTTGAATATTTTTATTAAATTTATTTTATATTTATCTTAAAATGAGAATATCAAATATATTATTAGAAATAAATAAACCTTACAATGTCAGGAATATACAATCTCAAGGGATCAAAGTATTGATGATTTCCATAATACACAAGTTTGTTCGCAAGCAATAAAATATAATATATATATAGTTATATCTATTTTCTTTTAGCTTCAATACTATCGTATTTCTATTTCTATGTTACAATTTTGTTTATATAACTCCTAAGTACATGTTGAATTATTCAGGGTCATTCAAACATTGCCAATTTACCTGTTGATAGTCATCATGGCATAGAACAAGATTTGCATTAAACAGTGAGTATTTGGAATTCATGTAATACTGTACTATTATTTTAGGAAAAAATTCAAATAACTATGTGTATATATATATTTTTTGTAACATGAACAGTATATAAAAAACTATTTCTGGTTCATATTAAAATTTGCTAATTTTCCTTATATATGTTTTGTAGGTATTCAAAAGCCAGAAACATTTTCCCAAATGGAAAGATGCAGTTAATTGAAAAAAAAAGGTGAGAATTTCTTTTTGTATTTAATGGTGTTTTCGGATAACTATTCTGCAATATTCTTTTGGTTCATGAACGATGTACCCTTTATTTAATTTCTTTCGGTTTATATGAAATTTTAATAATATATATTTTAAAACTATTAAATTATAATTTGTTTTACTAATTATTTATTCTATATAACAACCATCAAGTTAACCAGTGATGTTTGGTAATGAAACTTTGGTATAAAGAAATATTTGAGCAATTCAATTTGGGTCCGTAAACACAAGTTCAGTAAAAAGAAGAGAAGTTGTAGAGTCTTAGAGTATAACAACACGGACTTATTATTATTATTATTATTATTATTTAAAAATAATAATATTAAATGACAATTTGCTGAAGTTAAAGAAGAAAGACAATCTAGGAAATTAGTTGTTGGTTTATATTGTAAATAAAATGAAAATGTAGATAAATGTTAGATTTTTAATATAAAATATTTATTGTTGTCCAAAGGAACAAAAAGTGGGTTGAGAGAGTAGGTTGAGAGTAGAGATGCACGTTTGGGGAATGACGATGGATATAGGTCCCCTCATCCCCATCCCCACTTCACATACCCTTCCCACATCCCCCCCCCCAATTTGGGGAAAATGGGGATGGGGAATTTTGGGGGGACCTATATCCATCCCCATCCCCAATTCCCCATTTTCCCGTTTTTTTCCGTTTTTCCCCATTTCCCCGTTTCCCCCGTTTCCCCGTTTCCCCATTTGACTAAAATTTACAAATTAAATTAATAAAACAAACATTCCATTACAAATACAAAATAAAATTCATTAGTGCATTTTATATAAAATGTGTATATATACTTAGGGAGTTAGAGTTTTCAAAGAATAAATAAAAAAATTAAAAATATATATTATAATTATATTTATATATGTTTAGGGGAAATGGGGAAATGGGGATGGGGGACCTCCCCCCCATCCCCATCCCCATTTCAACATAATTGTGGGGAAAATGGGGAAATGGGGATGGGGGGGTCCCCCCATCCCCATCCCCATTTCAATTTGGGGATGATTTTCATCCCCATCTCCCCCCCCCCCCATTTCCCCATTTTTCCCAAAAAAAAAATTCCCAGATGGGGATGGGGACGCGGGGAATTGAGGCCCCGGGGAAAAATGTGCATCTCTAGTTGAGAGAGTGGATTTAGCACTCCTCTTTCTAAGAATACAAATACCGGTCGTCATTATATTTTTTCGTTATTATAATTATGGCATGTTTACTAATCGGTAATCAAACTTAGGAAAGGGAATTAAGTTTCTGAATTTCAGTGTTTATTATTTTTTTAAGGAATAAAGTTATGTGGGCCCACTCTCAGATCAGTAATTAAGTTATTGATGAAATGAGAACTTAATTCCCTTCACTCACCCTAAAAATCAAGTTTCCTTTCATGATTGAAAAAAGTAATTCATGTCTTTTTATTAAATTATCCTCACTTCTAATAATTATAAATAAATAAAAAAAAAAACTGTATTTCCACTTTATCATTCTCTTTTAAGGATTGTATTTTTACTAAAGTAAAATATATTTTTACTAAACTATCATCAGTAATTATGATTTTTTTTACTAAAGTAAATATCTTTTTACTAAATTATCCTCACTAAAGTACGAATTTTTTTTTTTTATCATAGATTTCATGAATATACATAAAAATTTAGTGATGATTATTATTGACTTGTTGCACCGATTCTATATTTATATATATCAAATCTAGAATGAAAACAATTATATATATAGCCCCAGGGGCATAGCTCAATAGATAGATGGATGAGTTTGGGGCTTAGGCAAATGACTCCCAAGTCAACGGCTAGAATCCTACCAATAGCAAAAACTTAAAGCTGCACGAGCTCTTCCCACGTGCCATAAATGACCTACGAATAGGAATAATCCTAGAACAAAATGAGATGTAGCTAACCAACTTCGCGGAGAGACGTAATTAACTGCATTGATCTTAATATCTACACCACCCATAAAAATTAAAGAACCTAAAGGGGCATGAGTCATATATTCTGCTGAACGTCATTCTTGGCAAGGATGTATGTCTTTTTTCAACCTACTTAAGTCTAAACCGTTGGGACCCGTTAGAGGTTCTAACCAGGGAGCACACAGATCCCAAAAGCGCACAGTTTCTCCTCCAAAAATAATTTCTCCAATTGTAGAGCCCATTAGATATTTACCTAAACCAATAGTCCTTGAGCGGACCAACGTTAGCCCCAAGATGTTGGTCTCTGACTAGAAAAGTAAATGCTTGAGCTTGAGGAGCTTCTGGTCCAGTGGGCCTATAAAACTCACTAGGATAGGCTGTATTATTGAACCAAACAAAGCAGCAAGCAATGAAACCAAAAATAGATAAAGTACTTAAACTATAAGACAAGTAAGCCTCCCTAGACCATACAAGTGCATGGCGAGCCCTTGCAAAAGGTTTGATTAAGATATGCCAAATTTCGCCAAATATACAAATGAAACCTAACTATACATGCCCTCCAATTATATCTTCCATATTGTCTACACTAACAATCCATCCTTCTCTTCCAAAAAAGGATTTTAGTAAATAACCAAATATGATACTTAGGCTAAGGGTCAAGTTGAATTTTTCTCTCATCCCTTCCCGGAGCCTAGGTATCATATACGCCCCCAAAATAAATTACTATAAGAAAAGTGCCTATACCTATCAAAATTAAGTGAATTCCCAAAATTGTGGTCATTTTATTTCTATCTTTCCATACATAACCGAAAAATGGAAAAGATTCAGGTTCTATAAGTGCATGATAAATACCTCCAAAGCCCAATACCATGGAGGAAATTAAGTACCCCAGATACAAATTATGGAAAGGTGTTTATAACTTCTCCCTCAGGACTTACACCCCCCCTCCCCAGCCTAGATTAGCTAGGTGGGGAAGTAAAATTAATCGTTGTTCATACATTGGCTTTTCTGGTACAATATGGGCCACTTCAAATAGGTTCATTGCTCTCATCCAAAATACGATTAATCCGGCATGGCCTACATGAGCTCCAAACAGTTTCTCGGATAAATTGATAAGTTGGGTGTTTCTGAACCTATAGACGATATTTTTCTTCATGAACCTGGTGGTGTTAGCCTCGATTATATGTACTAGTGCTTCTACCTCGGCACATTTTGTGAATGATGGGATTTATGCTCTAAAGCTTGTAATATGTAAATGTTATAAAAACAAGAATAAGAGACATTACTTATTGACATTCGTACACTTATATCATATGTGCAAAACATCCGAGATTGCTGGATGTAATTCAAACTGAGTATATGACTATCATATACAAAAGGTTTCAGTTTGAGATGTGTAATCTAAAGAGTCCGTAGAGAGCAAATAAAGCTGAGTACTTTGTTTGTGGTTAATCTACAGCTACGGTCCATTCTGTAATGTACAGTGGCCTTATCCTAGAGTACTCATGTAGTGACATAGGAATGAAGGCACCTTATATGATGAAGTCATATAAGACAGGGCCACGTTCTATATGAATCTCTCTCCAAGATTCGTTAAATTCAGAGATTCATATATATATCGACAAATGATGGTTTTATATGGGTGATCTTAATCTTGAGTGTCTTACTAACTCCTTCAAGTTGGATTATGGCTTTTGACATACCATGGGTGAGATCGAAGTAACATTCCCGATCAATAACTCTGTATCTTGGAGTCACGTTTTACCTTGTGGCTTGGAAGGTTTGAACACAATAAGAAATCCACTTCTTCTTGTGAGAAGTAGATGAGTAGTTCCCTTAAGGGTTGATTCGGGGCTTGAACAATTAAGAGCGCTCTCCTTCTTCCGTAATGGAAGATAGGATATAACTGTTCAATAGAGAATCAATGTTACTTAAAGGAAAATATATAATTGGAGAGGTATAACAGACTTTATGACCTAGCTTTAATTATGAATTACTCCTGGAGGATCATACCATATGTAATAACTATATCGATGGACACTGAGATCTCAGTCTATGTAATACATCTGCAGTTTCGAGAGTACAGCCTGAGGTTTTTAGTGGAGTAACTCCGAGGTTAATAATCATGGAATATTAATTAAAGAGTTTAATTAATATTTCTAAGAATGATTGGAGCTCAAAACTATGGGTCCATTAGGTCCCCTTGCTAGCCCTTTATGGTTAATGGTAACAAGGGTCATGGTTAATTAATTGGATAGTCCAATTAACTGTGTTACGAAAGTGACACAAATAAATTTAGGGAATGAATTAAATAACATGATTATTTGATTAGTATATTAATGATTGAATTATATTAATAATTAAGAATTATTAACTATTTAATTATTAATATGAGGTTACAGGTTCGAGCCATAACTAATACAAACGGATTAAAGATAAAAAAGATTATTTTAAATCCTAGAGGTCATAGGTTCAAGTCCTAGTGGTGACCAAATTAAAATAGGATTTAAAATCTTATTTTTACTTAGAGAACTAAACCCTAGGACCCTGATATAAATAGATACTTATCAGGAAACAAAAAAAAAAAAAACAACTTAAACCTGATACAGAAAGGAGAGGGGTGCGGCAAAGGCAAAAAGAAAAAGAATTTTTTTTTTTTTTACTTCTCTTGCAAGGGCTGGCCGAACTGAAGAAGAATGCAAAGGGTTGTCTTCCTAATTTCTGTAAACCTTCGTCTAGTCATGTCTACATTCGTGACGTGCCCACATACAAGTTATCAGACTGTTGGGAAAAAATACCAAAGAAGTACACGCAGCGGAAGCGATACTAAATATTAGATTTAGTGACTTTTAAAAAATTTTCCTTTATGAACCTTAAACCCTTTAATTAATTAAACATACATATACAATAACAAAAAGTAGAATACCTTTTGTCGCGTGATCCGATTGACTTACGTCGATGGTAATCCGCAAGATCTTCAATCCTAGCACGAACGTGGATCACCTAGGAGCGTGGTCTCTCTTTTCTTTGAATTGCAAACCTGTGAATGGACAAAACAAACTTTTCTTTTCTTTGTTAGTCACAAAAACAATCAAAAGAATGACTAAGATTATTCCGGTCACTTTTGAGTTCTCAATCTAATGATCGAAACTCGCGTGAACCTAGATGGATATCGTATACACAAGCTTATTGATGAATAAGCAAATATTATACTATCAAAGAATAATCTAACACTCCTTTTTGTTTTAGTAGAATAAAAAGCTTTCTATGAATTGAGAAGAAGAAGAAATTTGTATCATGAACCCATATCATAGTGGCCGAATTCTATACTTGTCAATATATAGGTGGCCTAAGTTTGCTTCTTCTTTTCTTTTATTATTAGGGTTGCCGAAATCCTAACCTAGAAATAACTAGGGTTGCCGAAATCACATGCCCACCATAGGCTTATGTTGCACCCTAATTTCCATCTAGTTTTTAAGACATCAAACCCTAATCCAACTCATAGATCTTTTATTCTTTTATTTTGACTAAATAAAAAAAAAAGACTTCTTATTTGATTAAATAAATAAAACTAATTATTTATTTCCTTATCAAACAAGTCTTTTAATTTTACTTTTAGGAAATATATTTCCTGATTAGAAAAGATTTGTTTCTTTAATTAAACAATTAATTAATAAATTAATTAATTCTTATTTAATTAAAACAATGAAACAAAATAATATATTAGGTTAAACTAACCCTTGCCGCCCCACTTAGAGTAAATGGGCCAAAATATTATTTTCTTATTTCATTTAATCCATTGGACTTTAAATAAAAAGCCCACATGTGAACCAGACCCATTCTTACTAAAAGAAACAAGCCCACATGTCTTTCATTAATATATTAATATAATTGAGCAGCCCATTACTTAAATAATGTGCAAATTATATTCTTAATATATTAAATGCAATTCTAGATGGACCCTTAAATTGGTCCGGTAGAATATATCAAGTGATCCATGCAAGTCCGTGTGGATTGGGGATCTTGGCGGGCCATCTAAATTTAAGCTTCAATAGACATAACCTAATCACAATCAACAAATGATTCACTTAGGTCCGATCCATTAATTTTAACTCATTCCACTAAAGAGCTAAAACTGAACTCTTAAATAAAGATAGAAAAGGAAGATGCTCCTCATTCATACCCTAGACAATCATATTGGAGATAGTGTATCCTCGTGATTAATATCAGTAATCGCCAAGAGTTCATAGACCGCCTATAACTCTCCAAGTTACCATATTTACTCATATGACCATGTTTTGAACTTGGATATTTTGACTTGTCCAGAAGCCATGTTTTCAATAGACACTATCGAAAACTCAACGTTGAGATTTAATATCCAATTGCCTCAAAACATCCATATGATGATATTATACTCTTATTTAATTAAATGGAGCCACGATGTCCATATCTATAAATGAAGTCCTCTATCGATTAACAAATGAATATCACCAAACTATCTAGGATAGACTATGCGATATAATCGTACTCATTGATAACTCAAATGATATCACTTGCAACCATAAGTCCATCATTTATCTCAGGATTAAGATAGACTCTCCGATTGTCCTGATAATGAAAAGACTTTTATCTACTGACGGTTATAGATAAAGTATTTCATTGTGATCCAGTTCAATGCACCCAGTGCACTAGATCCTTTTGCTCGAAGACACTCCGATGATTTTAGACTCATCATATCTCATTTGATCCCACTCAAATGCTAGCAAAAGAATTCTACAACTTTAACAAGATAAAGGTGCCCAACCTTTAACTTAAGTTGTGAACATTATTCAAGACTAATTAAAGAATTGTGTCTACCACATACATATCCAGATGTACGAACAATTCTTCTTTTCCCATAGTCTTTAGACCTTATGATTATTTACTTTGACAATTATAATATTAAACTATAAATGCTATACGATTTGTTAAACCAGAAATCTCTTTATTAATATGAAAAAGATTGTCAATTACAACATTACACTCTTGCTATTGAGCATAATCCTAACACAGACAACGGGTCATAGCACAGAAGGCTTGGTGGTGAAATAGGGATCAAATCTTCAAGAAAACAATCGGGGTATGCTTTAAGGGTTTTTATTTTTTATTTTTTATTTATTTATTATTTTTTTATGAACGTTTATATTCAAAATCCAGTTCAAGAAATAAGTTGTTTAAAGGAAAAATATTTGAAACCCTATATACACCGCTGCTATTTTAATCAAAACTATAATTTTTCCCTACAGCGAAGTAGTCCACTACCATAATTGTGTGCTTTGCTCCTCCTTTGGTTGCCATTGGCATTAAACCGATTAGATCTATTCCCCACATCACAAACGACCATGGCGAAGTCAGTTTCTTCAGCCGCTCAGGTGGCTGCCTGATATCAGTTACGATCCATTAGCAGGTCTCGCACTTTTCCATCATTGACTAGGCATCTTGGAATAGGGTTGGCGAGTAAAAACCTTGCCTAAGGGTTTTATGGGCCAAACTTTAACCTCTAGTATGATTCCCGCATACTCTTCCATGTATGCTTTTCAGGACCTTATCAGCCTTTATGTTAGGATTTTGGGACATGTTGGTATTATTCTATATCAAAACGACATTTCCTTTATATTGATTAGTTGTTTAGGATTCACGGTTTATCTTTCAAGGAATTTGGAGAATACATTAAGTAAAGTGAAGCCTTCAAGAGGATTAAGCATTGTTGCACATCAAAGGTATACTTAAACCTCAATCCTCTTGCAATGCATTTAGGCACACACACAAATTGAATCCATATGTGTCCCTGCATTGTTATGCTTAAACATACACACACTTATTATTGTATGCACATGCATTTGTTTTAAATTGACAAATTTTGTAAAATGCATGTTCTAGGACTATATCTAGGAACTGACATACTTGTGTGTTCATGTGTTGTAAGTGCCTCACTTTTGATTGGCTTATTTCGGTGACATAACCACTATGGGGTTCATATATGTAAGGGTAGCTTAGAGTTGAAGAAATCCTCATCAAATTTCATAGACCTCATTGTGGTCATCAAGATCTTCAAGTAAGGTAGTTTATTTGACTTTTTTCTCAATTGAAGAGATTTAGAATGCACACACACACATCTCATTCATCTTCATGATTTGCATTTTTTTGTGTGTTTCTTGGTTGATTCTTGCATTGCATGCACTCACTTCACACTTACATATATTGCATATTAGACTAAGTGTGAACTGCATTTTGAAAAGAAAAAATTTCTCTTTACCGCCGCCCATACCGCCCTTGGTGCAAGTGCATGGGCAACGATCTACTCGGTGCTCAAGTCCAGAGCATGCTTGTTTGGTTTACCGCTGCCCAGGCACACTGCCTAGGCAGTGATCCTCCACGATGATCAACATTAGTGTGTTCACTTTTGTTGTACCGCTGCCTAGACAGTTGCACGTGCATCGGTACGAGCGGCCGTCTTTGACTTCAAGTTAGCAAATTGACCTCACTTATTTTGGGTATATATATATGTTGCCTTCTCTTCTTAAAAGATCTAGAGAGCTAATAACTTGTGTTTTAAAAGGCAAAAAGAGTGACTTGCAACATAAGAGAGAAAGAATTGATTTTTATCATTCAAAATACAAAAACCCATCTTCCATACGTGGTTCATTCATCATCTAGCATCTTCTAGGTATAATTTCTTATGCTTTTTTCATGTTTGCTCACATATCTTGTAGTTAGAACATTATATGCATCTCTCACATGTTCTAGCTTTTCAAGGTTGCTCTTTTATGACTTGACTAGTTTCAAGATATCTCTTTTATGACTTTACTAGTTTCAAGATAGCTCATTTATTACTTGACTAGTTTCAAGATTGCATCTTTATTGTGTTTGTGAGTTGTTTGTGAAAGCTATAGCATATAGGGTTTGGTTTGCTCATATAGCTAGTTTGTATGCAAGTAGTATAGCTAAATGATATCTAGTAATGCTTAACATGTTCATCCATGCCTAGATAAGCTTAAATGTTTGACCTTGCATTTTTGCATCTTGAATATTGCATATATTCACTTTAGGTTGTTAATATCTTCTCTTAGAAAGTTAAGTCTTGTATTTACCTTTTGGTAGTTTGCAAGCATAGAACTAGGTTCACTTTTAAAGGCTTGCGGGTAGTAGTGTGGATTAGTAACCATGTAGAGTGTGACGTGGTCAACCTAGGTTGTAATCGCATTACAATTAGTGGATTGAGGTTCACGTGTGGCGCATATAACAGCCCGTGGTTTTTCCCGTGAGGGTTTTCCACTTAAAAATAGAATGTCATTTAAATTCTGATTTATTACACTTCATTTTATTTTGTGACTAGTTTGGGATTTTTAGTAATATTGATTAATCGCAATAATTTGGTAATAGTCGGATTAAAATCTATTCACTCCCCTCTAGATTATCAGGACACATTTTATATTTACTTTCAGTTGGTGTCAGAGTGGGTTTCTTAACATAATTAGGAGGTCTCTTGCTCTTGTTAGAGTCTATTGCATTTGTTTGCATTTTTTTTATGTCTTGTATGCTTTGCTTGTTTGTTTGCATTCATATCATTCTCACCCAAACATAATGAGTGGAAATAGGATTAGAGGCGAGGGTGCCTCTAGTACAAGACCTCTCTTGCTCACCGGAGTGAATTATGCATCATGGAAGGGCAAAATGGAAGCATATATGTGCCAAATTCATGACTGTGCGTGGATGGCGATTGAAGATGGGTACACGCCACCTATGATGACGCCTATGGGAGGTGGAGACGAAGTTCCCAAGACAAAGGCACAATGGAGTCCCTAAGAGTTTGAGGCTTTGAAATGGAACAGCAAAGCCATGCACTTAATCCTATGTGCCATGGATGACAACCAATGCAAACTCATTCAAACTACAAGGATAGCAAATGAAGCTTGGGATATATTGGAGACCGCTCATGAAAGAATCGAAGTGGTCAAGGACTCCATGCTCCAAGGCCTCCAAACACAATTTGAGACCATAAGGATAGAGAAGGATGAGTGCTTTAATGACTTCCAAGTGAAGCTGATGGATATTGTGAATCAAAGTCATCAACTTGGTGATCCTAACTCGGATAGAAGGATCAAGCAAAAGATAATGAGATCGCTTCCCAAGAGATTCGGATCCAAAGTGACGGTCTTGTAGGAAAATAGTAACTACTCAAAAATAAAGCCAAGTGAAGTGATAGGAAGGTTCTTGGCCTATGAATCAAGGAAGGGACCTACAACCTCACCTCCAAAGAAGCAAAAGAGCATGGCTTTGAAGAGCATTAAAGTGGAAAAGGAGGAAGAGGACTCAGATGAAGAAATTACCTTGATGGCTAAGAGGTTCAAGCAATTTGTGAGGTTTGAGAAGAAGGGATTTGGCTCCAAAGGAAAGTTTATGAAAAAGAAGACTCCTTTCAAGAAGGTGGAGCAAACTCAAGAGAAAGATCACAAGAAAGGTGTCCAATGCTATAAGTGTAGTGGCTTTGGACATATTGCTCCGGAATGTGCAAACTCGAAGAAAAAAATAGGAAAGGCCATGATGGTCACTTGGAGTGATAGTGATGACCCAAAAGAGGAAGATAACTCTTCGGCTAATGATGAAGACCAAGTTGTCAACTTCATTGCTTTCTCATCCTTCCACAAGAGTAATGAAGGTGTGAGTGATAAAGAAGAGGAAGAGGACAAGCAAGAAAAGAGTGACTCAAATGGTGAGAGCAACTTTTCCAACTCCAACTTCGAATTTGATGAAGAAATGGACTATGATGACTTCATGAGGTTCTTTGAGAACTTTAGATTGAAAAAGAAGAATGAGATACAAAAGCTAAAAGGGGAGAAGCTTGAACTATCTTCTAAGGTGACTCATTTAAGTATGGAAATAAGTAGAGCAAGAGAAATGGAAGAAGGATTAAAGATGGAGCTAGTCTTGGTTAAGAAGAATGAAGAAAGCTTGAGAAAAGAACTCATGGAAGCAAAAGGGTTGATTGCTAAGATGACTTTCGGAATAAAAAAACTTGACAAGATGTTATCTTGTGGGAAGAGTCCAAGTGACAAGAAGGGGTTAGAATATATGGAAGAAATGGAGACCACATCCTTGAACAAGACAACTTTTGTCAAGAGCAAAGAGGTTGAAATTGCTCAAACCCCTTAACAATCAACTAAATAGGTTGAAGTTGGTGAATCCTCAAAGCAAGCTCAAGTAAGGGTTCTAACAAGAGCTCCACCACAACCAAGACCTCCTCAACCAAGGATCCCACAAGCTAAACATGGGGTCTTTCATGCTCAACCAAGAAGACATGCCAACTAGGCCACAAATGCTTGCACAAGGCCTTGATATGAACTCCTATTTTAAGTTCCTCAAGGTTGATTGGCTTATTTCGGTGACAAACCACAAACAGGGTTTGTTGTAAGGGTAACTTAGGCATTTGATGGTTGGTGCTTTGCACAACCAAGGCCCTCTCAAGACCTCAAGAGATCAAGCACTTCAAAGGTAAATTTCTAAGTGCTTACTTGCTATGAAGAGATGTTGCACACACTCACAACACATGCATAATTCTTATTTTGTATGTTGTATGTCTTAATAATATGTGCTTTAATGTTCATTAATCTCTCCTCTTGCATGTTTAATTTGATTGCATCTTGTGTGTTAAATGCCATGCTTTTGATGCATCATGTTTGTTTAGGGGTGCTGTCAAACCGCCCTACAACCGCCCTACGTAGGCGTTTGAACAGCGGTTAGAGTAAATTTGCTCTTGACCGCTTTACGACCGCCCTACATAGAGCGGTGCCACTGGTGGATTTTTTAATCGCCTACAAACCACCCTACGTAGAGCGGTTGTAAGGCAGTCCTAAAAATCCCAAGAATAATCGCCCCCATTTAGCTTGAAAACTGCCTTACTCGTAGAGCGGTCATTAAGAGCATGTTCTTCATTTCCTAGGTGAACTGCCTTACAACCACCTTACGTAGAGTGGGTGTAAGGCGATCAAGGCAAAATTTTTGAAAACTTTGCAAAAGACGTAGCATCAATTTGTCACCCTATATATATGTTACTTTGACTTTAGGTCAGTTTTAAGAGAGTCCGAATCATATTTTGACTTTGCATTTTTTTCAAAGAGAAAAAATCACTAGAGAACTCTCCTTTGTTTACTCAAACACATATCAAAGTGCATCAAATCATTATCTAGCATCATCCATGATCATCTAGGTGACATTCATCCTTGGTTTTTATTCAACACTTTTAGCTTGGTAAGTTGGTCACAAATATCACATATATTTTGTGGCTTTCTTAACAAGCAATCTCATTTATTACTTGTATGCTTATAGAACATATTCTATTGACAAGAATGAGATAATTGTGTTGATTGTTTGAGAGTTGTATTTTGATAGCTATTTTTAGGATTGCTTAATCTTTGATAGCTAAGCTTTATGACATGTCATATAGCAAAGATTGATATCTAGGATTGTGATTGTTGTCATTTTTCATCCTAGATAGGCATTTAGTGTAACCTAGCATTACTTGCTCTTTGAATATCATATTATTCACATTAGGTAGTTTGTTCTCTTCATTGAGAAGTGAGTCTTATGACTACCAGTGAGTGGTACAAGTAAATTGGACTAGGTCCACTTTTATAGGCCTACGAGTAATAGTGGCGGGTTATAGATTGTGAGAGGTTGAGGTTAACCTAGTTGTAAACGTCATTACAATTAGTGGATTCGAGATTCGTGTGTGGCACACATAACAGCTCGTGGTTTTTCCTTATTGAAGGTTTCCATGTAAATATCAAGTGTCTTTTATATTTCCTCACATATTACACTTGCTATATAAATTGGCTACTTAAGGGCATTTTCGTAAACTTGACTAATCACAAAAATTGGATAAAATTGACTAAAATCTATTCAGCCCCCTTTAGATTAATATTGAACACACCATAATTTGTTTCATACTCCTACTTGCCATTTTTGTGGAATTGAAGGCCATATTAGGCCTAATTGCTTTAAGTATATTAAATTATGTAGAAGAGAAAGCATGATTGAGAAAAATATGCTTAGAAGAGCCGGAATGAAGGGCTTTCGATTATGTTTGGCAAGGTTGATTGCTCTATTCTTAAGGAAAATGGGTAAGTTTTGTTGAAAGGCAAGAGATCAAGTGATAATTGCTATTGTCTAGAGTGTAATCTCATCTTTTGTCACTTGTCCATTAGTGAGCAAGTTGAGATGTGGTACCAAAGATTTGGCCACATGAACTATAAGGACTTGAAAGTCCTTGATAGGTTGGATGTTGTTAGAGGCCTTCCCAAGCTTGGGAAAAAGGTTGAGGGTATTTGTGGACCTTGTCAACAAGGGAAGCAAACCAAGACTATGCATAAGAAAGACAAATATCTTTCCACCAAAGATCCATTGGAACTTCTCTATATGGACCTTATGGGTCTCATCCAAACCGAAAGCTTAGGTGGTAGAAGATACATTCTTATGGTTGTTGATGACTTCTCTAGGTTTACATGGACTTACTTCCTTAGCGAAAAGTCTGAAGCCTTTGAGAAATTCAAAATGCTTTGTGTCAAAATTCAAAATGAGAAAAATTCTCACATTAAAAGCATTAATAAAATTAGGAGTGATCATGGGAAAGAGTATGAAAATGCTAACTTTGAAAATTTTTGCAATAGCCTAGGCATTTCCCATGAATTTTCGGCCCTTAGGACTCCTCAACAAAATGGTGTTGTTGAGAAGAAGAATAGAGTCCTTCAAGAGGTTACCCGAGTGATGTTTCTTAGCAACAAAGTCCCTAGGAACCTTTGGGCTGAAGCCATCAATACGGCTTGTTACATAAGGAATAAAGTATTCCTTAGGCCCGGGACTAAACAAATATCCTATGAGCTATGGAAGGGTAGGAAACCCAATGTGAGCTACTTCCACATCTTTGGAAGCAAGTGCTATATACTAAATGACCATGATTAACTTGGCAAGTTTGATGCTAAAAGTGATGAAGGTATTTTCATTGGGTATGCACTTAATAGCAAGGCCTATAGAGTTTTTAATTTGAAGACTCGAAGTGTTATGAAATCATCAAATGTTGTCTTTGATGATTGAATTTGATTATTGTAGGCCGAAACATGATGACCATGAGGAGGATGTTTGTGAGATTGTTGACCTTCCTTTTAATGAGTGTGGTGAGACTTCAAGTGGTGTGAAGTCAAACCAAAATGAAGAGGATGATCTAGCACTTAATAAAGTTTCTCTTTTGGACTCTAATGTCCTTGGGTTAGGAAACTCCATGATAAGGATGATATCATTAGAGATGCTAATCAGGGTGTTAGGACTAGGCATCAAATAGCTAATCAAATTAGCTACACTTGTTACACATCTCAAATAGAACCCAAGAAGGTTGATAAAGGCTTAGAGGATGAGTTTTGGGTTCTTGCCATGCAAGAAAAGCTAAACCAATTTAAGAGAAATGAGGTTTGGACTATTGTTCCTAGACCTAGAAACACCAATGTCATAGGTACCAAATAGGTGTTTAAGAACAAATCCGATAAGGATGGCAACGTTGTGTGAAACAAGGCAAGGCTTGTTGCACAAGGGTACTCTCAAATTAAGGGTATTGACTTTGAGGAAACTTATGCTCCCCGTTTAGAGTCTATTAGGCTTCTCTTGTCTATTTCTTGTGTGCACAAGTTCAAGTTGCACCAAATGGATGTGAAGAGTGCCTTCCTCAATGGCTTCTTGTAAGAGAAAGTGTTTGTTGAGCAATCCATGGGGTTTGTGGATGCACACCACCCCAACCATGTCTATCGCCTCAAGAAGGCTTTATATGGGTTGAAACAAGCACCGAGGGCTTGGTATGAGCACCTCACTTTTTATCTTGTTGACAATGGCTACTTTAGAGGTAGTGTTGACAAGACATTGTTCATCAAGTGCACTAAAGATGAGCTATTCATATCTTAAATTTATGTTAATGACATTGTTTTTGGTTCCACCAGCCAATCCAAAATCCAACAATTTGTTGATGTCATGTCTCATGAATTTGAAATGAGCATGGTTAGTGAACTAAATTACTTCTTAGGCTTGCAAATTAAGCAAATGCATGATGTGATCTTCATATCCTAAGCTAAGTATGCCAAGAGCCTAATGAAAAAGTTTGGCCTTGAAAATACCAAACATTGTGACACACCCATGAGCACCACCTTGAAACTTAACAAAGATGCAAGTGGAAAGGATGTTGAGCAAAGTCTATATCGTGGCATGATAGGTAACTTGCTTTACTTGACCGCAAGTAGGCCCGATATTTGTTTTAGTGTGAGTGTTTGTGCTAGGTACCAAGCTAGTCCCAAAGAGTCTCACTTTGTTATAGTGAAGAGGATCATTCGCTTTGTGAATGGTTCCTCAGATCATGGGATTTGGTACTCCTTTGACACTAATCCAAGTCTTGTTGGTTTTAGTGATGCCAATTGGGTGGGAAATTGTGATGATAGGAAGAGTACGTTGGGCGGTTGCTTCTTCCTTGGTAACAATTTGGTTTCTTGGTTTTGTAAGAAGCAAAACTCAATTTCCTTATCCACAGCCGATGCAGAATACATTGCTGCCGGTAGTGCTTGTACTCAATTGATGTGGATGAAACAAATGCTAGCCGACTATGGCTTAGAGCAAGGTACTCTTACTTTATTTTGTGATAACATGAGTGCTATTAACATTTCTAAGAATCCCGTCTAACATTCTAGGACCAAGCACATTGACATTAGACACCATTTCATAAGAGAGCTAGTAGAACGCAAAACCATTGCATTGGAACATGTGGGAATAAATGACCAACTAGCAGATTTGTTTACAAAACCCCTAGACACTATTAGATTTGGGAACCTTAGCAAATCTATTGGGGTTTGTCACTTGGGTTGAAATGGTATGTCTTGATCCTATATGGAGAGCTCAAGCAAAGAGAGAAAAGTTGCATGATCATGCATTGTGTTATATTGATATATTTTATGACTCTTATTTGATTACTTGAGATGATTGGTTGTGCATGCTTGTGTGTGTGTTTTTTTTTTTTTAATAAGTGTGATACATTGCTTTGTTTGCAATCCATGTCTTATTTACGCTCAAACAAGCATTTTTGGAATAGGAGAAGTACTTTGGAAGTACTTTTTGAATGACCTTTATTTGATCTCCATGACATGATGATTCTTTCTATTGACATGCTTAAGATGAAAAGTGTGAGTTGAAAAATGTAAAATTTTTTATTGCTAAATCTTGAATGCAAATATGTGTGCAAAAAGCAATATTGAGACTTAAATAAAAAATGGATTTTAAAATCAAAAGCCTCTCTTTCTTTATTGGTAGGACAAGGCTACTATCATACGGGTATCTTACCCAAAAAAATCAAATAGGGTGCAAAGTCGCTCATGTTTTGTTTTGCTTATAAAGTTGGTTATAGTTGCTCTTTAATTTTAAATGCTTAAATTCTATATCCTTGCTTTTCCATGACAAATGGTGAAATTGGTTTGAATTCTGTTAGGAAACCTTTGTTGTTTGCTTTGACAAATACCATTGCTTTTGAACTTGAATGCAACATGTCTTGCATGCAAAGCATCCTTGTCACACATTTTTTTTTTAATAAAAACTCCTTGAATCTCTTTTAATTGATTGAGGTGCATAAATTTGTTTATATGATTATGCATATGTGCTTGTGCTACAAGCTCTCCTTGCTAATGCTTACCTTAGGGGAGACCTCCTTTGCCTATCTCATGACAAAAAGAGGGAGTAAAGGTTAGGGAGTTTTTGTGCCATTATTGGCATTGCATTTAGGGGGAGTTGAGAGAGAGTAACCCATGTTGGGAGTTATTGCATTTAGGGGGAGTTGCATTGCATTGCATTGCTTGACTACATTTCTTTTATTGTATTGATTTTTTTGGCAATTGCAACTTCTCTTGTTATAAGCACCTCTCACACACTTGTTCTTGTAAGGTAACTTTCTTGTTGATTGTGTGTAGGTTGGAATTTCTACAAGCTTGGAATTGACTTGAAGATGTTCAAGACTTAGTCTAGGAGCTTTATTTGTAATGTAGAATTTTTTTTTTTTGACCAACCATTTTTTGTTTTTGTGAGGTTGCTTTGTGAGTGTTGGTTTTGTCATGAAATAGCCAAATGGGGAGATTGTAAGTGCCTCACTTTTGATTGGCTTATTTTGGTGATATAACCATTATAGGGTTCATATATGTAAGGGTAGCTTAGAGTTGAAGAAATCCTCATCAAATGTCAAGGCCTCATTGTGGTCATCAAGATCTTCAAGTAAGGTAGTTTACTTGACTTTTTTCTCAATTGAAGAGATTTAGAATGCACACACACACACATCTTATCCATCTTCATGATTTGCATTTCCTTGTGTGTTTCTTGGTTGATTCTTGCATGACATGCATTCACTTCACACTTGCATATATTGCATATTAGACTAAATGTGAACTGCATTTTGAAAAGAGAAAATTTCTTTTTACCGCTGCCCATACCACCCCTAGTGCATGTGCTTGGGTAGCGGTCTAGTCGGCGCTCAAGTCCAGAGCGTGCTTACTTGGTTTACCGCTGCCCAGGCACACTACCTAGGCAGCATTCCTCCATGGTGATCAACATCAATGTGTTCACTTTTGTTGTACTGCTGTTTAAACATTTGTAGGTGCAGCGATACAAGCGGCGGTCTGTGACGGTCTTTGACTTCAAGTTACCAAATTGACCTCACTTATTTTGGGTCTCTATATATATGTTGCTAGGGGTGGGCGTTTAATGAATCGGTTCACTTGAAAAGTGAACCGATAAAAAACCGATAATGTTCAGTTTTTGAAAAAGTGAATCGATCCGATAAACTTAACAATTGTGAACCGATCAAAAACCAATTGAATTGGACCGGTTCGGTTCTGTTCGGGCCATTATGCTTGGCTTTAACTTATATTATGTTATTTTATATTTTAGGCCTATTGGGCCAAATTTGACTTCATTACAAAACTCACTAAAATCTGCTATGGTTTGAAAAATTGAAAAGCACATTCCATAAAAAAGTATTTACAAACAACTGGAAATTCTTCACTGCTCCATGATGCACAACAGCCCTTGATTGCTCCAAACCCATTCTGAAGTTTCAAATCCATCTATACATAACTTGAAATAATAAGAATGCTTGAATTCAATGTATTAGTAAAAGTAAACTAAAAACAAACAAGCTTGAATTCACACCCACAATGCTACAAACATTGTAATAGAATTCAAAAATGATTCAAACAAAAACAGAAAGAGAAAAACATGACAATACACTACAATGTTGCAATTGAATAATATTATATGAAGAATTATTAAAAGAGAGAAAACTTTATTGAGTAAGTGTTGCAATTGTTGCTTATTTAAATAAGTAGTTGGATTGGTATCGCAATTATTGCTTATTTAATTAAGCAGCTGAATCCTATCTAATTTTCCCCATCAAAACCAAACCAAATTCCTCTTGTGAGGCTGTGATAACAGAGCTGTAAAGATTGATCTGCCTAGCTAGTTTTTTGTTGCATTTTTTTTTCTTTTTTGCTTGTTTTTTTCTTTGATTGTTGTAGTAAAAAAAAAAAAAAAAAATCTTATCTCCTTCTTGCTACACCGTCAATTCAAAACTCAAGACTCATTCACTAAATAACACTCTTCTTCTCACCCAAACTATGGCTTACAACTCTCTCACAATGTCTTCTCCAAACTATACTCAATCTTCATTTTTTTTTTAATATCTTTTACAATCCCACTGCAAGTTTCAGATTCAGAATGAAAATTTCACTAGTAACATCTGGGATGAAAATTACCAATTAAAAATTAAAGATCTAACTCTCTCTCTAAAATAACGAGTGTCCTTTAATATTTAAACTTTAGAAATCTAAAGATCGAAAGTAAAAATCATGAGAAACAAAGAAGATCGGGAAAGTGGAAACACATATGATGAAAATAAGCAGAAATTAAAATAACGAAGAAGAGAAAAGCCTTACCAAGAGATCAAAAGCGAAGAAAGTAGAAGCGATGTCGCACCATGACGTCGACCGACAGCTGACATGAGAGAAACATCGGACAATAGAGAGACGGTGAGTTAAGAGATCTATGGTTTGTGATTTAGAGTTGAGAGAATTTGGGATTAGATGAGACTTGAGAGAGAGCACAGAGCATAAGAGCAGTGTTGAGAACTTGAGAATGCTGATGAAAACTAGGGATTTTTTTTTATATATACCGGTTTTCGGTTTGGTTCACCGATTCTAACCTTAGAACCGGAAAACGAACCGAAAGTACTGGTTTTTTTATAAATGAACCGAACCAAACCGGTAAACAGTAAAAAATCGAAAAAAAACCGATTTGACCGGTTCGGTTCGGTTTAATGGTTTTTTGCCCACCCCTATATGTTGCCTTCTCTTCTTATAAGATCTAGAGAGCTAATAGCTTGTGTTTTAAAAGGCAAAAAGAGTGACTTGCAACATAAGAGAGAAATAATTAATTTTTATCATTCAAAACACAAAAACACATCTTCCATTCATGGTTCATTCATTATCTAGCATCTTCTAGGTATGATTTCTTATGGTTTTTTCATGTTTGCTCACATATCTTGTAGTTAGAACATTATATGCATCTCTTACATGTTCTAGCTTTTCAAGGTTACTCTTTTATGACTTGACTTGTTTCAAGATAGCTCTTTTATGACTTGACTAGTTTCAAGATTGCATCTTTATTGTGTTTGTGAGTTGTTTGTGATAGCTATAGCATATAGGGTTTGGTTTGCTCATATAGCTAGGTTTTATGCAAGTCATATAGTTAAATGATATCCAGCAATGCTTAACATGTTCATCCATGCCTAGATAAGCTTAAATGTTTGACCTTGCATTTTTGCATCTTGAATATTGCATATATTCACTTTAGGTTGTTAATCTTCTCTTAGAGAGTTAAGTCTTGTATTTACCTTTTGTTAGTTTGCAAGCATATGAGTAGGTTCACTTTTAAAGGCCTGCGGGTAGTAGTGTGGATTAGTAACCATGTAAGGTGTGACGTGGTCAACCTAGGTTGTAATTGCATTACAATTAGTGGATTGAGGTTCATGTGTGGCGCACATAACAGCCTGTGTTTTTTCCCGTGAGGGTTTCCACGTAAAAATCGAGTGTCATTTAAATTCCGCTTTATTACACTTGATTTTATTTTGTGACTAGTTTGAGGTTTTTAGTAATATTGATTAATTGCGATAATTTGCTAATAGTCGGATTAAAATCTATTCACCCCCCTCTAGATTATGAGGACACGTTTTATATTTACTTTCATGTGTTTGTTTGTTTGTGTTTTTATGATATCAGACTTGAATATGCTCTCATATTATTCCTTGATTATTAGGACTATGCTCAATAACAAGAGTGTAATATTGTAATTGACAATCTTTTCATATTAATAAAATGATTTCTGGTTTAACAAATCTTATAGCATTTATAGTTTAAATATTATAATTTTCAAAAGTAAATAATCATAAGGTCAAAAGACTATGAGATGTAAAGAATTGTTCATACATTTGGATATGTATGAGGTAGACACAATTCTTTAGTTAGTCTTGAATAATGTTCACAACTTAAGATAAAGGTTGATCACCTTTTCCTTGTTAAAGTTGTAAATTCTTCTGCTAGCATTGGAGTGGGATCAAATGTGATATGATGAGTATAAAATCATCAAAGTGTCTTTGAGTAAAAGAATCTAGTACGCTAGGTGCATTGAATATGATCACAATGAAATACTTTATCTAGAACCGTCAGTAGATAAAAGTTTTCATTGTGAGGACAATTGGAGAGTCTATCTGAATCCTGAGATAAATGATTGAGTGATTGACTTATGGTTACAAGCGTTATCATTTGAGGTATCAATGAGTACGATTATATAACATAGTCTATCCTCGATAGTTTGGTGATAATCATTTGATAATTGATAGAGGACTTCATTTATAGATATGGACATCGTGGCTCCATTTATTAAATGAGAGTATAATATTGTCATATGGATATTTTGAGGTATTGGATATTAAATCTTAAAGTTAAGTTTTCGATAGTGACCATTGAAACATGACTTCTGGACAAGTCAAAATATCCAAGTTCAAAATGTGGTCATATGAGTAAATATGGCAACTAGGAGAGCTATAGGCAGTCTATGAGCTCTTGGCAATTACGTATATTATTCATGAGGATACACCATCATCAATAAGATTGTCTAGGGTTTGAATGAGAAACATTTACTTGTTCTATCTTTATTTAAGAATACAGTTTTAGCTCTTTAGTGGTACAAGCTAAAATTAATAGATTGACCTAAGTGAATCATTTGTTGATTGTGATTTGGTTATGTCTTTGAATCTTAAATTAAGATAGCCTGCCAAGATATCCAATCCACATGGATTTGCATGGATCACTTGATATATTCTACTAGACTAATTTATGGGTTCATCTAGAATTTTATTTAATACATTAAGAATATAATTTGCACATTATTTATTCAATGGGTTGTTAAATTATATTAATGTATTAATAAAAAGCATGTGGGCTTATTTATTTTAGTAAGAATGAGTCTAGTTCACATGTGGGCATTTTATTTTAAGTCTAATGGATTAAATAAAATGGAAAAAATAATATATGACCCATATATGGTACTTGGGCAGCAAGGCTATAATATTAGTCTAATATATTATTTTATTTTATTATTTAATTGAATGGAAATTAATTAATTTATTAATTAATTATTTAATTAAGAATCAAAATCTTTTTTTGACTAAGAAATATGCTTCTTAGTATTATAATATTGATGGTAGTATAATAAATATTAAAGACTATATTTGGTAAGTAAATAAATAAAATGAATTTATTTATCTAGTAAAGGAAGTCTTTGATATAGTCACAAATACACTAAAGAGTTGGATTATGGTTTGGAATTCTATAGAATGATAGGAGTTTTTGGTGAAAACACTACTGGTAGAATTCAGCATAAATCCTACTTGTAAGTGGGTTTAGGCCAAAGAGAAGAAATCTATCTAGGGTTAGGATTTAGGTCACAAGGCATAAATCCTATATGGTAGAAGATTTCGACAACCCTATTATGATAAGCCATAGAATTCGGCCATAATATATATTATATTGGGCAAGTAAAATTCGGCCAGATCATATATTTTATAGGCAAGAAGAATTCATGTGCAGTAATATATTGTATAAGGCAAAAGAATTCGTCGTATGTATAATAAATATTAGGCAAGAAGAATTTGTGACAGATATACATTGTATAAGGCAAGAAGAATTCGTCCTATATATATATTATTTTGGGAAAGAGTTATTTTTTTTTTTGGTTAACCCTAAGGCTTGCTTGAGAGTTATTTTTCTTTAGTTTGAAAAATAGAATCCATCTCTAAAACTAGTGTGAGAAATTTCGACCAAAGAGAGAAAGTGAGGAGAACGTTTTTATTTCGATAGTGCACTAGTAGCTTTTACATCAAAAGGCTTTGTGCACAACTTTGAATAAGGTTCATACGAATTTCGATCAAAAGATTGATAATTCAAAAGTGATTGATACGTTCTTTGTTATCTCTTGGAAGTTTTGTGACTAACGAAAAAGAAAAAGTTTTTGTTATCCATCTTTAGATACTCAATTCAAAGAAAGGGAGATCACGCTCCTAGGTGATTCACGTTCGTGATTGGATTGGAAGTTTTTGTGGAAAACCATTGACGTAACATCAATCAGATCATGAGACAAAGGTACGGTACTTTTGTTTATATGTTAATTTAATCAAGGGTTAAGGTTCATCTTTAAAAGGAAAATTTTTGTAATATACCAAACCTATTTTTCTCATTCTACTGCGCGTACAAACCGTTTTTCCCTACAATTGAGTTCTGGACATTTTGGTTATGGAACATACGCTTTCCGAAGGTTGCCCTTTGGCATTTGCAATGCCCCATGGACTTTTCAAAGGTGTATGGTTTCTTTGTTCTCAGATATGGTGAGAGAGATTATAGAGGTATTTATGGATGACTTCTCTGTGTTTAGGGACTTCTTCAGCCTGTACCTTGGTACTGAAAAGGTGCATGAAAAACAATTTGGTTCTTAATTGGGAAAAGTGCCATTTCATGGTACATCAGAGGATTGTTCTAGGCAATATAATATCTAGTAAATAGATTGAGGTTGACAAGGCAAAAGTTGAGGTGATCAAGAGTTTGCCACCACCATGGACTGTGAAGGACATTAGGTCTTTCCTTAGCCACACCGGGTTTTATAGGAGATTCATCAAATATTTTTTGAAGATCTCCAGACCTCTATGCTTGTTGCTATAAAATGACAAAGACTTTGTGTTTCATGTAGGCATTTGGAACCTTGAATGAGGCTTTAACCTCAGCACCAGTGATAGCACCATCAGTTCGGGATTAGTCGTTTGAATTGATGTGTGGCACATCTGACTATGTTGTAGGTGTAGTTTAGAGGTAGAGGGTTAACAAGGACCCGTACGTTATATATTACTCATCCCAGACTTTGAATGACGCACAACTGAATTATTCAACAACAAAGAAGGACCTTCTAGCTGTTATTTTTGCTCTTTAAAAATTCAGACAATTCTTGGTGGGTGCCAAGGTAGTGGTGTATTTAGACCACGTAGCATTATGATATTTACTCCAAAAGAAAGATGCTAAACCCAGGTTAATCAGGTGGGTATTGTTGCTACAAGAGTTTGATTTAGAAATTCGGAACAAGAAGGGTTGTGAGAATTTGGTAACAGACCACCTTAGTAGGTTGGTTCAGGAAAGCCTAATGTGTAAGGATGAGATTCCTTTGAGAGAGAGAGAGAGAGTTTTCTAAATGAACATTTGTGGGGCAGTACATGATGAGGAGCCTTGGGACACAGATATGGCAAACTACCTAACTTAAAGAGTGTTTCCTATTGATTTAGATTCGCATGGTAATAAGAGGTTCGTTAGAAGATCAATGGAATATTTTTGGGATGAGCCTTATCTATTCAAACACGGGCCCGATCAGGTGATTAGGAGGTGTGTGCCAGAGGCAAAGTAGAGTGATGTATTGCGATTCTGTCACGAGTTGAAGTGTGGGGGCCATTTTAACGCATGGAAGACATCACTTAAAGTACTTCAATCAGGTTTTTTTTTTAGATATTACTATTTAAGGACGCCCATCTGTTATGTGTAGAATGCGACAGATGTTAGCGCACGGGAACATTGGTAAGCGGAATGAGATGCTACAAACAGGAATCTTAGTGGTAGAAATATTCGATACCTAGGGGCTTGATTTCATGGGACTGTTCCCACCATTAAATGGAAACAATTATATTTTGGTGAGAGTTGACTATGTCTCAAAATGGGTGGAGGCAATCGCCACAAAGACTAATGACAGTAATGTAGTGGTTAAGTTCATAAAGGAAAACATTTTGGCTCGATTTGGGATTCCACGGGTGATAATTAGTGATGGAGGAAGCCATTTCTATAACAAAATATTAGGCAAACTATTGAAGAAGTATAGGGTTCATCACAAGGTAGCCACACCATACCACCATTAGACATTAGGGCAGGTCGAAGTAAGCAATAAGCACATCAAGCATATTTTAGAGAAAACAGTCTTCTTTACTAGAAAGGATTGGGCAATGAAACTATCCAATGCCTTATGGGCATACCGAACGGCTTTTAAAACTCTTATTAGGATGAGCCCTTATAGGTTGGTATTCAGTAAAGCTTGCCACATACTGGTAAAACTAGAACATAGAGCTTGGTAGGCAATCAAGAAATTGAACTAGGAATATGACAAGGCGGGTGAAGAAAGATGCCATCAATTGAATGAGTAGGAAGAATTTAGGTTAGAAGCCTATGAGAGTTCAAATATTTACAAAGAAAAAACCAAAATCATTCATGACAAACGATTGGTGAAAAAGGAACTCTAAACAAGGATGCTCATGTTACTTCATGAATCCCGTTTGAGGCTATTTCCAAGGAAGCTAAAATCAAGATGGTCAGTACCATACCGAGTTATTGATGTGTCACCTAGTTGAGCAATAGAAATTCAGAGTTTGAGAGATGATGGAACATTTAAGGTGAATGGACATAGGCTAAAACCATATTTGGGATTTGAAGTTAGTTACACGGGTGTTGGTTCTATGGAGTTTGTTGAGCCATCATATTTACTTCATTGTTATTTAAAAGAGGCTCAACCTACTTCATTAAAAAGGAAGAGGCAGCAGCTCCTCCTTGAAGAGATTTACAACCTCAGGTCAATCTCAAGTTGTGGCAGCCATAGAGACGGCTGGAGGAGAAAGCAAAGCCATTTTTTAAAAAATGACTCAACAAGCTCAAGCTCACCGAAGAATTTGAGGAGGAAACCTCAAGGAAGATGAGAAAGACCCTCATGCGTATTGATGCTAAGAACAAGGCAATAAAAGAGGTAAAAGAGGAGATGATCAAGAAAGATGTGGCTTAGAAAATTGCAAAAGTGAAGGAATGCGACTATTTGGTGGAGATGGATCGGATGGAGCAAGCCATCAAGACACTCATCAATGATGGTCCCTCCAAACCTCAAACTCTAACATAATAAAAAGAGGATTCCTTTCTCTTCTATATCTTGTTATTTTTGTCATAGGAAGGGTCATGTTAAATCTACGTGTTTTGAATATTTGAAGCATGCTAATCATGATCAAGCTAGACCTAGGATGAGACCTAACCATGTTAAGAAAGTTTGGGTTAGGAAGGATTTGGTGGATTGAGTTCGGATTGATTCTAGGGGACCAATTTGGGTAGTCAAGAGTAAGATGAATGAATGCTTAGGTGACCTTTGTGATGAGCATCATGGTCCCAATTTGCATGTTAGGATACGGTAGTGCGGACTTGCAACTTTACATTTTTATGCTTTGAATAAAATTTGTGTGTTTTGTTTAAATTTTTGTAGTATGTTTCTTGCTAGTTTTTACCTTCTAACAAGTGTTTAAATGTCATTGTAGTGCTTTTCATACTTATGTTGTATTTGGTGGTGTTATTGTAGGAATAAGCTCAAAAATTTGCTCAAAAGATTGATTGTCGCTAATGGCGACATTCACTTAACAGAAGAAAGAGTGTCGCCATTACAAGGAGCGACAAAGTGGCAACAGAAAATGACGACAATCGACCTGATAGTGTGGCCATAAGGAGATCCGTTTGTCACCACAAAGCAAGTAGCGACACAATGGCAACAACGAATGAAGAAGACATGCCTGATAGCATCGCCATAAAAGAAATTCGATTGTCTCCACAAAGCAAATGGCGACACCATGGCGACTCCATGCAATAGAAACGGCAATGTTTTAAACTGTCGCCACCTTGTCGACACTTCCAAATGGCGACATTCAAAGTAGCAACCTAGGGCGTACATCATATAACAGTCTTTCGAAATCAGAGCAGCCATACAAAAACACCTTCTCTCAAATTCTCTCAAACTCTCAAGCTGTGACATGCACGAAACCGTTGAAATTGGTAAGTCAACACTCTAGTTCTTTAATTTTTTCGTTCACATTCATTCTCCATTGCATCTAGATATCCTATAAGTGAGTTTTGTGTTTGATTTGAAGTGATTAGTGCCCAAGATTGGAATTTGTGGATATATTGTGCACATTGGTGTGTTGGAGCATTGGTTGTGTAATTGTGGTTGTTAGAGGAGTATTTTCCATTTATGGTAGTGTTATTGAAGCACCGTTGTGCTGCCGGATTTTTGTGTAACACTTGATATCTGAAAATTTGACATCAACGGCACCTAAGATGAAATTTCCGAGTAAAGGAGGAAAGGGTAGTGAGGCTCCCACGTCAAGGATGCTAAATCAAGCTGCTCAGAAGAAGAAGGGACTAGGGTGTACTCTTAACAGGGAATTTGATGACCGATTGAGACATTTAGTGAGAAGAAAATTTGGCCAGAAAGGGGAATTAAGTTGGATGAGTTGACACACACACCTATCCCGACGATAGTTATGAGATGGGATGGGGAGGATTAGCAGCCACCCCTATGTATAGTGAGTGGCTTATGAGGGAGTTCTATGTAGGGAAGAACCCTTGCGAGTTCATGAGAGACGGTCCGATGCTAGTTAGAAGAGTTCATGTATACATGAACATCGTTGATATCAACATCTATTTTGGGTACACACTTTTGGAGATTGAGGGGATGCAAGAGCGCATGATAGAGAGGATCACCTCGAACCAGTTATATGTGAGAGGTTTGGTGGACTTCGCCAACACTATGACTATCAGCCCCATGACAATTTGGATTGCTAGAGGAAACCCCTCAAGCATTCCAACTTGAGGTTTGAGCTGGCATTTTGGAACATATTCATCACATCCTCACTTAGCCCAGTTTCCCACAGGTCTACGGTTCTGTTTGAGGCAGCCCAGATATTGCATTGTATTTTGGAGAGACAGCCCACTGATGTAGGTATTATATTGAAGATGGAGATTCAGAGGATTGGACTGAATGAGTTAGATTCAGACATTCTCTCATTCCCATGTATGATTACTGAGATGTGTAGATTGGTAGGAGTGGACATATCTAGGGATGCTCTTAAACCCCCTACATCTGATATGGATTTATCTACATGGCGTGGTTTGTTGAGCCAACATGGATTTAGGATGCCCGGAGCTCTATAGGGACCACTCTTAGGGAAGCAAAAGAGAGCACGCAGATCAGAGGCAGGCACGAGTGCCGAGGCAAAGTTTGATAGATACGTTTTGAGGGAGATGATGAGGTTGGTGGGATCCCTGCTGTTATTAGTGATCCTAGTTATCCTATAGGTCTTCGGATCCTAAATGGGGTAGAGCGCATTATGGGCACTCAAACTGATGACTTTGATATTCTACATGCTGATGGATTGGATTTAGCAGAGAGGCAGAAGGCCCTAAAGAAGAGTCAGGTAGACATTACTTCTAAGCAGATTAGCTTGGAAAGCCTGATTCAGAGTTTGATAGAGACAGTGGTTATGGGCTTCACAGAGCCCCAAGAGGAGATGAGACTCACTCCATATGTGAGGAGACCTATAAGGACCACTAGTCCAACCACTGTTCCCAGTGCCTCCGTTGCCACAGGGATTCCACTTATTCTAGCCACAGTAGTAGGTCCCAGTATCTCAGATGCCCTAGTTAGTACACTAGACCTAACCCTACAGACTACATGGTCAGCCATTGAGGAGGCAGGGTAACTTGAGCTAGCCTTTGCCAGTTCTCTCACAGATTAGGGAGTTTGTTGTACAAGAAGTCCTTGGGTGGATGAGGCCATTGCTTGTAGGAGATTGGCAGAGGCACGGGCCCGTAGAAAGGCTAGAGAGGTAGGGCAGAAGGACCAAAAAGGGAAAAGCATAGTTGAGTCTACACAAGACGAGGAGGATTCGGATTAGTTACCACCATTTTGACTATCTCATGTGCATCATGCATTGGACTTGGATATTTGTTTTAAGCACTTTTAGTTGTTTTCAGTTATTATTTTTGAATATTTCTTTGCTTTCCATTTCAGTACCATTCTTTCATTTTGGTTATTTTATATTGTATATTTTTGCTCTTGTTTCACTTTTGCTTAGATTAAGGGTGTGATTTGGATTTTGGTAGAGTATTTAGGATGAATGTGCTTAATTAATAATTTTTGATTGAATGGAGTTTAGTTGATATGCTTTTCATGATTGAATATTTTTTGGAGGATTTGTGCATATGAAAATGAGAGGGCATTTTGTCAAATTTTCGATAAGACATTGCATATTTTTGTTGATATATGAATTATTTGCTTGGGAATTGTTAGGTTGTGCTTTTTACCAAATATTTACCTTCTATGAACACTGAGGACAATGTCCAATTTAGGTTTGGGGGTACATTTGCGCAACACCACTTTGCTTGTTTTGCTTGGTTTTAAAATTTGAGCCGAATTTTTCATATTCTTGCGATAATGCCATGTTTGAGCATACCTTGCTTGTTGAGATTGATCTTTACATGAGTAGTGAGAAATTAGGCATCTTTGCCATTGTTTGGTTTAGATTAACGTCATGCCATTTAAGGTGTCATTGAACAAAATGCGTTAATCTTTTTCTCAAAATGTTAGAGTGAATTATCAATTTTGCTTAAAGGCTAGGAATTAATAGTGAAGATTCTCGTAAGGATCACGAACATGACCTTCAAATGCGTATTTTGAGTTTGCAATTATTCACTCTTTAAACACTCACTCTCAAATACTTATTAAAGGATGTATAAGTCTCATTTGCACTTAAATATTGCTTATCATATAATCTAATGGACTGCTTGTGGATGCTTTAATTTGCTTAGTGGACAAATCTTTAGAAATGATTTTAGGCAATACATGTGAAAAACCACTAAATTGGCCTAAATACTTCCAACCCATCTAATGTGTGTGCTCCCAAGCCCCTTTGAAGTCAAACTCGTCTTAAGCTTTTCATTCATGAACCACATCTAGGAGTCCCTGGTTGGTATGCAGATTGGGCAACTCTCGTTTTCTTATTTATGAGTCCCTTTGTTTCGGGGTAAGCCTCGAAAGGCGGTGTTACGACCTATTGCGGATAAGATCTTGTCTAAATTTGCTAAATGGAAAGGCAATCCCTCTCTCTGGTCAGTTGTGCTACTCTGATCAGGTCGGTCATCACTGGTTCATTTGTGCACTCTTTCATGTTTTACAAGTGGCCTTCTTCTTTATTGTCACTGATTAACCGTAAGTTGAGGAACTTTTTCTGGAATGGTTCTTGTGAGGAGACTAAGTTGGTTCGGGTCACTTGGGATCATCGTTTTAGGACTTACTCATAGGGTGGTTTTGGTCTGAAAGATCTTGGGTTGCTGAATGGCTCGTTGTTGCGGAAATTCACTTGGAAGTTTATAAACTCTGATGGTTTTGCTTTCTCATTTCTATGGGAGAGGTATCTCAAGCATTTGCAGAAGCCTTATGGAGGGTATGTCACCTCATCGATTTAGTCTTTTCTTCGGACAAATTATTGTTCCCTTCTTAAGGAAGGTATCTGGCTAATTGGCGAGAACTCTCAGTGGGACTTTTGGTGGGATAATTGGTTGGGGGTCCCTATTTTGAAGCTTTTAGGGATTCCAGATTATTTAGCTAATCCATTCCGGGCGAGGGTCTTAGATTTTATTCATAAGGGTAGATGGGTGTTGGACTATTGTTTTCGAGCGCACTTCCCTCATCTGTGTTTTCGGATTGATCGGATTGCAATTTCTCATGTTGTGGATTCTCTTGTTTGGGCTAATTCTTGTGATGGTCGTGTTTCATGCAAGACTACTTATTCCTAGTTTCTCCTTGATATTCCTCAGGCTGTTTAGTGGAGAGATGTTTGGTCCTGTTTTATCCCCCCCCTCGCTTAGCTTTGACCTGGTGTCATATGTTGAACAGGCTTCCTACTGAGGATTGTCTTTGCAGGTTTAGGTTCCAGCTGGCTTCTCGTTGCAATATTTGTGGGGTTAGTATTGAATATGCAGATCACATTTTTCTTCATTGTTCCTTGGCGGTTGCTCATTGAGAGGCAGTTTTCTCAGCTTTCCAACGACGTGTGTCTACCGAAACTTGGCAATCCTTCTTCTTGCAGGCCATGTCAGTTTCCTTTAGTGAGCAAGTTAGGATTTTATGGAAAGCCGCTATCCATGCAGTGATATGAGGGGTGTGGCGTAATCAGTGGATTTTTGAAGGGAAGTCGGTAGACTTTAGATCCATCCTTTCTTTGGTTTGGTGTGCAGTTTCAGAGGCTAATCGCCTAGATATTAGTTGTATGCGTAATTGTATGGACGACCTTTTGATACTTCATCGTTTCGGTCTTCAGGGTTGCTCTTCTAAAGCCCCGGTGATCAAGAGTGTGATTTGGTCGCCTCCGGCTCCTGTTTGGATCAAAGTGAATGTAGATGGTGCTGCTATGGGCTCTCCGGGGGTTGGTGGTAGTGGTGGTATCTTTCGGAACTGCAGAGTCTTTGTGAAGGGTTGCTTTGCTATTCCTCTTGGCAAGGTTTTTGCGTTTGAGGGTGAGCTTTTAGCGGCCTCTTTGACCATTAATTTTGCATGGAAATATAGGTGGCATCGAATCTTGCTTGAGAGTGATTCTTCTTATGTGGTTCAGCTTCTTTCTTATCGTTCTGAGATGGTTCCTTGGAGGGTTCGTCAAGCGTGGCAGCGCTGCATCTTCTAGATATCGCAGATGGATTTTCAAGTTTTCCATATTTTCAAGGAGGGGAATCAGGTTGCAGATACGCTTTGTAAGCATGCTTTAGAGCTTCAGGGTGATTCTTGGTGGTTCTCTGCCTCACTGTTCTGTTCTACTTTTATTGGCAACGACTGCATGGGTCGGGATTCTTTTCGTTTTTCTTGATGTTTTCTTTTTCTTTTTTGTGTGGCCTGCGTGCCTCTTTTTGTTTGGGGTTGTTTTCCCCTCAATTCTTTGTGCTTTGTTGCTTTTTGTCACTTTTTACTTTTCTTTTATCTTTTTTATATATGGATAATGTCTAAGGGTTTTTTAGCATATGATCGTTTGTGATGTTTTTTCCTCTTAGATCAGTCCAATTTTATTAAAAATAAAAAAATAAAAAAAATAAAAAGAAAGAACCTTATAGCCTACATAATTGACTTACCTTGACCAAATGATTTACTAAGGCTTAGAAAATCAATGTAAGATCTTATACTTGAAAGTGTAGAAGTGTGTGCCTAGGCACGTAAATGTGTGCAAAGAGTTTTGCAAAGCAAAAGAAAAAGAAAATGAAAAGAAAAAGAAAAGAAAAGGAAAAGCAAAATGGAAAGAAAATGAGGAAAAAAGAACCAAGAATTAGGCAAATTGGCCTAGAGAGAAAATTGAAAGTGGCATGAGCTAACTCAAACGAAGAGATTATAGTAGCATGCTCATATAAATTGAAAGTGTAAGATTAGACGCCTTATATGTGAATTATATGTGAGAAGCAATTGAACTCATAATTAGAATGTATGCCTTAGTGTAATCATCGAGTCCTTTGTTATCCATTGTCCCATTCTTTGTCTTACCATTCACCTAAGGCCCCATTACAACAAAAAAGAAGACCTTTGTGATCTTTAGGAATGTCGATTTTGTAAATTTTAGGTGATACATGTTCTTTCCGATTCATAGTTTGCAATTCGATTCATGAGACTTACTTTTCAGAAATTACGTTTTAAATGTCATCATGTGCAATCAATTAGATATCCATGACATAAATTCATATTGCATATGATTTTAAGTGAAACCTAAGACAATCAAGAGAAGAAAAGAGAGAATCCGGTGAGGATTAGTTATCGAGGTGAATTACATTCTAAACTGAATGGCACCTTTGCTTTGAAACTTAGGCACGTTGAATGTAAGGTCGCATTGCATACAATCATATCTAGAGTGACACGCTCTTAATCTTCACTTAACATTCGCTTACATGTACAAATCCTCACTAGTGCATCATCGTTTTAATCTCTTCCTTTTGGTTTCGCATCTTTGATCATGAGAAGTAAAACCTTGCTCGGATGAGTTAGTGTTTGATTGAAAAAACCTTTGAAATATCTTGATGATTGTCTTTGGGGTTGATTTGTGATTGTTTTGCTAAAGGACTAGCAAAAGATAGGTTTGGGGGTATTTTATCAAGCTAAAATTGGTAATGATTTTAGCCCTCATTTCTGACTCTTTATGCTTGATCCTCGAGCATTTCCCCATATTTAATGTTGTTAAATCAAGTGTTTCAGGTTTAATTAGGCCTTAGGGACATCTGTGAAGAAGGTGAGGACTTTGGAGCAAAAAGGAGCTCAAGTTGGCAAAACAGGGAGTTTACGCCACTTTAGTGAAGATGTTGTTGACACTAGCAGCATGAAGGCACAAGTGGCAGCAAAGAGATATTTTCAGAATAAATCAATTAGGTGTTCTTGCCACTTGATGTCGCCATGGCGACATTAAGAGCAAAGTGGCAACAAGGAAAATTTTCTTCATTGTCGCCACTTCCATATTGGCGAAAAAGATGAGAAATGTGGCGACATGTGAATCTCATGGCGAAAAAGATGAGAAAAGTGGCAACATGTGAATCTCAGAATGTGTAACCGTTTGTCGTCATGATATCGCTATAGCCATATAAGTGGCAACACCTTTCTGTAGGGAAAAATAAACAAATAAAAGTGTTACACGCAGCGGAAGCGATACTAAAGACGATTTAGTGACTTTTAAAATTTTTCCTTTATGAACCTTAAACCCTTTTAATCAATAAACATGCATATATATCAACAAAAGTAAATTACCTCTTGTCGCGTGATCCGATTGACTTACGTCGATGGTAATCCGCAAGACCTTCAATCCGAGCACGAACGTGGATCACCTAGGAGCGTGGTCTCCCTTTCCTTTGAATTGCAAACCTGTGAATGGACCAAACAAATACTTTCTTTTCTTTGTTAGTCACAAAACAATCAAAAGAATGTCAAAATTATTCCGGTCACTTTTGAGTTCACAATCTTATGATCGAAACTCGCGTGAACCTAGATCGATATCGTATATACAAGCTTATTGATGTTTAAGCAATTGTATACTATCAAAGAATAATTTTTCACTCCTTTTTGTCTCTCTAGAATAAAAACTCTCTTAGAATTAAGAAGAAGAAGAAAGAAAAAACTCAAGCACCAATTTTTTTGATGTGGCCGAACCCTATAAGAACATATATATAGGTTGGCCGAATTTTTCTTCTTTTTCCTTTAGGGTTGCCGAATTCTATGTAGTATCTAATTAGGGTTGGCCGAATTTCATCATGTCACTTATATAGGGTGACTCAAATTCAACCCTAATTCTTTTTAACTTTATAGACTTCAAACCCTAATCCAACTCTTTTATTTTTATTCTTTTATTTGACTAAATAAAAAAAAAGACTCCTTATTTGATTAAATAAATAATACTAATTTATTTATTTACTTATCAAACAAGTCTTTTACTTTTAGGAAGATTTGTTTCTTTAATTAAACAATTAATCAATAAATCAATTAATTCTTATTTAATTAAAACAAATGAAACAAAATAATATTTTTAGGTCAAAACCTTAACCTAGCCGCCCCACTTATATATAAGATGGGCCTAATATTATTTTCCTATTTCATTTAATCCATTGGACTTTAAATAAAAAAGCCCACATGTGAACCAGACCCATTCTTACTAAAAGAAACAAGCCCACATGTCTTTCATTAATATATTAATATAATTGAGCAGCCCATTATTTAAATAATGTGCAAATTATATTCTTAATATATTAAATGCAATTCTAGATGGACCCTTAAATTGGTCCGGTAGAATATATCAAGTGATCCATGCAAGTCCGTGTGGATTGGGGATCTTGGCGGGCCATCTAAATTTAAGCTTCAATAGACATAACCTAATCACAATCAACAAATGATTCACTTAGGTCCGATCCATTAATTTTAACTCATTCCACTAAAGAGCTAAAACTGAACTCTTAAATAAAGATAGAAAAGGAAGATGCTCCTCATTCATACCCTAGACAATCATATTGGAGATAGTGTATCCTCGTGATTAATATCAGTAATCGCCAAGAGTTCATAGACCGCCTATAACTCTCCAAGTTACCATATTTACTCATATGACCACGTTTTGAACTTGGATATTTTGACTTGTCCAGAAGCCATGTTTTCAATAGACACTATTGAAAACTCAACGTTGAGATTTAATATCCAATTACCTCAAAACATCCATATGATGATATTATACTCTCATTTAATTAAATGGAGCCACGATGTCCATATCTATAAATGAAGTCCTCTATCGATTAACAAATGAATATCACCAAACTATCGAGGATAGACTATGCGATATAATCGTACTCATTGATAACTCAAATGATATCACTTGCAACCATAAGTCCATCATTTATCTCAGGATTAAGATAGACTCTCCGATTGTCCTGATAATGAAAAGACTATTATCTATTGACGGTTCTAGATAAAGCTTTTCATTGTGATCCAGTTCAATGCACCCAGTGCACTAGATCCTTTTGCTCGAAGACACTCCGATGATTTTAGACTCATCATATCTCATTTGATCCCACTCAAATGCTAGCAAAAGAATTCTACAACTTTAACAAGATAAAGGTGCCCAACCTTTAACTTAAGTTGTGAACAATATTCAAGACTAACTAAAGAATTGTGTCTACCACATACATATCCAGATGTACGAACAATTCTTCTTTTCCCATAGTCTTTAGACCTTAAGATTATTTACTTTGACAATTATAATACAAACTATAAATGCTATACGATTTGTTAAACCAGAAATCACTTTATTAATATGAAAAAGATTGTTAATTACAACATTACACTCTTGCTATTGAGCATAATCCTAACACTTTCCACATATGATTTTCAAGCAGTTATCAGTCCAATTCCGAGTGTGACTGTATACATTCTTTTCTTCCAACTTGAAGAAGGATCCAAGCATTTTGAGAGCATGAATTTACTGAGCATTAGACCTAGTTTCTCCTCTATACATCACTCTCTCAACTTCCTCCATTCTCTAAACTTGTACTATCTTTTCCATCCAAAACATCAACATTAATGTCTTGATTACTTCACCCAACCATTCCTCTCCTTCCATTCTATATGTTAGGTTTTTGGTTTGTCTTGTATTGATATAGGTCCTAGGATTGATGATTTGAAGCTTCAAAGAAAGACTCGACCACATTTCATGCAAGTTGGTATTGTTCAAGGAGGAATGTGCTTCATAGCATAATAAAGATAAAATAGACATCATTCCTTTTATAAGGCTAGGGACACACACATGGCATTCATTTGTGTCCCTGCATAATTGAACAACATTTATTTAACACTTTCACAACACTTGGCAATATATGCTCATGCATTAGATTTAAATTGATACTCATTGGAAAATGCATGTTCTAAGACTAAGTCTAGGAAACAGCATATGTGTGTGACTTGGTGTCTATTTTTTTTCGTCTGATTGTTTTTGGACTTAAATATGATCTCTTATGATTCCTTATTGAGTCCAAACGATGGTTATTTCGGTTAAACATGGTTATTTCGGTTACTCATTCATTAGGTTTCGAGTCCAAACGATGTAGCTATGCTACTTTGCGTTCTCATTCGTCGAGTTGTCTTCGTTGTTGTTTTCTGAGATTAATTCTCAACCTTTTTGCAAAGTTTTATAGTTTTTGTTGTGCGTGAGGGAGTCACGATTTGTAATCCAAACACAGATTCGAAATCGGAGTTCGGAGGCCTGAATATATTCGAAGAACGCGATCGGTGAGCGAGAGGAGTGAGGTTGGCCAATGGCCAACTTTGCATTGCTACGTGTGGCATATGGGCTGGAACCCTCTCTGCCCACGTGTACCACATGCGCCCCACACAGGCTTCTGACGTGGCAAGCTGTGGTTGGCCAGTTCCTTTCCCTCTCCCTCTTCATTTTAAATTCCTCCATTCCCTCCCATTTCATTCAAGAAGAAAAATTATAATTTCCTAAGTGCAGAATTTTCTCTCAACTTTTTCTCACATTCCAAACACTATAACTTTCTCATACGAAGTTGAACTTGAGTGATTCAAGTTGGAGATTGTTTGTAATCGAGTCCTCTAACTTTTCCAAGTGGTCTTGCATTTGTTTGATCGATTTTTCTAGTGTAACTACTTAGAAACCCAAACCAGCTCGTGATCTTGAGGTAGTTGTTTTATCCGAGATTTTTTCTTTTATAACCTTCAATTTGCTTGGGTTTCTTCTTCCATATGTATGTATATGTATGGTGAATGCTATTTAGAAAGATAGCTTCAAAATCAAACCTAATCAAAAGTCTAATTAGAGACATATGTGAACTAGTTTTTTTGATTCTATGATTTTCACATGTTTGAGAGTTGTATTGTGATTAGTTTGATATCTAAGGTTGTTTGGGACTTGATTGAATCATTTTTATGATAAATGACCTTGTTTTTTTTTGATCCTATGATTGATGTAATCTAGGATTATTATATGTGTATGTGTTTTTAGAGAAATCTATGATTTAATTGAGTAATCATTTTATCCTTTCTCTAATTCTTTGGCTAGAATATTAATTGAAATCATTTTATGATTCTAGCATTTTTTTTGTGTATATGTATGACATCTTGAATATGTGCTTCATGAATATGATCTATTCAAGTGTTGTTTGTTTGAGTGAAACTAGGAGTTTTTGTGTAAGGTGTTTTCACATACTCTAAGTTTAATTCATGTTTTTGCATCTAGACTATTAGATTTGTGTTTCACATGTTTAGGTCTATTGGTGCCATGGAATGTATTGATCACATGTTCTAAGTTGAATTGCTTGATTGCATCATTTTGCATTCATATGATCACACTAGGAAGTCCTTGTGAAAGGCATGATGTCTTGGTTAGGACGTGTTGTTCGGATAGCCAAGCAAGAAGTCTTGTTTAGAGTTGGGATGACTCGGATAGGTAAGCAAGAAGTCATGGCTAGGATCGGGAAGGTCCAGATAGCTATGCAAGAGAGGCTTTCTAGAGGCATAAGTGCCTTGGATAAAGAGTTGGCTATATTGTTGGTAGGCCTAGGTGTATGGATTGACATAGACTCCAATAGAGTGGGGTACACGGTATGTGTATGCACTCTTAATGAATTTCTAATCTTCCATCGATATTGGTTTGGTATGTTGTCCAATATATGGTTGCTCCGCATCATTGAGGGATTTCATACTTTCCAATAGGGTTGGGTAGACATACACTCTACATGGGTTGGTGATCTAGGATTGGTCACTTTGTGGAATTTCTAATTTATCATCCAATACATATAGTACTCAATGGTTGTAGTTCAACCCGTTGATGTTTCCTTTTTGTAGGTTTTACCACGTTAAAAAATCTCATGTGTTAATTCTTCCTATCTCTCTTTATTAATTGTATATATATGTTTGCTTTTAATCTTGTAGTATATTCATCACTTGTGAAGTTTTGGAATCAAGATTTGTTAACTGTGATTTGTAAAGCAATACAAATTTGATCATTCTTATATTCTTTATTCTTTTCTATATTGTTACTTTGATGTATAGCTATATTTTTTTAACAGTTGTAATTCCTTGAACAATATCATAATACAAGTATTCTTTGTTGTGAGCTTTTTTGTGTTCTATACCTCATGCAACTCCTTATATATGTAGACATTGCTTAAATAATCACATGATTATATTGTCTATGTATGGATGTTTTGGATTATGTGTTGTATGTAAAGCTACCTTGAGGGACAAACGAATGTTTGTTTCAAGGGATTAAAAAAGGCGTAAAAACCTATTCACCCCCTCTAGGTATGCTTTAAGCGATTTAACTACGTTGGTATTATTTTCAATTATTATCAGAGCGGGTCGTCGGACATCACTCGACGAGATTCGGGTTATACTTACTAGTGAATTGCTTAGGTTTTTGAAATATGGTCTTGCAAGAAAATGTGATGACCGAAGGGGCTTCAAACTCTAGGCCTCCTCTTTTCGAGGGTCACAACTACAGTTTTTGGAAATTGAGGATGAAGGCTTACATTCGTTCAATTGATGAGAAAGCTTGGATGACCGTAGAAGAAGGTAACCTCTCTCCCAATAAGAGTGAAAATGGAGCAACCATTTCTAAACCTAGAAGTGAATGGTCGACCAATGAGTTTGTGCTACCAAAGTGGCATCATCGGGCTGTGAATGTTATTTTCGGAGGTGTGGATAATATGCAATTTTCCTACATCTAAAATCTAGAGACCTTAAAGGAGGCATAGGAAGCTCTCCAAGTCACAAATGAGGGGACTAAGGTGGTAAAGAAGTCTCATCTTCAATTGCTCACAACTAAATTTGAGTCTTTTTAAATGTGTGAGGAAGACAAGTTTGTTGACTTCTAAGACAAGCTTCTAGACATTGCCAACCAATGCCAAGCTCTTGGTACTCCTATCTCCGGTGAGAGGTTAAATTGGAATATTCCAAGATCTCTACCAAAGAGGTTCAAAGCCAAGGTAACGACCATTGAAGAGAGCAAGGACATTGATGTCATGGGCTTAGATGAGTTGCTAGGATCTCTTTAAGCCTTTGAGGTGTGCTTGAAGCCTAAGGCTAATAATAAGGGTTTAGCTCTCAAAGTCGTCAAAGAAGCTAGTAGTAGTGAAGATGACAACGAGATGGCTTTATTGGTTAGGAAGTTCAGGAAGTTCTTGAGGAAATGTGTCAGGCTAAGTGGCAAGTACTCAAGAGAAAAAGAAGTCAATAAATCCTTTACTCCACCCTCATGAGAGGAGTGGTCATGCTAAGAGCAATAGAAAGGTCCAATGCTTTAAGTGCAAGAAGCTAGGACATTATGCTTCAGATTGTCTTATAGGTGATACTAAGAAGGACAAGAAGGGAAAAACTATGGCGGCTACATGGAGTGAAAATGATGACTCTGGTGATGAGGAGAGCTCTAGTGATGAGTCTTCTAGTGAGGAAGAGTTGGTGAGTAACTTTCTTGCATTCACTGCCTCTCACTCTATCCTAGTGGATGTATGTTATGATTCATCTGACAAGGAGGTTGATCCAAATCATCAAGAGTGCTTAAGTGATAATCCAACATAAGTTGCTCTTTTGGCTAAGGTGAAATGCCTTGAAGAAAATTTGAAGGTAGCCTTAAGAAAGGTTATTGAGAAGGATGATTTGATCAAGCTACAAGTGGATGAGTTTGTTTCAACAACTCAGAGGCTCTTGGGTGAAAAGAATGCTCTTGCCAATAAGCTTAGAGACGTTGAAGGGGTTGTTCTCGAGAAGGATATGATCATCTCTAGTTTGTCATTAGGAGGCTTATGCGTCTTGGTAGTTGAGGAGAAGCTCATAGAAGCATCGCTTCCTATAAGCGAGGAAAAAGTCATTGTTGACAAGAAAGCTCCTAAGAAGAGACGTTCCAAGACCAAGAACAAAGTGAAGAACAAGGTACCTCTTGAAACTCCCATTTGTGCTTCTCCAACTCCAGAAGGTAAAATCTCTTCTTTTGTTCCCATATGTCATTTTTGCAATACCGTAGGTCATATCAAGCCCAAGTGCTATAAATTCATTAAATATTACGAAATAGAAAATGCATCTAGGAATAAAGAGATTGTGCCTCATTTTAAGAATGCTAAAGCTTTTGAATATGGGAAGCATGAAAATGTCAAAAAGTATGTTTAAAATGTGCGGTTTGATAAGAAAACAAATCTTTCTAATATCGGCAAAGCTTGTGTTGCTAGCAATGTTGAAGCTAAGAGTATCAATGATATTCTTGTTGAGCAAGTCATAGAAAGTCTTCATTCTATATACAACGTTGTTGTCAATAAGAATCTTGATAATGTTTGTGTAAGTTCACCCAAGACAAAGTTTGTCAAGGGTGAGTGCTCTTACCATTAGTGTAAGTTGCACATGTGAGTTAACTTTAAGATTAGTGTTATGTTGTCAAGACACTTAGCTTGTTTGCTTTGTGTCTCTACAACATGACATGAACTTAGCTATCTCACATTCGTGTTATGATGGTCAAAATCCGTTGATTAACTTTTGAGAAGTTGTTTTTATGAAATCTATATGGTGTCAATTATGTTATGACTTTTGGAGAAAGTCAATTTTTTGTTGTTTGAGTTAAAATGCATAGTCTTTAGTCTCCTGGAATCGACACACCATAACTTGTTGTCATGAGGACAAACAAGCCAAAAGGACTCATAAAACGGGTGAAGGCCCTGCATTTGATGAAAATAGCTTGCGAAGGTATCTCTATATCATATTGCTTGCTTTCGTAATTTTCATCTCTTAACTCATTGTTATACCACTTCATGAAGCATGTCATAATAGAGAACTTATATAGTGTTTATATGGTTCTTCTTGACATTTGCTTATTTAAGATCTTTTGGTGATAATTGTTCACTTGAATCTTAATCATGATGTGTGTTATTGTTTGTATGATTGTTGAGTGACATGTTTTGAAAAATATGAGCTTCATATTCTTTGAAAGCTATTTTCTTGAGAAGTAGAGATATTAAGTAAGTCTCTTTACTTGCTTTTTGATCATGTGCTTTTAAGCCGAAAAACTTGGTTTCAAAAAATGCACTTTACTTCTCTTGTATGCTTGGTTGAGTAAGTTGAGCTTGATATATGTAAGTTATGGATACACCTTGAAGTCCTAGGACTAGTACATTTTAAGATGACCTATGGTTAGTATCCATTTGCTTCGGTAACATAGAACTCAACGAACACCTTCATGGAAAGGGTTACACACCTTGGTTGTGAAGCCGCCCAATGTAGGAAAGAGCTATGCCATTGTGATTAGTGAAAGCCGCCATGAAACGTATAAGTTTATATTAGAAAAAATCAAAGAAGAGTTGAAAAGAATCAGTTAAGAAAAAAAAAAAAAACTTTGATTCAAGCCTAAAACAAAACAAAAGACTTTATAGAGTATAGTTGAATAATCAAAAAAGCTCGGGTTGTCAAATAGAAATGAAATAACGAGCCATATGCACACACAACACTCACATATTGAAATTTATTCTCTTTTAATGCAAAATTCCGGATGATAATCAATTTGACCTTTTTATGGAATGACTTAAGATGAATAGTTGTTGAAATTGTTTGCATGTTTGATTATCAAATTACTTCTTTTCATATACTTGAAGCAAAATATTCACACACTTACTTTTGCTTATTTGGTATCTTGATCCCTTAGCAATTTTTGATGACATATGAGAGTGATTGAAAATCTTATTGTAACTCTCATTGATATATGGAGCTTATTTGAAAAATATATTGAAATTTCTCGGTGATGTGAATGTATGGCTTTTGTGTGAACAATTGTCTATCTAGATCTTAGATGGGGCATTTATTAAGTATGCTAAATTTGTGTTATCTTTTATGATATGTTCACATGTGCTTCAAGATAGTTGTTTGTTGGCATTATTCTTGTTTTTGATAAATCTTTAAGATGTTATGCTAATTCTTGATTTGCATATTGATTTATTCAAAAAATAATGATGATGATGTTTTTGACTTTGATGTATGTTTATTGGTCACTAACGCGCTTGATGTTTCCACTCATATTTTTTTTTAGTTTTTGTGCAATACTAGGTCGTGGGAAAGGCAAAGAAAGTTGGGACTAGCAATCCTACAAAACCCGTTGACAAGTCAAAACCTTCCTTCTCTTCCAAGAAGTCCAAAGCCGACAAGTTAAATCAATTGGGAATTTTTGGGGACAAATGCTTATTCTAGAGAAAGATATTGACTTAGATTCTTGTGTTGATTCGTATGTCCATAAGGCGATCATTGATAGGAATTGGAGTACTTGGATCTAAATGCTAGGAGTGGTTAATGAAACCATGGCTAGAGAATTTTATTGTAAATTCGAGAATAGTATTACCTTTCAAAATGCTCTTTTGGATATGAGAGGTGTTGTCTTTAGAGTTAATGCTTAGAAATTGAATGAGTTTCTAGGATTATCAAATGATATTGAGTCAGATTTCCTTGATATTGGTGTCTTGGAGAACCTTGATTTGATGGGAAAAACTCTATGTGACAATACTGATTTTGAGTAAGGAAAGCGTCTTTTATTAAGCAAAGTGAGTTGACTAAGATAAGTGCTTTTTGGCATTTATTTGTTGTTACCAATCTTGTTGTATCTACTAATGCTACCAAACTTAATAGAGAGAAGATCAAGATTGTGTATGCCTTAGTGGCTAACAAACCCATAAATCTTGGTGAAGTGCTTATAAAACATATTGAGATTGCGGCTTGTTCAACTCGTTTGGAAAAGAAATTGGCATTTCCGGGGTTTATCTCTCATTTGTGTTTAGCTAAAGGGTTGAAAAAACAAGATGATGATGTGCTACTACCTCCCATAGAGAATTTTAGAGATAGACATGTTGCTACCATGTCATATAAGGAAAAGAGAAAGTCTAGTGATACATTTAGGCTCTTTGGTGAATCTTATGATTTAAGCCATGTATCTAGCACACATATTTTTCCAAGTTGGGCTACAAAATTGAAAAATGAAGTTGAAAAGTCTCGGAGGATGATTGAGGTGTCATAAAGGAAGATTGAAGAGCTCAATGCTAAGGTAGTGCTACAAGATGTGAAGACCAAAGAGTTGGAAAGCAAAACATCTACTTTTGACAACCAATCGAACAACTTTCCTTGGTGACAAAAGTGGCTAGAAATGGTAGTGAGGTATATTTTCTTACTCTTTCTTTTTGGCTTCATGTCATGTCAAAACGGGGGGAAAATATGGGGAGATATGGTATATGATAATTACTAGCTTGCTTAGTCTTATTTGTAGTTTTTGTTTTTGGTGTATTTTGGTATTAAGTTTGAACTTTATGGCATGTAATATTTTTTTGGTGATCTTGGCTAGAATATTTTGTTGGATAGCATGTATTAAGGGGGAGCATACATGATTCATTTGAACTTAAATGTTTTATATTTCTTGGCTAAGAATGAATATTGCCATATGTGTTGTCTCTTGGATAATCTTGTGCTTTCAAGTTATTTTTAGGTGATATCAAGAGAAGACCAAGATGAAGTTCAAGACTAGTTGTTGGAAATTTTGTCTAGAAATGTGTAACTCATTGTACTCATTGTGACCAAATTTCATTGTAATTGTTTTAGTATATGTATAGGTGTTTTGACATAGAATTTGCTAAATGAGGGATTTTTAGGTTTTTGGTTTGTCTTGGCATATATTCCATATCAAAGCGATGTTTTTCTTGTATTTATTAATGGTCTTAGGATTAATGATTTGAAGCTTCAAAGAAAGACTCGGCCATATTTCATGCAAGTTGGTGTTGTTCAAGAAGGAATGTGCTTTATTGCACAATAAAGGTAAAATAGACCTCATTCCTCTTACCAGGCTAGGCACACACACATGGCATTCATTTATGTTCTGCATAATTGAACAACATTTATTTAACACTTTCACACACTTGGCAATATATGCTCATGCATTAGATTTAAATTGATACTCATTGGAAAATGCATGTTCTAAGACTAAGTCTAAGAAACGGCATATGTGTGTGACTTGGTGTTTATTTGTTTTCATTTTATTGTTTTTGGACTTAAACATGATCTCTTATAATTCCTTATTGAGTCCCGGTCATTTCGGTTACTCATTCATTAGGTTTCGAGTCTAAAGTATGTAGCTATGCTACTTTGCGTTCTCATTCGTTGAGTTATCTTCGTCATCGTTTTCCGAGATGAATTCTAAACCTTTTTGTAAAGTTTTTTAGTCTTCATTGTGCGTGAGGGAGTCATGATTCATAATCCGAAGATGGATTCAAAATCGGAGTTTGGAGGCCCGAATACGGTCGAAGAACACAATCGGTGCGTGAGAGGAGCAAGATTGGCCAACGGCCAACCTTGCATGGCCACGTGTGCACACGGGCTGGCACTCTCTGCCGTGTGTGCCATGTGTGCCACACGCGGGCTGCTCTGGGTTGGCCGGTTTTTCTCTCTCTCTTCATTTTAAATTTCTCCATTCCCTCCCATTTCATACAAGAAGAAAAATTAGAATTTCTTAAGTGCAGAATTTTCTCTCAACTTTTTCTCACCTTCAAAACACCATAACTTTCTCATACAAAGTTGAATTGAGTGATTCAAGTTGGAGATTGTTCGTAATCGAGTTCTCTACCTTTTCCAAGTGGTCTTGCAGCTGTTTGATTGATTTTTCTAGTGGTTCTACATAGAAAACCGAACCAGCTCGTGATCTTGAGGTAGTTGTCTTATCTTTGAGATTTCTTCTTTTATAACCTTCAATTTGCTTGGGGTTTCTTCTTCTATATGTATGTATATGTATGGTGAATGCTATTTAGAAAGATAGCTTCATAATCAAACCTAATCAAAAGTCTAATTAGAGACATATGTGAACTAGTTTCTTTGATTCTATGATTTTCACATGTTTGAGAGTTGTATTGTGATTAGTTTGATATCTAAGGTTGTTTGAGACTTGATTGAATCATTTTTATGATAAATGACCTTACATTTTGTTTTGATCCTATGATTGATGTAATCTAGGATTATTGTATGTGTATGTGCTTTTAGAGAAATCTAGGTTTTAATTCAGTAATTATTTTATCCTTTCTCCAATTCTTTGGCTAGAATATTAATTGAAATCATTTTATGATTCTAGCATTTTATTGTGTATGTGTATGACATCTAGAATATGTGCTTCATGAATATGATCTATTCAAGTGTTGTTTGTTTGAATGAAACTAGGAGTTTTTGTGTTAGGTGTTTTCACTTACTCTAAGTTTAATTCTTGTTATTGCATCTAGACTATTAGACTTGTGTTTCACATGTTTAGGTCTATTTGTGCCATGGAATGTATTGATCACATGTTCTATGTTGAATTGCTTGATTGCATCATTTTTCATTCACATGATCACACTAGGAAGTCCTTATGAAAGGCACGAAGTCTTGGTTAGGACGTGATGTTCAGATAGCCAAGCAAGAAGTCTTGTTTAGAGTTGGGATGACTCGGATAGGTAAGCAAGAAGTCATGGCTAGGATCGGGAAGGTCCGGATAGCTATGCAAGGGAGGCTCTCTAAAGGCATGAGTGCCTTGGATAGAGAGTTGGCTATATTATTGATAGGTCTAGGTGTATGGATAGACATAGACTCCAATAGAACGGGGTTCACGGGATGTGTATGCATTCTTGAGGAATTTCTAATCTTCCATCGATGTTGGTTTTGTATGCTGTCTAATATATGGTGGCTCCGTATCATTGAGGGATTTCATACTTTCCAATAAGGTTGGGTAGACATAGACTCTACATGGGCTAGTGATCTAAGATTGGTCATTTTGTGGAATTTCTAATTTACCATCCAATACATATAGTACCCAATGGTTGTAGTTCAACCTGTGGATGTTTCCTCCTTGGAGGTTTTACCACGTTAAAAAATCTCATGTGTTAATTCTTCCTATCTCTTTTTATTACATGTATATATATGTTTGCTCTTAATCTTGTAGTACATTCATCACTTGTGAAGTTTTGGACTCAAGATTTGTTAAGTGTGATTTGTAAAGCAATACATATTTGATCATTCTTATATTCTTTATTCTTTTGTATATTGTTACTTTGATGTATAGCTATAGTTGTTAACACTTGTAATTCCTTGAACAATATTATAATACAAGTATTATTTGTTGTTGAGATTTTTTGTGTTCTATACCTCATGCAACTCCTTACATATGTAGACATTGCTTAAATGATCACATGATTATATTGTCTATGTATGGATGTTTTGGATTATGTGTTGTATGTAAAGCTACCTTGCGGGACAAACAATTGTTTGTTGCAAGGGATTGAAAAAAGTGTAAAAACCTATTCACCCCCCTCTAGGTACGCTTGAAAAGGATAGATTAGTGGTAGGTATATCAACCCTACTAATTTAAGCCCTTGATTTGTACCGAATTAATCCCACATTGACCCCCTTTCCTTAATTGGTTAGACATTGAGGTGGTAAGATGTTTAGTGTTCTTAAAAATGACCTAAACACACTATAGGAAACAAATGGTTAGCATCTAAGAGATTTGGTCATTAATGAAGCTTTGAAAAGCATTTCCCATATCACTTGTAACTCCATCAATTCCCTAGCATCTACTCTATTTGTTTACATCATCCCTCTTATAAAGATTGTTCAGTCTTCTATTTTTCCTACCATTTTTGTATGTTTATTTTACTTGCATGTTTCGTGGTTTATCAAACCACATAACTATCCATTCATTATGATTTATTTTCTAACGTCAATCAATCTAACATATTACTCCATCTCCTTATGGAACGAATTTTGCTTACCACTTGCTAAGAATTAACATTTGAAAGGATTTTCAAGTGGCTAAAACATGGTTTTCAAAACAACATAAAATAGTATTTTGTTGAGCACACTAACGACCTCATCAACATTTTATTTGGTTGTCTAATGCTCTATTGAATGGAAGGGTTAAATCCGGCTTAGTTATCATGGTCTTAATCTAATCTCGAATGGGTGGCCTTCATTATACACCCTAGGTCGGCCACTTGTGAGAGAATTAGAAGCCTTCACAATACACCCTAGGTTGGCTACATTAGTGATTTCGTAAGAACTAACCTTCGAGTAGAATCCGGTTAAATAACCTCTAGCCTTATCTAATCTTAAATAGGTGGCCTTCACTATACACCCTAGGTTGGCCACTTATAAGAGAATTGGAAGTCATCACTATACACCCTAGGATGGCTACATTAGTAAGAGGTTAATCTCTTAATAGATAGATGAGCATTCATGGCTAGAATCCTAAATGAGCAACTAGCACTATACACCATAGGTTGGTTGCTTAGAAGGGATTAATCTCTAGTAAGAGGTCTTCACTATACACCCTAGGTTGACCATGTGCTAGAGATAAATAACCAACACTATAATCCTTAGCTTGGTTACATTAGATAAAATGTGCTTAACTATGAGTTTGTTACATTTCCCAATGTTCGCTTACAAGTCCATGAACTCTTTAGTTCCCATATCATATATCTCACTCCATTCACATTCCATTTAGTTTGCATTCCTAGTTTAGTTTATATTGTATTTTCATTCACATGTTACAACACCAATCATTCACTTTTTCTTTTATTACATTAATATTGCTAAAGTATCAATTAGTCTTCGCTATTCCCGATCCTTATGGACGAAACCCCACTTACAACCATACTTGTGTTTTTCAAACCATTTAGGGCTTTGTGAGGTTTTTATAAATATCTTTTGACAAGTGAATTTACATAAACCAATGACCTTTGTCAATTTCACAAGCCTCCCCTGTATGAACATCTTTCTCACCTTTGTCCCTAAATAGTGATAGAAATACCTCACTCGCATTCCTTGGGTGGTCTTCCGACTACAGTGTTTCCACGACAAAACAATCCATTGAGTGGATGTCCTGCAAATCTAATTTGAAAACCTTAAAATCTACTGTTTTATCCAAAACGGTCATGGAAAGCATCCCTTCATGTACATCAATGATTGTTCTTGTTTTCTTCATGAGTGGTCTACTTAAAAGGATAGGTCTCATGTTCATCTCCCTACTCATATCATCCATGTCTAGAACTACAAAATCTACTGGAATGACGAGCTTATCCACTTGAACCAATACATCTTCCATAATTCCTCTCGGATATTGAGCTAATCCATCTGCTAACATAAGTGACATTGTTGTTAGTTTAAACTCATTCAACCCAAGTTGCATGTAAACTGAGAAGGGCATCAAATTGATGCTAGCCCCTAAGTCTAATAATGCCTTCTCGAGCTTGGTACCCCAAACTATGTTGTTAATGCAAAAACTACCCGGATCCTTAAACTAGGGTGGAAGCTCTTTCTGTAGAACTACACTTGCATTTCCCGTTATATATTCTTGATGGTTAGGTGAACGCGCTTTTTCAGTTGTTAGGAAATTGCGAATTCAAAAGAATTTATAAATTTTTCCTATGCAACGTGCTCTAAAGTTTTGAAAACTTGTAAAACAGTATGCGAGGGTCGTCTATAGAAAGGTGTCATCCGTCGATCATTTCACGTTTTAGTGATTATTGAAAGCAATATAAATGGGAACATGTCAAGGGTGAGAGTGGTGTGTGTGAAGTGTAAGCATCATGTGTGTGTGTGTGAGAAAATGAGATACTCAAACGAAAAGATAACTAAGGATAGAAATGTAACCGGGTGCTTGCCTTTCTTAGTTAATCTACTCCTAACTACATTAATCTACTCCAAAAGGCAAACACCCTAAGTTACAAAAATAAATATGGCTTGGAGAGGGAAATAGATGGACACATAAGGTACTCATGATTACTATGGCATTTGTACCACTCATAAAAACCAACCACATAAAACACTAGAAGATTGGGTTCAACCTAGCCTTTGATACGACCTCTAAATATGGAAGTAGGGAGAGTTGCCTAGTCCTTGATGACTAGTCGCCTAGTCCTTGATTGCTACTCACCATAAGTGTATCGTGTGAGAAACAACTATAAAAGGACTATATTAAGCATAAAGGCCGACCCTCGATCACAACTCACCGAAGGTGTATCATTCGAGCAACGACCAAGGGTAGCCTAAGCAAATATTAAAGAATCGACCATTGATCACTACTCACCTTTCACGTGTAAGCAATAACCATATAATGGAAGCATTAAGTGTAAATTAGGACCCTCGATCACTACTCACCGATGGTGTATCGTGTGAGCAACGACTAAGGGTCGTATAAAGCATGTAGGTCTATAGAACTGAAATCCATAATGGCATGGTATGTACTCATCATGAATTTTTCCCAAACAATTAAGAGCATAATCAAGGCCAAGAGTTGATGTACCTACTTAACCCTAATTCTCAAACACTCAAATCAATCCAAAACATGCATTTCAAAATATCCATCAACATACACACAATCAAGGGACGTTTGATTAATCTACTCATAAATTACATTAATCTACTCCTAATCCAAATCATGAACACATATCAATTTCTACCCTATATGCCATGAATGTAAACAGGCATCTAGGAAGGTTATCAAGCCTATTCAATAAAAGTCAAGAATCAATACAAAGCAATTGAATGAGACAATGCTTGAAAATATTAAATACAAGTTAATCAAATAAATGAAACTAGTGTTAGGTTTACATATTTCCCTTATGGGGATACACATCAAATAAAGAAAATACAAGAGAATAGTAAAAGAGAAAACCCAAGGTCTTCATCTCAGATCTCCAAGTTCCATTAAAGCTCCTCCTCCTCCTCCTCCTCCTTCTTATAGAAAAAAGATGGTGGCTTTTATCTCATGAATCTCTTCCAAAGATGGGTGGTTGTATGTGGAAGGTGGTGAAGGTAAGACATCCATGGTGGAAAACCTCCATGGATGCCTTTGAAGGTCTCTCTCTCTCTTTTGTTGTGTGAAGAAGATGAAGTGTAGAAGAGAGGATTTCTAGATTATTTAGGTCAAGAGTTCTTGGGTCATGTGAAGAAAATGGTATATTTATAGGCTTGGGAGGTTAGGGCATGATTTAGGCATGAAAGAACAACATTACCCTCTAAAATGGCCTAAAAACCCGTCATTGGCAGTGCTGGAAAGTGTAGAGTGCGGGTCAAGTGCGGTTAGGACCCGCACTGTACCCGCACTCTATTACTGAAATGGTCATAACTTTCTCCAGAAGACTCGGAATCGCAATCCATAAAAACAATGGAAATTAGACTTTTGGGGCTTTTTGAATATATATTATCCGAAACGTGGTTCAATCTAAGGAAAGAGATATGTCTCTTCTGAGTTGGATTTTCTACATTGGTAATTTACATTTTCAACCCCTTTTTGACCAATATTACTCCAATGCCTTTGAACTTTATAAATACCTAAAACCACTTAATTTGCACCATTAAATCATTGGATATTGCCCGAGAATCAAGCAAAAAGAGAAAGAAGTGAGGGCCAAAATCATACCAATTTTTGTTCTACCATTAGGGCCAAACTTCAGCCTGTTGAAGTGGAGACTCCTGGAAAACTAAGCATAAGCAGGCATCTTCTCTATCATATCGAGCAGGGGAAGGTTTACATTCACCTTTGTGAGGATGTCAAAAATATCCTTAAACGACTTGTTGAGTTTGTCTTTTTTTACCCTTCATGGGAATGGAACTGGTGGAATTTATGGGTTTGGTGCCTTGTGTTAAATAGGGGGTCTTCTAAGGTATTGAATCAACCACTATCTCATCTTCCTCTATTCTAATGTCCTCCCCATGTACTTTCTCCTACTCATTGACTTTTTTTTTTCTTTAGCTCAGCTATATCTCCCTTATTCAGCACTCGCCCACTTCTCAAAACTGTCACAGCACTGGCTTGTTTAGATTGGCTAGGAAGCCTTCCTGGCTCATTCCTGTAAACTATGTCGGCTATCTGTCCTGCCTGTGTATCCAATTTTTTTTATAGATGACTCTACATTATCCATTCCGCATTTTGTACACAACGTAAAACGTTGTGTACTCTCAGCAAAGGATGTAACAATATCCTCTAAGGATTACTTTTTAGGCTGATAAGTGGTACTTTCTATGTTTGTAGCATTGTTCTATTGTTGAGGTTGACTGTTGGACCCTTGTCCTTGGTAATGGCCTCTGTTGTAAGGTTCCCTGAGTGTTCTGTTGAGTTTGTTGATGACCATTCAAAGTAGTGTTTGGATCGGAATAAGAGAAATTGGGGTGGTTACGCCATCCAGGATTGTAGGTATTTGAGTAAGGATCGTTTCTCCCTTTTTTATAATTGAAAGGTTGAACCTCCTATGAGTCAAATAACATCTCGCCTCTATCTTGCACTGAGTTCAACCCTCCTTGCTATTTATTCATGTTCTGGGCCATCATAGCTTGTACCTGCTTTGAGAGATTTTCCATCTGAATCTCCATTCCTGCCATCTGATTAACCTCATACTTTCATCTCTTTCTAACCATTGAACTTATATGTTAGGAGTTTAGAGTCAATGTCACACAGATCTCATTGATCTCTAATGTAGACTTTTTTGTAATGACACCTCTACAAGCATTGCCAACAATGGCTTGGGTGAAAGGTGTCAACCCATCATAAAAGGTGTGGACCTTGTACTCTTCGATCACCATATGAGGGGGGGCATTGCTCTAAAAGCTCCTTATATCTTTCCCAAGCCTCATGGAATGACTCATCATCATCCTCACTGAAACTTGCAATTTTTATTCGAATCTCCTTTGTCTTTGAGGTAGGGAAAATCTGTTGAAAAACGCTTGGCAGATATCGTCCCATGTTGACAAAGATCATGCTTTTAATTAACTGTACCAATGTTTGCCTTTATCCTTCAAGCAATATTGGAAACACCTCATCCTTAACTGCTATTCTGTTAGTTGACCAATTGGGAATGTCTCCAAAATAGATTGGCAGTGTTTTATAAACTAGAGGCAGTCTTCTGTTGATGTACCGTGAAAAGACGAAGCATATTCAAGTGCATACTCCTCAGCTCATAGTTCCTGGCCACGACATCTAACACAATCGGTGACAGTTGATTCCCCAGCATAGGTTGCCCGGACTCTCTCATTACGCCCTTATATCATCCTATAATGCACGTCTCAGAGAACCTGGTGGGCTCTCTCAAACACCCTGTCTATCTTGAACACTTTGTTCATCTTGAACCTCCCTTTCAGCCTGAATAACCCAGTCACGTGGTACACCTTATTCGTCCATTTCCTCAACAAAAGGATCTATCTCTTCGAGCTGTCAAGCAACCCGCCCTACTCAGTTAATCTTGTCGTTAGCAGGGATTAGAATACCTCCAAGCGAACGACATCCGTTCATACACCTATAAAACTTGAAACTCCAAAAACACAACTACCAAGAAGTAAGATGACACAAAAATAACTAAAAACTAAAATTAAATAACTAATGACACACACTACCTAAACTAAATTAACTAGATTCAACTAATGGAATCTATACCAATCCCCGACAGCGGTGCAAAAATTGATGCAGTAAAATCTGTATTCAATTTACTAAGAAAGTTCATTCATAGGGATCAGTGATTCTATTGGTTGAAGACCAATTAATCTGGCAAGGTTTTACTCTAAGTGCGAAAAACTAAATTGCATAATGCTTGTTTTGAAAATATATTGAATTCTAATATTAACCTAAATTATGAATACTTGAACTAAAGACTAAAATCAATCTTAAATCAACAAGGGATGAATATATGGAGAGAAATACTAGGGAATCGATGCATCTTTCTTAGACACTCAATGCTCTCAATCAGTCTCGTTAAACACTTCAATATAGTTTACGGTCTTGTTTTCAAGATATATTAATTAAGTTCAAAGATCCTTTCCATTATTCACAAAAGGTCATGTAATAAACAACCGAATAATGATCTAGGATTCTTCCTATTACTCACACATGGTCATGTAATGAGAAATTGTCAAAACCCTTGTTTTACACAAAACTCTAAGCCAAATTAACACAGCACGGTCAAGCATATATCAATTTTCTTATTTAGTAACCTTGTGATAAGGATTTAAAGGGAAAAGGTCATCCACATCTAAACCCTAATCTGATGGATAAACTAGACCACAAACTCGTATCATTTGTGGTCACAAAATAATAAGAGCAAGTAGAATAGAGCAATTAATTCAATAAATAAGACTAAAACTCAATTGATTAACAAAAGATACACTAATTGATTACATAGAGTTGTCCAAAATTAGTTACATCAATCCCCTAGATAAAGGTTTAGTTACACATCAATTAAGAAGATAAAAACATAGAAGAGTTGTAGAGAAAACCATATTGATCTTGATAGCTTCGCTGTCTAAAATCTCCTTCTTCTTACTTCCAAGAATCCTCCAAAGATTGATGGAATTGAATGAATAATTAATGGAATGGATGTGAAAGAATGGTGTTCTAGGTCTAATCACTTTGTGTGGTTCTTCTTTTAAAATAAGACACCAACTTCTAAATATACTTCTCTAAAAAATAGGTCACTTGTTGTCCCGAGCGTAGCGGGTTTATGCACGACCGCTCCCTAGACCGCTACGTAGACAAGTTTCCTCGATAGCTCCATAGAATATGGTGTGCCTCCGGACTTTAATGGTATGGAGACCACTATGGAGGTCTATGCATGCATTTCGGTCTGGGTAGCGGAGTTCTTTAGCTCTTTCTTGCTACCTAGGTCGCTCCGTAGACACTTGTGCATGCGTGGCGGTTTGGGCTGCGGTAAACTTTCCAACTTTAATCTTCAGTTACTAAATTGGTCATAACTTCTTCAAGGAATATCGGAATTGTGATCCAAAATTGCGCCGAAAACTAGACTTTTGGGGCTTTCAATCCATAGGTGTTAGGTCACACAATTATGTCAGAGTTGAGAGATATAGCCCCTGCAATGTTGTCATTCGGCACTAGCCAAAATCATATTCCATGGTTTCTTCCAATTTGCTCATTTTCTCTATCTTTTGACTTCTTTTCTTCCAAAATAAGATTTAACACCATTTAAATAGAATGGACCTACACATGCTCAACAAACATATTTATTAACCACCAAAATTGACGAAGGACCAAAGAAGAATTTTCCACCCAGATACAAGGAGGAGACACAAGCCAAGATACCACCTAGCTACTTCTAGAAAGAAGAATGCTAAAATCAAATCTAGATACCTACCTCACCCCTCAGTTCAAGCCAGTAAGCCCAGCAATCTTGATAACCCCTAAGTAGCCCGACGCGGAGTTCTACTCAAAATCCTATCACAGAGCTCGACAAGGTACCCCACTACTGCACCAGACAGGTATCCCTCTACTAAGATCAATAGGGTACCCCACCATTATATTAGCAGGGCACCTCGCTACTACATCAGACAGGCAACCATATACTACATCCGCTAAGTACCCCGCTTATACATTCAGCCAGGTACCCTACTGCAAGAATAGTCGATATCAGGATACCCCGTCGACCAAGCACCTAAACAAGGAAAGCATGAAACTAACAAGAGGCGGGGTACATGAGAACCCAGATGAACCCAAATACCTCCAGGGATCCTCTCACCAGATAACCATAAGAAACGTTCACAGAATCTCAAATCCATATGTTTAGGTGAACAAATCATAAAGCTCCAAAGTAAGGGAGCTGAAACGCAGTCGTTCAAAGTCCAGATAAGAAGGTAGACTCCTTCCTATCGTTTAAGAATTTCATTTGAATAAGGAGTCCATTTTTACTAGAATCCTCTCCAAAAGGAATCACTTGATTTAAATAATTAAAGCTCCTACAAAATTGTCTCCTAGAAGGAAAGAAAGCCAGAGGACCTCCAAAACCCTAGACCAAAATTGTAGTAGTGCATGGCAAGCAACAAACCTATATATACGTTACTATATTCACTAAGGGAGAGGGAGAGAGGTCGCCTCCCAAAACCTTATACTCGCATTCAATTCTACTTATCAACAGGCACGAGCATGCCATCTCCATCACCTAACAGAAACCTTGAGTACCGCCACATATTGCTATAGCCCTATTTTCATCAGTTGTATACACGTTTTCATCAATAAAATCGCACCTGTTAATTTTTTCTTGTATGAGTTTCAGTTTGGTTTGACCAAAATCTTGTTGGTATCGAACTACGTGATACCCCTTCGCCCGGGATCTACCTCGATCTTGGTCTTTAAAGTTGTTATTTGGAGATTCACCCTAGTGATAATTTTCCATTAACTCTTTTGGGGCAATCCTCAAAATCCCGAGAGCAGTCACCCCCATTTCACCTAAAAACCGCCCTATGAGTAAAGCGATCATGAAAAACTTGTTCTTTATTTCTCAGGTGAACTGCCTTACAACCGCCCTACGTAAAGCGGGTGTAAAGCGGTTGAGGCAAATTTTAGGGAAACTTATCAAAATGATGTCACTTAATTTTAACACCCCATATATGCCTCTTTTGTTTTAGGTCAGTTCTAAGAGTTCCAAAAAGCATATTTTTCACTTAGAAAATATTTCAAGAGAAAAATTCACAAGAACTCACTTTTAAACACTCAATGCTTTTCCTTTATGCATCAAAGATTATCTTGCATCATCTATGACCATATAGGATGCATTCATGCATGGTTTTGTAACATCATAACTTGCTTAGTAAGGTTTTCACTATTATCTTACATAATTAGTGTCTTTCTTAATAAGCTATCTCTTTTATCATTTGTATGCTCTTAGAATAAATTCTAGATACAAAATAGAGATTGATTGTGGTGTATTGATTGAGTGTTGTATTGTGATAGCTTTCTAGGTTTTGCTTAATCTTGATTAGCTAAGCTATTTGACATGTCATTTAGCTCTTGATATCTAGGAATGAATTAATTGTCATGTTCTCATTCTAGATAAGCATCTAAGGTTCCATAGCCTTGTTTTTTTCCTTGAATATCATCATATATTCACATAGGATATTTTATCTCTTCGGAGAATGTAAGTCTTGTGTGATTGACCGGGATTAGGTCGCTACACCGAGATTGGGTGGTCACTCAAGAAAATTGGACTAGGTCCACTTTTAAAGGTCTACGAGTAGTGGTAGTGGGATATTGGCCGGGATTAGGTCGTCAAGCCGGGATTAGGTTGTATACGCTATTGTAATTTGTGGATTCGAGGTTCGTGTGTAGCGCACATAACAGCCCGTGGTTTTTCCCAGTGGTTGGGTTTCCACGTATACTTCAAGTGTTGTTTATATTTCCGCACCATATTACACTTGTTGTTTATTTTGACTAGTTGAGGTATTTTCGTGAATATTGACTAATCGCGAAAAATGGTAATAGTCGCTTAAAATCTATTCACCTCCCCCCCCCCCCTCCTTCTAGATTAGTTTTATACACACCGTAAATTTGTTTCAATTGGTATCAGAGCTGGTTCCTAGATATACTTAGGTGATCCTAGCTCATTTTGGTGTGTTTTGCATTTTGTGTGATTTTTAATCTTTCATACATTTGAATTTATTTCATTTATTCATAAACACAATGAGTGGAAACGGTGGTGGCAACGGGGGTGCTTCTAGCACGAGACCTCCCCTACTCACCGGGTTAAATTACTTCTTATGGAAAGGGAAGATAGAGGCATACTTATGCCAAATCCATGATAGGGCATGGATGACGGTTGAAGATGGTTATACGCCACCAAAGATGACTTCTACGAATGGAGGAGAGGAGGTTCTCAAGCCTAAGGCAGAGTGGAGTCCTCAAGAGTTTATTGATTCCATGTGGAACAACAAAGCCATACATGCCATCCGATGTACAGTGGACGAAAATCAATATAAACTGATTCAAATTACTAGGATCGCCAAAGAGCCGTGGGACATCCTAGAGATTGCACATGAAAAGGGAAGATAGAGGCATACTTATGCCAAATCCATGATAGGGCATGGATGACGGTTGAAGATGTTAGGATTATGCTCAATAGCAAGAGTGTAATGTTGTAATTAACAATCTTTTTCATATTAATAAAGTGATTTCTGGTTTAACAAATCGTGTAGCATTTATAGTTTATATTATAATTGTCAAAGTAAATAATCATAAGGTCTAAAGACTATGGGAAAAGAAGAATTGTTCGTACATCTGGATATGTATGTGGTAGACACAATTCTTTAGTTAGTCTTGAATATTGTTCACAACTTAAGTTAAAGGTTGGGCACCTTTATCTTGTTAAAGTTGTAGAATTCTTTTGCTAGCATTTGAGTGGGATCAAATGAGATATGATGAGTCTAAAATCATCGGAGTGTCTTCGAGCAAAAGGATCTAGTGCACTGGGTGCATTGAACTGGATCACAATGAAAAGCTTTATCTAGAACCGTCAATAGATAATAGTCTTTTCATTATCAGGACAATCGGAGAGTCTATCTTAATCCTGAGATAAATGATGGACTTATGGTTGCAAGTGATATCATTTGAGTTATCAATGAGTACGATTATATCGCATAGTCTATCCTCGATAGTTTGGTGATATTCATTTTGTAGGGAAAAATAAACAAATAAAAGTGTTACACGCAGCGGAAGCGATACTAAAGACGATTTAGTGACTTTTAAAAATTTTCCTTTATGAACCTTAAACCCTTTTAATCAATAAACATGCATATATATCAACAAAAGTAAATTACCTCTTGTCGCGTGATCCGATTGACTTACGTCGATGGTAATCCGCAAGACCTTCAATCCGAGCACGAACGTGGATCACCTAGGAGCGTGGTCTCCCTTTCCTTTGAATTGCAAACCTGTGAATGGACCAAACAAATACTTTCTTTTCTTTGTTAGTCACAAAACAATCAAAAGAATGTCAAAATTATTCCGGTCACTTTTGAGTTCACAATCTTATGATCGAAACTCGCGTGAACCTAGATCGATATCGTATACACAAGCTTATTGATGTTTAAGCAATTGTATACTATCAAAGAATAATTTTTCACTCCTTTTTGTCTCTCTAGAATAAAAACTCTCTTAGAATTAAGAAGAAGAAGAAAGAAAATAAAAACTCAAGCACCAATAAATTGATGTGGCCGAACCCTATAAGAACATATATATAGGTTGGCCGAATTTTTCTTCTTTTTCCTTTAGGGTTGCCGAATTCTATGTAGTATCTAATTAGGGTTGGCCGAATTTCATCATGTCACTTATATAGGGTGACTGAAATTCAACCCTAATTCTTTTTAACTTTATAGACTTCAAACCCTAATCCAACTCTTTTATTTTTATTCTTTTATTTGACTAAAATAAAAAAGACTCCTTATTTGATTAAATAAATAATACTAATTTATTTATTTACTTATCAAACAAGTCTTTTACTTTTAGGAAAGATTTGTTTCTTTAATTAAACAATTAATCAATAAATCAATTAATTCTTATTTAATTAAAACAAATGAAACAAAATAATATTTTTAGGTCAAAACCTTAACCTAGCCGCCCCACTTATATATAAGATGGGCCTAATATTATTTTCCTATTTCATTTAATCCATTGGACTTTAAATAAAAAAGCCCACATGTGAACCAGACCCATTCTTACTAAAAGAAACAAGCCCACATGTCTTTCATTAATATATTAATATAATTGAGCAGCTCATTACTTAAATAATGTACAAATTATATTCTTAATATATTAAATGCAATTCTAGATGGACCCTTAAATTGGTCCGGTAGAATATATCAAGTGATCCATGCAAGTCCGTGTGGATTGGGGATCTTGGCGGGCCATCTAAATTTAAGCTTCAATAGACATAACCTAATCACAATCAACAAATGATTCACTTAGGTCCGATCCATTAATTTTAACTCATTCCACTAAAGAGCTAAAACTGAACTCTTAAATAAAGATAGAAAAGGAAGATGCTCCTCATTCATACCCTAGACAATCATATTGGAGATAGTGTATCCTCGTGATTAATATCAGTAATCGCCAAGAGTTCATAGACCGCCTATAACTCTCCAAGTTACCATATTTACTCATATGACCACGTTTTGAACTTGGATATTTTGACTTGTCCAGAAGCCATGTTTTCAATAGACACTATCGAAAACTCAACGTTGAGATTTAATATCCAATTACCTCAAAACATCCATATGATGATATTATACTCTCATTTAATTAAATGGAGCCACGATGTCCATATCTATAAATGAAGTCCTCTATCGATTAACAAATGAATATCACCAAACTATCGAGGATAGACTATGCGATATAATCGTACTCATTGATAACTCAAATGATATCACTTGCAACCATAAGTCTATCATTTATCTCAGGATTAAGATAGACTCTCCGATTGTCCTGATAATGAAAAGACTATTATCTATTGACGGTTCTAGATAAAGCTTTTCATTGTGATCCAGTTCAATGCACCCAGTGCACTAGATCCTTTTGCTCGAAGACACTCCGATGATTTTAGACTCATCATATCTCATTTGATCCCACTCAAATGCTAGCAAAAGAATTCTACAACTTTAACAAGATAAAGGTGCCCAACCTTTAACTTAAGTTGTGAACATTATTCAAGACTAACTAAAGAATTGTGTCTACCACATACATATCCAGATGTACGAACAATTCTTCTTTTCCCATAGTCTTTAGACCTTATGATTATTTACTTTGACAATTATAATATTAAACTATAAATGCTATACGATTTGTTAAACCAGAAATCACTTTATTAATATGAAAAAGATTGTTAATTACAACATTACACTCTTGCTATTGAGCATAATCCTAACAATCTCCCACTTGCGCTATAGCAAATGTGTCATATCTCTCAAGCCCATATTCTCTAGATGCCCATCGAAACTCTTCTGAGGTAGAGCCTTTGTGAAGGGATCCGCTAGATTTTCTGCTGACGCGATTTTGGTAATCGTCACGTCACCTCTTTGAACAATCTCCCTTAAAAGATGATACTTTCTTTCAATGTGTTTACCTCTCTTGTGACTTCTTGGTTCTTTCGAATTAGCCACTGCTCCACTGTTGTCACAGTAGATAGTGATCTGCTTATTCGCACTAGGAACCACTTCTAAGTCAATCAAGAATTGGCGGAGCCAAACAGCCTCTTTGGCAGCTTCGCATGCAGCAACATACTCAGCTTCCATGGTGGAATCAGCAATACAAGATTGCTTGATACTCCTCCATATAACTGCTCCTCCTCCAATAGTAAACACAGCCCCTGATGTGGATTTTCTGGAGTCAGAATCTGATTGGAAATCAGAATCTGTATACCCAACGGGAACCAAATCCCCTCCAGAGTATACAAGCATATTATCTCTCGTTCTCTTAAGATACTTGAAAATATGCTTGACTGCCGTCCAGTGATCAGGTCCAGGTTTCGATTGAAACCTGCTAACTATGCCAACAGCAAAACAAATATCTGGTCTAGTACAGAGCATTGCATACATGAGACTTCCAACTGCCGAGGCATATGGAACTCTACTCATGAATTGCTCTTCATGCTCATTCTTAGGAACTTGTTCCTTAGAAAGCTTGATTCCATGTCTGAAAGGTAACATACCTTTCTTGGAATCCTGCATGGAAAACCTAGACAAGATTTTGTCTATGTATGAAGCTTGGGATAATGCAATCGTTCTATTCTTTCTATCCCTTATTACTTGGATACCTAGAATAAAACTTGCTTCTCCTAAGTCCTTCATATCAAATTGTTTTGCTAACCATTCTTTTACTGATGTTAATACACCTACATCGTTTCCAATGAGTAGTATATCATCAACATAAAGAATCAGGAAAACCAACTTGTCGCCTTTAATCCTTTTGTATACACAAGGTTCGTCAGGATTCTGAATAAATCTAAAACCTTTGACAGCTTGATCAAACCTTATGTTCCAGGATCTGGATGCTTGCTTTAATCCATATATGGATTTCTGCAACTTGCATACCTTATCCACTTGGCCCTTTTCAATGAATCCCTCTGGTTGCATCATGTAGATGCTTTCGTCAAGACTTCCATTTAGGAAAGCTGTCTTGACGTCCATTTGCCAAATCTCTAAATCTAAGATGCTGCAATGGATAAGAGTATCCTAATGGATTTAAGCATGGCCACAGGAGAGAAGGTTTCCTCGTAATCGATACCTTCTTTCTGTGTATACCCTTTAGCTACCAATCTAGCTTTAAAGGTTTCCACCTTTCCATCCATACCTCTTTTCCTCTTGTATACCCACTTGCACCCAATGGGTTTTATCCCTTTAGGCAAGTCTACAAGGGACCAGACTTTGTTATCGAACATAGATTCAATCTCGGATTGCATTGCCTTTTGCCAATGGCGACTATCAACATCCTCCATAGCTTCCTTGTACGTATAGGGATCATCGTCGTCCGGGAGATTCTCCACTGATTCTCCCAGACCGATGTATCTTTCGGGTTGTGTTCTAACCCTCCCACTACGACGAGGAATGGTAGGTTGTTGATCTTGTGTTGGATCGGAACTTACAATTGGGTTAGGTTGTGCAACCTCTCGTGGAATTGTATCTCCTGACATCTCATTCAGGACAATTCTACTTCTAGGCACAAAATCATTCATATAGTCCTTTTCCAGAAATTTAGCATTTGTCGAAACAAATACTTTAAGATCTGAAGGACTATAGAAATAATATCCTTTAGTTTCTTTTGGATACCCTACAAATATACATGTTTCTGAACGGGACTCCATCTTTTGTCTTTCCTTTTAACACATGCGCAGGACAACCAAATATCCTTAAGTGTTGTAAACTAGGCTTGCGCCCAGTCCACAACTCATGCGGTGTTTTAGGAACAGACTTAGATGGTACATCGTTTAGAATGTATATAGCAGTTTGTAAAGCATATCCCCAAAAAGAAATAGGAAGCGTTGAATAACTCAACATAGACCTAACCATATCCAAAAGAGTTCTATTTCTCCTTTCTGCTACCCCATTCTGTTGAGGTGTACCTGGTGCAGAAAACTGAGAAACTATCCCATTATCAATAAGATATTGCTGAAACTCACCAGATAGATATTCTCCACCACAATCAGATCTCAAGATTTTTATGTGTTTCTCAAGCTGATTTTCCACTTCAGCTTTGAATGCTTTGAACATGTCAAAAGCATCCGACTTATGTCTCATGAGATACACATAACCAAATCTTGAGTAATCATCCGTGAAGGTGATGAAGTACTCATATCCACCTCTAGCTTGAATGCTCATAGGTCTACATACATCAGTGTGTATCAATCCTAAACATTCAGTGGCTCTTGCACCTTTGGCAGAGAACGTTCTTTTGGTCATTTTACCTTCCAAACAAGATTCACAAGTTGGTAGATCATCAACCTTTAAGTCACTTAAAGGTCCGTCACTTACCAATCTTTTAATCCCATTAAGGTTAATATGACCTAAGCGTAAATGCCAAAGGTAGGTTTCATCTGTTGATAATTTTACTCTTTTATGATTAGGTTCCGTTATTTCTGTGTCTAACGAGTGAGAGATATTTCTATGCAAAAGTATAGACCGTTTTCCAATGTACCTTGGCAAATAATTTTGTCATTCTTACTAATAATAAAAACTTTATTAAAAATAACCGAATATCCAAATTTATTTAAACAAGAAACTGAAATTAAATTCCTCTTGAATTGAGGTACATAATAAACGTCTATTAAATCTAAATGCCTTCTAGAATCATAATAAACTCTAATATCTCCCACTGCACTTGCAGACACTAACGTTCTGTTGCCCAAGCGCAAATTGATTTCATTCTTACTCAGCTTTCTCCTTTCTTGAAACCCCTGCAAGGAATAACAAACATGATTAGTGGCTCCTGAGTCTATGATCCAAGAATCTGTAGAATCAGCCAAAAAACATGTTTTTAGATAATTCAAATTACCTTCTTCCTTCTTGTTCTGGGACTTTGGGCAATTTCTCTTCCAATGTCCCTTTTCACCACAAAGGAAGCATTTCCCTTTGATCTTGGTTACTTTCTTGGTCTCCTTCTTGATAGGCCCAAGTTGCTTTTTCTTCTGTTGTTTCTTGACCTTTTGACGTGCCTTAACAGTAGCAACTTTACCAACCTTATGAATCTCTTGACCTTTGCCTTTCACAAGGATCTTTTCAGCAGTTTGAACATCTTGCATCAGGCCTTGCAAGGTGTATTCCTTTTTGTTCAAAGTGTAGTCCAATTTGAACTGATCAAAGGAATCTGACAATGAATTGACAACCATATCAATCTTTGTCTCACCATCTATCTCAGCGCCATGCAGTTCAGCAATGTTGAGATGTGCTATGACTTTCATCATGTGATCTTTCACAGCCTGTCCAGGTTTCATCCTAAGATTCATAAAAGCAGTCACTGCCTCTCTCTTAGTCGTCCTAGACTTCATAGCAAACATCTCCTCTAGAGACATCATTATATCAGCGGCGGACTCCATTCCTTCATGCTGCTGTTGCAACATGTCGGAGATAGTGGCCATAATGTAACATTTTGCCATATCATCTGAAGTCTTCCACTGCTCATACTCATCTCTACACATTATGCTAGATTCATTATTAGGAGCAGGTGGTTTAGGAGTAGTTAGAACAAACTTATGTTTTTCACTTTGCAGTAACAACCCAATTTTCCTTTTCCATGTGACATAATTATCTCCAGTTAAAGTGTTATCTTTCAGGATGTTCATAAGTGATGGGGTCATGATTTCTGAATAAAACAAAACATATATAAGTAAATAATCATGATAAAGCACTTTTAAATATTTATCTTGAATTAAATAAATAACTCAATCATAAAATTCAACGGTGATCTAACACCCATAAATGTTACGCCTCCTTTGGGAGTTCGCACCATTTACTAGTTAGACTAGGTCCCACCTAATTGTTAACATAACAACCAGCGTTTTCAATTTTAGCCTTGCAATTTTACTGACAAGAACTCTTGGGAGGATATCAATAAAATTACATTGAGTGTGTTACCAAGATATCGACCCTCAATTTTCTCTCACGAAAATCCCTCCTTGGGGAGTAGATCTCGTTTGAGTCCATTGTCTAGTCTATCCTTGTAAGGAAGTATGTTGCTAAATTCCATTCATGGACGCCCCTTGGGGGGATTACCAATAAATAATAAAGCTCAACTAACCTTGGAGGCCATAGGTGTTACCAAAACACCTTCTCCCACTCAATTATTTAAGGCGTGTGATTAAATCTCATAGAATGATTTACCGAGTTATCTAGATGCCAATTTAGATACCTAAATCATTCAATGCATGTTCATACCAAAAGAGATATATGCGTGGCACTCCTATTCTATATGTCATGTTATCATACAATAACAAATATTGTAATATTTAAGCATAAATTAAATAGCAACAATTTTGGCCCATCCTAGAAAAACAAGTAAATTACAATTTGTCAGGAATACAAGATCTTCAGGTGGCCCATCAACCATACGCTCATCCTTCGGCCTTCTCCCATGGGCGTGCGCAGCCCACAACCCCACAAAGGGGCTGCCTTGCGCAGCCCATAAGGCCACACAAGGCTGCCATGCGCAGCCCACCAAAGTTTGGGCTTGTCATGTGCAGCCCAATCCACTCCTAGGGTGCGCACGGTGCTCGTACTTGGTTCCGGTTGCTTCGTTTTGCTTCGTGTCTTCGAATCTCCAAGACCTAAATATATTACGGCAGTATATATATAATAAATACTGTAGTATTAATTTTTTTTTTTTTTTTTTATTCACTGCAGTATTTTTACAAACCAAAAACTGCACATACTAAAAATAAATAAAAAAAACTGCAGTAACCCTAAAAAAAAAAAAACTGCACATATATATAAAAAAAAATAAAACCTAGCAATCTACCAAGAAGGAATTATGGCGATAATAGACCACCCTTCTTGTTACAACTCCGAAACAAAAATTACATTGAAAATCTAGGGCCAAAATCGAGCAATAACAAACCACATAAAATATATATAAATCCATACATCACATGTAATTATATATTTGAATACCTAGAGTGCCATCTCTTTCTAAACATGCATAATCACAATAAAAAGAAATAGATCCACGTATATATACGTTAATTAATTAAAAGGGTTCAACCTAGGCTCTGATACCAATTGTAGGGAAAAATAAACAAATAAAAGTGTTACACGTAGCGGAAGCGATACTAAAGACGATTTAGTGACTTTTAAAATTTTTCCTTTATGAACCTTAAACCCTTTTAATCAATAAACATGCATATATATCAACAAAAGTAAATTACCTCTTGTCGCGTGATCCGATTGACTTACGTCGATGGTAATCCGCAAGACCTTCAATCCGAGCACGAACGTGGATCACCTAGGAGCGTGGTCTCCCTTTCCTTTGAATTGCAAACCTGTGAATGGACCAAACAAATACTTTCTTTTCTTTGTTAGTCACAAAACAATCAAAAGAATGTCAAAATTACTTTTGTTGATATATATGCATGTTTATTGATTAAAAGGGTTTAAGGTTCATAAAGGAAAAATTTTAAAAGTCACTAAATCGTCTTTAGTATCGCTTCCGCTGCGTGTAACACTTTTATTTGTTTATTTTTCCCTACAGAAGATGGTTATACGCCACCAAAGATGACTTCTACGAATGGAGGAGATGAGGTTCTCAAGCCTAAGGCAGAGTGGAGTCCTCAAGAGTTTATTGATTCCATGTGGAACAACAAAGCCATACATGCCATCCGATGTACAGTGGACGAAAATCAATATAAACTGATTCAAATTACTAGGATCGCCAAAGAGGCGTGGGACATCCTAGAGATTGCACATGAAGGAACCGAGGTGGTCAAAGAGTGCAAGCTCTAAGTCCTCCAAACTTAGTTTGAGACCATTAGGATAGAGGAAGGTTAGTGGTTCAATGACTTCCATGTGAGGCTAATGGACATTGTGAACCAAAGTCACCAACTTGGTGATCCTTACTCGGATAGAAGGATTAAACAAAAGATCATGCGATCACTTCCCGAGAGGTTCGAGTCCAAAGTAACGGCTTTAGAAGAAAATAGTGAGTACAAAGATATGAAGCCGAGCGAAGTCATTGGAAGAATTCTTGCCTTTGAGTCAAGAAAGGAGTCTACCACATCACCTTCTAAGAAGAAAAAGAATCTAACCTTGAAAACCTCTAAGGTGGAGAAGGAGGATAAAAATGACTTGGACGAAGACATAGTTTTGGTGCTAAGAAGATTCAAGAAGTTTGTCAAGTTCGAGAAGAAGGGCTTTAGATCAAAAGGCCAAGACTTGAACAAAAATGGTATTTTCAACAAGTTTAAGCCTAGTTAAGAGGATATTGAAAGGAAAGAGGTCCAATGCTATGAATTTGGTGGTATAGGTCACTTCGCCCCCGGATGTGCTAATCGCATGGACAAGAAAAAGGGAATGGTGATGGCCGCCACTTGGAGTTGTAGTAGTGATGACTTCGGTGAGGGAGATAAGTCTTCAAATGATAAAGACCTTGCCATAAAATACACGTCATTTGGTGCCACTCATGTAGAAGTTGAAGTTGATGGCAAGGATGACTTGAATAGTGATCTTATAGAAGAGATAGATGAAGAAGTAGCTCTAGAGGTGATTGGTGTAGCTACTTATTGGGATATATCTTATACATTATCAAGAGACCAATTTGGTGATCTTGATGAAGAAGATGACTCCATTGGTGAGATGGTAATTATAGGAAATGACTCAAAAGTTGAGAATTTGTCATCTAACTCCACAAATGGAAATATGGAAAGTATGGATCATGAAGACTACTTGAAAAGGTTTGAAAGTTATAAGGTAAAGAATAAGAAGGAGATTTAAAATTTGAAGGAAGAAAACCTTGAGCTTTTAATACTAGTTGACCAGTTGAATGAAAAAGTGGTGAGATCCATGAAGGATGAAGATAAGCTAAAGGATGAGTTAGCTATATCTAAGAGTAATGAAGAAGGGTTGAAAAGGGAGATTGAAGATGCTAGAGTTTTGATAGCTAAAATGGCCTCTAGCACGGAAAAACTCAACCATATGTTTAGTGTTGGAAAAAAGCCCTTGTGATAAAAGTGGTATTGGCTTTAAAAATGACATAGAGATTCCCACTCCTAGCAAGACCATGTTTTTCAAGAGCTTAGGTAAGAAAGAAGCTTCACCGGTGCATACTCCTAGGAAAAAGATTGATCTAGGACAATGTTCAAGAAGTGCACAAGTGAAGGTAGCTCCAAGGAGACAACCTCAAGCTCAACCTACAAAAGTTCCTTACACTAACTTCCCTCAACCTCAAATCCATCAAGGGAAGAGACCAATCATGCAAGCTCAACCGAGGAAGCAACCTAGTCTTGGCCAACAACAAAGAAGGAGAGATCCTATTCAATAACCAAGACAACCACAAAGACATGGGAAGACTCCTATGCATGCACAAGGACATGGTATGATTTCTAACTTCATCCCTACATGTCATCATTGTGGTATTCATGGTCACATTAGATCAAATTGCTTTCATTACATCAAAATGTGTAAAGCTAAGAGCATGATTGAAAAGAAAAGGGCTAGAGCTAGAATGCATTTTCATAGGAATGTTGAAATTCATTTAAATGATCCTATGATATCTAGAACTCTTGAACCTTTAACAACTAGGATTGAAATTTTGTCATCTAAGTGGAAAATAAATAATGAACCCGCTTGCTATGAGACTAACAAGTCTCACATAGGTTCAACTAAGTCCAATGGTCTTAGGAGGTCTTTAAGACCTCATACCCTTCATTGAAGTGGTATGGATTTTGACCCCGAATAGGGAACTAGAGCAAAGAGAGCTATTTTGCATACTTGTCACATGCAAAATTTTGAAATATCTTATGTTTTTTTATTAATTGCTTGAGTATAAATGGTTGCATATATGTATATATATTTTTATCTTAATAAGTGTGAACCATGCTTTGAATGCAATCCATGTCATATTTATGTTCAAACATGCATTTTTGGACTAGGAGATTTACATAAGAAGTACGATTTGAATGACCTATAGTTATGTCCATGACATTATGATTCTTAATTGACATGCTAAAAATGAATAGAATGAATTTCTTGTAACATGCTAATGCAATATGAAAAGCATGAATTAATGATTGCATATTCTTAAATGCAAAATAATGTGTGAAAAAGCAAATGAGACTCAAATGAAAATCAATTGTCTCTCTTTCTTTATTTGTTGAAAATGGTTACTATCATACGGGAAATATTCCCGGAAAAATTTAATAGGGTGCAAAATCGCTCATGCCATGTTTAGCCTATAAAGTTGGATATAGTTGCTCTCAAATTAAACTCAATGAAATCACTATATTCTTGCTTCCCTCATGACAAATGGTGAAATTGGTTTGACTTTTATTGGAAACCTTTGTCATTTGCTTTGCCAAATACCATTGTATTTGGACTTGAATGCTACATGTCTTGTATGCAATTTTTTAATTCATACATTTTTCACAAAATAAATCTCCTTGTTTCTCTCCAATTGATTGAGTTGCTTAAAGTGGCTTATATGATTATGCAAATGTCTTGTATGCTACTATCTCTCATTGCCTTAAGTGAACCGATTGTGGACTACTCCTTTGCTTATATCATGACAAAAAGAGGGAGTAGAATGGTGGTAAGGGGAGTTGCTAATTATAGTACTAATTGTGCATATTGGGGAGACCATATATTGAGGGGGAGCATTGCATTACTCACATACATTGCATGATGTTGTGCTTAAATTCTTAAATGCAAATGCTTGTTTTTTTTCACTTGATTATCTCACATATACTTGTATTGGAAAGTATAGAAACTTATTGATTGTTCTACAAGAGATTGAAGACTTGAAGATCATAGCTTTTAATTATCTCCCTTTAGTTTCTAATTATGTTGTGAGGATCAATGTAAGTGGTGGTTTTATCACGAAATAGCCAAAGGGGGAGATTGTAAGTTCCTTAAGGTTGATTGGCTTATTTCGGTGACAAACGACAAGTGGGGTTTGTTGTAAGGGTAGCTTAGGCATTTGATGGTTGGTTCTTTGCACAACCAAGACCCTCTCAAGACCTCAAGTGATCAAGCACTTCAAAAGTAAATTTCTAAGTGCTTACTTGCTTTGAAGAGATGTAGTTGCACACACTCACAACATATGCATAATTCTTATTTTTGTATGTTGTATGTCTTAATAATGTGTGCTTTAATGTTCATTAATCTCTCTTCTTGCATGTTTAATTTGATTGCATCTTATGTGTTAAATGCCATGTTGTTGATGCATCATGTTTGTTTAGAGGTGTTGTCAAACCATTCTACAACCACCTTACGTAAGGCAGTTGAACAACGGTTAGAGCAAATTTGCTCTTGACAACTCTACGACCGCCTTTTGTAGAGCGGTGCAACTGGTGGATTTTTTAATCGCCTACAAACCGCCCTACGTAGAGCGGGTGTAAGGCGGTCCTCAAAATCTCGAGAGCAATCGCCCCCATTTCGCCTAAAAACTGCCCTACGCATAGAGTGGTCATGAAGAACTTGTTCTTCATTCCCAGGTGAACCACCTTACAACCACCTACGTAGAGCGGGTGTAAGGCGGTCAAGGCAAATTTTAGGGAAACTTATCAAAATGATGTCACTTCATTTTGACACCCTATATATATGCCTCATTTGTTTTAGGTCCATTCTAAGAGTTCCAAAAAGCATATTTTTCACTTAGAAAATATTTCAAGAGAAAAATTCACAAGAACTCACCTTCAAACACTCAAAGCTTTTCTTTTGTGCATCAAAGATCATCTTGTATCATCTGTGACCATATAGGATGCATTCATACATGGTTTTGCAATATTATAACTTGCTTGGTAAGGTTTTCACTATTATCTTACATAATTAGTGTCTTTCTTAACAAGCCATCTCTTTTATCATTTGTGTGCTCTTAGAATAAATTCTAGATACAAAATAGAGATTGATTGTGGTGTATTGATTGAGTATTGTATTGTGATAGCTTTCTAGGTTTTGCTTAATCTTAATTAGCTAAGCTATTTGACATGTCATTTAGCTTTTGATATCTAGGAATGAATTAATTGTCATATTCTCATTCTAGATAAGCATCTAAGGTTCCCTAGCCTTGTTTGTTCCTTGAATATCATTATATATTCACATAGGATATTTAATCTCTTCATTGAATGTAAGTCTTGTGTGATTGACTGGGATTAGGTCGCTACACCGGAATTAGGTGGTCACTCAAGCAAATTGGACTAGGTCCACCTTTAAAGACTTGTGAGTAGTGGTAGCGGGATATTGGCAGGGATTAGGCCATCAAACCAGGATTAGGTTGTATACACTATTGCAATTAGTGGATTCGAGGTTCGTGTGTGGCGCACATAATAGCCCTTGGTTTTTCTCAGTGGTTGCGTTTCCACGTATACTTCAAGTGTTGTTTATATTTCCGCACCATATTACACCATAAATTTGTTTCATCGTCCTCTCACAAGAGTAATGAAAGTATGAGTGACAAAGAAGAGAGTGACTCAAATGGTGAGAGTAACTCTTCAAACTCCAACTTCGACCTTGATGAAGAGATGAACTATGATGACTTCATGAGATTCTTTGAAAACTCTAGGTTGAAGAAGAAAAAGGATATACAAAAGTTGAAAGGAGAAAGGCTTAAATTGACTTCCAAGATGACTCATTTAAGTTTGGAGATGAGTAAATCAAAAGAGATGGAAGAAGGATTGAAGATGGAGTTAGTCTTGGCTAAGGAGAATGAAAAGAGCTTAAGGAAAGAGCTCATGGAAGCAAAAAGGTTGATTGCTAAGATGACCTCCGGAACCAAGAAGCTTGACAAGATGTTATCTTATAGGAAGAGTTCTAGTGACAAGAAGGGGTTAGGTTATGTGGAGGAAATAGAGACCACATCCTTGAAGAAGACAACCTTTATCAAAAGCAAAGAGGTTGAAAATGCTCAAACCCCTCAACAACAAACTAAATAAGTTGAATTTGGTGAATCCTCAAGGCAAGCTCGAGTAAGGGTTCCAACAAGAGCTCTACCACAACCAAGACTTCTTCAACCAAAGATCCCATAAGCTCAACATAGGGTCCTTTATGCTCAACCAAGGAGACATGCTAACTTGGCTCAACCTCAAAGGAGAAAGTTGCCTCAACGTCAAAGAGCAACCCAAAATGGAAGGAGGCCACAAGTGCTTGCATAAGGCTATGGTATGAACTCCTACTTGCCATTTTTGTGGAATTGAAGGTCACATTAGACCTAATTGCTTTAAGTATATTAAATTGTGTAGAAGAGAAAGCATGATTGAGAAAAATATGCTTAGAAGAGCCCAATACATGCATCTAGGAAAATTAGAGCTAATGAACCAATGGCTCCTAGGAATGACCATGTTTCACCTAGGATGAATAGAAATGATGAATATTATTGCTATGTGGCTCAAGTTGCCTTGAAAGCAAATGCCTCAAACACTTGGTACCTTGATAGTGAGTGTTCTAGGCACATGACCGAAAACAAGAGTTTCTTTAAAACTAAGAAACTCGTGTGATGGAGGATGGTGGATTCATTACCTTTGGTGATGGATCTAAGAAAAAGGTCATAGGGAAAGGTAATATATCCATTCCCGGTTTTCTTTCTTTACCTAATGCTCTTTATGTGGATGGCTTGCAAGCCAATCTCATTAGCATATCACACTTGAGTGATGAAGGGCTCTCGTTTATGTTTGGCAAGGTTGATTGCTCTATTCTTAAGGATAATGGGAAAGTTTTGTTGAAAGGCAAGCGATCAAGTGACAATTGTTATTGTCTTGAGTCTAATCTCATCTCTTTTAACTTGTCCACTAGTGAGCAAGTTGAGGTGTGGTACCAAAAATTTGGCCAAATGAACTATAGGGACTTGAAAGTCCTTAATAGGTTGAATGTAGTGAGAGGCCTTCCCAATCTTGGGAAAAAGGTTGAGGGTATTTGTGGACCTTGTCAACAAGAGAAGCAAACCAAGAGTGTGCACAAGAAAGGGAAATATCATTCCACCAAAGAGCCATTAGAGCTTCTCCATATGGACCTTATGGGTCCCATCCAAATCGAAAGCTTAAGTGGTAGAAGATACATTCTTGTGGTTGTTGATGACGTCTCTAGGTTCACATGGACTTACTTCCCTAGAGAGAAGTCTGAAGCCTTTGAGAAATTCAAAATGCTTTGTGTCAAAATTCAAAATGAGAAAACTTCTCACTTTATAAGCATTAAGATCATGGGAAAGAATTTGAAAATGATAGCTTTGATAACTTTGGCAATAGCCTAGGCATTTCTTATGAATTTTCATCCCCTATGACTCCTTAACAAAATGGCGTTGTTGAGAGAAAAAATTGAGTCCTCTAAGAGATGGCCCGAGTGATGTTGCTTAGCAACAAAGTCCATAGGAACCTTTGGGCTAAAGCCATTAATACAGCTTGTTACATAGGGAATAAAGTGTTCCTTAGGCCCGGGACTAAACAAACATCCTATGAGTTATGGAAAGGTAGAAAACCCAATGTTAGCTACTTCCACATCTTTGGAAGCAAGTGCTATATACTTAATGACCGTGACCAACTTGGCAAGTTTGATGCCAAGAGTGATGAAGGTCTTTTTCTTGGATATGCACTAAATAGCAAGGCCTATAGAGTTTTTAATCTAAAGACTCGAAGTGTCATGGAATCATCAAATGTTGTCTTTAATGATTGTAGGCCAAAACATGATAACCATGGGAAGGATGTTTGTGACATTGATGACCTTCATTTGAAGGAGAGTGGTGAGACTTCAAATGGTGTGAAGTCAAACCAAGATGAAGATGATGATCTACCTCTTAACAAAGTTCCTCATTTGGACTCTAATGAACCCGCTCCTTGGGTTAGGATACTCTATGATAAAGATGATATTATTGGAGATGTTAGAGATGGTGTAAGGACTAGGCGTCTAATAGCTAATCAAATTAGCTACACTTGTTACACCTCTCAAATAGAACCCAAGAAGGTTGATGAAGCCTTGGAGGATGAGTTTTGGGTTCTTGCCATGCAAGAAGAGCTAAACCAATTTGAGAGAAATGAGATATGGACTCTTGTTCCTAGATCTAGAAACACCAATGTCATAGGCACTAAATGGGTGTTTAGGAACAAATCCGGTGAGGATGGCAATGTTGTACGAAACAAGGCAAGGTTTGTTGCACAAGGATACGCTCAAATTGAAAGTATTGACTTTGAAGAGACTTTTGCTCCCGTTGCCCGTTTAGAGTCCATTAGGCTTCTCTTGTCCATTTCTTGTGTGCACAAGTTCAAGTTGCACGAAATGGATGTGAAGAGTGTCTTCCTCAATGGCTTCTTGCAAAAGGAAGTTTTTGTTGAGCAACCCAAGGGGTTTGTGGATGCACACCACCTCAACTATGTCTATCGCCTCAAGAAGGCTCTATATGGGTTGAAACAAGCACCAAGGGCTTGGTATGAACGCCTCACTCTTTATCTTATTGACAATGGCTACTCTGGAGTGTGTTGACAAAACATTGTTCATCAAGTGCACTAAAGATGAGTTATTCATAACTCAAATTTATGTTGATGACATTGTTTTTGGTTTCACCAACCAATCCAAAGTCCAACAATTTGTTGATGTCATGTCTCATGAATTTGAAATGAGCATGGTTGGTGAACTAAATTACTTATTAGGCTTGCAAATTAAGCAAATGTATGATGAGATCTTCGTATCACAAGCTAAATATGCTAAGAGCCTAGTGAAGAAGTTTGGCCTTGAAAATGCCAAACATTATGACATACTCATAAGCACCACCTTGAAACTTAGCAAAGATACAAGTGGAAAGGATGTTGAGCAAAGTCTATATCATGGTATGATAGTTAGCTTGCTTTACTTGACCGCAAGTACACCAGATATTTGTTTTAGCGTGGGTATGTATGCTAGTTACCAAGCTAGTCCCAAAGAGTCTCACCTTGTTGTTGTGAAGAGGATCATTCGGTTTGTGAATGGTACCTCAAATCATGGGATTTGGTACCCTTTTAACATTACTCCAAGTCTTATTGGATTTAGTGATGCCGATTGGGTGGAAAATTGTGATGATAGGAAGAGTACATCGAGTGATTGCTTCTTCCTAGGAAACAATTTGGTTTATTGGTTTTGTAAGAAACAAAACTCAATTTCCATATCCACGACCGAGGTGGAATACATTGCCGCCAGAAGTGCTTGCACTCAATTGATGTGGATGAAACAAATGCTAGCTGACTATGGCTTAGAGCAAGGTACTCTTACTTTATTTTGTGATAACATAAGTGTCATTAACATTTCTAAGAATCCCGTCCAACATTCTAGGACCAAGCACATTGACATTAGACATCATTTCATTAGAGAGCTAGTTGAGAGCAAAATCATTGCATTAGAACATGTGGGAACAAATAACCAACTAGCAGATTTGTTTACAAAACCCTTAGACACTATTAGATTTAGGAACCTTAGCAAGTCTATTGGGGTTTGTCACTTGGGTTGAAATGGTATATCTTGATCCCATTTGGGGAGCTCAAGCAAAGAGAGCAAAGTTGCATGATCATGCCTTGTGCTACATTGAGATATTTTATACCTCTTATTTGATTGCTTGAGATGATTGGTTGTGTATGCTTGTATTTTTTTAATAAGTGTGAGACATTGCTTTGTTTGCAATCCATGTCTTATTATTGCTCAAATGTTCATTTTTGGAATAAGAGATGTACTTTGGAAGTACTTTTTGAATGACCTATAATTGATCTCCATGACATGATGATTTTTTCAATTGACATGCTTGAGTTGAAAAATGTGAAATATTTGACAGCAAAATCTTGATTGCAATTATGTGTGCAAAATTTTTTTTGAGACTCAAATTACTAAGGATATTAAAACCCATAATCTCTCTTTCTTTATTTGTAGAACAAAGCTACTATCATCGGGTTTCTCACCCGGAAAAATCAAACAAGGTGCAAAGTCGCTCATGTCATGTTTTGCTTATAAAGTTGGATATAGTCGCTCTTTAATTTAAAATGTTTAATCTATATATCCTTGCTTTTTCCATGACAAAGGGTGAAGTTGGTTTGAATTCTATTAGGAAACCTTTGTTGTTTGATTTGCAAAATACCATTGCCATTGAACTTGAATGGAACTTGTCTTGCATGCAAAGTATTCTTGTCACACATTTAAAAAAAAAAAAAAAAAAACTCCTTGAATCTCTCTTTCTTAATTGAGGTGCATAAAATTGCTTATATGATTATGCATATGTGTTTGTGTTACAAGCTCTCCTTGCTAATTCTTACCCATTTGGGGGGACTCCCTTTGCCTATCTCATGACAAAAAAGGGGAGTAAGGTTTAGGAGTATTTGGGCCATTCTTGGCATTGCATTTAAGGGGAGTTAAGAGAGAGTAACCCATGTTGGGAGACATTGCATTTAGGGGGAGTTGAGAGATAGTAACCCATGTTGGAAGATATTGCATCTAAAGGGAGTTCCATTGCATTGCATGCTTACATTTTTATTCTTCTTGATTGTATCAATTTTTTGATTGGCTTATTTTGGTGACAAAACTACTATGAGGTTCATATATGTAAGCGTATCTTAGGGTTGAAGAAATCCTCATCAAATGTCATGGACCTCATTGTGGACATCAAGATCTTCAAGGAAGGTAGTTTACTTGACTTAATTCTCAATTGAAGAGATTTAGAATTCACACACTCACATCTCATTCATCTTCATGATTTGCATATCCTTGTGTGTTTCTTGGTTGATTCTTACATGACATGTAGTCACTTCACACTTGCACATATTGCATATTAGTCTACGTGTGAACTGCTCTTTGAAAAGAGAAAATCTCTTGTTACTGCTGCCCATACCGCCCTTGGTGCAAGTGCAAGGGCAACAGTCTACTCAACGCTCAAGTCCAGAGTGTGTACGTTTGGAGTATCGCCGCCTAGGCACACTACCTCTGCAGCGGTCCTCCACGGCGATCAACAATAGTGTGTTCACTTTTGTTGTACCACTGCCTAGACACTAGCATGTGCAGCGGTACCAGCAGCGGTCTGTGACGGTCTTAGACTTCAAGTTACCAAATTGACCTCACTTCTTTTTGGGTCTATATATATATGTTGCTTTCTCTTCATAGATGATTTAGAGAGCTGATAACTTATGTTTTTAGAGAGCAAAAAGAGTGACTTGCAACATAAGAGAGAAAGAATTGAATTTTATCATTCAAAACACAAAAACCCACCTTCCATTCATGGTTCATTCATCATTTAGCATTTTCTAGGTATGATTTCTCATGGGTTTTTCATGTTTGCTCACATATCTTGTAGTTAGAACATTATATGCATCTCTCACATGTTCTAGCTTTTCAAGGTTGCTCTTTTATGACTTGACTAGTTTCACGATAGCTCATTTATTACTTGACTAGTTTCAAGATTGCATTTTTATTGTTGTTTGTGAGTTGTTTGTGATAGCTATAACATATAGGGTTTGATTTGCACATATAGCTAGGTTGTAGGCATGCCATATAGCTTTATGATATCTAGGAATGCTTAACATGTTTATCCATGCCTAGATAAGCTTAAATCTTGGACCTAGCCTTTATGCATCTTGAATATTACACATATTCACTTTAGGTTGTTAATCTCTTCTCTTAGAGAGTCAAGTCTTGTATTTACCATTTAGTAGTTTGCAAGCAAAGGATTAGGTTCACTTTTGAAGGCCTGTGGGTGTGTGGATTAGTAACCTTGTAGGGTTTGACGTGGTCAACCTAAGTTGTAATCGCATTACAATTAGTGGATTGAGGTTCATGTGTGGCGCATATAACATCCCGTGGTTTTTCCCGTGAGGGTTTCCACGTAAATATCTTATGTCTTTTATATTTCCGCACTTTGTTCACTTGATATGTTTCTTGACTAGATGAGAGTGTTTCAGAGTATTGATTAATCACGAAAATTGGGTAAAAATCGGATAAAATCTATTCACCCCCCTCTAGATTATTATGGCACATATATTATTTATTTTCAATTGGTTTTTGAATTTGAATTCTCTTTTGTCTTTGATTAACTAGCTTTTTGTTTTTAGGTTGGTTGTTGATCTGTTTATGTCTTTTTTTTTGATGTGGGGTTTTATAATGGTTTTTCGGTAATTACTTTCTTGATATTATATTAATATGTGTTTATATTTTGTAAGATTTAAGAGGTGTTGATAGGTCGGTGAAAGTGAGAGAAGTTTGAAGATCAAGCTACAGCTGCTAGCTTTCGGGAGAAAAAGAATAATTTTCCAGTATCCGAGTCTTAAAGGTTGGTTTTTGAAGTTACTTTTGTTTTGCTTTCTTTGAATCTTTGCTCAGAGAGAGAAAAAAGTGATTTTTATTTTCTATTTTGTTCACTTCCTATTTTTTTTTCCTTCAACTAAGTTTTTTTTTTTCCTTTGTATTATATTGATTCGTTTAAATTTAATAATTTTGTTGCTTTCATAGTTTTTACTGTGTTCTTTCTCATGAGAAAGAAGAATTGAGAGATCTGGTTCCTAGATCTTCCAAAAAAATATATTATTTATTTATTTTTCATTTTCTTCAATAATTTTCTATACTGTTTTATAAATTTAAAAAAATATTGGGAGATATAGGTTCTAAGATCTTCTAAACATTTGGTCTTTTAAATTATTTTAAAAGAAAATACTATTTATTTAATTTTCCTTTTTCTTCATTAAATTTTCTATTTTTTATTGGTCGAAAATGGTGGAGTTTTGGTGGGGTTTTTGTTGAGAAATTGAATGAAAATTTGGTTGGTCTTATAAAGGAACATGTTTTGGATATGAGTTTGTGATGATGAAGAGCTGGGTTTTTGGTTCTTGAAGGATTGTTCAAACTTAGAGTAGCCACTGAACAACTCTGTGAAAGTGAGGCACTCAAGGTGTTTGATAAAATGACTCAACAAAAAATAATAGACAATCTGCTACGAAAAACAACTCAACAACATGACACGTGAGAACATTTTTAACGTTTGCTTGTTTTCAAAATTTTATTACTATTTCCACTTATCGACATTGACAATTATTATTGGTAAATGCGGGAGGAGTTGCAGTGTGTTTGTCATGAAGTATATGGAAAATATTGTTAAAGATAAATGTGACAAAATGGACTTTACAACGGATGATATGAAGGACATTAGAAGTGAAATTGCAGAATGGTTTTTTCAAGCTTCGCTGCCATACCAATGACATTAGATAGATGTTGTCTAGACATTAAAGATATTATTTCTAATTAGAACTAATTAATTGAGGCTCTCTAGTGGGTAGAGTGATATGGTTTTGTAATACAATATTGTGTTGTGTTACTGAGATATGATATTATGATTAATACAAGTAATCAAATTTTTTGGTAATGTCAACAAATAGAAGAAACTTTGTCGAAATTTCTATCATGCAGCTGTTTTTAGTCAAAAGTTATTAACCAAGCCTTAAAATCAAAGACTAAAGTATCTGTAAATACAGAAAAGTTTATTAACATTCCAAATTGTTTAAATGACCAGCACAAACTAAGACTGTAAATAACATTCAACGACCAACATAAAATGAAATTTTCAATAGTTAACAACCAACACTCATTAAAAGTTGTAACATTATGGTAGGTCATGGTTTTGCTTCCACGTTTGAGCATGTCTGAATATTATGTCCAAACACAATTGATCAAGATCTTCCACAATTGGTACTTACCTTTAAAGGAGGCACTTCCGAGGAAGAACGTATCTTAAATTTTTTTAGCTTGCCCAATGGTCTTCTCCCTCCAGGTGGATGTACAATGCAAGAACTAACATGTTCTCGACCAACACATTGTATGACAACTTGTTTTCCATCCACTCCCCGATAAGTTCCCCATTCACGTAATCTAAAATGTCTCATCGACCGTTGTAATTGATTACTAGCCTAAATCTTTTCATAGTTCCTATTGGGACATAAAATATCTTATGTATATAATGTTAGGCATGAAATTTCCCCTATATACAGTATCTCATGTACAATTTGAAATATCCCATGTATATCATAATGGGCATGAAATATCCTATGTATGTCATGTTGAGAATGAAATATCCTATGTATGTCATGTTGAGAATGAAATATCTCAATATTTCATGTCCATATATGTCATGTTGGACATGAAATATCTCATGTATGTCATGTTGAGAATGAAATATCTCATGTATATTATGTTGGGAATGAAATATCTCATGCATATCATGTTGGACATGAAATATCCCATATATGCAGTATTTCATGTAAAACATGAAATATCTCATGTATGTAATGTTGGGCATGATAGATCACATGTATATCATGTTGGTCATGAAATATCCTATGTATATCATGTTAGGTATGAAATATCTCATGTATGCAATATTTCATGTAATTCATGAAATATCCTATATATGTCATGTATAATATGAAATATCCACATATGTCATGTTGGGAATGAAATATTTCATGTATGTCATGTTGAGTATGAAATATCTGATATATGCATTATTTCATGTAAGACATGAAATATCTCATATATATCATGTTGGACATGAAATATTTTATATATGTCATGTTAGGCATGAGAGATCTTATGTATGTCATGTTGGACATGAAATATCTCATTTTCTTTTAAAATACATGATTTATTGATATCAAGCGATGTGTTACGTTAAACATGAAATAACCCACTTATGTCACATTTAACGTGACATACTACGTGTAAAAAGGGTAGCTTTGTAATTTATTTGTTAAAAACAATAATTCATTATGATGATTGGTTACAAACAATAAATAATTAGAATTTGGTTAAAAACAATAATTCATTTTCTGATTTGACTACTTTTACTAATGTCCAATATTTATAAATAGAGACCTTGTGTCAATAAAAATGGACAAGTTATTTTAAATCTATTATGTGTTATGTGCTAACATTTGGGAGATTCTGGTTTCTCTCGAAATAAACTAGATTTTATTTTTGGTTCCATCAAAATGTGTATGTAATAGTCTAGCATTATTGTTATATTATTACAACAGTTTAATAATAATATAGTAATATGATAAAAAGTTGAGGTGAATAAGTCCTAAGCTCTTATACTCACGCAGGTTTTAGATTCAAGTCATATCAATTTTGTACCGAAAGCAATAATAATAATAATTTTTTATTATTATTATGAAAATGATTTTATTTTTTTAAATAAAAAGACAAAAGAGAAAACATAGGCCAAGGGCATGAAGGTAATATCAAAAGAAGTTGATTACACAAGTGGAAAAAAGGAAAAAAAGAAAAAGAAGAAATATCATTTGACGAGACGAGATTGGTCTGGTGGTAAACCCCTCGCACCTGCTCCAAGGTTGCGGTTCGAGTCTCCCCACCAAAAAAAAAAAAAAAGGAAAACCCAAATTTATATAAAAGTCTAATACTTAAAATGAAAAAAAAAAAAGAAAAAGAAAAAAAAAATTAAAGGAAGAATTCAATTTTAAATGGGGCTATATTGTTAAACATAAACTTAAAGAGGTCAAAAAACAAATAAAAGAAACTGACATATCTAAAATGGAGGCTTCGTTGATTATCGAAGAAAACAATTAGAGAGAAAGAGATAGTCTTTGTTGTTTCGAGAGTTTGGTCCACCACTCCTTCTCCAATTGCCGGACCCTGAAAACCCTCTTACACACACTCACCCAAGAACAAGAAGCTGCAGCGAAAATCTCATACCAGGTTTTATTTTATTTTTTTTATTAGTTTGTTTTCTCATTTTATCAGGTTAATTATATAGCTAAAAAACCCAGAATCAGTTGAGAAAATTAGAATGTCAGATTCTTCATTTTCGTTCGAAATGTTGAAATATCAGGTCCCAAGTTGTCGAAACTCAGTTTCACAACACGTGAATCCGATCTTCTGGGCACTTCCAATTTTCATCAATTTAGTGGTTTTTGGTGATTCGAATTTGAGAATTCATGCCTTCGGATCCGCTTCTGGAATTCTGGGTTTTTTTTTTTTTTTTTGATTGATTGTGCGATTTAATTTTACTTTGTCTTGTACTCATGTCATTCCACATTGATTCTCTTCTGATAATTTAATGTATATCGGGTTGGGTTTTTTGTAACATGAATTGGGTTCTCTGTGATGGAAGACTTTAGTTTATAGGTACTAGTTGAGTTTTTAGCTACTCTAGTTGTTTGAAATTACTTGTCATCATCAACCAGAATCTGCACTAGCTATTTAAAGTAATCCACCTTTCGAAGATTACGAGCTTGCCCATTTTCTATACCGAAGAGCTTAGGTTGTAAGCAGTAGCTTTCCAATTTCGAATGGTGTTTTTTTTAGTCTAGCTTAGATCCTAACAACATTTGTTTTGATCAAAAGAGTTGTTGGAGAGAGCTATGTAGCATTTCAGGCTCGTTTGAACAAATTTAATTGTCAAATCCCTTGCTTTATGGTCAAAGATGCTACTTTTGTATGGTTCTGTGACTTTATTTTGCTTCTCATGGTGTGTAAGAAAGGCTTAGCTTTTAGTATTAGAAGTCGAGTCAAAATGATTCACCTCTCATTTTTAGTCTAGGGTATAGGCATTTCATTTTGGTGAAAGAAAACTGTAAGAGAGTGATGTATTCTTTGGAAATTTACACCAATCACAATTCCAAAATATCCCTGATTCCCTGTGATGTATGTGACTTGAAGTGCGGCTGCTAACCTCATTAGAACTCTCTGGTTGGGGTTAACAGGACACCACATTTGGAAATAAATATATTCATGAGCCTTTTTTTGATACCCAAAGTTAGGACTTAGAATCTATAACAATAAATAATGATTTGAGACTGGGCCACGTGATCGATTTGAGTGTAGTCATGAATGGAATATAGGGGGATAAAACTGTTGTATTTATGACATGCTGAGAGGTGGAAAGAGTGCTCACAAGTTTTTTGCACCTTCTAGGTAATTTACCTTTTCTGCATAATGAAGCCAAGAAAAACAAAAGAATAAATTGTTAACTTAGCCATACATGAGCATTGGTTTTCCTGAATTGCTCCAGAAGCTGTTAAGAGTAGTCTTTTCTTTTCTTTTCTTTTCTTTTTTATTTTTGTGTGGAATTGTGAGTTCTGTGCATATTTTGAAAATTTGTGAAGGAGATCATACTTAACTATATTATTATTTGGTCATTCCTTGTTAATAGGTAGGAAATGTTTATACTGTTTCTCAATTAACCAAATATTACTAGTCCCAAAAAATAAAAATAAAAACCTTGGATATTAATCCTTTTTTGCTTAACCCCTAAAACATGATAGAAGCCATATGGGGTCTTTACATGGAAGGTTTACAATTGGGAGGATCATGGTAATAACCAGACTGGTTGTGTGTGTGTTTGAATATCTTTTAGGGCCTCAATATTTTTGTAGCTAATGTTATTGAAGCTTTAAGGCCTCTCTTTCTTGAACTTTGTCATGGAGATAATGAGGGGGAGAGATGTAGGTAAACTCAAAGGCCTAAGCTGCTTGGAGAAGAAGAGGTTTTAAAGTTTACTCCTACAATAAAAAGTGGGAAAGTATTCAAGATAGTACCTGTACGGTTTGAAGATTTAAGAAATCTGAGTGGTATCTTTCTTGTTTTGACCTTTGTTTCTCTGAAGAACATAGTTTTTTTACCTTTATTTTTGAAGTAATCGGCACCTTCATGCGTCAATAATCATTCTGTATAACGTTTTCATCCATAAAACATCTTTGTAGTTGTAGCTGCCCAAGGGTAATATAGATATGCCATGACTTTGCTGCTTACCTGGGATATGAAATCTCATGAGTTTCCCAAATACCAAGGTTGTAGGACTCTACAATAGCCCCTAGTTTATAGTCTGGTGAACAAATAAATATTTGGAGTTATGTTGGTTAAAAAACAAAGGAGTTCCATCGAGTTCTATTGATTAGTTTTAGTTTTTCTAGCAAACACTATACTGCTAAAGTGTTTCTTACTATTTAGTTTTAGGGTCAACTTGGAAGGTACCCACTAAAGCATTTATATAAGCCTTGTTTTTAGTTATGGTCATTGTTGGATTTCCCTTATTGGTGTGAATAGTCAAGTCACTGTCAATTTGCAAATGGCTTATATAAGAAACATAAGGTGCTTAGATTTAGTTGCACCTGATTTTTGCAAATGGTTTCAAATAAAATAATCACAGTGATAGAAGTGAAAGATCTGGTAGACAAGTACGTGTGATGCAAGCCATAAGACTTGGACAATGAACTATGAAGTGATCACTGGTTTATACACTATGTGTAAGGTGCTTTATTTTCGATTAATCAGATCTGAAGAATTACAGCTAAAAGATAAGAGAAGAAAATTAACCATATATAAAGATTTTTTGTAACTACTAATAGACTGGTCTATTAAGAAAGGTAAGTGAGAAGGGAAAAATAAAATATATGGAGACTAATGAAGGAATCAACTCAGATCGTCTCCTTTTAAAAGTTTCAAAAATATTGTATGAACAACATTAGAGTGAAGTGGATGGTAAAGTGAATATGTTTACCTAGGCCTTAAGGGGTAACACTGAGAATAGGCAGAGAACAGCCTTGAAAATACGCATTCTCCTTCCATTTTTTTTTTCTTTTTTTGTAAAATTGCTTTATAGCGCATTTTCTGGATTTTCTTGATACACATTTTCTGGATTCTCTTGATTACATTTGTTATTGCAGTAGCCTCTATTGCTTGATATGCATTTGTTTTGTGTTTTCTTTGTATTTGAAAGTCAACTCTCTATGTTGATGAAAAAAACTGTTAATGTTTCTCTATTTGGTTAATTACCACTGATCCTTTTTAGATAAGATCACTGTGGCTTCCACCTCATTGATCTAAAGTTGGAGGGTACATTTATGTTAAAAAAGGAACAACAACAACAACTACTACTACTAAGAGAAAACAGAGCACATTTGAATTTATTTATCCCACTCTAATCGATTTGAAGTCCAAAACAATATTGTTGATAACAAGATATTCATAATTTGATTACTCAAGTTTCTTAATTTGAAGTCTTTAGGTCTGCAATTTGTGTTTTCCTTTTCTTTTGCAGGTGTTTTAATCAGTCTTCTGCTTATTTATTGCTGATATCAAGAGATTCTTTCAATTTCAATATTAATTAATTATTGCTGGTTTAGTATCTGTCATTTGACTCATCTGCCATTCTGTTACTGTATCATGCTTTTTTCGGTAATTTATATTCATTCTGGTTTTCCTTTGTTTTCTTTTTTTAGGCTGGAGTTTTACGTGGTGGCTGTTCTTAAAGCATCCCTTTAAAAAAAAGGTGTAATTTGTAGACAGGATGAGGGGAACCCTTTGAACCAAGAAGCACTACTGCTTCTTCATTTTATGAAGTCATGGCTGATCATGCTTTGACTGTACCTGATGCTTCCCTTAGTTTGGTGGAACGCACTTTAGCTATTGGGCAAGAATTCCCTGATGTTGAAACTTGCAGGAGGACATTAAAAGATATTGCTATATCTCTTCATTTTGATTTACGGATAGTGAAATCGGATCGTAGCCGGTTTATAGCCAAATGCTCCAAAGAAGGTTGTCCATGGCGTGTTCATGTGGCAAAATGTCCTGGAGTTTCAACCTTTTCAATTAGAACCCTGCATGGAGAGCATACCTGTGAAGGAGTTCAGAACCTCCATCATCAGCAAGCATCTGTCGGTTGGGTTGCTAGATCAGTTGAAGCACGCATTCGGGATAATCCTCAGTACAAACCGAAGGAAATCCTGCAAGATATCCGTGATCAGCATGGTGTTGCTGTGTCTTATATGCAAGCTTGGCGTGGAAAGGAGCGTAGCATGGCCGCACTTCATGGGACCTTTGAAGAAGGATATCGCCTTCTTCCAGCTTACTGTGAACAAATAAGGAAAACAAACCCAGGAAGCATTGCATCAGTTTTTGCTACTGGACCAGAAAACTGTTTCCATCGCCTATTTATTTCTTTTCGAGCATCAATTTATGGGTTTATAAATGCTTGTAGGCCACTATTGGAACTTGACAGAGCACATCTAAAAGGAAAATACTTGGGTACAATACTTTGTGCTGCAGCTGTTGATGCTGACAATGCATTGTTTCCTTTGGCAATTGGTATTGTTGATGTGGAAAGTGATGAAAATTGGATGTGGTTCATGTCAGAATTACGGAAGCTTCTGGGAGTAAATACTGACAATATGCCTAGACTTACAATACTATCTGAAAGACAAAGGGGTATTGTCGAGGCAGTAGAAACACATTTTCCAAGTGCTTTTCATGGTTTTTGTCTGCGTTATGTTAGTGAAAATTTCCGTGATACATTTAAGAACACAAAGTTGGTGAATATCTTCTGGAATGCTGTTTATGCCCTTACGACAGTTGAATTTGAAACTAAAATCTCTGAGATGGTAGAGATCTCACAAGATGTGATACCATGGTTTCAACAATTCCCTCCCCAACTCTGGGCTATAGCATATTTTGAAGGGGTGCGATATGGGCATTTTACTCTTGGTGTCACAGAGTTGTTATATAATTGGGCCCTAGAATGTCATGAGCTCCCCATTGCGCAGATGATGGAGCATATTCGCCATCTGTTAGTGTCTTGGTTTAATGAACGTCGTGATATGGGCATGAGGTTGACCTCAATTCTTGTACCATCTACGGAGAAGCAGATTTTAGAAGCAATTGCTGATGCTCGCTGCTATCAAGTACTTCGTGCAAATGAAGTGGAGTTTGAGATTGTGTCAACTGAGAGAACAAATATTGTGGATATACGAAGCCGTATTTGCTCTTGTCGCCGTTGGCAACTCTATGGTTTACCTTGTGCGCATGCTGCCGCTGCTCTTCTTTCTTGTGGGCAGAATGTTCATCTATTTGCCGAGCCTTGTTTCACAGTAGCAAGTTATCGAGAGACATATTCACAGACGATAAATCCTATTCCAGATAAGAGCCGGTGGAAGGAGCCAGGTGAGGGAGCCGAGGGTGGGGGTGCCAAGCTTGATATGACAATACGCCCACCCAAAACACGCCGACCACCTGGCCGGCCCAAAAAGAAGGTTCTTCGTGTAGAAAACTTTAAGCGCCCAAAGAGAATTGTTCAATGTGGTCGTTGCCATTTGTTAGGGCATTCCCAAAAGAAATGCACAGCGCCAATTTGACCCTGAGTTAGATTGTCAGATTTTTCATTTTCAGTCCTTTGTTATTTTGAAATGCAATAGAATTAATGTTGTATTTGTAGCCTTTAATGTATGTTCTTACTGTTTAGTTGCAAAATAAGGATCACATCCTTTTTGTCATGGCTTTTATATTTATACTGTACAAATGGTGGTAGCTTTTTTTGGTTTCCAGCAATGTTTCCGATTATTTTCATCTTTTATTAGGAAAGTTTAAAGTTTGTTTTTCTTCTGTGGTATACACTATACCAGCTCCTTTCTAAATACTTGCTGTATATCCTTGTTCTCAGCTGATACTATAATCCCCTAGTCATGATTCATTAAAGTTTCTGAATTGTCATTTTGGCAGTTCAGTTTCTTGCTCAATAGGTGGATGGCAGAAGCATATGAACGTCTTTTGGCTCAAGGGCACCGATGAAAGGGGTATTGAAGGAGGCTTTCCGGTGAGCGTACATGTTTTGCGTGAGCCAAAGCTCTATGTATGTACTGTCTCTCCCTTTCGACTAATTTAAATATGACTTGGTTCAAATTATGCATCTGTCCATGGCTCTGTGTATGCATATGTTTCGATTGGCAGAGTAGAATGCAATGTGATTGTGTTCAAGTTGTGCAATTGAATTCATTTCTTTGTAAGAATTAGACATTCTGTTCATATTTCCTGTAGTTTGAAGAATTGAATTGTTTCCCATATTATGTGGAAGTCAAAGGCAATAGCAGTCAATTATTATCTATCATTTACCCGGCTTCAATTATTTATCAAACTTTGATTATGCGAGTTGATAATGATGGGATACTATCAAAATATCTTCTGTGAGTCTACGGTTTGACATATTTCCCATTTATTAGTTTTTCTTTATCAAACAGTTTTTCTTTTTTAAAAAAAAAATCACAGTTAGTTTTTTTTAGTTGCGACAAAGTTAGTTATTAGTTAATTATTTTATTTATTAGTTAATTTTTTTTTTCTATTATATAAAATTGTAATTTATATTTTATTTATTACCAAATAATAGAAATGAAAGATTTTTTTTCCTTAAATATTACAATATTTTGGGGTTTTGGGAATGAGGAGAGATTTGAACCTGTAACCTCGTGGTGTGGGTGTAAGGGGCATATTATTGGGCCAATCTCATCTTGTCTCATTGAAAAGATAACATCTTTATTTACACCCATTAACAATTTAACATATGGAAAAATAACAATAACAATAATAATAATAAAAAATAATAATAAACTATATATTAGATATATGGTTGATTGTTGTAATAAATTAAAGTGGAATAGGTGGAAAATGTCACATTTTTGAACTGATTTGGCACTCAAGTGAGTGCTATAATAAGTTAAGTTTAAAAGACATCTATTATTGTGAACTATTAAAATCGCCATTAGATAATCATTTTTTTATTCTGTTTGTACTTCCCTCTCTCCACACTTCTAACAAAAACGACAGTAGGTTTCACTTAGTAACTCTCTCTCTCTCTCTACAATAAACTTGTCCCCTACAGCAAAAAGTTGAAGGTTGCCTCCTATTTCTTCTTCAACTTAGAAAGAAGTTGACGTTCTTCAGTACAACATGATAATATATCTCTTAAGTACTTTTTTTCTATACCGGTGGGTTTGAGTCTCGTAACACTGTTTCCGTTCCTTTTCTTTTATTCTCCGAGTCTTTTGTAAACTTTAAGCTGGCTGTGAGAATTTTGAATCTCCGAACCTTTGTAAGCTTTGTCCAAGCCTTTTTAGTAAGTTTTCAAGCCTTTTAAAGTAGTGTCCGAGCCTTTTACATCATTGTTTGAGCTTTTTTATAAACCTTACGTCTGAGCCTTTTAAAGAAGTATCCGAGCCTTTTAAAGAAGTATCCGAGCCTTTTCAAGTTGTGTCCAAGCCTTTTGAATATCCGTTAGGTTTGTTAATGAAGAAGTTTTCTAGCCTTTTAAATATGTTTCCAAGCATTTTTAAGTAGTGTTCGAGCTTTTTCAAGTAGTGTCCAAGCCTTTTAAAGAAGGTTTCGAGCCTTTTAAATATCATCACCTGAGCCTTTATAAATGTAATCCGAGCCTTTTGTATAAATCTTTTATGAATATATTCTATGGTCCTGGCTGTTTATTAATAGTTTGTGATGATTAATTTGACAGCATAATGAATCGGATCGGGTTAGAATAGTCATATCTTACAACGGTCGATTAGAGCAATTACCCGACGAAAGTCAGAGGTTTGTTGTTTCGATAACCAGGGAATATATATGTCAATGAATATGACTTACGAAGAATTGGTGGCAATCGTGCATACCATTATGAAGTATGATGTAATCAAATTCAATGTTGATCTACAGTTAATATCAATCGTTCCTGGCACTACATGTCGCACATTTATAAGAAATGACGATGATGTTCAGTTTATGCTAGGAGAAGATCGGGTGATCACTCAAGTATCTGTTAGTCTATCTGAGAGGATAGCTAGAGATGTGATAGGGAATGATATTCTTTCTCGTGAAAATACTCAACAATTTGGATTCTTCAGTGGTAGAAACCAAGTGTTCGCACAAAGAAGTGCCATCGAAGGTGGGGAAAACATGTGTGTTGTCCCACCGGTTGTGGTCGACCATGCAGATGTAGTTGAACCTCAATTCGGCAATGTTTTTTGTTGTCGAATTGAGATGAATGATGAGAAGAATAATGAGCAGTACAATGAGTTGTACAATGACCAGGTAAATGATATAGAAAATATGGATGAAGAGCTTGTACAAATTCAAACACATGGAAGATGTGTACAAGGAGTTAGTTGCAATGCACCAGCTATGCCTAGGACTTCCGAGGTCCGGCATAATGTAACTGCATTTGATTATGATAATACAACAACGTGAGTTATTCCCGGAGCAGATTCATACTCGTTTGGTATTAGTTGAAGTAGCACCTTGGCAGCGTAAGAACCTACAAGCATGATTTATAAAGGTCAATTTTTTCCGAATAAAAAGGATTTGAAATGGCTAGTTGGCCTTTTTGCAATGCAGGAGAACTTTGAATGGAAGGTGAAAAGGTCTAATAAGACAACGTTACATTTGATTTGCATCACTGACAACTGTACATGGAAATTAAAAGCGGTGAGGAGAGATGAAGGGACTTACTTCCAAGTCAGAAGTTTTGTCAACGAACACAGTTGTCCCTTGTAGGAGATTCACCATCGCCACCGACAAGCTAGTGCAGTTATAATTAGAGAAGTCGTTGCACCTAGAATTCAACAACAAGATGGTCGTCTCATACGTCCGAAGGACATAATCGCCAATATGAAAACAATGTATGACATCCAAATCATGTACATTAAGGCACATGATGCCCTGCAATATACATTGTCATTGACCTATGGAAAACATGAAGAAACTTTCCAACTGTTGCCATCTTTTTGTTATGTTCTGGAACAGCAAAATCCTGGCTCAATCACTGACTTACAGTGTGAAACAGATATACCGGTGTGTATAAAACTATCAAAAGGGGAGGTAGGGGTGGGGGTGGGGGTGGGGGGAGGAATATATTTTAATCCAGTTATTACCAAATTTTTGTAATTAGCCAATTTTATGAAAATAACTCGAATCTAGTCAATCAACAAAATCAAGTGTAAAGTGCAGAATTTATATGACATTTGATTTTTACATAGAAACCTTCAATAAGGAAAAACCACGGCCTAGTATGTGCGTCATGCACGATCCTTGAATCCACTTTCTGTAACGGTGTTTACAACCTAGGTTGACCATGTCAAACCCTACACGGTTAATAATCCACCACTACTGCCCAGCGGACCTTTAATTGCAAACATAGACCAATTCTTGCAGACTAAACCACCTTAGCCACAAGACTTAATTCTCACTAAAGAGATCAAGAACATAATGTGAATAATATGATATTCAAAGAGCAAGTAATGCTAGGTTACACTAAATGCTTATCTAGGATGAAAGATGACAATAATCACAATCCTAGATATCAATATTTTCTATATGACATGACATACAACATAGCTATCAAAGATTAAGCAATCCTAGTAATAACTATCAAAATACAACTCTCAAACAATCAACACAATAATCTCAATCTTATCAATAAGATATGTTCTATAAGCATACAAGTGATAAATGAGATTGCTTGTTAAGAAAGACACAAAATATGTTAGATATTAGTGACAAACTTACCAAGCAAAGTGTGTTGAATAAAACCCAAGTATATATGGCACCTAGATGATCATAGATTATGCTAGATGATGTTTGATGCACATGGTTATGTGTTTGAGTAATCAAAGGAGAGTTCTTTAGTTGTTTTTCTCTTTGGAAAAAATATAAGTAATATGATTTGGATTCTCTTAAAAATGACTTAAAGTGAAAGTAGCATATATATAGGGTGTCAAAATGATGCTACATCGTTTCAATAAGTTTTCAAAAAATTGGCCTTGACCGCTACTCACCTGCTCTATGCAAGGCGGGAGTACAGCGGTTCACTTGGAAAATGAAGAACATGTTCTTCATAAACCGCTCTACATAAGAGCGAGAATGTGGTGACCCAGAGGCAAGTGCTCTCGGGTTTTCTAGAGCCGCTGTTCACCTGCTCTACGTAGGGCGGTTGAACAACGATGGAAAAAAATCCATCAGGTGCCCCGCTGTACGTACATCGACTGTACAGTGGGTAAGAGCAAATTTGCTCAATGCCCCTTATAGGCACTGTACGTAAGGCGACCCAACAGTGGGTGTATATCGCCCATAATGAAATTTGCATCCTAGAGTCTAATATGACATGACAATTGACAAACAAGATGCAATCAATAAAATATGCAAGAAGAGGATTTAAGAACATGAATGCATATACATTAAGCACACAACATTCAAGAATTATAGATATGCATGAGTTGTGTGTGTGTGCAACTAGATCTCTTCAATGCAATTAAGCACAAGTGATTTACCTTTGGAGTGCTTATCATCTTGAGGTCTTGAGAGGACCTTTGTTGAGCTTGATCACCAACAATTAGAAGCCTAACTACCCTTACATCAGAAACCCTAAATGTGGTTTGTCACCGAAATAAGCCAATCAAACTTAAGGAACTTACAATCTCCCCCTTTGGCTATTTCGTGACAAAACCACCACTCACAATAATCCTCACAACAAAATTGAAACTAAAGGTCAACAATGATATTCTACAATACAAAGAGATATTAAAAGATAAAACTTGAAGTCTTCAATCTCTTGTAGAATAATCAATCCTTCAAAACAAAAAAAAAAAATTTACACTTTCCAAAGCAAGTGTATGTGAGGTGATCAAGTGAAATCAAAACAAGCATTTGCATTTAAAGATAACAAACAACATCATGCAATGAATGTGCAATGCAATGCTCCCCCTCAAAATACAATCTCCCCAACATGCGACTTGGCTACTCACAATTAGCAATCTCCCTTACCGCATACTACTTCCCCTTTTTGTCATGAGATAGAAAAATAAGTTTCCCTAACTAGGTCACTTGTAGCAAAGAGAGATAGTAGTATACAAGACATTTGCATAGTCATTATACAAGAACATTATGCAAGTCAATTAATTAGAGAGATATAATGAGATTTATTTAATAAAAACGTGTGATTAAGATGCTTTGCAAGCAAGACATGCTGCATTCAAATCCAAAAATCAGTGGTATTTGGCAAAGAAATTGACAAAGGTTTCCTAAAGAATTCAAACCAATTTCACCTTTTTTCATGAATCAAAGCAAGGATATAGAGTTAACAATCACTTAATCTTAATGAGCAAATATATCCAACTTTATAAGTAAAACATGGAATGAGCGACTTTTTGCACCCTATTTGATTTTTCCAGGTAAGATACCCATATGATAGTAGCTATGTTCGACAAGTAAAGAAAGAGAGACATAGGATTTTAAAGTCCTTTGAACGGATACAAGATCCTTTATTCATTTGAGTCTCATAAGCTTTTCATACATAGCTTTGCATATAAGAATATGCAATCATTAATTCATGCTTTTTCATTTGAGCATGTCATTTGAATTTCATGCTTTTCATATTTAGCATGTCATTTAAAGAATCATCATGTCATGGAGATAATCATAGCTCATTCAAAGAGTATTTCCTAAGTATATCTCCTAGTCTAAAAATACATGTTTGAACATAAATATGATATGGATTGCAAACAAAGCAATGGTTCACACTTATTGAAGAAAATATCATATAAGCATATGTGCAACCAAGCTACTCAAGCAATTAATAAATAACTATATAGTTTATCAAATTTTTGTTTGTAACAAGTATGCAATCGCTCTCTTTGCTTGAGTTCCCCATATGGGGTCAATCACTAAAACACATCACTCCACAAGACATATCCCAATAGATCTACTAAGTGTTTTTGAAAATAAATATAAAACGTGTCCTAATAATCTAGAGGGAGGGTGAATAGATTTTAATCCGACTATTACCAAATTATCGCAATTAATCAATATTACTAATAAACCCCCAAACTAGTCACAACCTAAACTCAAGTGTAATAAAGCGGAATGAACGACACTTGATATTTATGTGGAAACCCTCACGGGAAAAACCACGGGCTGCTATGTGCGCCACACATAAACCTCAATCCACTAATTGTAATGCGATTACACCTAGGTTGACCACGTCAAACCCTACACGGTCACTAATCCACACTACTACCCGCAGGCCTTCAAAAGTGAACCTAGTCCTTTGCTTGCAAGCTATCAAAAGGTAAATACAAGACTTGATTCTCTAAGAGAATAGATTAACAACCTAGAGTGAATATATGCAATATTCAAGATGCAAAAATGCAAGGTCATACATTTAAGCTTATCTAGGCATGGATGAACATGTTAAACATTCATAGATATCATTTGGCTATATGACATGTATACAACCTAGCTATATGTGCAAATCAACCTTATATGCAATAGCTATCACAAATAACTCACAAACACAATAGAAAGCTATCTTGAAACTAGTCAAGTAATAAAGATGCAATCTTGAACCTAGTCAAGTAATAAAAAAGCTATCTTGTAAAGCAAGAACATACAAGAAGATGCAAATGATGTTCTAGCTACAAGTCATGTGAGTAAAGAAAAGAAACTAAGAGACACCATACTTAACCCATGCAAGATGATGTATAAATCATGAAGAATGAAGGGTAATGGAGTTTTGGAAGATCAAAGATCAACTCTTAGTGGTTTGTGTTTGAAGACACTCTATAGCTCTTGAAAGATGTGATTTTTTGCTCTAAAAAACGAGCCAAGGCAATCAAGGGATATATAAAGGCAGCCAAAATGAAATGACATCGTTTTGGAAAAGTGGCCAGAAAAAGGCAGATCTGCGCCCTTAAAAATGTGGCCGGTGACCGCAAAACAAGAGCGCCGAATACCAACAGAGGCGCTGATGAAAGTGGTTCTGCGGCTTATTTCTACGGCCTTGGCCGCCAACAAAGGTGCCAAATTTAGGTGACACCTCTGGTCCCTTTTCGGCGGCTTGTTCTGTGGCCCCTAATCACTGAAACTAAGGGCGTCAGATATATGTGACATCTCTTGTCCCTTTTCGACGGCTTTTTCTGCGGCGCCTAATTACAGAAGCCAATGGCGCTTAAAATCTACGGCTTGTGCTCGCCGAATAAGGGCACAGAAAAGCCCTTGGCAATGCATCCTGAATCTAAGCATGTTATGGCAAAACAAGCAAGATGCAATCAACAACAAGCATGAAATGTGAGTGTGTGCAACTACATCTCTTCAAAAAGAGTTAAGATCAAGTAGACTACCTTTCTTGAAGCTCTTGATGCCCACATTGAGTTCCTTTGACATTTGATGAGGATTTCTTCAATCCTAAGCTACCCTTACATAATTGAACCCAATTGTGGTTTTGTCAATGAAATTAAGCCAATAAAAAAGAGGTATTTACAATCTCCCCCTTTGGCTATTTCGTGACAAAACCAACACTCACATAGCAACCTCACTAATATAAAAGATTGTTGGTCAACAAAATTTTTCTACATTACAAAAGAAGCTCCTGGACTAAGTCTTGAGCATCTTCAAGTCAAATCCAAGTTTGTAGAAAAATCCAACCTACACACAATCAACAATAAGAATACCTTCCAAGAGCAAGTGTGTGAGATGTGCTTATAACAAAGTAATTGCAATTGCCAAAGTAAATCAATACAAAAAAATCAAGCAATGTAATGCAATGTCTCCCAACATGGGTTACTCTCTCTCAACTCCCCCTAAATGCAATGCCAAGAATGGCACAAATTCTCTCCAACCTTACTCCCTTTTTTTTGTTAAGAGATAGGCAAAGTGAGTCTCCTTTAATAGGTAAGCATTAGCAATGAGAGCTTGTAGCACAAGCACATATGCTTAATAATATAAGCAACTTTATGCAACTCAAATAAGTACGAGAGATTCAAGGAGTTTATCAAAACAACGGAATGTGTGACAAGGATGCTTTGCATGCAAGACATGTTGCATTCACGTTCAAAAACAATGGTATTTGGCAAAGCAAACAACAAAGGTTTCCAAATAAAATTCAAACCAAATTTCACCCTTTGTCATGGAAAAGCAAGGATATAGATGATAGGTATTACAAAGTAAAGAGCAACTATATCCAACCTTATGAGCAAAACAAGACATGAGCGACTTTGCACCCTATTTGATTTTTCGGGTGAGATACCCGTATGATAGTAGCCTTGTTTTACCAATAAAGATATAGAGACTTTGGATTTTAAGATCCTAATTTATTTAAGTCTCAACACTACTTTTTGCACACATATTTGCATTTAAGATTTTGCATTTAAATATGACATATTTTTCAACTCATGCTTTTCATCTTAAGCATGTCATAAGAAAGAGTTTAAGGTCACTCAGAAAAGAACTTCCAAAGTACATCTCCTTTTCCAAAAATGCATGTTTGAGCATAAATAAGACATGTATTACAAACAAAGCAATGAGTCACAAAAAAAAAAAAAAAACAAGCATAACTAATCATCTCAAGCAATCAAATAAGAGGCATAAAATATATCAATGTAGCACAATGCATGATCATGCAACTTTGCTCTCTTTGCTTGAGCTCCCCATATGGGGTCAAGACAAACCATTTCAACCCAAGTGACAAATCCCTATAGACTTGCTAAGGTTCCCAAATTTAAGGGTGTCTAAGGGTTTTGTAAACAAATCCGCTTGTTGGACATTTGTTCCCACATGTTCCAATTCAATGGTTTTGTTTTCAACTAGCTCTCTTATGAAATGGTGTCTAATGTCAATGTGCTTTGTCCTAGAATGTTGGACGGGATTCTTAGAAATGTTGATGGCACTCATGTTGTCGCAAAATAAAGTAAGAGTACCTTGCTCCAAGCCATAATCGGCTAGCATTTGTTTCATCTATATCAATTGAATGCAAGCACTACTGGTGGCAATGTATTCTGCTTCGGCCGTGGATAGGGAATTTGAGTTTTGTTTCTTGCAAAACCAAGAAACCAAATTGTTCCCAAGGAAGAAGCAACCGCCCGATGTGCTCTTCCTATCATCACAATTTTCGCCCAATCGACGTCACTATATCCCACAAGACTAGGATTAGTGTCAAATGAGTACCAAATCCCATGGTTTGAGGTACCATTCACAAACCGAATGATCCTCTTTACCACAACAAGGTGAGATTCCTTGGGATTAGCTTGATACCTAACACAAACACCCACACTAAATACTCTATCGGGCTTACTTGCGGTCAAGTAAAGCAAGCTACCTATCATGCCACGATATAAACTTTGCTCAACATCCCTTCCACTAGCATCTTTGCTTAGTTTCAAGGTGGTGCTCATAGGTGTGTCACAATGTTTGGCATTCTCAAGGCCAAACTTCTTCACTAGGCTCTTAGCATATTTAGCTTGGGATATAAAGATCCCATCATGCATTTGCTTAATTTGCAAGCCTAGGAAGTAATTTAGTTCACCAACCATGCTCATCTTAAACTTATGAGATATAACATCAACAAATTGTTGCACTTTCAAATTGTTGATGGAACCAAATACAATGTCATCAACATAAATTTGAGCTATGAATAACTCATCTTTATTGCACTTGATGAACAAAGTCTTGTCAACACTACCTCTAGAATAGCCATTATCAACAGGACAAAGAGTGAGGCGCTCATACCAAGCCCTCGGGTGCTTGTGTCAACCCATATAGAGCCTTCTTGAGGCGATAGACATGAGAGGGGTGGTGTGGATCCACAAACCTCTTGGATTGTTCAATAAACACTTATTCACACAATAAGCCATTGAGGAAGGCACTCTTGACATCCATTTGGTGTAATTTGAACTTGTACACACAAGAAATGGATAAGAGAAGCCTTATGGACTCTAGGCGGGCAACGAGAGCAAAAGTCTCCTCAAAGTCAATACCCTCAATTTGGGAGTACCCTTTGTTAGGAAAAATACCAAAGAAGTACACGCAGCAGAAGCGATACTAAAAATTAGATTTAGTGACTTTTAAAAAATTTTCCTTTATGAACCTTAATCCCTTTAATTAATTAAACATACATATACAATAACAAAAAGTAGAATACCTTTTGTCGCGTGATCCGATTGACTTACGTCGATGGTAATCGGCAAGATCTTCAATCCTAGCACGAACGTGGATCACCTAGGAGCGTGGTCTCCCTTTTCTTTGAATTGCAAACCTGTGAATGGACAAAACAAACTTTTCTTTTCTTTGTTAGTCACAAAAACAATCAAAAGAATGACTAAGATTATTCCGGTCACTTTTGAGTTCTCAATCTAATGATCGAAAATCGCGTGAACCTAGATCGATATCGTATACACAAGCTTATTGATGAATAAGCAAATAGTATACTATCAAAGAATAATCTAACACTCCTTTTTGTTTTAGTAGAATAAAAAGCTTTCTATGAATTGAGAAGAAGAAGAAATTTGTATCATGAACCCATATCATGGTGGCCGAATTCTATACTTGTCAATATATAGGTGGCCTAAGTTTGCTTCTTCTTTTCTTTTATTATTAGGGTTGCCGAAATCCTAACCTAGAAATAACTAGGGTTGCCGAAATCACATGCCCACCATAGGCTTATGTTGCACCCTAATTTCCATCTAGTTTGTAAGACATCAAACCCTAATCCAACTCATAGATATTTTATTCTTTTATTTTGACTAAATAAAAAAAGACTTCTTATTTGATTAAATAAATAAAACTAATTATTTATTTCCTTATCAAACAAGTCTTTTAATTTTACTTTTAGGAAATATATTTCCTGATTAGAAAAGATTTGTTTCTTTAATTAAACAATTAATTAATAAATTAATTGATTCTTATTTAATTAAAACAATGAAACAAAATAATATATTAGGTTAAACTAACCCTTGCCACCCCACTTAGAGTAAATGGGCCAAAATATTATTTTCTTATTTCATTTAATCCATTGGACTTTAAATAAGAAGCCCACATGTGAACCAGACCCATTCTTACTAAAAGAAACAAGCCCACATGTCTTTCATTAATATATTAATATAATTCAGCAGCCCATTACTAAAATAATGTGCAAATTATATTCTTAATATATTAAATGCAATTCTAGATGGACCCTTAAATCGGTCCGGTAGAATATATCAAGTGATCCATGCAAGTCCGTGTGGATTGGGGATCTTGGCGGGCCATCTAAATTTAAGCTTCAATAGACATAACCTAATCACAATCAACAAATGATTCACTTAGGTCCGATCCATTAATTTTAACTCATTCCACTAAAGAGCTAAAACTGAACTCTTAAATAAAGATAGAAAAGGAAGATGCTCCTCATTCATACCCTAGACAATCATATTGGAGATAGTGTATCCTCGTGATTAATATCAGTAATCGCCAAGAGTTCATAGACCGCCTATAACTCTCCAAGTTACCATATTTACTCATATGACCACGTTTTGAACTTGGATATTTTGACTTGTCCAGAAGCCATGTTTTCAATAGACACTATTGAAAACTCAACGTTGAGATTTAATATCCAATTACCTCAAAACATCCATATGATGATATTATACTCTCATTTAATTAAATGGAGCCACGATGTCCATATCTATAAATGAAGTCCTCTATCGATTAACAAATGAATATCACCAAACTATCGAGGATAGACTATGCGATATAATCGTACTCATTGATAACTCAAATGATATCACTTGCAACCATAAGTCCATCATTTATCTCAAGATTAAGATAGACCTCCGATTGTCCTGATAATGAAAAGACTATTATCTATTGACGGTTCTAGATAAAGCTTTTCATTGTGATCCAGTTCAATGCACCCAGTGCACTAGATCCTTTTGCTCGAAGACACTCCGATGATTTTAGACTCATCATATCTCATTTGATCCCACTCAAATGCTAGCAAAAAGAATTCTACAACTTTAACAAGATAAAGGTGCCCAACCTTTAACTTAAGTTGTGAACATTATTCAAGACTAACTAAAGAATTGTGTCTACCACATACATATCTAGATGTACGAACAATTCTTCTTTTCCCATAGTCTTTAGACCTTATGATTATTTACTTTGACAATTATAATATAAACTATAAATGCTATACGATTTGTTAAACCAGAAATCTCTTAATTAATATGAAAAAGATTGTTAATTACAATATTACACTCTTGCTATTGAGCATAATCCTAACAATCTCCCACTTGTGCTATAGCAAATGTGTCATATCTCTCAAGCCCATGTTCTCTAGATGCCCATCGAAACTCTTCTGAGGTAGAGCCTTTGTGAAGGGATCCGCTACATTTTCTGCTGACGCGATTTTGGTAATCTTCACGTCACCTCTTTGAACAATCTCCCTTTAAAGATGATACTTTCTTTTAATGTGTTTACCTCTCTTGTGACTTCTTGGTTCTTTCGAATTAGCCACTGCTCCACTGTTGTCAGAGTAGATAGTGATCTGCTTATTCGTACTAGGAACCACTTCCAAGTCAATCAAGAATTGGCGGAGCCAAACAGCCTCTTTGGCAGCCTCGCATGCAGCAACATACTCAGCTTCCATGGTGGAATCAGCAATACAAGATTGCTTGATACTACTCCATATAACTGCTCCTCCTCCAATAGTAAACACTGTAAAGAAAAAAATAAACAAATAAAAGTGTTACACGCAGCGGAAGCGATACTAAAGACGATTTAGTGACTTTTAAAATTTTTCCTTTATGAACCTTAAACCCTTTTAATCAATAAACATGCATATATATCAACAAAAGTAAATTACCTCTTGTCGCGTGATCCGATTGACTTACGTCGATGGTAATCCGCAAGACCTTCAATCCGAGCACGAACGTGGATCACCTAGGAGCGTGGTCTCCCTTTCCTTTGAATTGCAAACCTGTGAATGGACCAAACAAATACTTTCTTTTCTTTGTTAGTCACAAAACAATCAAAAGAATGTCAAAATTATTCCGGTCACTTTGAGTTCACAATCTTATGATCGAAACTCGCGTGAACCTAGATCGATATCGTATACACAAGCTTATTGATGTTTAAGCAATTGTATACTATCAAAGAATAATTTTTCACTCCTTTTTGTCTCTCCAGAATAAAAACTCTCTTAGAATTAAGAAGAAGAAGAAAGAAAATAAAAACTCAAGCACCAATTAATTGATGTGGCCGAACCCTATAAGAACATATATATAGGTTGGCCGAATTTTTCTTCTTTTTCCTTTAGGGTTGCCGAATTCTATGTAGTATCTAATTAGGGTTGGCCGAATTTCATCATGTCACTTATATAGGGTGACTAAAATTCAACCCTAATTCTTTTTAACTTTATAGACTTCAAACCCTAATCCAACTCTTTTATTTTTATTCTTTTATTTGACTAAATAAAAAAAAGACTCCTTATTTGATTAAATAAATAATACTAATTTATTTATTTACTTATCAAACAAGTCTTTTACTTTTAGGAAAGATTTGTTTCTTTAATTAAACAATTAATCAATAAATCAATTAATTCTTATTTAATTAAAACAAATGAAACAAAATAATATTTTTAGGTCAAAACCTTAACCTAGCCGCCCCACTTATATATAAGATGGGCCTAATATTATTTTCCTATTTCATTTAATCCATTGGACTTTAAATAAAAAAGCCCACATGTGAACCAGACCCATTCTTACTAAAAGAAACAAGCCCACATGTCTTTCATTAATATATTAATATAATTGAGCAGCCCATTACTTAAATAATGTGCAAATTATATTCTTAATATATTAAATGCAATTCTAGATGGACCCTTAAATTGGTCCGGTAGAATATATCAAGTGATCCATGCAAGTCCGTGTGGATTGGGGATCTTGGCGGGCCATCTAAATTTAAGCTTCAATAGACATAACCTAATCACAATCAACAAATGATTCACTTAGGTCCGATCCATTAATTTTAACTCATTCCACTAAAGAGCTAAAACTGAACTCTTAAATAAAGATAGAAAAGGAAGATGCTCCTCATTCATACCCTAGACAATCATATTGGAGATATATCCTCGTGATTAGTATCAGTAATCGCCAAGAGTTATAGACCGCCTCATAACTCTATAGTTACCATATTTACTCATATGACCACGTTTTGAACTTGGATATTTTGACTTGTCCAGAAAGCCATGTTTTCAATAGACACTATTGAAAACTCAACGTTGAGATTTAATATCCAATTACCTCAAAACATCCATATGATGATATTATACTCTCATTTAATTAAATGGAGCCACGATGTCCATATCTATAAATGAAGTCCTCTATCGATTAACAAATGAATATCACCAAACTATCGAGGATAGACTATGCGATATAATCGTACTCATTGATAACTCAAATGATATCACTTGCAACCATAAGTCCATCATTTATCTCAGGATTAAGATAGACTCTCCGATTGTCCTGATAATGAAAAGACTATTATCTATTGACGGTTCTAGATAAAGCTTTTCATTGTGATCCAGTTCAATGCACCCAGTGCACTAGATCCTTTTGCTCGAAGACACTCCGATGATTTTAGACTCATCATATCTCATTTGATCCCACTCAAATGCTAGCAAAAGAATTCTACAACTTTAACAAGATAAAGGTGCCCAACCTTTAACTTAAGTTGTGAACAATATTCAAGACTAACTAAAGAATTGTGTCTACCACATACATATCCAGATGTACGAACAATTCTTCTTTTCCCATAGTCTTTAGACCTTATGATTATTTACTTTGACAATTATAATACAAACTATAAATGCTATACGATTTGTTAAACCAGAAATCACTTTATTAATATGAAAAAAGATTGTTAATTACAACATTACACTCTTGCTATTGAGCATAATCCTAACAAACACAGCCCCTGATATGGATTTTCTGGAGTCAGAATCTGATTGAAAATCAAAATCTATATACCCAATGGGGACCAAATCCCCTCCAGAGTATACAAGCATATTATCTCTCGTTCTCTTGAGATACTTGAAAATATGCTTGACTGCCGTCCAATGATCAGGACCAGGTTTCGATTGAAACCTACTAACTATGCCTACAACAAAACAAATATCTGGTCTAGTAGAGAGCATTGCATACATGAGACTTCCAACTGTCGAGGCATATGGAACTCAACTCATGAATTGCTCTTCATGCTCATTCTTAGGAACTTGTTCTTTAGAAAGCTTGATTCCATGTCTGAAAGGTAACATACCTTTCTTGGAATCATGCATGGAAAACCTAGACAAGATCTTGTCTATGTATGAAGCTTGGGATAATGCAATCGTTCTATTCTTTCTATCCCTTATTACTTGGATACCTAGAATAAAACTTGCTTCTCCTAAGTCCTTCATATCAAATTGTTTTGCTAACCATTCTTTTACTGATGTTAATACACCTACATCGTTTCCAAAGAGTAGTATATCATCAACATAAAGAATCAGGAAAACCAACTTGTCGCCTTTAATCCTTTTGTATACACAAGGTTCGTTAGGATTCTGAATAAATCCAAAACCTTTGACAGCTTGATCAAACCTTATGTTCCAGGATCTGGATGCTTGCTTTAATCCATATATGGATTTCTGCAACTTGCATACCTTATCCACTTGGCCCTTTTCAATGAATCCCTCTGGTTGCATCATGTAGATGCTTTCGTTAAGACTTCCATTTAGGAAAGCTGTCTTGACGTCCATTTGCCAAATCTCTAAATCTAAAGATGCTGCAATGGATAAGAGTATCCTAATGGATTTAAGCATGGCCACAGGAGAGAAGGTTTCCTCGTAATCGATACCTTCTTTCTGTGTATACCCTTTAGCTACCAATCTAGCTTTAAAGGTTTCCAACTTTCCATCCATACCTCTTTGCCTCTTGTATACCCACTTGCACCCAATGGGTTTTATCCCTTTAGGCAAGTCTACAAGGGACCAGACTTTGCTATCGAACATAGATTGAATCTCGGATTGCATTGCCTTTTGCCAATGGCGACTATCAAAATCCTCCACAGCTTCCTTGTACGTATAGGGATCATCGTCGTCCGGGAGATTCTCCACTGATTCTCCCAGACCAATGTATCTTTCGGGTTGTGTTCTAACCCTCCCACTACGACGAGGAATGGTAGGTTGTTGATCTTGTGTTGGATCGGAACTTACAATTGGGTTAGGTTGTGTAACCTCTCGTGGAATTATATCTCCTGACATCTCATTCATGACAATTCTATTTCTAGGCACAAAATCATTCATATAGTCCTTTTCCAGAAATTTAGCATTTGTCGAAACAAATACTTTAAGGTCTGAAGGACTATAAAAATAATATCCTTTAGTTTCTTTTGGATACCCTACAAATATACATGTTTCTGAACGGGACTCCATCTTTTCTGTCTTTCCTTTTAACACATGCGCAGGACAACCAAATATCCTTAAGTGTTGTAAACTAGGCTTGCGCCCAGTCCACAACTCATACGGTGTTTTAGGAACAGACTTAGATGGTACATCGTTTAGAATGTATATAGCAGTTTGTAAAGCATATCCCCAAAAAGAAATAGGAAGTGTTGAATAACTCAACATAGACCTAACCATTTCCAAAAGAGTTCTATTTCTCCTTTCTGCTACCCCATTCTGTTGAGGTGTACCTGGTGCAGAAAACTGAGAAACTATCCCATTATCAATAAGATATTGCTGAAACTCACCAGATAGATATTCTCCACCACGATCAGATCTCAAGATTTTTATGTGTTTCTCAAGCTGATTTTCCACTTCAGCTTTGAATGCTTTGATCATGTCAAAAGCATCCGACTTATGCCGCATGAGATACACATAACCAAATCTCGAGTAATCATCTGTGAAGGTGATGAAGTACTCATATCTACCTCTAGCTTGAATGCTCATAGATCCACATACATCAGTGTGTATCAATCCTAAACATTCAGTGGCTCTTGCACCTTTGGCAGAGAACGTCCTTTTGGTCATTTTACCTTCCAAACAAGATTCACAAGTTGGTAGATCATCAACCTTTAAGTCACTCAAAGGTCCGTCACATACCAATCTTTTAATCCTATTAAGGTTAATATGACCTAAGCGTAAATGCCAAATGTAGGTTTCATCTGTTGATAATTTTACTCTTTTATGATTAGGTTCCGTTATTTCTATGTCTAACGAGTGAGAGATATTTCTATGCAAAAAGTATAGACCGTTTTCCAATGTACCTTGGTAAATAATTTTGTCATTCTTACTAATAATAAAAGCTTTATTAAAAGTAACCGAATATCCAAATTTATTCAAACAAGAAACTGAAATTAAATTCCTCTTGAATTGAGGTACATAACAAACATCTATCAAATCTAAATGCCTTCTAGAATCCAAATAAACTCTAATATCTCCCACTGCACTTGCAGACACTAACGTTCCGTTGCCCAAGCGCAAATTGATTTCATTCTTACTCAGCTTTCTCCTTTCTTGGAACCCCTGCAAGGAATAACAAACATGATTAGTGGCTCTTGAGTCTATGATCCAAGAATCTGTAGAATCAGCCAAAAAACATGTTTCAAGATAATTCACATTACCTTCTTCCTTCTTATTCTGGGACTTTGGGCAATTTCTCTTCCAATGTCCCTTTTCACCACAAAGGAAGCATTTCCCTTTGATCTTGGTTACTTTCTTGGTCTCCTTCTTGATAGGCCCAAGTTGCTTTTTCTTCTGTTGTTTCTTGACCTTTTGACGGGCCTTAACAGTAGCAACTTTACCAACCATATGAATCTCTTGACCTTTGCCTTTCACAAGGATCTTTTCAGCACTTTGAACATCTTGCATCAGGCCTTGTAAGGTGTATTCCTTTTTGTTCAAAGTGTAGTCCAATTTGAACTGATCAAAGGAATCTGACAATGAATTGACAACCATATCAATCTTTGTCTCACCATCTATCTCAGCGCCATGCAGTTCAGCAATGTTGAGATGTGCTATGACTTTCATCATGTGATCCTTCACAGCCTGTCCAGGTTTCATCCTAAGATTCATAAAAGCAGTCACTGCCTCTCTCTTAGTCGTCCTGGACTTCATAGCAAACATCTCCTCTAGAGACATCATTATATCAGCAGCGGACTCCATTCCTTCATGCTGCTGTTGCAACACGTCGGAGATAGTGGCCATAATGTAACATTTTGCCATATCATCTGAAGTCTTCCACTACTCATACTCATCTCTACATATTATGCTAGATTCATTATTAGGAGTAGGTGGTTTAGGAGTAGTTAGAACAAATTTATGTTTTTCACTTTGCAGCAACAACCCAATTTTCCTTTTCCATGTGACATAATTATCTCCAGTTAAAGTGTTGTCTTTCAGGATGTTTATAAGTGATGGGGTCATGATTTCTGAATAAAACAAAACATATATAAGTAAATAATCATGATAAAGCACTTTTAAATATTTATCTTGAATTAAATAAATAACTCAATCATAAAATTCAACAATGATCTAACACCCATAAATGTTACGCCACCTTTGGGTGTTCGCACCATTTACTAGTTAGACTAGGTCCCACCTAATTGTTAACATAACAACCAGCGTTTTCAATTTTAGCCTTGCAATTTTATTGACAAGAACTCTTGGGAGAATATCGATAAAATTACATTGAGTGTGTTTCCAAGATATCGACCCTCAATTTTCTCTCATGAAAATCCCTCCTTGGGGAGTAGATCTCGTTTGAGTCAATTGTCTAGTCTATCCTTGTAAGGAAGTATGTTGCTAAATTCCATTCATGGACGCCCCTTGGGGGGATTACCAATAAATAATAAAGCTCAACTAACCTTGGAGGCCATAGGTGTTACAAAAACACCTTCTCCCACTCAATTATTTAAGGCGTGTGATTAAATCCCATAGAATGATTTACCGAGTTATCTAGATGCCAATTTAGATACCTAAATCATTCAATGCATGTTCATACCAAAAGAGATATATGCGTGGCACTCTTATTCTATATGTCATGTTATCATACAATAACAAATATTGTAATATTTAAGCATAAATTAAATAGCAACAATTTTGGCCCATCCTAGAAAAACAAGTAAAATTACAATTGTTTAGGAATACAAGTTCTTCAAGTGGCCCATCAACCATACGCTTATCCTTCGGCCCAACCCACGGATGTGCACAACTCACAACCCCACTAAGGGGCTGCCGTGCGCAGCCCATGAAGACTCCAGGGCTGCCGTGCGCAGCCCACCAAGCTTGGGCTTGCCATGCGCAGCCCAATCCACTCCTAGGGTGCGCACGGTGCTCGTTCTCGGTTCCGGTTGCTTCATTTTTCATCATGTCTTCAAATCTTCAAGACCTAAATATATTACGGCAGTATTTAAACAAATAAAATACTGCAGTTTTTTTTTTTTTTTAATCACTGCAGTACCTTTTTACATACAAAAAACTGCACATAATAAAAATTAAAAAAACTGCAGTAGTATAAAAAAAATACTGCACCTATATATAAAAAAAAATAAAACCTAGCAATCTATCAACAAGGAATTATGGCGATGATAGACCACCCTTCTTGTTACAATTCCATAACAAAATTTACATTGAAAATCTAGGACCAAAATCGAGCAATAACAATCCACACAAACATACATAAATCCATACATCCACATGTAATTATATATTTGAATAACTAGAGTGCCCATCTCTTTCTAAACATGCATAATCACAATAAAAAGAAATAGATCAACGTATATATACGTTAATTATTTAAAAGGGTTCAACCTAGGCTCTGATACCAATTGTTGGGAAAAATACCAAAGAAGTACACGCAGCGGAAGCGATACTAAATATTAGATTTAGTGACTTTTAAAAAATTTTCCTTTATGAACCTTAATCCCTTTAATTAATTAAACATACATATACAATAACAAAAAGTAGAATACCTTTTGTCGCGTGATCCGATTGACTTACGTCGATGGTAATCCGCAAGATCTTCAATCCTAGCACGAACGTGGATCACCTAGGAGCGTGGTCTCCCTTTTCTTTGAATTGCAAACCTGTGAATGGACAAAACAAACTTTTCTTTTCTTTGTTAGTCACAAAAACAATCAAAAGAATGACTAAGATTATTCCGGTCACTTTTGAGTTCTCAATCTAATGATCGAAACTCTCGTGAACCTAGATCGATATCGTATACACAAGCTTATTGATGAATAAGCAAATATTATACTATCAAAGAATAATCTAACACTCCTTTTTGTTTTAGTAGAATAAAAGTAGAATAAAAAGCTTTCTATGAATTGAGAAGAAGAAGAAATTTGTATCATGAACCCATATCATGGTGGCCGAATTCTATACTTGTCAATATATAGGTGGCCTAAGTTTGCTTCTTCTTTTCTTTTATTATTAGGGTTGCCGAAATCCTAACCTAGAAAAAACTAGGGTTGCTGAAATCACATGCCCACCATAGGCTTATGTTGCACCCTAATTTCCATCTAGTTTTTAAGACATCACACCCTAATCCAACTCATAGATCTTTTATTCTTTTATTTTGACTAAATAAAAAAAGACTTCTTATTTGATTAAATAAATAAAACTAATTATTTATTTCCTTATCAAACAAGTCTTTTAATTTTACTTTTAGGAAATATATTTCCTGATTAGAAAAGATTTGTTTCTTTAATTAAACAATTAATTAATAAATTAATTAATTCTTATTTAATTAAAACAATGAAACAAAATAATATATTAGGTTAAACTAACCCTTGCCGCCCCACTTAGAGTAAATGGGCCAAAATATTATTTTCTTATTTCATAAAATCCATTGGACTTTAAATAAAAAGCCCACATGTGAACCAGACCCATTATTACTAAAAGAAACAAGCCCACATGTCTTTCATTAATATATTAATATAATTGAGCAGCCCATTACTAAAATAATGTGCAAATTATATTCTTAATATATTAAATGCAATTCTAGATGGACCCTTAAATCGGTCCGGTAGAATATATCAAGTGATCCATGCAAGTCCGTGTGGATTGGGGATCTTGGCGGGCCATCTAAATTTAAGCTTCAATAGACATAACCTAATCACAATCAACAAATGATTCACTTAGGTCCGATCCATTAATTTTAACTCATTCCACTAAAGAGCTAAAACTGAACTCTTAAATAAAGATAGAAAAGGAAGATGCTCCTCATTCATACCCTAGACAATCATATTGGAGATAGTGTATCCTCGTGATTAATATCAGTAATCGCCAAGAGTTCATAGACCGCCTATAACTCTCCAAGTTACCATATTTACTCATATGACCACGTTTTGAACTTGGATATTTTGACTTGTCCAGAAGCCATGTTTTCAATAGACACTATCGAAAACTCAACGTTGAGATTTAATATCCAATTACCTCAAAACATCCATATGATGATATTATACTCTCATTTAATTAAATGGAGCCACGATGTCCATATCTATAAATGAAGTCCTCTATCGATTAACAAATGAATATCACCAAACTATCGAGGATAGACTATGCGATATAATCGTACTCATTGATAACTCAAATGATATCACTTACAACCATAAGTCCATCATTTATCTCAGGATTAAGATAGACTCTCCGATTGTCCCGATAATGAAAAGACTTTTATCTACTGACGGTTATAGATAAAGTATTTCATTGTGATCCAGTTCAATGCACCCAGTGCACTAGATCCTTTTGCTCGAAGACACTCCGATGATTTTAGACTCATCATATCTCATTTGATCCCACTCAAATGCTAGCAAAATAATTTTACAACTTTAACAAGATAAAGGTGCCCAACCTTTAACTTAAGTTGTGAACATTATTCAAGACTAACTAAAGAATTGTGTCTACAACATACATATCCAGATGTACGAACAATTCTTCTTTTCCCATAGTCTTTAGACCTTATGATTATTTACTTTGACAATTATAATATTAAACTATAAATGCTATACGATTTGTTAAACCAGAAATCACTTTATTAATATGAAAAAGATTGTCAATTACAACATTACACTCTTGCTATTGAGCATAATCCTAACATATATAACACTACATTCACCAGAAAGGGGATGGAAAATTGGCCTCCCCAAACCCTACATCCGTTTTCAGTTCTACTTATCAACAGGCAAGAGCATGTCATCTCTATCATCCAACAAAACCTTGAATACCGTCACATATCGCCTTTGTTTAACAGGAATCTTGTTGGTATCAAACTACGTGATACCTCTCCGACCGGGATCAACCTCAATCTTGGTCCTTAAAGTTGTTATTTAGAGATTCACCCCAGTGATAATTTTCCATTAACACTTTTGGCACCATCTGTGGGGAGTACCTTCCCAACATTTATAGAAAAGTTGTCTTAGTACCACCTGGTGAAGCAGAAAGATGAGACTACGATCCTCTCAGGCCCATCTGGCTCCATTGGAACCCTTGTCACTCACTTCCACCGAAAGAGCTCAAAGAAGGGGTAGAGGATCCATGAATGACAATCCGGCACCAATACCTCCTCCAGGCATAGCCGCATGCCCTTTGCATCGAGATACAATTGGGCAGGAGATCAATCTGGATATTCTGGAGTAACAAGCTACTACCTACGTAGAAGCCATCTGACTCAGAATGATAGCTCGAGGATTCCCCTTTGAAGCAGCCGGGATCGTAGGAGATATTGGCCCAAGTATCCGGGTACCAGTATTTGACCAGCTAGAACCATCTCTATCAACCCCGGTCTGCCAGGTTAATCTCTGACCCCGATTGGTAAAGTCCGCGATTGAGATTCCACTGAGGAGAGTCCAACCCCTAGCAAGACCAAGGGGAGAAAAGAAAGATCCACAACAAGACTTAGAAAGAAGCGCTAGATCCTAAAAAAGCCCTAAAAGTAGGCACCAGAAAGCCAAGCGGAAGGAAATGGTTGTTGATTCAGAGACCTCGGATGAAGAAGGCTCGGAAGCCTCATCCGGAAACGCTAAATCTCAATGCCTAGAAGATCAGATGGCCAAAATGGCTAAGGATTTAGAGGAATTAAAAAAGGGAAAGCATCAAGGAATCCGAAAGAACCCCCTAGGAAAGATGAATACACCATTCTCCAAAAGAATCAGGGAGGCGGGGCTTCCTCCCAAATTCAGGATGCCCTTCGAAAAGTATTCCGGAACAGAGGATCCCATCAGTCACCTGGAAATCTTTGTTCACCAGATGGAAGTCCAAAATGTAACACGGTCAGCCATGTGCAGGATGTTTCCCTCGACCTTGACTAATTGTGCCAAAACGTGGATCAGGAAATTACCACCAGGTAGTGTGGATTCTTTTTCTAAACTCACCACAACTTTCTGTACACAGTTTCAGGGAATCAAGCCTCGTTCTAAGGACCCTATTTTTCTTCAGTATGTGATCCAAGAGCGAGGTAAAACATTGAGGTCTTATGTGGAGAAATTCCATAAGGAAGTGATCCAGATGGGAGTATTCGACGAAAAAGAAACCTTGGCTAATTTCCGAAGAAACTTGTGGGTGGGCAGACTATTCCGCTCTTTTGTTAAACATCCACCAGAAACTTACTAGGAAGCCTACAATCGAGCTTTAGAACGGGTAGACATAGAAGAGCAACTTCGGATCAAGGTTGAACATGATGAAGCCCGACTGGCCCCACGTCCTAAGAAGGAGGCTCCAAAGCCTATACCAGTCAAGAGATTCCGAAATCAGCCCCTAAACAGGTGAACCTATAGGCCGTCTCCTATTCCCTCGTACCAGGAAAGGTACCCGACTAGAAGATTCCTTCTCAAGAGATCGCCTCCTAAGGCGGCCCTTCTGAAAGAAGTTGCTCGAGTAGCAAGGGAGGAATATGTATATAATCACTACACCCCCCCTCAATGCTTCAAAAGAAACCATCTACCTCGCCATCCGGGACAAAGGCCTACTCGAGAAGTTGAGTGCCATGAAAGTCCCAATTGATAGGAGGAACCAGTACAAGTATTGCGAATCCCACGAGGATGTCGGACACAACACTTCAGAATGCTACAGCCTCTACAATCAGATCGAAGGATTGGTAAGGGGAGGCCTGCTGACAGAATTTCTACAACATGAATGGGAGAGCATCAATGAGGGGAAACAGGTACAAAGTGGGATGCAGGAGATGGCAGATAGAAGGAAGGATGGAGAGAAGAATCTGATGCAGCAGATCCAGGTGATTCATACCATTAGTAGAGGCCCCACCTTGGCTAGAACTTCCAACAATTCTAGGAAGAACCACGCAAGAAAGATTTCCAGACTCAAAGCAGGTCATGAGATATTCGAGGTCAGTAGTGGATCCCGAGATCCATCCCGCTCTACCAAGATTGTCTTCACAGAGGAAGATGTCTACAATACAGTTTAACCACATGACGATCCCATGGTAATCTTGGTACAGATTGCTAACTGCCGGGTTCACCGTGTCTTGATCGATACAGGAAGCAGCGTCGACATCCTATTTAAGAGAGCTTATGAGCATCTTAACTTGAAGAATTCTTGCTACAACAGTTGTACCTCGCTTTTGTATGGTTTCACAGAGGACTCTGTAATGCCAATGGGATCCAAAATCCTGCTGGTGATAGTTGGAGAAGCACCACTTCAGCAGAACGTGATGACGGAGTTCATCGTGGTAGATACCTCGTCTGCCTACAATGCCATTCTGGGTAGGCCCTTCCTCTTAGGGATTAGAAGGGTACTGTCCGTCTATCACAACGTCCTATAGTTTCCAATGGAAACAGAAGTAGGAGAAGTCAGAGGGGACCAACAGGCAGTGCACAATTGCTATGCAGTATGCACCAATCCCGCCGCGGTTGCCAAACAGTGCGCACATGTGGCCAATGAAGTAAATCCGGATACGCCGAAACAATCTCCTCAAAATGTACATTATCCTTAAAACACAAATAACAGAACCGATCTAAGTACGGCTATTAGCTTCTCATACATTTGATGGTACCAATGAGTTAACTACTTTTGCAAATGTCATTCCTTATCATTCTTCTACTACTTTTACCACTTCTATAATGCCGAAAGGCAGCTTAACAACTAGCCAAACTGTATAAAGCAGAAGGAAAAAACAAATATACCGAAGAGATTCATAAAAGTATTACAATCTGAAGAAAACAAACACAAAGCAATATGAATTCTTTGATCATGGATCCCCATGCAAGATAAGCTGCCTCAAAACCATCAAACTTATTCTTCAGTAGAATGATGACTTTTCCTATCAGTTGACCAAATTGGTCCCTCAAAAGCTGGAAAGAGATACAATCCCGACTAGAAATCATTTTCAGTCATGTCTTATAACAAATCCCAGCAACCAGTGCCTATGTTTTGCATGGAACCCAAAAACCAAAGTGTAGATACAGCAAATATATCCAAATTAAGGGCAGCATTCAAGATACCTTTGCAAATCATTTTACCAACAGAGAGCAGAGAGAACTTAAAAAAAATGTCCGAAAAGTTTTACCAAGGCTCATTGTGTACGAGCTAGAATGCAACCAAGCCCTTTATCTCCAGGCTTCACTTTTCTGATTCACCGAATGATAATCATCCACATAAATCCTATTCCTACAATCTGTAATAACAAATATTTTAGACTAACATAACAAGACTTTCATGGTCTTAATAGCAAAGCATCAGCCAATAATTGAGTAAAGACATGGAAAATGTTTTTCAAGGCTCCCCATCCCACATCACTTTTTCAAACTTAGGCACTCAGTTCAATTTCACATGTTCAGAAAGCATTGTCTACACTCTACAGCACCAACACTACAGCTGGAATCGGACTATAATGACCTTGTTAAAATTAGCATCTCCAGGCCTGCCCGAGAATGATTATACATTTAATGAAAATATTCAGTTAAACAGTAATGGCCAGATAAGGGTCTTCATATTATAAAATGTAAGGGAATAAACTAAAAACCTGATCGATAAGGGTCTTCATATTATAAAATGTAAGGGAATAAACTAAAAACCTGATTAGGTTTCAATTCAGCTAATGTGCTTGGTAAATACGGGCTTCTTCACCTTTCTCCCTCATCAGTCATGACATTCAATATGTAACCAGTACCAACGTCACCAAGACCAAGGACTTCTAAGTTATTTAGGATATTAGGGATCGTGTTCTAGGTGACAAAAGATGTATATTTATAAAGAGAATGGTTAGGACAAGGTTTGGTCATGAAAAGATATCAAAATCCTCCTAAGTCAGTCGTCTCGTGGGTTCGAAACCCCTATTTCGCGGGTTCATTCCTACTAGCAGAAGTCGTGGGTATTTATGGAAGTTTTGCCGTGAGTTCAGTCCTTCTGCTTCGTGGGTTCCTTCTCTCGGCATGAAGTAACGGAGTTTCCGCATGTTTGGAATGTCTGGTTCGTTGGAAAAAAGGCACGGGTGGTAAGCTTGAAGGTTGCATGGCCATGGAAACTTGGAGACTTGGAAGAGAGGGGAAACCTTTGCATGAAGACCTGGAAATGGGTCCATTGTGACCATCGGGATGTGGGCTGCCGATCTAGGTAGAAAACCATTGGAAAAACCACCAAAAAAATACTTGGAAATCGACGGGTCAATGGCAGAGTCAAATAGGTATGAACTGGATAAGTTGTGGGTTGGGTTGATCCGCTGCATATAGAAGACGATGTGACGTTAGCTTGATGTCACGCCTACGCAAGCAGCACCAAAACGCTACCATTTCAATTAAGTGATGTGGCAGGCTGATTCCTTCTTTGGTTGACGAATTACAATCAGCACCTCTAATATTTCCCTTATTCAATTAATATTCAATAATGTCCCGAATATTGCACTTTAGCCCATGATATGTCCAAAATGACAACAATGACCCTGAACTTCTCTATTTTCTTGAAACACTTATTTAAACTATTAAATACCCGGTTTTACCCGAGAAACAAGCACAAAGTAATAGGAAATAGGGGTATAAAATTGGTGCTTTTATACCACGATCAAGCCCCCAAACCTAACTTGTACTAGTCCTTGAGCAAAACTAAAAACGAAAAACAAATAAACAATACACTAAAGCAATAAACATAAACTAAGCTAGTCCACTTTCGTGGGAGAAATGATGGCACTTAGTACGTGACACAAGCCTTTTAAACCCTAGGTGTCCCTAGTAGGAGGAGTGTAGTCTCCTGAGGGTTTACCGATATGATACCCACAAATGCAAAGCTAAAAATTTAAACTACAATTCAAAACAATTGGCGAAAGCCATACAAAATGAGATATCAAAAGAGTTGTGCATATAAGGAGTAACACATGTGAAAACCGCTGAGTGGAGGATAACATAAAGTCATTCATTTGAATGAAACACACAATGCAAATCTCACACTCAAAACGGCATAGCATCAAATTCAACACACCTAAATGCTTCGGAAGTAATTCACCTCGACTCTAATCCTCACTATATTTCACTCTATTTTTCTCTCAGAGTCCTAAGCGCACTCTCTATCAAACACATGCGATTTGGAAGTTATGTAAATGGCAATCAAATATGTAACGCATGTGAATATTTGAAATAAACACATTTTAAGTGAATTGATCTCATGAAGGAATTGAATGTCATGAACGTGATAGAGCATATTAAAAACTCGTATTCCCCGAAATAGACTTCCTAAAAGATCAATTAGATTCTTCCTTACTTGTGTTGGCCAAGGTGATTTTTGGTGAATGGTATATGGAAGGTATATGAAGATACTAATCATGCCAAGATGTTTCACATTACATTTTTCAATGCAAAGCTCACTTTAGATTACTCATTTACACATGCGTCTAGGCTACAATTTTGAACTTTGATTTGTGCTATCTAGTTACTCTTATTAGAGTAGTCATTGCTTCGAAGATTAAATGCTTTAAGTACTTAATTTTTAATACTTAATTTTTGAAAGCCTTTATTTAGGCATAAGTTACAAAATATGCCTCAGTACACGCTATTACAGAATTTAGAGCTTAACGGCTGAATTCTTTACTTAGTAGAACTTGACAAGATTAGTAGCTATGTAAGATTAAGTGTATAGATCTATGGATTAGGGTGTTGTGTGATAAGTTTATGTGTTTAGGTAAGTGTTTGGCTGTATTTGTATTGAATCATGGATAAAGGGAAATGGAAATGTTTAGGCAATTTGGTATTGAAACACTAACAAAGTCCTAATATCATTTCTAGAGCTCCGTCTACTATGGGAATACAAATCCAACATGTTGTCAACATTTATGAATGTTCTGTGGCAAACAATGCTAATGATGCGAAATGAGATCACAATGAAAAACATATTCGAAGATTGTTTAAGAATGGAAGCATAAGTTACCCTCAAAATGAATGCTAAGGCACAAAATTCATGGGTAGTCTCCACTATTAATCATAATAATCGAGTACGGAGCCTTGTCTACTTAGACATTAAGAGATAGGGACTAAATTCACATTATGTGCAAAAAATTCCTAGAGTGACAAGAAGTTAGCTAAGACTCAGCTACTAACACATGCGAAAGACTCCTCAATGACACAACTCAAAACATCTCATTCAAATAATTTTATTCAAAGATGGCTCAATTCGCAAAAAATTTCAAAATTTTAACAACACATACATAACATACATCACATAAACGACACATATGTGTCCACACCCCCTAACCTAAACTCGAAATTTCCTCAATGTTGAAAAATTGAAGAACATGGATAAAGAGTTCATGATTTGGAAATCCGAGCACAAACATACAAACACTTATATACATCTAAACACACACCCGCAAAAGGCGGGAATACTCACCACTATACTACGACACATATATACAAAATATATAACAAAACACAAATTTAATAACAAGATAACAAAAATATCATGCGAAATAAACATCTAAATATGGAGGACAACATTTCAAGAAAACTGTCAACTTTCGAATTCGTACAACGTCTGCTCTTCAATGCATATTTTCAAAGATGCTTAATAAAACTGGCTCATATTTTGATACAAGAATATAGACATGGAAATGAACACTTTTCATGTAGAAAATATTTCAAAATTCAATTTGGAAAAGTTTGAAAACAGATGTTGAAAACAGGTCACGTGCAGAAATTTGAAAACAGGGCACGTTCATGACCTTCAGTCGAAGAAACACTCATAATTTTTAAACCACTACCTAGAACTTTATGTTCTTTATACCTTTGGAATTGTATCAAAAAAATGATGAACGCAGTGTGGGCGGAATAATTTATTTCTTCACCAATTAGTACAGTTTTCAAGAATTGTTTCACCTCAAAAATTCAAAACAGGGCATCTTCACAAGGTTTGAAATAAAACTACAACAATAACACATATATACAATCCTAATATCTACAAATAACATGTAAACACATATATAAAATCCTAAATATCCACCACTAATATGTCACAACAGCCAATCCTAGTCACTAGGCAAAAACATCCAATTCACACCTTTAAGCTAAACAAGAGATATCAACTTGAAGTAAAAGCTTAAAAGTAAGGATTGGACCTGCGATTTAGCATTCATAGGATGGTGTGGCTTTGTGGCATGGGTTTCTTCCCATGGTCTCTTTTCGTGGGTAATTCTTAGGAATCCGCGCGAATTCACCCTTTCTGTCTAGCAGGCTCTATCTCGCGGACTTGAAGTCACAAGTGTTCCTCTAGAGAATGCCTCAGCTTTGTGCCTTGTGTTTTGCGAGTTCTTTCTTGCAGTTGTATCTCGCGAAAGGTTCCAAGAGAACCCCGTGGCTCTATTGGGCGGGTATAAACCTACAAACTTATCCCGTTGTAGGCATTCTTAGCCTATTAGCCCTTCTCTTTGATTCCATGGCATGCACACTCAAAAATAACGCTAAAAACACCACAAGCATATGCTATGCAAGTATATAAGTAAGGAATCTAAACCCCCAAACCTATCTTTTTCCATGCATCTCATCATTTTCATTAAGCACAATTGTAACTTGATTAGTGGACAAATATAAACTCAAGACTCTTAACACTAAAACTAACCCTAAAAATAATAAAAATCCTAAAAATGAGCTTCCTGTAGAAGCTATAGCACATTCACATGCTAGCATACACTAAAAATGTTCATACGTGTAATGATACATGCAATTCGCTCGAAAACTGATCATGCAAATCATAGGAGCTAGAAGGTATATCTAATTTAGCATGATTTTCATCGTGGTTCTTCACTACCCACACCTTATTACTAGGTGTGTCATTTCTTGCAACAAAAGGAGTTAGTTTTAATCGGTCTAGTTTGTCCTTACGGATCCAAACTTCCCTAACTTTTCTCACTTTTCTCCTAGACATGCTTTTTCTATTTTTGCAATATTCAACATATTTAGAACATTGGGTCTTTTTGCGACCCCTAAAAGAGCAAAATTAACATGTAGGAGCAAAGTTAGACTGACTACCTTTGTTGTCTTTCTCCGTTGCTTCGGCTTGTGTATATGCAATCTTTAGAAGGCTTACACCACTTCGGTTAGTGAGAGGCTTCTTGGTTGATCTACCTTTTATCCCCTTCTTTTCCAAAGCCTTGATTGGATGTTCGGCTTTGTCTAACTCCACGATGTAGTCACATATCAAGACTTTTGCTACCTTTAAGGCATGGTCTTTCTTGATGAGTTCCATTTTCAATCCCTCCAATACCTTGTCCTTCTTCTCGGCTTCCATTTGCCTTTTTCTCGCTTTTTAAGCGAATTCTCCCTCTTGTTCTTCCACCAATTTGGAGAGCTCTTGTGATATTTTCAATGTCGAGTCCCTCTCCTTTTCGAGCATGTCAACCTTCATCACTAAGTCTACACTTAGTGTGATCAAATCATTGCTCTCCTTGACAACCTCTTCTACCTTTTCTTCTTTAACCTCTCCATACTCCTCCTCGAACACCTCTTCTAATATGCGTATAATTTCATCCAAGCAATCATATTTTCCTTTTGAGGATTTAAAAATGAACTCTGGTTCTTCGACCTCTATTAGATTTAACTCACCGCTTTGAAGATTGGTTAGTGCTTCTGCATGCTCAATGCGGGCTAGAGGCTCATCCCATTCTTTCGTTTGGTAGCTCTCTGCCAACTTCCCCAATGGGACTGCTGCATTCTCTACTGATTCTCCAAGGCTACTAATTCGTTGCTCGGTGAACGAGGGGTTGTCTTGGTTACCCAATTAGTGGTTCCATTATTGATTATTGCTTGCTTAATGGTTACTTGCTTGATACAAAAACACTGCTTGTACTTCTCCAATTACCGGTTATTGCCCATGGTATGCCATGAGGTTCTCCATATCCCGTGACAAGTCGGCCAATTGCATTGCTAACTCTGCAATGCCCTTTTCCTCATAAGAATCATTTCTTCCTCTTTGTTGTCGAGAATTTTCACCCAACATCTCATATACAGCATACACCTCTTTGGCAGTGTTCTCTTTCATTGCTTCCCCACAAGCATTATTAACCGTGGCTTTTGTGAGTCTTATCAATCCATCATAGAAACACTATACTAGTAGGACGAATGGGAACATGTGATATGGGCACTGTGCAATGAGTAACTTATACTGGTTCCAAGTCTCATGGAAGGCTTCTCCTGGTTCTTCTTCGAAAGTTTCTATCTTGCCTCGGATTTCTCATGTCTTGATTGAACCAAAATTGGTACGATATTGGCTCTCATTCTTGTATCCTTATACTTGATTCTCGGGCATTTTCCCATGATTTAATGTTGCTAATAAAGTATTTTTAAGTATTTACAAAGTTCAAAGGCATTGAAGGAATTTGGTGAAACTAGGGGCAAAAGTGTAACATATGAGGAAGATTTGAAGTTTTCGTGAATTTGGAATAATGTTGGGATCGAATTGTAATTTGCCATGCAACACATAACAGCCAACACAATCAGCTTCCTCTAAACGGTGCGTTTCAATTAGTATGCATAAATGCACAAGCACAGAAAAGGCCTAAGATGTGGTCCAAACCTATGGTCGCCAAGCCCAAACGCACCCTACGTCAGCGCTAAGTGCACCCCAACGAAGGCAAATCACTTGAGCCCAAGTGCACCCCGACCCGTTTCTTTGTGCACCATAGCAGCCCTCTCTTAAATGCAATCAGACCTGTTGCTATGCACACCCAAATACCTGCTGCTATGCGAATAGTGAAGAAGAGCTTGTTAGCAACTTCGTTGCTTTCACGGCCTCTCACTCAAGTTTAGAAGAGAATTATCAAGTTTTCTTGGATAAGGAAGTTGATTCAAATCTTCAAGAGCAATCAAGTTTGGATTCATCTCATCTTAATCTTTTGGCTAAAGTGAAGAGCCTTGAAAGAGAATTGGAAGTAGCTTTAATAGAGATTGAAGAAAAGGAAGATTTGATCAAGACACAAGTGGATGAGTTTGTGACAACAACTCGAAGGCTCTTGGTTGAAAAAAATGTTCTTTCCAAGAGGCTTAGAGAAGTTGAGGAGATTGTTCGAGAAAAGGATAGGACCATCTCTAGCTTATCTCAAGGAGATTCAAGTGGCTTAGTGGTTGAGGAGAAGCTCATAGTAGCATTACTTCCTATAAGCAAGGAGAGTGTCATTGATAACAAGATACCTCATAAGAAGAGACGTTCTAAGACCAAGAACATATTGAAAAACAAGGTACTCCTAGAAACTCCCGTTTGTGCTTCTTCACGTCAAGAAGGTAAACTCTCTTCCTTTATTCCCATATGTCATTTTTGCAATACCATAGGCCATATCAAGCTAAAGTGCCTCAAATTTATTGAATATTACAATTTAGAAAATGCATCTAGGGATAAAGAGATTGAGCTTCATTTTAATCATGCTAGGGCTTTAGAAAATAGAAATCATGAAAATGTTTCAAAGTATGTTAAAAATGTTCGGAAAGTGAAGAATATGAACCTTGTTAAGTTTGACAAAGCATGTGTTGCTAATACTGTTGAAAAGAAGAGTATCAATGATATTCTTGTGGATCAAGTGGTAGATAGCCTCTATTCTATATTTAACATTGTTGTCAAAAAGGATTCCTTATCAAACCAGTCTTTTAATTTTACTTTTAGGAAATATATTTCCTGATTAGAAAAGATTTGTTTCTTTAATTAAACAATTAATTCTTATTTAATTAAAACAATGAACAAAATAATATATTAGGTTAAACTAACCCTTGCCGCCCCACTTAGAGTAAATGGGCCAAAATATTATTTTCTTATTTCATTTAATCCATTGGACTTTAAATAAAAAGCCCACATGTGAACCAGACCCATTCTTACTAAAAGAAACAAGCCCACATGTCTTTCATTAATATATTAATATAATTGAGCAGCCCATTACTAAAATAATGTGCAAATTATATTCTTAATATATTAAATGCAATTCTAGATGGACCCTTAAATTGGTCCGGTAGAATATATCAAGTGATCCATGCAAGTCCGTGTGGATTGGGGATCTTGGCGGGCCATCTAAATTTAAGCTTCAATAGACATAACCTAATCACAATCAACAAATGATTCACTTAGGTCCGATCCATTAATTTTAACTCATTCCACTAAAGAGCTAAAATTGAACTCTTAAATAAAGATAGAAAAGGAAGATGCTCATCATTCATACCCTAGACAATCATATTGGAGATAATGTATCCTCGTGATTAATATCAGTAATCGCCAAGAGTTCATAGACCGCCTATAACTCTCCAAGTTACCATATTTACTCATATGACCACGTTTTGAACTTGGATATTTTGACTTGTCCAGAAGCCATGTTTTCAATAGACACTATCGAAAACTCAACGTTGAGATTTAATATCCAATTACCTCAAAACATCCATATGATGATATTATACTCTCATTTAATTAAATGGAGCCACGATGTCCATATCTATAAATGAAGTCCTCTATCGATTAACAAATGAATATCACCAAACTATCGAGGATAGACTATGCGATATAATCGTACTCATTGATAACTCAAATGATATCACTTGCAACCATAAGTCCATCATTTATCTCAGGATTAAGATAGACTCTCCGATTGTCCTGATAATGAAAAGACTTTTATCTACTGACGGTTATAGATAAAGTATTTCATTGTGATCCAGTTCAATGCACCCAGTGCACTAGATCCTTTTGCTCGAAGACACTCCGATGATTTTAGACTCATCATATCTCATTTGATCCCACTCAAATGCTAGCAAAAGAATTCTACAACTTTAACAAGATAAAGGTGCCCAACCTTTAACTTAAGTTGTGAACATTATTCAAGACTAACTAAAGAATTGTGTCTACCACATACATATCCAGATGTACGAACAATTCTTCTTTTCCCATAGTCTTTAGACCTTATGATTATTTACTTTGACAATTATAATATTAAACTATAAATGCTATACGATTTGTTAAACCAGAAATCACTTTATTAATATGAAAAAGATTGTCAATTACAACATTACACTCTTGCTGTTGAGCATAATCCTAACAACCTCAACAAAATGGAGTTATTGAGAGGAAGAATAGGGTCCTTCAAGAGATGGCCCGTGTCATGTTGCTTAGCAACAATGTCTCTATGAACCTATTGGCCAAAGCCGTCAATACGGCTTGCTATATAAGGAATAAAGTTTTCTTAAAGCCCAGTACTAGGCAAACCTCCTATGAGTTATGGAGAGCTAAAAAGTCAAATGTGAGCTACTTCCACAACTTCGGAAGCACATGTCACATATTAAATGACCGTGATCACCTTGGCAAGTTTGATGCTAAGAGTGATAAAGGTATTTTTATTGGCTATGCCTTAAATAGTATAGACTATAGAGTTTTCAATTTGAAGACTCAAAGCGTCATGGAATCATCCAATCTTGTCATAGATGATGAAAGGCTCAAGTCTATTGACCATGAGAAGGAGGTTGCTATAGTTGATGACTCTTTCTTGGAGAATGTTTTGGAGACTCCTAATGTAAAGGACATACAACCTATTGATTGAGTTCTTCACTTGAACTCTAATAAACCCGCTCCATAGGTTAGGAAACTTCATAATAAAGAAGTCATCATTGAACAAAGACTTTTCTTGTTCTCAAGCGTGCTTTTTAGTTTCCAGACGTTCTTTTTTGCTTTCAGACATTCTTTTTGGCACTCGGGCATCCTTTTTGGCACTCGGGCATCCTTTTTGGAATGTGGGAGTGCTTTTTAGTTATCGATCGTGCTTATTAGTTTCCAAAGGTTCTTATCGACGTTAGGGAGTTCATTTTGGTATGCAAGATCATTTTGGCATATAGGCATGCTTTTGGGAATGCGGGAGTGCTTTTCAGTTCTCAAGAGTGCTTTTTACTTTCCAAACGTTCTTTTTGGCATGCATGCTTTCTTTTAGAACGCCTAAGTGCTTTTTAGTTTCAAAACATTCTTTTTGACTTTCAGGCGTTCTTTTTGGCATGCAGGCATTCTTTTCGGCGCTCGGGTATGATTTTTGGAACACAGGAGTGTTTTTTTGTTCTTGAGCAAGCTTTTTAGTTTTCAAATGTTCTTTTTTGCTTGCAGGCTTTCTTTTTGGCACGAGAGCATGATTTTTGGAATGTAGGAGTGCTTTTTAATTCTAGAGCATGATTTTTTGTTTTCAAACGTTCTATTTGGCTTTCAAGAGTTCTTTTTGGCATGTGGGTAGGCTTTTTTGATCGATGGCGTTCTTTTTAGTTCTCGAGCTTGATTTTTATTTTCCAAACGTTCTTTTTGTCTTTCGGGAGTTCTTTTTGGCATACGGGCTTTCGTTTTTCCATGCGGGTATGCTTTTTGTAACATAGGAGCGTTTGTTTGGTTCACGAGATTGATTTTTAGTTTTCGGATCTTGTTTTTGGCTTCGGGGCATTCTTTTTGGCTTCGGGGCATTCTTTTTGGCATGTAGGCTTTCTTTTTGGCATGCAGGAATGCGTTTTGGAAAGCGGGAGTGCTTTTTTGTTCTCAAGCATGCTTTTTTGTTTTTAAACGTTCTTTTTGGCATGTAGGCTTTCTTTTTGGCATGAGGGCATGCTTTTTGGAAAGTAAGAGTGCTTTTTAGTTCCAGAGCATGATTTTTTTTTCTAGATGTTCTATTTGGTTTTCGGGCGTTCTTTTTGGCTTGCGGGCATGCTTTTTTGATCGCGGACGTTCTTTTTAGTTCTCGATCATGCTTTTTATTTTCCAAATGTTCTTTTTTTCTTTTAGGCGTTCTTTTTGGCATGTAGGCTTTCTTTTTGGCATATGGGCATGCTTTTTGGAACAAATGAGTGTTTGTTTAGTTCTCGAGCATTATTTTTAGTTTCCGGACATTCTTTTTGGCTTTCGAGCTTTCTTTTTAGTATGTAGGCATTTTTTTGGCATGAGTGCATGCTTTTTTGAATGCAGAAGTGCCTTTTAGTTCTCGACCATGCTTCTAGTTTCCAAACGTTCTTTTTGGCTTTCTGTCATTCTTTTTAGCGTACGAGCATGCTTTTTTGAACGCTAGAGTTCTTTTTAGTTCTCGAGTGTGCTTTTTAGTTTTCAAACGTTCTTTTTTGTATGCAGGCTTTCTTTTTGGCATGAGAGCATTTCTTTGGAACGCGGGAGTGCTTTTTAGTTCTATAATGTGATTTTTTGTTTTCAGACGTTCTATTTGGCTTTCAAGAGTTCTTTTTGGCATGCGGGCAAGCTTTTTCGATCGTTGGCGTTCTTTTTAGTTCTTGAGCTTGCTTTTTATTTTCCAAACGTTCTTTTTGTCTTTCAAGCGTTCTTTTGGCATGCGGGCTTTTTGTTTGGCATACGGGTATGCTTTTTGGAACACAGGAGTGTTTTTTTTGTTCACGAGATTGATTTTTAATTTCTGGACGTTCTTTTTGGCTTTTGGGCGTTCTTTTTGGCATACAGGCTTTCTTTTTGACATGCATGTATGCGTTTTGGAATGTAGGAGTGCTTTTTTGTTCTCGAGCACTCTTTTAGTTTCTAAATGCTCTTTTTGGCATGAAGGCTTTCTTTTTGGTATGAAGACATGCTTTTTAGAACGCAAGAGTGTTTTTTAGTTCTAGAGCATGATTTTTTTTCCGGACATTTTATTTTGTTTTCGGGCGTTCATTTTGGCATGCAGGCATACTTTTTTTATCGCGGGCCTTCTTTTTAGTTATCGAGCATGCCTTTTATTTTCCAAACGTTCTTTTTTTCTTTTAGTTGTTCTTTTTGGCATGGAGGCTTTCTTTTTGATATGCGGGCATGGTTTATGGAACATATGAGTGTTTGTTTAGTTCTCGAGGTTGATTTTTAGTTTCCAGACGTTCTTTCAAGCTTTCTTTTCAGCATGCAGACTTTCTTTTCAACACATGTGTATTCTTTTTGGAACGTGTAAGTGCCTTTTAGTTTTCGACCATGCTTATTAGTTTCCAAACATTCTTTTTGGCTTTCAGGCATTCTTTTTGGCATGCGATCATTCTTTTTTTAGCGCGGAAGTTCTTTTTCGTTCTCGGGCCTAGTTTTTAGTTTCCAAACATTCTATTTGGCTTTCGAGCATTCTTTTCATCGTGTAGGCTTTCTTTTTGACATGCGGGAATGCTTTTTGGAACGCAAGAGTTCTTTTTAGTTCTCGATCGTGTTTTTTAGTTTCCAAACATTCTCTTTGGTTTTTAGACGTTCTTTTTGGCATGCAGGCTTTCTGTTAGGCATACGGGCATGCTTTGTGGAAAGCGGGAGTGCTTTTTTAGTTCTTGACCATGCTTATTACTTTCCAAACTTTCTTTTTGGTTTTCGAGCGTTCTTTTTGCCCTGGGGGCATGCTTTTTTGAACGAAGGAGTTCTTCATAGTTCTCAGGCATGGTTTTTAGTTTCCAAACATTTTATTTGGATTTCGGGCATTTTTTTTGGCATGCAAGCTTTCTTTTTGACATGCATGAATTCTTTTTGGAATGCAAGAGTTCTTTTTAGTTCTCGATCGTGCTTTTTAGATTACAAACGTTCTTTTTGGCTTTCGGGCGTTCTTTTTGCCATGCGGGCATGCATTTTTTAGCTTGGAAGTTCTTTTTAGTTCTCGGGTATGTATATTAGTTTCCAAATGTTCTTTTTGGCTTTCAGACATTCTTTTTGGCATGCAGGCTTTCTTTTTGTGATGTCGGAATGCTTTTTGGAACGAAAGAGTTCTTTCTAGTTTTCTATCGTGCTTTTTAGTTTCGAAACATTCTTTTTGGCTTTCAAGCATTCTTTTTGGCATGCAGGCTTTCTTTTAGGAATGCGGGCATGCTTTTTGGAAAACAGTAGTGTTTTTTAGTTCTCAACCGTGCATATTAGTTTCTAAACGCTCTTTTTGGCTTTCAGGCAATTTGTTTGGCATACGGGCATGCTTTTTTTAACGCGGGAGTTCTTTTTTTATTTTTCGGGCGTACTTTTGTTTTTAAACGTTATTTTTTGCTTTCGGGTGTTCTTTACAAGCTTTCTTTTTAGCATACAGGTTTGCTTTTAAGTTCTCAAGCGTGATTTTTAGTTTCCAAACGTTCTTTTCGAATTTCGGGCGTTATTTTTGGTATGCAAGCCTTCTTTTTGGTATGCAGTAATGCTTTTTGAAATGCAAGAGTTCTTGTTAGTTCTCGAGCGTGCTTTTTAGTTTCCAAATGTCCTTTTTGGCTTTCGGACTTCTGTTTTAGCACGCGAGCTTCCTTTTTAGCATGTGGGCTTCCTTTTTAGCATGCGGGCTTCCTTTTTAGCACGCGAGCATGCTTTTTGGAACGTGGGAGTACTTTTTAGTTATCGACCGTGCTTATTAGTTTCCAAATGTTCTTTTTGGCTTTAGGGTGTTCTTTTTAGTATGCAGGATCTTTTTTGGCACATGGGCATGCTTTTGGGAACGCGGGAGTGCTTTTTAGTTCTCAAGAGTGCTTTTTACTTTCTAAACGTTCTTTTTGGCAGGCAGGCTTTCATTTTGGCTTACGGGCATGCTTTTGGAACGCCTAAGTGCTTTTTAGTTCTCAAGCATGCTTTTTTGTTTCAAAACGTTCTTTTTGGCTTTTGGGTGTTCTTTTTGGCATGCAGGCTTTCTTTTTGGCATATGGGTATGCTTTTTGGAACGCGGGAGTGTTTTTTTTGTTCTCGAGCGTGGTTTTTAGTTTTCAAACGTTCTTTTTGGCTTTTAGACATTCTTATTGGTATGCAGGCTTTCTTTTTTGACATGCGGGAATGCTTTTTGGAACGCAAGATTTCTTTTTAGTTCTCAATCGTGCTTTTTAGTTTTCAAATGTTCTTTTTGGCTTTCAAACGTTCTTTTTGGCTTTCAAACATTCTTTTTGCCATGCAAGCTTTCTTTTTGACATGCAAGCTTTTTTTAGGCATGTGGGCATGGTCTTTAGAACGTGAGAGTGCTTTTTAGTTCTCGATCGTGCTTATTTGTTTCCAAACGTTCATTTTGGCTTTTTGGCTTTCGGGCTTTCTTTTTGGCATGTGGGCATGCTTTTTAATCGCGGAAGTTTTTTTTAGTTCTCGAGCGTGCTTTTTAGTTTGTAAACATTCTTTTTGGCTTTCGATCATTCTTTTTGCCATGCAAGCTTTCTTTTTGGAATGTAGGAATGCTTTTTGGAACGCAAAAGTTCTTTTTAGTTCTCGTTCGTGCTTTTTAGTTTCCAAACATTTTTTTGGTTTTCAGGCATTTTTTTGGCATACAGACTTTCTTTTAGGCATATGGGCATGCTTTTTGGAACACAGGAATGCTTTTTAGTTCTCGACCGTACTTATTAGTTTGCAAACGTTCTTTCTGGCTTTCGGGTGTTCTATTTGGCATGCGGGCTTGCATTTTTGTTCGCGAGAGTTTTTTTATTTTTATTTTCGGGCATGTTTTTAGTTTCTAACCATTCTTTTTGGCTTTCGGATATTCTTTTTGGCATATATGCTTTCTTTTTAGCACGCATGTATGCTTTTTGGAACATGTGAGCGCTTTTAGTTCTAGAGCATGCTTTTTAGTTTCCAAACATTCTTTTTGGATTTCGGACATTCTTTTTGACATGTAGGCTTTCTTTTTGGCCTAGGGGAATGCTTTTTGGGACACAAGAGTTCTTTTAAGTTCTTGACTGTGCTTTTTAGTTTCCAAACATTCTTTTTGGCTTTCGGGCATTCTTTTTTTCATCCATGCTTTTATTTTGGCATGCGGGCATGTTTTTTGGAAGGTGGGAGTGCTTTTTTCGTGCTTTCTTGGAAAATAATTGAACTTTGTTTCTGGACATGGGTGGATTTGTTAGGTAACAAAAGGCTTTGATCGTGACTTGACAGTTGTGGGTAGAGTGATAATTAGGGAAGAGAAAGACGGTTGTAAACTTCCTTAAATATGAAGCCTAAACATTGCTTCCTGTAAACTTGCTTTGTTATTTTATATATCAAAGTTGTATTATGTTAATCCAAATTCATTGTTTGTCATATTGATAGACTGATTGTGTCCAAATTGAGTTGTTGACTTATTGTCCTAGTGTATAAAACTTAACATGATAAGGTGACATAAGTGATTGTTCGTCAATAACTCAATATACTTGTGAGAGCAGTGGTTTGTGACTTTTGGATTTGCTTTTACCTCCAAATATTGTTTTTCTTTTGTTCTGTCATAATTCCTAGATTGGGGTTTCCTATTGGTGTTTCAGATAGCATTTGTGATAATCTTGTAGGAGTGGAGGGGATGAAATTGATCGTAAAGTTTGCTTAATATTAGACATCATTATAAAAAATTCCTTTTTGAATAGTTATGAAATGAAATTGGTGTGTGTATCGGTATCCATTTCCTATTTGTTGTGCATTGAGTTGCATGAGATTGGATTGAACCTTTATCATATGGATATTGGTCTCCATCGAATATAAATATGTTTCACTGTTTTTCATTTATCATGATTGAGAAGTTTGTGTGAGATTAGTCTATATTTGTTTGGTGTGTTGTAGCTTATTTTGACTCCGTTTTAATTCTCCTTGTGGATTTCTGTTTCACCCTATTGTACTTATTGCCTTGGAATCAACATTTGTAGATTTATTGTATTTTTTTATGGACCTCTTTACTACTTGCTTTTAGGTACCCACTGTGCTTGACGAACTAGGGGTACAACTACTAGCAATTGCTTTTCTTGTAGCGTTGAGAACATGGATTTCAAATCAGATTTCATATGAATTGCGTGCCGGTTTTCTTCTTTTTCCTCGCTCTCTCTATATATATTGTTAGATAACTAGTTGAGAACTCTATTGTTACTCTTGAATATATGCATATTAAAAATCAACTATAGGATTTGTTCATAAAGCCTTTGGATAAAGAAAGATTTAAATATCGTACATGATCCATTGGTATGATTATTGTTGAATAATGTCTATGTGTGAGTGTAAGTAGCTTGATAAGTGTTTTATAATTTGAGTATCATATTCTATGAGAGCTATTCACTTGAGAAGTAATGATTTTGAATAAAGTTCTTTTATTGCTTTTAAATCATGCACTTTAGCTTTAAAATTGCTTTGAAAATGCACATTTGCTTCTCTTATAAGCTTTTGTGAGTGATTTGAGTTTGGATACTTGATTATCATGGATATATCTTGAAGCTAGTCTTGGGTTAGTACATGAAAAGGTGACCTATGGTCAGTATCCATGTTGTTCCGGCATATATAGAATTCAATAAAGCACCTTCATGGAAAGAGCTACAGGTATTGGTTGTACAGCCGCCCAATTTAGGAAAGGGTTACGCGAATATTTGTTGAGTGAAAGTCGTCATGAAGTATATTTTATTTTTGTTTAAAGAAAAAAACAAGAAGTGTTGAATTATTAAAAAGAAAAAGAAAAAGCAAAGTCTTTGAAGCATGAAGCTTATCAAAGTAAAATTAAAAGGAGTATAGTTGAAAATTGTAAAATGCTTAGGTTGAAAAATAGAATCGGGTTAACGAGCTGCTTGCACACATAAAGCTTAATGTTGAAATCTATTCTTTATGAGTAACAAATTGGATGATGATCGGTTTGCCCTTTATTAGAAAGCTTTTGATGGATAGGTGTTTGAAGTGGTATTCTTGGTGATGACTTGATTACTCCTTATGCATATATTTGAAGCAACTCACACACACACACACACGTTTTTGCAAAAAGTGCTTATGATTTGATAGCAATTTGAGAATCTTTGTGATAGGTCTTTAAAAATCTAGAGTTATCTTTCGTAGAGTATGAGACTTGTTGATTATTCTCTTCATTTATGTACTTGTGTGATTGTGTGTTTATAATGTGAACAAGTTCCTAGCTTAAATTTGGTGGTGCATATATTTAGGGAAATCATAGTGTTCTTAACTTTGTTCTTTATTGCCTTGTTCTCCTTGACAAAAAGAGGGAGAAATGACATGTGTGGTTGAGGGGGAGAGATGATTAATTGTAGATGATTATGAGATAGGGGTAGCTTATTTGTGTTTTGTGGATCTCACCAAATCTTGTAGAAGATGTTTAGCGTGTTTGTGTTTTCTTATAGGTGCTTTGATGGTTAAAGATGGTACGTGAAAGTGATCATTTTTGACTGATTATGTTGGTGAGGTTGAGGTTGTTTTCACGGAATAGACAATCTTTTTCTCATTATTTGCTAACTTGTTACTATGTTAGATGGGTTGTGTGTTTTGGTTTGTTGGTGGTGCTTGTTTTTTGGTTTCGGCAACCTATTTATCGACCGAATCTTCTCTCTCACATATTCTATTTACATACTTACACTTAGATCACTTTGCATTTAAGTGACAGTCAATTAAGTAAATTATACATTATAGATACAAAATTAAGGGAGAATAACGAATCTCTACATGAGCATGCCTAGCAAGAGTGGATATGATGAATCCTTCTGCCCAATTTTGTTTTTGTTTTTAGCTATGGTGCATGAGAGTGCATTGCTAGATTACATGATTGAGAATATAGAGATAGAGAGCTTTATTTATCTTCATGATAATAGAAATACTGTTTATTTTTTTGATATGAAGGAATCAGGACTCATGGTGAGGATCTGAAATAGAGGACTGTGATATCAGGATACTGATGGTTGCTTCGTTTGTGTATCATATGGAAATATTACTGGGTTTGTACATGGTTATGTTTATGTTTAATCTAATATTGTAAATCTTTATGATTTGCATATCACAGGAAATTGAAAGCTGTAAAACTGGGTTATTTTTCCCAGGTAAGCTCTTGACATAATAAATTTGTTAACTTATAGCACTAGAATTCCATGTTATGGTGTGATAAAGTATATATTTCCTAATAATAACTTCTGTATATGGTATTCATGGTGCAACAATAATAAAGCATTATAACATTTATTTTTTTAGTTTTATGCTATTTATTTTTGTCATTTCTTTTGATCTTGGGATTGTTTTGTTTAATTGCTACTTGTTTTTACCTTTGCTTAGGCTGATTGTCATTAGACAACAATCCAATCATTTGAAATTTTATTTTTGAATGGTTTTAAATGAAGTAATCATTTATGGAGTGAAACCATTACACATGTTTGTGCATTCTACTTAGAATAACTTCAAATCTTAGATAAAAGGCACTTTACAATGAAATATGCCTTGTAATATATGTTACATATTCTTAAGTAATTGATTTATCATATTGTATATATAATATTAGTTATAAATTTACTAGGTAATTTATAATATAATACATTAGGAATGTGTTAACAGAGCCAAACTTTATAAAATTTTTTTAGTTTTTCATAGTAAGTGGTCCTAAATCTTGCCGCAAGTTCAGGTATAGCTGAAATTGTAAGAGAATGTCTTCAACATTTCCCTGACATTATTTGGTATCCGAAAAGCTATACATCCATACTTCATGATGCTATTAAACATCGACGAGAATCAATTTTCAATCTTGTATCCGAGAGGACTACAGAGTGCATATTAGCTCCTCGGGTGGCGAAAAAAAATATATTAAAAACTATAGCATTGAGACTGAAGGGAACAAATATAATTCAAAGAAGAGAGGATCAAAAACAACTATGATGAATCTGGCAGCTAAGTTGGCACCTTCTCCTCAAATAGAATTGCAGTGGTTTCAGGTGCCTGTAGTTGTTAGAGTGCACAAATAATATTGTTGGATCATTTCCTATCAACTTAAGCCTTTAGGTCTAATGATTACTAATATGGTATCAGAACCTTGGTTTGACTTGGGAGTCCTATATTTGTTGGTCAAAAGTTATTGAATTTTTATTTGTTAATGAATTTATAGAAACATTAATGTTGTAGGAGGTTGAGAAACTTGCTAGCACTTCTATCAAGGAAAAGAAAGACTATGATGGATTTACACCTAGGCAACTATTTACTAAGGAGCATGAAAAATTTGAGTTTTTCTCCGGTAATATAACTGTGAGTATACTTATAGTACACTTATCCATCCCATCACTTTTTACTAGAAAAAGCAATGTAATTGGGTCAAATAATGTTTACATAGCAAAAAGTAATAATGTGGATAAGTATGCTATAAGTATCCTAACAGTTATGTTTATCAGAGAAAAACTTGAAAAATTGGTCGAGAAGGCAGAAAAATGTATGAAAGACGCAGGAAATTCTTGCACGGTTGGGACAACTCTTGTAGCCACTCTAGTGTTTGCTTCAGCTTTTAAGGTACCTGGAGGCAACAATGGTAAAGGCTTTCCAATTTTTTTACATGATAAAGGATTTACGGTGTTCATAATTTCAGATGCACTTGCCCTTTTTTCGTCTTTAACATCCGAACTAAGATTTCCTGAAGAAAGTTCCTCTAAAATTGCTGATAGGTCTTGCTTCTCTCATTTTCGCCATTGCTACTATGATGGTAGCTTTTGTTGCAACTCCCTGGATCGTACTCCACAAAAAATTCAAATGGATCTCTATTCCGGTTACTAGTCTGGCTTTGATCCCCGTGACTGTATTTTTAAGTCTGAAACTTACCTTATTTTTCCAGATATAAAGATCAACTTTCATAGGCATGTTTCATCCTGAAGGTGGCATGGCATGCCTGGAAGAAGCTACCAAAAAATATGACTTTCTCATTGTATAATACGTAGACTCCTAATTGCTCCCATTTTGGGTGCATATCCGTGTTAAGAAGGAATCATAATTAGATGTTCACTCTAAGTTAACTTTTTCTTTTGCCAAATAATATTTCCTCTTCTCATATATGCGCTTAATGATGCGCCCATTTTTATTCCAAAATCAAACAACTGCATATATATGGCCGGAAAACACCACACATAAAAATAGAGTGCTATGTATGTGAAAAACATACAATGACAAGAAGAGCTAGCTCTCTGTCTGTGTATAACAAGAAAAAAGGTGTGGTGTGTGGTGTGTCCTGTGAGTGTTTTTGTGTGCATTTTTGAAACACAAATCAGAGACAAAGAAAACATCAAAAGAAGGAACGAGAAGAGAAGAAAATTTTCTATATTTTTTTCTCTTCACTGAAACGGTCAATCATCATGCAATTGGGTCCTTGCATCCTGAATTGAGAAGACTTTCCAAGTTTACGATTGTCTTTTGACCGGTCATACACCTCACAGACTATTCCGTTTCGCAATTCAGATTCCAGTGAACAGTATCGTTTCCAAAAACTTAGATTTTATTTACATGAAAACCGACATTGATATAAGAGTCTAGCTGAGTTTATATTCGAGTAGAAACTGCCATGATTAGGCAGCTCAATTGATGTTGAGTCGTTGAGGCAGCCCTACTTGTTATAAAGCAAAAACATGCATTTCTATAACGAAAATTAGACAATTATCAAACTAGTCCCAAACCTTTTTAAAATTCCAATTAGCATGGAGCTTTTACAAAAGTAACCAAATTTGTTCCTAATTTTTCTAAATTGTATATTTTCATCATCCAACCAAATTTCAGTTAGTCAACCCTAACAGTCAAAGGGCATTTTCATTTTTAAGCTTGTAAAATCAAATAACAATTAAAGCTAAAGACAAAATTAAATTAAGATTTTTGTATTAAGTGTGGTTTGGTCGGCTCCGACTCCTAGTCGGATCAAAGTAAATACAAATGGTGCTGCTATGGACTTTTCAGGGGATGGTGGTTGTAATGGTATCTTTCGAAATTGTAGAGTCTTTGTGAAGGGTTGTTTTGCTATTCCTCTTGATCAAGTTTTTGCGTTTGAGACCGAGCTTCTGACGGCCTCGTTGGCCATTAATTTTGGAAGTATAGGTGGCATCGGATCTGGCTTGAGAGCGACTCTTCTTATGTGATTCAGCTTCTTTCTTCTTGTTCTAAGATGGTTCCTTAAAGGGTTCGTCAGGTGTGGTAGTGCTACACCATCCAGATCTCGCAAATGGATTTTCAGGTTTCCCATATTTCAAGAAGGGAAATCAGATTGCAAATGCACTGTCTAAACATGCTTTGGAGCTTTAGGCTGCATGGGCCAAAAGTCTTTTCATTTTTCTTGATACTTTCTTTTTCTTTTTGGTGTGGCATGAGTGTTTCTTTTTGTTTAGGGTTGTTTTCCTCCTAGTTCTTTGTTCTTTATTAATTTTTGTCACTCTTTACTTTTCTTTTATCTTTTATATATATTGATACTGCCTAGGAGTTTTAACATATGATCATTTATGATACTTTTTCTCTTTAGGTTAGTACAATTTAAAAAAAATAGAAAATTGTATAACTAAAATAATAAAATAGCATATTTTAAAAAAAAGAACATGATAAAAATTCTAGTTTCAATAAAAAGACATAATAAAAATTCTTATTAAATATTTAGTAAGGAAAAAAAAAATAATTTTATTTAAAAATAATTTTTAATAAAACATTTTTAAAAATTCAAAAAGAGATTGCCGTTCGATTTTCTTCCGTTGCGGGAGGAGACTGTCGTTTGATCTCCTCTCACTTCAGGAGGAGACCTACGTAGATGTCCTCCCATTGTAGGTGTAGGTCGAACTGTCGTTCCTTCTCCTCCTGCAGTTGGAAGATATCAAATCACTATCTCCTCCCACAAAGAGAGGAGATCCATATCTCCTTTCGCATATATACATTTAATTTTGAACAACAACCTAAACAAGATGGTAAATAATAAGAGTTTTGCTAAGTCGTTTAGATGATGTAGAATGCCCATACGATATTGAATAATTTTCTCTAGATAAGTGCATGCCTTCTTTCCATTTTTCAGTTGTTGCAGCACTCTGGATTTAATGTCCGCTAGGGTGTAGTGACCCAAGCTGCCATTTGTTGGCTACTTGATAGACAATTTAAGTACCTATGTTTGTAAATTCTACAACTGTGCATGGTATGTAATGAATTTCTGTTGCATTTTGAAGATGTAGGATGAAACTGTCTCATCCAAAGTTCTTCTAGATCATTCTCTTGTATTTTTGTTTGGTTTGTTTCCAATCCTAAAACGGAAGGGAAAGAAAAGGGGTTGAAAATGGTAGAAATAGTTGTTTAAATTTTAAAGTTGACGGGTACTTTTTAGCTCCATTTGTAGTGTGACTATGCAAGAGCAATTTAAAGCATGTAAAGAAACATGTTGAGAAGCCGATAAATGCAAGAATTATGAAAGCATGCATGTGCTTTATTACCCATATACTCAAATTTAGTGCTCTCATCGTACCTAAGGCAAATCAAATCCTCGGACCATCAAGTAGAACTATATATGTACAAGTATATCCTGATATATCACAACAATAATAATTCTAATATAGTTCAGATGGTTTTGAATTTCGGTGATGTTTTAACATCCTAATGTAGATGTTTACGCTGTTTAAGGTTTGTGCAGTTTGATATCTATGCACTGCATGAAAGTAAAAAACTTTTAAATGTCTGATCAGCTCTTCAGAAAGAGTTTAAACACAAGAAATCTTTGCACCTATCCAAAATACACTTAATGAGTTCACCACTCATCAATCTAAACAGAACAAAGGAGGATATTTAGTTAAAATATCTCAATTTTAACAATACATAGTAAAAGAACACGCCAATAAGTAAGACTTTAGACTGCATATTTTCATAATAAATTTAATTTCCTAAAATAAGGACACAAAGGGCAGTACCAGTAAAGAAAATATTCAATGGAGTTTGAAGGTTAAAATGGAAAAATAAGTGTACCTTAATTTGTGTGAAATCCTCACCTCTCACTCCCCCAATAAAGAATTGATAGGGGATATCAGATGCCCTTGCCAAGGCCTCTTTGATTCCTTGAAGATCTGTGAGAACTCCATAGTAGAAAATATTACAAATTGATTAATCCCTCAGGACAAAAGAAGGGGAAAAAAAACAATAAATTAATGGCACACTATTTCAACCAATATAATGAGAAAGAGAAAATACTTGCATAAACATAACATCACAAAATAGAGCAACAAGATCGTTTGGCTATTATCTTCATTCATGATAAGCATTCGAGATGAAACATTTGGAATTGTCTACCACTAGAATTTTTTTTTTTTTTTTTTTTTTTTTTTTCTTTTTCTTGTTTTGAAAAGCATCCAGCTCTAGCAAATAAGAAGAGTTAATGATACTTGCTTAGACCTTTAACTACATGTTGATACATATGTAACATCGCTTAAACTCTTTCATTAGTTTCACTGTTGAGTTTCCTAAGATTTCTAGATTGGTTAACACAGTAATGTTATAAGAATTGGGAAAAACAGGGAAGAAAATGGAATAGAATGGTTGATTCAGAAACTGACTTCCTTAACAAAAGCAAACCTTTATGAGGTAGTGGGAGTCCAAATAGCCAAAAGCAAATCATTAGAAAGTAGCAACGCATGAAGGGTTAGCATAATGGTCAAGCCTGTGATTTGCTCCCAAAAGGTACGGGGTTCGAATCCCCTCATGGATACATATATTTCCAAAACCCATAGTTTCCTAAAGATTGTAAGGTTCGGCGGGGGGCCAGTTTCGAACTCGGGTTCACTAAGTGACTTCGGGGGATTTCTAGGTTATAAAAAAAAATTAGATAGTATCTCAATTCTTAAAAATAAATAACAGAGCCTTCTCAAACTGGCCTTCGCATATGCATATAAACAATCACATAATAAAAAGACAAAAACAAATCTCCACCTTTGACATTATTGTAATTAATCAATAATAATTCTTCACGAAGTCAAACATAATGCATCAAATTCAAATGCGGAATGTAATTACCTTCTATAGGGGGGATAGCTTGGTGTTGCATGCCGAATCTGAGTATTTATAAACAATTCATTTATGATTCAATGCCAGACTTGGACTCATATAGATATTAAACAACATCAGTGTTAGAATACTCGATAACCTGTAAAAAATTAGCAATTTCACTATGTGTATTGCATATGGTACAAAATTTCAAGGAAATTAAGTAGCTATTTAGTTTTACAATCAACAAAAAAGGAAAGAATATTGACACATATTGTCCACATTCAATTTTTTTTTCTTAATTATTTTTTTAATTCAACTGAAATATAAATCTAACCTCCTAACCATGAAGCGACTAGGTTTCTATCATAAGACGTCTTACATAATTATTAAAGATCTCTCTAACAAGCTAGGTGGTACCTACAAAAAAATTAATTTATAATAGTAATTAACCATAAATCAAACCCCTCGAACCTTGATAAGAGTGGGATTTGATCCCAAGATCTCTTGCATATGGTCCATGCTCTAACCACTCAACACACTCAAAAAAAAAGGTAGACTTCATCGATCAAAAGAATAATATATGCAAGTAACCAGGCTAACTTGACTAGAAATAGACACAAAGAAATAAGAACAAACTCACCAACTGACAATTAGAAGCTTAATTGTCTTGAATTCCTGATAAGCCACAAGCACGCTCAGCTTTTAAGTGTTTCTCTACATCCCTTTCACCAAAATCAACAGTTCCACATATTCTTCAAGCCCCAAGAAGAATCTCCCACATCAAGGCATTTGAGGTCAACTTCATCTCTGATAAAGTTTCAATCTCTATAAGACCTCCAGCACAATCAAGAATATCTATCTACGGGCATAATGTTCGGCTGTTGGAATCATTCCATAAACTTTGCTCATTAAGCTAAAGTGATCTTTCCCTTCTTCAGTCAAACTCATGCAGCCGTATGCATAACGGACTATTCTCAAAGTGATCTCATCCGCTACAATGCCTTCATTTAACATCATCCCAAAGGCTTCAAGAGCTTTTTTCCCTTGACCATACTGCACGTATACACCTATCATTGCATTCCATGAGACTGTATCCCGTAATACCAAGCCCTTGAAAACAGCCTCAGCATCTTCTATGCACCCACATTTCCCATACATATCAACAAGTGCAGTGCATACAAACCTATCAAGTAAAAGCCCGGACTTAACTGCCATAGAATGCAGCAGCCGCCCACTTTCCAAGGTTGCTATATCGGAGCAGCCACTCAAACAGCTTGCAAGAGTGAATTCATTGGGCTTCACCCCTTCTCGCTGCATCTTTCTAAAGCACGTAAGAGTTTCCTCCACTTGATCAGCTTGTGCATAGCCAGCAATGATGGTTGTCCAAGCAAAGAGGTTTCTTTTGATCAATTTATTGAAAGCTACATCTGCATCTTTCAAGCACCCACTTTTGGCATACATGTCAACAAGAGCTGTTCCAACAAAGTTGTCATCATCAAGTCTGTTCTTTATGATATGAGCATGTATTTGCCTTCCAAAAGCTACATCTGAAAGACTCGAACAAGATCTCAAAACGCTTTTAAATGTGATTTTGTTGGGTTTGAATCCTTTTAAGAGCATCTCATAGAAAATCCTTGGCACTAGACCACATGTTTCATGACCTTGGAATCCAGATAAAAGAACATTCCATGAAACTGAATCTTTATCAGTCATCATCTCAAACACCCGGACACCATCAAACAGACAGCCATTTAGTATATACATCGAGACTAGGCCATTGCTGACCAAAGTTTCAGATTCAAAGCCATATTTGCAAATACAACCATGGATAGTTTGACAGTAATGCAGGTCACCTATATCAGTCGCAGCACTAACAAGAATAGAAAAGGTAAATTCATTTGGTCTGAAACCAGTATATCCAATTAGGTTAAACCACTCTGCTGCCTCTTGGCTACGTCCTTGCTGTTCAAGGCAAATGATAATTTTGTTCCAGGCTACCACATTAGAATCCTTAATACTCTTGAAAACTTTTATCGCCTCGTCTGCCAACCCACATTTGGAGTACATATCAAGTATAGTAAAAGTAACGATTTCATCAAGCACACAGCCTAATCTGATTGCCAGAGAATGCAAAACCTTCCCTGCTCTTATATATCCCGAATTCGCACACCCTTTAAAGACAGTGGACAAAGTGTACTTGCTGAACTTGGTTTCCATATCTTTTAAATTGTAAAACAAACACATTAACTTTTCGCCATCACCCTCCTCAGCATACCCATTAAGTAGTGCATTCCAAAGCATAACACTTTTCTCGGGCATGCTATGAAACACTATCTCTGCATATTCCATCTCACCACATTTGGCGTACAGGTCAACAAGAGAAGATCGAACAAACAGATCCAAACAGAACCCAAGTTTCATTGCTTGGACATGAAGCAGCTTTCCAAAGTCTAAATCCAAGCACATAGAGCAAGCTTTCAAACCAGTAGCTAAAGTGAACTCGTTAGGATTCACGCCTTCCCTTTGCATCTGAGAAAGCAAACTAACACTATCATCAGCGTGCCCTTGATACACATACCCTGAAATCAGTGCAGTCCATGACACGACATCTCGAACGGGAATTTTATCAAACACCTTGTGTGCATACACAATACTCCCGCATTTCACATAAGCATTAACCATGGAAGCCCACAAGTGGGTGTCTGGTTCCAACCTGATCACGTTCACGTGGCCGTGAATCATTTTTGACTCGTTTAGAGACCCTTTTGCAGCACAGTTACGAAACAATAAGGAGAATTTCTTCAAACAGTGAACTGAGCCGCGCATGTCAAAATGAACACTAAATAACCAGAGGACGGTATGGTTAAACCCCGGCAAATCTCTTGTGGATTTATATTGCTGCAGTGAATAACCGTCATGATATAGGTTAATGAATTGTGGTTCCTAATTTGGTAAGGTCTAGTTCCGCCAAAATTGAAGGCTCATGCAATGCAACAAACATGGTATCCGAGAAATAAAATATTAAAAAAATGAAGAATAAAAAAGAAAATATATTACGATCTAATTTTATAATAAAAAATTATCTTTTATATTATAAAATAAAGCATAAAAGCTTATAAAATATAATAATACTAACTAGGAGAGAAGAATGAAAGGAAATCAAATCTATGAATTTATTTATCTGTATTTTGAAAGCTTATGCAATGAGCGCATATATATAAGCCAGTTTTTCTCTGATAGACATATAACTGTTAGTATATTTATTATACACTTATTCATCTCATTACTTTTTGTTAGAAAAAGTAATGCAATTGGGTCAAATAATGCTTATATGGCAAAAAATATGAGGTGAATAAATGTACTATAAGTATGTTCACTATTATATGTCTATTAGAAAAAAACTTATATATAAGCATAGGGAGAATTGAACTTACAATGAAATAGGAAATAAGATCAAGAGAAGTTGTCACTTTACAATGAAATAGGAAAAGAGATCAAGAGAATTAATAGCGAATTATTCTCTAGGTTGTGAAAAACAATTATATCACAACACTCCTCCTTAAACGTACGTCACCTTGATAATAATTTATGAGATTCTTCTAAAAAAGACTGGACGTGCTTAAAGATTGCCTTATTAAAAACCTTGCAAAGAAAACCCAGTTGGACAAAACTTGATCAAAGGAAAAAGAGTGTAGTGCACAAATGTCCAAAATGAAGAATGTTCTCCCCCCTGAAAAGTGCTTCATTCTCAATCTTGTAGTTTGCTAAGTCAACACATCCCAATGCCATATATCAATTTCTCTAATGTTGTCATTGGTGAGATCTTCAAAAATAAATCTGCAAGGTTATTTGTAGACCTTATCTGCTTAACATCAATTTGTCAACTTTTTTAAAGTTCATGAGTGTAGAATAACTTTGGTGATATGTGCTTGGTTCTGTCTCTCTTAATGTACCCTCCTCTGACTTGTGCAATACAAAATGTATTATCTTCATATATTATTGTTGCCGAATCTGTGATTTAGGGCAGTTTACAAGTACTCTGGATATGATGATGTTAGGATTATGCTCAATAGCAAGAGTGTAATGTTGTAATTAACAATCTTTTTCATATTAATAAAGTGATTTCTGGTTTAACAAATCGTATAGCATTTATAGTTTGTATTATAATTGTCAAAGTAAATAACCATAAGGTCTAAAGACTATAGGAAAAGAAGAATTGTTCGTACATCTGGATATGTATGTGGTAGACACAAGTCTTTAGTTAGTCTTGAATATTGTTCACAACTTAAGTTAAAGGTTGGGCACCTTTATCTTGTTAAAGTTGTAGAATTCTTTTGCTAGCATTTGAGTGGGATCAAATGAGATATGATGAGTCTAAAATCATCGGAGTGTCTTCGAGCAAAAGGATCTAGTGCACTGGGTGCATTGAACTGGATCACAATGAAAAGCTTTATCTAGAACCGTCAATAGATAATAGTCTTTTCATTATCAGGACAATCGGAGAGTCTATCTTAATCCTGAGATAAATGATGGACTTATGGTTGCAAGTGATATCATTTGAGTTATCAATGAGTACGATTATATCGCATAGTCTATCCTCGATAGTTTGGTGATATTCATTTGTTAATCGATAGAGGACTTCATTTATAGATATGGACATCGTGGCTCCATTTAATTAAATGAGAGTATAATATCATCATATGGATGTTTTGAGGTAATTGGATATTAAATCTCAACGTTGAGTTTTCAATAGTGTCTATTGAAAACATGGCTTCTGGACAAGTCAAAATATCCAAGTTCAAAACGTGGTCATATAAGTAATTATGGTAACTTGGAGAGTTATAGGCGGTCTATGAACTCTTGGCGATTACTGATATTAATCACGAGGACACACTATCTCCAATATGATTGTCTAGGGTATGAATGAGGAGCATCTTCCTTTTCTATCTTTATTTAAGAGTTCAGTTTTAGCTCTTTAGTGGAATGAGTTAAAATTAATGGATCGGACCTAAGTGAATCATTTGTTGATTGTGATTAGGTTATGTCTATTGAAGCTTAAATTTAGATGGCCCGCCAAGATCCCCAATCCACACGGACTTGCATGGATCACTTGATATATTCTACCGGACCAATTTAAGGGTCCATCTAGAATTGCATTTAATATATTAAGAATATAATTTGCACATTATTTAAGTAATGGGCTGCTCAATTATATTAATATATTAATGAAAGACATGTGGGCTTGTTTCTTTTAGTAAGAATGGGTCTGGTTCACATGTGGGCTTTTTTATTTAAAGTCCAATGGATTATGAAATAGGAAAATAATATTAGGCCCATCTTATATATAAGTGGGGCGGCTAGGTTAAGGTTTTGACCTAAAAATATTATTTTGTTTCATTTGTTTTAATTAAATAAGAATTAATTGATTTATTGATTAATTGTTTAATTAAAGAAACAAATCTTTCCTAAAAGTAAAAGACATGTTTGATAAGTAAATAAATAAATTAGTATTATTTATTTAATCAAATAAGGAGTCTTTTTTTTATTTAGTCAAATAAAAGAATAAAAATAAAAGAGTTGGATTAGGGTTTGAAGTCTATAAAGTTAAAAAGAATTAGGGTTGAATTTCAGTCACCCTATATAAGTGACATGATGAAATTCGGCCAACCCTAATTAGATACTACATAGAATTCGGCAACCCTAAAGGAAAAAGAAGAAAAATTCGGCCAACCTATATATATGTTCTTATAGGGTGCGGCCACATCAATGAATTGGAGCTTGAGTTTTTATTTTCTTTCTTCTTCTTCTTAATTCTAAGAGAGTTTTTATTCTAGAGAGACAAAAAAGGAGTGAAAAATTATTCTTTGATAGTATACAATTGCTTAAACATCAATAAGCTTGTGTATACGATATCGATCTAGGTTCACGCGAGTTTCGATCATAAGATTGTGAACTCAAAAGTGACCGGAATAATTTTGACATTCTTTTGATTGTTTTGTGACTAACAAAGAAAAGAAAGTATTTGTTTGGTCCATTCACAGGTTTGCAATTCAAAGGAAAGGGAGACCACGCTCCTAGGTGATCTACGTTCGTGCTCGGATTGAAGGTCTTGCGGATTACCATCGACGTAAGTCAATCGGATCACGCGACAAGAGGTAATTTACTTTTGTTGATATATATGCATGTTTATTGATTAAAAGGGTTTAAGGTTCATAAAGGAAAAATTTTAAAAGTCACTAAATCGTCTTTAGCATCGCTTCCGCTGCGTGTAACACTTTTATTTGTTTATTTTTTCCCTACAATTGGTATCAAAGCATGGTTGAACCCTTTTAATTAATTAACGTATATATACGTGGATCTATTTCTTTTTATTGTGATTATGCATGTTTAGAAAGAGATGGCATTCTAGGTATTCAAATATATAATTACATGTGATGTATGGATTTATATATATTTTATGTGGTTTGTTATTGCTCGATTTTGGCCCTAGATTTTCAATGTAATTTTTGTTTCGGAGTTGTAACAAGAAGGGTGGTCTATTATCGCTATAATTCCTTCTTGGTAGATTGCTAGGTTTTATTTTTTTTTTTATATATATGTGCAGTATTTTTTTTAGGGTTACTGCAGTTTTTTATTTTTTTATTTTTAGTATGTGCTGTTTTTAGTTTGTAAAAATACTGCAGTGAATAAAAAAAACAAAAAATTAATACTGCAGTATTTATTATATATATACTACCGTAATATATTTAGGTCTTGGAGATTCGAAGACACGAAGCAAAACGAAGCAACCGGAACCAAGTACGAGCACCGTGCGCACCCTAGGAGTGGATTGGGCTGCACATGACAAGCCCAAACTTCGGTGGGCTGCGCATGGCAGCCTTGTGTGGCCTTATGGACTGCGCAAGGCAGCCCCTTTGCGGGGTTGTGGGCTGCGCACGCCCATGGGAGAAGGCCGAAGGATAAGCGTATGGTTGATGGGCCACCTGAAGATCTTGTATTCCTGACAAATTGTAATTTACTTGTTTTTCTAGGATGGGCCAAAATTGTTGCTATTTAATTTATGCTTAAATATTACAATATTTGTTATTGTATGATAACATGACATATAGAATAGGAGTGCCACGCATATATCTCTTTTGGTATGAACATGCTTTGAATGATTTAGGTATCTAAATTGGCATCTAGATAACTTGGTAAATCATTCTATGAGATTTAATCACACGCCTTAAATAATTGAGTGGGAGAAGGTGTTTTGGTAACACCTATGGCCTCCAAGGTTAGTTGAGCTTTATTATTTATTGGTAATCCCCCCAAGGGGCGTCCATGAATGGAATTTAGCAACATACTTCCTTACAAGGATAGACTAGACAATGGACTCAAACGAGATCTACTCCCCAAGGAGGGATTTTCGTGAGAGAAAATTGAGGGTCGATATCTTGGTAACACACTCAATGTAATTTTATTGATATCCTCCCAAGAGTTCTTGTCAGTAAAATTGCAAGGCTAAAATTGAAAACGCCGGTTGTTATGTTAACAATTAGGTGGGACCTAGTCTAACTAGTAAATGGTGCGAACTCCCAAAGGAGGCGTAACATTTACGGGTGTTAGATCACCGTTGAATTTTATGATTGAGTTATTTATTTAATTCAAGATAAATATTTAAAAGTGCTTTATCATGATTATTTACTTATATATGTTTTGTTTTATTCAGAAATCATGACCCCATCACTTATGAACATCCCGAAAGATAACACTTTAACTGGAGATAATTATGTCACATGGAAAAGGAAAATTGGGTTGTTACTGCAAAGTGAAAAACATAAGTTTGTTCTAACTACTCCTAAACCACCTGCTCCTAATAATGAATCTAGCATAATGTGTAGAGATGAGTATGAGCAGTGGAAGACTTCAGATGATATGGCAAAATGTTACATTATGGCCACTATCTCCGACGTGTTGCAACAGCAGCATGAAGGAATGGAGTCCGCTGCTGATATAATGATGTCTCTAGAGGAGATGTTTGCTATGAAGTCTAGGACGACTAAGAGAGAGGCAGTGACTGCTTTTATGAATCTTAGGATGAAACCTGGACAGGCTGTGAAAGATCACATGATGAAAGTCATAGCACATCTCAACATTGCTGAATCGCATGGCGCCGAGATGTAATGGTGAGACAAAGATTGATATGGTTGTCAATTCATCGTCAGATTCCTTTGATCACTCAACTGACTACACTTTGAACAAAAAGGAATACACCTTACAAGGCCGATGCAAGACGTTCAAAGTGCTGAAAAGATCCTTATGAAAGGCAAAGGTCAAGAGATTCATATGGTTGGTAAAGTTGCTACTGTTCAGGCCCGTCAAAAGGTCAAGAAACAACAGAAGAAAAAGCAACTTGGGCCTATCAAGAAGGAGACCAAGAAAGTAACCAAGATCAAAGGGAAATGCTTCCTTTGTGGTGAAAAGTGACATTGGAAGAGAAATTGCCCAAAGTCCCAGAACAAGAAGGAAGAAGGTAATTTGAATTATCTAGAAACACGTTTTTTGGCTGATTCTACAGATTCTTGGATCATAGACTCAGGAGCCACTAATCATGTTTGTTATTCCTTGCAGGGGTTTCAAGAAAAGGAGAAAGCTGAGTAAGAATGAAATCAATTTGCGCTTGGGCAACGGAACGTTAGTGTCTGCAAGTGCAGTGGGAGATATTAGAGTTTATTTGGATTCTAGAAGGCATTTAGATTTAATAGACGTTTATTATGTACCTCAATTCAAGAGGAATTTAATTTCAGTTTCTTGTTTGAATAAATTTGGATATTCGGTTACTTTTAATAAAGTTTTTATTATTAGTAAGAATGACAAAATTATTTGCCAAGGTACATTGGAAAACGGTCTATACTTTTTGCATAGAAATATCTCTTACTCGTTAGACACAGAAATAACGGAACCTAATCATAAAAGAGTAAAATTATCAACAGATGAAACCTACCTTTGGTATTTACGCTTAGGTCATATTAACCTTAATAGGATTAAAAGATTGGTAAGTGACGGACCTTTAAGTGACTTAAAGGTTTATGATCTACCAACTTGTGAATCTTGTTTGGAAGGTAAAATGACCAAAAGGACGTTCTCTGCCAAAGGTGCAAGAGCCACTGAATGTTTAGGATTGATACACACCGATGTATGTGGACCTATGAGCATTCAAGCTAGAGGTGGATATGAGTACTTCATCACCTTCACGGATGATTACTCAAGATTTGGTTATGTGTATCTCATGAGACATAAGTCGGATGCTTTTGACATGTTCAAAGCATTCAAAGCTGAAGTGGAAAATCAGCTTGAGAAACACATAAAAATCTTGAGATCTGATCGTGGTGGAGAATATCTATCTGGTGAGTTTCAGCAATATCTTATTGATAATGGGATAGTTTCTCAGTTTTCTGCACCAGGTACACCTCAACAGAATGGGGTAGCAGAAAGGAGAAATAGAACTCTTTTTGATATGGTTAGGTCTATGTTGAGTTATTCAACGCTTCCTATTTCTTTTTGGGGATATGCTTTACAAACTGCTATATACATTCTAAACGATGTATCATCTAAGTCTGTTCCTAAAACACCGCATGAGTTGTGGACTGGGCGCAAGCCCAGTTTACAACACTTAAGGATATTTGGTTGTCCTGCGCATGTGTTAAAAGGAAAGACAGAAAAGATGGAGTCCCGTTCAGAAACATGTATATTTGTAGGTGTATCCAAAAGAAACTAAAGGATATTATTTCTATAGTCCTTCAGATCTTAAAGTATTTGTTTCGACAAATGCTAAATTTCTGGAAAAGGACTATATGAATGATTTTATGCCTAGAAGTAGAATTGTCCTGAATGAGATGTCAGGAGATACAATTCCACGAGAGGTTACACAACCTAACCCAATTGTAAGTTCCGATCCAACACAAGATCAACAACCTACCATTCCTCGTCGTAATGGGAGGGTTAGAACACAACCCGAAAGATACATCGGTCTGGGAGAATCAGTGGAGAATCTCCCGGACGACGATGATCCCTATACGTACAAGGAAGCTATGGAGGATGTTGATAGTCGCCATTGGCAAAAGGCAATGCAATCCGAGATTGAATCTATGTTCGATAACAAAGTCTGGTCCCTTGTAGACTTGCCTAAAGGGATAAAACCCATTAGGTGCAAGTGGGTATACAAGAGGAAAAGAGGTATGGATGGAAAAGTGGAAACCTTTAAAGCTAGATTGGTAGCTAAAGGGTATACACAGAAAGAAAGTATCGATTACGAGGAAACCTTCTCTCCCGTGGCCATGCTTAAATCCATTAGGATACTCTTATCCATTGCAGCATCTTTAGATTTAGAGATTTGGCAAATGGACGTCAAGACAGCTTTCCTAAATGGAAGTCTCGACGAAAGCATCTACATGATGCAACAAGAGGGATTCATTGAAAAGAGCCAAGTGGATAAGGTATGCAAGTTGCAGAAATCCATATATGGATTAAAGCAAGCATCCAGATCCTGGAACATAAGGCTTGATCAAGCTGTCAAAGGTTTTGGATTTATTCAGAATCCTGACGAACCTTGTGTATACAAAAGGATTAAAGGCGACAAGTTGGTTTTCCCGATTCTTTATGTTGATGATATACTACTCATTGGAAACGATGTAGGTGTATTGACATCAGTAAAAGAATGGTTAGCAAAACAATTTGATATGAAGGACTTAGGAGAAGCATGTTTTATTCTAGGTATCCAAGTAATAAGGGATAGAAAGAATAGAACGATTGCATTATCCCAAGCTTCATACATAGACAAAATCTTGTCTAGGTTTTCCATGCAGGATTCCAAGAAAGGTATGTTACCTTTCAGACATGGAATCAAGCTTTCTAAGGAACAAGTTCCTAAGAATGAGCATGAAGAGCAATTCATGAGCAGAGTTCCATATGCCTCGGCAGTTGGAAGTCTCATGTATGCAATGCTCTGTACTAGACCAGATATTTGTTTTGTTGTTGGCATAGTTAGCAGTTTTCAATCGAAACCTGGTCCTGATCACTGGACGGCAGTCAAACATATTTTCAAGTATCTCAAGAGAACGAGAGATAATATGCTTGTATACTCTGGAGGGGATTTGGTTCCTGTTGGGTATACAGATTCTGATTTCCAATCAGATTCTGACTCCAGAAAATCCACATCAGGGGCTGTGTTTACTATTGGAGGAGGAGCAGTTATATGGAGGAGTATCAAGCAATCTTGTATTGCTGATTCCACCATGGAAGCTGAGTATGTTGCTGCATGCGAAGCTGCCAAAGAGGCTGTTTGGCTCCGCCAATTCTTGATTGACTTAGAAGTGGTTCCTAGTGCGAATAAGCAGATCACTATCTACCGTGACAACAGTGGAGCAATGGCTAATTCGAAAGAACCAAGAAGTCACAAGAGAGGTAAACACATTGAAAGAAAGTATCATCTTTTAAGGGAGATTGTTCAAAGAGGCGACGTGACGATTACCAAAATCGCGTCAGCAGAAAATCTAGCGGATCCCTTCACAAAGGCTCTACCTCAGAAGAGTTTCGATGGGCATCCAGAGAATATGGGCTTGAGAGATACGACACATTTGCTATAGCGCAAGTGGGAGATTGTTAGGATTATGCTCAATAGCAAGAGTGTAATGTTGTAATTAACAATCTTTTTCATATTAATAAAGTGATTTTCGGTTTAAGAAATCGTATAGCATTTATAGTTTGTATTATAATTGTCAAAGTAAATAATCATAAGGTCTAAAGACTATGGGAAAAGAAGAATTGTTCGTACATCTGGATATGTATGTGGTAGACACAATTTTTTAGTTAGTCTTAAATATTGTTCACAACTTAAGTTAAAGGTTGGGCACCTTTATCTTGTTAAAGTTGTAGAATTCTTTTGCTAGCATTTGAGTGGGATCAAATGAGATATGATGAGTCTAAAATCATCGGAGTGTCTTCGAGCAAAAGGATCTAGTGCACTGGGTGCATTGAACTGGATCACAATGAAAAGCTTTATTTAGAACCGTCAATAGATAATAGTCTTTTCATTATCAGGACAATCGGAGAGTCTATCTTAATCCTGAGATAAATGATGGACTTATGGTTGCAAGTGATATCATTTGAGTTATCAATGAGTACGATTATATCGCATAGTCTATCCTCGATAGTTTGGTGATATTCATTTGTTAATCGATAGAGGACTTCATTCATAGATATTGACATCGTGGCTCCATTTAATTAAATGAGAGTATAATATCATCATATGGATGTTTTGAGGTAATTGGATATTAAATCTCAACGTTGAGTTTTCAATAGTATCTATTGAAAACATGGCTTTTGGACAAGTCAAAATATCCAAGTTCAAAACGTGGTCATATGAGTAAATATGGTAACTTGGAGAGTTATAGGCGGTCTATGAACTCTTGGCGATTACTGGTATTAATCACGAGGATACACTATCTCCAATATGATTGTCTAGGGTATGAATGAGGAGCATCTTCCTTTTCTATCTTTATTTAAGAGTTCAGTTTTAGCTCTTTAGTGGAATGAGTTAAAATTAATGGATCGGACCTAAGCGAATCATTTGTTGATTGTCATTAGGTTATGTCTATTGAAGCTTAAATTTAGATGGCCCGCCAAGATCCCCAATCCACACGGACTTGCATGGATCACTTGATATATTCTACCGGACCAATTTAAGGGTCCATCTAGAATTGCATTTAATATATTAAGAATATAAATTGCACATTATTTTAGTAATGGGATGCTCAATTATATTAATATATTAATGAAAGACATGTGGGCTTGTTTCTTTTAGTAAGAATGGGTCTAGTTCACATGTGGGCTTTTTATTTAAAGTTCAATGGATTAAATGAAATAAGAAAATAATGTTAGGCCCAATCTTAATCAAGTGGGGCAGCAAGGTTAAAATTTTAACCTAAAATATTATTTTGTTTCATTTGTTTTAATTAAATAAGAATTAATTGATTTATTGATTAATTGTTTAATTAAAGAAACAAATCTTTCCTAAAAGTAAAAGACTTGTTTGATAAGTAAATAAATAAATTAGTATTATTTATTTAATCAAATAAGGAGTCTTTTTTTTATTTAGTCAAATAAAAGAATAAAAATAAAAGAGTTGGATTAGGGGTTTGAAGTCTATAAAGTTAAAAAGAATTAGGGTTGAATTTTAGTCACCCTATATAAGTGACATGATGAAATTCGGCCAACCCTAATTAGATACTACATAGAATTCGGCAACCCTAAAGGAAAAAGAAGAAAATTCGGCCAACCTATATATATGTTCTTATAGGGTTCGGCCACATCAATGAATTGGTGCTTGAGTTTTTATTTTCTTTCTTCTTCTTCTTAATTCTAAGAGAGTTTTTATTCTAGAGAGACAAAAAGGAGTGAAAAATTATTCTTTGATAGTATACAATTGCTTAAACATCAATAAGCTTGTGTATACGATATCGATCTAGGTTCACGCGAGTTTCGATCATAAGATTGTGAACTCAAAAGTGACCGGAATAATTTTGACATTCTTTTGATTGTTTTGTGACTAACAAAGAAAAGAAAGCATTTGTTTGGTCCATTCACAGGTTTGCAATTCAAAGGAAAGGGAGACCACGCTCCTAGGTGATCTACGTTCGTGCTCGGATTGAAGGTCTTGCGGATTACCATCGACGTAAGTCAATCGGATCACGCGACAAGAGGTAATTTACTTTTGTTGATATATATGCATGTTTATTGATTAAAAGGGTTTAAGGTTCATAAAGGAAAAATTTTAAAAGTCACTAAATCGTCTTTAGTATCGCTTCCGCTGCGTGTAACACTTTTATTTGTTTATTTTTTCCCTACACACATGATAACCTGATGGCAATTATGGTACAGATAGCCAATTGCCAGGTTCACCGCGTCCTGATTGATACCGGGAGCAGTGTAGACATCCTATTCAAAAGGGCTCATGATAAGCTCAATCTGAAGAACCCCTGTTACAATAATTGTACCACGCCTCTGTATGGATTTATAAGGGACTCATTGATTCCGATATGATCCTATAGGTAGTACCGGTAATAATCGGAGAAGCTCAACTTTAGCAGAACATAATGACATAATTCATTGTGGTTGATACCCTGTTCGCCTACAATGCGATCCTAGGAAGGCTCTTCCTATCAAGAATTAGGGGAGTGTTGTCTATCCACCATAATGTCTTGAAATTCCCGGTCAGGGCCAAAGTAGGAGAGGCTCAAGGAGATCAAAAAGCAACATGCAGTTGTTACGCAGCGTCTATCAATCCTACCGTGTTAGACAAGCAATACGCGTGTGTAACCTATGAACTAAGCCAAGGGGTACCGAGACAGAATCAATACGTCCTGGAAGAAGGAGAAATACCTGATATACTCATAGAAGAGATAAAGGAGGAAGAACGGGGATGGACCAATGGGCACCCTACAGATCAGTTGGAGGAGATTCTAGTAAGGGAAGATAATCCTTCCAAAGCCGTGAAGATAGGTGGAACATTGGATAGCGGGGTTAGGGAGAACTTAGTAGGGCTCCTCAGAGAATACAATGATATCTTTGCCTGGAGTCATGACAAAATGACAGGTATCCCCCTCAATCTAGTTGCCCACAAGTTGGCAGTGGACGTAACCTTCAAACCAATCAAGCAGAAACTGAGGCATTTCAACGTCAAGTGGAATGCCACAGTTTAGGAAGAAGTAGACAAGCTCCTGAAAGCCAGATTCATCAGGGAATCCTGGTACCCCGAGTGGATTGCCAACATGGTCATGATGACCAAATCTTATAAGAAATGGCATATGTGTGTAGACTACACCGATCTCAACCGAGCTTGCCCAAAGGACAGCTTCACTCTACCCAAGATAGATCAGCTGATTGACTCAACAGCAGAAAACAAGATCCTAAGCTTCATGGACACTTTCTTAGGGTACAACCAGATCATGATGTACCCCGCCGATCAAGACAAGACTAGTTTTATCATTGGGCAAGACCTCTATTGCTACAAGGTAATGCCTTTTGGGTTTAAAATGGTAGGTGCCATTTATCATTGTCTTGTGAATAGGCAATTCAAATAACAAATAGGAAGGTCTATGGAGGTATAGATAGACGACATGATCACCAAGTCTTAATAGACAGAGTAGCACCTGGAGGACTTGTGACAGACTTTTCAAGTAATAAAGGAGAACCAAATGAGATTAAACCCCACTAAGTGTGCTTTCCGGGTAGTAGTAGGGAAGTTCCTAGGGTTCATGGTGCATGAGTGGGGGATAGAAGCCAATCCTAGAAAGATCAAGGCTATCATGGATCTCGAATCCCCCACTACCCTCAAACAGGCATAGGGATTAACTGGCAGGATAGCAGCGCTGAACCGCTTCATATCCTGACTATAGATAAGTGCCTTCTTTTCTTTAAAGTTATCAAGCAAGGTAAGAAGATGAAGTGGGACCAAGAGAGCAAGAGAACCTTCTAGTCTTTGAAGGAATACCTAGCTAGCCCATCTTTGCTAGTAAAGCCTGTCTCAAGAGAAAAACTACAACTTTACCTAGCAGTATCAGAGACCGCTACTAGTGGGGCCTTGGTGAAAGAATGTAGTGACGGGGTCCAAAAACCAATCTACTACGTGAGTCGTGCTCTAACCAAATCTGAGAAAAATTACACTCTCATGGAGAAGCTCGCCTACGCATTGGTGACTGTAGCCAGAAAGCTCTTGCCATATTTTTAAGCTCATACTATTACGGTGGTCACTAAGACAATTCCTCCAGAGGCTTGATGTATCAAGCAAATTGGTTCTATGGGTCTTGGAGCTCATCCAGTATGACTTCAAGTACGAACCAAGAACTACAATTAAGGCTCAAGCTTTAGTAGATTCAGCATGACTCTAAATCCGAATACAACTGCATCCCTAGACCCGGCTCCGGAGAACCTAGAGTGGCCCGATAATTGCAAGACGTAGGTACTATACACGGATGGGGCATCAAACCAATTAGGCTACAGGGTAAGGATCATCCTTACCAGCCTAGATGGAGTCGAGTGCAGCCACTATTTCAGATTTGAATTTAGAGCCACCAATTATAAAGCAGAGTATGAAGCCTTATTAGCTGGACTGAAGTAGCAGAAGAACTAGGAGCAGATTTCCTCCTGGTTAAGAGTGATTTATAGCTAGTAATCAACCAAGTATCGGGTTATATCAAGCAAAGGGTGATAACATGGTAGCATATCTAGCTAAGGTCTGGGAAGTAATGGCGAGGTTTAAAGGTATGAAGATATAGCAGATTCCCCGAGAGAAGAACCACCGAGCAGATGTCATAGTCAAGATTGCTGCAAGTGGAGGGCAAGCGCTACCAAGAGGGGTACCACTTCAACTAATACCCCGATCAAGCATAACTGTATGATCAGAAGTAAACACTGTCAATCGACTCCTTTACTGGATGGATCCTCTAGCAAATTATCTCCAAAATGACACCCTTCCTAAGTACACAAGCTCAAGAGGACCGCCACCCGATACTTCTTGGTAGATGGATATTTCTACCGCAAAGGAAAATCACTTCCACTGTTGAGGTGTCTACATCCAAATGATGCTCAATGGACACTCAACGAGATACATTCAAAGGACTGTGGTAACCATGTATCAGGTGAGACCCTAGCTTACCAGGTACTCAGAATGGGTTACTTCTGGCCTACTCTTTATTAGGATACAAAGCAGTTTGCATGATCCTGTGAACCTTTCTAGAGGATAGTAAACCTCCACCACCTTCCTCTAGAGATATTTTCTTCAATCAGTACACCTTACTCTTTTACTATTTGGGGACTTGACTTCATCGGGCCACTCCTGACTGCTCTTGGTCAAGCCAAACATGCCATTGTGGCAATAGACTACTTTACTTGGTGGGTGAAGGTAGAATCCCTTACCGAGATAACTGAGGTAAACACCATAAGCTTCGTCAAGGAAAACACTGTCTGCCGATTTGGTACCCCGATGGCTATAATGACTGACCTAGGCAAGCAGTTCGACAATGCCAAATTTCGACAATTTTGTGAGGAACGGGATATCAACCTCCGTTTTGTATCTGTAGCCCATCCTTAGACCAATGGGATGGTAGAAGCTATTAATAAGACCATCAAGAGGACTACTTCCCAACGTGCTATGGGTATATCGGACTACCGAGAGGACTGTAACTGGGGAAACTCCTTACTCATTAGCCTTTGGGACAGAAGTACTCCTACCTATCGAGCACAGATTGACATCTTTTAGGGTCTAACACTATGAACTAAAAGATAATGAGGCAAAACTAAGAGCTAACTTGGACCTTCTCGAGGAGTGGCAGGATAAGGCTGCAGAGAGGGTAGCAACCTACCAGAGCAGGATAGCCTGACACTTTAACAAGAAAGTAAGGACCCGAAATTTCAAAGAAAGGGACTTGGTTCTCGGGAAAGTAACTCATAATACACAGAATAGGTCAGATGGGGCCTTAGCTCCCAACTGGGAAGGTCCCTACTTGATCAAGATGGTAGTCCGTGGTGGAGTTTACAAGTTAGAAGACATGGATGATTACCCGGTTGACCACACCTGGAATGCTAATCACCTTAAGAGGTTTTACCCTTAGAGGTTAGCAAGAACAATTTATGTCGGCTGGTATGTCATCAAATGTGTACCCCGAGCTTTTCATTGTATCCATTTGAAAATTCAACAAAAGAAGTCAGTTCATCTCCTACATGATTCTCTTATGTTCACCTTGCAAATTTTGCCATAACTGACTCGCCTTAAGACCAAGATAGCCCCATCGCCTTCCTGATGTCATGGACTTGGTTAATACCCTCCAGGAGGATCGCCATAACATATTGTTTCAAGACCGCAATAGTAGCATGACATCCTGCTGCCTTGGTCGGGGCATACCCTCATCTAAGAAGGATCTAGTGCCTAAAAGCCTAATTGGCATAGTTGCCTACTAGACTAAGGATGCAAAGTCATAGCCCTGGTTGCCTGTCACAGTCTTCAAGACTAGGAAAGCCTATACAGCACTCTTGAAGCCTCGGACGAGGAATACCCCTCTCCAAGAAAACCTGGTGCGAAAGTGGCTTTAGTTTCCTACCAGGTATAGATCGCTTAAGTATTAGGATGGCTTATCAAGACACCTGATACCCCTTCTCTAGAAAACCTAGTGCTAAAATGGCCTTAGTTGCCTACCAGGTACAGATCACCTAAGTATCAGGATGCCTTATTAGGACACCTGATACCCCTCTCCAGAAAACCTAGTGCTAAAGTAGCCTTAGTTACCTACCAGGTATAGATCACCTAAGTACAAGGATTCCTAAAACAGAAGTACTAGACACCCAAATTCGTCAATCCTTCTGTCTATGTACCATGTTTCCTTGATACATAAATACTAAATACCACGATTCTCCAATATCGTTGGTTAAGTACTAGGATTCCTGATCTGGAATGCCTGATACCCTAATTCCTCCATGGGGGAGCTAAATCTTGGTGACCTACCAGGATCATTCCCAAATTAAGATCTTCTATGCAGGAGGTATTTACAATCCCAACTTATGTTGTCAAAGCAATTCCGGCCTTCTACAATGATCAGAGGTTTATCAAGACTAAATCATTACTTAGTGAAATTTACTTGCCAAATTCCCATCAAGTCTCACAAGCGGACTACTACTCAGATTGTCACTAAGAATGGTAAAGATAAAGTGTTGCTTTGACCAAAACGAACAAGTATCCAAATATCAATTAGTGACAGTATTACTAACAATTTTTATTTGGGTTATTGGCAAGCATGCAAGTGTCTAATTCTTCAAAGGCATACCGTGTACGAGCAAGATAATGTGAAGGTCAAAAAGAGAAAGTTTTTTCATTCATTAAAAAGGGTGCCAAACCCCCATTTATGGGCTACAAAAAATATTTTTTCAAACAGAGTAAAAGACAATGCAACATCCTGCTTGTCCCTAGCTTCCTCCTTATGGCCGGCTGCATTTGCTTCCCTATCAACTTTGCCCCCTGCATCAATCTGAACCTCTCCTATTCCTAGTACCCCGGCTTCAGTAGGAACATATGCCTCCTTCTTTGGTACAACCTCAGTAGGTTGCACATAATCCTGCATCTGATCATCTTGAATAGCAGGAGGATCTTGAACCTCCTCAATTTTTTCTGCTGGGTCAGTAGCAGGTAGGATAGTTTCTCAGGGCAAAGGATGATCAAGGATAGCAACAGGATCTGCCTGAACTGGAGCAGTGTCTGAAAATTAGGCAGCTTGGTTAATATTAAGTCCTAGTCCCATCCAACGGTACCCTGCAAGTCAAAATCAATAGGAAGGGCTTGGACCACCTCATAGGAAGCAATGAAGTATCCCAGCTCAAAGGATTCATCCACCTTTGCCTTCAAAGCCAGTACTGCATCTCGTAGGAGGCGGGTTTTCCTTCTGAAGCATGGCCTTCTCCTTAACCAGGTCCTTCATTTGAGCCCGTAGGCGTGTGGACCTGATAACTTCTGTATCCAAGGAGCGCTTCATCTGTTCCAGGTCTACCAAGGGCTTCTGCCTACCCTATTCAAACTCAATAGTGAAATGGGTCAAGGCATTCGCAACCTCTCTAGATCGAGCTAGGTCCCTCCTAGCCTTTTCTAGCTTAGCCCGGGCTGCAATGTTGGCCTCCTGTAAAGTTTTCAGCTGCTGCCCTATAACCAGATTAATTTAAAAGCCTACAAAAAGAAAAGAGAAGTGAGAACCTTCCTAAAATCAACCAAGTAAGGTAGAAAGATAAAGAGTTATACCTCATCAAGCAAAGAAGCTCCTCTCATGACCAAGAGGTCCCTAAGCATGGAAGCCATATCATTGGGGCTAACCTGGTACAGGCGGCAACAAAACGGGATAGCAGCTCCTGCCGGGTGCTATCCATCGACCCCGACCTAAAAGGCTAGTCAACGGGAGTCAACATAGCAACAGGTTCTTTATCCACCCTAGGTTATCGCCGAGTATGCTTGATTGAAGGAGGGAGAAGAGAGGGAGAAGCTGCTAATAAGGACTTAGTAGTAGAAACAGCTGTGGCTTACTTCTTGGTTTGAACAGGAGACCCTCGAGCCCTGGCCGCCTTTGCCAACATCCCTTTTATGGTAGGGCACGCAGGAGCCAGAGCAGGCATCGGGATAGGTAGGCGCAGAGACAACCCTGTTGGAGCTGAAGACGGTAGCTGTAGGCAGATCAGGCTTAAGTAGGCCACCATCACCAGTATTAGGAGAATAGATAGGAGAATGGGTGGGAGAATAAGTCGGAGAATTAGTAGGAGAGGGAACTTGGAGCATATGTCTTGTAAGAGCAAGAAAAGGAGACAGAAGTGGGGTAGCAGAAACTGTTAGGACAAGAAGTAAAAAAAAAAAAAAAAATCAGACAAGGCTTAATAAAACAAGAAAGAAGAAAACAGATAAAATAGAGCTACATACTTGGACAAGCAACCAAGATCTTGAGATACCGGTCCAACCTGGCATCTTCATAAGGATCGTTATCGGGGTACTCCATATTTGTGTACTCACGGCCCATAATCTTCTAGAGGATACCCAAGGACTTAATAGATATATTTCCTCTATCCCACTTATCCTTTCTTATGAACTGGATAGGAACATGGTACTCGGTCCCACCAATATGCACAGAATGGCCCCAGTCTCCTTCTACCATGATCCATTCATCTTTTCAGCTTTTATTGAACTTGGTTTTAGCCCCGAAATTATAAACTTCATGGGGTTGTACGCCTTCAAATAAAATTGTCCTTTTAGACTAGGTGCCATATTTGCTATCTGGAAGACGTATCGAATCTCGTCGAATCCCGATTCCCTCGCCAATTTATCCCGTTCGTATTGTGCCTTCCAAAGCACTAGAAACCCTGTCAGGTGCTTCCAAAACCCCGGCGAGATCTATAAAAGAGCCAGCTCAAGAGCCATACGCACTCTTCGAAGGATTGGTTGAAAAGGAAGCTTGACCTCACACTCGAACACTGCTACATGAATGAGAAGGGTATTGGGAGGGTTGTATATTTCATAATCCCGATGAGGTAGGGTGAGAGAAACACTGTCTGGAATCTTGTAATCCCTCATCAAGCTCGATAGGTCTTCAACGGTGCAGATATAATCTAGAACGAGCCAGTAATCAAAGGAAGGATTGGGAACCCCACTTCCCACAGGAGGAGTACCTTACTGACCAGCATTCTCATCCTCCTCCTCCTCCTCAACAATCTCGAAGGGATCCTTGGGTCTGTTCTAGAAACCCGACTCGATGCGAGGGTGTAAGGTCCTCAAGTTTTGATTGGCTTATTTCATGGATAAACCACATGTGGGGCTTGATGTAAGGGTAGCTTAGGCATTTGATGGTTAGTGATTTGCACAACCAAGGTCCTCATAAGACCTTAAGAGAAGAAGCACCAAAGGTATATTCTAGTGCTTACTTGATTTGAAGAGATAGTTGCACACACTCACAACTTAAGCATATCTCTAATACTTGTATGTTGTGTGTTTTTATATGTGTGCATTCAAGTTCTTGAATATCTCTTCATGCATGTTTATTTGATTGCATCTACTTTATTGAAATGTCATGACATGTTTTGGCATTAGGATGCAAAGCCATGAAGTCTCTTCATGCATGTTTAAATGATTGCATCTTGTTCATTGAAATGCCATGACATGTTTAGGCATTAGGATGCAAAGCCATGAATTCTATTCATGCACTTTTTAATTGAGAGCATCTTGTTCAATGACAATACCATGATATGTTAGGCATTAGGATGCATTCACATCCCACACTTGCACTTCATGTATGTCAGTCTTAAGTGTGGTGTAATTTGTTTTTTGTTTGTGTGATCGGAAATGTCCGCGCTTGCATAATGGTGTGCATGTCTTAGCGTGATGGTTGACCACTTGAGAAGGTCGCATTCTTTTCTTGGATAAGTGTTAGTTACTTAGTTTTGGTTTGGTTGTTTGGATTAAAGTGTCTAGTTTCAAAAGATTGGATTTCAATGTTTTAAATATTTTTCAAAACTGACCTTTGTATGGTCTTATGACCATAACTTTTTATAAAAAGATTTAAATTGAGTTTTGTAAAATTCTAGATAAACTAGACACCCATTCCTTTCTAATGATATATTATTCGTAATATTTCATGACCGTTTGGATTGGTTTTAAAATCTCCAAAGTGACCACCAAAACAGGGCAACTATGTTGTTGTCCGTTTCTGACCTTTGGTCACTCAATTGATCATAAACTTTTCTACAGACATTGATAAAGGTCGTTTGTGTGTGTAAATTCACTTGTCAAAAACAATTTAAAAAAACCTCACAAAGCCTTAAATGGTTTGGAAACAAAAGTATGGCGGTAAGTGGGGTGTCGTCCACAAGGATTGGGACTAGCCAAAACTAGTTGATACTTAAGCAATAATAATGCGATACAAGTAAATGTAAATGGTTGATGTTATGGAATGTGAAATAGCATACAATTAGAACTAAAGTAAAAATGCAACCTAGAAATGGATAGCAAAATGGAATGAAAGATATGTATAATGAGACTTAAGAGTTAACGGATTTATAACAAACATTTGGGCAAATGTAATAAACTCGAAAATATGCACGTTTTAATGAAAGTAGCCAATCTAGGGTGTATAGAGTTGGCTATCTATCACTAGCAAAGGGCCAACCAAGGGTGTATAGAGAAGAGCTACTACTAGGATTAATCTTTCTCAAGCAACTAACTTAGGATGTATAGTGTTAGTTACTCGATTAGGACCCTAACAATGAATGCACGTATGTCTATCTAGGACTCAACCAATACTAGTTTAGCCAACCTAGGGTGTATAGAGAGGGCTTCTAATCCTCTCACAAAGGGCCATTCTAGGGTGTATAGAGACGGACACCAGTTCGAGGTTAGGTGAAGAACGCAGTTATCGAGCCTAGAATTATGGAATTACTAAATTAGCCAACCTAGGGTGTATAGTGAAAGCTTCTAATCCTCTCACGAGAGCCGTCCTAGGGTGTATAATGACAGACACTCATTTGAGGTTAGGTGAAGAACACGGTTATTGAGCCGGGATTCTGGAAATCCATCTATTCACATAAGTGGTAAACAACTACATAAGATGTATACATAATTACCTACCTAAATAGCATCCAAAGAGAAATTGCAAAGAGAGTGTATTTAAGACAAGTAAATCCAAAGAAAAGCTATTCATAATCTTGAATAGAACAATGAAAGATAGACATATAGACGAAATAAAGTTTATATACAAAAGCCTAATCATTCACAAACTAATCCATCAACCCCTTAGTGGGGATTTAGCTACTAATTATAACAAATAAAACAAGGAAAGGAATGAGAAATAACCCTTGGAGATCATCTACTTCCTTTAAATCCCAAGCTTCCTTAGGTTGAGTAGAAAAATTGAATGAGAGAGAGAGAGAATCTAAGGCCCCATTCTGCTGGTTGTTTTCAACCTGTTTTCGTTTTTGTTTTCCTAAAATGATTTCGAATTCGCGTTTGGTAACCGTTTTTCATTTTATTTTCAAAATACAAAAACAAAATGAAAAACAGAACCAGTGTTAAAAGTGGAAATTTTTTTAAAAAAGAAGAAGATGTTTTTCTTGAATTTGTTTTTGTTTTTCAAAAAAATTAACAATAATTGTTTTTCTTCTCATTCACCAGATCTCATCTTCTTTCTTCCTCATCTCATCTTCTTTTTTTCCCATCTTCATCTTCTTTCTCCTCCTCCGATCTCTGCCAATCGCCGCCATCTTCTTCCTCTTCAGCTAATCAGCTCTTCTTCGTTTCCCTTTTTAACCGATCGGCTTTCACTGCTACTACGTTTGTTCAACCTCTGTCTGTCATCTATATTAGATCTCACGACAAACCTCTCTTTGATCCTCTCAAAACAACCTTTCTTGGATCTACTCGCAAGCTTCGTCTTTTTAATTCCGCTAAATTTAATCAGACCAATCTCCACCTTAGATCTACTGTCATTGCTATCTCTGATGTCATTAAGGAGAAGAAGCTCAAATCGACTTCTAATCTGGTAATAACAATTTCAGTGTGCCTTTATTTTTTATTTTTTATTTTTATATCAATCTCATTCTGCTTTGCAAAGTTATTGGTTGCTTACAAATTGAAATCTTTTGTTAGTTCGGTCCTTTAATTACTTAGAAAGCTCATAAATTTTTTTTAAAATGCAAATTTTTTGAAGATTTCTATGTTGTCCCTTTTTGAATCATTTTGACTGCATTAACGGTGAAATTACTATGAATTTGTACTTAATTTTCTACATGTAATTGAAATTGAATACATATTTGTATCTTGTGTTTATATGCGTAAAAGTAATTGCTTTCAGTTTTTACAATGTGGAAGTTGAGAAATTGAGGCTGAGATTATTGTTTTCACTTGTTTAAATATTCAGTTGATCACAAAAGAGGAAGGGTTGTGCTATACGAAGATATAATTCTTTGTAGAGCTTTCGAAGATATGATTTTTACTGTTATTCCAATTGTTATAATATTAAACAAAATGCAAAAATTGATATTTCAATTTGTGATAGTTTTTGGTTAACATACCAAACGCGTTTTTTCTATTTTCATTTTCAAAATACAACTTTCAATATATGCTACCAGACGCGTTTTCAGATTTCGAAACTGAAACAAAAACATTGTTTTCATTTTCATTTTTCTTTTCGAAAAACAACAAATGAAAAACGCTTACAAGATGGGCCCTAAGTCTAAAAATGTTGAGAGGGCTTTAAAAATCAGAAGAGGTATATTTATACTATTCTTGAAAATAGGTCAGAAAATGCTGATGTGGTAGAATCTGGGCTCGAAGTGCGTGGGTGTGCTTACCAGCGCAGTACCTGCGCACTTGACAATCTCTGGGATTCTTCAACTTAAAGTGCAGGTGAGTGCGGCTGGGACCCGTACTTTATTGATCTTCATTTGAACAGCTCCCGAGTTTCCATAAAGTGCGGTTTGTAGTGCAGGTGGGGACCCACACTTTGTCCATTTATGTGTTGGAGGTGCACTTGTAGTGCGTGGGTGAGCTTACTAGCACAGTACCCGCACACTGGTGCTTCTTTCTTTGCTTTCTAGCCTGTTCCGCGACTGAAATTCTCACTTTTCATATCTAACACCCGAATTACATCAATTGCCTGCCATTAGCACAAAAGAGTCAATTAGTCATGAAATATACTGAAAAAGACACGGGAACGAGGCAAAGGACACGGATTTGAGGGCCAAAATATACAACATATTTGGTGCGATCAATTACCCCTAAACCAAACCTTTGCTCGTCCTCGAGCAAACACAAGATAAAAAATAAGACACTTAATAAAACTGACTCAAATGAAAAATTCCTAGACACCTAAACAACTATTTCAGAAAGGACGCAAGTCCAACTAGTGATGTGATACAAATATGTGAGATCGAGGAAGTAAAAATATGCATATGATCTAGAGCAATATGGAGATACCAAAGGGAGACTCACACGAACATGAATCCCACACCAAAAGGCACTCATGCATTAGGGACTACTTACTCCCATACCTTGAGCATAATTCGCTTCAATTCTAAAGCTCGCGTAGATTCTGTCTTTTCTTTCATCTTAGAGTCCTATGTTCCACATAACAAAATATGCAAAAGAAATAATTCTGCATAGAATTTAAGTAATGAACTATCCTAGGAAAGAACCACTATGCCATGGACGTAAGAGATCATGTGTCAACCAATATTCCCAATCTAGACTCATTATGGATCAAAAAAGGCTTCTCCTCTGGTTATAGTGTGGCTATGGGGTTTAATGAGGTGATACAAAGAATTTGGAAATTTAAGAGTTCAAAATCACCAATCATTCTAGAATATATTAACACACCCATACATTGCTCTTTTTTCTTGATTGATCACTCACACTCTAGCGTCCAGGTATTCGTTTTACCCACATTTATGCTTCCAATGTTGTACTCCACATTGTGAGTACTTAGTATCACGTAATTCAAGCATTTTTTTTTTCTTTTTCTTATTTCTTTTCATTTGAGTTGTATAATTTTCTTTTCTTTGACAATTAAGGCTCATAAGTACGATTTTTGGTACTTTTACATTTCTAGCCATTTCCTTAGCACATTTTCAACATTTTTTTTTCTTTGTATACGTTATTTGACCATTTAGAGCTTAACTACTTTCATTACCACCATTACACATCCTAACATGATCAGTAACAAAGGTAGCCATGTGTTTAGGTTATGAGGTATATGGTTGTACGTGGTACCAAATGAAAGAGTAAGTGTTTGGCCTTAAGTTTTGGCTTTGAAGCACACAATATGGTAGGAACGTGTTTAGGCTAATATAGGTAATTAAGTACACACATATTGCCTAATATCATTTCTACCACCATCTATAAAGGGAATGAAAGCATCCATCAAGCAATTCACAATATGATATGCATGTCCTATGGCATGTGACGTATATGATGAGAGAAGTGTTTAAGAATAACTAATAATAACACTCAAAAAACGCAATTTGAAAGCTTGTGTTTATGATCTGATCGGACTATTTTATACCTATTTGAGGTCCCCAAATTCCGATCGTTTGTCTCATTTTTGAGCGTATTTTTGTATATAATGTTTTTTTTGAGCCATGTGTAGGTACATATTCCCTACAATAAGGTTTTGAGCTTAAAGATTAGTTTGGGAGGCAAAATGAGCCAAAAAGAGCTGAAATTGGACATGCTCGTGCAGAACACTCAACTTTGGAAGGTAATATCTGTTAGGATTATGCTCAATAGCAAGAGTGTAATGTTGTAATTAACAATCTTTTTCATATTAATAAAGTTATTTCTGGTTTAACAAATCGTATAGCACTTATAGTTTGTATTATAATTGTCAAAGTAAATAATCATAAGGTCTAAAGACTATGGGAAAAGAAGAATTGTTCGTACATCTGGATATGTATGTGGTAGACACAATTCTTTAGTTAGTCTTGAATATTGTTCACAACTTAAGTTAAAGGTTGGACACCTTTATCTTGTTAAAGTTGTAGAATTCTTTTGCTAGCATTTGAGTGGGATCAAATGAGATATGATGAGTCTAAAATCATCGGAGTGTCTTCGAGCAAAAGGATCTAGTGCACTGGGTGCATTGAACAGGATCACAATGAAAAGCTTTATCTAGAACCGTCAATAGATAATAGTCTTTTCATTATCGGGACAATCGGAGAGTCTATCTTAATCCTGAGATAAATGATGGACTTATGGTTGCAAGTGATATCATTTGAGTTATCAATGAGTACGATTATATCGCATAGTCTATCCTCGATAGTTTGGTGATATTCATTTGTTAATCGATAGAGGACTTCATTTATAGATATGGACATCGTGGCTCCATTTAATTAAATGAGAGTATAATATCATCATATGGATGTTTTGAGGTAATTGGATATTAAATCTCAACGTTGAGTTTTCAATAGTGTCTATTGAAAACATGGCTTCTGGACAAGTCAAAATATCCAAGTTCAAAACGTGGTCATATGAGTAAATATGGTAACTTGGAGAGTTATAGGCGGTCTATGAACTCTTGGCGATTACTGATATTAATCACGAGGATACACTATCTCCAATATGATTGTCTAGGGTATGAATGAGGAGCATCTTCCTTTTCTATCTTTATTTAAGAGTTCGGTTTTAGCTCTTTAGTGGAATGAGTTAAAATTAATGGATCGGACCTAAGTGAATCATTTGTTGATTGTGATTAGGTTATGTCTATTGAAGCTTAAATTTAGATGGCCCGCCAAGATCCCCAATCCACACGGACTTGCATGGATCACTTGATATATTCTACCGGACCAATTTAAGGGTCCATCTAGAATTGCATTTAATATATTAAGAATATAATTTGCACATTATTTAAGTAATGGGCTGCTCAATTATATTAATATATTAATGAAAGACATGTGGGCTTGTTTCTTTTAGTAAGAATGGGTCTGGTTCACATGTGGGCTTTTTTATTTAAAGTTCAATGGATTAAATGAAATAGGAAAATAATATTAGGCCCATCTTATATATAAGTGGGGCGGCTAGGTTAAGGTTTTGACCTAAAGATATTATTTTGTTTCATTTGTTTTAATTAAATAAGAATTAATTGATTTATTGATTAATTGTTTAATTAAAGAAACAAATCTTTCCTAAAAGTAAAAGACTTGTTTGATAAGTAAATAAATAAATTAGTATTATTTATTTAATCAAATAAGGAGTCTTTTTTTTTTATTTAGTCAAATAAAAGAATAAAAATAAAAGAGTTGGATTAGGGTTTGAAGTCTATAAAGTTAAAAAGAATTAGGGTTGAATTTCAGTCACCCTATATAAGTGACATGATGAAATTCGGCCAACCCTAATTACACACTACATAGAATTCGGCAACCCTAAAGGAAAAAGAAGAAAAATTCGGCCAACCTATATATATGTTCTTATAGGGTTCGGCCACATCAATGAATTGGTGCTTGAGTTTTTATTTTCTTTCTTCTTCTTCTTAATTCTAAGAGAGTTTTTATTCTAGAGAGACAAAAAAGGAGTGAAAAATTATTCTTTGATAGTATACAATTGCTTAAACATCAATAAGCTTGTGTATACGATATCGATCTAGGTTCACGCGAGTTTCGATCATAAGATTGTGAACTCAAAAGTGACCGGAATAATTTTGACATTCTTTTGATTGTTTTGTGACTAACAAAGAAAAGAAAGTATTTGTTTGGTCCATTCACAGGTTTGCAATTCAAAGGAAAGGGAGACCACGCTCCTAGGTGATCCACGTTCGTGCTCGGATTGAAGGTCTTGCGGATTACCATCGACGTAAGTCAATCGGATCACGCGACAAGAGGTAATTTACTTTTGTTGATATATATGCATGTTCATTGATTAAAAGGGTTTAAGGTTCATAAAGGAAAAATTTTAAAAGTCACTAAATCGTTTTTAGTATCGCTTCCGCTGCGTGTAACACTTTTATTTGTTTATTTTTCCCTACAATTGGTATCAGAGCCTAGGTTGAACCCTTTTAATTAATTAACGTATATATACGTGGATCTATTTCTTTTTATTGTGATTATGCATGTTTAGAAAGAGATGGCACTCTAGGTATTCAAATATATAATTACATGTGATGTATGGATTTATATATATTTTATGTGGTTTGTTATTGCTCGATTTTGGCCCTAGATTTTCAATGTAATTTTTGTTTCGGAGTTGTAACAAGAAGGGTGGTCTATTATTGCCATAATTCCTTCTTGGTAGATTGCTAGGTTTTATTTTTTTATATATATATGTGCAGTATTTTTTTAGGGTTACTGCAGTTTTTTTTATTTATTTTTAGTATGTGCAGTTTTTGGTTTGTAAAAATACTGCAGTGAATAAAAAAAAAAAAAAATTAATACTGCAGTATTTATTATATATATATTGCCGTAATATATTTAGGTCTTGGAGATTCGAAGACACGAAGCAAAACGAAGCAACCGGAACCAAGTACGAGCACCGTGCGCACCCTAGGAGTGGATTGGGCTGCACATGACAAGCCCAAACTTTGGTGGGCTGCGCATGGCAGCCTTGTGTGGCCTTATGGGCTGCGCAAGGCAGCCCCTTTGTGGGGTTGTGGGCTGCGCACGCCCATGGGAGAAGGCCGAAGGACGAGCGTATGGTTGATGGGCCACCTGAAGATCTTGTATTCCTGACAAATTGTAATTTACTTGTTTTTCTAGGATGGGCCAAAATTGTTGCTATTTAATTTATGCTTAAATATTACAATATTTGTTATTGTATGATAACATGACATATAGAATAGGAGTGTCAAGCATATATCTCTTTTGGTATGAACATGCATTGAATGATTTAGGTATCTAAATTGGCATCTAGATAACTCGGTAAATCATTCTATGGGATTTAATCACACGCCTTAAATAATTGAGTGGGAGAAGGTGTTTTTGTAACACCTATGGCCTCCAAGGTTAGTTGAGCTTTATTATTTATTGGTAATCCCCCCAAGGGGCGTCCATGAATGGAATTTAGCAATATACTTCCTTACAAGGATAGACTAGACAATGGACTCAAACGAGATCTACTCCCCAAGGAGGGATTTTCGTGAGAGAAAATTGAGGGTCGATATCTTGGTAACACACTCAATGTAATTTTATTGATATCCTCCCAAGAGTTCTTGTTAATAAAATTGCAAGGCTAAAATTGAAAACGCTGGTTGTTATGTTAACAATTAGGTGGGACCTAGTCTAACTAGTAAATGGTGCGAACTCCCAAAGGAGGCGTAACATTTATGGGTGTTAGATCACCGTTGAATTTTATGATTGAGTTATTTATTTAATTCAAGATAAATATTTAAAAGTGCTTTATCATGATTATTTACTTATATATGTTTTGTTTTATTCAGAAATCATGACCCCATCACTTATGAACATCCTGAAAGATAACACTTTAACTGGAGATAATTATGTCACATGGAAAAGGAAAATTGGGTTGTTGCTGCAAGCTAAAAAACATAAGTTTGTTCTGACTACTTTGAAACCACCTGCTCTTACTTATGAATCCACTGTGATGCAAAGAGACGAGTATGAACAGTGGAAGACCTCAAATGAGATGGCAAAATGTTACATTATGGCCACTATCTCCGACGTGTTGCAACAGCAGCATGAAGGAATGGAGTCCGCTGCTGATATAATGATGTCTCTAGAGGAGATGTTTGCTATGAAGTCTAGGACGACTAAGAGAGAGGCAGTGACTGCTTTTATGAATCTTAGGATGAAACCTGGACAGGCTGTGAAAGATCACATGATGAAAGTCATAGCACATCTCAACATTGCTGAACTGCATGGCGCTGAGATAGATGGTGAGACAAAGATTGATATGGTTGTCAATTCATTGTCAGATTCCTTTGATCAGTTCAAATTGGACTACACTTTGAACAAAAAGGAATACACCTTACAAGGCCTGATGCAAGATGTTCAAAGTGCTGAAAAGATCCTTGTGAAAGGCAAAGGTCAAGAGATTCGTATGGTTGGTAAAGTTGCTACTGTTAAGGCCCGTCAAAAGGTCAAGAAACAACAGAAGAAAAAGCAACTTGGGCCTATCAAGAAGGAGACCAAGAAAGTAACCAAGATCAAAGGGAAATGCTTCCTTTGTGGTGAAAAGGGACATTGGAAGAGAAATTGCCCAAAGTCCCAGAACAAGAAGGAAGAAGGTAATTTGAATTATCTAGAAACATGTTTTTTGGCTAATTCTACAGATTCTTGGATCATAGACTCGGGAGCCACTAATCATGTTTGTTATTCCTTGTAGGGGTTTCAAGAAAGGAGAAAGCTGAGTAAGAATGAAATCAATTTGCGCTTGGGCAACGGAACGTTAGTGTCTGCAAGTGCAGTGGGAGATATTAGAGTTTATTTGGATTCTAGAAGGCATTTAGATTTAATAGACGTTTATTATGTACCTCAATTCAAGAGGAATTTAATTTCGGTTTCTTGTTTAAATAAATTTGGATATTCGGTTACTTTTAATAAAGTTTTTATTATTAGTAAGAATGACAAAATTATTTGCCAAGGTACATTGGAAAACGGTCTATACTTTTTGCATAGAAATATCTCTCACTCGTTAGACACAGAAATAACGGAACCTAATCATAAAAGAGTAAAATTATCAACAGATGAAACCTACCTTTGACATTTACGCTTAGGTCATATTAACCTTAATAGGATTAAAAGATTGGTATGTGACGGACCTTTGAGTGACTTAAAGGTTGATGATCTACCAACTTGTGAATCTTGTTTGGAAGGTAAAATGACCAAAAGGACGTTCTCTGCCAAAGGTGCAAGAGCCACTGAATGTTTAGGATTGATACACACTGATGTATGTGGACCTATGAGCATTCAAGCTAGAGGTGGATATGAGTACTTCATCACCTTCACGGATGATTACTCGAGATTTGGTTATGTGTATCTCATGAGACATAAGTCGGATGCTTTTGACATGTTCAAAGCATTCAAAGCTGAAGTGGAAAATCAGCTTGAGAAACACATAAAAATCTTGAGATCTGATCGTGGTGGAGAATATCTATCTGGTGAGTTTCAGCAATATCTTATTGATAATGGGATAGTTTCTCAGTTTTTCTGCACCAGGTACACCTTAACAGAATGGGGTAGCAGAAAGGAGAAATAGAACTCTTTTGGATATGGTTAGGTCTATGTTGAGTTATTCAACGCTTCCTATTTCTTTTTGGGGATATGCTTTACAAGCTGCTATATACATTCTAAACGATGTACCATCTAAGTCTGTTCCTAAAACACCGCATGAGTTGTGGACTGGGCGCAAGCCTAGTTTACAACACTTAAGGATATTTGGTTGTCCTGCGCATGTGTTAAAAGGAAAGACAGAAAAGATGGAGTCCCGTTCAGAAACATGTATATTTGTAGGGTATCCAAAAGAAACTAAAGGATATTATTTCTATAGTCCTTCAGATCTTAAAGTATTTGTTTCGACAAATGCTAAATTTCTGGAAAAGGACTATATGAATGATTTTGTGCCTAGAAGTAGAATTGTCCTGAATGAGATGTCAGGAGATACAATTCCACGAGAGGTTGCACAACCTAACCCAATTGTAAGTTCCGATCCAACACAAGATCAACAACCTACCATTCCTCGTCGTAGTGGGAGGGTTAGAACACAACCCTAAAGATACATCGGTCTGGGAGAATCAGTGGAGAATCTCCCGGACGATGATGATCCCTATACGTACAAGGAAGCTATGGAGGATGTTGATAGTCGCCATTGGGAAAAGGCAATGCAATCCGAGATTGAATATATGTTCGATAACAAAGTCTGGTCCCTTGTAGACTTGCCTAAAGAGATAAAACCCATTGGGTGCAAGTGGGTATACAAGAGGAAAAGAGGTATGGATGGAAAGGTGGAAACCTTTAAAGCTAGATTGGTAGCTAAAGGGTATACACAGAAAGAAGGTATCGATTACGAGGAAACCTTCTCTCCTGTGGCCATGCTTAAATCCATTAGGATACTCTTATCCATTGCAGCATCTTTAGATCTAGAGATTTGGCAAATGGACGTCAAGACAGCTTTCCTAAATGGAAGTCTTGACGAAAGCATCTACATGATGCAACCAGAGGGATTCATTGAAAAGGGCCAAGTGGATAAGGTATGCAAGTTGCAGAAATCCATATATGGATTAAAGCAAGCATCCAGATCCTGGAACATAAGGTTTGATCAAGCTGTCAAAGGTTTTGGATTTATTCAGAATCCTGACGAACCTTGTGTATACAAAAGGATTAAAGGCGACAAGTTGGTTTTCCTGATTCTTTATGTTGATGATATACTACTCATTGGAAACGATGTAGGTGTATTAACATCAGTAAAAGAATGGTTAGCAAAACAATTTGATATGAAGGACTTAGGAGAAGCAAGTTTTATTCTAGGTATCAAAGTAATAAGGGATAGAAAGAATAGAACGATTGCATTATCCCAAGCTTCATACATAGACAAAATCTTGTCTAGGTTTTCCATGCAGGATTCCAAGAAAGGTATGTTACCTTTCAGACATGGAATCAAGCTTTCTAAGGAACAAGTTCCTAAGAATGAGCATGAAGAGCAATTCATGAGTAGAGTTCCATATGCCTCGGCAGTTGGAAGTCTCATGTATGCAATGCTCTGTACTAGACCAGATATTTGTTTTGCTGTTGGCATAGTTAGCAGGTTTCAATCGAAACCTGGTCCTGATCACTGGACGGCAGTCAAGCATATTTTCAAGTATCTCAAGAGAACGAGAGATAATATGCTTGTATACTCTGGAGGGGATTTGGTTCCCGTTGGGTACACAGATTCTGATTTCCAATCAGATTCTGACTCCAGAAAATCCACATCAGGGGTTGTGTTTACTATTGGAGGAGGAGCAGTTATATGGAGGAGTATCGAGCAATCTTGTATTGCTGATTCCACCATGGAAGCTGAGTATGTTGCTGCATGCGAAGCTGCCAAAGAGGCTGTTTGGCTCCGCCAATTCTTGATTGACTTAGAAGTGGTTCCTAGTGCGAATAAGCAGATCACTATCTACTGTGACAACAGTGGAGCGGTGGCTAATTCGAAAGAACCAAGAAGTCACAAGAGAGGTAAACACATTGAAAGAAAGTATCATCTTTTAAGGGAGATTGTTCAAAGAGGTGACGTGACGATTACCAAAATCGCGTCAGCAGAAAATCTAGCGGATCCCTTCACAAAGGCTCTACCTCAGAAGAGTTTCGATGGGCATCTAGAGAATATGGGCTTGAGAGATATGACACATTTGCTATAGCGCAAGTGGGAGATTGTTAGGATTATGCTCAATAGCAAGAGTGTAATGTTGTAATTAACAATCTTTTTCATATTAATAAAGTGATTTCTGGTTTAACAAATCGTATAGCATTTATAGTTTGTATTATAATTGTCAAAGTAAATAATCATAAGGTCTAAAGACTATGGGAAAAGAAGAATTGTTCGTACATCTGGATATGTATGTGGTAGACACGATTCTTTAGTTAGTCTTGAATATTGTTCACAACTTAAGTTAAAGGTTGGGCACCTTTATCTTGTTAAAGTTGTAGAATTCTTTTGCTAGCATTTGAGTGGGATCAAATGAGATATGATGAGTCTAAAATCATCGGAGTGTCTTCGAGCAAAAGGATCTAGTGCACTGGGTGCATTGAACTGGATCACAATGAAAAGCTTTATCTTGAACCGTCGATAGATAATAGTCTTTTCATTATCAGGACAATCGGAGGGTCTATCTTAATCCTGAGATAAATGATGGACTTATGGTTGCAAGTGATATCATTTGAGTTATCAATGAGTACGATTATATCGCATAGTCTATCCTCGATAGTTTGGTGATATTCATTTGTTAATCGATGAGGACTTCATTTATAGATATGGACATCGTGGCTCCATTTAATTAAATGAGAGTATAATATCATCATATGGATGTTTTGAGGTAATTGGATATTAAATCTCAACGTTGAGTTTTCAATAGTGTCTATTGAAAACATGGCTTCTGGACAAGTCAAAATATCCAAGTTCAAAACGTGGTCATATGAGTAAATATGGTAACTTGGAGAGTTATAGGCGGTCTATGAACTCTTGGCGATTACTGATATTAATCACGAGGATACACTATCTCCAATATGATTGTCTAGGGTATGAATGAGGAGCATCTTCCTTTTCTATCTTTATTTAAGAGTTCAGTTTTAGCTCTTTAGTGGAATGAGTTAAAATTAATGGATCGGACCTAAGTGAATCATTTGTTGATTGTGATTAGGTTATGTCTATTGAAGCTTAAATTTAGATGGCCCGCCAAGATCCCCAATCCACACGGACTTGCATGGATCACTTGATATATTCTACCGGACCAATTTAAGGGTCCATCTAGAATTGCATTTAATATATTAAGAATATAATTTGCACATTATTTAAGTAATGGGCTGCTCAATTATATTAATATATTAATGAAAGACATGTGGGCTTGTTTCTTTTAGTAAGAATGGGTCTGGTTCACATGTGGGCTTTTTTATTTAAAGTCCAATGGATTAAATGAAATAGGAAAATAATATTAGGCCCATCTTATATATAAGTGGGGCGGCTAGGTTAAGGTTTTGACCTAAAAATATTATTTTGTTTCATTTGTTTTAATTAAATAAGAATTAATTGATTTATTGATTAATTGTTTAATTAAAGAAACAAATCTTTCTTAAAAGTAAAAGACTTGTTTGATAAGTAAATAAATAAATTAGTATTATTTATTTAATCAAATAAGGAGTCTTTTTTTTTTTATTTAGTCAAATAAAAGAATAAAAATAAAAGAGTTGGATTAGGGTTTGAAGTCTATAAAGTTAAAAAGAATTAGGGTTGAATTTCAGTCACCCTATATAAGTGACATGATGAAATTCGGCCAACCCTAATTAGATACTACATAGAATTCGGCAACCCTAAAGGAAAAAGAAGAAAAATTCGGCCAACCTATATATATGTTCTTATAGGGTTCGGCCACATTAATTAAATTGGTGCTTGAGTTTTTATTTTCTTTCTTCCTCTTCTTAATTCTAAGAGAGTTTTTATTCTAGAGAGACAAAAAGGAGTGAAAAATTATTCTTTGATAGTATACAATTGCTTAAACATCAATAAGCTTGTGTATACGATATCGATCTAGGTTCACGCGAGTTTCGATCATAAGATTGTGAACTCAAAAGTGACCGGAATAATTTTGACATTCTTTTGATTGTTTTGTGACTAACAAAGAAAAGAAAGTATTTGTTTGGTCCATTCACAGGTTTGCAATTCAAAGGAAAGGGAGACCACGCTCCTAGGTGATCCACGTTCGTGCTCGGATTGAAGGTCTTGCGAATTACCATCGACGTAAGTCAATCGGATCACGCGACAAGAGGTAATTTACTTTTGTTGATATATATGCATGTTTATTGATTAAAAGGGTTTAAGGTTCATAAAGGAAAAATTTTAAAAGTCACTAAATCGTCTTTAGTATCGCTTCCGCTGCGTGTAACACTTTTATTTGTTTATTTTTCCCTACAGTATTGGTACCAAGTGAAAAAGTCTGTGTTTGGCCTCAAGTTACAATAAGGTTAGGAGAGTGTTTAGGCCATTATAGGTAGTTAAACGCGCACATATTGCCTAATATCACTTCCACAATTCATCTACCAAGGGAATGAATGCATCCATTAAGCAATCCACAATATGATATGCATGTCCTATGGCACGTGACACGTATGACGAGAGAAGTGTTTAAGAATAATCAATAACGACACTCAAAATGTGCAATTTGAAGGTTTGTGTTTGTGATCTCAAGGAAATCTCCACTATTAGAACAAGGCACTTGAGCACCGAGTCCCCTCAACTTGGACACTAAAAGATGGGACTAGCCTATGAAGTGCAAGTGAGACCCCTAAAGTGACTAAGAGTTATTGAATAAGCACACTATGCATACACACATTTGCTACCAACACTATGCTTCAGGTATCTCACCAAGCTAAATAAGGTCAAAATTCTAGCTAAGCAGCAAATTTCAAAAATAGACACAAAACGACTCAAGACTCAAAAAGACAACTCGAAAAGGCATCTACACCCCCAAACCAAAACCCAACATTGTCCTCAATGTTGAAGACAAGAGAGTTCGGCCTAACGGCGCGCACCTAACATGACTCAAAACACACAAAAAACAAAAAAAAAAAAAAACAAAAAAAAAAATGCAAAAGACCAACTCAACATGGAGGATAAAGTTCCAAAAACAACTGGTGACTTTTGAAATTGACCTATGTCCGTTCTTCAGTGTATATTTTCAAAAATACTTAATGAAAATTTTTCAAATTTTTACACATGAAAATAGACATGTAAATGTACACTTTTCATTTAGAAAACATTTCAAAATAAAAATTGGAAAAGTGTGTAAACAGACGTCAAATATGGTTTATGTGCAGAATTTCAAAACAGGGCATTGCCCATGACCTTTGGTCGAAGAAACGTTCATAACTTTTGAACCCCAACCCAGAATTTTATGTTCTTTATACCGTTGGAACCGTATCAAAAAATCAAAGAACGCATCGTGGGCAAAATAATTTATTTCCTCACCAATAAGTACAATTTTCATGAAATATTTTGCCTCCGAAATTGCAAAACAGGGACTTTTGCAAAGGTCAAAGAAAAAGTTGACACTAAAAAGACTCAAAACACAAACATAGGAACTAATCATGCACAATCAATGCCCCAACAAAATAAAAATGACTCAAACTAGGGCTCACATATATAAAGGCAATTCATGCAATATTTCAATAAGCATAAGGGCATCAATTTAAGCTCACAATCATTGACAAGCATTTTCAACAATATTGACGGAATTGAGGCATAACAACCCCCAAACCGAATCTAACTATAAGCACATGCATTCATACTTGCATAAGAGCCTCCGGCTCATCCATCAATAAGGATAATCAATATAAACAAAGTGCAATTATCCACCCAATATACCTTTCGAACAAAAACATCCCAACATCACAATTATTGAATTTAAACAACATAAAACATAAAAATAACTACATGCATCCAAATTATTCAATGAGATGCATTCGGTGATAGGCTAGAGTCCTCTAAGGGTGGTTTAACCAAGTTGGGGAATTCTCTTTTCTTAGCAACCCAAATGAATTTAGGTGACTTCAATATCTTTTCCTTTCCCATGTTTCTAAATAAGTGCACTTGATCTTTCCTTACCCAAATTTGCTTGACCCTAGGTGGAGTCCTATGACCTCTTGTTTTCCTATGTTGACTAAATTTGAAATTCTTAGCCTTAAAATGCTCTATCCTAGAACACATATAGCAAATGAGATTAGGATTAGAGAAACCCCTCTTTGATGCGTGGCTTTGAGGACGTTGGATTTGCTTCACTTGTAACGCCTTAACCTCCTCCTCCTTTTTGCTAAGTGCTCATTTTGCTTCCTCTAGAGCATTTGCTTTTTGTACAACTTCTTCTTGCATTGTTCTTGACTTGCAAACTATCTCATCTTCAAATTCTTTTGATTCCTTCACCAAGTTCTCTAACTCCATCAATGTTGTACTATTTTCGGCTTCAAGTCTCTCCATTTGTTCTTCAAGCTCTTTGCTCTTGTTGGAGACTTCGTCGTTGGCCTTCTTAAATATGTCGTTTTCAACTCTAAGCATCTGCATTTCAAGCATCAATTTATTGTTTAGCTCTTGAAGTTTCCTTGCCTTTTCCATTTCCAAGGCTTCCTTGCCTTCTAGCTCATTTTTCAAGAGTTTTATCTTCTTTTCATAGTCTTCCATCATTTATTCTTTTTCTCAGGAAACTACCTCAACTTTCTCTTGAAGTGCTTCATTTTCTTTGCTCGACATATCTCTCGCCAACAATAACTCCTTGGTCACCTTCATAAGCTCCTGGTTCATGTTGACGTCTCATCCATTTTCCTGCTTCGCTTTACTTCGAATTCCATCCAAAGTTTATCAATGTCCCCGTCTGAGCTATTGGATGATCCCAACAGTTTGGTTCCCCAACGTTCTTATAGAATCTTCATTTTCTCATCATTTGCCAGGCATGTCGGCGAGTAACTTGGCTCTGAATTTTGCCAAAAGGAATTCATAGTCCTAAAACAATAAAAATAAAACTACCAAAGCAATAAAAAGAAACTAACAAAGCCAAAAACAACTAAGAAACCAATAGGATTAAAACTAATCTAACCATTACTACGCACACCGATCCCCGGCAGCAGTGCCATTTGACGGTAATGTTTTTCGCCGTTAGAAAACCGTTAGTCAAAACAATTTATAAAACCTATGCGATGCGTTCACAAGTATATATACGAGTAAAGCGGTAAGCACAAGTGTCGTCCACTAAGATCAGGGTAGCGATGAGAAGATTAGGATTAATAGAACTAGTGAGCATAAAAGTAAAGTATATGGTAAGTGAAAATATAATATAAACTAAACTAAGAATGCAATCTAAATGGAATGATAATGGAGTGATGAATGTATGATGATGGAACTATGGAGTTGATAGACTCGTAAGCGAATATTGGGGTAATTGCAACAAACTCTCAATTAAGCATGTAATGACAAATGTAACCAACCTAGGGTATATAGTGTTGGCTATGTATCACTAGCAATGGGTCAACCTAGGGTGTATATCGAAAACCCTTTATTAGCGATTAATCCCTCCTAAACAACCAACAGTGGCTAGTTGCTCAATTGGGATTCTAACCATAAAGCTCATCTATGTAAATATAGCTCAACCTATTTCTAACGTAGCCATCCTAGGGTGTATAATGATGGCTTCCAATTCCCTCACAAGTGGCCGCCCTATGGTGTATAGTGAAGGCCACCCGTTTGAGATTGGATGAGGCTCGAGGTTATTCAAACAGATTTTACTCGAAGGTTAGTTCTCGTAAAATCGCTAAAGTAGCCAACCTAGGGTGTATAGTGAAGGCTTCTAATCCTCTCTCAAATGCTGACCTAGGGTGTATAGTGCCAAACACTCGTTCGAGGTTAGATTAAGAACGCGGTTGTTGAGATGTGATTTTGGAAATCCCATCCATTCATAAGCAATAAAGAATCCAAATTAACATGCTAAGAGGATGTATCCCAACAAATCAATAAGGAAATCATTCAAAGCAAAGAATAAAACATAGAGATAAATATGCATAAAAAACATATAAATTATTTACAACCCCAATATCCATCAAAAAATTAACATCAACCCCATCGTGGGGGATTTAACTACTCATGTTCTTACAAACAAATACAAAACTATGAGAAGAGATTGAGAGAAAACCCTTGAAGAGTGTCTCCTTCCTTGAAACCTTGATCTAATCCTCAAAGTTGCCTTTAGTTGAGTAAAGATGGTTTGGATGATAGGGAGAGTGTTCTTAAAGCTAAGTTATAAGAAAATAAGAAAACCTAAGTGTGGTGGGATGTGGAGATGTATGGAGGATAGATGGTTCGTTCATATGCTTTCCTATTTATTGGGGATGTAAAAATAGGTCACTTAAGATTGAAAATAGAAGTTATCGCGCGCAGTGTGCGGGTGGAATGCGGTTGAATGACCCGCACTTTAACGTCAGGTGCAAATTCCACTTCTCTATTCCAGCTTGGAGTGCAGGTGGAGTGCGGTTGGATCACCCGCACTTGACTCGCACTTTAATGTCAGGTGCACTTTCTGCTTCTCTATTCTTGGCAACAGTGTGGGTGTAGTGCAGTTGAATGACCCACACTTTACCCGCATTTTATCTTCTCTGTAGGTATCATGTCCCGGCTTTGGCTCGAAGTGCGGGTGGAGTGCGGTTGCGACCCGCACTGACCCGCACTCTAGAGTTGCTGATGACCCTTTGTCTTTCCTTCAGCCACCTTTGACCCATTTTCGGCCATAACACCCGTAACTTGCTTCTAACACCAGAATTACATCTATTGCCTGCAATTAACACAAACGAGCCTATTAGACATAAAATATATAGAAAATACACTTAAGAACGAGACAAAGGAATAGGAAATTAGGGCTGAAATATACAACAATGTAGGCACGATCACTAACTTGAAAGGATTGTCTTCTTGAATTGGTATCTCTTCTAACTCATCTACTGGGTACCCGCTGGTCCATCCCTGATCTTCCTCTTCCGTTTCCTCGATAAGCATATCAGGTACCTCCCCTTCTTCCATGACTAATTGATCTTGTCCCGGATTTGGTTCATAAGTTACATGCACACATTGTTTGGCTAGTGCAGTGGGATTGGTGGACACGGCATAGCAATTGCGGGCTACTTATTGATCTCCTAGGACTTCCCCTACCTTTGTCCCGATTGCAAATTTCATGACTTTGTGGTAATTAGACAATACTAACCTAATTTCTAATAGAAAGGGCCTTCCCATCGCATTGTAAACGGATGGGGTATCCACTACAATGAACTCTGTCATTATGTTCTGTTGAAATGGAGCTTCTCTGATTATTTCTGGTAACCTATGAGATCCAAACGACATTAATGAGTCTCCAGGAATCCATACAGAGGTGTAGTGCAATTGTTGTAACAAGAATTCTTCAGGTTGAGCTTATCATGAGCCCCTTTAAATAGGATATCTACACTACTCCCAGTATCAATCGGAACACGGTAGACCTTACAGTTAGCTATCTGTATCGTGATCATCATTGGATCATAATGAGGTTGAATTGTGTTGAAGACATCTTCGTCCGTGAAAATAATCTGGGCAGAGCGAGGATATTTTGAGGATCCCTTAGAAACTTAGAATACATTTTGATCAGTGGTAATCCTTGGGATCTTCCTAGCATGGTTCATCCTAGTGTTGTTGGAAATTCATGTTAGTGTAGGACCTCCACTAATGGTATGGATGGTCTAAATTTGATGCATTAAATCTTTCCTGCTATCTTTCTGCCTTTCCTCTGCTTCCCGCATCTCGCTCTGTACCTCCTGCCTTACCTTGATGCTATCTCGTACCTGTTGCAAGAATTCCATTAATAGTCCCCAATTACCAAACCCTCGATCAGGTTGTGAAGGTTGTAGCATTCTGAAGTGTTTTATGTCCCACATCTTTATGGAAATCAAAGTACTTATAACAATTCCTCTTGTCAGTCGATATCTTGATAAGACCAGGCTTCCTGAGCAAACCCTTGTTGCGGTTGGCAAGATATATGGTCTCTCGGGATGCGTTGAGAGGGGTGTAATGGTTGTACTAGTTTTCCTCTCTTTCTACCCGCGCTACCTCTCCTAGTGGCGGCCTAGCTCTACGAGGGTTTCTTCTTACGGGATACCTATCCTGATACTGTGAAAGAGGCGGTGGCTGGTAAGTAGACCAGTTAGGATGATGATTGAGGAATTTCATTACAGGTGCGGGATTTGAAGCTTCTTTCTTCTTGTGCTTTATCGATCAGGCTTTATCGTGTTCAACCTTGACTCGGAGCTATCCATCTATGTCCACCTGTTCCAATGTCTTGTCATAGGCCTCCTGATAAGTTTCAAGTGGGTGTTTGGTTAATGATCAGAATAATCTGCCAGCCCATAGGTTTCTTCTAAATTTTGCCAAAGTCTCATTCTAAGCAAACACTCACATCTGAACCACTTCTTTGTGGAAATTCTCCATATATGACCTCAGCGTCTCACCCCATTCCTGGATCACGTACTGGAGTAGGCTAGGGTCCTTAGGACTAGGCTTGATCCCCTAAAACTGAACACAAAATTTGTAGTGAGTTTTGTAAAAGAATCTACACTACTTGAGGATAACTTTCTAAACCAAGTCTTGTCACAGTCCGTCAAAGTGGAAAGGAACATCCTGCACATTGTTGATTAGGTAGCATTTTGGACCTTCATCTGAAGAACAAAACTTTCCATGTGGCGCACGGATCTTTCGAACCAGAGTACTTCTCAGTACACATCTTGAACTTAGGGTGTAACTTTGCTTCCTAGATCCTCTTGGAGAAGGGCGCATTCATCTCCCCGAGGAGGTTCTTCGTGGTGCCCCGATGCTTTCCCTTCCTCAACTTCTCAAGTTCTTTGGCCATCTTAGCCATTCAATCTTCAAGCCGCTCGGATCCCTTGTGTCTGTGTCGGGCTACTGTACTTTTATTATCCTAGGTTTCTGATATTGTGGCTACCTCTTTGCATTCATCTCTTCTAGAGCGGTTACCTCACGGGCTCCTTTTAGATTTGGTGATACCACCTGCATCGGGCTACGGAGTTCTCCCCTCTTCTACTGGTCTAGTTGTTGGTAGATTCCTCTTGGGGGGACATTGATTACTGACTTTACCTGTCGGGGTCAGAGATTTGTAGAACGGTCTGAAACTGGTAATGGTGGTCCGAGTCTTTCAAAGACTGGTGTCCGGATACCCAGTCCAGCTTCTCTTGTGTTCCTGGCTGCTTTGAAAGGAATCCCTTGAGTGATCATCCTAAGGCGAACACTCTCTACGTTGTCAGTAGCCTAATGTTCTAGGATATCCCGATTGACTTTCTGAATAGCCGGATCTGGGGGGATGCAGCTTGTATCTGGTGGAGGGACCGGTGCGGGGTTGTTATTTCTAGCTCCCCTGCCCTGTTTCTGGACTCTTTGAAACCTCCAATATTGGCGAAGGACTAAAGAAGAATTTTCCACCCATATATATAGAAGAGACGCATGCCAAGATATCATCTAGTTACTCCTAGAAAAAGGAATGCTAGATCAAATCTGGATACCTACCTCCTCTTTCAGATCAAGCCAACAAGCCCAGCAATCTCGATAACCCCTAAGTATCCTGACACAGAGTTCTATTCGGAATCTTATCACAGAGCTCAGTGGGGTACCCCGTTACGGTATCAAACAGGTATCCCGCTACTATATCAACCGGATACCCCGCTCCTACATCAGCAAGGTACCCCGCTGCCGCATCAGACAAACATCCAGATACTACATCAGCTAAATATCCCACTTCTATATTCAACCAGGTACCCTGCAGCAAGAACAGTTGATATCAGGATACCCCGTCGACCAAGCCCCTAACTAGGACAGCATAAAACTAGCTAGAGGCGGGGTACGCGAGAACCCAAATACCTCTTGGGATTCTCTCGCTAGATAACCATAAGAAACACTCACAGAATTATATATCCACATGTTTAGACAGACAAGTCTTGATGCTCTAAAGCAAGGGGATTGAAACATCGTCGTTTAAGTCCCGATAAAAAGTAGACTCCTTCCCGCCACTTAAGAATTCCATTCGAATAAGGAGTCCACTTTCATTAGAATCCTCTCTAAAAGGAATCACTTGATTCGGATAATTAAAGCTTCTACAAGATTACCTCTTAGAAGGAAAGAAAGTCCGATGATCGCCAAAACCCTAAACCGAACGTATAGGAGTGCATGGCAAGCAACGAGACCTATATATATGACACTACACTCACAAAGAAGGGGACCAAAAAATTTGCCCCCTGAAACCCTACGCTCGCATTCACCCTACACTGACATTCAGTTCCACTTATTGACAGGCACGAGAACGCCATCTCCATCATCCAACAAAACTTTGAATACCATCACATATTGCCATAAATATAATTTTATTAGTTGTATCATCAATAAAATCGCCTCTATTAATCTTTCCTGGTGTGAGTTTTTTAACCTTCGTTTGACAAGAATCTTGTCGGTATCGAACCACGTGATACCCCTCTGATTGGGATCTATCTCGATCTTGGTCCTTAAAGTTGTTATTTGGAGATTTTCCCCTGTGATAATTTTCCATTAACAAACAGAAACAAGGGAGTGAGGTCCCAAGTGGTTGGGTTGTCCTTGGGAGGATCTAAGTCTCATCTTTCTGATAGCGGGGTAGCACTTAGCTATTTTGATAATGAAATTGAAGTAAGTTTCCCATAGACGGTGCCAAAAGTGTTAACCAAAATTTACCAGCGAGGTGGATTTATAATTAACGACTTTAGAAGACCATGATCATAATTGACCACGGTCGGAGAGGTATCACGTAGTTCAATACCTATGATTTCTAGTAAGTGTAACTCAATTTAATGATAGTCAAAAGCAGAAGGATAATCGATCATATTATATTATAAAAGAGGAGAATACAATGAGTTTATTTGTGTAATCTAGATACAATGTTGAACAATTCTTTCCGATAGTCACTGTAGGCGAAGTCTGACACAGTTGGCGGTGGAGATCTCGTGCAAGTCGATAAGTAGAAAAAGTCTGTTAGTTTAGGGTTTTCGACCTCTCTCTCAACAGTTGAGTATAACGTCATATATAAATAGGTCTCATTACTTGCCATGCACTCCTATAACTTCGGTCAAGGGTTTTAGCAATTATGGGACTTTCCTTGGCGATAAGTGAAGATATTGTGTGGAATCCAATTCCTAAAATCAATAGATGGTGGGAATGAGTCCTCCATTTTAATGATAAAAACGCTGGCATTTTAAATGTCCTTCTTTGTAGCTTTAAACCTTGGTGGCATCCTTATCTGATACTTGGCCTGTTTGGTGAGCTAGTTTTTTACGGTGTCAGGGTATTTCTGTGTTAGGGTAGCCCGACGCCCTTCTTCTTGCTGTATCATGACTTCTACTGGTTCCTTGGTTGTCAGCGGATGGTGTGGTGAGGTATCAGGATGACATAGTGGCAGGGTTCTTGATCTATATAGAAGCGGGATATCCAGCCCACGCAGAAGCGGGATACGCAGCTTACCCATAAGCAGGGTATTGGGACGGTGTAGCATGGTTTGTAGGATTGGAATCTTCATGCTTCTGACCTTGCTTCGGCTTCACTGGGTATGTATCTTGATATCTTGGTCTGGATTTTCTTCAAGCGGTAGTCGGATGTTGCCTGCTAAAACACTTTTTCCTTGATTCTAGGTGGAAAATTCTTCTTTGGTCCTTGGGCAATTTTGGCGGTTAACAAAAGTATTTAGGCCAATTATTGGTTTTCACATGAGTTAATGGAAAATTATCACTGGGGTGAATCTCAAAATAACAACTTTAAAGGCGAATATCAAGATAGATCTCGGTCGGAGGGGTATCACGTAGTTCGATACCAACAAGAATTCTGTCAAACCAAACTAAAAAATCATACAAGAAAAGATTAACAGGTACGATTTTATTGATAAAAACATGGATACATCTAATGAAATTAAGGCTATGGTGATATATTCCGGTATTCAATGTTTCTGTTAGGTGATGGAGATGGTATGCTCGTGTCTGTCGATAAGTTGAACAAAAAGTGTGAGTGTAGGGCTTGGGGAGGCCAATTTTTTTTCCTTCTCATTCTAATGAATGTAGCGTTGTATATATAAGTCCCGTTGCCTGCCATGCACTCCTATAATTTCGGTCTAGGGTTTTGGCGATCACAGGACTTTCTCTCCCTCTATCAGACAATCTCGTAGGAGCTTTAATTATCCGAATAAAGTGATTCCATTTGGAGAGGATCCTAATACAAGTGGACTCCTTATTCGAATGGAATTCTTAAGTGGTGGGAAGGAATCTACCTTTTTATCGGGAGATGAACAACCGCGTTTCATTCCCCTAGCTTTGGAGTTTCAAGACATGTCTGTCTCGCCTCTTTCTAGTTTGATGCTTTCTTGGTTAGGTGCTTGGTCAGCGGGGTATCCTGATATCGATTGTTCTTGCAGTGGGGTACCCGGTTAGATGTAGAAGCGGGGTACTTAGCTGGATGTAGAAGGGGGATACTTTAGCTGATGTTGTATCTAGATGTCTGTCTGATGCAGTAGCAAGGTACCCTACAGAAATAGTAGCGGGGTATCCTGTTGATCTAGTAACGGGATATCTGTCTGATGCAGTAGCAGGGTATCCCATTGAGCTTCGTGATAGGATACTGAGTAGAACTCCGCGTTGGAGCATTTTAAGGGTTATCGGGATCGCTGGGCTTTGTTGGTGTTACACCGAGGGAGGAGGTAGGTATCCAGATTTGATCCAGTATTCTGCTTTCTATGAGTACTTAGATGGTATCTCGGCATGTGTTTCTTCCTTGTATCCAGGTGGAAAATTCTTCTTTGGTCTTTTGCCAATTTTGGTGGTTAACAACATGCATTGCCTAAAATCATTTTTTTAAGGCTTGTCAACAGCAAAATAAATCATCCACAAGCAGTCCATAGTATTCTATGGCAAGCAACATTTAAGTGCAAATGAGACCTATACATGCTTGAATGAGTGTTTGAGAGCGAGTGTTTAAAGAGTGAATAATTGACAACTTTAAATACGCTATTTAAGGCCGTTTTTGTGATCCTCTTGGGAATCTCCACTATTAATTCCTAGCCTTAAAGCAAAATTGATAATTCAACCTAACATTATGAGAAAAAGAATAACGCACTTTGTTCAATAGCACCCTAAATGGCATGACAATAATCTAAACCAAACGATGGCAAAGATGCACAATTCCTCACTAATCATGTAAAGCACAATCTCAACAAGCAAAGTATGCTTAAATATGACATTATCGTAAGAGTTTGAAAAATTCAGCTCAAGTTTTAAAACCAAGGAATGTAAGCAAAGTGGTGTTGCACAAATGTACCCTTAAACCTAAATTGGACATTGTCCTCAATGTTCATGGAAGGAAAAATTTGTCAAAAGGCGTAACCCAACAAATCCAAAGCAAAATGATGCATATACGTCCACAAATAACCAATGTATTTCCAACGATTTGGCAAAGTGCCTTCTCATCCTAACAACCTCACAATCATGTAAAAAGATGCTCAATCACGAATGACATATTCCTCAATATTCCTATAATCCAAAAATAATCAATTAAGCATATTCATCCTAAATCCACTACCAAAATTCATCTCACACCCTTATTCTAAGCAAAAATGATGCAACTAATTAAAAACAAAATTTTAAACTTTGAAAGAAATGTACCAAAGTGGGTTGCCTCCCACCAAGCAATAGATTTAACGTCTAGGCAAGACGTGGCATGGTGCTCCCGCACTCAAACTTCCAAATTGTTGCTTTCCTTAGAATAAGGTTCTCACCCCTTTTTATGAGCACTCTTGGCTCGATCGTTCCTCCAAGACTCGCAAGTTGTCTTTGTTTTATCCCAAGAGATAAAGAAACCTTGCTTTAACGCGCAAGCCACATAACACTTGCTTCATCAAAGAGCAATAGAAAATCTACACACTCATAAAGCATATTAGAAAGTTTCGGCAAATAAAAATAAACTCAATTCAAGCAATTGCCAACATGAGCTTGAAACACCAATTATTCAAAGAAAAAGCAAACTAAACAAACTAAACATAACATAGCAAGCACAAAGATTTTCAACATTGTGCATTTAGGGTTAGGGTTGGTCAAATATGGTTCTAGATCCAACCCAGATCCAGATCCACAAAAGGCCTATTAAAACTGAAAGGGTCCAAACAAGATCCAGATCCATTAAATAATCAACTAAAGATGTGGATCGGTACTAGACCCAAACCACAGCATGCGGATATGGGACGGTTCCAATGGAACCGGGCCTTTTTGCCAACCCTATTTGTGGTGGGGTTAGGATTAACTAAGGGTGGTTTGACCAAGTTGGGAAATTCATTCTTCTTGACAATCCAAAAAATGTAGATGACTTCCCCATCGTTTCCTTTCCTCACCTAATTTTTCTTTATCCTAGGTGGACTCTTCCTATTCCTAAGCTTGTCAACCCATACCTTCCTAGCATGCTTATACTTTTCTCTCTGTGTAAAATTCCCTCGTGTGCCTTGCCTCTCATATTCATTGCCTAGTGGTCTAATGTGACCTATCTTATGGCAATGGTGGCACATGGTGATAGGGTTAGGAATGATACCTTGTTGGTGGTTCTTTGTTAGAGATGGAGGTAGAGGGTTTTATTCCTCATTTTTGTCTTCCTCCTCTTTACTTTGCTAGGATTCGGCTCTTTGACCTTGGCACTTGACGAGGCTTGACTCAAATCGGGCATTTCTTCTTTTGAGAATGGAAACACTTCCTTGATCATTCCTTAAATTTCTTGCTTAGACCTTGCAAGTTCCGCAAGGTAGTCAATTTCCTTCTTCTTCGTTATCACCAAAGCCTTGTCCCGTGTTTGATTTTCGACTTGCATTAGCTGCATCCTCTTTGCAAAATCCTCCTTGACTTCATCAAACTCCTTCAATGTTGTACTCTTTTCAGCTTCAAGTCTTTCAGTTTGTTCTTCGAATTCTTTATTCTTGTAGAAGACTTCACCATTATGTTTCTTGAGAGTACCATTTTCGGCTCTGAGCATCATTACTTCAAGTATGAGTTTCTTGTTCAATTCTTGAAGCTTATTCTCCTTTGTCGTTTCCAAGGCTTCTTTGCCTTCAAACTTCTTCTTCAAGAGTTGTATTCTCCCTTTATAATCTTTCCTCATTTTTTTTTATTATCGGGAGGTTGTCATCATTTTTTCTTGAAGTAGATAATTCTCTTGTTTCAACACATCCATTGCCATCCTTAGCTCTTCACTCATACTCAGAAGCTTCTTGTTCATCTTTTGCATGATTTTGAATAGATCTTCTTCCTCCAATTGATACGAGACGTCCTTGTAGTTTTGATTTGTGGCTTTGATGGATTTGTTGAAATTTTCTTCAAATGCGGACTCTATTCCTTGGTCTAACCAGCTAGGTGATATATAGTTATTTAAATTCTGTGTGATTTCCCGTTTAAAGGCTATAACATCTTGCGTGAGCTCTCCCATCCTATCTTCCGATGAAATGCTCATTGGTGGGTAGCTTGGCCTTGAGTTTTGCATGAAGAAATCCATAGAGTCTGAAACACAAAGAAATAAAAATTACCAAAGCAATAAAAAGGAGCTAAAGAGACTAAAAAAAAAAACAAATAGGAAACTAAAAATTATTAAAACTAAACTAACCACTGCAAAGAAAAGTTAATTGATTTAACAAATTGCAACCAATTCCCCGGCAGTGGTGCCAATTTTTGATGCGGTCGTTTGTGCACAACAAAATGATGTTTTTATGTGTTTATTTAGAAAACCTATTTTTACCACTTGAAAATCCTTTTAGGATGTAGAGATTAGTAAAACGGTAAGTAAGGATTCGTTCCCCAGGGAATTAGAGTAATTAGTTGAATAGATTAACTAGTCCTAAATGCAATTATGCAAATCATAGTAGGATAGTGTGTGGTTTGATAAACCACCAAACATGCAAGTAAAGTAATATAAACTATAAATGCTATACGATTTGTTAAACCAGAAATCTCTTTATTAATATGAAAAAGATTGTTAATTACAACATTACACTCTTGCTATTGAGCATAATCCTAACACCAAATTCCTAACGCCATCACTATCATTCTTCCGTATCGGGGTTATGATGTATATACCCCGGTTAAAGGCGAAGTTCATATACATGTGGCTGTTTTTGTGTGTAGGGTCAGGCAAGCTCTCCATCCTACCCTCCGTAGAATATTGGTCGCCCTAGATCCTACCCCGCTGCAGATCTCACCCGGGTTCTGGAAACATCTTATAGGATTTTTAGTGCTCTAGAAGAAGCAGTGTGAGATAGATGGCATTGTGAGAGAGCCGGGCTACGACGAGGTCCGGTACATGTTCCAAGTGGCAACTCTCAAGTCGGGTCCCAAATACCAATTTTGTTTGAGAGTAAAGAATCCTTTGAAATTCATTGTCCTAGGAGTTAACGTGAAGTATCCTCGTTCTTGGCGCAATGAGTGGGTCGTGGTAGGATGAGATCTGGGCAACTCAGTTGACATTGGCTGGGTGGAGCACCTGGTTTCCGTTTAATTCAGTGGGCAAGAGAAATGGGGTAAAGGGAAAATCTCGAAGGAGTCACGTGGTATCTTAGAGAATATCCTAGCCTGGTTTTGCATGAATATGAAGTATCCCACTTCCGATCCCTTTGATGGTGACAGGGTGGATCGATACCTCAAAATCTCCCTGGCAGTCCCACGTAAGTAGCTTTCTTCGTCTTGCTTCTCCTATTTTTTTTTTTTTACTGACTCACTTAGTAGTTTTCGCAACTGCTCCTTTTACAGCACTCCCAGATGCGCTTCCTGTTTCTTCTCCTCCTTTTTCTCCTTCTCCTATTGCCAATCGGCCTACAACTACTCCTTCCTTGACCCCGGTTGGGTCTCATATGAGTCTCCTTACTACACTCCTTACCCCTTCTGGAATATGCTCCCCTTTGAGCAAGATGGCTGCTAGAGCTGCCAGGGTTCGAAATCTTCCAAGTCAGGAACAATGGTAGGCTTCAGCTGCTCCTTCAATGATACCTATTGTTTTTTCTATAATAATTCCTCCTCCCCCGCCTCTTACTTTGTCTACCAGGCGTCAACTCCACGTAGATAAGGCAAAGGATGCCGGTACCATGACGAACCTCCCTACTGATCAGCCTTCAAGCTCCCAGTCGTGGGATAAAAATTTGGAGGAGGTAGTAGCTCACTTCCTGAAGGTCTAACTTAATGGCAGTATGTAGGCTGAGACTTCAATGCCTTAGGACATCATGGTCTCTAAGGGAGCTTCCCATCTTACTGAGGATAACATTCTATCTTTCTTTCTATCTTGTGTAATCAGGGAATGGTACTCATCCTCTTTCTTTTCATGTAGGCATTCAGATTTACCGTGGCCTTGGAAAAATAGGTGAATTCTTTCAATGAGGTAGTTATCTCTGCTAGGGCAGAATTGGAGGACGCCAAGATGGAACTGGCCCGGTTTGAGACGAGCATAGACTTCCTAAGCAGATCGTTGGTTGAGGCTAAAAAGAATAGAGAAAAGGCCTTGGCAGACTCAGCGCGGCTGGAGCGGGGTCTTGACACAGAGACTCTCAGATCACTATGCAATTGAAAGGAAAAGGATAGCCTGAAAAGCAAAAAATCTTGCTCTATGATGAAAACCAACTCTTGCGGGGTTCAATAAAGAACTTGGAGGCAAGGACGGATGAAGCCTTTGGGGATGGCTACTTCTTTGCCTCTTACGAAGTCGCTAAAACTTTTCCTCCTCCGTTTGATTTGAAGACCTCCCTAAGGTGGGACTGAGAGCAAATTGAAGCAAGAGTTTCCCAGCTTTTAGGGTCTACCCTGATCCTAGTGGACCCTCATACACCTGTTGCAGTTTCTAATCCTTCCATTCACCAAGGGCATATCCCGCATGTTCTTGATCAGGTGAGAGAATTCATAGCATCTGTGTCTGAACTTCCTACCCAGCGAAATGGCAAGCTAGAGGATCTAGCTAAGGCTACTACTGAGTCAATAGAGGGAGGAGTAGTTTCTGTTACACTCAGGGTGCCAGGAGCTGCTGAAATCCCAACCGAGGTAATCATCAAAGCAAACGAGGATACTGGTGTGGAAGATCATGTTTGGTAGCAGGGGAGGAACAGGGTTGTGGAGATGAATGACTTGTTTATTTCGTTTTTTATTTTTTATTTTTTTTGGTAGCCCAAAATTGTGATTTGGGCTACCTGAAAGATTAAGGAATGGTTTCACCTATCTTGCAAGTATAATGTTTCATCTGTCCATGCTAAATCTTGGTAGAACTCGATGCTTGACTACTAGTTAAAATAATCCATGGATAATTTACTTTGAATGCTAATATAGTTGCTACATGGATATCTGCCCATCCTATCTCAGATTATATCTGACTCCTAACAACTTCTGAAAAAAGCTTGGATTTTAGCCCTTGCATGACTTGGTAAGGAATTTCAGGTAATTTTCACCAAGCACTGACTGGTCGTGATTGGAGAAAACTGGTCTATGCAGGCAGCCAAGGTCGTTCAGACACTTAAATCATGATGACGCAACTCAAAGTATTTGGTTACCTCTCGGAAAAGGGATCTTAGCTTTGAATCACTCCTAGTAGATTGCTAAGGATGATTATTGATTCTTATAAGGCGAGCTAGCTTAACAAGCATTCTGGTTTATAGAATCCTGGTCCTAGGATAACCCTACCCCGGTAGGCTACTAAGGTTGCTTTAGGATTATTACTAGGCGAGCCTAAGTATCAGGTACCCCGACATGGGATCATGATCCTTAGGTGAACTTATGCCTCGTAGGTAACTCAAGTCACCTTTACACCTGGTTTTCCTATATGATGAATCAAGGAATTAGGTATCCTAATTCTTAAGCAACCTGTCCCTAGCGGGCAACTAGGGCCACTTCAACACCAGGTTTTCTCAGAGAGGGGTATTCCAAGGCTTCAGAAGTGCCGTGTAGGCTCTCCTAGTCTGGAGGATACAGCGGGCAACTAGGGCCATGAGTCCGGATCCTTAGTCTGGATGGCAACTATGCCACTTAGGCTCTTATGCACCAGATCCTTCCTGGTGGAAGGTATACCCCGACCAAGGCAGCAGGAATGCCATAAGGCGTTTCCTGGTATTGAGGCGAATTCAATTATGGCAAAATTTTTAAGGCAAACATAGGAGAATCAAGTAGGAGAAAAACTAATTTGTTTATTGAATTTTAAATCAATACAAAGCAAAATCGAGATAGACCACTTCTTCAAATTTTAAGGATAGAACTTTTTAAGGTGGTCAGTGTTCCAAGTATGATCTACCGGGTAGCCATCCATATCTACCAGCTTGTACGCTCCCTGAGCCTAATTTTTCAATATTTTCGAAAATCTTGTGATAATGCCGTGCTTGAGCATATTTTGGTTGTAGAGATTATGTCATTGTGTGTGCGAGTAAGGAATTGTGCATCTTTGTGTTGCTTAGTTTAGATTAACTTCATGCCATTTAGGGTTACATTGCACACAGTGCGCTAGTTTTTTTCTCTTGATGTTGAAGTGAATATTCAATTGTGCTTGAAGGATATTAATTAATAGTGGAGACTTCCCGTTAGATTTAGAAACACGGCCTAAAAAGTGTATTTTGAGGGAAATTTTTCACTCTTTAAAACACTCATTCAAACACATGTTAAGCATATTTTAAAATGTCTCATTCGCACTTAAATGTTGTTTGCCATAGAACATTATGGACTGCTTGTAGATGCCTTAATTGACTTTGTGTACAAACCTTTAGAGGTGAGTTTAGGCAATGCATTTGAAAAACCACCAAATTGGCCTAAATACTTCCAATCCCTCTTAATGTGTGTGCTCCATTTACCATTTGAAGCCAAACACAAATAAGCTATTCATTCATGAACCACATCAACATAAGCCATATAGCCTATACACTAGACTTACCTTGTACCAAATGGTTTGCTAAGGTTTAGGGGTTGAATGTAAGCTTTGAGGTGTATTAAATTGTAAGACGTGTTCCTAGTCATGTATGTATGTGCAAACACATTAAAAAGATAAAATGCAATGCTTGAAAAGAAAGGACAAGCAAAGAAAATAAAATAAAATAAATGCAAAGCAAAAGAAAGAACCTCTTTATGGTTTGACAATTGGCATTCGAATCCTTTCGAAATGGAGCCTTCATGTGGTCTATGATTCCGGCCTCCCTATCAATGCAGCGGTTAATACCATTGTTCTTGGTGATTCTTGGAGATGGCCAGCTGCTATGTCTAGTGATCTTGTTGAAATTAGAAGTCGTATGCCTACGTACATTCCTAACTCCAATCTAGAGGATAGTATTCGGTGGCTCCTTTCTTCCAATGGTATTTACTCAGCTTTTTCTGTTTTGGCTTCTCTTAAAGCCCTTACCCCCTTGTTCCTTGGTTCAAGCTGGTTTGGTTCCTTCAAAACATTCCGAGAATGAGTTTCATCCTTTGGATGGCTGTTAGAGGTAAGCTCTCCACCTGTGACCGCATTCATAAATATGACCCTGGGGCTGTTACAATTTGTGTTCTGTGCAACTCCCATCTCGAATCTCATGCACACCTTTACTTTGAGTGTACTTTCAGTAGAGCCATTTGGACTCAACTTTGGAATTATTGTGGGTCTCCTTGGAATGGCCTTTGTTGGAATGCTTTTATTGCTTGGGCTTCTACCCATTGGAGAGGGGACAACCTTATTATTGTCACAAAGAAGCTTTGTCTTGTAGTGGCTGTTTATCATATTTGGAGAGACCATAATTGTAGAATTTTTGAAGGCACAAAAAAGTCTAGTTCGGTTGTTGTTCGCTCAATTATTGACACCATTCACTGTCAGCTCTCCTCTATCAATCTAAAGGATCACCCGCCTATTACTTTGAATTGGATTGTTAACACTAATTAATTTTAGTGTCTTGCTATTATTTGTTGCTTGCTCTTTTCTTTGATCTTGTATTGAGCCCTTTACAAGCTCTTGCTTTCATGTTTGCTCGTGTGTTTGAGCTTGTTTTGAGCCTTTGTTTAGCTCTTGCTTTGCTTCTTGGGGTATGCCCCTTGTATTTGTATATTCTTTTTCTCTTTCTATGATACTATTTACTTACCCAAAAAAAAAAAATGAATGAGGCACTAAGTGCCTAATTATGTGGAATTAAACAAGCTACTCAATAAAAATTAAGAGTAGGAAATGCACAAAGTTAATTGTAAGCATGGACACTAAAGTGTGGAATATGCAAATTGTAATGAGCAAATTGTGTTTAACTTAGAATGTATGCCTTAGTGTGACCATTGGGTGTTTGCTATCAATTCTTCTCATTTATTAATTCACCATTAACCTTAGGCCCCATTACAACCAAATGAAAGACTTATTTAATCTTTAGGGATGTCCACTTTGAAAATTTTGGTTTATGCATATTCTTTTCAGTTCATGGTTTTTAATTCCATTCATGAGACTAATTTTCAAAAATTGTGTTTTTAAATGATCATGTGCAATTATATTTGATATCTTGAACATAAACTCATATTGCGTATGGATTATGAGTGAAGCCTAGGATTTGTGCGAAAATGAGAGAATCCGGTGAGGATTAGATGTCGAGGCGAATTACAGTCTCTATCAAATGGCACTCTTGTTTTTGAAGCTTTAGCATCTTGAATGTATAATCGCGTTGCGTGCAATGTTTACTTAGAGTGGCATGATTTTAATCTTCATTTAGCATATCTTACATGCACATTTTCCTAATGAGATCAACATTGTTTAAATCTCTTCGCTTTTGGTTTAGCAAGTCAAAGATTGACTTTTGAGTCTTTTACAAAGAGTTGGTGCTTTAATGTTGATTGTTTGATAGTTGAAACATGTACATGAGTGCTTATTGTTTGTTTTGCTCGAGGACGAGTAAAAAATAGGTTTTGGGGTATTAGATCAAACCAAAATTGGTATGATTTTGGCCCTCATTTCCTTCTCTTTTTGCTTAATTCTTGGACAATATCCTATGATTTAATAGTATGAATTAAGTGTTTTCAGGTATTTACAAAGTTCAAGGGGATTGGAGTAATATTGGTCAATTAGGGGCAAAAATTCAATTATTAAGAGACGATTGAAGTTTCTGCAATATTAGAAGAGAACATGGTAACATTGTGTAATTTACCATGCAAAACAGCAACACAACGCCGCGTCATCTAAATGACACGGTGCATTTTGATGGTGGGTTTGGGCCTTTGAGTGAGGCCTAGCCTAATTCTAAATACACCCCAAAGAAGACAAGCAGCCCACGCCACATCAACTAATGAAACGATGCATTTCAATAAGATCAGTGGCCCAAACAGCAAGCCTAAATGTCAAGCCCAAACGCTGGCTAACCTTCCTCAAAGTGCAGTCCGTGTGCACACTAGCCTTCTACTATTTGCACCCAGAAGAAGGCAAATGACGTGGATCTTATGCACACCCTAGCCCACTGCTAAACATCCCCCACCTTCACCTAGCTTCATCTTCTTCCTTCAGCTTCATAACCAGCCATGGCTTCCCCCAAAACCCTAACTGTCCAACCGTCAGAATCACCATTCCAGGGCCCTACTCTGGCCGATTTTCGGTCCAATCGAACGGTAGTGATCGTACGACTCTGATGGGTCCCATTCGGGCCACCAAACCTCACCAAAATCCACCATGAAATCTGGTCCAGCCATTGGTATCACGCCTCCATTGTCGCCCTTTCCAAACCGCGACACAACCGCAAAATAGGTCCAAACAATTGTCGCGGTTTGCTTGTCGATGTCGCCATAGCGACCCCATAGCAACAGAGTGTGGATTATGCACCTGACACTGTCGCTCCCAATTTTCGCCATTGAAGAAACCGCGAGGATGAGGTGAGAACCAACTCTGATTGGCTGATTTTAAGTGGAAAATTACGGAAATGTGCCTTTGAAGGGCCAAAATAGAAATATTGCCAAGTCAAGGGTGTTTTTGTAATTGACCAGATGTGACCTAATTTGAAAACCATATAAATACATCAAAGTTTTTTCCCCTTTTAGACAACTCTTGACAATAAAGAAACCTCATTCTTCCACCATTCCTAATCCTACCATTTCTCCTTTCCAATAAACATCTAGATTACTACATCTAAATCACTTCTCTCTTCCCATCTTCTCCACCCATTTCCTTTGTCACTCTCCATATGACTCCACCTATCTAGACATATCCTCAACACCCAATCTTTGCACAAGATACAAGCAAGGAAGCTCAAGGGAGGACTAAGCTTAGAAGAGAGACCCAAAGGTGATTTCTCTACATTTACTTCCTTTTCTTGTTTGTTATTATGTGTAATTAAACCCCCATTTTAGAGAGATGATTTGAGAGACTTTTGGATATTGAGTATTTATTGAAGCTTTGAATATTATGTATGCATAATTGTAGTTCTATTTACTTTTTAATTAGATCTTGCACTTATGTGATTAATTGAGTATTGATACACTTATTGATTACAATATATTGTAAGATTTATTTGTGATAAAATTGGTAAGTTATTGACACATTTGATTGATTGTAGCACATAGTGAATATGATAGACTTTTGGAGGGTAGATCAACCACTATTGCCTAGACCTTTGATCATCACTAATCGATCCCACCTTGACCCCCTTTCCTTAATCGGTTAGGCATTTTGGTGGGAAGTTATTTAGGGTTCGTAGTGACGGCCAAAACAACACTTTCAAATGAGATCGATCATTTATTGTGTAGATAGAACGTTAATGAAGCCATGTATGAATTGCTCATAGTCCATTAGCCACTCTATCATTTCCCTACAATTCCTATTAATTGTAAATCATTTTCTAATCTAGATTGTTGATATTGGATTTCTCTCTATTCATTTTCTCTTTATATTCTTGTAATTTACTTTGCATGCATTGTTTGGTGGTTTCTCAAATCATACACCATTCAAACTTAACATGATTTACTTTCTTCCACATCAGTTAGACTAACTTAGATTAGATTGCAAATCGATTAATCTAATCTAATCCCTGTGGAACGAATCTTTAACTTACCACTTTACTTAAAGCATATTGTGTAAGAATTTCATTATAAACATCTTTTGATAATTCACAATTTTATAACGATATAAAAAGCGAGTCATCAAAATTATTTGATCAAACCAAATAATTGTAAAAAGGGGCTGAAATTGTAAAAAGTGTGTGCAAATCATCCAACTTCAAAGGGTCATATCTCCCTCCTCTAATCGAACCACATTTCGATTTATATATATTCAGAAATTCCCGGAATTCTACTTTCTAGCGATTTTTACGGATTGTGATTCCGAGTTTTCTAGAGGAAGTTATGACCATTTTAGTAATCGCTGTGTGATAAAGCCAAAACTGGTATGATTTTGGCCCTCATTCCCTTCTCTTTATGCTTGATTCTCGTGCGTTTCCCCTTATTTAATGTTGTTAAATTGAGTGTTTCAGGTTTACTTAGGCCTCAAGGGCATTTGTGAAGAAGGTGAGGAGTTTGGTGCAAAAAGGAGCACAAGTTAGCAAAACAGGGCATTGTCGCCATTGGCAAAACAAGTTGGCAAAACAGGGCATTGTCACTACCACATTTCGATTTATATATATTCAGAAATTCCCAGAATTCTACTTTCTAGCGATTTTTACGGATTGTGATTCCGAGTCTTCTAGAGGAAGTTATGACCATTTTAGTAACCGCTGTGTGATAAAGCCAAAACTGGTATGATTTTGGCCCTCATTCCCGTCTCTTTATGCTTGATTCTCGTGCGTTTCCCCTTATTTAATGTTGTTAAATCGAGTGTTTCAGGTTTACTTAGGCCTCAAGGGCATTTGTGAAGAAGGTGAGGAGTTTGGTGCAAAAAGGAGCACAAGTTGGCAAAACAAGGCATTGTCGCCATTGGCAAAACTAGTTGGCAAAACAGGGCATTGTCACTGTGGCGATAAGGAGATGCAATTCAAAGCATGCGTCACCATAAGCGTCGACACATTGTGGCTACAGAAAGTTATTTCCAAGAATAAATCAATCAGGTATTGTTGCCATGACGACATTAAGGGATAAGTGGCGACAATGCAATATTTCTTCCTTGTCGTTACTTTCATCATGGCGAAAAAGATGAGAATAATGACGATAAGTGAATCTCAAATTGTGTAATCGTTTGTCGTCATGGCTACACAAATGGCGACATCTTGCCGTATCGGATTTTCAAGCAGTTATCAGTACAATTCTGAGAGTGACTATATATATTCCTCTTTTCCAACTTGAAAAGGGATCCAAGCTGATGAGAATAAGGGAGCTACACCAAGGGATCCATTGTATGTCCCGGTTGGGCCAATAACAAGGGCAAGAGCTAAAAGATTTAAAGAAGCACTTAATGGCTTGATTCAAGACACTTGGGCTAATTCGGAATGGTTGAAGTCCAAGATGAGCCCATATGAAGACCAAGGCTTAATTAACATCATCAAGGTAGTTGATGGGCCGAATATGAGAAGACTTAGGCGTGTGGCACAAGTTTGGGCGTGTGGCACAAGCTAGGCGTGTGGTGAGCGAAAATGGTTGGAGGAAACTCGATTTCAGCTGATTTGTTTCCTTTTTAGTATCCATAGAATAAAGAGTTGATTTGTTTCCTAAATTAAGGGGCTGATTTGTTTCCAGATTTAGCCTTCCAAATAGGGAGCAAGTCAATAGTTGTTTGTTTTAGTTTTTATTTTTCTTTCCCGTTTGGAAGGCAATTATTGCTCTTTTTAGTTTTTTGGTTGTAAGGCCTTAATAGCCGAATATCTTGTTTCCTTTCTGGAGATAGGCATGTAGCTTTTCTTGTCCATTAGAGTTTTAGTTTATAAGGAACCAACAGATGTAATTTTCGGTAGACTTGAATTGAATTAACAATTGAGAGAATTTTTTCTTTGGTTCCGAAACTTGACTTATCACTCACCTTATTCTTTTCTTGAGTGTGACACCTTACTTTCTTTGATACCGTTGGTTCTTATCTCCTTATAGATAACGGGTCATGGTCCTATATTATTCTTGTTTAGAAACTTTGAATTTAGAAAACGATCCTTGTTACCATATATTGGTTCCGGGTCTCACTATTCTTGGTGAGGTTCATATCACAAGCATTTTGAAGAAAACGAATTTACAGCGAATTAGATCTAGTTTCTCTTCCATACTTCACTCTTTCAACTTCCTCCATTGTCTAAACTTGTACTATCTTTTCTATCCAAAACTTCAACAGAATGTCTTGATTACTTCACCCAACCATTCCTATCTTTCCATTCTCTTCATTTCAATACCTTTGTCACTCACCATTAGACACCCACCTATCTAGACACATCCTCTTTTACCACTCTTAGCACTAGGAGCATCAAGGGAAAGGAAGGAGCAAGCACTAAAGAATGAGGCCCAAGGGTGATTTCTTTAACTATTACTTCCTATTCATTTGATTGTAACTATGCACAACTAAACCCCTAATCTAGGGGATAGATGAGGAATATGTGGTTATGGGTTTTTGCTTAAGCTATTTGTAATTAAATCTCTATTTGTTTTCTATTCACTTTATATGTAGATTCTATGCATTATATGATTTCATTGTATATCACTAGTAGATCATATTATTGTGTGGGATAAATTGTTGTGAAACCGATCTTGGATTGGCACCCTTGATTAGTTAAGGAACTTAGTGCATAGGATAAATTAGTGGTGGGCATATCAACCACAATAATCTAAACCTTGATTTGTATTTAACTAATCCCACATTAACCCTCTCTCCTTAATCGGTTAGGCATTGAAGGGGGAAGATGTTTAGTGTTCATAGTAATGACCTAAAAACACCCTAGAAAATGAATGGTTAGCATCTAAAAGATTAGTCATTATTGAAGCTTTGAGAGCATTACCCATACCCATTTGTAACTCTATCAATTCCCTAGTATCTACCTTATTTGTTTACATCATCTCTCTTATCAAGATTGTTGAGTCTTCTCTTTGTCCTATCATTTTTGTATGTTTATCTTACTTGCATGTTTGGTGGATTATCAAACCACACAACTATCCATTCATAATGATTTATTTTATTTCACTATAGATTAGTCAATCAATCTAACATATTACCCCATCTCCCTGTGGAACGAATCTTGCTTACCACTTGCTAAGAATTAACATCTTAAAGGATTTTTAAGTGACTAAAAACATGGTTTTCAAAAGAACATAAAAACTTATTTTGTTAAGCACAAAATGACCTCATCAAAATTGGCCAATTGCATTGCTAACTTCGCCTTGGGCTTCTCCTCATGAGTACCATTCCTTCCACTTCTTTGTTGGGAATTTTCACCAAAAATCTCATATACAGCAAATACTTTCTTGGCGGTTTTCTCCCTCATTGCTCCCCCACAAGCATTATCAATCGTGGCTTGTGTGAATCCCATCAATCAATCCCATAAAAACACTGTACTAGTAGGACGAAGGGAAACATGTGATATGGGCACTGTGCAAGGAGTAACTTAAACCGGTCCCAAGTCTCATGGAAGGCTTCGCCTGGTTCTTTTTTGAAGGTTGCTATCTTACCTCAGATGTCTCATGTCTTCCAAGATGGATAGTATACTGAGAAAAACTTGGTCTCTACCGCCTCCCAAGTAGTCAATGATCCCGCGGGTAGAGCCAATAGCCACTTCTTTGCCTCGTCTTTCATGCAATACGGAAAGCATCTCATCTTCAATAGATCTTCCGTGAGCTCTCCGAGTCGGATGGTAGTAATGGCATTGTAGTACTCCTTCATGAACTGAAGGGAATCCTCATTCGTTTCACCCTGGAAGACTGGAAGAGTGTTGAAATGGGAATTCCTCAACTCGTAGCTCCGTTGCAAATCACTCAATAGAATCACTAACGGTTGAGCTCCCATAATCGGCAAAGCAAGGCCCTTTATAAGCCTCTGAGTAATTGGCACATTAGTAAGGTTCTCCATGTTGATCTGAATCCTTAAATAACCAAACAAACAAAACAAAAATCAAATCGAACAAGATATGATATGAACAATAAAAAGTAAACTACAAATAACGAGAATAAAACTAAGACTAAAACTAATACAAGGTAACACTACGCTTCCCTGGCAGCGGTGCCATAAACTTGACGCCCTCAGGACAGTTCCCTAAAATATGTGAGCATGCTTGTTTATCCACAAGTGCATGGATCGTTACGATCTCATAGCAGTAAGTATGGTTCGTTCCCACAGGGAGGTGAGCTACCTTAAATCGGTTCTAGGTCTTAGATGATATAAACAATATATTTACACTAAATGCATGCAAGAAAAGTAAATCGAGATTGTCACAAGCAAATCAACTAACTAATCTAATATTACACCAAGATGACTTTAATTAAATACAACTAAGTTACGCTAAATCCAACTACAACTAAGGGTTGTCATTCCCTTAGGCAATTAACTAACTAATCACTAAGCTTACTAACTACAGTTAACTAAATTACACTAACTAGCTATACTAATTACCAACTAATGCAATGATCATGCAAGAGTGATAATGAGATATGTTAGGGTAATTATGAATCATGCAAAATACCCAATTACTAGTTGATAACAAATTCAAATGACTTTAGAAGACCAATGGATGTTTGAGAAACTTCCTAAACTTAAATTATGAGTCAATCATCAAAAGAAGAAATTCAAGTTAGGAAAGAAATTTTATTTCTTAATTCATTCTACTTTCCTACTGGTGGATTTTCTAAATCTAAGAGGAATTGGGAACTCGTAAGGAGAAGTCACCAATAAATACCAAGAGTTTTCTGCAAGATAGGAGGTCCGGAGTGAGAGATTGAAGATTGAAGACTCTATCAACATTCTCTTTCTTCTACCTTTCTTTAGGTTTAAATGTTTTTATTTATTTTTCTAGTTATTATTTCTAACTAATATTCTTATTAGTTAGAGCTAACTTGAAGCCCTAGACATGATTTCAATTCCATAGACAAGTTTTATTTTAATGAATAATTTTTCTTACATGATGAATTCAATTTCTCCATTAGAATTGTTTTTGTATTATTTTTGTTTCTTTGACTAGCCATCTTAGGAGCATGACTTTAGGATCTATGTTGCAAGCATACAAGTCAGGTACCATACGAATCTATCATTGGTTACAACAATTAATTGAATTACGACCCAATTAAGGAAATTTGATTCATGAATAACCTAGAATACCATTTTTAGGGTTCATGTGATATTCATATTCTCTTTGTTCTTAATGGATTCCAATTATTAACTCTAACTAGACACCATGCTAAGTTATAATTTGGGATATAAGTATTTATGTAGACACCATACACTTTCATGCCAACTAAGAGAGAATAATACGGCTTGAGTGAGACACCATCACCTTGTCGTGAATATCGTCATCATGTTTGATTATTTATCAACTTCATTATTATCTATGAATTGGAGGATTGTTTAGAAGTGGATAGAAGGTCATAGTTAGTGTATTTCTTTATTTATTTTCCTTTAATATTTTTATGTTGCGTTTATATTAATTGATTATTTAATTTTCTTTAGTTTAATAACCAAATCAAAACCCTCATTCACGTATGTGCGCTAAGTGTTTTTGTTTTTTTATTTTTAGTTAGATTAGAGTCCAAAAATGTCTTAGATATAAATTTATTATTTTAGTAGGTAATTAATTCCTTATGGTAACGGTCCTTGCTTTTATACTGTGCTATTTCTCACGATTTGTATACTTGTAAGGTTTTATAATATTTTTGTTTGCCTATTTTGGGGCCAACAATCTGTTGTTCTCATTTGAAGTAATTCAAAGGATGGATTTCTCAACCAAGAAGTTCACGGGCTTCATACCAGATGGTAACTTCAACACTAGCTTTAATTTTAACAGTTGTCGTAGAAATAATAATGCCTGCAAAGCCACGAAATTGTGGTATAAATAATAATGCTTTCGATAGTTGGAATGGATTTATCCCACAATTTGCTGCATGGAGGAATTCCAGAGGGTCTATTTGAACTGCCAAGCCTGGAATACCTGAATCTTTCATACAATTTTCTTGATAGTCAGGTTCCAATTTTAGATAACATGTTGAGCTTAAGGGCCTTAGATTTGTCGCATAATTCTTTGGCGGGTCAGATTCCAGGAAACATTTCCAGCCTTGAGAATTTGACCCTCTTGAATTTGTCCTTACAATGGCTTCTCAGGATTTGTTCCGGGAAAAACAAGGATATCGGAAATTTACCGGAAATCCAGATTTGTGTTTGGAGTCCTCCGGGGAAGGTTGTAACAGGGCAAGCCTTCCACCGGCACCCGGGAGGACATCTAAATCATCAAAACACGAACAATTGTATTCAAATCAGCTTTGTTTCCTACAATCATTGCCCAGATTCATACACTATAATAGGCAGATAATCATAATACAGCAAAGCCTTGTGAATTTGTCCAACAAATAAAAATACAAATACGCAAGCTCATCAAGGCCATAGATTTTATTAAAAAGCTCAACTTTAAGAGCGCAATTTGACCTACTGGCTGCATTTTGGTAATATGTCTTAATATCTTATAGGCCCTTCCAGACTCCCTGATGCAAACTGGTGAAACAAAACAAAAACAAAACAAATCAAAATAAAGTTTGTTCATACTTGAGTTAACAAGCTAGGTGCACTTAACCCATTATCATTTCTAGCTGTAAGTTAAAGAAATACAGAGTTCAAAAATGCAACGAATTCATAGTTTGCAGTTGAACTCGCGTTGCAACTTATCCATAGTTTGCTATGATATACCCAAATGGGGCACCCCTCAAACTTTACACAAAATTTGGATGTATAGACTAAATGGATTTTAATGGTTATAACTCTTATTTGAAGAAAATCATTGTACATGCACTGAAACAACACCTTTCTCTTTCATCTCTCCACTTTTCTCTTCTTTAATATTGTCTCTCATCTCATTGCAATACAATTTCTCTCACATCTCTCCATCTTCTGCTTCCTAACTGCCCTCTCTTTGTTCTTTGACAAAATGAAAGCTTTGTTCTTATTTCTCATTCCATTTAATCTCTGAAACAACAAAATGATTTTTTGATAGCTTTACCTCTGATGAAGAAACTATAAATAGCTATTTACCAATTCAATTTTCCAGCAAACAACATTTTAACTGGCATCATCATATTCATAATGCACAAAATACCTACCTCTGTTAATAATCATCTTCATAGTTGAGAACACCAAAAACGCATGATAACACAGGTGCATCTCGAAATATAAAAATGAGAAGCATTAAATTTCATGCACTATAATAGGCAGATAAAGTGTTCTGGCAGCTAAACCTTCATACTGTCCAGAATGTAACAAATAAAGGACAAGACTTTTCAAGAGATGGAATTCTTGTGCAAAACCAACAAGAATGCATATTATCATTAAAATCGTAACTTTGCTTGAGTTTTACCACTAACAAGGAGATTAAGGTCCACAAAAAAATGAAATAAGAACATTGATTTTGCTGTTATTAATGAGGAGACAGAGAATGAAGAGCGGCGAAGATAGATGAGAGAATATCAAGAAGAGAAGAAAGAAGTTTCGGTACGCACAACATCTACTGCACCTCCCACTCATATCATATGACATGGGGTTACATGTGATTGGTTACTCATGGCACATGACGTGATGTGAGTGGGAGGCACACCATCCACCAAGCGCACTGAAGCCATATTTGATGAGAAAAGTGGAGGGACTAGGGAGAGAGAGAGAGAGAGAGAGAGAGAGAGAGAGAGAGAGAGAGAGAGAGAGTGTGTGTGTGTGTACGCTTGTTCTAATGTATATACAATGATTTTTTATTAAGAGTTGATCTTAACCATACAAAACCATTTCATCTATAGGTCCACATTTTGTATACTAAATTGTGCAAAGTTTGAGGGTTGCCAAACCTGACCCATACCAAAATACCAGTAGACACGTTGTTAGGCTGGATATGGAATTCCATCCAATTAGAAAATCAAAAGATAAAAATGAAAATGTGAGGATTTCTAAATTGCACCAGCAATTTCCTCTGAAATTAATAATTTCAATTTGGTTGACTGAAATTCTGACCAAGACTAAATATGCAGAATTTGTGATATACCACTTTAGTCATTACCTGTTGAACAATTGGATTGGTTGATGTAGTGAATTCATGAGTCATTCCTTGCCAAACAATCTTACCCTCATAAAGAAATATCAACCTGAGCATAACATAACAATATTAGGAGATACCAGACTATAACAATATTAACTACAACATTAAGTTCGGACAAAGCATAACCTATCAACAGCTCTTCTGATTGTACTATGTTGGTGAGTAACAACCACGTAAGATGCAATATTCCCAGGTTTCCCAAGTGCATCCTCGCCTTTGATGTGCACAGAACGGATAAGATCTTCAACTACAGTAGATGCAATAGGATCCAGTCCAGCAGTTGGTTCGTCATACAATAGCACCTGTCAGCGTCAAAAAACAGTTTAATAACTTGATGTTGAATGCATCTTAGCTATAGATCTTAATTTCAACCAAAAGCACGACAACACATGAAATAGGCATTGTCTATGTTTATTTTCAAACCCTGTAAGCAATAAACAAAATAAAATACTGCAGCATAGAGCCCAAATGCCTGGATGGCAACACTCCTAATATATTCACCCATTATAGCCTTATTCTCCCATCTCTTGCATCCATTAAAAACACTCAAAATCAAAGACCATATTTCAATCTCCGGAAACTAGCATCTCTCATCCAAATAAAATTTTACTTTTCATCGATCATCAATGTTCACAATTATTTTTCCAAATATGAATGAGAGGCCAAATGGTTACCTCACTACCTTAAAGCTTATTCCTATCTGTCTACTTTCATTTTTATAAACTCTGGGCATTACCTACTTATCTGGTAGCTGATTTTATACAACAATAATAAACATTAACATAATATGTGATGCTTTCCCATGATCATATAAAAACCCATGACTGGACAAATTTGGGCACCAAACAATGTGCAAGAGCTCAATAACTTGGACTGGAACTGACACTTTGAAACGACTTTTAAATAATGACATGATCTTAAGACTTTATATTATCCTAATAAGAACATAATAGTAGGACGGTGACTTTACAAATTTTTATTGACACTAATACTAGACAACCCAATGGCAAGTGATTTGTCATTAACATGTTATTTACCACACCATCCCATGGTGTGCGTGATGATTACAACTCACTTGCTATATCATTTGGGTTATTTTTTGGGGATGTATAGTATTACTCTTTTATTAATGATGCATTTAAATGGTCTACATAGTGTTTTATGTTCCATGGAGCATATCAATAGGATGCAAACAAAAGACACAATTCATAAAAAAGGTCAATGTATTTAAGAGTAAAGTACCATATTGCATTGCAGCAATCTGCAATACTCGAAGAGATATGAAGAACAAGCCCAACAGTACTAGACATGATTATAACAAAAGCAGAAGCATTGTGAAATCCTGTTTTAGATTAATTATCGGGTCTACCAGAGTAAAAGTTAATAGGAAAATATTTATTCAACTATTCTACATTTCTACATACCTCCGGATCTATTGATTCCTTTGTGGTATCAAAAATAATAGACCTAGCTAAAGCAACCCTTTTCTTCATTCCACCAGACAACTCGGATGGCAACCGATCCTCAACTCCCTGGAGACAAGACTAAGTTAGACTTCCAAGTTCCACCAATTCAACCAAACCACATCTGCAAAGGAAAGTATAAACATGCAATTATGCAAAGACACCTTCTAGTTATGGAAACAAATTAAACAGAAATTATGTGCTAGTAAATCCAAAACTCTTAACTAAATCAGAAAAATCCAATTCACATAAGCATTACTATCCTCAAATGACATCCAATAACTGCAAGAAAAATTTTTAGAATAATATTTTTTAACTCTTGCTCACATAAATGTATAATTGGAAAACATCAAATGATATTTGAGTCCCACCAACAATAAATCTAATTTATATATATATATATATACATATATAGGGTGGTTCTCAAGTCAGGTCACCCTGAAATATTTATTTCAGGACCTTCTCCCACAGCCAAATGTGGGACTCATTTTTTTTTTTTTAACAATCATGAGCCCCACATGTGAATATGTGGCTGTGGGAGGACGTCCTGAAATAAATATTTTAGGGTGGAACTAACTAGAGAACTTTCATATATATATTACAGAAAGTAAATATAAAAGAAGCCAACCCTTACCCCACTCAACCCAAACCTTGATATGAGCAGGACTCAATCCCAATACCATATGAACAACAACAAGAACCCTTACCAACTGAACTAGCTATTGCCCATAGAAGAAATCTAATTAGCATATGCATCACTATCCAGAAATGGAAACTAGGAAACAATTGCCACAAGAAAAATTTTAAGACCACTATTCTTCAGCTCTTAATCTTATAAAAAATGTAGAACCTAATAATGGTTTGAGTTAATTAAAAAAAATATATATATACAATAATGGCCAAATCTGTCCCATTCATCCAATTTAATTAAGCGGTTAATCATCCTCAAGAAAGCTAGTTGTATAAACTTCAGGAATCAGCATCGAGCTCCACTTTGACAAATATAAAGATATTTCAATCAAACCTTCAATCCAACAGCAGCCAAATTTTCCCTCACAATGTCCGAAATTTTATCCTCAGACATGTTAGAATTCTCATACCTATAATTAACAAAAACAAAGCACTTCATGTTTCTTCTCCTTCAGAAATACCATTAAACAAGTTATCATTATATCAACCCATCCCCTCAGGATGAAAGACAATACAACAAATTATAGAACTTCTAAAGATAGTTACAGTCTCTTACAGAAGGAAACCGACATTTTCGCGAACAGTCAAAGAGTCAAATAGAGCCGCACTTTGGAACACCTGTAGATGTATAGAAGTATGATTAGGAATAAAACAAAAGATATCCAAAAGTATATATGAGTTGACAGGAGGTTCACCAATCCAATCTGTAGACCAGACATCTCCTCATCACTTATCAAACCAGCTCTCTTTCTACCTCGAATGTATACCTCTCCCTGCCCACCAGACACTCAACATGATACATAAGAGAATCCAGAAAGAAACACATGAATGGAAAAAGTAATTAAGCAAATCCAATTGAAACATTCAGTGTAGAAGCTCTAACTATTTACCTTGTCTGGTGCAAGAAGTCCTGCAATAATTTTCAAAACTGTAGATTTCCCGGTGCCAGAAGGTCCAATTATACCAACAGCTTCGCCATGTCTAATCTGATGAATGATTTATGCTATTATTATTTGATTTTTTTTAAAAAGGTCATTTCAGGAAGGGGGAGAACAAAATAACCCTGCAAATGCTATTATATGGTGAAAGAATAAATAGCAAATTATAGCATCTTTTAATATCAAATTTTTGCAATGCAGACCGATTCATCAACAATGTATTAGCATTTCTGAGGAGATACACATGTATGTTTTATTTTGGCAATTTTCATGCAAAACATAATACAGTATAAACGCATTGTGTGTGCACACATGTTTTTTTTTTTTTTACATTACAGTCAAACAAAATTCACCTTGAAGCTCACACCTCTCAAGATATGCTTTTCCCCAAATGATTTGTACACATTTCGACACTCGATAAGAACATCCTGATCATCCTCGGGATCCCATAAGGTGTTCAGATTCTCTGATTTAGATGTATCCTAGGGACATAAAACAGACCCAACTTAAATTTCATGAAGACAAATTACAAAAAGTATATCACAAATTCCAATTTTTTAATCAAAGTATTAATTTACACATGAACTACAAAATGGTCATCAAATTTAAAGTTTGAAAATAAGATGAGCAAGAATTATCACAAAGTTAAATTTATACAAATATAATTACAATAAACAATGTCAATGAAACTGTTTATAGTTAAATGCAGAAATTTGGGCATTATGACATCCAAAGACTTATATGAAATGATAATAACAAATCAAAAGCATTACCTCTACATTGAAAACAAAGAAAAACACAAACACAGACCCTACAAATTCCAACCAATAAGCTCAAACAAGCTGAGAAATGCCCATATAAACAATAACGAAATCGACCAAATATAAGCAACACAAAAGGGTGATTCTGATGCAAATATAACAAGAGAGAAAATTTGCAAATGATAATTTACGTTGAAATTGGTGGCGGAGAATCGATCGCTCTCCACGTTCCTCGGCGGCGCCATACAAGCACACACGACTCTTCGCTGCTCCCTTTTCGGTTTATAACAAAAAGAATCAAACGCTTTGTTGTCTGAGACAGCAATTGCAGATGAAAGAGAAGCACCACCATTGGTTGTGGTAGCGAGAGGAAACAACAACGAAGCCGATGAAGATAAGGAGGCCATTGTTTCAAGGAGGAACTAGATCGATTTATCAACTAAAAACGCCCAAAATCAAAGCGAAATCGCCATCCGAAGAGATTTTCAAAGTACCCAGATGGATTTAAGTGAATGGAATGATATCTAGGAATGAATGACGAACAAAGTGGAAGATTTACGAGAGAGATCAGTGCGAGTGTGGTTGGGTGGGGCTGATCTTAGTGAAATAACTTTGGGAGTTTGGGGACAAAACAGACGACATTTGGGTTATTGTCAGGATTCTTGATGATATTATAATACACATTTTCCATGAGTAGTGGCACAGTAACTACCATTTAAAATTTTGATATAATTATATAAAATTTAGAGTGCTTTTTTTTACGGTCTATAAATTATTTATTTATATACTTTTTTTTTTTCTCAATGATACCAGTTAAAACAAAAAAATATATATTTTAAAGACAATCCAAACTAATTAAGAAAAGAAATTCTCTCTCCTAAATTATTAGATTAAATATTACGTTTTAAACTATTTCTCCTAAATATGTTATTACCATATTAAACACTCTTTTCTAATTACTCTCTCTATACTTTCTCGAATAATAGTTAAAGAAAAAAAAAATACTTATGAATATTTTTGGTTTTTTACTAACAATAATATAATATATATATATATATATTAAAAAGTCAATTTTTTTAAAAAAATAGATATATGAAAACTTGCTTAGTTGAAACTAGATTCGATTAAACTCATAATTTCTAAGACTTATGAAAGAATTAAAAACAAAGTACTTATTTTTTGAGTTTTTTTTTTTTTTTTTCCTCTTAACTGTTAGTTTTGCTTAAAAAGGAATGGAGATAAAAAAAATTAAAGATATGTATTGGAGGAGAAAGAGTTTAATATGGTAATTAAAATTTTAGGAGAGAATGTTTAATATGTAATATTTAATCAAATGATTTATGAGAGATAATTTCTTTTTTTAATAATTTAATTCAAAAAAGATTACTCATTAGATGAATATAATTTCTACGATGGTTTGTTCTTACTTTTATTAAAATAAAATGGAGTGTCTTTAAAAAATCATTTTTTAAATGGAGTGTCTTTAGAATAAGATTGTTAAGAGATAAAAAGGATAATCTTGGAACAAATAAAAGTATCTTTAGAATTTTTTAAAATTTAAATTTTAAGAATGAAGTGTCTTGTAAAAAGAAAAAATTGAATTGTCAAAAGAAATTCTATAAAATTAAATGGTTTTATTAATTTTTTGATTTATTTATAGGATTACCCTTTATATATTTTTCAAACTTAATATATCATATATCTTCTTCAAAAATAAATAAATAAAAGAAGATTTCTTTTGACAATCCAATTTTTTCTTTTTACACTTCTTTTTTAAAGACACTTCATTCTCAAAATTTAAATTTAAAAAAATTCTAAAGACACTTCCTTTTTTTCCAAGATTATCCTTTTTATTTTTTGATACTCCTATACTAAAAAAAGAAATTATCTATCCTAAATCATTAGATTAATTATTACATATTAAACAATCTTTCCTAAATTTTTACTTACCATATTAAACTCCCTCTTCTCCAATACATATTTCTAATTTCCTATCTCTATTCTTTTGCAAGCAAGACTAACTGTTAAGCAAAAAAAAAAGAAAAAAAAACCTTACAAATAAGCTTGATTTTTAGGAATCGTATATATGTATATATTAAACCAAAAATAAAAAATAAAAAAAAAACTCAAAAAACGAGTACTTTGCTTTTTTTTTTTTTTTTTTTTTTTTGTAAATCGAAATATGAAAATGTTTTTTGTTATTTTTGTAAGTATGTAATTTCCTAGAGAACTTTAATTGTTTTATTAGTCTTATAAATTCTGAATTTAATCAAATCTAGTTGCAACCAATCAAGTTTTCATATATCATTTTATTTTTTGAAAATTGACTTTTTAATATATATATATATATTATTATTGTTAGTAAAAAACCAAAATATCCGTAAGTTTTTTTTTGTTTAACTATTGATCAGAGATTGATCGAGAAAGTATGGAAAAAATGGAGAGAGAGGGTAATTAGGAGAGTGTTTAATATGATTAGAATAGATTTATGAAAAAGAGTTTAATAAATAATATTTAATCTAATGATTTAGGAAAGAGATTTTTTTTTTATATAAATAATTTAATTAGTTTGGAATGTCTTTAGAATTTTTTTGTCCTGTTTATAAATTTTAATTTAGGTTAAAATTGTCATTAATAAAAAAATTAAATTGGAGTGTAAATAGATAATTTGTGGATTGTACGGAAAAACTCTCTAAATAAAAATACACTTCATCTCTAATCTTCATATACAGTTATCTTACATTCATTAGTAAGACTTGTTTTTTGTTCTCTTATTTCATAGTGAAACCATCCTTATTAGAATTTTTTTTTTTTAATTTTTTTTAATTTTTTTTAATTTTTTTTGTTTTGTTTTTGTAGTTGATTGGATTGTTGGTGATAGATTGTGAGTGTGATATTGATTGTCTTATGATTTTTTTGAGTGATTAAGTTAGGGTTTTGGTGCGGCTTCGTTTCATCAGAGATTATGTTTTCTTGGTTGCAATTCTTGGTGCGATTTCATTTTTTTTTTTAAATTATTTATAAATAACATTAAACTAACTTTGGAAGTTCCGTAATAAAATCTACAAACGAATTGATACAAATCATAGAATGCATAGAAGATCTGAAAGAAAATAAACCGGGAGAAAAAAAATAGCAAGGATGGATCTGGAATTTGAAAAGAAAAACAAAACAAATATGTGAAACAATAAAATAAAAAAAATTCTAAACATGGGAAATATGAGATCGAAATATGAAAGAAAATATAAACAAAAATAGTAAATATTCAATAATTTGAAATAATCTATATCATTAGGGTTTTGAAATAAGGAAAATGGGGGGTTTTATTAGTTTTATTTTGTACAGTATTTTTGTAATAAAAATTGTATGTCTCTTTAAGTAATTTGATAAAGAAAAAAAAAAGAATACTGAATAGTTTAAAAAGTGGGGTATAAATAGTTCAATAATGGGTGTACCAATAGCATCACTCTTTCTATTTTTTACTTTTCACGTTTCTTTTACTAAACACATTTGGGTTATTGTCAAGATTATTGATATTATAAATCGTTAGCCTTAAGATTTTATACTTGATTTTGATAATAACAAATATGGTGGTTTTATTGCCACCAATAAAATATCTCTCCACAACCATTTTTAAAAAAATGATTTTAAACTAAAATAACATATAACATAATTAATTTTGTATCCAAATAAATAAATCAATCTTCTTCTTCCCCATCAACAACAATCAGAAAAGAAAAAAAAAAAAAGAAAAAAGGTAAGACCGAGTGAGGCAAATGTTGCTGAACCATCTTTTTCTGGATTAAAGAAAAGGAAAATGTCTGTTGGCAAGGCAAAGACTAAGCCCAAGAAGAAACAAATTCAAAGTAAGAAGAAGAGCACCACAACCGACAAAGCAAAAGGAAAGTGTTTCCATTGCGATAAGGTTGATCATTGGAAAAGGAACTGTCTACAGTACCTCGAGGAGCTCTCTAAGAAGAAGAAAGTGAAAGGTAAATCAAATTTATTTGTCATTGAATCCTGTTTAGTGGAAGATGATTCTTCACCTTGGATAGTAGATTCAGGGGCCACTAACCATGTTTGTTCTTCTTTACAGTGGACTGATTCTTGGTCGGAGCTAGAGAAGGTAGCCTTCTCAATGCGCGTTGGATTAGGGGATGTCGTTTCAGCTTATGAAGTGGGAGCAGTTAGACTAGCTTTTAATAATTGTTTTCTTTTATTGGACAATGTTTATTACATTCCTAGGTTTACCATAAATTTGATTTCGGTATCCAAGTTATTAGAACAATTGTATTTATTTTCTTTTAGTAATAAATCAGTTATTATTTCTAGAAACGGGTTGAATATTTGTTCTAGTTTGATTGAAAACAATTTTTATGTTTTAAGACCTTTAATTCATACATCACCTCCCAACACTGAATTGTTTAAACTTGAAAAACCTAAAACAAAACGATAAAAGATTTCTCCAATTGAAGAAACGTATCTGTGGCATTTTAGACTTGGCCACATCAATCTTGACAAGATAGATAGACTAGTAAAAGGTGGATTTTTAAGTCAGTTAGAGATCGACACTTTTCCTGTCTGTGAGTCTTGTTTAGAAGGTAAAATGACCAAGAGACCTTTTACTGGAAAAGGGCTTATAGTTACACAACCACTAGAGCTTATACATTCAGACGTATGCAGACCTATGAATGTTAAAGCAAGGGGTGGTTATGAGTATTATGTCACTTTTAGTGATGATTACTCTAGATACAGATTATGTTTACTTAATACAACATAAGTTGGAAACATTTGAAAAGTTCAAAGAATTCCAAGCTAAAGTTGAGAATCAATTAGGCAAAACAATCAAAGCTCTATAATCTGTTCGTAGAGGTGAGTATCTTGACCAAGAGTTTGAAGACTACTTAGTTGAACATGGGATTATAATCCAACTCACAGCTCTAGGAACACCACAACAAAATGGTGTGGCGGAGAGGAGAAACAGAACCCTGATGGAAATGTTGAGATCTATGATTAGTTTCTCATCATTACCAAACTCTTTTTAGGGATATGCACTGCAAACAGCGGCCTACATATTGAATGTAGTTCCATCCAAATCTGCTCCTAAGACTCCTCTAGAGTTGTGGAATGGTCGTAAAGCTAGTTTATGACATTTTCGCATATAGGGGTGTCCAATACATGTACTGAAGAACAAATGTGGAAAGTTGGAACCTTGTTCACAAGTATGCCTATTTGTAGGTTATTTTAAAGAGACTGGAGGAGGATACTTCCATAGTCCTCAAGAAAACAAAGTGTTTGTATCGACAAACGCAACGTTTCTTGAGGAAAACTATATGAGTGATCATAATCCTCAAAGTAAGATTGTATTAAATGAGTTAAAACCTGGTTCAACCAGTGATCAATCAACAAAAGTTGTTGTTTCATTAACGCTTGATAGTCAGATCACACTACCACCTAAAAGTAGTGGGAGGGTTGTACGACAACCTGATCGCTATTTAGGTATTTGAGAGGCACAAGGTGTAGTCTCTTATAATAGTGTGGATGATCCATTGTCATTTAAACATACAATGTAAGATTCTGACAAAGAGGAATGGCTTAAAGCCATGAATCTCGAGATGGTGTCCATATACTTCAACTCAGTCTAGGAACTTATAGACTTACCTAATGGGATACAACCCATAGGGTGTAAATGGATCTACAAGAGAAAGAGAGAAGTAGACGGGAAGGTAGAGACCTTCAAAACAAGGCTACTGGCAATGTGTTATACCCAAAAAGAAAGGGGTTAATTTTGACGAGACCTTCTCAGCAATAGCTATGTTTAAGTTTATTAGGATACCCTCATCAATTGTAGCCCATTTCAATTATGAAATTTGGCAAATTGACGTCAAGACTACATTCTTGAATGGCAATCTTGATGAGAGCATGAAATTTCCTAGAGAGATGTAGTGTATATTATACCTAAGGGAGAGGGGGTGAATAGGTATTGTCCTAATTTCTTCCAACTTCAAAATCTACGGATAACAAGAATGAAATGTACACTTGTTATGATTTAACAATTGTATAGTATGAGTCAATACATGTAAAAATCAATATACAAGAGATACAATCAATACATGATATGGAAGATAATAAAAAGTAAAGCGAAAATGAACACAAGTATTTTTACGTGGTAAACCTCAAAGAGGAAACATCCATGGGTTGATAACCACAACCACCGGCAAAGCAATCCACTATATGAACATGACTTACACACACAAGGCTATCAACAAATAATATCCACCCTAAGCTATCAACTCCTAATCTACCCTTAAGGCCTAGTGAACCACATAACCTACTCACTATCCAAGATGTGTCATACACCTCTAGAGAGCAACTCCCTATCTAAGGCTCTCAAGCCACTAGAAAGATTTCCTTGCTTAGCTATCTAAATCACAAATAATCCTAGTCAAGCTTCCCTAGCTCAACCATCCGGAATACCAAACTCTTAGCTAAGATTTTTGCATAGTTATCCGGATCCTTTTGATCCTAACTAAGAGGTCGTGCTTGGCTATCCGGAACACTTTCCTAGCCAAGTCTTCTTGCTCAAATCAATGTTTTACTTACATTGACAAGAGACTTCAATCTTTCCATAAGGCAATGATCTAGGTGATGCAAATGATGCAAACACAAGTCAAATAAAGCGAGATGATCAATCAAACTCTATGAACATGCTTAGATATATTCTAGGATATACTTTCAACAAACAATCACAAATGTACCTAGAAATCAAGGCATGTATATCAATAAGAACAAGATGAGAATATTCAATATATCACAAAAATTCTTAGTTCTTAGATTATGAAATTGAACCTAGAAAATATTATGAAGCACATCATATAGAAACAATTTCAAGTTAAATAAAGTTTAGCAAATATATGTTCAAAAGAAATCACAAAGCTAAAACTCAACAAACAATTAATCAAACAAACCTAGCATGTGATCTAACATTCTTCTTAATACATTTCATCAATCAAATAGGAAGATTAAAAGAGATGATCAAAAGAGAAAGTAAGAAGAAGATGTTTCATATACAACACTTGAGTCTCGGGCTGAAATCTGACAACTGCGAAAAATCACGAACTCAAATGACTCTGAAAATGCTTGGCGTTTGTATCTCTCTTCAAGACCAACATTTTTGGATTTTGGATCACTCGATTTCAAGTTCGTATGAGAAAGTTATGATCGAAATAAGAAAACTAAAATTATGAAGAATTCTGTAGAAATTTTCTTTTCAATTTTGTTCAAGTTCATGTTTTAGAGGGAAGGAGGAGAGCTTTTGAAAGAATTCAAGGGAGGGAAAAACGACCCAATCACAAGCAGCCATGTCACCTTCACGTGTTGGGCACGCTTGCCACATGTGGGTAGAAAGGCATCTCAGCCGTGTGGCACATGTGGCTTCCAAGTCATGGCCATTGGCCATGCTTGCTTCTCTCGCGTACCTCTCGCGTTCTTCGACTATATTCGGGCCTCCAAACTCCGATTTCGAATCTGTCTTCGGATTACGATCATGACTCCCTCACGCACAACGATGGCTATAAAAATTTGACAAAAGGTTAAGAATTCATCTCAGAAAACAACGACGAAGACAACTCAATGAATGAGAATGCAAAGTAGCATAGCTACATCGTTTGGACTCGAAACCTAATGAATGAGTAACCGTAATGACCGGGACTCAATAAGGAATCATATGAGATCATGTTCAAGTCCAAAATACAATAAACACAAACAAATAAACATAAAAAAATAAACACAATTTCACACAAGTATGCCATACTACGCGATAGTGATAAAACATGAAATTCTACTATGTTTGTCAATATAAGACCAATGCATGTGCTTACTTAAATGTGTGTGAATGTGTTATACCAAATGTTTGCACAACAATGTAGGGACACACATGAATTAATTGTGTGTGTGTGTGCTTACGCCTTGCAAGAGGAAGAAGAATCTTGATACCTTAGTATCCAAGAATGTGATATTCCCCTTGAAGACGATATTTGCATAAGATGTTGCTTTTTAACCTTTGAATTGGTCTTATATTGACACACATGAATTAATTGTGTGTGTGTGTGCTTACGCCTTGCAAGAGGAAGAAAAATCTTGATACCTTTGTATCCAAGAATGCGATATTCCCCTTGAAGTCGATATTTGCATAAGACATCGCTTTTTAACCTTTAAAGCTTCTTTTCACCAAGAACCACCTAAGCAACACTTATTACAAATATAGAGAGTTTTGCAATGGAATCAAGCCAATATAAATCAAGAATCTTACAAAGCATCTACATGATGCAACCAGAGGGATTCGTGTTTCAAGATCATGAGCAAAAGGTTTGCAAATTGAAAAGGTCTATTTATGGAATGAAGCAAGCGTCTAGATCTTGGAACATCAGGTCTGATACTGCTATCAAAACGTATAGATTTGGGCAAAACGCTGATGAACCTTGTGTTTACAAAAGGATCATTGACAAGAAAGTAGTTTTCCTGATCCTTTACGTAGGTGATATCCTACTTATTGAGAATGATGTACGAACATTATTTGAAGTAAAGGGCTGGCTTGCTAATCAAATCAAAATGAAAGATTTAGGAGAGGCAAGTTATGTTCTAGGGATCTAATTAATAAGGGATCGCAAGAGGAAACTATTAGTATTGTCTCAAGCATCGTATATTGATAAGATACTTGTGCGATTCTCAATGGAGAACTCTAAGAAAAGTAATTTACCTTCCGGACATGGAGTTCACTTATCTAAGGAATGATGTCTTAAGATACCTCAAGAAATTGAGGATATAAGACGAGTTCCATATGCGTTAGCAGTAGGTAGTCTCATGTATGATATGTTATGCACGAGACCTAACATTTACTTTGCAGTGGGAGTAGCTAGTAGATTCCAATCTAACCTAGGATTGGATCATTAGGTTGCTATGAAGCTTATTCGTAAGTATCTTTGGAGAACGAGAAACTATATCTTAGTATATTCAGAATATAATCTAATCTCGTTAAGAAATCTAGGTCTGGGTTAGTGTTCACCCTTGGTGGTGGAGCCATAGTGTGGAGGAGTATCAAGCAATCTTGTATTGTTGATTCCACAATGGAGGCCGAATATGTAGCAGCTTGCGAAGCAACTAAAGAGGATGTATGGCTTCGTAAGTTCTTGAGTGATCTAGAAGTTGTCCCAAATTTGGATAAGCCCATGACACTTTATTATGATAGTAGTGGTGTTGTGACTAATTTCAAAAAACCAAGAAGCCACAAAAGAGGAAAGCATATAGAGAGGAAGTATCATCCTATCAGGGAGATAGTATAGAGAGGAGATATGACCGTGACCAAGATCGTGTCACAGGATATTCTTGCTGATCCATTTACGAAGACCTTAATGGCTAAAGTGTTTGAAGGTCACCTAGAGGGTTTGAGATTATGAGATATGTCTCACCTGCTTTAGTGCAAGTGGGTGATTGTTGGGATTTATCCCCTAAAGCTTGTAATTTTTAAATGTTATAAATCCATTAATAAAAGAAGTAGTTTTTCATTCAATAAATATGACTCATACGTTTATATCATATGTGATAAACATCTAAGATTGTTAGAGAATGTCATATACAGAGGAATTTGGTTTGAGACGTGCAATCTAAAGAATCTGTAGAAAGCAAATAAAGATGAGTACTTTATTTGTGGATAATCTACAGCTGCGGTCCATTCCTTAATGTACGGTGGTCTTATCCTAGACTACTCATATAGTGATATGAGAATGGAGGCACCTTATATGATGTGATCATATAGGACTGGGTCACGATCTATATAAATCTATCACCAAGATCTGTTAGTGACCACTCCTAAAGTGGCACTCGCAATCGTACGAGGCTGAGAGTGTAGTAACATAATAAGTAAAGTTCGTTCCTATGAAGACTGAGTGATTGATTAACAAAATTGCTATTCAAACAATAAATAAAAGATGATTTTCATATTTAAATCCTACGATTAAACTAAATTATACTACTTAAACAACTTTAAACTAAGATGGTAAAATAATGCCAAACAATGAAATCGAATGTAACAATATGAGATGATAAGCTAAAACTAGAATCCACCTTACCCTCTCAAATTAAAGCCCTAGACTCACCTAAAAACTCAATTTGTGTAAATATGAATTGTAGACTCGTGCACCCAACAATAATCTCTACTCTCGGTTGAGTTATAGAAATTACATCCACATATACTTAAAGCCTATCTCTCGATGACCCTAGAATATATGCATGAATTCTGTTAGGATTTTGAGTCATGCTGGCATTATTCTATATCAAAACAACATTTCCTTTTTATTGATTAGTTGTCTAGGTTTTCTAGTTTATCAAGCTTCAAGGAAATTGGACAACACATCAAGCAAAGTGAAGCCTTCAAGAGGATAAAGCATCAAAGGTATATTTAGACCTCATTCCTCTTGCAAGACATTTTGGCACACACACATTGCATTCATATGTGTCCCTGCATCATCATGCACAATTGGTATAACACTTTCCCACACTTGTTGAAGTATGCACATGCATTAGATTTAATTTGACAAACATTGTGAAATTGCATGTTCTAGGACTATCTTTAAGAAATGGAATACTTGTGTACTTTGTATTTATTTGTTTTTGTTTTATTGTTTAGGACTTGAACATGATCTCATACAATTTTTATTGAGTTTTGGTCATTTCAGTTACTCACTCACTAGGTTTCGAGTCCAAACTAGGAAGCTATGTTACTTTCCATTCTATTACAATACGTTGTCTTCGTCTTTATGTATTGAGTCGAATTCATAACCTTTTGTCAAAGTTTCATAGTCTTCCTTGTGCGTGAGAGAGTCATAGTTTGTAATCCAAAAAGGGATTCAAATTTGGAATTCGAAGGCCCTAATACGGTTGAAGAATGTGAGAGGAGCACAAGGAGGCAAGAAATGGTTGAAGGCCATTTTGGGGTGCCACTTCGTGATGTCTCATAAGCCTTACGGGCCAGCCACCCTTCTGCCCCCATGAGGCTCACACGCCTCCATGGAGTGGGTGACGTGGTATCCTATGATTTGTCACCGAAATCCCTCTCTTCAATTCTTTTAAATTCTCTCATTTCCCTCCCATTTCATTCTAAGAAAAAAATTTGAAAATAGTTGAGTTGAAATTTTCTCTCCAACTTTCTCATTTTCCAAATACCATAACTTTCTCATTTGGACTCCGAATTGAGTGATTCAAGTTGGAGAATCTTCATAATCAAGTCCCCTACCTTTTACATAAGAGCTTACAGCTGTTTGATCAATTTTTTTGGGTGGTTTCATCATCAAAACCGAACCATCTCGGGATTCTAAGGTATTGAACTAATCTTTAAGGTTTCATCTTTTTAAACCTTCAATTACCTTGGGTTTTCTTCTTCTATATGTATGTGTGTGTATGATGACGGTTATTGATAAGGATAGCTTCAAATCAAAGCGAATCTAGTCTAATCAGAGACTTGATTGTGAACTAGTTTTCTAGGATTCTAGGTTTTTACATGTTTGTGAGTTGTATTGTGATAGCTTGATATCTAGGGTTGTGTATGTTTTTATTGACTCATTTTATGAATAATAACCTTAGCATGTGCTTGGATCCTTTAATTGAACAAATCTAGGATTAACACATTTGATTTTGTATTTAAAGCTAATAGGATTTAATTGATTATTGTATATATAGTTGTTCTAAATACTTGCTAGAATATTCATTGATCATATTTTGTGATTCTAGCATTTTTGCGTATGTTTCTAATATCTTGAATATGTGCTTTATTTATATGATTTATTCAAGTGTAAGCTTTATGAATGAAACTAGGAATTACATTTGTTAGGTGTTTCACATGCTCTAGGTTTCAATTCATGTTTTGTAACTAGACTTTTGACTTGTGTGCTCACATGACTAAGTCTAGTTTCCATATGAAGTATTGATCATATATTCTATGTTGCATGTGTTTGCATCATTTGCATCAGTTAGATTATTTGCCTTGCATAAGGTGGAAGTCTCATATTTGAGTGAGTGAAGCTTCAACTTGAGCATTAAATCTTGGCAAGGAGTGTGAGGCTTTGGATAGTCAAGCAAGGAAGTCTTGGTTAAGTGGTCCGGATAACCAAGTAAGAAGTCTTAGCTATGAGTGTAATTCTCCGAATGGTTAAGCTTTACTAGGATCTTTATGATCCAGATAGCTATGCAAGGAATCTTCCTAGAGATGTTAGCTTCTTGGATAGGATGTTGCTTCCTAGAGGTGTGTGGCTCACATCTCAGATAGGAAGTAGGCAAAATGATTCACTAGGCCTAAGGGTAGAGTAGGAGTTGATAGCTCGAAGAGTGTATTATTGGATGGTCAGTTCTTTCAGTGTGTATTTTTTTATTCGTTATAGTGGATTACGGTTTGCCAGTGGTTGTGGATTCAACCCGTGGATGTTTCATCTTCGTAGGTTTTACCAGGTAAAAATCAATGTGTCAAATGTCTCTATCTTTATCTCTCTATATTTGTATGTATGATCAATATATCTTCTTGTTAACAGCCAAAAATGGCAGAGGTCAAAAAAGAATTTTCCATCCTTTGTTTGAAGTGGCAGGACGCTGCAGGGGATACCCAGCTACCCCAAAAAGGAGCCAAACCAACATATCCGGATGTGTTTTCTGCAAATAAGGATCAGGGCCATCTAGATCTCCAAGTAATAGGAAAAAGTGAAGGCAAAGTCTTGAAGACCCCGTTAGGGCACTACCTTGGTACCCCATTACTATCCGGTATCCCGGTATCCTGGTACCCTGACACCCCGATACCCCGATACTCAAAGAATCCAGACACCACTTTCCGGTAAAGATGCAGGGTACCTGGATACCTTGACCACTCCTGGAACCAGTCTATCAAGCAATAGAGGATCAAGATAACGAGAAGACTATCAAGGAAAAAAAGAATCAGCACTCTAAAGAATCAGAATCATGATACAGGTAAGACAATACATATCGACATTTTAATAAAGAAGGTTCACTTCTCTCACCACCTTAAAGCTCCACTTTGAATAAGATTAGTCAACTCTGTCAGATATCACCAAAGAAGGAAACAAAATCACCCGATTATGGGAATCATTCGTGTGCCTGAAACAAGGCCACCATTAACATCCTGTTGATTGCTTAATTTATCGCCTAAATTAACTGACTGATTTCCTGAGTAATGAGCAAGGAACTGGACCTATGAATATAATCGCCCGATTGGTTCTTCATTGAACTATGAACTTATCAAGGTTCTACCTTATAGAGTTCAAACCTTGACTTATCACTTACCTTCTTTCTTGTTCTTGAGTGTGGCGTCTACAACCTTCTTGATACCATTGCTTCTTATCTTTTTATAGATAATGGGTCGTAGTCCTTTTTTATTTTTTTTTGTTTATAAACTTGAATTAGAAAACGATCCTTTAAGTCCATATATTGGTTCCGGGTCTCACTACTCTTGGTGAAGTTCATATCAGTTGGTATCAGAGCCTGATTTCTAAAATGAGGTTTGATCTTTCCCTTTTTTTTAAATTTCTTTTATTTCCGTGTTATAAAAAAAAAGTTTGATTAGATTTAATTTCAAAAAAAAAAAAAAAGTTTGATCAGATCCGTTTCAAAAAGGGAAAAAAAGGCTTTGCTTAATTTCATTTTATCAAGTCCAATACCAAAAAAAAAAAAAAACCGGTTTGATCACATTTCGTTTCAAAAAACAAAAAAAACAAAAAAAGTTTGATCAGATTCATTTCAAAAAAAAAAAAAAAGTGAACAAAGAGTGGAAAAAGGCATGAAAGTGCGAGCTTATCAGAGGGTAACAACCGAAAATGAGTGAATCACGAGTTGAGTTCCATCATTATTGAGAGTAAACACGTGAAAGAGTGTTTGTGAGGCTTACCAATTTGTTTTTGCAGGTTTAAAAAAAAATGTTTAACGATGAACTAGAAAAGATAGATTTCACGCTTTTGGTCGCAAGAAGAGCTTTTAGTGCTCAAGCAAAGAAAGATGATGAGGTACAACATGACAATATCTTTAACACCCGATGCCATGTTAATGATAAGGTATATAGCTTGATTATTGATGGGGGGAGTTGTACTAATGTGGCTAGCACTATTATGGTGGAAAAACTGAATTTAGCCACTTTGAATCACCCCAAACCGTATAAGCTATAATGGTTGAATGATGGTGAAGAAATCAAGGTGACTAAACAACTGTTGGTGTCTTTTTCCATTGGGAAGTACAAAGCTGAAGTCTTATGAGATATGGTACCAATGCATACAAGCCATATCCTTTTGGGGCGACCATGGCAGTTTGATAAGCGTGTAACTCATGATGGTTATACAAATAAATACTCTTTTGTACTCAATAAAAAACGAATCACTCTTGTACACTTTACCCCCAATACAAGTATATGAAGATCAATTGAGGTTAAAAGAAAAGATAGATGTAAAAAAGAAGAGTGAGAGTTCAAAAGAAAGAGAGATAAAAGAAAGAGAGATTGAAATAGTAAAAAAAGAAGGCAAGATGGAGTCGTACATTTGCCAAATCTATGATAGGGCTTGGGTGGCGGTTGAAGACGGCTACTCTCCACTGATGATGACTCCTACAGGTGGAGGAGATGATGTATTCAAGCCTAAGGCGCAATGGAATGAGTAAAAGTTTGAAGCATCAAAATGGAATAGAAAGGTGATGCATGCCATCCTATGTGCCACGGATGAGAATCAATACAAATTGATTCAAAACACTAGGATTGCTAAGGAGGTGTGAGACATCTTAGAGACGACACATGAGGGAATCGAAGTGGTTAAGGACTCTAAGCTTCAAGTTCTCTAAACTCAATTCGAGATGCTTAGGATGAAGGAAAACTAATGCTTCAACGACTTTGAGATCAAGTTGATGGACATAGTCAACCAAAGTCATCAACTTGGTGATCCTTTTTTGGATAGGAGAATCAAGCAAAAAATTATGAGATCTATCCCCAAAATATTTGAGTCAAATGTAATTGCTTTAGAGGAGAATAGTGGCTACAAGGATATGCAGTCGAGTGAGGTGATTATGAGACTTCTAGCTTATGAGTCTATGAAGGGTCCTACCTCCACACCTCCTAAAAACCAAAAGGGAATTGCTTTTTAGGCCTCCAAAGTAGAGAAGGAGGAAAATGATAATTCCGATAAAGACATGGCCTTATTATTGAGAAGGCTCAAGAAATTCATCTAATTCGAGGAAAAAGGGTTTTGGATCCAAAGGCCAAGACTTGAAGAAAAAAGCTCTCTTCAAGAATTTTAAGCCTAGGTAAAAGAAGAGTGAAATAAAAGGGATCCAATGCTTTGAGTGTGGTGGCATAGGACACATCACTCCCGATTGTAGAAATTTGAAGAACAAGAAGAAAGGAAGAGTGATGGCCGCCACTTGGAGTGGAAGTGATGACTTTGATGAGAGAGATAAATCTTCAGATAATGAAGATGAAGTTGCTAACTTCATAGCCTTTGCCTTCTCCCACAAGAGCAAAGATACTAGTGAAGAAGAGGAAGAGAGTCAAGAGTAAAATGGCTCAAGTGAAGATGAATCCTCTTCAAAATCCACAAATGGAAATGTGGAGAAAATTGATGTTCATGACTACATAGTCAAGTTTGAGAGCTCAAGGATGAAGAACAAAATAGAAATTAGGAGATTGAAGGAAGAAAACTTAGAGCTTTCAATACAAGTTGACCATTTAAGTGAAGAAGTGGTGAGATCCATGAAGAATGAAGATAAGCTAAGAGATGAGCTATCTTTATCTAAGAGGAATGAAGAAGGTTTGAAGAGGAAGATTGAAGAAGTTAAAGGGTCAATGACTAGGATGACTTCTAGCACCAAAAAGCTTGACCACATGTTAAGTGTTGGTAAGAGTCCTTGTGACAACAGCGGTCTTGGGTTTGAAGATGGCAATTAGACCTCTACTCTTAACAAGACTGTGTTTGTTAAGAGCTTGATCTACAAAGAAACTTCACCCTTGCAAACTCCTAGGAAAAAGATTGACAATGAAAAAGTAATGAACCGATTCAACCACAAAGACATGAGAAGGCTTCTATGCACACACATGGACATGGTATGATTTCTAACTTCATCCCTACATGTCATTTTTATGGTATTGATGGTCATATCAGACCAAATTACTTTCATTACATTAAAATGTGTGGAGTTAAAAACATGATTGAAAAGAAAAAGAGTATAGCCAAGATGCATGTTCCTAGGAAGAATAGAATAAATTTGCATGATCCTAGGAATCTAGAGCCCAGTTACCAATGACCACTAGGAAAGAAAATGTTTCACCTAGGTGAATTAGAAGAGATGAATACTTTTGCGATGTTGCACAAATTGCATTAAATGCAAATTCTTCTAATTTTTGGTATTTAGATAGTGGGTGCTCTAAGCACATGATGGGAAACAAGAATTTCTTTGAGACTCTTGTCATGGAGGAAGGGGGATTTGTAACCTTTGGTGATGGATCTAAAAAAGGAGTTGCAAGAAAAGGAACCATCTCTATTCCCAGTTTACCGTCCTTGTCCAATGCTTTATATGTGGATGACTTGAAAGCCAATTTAACAAGCATTTCACATCTTAGTGATGAAGGACTTTCCGTCTTTTTTAGCAAAAATGATTGCCCCATTCTAATGCACGATAGACAAACCTTGTTGAAAGGGATGAGATTTAGAAACAATTGCTATCGTCTTGAAGCTAGAGTTGTCTCTTGTAATTCGTTAAAGAATTAGTTAATTGAGTTATGGCATGATTGACTTTGCCACATGAACTATCAGGATTTATGAATCTTAGATAAGTTTAATGTTGTGTGTGGCCTTCCCAAGCTTGGAAAGAAAGTCATTAGTGTTTGTGGACTTTGCCAACAAGGGAAACAAACCTAGAGCATGTACAAAAAAAGGAAAGTATCTCTCCACCAAGGAGCCTCTAGAGCTTCTGCACATGGATCTTATGGGTCCCATGTAAACCGAGATTTTAGGTAGAAAGAGATACATTTTTGTTTGTGTAGATGATTTCTCTAAGTACACATGGACATATTTCCTTAGAGAAAAATATGAAACTTTTGACAAGTTTAAAATGTTTTGCACTAACATTCAAAATGAAAAAGACTCTAACATTAAAAGCATTACCGGTCCCATGCAAACATTTTTGTTTGTGATGTTGTTCAGCAACAATGCCCTTAAAAACTCGTGGGCCGAAGCAGTCAACACGGCTCGCTAAATAGGAAATAGAGCCTTCTTTAGGCTCGGTACTAGGCAAAACTCCTATGAGTTGTGGAGAGGTAGAAAGACAAATGTTAGCTACTTCCACTCCTTTGGAAGCAAATGCTACGTTTTAAAAGACCATGATCAAATTGGCAAGTTTGATGCTAAGAGTGATGAGAGTATCTTTATTGACTATGCCTTGAATAGTAGAGCCTATAGATTTTTCAACTTGAAGACTCGAAGCATCATGGAATCATCTAATGTTGTCATAGATGATTCTAGGCTCAAAACTACCAACCATGAATATGAGGTTATTGTAGTAGATGACTCTCATTTGGAGAAGGTTGTGGAGACTCCTATTGATGGGAGGTCTAACCTTAATAAAGATGATACACAACCTCTTGATAGAGTTCCTCTCTTGGACTCTAATGAACCCGCTCCATGGGTTAGGAAACTCTATGATGAAAATGACATCATTGAAAAAGTGAATGAGGGTGTTAGGACTAGGAGTCAAATAGCTAATCTTATTAGTTATACATACTATACCTCTCAAATAGAACCCAAAAAGGTTGATGAGGCCTTAAATGTTGAGTTTTGGGTACTTTTTTTTTTTTTTTGGATAAATAAATAGTATCATAGAAAAGAAGGAAGAATGTACAAATACAAAGGGCATACCTTAGGAAGCAAAGAAACAAGAGCCAAAAGGCCCAATAAACAAGTACAACAAAGCTCAAACAAGAGCTAAACAAAGGCTATAACAAAGCACAACTAAATACAAAAGCTAAAAGCAAACAAGCAAGCCTACAACACAATGGATTATCTAGAGTTGATGTTCCAATTCAATGCAAGAAGAGGCCAATCCTTCAAGTTGATAGAGGAGAGCCGGCAACATATAGTGTCAATAACGGACCGGGCAACCTCAGTATCAAACTTTCGAGAGTTTTTAAAAATGTGACAATTTCATTCTCTCCAAATAAAATAGACAGCCACCGCAAGACAAGCTTTTTAGTCACTGTGGAGGGAGAGTTCCTTTTCTAATGAATGGACATCTATTCTATAAAATTATACCTGCTGAGACCAATCCAAGGATAACCACATTTATTCAAAAGTTGTGTCCATATGGCTTTGCTATACGAACACTCAAAAAAAAGGTAAGCATGAGCCTCGGCTTGAAAGTTACAAAGGACACATGTAGAAACAACTTGAGGGTCGTAACGCTGAACACGATCCAAGGTAGAAAGCCTACCTTTAATAGCCAACCAAAGGACAAAACCCATCCTCGGAATATTCTAAGGGAACCACACAATTTCATACCAAGAAACAAGTGGATGAGGGGTTCTAAGAGACTCCACAGCAAAAGCAATTGAATAAATGCCATTTGAAGAAGGAAGCCACCGAATACTATCATCCAAATTAGAGTTTGGGTTGTAAGAAGGCATATGACTCCTTATTTTAGCAAGATCAATAGACATAGCAACAGGCCATCTCAAATTATCACCTATAACAATGGCATTAACCTTAGCATTGATACAGAGGCCAGAATCATAAATAACATGGGAGCTTCATTTCAAACGAATAGTGCCAATTATCAAACCATAAGGAAGTTTTCAAGCCACTACCGATGATATGCTGAATTAAAGGACGAACAAAAGGCCTAAGATGAAGAAGCTTTCTCCAATTCCATGAACAGGTATGAGGAGCTTTCACCTCCCAAAAATTAATACCTTTGAGGTGATAAGCTTTGATCCAAGCTCTTCCGGTTCCATGAGATCACCTTTTAACATGAGATTATCAAACTCGGCTGTATATTCCGCGATCGAAAGATCCTTTTGCCTAAAGTTCTGAATCTTCAAGAAAACATCTTGCCGTAATTGTCCGGTAGATACTTCCTTGTCAATTCCTTTTTCATCTTAATCCAGGACAAAATTTTGCTTCTTCCTTATCTATCTCTCTATTTCTTGATATTCTCCCACCAAAAGGAGGCATGCTTTCGAAGTTTGATTGTAACAAGTTTCACCTTTCTATGTTTTGGAACTTCTTGGTATTCGAAGATACGATGCACTGTATTCAACCACTCTATGAACTTTTCCTGTTTCATCTATCCTTCAAATTCTGGAATCTTAATTTTCACATTGAAAGCACGATGTGTCTCACGATCCCTCAAGACAAAATGCCTCAAATCACGTGTGTGAGGAGGAGTACTATCATCAGAAACATGGCTGCGCGTTTGATGGAAAGGATTAACATCAACACCATCATCTTCGAATCCTTCATTCTCACCATGATTGTGATTCTCGTAGAGATGCAAACGTTGCTGGAGTTGATGGATTTGCTGCCTTAAATCATCCAAAATAAGGTTTCGTTGATTCACTTGAGGAGTTGTCTCTTCATCAATAGTTGGCATGCAGCGACGACCAGCCATTGTAGTTAAGACGTTGAACTTTGTAATGACATAAGGCACGTCAGCCAAATTCGGCCGAAATCAAAAGTTATGTAGTCCCCAAACTGCCCTTCAAACCTGATCTGATGCTCAACAAATTAAAGTGAGAATTTGGAACCTTTTTGCATCTTGATCGTGAGTCATGCAAATGGACACTCCCATGTCAGCAAATGTATCCCCAAACCTAAATTGGACATTGTCCTCAATTTTCATGGGAGGCAAAATTGGTCAAACGGCGCAACCCAATAAATCCATAGCAACGAATGCATATGTCTAAAAATAATCAATGCATTTTCAAAAATTTTGCAAGGTACCTTTCCATCCTAATATGCACAAAATCATCTAAAGAGATGCATAATCATGAAATCATCTAAAGGTACCTTTCCGGTTAAGAATGAAGCTATTCGTCATTTTCAGAATATTCTTGGTTGCACTATGCCCGCTAGACATGGTATTGGTACTTTGAGCAATATTATTAATAATGTCATCTCCAATGATTAAGCTGATTTAATTGATAGAGATGTCACTAATGATGAGATTCGTCCTAACAAGGCCCCTGGTCCCGATGGCTTCAATGCTCATTTTTTCAAGAAAACTTGGGACATTGTTGGTGAAGATATGATTAATGTTATCCAAGAGTTAATTAGATCTGGTCATCTTCTTAAGGAACTCAATGCTACGATTATTTCTTTGGTCCTTAAAGTCCCTAATCCTTCTATGATGAAAGACTTTAGACCTATCTCTTGTTGTAACACTCTTTATAAGATCATTGCCAAGATCATTGCCAATAGGATTAAGCCTTGTCTCTTGGATATTATTAGCCCTTCTGAATCGACTTTTGTGGCTGGTAGGAGCATTGGGGACAATATCCTTCTTGCACAAGAACTTATGAGGAATTATCATATGAATATTAGCTGCCCTAGGTTGGTTCTCAAAGTGGATTTGATGAAGGCCTCTGACATGGTCGACTAGGGCTTCTTACTTGAAACTCTCACTACTTTTCACTTTCCTCCTCAGGTTATTAAGTGGATCAAAGCTTGCCTTACTACCTCCAAGTTCTCTATCTCCTTAAACGGTGAGCTAGCTGGTTTCTTCTCTAGAAAAAGGGGTCTTCGGCAAAGGGATCCTATGTCTCCCTACCTCTTTGTTATTGCTATGGAAGTTCTATAAAAAATTATGGCCAATCGCATTGCGGACTACCCTAGCTTTAAGTTTCATTAGAAGTGTGATAAGATATAGCTTTCCCACATTTGTTTTGTTAATGACCTAACTATGCTTTGCCATGGCTCCCCTTCTTCAGTTTATGTCCTTAAAGCTGCCCTTGATGAGTTCTCCTTATTTTCGGGCCTTCTTGCTAATCATGCCAAGAGCAACATCTTCATTTCAGGTTTATCCTCTACTACAAATCAACAACTTATTAATCTTTTTGGTTATACAGTGGGTTTTTTTCCCATTCGTTACTTGGTATTCCAATTATCTCTACTAAGCTTTGTCTTTGTGATTGCTCCTCTCTTGTGGACAAAGTTTCGGGTAGACTTTCTTCTTGGCTGAACCGTGGTCTCTCTTATGCTGGGCAATTACAGCTAATTGTCTCAATCTTGTCAAGTTTACAAGTCTTTTTGGCTAGTTATCTTTGCCTCCCAATCAAGATTTTAAAGATTACATAACGGAAATTCAAAATTTTCTTGTGGAAAGGAGTTGATGGTGATAGGAAGGGTGCTAAGATTTCTTGGTCTGATAATTGTCTCCCTAAGAAAGAGGGTGGTCTTGGAATCATGGACCTCTCTTCTTGGAACACGGCCTTGATGATTAGGCATCTTTGGATTCTTATTATGGAACAAATAATCTCTGGTCTTCTTGGATCAAAGCCTATCACCTAAAAGGTTGTAACATATGGGAGGCTAAAACTCATAATATCTGCTCTTGGAATTGGAAAAAAACTCCTCCATCTTCTACCTGTTGTTCATCCTTTAATTCAGCACTTCATTGGTAATGGTTCTAGTACCTCCTTATGGTTTGACAATTGGCATCCAGATGGTCCTCTCCTTTCTAAATGGAGCCCCCGTGCGGTCTATGATTCCGGCCTCCCTATCAACGTAGGGTTAATACCATTGTTCTTGGTGATTCTTGGAGATGGCCAGTTGCTATGTCCATTGATCTTGTTGAAATTAGAAGTCGAATGCCTACTTACAATCCTAACTCCAATCTAAAGGATAGTATTTGGTGGCTCCTTTCTTTTACTGGTATTTACTCAGCCTCTTCTGCTTTGGCTTCTCTTAAAGCCCCTCACCCCCTTGTTCCTTGAATCAGCTAGTTTGGTTCCCTCAAAACATTCCAAGAATGAGTTTCATCTTTTGGATGGCTGTTAGAGGTAGGCTCTCCACCCGTGACCGCATTCGTAAATATGACCCTAGGGTTGTTACTACTTGTGTTCTTTGCAACTCCCATCTTGAATCTCTTGCATACCTTTTCTTTGAGTGCTCTTTCAGTAGAGCCATTTGGACTCAACTTCTGAATTATTGTGGGTCTCCTTGGAATGGCCTTTGTTGGAAGGCTTTTATTGCTTGGGCTACTGCCCATTGGAGAGGGGACACCCCTATTATTGTCACAAAGAAACTTTGTCTTGTTGTGGTTGTTTATCATATTTGGAGAGAGTATAATTGTAGAATTTTTGAAGGCACCAAAAAGTCTAGTTCGGTTGTTGTTTGTTCAATTATTGACACCATTCGCTGATGGCTCTCCTCTATCAATCTAGATGATCACCCACTTATTACTTTGAATTGGATTGTTAACGCTAATCAATTTTAGTGCTTTGCTCTTGTTTGTTGCTTGCTCTTTTCTTTGAGCTTGTATTGAGCACTTTACGAGGTCTTGCTTTCTTGTTTGCTCATGTGTTCGAGCTTGTTTTGAGGCTTTTTTTTTAGCTCTTGCGTTGCTTCATGAGGTATGCCCTTTGTATTTGTACATTCTTTCTCTCTTTCTATGATACTATTTACTTACCCAAAAAAACAAAATCATGAATAGCATATTCTCAATAATCCAATCATCCAAAAATTAATCAATTAGCATATACAACCTAAATCCTCTACCAAAATCCATTGCACACCCTTATTATAAACAAGAAAACTAAAAAGAAAAATAAAATAAACAAAGAAAGAAATTATACCTAGGTGGGGTGCCTCCCACCAAGCGCTTGATTTTACGTCTTCGGCTAGACGGGCTAATTGGATCGATCAACTGAATTGTCACCCGCCAGCGTGTTCCTAATCATATAAAACAAAGGCAAGTAAATGTTCACTTGAAAAAGTGATTTAGTTAATTTTGAAAACAACCAATACCATTTGCTTTTTCGTAGGCGACTTGGAAAAGTAGTGGGAGGGATATAAGGCTTGGGTTCCTTCACTTAATCTCTCATTTCCTCCTTTCTTACTTCTTCACCTGAAAAACTAGAAGAATCATTAGTAAAATAATGAATAAAATCATGCTCTACATTCTCACCACTCCGAGGGATGGTAGTAACTTCTTCTAGCCTTGGTGGAATTGGGAACTCTTCACTTTCTTGCCCTTGCATGGCCTCCATGATTGTTCCAATGTGCACTTCTATTCTTCTCAACGAAGCTTCTAGGCCCGAAAACCTAAGTGCACTAGTCTCCAAACATCCATTCAAAGTATGTTCGTATGACGTTTGTGATGCTCGGATGGCCTATAACATCTCTTCCTCGGGATTCCAATGTGCACTTCTATTCTTCTCAACGAAGCTTCTAGTCCCGAAAACCTAAGTGCACTAGTCTCTAAACATCCATTGAAAGTATGTTCGTATGACGTTTGTGATGCTCGAATGGCTTATAACATCTCTTCCTCGGGATTCCAATGTGCACTTCTATTCTTCTCAACGAAGCTTCTAGTCCCGAAAACCTAAGTGCACTAGTCTCCAAACATCCATTGAAAGTATGTTCGTATGACGTTTGTGATGCTTGGATGGCGTATAGCATCTCTTCCTCAGGATTCCCCTCCTTTGGCCCCATATTGGAAGAATTCAAGTCATGAGCTCTTTCTTCCCTCGAGTGCCTTGAGGCGAATAATTCCATTTCCCGATTGAAGCTGGCCAATTTTTTTTTTTTGGGTAAATAAATAGTATCATAGAAAAAAGGAAAGAATGTACAAATACAAGGGGTCTACCCCAGGAAACAAAGATACAAGAGCACAAAGGCCTAAAAACAAGCTCAATAAAGCTCAAACAACTAACTCATAAATAAAAGCAAAACAAATGCTTTGACAAAGCAAAAACAAACACAAAAGAGATAGTAAAAAAAAAATGCCAACAACACAAAGGATCAACTAGAGGTGACATTCCAATTCGTAGCAATGAGATGCCAATCCATCAAATTGATAGAACAGAGCCAGCAACGAAGAGTGTCAATAATGGTCCAGGCAACTTCAGTACTAGGCCTTCTAGAGCTCTTAAAAATTCTACAATTCTACTCTCTCAAAATAAAATAGACAGCCACCACAAGACAAAGCTCTTTATTCACTGTAGAGGGAGAGTTCACTTTCCATTGCGTGGAAATCCAATCAATTAAATCATTCCAGCTAAAACTAATCAAGGTGCCTATTATCAGACCATAATTATGTTTTCAAGCCAATACCAATAATGCACTGAATTAAAGGACAAACTAAAGGCCTAAGATGAAGAAGCTTTCTCCAATTCCAAGAACAGGTGTGAGAAGTTTTCACCTCCCACAAATTTTAACCTTTAAGGTGGTAGGCTTTGATCTAAGAAGTCCAAAGATTATTAATGCCATAAACCAGATTCCAAATGTGCCTAATCATTAGCACCTTATTCTACAAAGTGACTTCCTGGATTCCAAAACCACCTTCTTTCTTGGGAATACAAACATCAGACCAAGCAATTTTAGAACCTTTGCTACCCTCAACCCCATTCCATAAAAAACTTCAAATTTCTGCTCAATAGTCTTTAAGATCTTCTTAGGAAGGCAAAAATGACTAGCCTAGAACACTTGAATACTAGTTAAGACTGAGATAATAAGTTGAATACGACCAGCATAAGAAAGGCATCGATTCAACCAAAAAGAAAGTCTACACAAAACTTTATTAACAAGAGGAGAGCAATCACACAAATTCAATTTAGAAGAGATAATAGGAATCCCTAAATAACGAATAAGAAGGGAGCCAACCGCGTATCCAAAAAGATTGATGAGCTGCTGACTAATTGCATTGGGCACTCCAGAAATGAAAGTGTTGCTCTTAGCATGATTAGCATAAAGACCCGACAACAAGGAGAACTTATCGAGGGCTGATTTGAGAACAATAGCAGAATGATAAGAACCATGGCAAAGAATAATGAGATCATCAGCAAAGAAAATGTGAGAAAGCTTAATCTTGTCGCACTTCTAACGATATTTGAAGTTAGGAGAGTCCGCAATATGATTGGCTAAAAGTTTCGAGAGGACCTCCATTGCCACAACAAAGAGATACGGAGACGTAGGGTCCCCCTGTCGAAGACCCCTCTTTCTGGAGAAAAAAACAGCAAGCTCACCATTAATAGAGATAGAGAACTTAGGAGTAGTAAGGCAAGCTCTAATCTAATTTATGACTTTCATAGTAAACTAAAATGCAATAAGAGTCTCAAGTAAGAAGCCCCAATCAACCATATCAAATGCTTTCATCAAATCCACCTTAAGGGCCAACTTTGGCGTACCATCATCCTTATGGTAATTCCTCATTTGCTCTTAGACAAGAAGAATATTGTCTCCAATTCTCCTACCTACCACAAAAGCTGATTGGGAGGGGCTAATAATGTTAGGAAGATAAGGCTTGATTCTATTGGAAATAATCTTAGTAATTATTTTGTAGAGAGTGTTGTAATATGAAATTGGACTAAAGTCCATCATCTTAAAGGGATCAGGGACATAAGGGACCAAAGTAAGAATCGTAGCATTGAGCTCTTTAAGAAGAAGGCCAGTATGAAAGAATTCTTGAACACTGTTAATAACATCATCACCAACAATATGCCACGTCTTCTTAAAGAAATGAGCATTAAAACCATCCGGACCAGGAGACTTATTAGGGTGGAGAGAGAAGCAAACCTCACGAATTTCATCATTTGTAACCTCTCTACTCATGAAACCAGTTTGATAACTGGAGACGTGATTATCAATAACATTTCTCAAAGGACGAGAACCATGTGTAGAAGGCATAGAGCAACCAAGAATATTTTGGAAGTTACGAACAGCCTCAGATTTGATTTGAGTATCTTCTTCAATTAATGAACCATCTTCTTCAGTAATAGAGAGAATCTTACTTTATTGCGTTTTCCATTTATGACTTTGAAAAAATAGAAGTTGTTACGGTCACCAGCCTTAAGCCATTAAACTTTAGATTTTTGCCTCAAAAAATCCTACTTTGTTTGAAGATCCAGTGTATAAGAACTCATAAGCTCCTTCTCTTGAATTCTAAGGCCTTCATCAAGTGGCTGCAGATCAAGAAGGCTTTAGCAATCAACAAGAGTAGCCTAGGCCTCAATAGATTTAACCTTCAAATCCCCCGCCGTATTCTTGTTAAGGGACTTTAAAACCCTCTTTAAATTACGTAGCTTAGAGAAAAGCTGAAATTACATATTTCCATGGAAATTCTCCTACCAACAACTCTCAATCAAAGGAAGAAAGTCTTCCCTTTCTGTTAGAAAATTGAAAAATTTAAAAGGGCAATTCTTCTTATTACCTTGCAATCCGAGCTTAACCAAAGAGGGGCTGTGATCCGAGATGCTAGGAGGAAGAAAAATGGCTTCAGAGTGCTCAAACTTGTCCATCCATTCCTTATTAACAAGAACTCTATTCAACATCTTAAAGATGCAACCAATACTTCTCTTATTACACCAAGTGTGGAGAAAACCCGAGAAATGAAGGTCATCAAGCTCATAAACATAAAGACAGTTATTAAACTCCTCTATAGTTGAGGAAATACATGATGAACCCCCAACCAACTCATTCACCTTTCTAAAGACATTGAAATCGCCAAGAACTATCCAAGGAGTATCTTAGTGATTAGAGCATATAGTATGCCAAAAAGCTCTTCTAGAACTATCAACATTAGAACCATAAACAAAAGAGATATGGAATCTGTCATTACCATCCAAAATATGAGCTTGGTAATGAATAATCTGATCAGTTTCAAAAAATTTAGTGATTTTGAGTATCCTAGGATCCCAACCAATCCAAATTCTACCTAGATCATGATTATTGTAATTGTCAAGTATTTCCCATTCCATGAAAACTGAATTGATAATAAAAGGCTTATGGATCATACTTACTTTTGTCACAATTAAACAAACTAGACTAAGCTTGTGGTCAAGTATCATCTTCTTAATTTCTAATTGTTTAGGGGTAGCATTCAGCCCCCTGATGTTTTAACAAGTTAAATTAATCATTAATAGGTTGAGGATATATCACCTTAGTTTGCGAGCTATTATCCTTTCCTATTTTTGTAGTCTATTTCTTCTTTTTTTTCCTGTTACTAGAAGACTCCAGAGTGCTGGAAAGCCCAAAAATAGGAACCATGTTAATGTTTTTGATCTTTGACAGCCATAGGGAATGATCCAGAGAGGCTGTGGCAGGGGAGTCATCATCACTACATTCAACAACACTATCCTTGGAAGGGACACTGTAACCATTTTCATCAAGAGCAAAGAACTTGTTAGAGGTACCAACAACACTCTTCGTAAAGAGGACATTGCACTGATCTTGATAAGCAAATTGGTAGGACACAAAGAAGGTTCAATTTCAGAATTACCAATGGTAATGACTATATCAACATTCAAAGAAGATATGGAAATAAGAAGAGGCTCCATATTCGCACGAGGTGAGGGAACAAGGTTTGCATCTCCTCTAGATAGGTTCCTTGAAGAGTTAGATACATGAGTTGTGGCTCAACGATTAACCTTCACCCATTCTTGATTTATTTTGGAACCACGGTTCTCATCGAATCTACCTTCCACAAGCTTTAGACTTGGGCAGGTTGCAGTAGTATGACCAAACGATTTGCACTCTGAACAAATCTTGGGTTTCCATTGGTATTCAACCAGAATTTCAACACTCTCCCCATTATTGTGCTCATCACAATCACCCATAAATAAATCAAAAGAATCAACTAACTTGCTAGAAGCTGGCCAATTGCAAGTTAAAAGAATCCATTGTTCTGAAAAGAAAACAAAAGGAAAAACAAAAACAAGATAAAAAAGAAAACATGACTAGAAAATCTAAAAATAGCAAAAATGATACACAACCTAAAAAAAAATCTAACTACAAAATTGAATAACAAAAGAAATATGAAAATCTAATAAACAAACTAAAAACTAGCAAAATATAATAATTAAAAGTAAACAAATGTTGGTAGGCTTTCTAATAAGATTATAAACTACAAAGACAAGTTAAGTAATTAAACAATCGCTACCAATTCCCCAACAACGGCGCCAATTTTGATGAAGTCGTTTTGTGCTCAACAAAATAATGTTTAAATGTGATCTTTTGGAAAACCAATTTTACCACTAGAAAATCCTTTTAGGATGTAAAGATTAGTAAAACGGTAAGTAAGGATCCGTTCCACAGGGAATTGGAGTAATATGTTAAATAATTAACTAGTCCTAAATGCAATTAAGCAAATCATAGTAGGTGGATAATGTGTGATTTGATAAACCACAAAACATGCAAGTAAAATAAATGAAAATAATATGAAGAGAAGTTGAATGGATATGAGTCCAATATCAACAATATTAGATAGGAGAATTGGTTTAAACAATTAATATAGATATTAGGGAATTAATGGAATTGGACATGTGTGGGTAATGCTTTTTGAGCCACTTTAATGGACCAATCTCTATATGTTAACCATTTGATTTCTAGGATGTGTTTAGGTCATAAATATGAACCCTTAACATCTTCCCACCAAAATACCTAACCGATTAAGGAAAGGGGTTCAAGGTGGGATTGGTTGGTTACAAATATAGGTTTAGAATAATGTGGTTGATATACCCTCCATTAATCTATCATATTCATTGGATTCTTAATCACACAAGGTGTCAACCTAATGACGATTGCATAATATATTATTCTAAACATGATTATAATTAACTAGTTGGTATACAAGTCAATCACATAGTGAATAGAATCTAATGATAAAATAAATAGAACACAAATAGAGATTCAATACAAAAGCTTAAGCAAATACCCATAATCAAATGCTCTTCACATCCATCCCCTAAATTAGGGGTTTAATTATGCATAGTTACAAACAAATAGAAAATAAGTAATAGATAAGGAAATCACCCATTGATCTCCTTCTTTAATGCTTGCTCTTTCCTTTCCTTTAATGATCCTAATGCAAAGAGTGAGATGAGAGGATGTGTTTAGATAGGTAGGTGTCTAATGGTGAGTGACAAAGGTAATGGGATGTAAAGAATGGGAAGAGAGGAATGATTTAAGTGAGGTAGTCTAATAGTTTGTTGAGAGATTGAAGAGGAGAAATGATGGGATTAGGAATGGTAAAGAAGGGATTTTCTTGATTGAACAAGTGTGCTTTCAAAGGAGAAAATGTGATGTATTTATAGGTTTGGAAAGCTAGGGTACGAAATGGGCATGAAAGGATAAGAATACCCCTCTTGAATGACTGATATTCCAACGTTGGAATTCCTACGCTGGACGTTTTTCTCTTTATCGCCACTTTGTAACCATGGTGACACAAAGTGGCAACATCACACCTGATTGTGTCGCAATTGGGTCGCCATGGCGACAACATAGGAATGCCAATGTTGGAATTCCTACGTTGTAGCCATTTGTGCCTTCATGTCGTCAGTGGAGACCACATCCACACCAAAGTGATGACAATGCCCTGTTTTGCCAACTTGTGCTCCTTTTTCCACCAAAGTCCTCACCTTCTTCACAAATGCCCTTGAGGCTTAAATAAACCTGAAACACTTGATTTAACAATATTAAATACAGGGAAATGCCCGAGAATCAAGCATAAAGAGACGAGAATGAGGGCCAAAATCATACTAATTTTGGTTTGATCAGAATCCAATCCCTAAAATCAAGTGATTCTCTCTTGGGTGGATTCTGTAGACTCTGCTTTAAAATAGGACTCTCAGATGACAGGAATGAGTCCTCCATTTTAATGATAAAAAAGATGGCATTTTAAATGTCCTTCTTTGTAGCTTTAAACCTTGATGTCATCCTTATTTGATACTTGGGCTGTTTGGCGAGCTAGCTTTTTGCGGTGTTAGGGTATTTCGTTGTTAGGGTACCCCGACGCCCTTCTTCTTGTTGTATCATGATTTTTACTGGTTCTTGGTCACCCCGGTTTTGGGATATCGACTGATGGTGTGGTGAGGTATCGTAATGACATAGTGGCGAGGTTCCTGATCTATGTAGAAGCGGGATACCCAGTCCACTTAGAAGCGGGATACATAGCCCACGTAGAAGCGGGATACCCAACTTACGCAAAAGCGGGGTATTAAGAAGGTGTAGCGTGGTTTGTAGGATTGGAATCTTTATGCTTTTGACCTTGCTTCGGCTTCACTGGGTATGTATCTTGATACCTTGGTTTGGATTTTTTTCAAGCGGTAGCCAGATGTTGCCTGCTAAAACACTTCTTCCTTGATTTTGGGTGGAAAATTCTTCTTTGGTCATTGGCCAATTTTGGCGGTTAATAGAAGTCCCCCCTAACTTGAACAACGGTATCTAGCTCAGGTTGATGTTAGGATTCTTAGTTTTGTTTGAAGGATTTAACATCCTGCTCACCCTGTCTGACTGGATTATACTATCAAAGAGGCAATCTTTCTTGGATATGCAAGTATTAAATACTCTAACCATGTGTCGAATAAAGATTTCTTAGTAAGTTCAAACGAGCCATTTTTGGTGCTATTTTCTCGAAACCTTCTCCTACACATTCCCGGTTATTGATTGCGGTTTTCCTTTTCTGTTCCGGTAACCACCCACTAAACGCCTATAAATATCCATCATTCCTCCTCTATTCATTCACGCCTACCGGATAATCAAGAAAACAAGAATTAGCTTTGCTTTTCCTCGATTGTACATTCTCACCAAATAATCTTCTTCTCTTCTTCTCCTTAATGGCATCCTTACAAAACCCTAATCCCGCTTCACCACAACCTTCTGACAGTCTCGATGCTCTTCTTGATTTTTCTATGATTCAATCGGGCGACAACCCTATGTCGCTTAAAAGGAAGAGGGAACTCGTTGAAGAGGCTAGGGAGAGTGCAGTTAGAGTTGTGGTATGCCGTTCGACACTCAAACCAGAACCTTCTTATCGGGTCAGGTTTTCAAAACAATCCTTCAGATCCTGTCCATATTACTAACTAGAAGGGTGAGGATGAGAATGTGGGTTAGGTGGAGAATCCGCCCGTGGGAAGTGATATTCCTGATCGTTCCTTTGATTACCAGCTCGTTCCAAACTCCGTCTTTACCGACGAGGACCTATCGCGCTTAAGGTTGGTCTATTAGATTTCAGATAGTATTTCTCTCTCCATGTCATATGTAGGATAGTTCAAGGCTGCTCCACTTATCTTCTCACTAAAATATGCATTAGAACAGCTCCAATACCTATTCTTGAAGCATCACACTCAATCTCAAAAGCTTTAGCAAAGTCAGACAAAGCAAGCAAAGGTGCATTAGTTAATTTCTCCTTAATCAAGCTAAAAGCCTTTTCTTGTTCATTACCCCACTTAAAACCCAAATTCTTTTTGATAACTTCAGTTAAAGGTACGGCTAGACAACTAAAATCTCTCACAAACCTCCTATAAAAACTAGCCAACCCATGGAAACTCCTCACTTGTCTTACATTTGTAGGTTTCGGTCACTCCTTAATTGCCTTAACCTTTTCTTCATTAACCCCAATCCCTTTAGCACTAACAACAAAACCAAGAAATACAAGCTTATCCGTGCAAAAGGTACACTTTTTGAGATTAGCAAACAACTTTTATGTTCTTAAAACACCTAAAACAAGTTTTAAATGTTCAACATGCTCATTCAGGTTTTTGCTATAAATCAAAATGTCATCAAAGTAAACAACCACAAATTTTCCAAAAAAAGCACGCAAAACATGGAACATGGTTCATTAATCTCATGTAAGTACTTGGCGCATTAGTTAATCCAAAATGCATAACTAACCACTCATATAAACCATATTTTGTTTTAAAAGTAGTTTTCCACTCATCACATTCTTTCATACTAATTTAATGATATCCACTCTTAATATCAATTTTAGTAAAAACAATAGAACCATGCAATTCATCAAGCATATCATCTAATCTAGGAATAGGCTGTCCATACTTTATAGTGATATTGTTGATGGCACGACAATCAACCTACATCCTCCATGTTCCATCCTTCTTAGGCACAAGCAACACAGGAACCGCACAAGGACTCATACGCTCATGCACATACCCCTTTTCCATGAGCTCACTAACTGCCTTTAAAGTTTCTTTTGTCTCCTCGGGATTACTTCTATATGCGGGACTATTTGGAATAGGTGCTCCGGGTACAAAATCAATTTGGTGCTCAATCCCCCTTATTGGTGGTAAACCAATAAGAATCTCTTCGTGAAACACTTCATCAAAGTCCTGCAAAAGTGAAACAACAACACTAGGTAAAGAAGAGTCAAGTTCGTTACTACTAAAACAAGCCTCTTTGTACAAAAGTACAATCATTGGTTGATTTGAAAATAAAGCTTTTTTAATCTGACTCTCTCTTACATAAAAGCTCACCTGTTTTTTTTTTTTTCTCATCAGCCTCTTTTTCTTTTTCAACTTTTGTTTCTTTTTTTGCTAATTGAGACTCTCTCTCTCTTTTGTCTCTCTTGTCTCTCTTTCTTTTGAGCTCTCACTCACCTTTTTTAAATCTCTTTCTTTTTTAACCTTACTTAATCTTCATATACTTTTCTTGGGGTTAAAGGTACAAGAGTGATTGGCCTTCTGTTGAGTACAAAGGAGTATATATTGGTATATCCATCATGAGTCTCATGCCTATCAAACTGTCATGGTCTCCCCAAAAGGATATGACTTGCATTCATTGGTACCACGTCACAAGTGATGACAATCAAGAAGCATCATCAAATGATCTATTGCTTGTTCTAGTTGGGCCAATTATAAGGGCTAAGAAGATCAAAGAAACATTTAATGGGGGCTGATTCTGAGTTGCTGAAGTCCAAGTTCAGCCCACATAAAGACCAAATCCGGGCTGAACTTCGTGGTCTCTACAGAGAGCATCTAAAGTTGGATCGTCTATTATAATATGTTTTCAGAAATCCCAAGAAGATCCTTACATATGTTATGAAGACTTCATCCTCCAAAACAGATCACAATGGGCCTAAATTCGGCCATCTATTTTGTTGCACGTGTGGTACAAGCTAGGGTTTAGAGGAGTCCGAATTTTTAGGATATTTCCTAATTTTATTTATTTCTCCAAATAAATAGTTGATTTGTTCCCCAAATAAAGGGCTTATTTGTTTCCCAAATTTAACTTTCCAAATAAGGAGCAAATCAACTAGTTGTTAGTTTTAGTCTTTATTTATTTCTTAAATTTGTTTGCATTTATTTTCCTGATTGTAAGGCATTAATTGCCAAATATTTTATTTCATTTATCTTTCTTTCTAGGGTTTATATATTTTTTATATTTAAGGGACTCATTGATGTATTATTAAGAGATTGAAATGAAATAATATTTTTAGAGAACGTTTTTCTCTTTGGTTCTTCAATGAACTGCGAACTTATCAAGGTTCTATCTTGTGGCGTTCAAATATGACTTATCACTCATCTTCTTTCTTGTTCTTAAGTGTGGCGTCTACAACCTTCTTGATACCGTTTGTTCTTATCTCTTTATAGATAACGGGTCGCGGTCCTTTTTTATTTTCTTTGTTTATAAACTTGAATTTAGAAAACGATCATTTGAGTCCATATATTGGTTTCGGGTCTCACTACTCTTGGTAAGGTTCATATCAGTTGGTATCAGAGCTTAGGCTTCTAAACTTAGGTTTGATCTATCCCTTTTTTTTTATTTCTATTATTTCCATGTTATCAAAAAAAAAAAAGTTTGATCAGATTTTGTTTCAAAAAAAAAAAAAAAAAGGATTGATCGGATCCGTTTCAAAAAAATAAAAAAATCTTTGCTAAATTTCATTTTATCAAATCCAATACCAAAAAAAAAAAAAAAAGGTTTGATCAGATTTCGTTTCAAAAAAAATTTTAAGTTTGATCAGATCCGTTTCAAAAAAAAAAATATGAACAAAGAGTGGAAAAAGGCAAGAGAGTGCAAGCTCATCAGAGGGTAACAGCCGAAAATGAGTGAATCATGAGTGTGAGTGCAATCATTATTGAGAGTAAACACGTGAGGGAGTGTTTGTGAGGCTTACCAATTTGTTTTTGCAGGTTTAAAAAAAAAGGGTCTGACGATGCCCTAGAAAAGATCGATTTCACCCTTTTGGACGCAAGAAGAGCTATTATTGCTCAAGCAAAGAAAGATCATGGAGGTATAACATGACAATGTCTTTCATACCTGATACCATGTTAATGATAAGGTATGTAGCTTGATTATTGATTAGGGAAGTTGTACTAATGTGGCTAGCACTATTATGGTGGAAAAATTGAATTTGGCCACTTTGAAGCACACCAATCCGTATAAGCTACACTGGTTGAATGATAGTGAAGAAATCAAGGTGACAAAACAGGTGTCAGTGTCTTTTTCCATTGGGAAGTACAAAGATGAAGTCTTTTGTGATGTGGTACCAATACATGTGAGCCATATCCTTTTAGGGCGACCTTGGCAGTTTGATAGGTGTGTAACTCATGATGGTTATACAAATAGATACTTCTTTGTACTCGATAAAAACGAATCACTCTTGTACCCTTAACCCCAATACAAGTATGAGAAGATCAATTGAGGTTAAAAGAAAAAAGAGATGTAAAAAAAAGGAGAGTGAGAGTTCAAAAGAAAGAGAGTTCAAAAGAAAGAGAGATTGAAATAGCAAAAAAAGAAATCATGGCTAATGAGAAAAAAAAAAAAGAGAAAGCAAGTGAACTTCTATGCAAAAAATAGTGATATCAAAAAGACATTGTTTTCAAATCAGCTAACTTCTTGGCCTAGTGTTCTTGTTTCTCTCATTCAGGACTTTGATGAAGTGTCGCAGGCTATAGACAACATTACGGTGAAGATTCGAGGACAAATCCTTTTGAAGAGTGTGGGAATGATGAGAATCAAGAAGCATCGTCAAATGATCCATTGCTTGTTCCAGTTGGGCTGATCGTGCCAAATATGTCGAATATTTTGGCCTTCATTTCCTTATCCTTTGTCTCGTTTTCTTGCATTTTAGTGTCTCTTATAGGCTCTTTGTTTATAATTGTAGGCATTCGTACATTTCTGGTTTAGGAAACAATATTCGGGACTTTCGTACGTAAAAGGGGTCAAATGGTGCAAAAAGAGGGCAACAAAAGATAAAGTGTTGTTCAGCTCGCCCGCACTGGACCCGTACTCCACCCGCATTGTTAGATAAAGTGATGTTCAGCTCACCCGCACTACACTCGCACTCCACCCGCACTGTTAGATAAAGTGTTGTTTAGCTCACCTACAATGGACCCGCACTCCACTGTGACAAAAACCCGGGAGTTGCTCAGCTGAAGAATCAATAAAGTGTCGGTACGGTGCTAGTCAGCCACCTGCGCTGGACCCACACTCTGCACAGACAGCACCGTGAATGATTGGTTTTTAGGTCATTTTTTAGGGGTAAAATTGTCATTTCATGGCCAATTCGTGCCAAAACCTCCCAAGCCTATAAATATACCATTTTATTCACAAGAACTACAACTTTTCAACCCTAATAACCTAGACACAAACCCTCTCTTCATTTCATCTTTTTCACATCAAAAGAGAGAGAGAGACTTTCAAAGGCATCCATGGAGGAAATCCTCCATTGATGCCTCACCATCACCACTTTCCATATATAATCACCCATCTTTGGAGGAGATTCATAAGGAAAGAGCCACCCTCTCTTGTCTATGAGGAGGAGGAGCTTCAATGGAGATTGGAGACTAAGATTGACACCTTGGGTTTTCAACTATTCTCTTGTATTTTCTTTATTTGATATGTTTCCCCATTAGGGAAATATGTAAACCTAACACTAGTTCCATTTATGTGATTAACTTATATTTGATATTTTCAAGTATTGTCTCATTCAGTTGCTTGTATGGATTCTTGACTTGTGTTGAGGATTGATAACCCTCCTAGATGCATGTTTAGGGATATCTCTCGTCTTTACATTATGGCATGTATGGTAGAAATTGATATGTGTTCATGATTGGGATTAGGAGTAGTTTAATGTAATTTAGGAGTAGATTAATTAAACAATCCCTTGATTGTATGTATGTTGATTGATAATTCAAAATGCTTGTTTTGGATTGATTTGAGTGTTTGAGAATTAGGACTAAGTAGGTATATCAACTCTTGGCCTTGATTATGCTCTTAATTGTTTTGGTGAAATTCATAATGAGTACATATCATGCCATTGTGGATTTCGGTTTTTTAGACCTTCATGCTTATTACGACCACTTGTCGTTGCTCGCGCGATATACCCTTGTTGAGTAATGATCGAGGGTCGGCCTTTATGCTTAATGCAATCCTTTTGTGGTCGTTGCTCACACGATACACCCTCGGTGAGTAGAAATCGAGGACTAGGCGATTCTCCCCATTTCCATATTTAGAGGTCGCATCAAAGGCTAAGTTGAACCCAATCTTGTAGTGTTTTATGCGGTTAGTTTTATAAGTGGCGCGAATGTCAAGGTGGTCATTAGTACCTTGTATGTCCTTCTATTTCTCTCTCCAAGCCATCTTTATTTTAGTAATTTAGGGTGTTTGCCTTTAGGAATAGATTAATTTAGTTAGGAGTCTATTAAGTTAGAAAGGCAAGCACCCGATTACATTTCTATCCTTAGTTATCTTTTTGTTTGCTTATCTCATTCTCTCACACACACATGAACATGCTCACACTTCACACACACCACTCACACCCTTGCCATGTTCTCATTTACACTGCTTTCAATAATCATTAAAATGTGAAATAATAGATGGATGACACCTCCCTGTGGACGATACCCTCGCTTACCGCTTTATTAGTTTTCAAAACTTTAGAGCACATTGTGTAGAACAACTTTATAAATTCTTTTGAATTCACAATTTCCTAACGACAGAAAGAGCACGTTCAAAATGGCGCCACTACAAGGGAGGTGGCCTATTTGTTAATTGTTTCTAGTTTTAGCTAATAATGTAGTAATGTAAATATTTCATTAGTCTTCTATTTGTTTGTGTTCGATTTTTTATTTTACTTTTTTCTTAAGCATATGCATTTAATTTTGTTTGAGTTGTGTTTGTGCAAGGAATAGAAATTTTCAGGTTGGCGAGCAATCAAATCAATGTTACAGTGTTGTCCAACAATCGCGAAGTAGAGCACAAAAAGCCAAGACTGCACAACTCAAAAGAAAAATAAGTGCATCGATTGCACTCCAACAACCTCATCAAGCAGACAGTAATGCAAAGACGACCTAAGAGGTTGATACAACTAAGGACACGAGTGGTGTCGCAAAGAGCATCAAGTGAAAAAAAGGTTAGAAAGAGGTAGTGTCTCTGCAAGCTTCTCCCCAAATTTGAAATTCGGTATTGACTCCTCTAACTGTTTCTATATATATATATATATTACCCTACTAATGTTGGTGTAACTTAAACGTTTATGGGTAATGTTCTTAATGTTGAAGCATGTTTGAGTGAGTTGATTGGATGTACCAATATGTGCTTAAATGCTTTGGGAAGGGTTTGGTGTTATTAAATGTGTTTATGGAATAGTTGTTGGATTAGGCAGAAATCACCTATGTGCTGTAAAAAATTATAATGCTATGTTTAGATTGTTTGTGTCTTGAGTTCTTGCCTTCCATGCTTCATTTATTCATTGTCCATGCATCTCATGTCATATAAAATATTGAAGACAATGTTTAGATTAGGTTTAGGAGTGTTGATTCATTATTTGAGTCATTTTTTAATTTACTTTTTCAAGTTTTTCTTTGTCCTTTGTGAAAGTACCCTATTTTGAAATTTCGAAGGCCAAATGTTTCAAATGTTTCCCCACTATCATTCAACCATTGTAGCTTATAAGGTTTTGGGTGCTTAAAAGTGGTCAAATTCAATTTTCCCACCAAAAAAGTGCTAGCCACATTAGTATAAGTCTCCCCATCAATAATCATGCTACATACCTTATTATTAACATGGCAGCGGGTGTGAAAGATGTTGTCAAGTTGTACCTCATCATCTTCCTTGCCTTGAGCACTAAGAGCTCTTCTTGCAACCAAAAGCTCTCCATCCACCAAATATTCATTGTCACTTGCATCCTCCAAAGGTGGCATGGACTCATTATCAGATTCACCCTCAGATTCGATACCACCATCCTTTAAAACCATTACTCTATTGTTTGGACATTATGATGCAATATGACTTGCTCCCAAACACTTAAAGCACTTAATGTCACGGTTTCTAGAAGGTTGAGAATCTGATTTACCTTGATTTAATGTGCCTCCGGCCTTATGATCTTCGGAAGGTTCGGCTATGGCCTTGAAACTACGTTAGTCATCCTTTTTGCTCCAATTCGGTTTCCATGATGATAAAGAACCTGAATTTTGCCCAACCCTTGTGGAACCCTTCCTCTTCAACTATTGTTCCACTTTAAAGGCCACATGCACCATGTCAATCAACTTAACATAATGTTGCAACTCCACCACATTTGTAATTTCTCGGTTTAGGCTGTTTAGAAACCTAGCCATAGTAGCCTCTCGGTCTTCCTCTATATCAGCCCGAATCATGGCTAACTCTATCTGCTAGTAGTCTTCAACACACTTAGACCCTTGAGTAAGAGTTTACAATTTTTGAAACAAGCCCTTATAATAGTGACTCGGAATGAATCACCTCCTCATAACAGTTTTTATCTCCTCCCATGTCTCAATAGGTCTTTCTCTATTTAGTCTCCTAGTCACAATCAGTTGATCTCACCAAACAATAGCATAATCGGTAAACTCTATGGTAGCCAATTTCACCTTCTTCAACTCGGAATAGTCATGGCAATCAAACACCAATTCTATTCTTTTCACCCACTCCAATAAGCTTCAGGATCAGTTTTACCTTAGAAGGTTGGAATCTTCACCTTTATTCTACCCAAATTAATATCAACCCTCTCTCCATACCTATCTCCTCTATTCCCATACCTATCTTCTCTATCCCATACCTAACTCCTCTACCTCCAATTCCACGCCTAAATCTGGCTGCACCCACATTGGACATGCGATAATCCTCCTCTATGTCATTATTATCCCCGTAGTAATCATTAACTTTTTTTCTAACCAGAACTCTCTTTCCTAAGTGCTTATGGAACGGGTTGTGGCTGCTCCACATGTGCATTCTTCACTTGATCTAAGCTCTCATGTAATTGTTCCAATTCCCCCCTCATCATCCATCTCATCTCCCTTACTAATGCCTCATTCCAAAACTTTAGATCCGCCGGTATGGAAGAATCATTAGTAGTGCCTTTATCTTTGTTTTCGGACATGTTTTCGGACATGTTTTCCTGCAAAATAAAGATTAGAAAAAAAAAGACCTCATAACACTCCCTCACGTGTTTCACTCGAATAATCAATTCACTCAACACTCGTGTTTTCACACAATAAAATTCGACTTTTACCCTCAATATGTACTCACCACTCTTGCCTTTTTCCACTCATTATTTCCTCAAAAGTTCTTATCAAACTAATCAAACAAATAATCAAGATTTCTTTAGCCACGTTCACTGCATAAAAAAATGTTCCTAGGTTCACACGAAACGAATCACAACGAAACTAGAATGACAAAGTAATAAGATAAGAATAACAAATGATACGATCCTCCAAAATTTTTTTTTTTTTTGTACTCGATTTCCTTGTCCACGGTCGAAGCCGAATATGATACGATCGTCGTTAGTTTGATGCCTAAGATCGTTCTTTGTTCAGGTTTGGATGTAAACCACGACCCAACACCTATAAAGAGGTGTGAACCTTGGTATAAAGGAAGACGCCACAATCAAGGATGGAATACTCGATTAATAAGTCAAGGATGAATGCCACAGAGAAAATCTGATATGTTCAAGTAGTTCTCAAAGAACAAAAGAGAAAAATTCTCTCAAATATTTAATTCAAAATCAAGTCTGCCGAAAAATACATCAAATGGTTCATTTTAAACTAAAACACTAATGGATAAGAAAGGCTACACGCCTATCCCTAGAAAGGAAACAAATATTCGACCATTAAGACATTTCAAATAGAAAAACTAATGTAGCAATAATTGCCTTACAAATAGGAAAGAAAAAAAAAAACAAGCAACTATTGACATGCTCCCTATTTGGAAGACTAAATCAAGAAACAAATCAACTCTTATTATATGGAAACTAAAAAGGAAACGGCTGAAATTGAATCTCCTCCACACGCGTAGCTTGTGCTTCACTCCCAAGCTTCTGCCACACGACTAAAACTTCTCTTATTCTGCCCAATCAATTACCTTGATGACGTTAATTAAGCCTTGGTCTTCATGTGGGCTCATCTTGGACTTTAACACTAGAGAATCAGCCTAAGTGTCTTGAATCAGACAGTTGAGTGCTTCTTTGAATCTCTTGGCCCTTACCCTTGTTATTGGTCCAACCAGAACATGTAATGGATCCCTTGGTGCAGCTCCCATATTCTCAACAGAATACATTGTCGTAGGGAGTGGATGCACACAACTCCTATGGATGAAGCAAATGCTTGTCGACTATGGATTCAATCAAGGTACTCTAACTCTCTTTTGTGATAATATGAGTTCCATTAACATTTCTAAGAATCTGGTGCAACACTCTAAAATAAAGAAAGTTGACATCTGACATCATTTCATAAGAGAACTAGTTGAGAACAAATGCATTATACTTAAACATGTAGGTACAAATGATCAACTAGCAGATTTATTTACTAAACCCTTAGATGCAACTAGGTTTCATGCACTTAGTAGATCTATTGGGATATATCTCGTGGACTGATGTGGTATGGAAATTGACCCCAAAAGGGGAACTCAAGCAAAGAGAGAAATATTGCATACTTGTCACATGCAAAAATTTGATATACATTATGCTTTTTTATTAATTGCTTGAGTAACTTGTTTGCAGATATGTTTATATGTTTTTCTATTCAATAAATGTGAGCGATTGCTTTGATTCAATCCATGTCATATTTATGTTCAAACATGCATTTTTGGACTAGGAGATTGACTTAGAAAGTACTTTTTGAATGACTTATGATTGTTCTCCATGACATGATGATTCTTAAATGACATGCTTAAAATGAAAGCATGATTGTTGATTGCAAATTTCAAAATGCAAAATTGTGGGTGAAAAGCAAATGAGACTCAAATGAATAAAGATCTTGTATCCGTTCTAAGGATTTTAAAATCCTTAGTCTCTCTTTCTTTATTTGTCAAACATGGGTAGTATCATAAAGGTATTTTACCCAAAAAAAAATCGAATATGGTGCAAAAAGTAGCTCATGCCATGTTTTGCTTATAAAGTTGGATATAGTTACCCTTTAAATGTGAATGGATGGACATTTCTATATCCTTGCTTTGATTCATGAGAAATGGTAAAATTAGTTTGAATACTTTAGGAAACATTTTTCATTTGATTTGCCAAATACCAATGATTTTTGGTCTTGAATGCAACATGTGTTGCATGCAAAGCATCTTAATCAAACATTTTTCATAAAATAAACCTCCTTGTTTTTCTTCCAATTAATTGCGTTACATAAAATGGTTTATATGATTATGCAAATGTCTTGTATACTACTATCTCTCTTTGCTAAAATTACCCGATTGGGGGATACTCCTTTGCCTATCTTACGACAAAAATGGGGATTAGTATGTAGTAAGGGAGTTGTAGTAGCAAATTCACATATTGGGGAGATTGCTAATTGAGGGGGAGTATTGCATTGTGCATTCATTGCATTATGTTGCTTGATTTCATTTGCTAGGATTCCCATATTTTGATTGGCTTATTTCGTGGACAAACCACATATTGGGGTTTGTTGTAAGGGTAGCTTTAGTGATTGAGGATCAAGCTCAAAGTAAAGAAACAAATCAATAAATTAATTAATTCTTATTTAATTAAAACAAATGAAACAAAATAATATTTTAGGTTAAAATTTTAACCTTGCCGCCCCACTTGATTAAGATTGGGCCTAACATTATTTTCTTATTTCATTTAATCCATTGGACTTTAAATAAAAAGCCCACATGTGAACCAGACCCATTCTTACTAAAAGAAACAAGCCCACATGTCTTTCATTAATATATTAATATAATTGAGCAGCTCATTACTTAAATAATGTGCAAATTATATTCTTAATATATTAAATGCAATTCTAGATGGACCCTTAAATCGGTCCGGTAGAATATATCAAGTGATCCATGCAAGTCCATGTGGATTGGGGATCTTGGCGGGCCATCTAAATTTAAGCTTCAATAGACATAACCTAATCACAATCAACAATGATTCACTTAGGTCCGATCCATTAATTTTAACTCATTCCACTAAAGACCTAAAACTGAACTCTTAAATAAAGATAGAAAAGGAAGATGCTCCTCATTCATACCCTAGACAATCATATTGGAGATAGTGTATCCTCGTGATTAATATCAGTAATCGCCAAGAGTTCATAGACCGCCTATAACTCTCCAAGTTACCATATTTACTCATATGACCACGTTTTGAACTTGGATATTTTGACTTGTCCAGAAGCCATGTTTTCAATAGACACTATCGAAAACTCAACGTTGAGATTTAATATCCAATTACCTCAAAACATCTATATGATGATATTATACTCTCATTTAATTAAATGGAGCCACGATGTCCATATCTATAAATGAAGTCCTCTATCGATTAACAAATGAATATCACCAAACTATCGAGTATAGACTATGCGATATAATCGTACTCATTGATAACTCAAATGATATCACTTGCAACCATAAGTCCATCATTTATCTCGGGATTAAGATAGACCCTCCGATTGTCCTGATAATGAAAAGACTATTATCTATTGACGGTTCTAGATAAAACTTTTCATTGTGATCCAGTTCAATGCACCCAGTGCACTAGATCCTTTTGCTCGAAGACACTCCGATGATTTTAGACTCATCATATCTCATTTGATCCCACTCAAATGCTAGCAAAAGAATTCTACAACTTTAACAAGATAAAGGTGCCCAACCTTTAACTTAAGTTGTGAACATTATTCAAGACTAACTAAAGAATTGTGTCTACCACATACATATCCAGATGTACGAACAATTCTTCTTTTCCCATAGTCTTTAGACCTTATGATTATTTACTTTGACAATTATAATATAAACTATAAATGCTATACGATTTGTTAAACCAGAAATCTCTTTATTAATATGAAAAAGATTGTTAATTACAACATTACACTCTTAGACTACATAGAATTCGGCAACCCTAAAGGAAAAAGAAGAAAAAATTCAGCCAACCTATATATGTGTTCTTATAGGGTTCGGCCACCACAATCCATTATGCTTGAGTTTTTTATTTCTTTCTTCTTCTTCTTAATTCCAAGAGAGAGTTTTTATTCTAAAAAGACAAAAGAGAGTGTGAAATTATTCTTTGATAGTATACTATTGCTTAATCATCAATAAGCTTGTGTATACGATATCGATCTAGGTTCACGCGAGTTTCGATCATTAGATTGAGAACTCAAAAGTGACCGGAATAATTTTTGACATTCTTTTGATTGTTTTGTGACTAACAAAGAAAAGAAATTTTTTTTGTTTGGTCCATTCACAGGTTTGCAATTCAAAGAAAAGGGAGACCACGCTTCTAGGTGATCCACGTTCGTGCTCGGATTGAAGGTCTTACAGATTACCATCGACGTAAGTCAATCGGATCACGCGACAAAGGGTAATTTACTTTTGTTAACATATATGCATGTTTATTGATTAAAAGGGTTTAAGGTTCATAAAGGAAAAATTTTAAAAGTCACTAAATCGTTTTTAGTATCGCTTCCGCTGCGTTTACCACTTTTATTTATTATTTTTCCCTACAATTGGTATCAGAGCCTAGGTTGAACCCTTTTAATTAATTAACGTATATATACGTGGATCTATTTCTTTTTATTGTGATTATGCATGTTTAGAAAGAGATGGCACTCTAGGTATTCAAATATATAATTACATGTGATGTATGGATTTATATATGTTTTATGTGGTTTGTTATTGCTCGATTTTGGCCCTAGATTTTCAATGTAATTTTTGTTTCGGAGTTGTAACAAGAAGGGTGGTCTATTATCGCCATAATTCCTTCTTGGTAGATTGCTAGTTTTTATTTTTTTTAGTATGTGCAGTTTTTTTTTTGTAAAATACTGCAGTGAATAAAAAAAAAAAATTAATACTGCAGTATTTATTATATATATACAGCCGTAATATGTTTAGGTCTTGAATATTCGAAGACACGAAGCAAAACGAAGCAACCGGAACCATGAACGAGCACCGTGCACACCCTAGGAGTGGATTGGGTGCGCATGGCAAGCCCAAGCTTGGTGGGCTGCGCACGGCAGCCTTGGAGTCCTCATGGGCTGCACACGGCAGCCCCTTAGTGGGGTTGTGAGTTGTGCTCGCCCGTGGGTTGGGCCGAAGGATGAGCGTATGGTTGATGGGCCACCTGAAGATCTTGTATTCCTGACAAATTGTAATTTACTTGTTTTTCTAGGATGGGTCAAAGTTGTTGCTATTTAATTTATGCTTAAATATTACAATATTTGTTATTGTATGATAACATGACATATAGAATAGGAGTGCCACGCATTTATCTCTTTTTGGTATGAACATGCATTGAATGATTTAGGTATCTAAATTGGCAACTAGATAACTCGGTAAATCATTCTATGGATTTAATCACACGCCTTAAATAATTGAGTGGGAGAAGGTGTTTTGGTAACACCTATGGCCTCCAAGGTTAATTGAGCTTTATTATTTATTGGTAATCCCCCCAAGGGGCGTCCATGAATGGAATTTAGAAACATACTTCCTTACAAGGATAGACTAGACAATGGACTCAAACGAGATCTACTCCCCAAGGAGGGATTTTCGTGAGAGAAAATTGAGGGTCGATATCTTGGTAACACACTCAATGTAATTTTATTGATATCCTCCCAAGAGTTCTTGTTAATAAAATTGCAAGGCTAAAATTGAAAACGCTAGTTGTTATGTTAACAATTAGGTGGGACCTAGTCTAACTAGTAAATGGTGCGAACTCCCAAAGGAGGCGTAACATTTATGGGTGTTAGATCACCGTTGAATTTTATGATTGAGTTATTTATTTAATTCAAGATAAATATTTAAAAGTGCTTTATCATGATTATTTACTTATATATGTTTTGTTTTATTCAGAAATCATGACCCCATCACTTATGAACATCCTGAAAGATAACACTTTAACTGGAGATAATTATGTCACATGGAAAAGGAAAATTGGGTTGTTGCTGCAAAGTGAAAAACATAAATTTGTTCTAACTACTTCTAAACCACCTGCTCCTAATAATGAATCTAGCATAATATGTAGAGATGAGTATGAGTAGTGGAAGACTTCAGATGATATGGCAAAATGTTACATTATGGCCACTATCTCCAACGTGTTGCAACAGCAGCATGAAGGAATGGAGTCCGCTGCTGATATAATGATGTCTCTAGAGGAGATGTTTGCTATGAAGTCCAGGACGACTAAGAGAGAGGCAGTGACTGCTTTTATGAATCTTAGGATGAAACCTGGACAGGCTGTGAAGGATCACATGATGAAAGTCATAGCACATCTCAACATTGCTGAACTGCATGGCGCTGAGATAGATGGTGAGACAAAGATTGATATGGTTGTCAATTCATTGTCAGATTCCTTTGATCAGTTCAAATTGGACTACACTTTGAACAAAAAGGAATACACCTTACAAGGCCTGATGCAAGATGTTCAAAGTGCTGAAAAGATCCTTGTGAAAGGCAAAGGTCAAGAGATTCATATGGTTGGTAAAGTTGCTACTGTTAAGGCCCGTCAAAAGGTCAAGAAACAACAGAAGAAAAAGCAACTTGGGCCTATCAAGAAGGAGACCAAGAAAGTAACCAAGATCAAAGGGAAATGCTTCCTTTGTGGTGAAAAGGGACATTGGAAGAGAAATTGCCCAAAGTCCCAGAATAAGAAGGAAGAAGGTAATGTGAATTATCTTGAAACATGTTTTTTGGCTGATTCTACAGATTCTTGGATCATAGACTCAGGAGCCACTAATCATGTTTGTTATTCCTTGCAGGGGTTTCAAGAAAGGAGAAAGCTGAGTAAGAATGAAATCAATTTGCGCTTGGGCAACGGAACGTTAGTGTCTGCAAGTGCAGTGGGAGATATTAGAGTTTAAAGGGATTCTAGAAGGCATTTAGATTTGATAGATGTTTATTATGTACCTCAATTTAAGAGGAATTTAATTTCAGTTTCTTGTTTGAATAAATTTGGATATTCGGTTACTTTTAATAAAGCTTTTATTATTAGTAAGAATGACAAAATTATTTACCAAGGTACATTGGAAAACGGTCTATACTTTTTGCATAGAAATATCTCTCACTCGTTAGACACAGAAATAACGGAACCTAATCATAAAAGAGTAAAATTATCAACAGATGAAACCTACCTTTGGCATTTACGCTTAGGTCATATTAACCTTAATAGGATTAAAAGATTGGTATGTGACGGACCTTTGAGTGACTTAAAGGTTGATGATCTACCAACTTGTGAATCTTGTTTGGAAGGTAAAATGACCAAAAGGACGTTCTCTGCCAAAGGTGCAAGAGCCACTGAATGTTTAGGATTGATACACACTGATGTATGTGGACCTATGAGCATTCAAGCTAGAGGTGGATATGAGTACTTCATCACCTTCACAGATGATTACTCGAGATTTGGTTATGTGTATCTCATGCGGCATAAGTCGGATGCTTTTGACATGATCAAAGCATTCAAATCTGAAGTGGAAAATCAGCTTGAGAAACATATAAAAATCTTGAGATCTGATCATGGTGGAGAATATCTATTTGGTGAGTTTCAGCAATATCTTATTGATAATGGGATAGTTTCTCAGTTTTCTGCACCAGGTACACCTCAACAGAATGGGGTAGCAGAAAGGAGAAATAGAACTCTTTTGGAAATGGTTAGGTCTATGTTGAGTTATTCAACATTTCCTATTTCTTTTTGGGGATATGCTTTACAAACTGTTATATACATTCTAAACGATGTACCATCTAAGTCTGTTCCTAAAACACCGCATGAGTTGTGGACTGGGCTCAAGCCTAGTTTACAACACTTAAGGATATTTGGTTGTCCTGCGCATGTGTTAAAAGGAAAGATAGAAAAGATGGAGTCCCGTTCAGAAACATGTATATTTGTAGGGTATCCAAAAGAAACTAAAGGATATTATTTCTATATTCCTTCATACCTTAAAGTATTTGTTTTGACAAATGCTAAATTTCTGGAAAAGGACAATATGAATGATTTTGTGCCTAGAAGTAGAATCGTCCTGAATGAGATGTCAGGAGATACAATTCCACGAGAGGTTACACAACCTAACCCAATTGTAAGTTCCGATCCAACACAAGATCAACAACCTACCATTCCTCGTCGTAGTGGGAGGGTTAGAACACAACCCGAAAGATACATCGGTCTGGGAGAATCAGTGGAGAATCTCCCGGACGACGATGATCCCTATACGTACAAGGAAGCTATGGAGGATGTTGATAGTCGCCATTGGCAAAAGGCAATGCAATCCGAGATTGAATCTATGTTCGATAACAAAGTCTGGTCCCTTGTAGACTTGCCTAAAGGGATAAAACCCATTGGGTGCAAGTGGGTATACAAGAGGAAAAGAGGTATGGATGGAAAGGTGGAAACCTTTAAAGCTAGATTGGTAGCTAAAGGGTATACACAGAAAGAAGGTATTGATTACGAGGAAACCTTCTCTCCTGTGGCCATGCTTAAATCCATTAGGATACTCTTATCCATTGCAGCATCTTTAGATCTAGAGATTTGGCAAATGGACGTCAAGACAGCTTTCTTAAATGGAAGTCTTGACGAAAGCATCTACATGATGCAACCAGAGGGATTCATTGAAAAGGGCCAAGTGGATAAGGTATGCAAGTTGCAGAAATCCATATGTGGATTAAAGCAAGCATCCAGATCCTGGAACATAAGGTTTGATCAAGCTGTCAAAGGTTTTGGATTTATTCAGAATCCTGACGAACCTTGTGTATACAAAAGGTTAAAGGCGACAAGTTGGTTTTTCCTGATTCTTTATGTTGATGATATACTACTCATTGGAAACGATGTAGGTGTATTGACATCAGTAAAAGAATGGTTAGCAAAACAATTTGATATGAAGGACTTAGGAGAAGCAAGTTTTATTCTAGGTATCCAAGTAATAAGGGATAGAAAGAATAGAACGATTGCATTATCCTCAAGCTTCATACATAGACAAGATCTTGTCTAGGTTTTCCATGCAGGATTCCAAGAAAGGTATGTTACCTTTCAGACATGGAATCAAGCTTTCTAAGGAACAAGTTCATAAGAATGAGCATGAAGAGCAATTCATGAGTAGAGTTCCATATGCCTCGGCAGTTGGAAGTCTCATGTATGCAATGCTCTGTACTAGACCAGATATTTGTTTTGCTGTTGGCATAGTTAGTAGGTTTCAATCAAAACCTGGTCCTGATCATTGGACGGCAGTCAAGCATATTTTCAAGTATCTTAAGAGAACGAGAGATAATATGCTTGTATACTCTGGAGGGGATTTGGTCCCCGTTGGGTATACAGATTCTGATTTCCAATCAGATTCTGACTCCAGAAAATCCACATCAGGGGCTGTGTTTACTATTGGAGGAGGAGCAGTTATATGGAGGAGTATTAAGCAATCTTGTATTACTGATTCCACTATGGAAGCTGAGTATGTTGCTGCATGCGAGGCTGCCAAAGAGGCTGTTTGGCTCCGCCAATTCTTGATTGACTTGGAAGTGGTTCCTAGTGCGAATAAACAGATCACTATCTACTGTGACAACAGTGGAGCAGTGGCTAATTCGAAAGAACCAAGAAGTCACAAGAGAGGTAAACACATTGAAAGAAAGTATCATCTTTTAAGGGAGATTGTTCAAAGAGGTGACGTGACGACTACCAAAATCGCGTCAGCAGAAAATCTAGCGGATCCCTTCACAAAGGCTCTACCTCAGAAGAGTTTCGATGGGCATCTAGAGAACATGGGCTTGAGAGATATGACACATTTGCTATAGCTCAAGTGGGAGATTGTTAGGATTATGCTCAATAGCAAGAGTGTAATGTTGTAATTAACAATCTTTTTCATATTAATAAAGTGATTTCTGGTTCAACAAATCGTATAGCATTTATAGTTTGATATTATAATTGTCAAAGTAAATAATCATAAGGTCTAAAGACTATGGGAAAAGAAGAATTGTTCGTACATCTGGATATGTATGTGGTAGACACAATTCTTTAGTTAGTCTTGAATAATGTTCACAACTTAAGTTAAAAGTTGGGCACCTTTATCTTGTTAAAGTTGTAGAATTCTTTTGCTAGCATTTGAGTGGGATCAAATGAGATATGATGAGTCTAAAATCATCGGAGTGTCCTCGAGCAAAAGGATCTAGTGCACTGGGTGCATTGAACTGGACCACAATGAACTACTTTATCTATAACCGTCAGTAGATAAAAGTCTTTTCATTCTCAGGACAATCAGAGAGTCTATCTTAATCCTGAAATAAATGATGGACTTATGGTTGCAAGTGATATCATTTGAGTTATCAATGAGTACGATTATATCGCATAGTCTATCCTCGATAGTTTGGTGATATTCATTTTTTAATCGATAGAGGACTTCATTTATAGATATGGACATCGTGGCTCCATTTAATTAAATGAGAGTATAATATCATCATATGGATGTTTTGAGGTAATTGGATATTAAATCTCAACGTTGAGTTTTCGATAGTGTCTATTGAAAACATGGCTTCTGGACAAGTCAAAATATCCAAGTTTAAAACGTGGTCATATGAGTAAATATGGTAACTTGGAGAGTTATAGGCGGTCTATGAACTCTTGGCGATTACTGATATTAATCACGAGGATACACTATCTCCAATATGATTGTCTAGGGTATGAATGAGGAGCATCTTCCTTTTCTATCTTTATTTAAGAGTTCAGTTTTAGCTCTTTAGTGGAATGAGTTAAAATTAATGGATCGGACCGAAGTGAATCATTTGTTGATTGTGATTAGGTTATGTCTATTGAAGCTTAAATTTAGATGGCCCGCCAAGATCCCCAATCCACACGGACTTGCATGGATCACTTGATATATTCTACCTGACCAATTTAAGGGTCCATCTAGAATTGCATTTAATATATTAAGAATATAATTTGCACATTATTTTAGTAATGAGCTGCTCAATTATATTAATATATTAATGAAAGACATGTGAGCTTGTTTTTTTTAGTAAAAATGGGTCTGGTTCACATGTGGGCTTTTTATTTAAAGTCCAATGGATTAAATGAAATAAGAAAATAATATTTTGGCCCATTTACTCTAAGTGGGGCGGCAAGGGTTAGTTTAACCTAATATATTATTTTGTTTCATTGTTTTAATTAAATAAGAATTAATTAATTTATTAATTAATTGTTTAATTAAAGAAACAAATCTTTTCTAATCAGGAAATATATTTTCTAAAAGTAAAATTAAAAGACTTGTTTGATAAGGAAATAAATAATTAGTTTTATTTATTTAATCAAATAAGAAGTCTTTTTTTTTTTTTATTTAGTCAAAATAAAAGAATAAAAGATCTATGAGTTGGATTAGGGTTTGATGTCTTAAAAACTAGATGGAAATTATGGTGCAACATAAGCCTATGGTGGGCATGTGATTTCGGCAACCCTAATAATAAAAGAAAAAAAGAAGCAAACTCAAGCCACCTATATATTGACAAGTATAGAATTCGGCCACAAAAAAAAAAAAAAAAAAAAAAAAAAATAAAAAAAAAAAAGATATGGGTTCATGATACAAATTTCTTCTTCTTCTCAATTCATAGAAAGCTTTTTATTCTACTAAAACAAAAAGGAGTGTTAGATTATTCTTTGATAGTATACTATTTGCTTATTCATCAATAAGCTTGTGTATACGATATCGATCTAGGTTCACGCGAGTTTCGATCATTAGATTGAGAACTCAAAAGTGACCGGAATAATCTTAGTCATTCTTTTGATTGTTTTTGTGACTAACAAAGAAAAGAAAAGTTTGTTTTGTCCATTCACAGGTTTGCAATTCAAAGAAAAGGGAAACCACGCTCCTAGGTGATCCACGTTCGTGCTAGGATTTAAGATCTTGCGGATTACCATCGACGTAAGTCAATCGGATCACGCGACAAAAGGTATTCTACTTTTTGTTATTGTATATGTATGTTTAATTAATTAAAGGGTTTAAGGTTCATAAAGGAAAATTTTTAAAAGTCACTAAATCTAATTTTTAGTATCGCTTCCGCTGCGTGTACTTCTTTGGTATTTTTCCTAACAATTGGTATCAGATGTTCTTACAGCGGGGTACCTGGCTGGATGTAGAATCTGGCTCCCTATCTGATGCAGCAGCAGGGTACCTTGCTTATGTAGGGGCGGGGTATCCGATTGATCTAGTAGTGGGATACCCTGTTGATCTAGTAGGGGTACCCATCGGATGTAGTAGCGGGGTACCTCATTAACTCCGTGATAGGATTTTGAGTAGAACTCCGCGTCGGGATACTTAAGGGTTATCGGGATTACTGAGCTTGCAGGTTTGATTTGAGAGAGCAGGTAGGTATCCAGATTTGATCCATCGTTCTTCTTTTAAGAGTAGCTAGATGGTATCTTAGCATGTGTCTCTTCCTTGTATCTGGGTGGAAAATTCTTCTTTGGTCCTTTGCAAATTTTGGCGGTTAACAAATGGTTTAAATAAGTGTTTCAAGTAAATAGGGAAGTTCAAGGCCATTGTTGTCATTTTGGACAAATCAGGGGCTAAAATGCAATTTATACCAGGGGTATAAATTGTAATTTGATAACAAAGCACAACATTAGCCTTCCACGTTACACGTGAAACGATGCCATTTTTGGCCTTACATGCGTCATGCTGATGCCAGCATGACGGAAGGTCATCCTCAGGCTGCAGCCAAGTCAACTAGACCCGGTTTGACCCGACTCTACCCGAACCAACGATAGACCCGTAATGTTTTTGACAGTTTTCTGACCAGCTTTATACGGTTTTTCATCCCAAATGCCACCCAGATCGCCAGCACTCCTCCTTCCAATCACTTTGGTATTATTTTGGACCTCCCATGCAAACATTTTCTCTCTCATTCAAGTCCTCCAAGCTCTATGGTCGTCCAAGCTTGCAAGCTCACTTCCAGTGAGTTATTTCACGCCCAAAGATGTCCAAAACCGCTGGAAGTCTGCAGTTTCATGCCAAAGGAAAGTTCCCGCGGACCAGAAGGCCACAACTCACAGAAAAACGTCTATATTTCACTACTAGTTCGTCCGAAGAGCAAGAACCTGCGAGCTAGAGTATCCAAACCCGTGAGCTCGACCGACTTTGAAGCTATTTTGTCCAAACCATGCCCAAATCACTCCCCATATAAATATACAACTTTCCTAGCCTTAAACACAATCCCTTATATCGAAGTTAAGATTAGACTTACATCACATACCTTAGTTAAGCATAGAATTACACTAAATAACTTAGAATAGCTTAGATAACTAAAACACACTCTACATAGTTCACGTGAATTTCCTAGCTTAGAAGAAGAAGACTTTGTGCTCAATTGTAGAACAAAAAGCTTACTAACTTGTGGTTACTTCTTACTCTCTTACTTCTCTTCCCTTTATTTGTTGTTCATGAATATGTATGTGTAAAATACCCTCAATGTTGAGGAATGGATTTTATATGACTTCATCTTGTAAATAATTGATCTTACCTTCACTATATCTATCTTGAGATATTAATTGTTGATTGGAGTTTGATTGTATTGATACATGTTGTTGATTGATCATTAGTAACATGTAACCTTGTTTTACAACATTGATTAGCTCTAGTGGAGAGAATTTGGTTAGTAATTGCATGTTCATGCTAATTGACTAATTCTCATGTTCTATATGGTAAATCCCTCTATTATTATAATTGTATAACCATTATGTTAACCGCCAAAAATGGTAGGGGTCCGAAGAAGAATTTTTCATCCATATTTAAAGTAGGAAGACATCACAGAAAAGCATCAAGGTACCCCCGCCATTGTATGTCAAGGTATGCCATCTATCAATAAAGGTCAAGATTAAGAATGCATGGATACCAAAGTACCAGAAGACACAGAAGACAGGGTTCTAAGTACCTCGCTACTTCATAGTCCCGGTACCCTGCTACTGCATGATCCTGGTACCCCGTTACTCCCTTGTACACCATACTCGGTACCCTGTACCTGTACCCCTACCCCGTACCCTGTACCCTGTACCTGTACCTGTACCCCGTACCCTGTACCTGTATGATACGATCCTCGTCAATTTAATGTCTAAGACCATTCTTGGCCCTCTCCCTTATTATTGGCCCAACCGAAATATGTAATGGATCCCTTGGTGCAGCTCCCTTATTCTCATCATTCCCTCCCTCTTGAAAAGGATTTGTCCTCAAATCGTCACCTACATCAAACGGAGACAAATCAGAAACAGTAAAGCTTGCTCTAACATTATACTCACCTAAAAGATCTAACTTGTAGGCATGGTCATTGATCATTTCAATCATTTGAAATGGGCCATCTCCCCATATAAGTAGTTTAGAATGCCATTGGACTGGAAACCGTTCCTTCCTTATATGCAACCACACCCAATCACCGGGCTCAAACACAACTTTCTTGCGCCCTTTATTAGCTTAGTTGGCATATTGCTCAGTTCTCCTCTCAATGTTTTGCCAAGTCTTTTCATGGATTTGCTTAACAAAATCTGCCTTTTTCTTCTCATCCAAGTTAACATGCTCATTCACAGGTAAAAGAATTAAATCCAAAGGAGTCAATAGGTTAAAACCATACACAATTTCAAAAGGCAAAAAATAAGTTGTAGAATGCACACTCCTATTATAAGCAAACTCCATATGCGGCAAACAATCCTCTCATGTTTTCAAGTTCTTTTGTATTATAGCACGCAACAAGGCAGATAAAGTCCTATTAACTACGTCAGTTTGACCATCAGTTTGTGGATGACAAGTTATAGAAAATAAAAGTTTAGTTCCTAACTTGCCCCACAAAGTTTTCCAAAAGTAACTTAAGAACTTAGCATCTCTATTTGAAACAATGGTTTTAGGCATGCCATGCAACCTAACAACTTCTTTGAAAAACAAATCAGCAATATGTGATGCATCATCAGTTTTATGACAAGGAATGAAATGTGTCATTTTAGAAAACCCATCAACAACCACATATATAGAATCCTTACCAGTCTTTGACCTAGGAAAACCCAACACAAAATCCATAGAAATATCAATCCCAGGTCCACTAGGTATAGGCAAAGGAGTATACAGACCATGAGGCTTAACCCTAGACTTAGCTTGTCTACATGTAATGCATTTATCACAAACTCTTTCTACGTCCCGTTTCATATGAGGCCTAAAGAAGTGTTCATGCAAAACATCTAGTGTCTTTGCTATACCAAAATGCCCCATCAAACTTCCCCCATGAGCTTCTCTAACAAGCAATCCACGCAAAGAACTCTTAGGCACACATAATTTAGTTTCTCTAAACAAAAATCCATCATGCCAATAAAACTTGCCAAATGCAACCTTTTCACATGCATTGAATACATTGCCAAGCAACCTAGCATCCAAAATAGAAAGTAAAACATACCTTCTAGACCAAGCATCAGTAACCACGTTCTCCTTACCTTTTTTGTACTTGATCACATATGGAACATATGTGAAAAAATATGCCAAGTTTCAATGAAAACATACCTTCTAGAAAGTTTCAATGAACTCTACCCACTTGGCATGCCACTTAATTAGCTTGTGCTGCCCCTTTAAATGCTTCAAGGACTCATGATCTGTGTGAATCACAAATTCTTTCGGCCATAGGTAGTGTTGCCAAGTTTCTAATGCTCTTACTAAAGCATACATCTGTTAGGATTATGCTCAATAGCAAGAGTGTAATGTTGTAATTAACAATCTTTTTCATATTAATAAAGTGATTTCTGGTTTAACAAATCGTATAGCATTTATAGTTTGTATTATAATTGTCAAAGTAAATAATCATAAGGTCTAAAGACTATGGGAAAAGAAGAATTGTTCGTACATCTGGATATGTATGTGGTAGACACAATTCTTTAGTTAGTCTTGAATATTGTTCACAACTTAAGTTAAAGGTTGGGCACCTTTATCTTGTTAAAGTTGTAGAATTCTTTTGCTAGCATTTGAGTGGGATCAAATGAGATATGATGAGTCTAAAATCATCGGAGTGTCTTCGAGCAAAAGGATCTAGTGCACTGGGTGCATTGAACTGGATCACAATGAAAAGCTTTATCTAGAACAGTCAATAGATAATAGTCTTTTCATTATCAGGACAATCGGAGAGTCTATCTTAATCTTGAGATAAATGATGGACTTATGGTTGCAAGTGATATCATTTGAGTTATCAATGAGTACGATTATATCGCATAGTCTATCCTCGATAGTTTAGTGATATTCATTTGTTAATCGATAGAGGACTTCATTTATAGATATGGACATCGTGGCTCCATTTAATTAAATGAGGGTATAATATCATCATATGGATGTTTTGAGGTAATTGGATATTAAATCTCAACGTTGAGTTTTCGATAGTGTCTATTGAAAACATGGCTTCTGGACAAGTCAAAATATCCAAGTTCAAAACGTGGTCATATGAGTAAATATGGTAACTTGGAGAGTTATGGGCGGTCTATGAACTCTTGGCGATTACTGATATTAATCACGAGGATACACTATCTCCAATATGATTGTCTAGGGTATGAATGAGGAGCATCTTCCTTTTCTATCTTTATTTAAGAGTTCGGTTTTAGCTCTTTAGTGGAATGAGTTAAAATTAATGGATCGGACCTAAGTGAATCATTTGTTGATTGTGATTGGGTTATGTCTATTGAAGCTTAAATTTAGATGGCCCGCCAAAATCCCCAATCCACACGGACTTGCATGGATCACTTGATATATTCTACTGGACCAATTTAAGGGTCCATCTAGAATTGCATTTAATATATTAAGAATACAATTTGCACATTATTTAAGTAATGGGCTGCTCAATTATATTAATATATTAATGAAAGACATGTGGGCTTGTTTCTTTTAGTAAGAATGGGTCTGGTTCACATATGGGCTTTTTTTATTTAAAGTCCAATGGATTAAATGAAATAGGAAAATAATATTAGGCCATCTTATATATAAGTGGGGCGGCTAGGTTAAGGTTTTGACCTAAAAATATTATTTTGTTTCATTTGTTTTAATTAAATAAGAATTAATTGATTTATTGATTAATTGTTTAATTAAAGAAACAAATCTTTTCTAAAAGTAAAAGACTTGTTTGATAAGTAAATAAATAAATTAGTATTATTTATTTAATCAAATAAGGAGTATTTTTTTATTTAGTCAAATAAAAGAATAAAAATAAAAGAGTTGGATTAGAGTTTGAAGTCCATAAAGTTAAAAAGAATTAGGGTTGAATTTCAGTCACCCTATATAAGTGACATGATGAAATTCGGCCAACCCTAATTAGATACTACATAGAATTCGGCAACCCTAAAGGAAAAAGAAGAAAAATTCGGCCAACCTATATATATGTTCTTATAGGGTTCGGCCACATCAATTATTTTTGGTGCTTGAGTTTTTATTTTCTTTCTTCTTCTTCTTAATTCTAAGAGAGTTTTTATTCTAGAGAGACAAAAAAGGAATGAAAAATTATTCTTTGATAGTATACAATTGCTTAAACATCAATAAGCTTGTGTATACGATATCGATCTAGGTTCATGCGAGTTTCGATCATAAGATTGTGAACTCAAAAGTGACCGGAATAATTTTGACATTCTTTTGATTGTTTTGTGACTAACAAAGAAAAGAAAGTATTTGTTTGGTTCATTCACAGGTTTGCAATTCAAAGGAAAGGGAGACCACGCTCCTAGGTGATCCACGTTCGTGCTCGGATTGAAGGTCTTGCGGATTACCATCGACGTAAGTCAATCGAATTATGCGACAAGAGGTAATTTACTTTTGTTGATATATATGCATGTTTATTGATTAAAAGGGTTTAAGGTTCATAAAGGAAAAATTTTTAAAGTCACTAAATCGTCTTTAGTATCGCTTCCGCTGCGTGTAACACTTTTATTTGTTTATTTTTCCCTACAATTGGTATCAGAGCCTTGGTTGAACCCTTTTAATTAATTAACGTATATATACGTGGATCTATTTCTTTTTATTGTGATTATGCATGTTTAGAAAGAGATGGCACTCTAGGTATTCAAATATATAATTACATGTGATGTATGGTTTTATATATATTTTATGTGGTTTGTTATTGCTCGATTTTGGCCCTAGATTTTTAATGTAATTTTTGTTTCGGAGTTGTAACAAGAAGGGTGGTCTATTATCGCCATAATTCCTTCTTGGTAGATTGCTAGGTTTTATTTTTTTTTATATATATGTGCAGTATTTTTTTAGGGTTACTGCAGTTTTTTTTTATTTATTTTTAGTATGTGCAGTTTTTGTTTTGTAAAAATACTGCAGTGAATAAAAAAAAAATAAAAAATTAATACTGCAGTATTTATTATATATATACTGCCGTAATATATTTAGGTCTTGGAGATTCGAAGACACGAAGCAAAACGAAGCAACCGGAACCAAGTACGAGCACCGTGCGCACCCTAGGAGTGGATTGGGCTGCGCATGACAAGCCCAAACTTTGGTGGGCTGCGCATGGCAGCCTTGTGTGGCCTTATGGGCTGCGCAAGGCAGCCCCTTTGTGGGGTTGTGGGCTGCGCACGCCCATGGGAGAAGGCTGAAGGATGAGCGTATGGTTGATGGGCCACCTGAAGATCTTGTATTCCTGACAAATTGTAATTTACTTGTTTTTCTAGGATGGGCCAAGATTGTTGCTATTTAATTTATGTTTAAATATTACAATATTTGTTATTGTATGATAACATGACATATAGAATAGGAGTGCCATGCATATATCTCTTTTAGTATGAACATGCATTGAATGATTTAGGTATCTAATTGACATCTAGATAACTTGGTAAATCATTCTACGAAATTTAATCACACACCTTAAATAATTGAGTGGGAGAAGGTGTTTTGAAACACCTATGGCCTCCAAGGTTAGTTGACCTTTATTATTTATTGGTAATCCCCTTAAGGGGCGTCCATGAATGGAATTTAGCAACATACTTCCTTACAAGGATAGACTAGACAATGGACTCAAACGAGATCTACTCCCCAAGGAGGGATTTTCGTGAGAGAAAATTGAGGGTCGATATCTTGGTAACTTACCTCAATGTAATTTTATTGATATCCTCCCGAGAGTTCTTGTCGGTAAAATTCTTGAGGCTAAGTCAAACGCTGGTTGTTATGTTAACAATTAGGTGGGACCTAGTATAACTAGTAAATGGTGCGAACTCCCAAAGGAGGCGTAACATTTATAGGTGTTAGATCACCGTTGAATTTTATGATTGAGTTATTTATTTAATTCAAGATAAATATTTAAAAGTGCTTTATTATGATTATTTACTTATATATGTTTTGTTTTATTCAGAAATCATGACCCATCACTTATGAACATCCTGAAAGATAACACTTTAACTGGAGATAATTATGTCACATGGAAAAGGAAAATTGGGTTGTTACAGCAAAGTGAAAAACATAAGTTTGTTCTAACTACTCCTAAACCACCTGCTCCTAATAATGAATCTAGCATAATGTGTAGAGATGAGTATGAGCAGTGGAAGACTTCAGATGATATGGTAAAATGTTACATTATGGCCACTATCTCCGATGTGTTGCAACAGCAGCATGAAGGAATGGAGTCCGCTGCTGATATAATGATGTCTCTAGAGGAGATGTTTGCTATGAAGTCTAGGACGACTAAGAGAGAGGCAGTGGCTGCTTTTATGAATCTTAGGATGAAACCTGGACAGGCTGTGAAAGATCACATGATGAAAGTCATAGCACATCTCAACATTGTTGAACTGCATGGCGCTGAGATAGATGGTGAGACAAAGATTGATATGGTTGTCAATTCATTGTCAGATTCCTTTGATCAGTTCAAATTGGATTACACTTTGAACAAAAAGGAATACACCTTACAAGGCCTGATGCAAGATGTTCAAAGTGCTGAAAAGATCCTTGTGAAAGTCAAAGGTCAAGAGATTCATATGGTTGGTAAAGTTGCTACTGTTAAGGCCCGTCAAAAGGTCAAGAAACAACAGAAGAAAAAGAAACTTGGGCCTACCAAGAAGGAGACCAAGAAAGTAACCAAGATCAAAGGGAAATGCTTCCTTTGTGGTGAAAAGGGACATTGGAAGAGAAATTTCCCAAAGTCCCAGAACAAGAAGGAAGAAGGTAATTTGAATTATCTAGAAACATGTTTTTTGGCTGATTCTACAGATTCTTGGATCATAGACTCAGGAGCCACTAATCATGTTTATTATTCCTTGCAGGGGTTTCAAGAAAGGAGAAAGCTGAGTAAGAATGAAATCAATTTGCGCTTGGGCAACGGAACGTTAGTGTCTGCAAGTGCAGTGGGAGATATTAGAGTTTATTTGGATTCTAGAAGGCATTTAGATTTAATAGACGTTTATTATGTACCTCAATTCAAGAGGAATTTAATTTCAGTTTCTTGTTTGAATAAATTTGGATATTCGGTTACTTTTAATAAAGTTTTTATTAGTAAGAATGACAAAATTATTTGCCAAGGTATATTGGAAAACGGTCTCTACTTTTTGCATAGAAATATCTCTCACTCGTTAGACACAGAAATAACGGAACCTAATCATAAAAGAGTAAAATTATCAACAGATGAAACCTACCTTTGGCATTTACGCTTAGGTCATATTAACCTTAATAGGATTAAAAGATTGGTAAGTGACGGACCTTTAAGTGACTTAAAGGTTGATGATCTACCAACTTGTGAATCTTGTTTTGGAAGGTAAAATGACCAAAAGGATGTTCTCTGCCAAAGGTGCAAGAGCCACTGAATGTTTAGGATTGATACACACTGATGTATGTGGACCTATGAGCATTCAAGCTAGAGGTGGATATGAGTACTTCATCACCTTCACGGATGATTACTCAAGATTTGGTTATGTGTATCTCATAAGACATAAGTCGGATGCTTTTGACATGTTCAAAGCATTCAAAGCTGAAGTGGAAAAACAGCTTGAGAAACACATAAAAATCTTGAGATCTGATCGTGGTGGAAAATATCTATCTGGTGAGTTTCAGCGATATCTTATTGATAATGGGATAGTTTCTCAGTTTTCTGCACCAGGTACACCTCAACAGAATGGGGTAGCAGAAAGGAGAAATAAAACTCTTTTGGATATGGTTAGGTCTATGTTGAGTTATTCAACGCTTCCTATTTCTTTTTGGGGATATGCTTTACAAACTGCTATATAAATTCTAAACGATGTACCATCTAAGTCTGTTCCTAAAACACCGCATGAGTTGTGGACCGGGCGCAAGCCTAGTTTACAACACTTAAGGATATTTGGTTGTCCTGCGCATGTGTTAAAAGGAAAGACAGAAAAGATGGAATCCCGTTCAGAAACATGTATATTTGTAGGGTATCCAAAAGAAACTAAAGGATATAATTTCTATAGTCCTTCAGATCTTAAAGTATTTGTTTCGACAAATGCTAAATTTCTGGAAAATGACTATATGAATGATTTTGTGCCTAGAAGTAGAATTGTCCTGAATGAGATATCAGGAGATACAATTCCACGAGAGGTTACACAACCTAACCCAATTGTAAGTTCTGATCCAACACTAGATCAACAACCTACCATTCCTCGTCGTAGTGGGAGGGTTAGAACACAACCCGAAAGATACATCGGTCTGGGAGAATCAGTGGAGAATCTCCCGGACGACGATGATCCCTATACGTACAAGGAAGCTATGGAGGATGTTGATAGTCGCCATTGGCAAAAGGCAATGCAATCCGAGATTGAATCTATGTTCAATAACAAAGTCTGGTCCCTTGTAGACTTGCCTAAAGGGATAAAACCCATTGGGTGCAAGTGGGTATACAAGAGGAAAAGAGGTATGGATGGAAAGGTGGAAACCTTTAAAGCTAGATTGGTAGCTAAAAGGTATACACAGAAAGAAGGTATCGATTACGAGGAAACCTTCTCTCCTGTGGCCATGTTTAAATCCATTAGGATACTCTTATCCATTGCAGCATCTTTAGATTTAGAGATTTGGCAAATGGACATCAAGGTAGCTTTCCTAAATGGAAGCCTTGACGAAAGCATCTACATGATGCAACCAGAGGGATTCATTGAAAAGGGCCAAGTGGATAAGGTATGCAAGTTGCAGAAATCCATATATGGATTAAAGCAAGCATCCGGATCCTGGAACATAAGGTTTGATCAAGCTGTCAAAGGTTTTGGATTTATTCAGAATCCTGACGAACCTTGTGTATACAAAAGGATTAAAGGCGACAAGTTGGTTTTCCTGATTCTTTATGTTGATGATATACTACTCATTGGAAACGATGTAGGTGTATTAACATCGGTAAAAGAATGGTTAGCAAAACAATTTGATATGAAGGACTTAGGAGAAGCAAGTTTTATTCTAGGTATCCAAGTAATAAGGGATAGAAAGAATAGAACGATTGCATTATCCCAAGCTTCATACATAGACAAAATCTTGTCTAGGTTTTCCATGCGGGATTCCAAGAAAGGTATGTTACCTTTCAGACATGGAATCAAGCTTTCTAAGGAACAAGTTCCTAAGAATGAGCATGAAGAGCAATTCATGAGTAGAGTTCCATATGCCTCGGCGGTTGGAAGTCTCATGTATGCAATGCTCTGTACTAGACCAGATATTTGTTTTGCTGTTGGCATAGTTAGCAGGTTTCAATCGAAACCTGGACCTGATCACTGGACGGCAGTCAAGCATATTTTCAAGTATCTTAAAAGAACGAGAGATAATATGCTTGTATACTCTGGAGGGGATTTGGTTCCCGTTGGGTATACAGATTCTGATTTCCAATCAGATTCTGACTCCAGAAAATCCACATCAGGGGCTGTGTTTACTATTGGAGGAGGAGCGGTTATATGGAGGAGTATCAAGCAATCTTGTATTGCTGATTCCACCATGGAAGCTGAGTATGTTGCTGCATGCGAAGCTGCCAAAGAGGCTGTTTGGCTCCGCCAATTCTTGATTGACTTAGAAGTGGTTCCTAGTGCGAATAAGCAGTCCTTGCTCCTTGTGACAACAGTGGAGCAGTGGCTAATTCGAAAGAACCAAGAAGTAACAAGAGAGGTAAACACATTGAAAGAAAGTATCATCTTTTAAAGGAGATTGTTCAAAGAGGTGATGTGACGATTACCAAAATCGCGTCAGCAGAAAATCTAGCGGATCCCTTCACAAAGGCTCTACCTCAGAAAAGTTTCGATGGGCATCTAGAGAATATGGGCTTAAGAGATATGACACATTTGCTATAGCGCAAGTGGGAGATTGTTAGGATTATGCTCAATAGCAAGAGTGTAATGTTGTAATTAACAATCTTTTTTTCATATTAATAAAGTGATTTCTGGTTTAACAAATCGTATAGCATTTATAGTTTGTATTATAATTGTCAAAGTAAATAATCATAAGGTCTAAAGACTTTGGGAAAAGAAGAATTGTTCATACATCTGGATATGTATGTGGTAGACACAATTCTTTAGTTAGTCTTGAATAATGTTCACAACTTAAGTTAAAGGTTGGGCACCTTTATCTTGTTAAAGTTGTAGAATTCTTTTGCTAGCATTTGAGTGGGATCAAATGAGATATGATGAGTCTAAAATCATCGGAGTGTCTTCGAGCAAAGGATCTAGTGCACTGGGTGCATTGAACTGGATCACAATGAAAAGCTTTATCTAGAACCGTCAATAGATAATAGTGTTTTCATTATCAAGACAATCGGAGAGTCTATCTTAATCCTGAGATAAATGATGGACTTATGGTTGCAAGTGATATCATTTGAGTTATCAATGAGTACGATTATATCGCATAGTCTATCCTCGATAGTTTGGTGATATTCATTTGTTAATCGATAGAGGACTTCATTTATAGATATGGACATCGTGGCTCAATTTAATTAAATGAGAGTATAATATCATCATATGGATGTTTTGAGGTAATGGGATATTAAATCTCAACGTTGAGTTTTCAATAGTGTCTATTGAAAACATGGCTTCTGGACAAGTCAAAATATCCAAGTTCAAAACGTGGTCATATGAGTAAATATGGTAACTTGGAGAGTTATAGGCGGTCTACGAACTCTTGGCGATTTCTGATATTAATCACGAGGATACACTATCTCCAATATGATTGTCTAGGGTATGAATGAGGAGCATCTTCCTTTTCTCTCTTTATTTAAGAGTTCAGTTTTAGTTCTTTAGTGGAATGAGTTAAAATTAATGGATCGGACCTAAGTGAATCATTTGTTGATTGTCATTAGGTTATGTCTATTGAAGCTTAAATTTAGATGGCCCGCCAAGATCCCCAATCCACACGGACTTGCATGGATCACTTGATATATTCTACCGGACCAATTTAAGGGTCCATCTAGAATTGCATTTAATATATTAAGAATATAATTTGCACATTATTTAAGTAATGGGCTGCTCAGTTATATTAATATATTAATGAATGACATGTGGGCTTGTTTCTTTTAGTAAGAATGGGTCTGGTTCACATGTGGGCTTTTTTTTTTATTTAAGTCCAATGGATTAAATGAAATAGGAAAATAATATTAGGCCCATCTTATATATAAGTGGGGCGGCTAGGTTAAGGTTTTGACCTAAAAATATTATTTTGTTTCATTTGTTTTAATTAAATAAGAATTAATTGATTTATTGATTAATTGTTTAATTAAAGAAACAAATCTTTCCTAAAAGTAAAAGACTTGTTTGATAAGTAAATAAATAAATTAGTATTATTTATTTAATCAAATAAGGAGTCTTTTTTTTATTTAGTCAAATAAAAGAATAAAAATAAAAGAGTTGGATTAGGGTTTTGAAGTCTATAAAGTTAAAAAGAATTAGGGTTGAATTTCAGTCACCCTATATAAGTGACATGATGAAATTCGGCCAGCCCTAATTAGATACTACATAGAATTCGGCAACCCTAAAGGAAAAAGAAGAAAAATTCGGCCAACCTATATATATGTTCTTATGGGGTTCGGCCACATCAATGAATTGGTGCTTGATTTTTTATTTTCTTTCTTCTTCTTCTTAATTCTAAGAGAGTTTTTATTCTAGAGAGACAAAAAGGAGTGAAAAATTATTCTTTGATAGTATACAATTGCTTAAACATCAATAAGCTTGTGTATACGATATCGATCTAGGTTCACGCGAGTTTCGATCATAAGATTGTGAACTCAAAAGTGACCGGAATAATTTTTGACATTCTTTTGATTGTTTTGTGACTAACAAAGAAAAGAAAGTATTTGTTTGGTCCATTCACAGGTTTGCAATTCAAAGGAAAGGGGAGACCACGCTCCTAGGTGATCCACGTTCGTGCTCTGATTGAAGGTCTTGCGGATTACCATCGACGTAAGTCAATCGGATCACGCGACAAGAGGTAATTTACTTTTGTTGATATATATGCATGTTTATTGATTAAAAGGGTTTAAGGTTCATAAAGGAAAAATTTTAAAAGTCACTAAATCGTCTTTAGTATCGCTTCCGCTGCGTGTAACACTTTTATTTGTTTATTTTTCCCTACAACATCTCCTTGTCATATGTAGGATAGTTCAAAGCTGATCCACTTATCTTCTCACTAAAATATGCAATGGGACGTCCTTCTTGCAATAGAACAACTCCAATATCTATTCCTGAAGCATCACACTCAATCTCAAAAGCTTTAGAAAAGTCAGGCAAAGCAAGCAAAGGTGCATTAGATAATTTTTCCTTAATCAAGTTAAACGCCTTTTCTTGTTCATTACCCCACTTAAAACCCACATTCTTTTTGATAACTTCAATTAAAGGTACGGCTAGACTACTAAAATCCCTCACAAACCTCCTATAAAAACTAGCCAACCCATGGAAACTCCTTACTTGTACCACATTTGTAGGTTTCAGCCACTCCTTAATTGCCTTAACCTTTTCTTCATCAACCCCAATCCCTTTACCACTAACACCAAAACCAAGAAATACAAGCTTATTCGTGCAAAAGTTACACTTTTTGAGATTAGCAAACAACTTTTCTGATCTTAAAACACCTAAAACAAGTTTTAAATGTTCAACATGCTCACCCAAGTTTTTACTATAAATCAAAATGTCATCAAAGTAAACAACCACAAATTTTCCAATAAAAGCACGCAAAACATGGTTCATTAATCTCATGAAAGTACTTGGCACATTAGTTAATCCAAAAGAACTAGTCACTCATACAAACCATATTTTGTTTTAAAAGCAGTTTTCCACTCATCACCGTCTTTCATCCTAATTTGATGATATCCACTCTTAAGAACAATTTTAGTAAGAAGAATAGAACCATGCAATTCATCAAGCATATCATCTATTCTAAGAATAGGATGTCGATACTTTGCAATGATATTGTTGATGGCACGACAATCAAAGCACATCCTCCATGTTTCATCCTTTGTAGGCACAAGTAACACGAGAACTGCACAAGAACTCATACTCTCACGTACATACCCATTTTCCATGAGCTCACTAACCTGCATTTGAAGTTTCTTTGTCTCATTGGGATTACTTCTGTATACGGGTATATTTGGAATAGGTGCTCCGGGTACAAAATCAATTTGGTGCTCAATCCCCTTTATTGGTGGTAAACCAATAGGCATCTCTTCAGGAAACACTTCATCAAAGTCCTGCAAAAGTGAAACAACAACACTAGGCAAGGAAGAGTCAAGTTCGTTAGTACTACAACAAGCCTCTTTGTACAAAAGTACAATCATTAGCTGATTTGAAAACAAAGTTTTTTTTATCTCACTCTCTCTTGCATAAAAGCTCACTTGTTTTCTCTCTCTTTTTCTCTCATCAGCCTATTTTTCTTATTCAACTTTTGTTTCTTTTTCTGCTGATTCAGACTCTCTATCTTTTGTCTCTCTTGTCTCTCTTTCTTTTGAGCTCTCACTCTCCTTTTTTACATCTCTCTCTTTTTTTAACCTCACTTGATCTTCATATACTTGTCTTGGGGTCAAAGGTACAAGAGTGATTGGTCTTTTGTTGAGTACAAATGAGTATCTATTGGTATATCCATCATGAGTCACATGCCTATCAAACTGTCATGGTCTTCCTAAAAGGATATGACCCGCATTCGTTGGTACCACGTCACAAGTAACTTTATATTTGTATCTTCCAATTGAAAATGACACCAGCACCTGTTTATTCACCCTGACTTCCCCACTATCATTCAACCATTGTAGCTTATAAGGTTTTGGGTGCTTAAAAGTGGTCAAATTCAATTTTTCCACCAAAATAATGCTAGCCACATTAGCATAACTCCCCCCATTAATAATCATGTTACATACCTTATCATTAACATAGAAACGGGTGTGAAAGATATTGTTACATTGTACCTCATCATCTTCTTTAGCTTGAGCACTAAGAGCTCTTCTTGCCACCAAAAGCTCTCCACCCACCGGATATTCATTATCACTTGCATCCTCCAAAGGTGGCATGGACTTATTATCAAATTCACCCTCGAATTCGATACCACCATCCTTCAAAACCATTACTCTCTTGTTTGGACATTGTGATGCAATATGACTTGCTCCTAAACACTTAAAGCACTTAATGTCACGGTTTCTACAAGGTAGAGAATCTGATTTATCTTGATTTAATGTGCCTCCAGCCTTATGATCTTTGGAAGGTTCGGCCTTGGCCTTGAAACTAGGCTGGTCATCCTTCTTACTCTAATTCGGTTTCCATGATGATTGTTAATGGAAAATTATCACTAGGGTGAATCTTCAAATAACAACTTTAAGGACCAAGATCGGGATAGATCCGGGTCGAAGGGGTATCACGTAGTTCGATACCAACAAGAATTCTGTCAAACCAAACTAAAAACTCATACCAGAAAAGATTAACAGGTACGATTTTATTGATAAAAACATGGATACAACTGGTGAAATTAAGGCTTTGGTGATATATGGCGGTATTCAATGTTTCTGTTAGGTGATGGAGATAGCGTGCTCATGTCTGTCGATAAGTAGAACGAAAGGTGCAAGTGTAGGGTTTGGGGAGGCCAATTTTTTCCGTCCCCTTTCTGGTGAATATAGTGTTGTATACATAGGTCCCGTTGCTTGCCATGCACTCCTATAATTTCGGTCTAGGGTTTGGTGATCACAGGACTTTCTTTCCTTCTAGGAGACAACCTCGTAGGAGCTTTAATTATCCGAATCAAATGATTCCTTTTGGAGAGGATTCTAATACAAATGGACTCATTATTCGAATGGAATTCTTAAGTGGTTGGAAGGAGTCTACCTTTTTTATCGGGAGATGAACGACCGCGTTTTATTCCCCTAGCTTTGGAGTTTCAAGACCTATCTGTTTGAACATATAGATATATAATTATGTGAATATTTCTTATGGTTATATGGCGAGAGGATCCCAAGAGGTATTTGGGTTCATCTGGGTTCTCGTGTACCTTGTCTCTTTCTGGTTTGATGCTTTCTTGGTTAAGTGCTTGGTCAGCGGGGTATCCTGATATCAGTTGTTCTTACAGCGGGTTACCCGGTTGGATGTAGAAGCGGGGTACTTAACTGGATGTAGAAGCGGGATACTTTAGTTGATGTTGTATTTGGATGTCTGTCTAATGCAGCAGCAGGGTACCCTGTTGAAATAGTAGCGGGGTATCATGTCGATCTAGTAACGGGATACCTGTCTGATGAAGTAGCAGGGCACCCCATTGAGCTCTGTGATATGATTCTGAGTAAAACTCCGCGTTTGAACATTTTAAGGGTTATCGGGATTGCTGGGCTTTGCTGGTGTTAGTCCGAGGGAGGAGGTACGTATCCAGATTTGATCCAGTATTCTTTTTTCTATGAATACTTAGATGGTATCTCGGCATGTGTTTAGATGGTATCTCGGCATGTGTTTCTTCCCTATATCCGGGTGGAAAATTCTTCTTTGGAGAAACAAATAAAGGTGTGACTAATATTAATCTAGAGGGGGTGAATATATTTTATTCGATTTAACCGATTTTCGTTAAAGGTCAAATTGACGAAAATACCCCTAGCTAGTCACAATAATACATCAAGTGTATAAAGTGCGGAATTGTAAAGAACACAAGATATTTACGTGGAAACCCTCACAGGAAAAACTATGGGTTGTTATGTGAGCCACACAGGAACCTCGAATCCACTAAATGTGATAAAGCTTACAAACTAATCCCGGAAGTAATCACACACCTACCTAATCCCGGTAGAAGCGGACCTAGTCCAATTGCTTGCGATCTAAGCAACCTACTCCTGGAAGCTACACACAAGACTTACTTCTCAATGAATAGATAAAATGATAATATTCAATGAACAAACTAGGCTAGGAAACCTTAGATGCTTATCTAGGATGATGATATGCAATAAAAGCAATCCTAAATATCAATAGCTAAATGACATGTCAAATAGCTTAGCAAACAAGAATATACACAACCTAGAAAGCTATCACAATACAACCCTCAATCATTTCATCACAAACAATCTCTATCTTGTATCTAGCATGTGTTCTAAAAACATACAAGTGAATAAAGAGAAGTCTTGATAAGAAAGACACTAAAATTAGATGAAGTTAGTGAGATTCTTACCAAGCAAGATGTGAAGATGCAAAACCATGCATGGATGCACTCTATATGAGCATAGATGATGCAATATGAAGTTTGATGCATAAAGGAAAAGCTTTGAGTGATTAAAGGTGAGTTCTTGAGGATTTTTGGCTCTTAAAAAGTGTTATAAGAGAAAAATATGCTTTTGGAACTCTTAGGAACGACCTAAAATGAAAGTGGGATATTTATAGGCTCCCAACAAAACTGCAGCGTTTTAGACTTTCACGCAAGGCGGACTGCCACTTTCGTCGACTGCCGTGCATATGTCAACCGCGACACTTCAACCGCGGTATAGAAAATGTATCTCTGTCGCCATTGTGCCGCGGTTGGATGAAGGGACATCTTTGTCGCTAGCATGCCACGGTTATCCAACCGCGGCACTGCAACCACAGCAAAGAAGGTCAATGCCTTCTCATGGAGCTTATCACACAAAGATCATGCAATGGGTGCAAGTGTATGAGTGAAGTGAATACATCCTAATGCCTAACATATTATGGCATTTAACTAGAAGGATGCAAACAATTAAACATGCAAGAAGAGAGATTAATGAACATTAATGCACACAATATAAACACACACAACAAACAACAAAAGACATATGCATGGGTTATGGGTGTGTGCAACTATCTCTTCAAAGCAAGTAAGCACTTAGAAATTTACCTTTGAAATGTTTGATGTCTTGAGGTCTTGAAAGGGACTTTGAGCTTGAATCTCAATCACCTAAACTACCCTTACATTCAAACCCCAATATGTGGTTTGTCCACGAAATAAGCCAATCAAAATATAGGAATCCTTACATTTGGTCCTTTGCCAATTTTGGTTGTTAACAGAAGTCCCCCCTGACTTGAACACCGTTGTCTTGTCGGGGTTGGAGTCAGGATTCTATTTTTACTTAAAGGATTTTCCACCTCGTCTGTCAGCTGTCTATTTAGGTATCATAGCCGGGAAGGAAATCCCTCCTAGATATGCTAGTAATCATTTGTTTTAGCCACCAGTCAGATGGTGATAGGCTTGCGAATTTCAAAAACGAGCCGTTTTGGCACGATTAATGCAAAACTGCCATTGGCATGTTTTCCAAGCACATTAATGAGTCATCAATTCCGATTTCCTAGCACATTACCAGTTATGAACTCCTCATCAATTTTGGTTTCCTTGTGCGTAACCGACTGTCTCTGTCTATAAGTAACCCAGAACTCCTACTATCTTTCCTCATTACTTTCAAAATTCAAAAGCAGAGAAAACCCTAGCCTTTCCTTTCTTTCCTCTTCTTATCAATGATCTTTCAAGCTTTCTTTTTCCTTCTTCAATGGCGTCTCCTTCAAAACTTCCAACTCATTCCCTAGATCTTCTTCCCACTTCCTCTGAACCTCTTCCAGATTTGCCTCCTTCACCTGATAGTCACGATGATCTTCTTGAGGGGGGGACCAAAGGTGGGTTCTTTGATTCTAAGAGGGAAAAAGAGAGGTCGAGGCGAGGTGGATGATTCCAGCGATGAACAAACGCCGCTGCGCTGTCGTTCTACAAGGAACCCCAGAATCGGGTTGGGTTTCCATAATAGATCAAAGGACTCGGTCCAACTCATCGACGAAGAAGATACCGGGATTGTTGGCATGGTAGAAGAGGTTGGTGATGCACCAGTCGTTACCTTGACCGGGGTGCTTACCGGTTCTTTCGCCTCTTTTCATGATAGGCGTATCATTCCCGATTCTATATGTACGGTGTAAACCCTGGCTAAGCTACGGGAGGAGTATCGGATCCCGGATGACATCGATCTCTCTCTTCCTCATCGAGGATATGACGTCTACACCCCGCTACGAGATGTCTTTCTCACCCACAAAGCAGCTTTTGAATGTGGAGTCCGGCTCCTTCTCCATCCGACCTTTCGTCGAGCTTTAGTCTCCCTAGAACTGGCACCCCTCCAGATCTCGCTGGGTTTCTAAAAGCATCTTACGGTCTTTTTAGTGCTCTGGAAGGAGCAGTGTGCAAGAGACAACATAGACAGAGAGCTGGGCTTTGACGAGCTCCGCTACTTATTCCAGATAGCGAACTTAGTACCACGGGGTCAGTTCTATTTAAGGGCCTCCAATGAGATGAAGTTCATTGTTCCTGGTGCGAATGTGAAATATGCTCCACCATGGAAGGAAGAGTGGTTCGTTATAAAGGGTGAATGGGGGAATACCGCCTACATTAGGGTATTTGAGTACCCCGTCCCAACCCAGTTCACAACTAAAGACAAATAGGCGAAGGGGGTGCTTTCTCCAGAATCCCGGGGTATCCTAGGAAAGATTTTAAAGAGGGGGTACATCAATGCACAATATCCTACTCTGGATCCCTTCGAAGGAGCCTGATTGGAGAAGTCTTTGAGGATCTCCTTCGCGCTTCCAGGTATAAAAATTTCAACTGTCTTCTTTGTTTATGTATGTGCATTTTTGTTTTTTTACTCTCCCTTTCTTACTATGTTATCTTCTTCTTAACAGTCTCTGCTACCCCGCTGGTGACTGGTTCTCCTACTTCATCTGGGACATGGACATGAGGTGTGGATTTGCCTCCTTCTACTTCTCCTGTTTCATCTCTTCCTCCTTCTCCCTTCAATACTGCCCAGGACACAACTACTCAGTCTGACGCAGTCCTTGTCCCTCTTTCTACTTTGGCTAAACCTCCTGCCAAGATCCCTTCACCTCTTCCTGCTTTTGCGGGATTGCTTGTCAGGCCTCCTGCTCATCCCTCTACTCATGCACCAGGACGCCAATCTATAAGGTCAATGCTAGCTCGAGCTACCAAAGCTCGGGGCTCGTCAGAACAATCTCCAAGGAAGACCAGAAAGATTGCTGCTCCTCCTACTGTCAGCACTTATCCTAATCCTCATCCTACAGTATTGCCTAACAGGGAGCAGCCTAGAATTTCAGAGAAAGAAGTTGCTCCTGTCTCTTATCCCGTCGCTGATTCTCCTTCGGGATCGGAGTCATGAGGTGCTACCCACGACGAAGTGGTATCTTGGTTCAGAGTATCCTGCCTTGGGGGGAGCTTAATGAACATGGCAAAGCTTCCTACTGAAATTTTGGCGGTCAAAGGGGCTTCTGTATTGGCTGAGGTAGCATTCTACTTTTCCTCTTGTTACTCTCCTCTCTTTTCTACAGGTACTGACTCTTCTTCCTCTCGCAGGGTTTTAAATTTTCTTTGGCAATGGAGAAACAGCTGCTAACCCTGAAGGAAGCCTACATAAGGCTTCAAGCCAAGCTGGAGGATACCCAGTAGGAGCTGGCTCAAGCCCAGCAGAGCATGGCCCCTCTACTCCAGGCTGTTAAAGCATATGAAGATGGTAGGCAGGCTGCCATGGTGGAGGCCTATCGCTATCTACGTTGCCTGGATATAGAGACAGTCCGGTCCCTACGTCGACATGAGGAGAGGGAATGCCTGAAAAGGGAGAAAAGGTTGTTGTAGGATGAAAACCGTCTTTTAATGGAGATAATGCAAAACTTGGAGGCCCAAGAAGGTCCTTCCTTTGAAGATGGGTATTTCATTGCCTATTATGAGGTGGTCATGGCTTTGCCTCCTCCGTTTGATATTTAGGCAGCCTTGAACTGGGACCGAGAAGAAAATCATGGCAAAGGCTGCCCAACTTACGGGTGATTAGACTGTCCCTCCCTCTAATTAGGAAGGACAAACACAAGACCCTGTGCCTTCTTCAGAGGTTATTCTAGTGGAGAAGGAAGAAGAAGTTACAGCTGGAACCGAGGTTCCAGAAGTTGAGGCGGACAAGAGTAGTTTGGCAGCCGAGGGAGAGGAAAATGCTTCAGCTAGATCTATGGTTCTGGCAATCGAGGAGACCCAGCCTGATACTGCAACTGAGGTGTCTAGGGAAGGAGCAGCCAATCAGGGACAAAACTTGGAGGAGGAGGAGGAGAACGCCTAACTTGTCTTTCATGTATTATTATTATCATTATTTTGTAGCCTTAAAAAGGGAGTTAGGTACCCCCGTCAATCCAATAAAAGACTTTTATTTGTTGAAACAAATTATATCTTGCTTGCTCTTCTGATTTAGAAAGAGATTAACTTAGAAAAATCTGGACTCAGAAAAAATCTTGACTTAGGAGAAATCCTAACGCTTTCGTATTTGTAAACAAATGGAACTAAATTTGGAGACCTGCTCCTTGATCGGGATACTTGATAGCCATATAACAATCTTGTACCTTGTCGTTGTAAACACCAACGAGATCTAGCAGGCGAACACGTCCTTTTCTTTAGTGGGTTTTTAATGAGTATGTAGCAGCTTGAGGTTCTGGATGTCCTGATTGATAATCAAACCTACTTCAGCTATAAGTTTCTTTGGAATAAGCAAGCCATCAGGTATCTTGGTAAGGTATCCTGTTTCTTCTAATATTCTGTCCTGATAGGCAATATAGATTACTTTAGTATCAGGCTTCTCGGAGGTTGTTATACCCTGACTGAGGTAGCTTGAAAGCCCTAATGTTATTTTTTCTTAGAGAGATGAAGAATTAAGGAACCAGGTATCCTAAAAAGGTATCCCGATCATTCTGATGGTCTGTACTGGTAGGCAAATTAGGCCATTTTAGCACCAAGCTTCCTAGCAGAGGGTGTACCCCGGCCAAGGCAGCAGGAGCGCTTTGAGGCTATTTCCTAGTCTTGAGTATATGGCGGGCAACTAAGGCCATGAGTTCAGGTCCTTAGTCTGATATATCATAATCTTCTTGGAGGAGGGTATTCCCCGACCAAGGCAGTAAGAGCACCAAAAGGCTATTTCCTAGTCTTGAGGCGAATCAGTAATGGTGAAAATTATCAGTCATGGTAGGCAACTTAGGCCACTTTTAGCACCAAGCTTCTCGGAGGAGGGTGTACCCCGACCAAGGCAGCAGAAGCGCCATAAGGCTATTTCCTGGTCTTGAGGCGATTCAGTAATGGCAAAAATTATCACTCTTGGTAGGCAACTTAGGCCACTTTAGCACCAGGCTTCTCGAAGGAGGGTATACCTCGACCAAGGCGGCAAAATGAGTTATAGAAGAATTATGTAAGAGAGTTTGCAGAGTGATCATTGGAGAATCATGTAGGAGATATAACTGACTTTATTAAAATTTTCAAATAGTACAATTTCCTAAGGGTATTCCAGCCGATATATATTGGATTCCTAAGGGTAGAATTTCCTGAGGTGATCAACATTCCATGTGTGATCCACCGGGTATCCATCCAGGTCTTCTAGCTTGTAAGCGCCACCCCGAAGCATTGCTTTAATCAAGTAGGGGCCTTCCCAGTTAGGGGCTAGTACCCCGTCGGACCTTTTCCGTGTGCTCTGGGTTACCTTTCTAAGGACCATCTGGGTTCATCTGGGTTCTCATGTACCTCGCCTCTTTCTGGTATGATGCTTTCTTGGTTAGGTGCTTGGTCAGCGGGGAATCCTGATATCAGTTGTTCTTGCAGTGGGGTGCCCAGTTGGCTGTAGAAGTAGGGTACTTAGCTGGATGTAGAAGCGGGATACTTTAGCTGATGTTGTTTCTGGATGTCTGTCTGATGCGGCAGAGGGGTACCCTGCTGAAATAGTAGCGGGATATCCTGTCGATCTAGTAACGAGATACCTGTCTAATGCAGTAGCAAGGTACCCCATTGAGATCTGTGATAGGATTCTGAGTAGAACTATGCATTGGAACATTTTAAAGGTTATCGGGATCGCTGGGCTTTTCTGGTGTTAGTCTGAGGGAGGAGGTAGGTATCCAGATTTGATCCAGTATTCTTTTTCTATGAGTACTTAGATGGTATCTCAGCATGTGTTTCTTCCCTATATCCGGGTGGAAAATTCTTCTTCGGTCCTTTACCAATTTTGGTGGTAAACAATGATGATTATGAACCCGAATTTTGCCGAACCCATGTGTAACCCTTCCTTTTCAACTATTGTTCCACTTTAATGGCCAGATGCACCATGTCATAGCTCAACATAATGTTGTAACTCCACTGCATTTGCAATTTCTTGGTTTAGTCCATTTAGAAACCTTGCCATAGTAGCCTCTAGATCTTCCTCTATATCAGCCTGAATCATGGCTATCTCTATCTCTTTATAGTAGTCTTCAACACACTTAGATCCTTGAGTAAGAGTTCGCAATTTTTGAAACAAACCCCTATAATAGTGACAAGGAATGAATCGCCTCCTCATAACAGTTTTCATCTCCTCCCATGTCTCAATAGGTCTTTCTCCATTTAGTCTCCTACTCACAATCAGTTGATCCCACCAAACAATAGCATAATCAGTAAACTCTATGGCAGCCAACTTCACCTTCTTTAACTCGGAATAGTCATAGCAATCAAACACCAACTCTATTCTTTTCTCCCACTCCAAATAAGCTTTAAGATCAGTTTTACCTTGGAAGGTTGGAATCTTCACCTTTATACTACCCAAGTTCTTATTAATCCTCTCTCCATACCTATCTCCTCTATTCCCATACCTAACGCCTCTACCTCCAATTCCACGCCTAAATCTGTCCGAACCCATATTGGACATGCAATCCTCCTCCCCTATGTCATTATCATCCCTATAATAATCATTAACTTCTTCTCTAACCGGAACTCTCTCTCTCTCCTACGTGCTTGTGGAACGGGTTATGGCTGTTCTGCACGTGAGTTTTCCACTTGATCTAAGCACTCATGTAATTGTTTCAATTCACCCCTCATCATCCATCTCATCTCCTCTACTTATACCTCCTTCCAAAGCTTTAGATCCACCGGTATGAAAAAATCATCAGTAATGCCTTTATCTTTGTTTTCGGACATGTTTTCCCTACAAAATAAAGATTAGAAAAAAAAAAAAAAACGACCTCACAACACTCCCTCACATGTTTCACTTGAATAATCAAATCACTCACACTCGTGTTTCCACAAAATAAATTCGGCTTTTACCCTCAATATGAACTCATCACTGTTGTCTTTTTCCACTCGTTATTTCTCAAAAGTTCTTATCAAACTAATAAAACAATAATCAGAATTTTTTAGCCACGTTCACACGAAACGAATCACAAAGAAACTAATTAGGACAAGAATAACAAAAAAGAGATTCTACTGCCATTTTTTTTTTAACCTTGATTAGATTTGGTGGGACTGATCGAACATAAATTTTTTTTATTTTTTTGATGGAATGAAATCAAACAAGAAAAAAAGAACAAAGATAGATTAACCTGAGTGTTAGAGCCTAAGCTCTGATACCAAATGATACGATCCTCGTCAGTTTAATGCCTAAGATTGTTCTACGCTCAGGTTTTTAGATGGAAACTGCGACCTAACACCTATAAAGAGATGTGAACCTTGGTATAAGGAGAACGCCACAATCAAGGATGGAATACTTGATTGATAAGTCAAGGATGAACGCCACAGAGAAAATCTAATAAGTTCAAGTAGTTCTCAAAGAACAAAAGAGAAAATTCTCTCAAATTTTGATTCAATTCAAGTTTGCCGAAAAATACATCAAATGGTTCCTTTTAAACTAAAACTCTAATGGACAAGAAAGGCTACATGCCTATCCCTAAAAAGGAAACAAATATTCGACCATTAAAGCCTTTCAAACAGAAAAAATAATATGGCAATAATTGCCTTACAAATGGGAAAGAAAATAAAAAACTAAAACAAGCAACCATTGACTTGCTCCCTATTTGGAAGGCTAAATCTGGAAACAAATCAGCCCTTTAATTTGGGAAACAAATCAACTCTTATTCTATGGAAACTAAAAAGGAAACGGTTGAAATTGAGTCTCATCCACTTGCCTAGCTTCTACCTCACGCCCAAGCTTCTGCCACACGCACAAATCTTCTCTTATTCGGCCTAATCAATTGCCTTGATGATGTTAATTAAGCCTTGGTCTTCATGTGGGCTCATCTTGGACGATTACACTTTAGAATCCGCCCAAGTGTCTTGAATCAAGCCATTGAGTGGTTCTTTGAATCTCTTGGCCCTCGCCCTTGTTATTGGCCCTACCGGAACATGTAATGGATCTCTTGGTGCAGCTCCCTTATTCTCATCACCGCTCATACCGATCCTCCAAGCACCTCCCGACCACCTAGCATAGAAGGCGTCAACAAGGGAGGTCTTAATACACCATCTATCAGATTGCCAAGGAAGAAAAAAACCATGCTACAAGAAGGACAATATGCAGTAATGTTCGAATACAGGGAAAGTTGACCTCTCCGACCATTCATAACACCATTAATGGAGACAATCAACCGTATTAATGAAGATAGTAAACTCTTTAAATGGTCATTCACAACGCAATTAATGAGGAAATATTCAACTCAATCAATGTCAAATCAGTGTTCAAATAATGGTGGATTGATTGACTTAATTCAAGGAGTGGGCAACAAGGCTCAAAGCCTATAAATATAACAAAGCTCTCTCTAAAATGGGATCTTGGTCTTTTTCTTCTTCTCCAACAAGACATGATCTTTCGACTGGTTTTCCAACAAAAGGCTATACCCCGCCTATTATTGTAAGCTCTCTAGAGCATTTATGTTGCATCACTTTACTACTTTTATGAGCTCCTCGGAGCAGGCCTTATTCATAAATAATATTAGGATGGTCACTTTCTCCACGGGATACTACCTATGGGTTTTTCAGCATGTGATCATATGTGATGCTTTTTCCCCCTAGGCCAGTCTACCTTCTATCAAAAGACTTGTCATTCTCTCCCTCTTATTTCCTTTATTATGCATATATGTGAATTAGACTCCAACCCCGCTGGTCGTAGCCCTCTTGGCCACCTATTCATATGATGTTCCATATACAAAAAAGAGGAAAGAACTTTCAGACTAGCTAGAATAACCGAGGTGGTCTCATCTTTCACGACAACATCTACATCACTGAAGAACTCTTATCCCTCATCCTACTTGCTTGCTATCTTGGTCGGGGAACTACAGAAGAGATCTAGAAAAGAGTACAGGATATGGGGTATGAGATACGGGATACGGGATACGGGATACGGGATACGGGATACGGGATACGGGATATGAGATACCGGTTACGGGGTACCAGGTATGAGGTAACAGGGTCAAAGCCTCTCACACCAGCAAAAGAACCTCAAGCATCATACCATATGCTTATATCACCCCGACGGGCTGAGTGATTTTTCTCTTACCTCCTACACCTTACTCCAGACTTTTTTACTCATGCAAAACCATGGTACCTAGAGGTACCTACCCCGTTGCAGCCTACTAGGTAGCAATTTAAGGGTGTTAATTGAAATTCCTCACCCAGAGCGAATTTTCGGTTAACACATTAGTTGATGGTAATTTGAGTGGTAGGATTGTATTGAATATGCCATAGAACAAGTGTACTTAATAGTGATCAATTAATATTATCCCATTTCATTAACATCTTCACTCTTGCACAACCTTTGCAAGAGTTTTAGTTAAGTAAGTTAGCTAATGATAATTTAGTTAGTTGTAGTTAACTTAGTGCAACTTAATTGTAGTTAATTAGTTGTTAATTTACTTGCTTACTTAATTGCCAACTTAGTTAGTGTAGATTAATTATATTTGTCTTGTAACCATGCCTCTTTAGTTGTAGTTGTAGTATAGAAATTGCGTATCCGTGACCATAGGATTCGTATAGTTTAGTTCTTTCATTAGTGTAATTTGATCTCCATACGACCATCTCCCTTTACTTTTTATGCAACTGTAATTAGTGTAAATAGATTATTTATAACATAAGACGTTGAACCAACTTAAGTCTACCATACCTCTCTCGTGGGAATGAAACCCGTACTCGTAACCGCAATACGCGTCTAACAATTTGTATACTTGCGAAGGGTAAAAACACATGCGTGCCCTATCATTTACCATAGTTTATTAGAACTGATCAGAGCGTGTCAAGTTTTTAGTGTCGCTGCTGGGGAAGCATTGCGTACATTTTTGTAGGTCTAGTCTTTGTTTTAGTCATTTTTAGTCATTTTCGTTATTTTTATTTTTATTTTTAACTATTTATATTCAATCTTGTTCGATTTGATTCGTGTTTAGTTTGTTTGATTGTTTCAGATTTTAAATTGACATGGAGAGGGGCCACTTGATGTTAGCCATGAAATAGGCCAACTTAGGAAAAGAAGTGAAGACTCTCTTGGCACAATATGAGCAGCCACCGGCTGTAGTTTATCCGCCTTGTGGGTGGAATGAACACATGATGGACTTGGATCCGCAAGGAGAGCAATGGCCGGAATATGAAGAAGAAATACCTCCCATGTACCCTTATCAAGATTGCAACAATCAAGGAAGCTATGAACAAGAATGGCAAGACCATCAATGGAGTAACCATGACAACTTCTCATCAACCGAACAAAGAATGCTTGGCATAGAAGAAGTCGTAGAGTGGGTTGGATTTCAGTTGAGAGAAATCTCACAAGAGCAAGACAAAGAGAAGTCTCCAACCAACTTTTTACAAGAGGCCGAAGAAGAGAAGGAGGATCCTCCAAGACTCCCTCAATCAACCTATCCAGAGGTGCCTGAATCGGTACAAACTCCTAATAGCTTGAAAGATGACGCGTATGTGATTTTCTGAAATTTTGAAGATGAGCTAAATGAGAAGGAAGAAAAAAGGATAGATGTAACATATGTGATCAAGGAGAACATAGAATTGACAAGTAAACATATGGACTTGATTAGGAAGGTTAACTCACTTGAAAGAGACAAAGACTCGGAAATTCGAAAATCACAAGCTCTCAAATTGATGGAAGAATAAGAGGAAGAGTTCTCTAGGAAATTACATGAAATGCAATTGGAAGTAGAGAATAGGGACAAGGCATTAGTAGAGATGTAAGAAGAGGTCAACATAAGAGACAATGCCTTGGAGATCTCAAGGGGTCAAGGAGAATGCCATGATTTTGGAGATCGACATTGTCAACAACACTCTTCAAACCTTGACTAAGATGGGGACCGATCAAGAAGAAGAACCAAGGAAGCCTTGCACTTCCTATGGTGATGCATGCCATCCAAAAGGCCCCTAAAAAAGAAGGAAAAAGAAGAAGATCGAGAACAAAGGTAGTCCTCCAACTCATTCTCCTACATGCTATTTTTGCTCAATTAGAGGCCACAAGATGGTCGAGTACTTAAAATATAATGAATTTTTCAAAACTAGGAATGTCACACCTAGGAGAGTTGTAGGAGAAGCTAGACAAATTTGGGTTCGAAAGGATCAACTTGTACATAAGAGAAAGACCCCCTTTGTTAATGGAGCAATCACACCAAGTGATATGGTGTAGGTTGTAAGAAGTAGTAAACCTCTTATTCCATTAGATACACCTTCAGACTTCCATGAATTGCATGATGATTTTTCAAGTGATTTGCGAATAACTTTGAACATATGAACCATTTAATGTGTGCTTGCATATGTAGGTGCTATAGCTTCTAGAGGAAGCTCATTTTGAGGCGGATGGTGTTTTAGCACGACACTCGCTTTATGGCTCATTTGAGCCAAGTAATATGTTTATATTAAGTTTCTTTTAGTTTGTTATTATTTTGAACATTTATTAGCTTAGTGTTAAGAGTCTAGAGTCTCTTATTTATCCACATGTATGATGAGATGCATGGAAATAGATAGGTTTGGGGATTCATACTCCTTACTTATTTATTTGTATAGCATGTGCTTGTGGTAGTTTTTGATGTGATTTTTTTTTTGTGTGCAGGGGCTGGAATCAAGAAGAAGTGTCTACCGTGGGATGTTTCCGCTAGATAGAGCTCGCTAACAAGCCACGGGGTTCTCTTGGAACCTTGCGCGAGATATAGCTGCGGGAAAGAACCAACGGACCAGAAGGAAGGAATTAGCAAAGTTCGCTACGACTTCATATCCGCGGGAAGGAAGCCGCCAGACAGATGACACAAAGTCGCAGCATTCTCCAAAGGAATTCCCGTGACTTCAAGTCCGCGGGAATAAACCCGCGCTGCTACATGCATGAACTTGCTCAAAGCTCTAAGATTGTGCGCGACGTCAGGTCTACAGGAACAGGAAATCAAAGCCTGCACACCTCCGCGACTTCACATCCGTGGGAATGAACCAGCTGCACAAACTCGCACCCCAAAAATGCATCCTAGGAAGGTCCAATCTCTTACTTTTAAGCTTTTACTTTAAGTTGATATCTCATGTTTAGCTTAGGAGTGTGAATTGATTGGTTTTGCCTAGTGACTAGGATTGGTTGTATGATATGATTAGTGGTGGATATTTAGGATTGTATATAGGTGTTTACATGTTTGTTTTAGATATTAGGATTGTATATATGTGTTATTGTTGTGGCTTTATTTTAAAACCTTGTGAAGATGCCCTATTTTGAAATTTTTTGGTGAAATGTTTCTTAAAAACTGTACTAATCGGTGAAGAAATAAATTTTTCTGCCCATACTACATTCATCTTTTTTTCGATACGGTTCCAACTATATAAAAAACGTAAAGTTCTTGGCGCTGGTTTAAAAGTTATGAGTATTTTTTCGACCGAAGGACATGGACGTGCCCTGTTTTCAAAATTCTGCACGTGACCTTTTTTCGACGTCTGTTTTCACACTTTTCTGAATTGAATTTTGAAATGTTTTCTACATAAAAAGTGTTCTTTTGCATGTCTATATTCTTATGTCAAATTTTGAACAAGTGTTATGGTATATCTTTGAAAGTATGCATTGAAAAACAGACGTTGTACGAATTCAAAAGTTGACATTTTTCTTGGAATGTTGTCCTCCATATTTAAATGCTTCTTTCACATGGTATTTTTGTTTTTTGTTAAATTTATGTTATATATATATATCGTATGTGTGTCATTGTAGTATAATGGTAAGTATTGTATATAAGTGTTAGTATGTTTGTGTCCGAATTTCCAAATCATGAACTCTTTGTCCATGTGCTTCAATTTCTCAACATTGAAGACAATGTCGAGTTTAAGTTTGGGGGTGTGAACACATGTGTCTTTTTTGTGTGTTAATATTATGTTTTTGTACTTTTTTGTAAAAAATTTCAAAATTTTACGAATTGAGCCATCTTTGAACAAATTGTTTGAATGAGATGTTTTGAGTTTGTACCGTTGATGAGTCTTTCACATGTGTTAATTGTTAAGTCTTAGCTAACTCTTGTGAGTCTAGGATTGCTTCGCATGATGTGAATTTAGTCCCTTTCTCTTAGTGTTTAAGTGGACGAGACTCTCCACAACCTCTTCGATAAGTTCCCTCTTCCTCTTGAGCGATATAGGGCTATCGCCCGATTCGATCCTTATAAACTCGATAAGAGGTTCGAGACTATCATAAGGCTATGGTGAAGTTACGGAAGGATTTTGCGAAGATGCCATTGTAGTAGAAGAAAAGAATAAGATGGTTTGGGAAGAATGAAGACTCGAGAGAAAAGAAGGCTGATTCTTGATTTCTTGATTTTGAAATTCAAATGGGCATGAAAGGAATGGAGGATAAAAAAGGATATTTATAGGCGTTTAGTGGGTTATTACCGGAACAGAAAAGGAAAACCGCAATCAATTACCAGAAACGTATAGGAGATGGTTTCTAGAATATCGTGCCAAAAACGGCTCGTTCGAACTCACTAAGAAATCCTCATTCGACATTGCTAGCAACACATGCTTTGTCAATTTTAGCAAGGTTTGCTCTCTTCGCAAACCAGTCATTCTTAACATGTTTTTTGACATTTTCATGCTTTCCATATTCAAAAGCTTTAGCATGCTTAAAATGAGACACAATCTCTTTATTCCTAGATTCATTTTCTATTTTGCAATATTCAATGAATTTATAGCACTTGGGCTTGATATGACCTACGTTATTGCAAAAATGACATATAGGAACAAAATAAGAGATTTTACCTTCCGAAGTTGGAGAAGCACAAACAAGAGTTTCAAGAGGTACCTTGTTCTTCAATTTGTTCTTAGTCTTTGAACGTCTCTTCTTAGGAGCTTTCTTATCAATAATGACTTTTTCCTCGTTTGTAGGAAGTGATGTTTCTATAAGCTTCTCCTCAACTACCAAGTCGCTTGAGCCACCTAAAGACAAATAAGAGATGAACATATCCCTTTCAAGAACAACCCCTTCAACTTCTTTAAGCTTCTTGGCAAAAGCATTCTTTTCACCCAAAAGCCTCCGAGTTGTTGATACAAGCTCATCCACTTGTAGTTTGATCAAATCATCATTCTTAACAACCTCTCTTAAGGCTATCTTCAAATTCTCTTTAAGACATTTCACCTTAGCCAAAAGATCTATGTAGGTTGGATTATCACTTAAACACTCTTGATGATTTGGATTAACCTCATTGTCCAATGAATCTTGACATACATCCTCTAAGATAGTGTGAGAGATCGTGAATGCAACAAAGTTGCTCACCAACTTTTCCTCACTAGAAGACTCATCACTAGAGCTCTCCTCATCACTAGAGTCATCATCTTCACTCCATGTAGTCACCATAGCTTTTCCCTTCTTGTCCTTCTTAGTATCACCAATAGGAAAATCCGAAGCATAATGTCCTAGCTTCTTGCACTTAAAGCATTGGACCTTTCTATTGCTCTTAGCATTACCACTCCTCTCATGAGGTAGAGCAAAGGATTTCTTGACTTCCTTTTATCTTGAGTACTTGCCACTTGGCTTAGCACCTTTCCTCAAGAACTTCCTAACCAATAAAGCTATCTCCTCGTCATCCTCACTACTACTAGCTTCTTTGATGACTTTGAGAGCTAAACCCGTGTTCTTAGCCTTAGGCTTCAAGCACGCCTCAAAGGTTTGAAAAGATCCTAGCAACTCATCTAAGCCCATGACATCAACGTCCTTACTTTCTTCAATGGTCGTTACCTTGGCTTTGAACCTCTTTGGTAGAGATCTTAGAATCTTCCAATTTAGCCACTCACCGAAGATAGGAGTACTAAGAGCTTGGCATTGGTTGGCAATGTCTTAAAGCTTGTCTTGGAAGTCAACAAACTTGTCTTCCTCACACATTTGCAAAGACTCAAATTTAGTTGTGAGCAATTGAAGACGAGACTTCTTTACCGCCTTAGTTCCCTTATTGGTAACTTGGAAAGGTTCCCATGCCTCCTTTGTGGTCTCTAGATTTTGGATGTAGAAGTATTGCCTACTATCCACACCTCCAAAAATAGCATTCACCACCCGATGATGCCACTTTGCTAACTCAAATTCATTGGTCGACCATTCACTTATAGGCTTGGAAACGGTCACGCCATTTTCACTCTTATTGGGAGAAAGGTACCCTTCTTCCACGGTCATTTCATCAATATAGCGAATGTAAGCCTTCATCCGCACTTTCCAAAACCCGTAGTTGTGACACTTGAGAAGAGGAGGCCTAGAGTTTGAAGCCTCTTCGATCATCACATCTTCTTACAAGACCATACTTCAAAAACCTAAGCAATTCACTAGTAAGTATAACCTGGATCTCGTCGAGTGCCGTCCGACGACCCGCTCTGATACAATTTGAAAATAATATAAACGTAGTTAAACTGCTTAAAGCACACCTAGAGGGGGGGTGAATAGGTTTTTACATCTTTTTCAATCCCTTGAAAACAAACATTCATTTGTCCTTCAAGGTAGCTTTACATACAACACATAATCCAAAAGCATCCATACATAGACAATATAATCATGTGATCATTAGGCAATATCTACATATATAAGGAGTTATATGAGGTATAAAACACAAAAATCTCAACAACAAAGAATACTTTTATTATGATATTGTTCAAGGAATTACAAGTGTTAACAAATATAATTATACATCAAAGTAACAATATACAAAAGAATAAAGAATATAAGAATGATCAAATCTTTATTGCTATACAAATCACACTTAACAAATCTTGATTCCAAAACTTCACAAATGATGAATGTACTATCAGATTAAGAGCAAACATATATATACAAGTAATAAAGAGAGATAGGAAGAATTAACACATGGAATTTTTTAATATGGTAAAACCTCCTAGGAGGAAACATCCACGAGTTGAATTACAACCATTGGGTACTATATATATTGGATGGTAAATTAGAAATTCCACAAAGTGACCAATCCTAGATCACCTAACCATGTAGAGTCTATGCTACCTAACCCTATTGGAAAGTATGAAATCCCTCAATGATGCGAAACCACCATATATTGGACAACATACCAAACCAACATCGATAGAAGATTAGAAATTCCTCAAGAGTGCATACACATCCCATGTACCCCGCTCTATTGGAGTCTATGTCTATCCATACACCTAGGCCTACCAATAATATAGCCAACTCTCTATCCAAGGCACTCATGCCTCTAGAGAGCCTCCCTTGCATAGCTATCCAGACCTTCCCAATCCTAGCCATGACTTCTTGCTTGCCTATCTGAGTCATCCCAACTCTAAACAAGACTTCTTGATTGGCTATCCAGACTCCCGTCCTAACCAAGACTTCATGCCTTTCACAAGGACTTCCTAGTGTGATCATGTGAATGCAAATGATGCAAACAAGCAATACAACATAGAACATGTGATCAATACATTCCATGGAATAACTAGACCTAAACATGTGAGAACACAAGTAAAGTAATCTAGATGAAAAATCACGAATTAAACCTAGATCATGTTCACAAAATGTATTCAATGAATATTCTAGCCAAAGATTTAGAGCATGGATATATTAATGAATCAATTGAATCCTAGATGTCTTTAAAAACACATACAAGAGTCTTAATCCTAGATTAAATCAATCAATGATCAAAACACATTTCAAGGATTATTGATCACAAAATGATTCAATCAAGTCACAAATAATCCTATATATCAATCAAATCACAATACAACTCTCGATCATGTGAAAAACCTAGAATCTAAGAAACTAATTCACATATGTCTCTATATAGACTTTTGATTAGGATTGATTATGAAGCTATCTTTATCAATATCATTCTCCAAACATACAAGTATATGTAGAAGAAGAAACCCCAAGGTAATTGAAGGTTGTAAAAGAAGAAATCCCAAAGATATGAACACTACCTTGGATTCTCTAGCTGGTTCGGTTTTCTGTGTGCAACTACTAGAAAAGTCAATCAAACAGCTTCCAAATCACTTGTAAAAGGTAGAGGACTCGATCACGAACAATCTCCAACTTGAATCACTCAATTCCAAGTTCGTATGAGAAAGTTATGGTGTTTGGAAGATGAGAAAAATTGGGGAGAAAATTCTAGACGGGATTCAACTTTTTCTTCTTGAATGAAATGGGAGGGAATTGGAAATATTTAAAAGGGAGAGAGAGAGAGGGAAAGAGGCAGCCAACCAGGGCCATGCTGGCCGTGTGGCACACGTGGCCACCAAGCTTGGCCATTGGCCTTGCTTGGTCCTCTCTCGCTCCGCTCGTGTTCTTCAACCGTATTCGGGCCTTCGAACTCCAATTTCAAATATGTCTTCAGATTATGAATCATGACTCCCTCACACACAATGAAGACTACAAAACTTTGCAAAAAGGTTACGAATTCATCTTAGAAAATGACGACGAAGACAACTCAATGAATGAGAACGTAAAGTAGAGTAGCTACATCGTTTGGACTCAAAACCTAATGAATGAGTAACCGAAATGACCAGGACTCAATAAGGAAACATAAGAGATCATGTTCAATTCCAAAATCAATAAAACAAAAACAAATAGACACCAAATCACACACATATGCTGTTTCCTAGACATAGTCCTAGAACATGCATTTTTCCAATGACTATCAATTTAAATCTAATGCATGAGCATAAATTTCCAAGTGTGTGAAAGTGTTATACCAATGATATAAAATCATGCAAGGACACATATGAATGTCATGTGTGTGTGTGCCTAAGCCTTGTAAGAGGAATGATGTCTAAAATACCTTTATTATCATGCAAGGACACATATGAATGTCATGTGTGTGGTGTGTGTGTGTGTGTGTGCCTAAGCCTTGTAAGAGGAATGAGGTCTAAAATACCTTTATTGTGCAACTTAGCACATTTCTCTTTGAAGACTCCATCTTGTTTGTGTTATGGCCAAGTCTTTCTTTGAAGCTTTAAATCATCAATTCTAAGACCACTAAATGATTCAAGAAAAAACATCACTTTGATATTGAATACATGCCAAGACAAACCAAAAACGTAAGACGCACGACATTCTCGCTTATCGCCAAGGAAAGTCCCATAATTGTTGAAACCATTGACCAAAGTTATAGTGGTGCATGGAAAGAAATGGGACCTATTTATACGAAATTATACTCAACTATGAAAAGGGGGCTTTTTTCGATTCTGAACCCTAAACCTACAATTTTTCTACTTATCGACTTGCCCGAGATATCCACCGCCGACTGTGTCAAACTTCGCCTACAGTGATCGAATGAGAGTTATATTTTATGTTATATCAATACTACGTCAAGAAAACCATTGTATTCTCCTTTTTATGATATATTACAGTCATTTATCCATCATCTTAACCATTATTGGACCAAGTTAATTGTACTGGAAATAATAGGTATCGAATTACATGATACGCCTCCAACCCTAGTTAATTCCGATCATAGTACTTTAAAGTCGTTAATTGTAATTCCACCCCGCCGGTAAATTTTGGTTAACACAAATCTTATAGCATTTATAGTTTAATTATGATAATAGTCAAAAGTAAATAATCATAAGGTCTACAGACTATAAGAAATGAAGAATTGTTCGTACATCTGGATATGTATGAGGTAGATACAATTCTTTAGTTAGTCTTGAATAATGTTCACAACTTAAGATAAAGTTTGGGCACCTTTACTTTGTTAAAGTTGTAGATTCTATTTCTAGCATTTGAGTGGGATCAAATGTACTATGATGAGTCTAAAATCACCAAAGTGTCTTTGAGTAAAAGAATATAGTGCATTAGGTGCATTGAATAGGATCACAGTGAAATACTTTATCCAGAACCGTCAGTGGATAAAATTTTTCATTATGAGGACAATCAGAGAGTCTATCTTAATCATGAGATAAATGATGGACTTATGGTTACAAGTGTTATCATTTAAGCTATCAATAAGTACGATTATATAGCATAGTCTATCCTCGATAGTTTGGTGGTATTCATTTGTTAATCGATAAAGGACTTCATTTATAGATATGGTCATCATGGCTCCATTTATTAAATGAGAGTAGAATTCATCATATCGATATTTTGAGGTGTTGGATATTGAATCTTAACGTTAAGTTTTCGATAGTGTCTATTGAAACTTGGCTTATGGACAAGTCAAAATATCCAAGTTCAAAATGTGATCATATGAGTAAATATGGTAACTATGAGAGCTATAGGTGGTCTATGAGATCTTGGCAATTACTGATATTTTTCACGAGGATACACTATCTCGTCTAGGGTATAAATGAGAAACATTTACTTATTCTATCTTTATTTAAGAGTTCAATTTTAGTTCTTTAGTGGAATGAGCTAAAATTAATAGATTGAACCTAAGTGAATCATTTGTTGATTGTGATTGGGTTATGTCTATTGAAGTTTAAATTTAGATAGCCTGCCAAGATCCCTAATCCACACAGACTTGCATGGATCACTTGATATATTCTACCAGACTAATTTATGGGTCCATCTAGATTTGTAATTAATACATTAAGAATATAATTTGCACATTTGTTATATAATGGGTTGTTAAATTATATTAATGTATTAATTTAAAGGCATGTGAACTTGTTTTCTTTTAGTAATAATGTAGGATTTTTATTAAGGTCCAATGGATTTAATAAAATAGAAAAACAATATTATGCACATGTTGTATACATGGGTGGCAAGGTTAAGAATATTAGCCTAAAATATTGTTTTATTTTATTATTTAATTAAGTGGAAGTTAATTAATTTATTAATTATTTAATTATTTAATTATTTAATTAAAAATCAAAATCTTTTTCTAACTAGGAAATAAGTTTCTTAGTGTTATACTATTGTTTGTAGTATAATAAGCAACAAAGATTTTATTTGATAAGTAGATAAATAAAAGGAATTTATTTATCTAGTCGAGTTAGGAAGTCTTTGTTATAGTCACAATTTAATGATACACTAAAAAATTAGATTAGGTTGAATTCTAAAGATAGATAGGAGTCTTTGGTGAAAACACAAACCTAGTGGTGGCAAGGTTCCGATTCTGTTCCAGTTCCAGTTCCAGTTCTGAACCGGCGGTTCCAGTTCTGAACCGGCGGTTCCGGTTCCCGATTTGGGTGGAACCGGAACCGGAACCGGCAGTTCTGAACCGTTTTTTTTTTAATTTAAATTTAAAAAAAAAAAGTCTTCTAAGTTGTAAACTTATAATAATGTAATTTTAAATAATTAAATAAAATAAAATATATAAATGACAAATTATAAAATAAACAAATGAAAAAATATAAATTACAAAAGGAAATTAAAATACATAAACAAAATGTCAAATTACAAATTACATATTACATTTCATTGGATATTTGGGAATTAGGTAACCCGAAGTTCGAAAATAACATAAAATAAATAAATGATAAATTACAAAATTAAATTAAAATAAAACAAAAAAAAAATGTAAAGTTATTAGTCTTGCACTTAATTTTTATTACAATTAAGTTGCCTACGTATCCTCTTGGGGGGTTTAGAGGAATCAAAGGCCACGTAGTTCTCTTACTTTTTATTGCAGGTTTGTTGATGACATGGACTTGTGATGACGTGAATACGTGATCCACATCTTCTATTCTGGGCCCGTTGTACTTGTCTCTCCACTTTCATGTTCATCATCTTTGAAGAAATCGTATGTTATCTCATGTCCGATTTCTTGTTGTCTATATCGAGCCTTTGTCCAATCATCCACACAAACCTGTATCTGGAGTGTTTTCGGAGTCAAGCATGAACGCCTTTCATCCAAGATATTACCCCCGGTGCGGAACTCTTGTTCCACCGCCACTGTAGAAACTGGTGTTGAAAAAATATTTTTGGCTATGATAGCCATGATTAGATAGTACTTTGTGTACTCTTTCCAATATTGTAATATATCAAATTGTTAGTGCTTGATGAACTCATAAGAATCATTTAGATAGGATTCAAGCTCAGAATATTTGTTAGTGCTTGATGAAGAAGAAGATCTAGGTTTTTTGGTATTTTTTTTATAATAGATTATATCCTAAATTCAAAAATCCAGAGGATGATGATGTGGGCTATGCAATTTGTGTTCGTGTAACATCTAAGTTGAGTGAGGATCCATAAACTAAAAGATATTCATCATATAAAGAATACAATAATTTCTTAATTCTATCATAACATGCATTAACATTATATTCTATGTTTAAACCTTGGAGGCCATAATAACCATTGAGATAATAACAAAAATATTCTAATTTACAACGTGGATCAAAAATCATGGCAATCAAATAAATATCTGGCAACTCATGATAATAACGTAACCATTTTTCCTTCATAGCATTAACGGCTTCTCCTATTTCTATGTCGGATTCACAATAAGTAAATGCACCAACAATATTTAGACTTTCAATAATAAATAAATGAGTTGTAGGATAATAAACACCAGATAAATTTGTTATAGCAATATGAAAAGCTTTTAACAAATTGAAAACGTTGTAACAAATATCCCAATGAGATTTATAAAGTTGAATGTCAATAACATGAAATTGAATAAAAGAAACTAATAAATCTATATACTCGTAACTTTGAGCAAGCAATTTATAAGTAGAATTCCAACGTGTTGGAACATCACGAGCAAATCTAACGGCACGTCTACCATTTTGTTTACAATATTTTACCCATGCATTCATTATAGAATAATGTTTCCATAAAAACTGAAGGGCTTGTTTAATAGGTAGAATAAAATGATCAAGAGTTTCTAATCCTTTTTTAACACATAAATTTAAAACATGACATGCACATCTTTGATGAAAATATGCACCACCAACAAATGGTTTGCATAAATTAATTAAAGATGGAATAGCAGCAGTATTCCTAGAAGCATTATCAAAACCAATTGTAAAAATTTTGTTCTCAATTTTATACTCTGAAAAAATAATTCTAAGCATTCTAACAATATTATGAGCAGTGCATGAATCATCAAAAACTCTAAATGCAACAATTCTTTTTTGGATATTCCATGCATCATCCATAAAATGGCAAGTGACACCCAAGTATGAATGTGATCGTCAATGGTTAGTCCATATGTCGGCACATACGGAAACACGACCGTTATATTTTTAAAAAAATCTTTCTAACTTTTTTTTTTCTTTTACATAAATATTTTCAAGTGTATATATAAGAGTAGATCTAGGAACACAAAATGCAGCAGGGTTTAATGCTCGTCGACAATAATTAATAAAACCAACCCTTTCACCTAAATCGAATGATAAGTCTTCTACTGCTACCATTCTAGCTAATTCTTCCCTATTTTGTTCATCAGTATAATGAAATAATTGTTGGTTAGGAGTAGCGTACCTGGGAATTTGTGTTTGTGACCTCGATCTAGTCTCTGCTACTGGATGTTTGGTTTGATATGCTTCCGATAAGTGTCATATCCTCCGGATTTGGACCACTTATATACTTTTTTGCAATAATTGCAAGTCGCTACATAGCTTCAATCTACTTGCCTAACTTTCTTCATATGTTTGACGAATATATTAGATTTGCTCAACTTCGGATCCGGTTCATCCTTATTTGCTTCCAGTGGATCAAAATCATAATCTGGAGGTGTATCAATATCAGGCATATTTTCTGACTGGCTTGTCAAATTAGGGCCGGGGGGGTGGCATTATGATCGGGTTCTGAAATTATTAAAGGGGGAGTAGGAATGTTTAGGCCTAGGTCTTCAGCATAGGCCCGGCGTTGTAGATAATCGTGATAGGTGGTGTCGTTATAACCGAGATTATCGACCATTTGACCTTTACCTTTCATCGAAATCAAACGCCTAGGATCATCACGGCCGTGACCCCTTCCATTTCCACCACTTGTCATTGGATTTGACAGAATAAATTTGGGAGAGAAATACTGAAAATCTGAAATAGATAATTGAAAACTTATAATTTAGAAGAATAATACTATAAAGTATAAATCTATAATACTATAATACTATAATAGTAGATTAGTAGTAAGTACTAAGTAGTAACTAGAAATAAGATAAATTGCAAATAAAATAAATTGCAAATAAATGAAATTGGAAACTTAGTATTTAGTAAAAACTAAATAGTAAGTGGTTATTCGGAAATTAAATAAATTAGAAATAAGACAAATTGTAAATAAAATTAATTGGAAATAAAATTAATTGCAAATAAAATTAATTGGAAATAAAATATATTGGAAATAAAATATATTGTAAATAAAATTAATTGGAAATAAAATTAATTGCAAATAAAATTAATTGGAAATAAAACTAATTGGAAATAAAATTAATTGTAAATAAAATTAATTGCAAATAAAATATATTGGAAATAAAATATATTGGAATTTTGAAAATAAAATTAATTGCAAATAAAATTAATTGCAAATAAAATATATTGGAAATAAAATATATTGTAAATAAAATTAATTGGAAATAAAATTAATTGCAAATAAAATTAATTGGAAATAAAATTAATTGCAAATAAAATTAATTGGAAATTAAATTAATTGGAAATAAAATTAATTGTAAATTAAATTAATTGGAAATAAAATTAATTGGAAATAAAATTAATTGTAAATTAAATTAATTGGAAATAAAATTAATTGGAAATAAAAATATATTGGAATTTTGAAAATAAAATTAATTGCAAATAAAATTAATTGCAAATAAAAAAATTACAAAATTAAATAAATAATAAAAACCTTGGAAACTTGGAGTCTTGGAGAGTTGGAGAGTGTTGGAGACTTGAGAGTTGAGTGTTGAGACAATGAAACTTGAAATAAAAATTAGAAATTTAGAATTAGAGATTTATAGAATTGAGAATAGAGAGAATTGAGAGAATGAAAGGAAAATAAGAAATTGGTGTGAGATTGTGAGAAAAAATGAAAGGGGAAGAGGGGTATTTATAGATAACAAAAAGAAAAAAAAAATTAAAGGGGTGGTCGTTGAGACCCAATGGCATTCTAACGTCAGCTGTCAGCATGCTGTTGGGCCTCAACGGTCTAAAAAAAAAACAGAAGAACCGGCCGATTTGAACAGAACCGGAACCGCCAGTTCCAAGACGGTTCGAACCGACCGGTTCATTAAACCTTAGAACCAGAATCGGAACCGGGTACCACTGGTTCTGGTTCCGATTCTGGTTCTTGAATTGATACCGAAAAACCGATTCTGATTTTAATTTTTTCGATCTTTCCGGTTTCGGTTCCACGGTTGGAACCGGAACCTTGCCAGGTCTACACAAACCCTACTCAGGAGAGGATTTCGGCCAAAGACAAGAAATCTACATAAGGTTAGGATTTAGGCCACAAGGCATAAAACCACCTTAGGAGAGGATTTCGACCAACACCATATATATACCTATTGTAGAATTCGGCCAACCCTAGTAATATTGAGCAAGGATTTCGGCCACCCAATATATTCCATGTATAGAATTCAGCCAACCATAGTTTTTTGAAGAGAGTTCCTTCTTTTGCTTAAAAATAAATCCAACTCTAAGACATAGTGTGTATAATTAGGCCAAGAGGAAAAAGAGAGAAGAAACGTTTTATTTTCGATAGTGCACTACTAGCTTTTACATCAAAAGGCTTTACGCATAACTTCGAATAAGGTTCACGCAAGTTTCGATCAAAAGATTGAGAATTCACAAGTGACTGAACGTTCTTCGTTTTCTCTAAGAAGATTATTGTGACTAACAGAAGAAAAAGTTTGTTATTATCCATCCTCAGGTACACAATTCAAAGAAAGGGAGCCCACACTCCTAAGTGATTCATGTTCGTGATTCGATTGGAAGATCTTACAGATAACAATCGATGCAACATCAATCGTCACATGGAAAAAGGTATGTTATCCACTAGCATTTGCGTGATAGAAAAAAGTCCACTATAGAAGGAATTCACCTTCAACTCTAGAGGGTATGTATACGGCGGCATCTGAGCGAGCAACAAGTTAAACCTCTCCCATTCCTTATGGAAGGGTTCACCGTCCTTCTCATAAAAAGATGTTATCTTCAACCGTAGGTCCTTTTCCTTTCGTGACGGGAAAAATTTATTAAAAAAGATCTTACACAACTGACCTCATGTCACCAATGATCCTAGCCTCAAATTCATGTACCAAGTCATAGCCTCATCCTTTAAAAGGTACTAGAAGCATCTGAGGTGAAGGTGCTCTCTTGTTAGCACTATTTGGCAAGCTATCACTAGAAAGGTCTCTAAGGTGGCACCATCTTGCTTCATGAATTGAAGGCAATCTTCAATAGCTTTCCCAATGAAAGATTGGAAGGAGACCAATATGCATACTCTTCAATTCATACTACCTCGCCACATCATCAATTACTATGGCCGTAGGCATATTTCCTACAAAGAGGAGTGTATACTCCTCCATGGTGAAACCCAATTGTTCATCCCCATGTACACTAACCTCATGGTCATTAGCTTGCTGCTCATGCTGATTCGGACCATAAGTCTGTTGCTTATGCTGATTCTGAAGGACTCCTTCTTCCATATTCTCCTTAATTTGACTGACTATTCTTCCTACTTGATTGATGTTATCGTTGACCGGTAAAACTACTCTTCTTAATGATCTTCTTCCGTACATAAACCTAGAATCCTGAAATTCTGAAACAAATACCACACGCCGTAAAAAGACACAAACGAACTCAAACTAAAGATAAATACTACTCAAATAAACTAATCAAAGCTAAACTCATTAATCCCCGACAGCGGCGCCATTTTAACAAAGGCCATTTGTGTGTGTGTAAATTGAATTTGTCAAACAATATTTATAAAACCTCATAAAGCCCTAAATGGTTTGAAAAACACATGTATGGCAGTAAGTGAGGTGTCGTCCACAAGGATCGGGACTAGCGAAAACTAGTTGATACTTAAGCAATATTAATGCGATAAAAGAAAAAGTAAATGGTTAATGTTGTGAAATGTGAATGAGCATACAATTTAAACTAAACTAGGAATGCAACTAAAATGAAATGTAAATGGAGTGAAAGATATATATGATGGAAACTAAAGAGTTAACAGACTCATAAGCGAACATTGGGCAAATGCAACAAACTAGTAAATAAGCACATTATATAAATGTAACCAACCTAAGGTGTATAGAATTGGTTATTTATCGCTAGCAAAAGGTCAACCTAGGGTGTATAGCGAGAACCTCCTACTAGCGATTAATCCCTCCTGAGCAACCAACCTAGAGTGTATAGTGTTAGTTGCTCATTTAGGATTCTAACCATTAATGCTCGTCTATCTATCAATGACTCAACCTATTACTAACGTAGCCATCCTATGGTGTATAGTGATGACCTTTAATTCTCTCACAAATGGCCAACCTAGGGTGTATAGTGAAGGCCACTCATTTAAGATTAGATAAAGCTCAAGGTTATTCAACCGGACTCTACTCGAAGGTTAGTTCTCGTAAAATCACTAAAGTAGCCAACCTATGGTGTATAATGAAGGCTTATAATCCTCTTACAAATGCCGACCTAGGGTGTATAGAGACGGTCACCCGTTCAAAGTTAGACTAAGAACACGGTTATTGAGTTGGGATTCTGGAAATCCCTTCCATTCAATAAAGCAATAAACAACTAAATAGAGTTTCTACCTAGTTGTCTACACAAATAGAATCCAAAGAAAATTTGCTAAGAGAGTGTATCCAAGACAAGCAAATCAAATGAAAACCATTCATGGCAAAAGAATAGAACAATGAAAGATAGAAATATATATATATATATATATATATAATACAGTTTATATAAAAAAGCCCAATAGTCAACAAACTAATCCATCAACTCGTTAGAGAGAATTTAGTTACTCATTACAATAAATAAGACAAGAGAAAGGAATAAGTAATAACCCTTGGAGATCATTTCCTTCCTTCGAGTTCCCTTCAATCTCTAGCTCCTTTGAAGTTGAGTAGAAAGTGAGTGAAAATGTATTCTTAGATCTAGGTTTACAAGTATATGAATTTCTAAGTGTCAAAAGCTCCTCTAAAACGTTCCCATCACTTTCTATATATACTACCCAAAAAATAGGTTACAAAAATTGCTGGCGCGCGACGGAGTGCGGGTGGAGTGCAATTCAAGGTCCCGCACTCACCACACTTTATCAATTTCAACAACTATTAGGTCCCGGTTCTGGGTAAAAGTGCAGGTGAGAGTGCAGTTCATGACCCGCACTCACCCTCACTTTATCATTTCTTCAGATATCCAGCTCTTTGGTCTGGGTAAGAGTACGGGTGAGAGTGTGGTTGGCTGACCCGCACTCACCCGCACTTTATCAGGTCTTCAGCTATCAGGTCCCGGTTCTAGGCAAGAATTCGAGTGAGAGTGCAGTTGGCTGACCCACACTCACCCGCACTTATCATTTCTTCGAATGTCAAGTCCCGGGTTTTATCAGCAGTACGATTGGGACCCACACTATTGGAGCCTTTGATGCCAATTATCCTTCTTTCTGCCTTTTTTCGTCCCTTTTCGTCCAAAAGTCCCGCGATACGCTCTAAACACCAAAAATTGATAAAATGCCTGAAATTACAAACACATAGCCTATAAGTTACACTAAAACGTAAGAAAACGACACAAAGGATACGGAATTGAAGGCCGAAATATACAACATATTTGGCACGATCAATAGGTTTTTACACCTTTTTCAATTCCTTGTAATAAACACAAGTTTGTCCCTTAAGATAGCTTACATTACAACATATAAACCATACATACATGTATAGACAAGATAAGCATGTGATCATTAAACCATTGTTTATATATTAACATATAACAAGAGGAAGAATAACATTAAAATGCATTAACAAAGAATACTTGTATTTCAAATATTATTCAATGTGCTATAAGTATCAATCAAAATATAACTACACAAAAGAATCAATGAACAAAAGAAATATATATATACAACTATGATCAAAATGAATTGTTTACAAATCACACTTAACAAAATCTTGTCTCAAAATATATCACAATGCAACAAAATAGAAACATACACTTATACAAATATAAAAGAGAGAGATAAAAAGAATTTACACATGAGATTTTTTAACATGGTAAAACCTCTAAGGAGGAAACATCCATGGGTTGAACTATATATATCGAATGATAGATTAGAAATTACTTAAAAGTGACCAATTCTTTAATCTACTTCCTATTGGAGTCTATATCTATCCAATCCCTATTGGTAAATATGAAATCCCTCATTGATGCGGAACCACCATATATTGAAGTCCATCTCTAGCCAATATCATTGAAAGATTAGAAATTCCTCAAGAGCCAATGCACATCCAATGCAACACTCTCTATTGGAGTCTATGTCTAACCAAACGCCCGAGCCTACTAATATTGTAGTCAACTCCCTATTCAAGGCACTCTTGCCTCTAGAGAACCTCTCATGCATAGCTATCCGGACCATCCCAATCCTAATCATGACTTCTTGCTTAATTATCTGGACCTTTTGTCCTAACCAAGACTTCCTCGCTTGACTATCCGGACCTCTTGTCCTAGTCAAAACTTCTTGCCTTTTACAATGACTTCCTAGTGTGATCAATCAATGCAAATGATGCAAACAAGAAAATTCAAAATAGAACATATGATCAACACATTTCATGGAAACTAAACTTAATCATGTGAGAACACAAGTCAAACACAAGGATCAAAGCACATTTCAAGGTTATTGATCATAAAATAAATCAATACAATCACAAATAACCCTAGATATCAAACTAATCATAATACAACACTCAAACATGTGAGAAACTAGAATCCTATAAAACTAGTTCACATTTATCTCTAATTAGACTTGATTAGGTTTGATTATGAAGCTATCTTTCTCAATAGCATTCATACATACACATATAGAAGAAGAAACCCTAAGGTAATTGAAGGTTATAAAAGATGAAAACATATAGATAAGTCAAATACCTAAGAATCATGAGCTGGTTCAGTTTTATGCATAGAACCATTGGAAAACTCGATCAAACAACTACAAACTCTCAAGGAAAAGGTAAAGGACTTGATTACAAAGATTCTGCAACTTGAATCACACAATTTGGAGTCCGAATAAGAAAGTTATGGTGTTTGGAAGATGAGAAAGATTAGAGAGAAAATTTTGCACTTAATGTTTTCAAACTTTTCTTCTTGAAATGAATGGGAGGGAAATGAGAAACTTAAAAAAGATGAAAGAGAGGGAAAGAACCAACAAATCAGAGGCTGCCACCTCATGCTCCCGTGAGAGGCGCGTGAACCTTACGGGGCAAATAGGTGTTCGGCCTGTGAGGCTCATGCGCCCCTCACAGCCTCACCCAAGCTTGGCCTTTGGCCATAGCTTGCTTCCCTTGTGCTCCTCTCGCATTATTCGACCGTATTCAGGCCTTCGAACTCTGAATTCTAATTCGTCTTCGGATTACGAACCATGACTCCCTCACGCACGAGGAAGACTAAGAAACTTTGACAAATGGTTGAGAATTCCACTCAGAATACGACAACGAACACAACACAACGTATGAGAACCTAAAGTAGCATAGCTTCCTAGTTTGGACTTGAAACCTAATGAATGAGTAACTGAAATGAACGAGGCTCAATAAGGAATCATATGAGATCATGTTCAAGTCCAACAACAATAAAACTAAAACAAATAAATACCAAGTCACGCATGTATGCCATTTCCTAGACATAGTCCTAGAATATGCAAATTATAAAGATTGTCAAATTGAAATTAATGCATGAGCATACATTACCAAGTGTGTAAAAGTGTTATACCAATAGTGTATAACCATACAGGGACACAAATCAATGTCATATGTGTGTGTGCGCTTATGCCTTGTAAGAGGAAAAAAGTCTATTATACCTTTGATGAGCAATATAGCTCATTTTCTCTTGAAGACACCATCTTGCATAAATAGTTGTCAAGTACTCCTTAAAGCTTCAATCATCATCAAACTAAGACAACTAAACATTACAAGATAAACAACGTTTTGATATAGAATAATGCCAACACAAACCAAAATCCTAACACATTTCTAACCAAATATACCATTTTACCCTTCTATTTAAATATAAACAAATAAAAAAAACAATTAAAAATCTTTAAAAAATAATTTTTTTTTTTGAAAAACAAAATAATTGAAACAAAAAAAACACCTCCTGGATCCATGGTTGTTAAGATTAAAATATTTAAAAATAAATTTATTTTTTGAAAAACAAAATAATTTTTAAAAAAAATAAAAAAAATAAAAAATAAAAATAAATAAATAAAATAAAATAAATAAAAAAATCCTGGATCTCCATGGAGATTAAAACTCTTTACAAAAAAAAATTTAATTTTTGAAAATTTAAATAATTGAAAAAGAAAACCATCCCTAGAGATGGATATCCACCACCACATGAAATTGGCACCACCACCCAAACCCAGACACGAAATCATAACACCAATCAAACTTGAAAGCGGACCACCACCAAACCGAAAATCACACCAATCAAACAAACACCAAAACCCAAAATCTACACCAGTCAAACCACCAACAAAACCCAAACACGAAATTAGTACCACCACTAAACCTAAAATCCAAACAAGTCAAATAACCGTCCAAATCCAAACACACAAGCCACCATTCGCTGCCATCCTAAAAGCACATCAAATCCAAACAACACAGGTACCATTTTTGCAGCGAACGAAGCCCCTTTTCGTGGCATATGGGGATACGAACTTCTCAACAAACAAATGAGATGAACAAGAGAGGTTACCATGGATGAGATGAGAGAGTGGTTTCAATTATGAGATGAGAGAGAGAGGAGACGAGGAAAGAGAGAAAGGTTGACCTGTGAAGGAGTTTTTTTTTTTTTTTTAATATTTAATATTAAATGGATTTTTTTTTTTTTCGTAAAGTTGAATTGACCTCAGGGAAAAAGCATCATAGCCTCATGGGCGATAAATGGAATTTTTATTTCATTTAATAATATTTAAAACTTATTCACTCCCCATTTACTATTATACCCTTCATGGTTTGAAAGAAAATTTTGAATATCTTAATAGAAAACTAATGTTAGAGTGAATTTTGGCTAATAAATCAAAAAGTATGGTGGTTTTTAACATATAATGAAACTAGAGGTTGATTTTTAACCAAAAATGAAACTAGGGGGTGGCTTTTGACTAAAAACCCAAACTTGAGGGGGTTTTTAATAATATCCCAAATAAAAATAAGAACTAAATATAAATAAATACAAAAACAATCAATCTGCCACTGCATTATCAACACAGCATAAGAAACAGTAAGTAGTGCCATCCAAGATAATTAAAAGCCACAATGTTTGGGTCCGTTTATGATCAATATTCAATATATATACCTTATCAAACGGTGTAATGTATAACCAAATCCAAGCATGAATTACTTACACAAAATGGAACAGCAATGAAAAGTTATACCGAGTTGTCCATGATCTTGTTTATGATGGGTATAGGCTTTCGAAACCAAACTTAATTGTCTGGAATACCTACAATGTCCACTCCTTCCCTGTGTCCTAAAATATGAAATTGAATGTATACCACCGCAACTCAGAAGCTGATGAGGTCATCTTTTGGCGATTGCTGCTTCTTTGAATCGTGTCCTCCTTCAGATGTACTCCCACCTTTCTTACCAAAGATCATTTCATCAAGATCATCCATCATGTCATCATTATTGCTCGCTCCAACTTGGGATCCACCTCGGGAACCTGCTGGTTTTCTAATAAGTGCATCTTCTTTTGCATGACGCGGTGACTCATCGGGCTCAACAGCTACAGGGATCATAGCAGGTTCAGGCACCATAGGAACCGCTGATGGCTTATTCAACTCCTCATACTTGGACACAACTTTCTGGATATCATCATTCACATTCAAAGCTTCAAAAAGTAGGGCCTCATTATCTCCTGCAGTTTCAATTATTCTCTGGACAGTGAATTGGGACTGACGACATTGTTGTACAAGTGTTATTGTCAGATCATCCTGCCAACAGAATTAAAAAATTTTGATTATTAAAAATTTATTGATCAGGTTGGGGATAGTCCTTTATTTGCAAGATTGACAAAATGACTATCCCCTGACAAAAGAGATTGAAATTAATTCCTTGTTCAAAGGCATGATAAACATATATTAAAACAACTAAGATTCAACCACATCACAGTAATGCAAATGTCAGATAAGAATTTCCTGATGACTGCCTTTGCATCAACAGCAGTTAGGTAATAGAATTTGATTGCCTGCCTGGAACCTGGAGAATGTCCAAACATCAAATATTATGCTATTGGCAATTTAAGTTCATTGCAATAATAGTGTTTATCTAACTGCTTTAGATTAAGACGGTTTGATATTACTGGACAACATTCCAGTTTAATTTATTCAGACGACAGCATTAAATAAGAACTGATACAAGAAACTTCTCCTAACCAAAATTATGAACGTAGGATAATTCCATAATAAGTTTTCTATTTATCAATATAATACTATTTAGACCTTGTTTAGGTCGTAACTTGCAATTGAGAGTTTGTATATAATACATCTTGAGAAGCACCAATATGTCCATTATAACAATTACAAAACTTATTTATTTTGCACTGCTCAACCTGGTGATGTGTACTTTATACCTATTTTACATTCCACTGACAGCTTAATCACACTATGGACAACATAGTAATCTAGAGATGGTGACAATTTTCATTAAAAATGGGAGATATGCAATGAATCCAGCTTAACATGGTGTTTCTGATAGACTAGAACTTGGGGATGGGTGGGAATGAAGAGGGGTTACAAGCATGGATCAAGGATAGCTATGGGCCTCCAATACACTTTTTAATTACCATTTTTCCCCTTAAACTATTTCTACTATATTCCATTTCTCCATATAGAATGGTAATAAAAAAACATCATCTCTTCATCAATTCATCAACTAGTAACCATTACCCACTTGCTGATATACAGCAACCCCTAAATTTGATAATTAAAGCTATTCTACAATCAAATTTGATGGCCTAAAGTAAATAACGTGAACAGGGATTATTTTGATCTAGTAAACATTAGTGATGAGCAGTATCCATAAACTTACTCATAAAAAAATGCAGTGAAAATGTATTGTGATGTTTTTGAATTATATTGATAATTGATTGACATGAATTTGTCAAATGAGAATTTCAATTTGAAATCACATAGACTAAAAGCAAATAATATAACCAAGAAAGAAGAAAGAAACTAAATTCTTAGAGAAGTCTCACAGTTAAAAGAAGCAAACAGAATTTATAGTAAAACTTTGTAATGAAATGTTTATTGTTTCAGATTCTGTAGTCAAACCCTACATTGTTTACAAAATGCCTCCATAGATAATAGTAAGCCAAGTCCTAATACAATATAAAGAAGTATAGAAGAAAAAGGTCTCCAAAGAATTAACAAAACTCAAAATCATCAATATAAATCAATTGTATAAAATTACAAAGTTGCTTTGACCACAGCATAAATCCTGTATTCGTTAAACTCAGGAAGTTTGTTCTTTACTTGGTCTCTCTCAAAAGAGGGGGAAAAATCAAAGGATCAAGTCAAGGTGGAGGGATTCTAGGAAATTAATGACTCATTTTCTTCAACTTGTTAAACTTTTGACTGAGATACAGCAATTTCAATCATTCATCAATGATCTCCTCAAGAGATGTTCACATTTTCTCTATTTATTACCATTTGTTTTAGTTGAACCATTAAGCCAAAGACTCAATTGTTATTTTATATTTTGACTTTTCATTTTACATTGCTTAACTATTTTTGTTGATACAATATATTCGATTGTTATACACATATTTTTCTTCTCCTCTGCATGGCATAGAACGTTGGGGTTTGATTACCATTTCTATGTGCATGCATTTGCTTGGTTCCATTAATTATCAGTAAACTCCTACTATCAAATTTCATTTTAACAAGAACTAAAGAAAAATAACACTAAATGCCTTTTCACATTGTGTTTTGGTGGTTTTCACTGTTGAATTTCGAAGCACTAGTGTTTAATTAATAATTGTTGAAAATTATAAGTCATCATAACATAGTTAGGTAACCAGGTAACCCTCCCTAGTATACACAAAGATAGACTGCATAATACACACCAGTATAATATATCTGTGCTACCACACTCCCTGGTGAAGAAATTAGCAATAAAGAATTCTTAACAAGAGCATTAAACTGTATGCGGCAAGTGCAAATTAGAGAGATGACAAAAACCAAAATCAATTGAAGTATCCAGAATCTTGATTCAACATTTACAACAAGTTATCTAATAGTTATATTGCTAAAAGGGTCAACATAATTTTAGGATGCAGCTAACATTAGATAATTTTAAAATTGTCAAAATTAGTTTAGGAAATTATGTCTGTCAGTAATTGTAGATTGATTGTATTTCCTTTTTCACTCTTTGTCTATCCCTATATATTCATGTACTATGCTTGGGTAATACATATATCAAATATTCCTCCATCTCATTTCAGTTTTTCTATGATCTCTTCGTACTCTGTTAGCATGGTATGGAAGAAGAAATGAAGGCTCTTTGTGATCGTGGTACATGAGAGTTGTGGACACTTCCAAAATATAAAGTTGTAGGGTGTAGATGGGTTTTTGCTATTAAATATCATCTCGATGGTACCATAGAACAACTAAAGGTCAGTCTAGTAGCCAAAGGATTCACTTAGACATGTGGCATTGACTATACTGAAACCTTTTTTCTTGTTGCTCGACTCAACTTGTTCGAGTTCTTATATCTTTGGCAATTTTTTATGATTGGTCGTTGTTTAAGAGTGATTTGAAAAATGTTTTCTTATATGGAGATTTGCAAGAGCAAGTGTGTATGGAGAAACCACTTAAATTCGTTGCTTGGGGGGAGTCCGGGTTGGCGTGTAAACTAAAGAAAGTTATATATGGCCTGAAAAAATCTTTGAGGGCTTGGTATGACAAACTAAATGGAGTCTTGTTGTCTCTCGACTTCAGAAGGTGTCGATCTGAGCATTCTGTCTTTGTAAGGCATACTTCTTATTGTATCTGGGAGTGATTTTTGTGGTGTGGAGGAGGTAAAGAGTCAATTCAAGAAGCAATTTCAGACAAAAGATTTGGGGCAATTTCTTTCTTGTTATTGAAGTAGCCAAAGGAGACAAAGTTTGGTGTTGTCTCACAGGAAGTATACTCAAGATTTATGGCCTAAACATGCATGCTTGGTTCCAAACCAGCTGAAATTACTATGGATCCTGATATAAACTTGGATAATGAAGGGATTCTTGAATTTGAAGATAAAAGGAGATACAGAAGACTTGTGGGTAAACCAATTTACCTTAGAGTAACTTACTATACCAGACATCACCTTTGCAATGAGTGCAGTTAGCAAGTACATGCAAAATCCGAGGAAGATCCATTTGGAAGCTATGTGCAGGATCCTCAAATATCCTTAGCATACAATTGGAATGGGAGTTCTCTATAATAAAAAATAAAAAATAAAAAATAAAAGGTGCTGACTTAAACATTACGAGCTACTCTGATGCTGACTAGGCTGGTTCTAAAGTAGACGAGATCCACAAGTGGTTATTGTACCTTTCTAAGGGGCAATCTAGTGACTTGGAGAAGCAAGAAGGAAAATGTGGTAGCAAGATCTAGCGTTGAAGCATAGTATTATGCAAAGGCCCCATACTGCTTGTGAACTATTGTGGTTAAAAAATCAGCTAAAAGAGTTAAATGTGGAATTCAAAAGCTCGTTTGTTGTGTATTGCGATAACCAAGTCAAAAGCTCAATATCAAGTTTTTCATGAGCAAACCAAACATATTGGGGTGGACTGTCACTTTATAAGGGAGAGTGTGATGGGGCAGGAGAGGTTATTAGTCCTCATATCAAGTTTGAGGATCAAGTTGGAGATATCTTCACTAAGGTTGTGCACAAGAGTATTTTTCTACATCTTTGTTCCAAGCTAGGCATTGAAAATATTTATTCTCCAGCTCAAGAGGGTGTGTTAAAATTAGTTAGGAAATTATGGTTGTCAACAGTCATAGATTGAATGGGCATTGATTGTATTTCCTTTTTCACTTTTTCCAGCCCTATATATATTCATGTACTAATGTGCTATGCTCGGATAATAAATATATCAGTTATCCTTCCCTCTCATCTTAGTTCCTCTATGACCTTTTCGTACTCTATTAACAAAATTCTTACAACTATATATAGAAGATTTGTATAGAAATGACTGATTTCAGTCTAATCAAACAGTACACAAATCCATATTTTCTAGTCAAACAACTATACAAGTGAGCAATGTACCCTATTAGTCCCAAGCAAACAAACCACTCACAGGTACAATGACCAAATATCAGGTAGGCAAAACAATCTAGAGTATTTTCTTAGTCATCGTCATGGTGTTCTGAGTAAAAACAAACTAAGAGAAGTCAACTCGTGGGAATAATTTTTTTCTTATAAAAAAAAAGGTAAAAGGAAAACTACTACAACCTACTAGTACTTGATCAGACTGTTTATGCACTCCATATCACTTGTAGATCCTAGGGGCAAAATATTCAATCAAATCAGAATCATATCAATATAGACAGAATCACAAAAACTGACAGCAAATGTGACATTAGAAAATACCTCCAAAGCATTTTGTTGGGGTGACAGGAAAAAAACCGTTGTGAAAAACTACAAACTGTTAGTATTTTGCCACTTTTCATCCCAAGAAAATTAAACATTCCCACGTATCCACTTAAGGGCCAAATATAAGGTAGGAATAGCACAATCTACTAGATTTTCGTAGTGTCAATCATAATCTTCCAGGGTTGTTTTTGGTAAGAACAAAAACTTCAGAAAGTCAACTTGACCAAATAAATATTTTGAAGAAGAAAACTACTAGATTAAAATGTTTATGCACTCCATGTAACTTTAAGTTCCCTAGGGAAAAGGTATTCAATTAAATCAGAATCATATTGTTATAAATAGACACTGAAAGCTGATACAATATTAGAAAATACCTCCAAAGCATCTTGTTGGGGTGAAGACGATAAAACTGTTGTAAGAAGCTCAATACTGTTTCTTGCCACAGCAAATGCTTCCTTCGTCTGTTCAGCTGTATAGCTTTGCACGGGAATATCATGCTGAATCTGTTGTGCAAGACTAGCATCCACTTCTGGTGCAGAAACTGAACGAGGAGGGGTAAATATTGGTGCCAAACTCTCATTGTCACGTCCTGGAAATCGGATGCCCCTTGATTTTAAACTCTAAGATAGAAAAGCAAGAATAGAAGCTCACAGTCATAAATTGGCAAACACCTGCCGAAGAAATATTACACATTTATCTGACAGGAACACCACCACATATTTGTCTTGCATGCTGAAACTTATTTGGTGAATTATTCAAACATATGTATATGTAATCAAGAAATGTCTATAGGGTAAAACTGTAAGAGAGTTCAAAGCAACCAGTTCCTCAAATAAAGCTAGGCATTAATTCTCATTTTCCTACAACAGATTTTCTTCAAACAAGTTACTAAAGAGTAACTTTTGAACAAAACACTTTTCACTGCAGTGCATTCGGAAGTCTTAGTTTAATTAACAAATTAAATACCATTCCACTCTATTAATGAGATAAGGAAGCAAAAGGAAAAGATCAATAAATTTTGACTTAAAACTTTTCACTAAATTAATTCAAGTGGAAAAAAATCTCCAACTGAGCTAAACCAAATCATTATTTATAACATCCTTTTTCTAAAGACCAGAATGCAATTTAAAAAAACATTTAAAATTATTTGTTTCCTTTCCAAAGTGATAGGCAATCGACATGGAGAAAAATATTTAGACAACTCCAGAAATACCTTGTATGTTTCTTCATAAACGGGCAAGTAGCGAAGTTCACTCGTGGACTCCCCCCAAGCTTCAATCAGCATCAAAGCTTTGTTCCTATTATTAACAACAGTCTGAGGATCATCAATCAGTTTGACCATTTCATCAAGGACCCTCTCAGCTGCAACCTCTGAGAAAGCCTTTTCGCAATTCTTAACACATGTTTCAAGCAACACCAAGGCCAAGTACTGAACCCTGGGGTTTTTCAACATGATCCTCTTCTTTAGGCCACGGACCAATTCAACACTGTTAATTTTCTCAGTATTGATCATGTCACAGAGGTCTAGATTCATGGCCCAATCTGGCTCCTCAAGGGCCTCAGAGGTGGCATCCTCAACAAACTTATCAGCTGGGTTTGGGCCTTGGAAGAGCTCCTTCATCTTGAAGCTCATTTGGCTCATGCTTTCACTCATCTTGCGGCTCACCTCGGCCCCTCCGATCTTGAGGCGTTCACCAAAGGCACTTACTTTCTCCATCAAATTGTCACTCATCTTGACAAAAAAAAATAAATAAATAAAATAAAATAAAATAAAATAAAATAAATAAATTGGGTAAATGTTATGCTGATAAGCAGATGGCAACAAATAAAAATCAGAAGAGAACAATAATTTCATTATACAAGCTGAGAGAACATTGAGCAAAGAGAAGAGATGGGGAGAACGAGCACTTGAAACATTAAAGATCAAAGCTTAGCTTGCATTTGTCTTTTTGTGTGAAGAACATATTAGTTTTTTTTTTAGTGAATACTAAATATAAGTGTTAATTTATTTATTTTTTTTTTCTTTTTTTTTTGGAAAAGTTTGAAAAAAAATAACTTCACATCTACACCCTTTCAATTATTAATTGTTATATATTTATAATTTATTATATTAAAAACAACTAAAAACAAATGATTTGATAGATTCTAAAACCTGATTAGTTGTTTGATAGTCGCTCAGACACAAGAAAAAAAAAAAAAAAAAAAAAAAAAGAATAATAACAAATCAAATATTTGGCTGAGTGAGAAAATCAATTCTCATTTATATGATTAAAAACTCCAATTCCTCTTAATTCAATAGTCAATTAAAATTCATGTCATATGATAAATAATACATACATAAATTGTTTGGGTTAAAAATATTAGTTTTCAACTCTCAGCAGTTAAACAACCCTATAATCCTAAATCAAGCTCCAAACAATTACAATGAAAACGAACTAAGCATACAATGTTAAATCCATCGAAACCCTAATTTTCAAATACTCAAATCACTCACTAAAAGACATATAAAAGCGAGGCCAAGTAAATCATAGTGATCTGTTTGGTTACTGAGAAAATTAATCAAGAATTTAATGTCTGATTCTCATATTCGCATAGGTTAGAAAACTTTTTTCACATACTTAAAAGCACAACTCAAAACATGAAATTAAACACCAGATCACCATCTATTTTCTTTACTTCTGTCAGCAATCAAACAACGACAAAAAAAAAAAGAAAAATAAAGATAAAAGAAAATGAAAACTTCTCTTAAACCCTTTAAAACCCCAAATTTCAAATCGGCAAGTCGCCAGATTTATGAAAAATCAACTATTTAAAAAAGCAAACCCATTTTTATATGTTATAAAACTACAATAAAAAATATCAAAAATAAAATTCTACATTGATTTGTTTTCCTCGTCAGCTAAAACAAAACACAACACTAAGTAGGTTGGTCAGATCGAGAAATACAGCAGATTTATGAGCATGATCGATTCTATAAAAATAATTTGATCTTCTTACCTTTGAAATTTGATAAAGAGTTGTTGAGCTGAGACGACGACGACGACACGCAACGACTCAGTAAAGTTGTTGATCTTCCTTGGAGTTCAGTCTTCTCTATTTCATGTATACAGCGAGTTATAATATATATATTAATATACTTACTTTTTTTTTTTTTTTTTAATCCTATATAGAGGTGGCCATAGTTTCGGTTAAACCAATGGTTTTGCCCGCGGTTTAACCGAAACCGTATTTCCAAAAACAGTCCCAAAAATGAAACCGGAACTGACGGTTTTAAAACCGGTCGAAAACCGATTGAACCGGTTACGGTTTCGGTTTGGGTACTTGCAAAAACCGCCAAAAACCGGCGGTTTTAACCGCGGTTAAACCGCCTGTTTTAACCGGGGTTAAACCGCCGGTTTTTTATTAAAAAAAATCGACTAATCAGAAGCTGACACGTGGCATTTTTTTTAAATTTTTTTTTGAAAAACCGAAACCGAACCCAAAACCGTCGTTTTTTAAACCGAAACCGAAACCGAAACCGAAAAACCGCCGGTTAGAAACCATGTACCAAACCAGTTTTCTGGTTACGGTTTCGGTTTTGAGTGGCCACGGAACCGAAACTGCCGGTTTCAAACCGAAACCGAACCGTGGCCACCACTAATCCTATAGTATGTGTACCTTACTCCTTTTTAAATCCTGTAGTATACCTTACTTTTTTTAATCTTATTTTTAAAAATATTTCTAGATTTCTTCCTTTTTCCGATGCTAACAAAATCAGGATAAATAGTTCTAGTGCTTGAAAAATTATCAAATTTTATTCATAAGTAGATTTCATTAAACTTATCATCTATAAAAAAATTCAAATCAAAATTCATAAAAATCGATGTAATTTCATCAAGGTACTTATCGAAATTAAAGTAAGGGATTCATCACTTGAAAGTTACTATATATATGGGACAATCTATAGAACAACGGTATTTCTATACACATTTTCAAAAAAAAAAATCCAGCTCATCAAATCTTAACCCTTGATTTGTCCAACTTTCACATCTAACGGTTATGTTTTAAAGTTGTTATCACTACAAGAAAATACTAGCATTCTTGACGATTTTTAACTGTCAAAAAAAGTTTTATTGACAATTTTTTGTTTTTTTTTTAATGACAGTTTTTTCTTGACAGTTAAAAACTGTCAAGATATGTTTATAATATTTAATTAAAATTTGTCATTATTTAATATTTAATTAAATAATATTTTTTATATTTACACACCACCGCTTCCGCCGCCGCCGCCTCCCGCCGCCCCTGCCCACTTCTGATAATAATGACATCAAGTCAAAAGTTATAAGTCTTTACCACTTAACTACAGGAGTTGATTTGTTAACAATTGAACAATATTTATATATAACCTATATGAGTTGTTTGAAATAAAATAATAATTAATTAATTAAAACTTGTTAGATAAATTTAAATTTATTAAACTAATCAAAACTCTAATTTCTACGACAGACATATATTAAAAAATATTTATTGAAACTTTTAACAAAATCATATTTTTTAAAACATATATAGTCGAGTTATTGATCTATATTTTATGGTCACGTTTGGTTACATGATGGAATGGTAATGGGAATAAAAATAAGAATGGAAAGGAAAGGAAAACTAAGTTTTTTGTTTGGTTGGAACTTCAGAATTAGTCTCTGAATTAATATTATTTTGTTTGGTTAACAACGGAATGGAATGGAATGGAGTTAATTGTATTTTGACCAAAATACCCCTAATTATAAAACATTCAAAATGGCATAATATATTATGGATAATAATAATAAAATATAAAAGTATATTATATATATAATTTAACAGATTGTTGAACAAGGCAGCAGGCTTGTAACATTTTTTTTTAAGGAAACTATTTAATCAACTTTATCTAAAATAATATTAATCAAATAATATTAATCAAGTTTATCTAAAAATATTATTTAATGAAATTTATTGATATTTTGGATCAATTTATTGTCAAATTTTGATATTTTTCAGTTTACCTACCAGACGTATTTTTATTGTTTTCATTTTCAGAATACAGCTTACAGTACATGCTACCAGAAGCGTTTTTAAAATTTGAAAATGAAATCAAAAACACTGTTTTCATTTTCATTTTCATTTTTATTTTCGAAAAACGGCAAATGAAAAAGGTTACCAGACGCACCCCAAGTTTTGTGTTTGGTTAGAACTTTAGAATTAATCTCTAAATCAGTATTATTTTATTTGGTTAACAACGTAATGAAATTGAGTTAACTGTATTTTAACCAAAATACCCTTAATTATAAAACATTCATAATAACAAGATATATTATAGATAATAATAATAAAATATAAAAGTTTATTATATATAATTATATATTATTTAATATAATAATATATTAAATATATAATATTTAATACATATATATTATATATAATACTTATAGTAATATATATATATATATATATTATAAATTATATAAATTATATATTATATATATTATTTAATATATTAATATAATACATATATATATTACATATAATAATATATATAATATAATATATATATATAATAATATAATATATATTATTTTTGAAAATGAGGGTATTTTTGGAATGGAGTTGGGGCATATGAGGGTATTTATGGAATATAAATTTTAGTTTGGAATGTCCATTGGTTTTTAGATGGAATGTCCATTCCACTAAAATGGTAGAATCCCCATTACATCGCATTTTAACAAACTAAACGAATGGAATGACTTTCTTTCCATTCCATCCAACCAAACATATTTATAGGAGACTCGTGACATCAATTGTAATAAGTGTGATTTGGAATACAACTCTCACTACATAGGAGATATTTCTCAACAAGCATCTTACAATTTAATGAACAAATGTAAAACTCAGATTACTAATTTATATGGGTAATTAAATTATTAATGTGTCTCTTAGTATGAAACAAGAGGGTGCAAAATTAATAAACAATTTTTTTAAAATAATTTTTTTTGAATTTTTTATAAGTAAATTTTTTAAATTTAAAATTTTACTTATCCAATATCGGTTTGTCCAAAAACCAATATCTTACTGTGAAATAAATCAATATCGGGATTTTGTTTGGTGTTAAAAATAGGAAGTAAAAGTTTAAAAAAATTATTAAAGATAAATAAAAATTTTGAAACAACATCAAGAAAGACAGTTTTTCTTGTAATGTGTGATTCCCTATGCATCCTAATATTACATTCTTAGTAGGTCACAAAACCTAATGGCCGTTTGTTCTTCACAAAACCCAATAATTACCATTTTTAATTTTCCCCCTTCCTAACGTTATTTTCTTCTCCTTTCCAAATCCAACTCTTTTTATTCAAACGTACAGAAACACTTCTTCTCCTTTCCAAATCCAACTCTTCTCCTTCGCAACACTATCTTTTGAACTTTTCTGGTTTACCAGCTCAAAAATTCTTGTGAACTTTTATTTGTTACCAGCTCAAACACTTCAATCGAATTTTTTCCAAACATCCACTTCAATCAATCATTCCTCTTGCTTAGTGTTTCGGTCTGGTGTTCTGACTCGTTTATTTGCGTTCGTATTGAAATCTTGTCTCCAACCTATTCTTTTTTGCTTCATCAAGTTTGATCTCACAAGTAAACATCCACTTCAATCAATCATTCATCTTGCTCATTGGTTTTTCGGTCTGGTGTTCTAACTCGTCTATTTGCGTTCGTATTGAAATCTCATTTCCAACCCATTTTTTTTTTCTTCATCAAGTTTTATCTCACATATATGTCTCATCCATGGTTTTTTTTTTTTTGTTAGCTTCGAATTCAATAAGAATTTGCTTATTGTTTGAATCGTTCTTTTTGTCTCATCTTTACAATACATCAATGGTTTTTTGGGTTAGCTTTGAATTCAATATGAAATTACTTATTGTTTGAATCGTTATTTTTATCTCATCTTTACAATACATCCATACATTTGTTTTGATTAGTTTCGAAATCAATATGAAATTAATTAGTGTTCGAATTCATAGAATCAATAATGTTTTTATGTTTGTAATTGTTTCTTTATCTTATCTTTATAGTGATACTTTTACAATTTTTAACCTAAAATTTATTAGTTATAACGGTAGTACAAATTGTTGTCTGACTATCCAATTCTTGTCTCCATATACACATAAAGTGTTTTAAGCATTCATAGTGTAATGCTTATATCGAAGGATATCAATGTTATACCTATATCATATGATTGCCCTCCCACATGCACACAATACTACAAATGACAAGTTAACATATAGTAGTTACCGGATTATTCCTAAATGTGTACAGTAGGTCAATTCATTTTCTCAGAGTCATTTTTATTAATTGAAATTTATTAGTGTTAACTGCTAAAATCGGCAAAGGACTAAAGAAGAATTTTCCACCTAGATACAAGGAAGAGACACAAGCTAAGATACCGCATAGCTACTCTTAGAAAGAAGAATGCTAAATTAAATCTGGATACCTACCTCCTCCATCGGATCAAGCTAGCAAGCCCAGCAACCCTGGTAACCCTTAAGTAGCCCGATGTGAAGTTCTACTCAGAATCATGTCATAGAGCTCGGCAAGGTACCCCGCTATTGCACCAGACAGGTATCTCGCTACTAAGATCAACAGGGTACCCCACCATTACGTCAGTTGTTAGGATTATGCTCAATAGCAAGAGTGTAATGTTGTAATTAACAATCTTTTTCATATTAATAAAGTGATTTCTGGTTTAACAAATCGTATAGCATTTATAGTTTGTATTATAATTGTCAAAGTAAATAATCATAAGGTCTAAAGACTATGGGAAAAGAAGAATTGTTCGTACATCTGGAGATGTATGTGGTAGACACAATTCTTTAGTTAGTCTTGAATATTGTTCACAACTTAAGTTAAAGGTTGGGCACCTTTATCTTGTTAAAGTTGTAGAATTCTTTTGCTAGCATTTGAGTGGGATCAAATGAGATATGATGAGTCTAAAATCATCGGAGTGTCTTCGAGCAAAAGGATCTAGTGCACTGGGTGCATTGAACTGGATCACAATGAAAAGCTTTATCTAGAACCGTCAATAGATAATAGTCTTTTCATTATCAGGACAATCGGAGGGTCTATCTTAATCCTGAGATAAATGATGGACTTATGGTTGCAAGTGATATCATTTGAGTTATCAATGAGTACGATTATATCGCATAGTCTATCCTCGATAGTTTGGTGATATTCATTTGTTAATCGATAGAGGACTTCATTTATAGATATGGACATCGTGGCTCCATTTAATTAAATGAGAGTATAATATCATCATATGGATGTTTTGAGGTAATTGGATATTAAATCTCAACGTTGAGTTTTCGATAGTGTCTATTGAAAACATGGCTTCTGGACAAGTCAAAATATCCAAGTTCAAAACGTGGTCATATGAGTAAATATGGTAACTTGGAGAGTTATAGGCGGTCTATGAACTCTTGGCGATTACTGATATTAATCACGAGGATACACTATCTCCAATATGATTGTCTAGGGTATGAATGAGGAGCATCTTCCTTTTCTATCTTTATTTAAGAGTTCAGTTTTAGCTCTTTAGTGGAATGAGTTAAAATTAATGGATCGGACCTAAGTGAATCATTTGTTGATTGTGATTAGGTTATGTCTATTGAAGCTTAAATTTAGATGGCCCGCCAAGATCCCCAATCCACACGGACTTGCATGGATCACTTGATATATTCTACCGGACCAATTTAAGGGTCCATCTAGAATTGCATTTAATATATTAAGAATATAATTTGCATATTATTTAAGTAATGGGCTGCTCAATTATATTAATATATTAATGAAAGACATGTGGGCTTGTTTCTTTTAGTAAGAATGGGTCTGGTTCACATGTGGGCTTTTTTATTTAAAGTCCAATGGATTAAATGAAATAGGAAAATAATATTAGGCCCATCTTATATATAAGTGGGGCGGCTAGGTTAAGTTTTGACCTAAAAATATTATTTTGTTTCATTTGTTTTAATTAAATAAGAATTAATTGATTTATTGATTAATTGTTTAATTAAAGAAACAAATCTTTCCTAAAAGTAAAAGACTTGTTTGATAAGTAAATAAATAAATTAGTATTATTTATTTAATCAAATAAGGAGTCTTTTTTTTTTATTTAGTCAAATAAAAGAATAAAAATAAAAGAGTTGGATTAGGGTTTGAAGTCTATAAAGTTAAAAAGAATTAGGGTTGAATTTCAGTCACCCTATATAAGTGACATGATGAAATTCGGCCAACCCTAATTAGATACTACATAGAATTCGGCAACCCTAAAGGAAAAAGAAGAAAAATTCGGCCAACCTATATATATGTTCTTATAGGGTTCGGCCAAATCAATTAATTGGTGCTTGAGTTTTTATTTTCTTTCTTCTTCTTCTTAATTCTAAGAGAGTTTTTATTCTAGAGAGACAAAAAGGAGTGAAAAATTATTCTTTGATAGTATACAATTGCTTAAACATCAATAAGCTTGTGTATACGATATCGATCTAGGTTCACGCGAGTTTCGATCATAAGATTGTGAACTCAAAAGTGACCGAAATAATTTTGACATTCTTTTGATTGTTTTGTGACTAACAAAGAAAAGAAAGTATTTGTTTGGTCCATTCACAGGTTTGCAATTCAAAGGAAAGGGAGACCACGCTCCTAGGTGATCCACGCTCGTGCTCGGATTGAAGGTCTTACGGATTACCATCGACGTAAGTCAATCGGATCACGCGACAAGAGGAAATTTACTTTTGTTGATATATATGCATGTTTATTGATTAAAAGGGCTTAAGGTTCATAAAGGAAAAATTTTAAAAGTCACTAAATCGTCTTTAGTATCGCTTCCGCTGCGTGTAACACTTTAATTTGTTTATTTTTCCCTACAATTGGTATCAGAGCCTAGGTTGAACCCTTTTAATTAATTAACGTATATATACGTGGATCTATTTCTTTTTATTGTGATTATGCATGTTTAGAAAGAGATGGCACTCTAGGTATTCAAATATATAATTACATGTGATGTATGGATTTATATATATTTTATGTGGTTTGTTATTGCTCGATTTTGGCCCTAGATTTTCAATGTAATTTTTGTTTCGGAGTTGTAACAAGAAGGGTGGTCTATTATCGCCATAATTCCTTCTTGGTAGATTGCTAGGTTTTATTTTTTTTATATATATGTGCAGTATTTTTTTAGGGTTACTGCAGTTTTTTTTTATTTATTTTTAGTATGTGCAGTTTTTGGTTTGTAAAAATACTGCAGTGAATAAAAAAAAAAAAAAAATTAATACTGCAGTATTTATTATATATATACTGCCGTAATATATTTAGGTCTTGGAGATTCGAAGACACGAAGAAAAACGAAGCAACCGGAACCAAGTACGAGCACCGTGCGCACCCTAGGAGTGGATTGGGCTGCACATGACAAGCCCAAACTTTGGTGGGCTGCGCATGGCAGCCTTGTGTGGCCTTATGGGCTGCGCAAGGCAGCCCCTTTGTGGGGTTGTGGGCTGCGCACGCCCATGGGAGAAGGCCGAAGGATGAGCGTATGGTTGATGGGCCACCTGAAGATCTTGTATTCCTAACAAATTGTAATTTTTTTGTTTTTCTAGGATGGGCCAAAATTGTTGCTATTTAATTTATGCTTAAATATTACAATATTTGTTATTGTATGATAACATGACATATAGAATAGGAGTGCCACGCATATATCTCTTTTGGTATGAACATGCATTGAATGATTTAGGTATCTAAATTGGCATCTAGATAACTCGGTAAATCATTCTATGGGATTTAATCACACGCCTTAAATAATTGAGTGAGAGAAGGTGTTTTGGTAACACCTATGGCCTCCAAGGTTAGTTGAGCTTTATTATTTATTGGTAATCCCCCCAAGGGGCGTCCATGAATGGAATTTAGCAACATACTTCCTTACAAGGATAGACTAGACAATGGACTCAAACGAGATCTACTCCCCAAGGAGGGATTTTCGTGAGAGAAAATTGAGGGTCGATATCTTGGTAACACACTCAATGTGATTTTATTGATATCCTCCCAAGAGTTCTTGTCAGTAAAATTGCAAGGCTAAAATTGAAAACGCTGGTTGTTGTGTTAACAATTAGGTGGGACCTAGTCTAACTAGGAAATGGTGCGAACTCCCAAAGGAGGCGTAACATTTATGGGTGTTAGATCACCGTTGAATTTTATGATTGAGTTATTTATTTAATTCAAGATAAATATTTAAAAGTGTTTTATCATGATTATTTACTTATATATGTTTTGTTTTATTCAGAAATCATGACCCCATCACTTATGAACATCCTGAAAGATAACACTTTAACTGGAGATAATTATGTCACATGGAAAAGGAAAATTGGGTTGTTACTGCAAAGTGAAAAACATAAGTTTGTTCTAACTACTCCTAAACCACCTGCTCCTAATAATGAATCTAGCATAATGTGTAGAGATGAGTATGAGCAGTGGAAGACTTCAGATGATATGGCAAAATGTTACATTATGGCCACTATCTCCGACGTGTTGCAACAGCAGCATGAAGGAATGGAGTCCGCTGCTGATATAATGATGTCTCTAGAGGAGATGTTTGCTATGAAGTCTAGGACGACTAAGAGAGAGGCAGTGACTGCTTTTATGAATCTTAGGATGAAACCTGGACAGGCTGTGAAAGATCACATGATGAAAGTCATAGCACATCTCAACATTGCTGAACTGCATGGCGCTGAGATAGATGGTGAGACAAAGATTGATATGGTTGTCAATTCATTGTCAGATTCCTTTGATCAGTTCAAATTGGACTACACTTTGAACAAAAAGGAATACACCTTACAAGGCCTGATGCAAGATGTTCAAAGTGCTGAAAAGATCCTTGTGAAAGGCAAAGGTCAAGAGATTCATATGGTTGGTAAAGTTGCTACTGTTAAGGCCCGTCAAAAGGTCAAGAAACAACAGAAGAAAAAGCAACTTGGGCCTATCAAGAAGGAGACCAAGAAAGTAACCAAGATCAAAGGGAAATGCTTCCTTTGTGGTGAAAAGGGACATTGGAAGAGAAATTGCCCAAAGTCCCAGAACAAGAAGGAAGAAGGTAATTTGAATTATCTAGAAACATGTTTTTTGGCTGATTCTACAGATTCTTGGATCATAGACTCAGGAGCCACTAATCATGTTTGTTATTCCTTGCAGGGGTTTCAAGAAAGGAGAAAGCTGAGTAAGAATGAAATCAATTTGCGCTTGGGCAACGGAACGTTAGTGTCTGCAAGTGCAGTGGGAGATATTAGAGTTTATTTGGATTCTAGAAGGCATTTAGATTTAATAGACGTTTATTATGTACCTCAATTCAAGAGGAATTTAATTTCAGTTTCTTGTTTGAATAAATTTGGATATTCGGTTACTTTTAATAAAGTTTTTATTATTAGTAAGAATGACAAAATTATTTGCCAAGGTACATTTGAAAACGGTCTATACTTTTTGCATAGAAATATCTCTCACTCGTTAGACACAGAAATAACGGAACCTAATCATAAAAGAGTAAAATTATCAACAGATGAAACCTACATTTGGCATTTACGCTTAGGTCATATTAACCTTAATAGGATTAAAAGATTGGTAAGTGACGGACCTTTAAGTGACTTAAAGGTTGATGATCTACAACTTGTGAATCTTGTTTGGAAGGTAAAATGACCAAAAGGACGTTCTCTGCCAAAGGTGCAAGAGCCACTGAATGTTTAGGATTGATACACACTGATGTATGTGGACCTATGAGCATTCAAGCTAGAGGTGGATATGAGTACTTCATCACCTTCACGGATGATTACTCAAGATTTGGTTATGTGTATCTCATGAGACATAAGTCGGATGCTTTTGACATGTTCAAAGCATTCAAAGCTGAAGTGGAAAATCAGCTTGAGAAACACATAAAAATCTTGAGATCTGATCGTGGTGGAGAATATCTATCTGGTGAGTTTCAGCAATATCTTATTGATAATGGGATAGTTTCTCGGTTTTCTGCACCTAGGTACACCTCAACAGAATGGGGTAGCAGAAAGGAGAAATAGAACTCTTTTGGATATGGTTAGATCTATGTTGAGTTATTCAACGCTTCCTATTTCTTTTTGGGGATATGCTTTACAAACTGCTATATACATTCTAAACGATGTACCATCTAAGTCTGTTCCTAAAACACCGCATGAGTTGTGGACTGGGCGCAAGCCTAGTTTACAACACTTAAGGATATTTGGTTGTCCTGCGCATGTGTTAAAAGGAAAGGCAGAAAAGATGGAGTCCCATTCAGAAACATGTATATTTGTAGGGTATCAAAAGAAACTAAAGGATATTATTTCTATAGTCTTTCAGATCTTAAAGTATTTGTTTCGACAAATGCTAAATTTCTGGAAAAGGACTATATGAATGATTTTGTGCCTAGAAGTAGAATTGTCCTGAATGAGATGTCAGGAGATACAATTCCACGGAGGGTTGCACAACCTAACCCAATTGTAAGTTCAGATCCAACACAAGATCAACAACCTACCATTCCTCGTCGTAGTGGGAGGGTTAGAACACAACCCGAAAGATACATCGATCTGGGAGAATCAGTGGAGAATCTCCCGGACGACGATGATCCCTATACGTACAAGGAAGCTATGGAGGATGTTGATAGTCGCCATTGGCAAAAGGCAATGCAATCCGAGATTGAATCTATGTTCGATAACAAAGTCTGGTCCCTTGTAGACTTGCCTAAAGGGATAAAACCCATTGGGTGAGAGTGGGTATACAAGAGGAAAAGAGGTATGGATGGAAAGGTGGAAACCTTTAAAGCTAGATTGGTAGCTAAAGGGTATACACAGAAAGAAGGTATCGATTACGAGGAAACCTTCTCTCCTGTGGCCATGCTTAAATCCATTAGGATACTCTTATCCATTGCAGCATCTTTAGATTTAGAGATTTGGCAAATGGACGTCAAGACAGCTTTCCTAAATGGAAGTCTTGACGAAAGCATCTACATGATGCAACCAGAGGGATTCATTGAAAAGGGCGAAGTGGATAAGGTATGCAAGTTGCAGAAATCCATATATGGATTAAAGCAAGCATCCAGATCCTGGAACAAAAGGTTTGATCAAGCTGTCAAAGGTTTTGGATTTATTCAGAATCCTGACGAACATTGTGTATACAAAAGGATTAAAGGCGACAAGTTGGTTTTCCTGATTCTTTATGTTGATGATATACTACTCATTGGAAACGATGTAGGTGTATTGACATCAGTAAAAGAATGGTTAGCAAAACAATTTGATATGAAGGACTTAGGAGATGCAAGTTTTATTCTAGGTATCCAAGTAATAAGGGATAGAAAGAATATAACGATTGCATTATCCCAAGCTTCATACATAGACAAAATCTTGTCTAGGTTTTCCATGCAGGATTCCAAGAAAGGTATGTTATCTTTCAGACATGGAATCAAGATTTCTAAGGAACAAGTTTCTAAGAATGAGCATGAAGAGCAATTCATGAGTAGAGTTCCATATGCCTCGGCAGTTGGAAGTCTCATGTGTGCAATGCTCTGTACTAGACAGGATATTTGTTTTGCTGTTGGCATAGTTAGCAGGTTTCAATCGAAACCTGGTCCTCATCACTGGACGGCAGTCAAGCATATTTTCAAGTATCTCAAGAGAACGAGAGATAATATGCTTGTATATTCTGGAGGGGATTTGGTTCCCGTTGGGTATACAGATTCTGATTTCCAATCAGATTCTGACTCCAGAAAATCCACATCAGGGGCTGTGTTTACTATTGGAGGAGGAGCAGTTATATGGAGGAGTATCAAGCAATCTTGTATTGCTGATTCCACCATGCAAGCTGAGTATGTTGCTGCATACGAAGCTGCCAAAGAGGCTGTTTTGCTCCGCCAATTCTTGATTGACTTAGAAGTGGTTCCTGGTGCGAATAAGCAGATCACTATCTACTGTGACAACAGTGGAGCAGTGGCTAATTCGAAAGAACCAAGAAGTCACAAGAGAGGTAAACACATTGAAATAAAGTATCATCTTTTAAGGGAGATTGTTCAAAGAGGTGACGTGACGATTACCAAAATCGCGTCAGCAGAAAATCTAGCGGATCCCTTCACAAAGGCTCTACCTCAGAAGAGTTTCGATGGGCATCTAGAGAATATGGGCTTGAGAGATATGACACATTTGCTATAGCGCAAGTGGGAGATTGTTAGGATTATGCTCAATAGCAAGAGTGTAATGTTGTAATTAACAATCTTTTCCATATTAATAAAGAGATTTCTGGTTTAACAAATCGTATAGCATTTATAGTTTATATTATAATTGTCAAAGTAAATAATCGTAAGGTCTAAAGACTATGGGAAAAGAAGAATTGTTCGTACATCTGGATATGTATGTGGTAGACACAATTCTTTAGTTAGTCTTGAATATTGTTCACAACTTAAGTTAAAGGTTAGGCACATTTATCTTGTTAAAGTTGTAGAATTCTTTTGCTAGCATTTGAGTGGGATCAAATGAGATATGATGAGTCTAAAATCATCGGAGTGTCTTCGAGCAAAAGGATCTAGTGCACTGGGTGCATTGAACTGAATCACAATGAAAAGCTTTATCTAGAACCGTCAATAGATAATAGTCTTTTCATTATCGGAACAATCGGAGGGTCTATCTTAATCCTGAGATAAATGATGGACTTATGGTTGCAAGTGATATCATTTGAGTTATCAATGAGTACGATTATATCGCATAGTCTATCCTCGATAGTTTGGTGATATTCATTTGTTAATCGATAGAGGACTTCATTTATAGATATGGACATCGTGGCTCCATTTAATTAAATGAGAGTATAATATCATCATATGGATGTTTTGAGGTAATTGGATATTAAATCTCAACGTTGAGTTTTCCATAGTGTCTATTGAAAACATGGCTTTTGGACAAGTAAAAATATCCAAGTTTAAAACGTGGTCATATGAGTAAATATGGTAACTTGGAGAGTTATAGGCGGTCTATGAACTCTTGGCGATTACTGATATTAATCACGAGGATACACTATCTCCAATATGATTGTCTAGGGTATGAATGAGGAGCATCTTCCTTTTCTATCTTTATTTAAGAGTTCAGTTTTAGCTCTTTAGTGGAATGAGTTAAAATTAATGGATCGGACCTAAGTGAATCATTTGTTGATTGTGATTAGGTTATGTCTATTGAAGCTTAAATTTAGATGGCCCGCCAAGATCCCCAATCCACACAGACTTGCATGGATCACTTGATATATTCTACCGGACCAATTTAAGGGTCCATCTAGAATTGCATTTAATATATTAAGAATATAATTTGCACATTATTTTAGTAATGGGCTGCTCAATTATATTAATATATTAATGAAAGACATGAAGGCTTGTTTCTTTTAGTAAGAATGGGTCTGGTTCACATGTGGGCTTTTTTATTTAAAGTCCAATGGATTAAATGAAATAGGAAAATAATATTAGGCCCATCTTATATATAAGTGGGGCGGCTAGGTTAAAGTTTTGACCTAAAATATTATTTTGTTTCATTTGTTTTAATTAAATAAGAATTAATTGATTTATTGATTAATTGTTTAATTAAAGAAACAAATCTTTCCTAAAAGTAAAAGACTTGTTTGATAAATAAATAAATAAATTAGTATTATTTATTTAATCAAATAAGGAGTCTTTTTTTTTTTATTTTAGTCAAATAAAAGAATAAAAATAAAAGAGTTGGATTAGGGTTTGAAGTCTATAAAGTTAAAAGAATTAGGGTTGAATTTTAGTCACCCTATATAAGTGACATGATGGAATTCGGCCAACCCTAATTAGATACTACATAGAATTCGGCAACCCTAAAGGAAAAAGAAGAAAAATTCGGCCAACCTATATATATGTTCTTATAGGGTTCGGCCACATAAATGAATTGGTTCTTGAGTTTTTATTTTCTTTCTTCTTCTTCTTAATTCTAAGAGAGTTTTTATTCTAGAGAGACAAAAAGGAGTGAAAAATTATTTTTTGATAGTATACAATTGCTTAAACATCAATAAGCTTATGTATACGATATCGATCTAGGTTCACGCGAGTTTCGATCATAAGATTGTGAACTCAAAAGTGACCGGAATAATTTTGACATTCTTTTGATTGTTTGTGACTAACAAAGAAAAGAAAGTATTTGTTTGGTCCATTCACAGGTTTGCAATTCAAAGGAAAGGGAGACCACGCTCCTAGGTGATCCACGTTCGTGCTCGGATTGAAGGTCTTGCGGATTACCATCGACGTAAGTCAATCGGATCACGCGACAAGAGGTAATTTACTTTTGTTGATATATATGCATGTTTATTGATTAAAAGGGTTTAAGGTTCATAAAGGAAAAATTTTAAAAGTCACTAAATCGTCTTTAGTATCGCTTCCGCTGCGTGTAACACTTTTATTTGTTTATTTTTCCCTACAGTCCACGCACATACGCCATTTTCCATTGGATTTGTTACCATGACCACATTCGCGATCCATTCAGGGTAGTGGGATTCTATAATGAATTTGGCTTTCAGAAGCTTATCTACCTTTTCTTGTGCTATGGCGTTCCGCTTGGTGTTGAAATGCCTCCGCTTCTGTTTGACTGGCTTGATAGTTGCATCTATTGCCAATCTGTGAGTGGCTAAGTTGGGAGGGATACCCGGCATTTCATTATGATTCTAGGCAAAAATGTCACTGTATTTTTCAAGGAGCTTTACCAAGCTCCTTCTGACCTTACAATCTAATGCGCCTCTTATCTTCACCACTTTGGTTGGATCACCCTTTTTGATAGGTATTTCTTCTAGCTGCTCCACGAGGTACCCACCAATCCATCCCCACTCTCCTTCCTCTTCTGTCTCTTCTATGACCATATCATGTACATCTCCATCGTCTAGAACATTGTGGTCCAACTCTGGTACCTCATAGTTTGGATCATCGGATACATGCGCGCATTGCTTGGCTAACACGGTAGGGTTAGTGGATACTGCATAACAATTACAGGTTGCTTCCTGATCCCCTCTGACCTGCCCTACTTTAGTTTTGATCGAGAACTTCAGAACGTTGTGGTAGACTAATAATACCCCTCTGATTCTTGCTAGAAAAGGTCTTCTCAGGATCGTGTTATAGGCGGACGGGGTATCAACTATAACAAATTTTGTCATTACGTTCTGTTGGTAGGATGCTTATTTGATTATTACAGGTAGCCTATGGGATCCAATTGGCAGTAGTGAGTCCCCGGTAAACCTATATAGAAGCGTGGTACAACTGTTATAGCAGGGGTTCTTTAAGTTAAGCTTATCGTGAGCTCCCTAGAACAAGATGTCCATATTGCTCCTGGTATCAATCAAGACGCGGTGAACCTGGCAGTTGGCTATCTATAACGTGATCACCATCGGGTCGTCATGCGGCTGGACTGTATTATAGACATCTTCTTATGTGAAAACAATCTGAGTAATGCAAGATAGATCTCGAGATCTCTTACTGACTCAGAGTACATCAAGACCAGTAGTGAGCCGAGGGATCTTCCTAGCATGGTTCTTTCTTGAATTGTTAGAGAGGGTAGGGTCCCCACTGATGGTATGAATGACCTGGATCTGTTGCATCAGATTTTTCCCTTCATCATTATGTCTTTCCTCTACTTCCCGTATCTCTCCTTGTACCTCCTTTCCTATCTTGATGTTATCTCGTACTTGTTGTAAAAACTCAATCAAGAGACCTCCCCTTACATATCCTTCAATCTGATTGTGGAGGCTGTAACATTCTGACGTGTTATGCCCCACATCCTCATAGAAGTCGTAGTATTTGTAACGGTTCCTCTAGTCAACCGGGATCTTGATAGGGCTGGGCTTTCTGAGCAAACCCTTGTTGCGGATGGCGAGGTATATGGTCTCTCAGGATGCATTGAAAGGGGTGTAATGATTATACCAGTCTTCTTCCCTCATTTTCTGCACTACTTCTTTGGAAGGAGGCGTTGTTCTAAGAGGGGTTCTTCTTATTTTGGAACTTTTTTATGGGTGCGGGCTTTGGAACTTCCTTTTTTGGACTCTTGGCCGATCGGGCTTCATCGTGCTCGACCTTAACTCAGAGCTGCTCCTCAAAGTCCACCTGTTCTAATGCCCTGTCATAGGCCTACTAGTAAGTTTCAGGTGGATGTTTGGCGAATGATCGAAACAATCGGCCAGCCCACAGGTTTCTTCTGAAGTTGGCCAAGGTCTTTTTTTTGGCAAATACTATGAGGATCTGCCTCACAAATCCTCATAGAGAAGGGCCCATTCATCTCCCGAAATAACCCCGATGCTTTCCCTTTCTCAACTCTTCAAGCTCTTTTGCCATTTTGGCCATCTGACCCTCTAGGCGTTTGGATCCCTTGTGTTTGGATCGGGCTTCTGAGCCTTAATTGTCAAAAATTTTATACCCTACAGTCGTCTCTTTGTGCTCCTCTCTCTAGGATCGGCTACCTCACAGATTCCTTCTAGGTCTGGTACTACCACCTACGTCGGGCTGCGGAGCCCTCTTCTCTGCTACTGATCTTGCTGCCGGTTAGTTCCTTCTAAGAGGTATCTCGATTGTGGATTTCAACAGGCGGGGTCTGAGTCTGCTGGGTGATTTTGTTTTGCGAGCGGGGGTCTAAGTCTATCAAGGACCAGTACTCGGGTACCTGGTCCAGCCTCTTCTACAGTTCTAGGTACCTCGAAGGGTATCCCTTGGGTGAGCATCCAGAGGCAGATATTTTCAATAAAGGCAGCAGCTTGTTGCTCCAAGTATCCCGATTCTCCCCTTGAATAACCGAATCTAGTGGCACGGGGCCTGTATTTGGTGGAGGGATTGGGGCCGGGATGTGGTTTCTCGATCCCGTTCCCCTCCCTTGGTTCCTCTGGGTGGAAGCAAGGGAATGTGGTCCCGAAGGGTCGGGCTGTCCTTGAGAGGATCGAAGTCTCATCTTCCTACTTTCTAAGCAGGGCTAAGCTGTTCCTTTGTGAACAATTGGGAGTCTATTCCCACAAACGGTGCCAAAAAGTGTTAACAGAAAATTGTCACTGGGATAAATTTCCAATTAACATCTCCGAGGACCACGATCGAAACTGATTATGATTGGAGGGATTTCACGTAGTTCAATACCTAAATGATTTACTATCAAACATCTAGGCGCAATAAAAATAAAAGGTCAAGAACAAGTTGCTCATCATAGAAAATACAAATCAAATACGAAACATGGGTTATAAGCGAAAAGTGACACAGTCGATGATGGAGACATCGTTCTTGTCGATAAGTAGAATTTCTGTAATATTTTTTGGTCCTCTTTTCTGTGATGTATAATGTCATATATATAGGTCCCGTTTCTTGCCATGCACTTCTGTAATTTCGGTAGGGTTTTAGCAATCATGTGACTTTCCCTGACGATAAGCGAGAATGTCGTGGAAAATCTAATCCTTAGAATCAAGCGATTCCTTCTTGGAGGATTTTGGGAGACTCTGCTTTCAAATAGGATTCTTAAATGGCGGGAACAAGTCCACCTCTTTAGTGATAAAACGCTGACGTTCTGGTATACCTCTTTGTAGCTTTAACCCTTACCTTGGTAGCCTTCTTATCTGGTATTCTGGCTGTTTGGCGAGCTGGTTCTAGGCGATATCATGGTATCTAGATACCCTTCCTCCTACTTGATCAAGATTAGTACTGGTCTTCTGGTTGTCGGGGTATTGAGATTATAACAGATATTGTAGCGGGATACTGAGGTGGCACAATAGTGAGATTCCTGGTGTGGCGGGGGTGCTAGGACCCTTATTTTTACGTCACCTGGTACCCAGAGAAGGTCCTTAGTCTTCATTTGGGCTGACTGAGGGCGTACCCGGCGTATTCAGCAGCGGGGTACTAGTGGATTTGGTAGTGGGATACTGGGAGGCTTTCTTTGTGACGTTCTTCTATCTTGATTCTGGATGGAAAATTCTTCTTTGTTCCTTCGCCAGTTTTGGCGGTTAACAAATATAATATAATATATAATATATTATAATATAATATATAATATATATTATATATATTTATATATCGTTATATATATTATAATAATATTATATTTAATAATAATATATATAATAATATAATATATAATACATATATATTATATGATATATATTTATATATCATTAATATAATATATAATGATAATATATTATTTTTAGAAAAGAGGGTATTTTTGGAATGTAGTTTGTGCAAATGAGGGCTTTTATAGAATAAATTTTTTAGTTTGGAATGGAATGGACATTTTATTGGTTTTTGGATGGAATGGTGCACCATTCCAATGGAATGGGCGTTCCACTGGATTTTAACCAACCAAACATATGGAATGGATTTCATTCCATTCCATTCCATTCCAGCCAACCAAACGCCACCTTAAGGTCAGCAAGTTTTCAAGAACGTTCACCCCTAGAAAGAACCACACGCCTGATAAGAGCGTTCTTACAGAGCTCAATTCTTGATTAATAAGCCATTGGATTAACCGAAAAGATACAAATCCTCCCTTTTTCAAAGGCGCGGCAGTCATAAGGAAGGACTCAACAAAAACTTAGTGAGACTTCAAAAGGTCCGCATAAGATTTGCCACCCGAAGGCAAAAGATTAGAGCTCGTAATAGGACCTTGAATACAACCTCCAATAATAACCGGATTGTCACCCAAAACAGGTATAGAAGACACATTATCAAAAATGCACCCTTCACTACTAGGAATAACCATCCCCTTACCACCAAGATGACCAACATTCAATTTTGTATGCGGAGAGGACAACAAAGTGGCCTCCAAAAACATGGGATCCTTCGTAAACAAGGTAGGAGAAATGATGATCTAGAAGACAGGAGAAACAAACGAAAAGAGAATAAAGAACAAAAATAAAATAGACAAGCACCAAAGGAGGCACTAATTGGAAGAGAACCAAAACAGCCGCCATAGAAGCTGCAAACAGAAGCAACGCGGCGGCGCCGACGACAAAAACACCAAACCGAAGCGCAAAAGCAGCAGACCACACAAAGAATACAACCTTCAATGCACAACAGCAGCAAACCTCGCAAAGAATAAACCAAAACCCGCAGCAACAGCAGAAAACAAGAATGTAATAGGCGAGTCAAGAACCAAAATCAACAGTGCTGTCAATTGAAAAAGCGTAGCAACAAACCACCAAATTGATGCACAAATAGGGAAAAGATGTGGCCAAAACCAAAATGCCAAGAAAGTGGACCAGAAGGCAACAACAGCAGCAAACCATGCCTAAAAAACCCACCGCCAAACAGCAGCAGTAGCTGCAAGCCGTGCAACCGGAGAAGAAGAAACCAGGTCCAAAGAATCAATAGCAGAAAAAGAAGACCAGACACATCAAACATAGAAGAAAGAGGCGCATCAGAGAAGACTCCACGTCCAAAACATAGCAGCAACAGTGGATGACCAAGAACCATAGAAGGGATTGACCACCATGCTGGAAAGAGACCAACAACGGTGCCGGCTGCAACGAACAAACCAGATTCTAGGTAACCATGCAAACCCTAGTAAACTCTAGCAGCCGTTCTATTCTCAAGCAGCTTGAAAAATCAATATAACATTTTATTTATTTATTTAATGTTTTCAATTATGTTAAAAAAAATTATTATAATTTTTTAATATTATAAGTTTAGATTGATTATAAATATTGAATATATAAATTATTATTATTTTATTATTAAATATAAAAATATTATTTTATCTTTAATTTAATATATTTTTATTTTCTTAAATAAATTTTATTCAAATAAGACAACTAGGATTATTATTATAATTTCAGAAATTCTAGTAGTACTTGTGAAAATATCTAGTTAAAAATAAAAAAAATCGCAAACTATTTAAAAATTTAAAAATGGCTAATTATGTTTTAGTCCCTTAATTTTCATGGTACGTTACATTTTACACGATATATTAGTTTTAGATTCTTTAATTCTCAACTTTTCAAAAATGCATCAAAACGACCCCTCTAATAATCAATGATTAACAAGATCTGGGGTATTTACGTGTTCAAACACAATAAAATATACAACTGTGACACGTGTACCAGTAAAAATAAATTCTTTAGAAAAAAAAAAAAAAAAAACCTAATTTAGTTAATTGATAAGTGTTTTCTTCTGCTAGCTCCATCTAAAGGTGGCAAGGTTCCAGTTTCCGATTTGGGTGGAATCGGAACTGGAATCGGCGGTTCTGAACCCTTTTTTTTATTATTTAATTATTTAATTATTTTTTAATTTAAATTTTAAAAAAAAGACTTCTAAGTTGTAAACTTGTAATAATGTAATTTTAAATAATAAAATAAAATAAAATATATAAATGACAAATTACAAAATAAACAAATGACAAAATACAAATTACAAAAGGAAATTAAAATAAAATAAACAAAATGTCAAATTACAAATTACATATTACATTTCATTGGATATTTGGGAATTAGGTCATCCGAAATTCGAAAATAACATAAAATAAATAAATGATAAATTACAAAATTAAATTAAAATAAAACAAAAAAAATGTAAAGTTATTAGCCTTGCACTTAATTTTCACTACAATTAATTTGCCTACGTATCCTCTTGGGGGGGGTTTAGAGGAATCAAATGCCACGTAGTTCTCTTACCTTTTATTGTAGGTTTGTTGATGACATAAACTTGTGATGACGTGAATACGTGATCCACATCTTCTATTTCGGGCCCGTTGTACTTGTTGCTCCACTTTCATGTTCGTCATCTTTAAAGAAATTGTATGTTATCTTATGTTCGATTTCTTGTTGTCTATATTGAGCCTTTGTCCAATCATCCATACAAACCTGTATCTGGAGTGCTTTCGGAGTCAAGCATGAATGCCTTTCATCCAAGATATTCCCCCCGGCGCTGAACTTTTGTTCCACCGCCACTGTAGAAACTAGTGTTGAAAAAATATTTTTGGCTATGATAACCATGATTGGATAGTACTTTGCGTACTCTTTCCAATATTGTAATATATCAAATTGTTTCTCTGACGTATCTTCTATAAACTCATAAGAATCATTTAGATAAGATTCAAGCTCAGAATACTTGTTAGTGCTTGATGAAGAAGAAGATCTAGGTTTTTTGGTTTTTTTGATAATAGACTATATCCTAAATTCAAAAATCCGGAGGATGATGATGTGGGCTGTGCAGTTTGTGCTCGTGTAACATATAAGTTGAGTGAGGATCCATAAACTAAAAGATATACATCATATAAAGAATACAATAATTTCTTAATTCTATCATAACATGCATTGACATTATATTCTATGTTTAAACCTTGGAGGCCATAATAACCATTGAGATAATAACAAAAATGTTCTAATTTACAACGTGGATCAAAAATCATAGCAATCAAATAAATATCTAGCAACTCATCATAATAACGTAACCATTTTTCCTTCATAGCATTAACGGCTTGCCCTATTTCTATGTCGGATTCACAACAAGCAAATGCACCAGTAATATTTAGACTTTCAATAATAAATAAATAAGTTGTAGGATAATAAACACTAGATAAATTTGATGTAGCAGTATGAAAAACTTTTAACAAATTGAAAACGTTGTAACAAGCATCCCAATGAGATTTATAAAGTTGAATGTCAATAACATGAAATTGAATAAAAGAAACTAATAAATCTCTATACTCGTAACTTTGAGCAAGCAATTTATAAGTAGAATTCCAACGTGTTGGAACATCACCAACAAATCTAACGGCACGTCTACCATTTTGTTTACAATATTTTACCCATGCATTCATTATAGAAGAATGTTTCCATAAAAACTGAATGGCTTGTTTAATAGGTAGAATAAAATGATCAAGAGTTTCTAATCCTTTTTGAACACGTAAATTTAAAACATAGCATGCACATCTTTGATGAAAAAATGCACCACCAACAAATGGTTTGCATAAATTAATTAAAGATGGAATAACAACAGTATTGCTAGAAGCATTATCAAAACCAATTGCAAAAATTTTGTTCTCAATTTTAAACTCTGAAAAAATAATTCTATGCATTCTAACAATATTATGAGCAGTGTGTGAATCATCAAAAACTCTAAATGCAAGAATTCTTTTTTAGATATTTCATGCATCATCCATAAAATGGCAAGTGACATTCAAGTAGGAATGTGATCGCCAATGGTCAGTCCATATGTCGGCACATACGGAAACACGACTGTTATATTTTTCAAAAAATCTTTCTAACTTTTTTTTTCTTTTACATAAATCTTTTCAAGTGTATATACAAGAGTGGATCTAGGAACACGGCATGCAGCAGGGTTTAATGCTCGTCGACAATAATTAATAAAACCAACCCTTTCACCAAAACCAAATGATAAGTGTTCTACTGCTACCATTCTAGCTAATTCTTCCCTATTTTGTTCATCAGTATAACAAAATAATTGTTGGTTAGGAGTACCGTACCTGGGAATTTGTATTTATGACCTTGATCTGGTCTTTACTTCTGGATGTTTAGTTTGAATATGCTTTCGATAAGTGCTATATCCTTCATATTTGGACCAATTATATACTTTTTTGCAATAATTGCAAGCCGCTACTAGCTTCCATCTTTTTGCCTAACTTTCTTCATATATTTGACGAATAGATCATATTTGCTCTGTTTCGGATCTAGTTCGTCCACATCTGCTTCCGGTGGATCAAAATCATAATCCGGAGGTGTATCAATATTAGGCATATTTTCTGACTGGCTTGTCAAATTAGGGCCGGGGGTGGCATTATGATCGGGTTCTGAAATTGTTAAAGGGGGAGTAGGAATGTTTAGGCCTAGGTCTTCAGCATAGGCCCGGCGTTGTAGATAATCGTGATAGGTGGTGTCGTTATGACCGAGATTATCGACCATTTGACCCTTACCTTTCATCGAAATCGAACGCCTAGGATCGTCACGGCCATGACCCCTTCATTTCCACCACTTGCCATTGGATTGGACGGAATAAATTTGGGAGAGAAATACTGAAATAGATAATTGAAAACTTAGAACTTAGAAGAATAATACTATAAATCTATAATACTATAATACTATAATAGTAGATTAGTAGTAAGTACTATTATAGTAAGTAGTAACTAGAAATAAGATAAATTGCAAATAAAATAAATTGCAAATAAATGAAATTGGAAACTTAGTATTTAGTAAATACTAAATAGTAATTGGTTATTCGGAAATTAAATAAATTAGAAATAAGATAAATTGTAAATAAAATTAATTGAAAATAAAATTAATTGCAAATAAAATATATTGGAAATAAAATATATTGGAATTTTTGAAATAAAATATATTGGAATTTTGAAAATAAAATTTATTGCAAATAAAATTAATTGCAAATAAAATATATTGGAAATAAAATTAATTGCAAATAAAAAAAATTACAAAATTAAATAAATAATAAAAACCTTGGAAACTTGGAGTCTTGGAGAGTTGGAGAGTGTTGGAGACTTGAGAGTTGAGTGTTGAGACAATGAAACTTGAAAGAAAAATTAGAAATTTAGAACTAGAGATTTAGAGAATTGAGAATAGAGAGAATTGAGAGAATAAGAGGAAAATAAGAAATTGGTGTGAGAAAAAATGAAAGGGGAGGGGGGTATTTATAGATAACAAAAAGGAAAAAAAAATAAAAAATTAAAGGGGTGGACGTTGAGGCTCAACGGCATGCTGACGTCAGCTGTCAGCATGCCGTTGGGCCCAACGTCATGCTAAAGTTAGTATGCCGTTGGGCCTCAACGGTCACACAAAAAAAATAAAAAAATAATAAAAAAAAAACAAAAGAACTGGTCGGTTTGAACCGAACCGTAACCACCGGTTCCTGGACGGTTCGAATCGACCGGTTCGTTAAACCTTAGAACCGGAACCAAAAAATCGATTCCGATTTCGGTTCAAGTTTTTTCGGTTTCGGTTTCAGTCTGGTTCCACAGTTGAAACCGGAACCTTGCCAGGTCTAGCTCCATCCATCCTCCATTTTCAATGGCTCTCTTAACAGCAACTACTAAAAAAACAAATGTGTTAACGTATTACAAATCTGTTTTCTATTTTTTGAAAACAAAAAACAGTGAAAACGAGTTTTTGAGTCATATTTTTAAAAGAAAATAATAAAAACAGAAAATATATTTTTCACTATTATTAAACAAAAACCGGAAATAACATTTTGATATTTTCACTGTCTTTCGCTTTGGTTTTCTATTCATTATTATTGAGTAAGTGGCATATGAAACCTATTGAATTGATTTTATTTATTATTTATTATTATTAATATTAAATATAGTTTTCTTAAGATTAATAAAATATATTTTCATCCTAATTTGTTATTTATAAATAAATAAATAAAACCTAAAAAGACATCAATTAATTTGAACTAAATTTAAATTGATTTTATTAATTACTTTTCAAATTTCAAAATCCTCCTGCTTCAACTAAGAAAAATACCTATTTACCCCTTTTCATGTGATTTATGTGTATTTTTTGTGTAATTGTAACAATTATTTAGGATAAAATTGTCTGTCCAAATCACAACAAAGTGTAAAAGTGAGATTTTATTAACGGTCAACTCAATATTCATTCATACTTCATTTGTAATATTTGTTTGTTAATAACAATTTTATCCTTAATTAAATTATTAAACAAAACAAAAAAATTTTCTAAAGTCACTTTACACACAAATCTTTAGGATATATAGATAAATAATCCACTTATAACTTAACTTAAGAAATAATCAGCTTCAAATATGAGTTGATAAATTGACTTTGTAAATAATCAATTTAAGAAAAAAGTAGTGCAAATATGTTTGGTAAACTTTAATTGATTATGAAAAATGACTAAAACGGACATAATTGTTAAAATGTAATATATTATTCAAGCTTTTTTTTCTACTTATTTTTTCATTTCTCTAGCTTTTAAAATTAATTATTGAAAAAAAATACTGAGTGAACTCAATTTTCCCCGATACAAGTTACAAACCCTACCGAGTCAACTCAATCTTCTCCACTACAAACCTGCTGAATCAACTCACTAACTCACTCAAGCTCCATTAATGGAAACTCACTGACCAAATGCAACTCTTGACGATATCCACCGGTGATATCAGGGTAGGAGGCCGGATCTCCTCTAGCAATGAAGGAGGCGACGAAAAGCCTCTTCCCATTCTAGTGATCGAAGTCACGCGATTCGTCGTGATTTCGATCTCGGCAATAGAGGAGGCTTCTTCCTCATCCATTTGCGAGGCATAACCAATTTCTCTAGCATCGGAGGGGCCAGTTCTACTTCGACGATGGAGGAGGCTCATCCTCATCTTCCATTCTCGCGATTGAGATCCAACAAAATCTCACGATTTTGATTGCGTTCCGCCACTGCCAGAGGAAACCAGGGATGGAGGAGGCTTCCATTGGCGACGTTGAAGTCGCCGGAGGAGGCCATTTATATCCTCCTGCCACTATTTCCGGTGATGATGGTGGCCATTGATTTTTCAAATATTTTTTTTTGATAAATTTTATGAAAATAATAAATTTTGATATCTTTTAATATAAACAACGAGGATAATATGGTAATTTTATAAGTATTGAAATAGCTTCTCTAATAATCTGTTTTAAAGAGCAAGAACACCAACTACTCATAAACTAATTATTGTAGGAACAGATTATAAAATTATTGTTTTTAGAGTGTTTGTCAAACACGCATTTACTCAAAACATGAGGAATAAAAACAAAAACAATTATAATCATAGCATCTTGCCTCCTCTTCTTCCTTTTTATCTTTGCATAAACATCAAATCATATAATTCTTTATATATATATATATATATCTATCTTTAAAGATTTATTTGATTTCAAAGTAAGAAAAAGAGAAGAAGTTATTATGCAATTAGAAACAAACGTTAAATATGAACCAAGTTATTAATCAAATTTAAATTTATAATTTTTTATTTTTATCGAAATGAAAACAAACTTTTAGAATTGTATTTAGAAATAAAGTGTGAAAATTGAAAATTTATTTATTTATAATATCATAAGTCTTAATAATAACCTCTGTATGTAATTATAAAAAAAAAATTGAATAAAAAAAACAAGGGTTTTACAGATAAATGTTTTTATATATTAAAAAAAAAAAAAGGAGATGTCTTTAGACATATAGTATAAATATTTTTAAAAAGATGTTTTGCAGTAAATCGAAATATTTTTAGAAAATTTAAAAATTTTATGTTTTTTAAATGAAGTATTTATAGAAAAATAAGTGTAAAAAGAAAAAAAAAAGGATTTTAAAGAGAAAATCTCATTATAAAACAAATAACAATTTCCAAATGACTTATTTAACTCTCACTTTTTAACATTGTATATTTGTATATAAATTCTAATTAATTTTCAAGTACATTGAGGATACAAAAGTTATTTGAATATCAAACAAATTATACGGGCTGGGGCCTGTTAGTTACATGAGATTGGATTGAGATTGGACTGAGATTAGTCCAATCGCATGTTTAGAAGCACCATTGGATTGGCTTGTCCAATCCATTGGACCCCTTTTTTAATGAAGGCTGAATGTATTTTTTTTAGACATTTCCATGAACTTTTATTTATTGATAGTAGCTCACGTAATGCTTACGGAATCCAGATTTCGTTTGGTTTCGCATCACGTGCCTTGCACGTGTGTTTGTAAATAATGGCAAAATTGGAATAACACATTAAATTCTTTTTTTTTCTTTTTAAATTTTTAATAAAAAAACACTTTATTTATAAAAAAAAAAATTGGAGATCTAGATTGGATCTCCACCAAAGTTCCTTAGTGGATCTCCACCAAAGAACATAGGAAATTAAAAATAAAAAATAAAACTTTGTTCTTTGGTGGAGATCCGGATCAAAGAACAAAGAAAAACAAATCCATTCTCTAGAAACTCAAACACACTCAACCATACAAAAACTGAAACCCTAAAATCAAACACAAACACAAACCCTTAAATAAAACATAAACACTAACCGTAAAATCAACCACCAGCACCAAATGAAAAAAAAAAATAATAAATAATAATTAACATCATCATCAGTAACCCAAACCCATCAACAATTAAACCCAAAACATCATATTCAACCAAGCCCAGTAACATAACCAAAATTCAGCCACCAACATCAACAATACCACCACCACCATCACCATCGCCATTATCATCATCAAACCTAAACGCAGTAACAACTAAATTCAAATCATCAACAACAAAACCAATGAGATCAATCGAAAAAGAGATGAGATCGAATGAGAGAAAGATGAGATCGAGAAAGAGAGATAGATGAGATAGATGAGATCGATTGAGATCGAGAGAGCGAGAGAGAGATGAGATCGAGAAAGAGAGATAGATAGATAGATGAGATCATAGTGGCTAGGGGTGGTGGTTATTGTGATTTCGATAGGCTAGGGTGTTGTGTTTAGGTGATGGTGTCGACGGCTAGGGTTAGGGTTTGTGTTTTGATTTAAAGATCGAAAAGATGGAAAGATGAAGAGATCTGAAGATGGAGAAAAAATTAGCAATATTGCAAGTTGCCCCTCGTATTATAAGGACGAAATGACATAATTGACCTTCGTAAGAACTGACGTTAGAAGCACGTGATAAAGAAATGGACGGAAAGGAAGTTCCGTTATTATTCTGTGAGCTACTACCAATAAATGAAAGTTCGGGAGGTTTAATACATAAAACAAACATTCATGGGCAACTTGCTACTTCACGTATTATTCAGGGGACATTCATGCAATTTCATTTTGCCTTTAATGAATTAGTCTTGCTAAATGCAAAACTATTTTGGTGGGTTTATTAGTGTAAATAAACGCACATGAAGAACAATAATTGTGTAAATATTCAATTGAAAGCTAAGCAAAATCCAATATCCAAATGTTCCTCACATTAATCACCTAGAAAGGGGGTTTAGTTACACATATTCATAGCTCAAGAAAAGAGGTAAAAAATAATAATAGAGAAGTAACCTATAGTTGATGCTAAGTCTTCTCTTGTAAACTCAATCCATCCTAGAGCTCATTGCCTTGAATGTTGTGTGTAAATATTGGAAGCTTAGAAACGTCTGTAATGGAGTCAAATGGGTAGTGACAAAGGAAAGTGGTGGAGGAGGTAGGTAGGTAGAGAGAATTGATTAAGATGAAGTAAATCTAGATTTTTGGTTGTTTTAGATTAGAGAGAAAATGTGTAGAGATCTAAAATGGTTTGTGTAATTTTGATATGAGAGAATCTAAGAGATGAATATATAGGTGGTCCAAGAAATAGGGTTGTAACCGCTAGATTCGCTAATGTGGCATGTGTTGCAGGTTGACTATCGCGGTCTAACCGTAGCGACAGACAGTTATAAGCATCTATGATCTGGAATTTGTGGCATTCAACTAAACGACCAAGGGCAACATCTTAAATCTTCATTTTCACCACAAGTGTCATGGTCCTTGCCTAGCAACGCAAGATGGGCTACATTCTCTAGAATTGATCTTCGCTGTATTGATCTTAATTATCGCGGTCACCCCATAGCGATGCAATAGGTGTTAGGAAGTATGCCCTAAAATAATGGTTTTTTTTTTGTCACAAATCATTTGATATCAATATAAGTCTTTTGTTTGCAAATAAAATATGTAGCATGTATAAATTATTTATTATATATGTCAAAGCAAAATATTCTAAAGATCCAAGACTAAAAACAACATAAAGGATTATTCACATAAAGAAGTTTATGTGTGGTAGACAAAATTCTTTATTTAGTCTAAAAATATTCACAACTTAAGATACATGCTAGACACCTTATCTTGATTAAAGTTGAAACAAATTTACGGTGTATTCTAATATTAATTTTTGGGAGAGGGGGGTGAATAGATTTTATAAGTATTTTACCCAATTTTCGCAATAATGTCAATTTTATGAAAATGCCCCTAAACTAGTTTATATAAAATATCAAGTGTACAAGATGTGGAATAATAAATTACTCAAGATATTTACGTGAAAACCCTCACGGGAAAAATCACGAGCTGTTATGTGAGCCACACACGAACCTCGAATCCACTAATGGAAAAGTGATTACAACCTAATCCTGGTATGTAACTCACAACCACTACCTAATCTTGGTATGAGTGAACCTAGTCCAATTGCTTGTGATTTAAGCTACCTAATCCCGATAGCAACACAATTCTTACTTCTCAATGAAGAGATAAATGTCCTATGTGAATATATGATGATATTCAAAGTGCAAATAAGGCTAGGTAACCTTAGATGCTTATCTAGGATGATAAGATGAATTAATGCAATCATAGATATCAAAAGCTAAATGACATGTCATAAAGTTTAGCTAAACATAGACATTGAAATCCTATGAAGCTATCAAAATACAACACTCAATCATGTCAACACAACAATTTCTATTTTGTATCTAGAATATATTCTAAGAGCATACAAATAATATAAGAGATTTCTTTAATAAACAAAATACTAATTATGTGAGATAATAGTGAAGAACATACAAAAGGATGTGTGTTGACCAAAACCCATGCATGCAAACATCTTAACTATGCTAGAAAATGCTAGATGATATTTTGATGCATATGAGAATCATTTTGTGTGTTTAAAAATGAGTTCCTGATTTGATTTTCTCTCAAGTGTCTCTCTTTGAAGTTTAGGGTTCTTAGAATTAAAGAACTTAATTTAGAGAATCAGAAAAATGGTATATTTATAGACATCAAGAATAGGGCATGAGAAAAGACAGGTTTGCCCTCGAAAACACAGTTCGGCGGTTTCGAAACCGTCGATCAAACCGCTGATTTGAGTCCCTCGAAATAGGGGATCTTCAGTGGTTACATTTGGTGGTTTCAAAACCGCCAATTATGACCGCCGTTTTAAAACCGACACAAAAATCAATCAGGTGTAGAACGGAGGTTTCATTTGGCGGTTTCAAGACCGCTGATTAAACCGCCGAATTGAGATAGAGATATTTATTTCAAGCAGGTCTCAAACGGTGGTTTCGAACGGCGGTCAGGCCGCCAATCGTAACCGCATAATCGTTTCTGATCATTTTGGAAGCAAACGGCGGTTTCATTTGGCGGTTTCAAAATCGCTGTTTCACCACTAATGGTGAAACCAAAGGAGAAACCAAAGGCATTCTCCGAAGGCGATCCTCGCGTTTAACCAAGCACAAATTCATGTAAGCACAGACGTTTCTGAACAATATTGAGAAACGAATTACAATACACATAAGCACACAATAATATACACAATAAAGTGCAAGTGTGAAATGTGACATTTGAAGAGTATGCACACATATGCAAATATGATAAGTGTGTGTGTGCAACTAAATCTCTTCAATAAAAAATAAGCACAAGAGATATACCTTTGGAGTGCTTGTCACCTTGAGATCTTGGGAGGGTTTTTGAGCTTGATCCTCAATCACCTAAATTATCCTTACATTCAAACCTCAACATGTGGTTTGTCCACGAAATAAGCCAATCAAATAAATGAGACCTTACAATCTCCCCCTTTGGCTATTTCTTGACAAAACCACCACTCACATTGATACCTCACAACATAGAAACTATGGGACAACAAGATATTCTACATTACAAAGAGATAAGTAAAAAAACCTTCGAATCTTTAATCTCTTGTAGAATTATCAACCCTTCAAAACAAAGTTTCTACACATTACTAGCTCAATTAAATGTGAGATTAATCAAGTGAGAATATAAACAAGCATTTGCATTCTATGAGATTATAGCGCAACATCATGCAATGTATGTAAATGCAATGCTCCCCCTCAAAGGGTTACTGCCCCTTAATGTATATTCTCCCCTGTAGGGAAAAATAATAAATAAAAGTGGTAAACGCAGCGGAAGCCATACTAAAAACGATTTAGTGACTTTTAAAATTTTTCCTTTATGAACCTTAAACCCTTTTAATCAATAAACATGCATATATGTTAACAAAAGTAAATTACCTTTTGTCGCGTGATCCGATTGACTTACGTCGATGGTAATCCGCAAGACCTTCAATCCGAGCACGAACGTGGATCACCTAGGAGCGTGATCTCCCATTTCTTTGAATTGCAAAACTGTGAATGGACCAAACAAAAAACTTTCTTTTCTTTGTTAGTCACAAAAACAATCAAAAGAATGTCAAAAATTATTCCGGTCACTTTTGAGTTCTCAATCTAATGATCGAAACTCGCGTGAACCTAGATCGATATCGTATACACAAGCTTATTGATGATTAAGCAATAGTATACTATCAAAGAATAATTTCACACTCTCTTTTGTCTTTTTAGAATAAAAACTCTCTCTTGGAATTAAGAAGAAGAAGAAAGAAATAAAAAAAAACTCAAGCACCATAGATTATGGTGGCCGAACCCTATAAGAACACATATATAGGTTGGCCGAATTTTTTCTTCTTTTTCCTTTAGGGTTGCCGAATTCTATGTAGTATCTAATTAGGGTTGGCCGAATTTCATCATGTCACTTATATAGGGTGACTGAAATTCAACCCTAATTCTTTTTAACTTTATAGACTTCAAACCCTAATCCAACTCTTTTATTTTTATTCTTTTATTTGACTAAATAAAAAAAAGACTCCTTATTTGATTAAATAAATAATACTAATTTATTTATTTACTTATCAAACAAGTCTTTTACTTTTAGGAAAGATTTGTTTCTTTAATTAAACAATTAATCAATAAATCAATTAATTCTTATTTAATTAAAACAAATGAAACAAAATAATATTTTTAGGTCAAAACTTAAACCTAGCCGCCCCACTTATATATAAGATGGGCCTAATATTATTTTCCTATTTCATTTAATCCATTGGACTTTAAATAAAAAAGCCCACATGTGAACCAGACCCATTCTTACTAAAAGAAACAAGCCCACATGTCTTTCATTAATATATTAATATAATTGAGCAGCCCATTACTTAAATAATGTGCAAATTATATTCTTAATATATTAAATGCAATTCTAGATGGACCCTTAAATTGGTCCGGTAGAATATATCAAGTGATCCATGCAAGTCCGTGTGGATTGGGGATCTTGGCGGGCCATCTAAATTTAAGCTTCAATAGACATAACCTAATCACAATCAACAAATGATTCACTTAGGTCCGATCCATTAATTTTAACTCATTCCACTAAAGAGCTAAAACTGAACTCTTAAATAAAGATAGAAAAGGAAGATGCTCCTCATTCATACCCTAGACAATCATATTGGAGATAGTGTATCCTCGTGATTAATATCAGTAATCGCCAAGAGTTCATAGACCGCCTATAACTCTCCAAGTTACCATATTTACTCATATGACCACGTTTTGAACTTGGATATTTTGACTTGTCCAGAAGCCATGTTTTCAATAGACACTATTGAAAACTCAACGTTGAGATTTAATATCCAATTACCTCAAAACATCCATATGATGATATTATACTCTCATTTAATTAAATGGAGCCACGATGTCCATATCTATAAATGAAGTCCTCTATCGATTAACAAATGAATATCACCAAACTATCGAGGATAGACTATGCGATATAATCGTACTCATTGATAACTCAAATGATATCACTTGCAACCATAAGTCCATCATTTATCTCAGGATTAAGATAGACTCTCCGATTGTCCTGATAATGAAAAGACTATTATCTATTGACGGTTCTAGATAAAGCTTTTCATTGTGATCCAGTTCAATGCACCCAGTGCACTAGATCCTTTTGCTCGAAGACACTCCGATGATTTTAGACTCATCATATCTCATTTGATCCCACTCAAATGCTAGCAAAAGAATTCTACAACTTTAACAAGATAAAGGTGCCCAACCTTTAACTTAAGTTGTGAACAATATTCAAGACTAACTAAAGAATTGTGTCCACCACATACATATCCAGATGTACGAACAATTCTTCTTTTCCCATAGTCTTTAGACCTTATCATTATTTACTTTGACAATTATAATACAAACTATAAATGCTATACGATTTGTTAAACCAGAAATCACTTTATTAATATGAAAAAGATTGTTAATTACAACATTACACTCTTGCTATTGAGCATAATCCTAACAATCTCCCACTTGCGCTATAGCAAATGTGTCATATCTCTCAAGCCCATATTCTCTAGATGCCCATCGAAACTCTTCTGAGGTAGAGCCTTTATGAAGGGATCCGCTAGATTTTCTGCTGACGCGATTTTGGTAATCGTCACGTCACCTCTTTGAACAATCTCCTTTAAAAGATGATACTTTCTTTCAATGTGTTTACCTCTCTTGTGACTTCTTGGTTCTTTCGAATTAGCCACTGCTCCACTGTTGTCACAGTAGATAGTGATCTGCTTATTCGCACTAGGAACCACTTCTAAGTCAATCAAGAATTGGCGGAGCCAAACAGCCTCTTTGGCAGCTTCGCATGCAGCAACATACTCAGCTTCCATGGTGGAATCAGCAATACAAGATTGCTTGATACTCCTCCATATAACTGCTCCTCCTCCAATAGTAAACACAGCCCCTGATGTGGATTTTCTGGAGTCAGAATCTGATTGGAAATCAGAATCTGTATACCCAACGGGAACCAAATCCCCTCCAGAGTATACAAGCATATTATCTCTCGTTCTCTTAAGATACTTGAAAATATGCTTGACTGCCGTCCAGTGATCAGGTCCAGGTTTCGATTGAAACCTGCTAACTATGCCAATAGCAAAACAAATATCTGGTCTAGTACAGAGCATTGCATACATGAGACTTCCAACTGCCGAGGCATATGGAACTCTACTCATGAATTGCTCTTCATGCTCATTCTTAGGAACTTGTTCCTTAGAAAGCTTGATTCCATGTTTGAAAGGTAACATACCTTTCTTGGAATCCTGCATGGAAAACCTAGACAAGATTTTGTCTATGTATGAAGCTTGGGATAATGCAATCGTTCTATTCTTTCTATCCCTTATTACTTGGATACCTAGAATAAAACTTGCTTCTCCTAAGTCCTTCATATCAAATTGTTTTGCTAACCATTCTTTTACTGATGTTAATACACCTACATCGTTTCCAATGAGTAGTATATCATCAACATAAAGAATCAGGAAAACCAACTTGTCGCCTTTAATCCTTTTGTATACACAAGGTTCGTCAGGATTCTGAATAAATCCAAAACCTTTGACAGCTTGATCAAACCTTATGTTCCAGGATCTGGATGCTTGCTTTAATCCATATATGGATTTCTGCAACTTGCATACCTTATCCACTTGGCCTTTTTCAATGAATCCCTCTGGTTGCATCATGTAGATGCTTTCGTCAAGACTTCCATTTAGGAAAGCTGTCTTGACGTCCATTTGCCAAATCTCTAAATCTAAAGATGCTGCAATGGATAAGAGTATCCTAATGGATTTAAGCATGGCCACAGGAGAGAAGGTTTCCTCGTAATCGATACCTTCTTTCTGTGTATACCCTTTAGCTACCAATCTAGCTTTAAAGGTTTCCACCTTTCCATCCATACCTCTTTCCTCTTGTATACCCACTTGCACCCAATGGGTTTTATCCCTTTAGGCAAGTCTACAAGGGACCAGACTTTGTTATCGAACATAGATTCAATCTCGGATTGCATTGCCTTTTGCCAATGGCGACTATCAACATCCTCCATAGCTTCCTTGTACGTATAGGGATCATCGTCGTCCGGGAGATTCTCCACTGATTCTCCCAGACCGATGTATCTTTCGGGTTGTGTTCTAACCCTCCCACTACGACGAGGAATGGTAGGTTGTTGATCTTGTGTTGGATCGGAACTTACAATTGGGTTAGGTTGTGCAACCTCTCGTGGAATTGTATCTCCTGACATCTCATTCAGGACAATTCTACTTCTAGGCACAAAATCATTCATATAGTCCTTTTCCAGAAATTTAGCATTTGTCGAAACAAATACTTTAAGATCTGAAGGACTATAGAAATAATATCCTTTAGTTTCTTTTGGATACCCTACAAATATACATGTTTCTGAACGGGACTCCATCTTTTCTGTCTTTCCTTTTAACACATGCGCAGGACAACCAAATATCCTTAAGTGTTGTAAACTAGGCTTGCGCCCAGTCCACAACTCATGCGGTGTTTTAGGAACAGACTTAGATGGTACATCGTTTAGAATGTATATAGCAGTTTGTAAAGCATATCCCCAAAAAGAAATAGGAAGCGTTGAATAACTCAACATAGACCTAACCATATCCAAAAGAGTTCTATTTCTCCTTTCTGCTACCCCATTCTGTTGAGGTGTACCTGGTGCAGAAAACTGAGAAACTATCCCATTATTAATAAGATATTGCTGAAACTCACCAGATAGATATTCTCCACCACGATCAGATCTCAAGATTTTTATGTGTTTCTCAAGCTGATTTTCCACTTCAGCTTTGAATGCTTTGAACATGTCAAAAGCATCCGACTTATGTCTCATGAGATACACATAACCAAATCTTGAGTAATCATCCGTGAAGGTGATGAAGTACTCATATCCACCTCTAGCTTGAATGCTCATAGGTCCACATACATCAGTGTGTATCAATCCTAAACATTCAGTGGCTCTTGCACCTTTGGCAGAGAACGTCCTTTTGGTCATTTTACCTTCCAAACAAGATTCACAAGTTGGTAGATCATCAACCTTTAAGTCACTTAAAGGTCCGTCACTTACCAATCTTTTAATCCTATTAAGGTTAATATGACCTAAGCGTAAATGCCAAAGGTAGGTTTCATCTGTTGATAATTTTACTCTTTTATGATTAGGTTCCGTTATTTCTGTGTCTAACGAGTGAGAGATATTTCTATGCAAAAAGTATAGACCGTTTTCCAATGTACCTTGGCAAATAATTTTGTCATTCTTACTAATAATAAAAACTTTATTAAAAGTAACCGAATATCCAAATTTATTCAAACAAGAAACTGAAATTAAATTCCTCTTGAATTGAGGTACATAATAAACGTCTATTAAATCTAAATGCCTTCTAGAATCCAAATAAACTCTAATATCTCCCACTGCACTTGCAGACACTAACGTTCCGTTGCCCAAGCGCAAATTGATTTCATTCTTACTCAGCTTTCTCCTTTCTTGAAACCCCTTCTTCCTTCTTGTTCTGGGACTTTGGGCAATTTCTCTTCCAATGTCCCTTTTCACCACAAAGGAAGCATTTCCCTTTGATCTTGGTTACTTTCTTGGTCTCCTTCTTGATAGGCCCAAGTTGCTTTTTCTTCTGTTGTTTCTTGACCTTTTGACGGGCCTTAACAGTAGCAACTTTACCAACCATATGAATCTCTTGACCTTTGCCTTTCACAAGGATCTTTTCAGCACTTTGAACATCTTGCATCAGGCCTTGTAAGGTGTATTCCTTTTTGTTCAAAGTGTAGTCCAATTTGAACTGATCAAAGGAATCTGACAATGAATTGACAACCATATCAATCTTTGTCTCACCATCTATCTCAGCGCCATGCAGTTCAGCAATGTTGAGATGTGCTATGACTTTCATCATGTGATCTTTCACAGCCTGTCCAGGTTTCATCCTAAGATTCATAAAAGCAGTCACTGCCTCTCTCTTAGTCGTCCTAGACTTCATAGCAAACATCTCCTCTAGAGACATCATTATATCAGCAGCGGACTCCATTCCTTCATGCTGCTGTTGCAACACGTCGGAGATAGTGGCCATAATGTAACATTTTGCCATATCATCTGAAGTCTTCCACTGCTCATACTCATCTCTACACATTATGCTAGATTCATTATTAGGAGCAGGTGGTTTAGGAGTAGTTAGAACAAACTTATGTTTTTCACTTTGCAGTAACAACCCAATTTTCCTTTTCCATGTGACATAATTATCTCCAGTTAAAGTGTTGTCTTTCAGGATGTTTATAAGTGATGGGGTCATGATTTCTGAATAAAACAAAACATATATAAGTAAATAATCATGATAAAGCACTTTTAAATATTTATCTTGAATTAAATAAATAACTCAATCATAAAATTCAACGGTGATCTAACACCCATAAATGTTACGCCTCCTTTGGGAGTTCGCACCATTTACTAGTTAGACTAGGTCCCACCTAATTGTTAACATAACAACCAGCGTTTTCAATTTTAGCCTTGCAATTTTATTGACAAGAACTCTTGGGAGGATATCAATAAAATTACATTGAGTGTGTTACCAAGATATCGACCCTCAATTTTCTCTCACGAAAATCCCTCCTTGGGGAGTAGATCTCGTTTGAGTCCATTGTCTAGTCTATCCTTGTAAGGAAGTATGTTGCTAAATTCCATTCATGGACGCCCCTTGGGGGGATTACCAATAAATAATAAATCTCAACTAACCTTGGAGGCCATAGGTGTTACCAAAACACCTTCTCCTACTCAATTATTTAAGGCGTGTGATTAAATCCCATAGAATGATTTACCGAGTTATCTAGATGCCAATTTAGATACCTAAATCATTCAATGCATGTTCATACCAAAAGAGATATATGCGTGGCACTCCTATTCTATATGTCATGTTATCATACAATAACAAATATTGTAATATTTAAGCATAAATTAAATAGCAACAATTTTGGCCCATCCTAGAAAAACAAGTAAATTACAATTTGTCAGGAATACAAGATCTTCAGGTGGCCCATCAACCATACGCTCATCCTTCGGCCTTCTCCCATGGGCGTGCGCAGCCCACAACCCCACAAAGGGGCTGCCTTGCGCAGCCCATAAGGCCACACAAGGCTGCCATGCGCAGCCCACCAAAGTTTGGGCTTGTCATGCGCAGCCCAATCCACTCCTAGGGTGCGCACGGTGCTCGTACTTGGTTCCGGTTGCTTCGTTTTGCTTCGTGTCTTCGAATCTCCAAGACCTAAATATATTACGGCAGTATATATATAATAAATACTGCAGTATTAATTTTTTTTTTTTTTTATTCACTGCAGTATTTTTACAAACCAAAAACTGCACATACTAAAAATAAATAAAAAAAAACTGCAGTAACCCTAAAAAAATACTGCACATAAAAAATAAAACCTAGCAATCTACCAAGAAGGAATTATGGTGATAATAGACCACCCTTCTTGTTATAACTCCGAAACAAAAATTACATTGAAAATCTAGGGCCAAAATCGAGCAATAACAAACCACATAAAACATATATAAATCCATACATCACATGTAATTATATATTTGAATACCTAGAGTGCCATCTCTTTCTAAACATGCATAATCACAATAAAAAGAAATAGATCCACGTATATATACGTTAATTAATTAAAAGGGTTCAACCTAGGCTCTGATACCAATTGTAGGGAAAAATAATAAATAAAAGTGGTAAACGCAGCGGAAGCGATACTAAAAACGATTTAGTGACTTTAAAAATTTTTCCTTTATGAACCTTAAACCCTTTTAATCAATAAACATGCATATATGTTAACAAAAGTAAATTACCTTTTGTCGCGTGATCCGATTGATTTACGTCGATGGTAATCCGCAAGACCTTCAATCCGAGCACGAACGTGGATCACCTAGGAGCGTGGTCTCCCTTTTCTTTGAATTGCAAACCTGTGAATGGACCAAACAAAAAACTTTATTTTCTTTGTTAGTCACAAAACAATCAAAAGAATGTCAAAAATTATTCCGGTCACTTTTGAGTTCTCAATCTAATGATCGAAACTCGCGTGAACCTAGATCGATATCGTATACACAAGCTTATTGATGATTAAGCAATAGTATACTATCAAAGAATAATTTCACACTCTCTTTTGTCTTTTAGAATAAAAACTCTCTCTTGGAATTAAGAAGAAGAAGAAAGAAATAAAAAACTCAAGCACAATGGATTGTGGTGGCCGAACCCTATAAGAACACATATATAGGTTGGCCGAATTTTTTCTTCTTTTTCCTTTAGGGTTGCCGAATTCTATGTAGTCTAAGATTAGGGTTGGCCGAATTCTATAATGTCACTTATATAGGGTGACTTAAATTCAACCCTAATTCTTTTCAACTTAATAGACTTCAAACCCTAATCGAACTCCTTGATTTTTATTCTTTTATTTTTGACTAAATAAAAAGACTCCTTATTTGATTAAATAAATAAAACTAATTTATTTATTTCCTTGTCAAACAAGTCTTTTACTTTTAGGAAAGATTTGTTTCTTTAATTAAACAATTAATCAATAAATTAATTAATTCTTATTTAATTAAAACAAATGAAACAAAATAATATTTTAGGTTAAAATTTTAACCTTGCCGCCCCACTTGATTAAGATTGGGCCTAACATTATTTTCTTATTTCATTTAATCCATTGGACTTTAAATAAAAAGCCCACATGTGAACCAGACCCATTCTTACTAAAAGAAACAAGCCCACATGTCTTTCATTAATATATTAATATAATTGAGCAGCCCATTACTTAAATAATGTGCAAATTATATTCTTAATATATTAAATGCAATTCTAGATGGACTCTTAAATTGGTCCGGTAGAATATATCAAGTGATCCATGCAAGTCCGTGTGGATTGGGGATCTTGGCGGGCCATCTAAATTTAAGCTTCAATAGACATAACCTAATCACAATCAACAAATGATTCACTTAGATCCGATCCATTAATTTTAACTCATTCCACTAAAGAGCTAAAACTGAACTCTTAAATAAAGATAGAAAAGGAAGATGCTCCTCATTCATACCCTAGACAATCATATTGGAGATAGTGTATCCTCGTGATTAATATCAGTAATCGCCAAGAGTTCATAGACCGCCTATAACTCTCCAAGTTACCATATTTACTCATATGACCACGTTTTGAACTTGGATATTTTGACTTGTCCAGAAGCCATGTTTTCAATAGATACTATCGAAAACTCAACGTTGAGATTTAATATCCAATTACCTCAAAACATCCATATGATGATATTATACTCTCATTTAATTAAATGGAGCCACGATGTCCATATCTATAAATGAAGTCCTCTATCGATTAACAAATGAATATCACCAAACTATCGAGGATAGACTATGCGATATAATCGTACTCATTGATAACTCAAATGATATCACTTGCAACCATAAGTCCATCATTTATCTCAGGATTAAGATAGACTCTCCGATTGTCCTGATAATGAAAAGACTATTATCTATTGACGGTTCTAGATAAAGCTTTTCATTGTGATCCAGTTCAATGCACCCAGTGCACTAGATCCTTTTGCTCGAAGACACTCCGATGATTTTAGACTCATCATATCTCATTTGATCCCACTCAAATGCTAGCAAAAGAATTCTACAACTTTAACAAGATAAAGGTGCCCAACCTTTAACTTAAGTTGTGAACATTATTCAAGACTAACTAAAGAATTGTGTCTACCACATACATATCCAGATGTACGAACAATTCTTCTTTTCCTATAGTCTTTAAACCTTATGATTATTTACTTTGACAATTATAATATAAACTATAAATGCTATACGATTTGTTAAACCAGAAATCTCTTTATTAATATGAAAAAGATTGTTAATTACAACATTACACTCTTACTATTGAGCATAATCCTAACATCCCCAACATGTTATCCCTTACCATGTAACCCCTTACCACATACTACTCCCACTTTTTGTCATGAGATGGGCAAAGGAGTATTCCCCAAACGGGTCACCTGTAGCAAAGAGAGACAGAAGAATACATGTCATTTGCATAATCATATAAGGTACTTTATGCAACTCAATCAAATGGAGAGATACAAGAAGATTTATTTTTATTGAAAATGTGTGATTAGAAATGCTTTGCATGCAAGACATATTGCATTCAAGTCCAAAAATCAATGGTATTTGGCAAAGCAAATGACAAAGGTTTCCTATAGAAATTCAAACCAATTTCACCATTTGTCATGAATTAAAGCAAGGATATAGAGAATTTATTGATTTCAATTTTAGAGCACTATATCCAACTTTATAACCGAAACATGTCATGAGCAACTTTGCACCCTATTTGATTTTTCCTGATAAAATATCAGTATGATAGTAGACATGTTCAACAAATAAAGAAAGAGAGACATTTGGATTTTAGAATCCTTAGAATGGATACAAGATCTTTTGTTCATTTTGAGTCTCATAAGCTTTTCATTCATTGTTTTGCATTTAAGAAATGCAATAATCAAATCATGTTTTTTCATTTTGGCAAGTCATTAAGAATCATCATGTTATGGAGATCATTATAGGTCATTCAATACGTACTTCTTAAGTTAATCTCCTAGTCCAAAAATACATGTTTGAACATAAAATAACATGGATTGCATTCAAAGCATGATTCACACTTATTAAGGTAAAAACATATATACATATGTGCAACCAAGATACTCAAACAATTAATAAAGGAGCATAAAATTTTTCAAATTTTTGCATTCAATAAATATGCAATTGCTCTCTTTGCTTGAGTTCCTCAAATGGGGTCAGTCACCAAACCACATCACTCCACGAGACATATCCCAATAGATCTACTAAGTGCATGAAACGTAGTTGCATCTAAAGGTTTAGTGAATAAGTCCGCTAGTTGATCATTAGTATCTACATGTTCAAGTACTATGCATTTGTTTTTAACTAGTTCTCTTATGAAATGATAACAGATGTCAATATGCTTAGTCCTAGAATGTTGTACCAGATTCTTGGAAATGTTAATGACACTCATATTGTCACAAAAGAGAGTGAGTATACCTTGGTTGAATCCATAGTTGACTAGCATTTGCTTCATCTATAGGAGTTGTGTGTATCCACTCCCCGCGGCTATATACTCGACATCGGCCGTGGACAAGGAAATCGAGTTTTGCTTCTTACAAAACCAAGACACCAAGTTGTTTCCTAGAAAGAAGCAACCGCCCGATGTGCTTTTCCTATCATCACAATTTCCTACCCAATCCACATCACTAAAGCCAACCAAGCTAGCATTAGTGTCAAAAGAGTACCAAATCCCATAGTTTGATGTCCCATTCATATAGCGAATGATTCTCTTAACGGAAGAGAGATGTGACTCCTTAGGATCCGCTTAGTACCTAACACACATACCCACACCCATACTAAAAGATATATCGGGTCTACTTGCGGTCAAATAAAGCAAGCTACCAATCATGCCCTGATATAGAGTTTGTTTCACACTTTTTCCACTAGCATCTTTGCTTAGCTTCAAAATGGTACTCATGGGTGTATCACAATGTTTGGTTTTTTCAAGACCAAACTTCTTCACAAGGTTTTTGACATATTTGGCTTGGGTTATAAAAATCCCATCATTTAATTGCCTAATTCGCAAACCTAGGAAGTAACTTAGCTCACCAACAAGACTCATCTCAAACTCTTGAGACATGACCTCAACAAATTGTTGGACTTTGGTGTTGTTGGTGGAGCCAAAAACTATATCATCAACATATATTTGAGCTATGAAAAGCTCATAATTGTTTTTCTTGATGAATAGTGTCTTGTCAACACTATCTCTTGTGTAGTCATTGTCAACAAGAAATTGAGTGAGGCGTTCATACTAAGCTCTCAGTGCTTGTTTCAACCCATAAAGAGCCTTCTTAAGGCGATAGACATGGTTGGGGTGGTGAGCATCCATAAACCCCTTAAGTTGTTCAATAAACACTTCATCTTGCAAGAAGCCATTGAGGAAGGCACTCTTGACGTCCATTTGGTGCAATTTGAACTTGTGCACACAAGAAATGGACAATAGAAGCCTAATACACTCTAGACGGGCAACAAGAGCAAATGTCTCCTCAAAGTCAATACCCTTAATTTGAGAGTTTCCTTGTGTAAAAAGTCTAGCCTTGTTACACTCTATGTTGCCATCCTCATCAGATTTGTTCCTATATATCCATTTGGTGCCTATGACATTCGTGGTCTTAGGCCTAGGAACTAGAGTCCAAACCTCATTCCTTTCGAATTGGTTTAGCTCTTCTTGTATGGCAAGAACCCAAAATTCATCATTCAAGGCCTCATAAATCCTTTTGGGTTTTATTTGAGAGGTGTAAATGTATAGCTAATAAGATTAGCTAATAGACGCCTAGTCCTAACACCCTCATTAACTTCTTCAATGATGTCATCTTTATCATGGAGTTTCCTAACCCATTGAGCGGGTTCATTAGAGTTCAAGAGAGGAACTCTATTAATAGGTTGTGTGATCTCTACATCTAGATTAGACGTCCTAACATTAGAAGTCTTTACAACCTTCTCCAAAGGAGAGTCATCATCTATAGCAACCTCCTCATCATGGTCAATAGACTTGAGCCTAGTATCATCAATGACAACATTGGATGATTCCATGACGGTTCGAGTCTTCAAATTGAAAACTCTATAGGCTCTACTATTTAAGGCGTAGCCAATAAAGATACCCTCATCACTCTTAACATCAAACTTGTCAAGGTGATCACGGTCATTTAAAATGTAGCATGTGATTCCAAAGGTGTGGAAGTAGCTCACATTTGGCTTTCTACCTCTTCATAGCTTATAGGAGGTTTGCCTAGTGCCGGGTCTTAGGAAAACTTTATTCCCTATATAGCAAGCTGTATTGACGGCTTTTGCCCATAGGTTCTTAGGAACATTGTTGCTAAGCAACATGACATGAGCCATCTCTTGAAGGACCCTATTCTTCCTCTCAACAACTCTATTTTGTTGAGGTGTCCTAGGAGCCGAAAACTCATGGGAGATGCCTACACTATCACAATAGGTTTCAAAGGAAACATTCTCGAATTCCCTCCTATGGTCACTTCTAATTCGTTTTATGCTTTTAATTTTTGTGTTCATTTCATTTTGAAGTTTATTTCAAAGCATTTTAAATTTATTAAAAGTTTCGGATTTTTCTTTAAGAAAATATGTCCATGTGAACCTAGAGAAATCATCTACTCATACAAAAATGTATCTCTTTCCACCTAAACTCTCGGTTTGCATGAGACCCATTAGATCCATATGGAGAAGCTCCAGGGGCTCCTTGGTGGAGAGATACTTGCCCTTTTTGTGCATGTTTTTAGTTTGTTTCCCTTGTTGGCAAGGTCCACAAACACCATTGGCTTTTTTCCCAAGCTTGGGAAGGCCACGCATAACATTGAACTTGTCAAGGATTCGTAAATCCCGAAAGTTCATATGGCCAAGTCTTTCATGCCGCAACTCAACTTGCTCTTCCTTAGACACATTGTTTGAGACTATTCTAGCTTCAAGACAATAGCAATTGTCGCTAGATCTCATACCTTTCAACAAGGTTTGTCCATTAGGCAATAGGATAGAGCAATCATTTTTGGTAAAAAAGATGGAAAGTCCTTCACTTAGATTAGAAATGCTAATCAAATTGGCTTTCAAGCCATCAACAAATAAAGCATTAGATAATGAGGGTAATCCGGGAATGGAAATGGTTCATTTCCCTTTAACTCTCTTATTGGATCCATCACCAAAGGTGACACATCCTTCTTCCTCCATGACAAGAGTCTTAAAGAAACTCTTGTTTCCCGTCATGTGCCTAGAGCACCCACTATCAAGATACCAAAAATTAGAAGAATTTGCCTTCAAGGCAATTTGTGCAACATGGAAAACTTGTTTAACTCTTCTAATCCACCTAGGTGAAACATTTTCATTCCTAGTGGTCTTTGGTATTTAGGCTATAGAAGTCCTAGGATCATGCAAATATATTTCATTTTTCCTAGAGACATGCATATTGGCTTTAGCTTTTTTGTTCTCTATCATGCTTTCAATTCTACACAATTTTATATAACGAGAGCAATTTGGTCTAATGTGACCATCAATACCACAAAAGTGATATGTAGGAATAAAGTTAGGAATCATACCATAACTTTGAGGATGTATTGGTGCCTTCCCATGTCTTTGAGGTAGTCTTGGTTGTTGATATGGATCTCTCCTTCTTTGTTGTTGACCAAGACTTAATTGCTTCCTTGGTTGAGATAGCATGATAGGTTGCTTCCCTTGATGGACTTTCGGTTGAGAGAAGTTAGCTAGAGGAGCTCTTGTAGGATAAGCTTGAGGTAGACTTTTTGATGCCACCTTCACTCGAGCACTTCTTGAACACTCTACTAGGTCAAGTTTCTTCCTAGGTAATTGATGAGAAGAAGACTCCTAGAGGTTCATGCTTTTGGCAAATATGGTCTTGTTTGGAGTGGAGGACATCTTGTTCACTTCAAACCAAAGACCCTTATTGTCACTTGGCCTCTTTCCAACATCTAATATGTGGTCAAGTTTTTTAGTGCTAGATTCTATCTTAACCATTAACTCTCTAGTATCTTCAAGTTTCCTCTTCAACTCCTCTTCACTTTTCTTAGATAAGTCTAACTCCTTTCTTAGCTTATCTTCACTCTCCATGGTTCTCACCACTTCTTCATTTAAGTGGTCAACTTGTGTTGAGAGTTCTAGGTTTTCTTCCTTTAATCTCCTAGTTTCTCTTTTGTTCTTCAACCTTGAACTCTCAAACTTTATCTTGTAGTCTTATAGATCCATTCTATCCACATTTCCATTTATGGATTGTGATGAAGAGCAATCATCACTTGAGTCAATTTCCACTTGACTCTCATTTTCTTCTTCACTAGCACTTTTGCTCTTGTGAGAAGAGGTAAAGGCTATAAAGTTAGCCATGAGTTCTTCATCATCCGAAGACTCATCTCTTTCATTGGAATTATCACTTCCACTCCATCTGGCAGCCATTACTTTCCCTTTCTTCTTGATATTGTGATTAGCACAATCGGGAGTAAAGTGTTCTATGCCACCACACTCAAAACATCGGACCCCTTTCCTTTCGGTCTTTTCTTACCTAGGCTCAAACTTTTTGAAGGGAGTCTTTTTCTTGAAGTCTTGGCCTTTGGATCCAAATCCCTTATTCTCGGACTTGTAGAATTTCATGAACCTTCTTATCAACGAGGCCATTTCTTCGTTCGAGTCATCATTCTCCTCTTTCTCATCTTTGGAGGCTTTTAAAACAATTCCTTTTTGCTTTTTAAGAGGTGCGGAGGTAAGACCCTTCCTAGACTCATAAGCTAGAAGCCTCTCAATCACCTCACTCGGCTTCATATCCTTATAAGTGCTATTCTCCTCTAAAGTCGTCACCTTGGACTCAAACCTCTCGGGAAGCGATCTCATAATCTTTTGCTTGATCCTTCTATCCGAGTATGGGTCACCAAGTTGATGACTTTGATTGACTATGTCTATCAACTTAATCTCGAAGTCGTTGAAACATTCATTCTCATCCATCCTAAGCAACTTAAATTGCGTTTGGAGAACTTGAAACTTTGAGTCCTTAACGACTTCGGTTCCCTCATGTGCAACCTCTAAGATATCCCACGCCTCATTAGTGATCCTAGTGTTTTGAATCAATTTGTATTGATTTTCGTCCATTGCATAAATGATGAAATATATTGCCTTCCTATTCCATTTCCATGCCTCAAACTCTTGCGCATTCCATTGCGCCTTAGGCTTGAGTACATCCCCTCCTCCACCTGTAAAAGTCATCATGGGAGATGTCCAGCCGTCTTCAACCGCCATCCAAGCCCGGTCATGGATTTGACATATGTACGACTCCATCTTGCCTTTCCAAGAGGCATAATTCAACCTGGTAATAAATGGAGGCCTTGTGCTAGAAGCACTCTCATTACCACCACCAATTCCATAGTTTCCACTCATAGTGTTTATGAATGAATGAAATGAATGCAAATGTATGAATGATCAAAAAACACATAAAATGCAAAACACACCAAAAAAAGCTAGGATCACCTAAGTATATCTAGGAACCCGCTCTGATACCAATTGAAAAAAATATACGGTGTGTTCTAATATTAATCTAGAGGGGTGGTGGTGAATAGATTTTATAAGTATTTTACCCAATTTTCGCAATAATGTCAATTTTACAAAAATGCCCCTAAACTAGTTTGTATAAAATATCAAGTGTACGAGATGCAGAATAATAAATGACATAAGATATTTACATGGAAACCCTCACGAGAAAAACCACGGGATGTTGTGTGAGCCACACATCAACCTCGAATCTACTAATGAAAAAGTGATTACAACCTAATCCCGGTATGTAACTCATAACCACTACCTAATCCCGGTATGAGTGAACCTAGTCCAATTACTTGTGATTTAAGCTACCTAATCCCGATAACAACACAATTCTTACTTCTCAACGAAGAGATAAATGTCCTATGTGAATAAATGATGATATTCAAAGGTGCAAATAAAGCTAGGTAACCTTAAATGTTTATCTAGGATGATAAGATGAAAATTAATGCAATCATAGATATCAAAAGCTAAATGACATGTCATAAAGCTTAGCTAAACATAGACAATGAAATCCTATGAAGCTATCTAAATACAACACTCAATCATGTCAACACAGCAATCTCTATTTTGAATCTAGAATATATTCTAAGAGCATACAAATAATATAAGAGATTTTTTTAATAAGCAAAACATTAATTATATGAGATAATAGTGAAGAACATACGAAAGGATGTGTGTTGACCAAAACCCATGCATGCAAGCATTCTAACTATGCTAGAAAATGCTAGATGATATTTTGATGCATATGAGAATGGTTTTGAGTGTTTAAAAATGAGTTCTTGATTTGATTTTCTCTCAAGTGTCTCTCTTTGAAGTTTAGGGTTCTTAGAGTTAAAGAACTTAATTTAGAGAATGAGAAAATGGTATATTTATAGACATCAAGAACAGGGCATGAGAAAAGACAGGTTTGCCCTCGAAAACACCGTTCGGCGGTTTAGAAACTGCCGATCAAACCGTCGAATTAAGTCCCGTGAAACAGGGGATCTTCAGCGGTCGAATTTGGCGGTTTCAAAACCTCCAATTATGACCGCCGTTTTAAAACCGACACAAAAATCAATCAGGTGTAGAACGAAGGTTTGATTCGGCGGTTTTAAGACCGTCAATTAAACCGCCGAATTGAGATAGAGATATTTATTTCTATTAGGTTTCAAACGGCGGTTTCGAACGGTGGTCAGGCCACCGATCGTAACCGCAGAATCGTTTCAGATCATTCTGGAAGCAAACAGCGGTTTCATTCGGTGGTTTCGAAACTGCCGTTTCACCACTAATGGTGAAGCCAAAGGAGAAACCAAAGGCATTCTCTGAAGGCAATCTTCACGCTTAACCAAGCACAAATTCGTGCAAGCGCGAATGTTTCCAAACAATATCGGGAAACGAATTACAAGACACATAAGCACACAATAATATAAAACAATAAAGTGCAAGTGTGAAATGTGACATTTGAAGAGTATGCACACATATGCAAATATAATAAGTGTGTGTGTGCAACTAAATCTCTTCAATGAAAAATAAGCACTACAGATATACCTTTGGAGTGCTTGTCACCTTAAGGTCTTGAGAGGATCTTTGAGCTTGATCCTCAATCATCTAAACTACCCTTACATTCAAACCTCAAGATGTGGTTTGTCCACGAAATAAGCCAATCAAATAAATAAGACATTACAAAAGTTGTGGGTCTTTTGTTTTTAATTGGGAAGTGATAAGTCTAGAATTACTAAGTGAAAGACTTTGAATAAAAGACCTACTACATATGATGTATTGAACGGATCAAGTGAATAGTATATTTTGATTTTACCGTTAATGGAATAATACATTCACAATAGAGCAATTAAAATGTCTATCTTAATCTTGAGATAAATAATGTACCATATGTATTGTGTTGTAGGTGAATTTCGCTCGAGTGCTGTGAAGGAGCTGAAAGGCAGAATAATACATTCACAATAGTGCAATTGAAATATCTGCCTTGTACAATATGTGATGGCTACTCAATGCAAAAAGATTAGTACAAGTAGCACGCAAGTTAAATTATATGCATGGACGCCGAAAATGTAAATGCAGGCATCGTTTGAAAAGAGCCAATCCAATTGAAATTTATAATGTATTGCCTTAGCTAGACATTTGGTTCTTGTTATCCACTTTTTCCCATTCATTCATTCACCTATCACCATAGGCCCCATTACAACCAAATGAAAAGACCCTTTTGATCTTAGGGAATGTGTATTTTGGGGATTTTTGTTGATGCATGCTCTTTCTGGATTCATGGTTTTCAATTCCATTCATGAGACATAATTTTCAAAAAAGTGCGTTCTAAAATGATCATGTGCAATTAAATTTGATGTCCATTACATAAAATCATATTGGATATGAATGAGAAGTATGAGCCTAGGATTTTATGTGTAAAATGAGTGAAATCTGGTGAAGATTAGAGCCAAGGCGAATTACATCTTTGACGTGATGGTATTTTGTTTTTGAAAATCTTGCTTTTTAATGTTGGATCGCACTGCGAGTCTACGAGCAATGCTTTCATAGAGTGACATGATCTTAATCTTCACTTAGCACCTATTACATGTATTGTTTCTCGATTGCAAAACTTTGATTACATCTCTTTATTATTGGTTTCACATGTTGGTATTTAGCGTCTTATTGAGTCTTTTGTAATAGTCATGTATATTGATTTAGGTTTGTAGTCTTGTATGTATTTTTGTGTTTATTTGTTGTAGGTTTTGCTCGATGACTAGCAGAAGATAGGTTTGAGGGTATTTGATTGAACCAAATTTACATATGATTTAGGCCCCTAATTTTGATTCTTTTATCAAGTTCTCGGCTAAAATCTGGTCGTTTAATAGCTTCAATTGAGTTGTGCAGGTAAAATAGTGTCACAAGGGCATTTAAGCATAATTTGGATAGTTGGAGGTCAAAAGTGCAAAAATAGAGAAGATATGAAGCAAAAGGGAACAGAGTCGCTTTCCACAATTTGCTACAATTATTTTAGTGGATGTCACCCCCATTGCGTCGTTATGGGGCGACCACAACTTTTATAGAGCAAAACCAGTGAGTCCAAGACTAGAGGATGTCGCCCCCATTGCACCGCTATAGGGCGACCGCGTTAATTGAGACCAAGACAGAGAAGACCATTCCAGCAGTTGTTGCCCTCGTTGTGTCACTATGTAAGTTTCGCGACAATTGTGGCAAAAAATTAGATCTGAGATGTCACCCCCTTGGTCTCTATGATGATTCCCGTGGATTCTAGATCGAAGAACTCGTAACCGTTTGTCGTGTCTGATTTCGCTACGACTAGACAACGATAGTCAGGCCGCGACACATACCACATCAGCGAATCTAGCATTTACAACCCTATTCTTGGACCACCTATATATTCCCCTCTTAAATTCTCTCACATCATCTCTTTTACACATATCATTTCCATATCTCTTCCTATATTTTCTCTCAAAACAAAAACTCAACCAAAAATCTAGAATTACTTCATCTTTCAATCATTCCTCTATCTTCTCCATTACTTTCCCTTGTCACTACCCATTGGACTCTGTTACCCACACATCTAATCTTCCATTCTTTACACCAAATTTAGATCAAGGAGCTATGGGTTATTTCTCTATTTTTTTTTTATCTCCTTTCTTGTAATTTGAATATGTGTAACTAATTCCCCATTTTTAGGAGATTAATGTGAGGAACATTTGGATGTTGGGAATTGCTTAGCTTTCTATTGAATATTACACAATTACTATTTTATTCATCTGCTTAATTAGTTCTTATTCATTATGTTGTTGAATTGAACATCACTCAATAATGACAATATTGGTAGGATTACTTGAGATACAATTGATTGAGTATTGACACACTTAGTTAATTAGAGCTCTTAATGAAAAGGATGGGTTGTTGGAGAGAATGTCACTCCTAATGGCCTAGACCCATTGATCATCACTTAACCGATTTCACCTTTATCCCCCACACTAAATGCCATAGGTGAGGAATAGAGGTGAGAAGTGATTTGGTCTTGTCTCTACAGCCAAATCACACTCTAGAAAGAAATCGAATTCTTAATTGTGTGAATTGTGCGGTAATGAATCTATGAAAGCATAACCCATGGTCTGAATGCAACTCCATTGATTCCCTAGATATTTCTCATTTGATTTTTATTCATTTACTTATCTAGATTGTTGGATCCTATCTTTATTTTCTTGTTATTTACATTTATAGTTCTTAATTCAAAATTTATCTCAAACAAAAATGGTGAAACTAATAATGCACGGTGTGTTCTAATATTAATCTAAGGGGTGGAGAATAGATTTTAACCCTTATTACCAAATTTTCACATTTATTCAATTTACGAAAATATCCAACTAGTCAATACAATACAACAAGTATAATATGTGCGAATTTAAATAACACTTGATATTTACGTAGAAACCCTTAATAGGGAAAAACCACGGGCTGTTAAGTACGCCACACTTGAACCTCGAATCCATTAATTGTGATAACGTTTACAACCTAATCCCAATATGTAACCCGCTACCACTACCCATAAGCCTGTAAAAGTGGACCTAGTCCAATTGCTCAATCCTCACAATCACTACTTGTAATGATGTTCACATCCTAGGTTGACCTCAACCATGCTCGGAATTTAATCCACCACCACTACCCCCAGGCCTATGATAGCAATCCTAGATCAAGACTTAATTCTCCGAAGAGATCATACACCCTAAGTGAATATGCAAAGATATCCAAAATGCAAATAGAGCTAGGGTACACTATATGCTTGTCTAGGATGATAATATGGCAATTAACACAATCCTAGATATCAAAAGCTAAATGATATGTCATAAAGCTTAACTATATAGAGGATAACCAATCCTAGATACAATAGCTATCAGAAACAATCTCAAATATTTCAATGAGATTAATTAGCTAGATTTATATATCAATCATGAAATCCTAGCTATCAAAAAACAATCTCAATCATGCAATGAGATTAATTAGCTAGATGACATATAAACAATAAAACCTAGCTATCACAAAATAACCCAATCAACACATAATCTCAATCTTGTATGTAGAAATTACTCTAAGAACATACAAATAATAAATGAGATAAAATTGATAATTAAAAACACTAATTATGTAAAAAAATAGTGTTCAACATACTATACCATGTGTGGTGAAGAAGGCCTATGCATTAGCATATACTAGATGATCCTAGATGATGCTTAGATTATGATTTATGCATATGGAAAAGGTTTGGATGATCAAAGATGAGTTCTTGGGTGAATTTCTCTCTTTAAAAATCCTCTCAATCAAAAATATGGGTTTTTTGAGTCATAGGAAACGACCTAAAGAAATCACAATATATATAGGTCTCAATTAGATGTAGAGATTTCTAACAACCTAATTGTCAACAAAACACCACATAAATATTCAAAGGCTTAATTAGTTGATTAAAAGATAATCTATCAACCTAGTTATCAATAAATCACACAAGAATGTTTATGACTTAGCTTTTAGGCAAAATGACCTAATCAATTAAGCTATCAAAATACAAACCCAATCATGTTATCAAAACTCATAAATATATGCAATAAATAGAGTCTAGGTATTTAATAAAGCAATAAATACCTAGTCTAGAGTAAGAAGAACATTAAATGATATTCAATGAAGTTCTAACTTACCTAGTCATGAAACAATGAAGACCCATGCTCAAATGATGTTGAATGATGCAAGATGGAGATGATTTTTGGGTTTGGAGAGTTAAATAAGCAAGCTTGGTGCTTTCTCTCTCAAGAATATGGAGCCTCTCTCTCTAGGGTTTGATTTTGTGGCTCTACCCTCAAAATTATGAGAAATATATGTATTTATAGTGCCCAAGTGAAACTATGTCATTTTGGAAGAAATAGAAAAATTATTGGCATTTCCGCGGTACACGAGATAGTGCAGAAGTTCAATATTCGAGCGCTCCGAAACATGACCAAATGACATCGAAACCTTTTGTATGATATATCTTGGAAAGGTATGGATGTTTAGTTTCTACTCATTTTTATAGAATGACATTTTCATGTCTGTAGAAAACGTTATGGTCAATTGAGTGACCAAAGGTCAGAAACGGACAACAACAGAGTTGCCCTGTTTTGGTGGTCACTTTGGAGATTTCAAAACCAATCAAAACAATCATGAAATATTACGAATAATATACCGTTAGAAAAGTATGGGTGTCTAGTTTGTACAGAAATTTTCAAAACTAATTTTAAAGCTTCGTATAAAAAGTTATGGTCAAAAGACCATGCAAAGGTCAGTTTTGAAAATACTTGAAACATTGAAATCTAATCTTTTGAAACTAGACATCTTGCTCCAATCAACCGCACCATAAATAACACTAATCTAAGAGAAGAATGGGATTTTCTCAAATGGTCAACCATCGCGTTATGACATGCATACCATCGTGCAAGCGCGGAGGTTTCCGATCACACAAACGGAAACGAATTACACCACACTTAAAGCTAACAAACATGAAGTGCAAATGTGGGAATTGAATGCATCCTAATGCCTATCAAGTCATGGAATTATCATAGAACAAGATGCAATCAATTCAACATGCATGAATAAAATTCATGGCTTTGCATCTTAATGCCTAAACATGTCATGACATTTTAATAAACTAGATGCAATCAATTAAAACATGCAAGAAGAGATGTTCAAGATCATGCATGCACTCAAATAAAACACACAACATACAAGAATAAGATATATGCATGAGTAATGTGTGTGTGTGCAACTACATCTCTTCAAAGCAAGAAAGCACTGGAATATACCTTTGGTGCTTCTTCTCTTACGGTCTTGAGCAGGCCTTGGTTATGCAAAACACCAACCATCAAATACCTAAGCTATCCTTACATCAAGCCCCGATATGTGGTTTGTCCACGAAATAAGCCAATCAATAAATGGGAATCCTTACAAATGGAGTCTATGTTTTCTTACACTTAGTTAAACTAACTTAGAGTAGATTGCAAATCAATTATTCAAATTTGATCCCTGTGGATGATCCCTTACTTGCCATACATTAATTTTGCATTTTAAGTGTGATTTTAAGTGGTAAACAAATTGGTTTTCTTATCAAAATATCTTTTGAGGGAATTACGGTAAAAGAATCCCATCACTTAGCAACAAGGTCCTTATAATCTTTGGGTCGAGGCCATGAATACGGCTTGCTATATTGAAAACCGTTTGTTTCTAAGACTCGGCACTAGACAAACATCCTATGAATTGTGGAAGGGTAAGAAGCCAATTGTAAGCTACTTCTACAATTTTGGAAGCAAATGCTACATCTTGAATAACCGTGATCAAGTTGGCAAGTTTAATGCCAATAGTGATGCAGGTATTTTTATTGGCTATGCCCTAAATAGTAAAGCCTAAAGAGTTTTCAATTTGAATATTCAAATTGTCATGGAATCATTCAATGTTGTTATTGATAATTGTAGGCTTGATACTAATGATCACAATGAGGATAAGGGAGTTAGTTGTTAATGATCTCCCTTTGGAGAATGTTGTTATTGATATATTTTTTTAGTTTTTTTATTGTGTTTATTTGTTTTTTTTTTTTATATATAAATATTTTTATTGAGCTTATTTGATATTTTTTACTTTTTTATTGTTTTTATTTGATATTTATTTAAATATCATAATAATTAGTAAAATAGCTCAATTTGGGGCATTATAGACATTTTACAATGAAAGGTTGGTCAATTGTTATCTCTAACAGAAATCAACTAACGGCATGGTATCTTTCTATCATTTAAGTAAAAGTTGATTACTTGTGTATTATTATGAAATATGGGGGTAATTTATTAAAATTTACCTAAAATAAATTAAACATCTTTAGAAATATAATATAAAAAAGTGTTTTGTAGTAAATAGAAAGGTCTTTAGAAATTTTAAAAATTTAGTGTTTTTTTTTTTAATAAAATGTTTCTTTAGAAAATGAAGTGTAATAAAAAAAAAATGGATTGTAAGAAGAAAATCTCATTTCACTTTTTAACATTGTATATATATTCTAATAATTTTCAAGTATACTAAGGATACAAAAGTCATCTAAAGATCAAACAAATTATGAGAGAAAATCAAAATTAACCATCCAAAACATTATAATTTTGTTTCTAACCACATAAGTAAGTTTAATTGTTAATAACCATATTTTGAGAAATTACCTGAATACCCATACGAAAGATTTCAAGTTTTGTAAACATTTCAATTTTTTATAAAAGATTTCAAGTTTTTACTAAAGATTCTACATTTTTGTCAATATTTTGAGTTTTTACTGAATATTTCAAGTTTTGTCAATGTTTCAAGTTTTTACAGAAGATTTCAACTTTTCGTACCAGTGAAACTTGAAATCTTCTAGAAAAAAGTTAAAACCTAATTTAATTCGATTCTTCACAAAACATACACAAAAATGATGCAAAAATGCTAAAACTGTAATAAAGTAACTATTTACAACTCAATTAATAAACAAATGAAAGATATTTACACACCTTAAACCAATTTAGAGTAAATTGGAAAAGTTTTTCTTCAATAACTTCTTTAAATCTCCAACACAATTCTGAGATCAAACCTTCCTCTAATGGATCAATTTGCAGGAACAACAATTCGAATTTGATGAGGAAGAAGGAAGAGAGAAGAAGGAAGAAGAGGGTAGAAAAAACAAAAGAAAATAGAAAAATTGATGTTGGGGGTATTTTTGTAATTTACGGATATACACTGAATTTTTCTTAAAAATTATGGTTATTAACATTAAAATTTTGATTGTGGTTAAAAAATAATTTTCCAAATTAGATGTGGTTATTTTTAGCAATTTCCACACAAAAATTATATGAGGCTATAATTGCAAAGGTTATCCCATTTTTTATATAGAGTAAATTGATATTGACTATTAAGTAGTACTTGTTATAATGCTGTATCCGGTTAAAAATAAAAAAAATAATAAAAAAAATTTCGAAAACTATTTCAAATTAAAAAAAAGTAGTTACACTGTAATCCTTAAATTTTTAGAAAACGTTACATTTTAGACGACATATGAGTATTAGGTTTTTTGGTCCTTAACATTTCAAAAATGCTTCAAAATGGTCCTTCTATTAGTTAACGATTAGTCCAAATTAACGGAAATAAGGGTATTTACGTTTTAATGCACAATAAAATATACAAATGTGATACACAACAATAATAAAAAAAAAATCAATTTGTATAAAAAAAAAAAAACAAAAAACAAAAAACAATTTTAGTTAACTGATGAGTGTCTTCTTCTCCTAGCTCCACCCACCCTCCATTTCAATGGCTCTCTCAACAGCAACTACTAAAAAAAACAAGAAGCTATCTGTATTTTTTATTATTATTAATTTTTTTTTTGATTGAGCTGCACCAAGCAGCGAAAGGAAAACAAAGGAAGCCTAACCAAAGGAAACAAACAACAATGAAACTTAAAAGAGCCTATCAGACTCTACGAGCTCCCTAACACAAAAAGGATTTTTTTTTTTTCATCCAATAAGAGTCCTTCAATATATCCAAAGCATACCTAGCAAGTTTTTGAGCAACCTGATTAGCCGAGCAAGGAATTGCACAAATGCTAAGACCATTAAATTGAGACCGAAGATTAGCAATATTAGAGATAATAGTACCATAGCTAGCATTTCGAAATTTGTTATTAAGAATACGTATGATCAATCGCCTCCACCTTGTTAGATTCCAAAACACAAGGAGCCAAACCACAATCTTTGCTGAATAAAATGCCCTTGAAGATGCCCATTATTTCCGCCACAATGGAATTAAAATTAGCATAAAGGATTTGATAGCAAGAAGCCATAACAAAGCCAAAATCATTATGATTAACAACACCAATGCCGACCTTATTCTTTCCCACATCGGAAGCAACACTGTAGTTGATCTTATAAAACCTAGGTGAGGGAACCCTCCAACACGGATGGCCTCTGGACACCATCATCCCACGCTTATCTCTGTCAACACTTGGGGCTTGCAACTTAGCAATGAAATCCCTACTCCACCATACCACATCATGATAGCCAAGCTTGTTACCATTATGAAAAAAAGAATTTCTAAGATGCCAGGTTCTCCAACAAATGATACAAAATAACATAAACTCCTCCAAATTAATTCTAGAAGCCACATCAGTTATTAAATCAAGGAAACTCTTAAAGTGTTTGTGTTTCACATCCTTCCTAGGCAACCAATCAACATGCACATACCTGAGTTTAGGGCAATCCTATAAGGCATGAATGGTTGACTTGTTGCATTTTTTTACATAGATGACAGAGATTAAAAACTTTCATACCTCTTCTTTTCAGGTTAGATAAGGTTGGAATCCAATCATGACATGCCTTCCATATGAAGATATTCACTTTTAAAGGAATTCCAAGCTTTCACAAAGTGCTCTACCATTTCTTATCTTACGCGAAACTAGAAAGACCAGGATTCAGGGCCAACTGACAACCTAGCCAATATCCACTATTGACGGAGTAATTCCCATCGCCTTCATAATGTCAGATCACTGCATCAGTCTTGTCGTTGGAACCAATAGGGATTTTCAAGATGTCCTTAGAATCACACTTCAAAATTTTTTGATTGAGAACCTGTAAGTCCCAACCACCAGAAAGGGAGAACAAATTATTAACTGTGATATCAGCACCAAGAGAAGGTAGGGAAAGAATTTTGAAAGTGTTCTACCTCGGAATCCAATTATCTTTGTAAACATGAATGGTATTACCATTACCCACTCTCCACCTCATCCCCTTATCTACAATACCCTTTCCTTAAAGCAAACTATTCCAAATAAAAGAACCAGAATTTTCCTTCTTAATCACATCCTTGAAATCACAATCAGAGAAATACCAGCCCTTCAAAGTTCTCACAACCAACGACTCAGGAAATTTAATGATACGCCAACATTGCCTAGCAAGTAGGGCTCTATTAAAGGTCTCTAAGTCCTAAAACCCCAAACACCCATCCATCTTTGGCTTGCAAAAAGACTTTGAATTTCATCTAAAAGACACTTATGAAGCCGAAAGAGACTCATAACGTAGGAGGTTATGGATTGAGCCATTGCCTTAACTAAAATCTTCTTACCCCCAATTGAAAGGAATTTCTCCCCCCACCCTTTAATTTTGCCCTAAATACGGTCGATAATTTCAGAAAAAATCTTCTTTTTGTTCCTACTAGAGAAGCAAGGTAGCCCCAGATACTTATCATGACAATCCACTCTACTCACATCCACAATTGCAGCCAATTTATCACCTTCCGAAGCCACAATGGACGAGCTAAAGCACATGGCAGATTTGCCAAAATTAACCACCTGACCAGAAGCTCTAGAATAGGCCTCCATAACCTTTTGAACCTCCAAACAATTCTTTTCATCTGCCTTGGTAAATAAAAGGCAGTCATCAGCGAAAAATAAGTGGGAGATAATGTGACCCTTCCTAATGCACTTGAAACCCGAGAGATTTCCACTATCCATCGCCTCACGAATTAAACTTGATAGACCTTTAGAACATATAAAAACAAGTAGGGAGATAGAGGGTCACCTTGTCTGAGTCCACGTGTAGGTTTGATACAGCCCATAACCTCATCATTAAGTTTGAAAGAATAGTTGACAGTTGAAACAAACTCCATAATCAAATTCACCCATTTCACTAAGAAACCCAACCTAAGCATGATTTCCTTTAAGAATCCCTATTTGACATGATCGTACGCCTTTTAATTGTGTAAAAAACAGTATTTCATTTAAATTGTTTTACATTATTAGCTTTTTTCAGAAGGGGTAATTGTGACTTTTCACCCTAAAAGCTTGGTTGCACTACAACAGATTGGGTCTTTTACTATGCGCAAAGAACGTCGTAAAAGACTATTTACGACATTCAGTTGCAAGCCACATTAGATGATGTCGTGAATGATATCCCTTAAATACGGCGTACCAAACGCATCGTCAATATGTTTTAAAAAAATGCCGTAATTGTATTTACCACCCCTTTTATAGTGCGCAAAGAATGTCGTAAATGGCTATTTACGGGGTACAACTACAAGCCACATTAGATGATGTCGTGAATGATAACCCTCAAATTCGGCGTACAAAAGGCGCCGTCAATATGTTTAAAAAAAGACATCGTAATTGTATTTACGACCCTCCAGCCAGCCAGCCAGCCACTAGCTCATCAAGCTAGCCACTAGCTCATCACACACAAATCACAATTAATTGGTGTTCTCATGGTGTGTTGAACGTGGCACTCATGAGTGATCAGTCAAGTCTTATCCACCTTACTGCTGCTTTGAATGTGCTAATAATAGCATAATTGTTTTTACATAACCTCTACTTATTATTAAATTTTTATTAATTATTTTTCAATCAAAGATTGATTCCGCTAATTTAAATTTTATTTTTATATGATAAACAAATTGATACTAAAAAACATTAATTATAACATTTAATTAAACTATTTTGTTAAAATAATATATTGTCAGATCAAATGGTCAATCGTTAATCGTACTCGGAATTAGACATGACCCCAGTTCCGGTTCTCGATTCGGAACCGGCGGTTCTTGTTCTGGTTCCGACGGTTCGGTTCTTTTTTTCTTTTTAAATAATAGAAAACCTCTCAAGATTAATAGTTATTGATACTTATGAAGAACCTATTGGGAAAAAATAAAATTCATCTCGATAGAGAATCACTTTGGATGAACAAAATGATCCATATTGCATCATTTTAGGAAAGACACGCAATAGGTAAACCATAAATAATCTTTTTTTTTCGGCGTTCCTCAAATGCATGCTGTCTTTGAGAAATTATATATCACTATTATGACTTGCACTAATTGCAATAAGTAGTCATTCAGTTGTTTTTGAAAAATGTATACATGGCATGAGGTGTATGTCTTAAAAGACCCTCTAATAAGACAAGCAATAGGTAAGCCGTAAATAATCTTTTTTTTACAGCGTTCGTCAAATGCGTGCCGTCTTTGAGAAATTATGTATCACTATTACGACTTGCACTGAATGCCATAAATATTTATTCACTTGTTTATGAAAAATGTATACACGACATGAATAGTATGTCCTAAAAGACTTTCAATTAAGACATGCAATAGATAAGTCGTAAATAATCTTTTTTTATAGCGTTCCTCAAATACACGCTGTCTTTGAGAAATTATGTATCACTATTACAACTTACCCTTAATGCAGTTAATAGTCATTCACTTGCTTCTGAAAAATGCATACATATCGTGAGTTATATGTCTTAAAAGACTCTCTAATAAGACACGCAATAAGTAAGCCGTAAATAATCTCTTTTTTATGGCATTCCTCAAATGCGTGCCATAAATAATCTCTTTTTTATGATGTTTCTCAAATACACGCCGTCTATGAGAAATTATATATCACAATTACGATATACACTAAACATAAATAATGTTAACGACACGCTATTTATATACGCCGTAAAACTCAAACAGTAAAAGACCCGATTTATTTTAGTTTTGAGACGGTGATGTCTGTTCGTGTACAGTAGTTATAGTTGGGGGAAAACAAAAAAGCATGAGTTATTTGGTAGGGACGTTTATGGTTGATAATTGGGTGACGTGTTTTATAGGTCAGACTCCCAGTCCCCAGATATATAGGAGCCAATAATTCAAAAGAAAAAAACAAGAAAAGAAGTCTGTTCAAATTCCAAAATATCTCAGAGACAGAGAGAATGGAGGTGAAATCAGGTGAAATCAATTGTATTGGACGACGAGTAGGCTTACTGTACGATGAGAGAATGTGTAAACACCAAACGCCAGATGGTGAAGATCATCCCGAGAATCCAAATCGCATTACAGCTATCTGGAACAACCTCCAAAACGCTAACATTCCTCAAAGGTAATTTTTGTTTTCTTCAAGTGTTGTCATATGCTTAATGTTAAATTTGTTTTGTGTTGGGCTTAGATTATAGATTCCATATTTGTTGATGAATTATGCCTTTCTTTTGCTTTCATTTTTTTAAAATTTTTTTTTATCAAAGAATGAAAGGAATTTACAATATATTTGTGAGTGATATGTTCTTGGGATATTTAAGAAGTCGATACTAATTGTTCTTCAAATGTTATTAGTCTGCCGGGATTCGATTCATTTCCAGATTCCAATGTTATTATTTTTCTAAATTGTTGGACTTTATTTCTACAAGCTTGTTTTGTATCTATATGCGATTTGATTTTTATTTTTTGCGATTAATTTCTAGTTAGCAAGTGACTATTTTTGACTTGGTTTCTACTTTCTAGTGTTTTCCTAAATGTGATATTGTTGCTTTCTCTTTTATAGATGTGTGGTTTTAAATGCCAAAGAAGCAGAGGACAAATACATATTGTCTGTGCACACCGAAAATCATGTTAATTTAATTAGGAATATAAGCTCTAAGAAGTATGATTCGCGAAGAAATAAGATTGCTTCAAAATTCAATTCCATTTACTTTAATGAAGGGTCATCGGAGTCTGCATACCTTGCTGCTGGCTCAGTCTTAGAGGTAACATACAGAACTGTGGACTCAACTCTATTATAATTCAAATTTAATCAGCACTTGGGATGCAGCTATGGTGTGAAAAAAGATTATTTGGGGTTCTGTTGGGCTTCTTTGTTTCTGTACAGGATTGTTTTAGTCACTTCTGCTCCGTGTTTTTTGTGGCTGTCCATATATAGGTTTTATTTTATATACATTCTAACTCTATTTTCTCTTTGTTTTCTTTTTCCTCTGAGGACAGGCTGTCCCTTTTTTTTCTTTTTTCAAATACAGTTTTCTGTTTACTTTTCAAAAATATGATTGGCTGATTTGTGGGTTCAAATTCATTGTAAAAGCTTCAGAAAATACAAGTTAAATGGTGGTACAATTTTTTGTTGTTTTCTGAAAATATCGTGGCCGATGACCTTATGCAAATGGCCCCCTAATTAGTTTCAAGCCAATAAAAAACTTGTTTGATGGGTACAGAACTTTTTCTATTTAAGAGAAACTTCATTGAATTATTCAAGTTACCTTCCCTTTCGTTAAATTAAGTATAATATTATGACATTTCTTCTATGTGAGTTATATCTAGCCGGACTCAAATTTACTTAAACTCAGAGGTGGTTATACAAATTTCCATATAGATTACCTTTCAAGTTGAGTTTGACTATAATAATATCACTAGCTTCCCTAGACATTTTGCCAAAATATTCGAAAATAGTAAAGCAATAGTAAACGATGAAATAGACAAGTTTTATTAAAATTTTTTTTTTGAATTTTCAAGTCAGTGAAACTGAGTGACCAAATGTATGTATTTATTTATTTATTTTTTTTGTTTTATTTTAGTGTTGCACTAAATTTAGATTTGGCGATTTCATAGTATTCTATTCATGAGTCCATTCTTTCATTATCAAGTCATAAAATATACTGGTTATAGTTATTATAGTAGACTTGAGACAGTTATTCATAATTCCAGATTAAATACCCAGTTTAAATGTTTCTCAATAGCTTGCAGAGAGAGTTGCCAAAGGAGAATTGAATTCTGCTTTTGCTGTTGTGAGGCCTCCTGGTCATCATGCTGAACAAGATGAAGCAATGGGATTTTGTCTATACAACAATGTAGCTATTGCAGCAAGTTTTCTATTAAATGAAAAAGTGAGAGCCACTTTTCTATCTCTTTTCCATTTTATATCAATCATGGACTCATGTATTTCTTGTTTGTAAAGTCAGCAATATGCTTTTTAAAGTTAACCTCTGATTTTATCTTAATTAGCTGTGGCCTTACTACCCATTTTTTGCTATGTATACTACAGCCAGAACTGGGAATAAAGAAAATCTTGATTGTTGATTGGGATGTTCACCATGGTAACAGTACTCAAAAGATGTTCTGGAAGGATTCGCGTGTCCTATTCTTCTCAGTTCATAGGTAACTAATAAATTTTCGCTTTTAAGTTTTATCGCTTGATCATTCCAGAATAAATACCTTTCATAAAGAAGGTTGAACCTCCTGAAACTTTATAATGGATTTCTTGTAGAGTGTTGCTAAGATAAGTGGTCAGGTTTTCTATTGATTTTTCTTTTCTGGAAACAACTATGTTGCTATGAAATGGTTGTCTGTGCTATCTCAACAATTCTGCTGGCGATATAAATGTTTTTATCTCATTGAATTTTTCTTTTTTGTCCGTCATTCTGATCAAATGCATTAGCTTTATGCTCTACTGTTCTATGTTCTGTCACATAAAATGACCGGTGCCAGTGTATAGACATATTGACAATACGGGGTTGTCTTTTTTTTATGCAGGCATGAATTTGGGACTTTTTATCCTGCTAATGATGATGGTTTTTATACCATGATTGGTGAAGGACCTGGTGCAGGATACAACATTAATGTCCCTTGGGAGAATGGGCGATGTGGTGATGCAGACTATCTTGCTGTGTGGGACCATATTCTGGTTCATGTTGCCAAGGAATTCGATCCTGACATGATTATAATATCTGCTGGATTTGATGCAGGTTTGGAGGTTTTTCCCTTTTTGTGGGGCTATGTTGGCTTGCTCTAATTAGATGGTATTAATTTTTCATAGTGATGCATGATTATAATATCTGCTGGATTTGACACAGCAAAATGTAGCCTTGCTTCCTGGGCATTCCTAAGCATGTAATTGATGTTGACATTTGATTATGGCTTGCTCTAATTAGATGTTATTTTTTAATAATTTGTTTTTAGCTTCTCTATTTGTTTTATTCCACGTCTCTAGAATATCCTGTGTTATTAAAATCAATAATGATTGGAAGAATGTAATAGTGAGTGTTTGCTCATGCAAAGCAAGTTCTTACCTTCTTGCTTATGAATGAAAACAATAAATTGAAAAAAAAAAAAAAAAAGGAATGAAACTAATTAAAAGATTCAGATAGTTCAACTGACCCTTTTCATAATAGGTTAAGATTCAGTAGGATTTGTTTACATGTGAAATTGTATATAAATTTGTAACTTTCAGCATGCTTGCTGAGAAAACCACATCTTCCGTATAGAAAGTTGCTATGTACATTAGTATACTTCTATAAATTTCTTAGCATAAAAGAAGTTAGTCTTCATTCTTATATGACTTGGTGATTGCTTGTAGTGGCTCTTCTTTAATCATACTTCTACTAATGTAGATGTTTATATGTAATGCTTTGAACAGCCATCGGTGATCCTCTAGGGGGCTGTCGTGTCACTCCATATGGATACTCAGTAATGTTGAAAAAGGTTAACATTCAAATTAATCTTGTTTCACTTTTTGGTGTTATTTATATTGATGTTACCTTAATTATTGAACAAGTAGTTTTATTTTTAAGGCAGTTATGACTTATGATCAATAATGCGTACGAGTCATATGACACAAATCACAATTTAATATTTGCCTTACAAATCACAATGTTGACCTTTTCTTCTCTAGCTGCTGGTATGCATTGACTTTCAATTTTTTTAGCAAATTCCACTTGTGTTTTCCTATGCTCCAGTTGATGGATTTTGCTCAAGGCAAGATTCTGTTGGCTTTGGAAGGAGGCTACAATCTTGACTCTATATCAAATTCGGTCCTTGCATGCATGGAAGTTTTACTGGAAGACAAGCCTATCAATGGATCTTCTGAAGCCTATCCGTTTGAATCAACATGGCGTGTAATACAAGCGGTAAATTAAGATATTTTACTATCTTCTTCACTCTATCTACTTCTGACTAAGCTCTTTCCTCACCTTCTGACCCCCTTCTTTTTCAGTGATAGCATGTTTTATTGTTTTGCTGATGCATGTATTACGCTTTCCAGGTTCGCCACAAATTAAGTGCTTTCTGGCCAGCACTAGCAGAGGAATTACCCATAAAGTTAATCAGTCAAAAAGCTGTCCCTCCAGTGAGGCCTCTATTTCCCATTTAACTACATTTATACTTCTGTTTTTAGAATCTTTTCAAATTTTGGAGTAATTGATAGATTTGTAAGCAAGCAATTGATTTTGTTTAGTAAGTTCCATCTAAGTAGTTTTGTTTTAACAAAATTGTGATAAAGTTCAATGAGACTCACTTCCCTGGTCATTGACATGGCAGTCGAATGAAAAAAGTGTTATTATTTAATTTTTAATGTATTCGTGATCTCTTTTGCTTGGCTTAAATGAGAAAACCTTTTATAGAAATATGTTAATAAATTAGGAATTTCTTACCTATCATAGGTAAATATGATGAAATTTCTGGTATATTCCCAGTCATTTGTATAAGAATGTCATGCCTTTCTAACATTTTATATTTATGAAGAAAAAGAAACTACTAGCTCTTTTCGATGCATTTTAGAAGAGAAAACTTGACGAAGTACAATATATTTGTTTCTGGCGATTTACGTCTTACATTTTCCATATTATTTTAACCTTATATCTTGTTTGGTTGATTTGGCATTCCAGCATTTGATCTTGAGATCTGACTCTGAAGATGATGAAACTCCCCATGTGTCAGAAAATCTTGTGGCAGCGGTTCAGGATGTTATAGAACCCCTTTTGAAGCTGAAAGTTGAAGATAGTCATGGTATAACTTGAATAGTATTTGTCAATTCTGAAAATTCCTCTCTGTTTCTATTTCATTTTATTAGCTCCAAATCATATTCAGCTCATCTGGTCTCTGAGCCTACCCGTTGGAGATTGGAGCTTTCAAAGGTTGAGGTTTGGTATGCCACTTTTGGATCCAATATGTGGAAACCAAGGTTCCTCTGCTATATTGAAGGTGGACAGGTAATACACTCGATGTTAAAATGATAACATTAATGATGCTTGAAATGCATTCCTTAAGCTTAAAACCACTTGAATCAGTATTTGGTGCTACTTTTTGTTTGCTTGCTTAATACTTGTGTAAGCATTGGTTAGTAATTCTTTTCCATGTAATAGTCATGCTTCACCATGTAAAAACTAAGCTTGTCCCCGAGGCAAGGTAGGGTGTGGGTCAGAAAGAATTGAAAAATTAAAGCAGCAGGAATACAGAGCCGAGTCAGATGACAGGGTAACTAGAAATGTGCCTTTAGGTTCTTGTAGCTTGCATGAAAGGAAACCTTATGCTTTCAAACTCTTATCTCGTTTCTGAAAATTTTCAATTGTTGGATTTATATTATTATGTAGATATGAAGTTGGGTGTTAGCACAGGGTAGATATTGCTTACAGTACCAGTAAAGGTTTAATGTTACTCCACTGAAGTATTGAGCTAATTAAACAAGTTTCACATGTTGGTTTGCTCCAACTATCACAGGGTTCAGCTATGATTTAAATTTTGTGCAAAAGTGTTTTATGTTTCTAATACTTTTAATAGTTGTAAATTGACTTTCAGGTGGAAGGTATGATAAAGCCATGTTCTGGTTCAATGGATAGAACTCCACCAAAAGAGATTTTATGGAAAACTTTCCCTCACCGTTTATTCTTTGGTTATGAATCTACCCGTACATGGGGTCCTGGTGGGGCTGCTTTTATGAACCCTGAATCAAATTCTGAGGATAGAACATACATGTGCATGTACAGAATTACGTAAGTTGTTTTCAGTTCTATCTCGACTTTTTGAGATAAACCATCTGTATAATAATGATGAACACTGGATTATAAAAGTTATGTTTTAACTTGGCCTCATCAGCCACTGAAGTTTGTTTTTCATTCCTTGACTTGTTGAACAGGCTAGAACAGTTCAACGATGTTTTGCTTAACGAAAATACTTTGGGTCGTGACATGAGTTCTCCTTTATTTGATATGACTGATTTAAACAATGTCACAACCAAAGGATCCATGTGCTTGGAGATTCTCAAGGTATGCTATGCGTGATGCCTCTTTTCTGTTTTATGGCTATCCAAGTTCCAAGTAACTTTGATTTTCAATTATTCATGCAGAAGGGCAACTACAAGAACGTTGTATACATGGGAAAGGAGTGTGATATCCCTATACTGACCATGACGTAAGCATATTTTTTCTGATTTCTGGCATTGAGATTTTTACTTGTATTCATTCACTATTTATTTAAATTCAGGTGCCCACTTACGGATGTGGAAAGCTTCAAATCTGGAAAGCTTCCCTTACGTGCACCTTGCATAAAGTATGCCAACACCTTAATAAAAGGCCTAGTAGAAGGGAAACAGTTCACAAAAAAGGAAGCCATGGCATACATAAAGGAAGCGTCTACTAAACCACTTTGAAGGAAATGGTAACTATGCCATTATTTCTAGAAAAACAGCATTGGAAGTTGTTAGGCAATATCAAATCATTGTTAATTTATATACAAAGTGCATAGTTGATGATTGTGTTTGATATTACTGGTACATTTTGTGGATATCTGATTTGATTTATTACTTTGCCTTGATTACACTAAAGACCCCTCAACGGCTTTTAACAAGGGACAATTTGATTTTTTTTTTGTGTGTAAATGTAAAGAATGAATGAATGAATGAAAATATGTCAACCTATTACAACCAGCCACATCAAACCATACATTTTTTAAGGATTAATTGTAACACACCCCTATATTTGTGGGTTTGGGTTAGGTCTGTCTTTTCTCTCTTACGACTTATTTATAATCGGGGGTATTCCACTATTGTTTGGTCCTTATATTTTAAGAAAACCTCACTTCTTTTACCCCACTTGATGTATTAGGACCAAAAAATCTAACACTCTAAAAATATGGTTTTGACCTTTAAAATTAATTTAAACAAAATAATCTTCTTTTTTTAATTGATCTTCGCCATCCATAAAGAATTGAAAATTTAAATGAATTGAAAATTGATCTCTACCATCCAAAATGATGGATGGTAGAGATCAAATAAAATTTAAGAGAATTGAAAATTGAAATCTAAAAAATAAAATTGAAAACCAAAATTTTTTTAAAATAAAAAAATAAAAAACTGGCTGACTTCCATGGAGAATTCCATTGGATTTGTTTTTCATCTATAACTGAATTTTCATCAAATTCAAACACAGATCCATCTCCTATAATATCAAACATAGATCCATCTTGTACAAATTTCTTCCATCAAATTCAACAAAAAATAAAACATCTCTTCTTTATCAATTTAAATCATCAACAATAATCAAATTCCATACCCAAAAAAAAAAAAAAAAAAATTCAAGATTCATTATTGTAGACTTTCTTGAGATGCAAAAACATTATTTAACTTTATAGTGAATTTGTGAGACCTCGTCCCAAGTCAAGGCTGGTATTCGATACAGTTGTTGTCAAACATTGCATTGATCTTTTGTAAAGGAAGAGGAACAACTCTTGAGTCTTTGGGGTGTTTTTTTTTTCCTCCAAAACCCATGATTATGAATTTCAAAATAAAAAAATTGAAGTTTAACAACAAACCCTAGCTTAGGAGCGCTATTCTATCAAATGAGCAGATTTGCTCCATTGTATATGGAGCGCTTCAATCTGAGATGGAGTCGAATTCCATCTCTAATGGAGTTCGACTCCATCAAATAGATGAAACTCGACTTCATCTCTGTGAAGGAGATCTCCATGCAATAGTTTAGTGGGTTAAATGGGTCTTATCGGGTAACCCGTTAATTTAATGGGTCGTGATTGAGTTTCGACATATGACACGATAAGCTTTAAGGGTTGAGCAAAAAAATTAACGGACCGTAGTTGGGTTTATACAAACATTGCATGATAGCTCATATTGACACCCTTAGGAATAGCAGTAACCCAACATTTGAGAATGAGATTTGCTTACAATTCCCCACCATAACTTGATCATTGCCTTGGAAGGGAGTGTTTTTTGGCAATGGGTTGAGATCTGGAGTAAAATGGTAAGTGGTACCTAGGTCCATGCACCAATTCTTATCTCTAGCAGTGTTTGGGGTAGCCATCATTGTTGACATTGCTTTAGGAGTTTGGGTGAAGTCGGACATTAGAGTTTGAAAATGTGTCTAATGCGAATACAATTAACCTAGAGGGGTAAATAGGTTATTTACCAATTAATCGATTATGTTACCAAATTTTCGATTAATTAATTTTAATGGCGAACAACACTATAATAAAATCAAGTATTAAAATTGCGGAAATTAAAGAACACTTGATTTTTACGTGGAAACCCTCAAACTAGGAAAAACCATGAGATTAGCCTCGCTAGCCACTTGAGCCATATAAATCCACTATATGAAAAGAAAGTTACACCCTTATATGATACATGGATTCTCACTCTCGATAACCTTAGACTATGGACACTTCCACTCACCACTCTTGATTCAACCCTAGTGATATCCCCTGATCCACTACTCTTGGTATGAGCACCTCCTAAACTACCCGTAGGCCTTTTACAGTGGCACTTGGCATTTCAACCAACACCTTGGCCACAAGACTTTCCAATGCTTGTCAACCACCACTTGTGGCTACAAGACTTGAACTCAATGAAGAGAGTTATATGTCTAAGTGAGCATGTAATGGATGCTCAATACATAGAATGCAAGACAGGACACTCTATGCTTAACTAGATGTAGATATTAAATACATAACAATCTTAGTTATTAAAAATGTCTAAATGACCATACATAAATGCATAATGCAAAGTATGATAGATAACATAAAGGCTTACCTAGATGTAGATAATTCAACCCAACAACCCAGTTATTAACTATCCCTTAAACAATCTCTAACTTTAAGGAATATGCAATTACTATGAAGTCTAAATGGTAAAGAACAATAAATGAAATGAGGATTTGTTCTTACCTAACAATGGAGATATTTAATTAAAACCCATGAAATATTTGAACTCTTAAATGCACATGGATTGAAATGATTAACTAGATGTAGATATTAACTACCCAACAACCTAGTTAACAACTTACCCCAAACAATCTCCAAGCTTAAAAAATGCAATCACTATGAAGAAAAAGAAGGAATAAGAACAATAAATGATATTGAGTGTTGTTCTTACCTGACACAAGGAGACTTAATGAAGACCTATGCTTAATAGTACTTGATAATGCTTTAAACACACATGAATTTAGGGATGAAGATATATATAAAAAAAAAAAAAATCTTTCTTGAAGCTACTCTCACTAAAATAACTCAATTCTCTCCCTAGGGTTTCAAAATATGGAGTTGGTTGCTCGAAAAGAGAGAAGAGATGTATTTAAAGAGCCCTAGACAAAACTACGCTGTTTCGAAAAAATTTGAACAAGGGCATTCTAAGCGAGTTTGCTAAGCTAGTTTCTGAACTCGCTTAGTAAGTCGCTTAGGTCATTAGAAGGATTTCACCTTCCCTATGCTAGTTTTTGAACTCGCTTGGGTCACTGGAGAGATTGCACCTTCCCTAAGCTAGTTTTTGAACTCGCTTATGAAAGTAGCTTAGACTACTTGAGTGCAATCTAGACTTCAAGTCTGTGATTTACGATCCACATCCGGTCCCATTGATCATGCCATAAAAGTACCTATATTATGCCCCTATTTCCTATTACTTTGTGCTTGTTTCTCGGGTAAAACCATGTATTTAATGGATTAAATAGGTGTTTTAGGTAAATAGGGAAGTTCAGGAGCATTGTTGTCTTTTTGGACATTTCAGGGGCCAAAGTGCAAATATGGGACATTTATTGATTATTCTGTGAATAAGGGAGAATTTAAGGGGTCTAAATGTAATTTGCCAACCAAGCAGCACCACGTCATTTGCTGAAACGGTTTCGGTTTTGCGCCTGCTACCATTAGCTTGACATTATGTTGACGTCAGGTCGTCCCTCACCTTCAGCCAGCTCGCATGTAAACCTGATGACCCGACGACCTGACTCGATATCGACCCGGCAACTTATCCGACGGTTTTCAGTGGTTTTACCATTCAAACTCTACCTAGATTGCCAGTGCTACTCCTTCTGGTCACCTTGCACCCTTTTTGAATGTCCAAATCGCCTATTTCTCTCTCCTTCAGTTGCCACCTTTCCTCCATTGTTGAACAAGTTTCAAGCTCACCAGCTGATAGCTCTTTATTGTGAACTAGGAGTGCCAAACCAGCAAAATCTCTACGGTTTCATGCCAAGAGAAGAAACCTGTGAAGTAGAGTGATTGAATTTACGGGTTAACACGCAGAATTTCTGGCGACTTCGTACTGCGTGAATGAACCCGCGAGCATGGTGTTTCAAACTCGTGAGCTTTTCGTTTCAGAGGGATTTTGATGTCTTTTAACGTCCAAACCTTGCCCAAACAGTTCCCTATATAAATATACCTCTTTTGCCAACAAACACGATCCATAATATCCAACAAATATCCTAAATAGCCTAGACTAACTTAGAAGCTCACTAAGAACACCATACTTCACTTAGCTTGTAACTAGAGTTAATGTGGTTTTCCAGCCACCAATCTTGATCCAAAGCTTCCACACATTGGTTCCGAGCTTAGGAAAGCAAGAGGAGTTGAGCTAGCTTGAAGACTTCTTCAAGATCATTGGGTTGTCTTTATTGTCTCTCTTATTTCCTTAGTCTGATTATTAATGTGTAATTAAATAGCTATGTTAAGGATTTGGTGTATTCATGTATTATTATCTATGAACTAGGTGTATCTATTATTTGAATTGAGCTTTAATAGATGTATGCTTGTTAATTGATTAATCAATTGTTAACTTGCAAAATAGGATTTATTTGATTAATGCAAACGTTAACCTATAATTGAAGTGCTTAATTGTTATCAACTAGTAATTGGATTATTGCATGATTCATCATTTCCCTAATATATCTCATTACCACTCTTGCATAACCATTGCATGAGTTGGTAATTAGTTTAACTAGTTAAAGTTAACTTAGATATTTTAGTTGGTAAGCTTAGTGATAATTTCATTAATTGCCTAAGGGAATGACAACCCTTAGTTGTAGTTGGATTTAGTTAACTTAGTGGTAATTAGATTAAGGCTTTCTTAGTGTAATCTTAGATTAGTTAGTTAATTTGCTTGTGACCATTTCCATTTACTTTTCTTGCATGTATCTAGTGTAAATGTATTGTACATAGTATCTAAGACTATTGTTGATAGAAGGTACCTCACCTCCTTATGGGAACGAACCATACTTGCTGCTACGTTATCGTAACGATCTGTGCACTTGCGGAAAAACAAGCACCCTCACACATATATCATATTGTAGGGAATCGATGAGAGCGCGTCACCTATACCAAGAGAAGAGGGAACTTCTCGAGCGACAATACTCCGCGTAATTATAAAAAAACACTCCAACATGCAAGCGTAGAGATGTCTGATTAATAAACATAAACAAATTAGAACACAAACACACAAACCGTAAATCTGAAATCAGATATGAAACATGCAAATGAGTTCTCGGAACTCAAGCAATGAAACATGCATGAATATTAAGGAATCGTGATGCACTTGTGTGTATGTGTAATGAGTACAACAAAAGCAGTGACACATGTAATCAAGTTGTATGTGTGTGCAATGAATGATGCACTAGGATGTAGAGACACACATATACAAATGGTTTGTGTGTTCACATAAGGCTCTTCAAGAGTACAAGTCGAGTAGATATACCTTTGAAGCTCGACTCATAAAGATCTTGAGATGTCAAAAGGTTTTCTTCGATCACAATCACAATGTTAATGACAACATGAAGAACCTAAACTGCCCATACAAAAGCATCCCAATGATTTTGACACAGAAATAAGCCAATCACAAAATAATTGCACTTACAGAGTTATTGCATCATTCATTTGAGATTGATTTTGAGGAGTAAATTTGACTATAGTTTTGTTGTTGTGAGGCTGAAAGCTAAGGTTAACTCTATAATAGCAAGTAAAGGATGTGTGACCAAGTTTTCCACAAATTTGGCATATGCTCTTCCTTTGCTAGTTTCTTTTTTGTTGAAAACATCCATTACTTTGAAAGGGTCTTCCTTATGGTTTTCTTTGGATTCTAGGTTGTTGAAATGGATTTTGTGACTGCTGGTGTTGACGAAAATTTGGAGAAAAATTGGACGGTGTATTAAGTAAGAAGTTTCTATTGGCATTTGGTTGAAACAACTTTTGGAATTTATTGTAATATGTTGCTAATTGAGCTTGCATTAGGTTTGGTTTACTGGTATAGTTTTGTTTCTCAATATAATTGAAACTAAAAGTGCACGGTGTGTATAAAACTATCTAGAGGGGGTGGGGTGAATAGATTTTAACCGATTTTACCCAATTTTCATTATAAGTCAATATTCCGAAAATTCCCTTATTTAGTTATTATAAAATATCAAGTGTAACAAGTGCGGAATTATAAATGACACAAGATATTTATGTGGATACCCTTACGGGAAAAACCACGGGCTGTTATATGCGCTACACACGAACCTTGAATCCACTAATGGCAATAGAGATTACAACCTAATCCCGGTATGTAACTCACCACCACTACCTAATCCAGGTATGAGTGAACCTAGTCCAATTACTTGTGATTTAAGCTACCTAATCCCGGAAGCAACACAAGTCTTACTTCTCAATGAAGAGATAAAATGTCCTATGTGAATATATGATGATATTCAAATAGCAAACAAAGCTAGGGAACCTTATATGCTTATCTAGAATGATAATATGACAATTAATTCATTCATAGATATCAATAGCTAAATGACATGTCATAAAGCTTAGCTAAACATAGATTACGAAAACCTAGAAAGCTATCACAATACAACACTCAATTAATACACCATATACAATCTCTATCTTGTAACAAGAATAATATTCTAAGAGCATACAAGTAAGAAAGACACTAAAATTAGATGAAATTAGTGAAAATCTTACCAAGCAAGTTGTAATGATGTAAAACCATGCATGGATGCATCCTATGTGGTCATAGATGATGCAATATGATGTTAGATGCAAAAGGATTACCTTTGAGTGTTTAAAGGTGAGTTCTTGAGTATTTTTCTTGTTTTGAAAAATATCCTACGTATGAAATTTGATAATGAACTATTTTTTTTGTGTGACCTAAAGTCATAAAGAAATATATATAGGTTGTCAAAGTCAAAGTGTTGCGGTTTGATAAGTGACACAAATATAGCCTTGGGCGCTATATGGTTGCTGTACGTAGGGCGACCTGTACAATGCCTACATCAATTTTGCATCCTAAATGCCTAAATGACATGGCATTCTAATCCTAAGATGCAATCAATAATAATATGCATGAAGAGATATAAATGATCATGAATGAGCACATATAAAAATACACACAACATACAAGAATAAGGATTATGCATGTGTTGTGAGTGTGTGCAACTAATCTCTTCAATTGCAAGTAAGCACTTAGAAATTTACCTTTGGTGCTCATAAACTTGAGGTCTTGAAAAGGGCCTTTGAGCTTGATCCTCAATCACTTAAATTACCATTACAATTCAAACCCCAAAATGTTGTTTGTCCATGAAATGAGCCAATCAACTTGGAGGCACTTACATGAATCATGTATCCATAGCTCATTAAAAGGCTTTGAACATCTTAAAGGGAAGGTAGGTCTTGTTTGAAACTATATAAGCATGTCTAAATTAACCTAGAGAGAGAGAGAGAGAGAGAGAGAGAGGTGGGGGTTGAATAGGTTTTAATCAAGTTAATTACAAAATTTTCTTGATTAGTCAACATTAAAAAATAACCAAATTTAAAAAAATAAAATCACGTAATTTAAGTGCGAAAAACAATAAATTGCACTTTGATTGATTTACATGAGAAACCCTCAAATTGGGCAAAACTCACGGGCTATTGTGCTAGCCCCACACAGTCCCCAAATCCACTAATTGAATGAAAGTTTACAACCTAACCCTTCCACTCTACCCAACGGGCCTTTAATAGTGATCATATACCAACTTGCTTGTGCACTAAACCACTTAGTCATAAGACTTAACTCTCAAAGAAGAGAACACAACCTAAGTGAATATTAAATGCATAAATGCTAGGTCAACACATTTAATGCTTATCTAATCATGGATGAACATGTCAAACAATCCCAGATATCATGTTGCTACATGTCATATATAAAACTTAGCTATATAAAATACATACAATCCTAGATACAATAACTATCACAATACAACAACCCAATAATCAACACAAAAATCTCAACTTGTATATTAAAAACTTAGTCTAGATGCAAACAAGTTATAAAAGATATTTCTTGATAAGTAAGAACACAAAAATGGATGAAGATGATGTTTTACTTGCCAAGTCATGTGTGTTGAAAAAAACTCATACAAAAACACATCCTAGATGAAGCTAGATGATGCCAGATGATGTTTGATGCACATGGAAATGGGTTTGGATGAGTAAGAATGAGTTCCTGAAAGTTTTTCTTTCTTAGGAAATACTCTCTTTCAAAGATGTAATTTTTAACTCTTAAAAGCATACAAGAGAGAAGACATCATATATATGAGCCCTAAATGAAATTATGATGTTTTGGAAAATTTAGGTTGGAAACAGGGCACTTTGCTGGTAGTGTGTTGGTAGGTACCAATGCACTACCAGCCAACTTACCAGTAAATCGGGACTTGGAAAATCAACCTAAGGCCACTGTGCTGGTAAGACCAACACACTACCTGCCAACCTACCAGCATACCAAGACTTGAAAAAAATTATCCATGGCCACTGCGTGAGTAGCACCAGTGCACTACCAGCGTAGGTGCCAGCGCACTAGGCCTAGGCCACTCATCGCGCTAAATCAAGCACACCATTGTGCATGCGTGGACGTTTTCGATCAAGCATCGGAAACGAATTACCATACTCAATGCCACACTTAGATCTAACTACAAGGTGCATGTGTAGGAAGTGAAGAACACACACATAAGAATTTGAAACACAAATACAAGAGAATAAAACATGCATGAAAGGTCTGCATGTGCAACTAGTCTTTTCAAGAGTTGAGCATTGAAGTGCTCTTGAGCTTGATGATGCACAGTGAAGGCCTAATCTACCCTTGCATATTTAAACCCCAAATGTGGTTTGTCAACGAAATAAGCCAATTAAAACATAACGATCTTACATTGTTTATTAGCAACTGAGGTTACAAAAGCATTGTATTTAGGTCCTAAACCTCTAAGAAAGAACCTCACTTGCTTATTTTCTGGTACAGGCTCCCTCAAAGTAGGTAAATTGTTAGTTATATCCTTAACCTTAATAGCATACTTTTGAACAAATAACCCATATTTACTAACATCTTACACGTTTTGTTCCAAATTTAACAATCTAGCATTATTAGTATTAGCAAAATAGCTACCCCATGTAGTCCATATCTTAAAAGCAATTTTCAATCCCAATATACAAGCCATAACACTTTAAGTTAAGGTATTATAAATCCAACTCCTGACTAATTGATTAAGTTTCTACCACATTGTGTATTGGGGATTTATCACAAGCATCTAGTGATCAAGAAATTTAGGTGGACATTGAATTGTACCTATGATGAAGCCTTCCAATCTATTTAGCAAAAATCACATTTAGAAGTTGATTCTGCCACAGTAAATAGTTGTTATTATCAAGACGAATGGTAGTGGTTGATTCAAAGAAGTAAATTGTTGAGGAATCATCTGTATACCCAAGAGCTAGTTCATTGGAAGACCTTAAAAACTTTGTTGCTAAGTATTTGGAGGTTGAGGGTTGTTAGGTTTAAGATTTGTGTTGGCTTAATTCCATATCAAAACTCTCTTTCTTTGTATTTTTTAGTTGCTTAGGTTGTTCATGGTTGGTATGTGCTACAAAGAAGAAAAGCAACTTCTCATGCAAAGTTCATCTTTAAGAGGATATGCGCTTATTTGGATGCTAAGGTATCGAGATACTTCTTCCTCTTGTAAGGCGTAAGCGCACACACACACATTGCATACATTTGTGTTGCTGCATAGCTGCACTAAATTGGTATATCACATACACACACTTATGATTGTATGCACATGCATTAGTTTCAATTTGACATCTTTTCTAAAATGCATGTTTTAGGACTATATCTAGGAAATGACATGCATGTTTGTTCATTTATTTGTTTTTTTTTTTTTTTTTTTGTGTTTTATGTATTTTGGACTTGAATATGTTCTCATTTTATTCCTTATTGAGTTTCGGTCATTTCGGTTAGTCATTCACTAGTTTCAAGTTCCAAGTAGGAAGTTACGATACTTTACGTTCTTTTACAATGCCTTGTCTTCATCTTTGTGTATCGAGTCGAATTCATAACCTATTATCAAAGTTTTGTAGTTTTTCTTATGCGTTAGGGAGTCATGGAGACGGATTCAAATTCAGAGTTCAGAGGTCGGAATACGGCTGAAGAACATGAGATGAGCTCGAGTGAGGCGAAGAATGGCCAAAGGGTAATTTGGGCTCCTTTTCGTGAGGGCGAGTGAGTCTCACGAGAAGACCACCTCTCTGCCTCCATGAGGCCTATGTGCCTCCACGGGGTGGCTGCCTCTGATTTGTCACCGAAATCTTTCTCTCTCTCTCTCTCGTTTAAATATTCTTATTTCCCTCCCATTCCTTATGTGAAGAAAAAAATTGAAAAACACATGTGCTAAAAGTTTTTCAAGTTTTTGATTTCTTGTTTTGATCATAACTCTCTTATTTGAACTCTGAATCAAGTGATTCAAAAGTTAAAAATGTTAATCTTGAAGAGAGGAACAAACCCCAAGCATTTTCAGAGCCAAATGATGTCTTGAGTTTTCACAGTGAACTGATCTCTACTCGTGATTCATTATTTGTAAGTGAATCAACTTCTTTTCATTTTCTTTTGTGATCATCATCTTGAATCTTCTTATTTGATTAACGAAAATTTCTAAGAATGATATTGATTCTACTTCTATGTTTGTTTGATTGACTGTCGAGTTTAAGCTTTATGATTATATTTGATCATCTTTTTGCTAAACTTGATGAATATGAAATTGATCTAGAAATATTTTATGTAATGAGCTTGATTGTTGATTTCTAGATTTAGTTACATGTCCTAAGAACTAGTATATTTTTATTGTGATATTCATTATTCTAATCTAGTTCTTATTTTATTCGCATGCTTAGATTTCTAGATAACTTTGTGATTGATTGTTGAAAGCCTATTCTAGTTATCTAATTGCATGTTCATAGAGTTTGTGTGATTTACTTGCTCTATTTGATTGTGTTTGCATCATTTACATTACACTTAAATCATTTGCCTTGCATAAGGTGGAAGTCTCTTGTCAAAGTGAGTGAAACTTTGATTTGAGCAAGAAGACTTGGTTAGGAAAGTGTTCCGGATAGCAAAGCAAGAAGTCTTAGTTAGGATCAAGGTGATCCAGATAACTAGGCTAGAAGCCTTGTCTAGGATCGGGTGGATCCGGATAGAAAAGCAAGGAATCTTTCCTAGAGACGTGAGCGTCTTAGATATGAAATTGCTTCCTAGATGTGTGTTGGTCACATCTTGGATAGGAAGTAGGCAAAGTGATTCATTAGGCCCGAGGGTAGAATATGAGTTGATAACTTGGGGAGTGTATCATCTGTTGATTCCTTTTTGATTGTATATCTCCTTTTCGTCATAGTGAATTTCAGTTTGCCGATGGTTGTGGTATCACCCCGTGGATGTTACCTCTTAGGAGGTTTACCACGTAAAAATATCTTGTGTTGATTTTAGTACTTTAAGTTTCTTTACTTCTATAACTTGTATTGCTTATAACACTTGTGTAATTGAACTCATATTGACTTGTTAAAGCAATCCATTTGTTAAACACACTAAGTGTGTACAACTTTGTTGTATTGAAAAAGAAGTTTAAAGAATTTGAGCACATACCTATTCACCCCTAGGTATATTTTAAACTATAAAAGTTAAGGGAATTTCATTTGGTCTCAGAGAGGGTGTTTAGAAGTAATTAGATAGATCCTTCTTCATGGTTTTGAAGAGTATTTGGTTGTGGGTTGTATGGAGGATTTCCAATGCTTGGATTTGAAACTGATGAACCAGAGGATGAAAGAGAAGGATAAATTGAAGTGGTTATTGGATCGAAGTGAGCTCTGATACCATGTAAATAAATGTGTTTTGGTAAGGAAATAAGAAAGAGGAAAAGGAAAAGGAAGGGAAGAGATATTCTGAGGAAATATTCTTTATATTTGTCTATATATCCAATACATTGCTAAACTAATAATAGAAAAACATGTGTATTTATATGTCATATGTTCAAAACTTACTAAAGGAAACTAATGTCTGAACACATAGCAAACAATTAAACGATCTGTTGTATTCACGTACAAACAGAATCAACTAATATAATTAAAGTCAAACTTTATTAATTAATTCTTTCTAACAGTTACCTCACTTTGTCTATAAAAATTCAACTTCTAATGTCTTTTTTATTTTGCACTCTTTTCCAATTCTTATATATAATTTTTAATGTAATCGCCCTAAATATGACGTTGGCCCCATGACATGTTGGGATTTATACCCTAAAGTTTGTAATTTGTAAATGTTATAAATTCATTAATAAAAGATGTAGTTATTTTATTCAATTAACATGACTTATACGTTTATATTATATGTGCTAAACATCAAAGATTGCTAGATGTAATCTCAAATTGAGTATATGGATGTCATATACAGAGTAATTCATTTTGGAACATGCAATCTAAAGAGTTTGTAGAAAGCAAATAAAGCTGTGTACTTTATTTGTGTTTAATCTATAGTTGCGGTTCATTCCGTAATGTACAGTGGTCTTATCCTAGATTACTCATGTGATGATATGAAAATTGAGGCACCTTATATGATGTGATCATATAGGATTGGGCCACAATCTATATGAATCTATCACTAAGATCCGTTAGTTGAAAAGATTCATACATATCGACAAATGATGGCTGTATATGGGTGATCTAAATCTTGAGTGTCTTGTTGACTCCTTCAAGTTATATTGTGTTTCTTGACATACCATGAGTGAGATCGGAGTAGTATTCCTGATCAATAATTATGTATATTGGAATCACAGTTTGGCTTGTGGCTGGGAAGGTATGCACACAATAGAGAAATTCACTCATTCTTGTGAGAAGCAGATAGTAGTTTTCTTACGGGTTGATTCGAGACTTGAATGATTAAGAGTGCTCTCCTTCTTCCGTAAAGGAACGAAGGATATAATCATTCATTAGAAAATCAATGGTGCTTAAAGGAAAAGATATAATTAGAGAGGTATAACGGAATTTATGACCTAGCTTTAATTATGAACTACTTATGGAGGATCATACAATTTGTAATAGCTATATCAATGGAGACTGATAATTTTATTGTGTAAAACATCTACAGTTACGAGTACAACCTTGGGATTTTAGTGGAATAACTCCGAGGTTAATAATAGTGAACTATTAATTAAAGAGTTTAAAGTATTATTGGAGCTCAAAACTATGGGTCCATTAGGTCCCCTTGCTAGCCCTTTACGATTGATTACAAGGCTCACGGAGAATTGAATTGTCAAATTAATTGTGTTACGAAAGTAACTTAAATATATTCTGAGAATTAATTAAATATTATTAAATAATATGATTATTTAATTGACATATTAATAATTAAGAATTATAAATTGTTATTTGGAGGTTTCAATTTCGAACCTTGATAAGAGCAAAAGAATAAAATAATAAGATATTATTTTTATTTGCTTTAAAGAGGTCAAAGGTTCAAACCCTAGTGGTGACCGAATTAAAAAGGATTTATAATCCTATTTTGACTTGGTTTACTAAACCCTAGGATTCTAGTATATAAGATATACTTATTAGGAAAAATAAACTAACCTAAACCTAATTGAGATAGAGGGGTGCAGCAACATAGAGAGGAAAAGAAAAAAGAAATTTTTTTCTTCTCAAAGGGGTTGGCCGAATTCATGAAAGAGGACAAGACATTGTCTTCCGGATCTCTGAAGCCTCCATTCAAGTACTCCTGAAATTCATGATGTGCCCACACACACAGTTGCTAAATCACGGGACATAGCTCGGAAGACTTAGTGGTGAAGGATCGAAAAGAAAGCGAAGGAGTGTTCTTCAACGGTATGAAAACAAATCTCTTCCATGTTCGTTTATACAAAAAGGTCCAATGACGACAAAATTTTTATCGATCTTATCTCTTGATTTTTCACTGCGAAACTTACATGACATGCCCCTCACACTTCACTCATAAGAACAACCGCAGAGCTAAGTTTTAAGAAGAGAGAAAGATGATAAAATGTTGGCAAAGAGAGTGATGTTGCTGGAAAAGAACAATAGAAGACTATTTTTAGAGTGGCGATGTTCGATTCGTGGTTTGGCTTTGCAACATAAAATAACTATTTCATGTTGCAAAGTAATGCGATATTCAACACGAAATACTACATATTGATGAGCAGTTCATGTCTTCGCTTTTATTGCACTAAATCTTCAATTATTTCAACATATGAAAGTGTCAATATTTATCCAATACGAACATGGGAAGCTTTTCGAAAACAATTAACACAATTCAATCACAATTCATTGATGATATATCAAAACTATAAACACAGAAAGAGATATAAGAAAACACAACACAAGTATTTTTTGAAAACGCAGTGTGAAAACGTGTGGCAGAGTTTATGTGATGCTAGTGCTTCGGTGAGTTGGCTTGTGAATAGGCAATGTACAGTGATGTAGGCAAGGTTGTGATCTCGTGTTCTTGTTTGTTGGGTGTTGGGTGCACAGTTTTGTACAGTGGGCGCTATTTGTGGGCAGCTGGTTGTGTGTTGGATTGTTAGCTGATATACACATGCATGAGGCATGCAAGTGTGGACACATGTAGAAAAACATGTGTGGCATACATATGCGAAGCAGTTACTAGCAAATATGTGAGGAACATGTGGGAAAACTAGGCAGCTTGTTGTAATGGGTGGTTATCGGCGGTTATTGTTAGTTACTGATGCAGTAAAATCTGTATTCAATTTATTAAGAAAGTTCGTTCACTAGGATTAGTGATTCTATCGATCAAAGCCAATTAATCTAACAAGGATTACACTAAATACGAAAGAAACTAATTTGCATAATGCTTTGCTTTGGAAAGTTGTTGAATTCTAATATTAACCTAAATTATGAGAATCTGAACTAAAGACTAAAATCAAATCAAATCACACAAGGGATGAATATATGGAGAGAAATACTAGGGAATCGATGCACCTTTCTTAGATACTCCATGCTCCGAATCAGTCAATAAACATTTCAATAAAGTTTAGGGCTTGTTTTGATGATAAACAATTAAGAACGAATATCCTTCCCACCACTAGCACAAAGGCCATGTGTCAAGTGACAGTAAGAAATCCTTTAGAACAAAACTCTAAGCCAAATCAATGCAACAAGGCTATGCAAACATTAACTTTCAAATCTACTAGGCTAATGATTATGATTTAAATGGAAAAGGCCTTTCACATATAAACCCTAATCTCATGGATAAACTAAATCACAAACCCATATCAATTGAAGGCCATCAAAATAATACGAGCATGTAAAATAGAGCAATTAATTCGAATAGATAAGACTAAAACCCAATTGATTAACTAAAGATATACTAATTGTTCACATAGAGTTATCCAAAATCGGTGACATCAATCCCCTAGAATGAAGTTTAGTTACATATTAATGGAGAAGATGAAAACATAGAAGAGATATAGAGAAAACCCATGTGTAGTGGTCAGAGTGATGGGGGACGGCCCCCTTCTGTGGCTTGGAACCTCCCTTCGCTGTCTCTTTGGCTGGTCTCGAAAAGAATAAGAAGTATTTATAGGTGATTTTTCCTTGTTAACCCCCAATTCTTCTTTGGTTTAGGAAATCCACCAAGTGGGAAAGTAGAATGAAACAAGGAATGAGAATCCTTTCCTAACTTGGATTTCCTCTCTTGATAATTAACTCTTAATTTGAGTTTAGGAAGTTTCCCAAACATGTATTGGTCTTCTAGAGTCATTAGAATTTGATTTGGGAAGTTTTGGAACAGGTTTGGACCAATTCAGAGTTGAAATCCGCCAAAATTATGCACGGCCGCTCCCTAAACCTCTGTGGAGGTAAGTTGCCTCGGTAGCTGCATGGAAAGCGGAATTCTTCTACTCATGACCGCTATCGAGGTCGTTGCCCATGCACTTGTGCACGTGGGGCGGTTTGGGCGGCAATGGACTTTCTAACTCTAACTTTCGGTTACTAAATTAGTCATAACTTCTTCTAGGAATATCAGAATTGTGATATGAAAAGTGCCCCAGAAACTAGATTTTTGGGGCTTTCAATCCATAGGTGGTAGGACGCACAATTTAATCGGAGCTGAGAGATATGGGCCCTGAAACCTGGCCATTCTGCACTGGCCGAAAATCAACTTTCATGGTTTCTTCCAATTTGCTCATTTTCTCCATCTTTTGACTTCTTTTTTTCCAAAATAAGATTTAACACCACTTGAATGGAATAGACCTACACATGCTCAACGAACACATTAAACAACCAAATTTACTAGAGAATAAAGCATAAATAATAGGAAATAGGGGCCTAAAACATGTATAGTAATGGACCGATCAGTTACCATGACCGAAGGCTACAATGTTGTGTTGTTGAATGCTGGTTGGTGCCAACTAAACCTTGGCAGTTAGGGTTGCAACTAATTAATGCTTGCATGCACTAAGTAAAAATAGTGTTATGTAATTCTGCATAGATACAAAGTGTGTGATCTTGCAAGTATTGTACTTCTTCCTAATTATTAATGACAATAATTGGGTTGGGAGTGGACTCCCGTAAGGCTTGATGTACTTGCTTACACCTTTCTGTAGTTAAGGTGTTGTAAGATTATTGTTTCCTCTATGTGTGTGTGTGTGTGTGTGTGTTTGTGTGTGTGTGTGTGTGTGATTCTACAAGCATTGTACTGCTTCCTAATTATTAATGATAGTAATTGGGTTGGAAGTGGACTCTTGTAAGGCTTGATGTACTTGCTTCTACCTTTCTGTAGTTAGGGTTTTTAAGACTATAGTTAGCTCTCTCTATGCGTGTGTGTGTGAACCAGCCTTTGTGCAACGTTTGTATTGGAAATAATCGAAATTGTGTGTTAAGGGCTAATGTACTTGCTTCTACCTTCTGTAGTTAGGGTGTTGTAAGATTATTGTTTGCTTTGTGTTTGTGTCATTGGTTTATTTTTATATATGTGCCTATTTCCTATGTAATAAGCTTGTTTCTAGAGTAATGTAGGTGTTTTTAAAGTTTTTTGTGAGCTGTGCAGGTTGTTATTTCTGGAAAAAGTGCTTGGAAGCTTTTAATGAGAAATATGACTAAAAATGAGAAGAAAATGACAAAAATATCAAGTTATGTGGCATAGAGTGCAAGCTAGGCAAGAGCCTTAACCGCGGCGTAGCCAGCAGTACATTTCAGAAGATATATAAGGTGTAGCCCACTATCCAGGCATATGCTCCAACTATGGTTTCAATCGCGAAAGTTTCTAGAGAGTCACCACTCAATAGGACCGCGGCTCATGCAAGTGTCTAGGTTGCAGCACATGCAGTGGTCATGTGAATTTCCAGTTTCCTCAGGAGAACGTGAAGCCTTAATATGGTGGACAAACTTATAAATACATCCTATTTTATTCCAAAAGCCAGATCTTTACAGTAGCTTAGAATCAAAAACCCAACTTTCACAAGACATTTCATCACCCATAAACTAATTCAATTCTACACACCCGACATCATATAAGGAAGAAAACTTGAAGATTTGGATTCGCACTTGATGATTAAGGAATCTCTACCTGATTAACATGGGTTTTCTCTTTATTTTCTCTTCTTGTTTATTTGTTGTAGTCATGTGTAGCTAAACCCCATTCTAAGGGATCAATGTGAGGAACTGAGGATTGCATGAATATTTTTTTGTTTTCATTGACTTATTTTTAGAATATTTATTCAAGTTAGTTTCATTCAAGTTTTAACTATTTTCAATCTCGGTTTGTTATTAAATCCACTTTTTATTTCATATTGGGTGAGAGAATTATTTGAGGATATGATTAAGTAAATGCCATGCTTGATTGAATCATGCTCTAATTGAATGGAAAAGATTTAATGAAGAGAATGCCACTCTAAATTGATTTTTGGCCTTTTAAATCTTTGTGTTTAAAATATATCCTTTCCAAAACTCTTACTAAATGCCGTAGAAGAGTGAAGGTTTAAGGTAATTGATTTCAATCATACTAAAGAAATGGTTTGGCCTTAACTTGAATAATTAAGCATTAATGAGGTCAAATTGATGATACCCAATTGTTCATAGCTTGACTCTATTGATTCCCTAGTCTTATCATCATCCATATTCACTCTCAATTGATTCTAGCTGTGGTTTGAGATATAATTAGGTGTATTACTTTTGAAATAGCTTAATTTTGCAATTCAACATGAGTAATTTAATTCAGTTTAATTTTCATGCACTTAGATTAGATTTTACACTAGAGTATTAGTTTTAATTAACAATTCACTCAAAATTGGCGCTGCTGGCGGGGATAGGTGCTAGAATTATTAGTTAATGTAAGGTTCAGTTCCAGAAATTTTTTTTAATCTGGAATCCAAACCCAAACACAAGACCCAGGCCTATTGATCCAAGCCCGAGTCTGAGCTTGAGATAGACTTTCACTTTAATGTTGATAAATTAAAAAAAATATCAAAATATTTAAAATATTGACAAGTGGCTTGTTTGGGTGATATGTGCCAAATTTGGGTGTGGCTGTGTGAGATGTGTTATGTACTCGTGTGAGCACTGAGCAGTGGAATAAATAATAATATAGAATTATAATAAAAAAAAAAATAAGAAGAGGAGAAAATAGAAATTGAAATTAGAAGAGATAAGAGATAAGTTAGGCGGTGGAGACACCTAACAGACCTATGAATAAAAAAAAGATAAATGAGAAAGAGAGGAGCCATCGATCAAGTCAAAAAGAGAGAGAACAGAAAAGAAAAGAGAAAAAGAGAAGTAGACATGCGAGAGAAGAACCAAGAGATTGGAAGAAGAATTAGAGTGCATGGGTAGATATATGCAACAGTATGAATTCAGGACGGAATCCAATCCCATGTCAGATTTGAACGCAGGAGTTCTGTAAATGGGTACTTTTTATTAAAAGTTATTTAATTCTAAATTATATGTTAGATTGAGTTATTTAGAGAATTATTAAAAGTAAATGAATTATTCATTTATTTAGAAAGCAGATTTCTAGATGATATATGTTTTTAAGAAATATGTTGATTTCTAGAATCTAGAAATAGATTAAGAATTAAGATTTAGAAAGAAGAATAGTTCACGTTGTTATTTCATCAAATTTGATTAGCTTATTTCGGTGACAAACCATATGTGGGGTTTGTGTAAGGGTAGCTTAGGCGTTTTATGGTTGGTGCTATGTAAAACTAAGACCCTCTCAAGACCTCAAGAGAAGAAGCACCAAAGGTAAAATTCTAAGTGCTTACTTGCTTTGAAAAGATAGTTGCACACACTCACAACTCGTACATATGTTTAATTCTTGCATGTTGTGTGTCTATTTTGTGTGCATTAATGTTCATTAATCTCTCTTCTTGCATATTTCTATGATTGCATCTTGTATGTCAAATGCCATGTCATATTTAGACTTAGGATTGCATACATAATGTAAGGTGCTGTACAAAGCGTTGTTGAAAGCACTATACGTACAACGCCCAACTGAGACCTAGTGGAAATGAGATTGTCGCTGTATAAACCTAATCGATTTAATTCTGTCACTTTACAAAGCGCTGTATGTATAGCGCTATGTACAGCGACCATCTGGTTCCCAAGAGAACATAGCATTGGCGCTGTACAGGTGCTCTACAGAAGCGTTGTACGTATAGCGCCTAAGGCAAATACAGGGCTATTTTTTCAAAACGACTACACTTCACTTAGTCACCCTATATATATGTCTCTTTCATCTTACGTCATAAAAAGAGAGTTCAAAAAACATATTTTTCCCTTAGAACACATTTCAAGAGAAACATTCACAAGAACTCACATTTAAACACTTGAAGTCATTCCTTTATGCATCAAAGTTCATATAGCATCATCTATGACCATATAGGATGCATCCATGCATGGTTTTGCATCATCACATCTTGTTTGGTAAGTTTTTCACTAACTTCATCTAATTTTAGTGTCTTTCTTAGCAAATCATCTCTTTTATTACTTGTATGCTCTTAGAATATTATTCTAGTTACAAAATAGAGATTGTATGTGGTGTATTAATTGAGTGTTGTATTGTGATAACTTTCTAGGTTTTCATAATCTACATTTAGCTAAGCTTTATGACATGTCATTTATCTATTGATATCTAGGAATGAATTAATTGTCATATTATCATTCTAGATAAACATCTAAGGTTTCCTAGCTTTGTTTGCTATTTGAATATCATCATATATTCACATAGGACATTTTATCTCTTCATTAAGAAGTAAGACTTGTATATCTTTCGGGATTAAGTAGCTTAAATCACAAGTAATTGGACTAGGTTCACTTATACCGGGATTAGGTTGTAATGTCCATTACTATTAGTGGATTCGAGGTTTGTGTGTGGCGTATATAACAGCCTGTGGTTTTTCCCGTGAGAGTTTCCTCATAAATATCTTGTGTCATTTATAATTCTGCACTTATTACACTTGATATTTTATATTGACTAGATAGGGTTTTTTCGGAATATTGTCTTATAACAAAAATTGGGTAAAATCTTATAAAATATATTCACCCCCCTTAAAATAGTTTTATGATAGTTTTATACGCACTATGCACTATTAGTTTCACACGTATGTTTAGACAGATTTCTAGATAGATTTTTGGATTTCTAGATTTTTAGACAGATTTCTAGATTGTCAGATTTTCATATAGATTTCTAGAAATCCATCTGGATTTCTAGATTTTTAGAAAGATTACAAGATTTTCAAATTCAAGTGTTTTATATGAATTTTAAGAAAATAAAAGAAAAAATATTTATGCAAGTTTTTGATAAAAGTATCTACAAAGAATTATGTATGTTTCATAAAGAGATTTTAAGATATCAGATAAGTACCCTCCTCAGTAATATCATGTTCAAATTATTAGCCTTTGGGGCTACTCTGCACGTGTATGTGAGATTACTCTGCACGTTCGATCAGATATCGACGTGTATGTGAGATTATATGAGATTACTCTGCACGTCTGATCATATATCAACGTGTGTGTGAGATAATTGCTCTACATGGGTGATCAAATATCACCTTATATGTGAGATGTGAAAATAAATATAAAACGTGTCCTAATAATCTAAAGGGGGGAGGGGGGAGGGTGAATAGATTTTAATCTGACTATTACCAAATTATCGTGATTAATCTATATTACTAATAAACCCCAAACTAGTAGCAAACTAAATCAAGTGTAATAAAGCGGAATTTAAATGACACTTGATATTTACGTGGAAACCCAAACGGGAAAAACCACGGGCTGTTATGTGCACCACAAATGAAACTCTGTCCACTAATTGTAATGCGATTACAACCTGGGTTGACCACGTCAAACCTTACGCGGTTACTAATCCACACTACTACCCGCATGCCTTCAAAAGTGTACCTAGTTATTTGCTTGCAAACTACCAAATAGTAAATACAAGACTTGATTCTGTAAGAGAAGAGATAACAACCTAAGGTGAATATATGCAATATTCAAGATGCATAAATGCAAGTTCAAACATTTAAGCTTATCTAGGCATGAATGAACATATTAAACACTCCTAGATATCATGTGGCTATATGACATGCATACAACTTAGCTACATGAGCAAATCAAACCCTATATGCAATAGCTATCACAAATAACTCACAAAACACAATAAAGAAACATTCTTGAAACTAGTCAAGTAATAAAAATGCAAACTTGTAGAGCAAGAACATGTAAAAGATGTATATGATGTTTTAGCTACAAGTCATGTGAGTAATAATGAAAACCCTATGAAAATCAAACTAGAACATGCTAGATGATTTATGAAAGCTTGAACATATGAAGGGTGTTTGTGTTTTGAGTAATAAAAATCAAATCTTGATACCTTATCTTTGAAGTCTCTTCTTTTGCTCTCAAAAAAGTAATTTTTGCTCTCTTGAAATGACCAAATGCTATCAAGACACATATATATATATATATATATAAGGCCAAAATGAAGTGACATCGTCTTGGAAAAGTTAGCCTGAAAAACACCAAACGGCGGTTTTAATCGGCGTTCAGGCCGCCGAATGTGACTGCAGAATAGGAAACATTTGGCCTAGATCGGCGGTCTGGCCGTCGATTAGAATCGCTGAATGTGAAACATGATCACTGGAAATATTCGGCGGTCGAATTATGGCCGCCGATGTAAACCACAAAAAAGGGGCAGAGGATACATGATTTAATTGGCGGTTTCATTATGCGATCAGGCTGCTGATCAAACCGCCGTTTCACCACTAATGGTGAAACCAAAGGAAAAGAAAATGGCGTTCTCGTGCTAACCTAGGGTGATCCTCGTGCTAACCCAAGAACACCATCATGCATGCGCGGACGTCTCTGAACTATGTTCGCGAAACGAATTACTAGACACACTAACACACAATAAGATACAACAACAAAGTGCAAGTGAAATGTGAAATGTGAAGAGAGAGTTAATAAGAGCAATTCATACATATGCAAACATGACAAGTGTGTGTGTAACTAAATCTCTTCAAAAAGGAATCAAGACAAGTAAACTACCTTCCTTGAATCTCTTAATGTCCACAATGAGTTCCTTAGATATTTGATGAGGATATCTTCAATCCTAAGCTACCCTTAAATGATTGAATCCTATTGTGGTTTTGTTAACGAAATAAACCAATCAAAAATTAAGGCATTTACAATCTCCCCCTTTGGTTGTTTCATTACAAAACCAACATTCACATAACATCCTCACAAAAAAAAAAAAAAAATGGTTGGTCAACAAGATTTTATACATTACAATAAAGCTCCTAGACTAAGTCTTGAACATCTTCAAGTCAATTGTAAGCTAGTAGAAAAAATCCAACCTACACACAATCAACAAAAAAGATACCTTTCAAGAGAAAGTGTGTGAGAGATGCTTATAACAAGAGAAGTTTCAATTGCCAAGAATAGATCGATATAATCAAGTAATGTAATCATGTAATGCAATGCAACTCCCCCTAAATGCAATACCAATATGGGTTATTCTCTCAACTCTCCTTAAATGCAATGCCCTATAGTGGCACAGATTCTCCCCAACCTTACTCTCCCTTTTTGTCATGAGATAGGCAAAAGAAGTTTCCCTTAATAGGAAGCATTAGCATGGAGAGCTTGTAGCACAAACACATATGCATAATCATATAAGCAATTTTATGCAACTTAAATAAGTAAGAGAGATTCAAGGAGTTTTATTCTAAGAAAAATGTGTGACATGTATGCTTTGCATGCAAGACATGTTGCATTTGAGTTCAAAGGCAATGGTTTTTGGCAAAGCAAACAACAAGGGTTTCCAAAAAAATTCAAACCAATTTTACCCTTTGTCATGGAAAAAGCAAGGATATAGAGTTAAAGCATTTCAATTCAAAGAGCAACTATATCTAACTTTATAAGCAAAACAAGACATGAGCGACTTTGCACCCTATTTGATTTTTCTGGGTGAGATACTCGTATGATAGTTGTCTTGTTCTACCAATAAAGAAAGAGAGACTTTGGATTTTAGGATCCATATTTATTTAAGTCTCAAAATTACTTTTGCACACATATTTGCATTCAAGATTTAGCAATCAAATATTTCACATTTTTTAACTCACACTTATCATCTTAAACATGTCATTAACAAGAATCATCTTGTCATGGAGAACAATTATAGGTCAGTCAAAAAGTACCCCCAAAGTACATCTCATAGTCCAAAAATGCATGTTTGAGCATAAATATGACATGGATTGCAAGACAAGCAATGAAGCACACTTATTAAAAAAAATATAAGCAAGCACAACCAATCATCTCAAGCAATTAAATAAGAGGTATAAAATATATCAATATAGCACAATGCATGCTCATGCAACTTTGCTCTCTTTGCTTGAGCTCCTTATATGGGGTCAAGACATACCATTTCAACCCAAGTGAAAAATCCCAATAGACTTGCTAAGGTTCCCAAATCTAAGTGTCTAAGGGTTTTATAAACAAATCCGCTAGTTGGTCATTTGTTCCTACATATTCCAATGCAATGGTTTTGCTCTCCACTAGCTCTCTTATGAAATGGTGTCTAATGTCAATGTGCTTTGTCCTAGAATGTTGGACGGGATTTTTGGAAATGTTAGTGGCACACATGTTATCACAAAATAAAGTAAGAGTACCTTGCTCTAGGCCATAATCGGCTAGCATTTGTTTCATCCACATTAATTGAGTGTAAGCACTACTAGCGGCAATGTATTCCGCCTCAGCCGTAAATAGGGAAATTGAGTTTTGCTTCTTGCAAAACCAAGAAACCAAATTGTTTCCAAGGAAGAAGCAACCACCCGATGTACTCTTCTTATCATTACAATTTCCCGCCCAATCAGTATCACTAAATCCAGCAAGACGTGGATTAGTGTCAAAGGAGTACCAAATCCCATGATTTGAGGTACCATTCACAAACCGAATGATCCTCTTCACCGCAACAAGGTGAGACTCTTTGGGACTAGCTTGGTACCTAGCACACACACCTACACTAAAACAAATATTGGGTGTACTTGCAGTTAAGTAAAGCAAGCTACCTATCATGCCACGATATAGACTTTGCTCAACATCCTTTCCACTTGCATCTTTGCTAAGTTTCAAGGCGGTACTCATGGGTGTGTCATAATGTTTGGCATTTTCAAGGCCAAACTTCTTCACTAGGCTCTTGGCATATTTAGCTTGGGAAATGAAGATCCCATCATGCATTCGCTTAATTTTCAAGCTTAAGAAGTAATTTAGTTCACCGACCATGCTTATTTCAAATTCATGAGACATGACATCAACAAATTGTTGAACTTTGGATTGGTTGGTGGAACCAAACACAATGTCATCAACATAAATTTGAGCTATGAATAGCTCATCTTTAGTGCACTTGATAAACAATGTCTTCTCAACACTACCTCTAGAGTAGCCATTGTCAACAAGATAAATAGTGAGGTGCTTATACCAAGCCCTCGGTGCTTGTTTCAACCCATACAAAGCCTTCTTGAGGTGATAGACATGAGAGGGGTGGTGTGGATCCACAAACCCCTTGGGTTGCTCAACAAACACTTTCTCATGCAATAAGCCATTGAGGAAGGCACTCTTAACATCCATTTGGTGTATTTTGAACTTGTATACATAAGAAATGGACAAGAGAAGCCTTATGGACTCAAGACGGGCAACGGGAGCAAAAGCCTCCTCAAAGTCAATACCCTTAATTTGAGAGTATCTTTGTGCAACAAGACTAGCTTTGTTTCACACAATGTTGTCATCCTCGTCGGATTTGTTCCTAAACACCCATTTGGTGCCTATAACATTGGTGTTTCTAGGTTTAGGAGCAAGAGTCCAAACCTCATTTCTTTCGAATTGGTTTAGCTCTTCTTGCATGGCAAGAACCCAAAACTCATCCTCCAAGGCTTCATCAACCTTCTTGGGTTCTATTTGAGAGGTGCAATAAGTGTAGCTAATTTGATTAGCTATTTGATGACTAGTCCTAACACCCTCATTAGCATCTCCAATGATATCATCCTTATCATAGAGTTTCCTAACCCAATGAGCGGGTTCACTAGAGTCTAAAGGAGGAACTCTATTAAGAGGTAGATCATCCTCTGCATTTTGGTTTGGCTTCATACCACTCGAAGTCTCACCACACTCCTTTAAAGGAAGGTCAACAATCTCACAAACATCCTCCTCATGGTTATCATGCAATCTCACAAACATCCTCCTCATGGTTATCATGATTGGGCCTATAATCATCAAAGACAACATTTGATGATTCCATGACACTTCGAGTCTTTATATTAAAAACTCTATAGGCCTTGCTACCCTCATCACTCTTGGCATCAAACTTGCCAAGTTGATTATGGTTATTTAGTATATAGCAATTGCTTCCGAAGATGTGGAAGTAGCTCACATTTGGTTTTCTACCCTTCCATAACTCATAAGATGTTTGTTTAGTCCCGGGCCTAAAGATTACTCTATTCCCTATATAACAAGCCTTATTGATAGCTTCAGCCCAAAGGTATCTAGGGACTTTGTTGCTAAGCAATATGACTTGAGCTATCTCTTGGAGGACTCTATTCTTCCTCTCAACCACACCATTTTGTTGAGGAGTCCTAGGGGCCGAAAATTCATGGGAAATACCTAGGCTATTGTAAAAGTTATCAAAGCTAGCATTTTCAAATTCTTTCCCATGATCACTCCTAATTTTATTAATGCTTTAACGTGAGAATTTTTCTCATTTTGAATTTTGACACAAAGCATTTTGAATTTCTCAAAGGCTTCGGACTTCTCTTTAAGGAAGTAAGTCCATGTCAGCCTAGAAAAGTCATCAACAACCACAAGAATGTATCTTCTACCATCTAAGCTTTTAGTTTGAATGGGACCCATAAGGTCCATATTGGGAAGTTCCAAAGGCTCTTTGGTGGAAAGATATTTGCCTTTCTTATACACACTTGATCGGTCCATTTCTATACATGTTTTAGGCCCCTATTTTCTATTATTTATGTTTTGTCCTCAAGTAAAATAGGTTGTTTAATGTGTTTGTTGAGCATGTGTAGGTTCATTCCATTCAAGTGGTGTTAAATCTCAATTTGGGAGAATAGAAGTAAAAAGATGGAAAAAAGGAACAAATTGGAAGAAACCATGAAAAGAGGATTTTTGGCCTGTGCAGAATAGTCATGTTTCGGGGTCCATATCTCTCAGCTCCAATTGAATTGTGTGTCCTACTACCTATGGATTGAAATCCTCAGAAGTCTAGTTTCCGACAGATGTTTTGGATCGCAATTCCGATATTCCTAGAAGAAGTTATGACTGATTTAGTAACCAAAGGTTAGAGATAGAGAGTCTACCGCCGCCCAAACCGCCCCGCGTGCATGTGTCTAGGGAGCGGTCCTAGGCAGCGGAAAATAGCAGAAGAATTCCGCTTGCTATGTAGCGGTCTAGGGAGCTGTCGTGTGTAATTTTGGTGGATTTCAATTCCGAATTGTTCCAGAACTGTTCCAAAACTTCCCAAATCAAATTCTAATAACTCTAGAAGACCAATACATGTTTGGGAAACTTCCTAAACTCAAATTAGGTCCCAATTATCAAGAGAGGAAATCAAAGTTAGGAAAGGATTCTAATTCCTTGTTTTCTTCTACTTTCCCACTTTGTGGATTTCCTAAACCTAAGAAGAATTGGAGGTTCACAAGGAAAAGTCACCTATAAATACTTCATATTATTTTTCAATTAGAGAGAATCGAAAGGAGGTCCCAAGCCACCAAGGGGGCCGTCTCCCATCACACCACCACCATTGTTACATTTGGAAGCTTGAAGAAGACATTCATGGGTTTTATCAACTCTTTCTCCTCTTCTTTTAATCTTTTCATGTGTAACTAACTCCATACTAGGGGATCGATGTGAACCTATGTAATGCTCATGTTATGATTCAAACTCCATATCTTTATTAATCAATTCGGATTTAGATTTGTTCAATTCATTATATGTCTTACTCTTAACTTGCATTAATCTAATGGAAATTAATTGATACTTGTTTAGGATTTCGATAATTTATAAATTGAGATTGCGCTAGAGGAATTTAGGTTGTCTTAATTTCTTTTCAATTGAATGAGTATGATTGTTCTCGACATAGGAATTATTGCGCGACAATTTTGGTTCAATAATTCTTGCACGTAATGGGTTCTTGGTGATGGCTTACACCTTTGACGAGGGTGAGTTGTGATTGAGAACACGTGGTTAACTCATGAGGAATTAAGGTAATACCGTAATTAATATGAGAATGAACTCTGAATCTGGATTGAATCTATTTAATGGAATTAGTTGATAAACATTGAGTATTGCATATGGGGAGCATCGGTTACCTAGTTTTCCATCTCTTGATCACATTCACCAATTCTTTGTTAAATAGCTTTCTTAGTTTAATTTAGTTCTAAATCAATCAATCAATCTCAAATCTCTTGGTTACTTTTAATTTCTTAGCTTTAATTAGGATTAGTTATAATTGATAAATCACTTTTCCTTGTGCGAACGATCCCTACTTGTTGCTGTACTTATCTCACGATTCGTGCACTTGCGAGTTAGGTTTTTATAACACGATTTTACACATCAACACTCTTGGTTTGCTTCCCTTGTTGACAAGGTCCACAAATATCCTAAACCTTTTTCCCAAGCTTAGGAAGGCCTCTAACAACATTCAACCTATCTTGGACTTTCAAGTCCCTATATTTCATGTGGCCAAAACTTTGGTGCCACATCTCAACTTGCTCATTAGTAGACAAGTTGCAAGAGATGAGATTACACTCAAGACAATAGCAATTGTCACTTGATCTTTTGCCTTTCAACAAAACTTGCCCATTTTCCTTAAGAATAGAGCAATCAACCTTGCCAAATATGACTGAAAGCCCTTCATCACTCAAATGAGATATGCTAATAAGATTGGCTTGCAAGCCATCTACATAAAGAGCATTGGGCATGGAGGGTAAACCGGGAATAGATACATTACCTTTCCCTACGACCTTTTTCTTAGATCAATCACCAAAGGTGACAAATCCACCATCCTTCATTACAAGAGTTTTAAAGAAACTCTTGTTTCCGGTCATGTTTCTAGAACACCCACTATCAAGGTACCAATTGTTGGAGGCATTTGCTTTCAAGGCTAGTTGAGCCACATAGCAATAATATTCATCATTTCTATTCAACCTAGGAGCCATTGGTCCATTTGCTCTAAATTTCCTAGGTGCATGCATTGTGGCTCTTCTAAGCATATTTTCTCAATCATGCTTTCTCTTCTACACAATTTAATATACTTAAAGCAATTAAGCCTAATGTGTGTAGGGAAAAATAATAAATAAAAGTGGTAAGCACAGCGGAAGCGATACTAAAAACGATTTAGTGACTTTTAAAAATTTTCCTTTATGAACCTTAAACCCTTTTAATCAATAAACATGCATATATGTTAACAAAAGTAAATTACCTTTTGTCGCGTGATCCGATTGACTTACGTCGATGGTAATCCGCAAGACCTTCAATCCGAGCACGAACGTGGATCACCTAGGAGCGTGGTCTCCCTTTTCTTTGAATTGCAAAACTGTGAATGGACCAAACAAAAAACTTTCTTTTCTTTGTTAGTCACAAAAACAATCAAAAGAATGTCAAAAATTATTCCGGTCACTTTTGAGTTCTCAATCTAATGATCGAAACTCGCGTGAACCTAGATCGATATCGTATACACAAGCTTATTGATGATTAAGCAATAGTATACTATCAAAGAATAATTTCACACTCTCTTTTGTCTTTTTAGAATAAAAACTCTCTCTTGGAATTAAGAAGAAGAAGAAAGAAATAAAAAACTCAAGCACCATGGATTGTGGTGGCCGAACCCTATAAGAACACATATATAGGTTGGCCGAATTTTTTCTTCTTTTTCCTTTAGGGTTGCCGAATTCTATGTAGTCTAAGATTAGGGTTGGCCGAATTCTATAATGTCACTTATATAGGGTGACTTAAATTCAACCCTAATTCTTTTCAACTTAATAGACTTCAAACCCTAATCGAACTCCTTGATTTTTATTCTTTTATTTTGACTAAATAAAAAGACTCCTTATTTGATTAAATAAATAAAACTAATTTATTTATTTCCTTGTCAAACAAGTCTTTTACTTTTAGGAAAGATTTGTTTCTTTAATTAAACAATTAATCAATAAATTAATTAATTCTTATTTAATTAAAACAAATGAAACAAAATAATATTTTAGGTTAAAATTTTAACCTTGCCGCCCCACTTCATTAAGATTGGGCCTAACATTATTTTCTTATTTCATTTAATCCATTGGACTTTTAAATAAAAAGCCCACATGTGAACCAGACCCATTCTTACTAAAAGAAATAAGCCCACATGTCTTTCATTAATATATTAATATAATTGAGCAGCCCATTACTTAAATAATGTGCAAATTATATTCTTAATATATTAAATGCAATTCTAGATGGACCCTTAAATTGGTCCGGTAGAATATATCAAGTGATCCATGCAAGTCCGTGTGGATTGGGGATCTTGGCGGGCCATCTAAATTTAAGCTTCAATAGACATAACCTAATCACAATCAACAAATGATTCACTTAGGTCCGATCCATTAATTTTAACTCATTCCACTAAAGAGCTAAAACTGAACTCTTAAATAAAGATAGAAAAGGAAGATGCTCCTCATTCATACCCTAGACAATCATATTGGAGATAGTGTATCCTCGTGATTAATATCAGTAATCGCCAAGAGTTCATAGACCGCCTATAACTCTCCAAGTTACCATATTTACTCATATGACCACGTTTTGAACTTGGATATTTTGACTTGTCCAGAAGCCATGTTTTCAATAGACACTATCGAAAACTCAACGTTGAGATTTAATATCCAATTACCTCAAAACATCTATATGATGATATTATACTCTCATTTAATTAAATGGAGCCACGATGTCCATATCTATAAATGAAGTCCTCTATCGATTAACAAATGAATATCACCAAACTATCGAGGATAGACTATGCGATATAATCGTACTCATTGATAACTCAAATGATATCACTTACAACCATAAGTCCATCATTTATCTCAGGATTAAGATAGACCCTCCGATTGTCCTGATAATGAAAAGACTATTATCTATTGACGGTTCTAGATAAAGCTTTTCATTGTGATCCAGTTCAATGCACCCAGTGCACTAGATCCTTTTGCTCGAAGACACTTCGATGATTTTAGACTCATCATATCTCATTTGATCCCACTCAAATGCTAGCAAAAGAATTCTACAACTTTAACAAGATAAAGGTGCCCAACCTTTAACTTAAGTTGTGAACATTATTCAAGACTAACTAAAGAATTGTGTCTACCACATACATATCCAGATGTACGAACAATTCTTCTTTTCCCATAGTCTTTAGACCTTATGATTATTTACTTTGACAATTATAATATAAACTATAAATGCTATACGATTTGTTAAACCAAAAATCTCTTTATTAATATGAAAAAGATTGTTAATTACAACATTACACTCTTGCTATTGAGCATAATCCTAACAATGTGGCCTTCAATTCCATAAAAATGGCAAGTAAGAGTGAAATAGGAGTTCATACCATAGCATTGTGTAAGCATTTGTGGCCTCCTTCCATTTTGAGTTGCTCTATGATGTTGATGCAACTCTCTCCTTTGTGGTTGAGCCAAGTTGGCATGTCTCCTTAGTCCATGTTCAGCTTGTGAGATCCTTGGTTGATGAGGTCTTGGTTGTGGTTGTCTTGGTTTTGGTGAAGCTCTTGTTGGAACCCTACTTGAGCTTGCTTTGAGGATTCACCAACTTTAACCCATTTAGTTGACATTTGAGGGGTTTGAGCATTTTCAACCTCTTTGCTCTTGACAAAGGTTGTCTTCTTCAAGGATGTGGTCTCCATATTTTCCACATCTCCTAACCCCTTCTTGTCACTTGAACTCTTCCCACAAGATAACATCTTGTCAAGTTTTTTGGTTTCAGAAGTCATCTTAGCAATCAACTCTTTTGCTTCCATGAGCTCTTTCCTCAAGCTTTCTTCATTCTTCATTTTTCTTAGCCAAGACTAGCTCCATCTTTAATCCTTCTTCCATTTCTCTTGCTCTACTCATTTCCATACTTAAATGAGTTACCTTAGAAAATAGTTCAAGCTTCTCCCCTTTTAGCTTTTGTATCTCCTACTTCTTCTTTAATCTAGAGTTCTCAAAGAACCTCATGAAGTCATCATAGTCTATTTCTTCATCAAATTCGAAGTTGGAGTTTGAAGAGTTGCTCCAACCATTTGAGTCACTATCTTCTTACTTGTCCCTTTCCTCTTCTTTGTCACTCATAACTGTTTCACTCTTCTGAGAGGATGTGAAAGTAATGAAGTTGGCAACTTGGTCTTCATCATCATCTGAAGATTTATCTCCCTCTTCTAGGTCATCACATTGTGTTTGGAGGTCTTGAAGCTTTTAGTCCTTAACCACCTCGGTTCCTTCATGAGTTGTCTCTAGAATGTCCCAAGCTTCCTTTGATATCCTTGTGGTTTGAATTAGTTTGCATTAGTTGTCATCCATGGCACACAGGATTGCGTGCATAGCTTTGTGTTCCACTTGGACGCCTCAAACTTTTGAGTACTCTATTATGCCTTTAGCTTGTGAACTTCCTCTCCATCTCTCGTAGGAGTCATCATAGGTGGGGTGTAACCATCTTCAATCTCCATCCTTGCTCGATCATGAATTTGGCACACATATGCTTCAATTTTGCCCTTCCATGATGCATAATTTACCCCGGTGAGCAAAGGTGGTCTTGTGCTAGTGGTACCCTCTCCTCCAATTCCATTTCCACTCATTGTGCTTGAATGAGAATGATATGAATGCACACAAACAAGCTAAACACACAACACACACACAAAAAGAAATCAAACAAATGCAAGAGACATTATCAAGAGCAATGAATCTCCTAATTATGTTAAGGAACCTGCTTTGATACCAATTGAAAATAAATATAAAACGTGTCATAATAATCTAGGGGGGTGAATAGATTTTAATCTGACTATTACCAATTTATCACGATTAATCAATATTACTAATAAACCCCAAACTAGTCACAAACTAAAATCAAGTGTAATAAATCAGAATTTAAATGACACTTGATATTTATGTGGAAACCCAAACGGGAAAAACCACGGGCTGTTATGTGCGCCACACACAAACCTCAATCTACTAATTGTAATGCGATTACAACCTAGGTTGACCATGTTAAACCCTACACGGTTACTAATCCACATTACTACTCGCAGGCCTTCAAAAGTGAACCTAGTCCTTTGGTTGCAAACTACCAAATAGTAAATACAAGACTTGACTCTCTAAGAGAAAAGATAACAACCTAATGTGAATATATGCAATATTCAAGATGAAATGCAAGTTCAAACATTCAAGCATATCCAGGCATGAATGAACATGTTAAACACTCCTATGATATGACATGCGTACAACTTAGCTATATGAGCAAATCAAACCTTATATGCAATAGCTATCACAAACAACTCACAAAACACAATAAAGAAACATTCTTGAAACTAGTCAAGTAATAAAGATGCAATCTTGTAGAACAAGAACATGTAAAAGATGTATAATGATGTTTTAGTTACAAGTCATGTGAGTAATAATGCAAACCCTATGAAAATCAAACTAGAACATGCTAGATGATTTATGAAAGAATGAAAGTATGAAGGGTGTTTGTGTTTTGAGTAATAAAAATCAAATCTTGATACCTTAGCTTTGAAGTCACTTCTTTTTCTCTCAAAAATGTAATTTTTGCTCTCTTGAAATGACCAAATGCTATCAAGGCATATATATATATATATATAAGGCCAAAATGAGGTGACATCAATTTGGAAACGTTAGTATGAAAAATACCAAACGACGGTTTCAATCGGCGGTTAGCCGCTAATTGTGACCGTAGAATACAAAACGTTTGGCCTGGAACTAGATCAGCAGTTTAATTCGGCAGTTTGGCCGTCGATCATAACCGCCAAATTTGAAACATGATCACTGGAAATATTCGGCGGTCGAATTATGGTCGCCGATGTAAACAGTAGAAAAAGGTGCATATGATACATGTTTCAATCGGCGATTAGGCCACCGATCATAACCGCTGATTTGAGACCGAGATTGATATGAACCTCACCAAGAATAGTGAGACCCGGAACCAATATATGGACTCAAATGATCGTTTTCTAAATTCAAGTTTATAAAGAAAGAAAATAAAAAAGGACCGTGACCCATTATCTATAAAGAGATAAGAACCAACGGTATCAAAAAGGTTATAGACGCCACACTCAAGAAGAGACGAAGGTGAGTGATAAGTCAGGGTTTTGAACGCCACAAGGTATAACCTTTGATAAGTTCATAGTTCAATGAAGAATCAAAGAGAAAACGTTCTCTCAAATAATTATTTCATTCCAAAGACTTTTTAATAATACATCAATGAGTCCCTTAAATACTAAAAATATCTAAACCCTAAAAAGAAAGATAAAGGAAATAAAATATTCGGAAATTAATGTCTTACAATCAGGAAAATAAATGCAAACAAATTTAGGAAATAAATAAAGACTAAAACTAACAACTAGTTGATTTGCTTCTTATTTGGACATCTTCATTTGGGAAACAAAATCAGCCCTTCAATTGGGAAACAAATAAACTATTTATTTGGAAAATAAATAAAATAGGAAATATCCTAAAATTCGGACTCATCCAAACCCTAGCTTGTTCCTCACGCGCAACAAAATAGATAGCTGAATTTGGGCCCGTTGTGATCAGTTTTGGAGCATAGAGTGTTCATAACATCTGTAGAGATCATCATGGGCTTTCCGAAAATATATTATAATAGACAATCCGATTTCAAATGCTCTCTATAAAGGCCTATGAAGTTCAGTCCGGATTTGGTCTTTATGTGGGCCGAACTTGGACTTCAGCAACTCAGAATCAGCCCCTATTAAATACTTCTTTGATCCTCTTGACCCTTGTAATTGGTCCAACTGGAACAAGCAATGGATCATTTGATGATGCTTCTTGATTCTCATCATTCCCCCACTCTTCAAAAGGAATCGTCCTCGAATCTTCACCATAATATTGTTGATAGCCTGTGACACTTCATCAATGTCCTGAAAAAGTGAAAAAAGAACACTAGGCCAAGAAGTTGACTGATTTGAAAACAAGGCCTTTTTTAACTCATTTTTGTTTGCATAGAAGTTCACTTGCTTTCTCTCTCTTTTTTTCTCAACAGCCGTGATTTCGTTTTTTGATATTTCAATATCTCTTTCTTTTGTCTCTTTTTTTTTTTTATCATCAGCTGTGATTTCTTTTTTTGCTATTTCAATCTCTCTTTCTTTTGTCTCTCTTTCTTTTGAACTCTCACTCTCCTTTTTTACATCTCTCTTTTCTTTTAACCTCACTTGATCTTCATATACTTGTTTTGGGGTTAAGGGTACAAGAGTGATTCGTTTTTTATTGAGTAAAAATAAGTATCTATTTGTATAACCATCATAAGTTACACGCCTATCAAATTGCCATGGTCGCCCCAAAAGGATATGACTCACATGCATCGGTACCACATCACACAAGACTTCATCTTTGTACTTCCCAATGGATAAAGACACTAACACCTATTTAGTCTCTTTGATTTCTTCACTATCAATCAACTATTGTAGCTTATACGATTTTAGGTGCTTCAAAGTGGCCAAATTCAATTTTTCCACCATAGTAGTGCTAGCCATATTAGTACAACTCCCCCCATCAATAATCAAGCTACAAACCTTATCATTAACATGGCATCGGGTATGAAAGACATTGTCTCGTTGTAGCTCATCATCTTCTTTTGCTTGAGCACCTCTTGCAACTAAAAACGTGAAATCAATCTTTTCTGGTACATCGTCAGATATTTTTTTTAACCTGCAAAAACAAAGTAGTAAGCCTCACAAACACTCCCTTACGTGTTTATTCTCAATAATGATGGCACTCACACTCGTGTTTCACTCGATTTTTGGCTTTCACCCTTTGATGAGCTCACACAATTTTTTTTTTTTTTTTTGATAACGAAATGTGATCAATTTTTTTTAAAAAAACAAAATCTGATCAAAAATGTTTTTTTTTTTTTGATAACACGGAAATAAAAGAAATTAAAAAAAAAAAGGGATAGATCAAACCTGATTTTATAAGCCTAAGCTCTGATACCAACTGATATGAACCTCACCAAGAATAGTGAGACCCGGAACCAATATATGGTAATGGAGGATAGTTTTCTAAATTCAAGTTTATAAAAAACAAAGAAAATAAAGGACTGTGACCCGTTATCTATAAAGAGATAAGAACCAACGGTATCAAGAAGGTTGTAGACGCCACACTCAAGAAGAGAAGAAGGTGAGTGATAAGTCAGGGTTTTGAATGCCACAAGGTATAACCCTTGATAAGTTCATAGTTCAATGAAGAACCAAAGAGAAAACGTTCTCTCAAATAATTATTTCATTCCAAAGTCCTTTCTAATAATACATCACTAAGTCCCTTAAATACTAAAAATATCTAAACCCTAAAAAGAAAGATAAAGGAAATAAAATATTCGGCAATTAATGCCTTACAATCAGGAAAATAAATGCAAACAAATTTAGGAAATAAATAAAGACTAAAACTAACAACTAGTTGATTTGCTCCTTATTTGGACAGCTTCATTTGGGAAACAAAATCAGCCCTTCAATTGGGAAACAAATCAACTCTTTTTTTGGAAAATAAATAAAATAGGAAATATCCTAAAATTCGAACTCATCCAAACCCTTGCTTGTTCCTCACGCGCAACAAAATAGATAACTGAATTTGGGCCCGTTGTGATCTGTTTTGGAGGATGGAGTGTTCATAACATCTGTAGTGATCATCATGGGCTTTCTGAAAATATATTATAGTAGACAATCCGACTTCAGATGCTCTCTGTAAAGGCCCACGAAGTTCAGTCCAGATTTGGTCTTCATGTGGGCCGAACTTGGACTTCAGCAACTTAGAATCAGCCCCCATTAAATACTTCTTTGATCCTCTTGGCCCTTGTAATTGGCCCAACTGGAACAAGCAATGGATCATTTGATGATGCTTCTTGATTCTCATCAGAGATGAAATAATCAATCAGGTCTAGATCAACGGTTTCGAACGGCGGTTATGGCCGTCACTCAAACCGCCATTTCACCACTGATAATGAAACCAAAGGAGAAGCAAAGGGCGTTCTCCGAGGGCGATCCTTGAGCTAACCCAAGCATACCATCGTGCATGCGCGGACGTTTCAGAACAATGTTCCCAAAACAAATTACTAGACGCACTAACACACAACAAGATACAACAACAAAGTGTAAGTGAAATGTGACATGTGAAGATAGAGCACATAAGAGCAATGCATACATATGCAAACATGATAAGTGTGTGTATGTAACTAAATATCTTTAAAAAGGAGTCAAGACAAGTAAACTACCTTCCTTGAAGCTTTTGATGTCCACAATGAGTTCCTTTGACATTTGATGAGAATATCTTCAATCCTAAGCTACCCTTACATGATTGAACTCAATTTTGGTTTTGTTAATGAAATAAGCTAATCAAAAAGTAAGGAACTTACAAGATGTTTTTCCCCTGCTCTGCATGTGCATTGAGATGTTTTGCCACGTACGTGAGATATTCCCCTGGGTACTAGTTTTATAAAGAGTTTTCATATTATATATATTGCTGATTATGATTAGTAGAGAAAAGATTTCAGATTATTAGATATTTTGTATTTTATAAAATCAGAAAATGTTTTTATTATATTATATAGTATTTTCAGAAAAATGTGTTTTAAAGAGAAGATATTTAATTAGTTCTCAGCTTGTTTTACAGAACAGTTTTAGATTAAATCCTGATTGGTTTCAGGTATGAGATATAGAATTCAAAAAGAGCCATAGAAAATGAGATACAACATTCAGAAAGTGATATAGAAATAGATACAGAATCGTTTTTCTATAGACTAGATTAAGGTTTGCCAGTATTAAGTTAAATGAACTACGAGGGCTTTGATCCTTATTGAGGATACATAGGTGTTTGAGTTGTAAATCTCAAACTCAAGCCCACCAGAGAAAGAAAAAGATAATATTTTAGCCAATATAAGTTTATTAAGCATTAATGTTTTCAGATATGATCATTTTTCATGAATACTTTTGAATATGTAAATATTTAACAGATGGGCCCAACACAAAGAATAGCAATTTTTTTTGGATTTTAACTGTATCAATTTTTTTTTTATGATGGCCATAACCCATAGATTTAAATTTCATTTTTAAGTCACAAGGTGGAAAAGTTTGAAAAGCCAATGAGATTGTTAAAGATTTTGTTAAAAGCCACTTTGAGATGCATATGATTTTCTGTAATGTTTTCTAAAAGATTCAGATTTCAGATAGAAATATAATATTTTCACAGGATTCCCTCATACTCAAGATAGGAATCGGGGTGGGTCTTGTCAGTTAATCATAATTCTTTATTAGTTTTAGTCTTTTAGGTAGTGTGACATTTAATTTATAGTTTTTATTAGTTTTTAATTTCCCTTTTTTTTTTGTAGTCTTTGTTTTTGGTGTTTCAGGAAGTGTTTGCACGATTGTCGCTCACATGGAGGTTTACTGTTTCTTACGAATGATAATATTCATCGAGCATGAAGGGTTGCAAGAGTGGTTGAAGGGGTAGATAGAACAACAAAATCGAATTCCGAGGCTATAGATGTGGGTGATCTAACTCCTCCCGGTTCGCATCCACGAATTGGTCGTCAGTTGACAATGGGAGCATATGCACTCCCTACAATTGGGAATCAACCGTTAGCCATAGTCTTTGATGATCTTTCACGATAATATGAGTTAAAGAGCATGCACTTCAGTTTGCTGCCGTCTTTCATCGTGCTCCCATCAGAAGATTGTTTACAATTTATGAAGGAGTACAATGTAGTATTGGAGACATTTCCGATAATAGCTCGCCAATGAACACTGCCAAGGAACAACTCCACACGAGATGTTTCCGTATTGTTTGAAGGAGAAAGCTAAACAGTGGTTGATGGCTATTCGACCCGGTTCTTTAACCACATAGGGAAAAATTCGATAGGTTCATCCTATCTAAGAAGGCAAAAGAGATCCGAGTAAAGATTGTCGCGTTTGCAGAAAAAGATGGAGAGCTGTTTCATGAAGCATGGGAGAGATACCAGATTCTTTTGGCCCAATGTCCGCCGCACATGTTTATAGACGAGTACAAGGTTTCCTCATTCCGTAGTGGGTGGACTCAGATGTCTCAACTTCTTGTAGATAATGCATGTAGAGGAACCATTTACAATAATACGGCACTTGAAGTTTATGAAAATACAATCACGGTTAAATTGCCTAAAGCTAACCCAGGATGGGTGGTGAATAAGTTCTTAAGCCTCTTTTCAATCCCTTTGAACAAACATATGTTTGTCCCTCTAAATAGCTTGTATCACATCTCAATAAACATATACAAGCACATATAGACTATGAAAAGTATATTCAATTGAAATGATCAAACATAGTCTATGGTTTGCATGAAGAGATTTATACTAAAACATATATCAACAAGTACTTATACTCTTTTATATATGACCTATATGATCAAGTACATAACAAAGGAACAATATTTACGAAGATCTTATCTTACAAAGATATTGATCAATAAGAGTCCAAACAAGATCTAATCATCCACCTAAACAAATATCAAAGAGTACAGATAGAGATATTTGCCACATGATTTTTACGTGGTAAAACCTCCGAAGAGGAAACATTCACAGGTTGAATCCATAACCATCCACAACACCACCTTTCACTAGTTGGATAAAAGTACACCCTAAAAAGTGACCGAATCACATGATACACTCTCTTTTGAATATCCCTTCTATCCTACCCTCGAGCCTTTTACTATTAAAAGACTTGCATCCTTTCTAACGAAGACACATCACATGCCTTTAGAAAGCCACTTCTTATCCAAGAAATCTCACATGTCTCTAGGAAGATCTTTACTCGACTAACCGGATTCTTACAACCCTAGCTAACACTTCTTGCGTAACTAACCGAGACACCTCACATGCCTCTAGTTAAGACTTCTTGCTCAAATTGAAGAATCACTCTCCAATATGAGACTTCCACCTTTTCCAAGGTAAATGATCTAAGTAATGCAAATGACGCTAACACATGCAACATAGAATATATGATTAATACATACTATGGAAATAAGAAATAATCAATGAGCACACAATGTATGTTTTTCTATTTTATAATCCAAAATATGACACTACACAAAATGATGCATGAGCATATAGAATGTATGGATTAGGCACACTCCATGAAGATCTAGACATAGGCAACAAATTTCACAAAACAAAGTTGTCTAGATCTTATACAAAAACAACAATCTAGAGCATGCCAAAACACCAAACACACTTGTAATCCTAGATAATGTTCATGCAACTAAAGCTTGAAATAAACATGTTCATGAAGCATATATTCAAGACTTTAGAACTAAAACTAAAATACTAGAGATATGAGATATAATCTATAAAATCCTCTAGTAATCAATTGAATCCCACAAGGCTCTAAATATATAATAAATTGTGCTATTCCTAAATATGTTCAATTAAGAACACATAGCACATTTAAGGACTATTAATCAATCAAATCACACATAGTCCTAGATAGCAAGCTAATCACAATACAACTCACAAGCATATGAAAACATAGGTTTTAAGAAAACCTAACTCACATTTAAGTTTCTAATTAAGCACAAGTAGCTTTCAATTGAAGCTCTAAATCTCAATAGCATTTGTTCAGCTAAAATACACATATAGATGAAGAAAGCCTAAGGTAATTGAAGATCATTAAGCATAAAAGACAAAGGATAAGACATCACCTTGAACAAAAACTACAACAATGAAATTTGTGTTGAACCAACATAAAACTTGAACAACAGACTTCGAGGTTGCTTGGAGATGATAGAGGACTTCAATACGAAGATTCTCCAACTTGAATAACTCAAATTGTATAAGATAAGAGAGAGATATGGCATTTGGAAGTTGAGAGAATCTTGAGAGAAAATTCTGCACAAGTTTCTTCTTCATATAGAAAATGAGAGAGGGAATATTTAAAAGAGAATTGGAGGGAAAGTGAGGTGGAGAGGTATGGGCCACGGGCAGCCAAGGAAGGCATGCCACATGGGCACCTCGTGGAGGCACATGGCCCCCATGGGGGCAGAGGGCTGCCCTCACTTTGGTGGCCACATGCCTCAATGGGAAGGAGCCCTTGTGGCCCCTTTCCACTTCACTTCTCTCATTCGCACACCCCTTGCATTCTTCGACCGTTCTCCAGTCTCCGAACTCTGAATTCGAATATATTTTTGGATTACAAACCATAACTCTCTCACACACATGGGCAACTATGAAACTTTGACCCAAAAGCTTGGAACTCAACTTAATACACATGACGATAAATGCATAGAAAGTTTCGTAACTTTCAACTCGTAACTCAAAAACTAATGAATGAGTTACCGAAACGTTCAGAACTCAATGATGAATAATATGAGAACATGTTCAAGTCCGATACCAATAAAACACAAGCAAATAAATATAAGAACTCACAAGTATACCATTTCCTAGAGAAAGTTCTAGAACATGCAATTTTACAAAAGTTGTTAAATTCAATCTAATGCATGTGCATACTTCAACAAGTGTGTGAATGCATTATACCAATTTAGCATTATGATGTAGGGATACAAATGTATGCATTGTGTGTGTGTGTGTGTGCGCGCTTAAGCCTTGCAAAAGGATAAAGGTCTTAATATACCTTTGTAGACAATAACGCTTACTCCTCTTGAAGGCTTCACTTTGCTTGAAAAGTTGTCCAACTTCATTAAAGAATACAAAAGACACTTCTTTTGTATTGTTTAGTTGTTTAGGATTCACCGATGTTAGAGACTCAAATGAGCTAGCTTGCTAAGGCAATGCATAAGAATGAACTAGGAAGGTTTATGGGTTAACCTAAATAAGCTAAAACCATGACAGTATTAAGAAGTGGACGAGTGCTAAACGATAAGCAAGGGATTTGTTCCACAGGAAATTAGAGTAATTAGTTGGATTAATTAACTAATCTAAAATGCAGTAAAGTAAATCATAGTAGTTTAGATAGTGTATGGTTTGAGAAACCATCAAACATGACATGTGAAATAAATGTAACAAAAGTGACAGTAAAAATAGAATGCCTAACAACCTAGATAAGCTAATGGAGTTTAATCAATTAATGAGGAACTAAGGAATTGATGGATTTGTAAATGGATATTGGGCAAGGCTTATCAAGCTACCTTAATGAACCAATCTCACTAATATGAACCATTTGTAGTCTTAAGTGTGCAATGGCCATCTAAACAAAACCAAGGCACTTCCCACCAAAATGATTAACTGATTAAGGAGAAGGGATATAGGTGGGATCGGTTAATTACAAACTAAGGATTAGATAATTGTGGTTGATATACCCTCCAATTATCTATCTTATTCACCTATGTGCTCTAACCAATCAAGTGTGTCAATCCATGATCAATTGTGTCACAAATTATCCTAACTAGTGGCATACAAAGTCAATCATGTAATGAGTAAAATCTAATTAACAAGTGAATAGAACATGAAAATAGATTCAAATATAATATAGCTTAAACAAATACCCATATCCAAATGTTCCTCACATCAATCGCCTAGATTGGGGATTAGTTACACATAATTACAATCAAGGAAAAAGAAGTAAAAGAATAGGAAATCACCCTTGGGCCACCTTTTTAGTGTTTTATCCTTCCTTGCCTTACTACTCCTTGTCCAAAGAATGGTATATAAGGATATGTCTAGATGGATGAATGTCTAATGGGTAGTGACAAAGGTAAAGAATGTAGAGAATGAGAAGAGAGGAATGATTGGGTTAAAGTAATCTAGATTTGGTGTTGAATTTCATATTAATAAAGTGATTTCTGATTTAACAAATCTTATAGCATTTATAGTTTAATTATTATAATTGTCAAAATAAATAATCATAAGGTCAAAAGACTATGAGATATGAAGAATTGTTCATACATCTAGATATGTATGAGGTAGACACAATTCTTTAGTTAGTCCTGAATATTGTTCACAACTTAAGATAAAAGTTGGGCACCTTTACCTTGTTAAAGTTGTAGATTCTTTTACTAGCATTTGAGTGGGATTAAATGAGATATGATGAGTCTAAAATCATCAAAGTTTCTTTGGGTAAAAGAATCTAGTGCACTAGGTGCATTGAATAGGATCACAATGAAATACTTTATCTACAACCGTCAGTAGATATAAGTTTTCATTATGAGGACAATCAGAGAGTCTATCTTAATCCTGAGATAAATGATGGACTTATGATTGCAAGTGTTATCATTTGAGTTATCAATGAGTACGATTATATAGCATAGTCTATCCTCGATAGTTTGGTGGTATTCATTTGTTAATCGATAGAGGACTTCAATTATAGATATGGACATCGTGGCTCCATTTATTTAAATGAGAGTATAATATTGTCATATGGATGTCTTGAGGTATTGGATATTAAATCTTAACGTTAAGTTTTCGATAGTGTCTATTGAAACATGGCTTCTGGACAAGTCAAAATATCCAAGTTCAAAATGTGGTCATATGAGTAAATATGGTAACTTAAAGAGCTATAGGCGGTCTATGAGCTCTTGGCGATTACTGATATTTTTCACGAGGATACACTTTTTCCAATAAGATTGCCTAGGGTATGAATGAGAAACATTTACTTATTCTATCTTTATTTAAGAGTACAATTTTAGCTCTTTAGTGGAATGAGCTAAAATTAATAAATCGAATCTAAGTGAATCATTTGTTGATTGTGATTGGGTTATGTCTATTGAAGCTTAAATTTAGATAGCCCGCCAAGATCCCCAATCCACACGGACTTGCATGGATCACTTGATATATTCCACCAGACCAATTATGGGTCCATCTAGAATTGTATTTAATACATTGAGAATATAATTTGCACATTATTTATTTAATAGGCTGTTAAATTATATTAGTGTATTAATAAAATGCATGTGGGCTTGTTTTTTTAGTAAGAATGGGTCTAGTTCATATGTGGGCTTTTTATTAGAGTCTAATGGATTTAATAAAATGGAAAAACAATATGTAAGCCCTTATACATATGTTGGGCGGCTAGGTTAAATAAATAGTCTATTATATTGTTTTATTTTATTATTTAATTAAATGGGAATTAATTAATTATTTAATTAAGAATCAAAATCTTTTTCTGACTAGAAATTATATTTCTTAGTAGTATACTATTGTTGGTAGTATAAAAGGAATCAAAGACTTTATTTGGTAAGTAGATAAATAAAAGAAATTATTTATCTAGTCAAATTAGGAAGTCTTTGATATAGTCACAAATACACTAAATAGTTGGATTAGAGTTTGGAATTCTAAAGCAAAGACTTGGTCCACTAAGATATATATTATATTGAGAAAAGAATTCGACCATATAGGAAAGATATGTGGAAAGTGAATTGTTGCGCACTAACATATATTATTGGCAAAGGAGAATTCATTATAATATAATTATATTGAAGGCAATCATAATTGGTTGACTAAATATATATTTATAAGGCATGCAGCAAAAGTCGCCCATATATATATATATATACGGTCCCGTTCCTATCAGGACATCCTTAAATAACTTTATCAGGATATTGAATGTGAGCCACTCATTTATAAAAGTGATTTGACAAATGCATACATACCAAGTCAAAGTATGTAAAACGAGTGGCTCACATTCAATATCCTTATATAATTCTATCAGGGTATCCTTATAGGAAAATTTTCGTATATATATATATATATATTATTTATATGACAATTGAGGATGTGGTACCAAATATATATATTATGGCAATATTAATTTGGAGAACCCTAATTGCTTGATAGAGAATTATTTTTTTTTTCTATAGCTTGAAAAATAGAATCCAACTCTTAGATTAGTGTGAGAAAATTTGGCCAAAGAGAGATAGTGAGTAGAGATATTTTATTTCGATAGTGCATTAGAAGCTTTTACATCAAAAGGCTTTGTGCACAATTTCGATTTAGGTTCACGTGAGTTTCAATCAAAAGATTGATAATTCAAAAGTGACTGGAACGTTCTTTATGATCTCTTATGAGTTTTTGTGACTAGCGAAAAAGAAAAAGTTTTTGTTATCCATCATCAGGTACTCAATTCAAAGAAAGAGAGACCACACTCTTAGGTGATCCACGTTCGTGATTGGATTGGAAGATCTTGTGGATTACCATCGACACAAGTCAATTAGATCACGCGACAAAAGGTATGTTACTTTTGTTTATACATTAATTTAAGGGTTAAGGTTCATCTTTTAAAAGGGATATTTTTTGTTATATACCAAACCTATTTTCACATTCCGCTACGTGTATAAAACCGTTTTTCCCTACAACTTACCATTTTACTAATTTTCCATCTAAGTGGATTTTCAAGTGGTTAAACTAGGTTTTCAAAACGATCACATAAAGACATTATTTTGTTGTGCAAAACTACCGTATCACAAGGCATAAATGCACACACACGCAATTCATTTATGTATGTTCCTGAATCATTGTGCTATATTTGGTATAACACATTCACACACTTATTGAAGTATGCACATGCATTGGTCTTATATTGACAAACATTGTAGAATTTCATGTTTTATGACAATCACTTAGATATCGCATACTTGTGTGACGTTGTGTTTATTTATTTGTATTTATTATATTTTGGACTTGAACATGATCTTATTTGATTCGTTATTGAGTCTCGGTCATGTCGATTACTCATTCATTAGGTTTCGAGTCCAAACGATGTAGCTATGCTACTTTACGTTCTCATTCGTTGAGTTGTCTTCGTCGTCATTTTTTGAGATGGATTCTCAACCTTTAGTCAAAGTTTCTTCATTGTGCGTGAGAGAGTCATGATTCGAAATCCAAAGAATGATTCGGAATCGGAGTTTGGAGGCCTGGATACGGTCGAAGAACTCAAGAGGAGCATAAGAGGGGCAAGCTTGGCCAACGGCCAAGCAAAGGAGGCCACGTGTGGAGGCCGTGTGCCACACGGCCAGAGTCCTCCTCTGCCCACGTGTGCCACACACGCCCCACACGTGGCTGGGGATGTGGTAGCTACTGGTTGGCTAATTTTTCCCTTTCTTTAATTCTTTTAAATACTCTCCTCCTTCCCTCCAAACATAACTTGAAGAAAAATTGAAAAAGAAATGGTGCAGATTTTCTTCATGATTTTCGATTTTTTGTTTTGATCATAACTCTCTCATTTCAACTCGAAATTGAGTGATTCAAAAGCCAAAAATGTTGGTATTGAAGAGGGCTACAAACTCCAAGAATTTTTAGAGTCAACTAAGTTCGTGATTGTTTGCAGCAAGCTGATTTTAGTCCGAGTCTCATCCTTTATATGTGAAACATATTCTTCTTACTTTCTCTTTTGATATTCTCTTCTATTCTTCCTATTTGATTGATGAAATGTGTTAAGAATAATGTTAATTCATACTCTAGGTTTTTAGGATCGATTGATTGTTTATTTTTAGCTTTGTAATTTCATTAGAACATATTTTAGCTAAACTTGATTGAACTTGAAATTGATTCTAGAAATGATATATATGATGTGCTTCATGATATTTTCTAGGTTTAATTTCATGATCTAAGAACTAAGATTTTTTGAGTGATATATTGAATATTTTTATCTTGTTCTTATTGATTAACATGTCTTGATTTCTGGATACATTTGTGATTGTTTGTTGAAAGCATATTCTAGATTATCATTGAACATGTTCATAGAGCTTGATTGATCATCTTGCTTTATTTAATTGTGCTTGCATCATTTGCATCACTTAGATATTTGCCTTGTGAAAAGGTTGAAGTCTATTGTTAAGGTGAGTGAAGCCTTAGTTTGAGCAAGAAGACTTGGCTAGGAAAGTGTTTCAGATTGCCAAGCAAGAAGTATTAGTTAGGATCAAGAGGATCCGGATAACTAAGCAAAAGTTTTAGTTAGGAGTGTGATACTCCAGATGGTTGAGCTAGGGAAGCTTGACTAGGATTTTTGTGATCTATATAGCTAAGTAAGGAAATCTTCCTAGAGGCTTGAGAGTCTTCAATATGAAGTTTCTTCCTAGAGGTGTAGGACACACCTTAGATAGGAGTAGGCTAGGTGGTTCACTAGGCCTAAGGGTAGACTAAGAGTTGATAACTTGAGGTGGATATCATGTCTTGATAGCCTTGAATGTGTAAGTCCTTTTCATCATAGTGGATTTCTTTACTGGTGGTTGTGGTTATCAACCAGTGGATGTTTCCTCTTTGAGGTTTTACCACATAAAAAACAGTTGTGTCAATTTTCGTTTTTATGTTTCCTTATCTTCCATATCATGTATTGATTGCTCACTTGTATATTGATTTCCGCATGTGTTGATTCAAAGAATATAATTGTTAAGACACATCGAGTGTGCATTTCATTCTTTTATTTGATAAATTTGAATTGGAAGAAGTTGAACCTATACCTATTCACTCCCTAGGTATAAATTACACTACATCTCTTAATGGAATTTCATTTGGTATCAGAGCGTGTGTCTAGACGCACTTAAACATATCCTTTCTTTATAGTGTTTGTATTTTTATTTGTGATAGTCATGATTAAGGAAATGTGTTCCTATGTGGCTTCTTTTGTTGAACGTATTGACTTGGATGAGAAAAAGATCAATGATCTTATTCTTGAAAATGTACACTTATCTAAAGTCAATGTGTCCCTCGATAAGGAGCTAGAGAATCATGGTCTAAGCTAAAAAGATTTCAATGAACTTAAAGACAAGATCATAAGTCTAGATGAACTTAAAAGATAACAATGATAGACTTAGCATCTTGAAGCAAGAAATTAAGTAAAGAGATTTTTTTTTTTTCTAGTGCTAAGAGGCTAGAAAACATGCTTAAAGTAAAACTTGGTGAGCACTTAAATCAAGAGAAAAAGTATGAACAATGGCTAAATAAATCATGTGAAGATGTTAGAAAAAGTGATGACATCTTAGAAAAATATGCCATTAAAAATAGGATGCTTAGTGATAAACTTGATGAGGCTAGTAGGATGATTAACAAGATGTCATCTAGTTCAAAAAAGGTTGAAACCCACATTAGATGTGGTAAGCATCCATGTGACAAAAGAGGTTTGGGTTATATCAATGAGAAGGAAACCCTTTCTACTAACAAATATACTTTTGTCAAAGCAAGTGTTGAAACAAATGTAGGTACACTCATTCTAGGTAAAGCTATGAAAGCTACCAGAGGTGCCTCTATATCAACAAGGAAACCCCTTCTACTAACAAATCTACTTTTGTCAAAGCAAGTGTTGAAACAAATGTAGGTACACTCATTCAAGGTAAAGCTATGAAAGCTACCAGAGGTGCCTCTACATCAGCAAGGAAGTTCAATGGAAGAACTCAACAAGAACAACGTCAATGAGCAACAACCTCTAATACAAGAGGTGAAGCATCAAGGGTTGCACTTCAAAGAGGAAAATTTTTGAAAAGACCAAAGGCTTTGGAAGCAAATGCAAATGGTAAATTTCTCAAATTCATTCCTATTTGTCATCATTGTAATATGGTAGGACATATTCGACTTAGGTGCTTTGAATATATTCGGAAATGCAAACTTGATAATGCTTTTCATGATATGTCTTTGAATGGACCTAGGCAATCATCCATGTATGGATATAGATATAGACCTAGGAAGACCTTGGAAGAGCATGTTGTGAAGAAAGTTGTTGATGACTTGCTTGCTAAATCTTATGTTATGCCTAACTCTCCCATGCATAAGAAAGTTGATAATGCTTTGTTTGATATTTTTGAAAATGTGACCAATAAGGTCAAGGTGCATGATAAAAAGTCTAACATTTAGTCAAAGCATGTTAGTGGTAAGAGTGAGAGGTGTATTGTGAAGAGTGTCTGGGTTAGAAAGTACACTCCTAAATGTCTAGTTGCACAATATGCTTTAAGGGTCAACTCCTCCTACTCTTGGTACCTAGATAGCGGTTGTTCTAGGAACATGACCGGGAACAAAGAGTTCTTTAAGAATCTTGTTCTAAAGGATGGAGGATGGGTCACTTTTGGTGATGGCATCAAAAAGCAAGTTCTAGGCAAGGGAACAATTTGTATCCCCAGATTGCCTAAACTTCGCAATACTTTGTATGTTGATGAGTTACAAGCTAACTTAATAAGCATCACTCGTGTGAAATTTTTAAGGAAATTAGCTTTAACAAAGATGTGTGCACTATAATTGATAAAAATGGCAATGTTGTCCTAAAAGTCAAAAGGTCTATATACAATTGCTATTGTCTTGAGATAGACCCTCTAACTTGCAACATGGCACATGAGTGCAATAAGCTTGACTTGTGACATCAACGTTTGGGCCACATGAACTTTAAAGTTTTATAGAAGCTTGAAACATTAGGCATTGTTAGAGGTCTTCCCAATCTTGGTAAAAAGATAGATGTTGTTTGTGAACCTTGCCAATTAGGTAAACAAACCAAAATGCACATGGACCTAATTGGGCCAATTCAAACCAAGAGCATCAATGGAAAAATGTACATTTTTGTATGCGTTGATGACCTACTCTAGGTTTATTTGGGTTTATTTTCTTAGAAACAAGACCGAGGCTTTTGATTACTTCAAGAAGTTTTGTAATCAAGTTCAAAATAAAAAAGGTCTTGATATCAAGAAAATATGTTGCATTAGGAGTGATCATGGAACGGAATTTGAGAATGCCAAATTTAGTGAGTTTTGTGATGGTTTAGGGATTTCTCATGAGTTCTACACACCTAGAACTCCTCATCAAAATGGTGTTGTTGAGAGGAAAAACTGAGTCTTGCAAGATGAAACTAATAATGCACGGTGTGTATAAAACTATCTAGAGGGGTAGTGAATAGATTTTAACAATTTTACCCAATTTTCGTTACAAAACAATATTCCGAAAATATCCCTATCTAGTCAAAATAAGATATCAAGTGTATTACATGCGGAATTATAAATGACACAAGATATTTACGTGGAAACCCTCACGGGAAAAACCACAGGCTGTTTTGTGAGCCACACATGAACCTCCAATCCACTAATGGTAAAGTGATTACAACCTAATCCCGGTATGTAACTCACAACCACTACCTAATCCCGGTATGAGTGAACCTAGTCCAATTGCTTCTGATTTAAGCTACCTAATCTCAGAAGCAACACAAGTCTTACTTCTCAATGAAGAGATAAATGTCCTATGTGAATATATGATGATATTCAAAGAGCAAATAAAGCTAGGTAACCTTAGATGCTTATCTAGGATGATAAGAAAATAATTAATGCAATCCTAGATATCAATAACTAAATGACATGTCAAATAGCTTAGCTAATCAAGATTAAACAAAACCTAGAAAGCTATCACAATACAACACTCAATCATTTCATCACAATCAATCTCTATCTTGTATCTAGCATATGAGCAAAAACATACAAGTAAATAAATAGATGACTTGTTAAGAAAGACACTAAAATTAGATGAAGTTAGTGAAAATCTTACCAAGCAAGATGTGATTATGCAAACCTATGCATGGATGCACTCTATGTGAGCATAGACGATGCAATACGAAGATTGATGCAATAAGGATTAGCTTTGAGTGATTAAAGGTGAGTTCTTGATGATTTTTGGCTCTTAAAAAGTGTTCTAAGAGAAAAATATGCTTTTGGAACTCTTGAGGACGACCTAAAATGAAAGTGGGATATATATAGGCATCCACAAAACTACAGTGCTTTGGGCGTTTCTCGCAAGGCAGACTGCCGCGGTTTGCTACTGCAGTGTTGGACAACCGCGGCACGACACAAAGGTTACTGTCGCTAGGGGTGGTGCGATTGGTCAACCGCGGCACTACAACCACGGCATAGAGAAGAGATCTTTGTCGCCAGTATGCCGAGGTTAGCCAATCGCGACACTTCAACCGTGGTAGTGAGAGGCAAGGCCTTCTCACACGATTTCTCACACAATATGCATGCAACAAATGCAAGTGTGTGAGTGAAAAGAATGCATCTTAATGCCTAACGTGATATGGCATTTAACAAGCTAGATGCAGTCAATTACACATGCAAGAAAAGAGATTAATGAACATTAATGCACATAATATAAACAAACACAACATACACGAATAAGACTTATGCATTGTTTGTGGGTGTGTGCAACTATCTTTTCAAAGCAAGTAAGAACTTAGAAATTTACCTTTAAAGTGCTTAAACTCTTGAGGTCTTGAAAGGAACTTTGATCTTGAATCTCAATCACCTAAACTACCCTTACATTCAAACCCCAACATGTGGGTTGTCCACGAAATAAGCCAATCAAATAAATGAGACCTTACAATCTCCCCCTTTGGCTATTTCGTGACAAAAACACCACTCACATTGAAACCTCACAACAATATAGAAACTACGGGACAACAAGATATTCTATGATACAAAGAGATAAGTAAAAAAACCTTCAAGTCTTTAATCTCTTGTAGAATTATCAACCCTTCAAAACAAAGCTTCTACACATTCTAGCTCAAGGAAATGTGAGATTAATCAAGTGAGAATATAAACAAGCATTTGCATTCTAAGAGATTATAGCACAACATCATGCAATGTATGCGAATGCAATGCTCCTCCTCAAAGGGTTACTCCCCTTTAATGTGTATTCTCCCCAACATGTAACCCTTTACCGTGTAACCCCTTTACCACATACTACTCCCCCTTTTTGTAATGAGATGGGCAAAGGAGTATTCCCCAAACGGGTCACTTGTAGCAAAGAGAGGCAAAAGTATACACGTCATTTACATAATCATATAAGGCACTTTATGCAACTCAATCAAATAGAGAGATATAAGGAGATTTATTTTCATTGAAAATGTGTGATTAAAATGCTTTGCATGCAAGACATATTGCATTCAAGTCCAAAAATCAAAGGAATTTGGCAAAGCAAAATGATAAAGGTTTCCTATAAGAGTTCAAACCAATTTTACCATTTGTCATAAATAAAAGCAAGGATATAGAGAATTTATTGATTTCAATTTTAGAAAACTATATCCAACTTTATAAGCGAAACATGTCATGAGCAACTTTGCACCTTATTTGATTTTTCCAGATAACATATCCATATGATAGTAGACATGTTCAACAAATAAAGAAAGAGAGACATTTTGGATTTTAAAATCCTTAGAATGGATACAAGATCCTATATTCATTTTGAGTCTCATAAGTTTTTCACACATTGTTTTGCATTTAAAAATTGCAATCATCAATTCATGCTTTTTCATATGAGCATGTAATTTGAATTTCATGCTTTTTCATTTTGAGCAAGTTATAAAAAGAATCATCATGTCATGAAAATCATTGTAGGTCATTCAATAACATGGATTACATATAAGTATATCCTAAGTATATCTCATAGTCCAAAAGTGCATGTTTGAACATTAATATGACATGGATTGCATTCAAAGCAAGGTTCACACTTATTAAGATAAAAACATATATACATATGTACAACCAAGATACTCAAGCAATTAAAAAAAGAAGCATGAAATTTTTCAAATTTTTGCATTCAACAAATATGCAATTGCTCTCTTTGTTTGAGTTCCCCTAATGGGGTCAATCACCAAAACACATCACTCCACAAGGCATATCCCAACAGATCTACGAAGGGTTTTAAACCTTGTTGCTTCTAAGGGTTTTGTAAATAAGTACACTAGTTGTTCATTAGTACCTACATGTTCAAGCACTATGCATTTATTTTCAACAAGCTCTCTAATGAAGTGATGACGGATGTCAATATGCTTAGTCCTAGAGTGTTGTGCAGGTGTTGGTTACCAAATAGGCAAACAAAAATAATAAAAATCTTGCAAGTGCACAAATCGTAAACGATAGCAGAGGTTAAGCAAGGATTGTGCCCATGAAGAATTAATTACCTACTAAAATAATGAGTTTATATCTAAGACACTCTAGAACTCTAATCTAACTAAATATATAAAAACAAAGACTCTAACTCACACACATGAATGGGGTTTTTTTTAATTGATTAATAAACTAGATAAAATTAAATAACAAGAAATAAAATGCAGCAAAAAATTAATGAGGAAAAATATATGGAAAACACTAGTTAGGACCCCTTATCCACCACTAAACAATCATCCAATCCATATATAATAATGAAGTTAACAAATAATCAAACATGATGAAGATATTCATGACAAGGAGATGGTGTCTCACTCAAGTCGTATGATTCTCTCTTAGTTAGTATGTAAGTTGCATTATGTCTACATAAATACTTATATCCCAAATTATAACCAAGCATGATGTCTACTTAGATTTAATAATTGGAATTCATTAAGAACAAAGAGAATATGAATATCACATGAACCCTAAAACATGGTATCTATCATAGGTAATTCATGAATCAATTTCCCTTAATTGGACTTTATTTCAATCAATTGTTGCAACCAAGGATAGATTCGTATGGTGTCCGATTTGTATCCTTGCAACATAGATTCTATAATAAAATAATTATGCTCTAAGGTGATCAATCAAAGAAACATAATAATATAATAACAATTCTTATGGAGAAATTGAAATCATCATGCATGGAAAATAATACTTCCTTAAACAAAACTTGTCTATGGAATTGAATTCATGTTTTGGGCATCAAGTTAGCCCTAACTAACAAGAAAATTAGCTAGACATAAAAACTAGAAAAATAAATAAAAGCATCTAATCTAAAGAAAGGTAGAAGAAGAGAATGTTGCTTGAGTCTTCAATCTTGAACAATGAATCTCCCTCCCACCCCCCCTCTCTTGAAGAAGCTCATGGTATTTGTAGGTGTTTCACCTTGTAGATTCCCAATTTGCTTTGTTGTAGGAGACACATCAAGTAGGAAGATGATTTGAACAAGGAATGATAATTCTTTCCGAACTTGGGTCTCCTCTTTTGATGATTGACTCCTAATTTGAGTTTAGGAAGTTTCCCAAACATGTTTTGATCTTTTGAAGCCATTAGGATTTGAAATGGGAAGCCTTTGGACTAATCTGGCCCACTTCGGAGTGGAAATCTTCCAAAAACATGTAATACCACTATCCAAGCCGCTCTAGAGGCAATGTGCATGGCCAACAGTATAAAAAAGGTGTTCCTCTGCTATTTACCGCTGCCCGGACCGCTGCTTGGACCGCTTCCCAGGCAATGTGCACGTCCGACGGTCTGGTTTGCGGTAGGCTTTTCCAACTCTGACCTTGGTTACTAAATCGGCCATAACTTCCTCTAGATAACTCAGATCGACAAACTGTAAAGTGTTCTGGAAACTAGACTTCTAGGGCTTTCCGAAAACATGTAGATCTCAACCTGGTTCAATATGAGGAGAGAGATACAATCTTCACAAGTTGGATGTACTGTGGAAGCATTTCTCCAAACTTCACTAAAAATCACCTTTTTGTCATTAAACTCACTCCAAGAGCTATCAAGAACATAACATAAAACATAGGAATTAGGGGTCTCAAATATCAGCATTTATCGACCTAACAAATACCCCCAAACCTAGCTTTTTGCAAGCCCTAGAGCAAAATCGAGACAAAAACAAAACCAAAATACTCGACTCAACAAGAATCAAAATCTAAGAACAAATGACACAAAAACGACAAGACAAATACGCATACCAATAAGAATCAAAGCACACATAACACACTTACTCAAAACTAAAATCATGCGATCAGGTACATGCATCATTCTCGTGTCTCAACCATTCACCAAAATTCTCAGCTTGCAAACAACATACTCAAATGCCATGGAGGAAATTCGTCTCAACTCTAAGTCCTCACAAGAAGTCACTCAATTTTCACTCGGAACCTAGGCGACACTCTCAACAAGCATATGCGATTGAATTTATGCACAAGAAAATTTCAATTTATATCGCATATGAGTATATAGTAGAAAGAACGCTAAGATTTATGCAAATAGATCTCATGAATGGAATCAAATACTAAGAACAAGATAGAGCACATACTTACCTCAACTCCCAAACTAGAATCCCCAAAAGATTAGTTAGGTCTTTCTATTTGGTTGTAATGGGGTTATTGGGTGAAGGGTTAATAGAAATAACGGGAAAGGAAAATCAAAGAACCTAAGATCATGCCAAGAGATGTATACTGGTATGTCAATGCGTGGACATCTCTCCTTTGAATCTTCCTTGTAATTATGCTTTTTCATCAATTTCTTCAACTTATTTTTCAAGTAAATATTCAACTTGAATTCAACTTCTTTTTCCATCATTTTTTCTTTATTCTTTTCATTACTTTGCTCTTTCTTCAATTCTTGCTCTTCTTTTTTTTTTCTTTTTTTTTTTTTCTTTTCTTTGCCTTGGTACATACATGCTTTAGAATTTACCCATGCTCCTCTTCTTCTTTTCTTCATCTTCAACTTGAATTTGAATTTCATCCTCTTTCGCTTGACATGATCCTAAGCTATAGGGTATGGCCAATATATATTGGGAATAAGGGATAAGGATTATGTGGGTGATGAAAGAAAAAGCTTATAAGTGTTTGGCTTCAAAAGGGCTAATGTATCACACATATGGGTAGGGAAATTTAAGGCCTTTTATGTAGGTTATCACACATTGTATAATATCACTTCTTAAGGTTCATCTAACATAAGAACAAAAGCAAAATATGTGATACCTTTAAGAGAGAATAGTTCATTAGTATCCAATGCAAAAGCCTAATGAGATCAATCTAAAACGATGAAGAACATGAAGAGTGTATGGGAGTAGAAACAAATAAAAACCCTCTTAGTTTATGCAATTTAAGGCTGTGATACTCACTAGGGTAGTCTCCACAATTCTTCCAAAACCAAACAAGCATGACATCCACTTACCAATCATTAAGATTAAGGCTTTAACTCAAAACATGATACACTAACTATCAATGCAATCCTAAAATCAAGAATTCATGTGAATAGTATGCAGTTAGACTCAAATCAATAGCAAACTTGTCAAAAACGACACAAAAACAAAAACACAAAAATCGACTCAATTTTGAAAACAAACTCGATCTGCTGAAATTCAAATCTGACCTAAGTCCACATTAAAGCGTGCATCTCTAAATATAATCAATGATATTTTCTCAAATTTTGACACAAGAAAATAGACATACAAACAAACACTTTTCATTCATAAAATATTTCAAAAACCAATTTGGAAGAGTGTGAAAATGAGCGATGAAGATAGCTAACTCGCGGATTCACGAGACAGAGCATCGCTTCTGACCTTTGGAAGAAGAATTGATCATAACTTGCAAACTACCGCCTAGAAATTTTCATTCTTTATACTGTTGGATTCGTATCAAAAAATCAAAGAATCCATCGTGGATGAAAAAATTTATTTCCTTGCCGAAAGATATTGTTTTAAGGAAAAGTTTTGTACAAAAATATCTCCAGTAGAACACAAAAAACAAACAAAAATAAAATGCACTATAAACCACACCCCCAAACTTAAACTAAACATTGTCCTCAATGTATGAACAAGAAATAGAATGAAAGAAGTAGGGAAGAAGGAGTGACACAAACAAAAAAAATAATAATAAATAAAAAAGAAAGAAAACCTGGATGGGTTGCCTCCCATCTAGCGCTTGGTTTAACGTCTCGGCTCGACGCATTCAGCTCGGCTTTATCAATTTGGATCACAAACCTTGTTCATATCATGTGACTCATAGAAAATCCTCAATCTATATCCACTCATATTAAATGTATTTCCCTTCTTCTCATTGCAAATCTCTACACCACCATAAGGGAGAATATTAGTAATAACAAAAGGACCATGCCATTTAGAACAAGACTTACTAGGAAAAAGATGAAATCTTTAATTGTAAAGCAACACTTTTTGTCCCACAATGAAGGTCTTCTTTTTCTTCTTTTTCTTCTCGTCCACCTCACTCTTATCTCTAAATGGGGAAGTTGCCTCAATCATGTGCACGCCCTCAATAATCCTCGGAGTGACGTTGTCCTCAAAGGATACATGGATTAGGGTGGGATCGGGAGGTTTCTTAGCAATCATTGTTTCTTCCAATGGTTTTTCTCTTTGAATCTCCTCCTCATCTATTGAATCCACAGAAAAACACGCACCCTTTTTGTTAGGAAACTTAAAAGAATCTAACACATTAAATTTTACCGTTTCCTCATTCATGGACATTGTGAGTGTTCCTTTATACACATCGATCATTGTCCTCGCGGTCCTCATGAATAGTCTTCCAAGGATCAAGGGTAAATCTCTTCCAGGGGTGGGAGCATCCTCCATCTCGAGAACTAGAAAGTCAACGGGAAATATCAACTCACCTACCTTGACTAACACATCTTCTAGCACTCCTCTTGGGTATTGAATAGATCGGTCCGCTAGTTGTATTCTTACTAAGGTCTTCTTGAGTTCACCTTTTTTCAAAGATTCAAACACAGAAAATGGCATCAAATTAATAGAAGCACTTAAATCAAGTAAAGCACGTTCAAACCTTTAGGTTCCAATGATGCACGGAATGGTGAAACTCCTTAGATCCTTGAGTTTTAGAGGCAGCTTGTGTAAAAGTACATCAGAGGCTTCCTCACTTAAGGCCACCGTCTCTTTCTCCTTGAGCTTTTTCTTATTGGTGCACAAGTCCTTCAAAAACTTAGCATATTTCGAAATTTGTTGAATGGCATCTAGCAGAGGGATGTTGACTTGAACTTTTCGAAAGGTTTCAAGGATGTCTTTTTTGCTATGCTCTTCCTTTCCCTTTACAAGTCTCCCCGGATATGGTACTGAGGCTAAAATTTCAGCAGTCGGTTCGAACATCTCCATATCATTCTTCTTTTGTTGTTGATCCCTTGGTGAAATTTTCGCTTTTTTTTTAGGAATTTCTTTTTCTTCTTTTGTATCATTGGTCACTTCCACTCCTTCCTTCACATTTTCACCAAAATTTTTACCACTTAGGAGTGTGATGGCTTGCATGACTTCATGTTGCCTCTCAGATTTGTAACTACTTGGCTCAAAGAAATTGCCATTTGTCCCACTTGAGTCTCAATATTTTCATGGATGTGTACAATTGATCAACTGATTGTCTTGTTTCCTACACAAAAGAATGAGTGCTTAGAGCCAAAGATTCAATTAGTTCTTCAAGAGATTTACCTTGTCGAGGTGGTTACTGAGGTACACTCGGTTGAGGTGTGTAATGACTTTGCATCAGTGGCTATGGATGTTGACGCCTTTCTTGATTGTAAGTGTTGGAGAATGAGTCATTCTTTTGTTGTTGCAAGTAGTTCACTTGAACCATATCCTCCCTATAGCCATCAAGACTTGGGCATGATTTCGATGAATGTCCAAGATTCGTGCACATCACGTACACTTGAGCTCTTGGAATCAAGTTTTTCACCAAATTAGTCAAATTACCAATTTGTGGCCCATAATCATTCGTACTTACCTTATATGCACCGACTTTATTTGGAGGAGCTCTTCGGTAATTGAATTGTTGAGAGTTCTCAGAAAGAATCTCAAACATCTCTCTTGCTTCCATAGCACTTTTGTTCATCAAGCTTCCTCCGCTTGTTGCATCCACCATAATTCTCTCGGAGTTAAGTAAGCCTTCATAAAATGATTTCATTAGCAGCCATTCTTTTATCCCATGATGCGGACAAGAATTCAGGAGTCTCAGAAAGTGTTCCCAATAGTCATGGAACGGCTCATTGTCGAGTTGTTGCACTCTTTTAATTTCCTTTCGAATTCTGTTTGTTAGTTGAGCTGGAAAAAATTTTGAAACAAATTTTGCTACTAGATCAACCCATGTTGTGATGGATCCATTTGGTAATGAGTAAAGCCACTCCTTGGTTTTTTCCTTAACTGAGAACGGCAATAGCCTCAGCCGAATCTCTTCGTTGCTCACACCTCCATTCAAAATTGTACCACAAACCGTGAAGAAATCTTTGATATGAATATGAGGATCTTCTCATGGTTTCCCATAAAATTGTGGCAAAAGATGAATTGTACCACTCTTGATCTCAAAATTGTTGTTGTTGCACGGAAGAGTGATGCACGAGGGCTGGTCCAATGCTCTAGGGAACGTGAAATCTTTGAGGGCCTCATGAGATTGTTTAATGCCACTTGGACTAGCACCAGATCTTGCGGGTCTTGATAAGCCATGATAAACCTATAAAAAAAAAAAGAACAATTAAACCTAAAAAATAAAAATAAAAACTCAAAATAAAAGTAAGCAATTTAATTCTCTAGTAGCGGCACCAAAAACTTGTTGGTTACCAAATAGGCAAACAAAAATAATAAAAACCTTGCAAGTGCACAAATCGTAAACGATAGCATAGCGGTTGAACAAAGATCATTCCCTTGAAGAATTAATTACCTACAAAAATAATGAGTTTATATCTAAGACACTTTAGGACTCTAATCTAACTAAATATATGAAAACAAAGACTCTAACTCACACACATGAATGGGGGGTTTTTGAATTGATTAATAAACTAGAGAAAATTAAATAACAAGAAATAAAACGCAGCAAAAAATTAATGACGAAAAATATATGGAAAACACTAGTTAGGACCTCATATCCACCACTAAACAATCATCCAATCCATAGACAATAATGAAGTTAACAAATAATCAAACATGATAAAGATATTCACGACAAGGTGATGGTGTCTCATTCAAGCCGTATGATTCTCTTTTAGTTGGTATGTAAGTTGCATGATGTCTATATAAATACTTATATCCCAAATTATAACCTAGTATGGTGTCTACATAGATTTAATAAATGGAATTCATTAAGTGAATATCACATGAACTCTAAAACATGGTATCTATCATAGGTAATTCATGAATCAATTTTCCTTAATTGGACTTTATTTCAATCAATTGTTGCAACCAAGGATACATTCGCATGGTGTCCGACTTGTATCCTTGCAACATAGATTCTATAATAAAATAATTATGCGCTAAGGTGATCAATCAAAGAAACATAATAATAGAATAACAATTCTTATGGAGAAATTGAAATCATCATGCATGGAAAATAATACTTCATTAAACAAAACTTTTCTATGGAATTGGATTCATGTTTAGGGCTTCAAGTTAGCCCTAACTAACAAGAAAATTAGCTAGATATAAAAACTAGAAAAATAAATAAAAACATATAATCTAAAGAAAGGTAGAAGAAGAGAATGTTGCTTGAGTCTTCAATCTTGAGCAATGAATCTCTCCCCTCCTTCTCTCTAAGAAGCTCTTGGTATTTATAGGTGTTTCACCTTGTAGATTCCCAATTTGCTTTGTTGTAGGAGACACATCAAGTAGGAAGATGATTTGAACCAGTAATGATAATTCTTTCCTATCTTGGGTCTCCTCTTTTTATGATTGACTCCTAAATTGAGTTTAGGAAGTTTCTCAAATATGTTTTGATCTCTTGAAGCCATTAGGATTTGAAATCGGAATCCTTGGGACCAATCTGGCCCAATTCGGAGTGGAAATCTTTCAAAACACGTAATACCACTGCCTAGGCCACTCCGGAGGCAATGTGCATGACCAGTAGTATAAACACGGTGTTCCTATGCTATTTACCGCTGCCCGGACCGCTGCTCGGACCGCTTCCCAGGCAATGTGCCATAACTTCATCTAGAAGACTCGGATCGACAAACCGTAAAGTGTTCTGAAAAATAGACTTCCGGGGCTTTCCGAAAACATGTAGATATCAATCTGGTTCGATTGGAAAAGGGAGACATGGTCTTCACAAATTGGATGTACTGTGGAAGTATTTCTACAAACTTCACTAAAAATCACATTTTTGTCATCAAACTCACTCCAAGAGCTATCTTCTACACAATCTCAACAAACACATTAAAACATTCAATTATGTTTAAGAACATAACATAAAACATAGGAATTAGGGGTCTCAAATATCAGCATTTATCGACTTAACAACCAGATTCTTGAAAATATTAATAGCACTCATATTATCACAAAAGAGAGTAAACGTACCTTGGTTGAATCCTTAGTTGACTAGCATTTGCTTCATCCATAGGATTTGTGTGCATCCACTCCTCGCGGCTATGTATTCGGCCTCGGCCGTGGACAAGGAAATCGAGTTTTGCTTCTTGTAAAACCATGACACCAAGTTGTTGCCTAGAAAGAAGAAACTGTCCGATGTGCTCTTCCTATCATCAAAATTTCTTGCCCATTCCACATCACTAAAGCCAACTAAACTAGCATTAGTGTCAAAAGAGTACCAAATCCCATAGTTGGAAGTCCCATTCACATATCGAATGATTCTCTTAACAGAAGAGAGATGGGACTCCTTAGGATCCGCTTGGTACCTAGCACACACACCCACACCCACACTAAAAGAGATATCGGGCCTACTTATGGTCAAATAAAACAAGCTACCAATCATACCCCGATATAGAGTTTGTTCAACACTTTTTCCACTAGCATCCTAGCTTAGCTTTAAAGTGGTACTCATAGGTGTATCACAATGTTTGGCATTTTCTAGGCCAAACTTCTTCACTAAGTTTTTAGCATATTTGACTTGGGTTATAAAAATCCCATCATTTAATTGCCTAATTTGCAATCCTAGGAAGTAACTTAGCTCACCAACAAGACGCATCTCAAATTCATGAGACATAACTTAAACAAATTGTTGGACCTTGGTGTTTTTGGTGGAGCCAAATACAATGTCATCAACATAGATTTGAGCAATAAATAACTCATCTTCGTTTCTCTTGATGAACAAGGTCTTCTCAACACTACTCCTCGTGTAGTCATTGTCAACAAGAAATTGAGTGAGGCGCACATACCAAGCCCTCGGTGCTTGTTTTAACCCGTATAGAGGCCTCTTGAGGCGATAGACATGGTTGGGGTGGTGAGCATCCACAAACCCCTTGGGTTGTTCAACAAACACTTCCTCTTGCAAGAAGCCATTGAGGAAGGCACTCTTGACGTCCATTTGGTGCAATTTGAACTTGTGCACACAGGAAATGGACAAGAAAAGCCTAATAGACTCTAAACGGGCAACGAGAGCAAATGTCTCCTCAAAGTCAATACCATCATTTGAGAGTACCCTTGTGCAACAAGTCTAGCCTTGTTACGCACTATGTTACCATCCTCATTAGATTTGTTCCTATAGATCCACTTGGTGCCTATCACATTTGTGCTTTTAGGCCTAGGAACTAAAGTCCAAACCTCATTTCTTTCGAATTGGTTTAGCCCTTCTTGCATGGCAAGAACCCAAAATTCATCATTCAAGGCCTCATCAATCTTTTTGGGTTCTAGTTGAGAGGTGTAGCATGTATAGCTAATAAGATTAGCTAATTGACGCCTAGTCCTAACACTTTCATTAACTTCTCCAATGATGTCATCTTTATCATGGAGTTTCCTAACCCATGGAGTGGGTTCATTAGAGTTCAAGAAAGGAACTTTATCAATAGGTTGTGTGACCTCTACATCTAGGATAGACGTCCTAACATTAGGAGTCTCCACAATCTTCTCTAAAGGAGAGTTATCATCTATAGCAATCTCCTCCTCATGGTCAATAGACTTGAGCCTTGTATCATCAATGACAACATTGGATGATTCCATGACTGTTCGAGTCTTCAAATTGAAAACTCTATAAGCTTTACTATTTAAGGCTTAGCCAATAAAGATACCTTTATCACTCTTAGCATCAAACTTGCCAAGGTGATCACGATCATTTAATATGTAGCATGTGCTTCCAAAGGTGTGGAAGTAGCTCACATTTGGCTTTCTACCTCTCCATAACTCATATGAGGTTTGCCTAGTGTCGGGCCTTAGGAAAACTCTATTCCCTATATAGCAAGCCGTATTGATGGCTTCGGCCTATAGGTTCCTAGGAACATTATTGCTAAGCAACATGACATGGGCCATCTCTTGAAGGACCCTATTCTTCCTCTAAACAACTCCATTTTGTTGAGGTGTCCTAGGAGCCGAAAACTCATGGGAGATGCCTACACTATCACAATAGGTTTCAAAAGAAACATTCTCAAATTCCCTCCCATGGTCACTTCTAATTCGTTTTATACTTTTAATTTTTGAGTTCATTTCATTTTGAAGTTTATTACAAAGCATTTTAAACTTATCAAAAGTTTCAGATTTTTCTCTAAGAAAATATGTCCATGTGAACCTAGAGAAATCATCTACACATACAAAAATGTATCTCTTTCCACCTAAACTCTCGGTTTGCATGGGACCCATTAGATCCATGTGGAGAAGCTCTAGGGGCTCCTTGGTGGAGAGATACTTGCCCTTTTTGTGCATGCTTTTGGTATGTTTCCCTTGTTGGCAAGGTCCACAAACACCATTGACTTTCTTCCCAAGCTTGGGAAGGCCACGCACAACATTGAACTTGTCAAGGATTCGTAAATCCCGAAAGTTCATGTGGCCAAGTCTTTCATGCCACAACTCTACTTGCTCTTCCTTGGACACATTGTTTGAGACTATTCTAGCTTCAAGACAATAGCTATTGTCGCTAGATCTCATACCTTTCAACAAGGTTTGTCCATTAGGCAATAGGATAGAGCAATCATTTTTTCTAAATAAGATGGAAAGTCCTTCATCACTTAGATGAGAAATGCCATCAACAAATAAAGCATTGGACATGGAGGGTAATCCGGGAATGGAAATGGTTCCTTTCACTATAACTTTTTTCTTGGATCCATCACCAAAGGTGACACATCCTCCTTCCTCCATGACAAGAGTATCAAAGAAACTCTTGTTTCCCGTCATGTACCTAGAGCACCCACTATCAAGATGCCAAAAAATAGAAGAATTTGCCTTCAAGGCAATTTGTGCCACATGGCAAACTTGTTCATCTCTTCTAATCCACCTAAGTGAAACATTTTCTTTCCTAGTGGTCTTTGGTATTTAGGCTCTAAAAGTCTTAGGATCATGCCAATATATTTCATTTTTCTTAGAGACATGCATTTTGGCTTTAGCCTTTTTCTTCTCTATCATGCTTTTAATTCTACACAATTTAATATAACGAAAGCAATTTGGTCTAATGTGACCATCAATACCACAAAAGTGATATGTAGGAATAAAGTTAGGAATCATACCATAACTTTGAGGATGTATTGCTGCCTTCCCATGTCTTTGAGGTAATCTTGGTTATTGATAAGGATCTCTCCTTCTTTGTTGTTGACCAAGACTTGATTGCTTTCTCGGTTGAGATAGCATGATAGATTTCTACCCTTGATGGACTTTCGGTTGAGGGAAGTTAGCTAGAGGAGCTCTTGCAAGATAAGCTTGAGGTAGAATTTTTGGTGCCACCTTCACTTGAGAACTTCTTGAACACTCTCCTAGGTCAAGTTTCTTCCTAGGTAATTGATAAGAAGGAGACTTCTTGAGGTTCATGCTCTTGACTAATATGGTCTTGTTTGGAGTGGAGGACATCTTTTTCTTATCAAACCCAAGACCCCTCTTGTCACTTGGCCTCTTTCCAACATCTAACATGTGGTCAAGTTTTCTATTGCTAGAGTCCATCTTGGCCATCAACTCTCTAGCATCTTCAAGATCCCACTTCAACCCCTCTTCACTCTTCTTAGATAAGTCTAACTCATTTCTTAGCTTATCTTTACTCTCCATGATACTTACCACTTCTTCACTTAATTGGTCAACTTGTGTTGAGAGTTCTAGGTTTTCTTATTTTAATCTCCTAATTTCTCTCTTGTTCTTTAACCTTGAACTCTCAAAATTCACCATGTAGTCTTGGAGATCTATCCTATCCACATTTTCATTTATGGATTGTGATGAAGAGCAATCATCATTTGAGTCAATTTCCACTTGACTTTCATTCTTTTCTTCACTAGCACTCTTGCTCTAATGAGAAGAGGCAAAGGCTATGAAGTTAGCCATGAGTTCTTCATTATCCGAAGACTCATCTCCTTCATTGGAGTCCTCACTCCCACTCCATGTGGCGGCTATTACTTTCCCTTTCTTCTTGATTATTGTGATTAGTACAATCGGGGGCAAAATGTCCTATGTGTAGGGAAAAATAATAAATAAAAGTGGTAAATGCAGCGGAAGCGATACTAAAAACGATTTAGTGACTTTTAAATTTTTCCTTTATGAACCTTAAACCCTTTTAATCAATAATCATGCATATATGTTAACAAAAGTAAATTACCTTTTGTCGCGTGATCCGATTGACTTACGTCGATGGTAATCCGCAAGACCTTCAATCCGAGCACGAACGTGGATCACCTAGGAGCGTGGTCTCCCTTTTCTTTGAATTGCAAAACTGTGAATGGACCAAACAAAAAACTTTCTTTTCTTTGTTAGTCACAAAAACAATCAAAAGAATGTCAAAAATTATTCCGGTCACTTTTGAGTTCTCAATCTAATGATCGAAACTCGCGTGAACCTAGATCGATATCGTATACACAAGCTTATTGATGATTAAGCAATAGTATACTATCAAAGAATAATTTCACACTCTCTTTTGTCTTTTTAGAATAAAAACTCTCTCTTGGAATTAAGAAGAAGAAGAAAGAAATAAAAAACTCAAGCACCATAGATTGTGGTGGCCGAACCCTATAAGAACACATATATAGGTTGGCCGAATTTTTTCTTCTTTTTCCTTTAGGGTTGCCGAATTCTATATAGTCTAAGATTAGGGTTGGCCGAATTCTATAATGTCACTTATATAGGGTGACTTAAATTCAACCCTAATTCTTTTCAACTTAATAGACTTCAAACCCTAATCGAACTCCTTGATTTTTATTCTTTTATTTTGACTAAATAAAAAGACTCCTTATTTGATTAAATAAATAAAACTAATTTATTTATTTCCTTGTCAAACAAGTCTTTTACTTTTAGGAAAGATTTGTTTCTTTAATTAAACAATTAATCAATAAATTAATTAATTCTTATTTAATTAAAACAAATGAAACAAAATAATATTTTAGGTTAAAATTTTAACCTTGCCGCCCCACTTGATTAAGATTGGGCCTAACATTATTTTCTTATTTCATTTAATCCATTGGACTTTAAATAAAAAGCCCACATGTGAACCAGACCCATTCTTACTAAAAGAAACAAGCCCACATGTCTTTCATTAATATATTAATATAATTGAGCAGCCCATTACTTAAATAATGTGCAAATTATATTCTTAATATATTAAATGCAATTCTAGATGGACCCTTAAATTGGTCCGGTAGAATATATCAAGTGATCCATGCAAGTCCGTGTGGATTGGGGATCTTGGCGGGCCATCTAAATTTAAGCTTCAATAGACATAACCTAATCACAATCAACAAATGATTCACTTAGGTCCGATCCATTAATTTTAACTCATTCCACTAAAGAGCTAAAACTGAACTCTTAAATAAAGATAGAAAAGGAAGATGCTCCTCATTCATACCCTAGACAATCATATTGGAGATAGTGTATCCTCGTGATTAATATCAGTAATCGCCAAGAGTTCATAGACCGCCTATAACTCTCCAAGTTACCATATTTACTCATATGACCACGTTTTGAACTTGGATATTTTGACTTGTCCAGAAGCCATGTTTTCAATAGACACTATCGAAAACTCAACGTTGAGATTTAATATCCAATTACCTCAAAACATCCATATGATGATATTATACTCTCATTTAATTAAATGGAGCCACGATGTCCATATCTATAAATGAAGTCCTCTATCGATTAACAAATGAATATCACCAAACTATCGAGGATAGACTATGCGATATAATCGTACTCATTGATAACTCAAATGATATCACTTGCAACCATAAGTCCATCATTTATCTCAGGATTAAGATAGACTCTCCGATTGTCCTGATAATGAAAAGACTATTATCTATTGACGGTTCTAGATAAAGCTTTTCATTGTGATCCAGTTCAATGCACCCAGTGCACTAGATCCTTTTGCTCGAAGACACTCCGATGATTTTAGACTCATCATATCTCATTTGATCCCACTCAAATGCTAGCAAAAGAATTCTACAACTTTAACAAGATAAAGGTGCCCAACCTTTAACTTAAGTTGTGAACATTATTCAAGACTAACTAAAGAATTGTGTCTACCACATACATATCCAGATGTACGAACAATTCTTCTTTTCCCATAGTCTTTAGACCTTATGATTATTTACTTTGACAATTATAATATAAACTATAAATGCTATACGATTTGTTAAACCAGAAATCTCTTTATTAATATGAAAAAGATTGTTAATTACAACATTACACTCTTGCTATTGAGCATAATCCTAACACTATGCCACCATACTCAAAACATCAGACCCATTTCCTTTCGGTCTTTTCTTGCCTAGGCTCAAACTTCTTGTAGGGAGTCTTTTTCTTGAAGTCTTGGCCTTTGGATCCAAATCCCTTCTTCTCGAACTTGTAGAATTTCTTGAACCTTCTCATCAACAAGGCCATTTCTTCGTCCGAGTCATCATTCTCCTCCTTCTCATCTTTGGAGGCTTTCAAAGCAATTCCCTTTTCTTTTTAGGAGGTGTGGAGGTATGACCCTTCCTAGACTCATAAGCTAGAAGCCTCCCAATCACCTCACTCGGCTTCATATCCTTATAGGTGCTATTCTCCTCTAAAGCCGTTACCGTGGACTCAAACCTCTCTGGAAGCGATCTCATAATCTTTTGCTTGATCCTTCTATCCGAGTAAGGGTCACCAAGTTGATGACTTTGGTTGACAATGTCCATCAACTTAATCTCAAAATCGTTGAAGCATTCGTTCTCATCCATCCTAAGCAACTCAAATTGTGTTTGGAGAACTTGAAGCTTCAAATCCTTAACAACTTTAGTTCCCTCATGTGCAACCTCTATGATGTCCCACGCCACTTTAGCGATCCTAGTGTTTTGAATCAATTTGTATTGATTTTCGTCTATTGCACATAAGATGTCATGCATCGCCTTCCTATTCCATTTCAATGCCTCAAACTCTTGTGCATTCTATTGCGCCTTAGGTGAGTTGACTTATTATCTAGGGATGTAAGTGAAGCAAACTAGCATGGGCATTATGTTGGACCAATCTAAATATGTTAAAAACCTAGTTAAGAGATTTGGCCTAGAAAATGGAAAAGATTTTGAAACACCCATGAGTACTACTTTAAAATTTGAGAAGGATGAAAAAGGGAAAAGTGTTGATCAAAGCCTTTATAGAAGTATGATAGGGAGTCTACTTTACCTAACGGCTAGTAGACCGGACATTTGCTTTAGTGTAGGCTTGTGTGCTAGATTCCTCGCCAACCCCAAGGAATCTCACATAAAGGCTGTCAAGAGGATCATTAGGTATATCAAAAGAACTTATAGTCTTGGTCTATTTTATTCATTTCATATCAGTGATATCCTAGTAGGCTATTGTTATGCCGATTGGGCGAGGAACGTAGATGATCGTAAAAGCACATCTGGCGGTTGCTTTTATATTGGGAATAACTTAGTTTCTTGGTCTAGTAATAAACAATATTCCTTTCCCTTCCCTTTCCTTTTCTGAAGCCAAGTACATTGCGGCCAGAAGTGCTTGCAAACAATTACTTTGGATGAAACAAATCCTTAAGGATTATGAGTTAGAACAAGGAAAAATGACACTTTGTTGTGATAATTTAAGTGTCATTAACATCTCTAAAAATCCGGTTCAACACTCCCACACAAAGCACATAGATATTATGAATCATTTTATTAGAGACTTAGTTGAACATTCAATTGTTACTCTAGAGCATATGCCTAATAAAAATCAACTTGCAGACTTGTTCACAAAGCCTATGGACAAAGAGAGGTTTAAAATTCTTAGAATGTCCATTGGCATGATTTGTGTTGATTAGTGTCTTTGTGTGATTGATGAGTGGTTTGATGAGCAAAACTTACATTGAAAATCAATATCTTTGAGAGCTACTCACTTGAGAAGTAATGATCTTAAACAAATATCTTTTATTGTTTTTAGATCATGCACTTAAGCTTGAAAATCTTATTTTTGAAAAGTGCACAAATGGTTCTCTTATATGTTTTAGTTTTTTAGTATATGTGGTTGAAAGTATGTAGATTATGTATGCATCTAGAAGCCTATTGCTTAGTACATGATAGATGACCTATGATATGTATCCATTTTGCTTCGGCTTGACATAGAATTCAACGAGCACCCTCATGGAAAGGGCTACACACCTTGGTTGTGCAGCCTTCCAATGTAGGAAAGGGCTACACCATTGTGATGAGTGAAAGCCGCTATGATGTGTATATGTTTATATTAGAAAAATCAAAGAAGTATTGAAAAGAATCATTAAAAAAAATTTCTTTGATTCTAAACCTAAAAGAAACGAAAAATAAAAAGGCTTATTGGTTTATAGTTGAGAATTGTGAAATGCTCTGGTTGTCAAATAGAAATGAGTAAACGAGCCACATGCACACACACGCTCAAATGTTGATATCTATTCTTTTAAAGCAAAAAAAAATATAAAAACCCGGATGAATATCGATTTGACCTATTTTTGGAAACGTTTTAGTTGGATAGGTGTGGAAATTGTTTGCATGGTGATATCACAATTACTCCTACTATATATGTGAGAAGCATTCACACACACACACACACACACACACACACACACACACATATTTTTTGCTTATGTGCTTGATGTATTAGCAATGTGAGAATATTTTTGAGAGATTAATGAAAATTGAAATAAATTACGGTGTGTTCAATATTAATCTAGGGAGGGAATAAATTTTAACTACTTTTACCCAATTTTCATGTATGGTCAAGATTATGAAAATACCCCTAACAAGTCAATATAATATAGCAAGTGTAATATGGTGCGGAATTTAAATAACACTTGATATTTACGTGGAAACCTTCTACAAGGAAAAACCACGGGCTGTTATGTGCGCTACACACAAACCTCGAATCCACTAATTGTAATGACGTTTACAACTTAGGTTGACCTCAACCTCTCACAATCTATAACCCGCCACTACTACCCGCAGACCTATAAAAGTGGACCTAGTCCAATTTGCTTGCACCATTCACCGGTAGTTACAAGACTTACTTCTCAATGAAGAGAATAAACAACCTAATGTGAATAATATGATATTCAAAGAGCAAGTAATGCTAGGTTACACTAAATGCTTATCTCGGATGAAAAATGACAATAATCATAATCCTAGATATCAATCTTTGCTATATGACATGTCATAAAGTATAGCTATCAAAATACAACTCTCAAACAATCAACACAATTATCTCAATCTTGATCATAGAATATGTTCTATAAGTATGCAAGTGATAAATGAGATTGCTTGTTAAGAAAGACACAAAATATGTAAGATATTAGTGACCAACTTACCAAGCTAAGTGTGTTGAATAAAAACCAAGCATAGATGACACCTAGTTGATCATGGATGATGCACTTGGATATGCGAATACTGAACTTTTTCACAACGCGCAAATCCTTTGACAACATCCATGATGTGTGTGTTGCTAAATATTAGCTTTTCAACAACATACACATTTTTTGTTGCTAAAGACACCTAAGACAACGTGCATGATATGTGTGTTACGGAATATTAGATTTTTTTCACAACGCGCAAGACCTATGACAACATCCATGATGTATGTGTTACTAAATATTAGTTTTTCAACAATGAGCACAATTGTATGTTGCTAAAAGCATGTTTATAGCAACGTGCATAAAATGTGCATAGTCTAATGATTTAACTATGACAACGTGCAATTGTTGTGCATTGCCATATGTGTTCAATTATTTACAACATCAATTTGTGCGTTGCCGTAGGTGGTTTCAACAACACATATTTTTTGTGCATTGCACAAAATGACCTTTAGCAATGTTCATAGTCTGTGCGTTGCGATAGACCATTTTTAGCAACACACACAACATGTGCGTTGCCTTTTGAACGTTGCTAAAAGTCATTTTTCTTGTAGTGTTGGAAAGTCAATTGGCATGTAACTTGTAATTAATTTTTAAGTTACAAGCTAGTTAGTTTCCAAATTACATGCTAGTCGGTAGTCGATTTCCAAGTTATATCTTGGTTGATTTTCAAGTTACATGTTAGACGTATTCAGGTTACATGCCTGTTAGTTAAATTTGAAGTTACATGCCAATTAGTTTCCAACTTACATGTCAATTGAATATCAAGTTACATGCCAATTAATTTTCAAGTTACATACCATTTGATTTTCAAGTTACATGCCATTTGATTTCTAAATTACATGTCTTTTGATTTCCATGTTACACACCAGTTGACTTTCCAAATCATATCTTTATAATGTAATCAAATAAAGATAGAAAAGTTAGAAGAACTTCGTTATATTGTATAAATTACTCAGAATTACATTATGCACTTGAATGTATATGGTATAATAAATTACTCATCATTACATTATGTGTTTGGGGGCATGTACAAGTTAACAATAACAAGTTGTTATGATTATTGTATCCCTCCTTTTAGTCATCTCACTCCTTTTTTCTGACTTGTAAATTGTTGCCAGTTTCTCATTATCATCAGACATTATCATCAGAGGATCTACAAGGTAATGAAACACCTAGAATTTAGTAGGAGATCACAAAATCTGTAATATCCAAATTTGTTTAGAAGCTTGATTGTTTTACAAAGGAGAAGTTACCACGGTTGTTTGAGTTTTGAGGTACGTTAGTAAAATTTCGAGGACGAAATTTCTATAAGGGAGTAAAATTGTAATAGCTGTATTTTTTCAAACTGAATTAAATCAAGAAAGAAATAAATGATTTCTATATTAGTTAGTCAACCCAAAAATATTGCATGGAATAATAGTTAATGGAGATAATTAAATCTTAATAAATGGAGTTTCCATTTTAGAGTGATTCCCTAATGAGTTAGGGTTTTGAATACTCTTGTTATATATATATATATATATATATATGCACCTTATGCAGAATATCTAAAAGGATCGGCTACAATTTCTTTGGAGGAGGGTTCGTGTGATTTTTGGTGTTTAGATGTAAAGCTAAATTCTTATGCGGATTTGAAGTAAGTAAACTCATACATGATCATGGCATATTATACGTGTTTTCAAATGAATATATATTATGTAAGAAAAATTCATTTTGTTTATGTTTAGAATTATTGAATTACGGTTTTTAGCATCTCCATTCAGCAAGAATTGTGTATAAAATGTTTTGAAACTAATTCATTTATAACTCATTTTCAATACCAAATGATTGCTCATTCCATTGACTGATTATACTGTTATTGTTATAAAAAAACTACTGATTTAATTGTATTTACATTCATAACATACCATGTTTTTCTGAGATATATATATATGTTACATATTTTAATATGTTTAGCTATTTAGACTTCTGATTTAAATAAATAAGTTATGTTAACGGTTTCTCCAAGTAGTCACTATTTTGTTCGTAAATGTGATTTATAACTTCGTGTGGTAATAAAAGTATTTGAAACATTTTTGATATATTGTTTCTAAATGTTTAAATAATACGATAAGTTTATTAGTTAATATTCTGATTTCGAAATTTATGTTTCTAATATGCGAAGAGAATATTTGTTTTCTACTTTGGCTCATTGATTGCAGTATCTGAATTATTTGGGCCGGGTCATCGAGCTACGGGTGATACTATTGGAATTATTTAGGCCGGGTCACCGGGCTACTGGTGACACTACTAGAATTATTTGGGCCGGGTCACCGGGCTACGGGTGACACTATTGGATTTATTTGGGCCGGGTCACCGAGCTACAGGTGACACTATTTGGAATATGTGACACTATAAGAAGTGAGCTCTACGTTTTTTGCTTTATAAAATGCTCAACGTACACCGTTTATACTTTAAAGCTATATGTTTTCCGCTTTATAAAGTGATTATTCTTTATTGTTTACTTCTATAAAAATTACAGTGATTTAAATCATGGCTATTAAATGATCTTTTGATTTTATATTATTTGTGATGTTTATCAAATGTTTATGATTTAAGAATATGAACGAATGTGATTTTAAGTGTTGCTTCAACCGTTTTATTCATATTAAATATGTAAATTGTATTAAATGTTGTTTAAGGTATTATTAAGTATTACATGGTTTCGAAATTCTTTGATAAGTTTATGAGCAAGGTTTTTGAACATAAAGGTTTTACAAATGTTGTTTTATTTTACATGTTATGCATGAATTTACTTACCGAGTTGATGGCTCACCCCTCGTCACCACCATTTTGCAGATTAAGTTCTTAGATATGGAAGTGATGGAGTTTTTTGTTAGCAATATTGGAGATACGTATCACCAGAGGATTTAGTTCCATATGTGTAGGTGTTGTAAGGATTCAATTTATTTCATTGTTGTAATTACGTTTGTCTTAGAGATTTAATTGAAATGTGTGGTATCAGGTGTGAGTATTGTATTGTGTGGATATATTGTTGAAGATTTTAATTCTGATTATATGTGAATTAAGGTTTTTGTAAGGTTTGAACTCCGTAACATCTTAGTCCGTTGGGTTTCGGATTTGAGGTGTTACAAATTGGTATCAGAGCAATGACGATTTTGGAGACTAGGTTTTAATTTGGTATTAATTCAGGTTATTAGGTTAAGATTATTTTATCATACGAATATGTTGAAGCTTGAGGTATACACAAATTTCGAGGACGAAATTTTTGTAGGGGGAGAGAATTGTAATATCTAAATTTGTTTAGAAGCTTGATTGTTTTACAAAGGAGAAGTTACCACGGTTGTTTGAGTTTTAAGGTACGTTAGTAAAATTTCGAGGACGAAATTTCTATAAGTGGGTAAAATTGTAATAGCTATATTTTTTCAAACCGAATTAAATCAAGAAAGAAATAAATGCTTTCTATATTAGTTAGTCAACCCAAAAATATTGCATGGAATAATAGTTAATGGAGACAATTAAATCTTAATAAATGGAGTTTCCATTTTAGAGTGATTCCCTAATGAGTTAGGATTTTGAATACTCTTGTTATATATATAAATATATATATATATATATATATATATGCACCTTATGCAGAATATCTAAACGGATCGGCTACAGTTTCTTTGGAGGAGGGTTCGTGTGATTTTTGGTGTTTAGATGTAAAGCTAAATTCTTATACGGATTTGAAGTAAGTAAACTCATACATGATCATGGCATATTATACGTGTTTTCAAATGAATATTTATTATGTAAGAAAAATTCATTTTGTTTATGTTTAGAATTATTGAATTACGGTTTTTAGCATCTCCATTCAGCAAGAATTGTGTATAAAATGTTTTGAAACTAATTCCTTTATAACTCATTTTCAATACCAATTGATTGCTTATTCCATTGACTGCTTATACTGTTATTGTTATAAAAAAACTACTGATTTAATTGTATTTACATTCATGACATACCATGTTTTTCCGAGATATATATATGTTACACATTTTAATATTTTTAGCTATTTAGATTTCTGATTTAAATAAATAAGTTATGTTAACGGTTTCTCTAAGTAGTCACTATTTTGTTCGTAAATGTGATTTATAACTTCGTGTGGTAATAAAAGTATTTGAAACATTTTTGATATATTGTTTCTAAATGTTTAAATGATACGGTAATTTTATTAGTTAATATTATGATTTCGAAATTTATATTTCTAATATGCGAAGAGAATATTTGTTTTCTATTTTGGCTCATTGATTGCAGTATCTGAATTATTTGGGTCGGGTCATCGGGCTACGGGTGACACTATTGGAATTATTTGGACCGGGTCACCGGGCTACTGGTGACACTACTGGAATTATTTGGACCAGATCACCGGGCTACGGGTGACACTATTGGATTTATTTTGGCCGGTAACTGGGCTACGGGTGACATTATTCGGAATGTGTGACACTATAAGACATCAGCTCTACGTTTTTTGCTTTATAAAATGTTCAACGTACACCGCTTATACTTTAAAGCTATATGTTTTCCGCTTTATAAAGTGATTATTCTTTATTGTTTACTTCTATAAAAATTGTAGTGATTTAAATCATGGCTATTAAATGATCTTTTGATTTTATATTATTTGTGATGTTTATGAAACGTTTATGATTTAAGAATATGAACAAATGTGATTTTAAGTGTTACTTCAACCGTTTTATTCATATTAAATATGTAAATTGTATTAAATGTTGTTTAAGGTATTATTAAGTATTATATGGTTTCGAAATTCTTTGATAAGTTCATGAGCAAGGTTTTTGAACATTAAGGTTTTACAAATGTTTTTATTTTACATGTTATATATGAATTTACTTACCGAATTGACGGCTCACCCCTCGTCCCCACCATTTTACAGATTAAGTTCTTAGATATGGAAGTGATGAAGTTTGTGTTAACAATATTGGAGATATGTATCGCCAGAGGATTTAGTTCTATGTGTAAATGTTGTAAGGATTCAACTTATTCTCTGTGTAAATGTTGTAAGGATTCAACCTATTCTCTGTTGTAATTACGTTTGTCTTGGAGATTTAATTGAAATGTGTGGTATCAGGTTTGGGTATTATATTGTGTGGATATATTGTTGAAGATTTTAATTCTGATTATATGTGAATTAAGGTTTTTGTAAGGTTTGAACTCAGTATCATCCTAGTCCGTTGGATCCCGGAATTAGGGTGTTACAAAATCAATATAAGCACAATAATTCGGATGCATAACAATGATAGCATTATACACTTATCAAGTGTAATGGTAAAAACAGCAGATAGACACCTTTAGAAAAATCTGCAATAAATTTCCCAGCCCTCTACCAACAATCCTTATCCAAATCATCAACACCCCAAAAAGAACTCGGTTTATGTTGTGTCAAACTAATCAGACTGCCACAACAAACCTCCTTCCAACCTCCCTACCCATAACCCACACTTACCCCAACGACCTGAGATTCTCTCACAACCCCTAACTCATGATCAATCAACAAAAACACACAAACCCCATCTCAAGAACTAACTATTGGATTTCAATAATCTAACCACACAAAAAACCCCACTTCAAAAAATAACATTGATTCCCAAACTAAAAACACACTTCAAATTGAAGATAAATTGAACAAACATCTCTCTAACATTTTTGGGCCACTAGCACAGGGTTTGGAGCAGGCATCCTTTCCCTCCTTTCTTTTGCTCCGTACTTTGGTGTTTGCAAAAGGAGATAAACTGGACTGGATATACAAAATGAAACATTATTTTGTGACCATTGTCAAGTTTAAAAAAATTAAAAAAATTAAAAAAAGGAAAGAAATCTAATGTGTTTATGAAGCCATCCATGCCTTAATTGAATTAGTACCAGCCCTCTCAGCACCACCTTCATCCAGAGTACCCCAAAACTAAGAAACAAGCTCATTAGCACGATCCCAACAGCTGCTCGGCTCTCGAAAATCATCACCATAAAGCAACCAGTTTCTTCTAAACCATAACAGCTAAGCATTGGCAATAAATACATATATTTCACAATTAACCGTCAACAAATAAAATCCCAAACAGGAGAACAACAACAACAACAGCAACAGGAGGCAAATGAATTTAAAACGGAACAGTGAAAACAAATTAGATATGTTGGATTCTTGTTTTGTTAACAGGGAAATTAGTGATATGAAACATGAAATTCATTAGTTCACAAGTTCAAGAAACTGGTTGCTTAACTTTCAATTTCTTTTGTAGAAGGGTATAGAACAAACATAGAGAAACTGTTGAGAGTAATTTCAGTAGAAATCTTCTCGACACATTTGATCTATGCTCTCACATTTTTTTTTCACCAAAAATATTATATTTGAGCTATGATTCTATGAAAGCATAACCATTTGCCCCACTTCCTAATTAAAACCAAATAAACAAACTCCGTGCCTCCTCTAACAACACTCGTCTGAAAATTCACAAGCAAATGATGAATCAATCACCAATAATTTAACTTATTGACATAACACCAACCTAAAATTGTCTTCAACCAATTTCTCACCAACAACTATTCTTTGTTGTAACAAAAACCAATAACAAAAGCAACAAAATAACCAAGATTAAACAACTATTTACAAACTCCAGGTTGGTTAACTGAATCAAGTTGATTAATCAAGCGAACATGAACTATCAGTATTCAGTACCATCAATCCAACAAAATTATACTAAATCATAGATGCAAAAATAGTAATAACAACAAGATAAGTACAAATTAAAAAATTTTAAAAAAAAAAAAAAAATCAATCAAATTCTATCAATGAAACAAACATACAAAAATTTTAAATTTAAAAAAATATATATAAATAAATAAATAAAGAAACTAGAAAAATGGAAACAATCGTGCGTGGAATAGAAAGAGCGAATTTTTACCTCAGAAACAAAAAATGTTGAAGGAGAGAGAGATGGCATAAAATGTTGTAATAGTTTCTTACAAAAACGAAACCGTAGAGTTGTCTTGTCTAGCTGGTCCGAGATAGTTTCAGTTTCGATTTCTCTGACAAATCAGTGTCCAACAAATGTGGTTTCAAAACCCATGAACAATTCAATTCAATTCAAATCCAACACAATAATATATATTTCTTTTTAAGAAAACCTATTTTTTCTTAATGATAATAGTGATTAATTGTTGTATTTTGTAAGAAAGCACCAAAAACCAAAAACCTATTGCGGTATTGTTGTTTGAACACATAATTGGTTGCAGCGTTGACAGGATTGAACGGACGCTCCAAGTGGCGTCGTCTACGAGAGAAAAATGGCCAAGGCGAAGGCACGGCTTTGACGGGCTTGAGAGGATGGTGGCTGCAATTGGCGGCATCGACAAGCAAGGGGCGGCAGCGATGGACGACGGTCGCCCGAAGAGAGAGCCAAATAGAGAGATCGGATTTTGAAATCATCAGAGAGAGAGATTTGATTTTGGTCGTGGAGAAGAATGAGGGAAACTTTTTAGGTAGGTGTAATAAAGACAAAAGGAAGGGCATTTTTGGATATTCAAGCCTAAACTTGATAAGTATAATCTATAAAATATTGGATAAAAACAATAACCCTATAAATGTTTTGATCATTTCTTACGATTTCTATATATATATATATATATACATACAGTTCTTTTCTCCTCGATGCGTCCTGATATAACTCTATCAATGTGTTGTATATGAGCCATAGATTATGGAAAAGTTTTGACAATGTGTCATACACTTTGAGTCAAAGCATATAAATTTTCATATAAATATAAATATATATATATATATAGTGATATATTTCCAAATACATTTGATATGGAAATTAAACAAGTTTTGCTTTAAAAATGTCAACTTCATAGAAAGAAACAATTCGATAAGAATGCATGTGAGAATAGAACACAATTATTTGATTGTTGTAGTTGGTCTTGCTATTTTATGATTAGAAAAAAGTTAATTTAATTAGATGAGAATACATCGAAAGAATGTTGAGTAAAATTCGATACGTTTTTTTAATTATTTATGTTGATTCAAAAAATTTATTTTATGAATTGAAATTGTTTCTAACAGTTTTACAAAAAGAAATAAAAACCGTTATTGAAATACATGTAAATTAATCGAGGTATCAGAAAAAAGATTAAATGGATATTAACAATCTTATGCTTTAAAAAAGATACTAGGAAAGATTCAATATTTCTAATCAAAAATTGTTTATGAAGTATGAGAAATTTGCTTGTCTACGTACCAAATGTATTCATCCTACGATAAATTATCATTTTCAAACCAAATACACCCTTTGTTTTCTATAAACATTCATTGTGTGGATCTATTTTCAAATCCACTAGGGTCAGTAAAACAGAAAACTAGATTCTACTGGAATGACCAAAATCTTATCTATCCAAGTAGCAGATACTTGGAATCCATATTACCACAAAGGAAAGGCATACTTCTTGCTATTTCCTTTTACTATTTCTTGTGATTTGCTTTCGCAATAACAAATGATAACCAAGTGAATGAGAAAAATAAAATACAGGCTTCTTCTTGAACAAATTATTGAAAGCTATTTGTAATAATATACTCTTGCTATGTAGTAGGCAATCAATTTCCTTATCGAGACTTTAATGTTGAATGACCCGTGTCACCCAAATGTTTAAATAATCTAGTCCTGCCAAGATAAAGGACACATTAAGATCTCTTATGAATCAAACTAAAGGGCACTAATGCAAATATTTCAAAAGTAGAGCAATAAACACAAATAAATCGTATACACACCTTGATTCAAATTCCTCTCCACATTTTTCACACACATTGCCAGAATTTTTCGATATTGCCTGCATTTAAACATGTTTTTGACAATTAGATCAGCAAGGACAAGACCACCAGAATAATGCAGAAGACTTAACATTTCAAGAAAATAAGTATTTCTACTTTAAATACTCCAAGCTAGACCTAGCTACTTTAAATACACTACTCCAGGAGTCCAAGCTAGATCTATCAGATAGACCTTCACAAGCTATAATGGAAGAGTAACCTAGTAAGTAACGTTTTGGTGATTTCTCTTGTTCAGATTGTGTTAGCCTAGGTTATGCTAGATTCAGCTTGGTTATAAAGCTAAAGCTGTAGAGATGTGGTATAGGACTAGGAGGCCAATCCATTGTGCTTCCTATTGTGAGCTTTATATTTGAGGCATTTAGCTTCCAGTGCACAAATTAAATCTCATGTCCACACGACATTGTTAATGTAATACATGAAAATACTTTCTTTCTTTCTTTCTAAGGGTTTTTTGATGTATAATTTAGGAGATATCCAGACCAAAAAGAAAATCAGGAGAAAATATTAGCTCTAGACTGTTTTGTAATCAACTCCTCTTTCCTTTTTTTTTTTTTCTCCCTTTTACTTGGAATAAACCAAATCCACTTAACTATTCTCATGAATTAAGGATGCATTCCCACTAGTAACAAATAAGGTTCATAGTCTCCACAAAATGTATAATAGTAACTCATTATCATATCTGAACTACTTAGATTTCTTCATTGGTCCAACAACAATTCACATTTATCAAATACAAAAACTCCTGTTCCATTAAATCCATTCAAAAGAACAATTATCAAACAACATATGGGCAGTCAAAGGATAGGATATGAAAATTCGGAACACTCGAACCATTCAGTATGCCAGTAACTATAAATGTGCATCATCAAATGTCTAATGTAAAGACATAATCACAATAAATGAAGGAGCATAAAAACATACTTATGAAATTACCTTGGTTTTCTTTCCTTTGGAAGAGTTCTTCAATTTGGCTTTTCTATCCTTCATGGCTCCTCCATCAATTGGTTGGTTTGAAATCTTTACATTCTTTACCGAGTGATCGTCCCTTACACCATTGGTCTGATTTTCCACAAAAGCATGGGAAGAGGACTTCTCCTCCATATGTGAATTATCATGCCCATTAGCGTCCTCGTCCTTATCCTTCGTTCCATTCTTGTCACCCTTAGTAGCTTCTCCAATATTCTTTCGACCCTTCTCTTTCTTGTTTTTCCTTCTTCTGCTCTTGCAGTTATCATACTCCATTGGCTCACCATCATCAATCTCATTCTCATTCTCAACATGAACTGCAGTTTGCAAGACCTCATCCTCCTGCTTCAAACCCACCTTCTTCTTACTCTTATGCCCTGACATCATGGCTTTAAGCATACTCATTTCCTCATCCTCATCCTCATCCTCATCCTCATCTTGGAGCCCCTCGGCAGTAACATCTTGTTCATCCTTATCCTCGACATCCAAAAACGCATCCTCCTCGCCACTCAATCCACCAACCCCATATTCTACCTCCTTCGGCTCCATACTCAAACCCTCTTTAACCCTCTCTCCCAAATCCTCCACCTCACCCTCCAATACAGAATCCTCCCACTCCTCTTCCTCATTCACAAAAGTTTCCCGCAACTCTGCCACCTTCTCCTTATGCTTCTTGGACTGCTCATGATTCTTCCATTGCTTCTCACTCTTAAACTTCTTCCCACATGCCACACAATAAAACTCATTACTCTTCTTGTCACTCTCCTCTTCCGATTCCTCCTCAATCGGTTCATCTTCATCGATCCTTGCCCACTCCGGCTCCTCATACTTACTGGCACGCTCCAATTTCTCTCTCTCCAACTTCTTCTTCCTCTCCCTCTCCTCCACTCTCTTCCTCTCCCTCTCCTCATTCTTCCTGACCATCATATCAGTCACTCTCTTGTCCCTTTTCTTCACAAACTCAGCCAGCTCTCTCACAGTCTCGTTATATTCCCTCTTAGCCTTCTTCCTCAACTTCTTATTCTCTTCCTCCATCAACCTCCTAGTTTTCCGGTTAGGTCCGGACATCACATTGTAATCGTCGACCCAACAGAAATCCATAACCGTAGAAAACCCTAACCAGTAATTATAAAAAGCCGTAACCTGACTGTACGGACTCTCTAAATTCCCCATAATAGGCGCCTCCCGCAGCGTATCTAACCCTAACCCTAACTTCTTAACATAACCGATTTCGGCCGAAAAAATCTTAGCAAACAAATCCGAATAAACCTTATAAAAGCCCTTACCGGAGTCGGAGTAGCCGGAATAAGCGGTGTTAGAGAAAAAAGAGAAGAGATTGGGGATGATGGAATTGGAGGAATTGTTGAGATCAGAGAAGAGGATTTGAGAGCGATGAGAGTCATACCAAGCGCGTTCTTTAGGGTCGGACAGGACCTCGTAGGCGTGGACGAGTTCCTGGAACTGAGCGGTGGCGTCGGCTTGGCTCAAGCCGGATTTGACAAGCTTGTCGGGGTGGCGCTGGAGAGCGAGCTTTTTGTAAGCCGACCGGATTTCGCCGGCCGTAGAAGTGTCCTTGGAAAGTCCCAGCACCTCGTATAAGCATCGCTTCTCCGATGCCATTCATGTATTTCTGGTTTTTTCAGCTGACGAAGAATAATCTATAAGCTATAAATCTAAAAACCTGATTTTTTTTTTATACTTTTTATTTTTGTGTTTCGTTGTTGTAACGCAACTCATTTTATTTTTATTTCCTTCGCACTAACTTGCCTTTAAGATTATTAAATCCAGTAAGATTTTAAAGAGATGCAATATATTAACCTAAATACCTATTGTTATCAAGTCAATACGTTAACTCTAACGGTTTACTAACCTTGACCCTTAGAAAGTTAAATATACCCCTATCACATCATCGAAAATATAAAATATTTTTTAATTAAAATTTAAAAAATCAAAAAAATAATAAATAAAAAAATCTACTAATGATGGATATCCACTGCCGAAGAAAACAAGAGATATTTGACGATCTCCTTTTACTAAAAGAGATCATCACCAATCTCCAACTAGAGAAGATCAGTCTTCTGTATTTAGCAGAGGAGACTCCTCCGCAAACTAAAGATGTTTTCACGAACTAATTATCTTTCTTTTTTTTAATTTGATTTTATACTTTTTAATTAAAAAATATGTTATATTTGGGATGATATGTCAAAGGTATATTTAGTTTTCCACAGGTCAAAGTTAGTCAACCGTTAAAGTTAACGGATTGACTTAATGGCAAGAGGTGTTTGTGTTAATTTAGAGCATTTTTTAAAAAATCTTGCTAGATTCAATAAAGTAAGGGTAAGTTAGTGCAATTAACCCTTTTCTTTCCGTACAAGATTTTCTGTTTTGCACAAACTTCGTTGTCACCGTAGTTTGGACTGTGATCTGCAGCCTAAGCCCTAGACCGCGAAAAACCTCTGGAATCTACCCCTCAGAAAACTGTGGTCTATCGCACTACGCTTTACGCTGTCGAAAACTCTTTAGAATTGACTACTCCCTATGTCGTGGTCTATGTATCACAGTTGTCTCCGAATATCATATTCTTCAACTGATTTCAAACTTCACAAACCCAACAATTTGCCTCTTGAAGACTAAAACTCGATAAACCTCTTCCTCATTTCTCAATGACTAGTGGATACGGTGCGCTCATCCCCTTTGTCTTCACCCTTGAAAACCCACTAAATCTACGCACATCTCCAGTTTCTGTTGTGACTGACTTGGTTAACATGTCAGCCGAATTCTTGTTCCATGCGATCTTCACAAGCTTCAACATCCCATCCTCAATTAATAACCGGATTAAATGGTAGCGCAAGTCTATATAGTTTGTCCTAGAATTGAACGCCGAATTCTTGGCCAAGTGTATTGCACTCTTACTGTCACTTTGCAACACATTCATCACCTGCTTGGATCCCAACTCTGCTAACAACCCTTGTGTAAGTTCCTCATTTTTTATAGGCTTATTTTGGTAACAAACCATATTTGGGGTTTTGATGTAAGGGTAGTTTAGGTGCTTCATTGATGGTGATCAAGCTCAAAGGCCCTCTCAAGATCTCAAGATGATAAGCACTTCAAAGGTAAATCACTTGTGCTTATTTACATTTAAGAGACTTAGTTGCACACATACACAACTCATGCATTTCAATACTTTTTGTATGTTGTGTGTTTCATGTATGTGCATTCATGTTCTTAAACTCTCTTCATGCATATTATGATTGCTTGCATCTTAATTGGTTATTTCCTTGTCATTTTAGGCTTAGGATGCATGCTTCTATCATAGGCGTTGTACAGTCGCTGTTACGTCCTTGTATGTACAGCGCCTATTAAAGACAATGTGCCTTTTTGCTCTCAGGTGTTGTACGGTCGTTGTACGTATAGTGCCATACCTGATGGATTTTTTTGATCGCTATAAATACAGCGCCTAAATAATGGCTCTCCAAAACCCGAGAGCAACATTTTCGAGTCATTCCCATGTACAGCGATCATGAAGAACTTGTTCTACATTCTCCAAGTGAGTCGCTGTACAGGTGCTGTATGTACAGTGACCAAGGCAATTTTCAAAACAATGTAGCCATCAACTTGACCTCATATATATATATATATGCTACTTTGTCCTTAGGTCGTCTCTAAGAGTTCAAAATCATATTTTTAACTTAGAGCATTTTCCAAGAGAGAAAATCATCCAAGAACTCACATTTGATTATTCAAACTCATTTCCAAGTGCATCAAACATCATCTAGCATTATCTAGATTCATCTAGGATGTATCTTTGCATGGGTCTTCTTCAACACACATGACTTGGTAAGTTAAACACTATCTTCATCCATTTTAGTGTCTTACTTAGCAAAAAATCTTATTTTTACTTGTATGCATCTAGATTATATTTTATATACAAGATTGAGATTGTTGTGTTGATTGATTAAGTTGTTGTTTTGTGATAGCTATTGCATCTAGGATTATTTTTAATCTTACATAGCTAAGTTTTATATGACATGTAGTCACATGATATTGAAGATTGATTGACATGCTCATGCATGATTTGATAAGCATTAAATGTGTTAACCTAGCATTTATGCATTTGATATACACATAGGTTGTGTTCTCTTCATTGTGACTAAACCCTTGTGAATAAGTAGCTTAATGCACAAGCAAGTAGGTCTAGAATCACTATTAAAGGCCCGTTGGGTGGAGTGGAAGGGTTAGTAACCAAAAATGGTTGAGTTCAACCTAGGTTGTAAACTTTCATTCAAGTCGTAGATTTGAAAACCGTGTGTGGCTAGCATATTAGCCCGTGAGTTTTTTCCAGTCATGGGTTTCTCATGTAAATTAATCAACGTGAAATTTATTGTTTTCCGCAAATATATTTAGTTGATTGTATATTGCTTAGATTGTGTGTTTTATTGAATATTGACTAATCAGGAAAAAACCGTTAATTAACTTGATTAAAACCTATTCACCCCCCCCCCCCCCCCTCTAGGTATATTTATACACACTTTAATAGTTTCACCTTGTAACCATATTAGCTCATTGCTAGCTTCCGTCATAACCATATACTCTTCTTCAGTTGTAGATATTGTCACAATCTTCTACATTTGAGAAACCCAACTAATAACGATACTCCCCATCGTGAACACATACCCTATGGTGCTCCTTCTATGGTCCATCTCTCCAGCAAAATCGAAATCTACAAAACCTTTCAGCTTGATCTCATCTATTTTCTAAAGGTTAGACACTTCTCTATTGTACCCCGCAAGTATCTTAAGATCCACTTCATTACTTCCAGTGTTGCTTGCCTAGATTGAACATGTATTTGCTCACCTCCCACTGCATGGGAAATGTTTGGTCTTGTACAAATCATGGAGAACATCAGATTTTCAATGGTTGAAGCATATGGAACTCTAGCCATGGAGTCATTCTCTTCGTCTGTCACTAGACACTATTCCTCAGACATTCTAAAGTGACTAACTAACAGTGTCCTCACTAGCTTCGCATCACTCATGTTGAATCTCTATAACATCTTGCGAACGTATTCTGCTTGAGATAGCTACAAAGTACCTCTCTATTCGTCTCTAAAAATCCTCATTCCAAGTATCTGCTTTTCTACATCCAAATCCTTCATCTCAAATTCACCAACAGTTGCTTCTTCAAGTTGTTAATCTCTTCCAAATATGCACCAGCTACTAAGATGTCATCAACATAAATTGGAAAAATAACGAAACTCGACTTAACCTTCTTGAAGTGGCAGCAATGATCTACATTGCATCTGAAGTAGCCATTCTATTGCATGAACCCATCGAACTTCCTGTACCACTGTCGAGGAACCTATTTCAAACCATATAGACTCTTCATCAACCTACAAACTAGTTCTTCCTTGCCCTCTATTGCAAACTCCTCTGGTTGTTACAAGTATATCTCTTCTTTAAGATCATTATAGAGAGAGGCAGTTTTAACATCTAACTACTCAAGATATAATCATTCCGATGCTACAATGCTCAACACTAACCGGATCATAGTTAGTTTAATAGCAAGAGAGAAAATGTCATTATAGTCAATACCTTTCTCTGTTAAAAGACTTTGACTACAATTCTTGCCTTGTATCTCCTGGAACCAATATACTTCTCTTTGATTCAAAACGCACATGTATTGTGTAGGGCTTTCTTTTCTTCAGATAACTCGGCTTACTCCCAAGTCTGATTAGATACAAAGGACTTCATCTCATCCTTCATCGCAAGCTCCCACTTGCTCACATCTTCCACATGACACACCTCATCATAGCATTCAGATTCTCCAGCATCTTTCAGTAACAAGTAATGTGAAAGGTTTTAGATTTGTTTTGGCTTGATTCCATGGCAAAACTCTATTTATTTGTAATGGTTAGTTGCTTACGTGTTTCTTTGTTAAAATAAGTTTTAAAGGAGAAAAGAAACTTCTCATGCAAAGATCATCTTCAAGAGGAAAAGCGCTTACTTGGATGCTAAGGTATCAAGATACTTCTTCCTTTTGCAAGGCGTAAGCACATTCACACACACAATTCATACATGTGTGTCCATACATCGTTGAGCTAACCGCACACACATACATTGCATTTATATGTGAACCCACATTTTTGTGCTCATTTGGATTTACACATTCACACTTGTTGTAGTATACTCATGCTTTGATCTTAAATTGTCAAACATTGTAGAAATGCATGTTCTAGGACTATCTCTAGGAAATTGCATACTTGTGTGATCTTGTGTTTATTTGTTTGGGTTTTGTTGTTTTGAACTTAAATATGATCTCATATGATTCCTTGTTTAGTTCCGATCATTTCGGTTACTCACTTATTAGATTTCGAGTTCAAACGAGGAAGTTACGCTACTTTATGTTCTCTTACAATGCATTGTCTTCGTCATCGTGTACCGAGTCGAATTCATAACCTTTGATCAAAGTTTCATAGTCTTCCTCGTGTATAATTGAGTTACTATTCGTAATCTGAAAGCAAATTCAAATTCATAGTTCAGAGGCAAGAGAACGGTCGAAGAACGTGAGAGGTGTACGAAGGGAGCAAAGGAGAAGATAAGTGGTAAAAGGCCAACCACCCTCTCTCCTATGGAGGCACATGGCCACCACAGGAGGACACCTCTCTACCTCCCCGTACTGGCCACATGCCTCCACGGGAAGCATGAGTGGTGGACCGGTGGTGGCTTAATTCCCATTTTGCCCTTGCTTCTCTCCAAGTGGTTTCCCTCCCTATATAGAATCCCATATAGAATCTCTCACAGCTATTAGGAAAGTGTTTTTGTCATAACTCTCTCATTTAAACTCTGAATTAAGTGATTCAAAAACAAAAATTGTTGGTCTTGAAGAGAGGAACAAGTCCTAATCATTTTCAAGGTCAAAATATGTCCAGATTATTCTCAACAATCTGATCTTCAATTCATGGTTCATCTTTTATATGTGAATCATCTTCTCTCCATTTTTCTTATGATCAACTTGATGGATCTTATTATTTGATTGATGAGAAATTTTTAGAATGATTTTAATTCTAATTTTAGTCTTGTTTGATTGATTTTCGATTTATAACTTTTTATGATTTTGATTGAACATATTTGAAAGTTAAACTTGATTCACATGAAATTGACTCTAGAAATGTTTTATGTAATGAGCTTGATTGTTGATTTCTAGATTTAGTTTCATGACCTAAGAACTAGGATTTTTTTTATTGTGATATTGAATATTCTAATTTAGTTCTTATTGACATGCTTGGATTTATAGATAACTTTGTGATTAAATGTTGAAAGCATATTCTAGTTATCTAATTGCATGTTCATAGAGTTTGTGTGATCTACTTTCTCTATTTGATTATGTTTGCATTATTTGCATCACTTAGATCATTTGTCTTACAAAAGGTGGGAAGTCTCTTGTTATTAAGTGATTCTTGAACATAGAGCGAGGAAGACTTGGCTAAGAGTGTGAGGCTCTAAGTTAGTCCAAGCAAGAAAACTTGGTTAGGACATGTGGTCCGGTTAACCAAGCAAGGAAGTCTTAGTTAAGAGTAAGGAGCTCGGATTAACTAAGCAAGGAAATCTCCCTAGAGACTTATGAATAGTCTAGGTTATGGAGTAGCTTTCTAGAGGCAAGCGATTTGTCTCGATTAGAAATTTGAGGCAATCTTTTCACTAGTAAAAGGCATTGAGGTTATAATAGAAGGGATATTCTAGAGAGAGCATTTCATGTGATTTGATTGCTTCTTTGAGAGTGTACTTCTTTCTAACTAGTGAATTGGGTGTTGCCAGTGGTTGTGGATTCAACCCATGAATGTTTTCTTTTAAGAGGTTTACCACGTAAAACACTTGTGTCAAGTTTCGTTTTACGTTTCATTTCTTCCATAACTTGTATTGATTACATCACTTGTGTATTGAATTCTAATTGTGTTGATTGAAAAATCCATTTGTTAGACAGACTAAGTGTACACATCATTGTTGTGTTGAGAAAAACGTTTGGAAGAATTTGGGCTTATACCTATTCACACCCTTCTAGGTATATTTACACTATAATTGCTTAAGGGAATTTCATAACGCAAATACTTCATGTTTGATACATGTGGGCGAGTGGTTCTCTATGATTTATTATGGGCATATGAGGATCTTCTAAAAGCATTCCCAAGTTGTGGATTCAGTACCCTCTAACCAATCAGACTCTATGGTGCAGGAACTTCTTGTTGTGATATAGGTTCTTTGACCTAGGGCTGCACATAATCTTTAATCTTATTTTTACCACGTTCTACAGCTTCATAACATGATACATCCTTAGGACCAAAATAGTTTGGCTCACCCTGCTTAGACTTTTGTGTGTTTCTGTCCTTATACATGACACTTTCGTTGAAGACAACATCTCTAATCCTAATCATCTTACTGTTTTGGTCATCCTAGAGTTTATACTCAAAATCTTCACCATAACCCACCAAGGTGCATTTTATCGATTTGGCGTCCAATTTGCTCCTGGTATGATCACTAACATGCACGTAAGAAACATTATCAAATACTTTTAAGTGAGAAAGTTTTACTTCTTTCTCATCTTTCTCAGTCTTGATCTCCTCTTGTATAGCAAGATTCAAAGGCTTTGATGGTCCTCTGTTGATCAAATATGTCGATGTATTGACTGCCTCTACCCAGAACTGTTTCGGTAACCCTTATTATAGACGTATGCTTCTGGCTCTCTCAGCCAATGTCTTATTCATGTGTTATGTTGTACCATTCTAATGCGGTGTCACCAGCACCGTTTTCACAAGCTTAATCCTACTCTGGTAGCAAAAATTTTTGAACTCGTTGTCTTCATACCCTCTACCATTGTCTAAACACAGCTTCTTGATTTTCAAACTTGTCTCATTCTCAACCATAGCTTTCCACTTCTGGAAAGTTTCAAACAACTTAGACTTGTGTCGTAAGAAGTAAACTCACACCTTCCTAGAATTGTCATTGATGAAACTGACGAAATATTATTTACCCCGGGTGGATGAGACTGAAACTAGACCTTATACGTCAATGTGTACTAGTTCCAGCTTCTCCTTTACCGGTACTCTTCCAGTCTTTTTAAAGCTTACTCATTTCTACTTCCTAAGAATGCAACTCTCACATAAATCAACCTCAACGATCTTCAATCCCCACAATTTCCCTCTCGAATGCAAACACCTCAGCCCCTGACTACTTAAGTGCCCAAATCTCTGGTGCCACAGATTATGATCCTATTTACCTTCCACCACTACAGCCGAACCATACCTATCAATAGTTATATAAAAACACTAGTTCTTAGTTCCCAGGGCGATTGCCATAGCTCCCTTCGAGATCTTCCACTTATCCCATGTGAAAGTCGTCACATAACCATCTAACGCTAGTTGCCCTATAAAGATCATTTTTCCTTAAGTCTAGTAAATGCCTCACATTGTCAAGCTTCCAAACTGACCCATTCAGCTAAATCCTCAAATTTTTCCTATAGGGCACGTCTAGGGTAGCAGTTGTTATGGAGACCAAGAGATAAATATGGAATGAGAAGATTTAATGATTTTTTTGTTTGACTTATGTATTTATAGGTCAACCAATTGTATTTGTAGATACAATTGTGAATACATGAAATGTGATAAAGTCAAGCATAGCTTTTCGAATAATAGAGGGATTAAGTATGCTTTGGACTAATAAAAAATTATAAAATTAAATCTATGATACAATAATGAGCAATATTATCTCTTGTAAATAGAAAATTTACAACTGACATTTCAGATTGTTAGCTCTCTTTTATTTATATTAATTGTTCATAGGTTACACGATGTATTTACCTGTATGAACACTCTGATAATAACATTTGTTTTTAAAATCTCAAAGGCTCTTCTGTATGTATCACATCTTACGCCATTTTGGGCAAGTGGGACATATTGATTAATAACGGTGCACCCATGATGGGATTGTGGTAACTCAACTGTGTTGACCCCACTTATGCGAGTGAGAGATGTTGGTATAATTGGGTTTGGGCTTGAGGCCAATTTAGATACCCAAGTAGGGCCAAGGGCCCAAGCCCATGCATTAGTGGCCCAATCCCAATTCACTTATCTGATGAAAACTACCTAAGCAGTTGAGAACACAAAATAACGTGTTCTGATTATGTCTGGCAAGAATGAATGCATGACAACTTCTACAAAAGTGCATGTGTGTTGGTGTAAGTGAAGAACATAGAGAAACATAGATATACGTGGATAAAATCAAGAGAATTTTCTCCCACCTTTGATCAGTATGTAGGTACTTGCATCATGATCAGAGGGAACTTTTCAGATTTCGATCTGTGATCGTTCCCTGACCTATGATGATACAAGTCATACAACCTATGTTCGATCCGTTTTTGCTATATGATTTGGATTCCGATGGTGAATGGTAATCCAATTTATTTTTGTTTATTTTACGAATTATTCTTCAGGTTGGAAGATAATAGTCAAGGTAATATAACTAATTATATTATTAATTAGATAAAAATTAAAAATGAATAGAGGTGATCTGATTTTATCTGAAATGGATGGTGATCAAATCTCTTTCAATTTTCAACATTTATTATTTAAATTAAAAAAATTAAAAAAAATTAAAAAAATAAAAACATCTATGGCTCTTCTTCATCATTGATGACATTTCCTACATGTAAATATCTGCTCTTGGAGGAGTGTCGATTCTCATGGAAATAGAGATTGGACAACGGAAATCCATTTAAATAAAAAACAACAATAATTTTCGAGTTAATGTTAAAAACATCCCCTCACCTTTAAACTATTATTGGAAATATAATTACAAATGCTTTTATTTTAGAAACCTCCCTTATGAATTAACACCGTTAGTATTCCGTTTGTGTTGACTAAGTTTAACTATTAAAAAGTCTAAAATGTCTCTATTTAAGCTTCAATTGTATGAATTGACCATTATACCCTACCAAATAAATTAATAAAATGATACAAAATGTGAGAATGTTAACTTGCAAAGGAGAAGTTATTTTACGGATAATTTTATCTCAAAAATAACAAAATTATAAATGAACCAAAATAATTGAAAATGAGTATTTGCTTGAATTTATAAATAAATAAATAAATAAAGACAAATAAATACATAAACAAATACATATTCTGGTTTATTTTCAATATTTTTGGTTCATTTGTAATTTTATTGTTTTTAGGGATAAAATTGTCCACAAAATAGCTTCTCCTTTGCAAGTTAACATTCCCACATTTTGTATCATTTTATTAATTTATTTCGTAAAAGTATGAGGATATAATGGTCAATTCATACAATTGAAGCTTAAATATGATATTTTAGACATTTTAACGATCAAACTCAGTCAACACAAACGGAATGCTAACGATGTTAGTTCATAGGTAAGGTTTCTAAAATCAAAAGCATTTGTAAACTATACATTCAATAATAGTTTTAAGGTAGGGTTTTTTTTTTTTTAACATTAATCCTTAATTCTTTTTTGGGATAATTACCCCGGTAGCCATCGAATTGATGACACATTATCAAAATGGCCACTGGATTGGAAAGTTGTTCCAAAATAGCCATTTTTGGCGAACTTTGTAACACTAATGGCTATTCCATCCAATTCCATCTATTTCCATCAAATTCCATCCAATAAGTGGCATTTTGGTAAATAAGGAGATGACATTAATTTATTTTATAATTTTTTTTTAAAATCAAAATTTCTATACAAATTCATAGACTTTTTCTTTCTCACATTCTATAAATCTTTTTTTTTTTTTTTTGGTAATATTTTAAGTCTCCATATTAAGAATCTAATAACAAGTCCTGTGTAATTGAAGCCCATTGTTTTGTTTTGTTAATTTACTCTTCGTTTCTACTTTGAGCTATTGTTATTTGTTTCTGGCCTCAGATCGACGACGACGACAATGAGAGGAGGCAACAGTCAGAAGGCAAAGATGGCTCGTGAGAGGAATTTGGAGAAGCAGATGTTGGAAAATTCCATCATGTGGGGCCACACATGTAAATATTAAATGTGTTATGCTATCTTTAGTTAAGCCTAAATTAAAATGATCTAATTAAGATTTAAAGTATTAAGGCTTAAGGGTATAATTGTCATGGAATTAATGTGTAGATACCAGAGTACTATATCTAATTTGATGAGGAGCCAAATTAGAAATAGCAAAACCTATAATAATCTCATTATTATATATTAGGGTTATGATCCCCAAATGACACGATCATTTTAGTTTGTTTGTATCCCCATCAACAGAGCAATAGAGAACAAATTTAGGGTTCATAAAGATCATGATAATTTGGAAGATCACAATCCATCCACCAATCTCTGGCAATGGATTCAGGTACGCTTCCGCTTTCTATTATCTCCCTTTTCTCTTGAATTGATATAGGTTATTAATATGTATTTAGAATTTGATTAATCATGATATATAAACATGTTTAGGTTCAGATTTAGATTGATTGTGTGCCTATGCATGTTGATTTAGTTTTAATCAAATTCTTTACAAGTGGTATCAGAGCCACCCATGATCGATTCTTGAGAATTTAAGGGATTTTTGAAGATTTATTGTGTTGTTAAATCACTGTTATATGATTTATGTTGCTTAATAAATCGGTTCTTGGTATCTATATGTTTCATATTTGTTGTTTGTCTTTTGGGTGGGGTTCACGATCTGGTGAATAAAAATATATTGGTATTTGGTGGAGATATTATTAATATATATACATATCCAATATTTGGTGGATTTTTCGATCTGATGCAAACAATGTTACTGTATGAATATTGTTTGAACTTTGGGTAAGGATTCAGACAGAAAATAATGACAATAATTTATAAAAAAATTCATGGATTCAGTGCCTGCAAGTGATTGAATTAAATTAGATAATGTATATCTGTGTTTGGGGAATCAGACCTTGCATTGAAAAGGGTCGTTTGATGACCCACATGATCGGGTCGACTAAACCAATGCCATGCGATCGGGCTGCCGCCGTTCGTCCGACCATGGTCGATGGGCCTTGCGCCGTTGTGCGTTGCCTTCAAGCGACGAATGGATTGTCAAGGTGGCGGCGCAACACAGTCCTAAGGTTTCTAGAAGCTTGTTTTTGCTTAGGCCCTTCTCTTGAAAATTTTAAATTCTTAAGGGACTGTTTTGTAATTATTTTGAGCCATTATGTGATTTTGATAAAATATTATGGTCTTTTGTAATTATTGAAACTTGAGAGGCTTTTTTGTAATTTTATAGATTCAGGGGTCGATTTGTAATTTTTAAAATTAAGGACCTTTCTATAATTTTACATAATAAGGGACCGTTTTGTAATTTTAATTAAAAAAATTCAACTCAAATTCAAATATTTTATGGTATATCTTTTATGGTTAAATAAAGTAGTCCATCATTTTAAATGGGCTAATTGAAATAAGATGTCGCCAAAGTGACCTCTCTTGTATAGATTGTTCATAAGGGATGTTGGATGTTTGTGTGTGTAAATTAATGCGAGTATTAGCCGGCCTAAAGGAAGGTTAATATTTTACCGAATTGCGCACACACATGTGGTAGTAAACATGTGACAATTATAAGGTCTTACATGTGAATAATAAGTCGATCCAAATATAGATTTATTATTTGACATGAATTATTGTCAATGATTGATCACTACAACAAAAGTACCACTTGCAGTTAATATTGTGTGTGTAAATTCATGCGGGTATTAGCTGGCCCAAAGGAAGGTTAATATTTGGCTGAATTGTACACACACTTGTGGTGGTAAACATGTGACAATTATAAGGTTTTACATATGGATAATAAGTCGATTCAAAGATGGATTTATTATTTGATATGAATTATTGTCGATGGTTGATCACTACAACAAGATGTACCACTTACATTTAATATTGTATGTGTAAATCCATGTGGGTTTTAGCCAGCCCAAAGAAAGGTTAATACCTGGCCGAATTGCACACACAACTGTGGTGGTAAACATGTGACAATTATAAGGTTTTACATGTAAATAATAAGTCGATCCAAAGATAGATTTATTATTTGACATGAATTATTGTCAATGTTTGATCACTGCAACAAGAGTACCACTTACTGTGCTAGGTATCTTGAGATGAGACTTATCATTATTTGAATTTGTTGATTATTGTATTTGGTTATTAATGTGAGCATGTTTGTTTGTTTTGTTCTCTTTACGGCTAGTGTTTCTACTATATATGCTAATATCAACTTTATGCACATGCTTAATAGGACCAACTTTAAGGATTTGAAAGAGAACATGCTTATTGTTCTCGGCTGCATGGATCTGGACCTTGCACTTCAGAGTGAGCAGCCTGCTTCTCTTACGGATGCAAGTTCTCCTGATGACAGGAAGAACTTTGAGAAGTGGGATCGCTCAAATCACATGAGTCTTATGATCATTAAGCGCAGCATTCTGGAGGCATTTAGGGGTGCGGTATCAAAAAAGATATCCAAAGCCAAAGAGTTTCTAGCGGAAATTGAAAAGTGTTTTGTGAAAAACGATAAGGTAGAAACAAGCACGCTTTTGCAAAACTTGATTTCTATGAAGTACAAAGGCAAAGGGAACATAAGGGAGTACATTATGGAAATGTCTCATATTGCTTCTAAGCTTAAGGCACTGAAGCTCGAGCTGTCTGATGACTTGCTCGTGCATTTGGTATTAATATCACTTCCTGCACAATACGGTCAATTTAAGGTCAGTTACAACTGTCAAAAGGAGAAATGGACTCTCAATGAGCTCATTTCTTACTATGTGCAAGAGGAAGAGAGATTGAAGCAAGACAGGATTGAAAGTGCTCATTTGGCTAGCACCTCTAAGGACAAAGGTAAAAAGAGTGTCAGGTCTGACCGTGGTGGTGAATACTACAGCAGATATAAATGTTCAGGTGAACAATGTCCATGATCGTTTGCTGAATTCCTAAAGGAACGTGGAATCGTCCCACAATACACCATGCCAGGGTCACCTAGCATGAATAGTGTAGCTGAAAGGCGAAACCGGACTCTTAAGGATATGGTAAGGAGTGTGATTAGTCATTCCTTCTTACCAGAGTCACTCTAGGGAAAAGCACTCAAAATAACAGCTTATATTATGAACCGAGTGCCAACTAAAGCAGTTGCAAAAACACCTTATGAGCTTTGGATAGGTAAAAAGCCTAGTCTAAAGCATTTTCATATTTGGGGATGTCCAGCTGAGGCGAGGCCTTACAGGCCACATGAAAAGAAATTGGACTCCAAAACTGTGAGCAGCTACTTCATTGGCTACTCTGAGCGATCTAGGGGCTATAAGTTTTATGATCCCACACTTAGGTCAATTTTTGAGACGGGAACTGCCATATTTTTTGAGGATGTTGAGTTTGGGGGAGAAATAAGGTTAGAGACATTGTCTTTGAGGAGGAATCGGTTTCGATTCCCACTATTGCTTTTGATAATATGCATGTTTCTATACCTATAATTGATCAAGAAGCGAATCCAGATCCTTAACCAGACAATGTTGTTCAAACCCCTATTCAAAATGAGGTAATTGTTCCTGATGAACAAACGCAACAACCTCAAGAACCAATGTCATTAAGGCGGTCCACTAGAGAAATGAGAAATGCTATTCCGGACGATTTTACCGTATTTCTCCAGGAACATGAGGAAGACATTGGAATGGTAGAAGATGATCCAATCAACCTCCATCAAGCCATGTAAGGTTCCAACTTTCAAAAGTGGATTGATGTCATGAATAAGGAGTATAAGTCTATGCAAGACAATAAGGTTTGGGAACTTGTCCCATTATCAGAAGGTGTGAAGCCAATTGGTTGTAAATGGATTTTCAAGACCAAAAGGGATTCGAAAGGTAATGTGGCAAGGTATAAGGCTTGTCTTGTAGCTAAAGGCTTTACCCAAAAGGAAGGGATTGACTTTAAAGAGACTTTCTTTCCAGTTTTAACGAAATACTCTTTTAGGACAATCATGGCACTTTTTGCACACTTTGACATTGAGCTTCATCAGATGGATGTCAAGACGACGTTTCCTAATGGTAACATTGACGAAACAATTTATATGGTGCAACTAGAAAACTTTGAGTCTAGAGACCCAAAGAATATGGTCTGCAAATTGACAAAATCTATTTATGAACTTAAGCAAGCTTCCCGTCAATGGTACCACAAGTTTTTTCAAGTGATTATCTCGTTTGGTTTTGAGATAAACGTTGTTGATAATTGTGTGTATCACAAATTCAGTCGGAGTAAGTACATATTCCTGATTTTATATGTCGATGACATACTGGTTGCCACAAATGATATAGGCATGTTGCACGAAACCAAGAGATTTCTATCAAAGAATTTTGAGATGAAAGATCTTGGTGACGCCTCTTTTGTATTAGAGATCCAGATACAACGAGATCGTTCTCAGGGTATTCTTGGATTATCACAAAGGAGCTATACCGATAAAGTGCTCAAAAGGTTTGGCATGCAGGACAGTAAACCAGGTGACACCCCTATCGCTAAGGGAGACAAGTTCAGTCTCAATCAATGCCCTAAAAATAACCCTGAAGTTAAGAAAATGCAGAAGATTCCCTATGCATCAGATGTAGGGAGTCTAATGTATGCTCAGGTGTGTAGTTGTGTACGCATCCGGATATTGCGTACATTGTTGGTATGTTAGGCAGATATTTAAGTAACCCTGGGATGGATCATTGGAAAGCAGCCAAGGGGGTTATGAGGTATTTGCAGAGAACAAAAGATCACATCCTCACATATAGGAGATCAGATCAGTTTGAAATCATAGGGTATTCCGACTTCGATTATGCTGGATGCCATGGCGGCAGAGTTTGTAGCATGCTATGAGGCATCCAACCTTAGGATATGGCTACAGAATTTTGTCACAGGGTTGTGCATTTTAAAGGGTATTGAAAGACCACTCAAACTATATTGTGACAATAAGTCAGTAGTGTTATATTCCAACAACAACAGGAGCTCATCTAGGTCAAAGTATATTGACATTAAGTTCCTAGTTATGAATGAGAGAGTGTAAAGTGGACATATATCCATAGAGTACATTGGGACAAATTCCATGATAGTAGATCCACTTACAAAGGGATTACCACCCAAGGTCTTTCATGAGCATACTGCTCATATGGGTGTTATTTTGTGTAAGGTGTTAGGATTATACTCAATAGCAAGAGTGTAATGTTGTAATTAACAATCTTTTTCATATTAATAAAGTGATTTCTGGTTTAACAAATCGTATAGCATTTATAGTTTGTATTATAATTGTCAAAGTAAATAATCATAAGGTCTAAAGACTATGGGAAAAGAAGAATTGTTCGTACATCTGGATATGTATGTGGTAGACACAATTCTTTAGTTAGTCTTGAATATTGTTCACAACTTAAGTTAAAGGTTGGGCACCTTTATCTTGTTAAAGTTGTAGAATTCTTTTGCTAGCATTTGAGTGGGATCAAATGAGATATGATGAGTCTAAAATCATCGGAGTGTCTTCGAGCAAAAGGATCTAGTGCACTGGGTGCATTGAACTGGATCACAATGAAAAGCTTTATCTAGAACCGTCAATAGATAATAGTCTTTTCATTATCAGGACAATCGGAGAGTCTATCTTAATCCTGAGATAAATGATGGACTTATGGTTGCAAGTGATATCATTTGAGTTATCAATGAGTACGATTATATCGCATAGTCTATCCTCGATAGTTTGGTGATATTCATTTGTTAATCGATAGAGGACTTCATTTATAGATATGGACATCGTGGCTCCATTTAATTAAATGAGAATATAATATCATCATATGGATGTTTTGAGGTAATTGGATATTAAATCTCAACGTTGAGTTTTCAATAGTGTCTATTGAAAACATGGCTTCTGGACAAGTCAAAATATCCAAGTTCAAAACGTGGTCATATGAGTAAATATGGTAACTTGGAGAGTTATAGGCGGTCTATGAACTCTTGGCGATTACTGATATTAATCACGAGGATACACTATCTCCAATATGATTGTCTAGGGTATGAATGAGGAGCATCTTCCTTTTCTATCTTTATTTAAGAGTTCAGTTTTAGCTCTTTAGTGGAATGAGTTAAAATTAATGGATCGGACCTAAGTGAATCATTTGTTGATTGTGATTAGGTTATGTCTATTGAAGCTTAAATTTAGATGGCCCGCCAAGATCCCCAATCCACACGGACTTGCATGGATCACTTGATATATTCTACCGGACCAATTTAAGGGTCCATCTAGAATTGCATTTAATATATTAAGAATATAATTTGCACATTATTTAAGTAATGGGCTGCTCAATTATATTAATATATTAATGAAAGACATGTGGGCTTGTTTCTTTTAGTAAGAATGGGTCTGGTTCACATGTGGGCTTTTTTATTTAAAGTCCAATGGATTAAATGAAATAGGAAAATAATATTAGGCCCATCTTATATATAAGTGGGGCGGCTAGGTTAAGGTTTTGACCTAAAAATATTATTTTGTTTCATTTGTTTTAATTAAATAAGAATTAATTGATTTATTGATTAATTGTTTAATTAAAGAAACAAATCTTTCCTAAAAGTAAAAGACTTGTTTGATAAGTAAATAAATAAATTAGTATTATTTATTTAATCAAATAAGGAGTCTTTTTTATTTTAGTCAAATAAAAGAATAAAAATAAAAGAGTTGGATTAGGGTTTGAAGTCTATAAAGTTAAAAAGAATTAGGGTTGAATTTTAGTCACCCTATATAAGTGACATGATGAAATTCGGCCAACCCTAATTACATACTACATAGAATTCGGCAACCCTAAAGGAAAAAGAAGAAAAATTCGGCCAACCTATATATATGTTCTTATAGGGTTCGGCCACATCAATTAATTGGTGCTTGAGTTTTTATTTTCTTTCTTCTTCTTCTTAATTCTAAGAGAGTTTTTATTCTAGAGAGACAAAAAGGAGTGAAAAATTATTCTTTGATAGTATACAATTGCTTAAACATCAATAAGCTTGTGTATACGATATCGATCTAGGTTCACGCGAGTTTCGATCATAAGATTGTGAACTCAAAAGTGACCGGAATAATTTTGACATTCTTTTGATTGTTTTGTGACTAACAAAGAAAAGAAAGTATTTGTTTGGTCCATTCACAGGTTTGCAATTCAAAGGAAAGGGAGACCACGCTCCTAGGTGATCCACGTTCGTGCTCGGATTGAAGGTCTTGCGGATTACCATCGACGTAAGTCAATCGGATCACGCGACAAGAGGTAATTTACTTTTGTTGATATATATGCATGTTTATTGATTAAAAGGGTTTAAGGTTCATAAAGGAAAAATTTTAAAAGTCACTAAATCGTCTTTAGTATCGCTTCTGCTGCGTGTAACACTTTTATTTGTTTATTTTTTTCCCTACATAAGGATATTACATTATAGTGGGAGTTTGTATCATTTTGCATTTTATTGCTTTATGTTTGATTTTGGACATACTTATGCATTTGTGTATTTGGATATTTTTCTGATTAGAAATAAAGTATTTGGTTCATTTCACTATGTTACATTGTGTTAAGTATTGATCTCACTAAGAAATAAAGTAAGACCAGTTTGAAATAGACATGTATAGATCACATTGCATGTAATTTCCGTGTTACACATCCATGATTGATCTATGTCATTTGGTTATTTTGCTGTACATGACCATTGATGGGTTTAGTCATGCTAAATGTGACGAAAACCACTTTAATCCTATAACGGCATAATTAATGGGCAAGATTGTTCGGATATACCCCAAATTGTGATAGCAAAATTTTGGAGCTCATAAAGTTATACGCATTTGTATAGTTACATATGTGGCCCAGTGGGAGATTGTTAGAAAATTCCATCATGTAGGGCCACACATGTAAAGATTAAACGTGTTATGCTATCTTTGGTTAAGCCTAAATTACAGTGATCTAATTAAGATTTAAAGTATTAAGGCTTAAGGGTATAATTGTCATGGAATTAATGTGTAGATACCAGAGTGCTATATCTAATTTGATAAGGGTCCAAATTAGAAATAGCAAAACCTATAATAACCTCATTATTATATATTAGGGTTATGGTCCCCAAATTACACGATCATTTTAGTTTGTATGTATTCCCATCAACAGAGCAATAGAGAACAAATTTATGGTTCATAAAGATCGTGATAATTTGAAAGATCACAATCTGTCCACCAATCTCCGGCAATGGATTCAGGTACGCTTCCGCTTTCTATTATCTCCCTTTTCTCTTGAATTGATATGAGTTATTAATATGTATTTAGAATTTGATTAATCATGATATAGAAACATGTTTAGATTCAGATTCAGATTGATTATGTGCATATGCATGTTGATTTAGTTTTAATCAAATTCTTTACGGCAGAAGGGAGCCAAGGGAAGCCAGCTGGAGGCAAACAAGAAAGCCATGAACATCCAGTGCAAGGTATGCATGCAGACATTCATTTGCACAACTTCAAAGTGAAATGCAGGGAACATGTAGAAGCCAAACACCCCAAATCTGATGTTGTTGCTTGTTTCCCCCACCTCAAGAAATGAAACAACTATTCAGAAAATTAAACTATAGATATGGATTTGAACTCCATCTATAATATAAATTATTGTGATTCAGCTGAAGTATTTGGGAAGAAACCCCTTCTGGACACTCTTGGATGTAATTAATTATCTTTGAAATTGTTGGCTTAGCCTTGGTTGATTAAAAATAAAAAAAGTCATGTGTACTTGTGAACGAAGACGTATAATATTGCAATCTCTCTCTCTCTCTCTGTCTTCTCAATTGTCTCATCTTCTTCCTCTGCCACTGGTAAAGCCTCCAGCTAGCTTTTGTCACATGTGCTCATTTATATATATTTGATTCACTCAACATTTTTTATTTTGACTTCTGTTCAATCCAACTTTTTATTTTATTGTAGCTTGGAGGGAAAAGATTTCTGGGTTGTGATTGGATTGGAGCATAGAGGAGGAAAAAAAATGGATGGAATGGATGTCCAAAAAAAATTGAAAAAATTGATTTCAAAAAAAAAATCTAAAATAAATTAATGTCATCCCCCCTATTTACTAAAATGTCACTCATTTGATGAAATTTGATAGAAATAGATGGAAATAAATGGAATTGGATAGAATGACCATTAGTATCAAGAAGTTTGTCAAAAATGGTCATTTTGAAAAAACTTTTCAATCCAATAACCATTTTTATAGTGTGTCATCAATTCGATGGCCACCGGAGTAATTATCCCTTTTTAAAAAAAAAATAAGAATATATACGATATCCATATAAGACATGTACCATGGGGATTTATTTTTTCTCTTAAATTTTTTATTTATTTTATTAAGGGATCAAATATATTTTAAAATTTTTATATATTTGATACAGTCGACTGTTAGATTAAATATTAGTTGACTAACGGCAAGAAATGTCAATATCAGTAGTGCAAAAAGTTGTTTCCGTGTCAAACGCAAACCTGGAAAGGAACGCAAACCTGGAAATGGAACGCAAACCTGGAAAAGGAGGTAATATAAAGTATAAACTATAATAATTTTAATTTAACTTTTGTCGCTGCAAGAGATTAAACAAAAAATATATATATATATATATATATATTTGTTTTAGCCGAGAGTAAGACCTAACATTTAAGCATCAGGCCTCTTGTCAATGTGCCGTTACTCTCCATAGGGTGACTCTGTCACTACGGTTCAACGCCCGACATGCACGTGTATATATATCATGTAGGTGCCCTCTCCCCTTATAGGAGTCGTTGTCCGGACTGTGCTATTAGGGTTCAATTCTCGCAGGATCCCAGTAGTTGTACATTCAAAAAAATAAAAAATAAAAAAAGACCAACATTTAACGGTAATGACTACTGAGAATGTGTTGCTGCAATTCATTTGCATAGGACATTACAGGCACTGAACTTCTATTGGAACAAACAAACAAACAAAATCAGAGATTTCAATTTTTCATATCTATCAGACTAATTTCTCCAAAGAAATCAGCCCCTATTCTCTATCTAAGCGTATCATTGTTTGATAAAGTCATCGCGAATTTTACCAACTAGTTTCTTCAAAGATTTACAATTGGGTGAAAAATAAAATTCATCTTACGCCACCTCTCGTATAGATCCCTTTTTCTCTATGGACAGGCTTTTAACTTCATGTGTATTATCATTTTCTAATCTTTCATTGAAACGGTCTCTCAGAAATTCAACAGCCATGAAGGTGAGAGCCGAAGCTGGGATATACCACGTAATCCTGGGGATGCTTCCTCTAAACATTCCCTTCGGACCTTCAATCATCCAGATCTTGTGTACTGCATCCAACCAGCCATTATACCTAAGAGTTCACAACAATATTACAAGATTCAATACACAAATCATTGTCACCTCTATCATCTAAAAAGGAACAGAAACCATTGAGCAGCTTTTACTTTTGGACAAGAATAAATTCCCAAGAAACTGAATTCTACTCGGTATGTAGTCTAAAATCACACTATGAGGTTACTCAAGTCAAAAGCTCTTACAGAACATGAAAGGGGTATCTTTTGATTCTTATGATAGTGTAAGTTTGGGAACAATCACTACTTAAAAATGCAGAAAAAAAAAAAGAAGAGAAGTGATACCTTACGTTTGATCCCTGTACTTGCATTCTTGTTTTGATGACATCAAAGGGAGTGGTGAGATATGCACTAAAACCTGTACAAATTTAGAGAACTATGAAACAGAGTCTAGGCAACATTTCTCACTAAACTCAGAAATAGACAATTTAGATTGGTATTTAGTACAAAGCAGATTCAAAATACATACCACCAGCTAATCCTCCTAATACAAGTCCCTCAATAGAATTATTAATGTAGCGATCTAAACTGGGTATCCATCTTTGCTTTCCATACTCAGCCAGATCTTTAAGGCCTTCATAAAATACAACCTGCAAGATTCAACAAGCAATGGTGCTTTTAAATCATTATACATTTATACAAAAGTGGATATAGAATCATGATGTCCCAACAGTTTTTGTGTGAGCCTGTGTTGATGGAATCAAAGGTAAAAGATTGAGAGAAAAAAACCACTGCTCAATGCCCTTGCAATACACCAAAAATAAAAACACAATTCAAAGTGAGAGCGAGAGAGAGAATTAAGCACAGAGATGTCGAGAAATTAAGCCATAACAATGGGGCCACAAGATCCCACTTCACTGGTCCTATTCGTTGTTATCACTCACAGATGAGACCATGTAAATGCTATAACACACTAAGCTATCGTGTTTTGTTTTTGCCTTTTTTATTTTTTATTATTTACTATTGATAGGTGCCTCTCACAAAGAAAATTATTAAATTCTTATCACACCCAGATAACCAGATTGGACAGCTGTAACCCACATTGACATTGCTAGGAGCCTATACAACACTGAACCTGAAAACAAGCTAAGAACCACTCTCCCAACATTGAGATTTCCTTCAATATTTGTGCTGCAGATGCAGAGAGGGAAAGAGAACCTACACTAGGGTTTCCACATATACATTCTTATTTCAGAACATTTGAGTATTTAACAAACTTGACACCAATCCAATCCCATGATAGCTCATGAAAATAATATCTCACTTAACCTAAAAACAATTTGAGCTTATATAATAAATATGTTCTATTATACATATGTCTAATAGAAAAGGTTTCGATAATCAATCCACTCTCCATTGACACCTCGGAACCTACCAACTTAGATCAATCTGCAGATCCCTCTCTTTTCCCTTAGAAAATCATGACTTTTGAGAAGGATATGATTATAAAAATCATTAAGATGTATAAGCAAATTAAGAAATAATCAAATAAGTATTAAACAACAAAATAATACAAACCATGAGACCAGCAAATGGAACATCCCTTGCAAGTGTAGACCAGTATCTGCAAAAGCAACCAAAAAAGAAGGTTACAATCAGCCAGGTAGAAACCTCCAAGCAGACCCACAATCCTTCAGCAAATTTTTGTCAGGCCCATACCTGCTGAAAAGATGGGTAGATTGGGGATGTATTTAAAATGTCAAACATGTTTATTTGCATATAATACAGCAGATAAATAGAATTTACTTCCAAAATTGTGATAAGATCTAATTTCAGAAGCTATCAGCTGGACAGCATTGAGCATCTAAAGACATAATATACAGCCTTCCACAACCACGCATTCACGTATTAATTATAACATGTAGAAATTGATCTATCTATCAAACATGAGACCGCTCAAACATTCCAGAGGGATTGTTTCAGATACTTACCCAGCATACAGTCCCCTTAGCCCCTGCTCCTTCCATATTGAGCAGCCAGCATGAAATATTCCAGTGTAATAACTATACATTTGCAAACTAGATTTCACAGGGATGTTGTCTTTCATAACAATAGAACTCCAAGATTTTTTTGTGCCTTGAACCTGCATGCGCTGCTTCATCACTTCGCATGGAACATATACAAAAGAACCAAGAGTATCTCCTGAAATGCATGAAGAAGAAAAAGAAAGAAAATTTGAGTCCTTTGAGGCATACCAAAGGCTGATGAATCCACAATAACTAAATTGCTAATCCTATACACTAAAAGATATTCCTTGTTGTGACAGTATTTAACAGCATAACTATCAGTAAAAACTAAAATTTAACAAGTAAACTGCACTGTGATAATCATTCAGGTGCATTTAGTGCAAATCAATGTCGGAAGACCAAAAGAAAGAAGCAAAGAAAGTCACTCACAAGCCAAAAGGTTGACACATACACAGAAAGAAGAACACCATTAACAAGCACCCACCACAACAATAGGCCATGAGTGCTGAAGAACAAAGAATGACACACAACAAGACCATCCCATACCATCAATTTCATTCAAATACCATCAATTTCATTCAAATACAGTGTAATAAATATTATTGGCAAGTATAAATCTTATAAATATTAGAAGTACACACAGGTTCAAGTGTGACATAAAACCTTGAGGACTTCAGAGAAGATTAAAATTGTGCATTACATAACCTAAGCCTGTTTATTTGAAAGGGTTGTGTCCTTTATATTAAAAGAATAGCATCCTATCAAGAACTCAATAAAAGTAAGATTTAATTTCCTCATGAATATGATTGTCACATAAAAGCATAGACATATCACATATGCAATCTCAGATCATTAAAATCATTATCTCAATTCTCAAATACTTATCACTTGTATCAAAACCCTATTCTTAGAATAATTGCAAAAGATTTAAATGGAACAATGAGGAATTGAAACAAAAAGAAACCTAAGAGGTCCACAACAAATTACCAACAGCTCCAGCAATGAAATGTGACCAGTGGCCTCCAAGACCAGGATGTGATTCTTCAATCCACTTTTTGGTGGACTCTATGAAACCAAAATATGTAGCTCCAGTTGCGAGAGATCCAGTAACTCCAGGAGTTATACCTCTATAAAAGCCTTCAAGGATGATTAGTCCAGAATAAAAATGGTTGATTACATAAATGACCAAAAGAAGAATCACCACGATCTGAAGTCCAAATTTATATAAGTTGATCTAAATAATTCCAAAATAAATGATATAAGCAATGAAAAAGCAAAGATATGAATAAACTTAAATCGTATGGAAGTTCACAGCAAATGTGCAACATATACAACTAACTTGTTGTACAAAAAGTCAAAAACTTACAAAAGTTTATAAGATTAAAACCGAATTACCAATCGTCATCAAAATATATGAGTGATGATCACGTACCTCGTAGTCCATCAGCAACCCAAACTGCTCGGACCATCTGTGATATGCTCTTTTGGTTCTGCAAAAAATGGAGCAAATGGCAGTAAGTGTTATGAAATAAACAGTTACAGCCAAACAAACAACATCTGGCACTATGGCAGAACAAAATAATATTAGATCAGAACTTTTATTTGTCAACGAAACATCCACAAAGGATTAGACACCACAACACCAATCTTCTGAATTATAGATAGCATTGACATTTCTTCTAAATAAAACAACAGCAATTACATTTACATCATCTTTCCCCACAAGGTATTATAATTAAAATCATAATAATTGAAGCCAATTATGTACATTTCAAACCTGACTTCCACTAAAAATTGCTTGACTTTGAATTCGTGTCTTTACAGTATCTACTGGGTGCATCATTCCTTCTCCAAAAGCCCCAGCAACAGCTCCCCATAGAAATTCTCTCCATACTACAGCCGCACCATAAAGCAACAAGAAGAATTATTTCACTACACACGTATTGCAATTCTACTTCATTTAACATCTATCACGAAAAATTACTCAATGGTGGATAAACATCAGGTTTAGAACTAAATGAAAGAGATACATTAACACCATATCATTTCCACACCAGAGCTGAACTAAGACCAACAAAGTCCTAGACTCCCACGAATCAAAGGATAAATATCCTGTAACAACAAACCCTCAAATAGTTACATGGTCTAGAAGCGAATTTTGACTATGCATCAGATTCGCTAAATATCTGAACAAAATACTTGAATGCAGTTTATCCGATCTCAAATTCAACGTTCATGAACAGAAATCTACTCATTCATTCATTTACCGATCCATTAGGTAGCAAACCCCATAATTCGCATAATAAAACTGAAAGTCAAATAAATGCACAATTCGCATTTTCATTTCCTTTTCCAACAATTTCTAGGGAACCAAACGGATGCTTAACTAAATGCATGGACGTGTTCGATATCACTATCGGATTAAAATGAAAAAATAAAAATAGAGTGAAAGAAACATTTGGGGAAAACAAGAAGGAAAAAAAAAAAAAACATACCAAAGAACTGGTTTTGAGATCGTGGGTTGCTTATATGTGAGACTGGAAATTTCAGTTCATTCGAAGTAGGGCCGCGAACCGCCATAGAAGCTGCAGGGTGCTCCCTATGGTCAGGGTTTAGGGTTTAAAGAGGGCGGGCGTGCTTCTTGTGTGAAATCAAATCCACTAACTTTTGATTTTCGTTAGGACAATTTTAATTATTAATTAAAAATCCATAAAATATTTTTGGTTAATTGTACTAACTTACCCTTACTTTATTGGATCTAGGAAGATTTCAAAATAATACCCTAAATTAATATAAACACCCTTTTCCATCATAACCTTGTAGGGTTATTATTAAAACCTTCCTCTAATTTGAGATAATAGCCATTTTTGGCCCTCTAGTTTGAGATAATAGCTATTTTGCACCCTCTAGTTTCAAAAATGATCATTTTCCACATATAGTTACAATTAATTGTCATTTTACATTGTGATTGTTCCGTTAGAAATTTGGAATATTCTATTAGGTTAGTAATGGTATAATGGTAAATAAATGGGTAAAATTAATAAATAAAAAAATTAAATATCATTTTCTCTCTCTTTCTCATCGGTCACCACAACCCCTCTCTCTCTCTCTCTCTCTCTCCATATCACCTCTCTCATACTCTCTCTCTCTCACCATTATCTCTCTCTACGGTGGTTAGGTCCTTGGTTTGTATGTGATGGCTAGATTTGGGGGTGGGTGTTGGGTATTTTTGAGTGGTGGTTGTGGAGTTTAGTGTGGTGGTTAGGGGTGGGTTTTGTGGTGGTTAGGGAATGGTGGTTGAAGAACGTAGGAAATCGCAAAATAGGGAAACAGAGTACAATAAATACGGAAAATAAAAGACAGTTGGATTTTTCGTAGAAAACCCCCAATCGGTAAAAACCACATGAACAACCACTGTTGGCCACCTGTGTCACAAAATTCATTATATGATAAATTAATTACACCCTTAAGTTGACTCACCTAGTCATACTACTCTTGGACTAATAACTTAATACTCATATGTCCTTTTATAGTGGTTTTTGACAATTGGTTGTTCAACCAACACCTTTGGCTAACAAAAATTGAACTCAAATGAAGAGAATAAATTCTAAGTGAACATGTAGCAAGATGCAACAATTTTATAGAAAATAAGACTAGACAAACTACACTTGACTAGATAATGTGAACACTACCCAACATCTTAATCATTAGTTGACCCTCGAAACAATCTCTAAAAAAACTTCAAATAAATATATGTGAGAAGTCTAGAATTAGTATGAACAAATCAAGCAAGAGGACTTGGACTTACATGAACCATGAAGAATAATTGTGACCCAATTAAGATGTGAAGACATGCTCATGATCTTGGGTTGAGGGACAGAGAGCTAGAGACGAAGAGTTCAAAGCTCCTCTCTTTCAAGTTTCTTTGTATTCATAAAATATAAGTGTTGCAAACTGATGAGAGAGATGATCCCTTATATAGGTGCCCAAAAACAACTTCCCACAAGCGCACTCCACGACCTCAACTAAAAGGCTCAATGTTAAGCAAAGGCAAAAAAGCCTTACGCAACGACCAATGTCGCGGTACCTCATCGCGATGTTACTGAATCCATGCAATTCGCGTCCACAATTTCTCTCCGCGACCAACCTAGGTCACGTAACAATGTCATTGATACTTTGCAAGTAAGATATTGCAACCTCCATGTCACAATAGTACGTCTCATATGAAACAAGAAAACTCAATTTCTCAGTTTTGCGACCTCAAATCGTGACAAGAGCATCGCACTATTGCGCCAAGTTCAAAATCTGAGACTTTTGATAAATTCAAAATTAGAAAAACTCTCGCATTAAAAGTGTTAATGGAAAATTATCACTGGGAAAAATCTCCAAATAACAACTTTAAAGACCAAGATCGAGATAGATCCCAATCGGAGGGGTATCATGTGGTTCGATACCGACAAGACTTCTGTCAAAGCAAAATAAAACTGATACAAGAAAAGATTAACTGGTGTGATTTTTATTGATGAAAATATGCATACAACTGATGAAATTAGGGTGGTGGCGATATGTGACGGTATTCTAGGTTTCTGTTGGGTGATGGAGATGGGATGCTCGTGCTTGTCGACAAGTAGAACTGAAAACGAGTGTAGGGTTTGGGGAGGCCAATTTCTAATCCCTTTTATGATGAATATAATGTCGTATATATAGGTCCTCTTACTTGCCATGCACTCCTATAATTTCGGTCTAGGGTTTTTGGCGATCCCAAGACTTTCTTTCTATTAATGGAGGCGATCTTGTAGGAGCTTTTATTTTCCGAATCAAGTGATTCCTGTTAGGGAGGATTCTAATAAGAGTGGAATCCTTATTCCAATGGATTTTTTGCATGGCGGGGTAGAGTTTACCCTATTATCGGGACATGAACGACCGCATTTCATCCCTCTGGCTTTGGAATTTTAAGACTTATCCACCTGGACATATGGATTTCAGATTCTGTTAATGTTTCTTATGGTTAACTAGCGAGAGGATCACCGAAGGTATTTGGGTTCATCTGGGTTCTCGTCTCCCCACCTCTTGCTAGTTTGATGTTTTCCTGGTTAGGTGCTTGGTCGACAGGGTATCCTGATATCGACTCTTCTTGCAGCAGGGTACTTGGCTGAATGTAGAAGCGGGGTACTTAGCGGATGTAATATATGGATGCCTATCTGATGCGGCAGCAAGGTACCCTACTGACGTAATTGTGGGGTACCCTGTTGATCTTAGTAGCGGGATACCTGTTTGGTGCAATAGCGGGGTACCTTGCTAAGCTCTATGACAGGATTCTGAGTAGAACATCACATCGGGCTAATTAGGGGTTACCAAGGTTGCTGGGCTTGCTAGCTTGATCCGAAGGAGGAGGTAGGTATCCAGATTTAATTTAGCATTCTTCTTTCTAAGACTAGCTAGGCGATATCTTGGCTTGTGTCTCTTCCTTGTATCTAGGTGGAAAATTCTTCTTTGGTCCTTTGCCGATTTTGACGGTTAACAGAAGTCCCCCCTGACTTGAATACCGATGCCTTGTCGGGGTTAGAGTTAGGATTCTACCTTTCCTTGAAGGATTTTCTACCCTGCCTTGTCCGCTTATTTTTTATCTTGCTAGGTATCATTGCTGGGAAGGAAATCCCCCATAAATACGCTGATAATCATTGTATTAGCTACCTGTCAGATGATGACTGGCTTATGAATTTAAAAAATGAGCCGTTTTGGCGTGATTAATGTGAAACCACTGATGGCACGTCTTTCAAACACGTTGCCGGTCATCCACTCCTCATCAACTCCAGTTTCCTTGTATGTAACTGCCTATCTTTGCCTATAAATAACTCAGCTCTTCCTTCTCATTTCACACTTGCTTTTCAAAAAGAAATTTTCTTGCTAAACCTAGCCTTTCTTCTTCGCTTCTTCTTCGCTCTTTCAAGCTATCTTCTTCCTCTTTTAATGACGACTGCACCGAAACCCGTCGACAGCCTCGACAAGCTGTTTGATACTGAAAAAAAGGCCTCAATCGAAAGTTCACCCCTCCAATCACGAAAAAGGGGTCGTGAGGAGGCTAACACAGCAAAGAGCTCCCTTCCGGCTTAATGCCGCCGGACTATGAGGAACCCAAGGATTGGGTCATGCTTTAATAACAAGCTAGACAACCCGGTCAAGCTTATTGATGAGGAAGTGGAGGAGGATGAAGACGATGATAAGGAGGAAGGAATCCCCACTAGGATACCATTCAGACGTACTATCATTCTTCCTTATGAAGACCGAGTCACTATCAACTATATTTGCACAACGGATACTTTAGCCCACTTGAGGAAGGAGTACCAAATTCCAGATGACATTACTCTCACCCTTCTGCATCGGGGTTATGATGTTTATACCTCTGTCAAAGGTGAGGTCCCCATTCATGTAGCGGCTTTCGAATGCGGAATCCGGCTACCTCTCCATCCTACCCTGCGTAGATTATTGGTTGCCCTAGGTCTTGCCCCACTGCAGATCTCACCGGGATTTTGGAAGCACCTCATAGGATTTTTAGTGCTCTGGGTAGAACAATGTGAGATAGATGACATTGTGAGATAATCGGGCTATGACGAGATCCGGTATATCTTCCAAGTGGCGGCACTCAAGACCGGCCCCAGAGGCTAATTCTATTGGAGGGTGAAGAATCCCTTGAAATTCATTGTCCTATGAGCCAATGTAAAGTATCCTCGTTCTTGGCACGAGGAGTGGATTGTAGTAGGAGGAGAGTGGGGCAATTCGATTGATGTTGACGGGGTCAAGCACCCAATCCCAATTCAGTTTAGTGGGCAGGAGAAGTGGGGTAAAGGAAAGATCTCCGAGGAATCACAGGGTATCTTGGAGAAAATTCTAGGTCGACATTATGTTAATGTGAAGTATCCCATCTCCGATCCCTATAATAGCGGCAGGGTAGATCGATATCTCAAGATCTCCCTAGCTGCCCCTCGTAAGTAACTCTTTACATTTCACTTCTTTTTACTTGATAAATTTAAACTTGTATACTGACTGATTTCATAGTTTTTGCAACCTCTCCTTCTGTCATGTATCCAGCGGTTCTCCTTCCTGCTGCACCCCTTGTTTCTTTATCTCCTTCTTCTGTTTCTCATACTGCCTATGTTGGCCTCTCTCTTGGGTCTAGCCGGCCTACTGACACTCCTCCTTTGACCCCGGCTAAGTCTCGAACAAGTCTTCCAGCTAAGCTTTCCACCCTGCTTACGACACGCTCTCCTTTGCGTGAAATGGCTGTCAGGGCCTCTAGGGTTCGAAGTATCCCGGGACAAATCCAAAGGTAGGCCCCAGCCCTTTCTTCTATGAAACCTGTTGATCATTCTCTTGTAAGTCATCCTCCTCATCTGCCTATTGTACCTTCCAAGAGCCAACTCCGGGTAGATAGGGCAAAGGAAACTGGTACCTAGATGACTCTCCCCGTTAACCAGCCTTCAAGCTCTCAAACTCGGGATAAGAATTTGGAGGAGGTTATAGCCCACTTCTTGAAGATGTGTCCTAGTGAGAGTATGCAAGCTGAGACTTCAATGCCTTGGGACATCATGGTCTCTAAAGGAGCTTTTCTTCTTCCCAAGGTATAACCTTCAGCTTTTCTTTTTTACTTTGTGAAGTCGGGGTATGGTACTAACCCTCCTTTCTTTTCTTGTAGGCCTTTAGATTTACTGTGGCCATGGAAAAACAGGTGAAGGTTTTCAGGGAGGCAACTATCTCTACCTGGGCAGAATTGGAGGAAACCAAACGAGAGCTGGCTCGGTCTGAAACAAGCATCAAATTCATAAGCAGATTAGTGACCGAGGCGAAGAAGGCAAGAGACAAAGCCTTAGTGGACTCGGCTAGGCTAGAACGAGCTCTCGACACAGAGACTCTTAGATCGCTACACCGCCGAGAAGAAAGGAATAGCTTGAAGAGCGAAAAAGTCCTACTCCGTGATGAAAATCAACTCTTGCGGGGTTCAATAGGGAACTTGCAGATGAAGATAGATGATGCCTTTGGAGATGGATATTTTTATACCTCCTATGAAGTTGCCAAAGCCTTCCCTCCTCCTTTTGACTTGATGGCCTCTCTAGGATGGGATCGGGAGCAAATTGAAGCAAGAGTCACCCAACTTTCAAGATCTACCCCAGCCCATCCATATCCCCTTATGTCTGCTGCAGTTTTCGATCCCCTTATTCTTCAAAGACTTACCCCGCTTGTTACGGGCCAGACAGACGAAGGTATAACATTAGCGTCCGAGCTTCCAACCCTACAAGATGGTAGGCCACAAGAGACTGAGGATCTTACATAGGCCATGATTGAGTTAGCTGAGGGGGAATGAGTTCCTGCTACGCCCGGGGTACTAGAGATTGAAGGAGTTCAAGCTGAGGCAGTCACCGAGGCAACTGATGGTACGGGCGAGGTAGACCAGGGCTTGGAGGCGGTGGGGGAGCAAGGTGATGCATGATTTGTTTGTTTTACTTTTTACCTTTTTTCCTTTATGTAGCCCGTAATTGGGGGTTGGGCTCCCTGTTCTAGTCAATAAAAATTTCTTTTTTTACTAAGACACATAGTATCTTGCTTGCTCTTCTGATTTAGAAAAAAAATTACTTAGAAAAATCTGGACTCAGGAAAAATCATGACTTAGGAGAAATCCTGACTTAGAGGAAATCCTGCAGCTTTCGTACTTGTAAACGAATGAAACTAAAATTGGAGACCTGCTCCTTGATCGAGATATTTGATAGTCATATAACAATCTTGTACATTGTCGTTGTAAACACCAACGGGATCTAGCAAGTGAACACGTCCCTTTCTTTAATTGGTTTTTAATGAGTATGTAGCAGTTTGAGGTTCTGGATATCCCGATTGATAATCAAGCCTACTTCAGCTATAAATGTCTTTAGAAGAGTCATCAGGTACCTTGGTAAGGTATCCTATTTCCTCCGATATTCTGTCTCGATAGGCAGTTCAGATTGCTTTAGAATCAGGCTTCTCGGAGGTAGGTATACCTCGACCGAGGTAGCTGAAGTGCCCATAAGGTCATTTCTTCTTGGAGAGATGGAGAAGTGAGGTATCGGGTACCCTAGTGAAGTATCCTGATCCTTTTGATGGTCTGTCATGGTAGGCAACTTAGGCCACTTTAGCACCAGGCTTCTGGCGGAGGGTGTACCCCGGCCAAGGCAGCAAGAGAGCCATAAGGCTATTTCCTGGTCTTGAGAATGCAGCGGGCAACTAAAGCCGCGAGTCCGGATCCTTAGTCTGGTATATCAGATCCTTCTTAGAGGAGGGTATACCCCGACCAAGGTAGTAGGAGCGCCCTAAGACTATTTTCTGGTCTTGAGGATACGGTGGGCAACTAAGGCCACGAGTCCAGGTCCTTAGTCTAATAATCCAGAATCTTCTTAAAGGAGGGTATACCCCGACCAAGGCAGCAAGAGCGCCATAAGGCTATCTCATAGTCTTGAGACGATTCAGTAATGACGAAAATTATATGTCCTGGTAGGTAACTTAGGCCACTTTAGCACTAGGCTTCTCTGAGGAGGGTATACCTCGACCAAGGCAGCAGAAGCGCCATAAGGCTATCTCTTAGTCTTGAGGCGATTCAGTAATGGTGAAAATTATCTGTCCTAGTAGGCAACTTAGGCCACTTTAGCACCAGGCTTCTCGAAGGAGGGTATACCCCGACCAAGGCAGCAGGAGTGCCATAAGGCTATTTCCTGGTCTTGAGGATGCGGCGGGCAACTAAAGCCACGAGTCCGGATCCTTAGTCTAGTGTATCAGATCCTTCTTGGAGGAGGGTGTACCCCGACCAAGGCAGCAGAAGCGCTCTAAGGCTATTTCCTGGTCTTGAGGATACGGTAGGCAACTAAGGCCATGAGTTCGAGTCCGAGTCCTTAGTCTGATAATCCAGAATCTTTCTAGAGGAGGGTATACCCCGACCAAGGCAGCAAGAGCACCATAAGGCTATCTCCTGGTCTTGAGACGATTCAGTAATGGCTAAAATTATCTGTCCTGGTAGGTAACTTAGGCCACTTTAGCACCAGGCTTCTCGGAGGAGAGTATACCCCGATCAAGGCAGAAAGATGAGATGTAGAAGAATTATGTAAGGGAGCTTGCAGAGTGATCATTGGAGAATCATATAGGAGAGATAACTGACTTTATTGAATTTTTCAAGTAGTATAATGTAAAATCGGAGTGTGTATTCCAGCCGATATAAATTGAATTCCTAAGGGTAGAACTTCCTGAGGTGATCAGCATTCCATGTATGATCTACTGAGTATCCCTCCAGGTCTTCCAGCTTGTAGGCGCCACCCCGGAGCATTGTTTTAATCAGGTAAGGGCTTTCCCAGTTAAGGGCTAGTACCCCGTCGGACATTTTCCTTGTGCTTTGGGTTACCTTTCTAAAGACCAAGTCTCCTTCTTTGAAATGGCAGATCCTTACTCTCTTGTTAAAGTGTCGGGCTATCTTACTCGGTTACATTGTTACTCTTTCGGTGATCCTGCATTATTTCTCCTCGAGTAGGTCCAGATTGGCTCTTAACTTAGCCTCATTATCTTCTGGTTTATAATTTTGAATCTAGAAAGATATAAGCTTGTGTTCAATAGGCAAGATTGCTTCAGTTCCGAATACTAATGAGTAAAGGGTTTCCCCTGTTGCAGTCCTCCTGGTTGTCTTGTACGCCCATAGCACTTTGGGTAATTCTTCAACCCATAACCCATTCTTCTATTAGAGCTTTTTCTTTAGGAGCTTCTTAATTATCTTGTTGGTAGCCTCTACCAACCCATTAGTTTGAGGGTGTGCCACTGATGCAAATCGGAGATCAATGTTTCGATTTTCACAGAATTCTCTGAAGTTGGCGTTATCAAATTGCTTTCCCAGATCAGTTGTAATGGCCATCGGGGTACCGAAGTGGCAAACGATATTCTCTTTGACAAAATTGGTGGTCGTTTCTTCAGTTATCCTGACAAGTGCCTTAGCTTCCACCCAATGGGTAAAGTAGTCTATTGCTACTACTGCATGTTTGGCTCGGCCGGGTGTAGTAGGAAGTAGGCCGATTAAATCTAGTCCCCAAATAGCAAAGGGGTAAGGTGTACTAATCAATGAGAGCCTCTCCTGGGGGAGGTGATGGAGGTTTGCTGTCTTCTGGCAAGCCTCACATGATTATGCGAACTGTTTTGTATCTTGATGAATAGTCGGCCAGAAGTAGCCCATTATAAGTATCCGGTAGGCTAGTGTCTCGTCTGCTGCATGATTACCACAGTCCTCTGAATGTACCTCGTTAAGTGCCTAGGTAGCATCATCTGGGTGAAGGCATTTAAGTAGGATGAGGGATTTCCCTTTGCGGTAAAGGTATCCATCTACAAGGTAGTACCGGGTAACGATTCTCTTTAGCTTGCGTGCTTGATCTGGATCTGCGGGGAGAGTGTCACTTTGGAGGTAGTCCGCTATTGGATCCATCCAACAAGGGAATCAGTTGACTGGTAGGATCTCTACCCCCTTGGCTATGTTGGAACAGGGTATCAGTTAAAAGGGTACCCATCTTGGTAATATATGCCCCTCACCTACTACGATCTTGGCTAGAACATCTGCCCGATGATTTTTCTCTCGGGTATCTATTCTATCCCCATGCCTTTGAATCCCGACATTGCTTCTCGGACTTTAGCCAGATATGCTACCATATTGTCACCTTTTGCCTGATACAACCCCAACACTTGGTTGACCACCAATTGGGAATCACTCTTGACTAGGAGGAAATCGGCCCCTAAGGCTTCTGCTACTCCCATTCCCGCTAGTAAGGCTTCATATTCTGCTTCGTTATTAGTAGACCTGAACTCGAACCTGAAGCAGTGACCGCATTCGACCCCCTCTAGGTCTATCACAACTGTTCATGCTCCGCATCCTGATTGAATTAATGCCTCATCTGTGTATAGAATCCAGGTCTTATTGTCTTCAGGCCAGTTCAGATCGGTCTGATCCGGATTGGGGTCGGGCTTAGTGATTGGGTCTAGATTTACGCTGAACTCCATTACGAAGTGGCTAGGGCCTGTGCTTTGATCGTGGACCTTGGCTTGTATTTGATGTCAAATTGAGTGAGCTCTAGGGCCCATAAAACCAACCTGTCCGATACGTCTGGCCTCTGGAGGAATTTTCGTAAGGGCTGATCGGTGACTACTACGATAGTGTGTGCCTGAAAATAAGGCCGGAGCTTTCTGGCTGTAGTTACTAAGGCATAGGCGAGCTTTTCCAGGAGGGTATAATTTTTTTCAGACTTGGTGAATGCACGGCTCACGTAGTACACCGATCTCTATACTCCGTCACTGCATTCCTTCACTAAGGCCCTACTAGTGGCAACTTCTAAAACGGCTAGGTAGAGTTGGAGCTTTTTGTTTCCCACGGTAGAATCGATGAGCTGGTCTATCTTAGGCAACGGGAAGCTATCTTTGGGGCAAGCCCGGTTGAGATCGGTGTAGACACATTCGCCATTTTTCGTTAGATTTGGTTACCATGACCACATTGGCGATCCATTCGGGATATCGGGATTCCCCGATGAACCCGGCCTTTAGGAGTTTGTCCACCTCTTCCTGGACTGCGGCGTTCTGTTCGGCGTTGAAATATCTTCGTTTCTGTTTCACTAGTTTGATGGATGCATCTATTGCCAACCTATGAATGGCCAAGCTAAGAGGAATGTCGGGCATTTCCTCATGGGTCCAAGCAAAAATATCGTTGTATTCTCTGAGGAGCTTTATCAAGTCCTCCTTGACTTCGAGATCCAATCTCCCTCCAACTTTCACCACTTTAGTGAGATCTTCTCCCCTTTTAGGTATTTCTTCTAATTAATCTATGGGACAACCACTGGTCTAACCTCGCTCTTCATACTCCTGCTCTTCTATGACTATGTCTGGTATCTCTCCTTCTTCCATGTCATAATGACATTGTTCCGGCGTACTCGGGTTTACTTCACTGGCCACATGTGTGCACTGTTTGGCAAGCGCGGCGGGATTGGTGGATACTGCATAGCAATTGTGCGCTGCCTATTGATCCCCTCTAACTTCTCATACTTCTGTTCCCACTGGAAACTTTAGGACGTGTTGATAGACGGATAGTACCCCCTAATCTCTGATAGGAAGGGCCTACCTAGAATAGCATTGTAGGCAGACGGGGTATCCACAACGATGAACTCTGTTATCACGTTCTACTGAAGTGGAGCTTCTCCGACTATCACCAGTAGGATTTTGGATCTTATGGGCATTACAGAGTCCCCTGTGAATCCATACAAAAGCGAGGTACAACTGTTGTAGCAGGAATTCTTTAAGTTAAGTTGCTCATAAGCTCCCTTAAATAGGATGTCGACGCTACTTTCTATATTGATCAAGACACGGTGAACCCGGTAGTTGGCAATCTGTACCAAGATTACCATGGGATCGTCATGTGGTTCGACTGTATTGTAGATATCTTTCTTTATAAAGACAATCTTTGTAGAGCGGGATGGATCTCGGGATCCATTGCTGACCTTGAATATCTCATGACCAGCGTTAAGGCTGGGAATCTTTCTTGCGGGGTTCTTCCTCGAATTGTTGGAAGTTCCTGCCAAGGTGAGGCCTCCACTAATGGTATGAATCACTAGGATCTGCTGCATCAGATCCTTCTCTCCATCCCTCATTCTATCTGCCACCTCCTACATCCCACTTTGTACCTGTTTCCCTTCCTTGATGTTATCACGTACCTGTTGTAGAAATTCCGTCAACAGGCCTCCCCTTACCAATCCTTCAATCTGATTGCGGAGGCTGTAGCATTATGAAGTGTTGTGTCTGACATCCTCGTGGAAATCGTAATATTTGAACTGGTTCCTCCTATCAACTGGGACTTTCATGGGACCTGGCTTCTTGAGTAGGCCTTTGTCCTAGATGGCGAGGTAGATTGTTTCTCTTGAAACATTAAGAGAGGTGTAGTGATTATATACATCTTCCTCCTTTGCTACCCAAGCAACTTCTTTCAGAGGGGCCGCCCTGGGAGGCGATCTCCTAAGATAGGATCTTCTAGTCGAATACCTTTCCTGGTACGAGGGAATAGGAGGCGGCCTGCAGGTTGACCTATTTAGCGGCTGATTTTGGAATCTCTTGACTGGTACGGGCTTTGGAGCCTCTTTCTTAAGACGCGGGGCCAACCGGGCTTCATCATGTTCAACCTTGATCCAGAGTTGCTCTTCTATGTCTACTTGTTCTAAAGCTCGATTGTAGGCTTCCTAGTAAGTTTATGGTGGATGCTTAGCAAAAGAGCGAAATAGTCTACCCGCCCACAAGTTTCTTCGGAAATTAGCCAAGGTTTCTTTTTCATCGAATACTCCCATCTGGATCACTTCGTTATGGAATTTCTCCATATAAGACCTCAATATTTCACCCCGCTCCTAGATCACATACTAAAGCAAGATAGGGTCACTGGGACGAGACTTGATTCCTTGAAACTGTGCACAGAAAGCTGTGGTGAGTTTAAAAAAAAAAGAATCAACACTACTTTTTGGCAATTTCCTGAATCACGTTTTAGCACAGTTAGTCAAGGTCAAGGGGAACATCCTGCACATGGCTAACCGTGTTGCATTTTAGACTTCCATCTGGTAGGCAAAGCTTTCTAGGTGACTGATAGGATCCTCTGTTCCAGAATACTTTTTGGAGGGCATCCTGAATTTGGAGGGTAGCCCCACCTCCCTGATTCTTTTGGAGAATGGTGCATTCATCTCACCTAGGGGGTTCTTCTAGATTCCCTGATGCTCTCCCTTCTTTAACTCCTTTAACTCCTTAGCCATTTTGGCCATCTAATCTTCTAGGCGTTGAGATTTAGCGTTTCCAAATCGGGCCACCGAGCCTTCTTCATCCGAGGTCTCTGAATCAATAACCACTTCCTTCCGCTTAGCTTTATGGTGCCTACTTCTAGGGCTTTTACAGGATCTGGCGCTTTCTTCTGAGTCTAGCTGTGGATCTTTCTTCTCTCCCCTTGGCCTTGCCGGGGGTTGGACTCTCCTCGGTGGAATCTCAATTGTCGATTTCACCAGTCGGGGTCTGAGATTAACCTGGCGGACCGGGGTTGGTGGAGATGGACCTAGTCGGTCAAATACTGGTACCCGGATACTTGGGCCAATGTCTCCTGCAATCTCGGCTGCTTCAAAAGGGATTCCTTGAGCTATCATTCTAAGTCAGATGGCTTCTACTTAGGCAGTAGCTTGTTGCTCTAGAATATCTCGATGATCTCCTGCCCAATCGGATCTCGAGGCAAGGGGCCTGCATCTATGACTAGAGGAGGTATTGGTGCCGGATTGTCATTCCTGGATCCTCTACCTCGTCTTTGAGCTCTTTTGGTGGAAGTGAATGACAATGGTCCCGATGGAGCCGGATGGGCTTGAGAGGATCGTAGTCTCATCTTTCTACTTCACCGGGTAGAACTAAGACAGCTTTTCTTATAAATGTTGGGAATGTAGTTTCACACGGACGGCGCCAAAAGTGTTAATGGAAAATTATCACCGGGGAAAATCTCCAAATAACAACTTTAAGGACCAAGATCGAGATAGATCCCAGTCGGAGGGGCATCACGTGGTTCGATACCGACAAGACTTCTATCAAAGAAAAATAAAACTGATACAAGAAAAGATTAACTGATGCGATTTTTATTGATGAAAATATGCATACAACTGATGAAATTAGGGTGGTGGCGATATGTGACGGTATTTTAGGTTTCTGTTTTAGGTTTCTGTTAGGTGATGGAGATGGCATGCTCATGCTTGTCGATAAGTAAAACTGAAAACGAGTGTAGGGTTTGGGGAGACCAATTTTTGATCCCTTTTCTGATGAATATAATGTCGTATATATAGGTCCCCTTGCTTGCCATGCACTTCTATAATTTTGGTCTAAGGTTTTGGCGATCCCAATACTTTCTTTCTATTAATGGAGGCGATCTTGTAGGAGCTTTTATTTTCCGAATCAAGTGATTTCTTTTGGGGAGGATTCTAATAAGAGTGGACTCCTTATTCCAATGGATTTTTTGCATGGCGGGGTGGAATCTACCTTATTATCGGGACATGAACGACCACGTTTCATCCCTCTAGCTTTGGAGTTTTAAGACTTATCTGCTTGGACATACGGATTTCAGATTCTATTAATGTTTCTTATTGTTAACTGGCGAGAGGATCACTTGAGGTATTTAGGTTCATCTGGGTTCTCGTGTACCCTGTCTCTTGCTAGTTTGATGCTTTCCTGGTTAGGTGTTTTGTCTACGGGGTATCCTGATATCGACTCTTCTTGCAGCAGGGTACCTAGCTGAATGTAGAAGCAGGGTACTTAGCGGATGTAGTATATAGATCCCTATCTGATGCGGTAGAGAGGTACCCTACTGACATAATGGCGGGGTACCCTGTTCATCTTAGTAGCGGGATACTTGTCTGGTGCAATAGCGGGGTACATTGTTGAGCTCTGTGATAGGATTCTGAGTAGAACTTCACATCGGGCTACTTAGGGGTTACCAGGGTTACTGGGCTTGCTGGCTTGATCCAAAGGAAGAGGTAGGTATCTAGATTTAATTTAGCATTCTTCTTTCTAAGAGTAGCTAGGCAGTATCTTGGCTTGTGTCTCTTCCTTGTATCTAGATGAAAAATTCTTCTTTGGTCCTTTGCCGATTTTGGCGGTTAACAAAAAGCATTAAGAGAATTAGAAGTGATCATGAGAAGGAATTTAAAAATGCTTGTTTTGAATCATATTGCAATAGTATATGCATTTCTCATGAATTCTCTACTCCTAGAACACCTAAACAAAATAGGATTATTGAAAGGAAGAATAGGATCTTGCAAGAGATGTCCAGTGTGATGTTGCTTAGCAATAGGGTTCCTTGTAACCATTGGGCCGAGGCCGTGAATATGGCATGTTATAGTTGGAAATCGAGTGTTTCTAAGACTTAGCATTAGGCAAACATCCTATGAATTATGGAAAGGTAGAAAACCAAATGTAGGTTACTTCCACACCTTTGGAAGCAAATGCTTCATCTTGAATGACCGTGATCATTTTGGCAAGGTTAATGCTAAAAGTGATGGGGGTATTTTTACTAGTTATACCCTTAATAGTAAAGCTTATAGAGTTTTCAATTTGAAGACTTAAAGTGTTATGGAATCATCCAATTTGTTATTGATGATTGTAGGGTTAATAATAATGACCACGATGAGGATAAAAGAGTTGCTAATGATCTTCCTTTAAAGAATGTCAGTGAGACTTCAAGTGAAGTGAAGTCAAGCTAAAGTGAAGAGGATGTTAAACCTCTTGATAGGGTTACCCCATTGAACCCTTTAGAATCCACTCATTAGGTTAGACATCTTTATAATCAAAATAATATCATTGGAGATGTCGATGTGGGTGTTAGGACTAGGCATCAAATAGCTAATCAAATTAGATACATTTGTTACACCTCACAATTTGAACCCAAGAAGATCGATAAGGCCTTGAGTGATGATTTTTGGGTTCTTGCCATGCAAGAAGAGCTAAAATAATTTTTTGGACTCTTATTCCTAGGCCTAAGGACACTATTATCATAGGCACTAAGTGGGTCTTTCGGAACAAATCTGATGAAGACGGTAACATTGTGTGAAATAAGGCTAGGCTTGTAGCACAATGATACAACTAAGTGGAAGGTACGACTTTGAGGAGACTTTTGCTCATGTTGCTTGTCTAGAGTCCATTAGGTTTATTTTGTCCATTTATTGTGTTTGTAAGTTTAAACTTTTTCAAATGGATGTCAAAAGTGTCTTCATATATGGCTCCTTGTATGAGGAAGTGTTTATCGAACAACCCAAAGGGTTTTCGTATCCACAACACCTTAAACATGTCTATCGCCTCAAAAAGGTGTTATATATGTTGAAACAAGCACCAAGGGCATGGTTTGAGCACCTAACTCAATTCCTTGTCAACAATAATTACTCAAGGGGTAATGTTAACAAAACACTTTTCATCAAAAATAATAAAAATAAGCTCTTTATAGCCCAAATTTATGTTGATGATATTGTGTTTGGATCCACCGATGACTTTGAGGTTACACAATTTGTAGACATTATGTCTAATGAATTTGAGATAAGCATAGTGGGGGAATTGACTTACTTCCTAGGTTTGCAAATAAAGCAAATGCTTGATAGGTTTTTTTATATCTCAAGCCAAATATGTAAAGAACCTAGTGAAGAAGTTTGACCTTAAAAATGTCAAACATTGTGACACACCAATGATCACAACTTTGAAGATAAGCAATGATGCTAGTGGTAAAAATGTTGATTAAAGTTTGTATCGTGGCATGATTGGTAGCTTTCTTTACTTGACCGCTACTAGACCCAATATAAGTTTTAGTGTGGGTGTGTGTGCCCAAGCAAATCCTAAGGTTTTCTATCTCTCAACTATGAAATAGATCATTCGATTCATGAGTGGGACCTTAAACTACGAGATATGGTACTCATTTGACACCAATTCTAGCTTGGTAGGCTTTAGTGATATGGATTGGGCAGTAAATTGTGATGACTAGAAGAGCACATTCGGTGGTTGCTTCTATCTTAGAAAAAACCTTGTCTCATGGTTTTGCAAAAAGAAAAACTCCATCTCATTGTCCACGTTCGAGGTTGAGTACATAACTGTAGGGAGTGCATGCACACAACTTTTATAGATGAAGCAAATGCTCCCAGACTACAGCCTCAATCAAGGTACTTTAACCATTTATTGTGATAATATGAGTGTAATTAGTATTTCTAAGAATCATGTGTAGCACTCTAGGACAAAATATATAGATATATGTCATCATCACTTTATTAGGGAGCTAGTTAAAGATGAGATTGCAGTTCTTGAACATGTATGGACTAATGATCAACTAGTTGACTTGTTTACAAAACCATTAGATGCAACTGAGTTTAAAGGACTTAGTAGGCCTATTGGGATTTGTCACATGTCTTAATGTGGTAGGATTGACCCTATAAGGGGAGCTCAAGCAAAGAGAGCAAGCTTGCATGATTCTTGTATGCAAAAAGTTGATAAGTTTTATGCTCTTTTGTGATTGCTTTAGATACACGGTGAATAATATTGAATAATGTTGAATAATTTTATTTTTTGTGAAACCGTGCATAGTTGCCTAGTATGTTAATGCATGTTTTCTATGTTTACCCAAGTATGCCTATCTTTTTGATGAATGTTATTTTTGATTGTATATGAAATTCCACTTAGTGTGACTAATACAATCTAGAGAATGAGTGAATAAGTTTTAATCAAAAATAATTACCAATTTTCGATTAATCAATATTATCAAATTACCCAATAATAATGATCAAGCAATCAACAATATATAAATACAGAAAACAATAAAAACATATTGATTGATTTATGTGAGAACCCCTCCAATTGAGCAAAACTAATGGGCTATCCATCTAGCCACTTACGGTCCTCAAATCTTCAAACCACCATTGGTCACTAACACATTTCATTCTATCCATGGGCCTCTAATGGTGATTCTAGACCAATTGCTTGTGCACTAACACTCTTAGTCACAAGACTTGACTCATGAAGAGATTAAACAACTTAAGTGAATATATGAAAATATTCTAAATGCAATTAATACTAGGCAAACACCAAATGCTCAATTAGAAAATTAAATATGCAATCATCAATTCCTAATTATCAATATCTAGATGCAAAACATAAAGACTTAGCTAGAAAGGGCAATAATGACCTAGATGCAAGCTATCATGAAGAATCAATCTCAATCAACAAATAAAGACTAAAACATATTCAAAATAAGCTTAAGAATTGAGTCATGCATTTAATCACATAATAAATGCTAAACCTAGATAAAGATGAACAATAATGGAACTAAGTTATGAGACCAAAGAAGACCCATACTTGGATGATGAATAGAGATGCTAGATGCTAGATGCTAGATGCATATGGGATTTGAAATTGGTTGAGAAAAAATGGATTCTTGGGAGTCTCTCTCTTTCTCTCTTGAAAATCACTTTGTCTCTCTAATATTTGATTTTTTTACTCTTAAAAACGAAATAAAGAGAAAAGAACATATATATGAGGTCAGATTGAAACGACAATGTTTTGGAAAAAGGAATAAATTCTGGGCGTTATACGTTGTACGTACAGCGCATGCATAATGCACGTATAGCGCAAGGTTGCTGGAGAACCCAACAACACTAATATGTGATGTATGTATAGTGCACCCACAACGGTAGCACAACAACCCAACAACGGTTGACCTGGGACAAATAAAATCAATCAGGTGAGCACTGTGTTATGTTTTTAAGTCGTGTTGGCATAATTTTCATATCAAAATAATGTTTCACTTGTATTGATTGTTGTCTTAGATTGATGATGATTCAAGCTTTAATGAAGATTTGGCAACTTATCATGCAAGATGGTGTCTTCAAAGAGGAATATGCTCCATTGCTCAACAAAGGTATATTTAAACCTCATTCCTCTTACAAGGCTAAGGCACACACACACACACACATTGCATACATACATGTCCCTACATCATTGTACTCAATTAGTATAACACATTCACATAGTTGATATCGTATGCTCATGCATTAGACTTAAATAGACAAATTGTGTAAAATGCATGTTAAATGACTACAACTAGGAAATGGCATTCTTGTGTGTTCATGTATTTGTTTGTTTGTGTTTTTGTGATATCGGTCTTGAATTTGATCTTATGTTATTCCTTATTGAGTTCTGGTCATTTTAATTACTCATTCATTAGTTTTCATGTTCCGAGTAGGAAGTTACAAAACATTCTGTTCTCTTACAGTTTACAATGCATTGTCTTCGTCTTCGTGTATCAAGTCAATTTCATAACCTTTGGTTAAAGTTTCATAGTCGTCCTTGTGCATGAGGGAGTCATTTGTAATCTGAAGACGAATTCAAATTCAGAGTTCGGAGACCGAAATACGGTCGAAGAACGTGAGAGGAGTGTGATAGAGGCGAAGATTGGCCAAAGGCCAATTGCACCCATTCCTGTGAGAAGCGCTTGAGCCTCATGGGTTGGCAGGCCCTCTGCCCCCGTGAGGCTCACGTGCCTCCACAGGAGATTGAGTTGGTAGCTCCCTATTGGTTGTCCTAAAAGCTTCATTTCTCTCTCCTTTAAATATCTCGTTTCCCTTCCATTTCATTTAAAAAGAAAATTTGAAAAAGAAGAGTGCAGAAATTCTCTCCAATTTTCTCAACTTCCAAATACTATAACTTTCATATTTCTCATCTGATTTGAGTGATTCAAGTTGGAGAATCTTTGTATTGAAGTTCTTTACCTTCTCCAAGTGACTTTGCAGCCATTTGATCAAGTTTTGTGTTGAATCTACACACAAAACCGAAACTGCACGAAAATTCACAATGTATTGTTTCATCTTTGAGTTTTGATCTTTCAAGCCTTCAATTACCTTGGGTTTTCTTCTTCTATATGTATGTGTTACTTTGAAAAATGCTATTGAGAAAGAGAGCTTCAATTATAAGCTAATCTAGTCTAATTAGAGACTTGAATGTAAACAAGTTTCTCTTGAAATCTAGGTTTTCACATGTTTGTGAGTTGTATTGTGATTAGCTTATTATCTGTGGCTATTAGTGTTTGATTAACTTATTTCATGATTGATAGCCTTATCATGTGCTAGGATCTATTATTTGAATAAATTTAGGATTAGCACATTTGATTTTGCATTTAGAGCTAATTAGGATTTAATTGATTATTGTGTATATACTTGCTCTAAATACTTGCTAGAATATTCTTTGATCATATCATGTGATTCTAGCATGTTTGTGTATGCTTCTAATATCTTAAATATGCGCTTCATGTATATGATTTATTCAAGTGTTAGCTTCATGAATGAATCTATGAATTTTTTTTTTTTTTTTTACAACTGAAACATCAGCAAAACAAACAACAAAACATAAAACACAGACAAAAGGAACACAACTACACTGAAATATCAGTAGCAACCAAGTCACTAATACACGCGAGGACCTCCTCCATCCAGTACTTGTTATCCAAGCTCTCTAGACCAATTCTGGCCAGACTCTGTGCTATCTGATTCGCACCCTTTGAAATAGCTAGGAACTTCATATCAGGATTTTGAACTCTCAAAAAAGCAATCTCTTCCAAAAAGTGGCCAAAATTTGCCTCTAGGTATTTTCCATTTAAAATGTGCTCCACCACACCACCACTATCCGATTCAAACATACAGGGATACAACCCACAATCCAAACTAAACCTAACACCTTTGTGGACTGCCATGATTCCAACACCCAAACCCTTGAAATTAGCCTCCATAAACTAATCGTAGGAGGCCATAACATCGCCCGCTCTGTTCCTAATAATAATCCCAATACCAATCTTGCCACCCCCTTACCAGCAACAGCACTACAATTAACCTTGTAGTACCCAAGATCAGGGGCCTTCCACATCAAATTCTTCTTGTTGCCATCCTCTTCAATCACCTTCACCACGGGTGGAAGCCTTACAAGTCACCACATAGTTGCTACTCCAAGGTAAAACGTCCTCATAAACCATAGTTCCCCCACTGTGGATAAAATCATTACAAAGATACCACAAATGCCAACACATAACACAGAAAACTTTCAGATCTTCCAAACCCTTCTGCTTAGCCATATTAGTTATAAGATCAAGAAAGTTTCCATACCTTCTATCCTTCATAGTTGTCTTAGACAACCAATCCCTGCGAATCATCTTCAGTTTGTGGAACTGCCATAAGGTATGCATGGTAGACTCATCTCCAACCTTTCACACTGGACAATTTTGATTTATGTTCACATGTTCTAGGTTTTCATTCATGTTTTGTAACAAGACAATTTTGATTTATGTTCTCACATGCTAATGTCTAGTTTCCTTAGAATGTATTGATCACATGTTGTATGTTGAGTGCTTGTTTGCATCATTTTCATTCATTGATCACACTAGATGTCCTTGTAAAATGCATGAAGTCTTGGCTAGGACAAATGGTTCAGATAGTCAAGCAAGGAAGTCTTGGTTAGGATAAGAGGTTCGGATAACCAAGCAAGAAGTCATGGCTAGGATCAGTGAGATCCGGATAGCTATGCATGAAAGGCTTTCTAGAGGCATGAGTGCCTTGGATAGAAAGTTTGCTATGACATTGGTAGGCCCAGGATATTGATTAGACATAGAGTCCAACAGAGAGTGTTTCATGGGTTGTCTAACTCTTAAGGAATTTCTAATCTATCAATGGTGTTGAGTAGCATAGAGTCAAATAGAGAGTGTTTCACACTTTTGAGGAATTTCTAATCTACCAATAGGGTTGGGTAGACATAGAGTCCAATAGGGAGTGTATCATGAGTTGGTCACTTTTGAGGAATTTCTAATCTATCATCCAATTAATATAGTACCTAATGGTTGTAGTTCTAACCCGTGGATGTTTCCTCTTCGGAGGTTTTACCACGTTAAAAAATCTCGTGTTAATTCTTCCTATCTCTACCTTTTATATTTGTATATGTGTGTGGTTTAATCTTGTTTCATAATCTTCATTTCAAGATGTCTTTGTAAACAAGATTATGTAAAGTGTGGGATGCAAGCACATTAGTTGATCAAAGTTGTAAATATCATTGTTTTGTATATTGACTTATTTGTATATAATCATATATTGATTAGTACTTGTACATATTGAATATAATTGTGAATACAAGTACTCCTTGGTTTTAGTTTTAATATAATTCTTTCACTTGCAACTTGTGGACTTAATAGACAATGATTTATTGAAAATACTTTTCTATTGTCTACACATATTTTATATAGTGCAAATGTTGTAATTCAATTTATCTAGAGGTATAAACTCTTGTTTGTTTCAAGAAGGGATGGCAATAGGTCGGGTTCAGGTCGGGTCCTATTAGACCCAGACCCAGACCCGACAAAAAAATTTGGACCTAGACCTATGAAAATTTTCGGGTTCGAGTTCAGGTCTGGACCCGCGGATCTTAAGAAGACCCAGACCCAATTAAGGACCCATGAAAATTCGCGGGTCTGGGTCTAGACCCGCGGACTCGTGGACCCACGAAAAAAATAATAATAATACAATACTAAATATATATATATATACTTAAATATATAAATAACTAAATAAAAATATTAAATAAATAAAGGACATAAAGAGGGAAATATTCTTATTTACATTCATTTCAATTTCAAATTCTTCAATTTTTTTTAATTTTTTTATAAATAAACTCACTATTCGGGTCTACGGGTCCAGACTCGATTCTGGACTCGGACCCGGACCCGAATCGGGTCTAATATTCTGGATCCAGACCCGACCCGTGGCCCGAATATGAGGACCCAGTCCCGACCCACGCGGGTCAAGTCCGGGTCGGGTCTCGTGGGTCTGGGTCTAATTGCCATCCCTAGTTTCAAGGGATTGAAAAAGGTATAAAAACCTATTCACCCCCCTCCTCTACGTATACTTTAAGCAATTTAACCATGTTTATATATTTCACGCTATACGAACAACACGTCATTTCAGAGATCTTGTACCGCTCAAGATCTCTAGAATGATGTGCGTCATTCGTACCATGCATAAACCGTTCACGTACCGCACATATCACTTAAAGGGGCTTTTTTAGCACGAAATTAACATGGAAAAGGTCCATTAAATGCAAAAACAATTAACATACATGAAGTGTGATATAAAACATAAATGCACATATTTAAAGAAACACAAATGCAAGAGATATGGAAATGCATGAATTTTGTGTGTGTGTGTGTGTGTGTGTGTGTGTGTGTGTGTGTGTGTGTGTGTGTGTGTGTGAAACTAGATCTCTTTAAAGGGTCAAGGACAAGTGATATACCTTGAAGAGCTCTTGAGCTTGAGGTTTTGAGGAAGCCATTGAAGTTTGATCACGAACAATGAAAAGCCTAATCTACCCTTACAAATTAAACCCTAATGTGGTTTGTCAATGAAATAAGCTAATCAAAATATGAGAAACTTACAGTATATTTGATTAACCTCAAATTTTTCTGCATGTCCACGATTCTTATGATATGCATTCTTAAACTCTCTCTTGAAAAGGGCTACTAAAGCGCCCAATGTAGGAAAAGGCTATCAATGCAAAATCGAGTGTAAGCCATCAAGAAAGTTGCTTTTGCATGAAAAACAAAAATACATGCATTGTAGATTTATAAAGGAGAAAAATAGAATCAGTTGGAAAATTGTTGTTGATGATGTGTTATGGTGCACTGCTATATAAGACCGTAAATTTTACTAAATAATGATGTGTCTTGCAATGAATAAAGTTGCTACATAAAGTTGATACAAATAGACCACTTTGCATACAAATGCTTGGATATATATTTTCCAATCATGACAAAAGGGTTTAAATTAGTTTGACTACATTTGGAAATCCTTTTGATTGATTCTCATGCATGAGCTTGATAGTGCTTGTATTACATGTAGGGAAAAATAATAAATAAAAGTGGTAAACGCAGCGGAAGCGATACTAAAAACGATTTAGTGACTTTTAAAATTTTTCCTTTATGAACCTTAAACCCTTTTAATCAATAAACATGCATATATGTTAACAAAAGTAAATTACCTTTTGTCGCTTGATCCGATTGACTTACGTCGATGGTAATCCGCAAGACCTTCAATCCAAGCACGAACGTGGATCACCTAGGAGCGTGGTCTCCCTTTTCTTTGAATTGCAAAACTGTGAATGGACCAAACAAAAAACTTTCTTTTCTTTGTTAGTCACAAAAACAATCAAAAGAATGTCAAAAATTATTCCGGTCACTTTTGAGTTCTCAATCTAATGATCGAAACTCGCGTGAACCTAGATCGATATCGTATACACAAGCTTATTGATGATTAAGCAATAGTATACTATCAAAGAATAATTTCACACTCTCTTTTGTCTTTTTAGAATAAAAACTCTCTCTTAGAATTAAGAAGAAGAAGAAAGAAATAAAAAACTCAAGCACCATAGATTGTGGTGGCCGAACCCTATAAGAACACATATATAGGTTGGCCGAATTTTTTCTTCTTTTTCCTTTAGGGTTGCCGAATTCTATGTAGTCTAAGATTAGGGTTGGCCGAATTCTATAATGTCACTTATATAGGGTGACTTAAATTCAACCCTAATTCTTTTCAACTTAATAGACTTCAAACCCTAATCGAACTCCTTGATTTTTATTCTTTTATTTTGACTAAATAAAAAGACTCCTTATTTGATTAAATAAATAAAACTAATTTATTTATTTCCTTGTCAAACAAGTCTTTTACTTTTAGGAAAGATTTGTTTCTTTAATTAAACAATTAATCAATAAATTAATTAATTCTTATTTAATTAAAACAAATGAAACAAAATAATATTTTAGGTTAAAATTTTAACCTTGCCGCCCCACTTGATTAAGATTGGGCCTAACATTATTTTCTTATTTCATTTAATCCATTGGACTTTAAATAAAAAGCCCACATGTGAACCAGACCCATTCTTACTAAAAGAAACAAGCCCACATGTCTTTCATTAATATATTAATATAATTGAGCAGCCCATTACTTAAATAATGTGCAAATTATATTCTTAATATATTAAATGCAATTCTAGATGGACCCTTAAATTGGTCCGGTAGAATATATCAAGTGATCCATGCAAGTCCGTGTGGATTGGGGATCTTGGCGGGCCATCTAAATTTAAGCTTCAATAGACATAACCTAATCACAATCAACAAATGATTCACTTAGGTCCGATCCATTAATTTTAACTTATTCCACTAAAGAGCTAAAACTGAACTCTTAAATAAAGATAGAAAAGGAAGATGCTCCTCATTCATACCTTAGACAATCATATTAGAGATAGTGTATCCTCGTGATTAATATCAGTAATCGCCAAGAGTTCATAGACCGCCTATAACTCTCCAAGTTACCATATTTACTCATATGACCACGTTTTGAACTTGGATATTTTGACTTGTCCAGAAGCCATGTTTTCAATAGACACTATTGAAAACTCAACGTTGAGATTTAATATCCAATTACCTCAAAACATCCATATGATGATATTATACTCTCATTTAATTAAATGGAGCCACGATGTCCATATCTATAAATGAAGTCCTCTATCGATTAACAAATGAATATCACCAAACTATCGAGGATAGATTATGCGATATAATCGTACTCATTGATAACTCAAATGATATCACTTGCAACCATAAGTCCATCATTTATCTCAGGATTAAGATAGACTCTCCGATTGTCCTGATAATGAAAAGACTATTATCTATTGACGGTTCTAGATAAAGCTTTTCATTGTGATCCAGTTCAATGCACCCAGTGCACTAGATCCTTTTGCTCGAAGACACTCCGATGATTTTAGACTCATCATATCTCATTTGATCCCACTCAAATGCTAGCAAAAGAATTCTACAACTTTAACAAGATAAAGGTGCCCAACCTTTAACTTAAGTTGTGAACATTATTCAAGACTAACTAAAGAATTGTGTCTACCACATACATATCCAGATGTACGAACAATTCTTCTTTTCCCATAGTCTTTAGACCTTATGATTATTTACTTTGACAATTATAATATAAACTATAAATGCTATACGATTTGTTAAACCAGAAATCTCTTTATTAATATGAAAAAGATTGTTAATTACAACATTACACTCTTGCTATTGAGCATAATCCTAACATTACATGCCAAGTAACATTTCCACACACACACACCTTTTCTGAATAAAATCTCATTGAATCTCTTTTAATCACTTGGGATGTATAAAGTTTGTTTATATGATTATGCATCTTGACTTGTGAGTAGCTTTATTTTCCATGGCAACCCGAGATTAGGAGTTCATTTTCCTATCTCATGACAAAAAGGGGGAGTAGTCTTGGGAAATTGAAGGAGTAAATAGATTATTATGTCCTTGTGCATTTATGGGGATTAGCTACATATTCAGGTGGAGTAACTCATTTAGGGGAAGCATGCATATTTTGTATTGCTTTTGATTGTTTTTTATCATTTCACATGTACTTGCTGTCTTGGAAAGTTGCTTGATTTATGTCTCACATGTGTGCTATATTACAAAAGAATGGAGATTTTAGAAGAATTAAATCCTTGGGTATCTTTTTGTAATGTAGTGAGATTATGCACAATTGTTAACAATAGTGTAAGTTCCTCAAAGTTTGGTTGGCTTATTTCGGTGACAAACCACAAATTGGGGTTTGATATATAAGGGTAGCTTAGGTTTTGATGTTCAAAGCTCAAAGGCCCTTCTCAAGACCTCAAGTTGATAAGCACTCTAATGGTATATCTCTTGTGCATAGTTTTCATTGAAGAGACTTAGTAACACACACAAATTTGCCATGATTGCATATATGTTCATTGCTCTTGTGTGCATTCTCTTCACTTCCACACTTGCACTTCTTTGTTATATTTTTTATGTGTGTGGTTGTTTATTTAAATCCTCCATGCTCGTCCTCATTGAGCTTGTTTTGGAAGTTGTCTTCCAGGAAGATTCGGCGCCCTGGTTATGCAGCCAGGGATCGTAGAATAGGGTTGCATTTTTAGTGACTGAAAATATCTGGTTCTGCGGCCACGGGCCGCCGAACAAGGCTACAGAATTAGGACCAAAAGCCATGGTCGATTCTATGCCCTTGCGTTCTGCCATTAGGGGCCGTAGAATTGGGACCAGAACGTCATATCCAATTCAGTGCCCTCAAATCTGCTGTCCCTGGGCGCAGATTTAGCCCGTGAAAGTTGGGGCAGTTTTGTCATTTCACCCAACCTATTTCGCTATCTATAAATATACCTCTATCTCTTGTTCTATAGTAAAGCTCTTCAACATTGAGAACCCTAAAGAGATAATGAGAGAGACTTGAGAGAAAAATCATAAATATTCCATCTTTATTCTCTAAACACATTTCTACATGCATAAATCATCATCTAAGCATCATTTAGGATCATCTAGTATGTACTAGTGCATTGGTCTTATTCAACACACATATTATGGTAAGTTGTTCACTATTATCTTATATAATAAGTGTTCTTACTTAGCAATTTATCTCATTTATTACTTGTATGTTCTTAGAGTAATTTCTACATACAAGATTGAGATTATGTGTTGAATGTTTGAGTGTTGTATTTTGATAGCTATACCTAGGATTGACATATCTCACATAGCTATGCTTTATGCCATGTCATATAGCAATTAATATCTAGGATTGATTTAATTGACATTTTATAATCCTAGATAAGCATTTAGTGTAACCTAGCATTATTTGCATATTTGGATATCTTTGCATATTCACTTAGGTTGTTTAATCTTTTTATTAAGAATTGAGACTTGTGGCTAAAGTTGCTTAGGCCGCAAGCAAATCGGACTAGGTTCACTTTTAAAGGCCTGCGGGTAGTGGTGGTGGGTTATAAACCGTGAGAGATTAAGGTCAACCTATGTTGTAAACACCATTGCAATTAGTGGATTCAAGGTTTGTGTGTGGCGCGCATAACAGCCCGTGGTTTTTACTTGTTGAAGGTTTCCACGTAAAAATCAAGTGTTATTTAAATACCACACTTTACACTTGATTTATTGCTTTGACTAGATTGGGGTATTTTCGTAATATTGACTAATCACGAAAATTGGTAATAATCGTTTAAAATTTATTCTCCCCCTCTATACAGTTTTATACACACTGTGCATTATTAGTTTCAATTGGTATCAGAGCGGGTTCCTAAATATACTTAGGTGATCATTTGCTCATTTTGGTGTATTTTGCATTTTGTGTGTTTTTTGATCATTCATACATTTGCATTCAATTCATTCATTCGTAAACACTATGAGTGGAAAAGGTGGAAATGGTGGTGGCAACGAGGGTGCTTCTAGCACGAGACCTCTCATACTCACCGGGTTGAATTATGCCTCTTGGAAAGGCAAGATGGAGTCATACATTTGCCAAATCCATGATATGGCATGGATGGAGGTTGAAGACAACTACACATCACCGATGATGACTCATACGGGTGGAGGAGAGGATGTTATCAAGCCTAAGGCACAATGGAATGCGCAAGAGTTTTGTTAACCGAAATTTACCAGCGAGGTGGATTTACAATTAACGACTTTAATGGACCATGATCAGAATTAACCACAGTCAGAGGGCTATCACAAAGTTCGATACCTATGATTTCTAGTAAGGTTTACACAATATAATGATGGTCAAAACTGAAAGATAATCGATTATATTATATCATAATGGAAGGGAATACAATGAATTTCTTTACGTAGTCTACATACAGTGTTAAACAATACTCTCCACCGGTCACTATAGGTGAAGTTTGACACAGTTGGCGGTAGAGATCTCGTGCAATTCGATAAGTAGAAAAAAGGTTGTAAGTTTAGGGTTTCGAATCCGATCTGATTATAGTTTAGTATAATGTCATATATATAGGTCACATTACTTGATATGCACTCCTACAACTTCGATCTAAGTTTTCAACAATTATGGGACTTTCCTCAGCGATTAGGGAGGATATCATGCGAAATCAAATCCCTAAAATCCAGTGATTCTTTCTTGGGTGGATTCTAGCAGACTCAGCTTTTAAATAGGACTCTTAAGTGGTGGGAATAAGTCCTCCTCTTTAGTGATAAAAACGTTAGCGTTTTAGTGCTCTTCTTTGTAGCTTTAAACTCTGGACTTTTAAATCTATCGGTCTTACCTTGGTATCATCATTATCTGATACTTTGTTTGTTTGGCGAGCTAGTTCTTTGCAGTGTCAAGGTACCCCGACGCCCTTCTTCTTGTTGTATCATGATTTCCATTGGTCCCTTGGTCACCTAAGTTTCGAGATACTGATTGATGCTGTGATAAGGTATCGAGGTGATATAGTGGCAGGGTACCTGATCTATGTAGAAGTGGGGTACCTGATCTACGTAGAAGTGGGATACCCAACCCACGCAAAAGCGGGGTACTAAGACAATGTAGCGTGGTTTGCAGGATTTCCTTTTATTATCTTGGAATCTTCATGCTTCTGATCTTGCTTTGGCTTTACTGAATATATGTCCCGATATATTGGTCTGGATTTTCTTCAAGAGGTAGCCAGATGTTGCCTGCTGAAAACCTTCCTCCTTGATCCTGGGTGGAAAATTCTTCTTTGGTCCTTGGCCAATTTTGGCGGTTAACAGAAGTCTCCTCCCTGACTTGAACATCAGTATCTGGCTCTGGGTTGGAGTTATGATTCCTAGTTTTGCTTGAAGGATTTAACATCCTGCCTAGTTATGTACCATATCCGGCTAGATTCGACTATCAGAGAGGAAATCTTTCTTGGATATGCATGTATTAAATGATCTACCCATGTGTCGAATGAGGATTGCTTAATAAGTTCAAACGAGACGTTTTTGGCGCTATTTTCTCTAAAATGTCTCTTGCACGTTTCCGGTAATTGATTGCAGTTTTCCTTTTTTGTTTTGGTAACCACCCATTAAGCGCCTATAAATATCCATCTTTCATCCTCTACTCATTCACGCCCACCTAAATAAAGAAATCAAGAATCAAATTTACTTTTCCTCGACTTTTTACTCTCTCCAAATTATCTTCTTCTCTTCTTCTCTTCTTCTCTATAATGGCATCCTCGCAAAATCCTAATACAGCTTCATTGTAACCTTCTGAAAGTCTCAAACCTCTTTCCAATATGGAGGAAGCTGACTCTGGTGATAATCTTCAATAAAAAATAAAGAGGGATGATGATGATATCGTAGAAAGTTTGGTTCCATCTCAGCGTCTAGACCAGGATTTGGTTGTTAGGTCGGGTTCCGGCAGTAGGCTTGAGGACTTGCTTTGACTTGTAGATGGGGAGGACGAAAAAGATGTTGAACACGAAGGAATGCTGACTGGAATTCCGATTAGAGGTGTCCAATATAGGATTCCTGCCCTACCTTTTGAAGGTCGGCTTATTCATTCTTCCATTTGTACTGTCGACACCCTATCACGTTTGAGAAGCGAGTACCAGATCCCGAATAATGTCATTCTTACCATTCCACATCGAGGTTTCGATGTGTACTACCCCCTTTGAGGGTCATTTTCCCATTCATATATCCGTTTTAGAATGCAGGGTTAGGCTACCCTTTCATCCCCTTCTTCATAGGGCATTTCATGCTCTCGAATTGGCCCATTACAACTCTCACCAGGTTTCTAGAAGCATTTGACCAGATTCCTGGTGCTCTGGCTTGAGTAATGCGAGAGGGACCAGGTGGATAAAGAACCAAGCTTCGATGAAATCTGAATATCTTTCAGGTGGCGAACCTTGCTATTGGGCTACAACCCAACTCCCTATCATCTCCCATACACCACCACAACTACCACCCCACCAGAACCCAAACCTCATCACCTAATATCATCAAAGCCAAATACAACATAATCAGTTTTGGTCTGAAAAAAAAAATAGAAAAAAAAAATCACCAAAAGCAAAAGCTAACAAAACCAAAACCTAACATTCATATTTTTATGATTTGTTTTGATTATTGTACTTCTAGGTATTATTACGATCAAAGGCTTGAAAAGGTTCCTGGTCATATTGCTCCACACCAAGACCTTGGAATTACACGGGAAAGAGAAAAAATATTTAGAGAGATATTTTTCTAATAAGAGTGAGCGAATAATGGTCTATGAGAAATATGTTGTTTTTGCATCATGCAATGAAGATTTTTCAGGTAGGAATCTACGAATGATAGAGCTTTTATGGCCCCAATGAAGTAGTGAATTAATCATAGAGTTTCCACACCAACTCTCCAATCCATAGCTTTGAAGTTACTTGGACAACCTTTTTCATTCTCATGTTTTGAAAGAAATTGGAGAACTTATAATTTCATACACTCTATGAGGAGGAACAAGCACCACTAAAAAAAACACAAAAGAAATCAGTTTTTTTATATGGAAGAAATCAGTTTTTCAAATTTTTAAAACTAATGTCTTTTTGAGTGATTTAGAAAAAAAAAAAAAAGCGCAAAAGACATTTGTTTTAGTTAAAACCGATTTAAAAACCCTGATGTAAAATTGATGTTTTACAAAAATTAATCCCATCGTTGCCGACCCGCTCCACCGTCCTGCCAACCCCACCTCTGATAATAATGACAATTAATTATCATTATGAGGAATTGAACTTTCAACCTCAAAGTCAAAGTGGTAATCCTTTACCACCTGACTACAAAATTGGATGTGTTAACAATTGAACAATATTTATATATAATATATATGAGTTGTTAGAAATTAAAAATTAGAAAATTTTAAAAATTTTTAAAAAATTAAAAAATAAAAAAATAAAAAACTTGTTTGATAAACTTAAATTTACTCAACTAATCAAAATTCTACTATAAACATATAAATATATATATATATATATATTAAATAAATTTTATTGGTGGGTTTATTTTTCATTTCATTTTTTATTGTGTGGTTTTGTGTTCTGCTGGCCCGTCAGCGTCGCCGGCCTACTCCACCTCTGATAATAATGACAATTAATTGTCATTATGAGAAATTGAACTTGCAACCTCAAAGTTAAAGTGGTAAGCCTTTACCATCTAACTACAAGATTTGATGTGTTAATAATTGCACAAAATTTATATATAACCTATATGAGTTGTTAGAAATTAAAATAAATAATAAATAATAAAAATAATAAAAATAAATAAAAAAAACTTGTTTGATAAATTTAAATTTACTCAGCTAATCGAAATTCTAATTGCTACTACAAACATATAAATATATATATATATTAAATAAATTTTATTGGTGGGTATATTTTTCATTTCATTTTTTATTGTTTAGTTTTGTGTTCTACTCGAGATATTTTTATGTAAATGTTTTCCTTATAACTGTATCTGTTGGCAAGGAAATAATTTTTTTTGTCTATGAGGGTTCTTTGATTTTTCAATACGAATCCAACGGTATAAAGAACGTAAAATTCTGGACGGTATTTTGAAAGTTATGATCAATTATTCAGCCAAAGGTTAGAAGCGATTTTGAGATATTTTTATGCAAACTTTTTCTTAAAACTGTATCTTTTGGCAATGAAATAAATTTTTTCGTCCATGCTGGATTCTTTGATTTTTCAATAGGAATCCAACGGTATAAAAAACGTAAAATTCTGGGTGGTATTTTGAAAATTATGATCAATTATTCATGAGTACTCAAAAGTCAAGCGATTGGAGATATTTTTGTACAAAATTTTTCCTTAAAACTGTATTTTTTGGCAAGAAAATAAATTTTTTCGTCTATGTAAAGTTCTTTGATTTTTTGATACAAATCCAACAGTATAAAGAACGTAAAATTCTGGGGAGTATTTTAAAAGTTATGATCAATTATTCAGTTAAAGGTCAGAAGTGATTGGAGATATTTTTGTGCAACATTTTTCCTTAAAACTGTATCTTTTGGCAACGACATAAATTTTTTCATCCACGTTGGATTCTTCAATTTTTCGATACAAATCCAATGGTATAAAAAACGTAAAATTTTAGACAGTATTTTGAAAGTTATGATCAATTATTCAGTCAAAGGTTAAAAGCGATTTTGAGATATTTTTGTGCAAACTATTTCCTTAAAACTGTATCTTTTGGCAATGAAATAAATTTTTTCGTCCACATTGGATTCTTCAATTTTTCAATACGAATCCAACGGTATAAAGAACATAAAATTTTGGGTGGTATTTTGAAAATTATGATCAATTATTCATGAGTACTTAAAAGTCAAGAGATTGGAGATATTTTTGTGCAAACTTTTTCCTTAAAACTGTATCTTTTGGTAAGGAAATAAATTTTTTCATAGGGTTCTTTGATTTTTTGATACAAATCCAATGGTATAAAGAACGTAAAATTATGGGCAGTATTTTAAAAGTTATGATTAATTATTCAGTCAAATGTCAAAAGTGATTGGAGATATTTTTGTGCAACATTTTTCCTTAAAATTGTATCTTATGGCAACGAAATAAATTTTTTCATCCACGTTGGATTCTTCGATTTTTCAATACAAATCCAATGGTATAAAGAACGTAAAATTTTGGACAGTATTTTGAAAGTTATGATCAATTATTCAGTCAAAAGTCGATCAGAAGTGATTGGAGATATTTTTGTGCAAACTTTTTCCTTTAAACTGTATCTTTTGGCAACAAAATAAATTTTTTTCATCCATGTTGGATTCTTTGATTTTTTGATACGAATCCAACGGTATAAAGAATGTAAAATTCTAGACGGTATTTTAAAAGTTATGATCAATTATTCAATCAAAGGTCAGAAGTGATTCGCAAATCCGGGAGTGAGCTGTTTTCATCACTCATTTTCACACTTTTTGAAATTGATTTTTGGAATATTTTCTGATTGAAAGGTGTTTGTTTGCATATCTACTTTCTTGTGTCAAAATTTGAACAAATAACATTGAGTATTTTTAGAGATGCGCACTTGAATGTGGACATAGGTCATATTTGCATTGTAGAATTTTGCTTTTGAATCCACATTGGTTTTTATAAAAACCGATGTCTAAATGTTTTTTTTTTAATATTGGTTTTATAAAAACCGTTGTCTTTTTAGCGCAATATTTAAGACATCGGTTTTTATAAAAACCGATGTCTAAACTTTTTTTTTTAATATCGATTTTCTTAAAACCCGATGTCTTTTGAAAATCCAATATTTAAGACATCGGTTTTTATAAAACCCGATGTCTAAAAGTTTTTTTTTAAATCGGTTACCAAAAACCGATATCTTTTTAACATTTTTTTAGTAGTGAAGATAATACCACAAAAAGTTGAAGATTTGGTATATGTTCATACTATTCTTTGTCTTTTCTCAAGGATATCCCCAAATTAGAATGAATGTGTGTCTCAATTGTGGAATTTTGAAGGGATGATTTTGATTCCATGGACATGGAGAATGCTGGGATACTCAAGATTGCAGACCTTTCCCTTGATGAACCATAATTGGAGGCCGTATTATTTAGATTTGTTGACAATGGTAATGATGATGAATTAAGCTAATTAGGAATTAAGAATATGATTTATGAGTGTTTTTTTTAATGTTTTATTTGTATTTTGTATTATGTTATGACTTATATATGACATATATTTATTGAGAATATGATTTGAATGAATTATGTTTTCATATATTATTTAAAAAAATATATAAATGTATATTATTTTAATTGACGTTTCTTACCATAACTGTATCCTAGTTTTTGAAGATTTATCGTATCCCTATATCGTACCATGTCGTATCCCCGTATCCATATCTATGCAATTTAGCTTGGACAATGATGTAAATAGAATAGATGTTCAAAAAACTATGTTCACACTATGGATGGAAGCAAATGCAAAATATAAGGATGCTGGAGTGCTAACTCATGCATATTTTTCAACAAAGTGAAAATAAAATTCACAAACTAAAAATATGGAAGATGATGGAATCCATAAAATGTATAGGTTTGATTTTTTTTACACCCATCATCTGGAGAGAGATTTTACCTTCGAATACTACTTAACATTGTGAAAAGAGTTTATAGTTTGGAAAAGATCAAAATTGTCAAACGAGTGACATACAAATCTTACAAGTCTAGATGTTATGCACTTGGTTTATTAGACAAAGATAGTGAATGGCGTAACACAGTTGTTCAGGCAACCCAATGGTCTCTAGGATATTAACCGTGTAAGTTATTTGTCACCTTTTAATGATAGGTTTCTGAACCCCTAAAGCTTTAGGAAAATGATTGAGAGTTGTAATAAGATGATAGATTACATAGTCAAAGAAGGATTTTAAACTTCCTTGAGCTAAGGTTGACAGAGACTCAATTTAAAAATTATGCTTTTTACGAAATTGAACAAATTTTAGAAACGAATAGGGGATCTAGCAAATCTTTTAAGGATTCTCCACATTTACAACATTCAAATTGTGCTTTAATTAAGGATGCTAATAATATCTATACACTCTATATAAAAAGTGTGAGTTGAGCAACATTTTAAACCCTCTGTATTTTGTTGTGATTTTTTTTTTGCATGGTGAAAAGACTTATATACCCTTGTTCTTTTCAATATTTCCTAACTAATTATGAATACTTTATCGGGTAGCAAGGTGAATAAGTAATTTACAAATTTAAAATTACTTTACTAATTTTACAATAGTAAAAAGACAAAAAAGGCATTCACATGTTCAAAAATTATATGAAACTTATACGGTATAACTAATTAAAAAGTGTGAGTTGGTATTTTGTTGTGATTTTTTTCATGGTGAAAAGACTTATATGCCCTTATTCTTTTCAATATTTCATAACTAATTATGAATACTTTATCTGGTAGCAGGGTGAAGAAGTAATTTATAAATTTAAGATTTATTTTACTAATTTTAGAGTAGTAAAAAGACAAAAAAGGCCTTCACATGTTCAAAATTTATATGAAACTTATACAGTATAACTAATTATAAAGGATAACAATGTCATTTTATGTTTACAGTTAGGGTTGTTTTTAAAATTGAAAATGAATCTTTCTGTAATTGTTTGAAAGACTAATAACAAATTATACATGAGATCCACATTATTAAGCATATAAAAATAAAAATAAAATAAAATATGACACCAGCAGCTTTGGTTGGTAATTAAGGGTGTTGTGGGAGAGGTTTGTGATGAAAAAAGCAAAACATTCTTATCTTCTTCTAGCTTCTAACATTGCACTCCATTGGCACATGCATAGTCTACCTATAGACTATGTTTAGGTGCATCGATGACTAACTAAACTGGAAAAGGATAATTATGAAGGAAAAAAAAAGGCGGTATATAAATAAGTATTAGGTTGGTTGAAAGAAGAAGAGTTAGAAGGAACAATTGGTTTGGTTGAAAGAAGAAGAAATAGGAAAACAAAAGAAAGAAATACTAAGCTTCAGCTTTGAAATCTATGCTTCAAATCAAAGTAATTATGTTTTCTTATGTGGTGCCTTTTTTTTGTTAAAATATAGATAAAATTCAAAAAAAAGAAAATACAGTCTTTATGAGAGAAAATGACAGATATCAGGGAAACAAAATAAAATCTAGAAAATATAGAGCTCATAATTTGAATCTAAGATCTATAGAAAAAAAGGCATATAATTGAATTCAAAGATCTACACAAAAAGGCACATAATTGAACCTAACAGAAGAAAAGAAAAAAAAAAAAACAAAGGTTACAGAGAAGAAAAACCAAAAACTTCGTAATAAGAGATTTAGAGAAATATAAAATAAAACTTTGAAATAACATGAGAAGACGCGAAGAAGAGAAGATGAGTTGTCAAAGTAACATTTAAATATAAAACAAGAATAGGATAAAATAACATATTTGAATAAACCTAAAATCTCATTTGATGTTGAAATCTAGAGTCACACCATCCCTAAACTAAGTAACAATCCCAATGATCATAAAGCCCAAACTTCAAATTCAACAACTATCAAAAATATCAAAAGAAGAAAACAATTAAAGATTAAAAAGAATAGTTATATATGAATACACAATCAAACTCAAGTAAGCATGAAACGCAATAAAAATTATATGAAACAGAGAAAAATAAACAAACCCACATGAACAAAAATTGTATATCGAGTTGTCAACCAAGTGATCAATCCATGAAACAAATTGGTCATGAGTCATTAAATATTAACCAAAACAAAGGCTCATTCATGGATCCACCTGCAGCAAAAGTTGTACAATCAAAAGTCAAGAACAAAGTTGCAGGCTCAATTATGTATTCTAAAAGGATAATAAATAAAAAAAAACAGTTCCAAAATAACCAATTTACGACAAAACAAACCAAATTATAGGCTCAATTGAATATGCAGCAAAACTCAAATTATTAATTCAAAAACACACATGCAAGCACCACAAAATAACCTCAGAACAAGAAATAAAACATACCCGATTTTGGAAATCAAAAACCTCAAATTGAAAAAAAAAAAAAAAAAAGAAGACAAGAAGGGGTTGGTTTATGAGAAAGAGTTAGGAGAATTTTTTGGTTAAGACTTTGTTAGATTACGATTTTAGAGGGATTTCGCCATGGATTTAGGTGTCGTTTTGGTAAGAACGTAGAGAGAGATCAAAGGATTTGAAGTGGGTATTTGAAGAAAGAAAAAGGATTTGGGTGAGAAGTTGCATTAGGTTATAGTTATATATATATATATACAGCTCAAAATAGGTTTAGCCTCTTTCTTTCTTTGTTTTTATAAAGTGTTATATTTTTTTATGTATATAGTTTCTGGAAGAATCAATTTAACAAAGCCTATATAGTTGAAAGCCTATATAGTTGATATGTTTGACCAAGAATGTGAATATATATTCACTTTAATTTGGTTTCAAATTATTATGTAAAATTGGATAAGTCTTAAAATACTAATTGCAAAAATTATAGAATATAAAATTGTAATTAATTGTAATTAAATAGATAAAAAAATTGTCAACAAAATGAAATTGGCATAGTGACTCAATGTTGCATCTTGCTCACACCTACATCGAAGAGGGTGCGATTTTGAGTCATGCCCATTTTCTCAATCCTAAAATATTAATTGTAATAGTTTAAAAAGAAATGGTAAAATTTGCATTCCTATCAGAGTAGTAGTTATCATTTATCAATCGATGGATTTAAATTCAAAAGTCCACCAAAACCAAAAGTTTGAAAATAGAAAAATTATAAATTATATATTCAATTTACAACTTTTATGAAGGAAAGAAATGTAAATACAAAAGTTTTCTCTTTATTCGGATGTTATATTTGATAATTTCAATAACTTAATTTAAGATAAGCATTAAAAATATGCATGTTATCCAATACAATTTTTATTTCCATAACATTTAATATTTACTTTTAGATTTTTAGGGTCTTGCTTTGGCTTGAGGCCTTAGACAACTATTTTAGTTGTCTAAGGGTTGAGCTGGCCGTACGTCACAATGATGGACGACTTTAGATTTAAGTTGTAAAATAAATAGGTTTAGAGATTTAAAATTAGAAACAAACGACTAACATTATGGCATGTTTATTAATCATAAATATTTAATTTTTTGATACCAACTTTATACAAGGCTTGATTGGTGGTTTTGTTTAGTGAGCTCGATTTAAAATCTAAATTTCATTTTTAACACTATAGCTTGCCAAAAAAGAGAATTTAGAAGCTCGAGGATTATCCAAGGTTTCTTCTGCTAGGGTAAACAAAAATTGAAAGACCATATACTACTTTAGATTTAGTTTTTATAATTTTTTATTTATATCCTTTTATTTTTTGGCATATTTTAAGCACATTATTTTTTTTCCCCTTTTCCTTTATCTAAAATATTAGATTAGATTATTTTCTACGGTATTTATCATTATCTACTATGTTTTAGCTTAAGTTGGTGGTGATCATATTAAAATTTTCTTTTAATTGAAGATCAATTTGTTATTTATTGAAAAATGAAGCTTTTATTTCTTCATTGTTATTTACTATAGCAGTATTTCATCACATTAATCTGAATGTTTTATTATTTATCACAGTTAAATATTTCTGGTAATGTTTCCTTCTTCTATATCAATGTGAGTGGCTCTACTCCCACCAATTATTGTATTAAATATTTTTTTCTTTAATTCAATTTAATTCTATAATTTTATTTTTTACGTCTTTTTTATTTTACCGTCTTGTCCAATTCCTTTATTAAATTTTCATCTTCTTCTAAAACAAAATAATTCGCTCTACTCCCACCAATTATTGTATTAAACATATTTTTTTTCTTTAATTCAATTTAATTCTATAATTTTATTTTTTACGTCTTTTTTATTTTACCATCTTGTCCAATTCCTTTCTGAAATTTTCATCTTCTTCTAAAACAAAATAATTCACTTTCTCTTTTTCTACATCGACAACTTCTTAATTACCTTTAATTTGTGGCTACTTAATTTAATTTGATTTTATATTAAATTATATATTATTATTTTGAACTTTTATTATTTCTAATAATTTAGTGTGACATATCTAACACATCCAATTAATAAATCCTAAAATCTCAAATGTTAATTTATTGCATTAAATTAGTCCATCTATTATTATATTTCATTTTATTTTATCCGTAGTATTTTTATATATTTTATGATTTTAATGTTTTCAAAATCAATAAATCAATAATTTATCAATAATTAGAAGAATAAAAAAAATAAAAATAACTGTTTAGTAATATTTATTAATCAATTATTTTTGTATAAATTTAAAGCGAATTCACCATAAATAATAAAACAAATTCTTATTATAAAATTAGAATGTAATTTATTATTTTAAGAATAAATATTGTAACTTTAAATTGTTTATGTTATTTTTCTTATGATTATTTTTTTAATATCCCGTTTCTTATTTTTTTTTTAATGTAAGATTTTTTAGTTCATTTTAAATAATTGTTCTATTTGTTTTATTTTATCTAAATTTCGTTATACTATCAATTTTTCTTTATATAAAAGAAAAAACAAAAAGAAAAAAAAAACTCATTTTACTATTACCTTAATTTTTCAGGATTTTTTTTTAATAATATTATTATTTTATTCAAATGTCCCACCTGATTAAAATTTCTAGGTCCGCCACTGCTAAATGACATTTTTTTTCCTCACATATGAATGTAATGTTAACATGTTTGTTTGTTTGTTTGTTTTTTTTTTTTTTTTTTAAATTTTATATATATAAATAAAATTGTTTGAAAATAAATAATTTTATATTTGTACCCATACTAATTAAACGAAGTAATTCAACATACACCATTCTTTATAAGATTTTGTATGGTCTTCTGCAAACAAAGTTCAATTTAACAAAATAAAAAATTTATCAAAGAATATAATTTGGTATGTTTTGTAAACAAAGTTCAAGTTCAATTTATTGTAAAGAAAAAAGTTCAAATTCAGTATGCACCAGAAGCCAAATAAAAAAAAAAATTCTTGATTTTTTTTTTTTTTTTAAATAGGTTCTTGAATTATATACATATGTATATATATATATATATATATATATAACATCTTCAAGTCACTGAATCTACTCAATATTATAGACAAATTTATTGAGCACTATATGAATAGTTAGATTAAAAATAAATAAAGAGTTCTTACAATTTTGTTTAACCACTTTAAAAAAAAAAAAAACAAACAAACAAAGCAACTTAATGAGTTCAATTCAGACCCATTAAGGAAAAAACAAATGACCCTAATGGGTCATTTGTTTTTTTGTCTAAAGACCGAATAATCCTGAATTTTATTGTAGACTGAATAGTGACTGAAACCTGAATTTGAATAACATGTTTTTTTTTCTCACATCTGAATATACTGTCAACATGTTTGTTTTTTAAAAATAAAATTGTCTGAAAAGAAGTAATTTTATATCTATACACGTGTTAAACAATTATACATATAATATAGAATAAAAGCAATCTAAAAAGAATAATTATTATATGAACACATATGATTATGATCTTCTTCTTAGATTTTAAACAAACTTTATTTGTACTAAGAAAATAAAAGGTGTTTTTTTTTTTTTCAAAAAATACAAAGGGCAGCAGGAAAACTCGCACAAAACACTCTAAAAATAATAATATATAAATACATCGCCCTAATATCATAATAAAGTATTGATATTAAACACTAATATGAGAAGTGATTATGGTTTTTTTTTTTTAAAGCTATTTAAAATAAGCAATATATTAAAATAAAGATTTCTATACAATATATAATTATGATGAAGTTGGAAATATATTATATATGGAGGATAGTATCAGAAAAAAAGATTTTGGATTACATTTAATGCAATTAAGTGATTTACAATTAAGTGAAAAGTCATGATTTTTTACTTTTTATTAAGTTGTTTGACCACTTAAAAAAAAACAAATAAAACAACTTAATAATTATGATTCAGACCCATTAAATTTTAAATGGAAAAAATAAACGACCACTATGTCTTTTCAATAAATTGATTTTGATTATAAGAGAGCAAATATCTGACTGCCTAAGTGGTATGGTGTAATTTGTCCTAAAGGTTGCTCTTTAGATGTGCAATTAACTCAAACGCTAGGGGTGTCAGAGTACTTGTCCTTTATTTCAGTAACCCTGACATGAAACGACACCGTAATATTATATACATTGAAGGGGTAAAATGATAAGGAATCAAGAAGCGAACATTAGTGAAGTATCAGTTAGACGCCTGAGCTCGAACAACCCAAATAGCTTTGGATCTACAAATTAGGGTTTCTGACCGTCGATCAACACCAAAAATGGCGATGGCAGCTCTCAGACGCGAAGGCAGGCGTTTCGCCTCCCCTCTCATCTCTCCCCGTCCAATCACCGCCGTCCGCTCCTCTCTCATCTCTGAGTACGATTTTCACCAGATAGATATCTCGCTGTTTGATCTCCCTGTTATTTATTTATTTATTTATTTATTCTTATAACTTTTTCTGTCTTGGATGATATTGCTTTGGTGATTTCTCGGGAACGAAAATGCTATCTTACATTAATGATTTATTCTAGATTCGAGTGATCTTACATGGGTTGGGAATTATTAGTTTCTAGTTTGTGGAGCTGATTGAGTCGAGCAGTTCTACTTTTTGCACTTTTAGTGAATTCTCTCTAATTTTGATGATAAAGAAATAGAGTATATGAAGAATAGTTTTTGGTGGTGTGTATAATGTATCGAAGTAATTGTACTAACAAAACCTACAAAGCCTTTTCAAATGAAATGAAGCAGCAATTATTGCATGTTTACAATGTATCTGTTGATGATATCTCCGTGAACATTTCAATTACTAGGTCTTATTTAGCAGCAACATTTCCACAGTGCTGGTTGCCTGTATTGGGGAAACTGTTGCTTTTCTAATCATGCCGAGAATTAATGAGGATATTTGCTTGAATGGGCAGGAATGAGATCCCCTTTGGAGTGCGTTCTATTTCAACTCAAGTGGGTAAGATTCGTTGTCATTTATGATTGGTTGCCTTACTCCCTTCCGATGTTGAGTGTTGATGTAATGTGAGTCCTGTAAAGGTTGATAATATTTTGTTTCTATAATGCTCATGTAGTTAGAAACCGGATGAAGAGTGTCAAGAACATTCAGAAAATTACGAAGGCAATGAAGATGGTTGCAGCCTCAAAGTTAAGGGCAATTCAAGTTAAAACTGAAAATTCCCGTGGCCTGTGGCAGCCGTTTACTGCACTTCTTGGTGACACTCCCAGTATGTTTTTTACCAACTTTCATCAATTATCTATTGCAGATTATGATCAAGTTTACTTGAGTTTTGATCTTGATCTGTTATTTGTTGAATTTATTAATCATGCTTTTTTGTTCAAAACATATACCGTCGACCATTTGTGCTCATTCTGTTGCATGCATTATTCAGAATAGCGGTATGTATTCACTGGAGATTGATATAACATTAACATATTAAAGTGGCCTTTAATCTAACTTTCTTTTTCCCCCATTTCATTGTAACGATATTGCAAAAAGGTATGGATTTACTCCTTTACAAGCCTTGTCATAGCTTTCTGGGGACTGCTTGTGTACAGTAGTATTGTTTGATGTTTAGCCCTGGCTTTGAACTAGGCAGTGAATTTGCAACTTGCTTTTTGAGGTGTATTTGGGCCTCGTCGAAGCCAGTTGGATTACAAGTGGGTAAAAAATCTAGAGAAGAGTTGATGGCACAGCTGTCAATTTGATATATTGTGATTTTTTTGCTGTTTCTTTATATATACATTGTTTTGTCTATAGAATATGGGCATTATTAATTTTATGCATTGTGGTGACTGATCAAAAATATGGTAGCTATGTTGTAAATTGTGAATAGCATGGACTTTATGAAGAATTAGGGCAGAATTGATGAAAATTGGATTGAAAGAGAATGGTTGATTCAATTGTCAGTCTAGACTAACAAAAGGGACAATAATAACTTCTCTCGAAGTCTCAATTTTTATTTAAAATTAAGAAATAAATAGAATTACTCCGACTTTTACAGTTTTACCCTAGACCAATTCCTGGATCTTCATGTGAAGTTGGTAACACCTTTCGTCATCATGCAATGAATTATGTGCTTTAGAATTTTGGCTCCTGCTTGTTGATCGATAACGTTTCTGCATATGCTTTTTCTATTATTTTGTTTCACCATTTCTTGGTAGGAGGTTTTCTTATTACTCCATTTGTTTGTATGTTGCCCTAATTTTGTTTTTTTGTTTGATTGAAATGTTAGGTGTTGACATCAAGAAGAATGTCATCGTGACTATTTCTTCAGACAAAGGTCTGTGTGGTGGAATTAACTCCACATCAGTCAAGATCAGCAAGGCTATTTACAAGCTGAATTCTGGTATGTGTGCTACCAATGCATTCCTTTTACAGTTTTTCATTACTTATATCTAGCTGAGGATTGGTTATTTTTTTGAGTTGAATATTTTTCTGCAAATGCAGGTCCTGACAAAGAAAACAAATATGTCGTCTTGGGAGAGAAGGCAAAGGCACAATTAATACGTGACTCAAAGAAGGACATTGAGGTCAGCATTACAGAGTTGCAGAAGCACCCTCTGAACTATACACAGGTTAGTTGGGTGATGTTATGGTAGCAGGAAAGGATTATTGTGTGTATGTTTTGTGTTTTGATTTTTGACATGCCAAGGTTCTTTTTAGGCTTTGGGTTTTATGTTTCATGGTTCATGGTCTTTTAAATATGTGCTATCTTTTTGCATTATGTGCAAACACAGTGCGGAAAGCATAGATCACCTTTTCCTTCATTGTGATGTTTCCTTTAATCTTTGGAGTAAATTATTAAAAGAAGCAAAGAACTGCTGGGTTGTTCCTGTCTCTTGTAATCAGGTTATTATGGAACATTTTTGTGCTTTTGCTTGGGGAAAGAAAGCAAAAACCCTTTGGAAGAATGATGTCTTAGCCTTACTGTGGGTTATTTGGGATGAAAGAAATAACATAATTTTTATAGGAAGATTGCGGAGAATATTGATGGCTTTTGGGATCGGGTTCTCACTTATGGGCTTCAATGTACAATGAATTTAGGGACTGTTGTTTTCTTAATTCACTTTAATTGGGTAGGTGTTGTGGGTAATTTGTTCCGCTTTGAGTTCCTTTTGTTTTGTAGGCCTTGTTTTTGTCTTGTAGGCCCTATTTGTTACCCTAGGTGGTTTTTGTCAGCCTAGGTGGACTTCTTGTTCACTCTTGTATAGGGCTGTGTTGCTACAACCTGTGTTATTTGTATAGGGCTCTTTTGTTACATTCCTTTTATTGCAATAAATTCCTGTTTCTAATTAGCCCATGCACTAGTTGTTGGCAGGGTTCCAATCCTTCATTAACCTTTAACATTATGCTTACTGTAGGTAGTTAGTGCTTATTTTGTTTATACAATTTCAAGAGCATATTATTCTTATCCGTGTTTCCATCAAATGGAATCAAAATTTTGTCCTTCCAGGTTTCTGTTATTGCAGATGATATCCTAAAGAATGTGGAGTTTGATGCTTTGAGGATTGTCTTCAACAAGTTCCAATCTGTGGTCTCATTTCTTCCCACAATGGCTACCATATTATCTCCTGAGGTAACTGAAATGTTCGCCCTAAGATTCTGGATCTATTTGATTTATTGTTTTCTCCTTGTCTGTACTTTATTAATCCTCTATTGATATTATATTATGGTCGTGAGTGTAGGTTGTGGAGAGAGAGTCTGAATCTGGGGGAAAGCTTGGTGATTTGGACTCCTATGAAATTGAAGGCGGTGACACAAAGGGTGAAATACTTCAAAACCTGACAGAATTCCAGTTCTCTTGTGTAAGTCATACTGGTTGAATCAAAATGCCTACTCCAATGTCCATGTAAAGGATTACGTTTGGGCGATAGTGAAACTTTTCTTTCCAGCAACAATGCTGCTGTCTTTTTTATCATTCTTGTTGCTGGAGCGGCTTGCTATGGTTAAGCACTATACCTGTTCAATTAATTTGTTTTTCACAAGTGCTATTTTCAGCAAGAAACACATCAAAGACACAGTTTGGACTAGCTGAACTTGAAGCGTATCAGAAGTGGGTCTAAAATTCCTGAAAATTAGCACTTTTAAGATTACATCGGACATAAATTAGCTGCGGGGGATGGATTTCTATCAAACAATCACATTACTTACTATGAATCTAAATGGGTAGTGGACTACAAGTATTAACCTCTAATTGAATGATTTCGATCATGTTCTAGCCTTCTAGGAAGTGATGCTGTTTAAAAGCGTCATTTATCTGGTTGTCTGATGTTAGTATTTACTCAAGCAGCCTTATTTTGGCATGAACCTTCTCTTACAATAATTGGTATCTAGTCCATCTTCATTGTTGGATTAAACCATATGATGAATTATATGTTCAATACCTGCATATCTATGTTTAAAGATTCTGTTGGTAAAGATTTTAGTTTCCTGTACTATCCTTTTCTTCTCTTTTTTTTTTTTTTCATCATAAAGTGTTAAAATATTAGTGGGGTATTGTATGGCAATTGTTTTCCCCATTTGTTGAAACAACCAAAAGGTGTGAGCTAAGTGCTTCAGAGATAAAAAAAATTGAACATCTACATTCCATTTTGCATTTATATGAAATTGGGTGCATCCCTGATTTATAAGTTTTTAGTCTCCAGAGTTGTACATGTGCCTAGAAACAGAATCTGCAGATCATTATATATTATCTTATTATTTGAATTCATATCGTCTGTACCATTGTATTATGTCCTGTCAAAACCTTTTGATGTTTTCTGCATCATATACAAAATGATTTCTTGGATTTAACAAGATTTTTTTTAATTTCCCCTAGGTCCTGTTCAATGCAATATTAGAGAATGCTTGCAGTGAACAAGGAGCAAGGATGTCTGCCATGGATAGCTCAAGCAGAAATGCTGGTGAAATGCTTGACCGTCTCACTCTTACTTATAACAGGTCTGTCTGTCTGTCTCTCTCTCTGTCTCTCTCTCTCACTCACACACACAGAGTACGTCACTGACTGGGAAAATGGTAATGTAGCAAGGAGCTGGAAACCCAACTTGATTAATTTTTTTTGTTAATGGGATAATCATCCGTATGTCATTTAGTAGTCACTCTTATATTATGGATTAGAAGTTTAGAACTAATATACACCAAGTATGGCATCTCTGTAATGGGGGAAAAGTGTAAGCTAACATGATGCTTGGAAAACCAATTTGATAAAACCTTTCTGCTTATCAGATCTTTATCTTTCAATCTGTAACTTGGTCACATTTAATTATGGATAGAACTAAGAAATTCTATCTTCTTTGTTATTAACAGAACTCGTCAAGCATCTATCACCACTGAATTGATTGAGATTATATCTGGAGCATCAGCATTGGAGGGCTAATTGCATTTATTAGACAGTGACGAAATAATTTCTTGGTGGAGGCTTTGTTGGATCTTCGCTTTGGTACTCTTTGCTTGTTTTTGTTGAGCTACTCCAATAATCTCCCTAAGTGTCTAAACTTCATTTTGGGGAAAAGAAAATTTGTATTTATGATGGATCCAATTGATTTTTTTAGATTCTTTTGATTTCGGCAAATGGTTTGTGGTTGAGGAATTGACGACACTGAAAGTTAATGTTTTAATGACTTTCCATTTCCTCTTTTTATGTTTTTTTATTTTATTTTTTTACTTTGTTTGGAATCAGATGCTTGTTGGTTACCATCGGTGCATTCATAAGGAATCATATTTAACCAAAAAAAGAGTAATGGTGCAAATGGGAAAAGGTACAATTCTTAAAATTCAATCGACAAGACTAGTTGTACATTTTAATTTATTACTTTTGAGTGAATATTTTACAATTTCAAGTCATTCAAGATAGGTAGGTTATGGCATTGCTAGTAGTAATTAGTAAAGAAGATCTAATAATTTTCCTTGTGAAATACAAATCTGGTAGTTGTTTTGGTGGAGAAATTGGTGCACAACCGCTCCAACTCTCTAGCCAAAGCTGATGGGCCACAGTAGAATACCCCTGTAAAAAGTAAAAACCACAGTTTGAGATTTGAGTAAGTAGACAACAAAATATTTGCAAAGTCAAATCCTACTTGCTTTGTTTACCAATTTAAGTTATGAGTTGTTAGACAAAATGTATTTCTTTAAAATTACTTTGTTTAGACTTTATTAATTCCCCCTCAATAGAATAAATGCATATTTGTTTGAATTGAAACCGACCAATTTGTGCTCCTCCGTGCGTTTGCGCCAATTTTGAGAACACATTGAACCAATTTGGTCGAGCAAAATGTGTCAAGACCTGAAACATCAATATTTGATTTACATCAAATATGTCGAATATGTCGAACCAATAGGCAAATGATTACTTACTGGTGTTCGAGAGACAATGTCGATTCCATTCCTGGCAAAATACAAAGCTTGAACTGCAGTTATTAAAGCTGATCGTGCATCCCCATCCTCATGTACACTGGTTAAAAAGTTGTGCATCTCTTTAGCAGCAGACTGTATATTTGAAGGGAACGGTTAGAGAGAAAAACAGGACTGGTTTGTGAGCTTGTGTGGTGAAGAAGTAGCGCTTACTTGTTTTGATATTTCCTTGATGACTTCTCTAAACCAGTCAAAGGAGCTTTGTTCTCTTGTAACCCAATAAAGATAGGTTTTTAATGAACCCTTACCAACAACCTACAAATCAATTACTATCTATAAAAACAACACTTAAAATTTTCAAGGTGTAAAAAAAAAAAAAGATAGATGAATTATTACTTGATTAATATCTTTGATTATGCTAATGAAGGGTGTTACTCCTATGCCAAGGCCAATCATCACAAGGATATCGTACTTGATGTAGTCTTGCGAAGCAGCACCATAAGGACCATCAATGTAAATCTTCGGATACTCATTTGCCCCGTTTAGTATAGCCTGAAACAGCAGATATTTTAGGTATTTAAGGCGCCACGAAAACATTCTAACCCTTTTTCTCCTCTTTAACCAATTGTGTACCTCTTGGAAGAGACTATATAGCTCATAACTCCAGTCTCCGAGACTTCGAATATGCACACTTAAATAATCATCTCTCGATCCAGAAGTTAGGGAGAATGGGTGCCTGAAAGTGCTTTTATTATTCTAAAAAGTTGTTAAAGAAACTAGTGTACACAAAGGCTGGCTTTTCAAGTTACCATTCGAATGGTGAAATTTGAGGGCACTGGAGGAATATATACATGCCATTCTTTTGACTGAACCCTTCTGGTTTGTGCAGTTTGAGAGACAACAATTTTCCAGGATACATACTTACCTGCATATCGAATTCAAGAGATGTAGATAACATTATTTTCAAGAGATGTAGATAACATAACATCCAAGTACCTTCAAGATTTTAACGTCATAAAACCCTGATCTTATAGCTCGGAAAATCCTCTCCCCAGCATATAATATAACTGGAATAGCAATGTACATCCATGTCTACATAAGGAGATTCTTGTCAAAACTAATATAATTTAAATGCCACAAAAGCTTTCTATAGTTTGACAAGATACAAGATACTTGTGAAACTTACCGTTTTTTCAGTTAAATTGTCGGTTAAGAAGAGGAACATTGAGTGAACAATCAGCAAGGTATACACAAAAACAAACAGGTGGTGGGAGTACCAGAAGGTATTGTACCCGGTGATTCGTCTAACAGACCTTGGCAGCGATGGAGATTGGCGGCGAGGCCACGTTGTGGCCAGTGAAAACGCTATGCTCATCAATACAACCATAGCAATTCCTGTGATCGCCTCAGTTGTGGCCAATATCTGTATATATGATGGTTGATGGTAGCCGAATCTTGAGGCTATGGTTTGCCGGAAAATTGAGTGATCCGAGCTACTGATTCTGGGGAAATCACAGGCCAGATGGGTGCCTCCATGTAGGATCACTCCCACTACTATCCCTCCTGCAATCAACTACACCACAAAATGTACGTCAGTAGTAACTTTATAGTGCTGTACAGAATCCTCGATTCCGTACAGGAAATCCTCCACATGAAAATTTTCACAACACAACAGTACAACACCTTGTGGAAGTTGATGTTGTCATTGAAAGGAACAATTGAATTGATCCGGCGATTCTTGCGAAGCCAAGTGATTGAATTCCGGCAGACAAAATCAGAGCCATATTGAATTTCAAAGTTTCTGCTGCTCCTTTTGAAGTGCAGAGACAGTAACCCATCACTTCAAATGCTGTTCTATGCCTATATTGAATGAATTTCCATGAAAAAAGTGCAATGCAGACAATCAACCACAAGAAGATTATCCATCCACGTCTCCAGTGAGAACGAAACATGATCTCCGCCTTGGAAATCTGCTCCTGATCATCCTGATATTGCCCTTTGAAGATTCTTGGTGAGCTTCCTTTGAAGAGAATCTCCAGCTGATATGGCTGAAACAGAAATTTGAAGTTTTATTTTCAAATATTGAAGTTTCAGACTTTCAGGTCAAGAGAAATGGGTAGGTACCTCAAGATAGCCTCGATTATCAATGTCGACCACTTCCATAACTAAGCCAGCATGTTCTTCTGCTTCCTCATGACTTAATGTCAATTTGTTTGCAGAAGCACTTAACAGAACAATCTGCAAAATCCTCCATCAAAATTCTCAAACCAATATGTTACATAATATAAATTCAGGACTTAATTAACCTGTTTAATATCCATCTCACTAATTCTTCCATCCATATCACTATCACACCTGAAGAAAATCACATAAAAAGTTTTAAAACATAAGATTATGTCAAAAATATGAAATACAGTGAGAGATAAATGAGCAAGTTTACATGTCAAAGAAAAGTTGTATTCTTGAACGAATACAGGGGTCAGTCATGCGATGCCAGAAACCATAAAGTTGATGTTTTGTGATATAGTTTTTTTGTTGTCTTCTTCCTCTAAGTGCCCTCAAAATCTCACTTGCAAATTCTTGAGATTTTTGCATTCCTGAAAAACAAAATTTATAAAAACAAACTAGACATAATATAAAATACAGTGACCACCTCCTCTGTTTGTCTGTCTCACCTATGCAAAAACCAAAATCCGACCACTTGAGAACCGGCTCAGTTCCATTCCTAGTAGTTGAGGCAAGTCGATCAAACCGGTCCTCGACGTCGGTCCACTCGAATCCAGTAAATCTCAAATGTCTGAACAAATGTTCTCTATCCTGGGTTCTCTGTTTTTTCAAGGAAGACAGAGGGACAGTACCGACACTGCAAGAAGAAGAAGAAGTTGTTTGGTATTGTGCATGCATCTCCATTGATGATAAAGAGACAATGCAGATGCAGGTGAGTTTGATAAAGGAATTAGAGATGAAGAAGATTTGTTTGTTTGTTTAATTATGATGTATTTGTACAGATATAGAATTTGTTGGAATTGGGTGGTTGAGTACAGAAAATGAGAAAGGAAGTGTTTTGGAAAAGAATAGTTTAAGTAAAATATTTGGGTTGGTAGGAAGAGGTTTTGTTATTAGGAATGAATTATCAGAGTAGGAATCATTTGAGAACAGGTAGCTAGCTATTCATTATCAAAATTCAAAAACCTTCTAATTTTACTTATTTTACTTGCTATATCTTCATTTACTAATTCTTATGTTTTACTTATTTTTAACTGAGGTCTAGTAGACACGTTTTGGGCCACGGCCCAATAGTGAAGGTTGCGTGTTTTGAACCTCAAAACGGATAATATGAATATCTACTTGGTGGGCTATTCCAATATGAGTTGTGTATATTTAACCTCTTTCTTGGTAAGTGATGATGTAATGAGGCGTTTTTGGTTTAGGTGATTGAATGAATGGATAACCAGTGTCACAGAATGCTTGCATGCGTCTGCATATTCCATTCATGTTTGTGTATAGAAAGTTGCTGTATTATATTCCATGGACTTTGAGAACACAATACTTGTGCACTATTGCGATATGATGAAGACTCACACATCATTTGTTTTTATTTTTCATTAAAGGAGTTGTATTGGATTGAGATTTTAATAGACAATTTTGGGGTGGTAAGATTTTATGGATTTGTATGATTTTAAAGACTATTAAGATTATATGGACTAGACTTTAGGGAATCTGGAATTTTTAAAAGAGTTTTTAGACTTTATTTATAGACTATTAGAACTTTATTTATAGACTATTATGATTATCTAGACTTTATTTTAAAGACTTTTTAGACTTTTTTAAATATGAGTTATACAAATTTGCTAGCTAACACATGCTTGAGTTGAGAAACTCAAACTAGCTAGCTAGCTAGCCTGAGCTGAAAAAGAGTAGTCCTCAAAAACAATATATACATCCTAAATTTATATATTTTTAAAATTCCAAAATTATCCTTAAATTAAATTATTAATATTCTTCCTCTTATTGTAATAATTCTTCTTTTTAACGATTTCAATTTCCGGTGAAGTTTGAAGTTCATACATAACAAAAAAAAAAAAAAAATATCAATCAAATTAATATTTACAAACACATTATGATAGACAAAGAAGCAAATATGAATGCTGAAAAAATAGAATAATGATGCAAGCATCTCTGAAACGAAATATTTTCACTAGTGCTGGCAAAATGGGTCGGGCTCTGGTGTGCCGCCCGGCCCGTCCTGTTTCGATCGTGTGCTCGGGTTGACTTAACTGGCCAAACCCAAGCCTATTAAGCCGGCATGTGAAATTCCCTAGAGAGATGTAGTGTATATTATACCTAGAGGAGGGTGATTATGTATAGTCCCAATTTCTTCCAACTTCAAAATTTATGGATTACAAGAATGAAATGTATAGTTGATATAATTTAATAATTGTATAGTATGATTCAATACATGTAAAAATCAATATACAAGATATACAATCAATATATGATATGGAAGATAATAAAAAGTAAAACGAAAAATGGACACAAGTATTTTTACGTGGTAAACCTCGAAGAGGAAACATCCACGGGTTGATAACCACAATCACCGGCAAAGCAATCCACTATATGAAAAGGACTTACACACTCAATGCTATCAACAAATGATATCCACCCTAAGCTATCAACTCCTAATCTACCCTCAAGGTCTAGTGAACCATCTAGCCTACTATCTATCCAAGATGTGTCCTACACCTTTAAAGAGCAACTCCCTATCCAAGGCTCTCAAGCCTTTAGAAAGATTTCCTTGCTTAGCTATCTAGATCACAAATGATCATAGTCAAGCTTCCCTAGCTCTACCATCCGGTGTACCAAACTCCTAACTGACACTTTTGCTTAGTTATCCGGATCCTCTTGATCCTAACTAAGACTTCGTACTTGGTTATCCGGAACACTTTCCTAGCCAAGTCTTCTTGCTCAAATCAAGGCTTCACTCACCTTAACAAGAGACTTCAACCTTTCCACAAGACAATAATCTAAGTGATGCAAATGATGCAAACACAAGACAAATAAAGCAAGATGATCAATCAAACTCTATGAACATGCTTAGATATATTCTAGGATATGCTTTCAACAAACAATCACAAATGTACCTAGAAATCAAGGCATATATATCAATAAGAAAAAGATGAGAATATTCAATATATCACAAAAATCTTAGTTCTTAGATCATGAAATTAAACCTAGAAAATATCATGAGGCACATCATATATATCATTTCTAGAATCAATTTCAAGATAAATCAAGTCTAGCAAAATATGTTTAAATGAGATCACAAGACTAAAAATCAACAAACAATCAATCATACAAACCTAGCATGTGATCTAACATTTTTCTTAATATATTTCATCAATCAAATAAGAAGATAAAAGAGATGATCAAAAGAGAAAGTAAGAAGAAGATGTTTAACATACAACACTTGAGTTTCGGACTAAAATCTTCCAACTGTGAAAAATTACAAACTCAAATGACTTTGAAAATACTTAGGGTTTGTAGCTCTTTTCAAGACCAATATTTTTGGATTTGGATCACTCGATTTCGAGTTCGTATGAGAGAGTTATGATCGAAATAAGAAAACTAAAATGTTGAAGAATTTTGCAAAAATTTTTCTATTCAATTTTCTTTAAGTTATATTTTGGAGGGAATGAGGATGCTTTTTAAGAGAGAGAGAGAGAGAGAGAGAGAGAGGGAAGGAAGCACCCCATTGAAGAGCGCCACGTCACCTCCACATGTGGGGTGCGTGGGCAGAGAGGCACTCTGGCCGTGTGGCACACCAAGGTTGGCCTTTGGCCAATCTTGCTCCTCTCGCGTTCTTCGGCTGTATTCGAGCCTCCGAACTTCGATTCGAATCCGTCTTTGGATTACGAATCATGACTCCCTCATGCACAACGATGACTACAAGACTTTGCAAAAAGGTTGAGAATTCATCTCGGAAAACAATGACGAAGACAACTCAACGAATGAGAACGCAAAGTAGCGTAGCTACATCGTTTGGACTTGAAACCTAATGAATGAGTAACCAAAAGGACTGGGACTCAATAAAGAATCATATGAGATCATGTTCAAGTCCAAAATACAATAAACACAATGTCACACAAATATGTCATATCTAAACGATAGTGATAAAACATGCAATTCTACAATGTTTGTCTATATGAGACCAATGCATGAGCATACTAAATGTGTGTGAATGTGTTATACCAAATGTTTGCACAACGATGCAGGGACACACATGCATGAATTATGTGTGTGTGAGCTTTTTTCTTGCAAGAGGAAGAAGAATCTTGATACCTTAGCATTCAAGAATGTGATGTTCCCTTTGAAGATGATATTTGCATAAGACGTCGCTTTTAACCTTTGAAGCTTCTTTTCACCAAAAACCACCTAAGCAACACTAATTACAAATATAGAGAGTTTTGAAATGGAATCAAGCCAATACAAATCAAGAATCTTACAACGTGCCATGCTGGGCCCAGGTGGTGCGACCTGTAGGCTGGCCCGGCATGGCTAAATTTTATTTTGAAAAAATTAATTCTAGCGGGTCCTAACAGGTCGGCCCGCCTGTTAGGGCCCGCCAGAATTCAAATTTTCAATTTTTTTTTTTGAAGTTTGAAGTTTAAAATTTGGATTGAGGGGTGGCTTTTGTAATTATCTAGGAGCCATTGGTGACTGTTGGGGGGTTAAAAAAAAGTCTAAAACTTTTAAAAATTATCTTTTTTTTTTTTAATCTTTTACAATTTTTTCCAATTATACCCTAACCTAACATTTTCCTATAAATACCCCATCACCCTCACCTCATTCTCTACATTTTCTCTACTTCCCTACTCTCTTAGTCTCTCTATTCTCTACAATCTCCAACATCTCTCACTCATTCTTTCAACTGTAATTTATTTTATTTATTTAATAAATTATATACTATATACTATTATACTAATATACTATACACTATACATTATATATTATATACTATATACTATATACTATATACTATTATAGTATATACCTCTCACTCTCTAGTCTCTACATATTCTAAGGCTCTTAGTCTAAGGTATTGTTTTTTTTTTTTGTTTTTTTTTTTTATTTTTAAAAATTTAATTTAATTTGTTATTTAATTATTAATTATTATTAATATGTTTATAACTAATGTTATTATTTGTTATGTTGTTAGGTATCCGATTGATTAATTAATTCAACACTCTCAACTCTCAAGCCTCTAATTTAAGGTTAGTATGTCTACTTCTGTACTTTTGTTATTAATAATTTTTTATATAGTAATTATTATTATTTAGTATTTAGTGATTAGTATGTGTGTAGTTAATATTGTTGTTAGTAATATGTTAATTTTATGTTTTTTTTTTGTGAGTTTAACAACAAAATAATAATTAAAAAAAATTAATTCCTAATTTTTTCATAATTTTTGAAATTATTATTATATTAGAATGATTATGTTTTTTTTTTTAGAGTTTAAGAAGAAAATAATAATTTAGAAAAATTAATTCCAAATTAATTTTAAATTTTTTGAAATTAATAATTATTTTGTACTAGAGTTTAAGAAGAAAATAATAATTTAGAAAAATTAAATCCGAATTTGTTTTAAATTTTTTTTTGAAATTAATAATGTATTAGAATGATTATGTTTTTTTTTTTTTTGTAGAGTTTAAGGAATAAGAAAAAAATAATAATTTAGAAAAATTAATTCCAATTTGTTTTTTAATTTTTGAAATTAATAATATATTATAATGATTATGCTTTTTTTTTTTTTAGAGTTTAACAACAAAATAATAATTAAAAAAAATTAATTCCGAAATTTTTTTAAAAATTTTTGAAATTAATAAATTGTTTAAATTAATTTTATTTTGTATGTTTATTATTAAAAAGTATATTTATAATTAATTGAGTATGTTTAATTATTTTGTATGTTTGTTATTAACAAGTATATTTATAATTAATAGTTTATTTGTATGTTTAATTATTTTGTATGTTTATTGCTAAAATGTATGTTTAATATTTACTTTGTATGTTTATTATTAATTTTTATTTGTACGTGTAATTAAGAATATTGTAAATCTATACTCAACGGTTCAGGTAAGGGAACTAGTCATCTCATAAGACATAGAGACAAATGTATGGCTTCCCCGGCAAGTTGATACAACTCGACAAATTCAACTGCAACGGAACCCAAATGGTTCCGTTAATACATGGCAGTATGACCTCGACCGGGTTAGAGAGCAGGCAGTGTTGTATTGTACTGCAACTGACCAACCTATAGGTTTTCAAGATAACCCCCATTTTCAATATTTTATTAATAATGCTTTTAACCCCCAATATGTCCCTGTTTCTAGAAACATAACTAGGAGCGATTTGATTCGTACTTTTCAAAAATGTAGGACTGAATTGATTTATGAACAATCCAAATTCTTGTACAAACATATAGTTAGCTGTTGATGGTGATTTTTGGATCGCCACGCGTCTCACAATAAGGTTATAATAATGTACATAGCAATGTCAATGAAAGCATGCAAAACATAGGGTTTACGTGGAAAAACCCTAACACGGGAAAAAACCACGGGGCCCCTTGAGGGCAAGAAAAATAACACTATGATCTCCTTTAGGTTACACTTTGGTATCAGTTTCTTCTCTCATACAATAGCTCTCAACTCACTAAAATTTTTGACCCCTCTTCCATAGATTACATGATTCTATTTATAATAAGTGAATTAGGGTTCCCTTGTTTTGTTTGCCGTGTAGATGGTGGATTCCTAAACAATCGTCGCTTTAGGATTTCAGCCTTGATTGATTAGGATTCATTTTCAGCGTAGCGTCTTGTTTCTAGGGAGTCTTGAGTCCTTTTCTATTTGGACTTCCTTTGTCTCGAGAGGAAATAAAGATATTTTCCTCACTGAGATCCGAGTTTGAGAGTCCTCATTTTATGGGATTGTTGTATTGGCAATAGAGGCAACTTGCTTCTATTGGCCGAGTAAAGCTTTGGCGAGCAGGGCTTGTGGCGAATACTTTGTCTGTTTCGGGTGAGTAGGAGTTATGGCGAACATGGTCTTTGGCTACAATCTGACTTATCTGGAGAGTATATTTAGTTCATTGACTTCTTCTACTGATGTGGCATAACGGTCAACACTCCCTCCGTTGACCATTTTGAACATATGATTCAAACTTATTCTCACGTGCTTCTTGTACAAATTGATGATGTGTCCCCAAGCCGAAAACATATATACAACAATACCCCCATAAATACTTTGAGCTGATAAAGGAAGCAGACCCCTTAGTCTTCTTTGTTCCTACGAGTAGTATTTATATCATGTTTTGTTTCGGAAAAAATCTTTTAAAAGATTTCTCTCTCATTTCTCACATTTGTCATCCACGTGGTCTTGGACTGTTAATCTCAAATGTTAAGAGCTTTCACAATACGCTTCATTTCAGCCATAAGTTCCTTTTTTGAAAAACATACGACTTGACATCAGAGTGATGTTCTTACTGCAAAACGTTCCCTAGGATGCCACGTGTCTTCTTTTTGGTAGGCAGTTGAATCATCGCCCTGTGTTTCGACGGTTTCCATCATTATGACCCTAGTTTTGAAGTTTGAAACTCTCCTTTAAAAGCTCCACATCGCTTCAACTACCTCTTTACTCTTAGTATTCCTGATTGTCTCTCTGTAAACCTTAGAGTTGTAGAATTTCGTTCCTTTTCTTTTCTTTTTTTACAAGGTTGAAGCTTCTAGCATTTTCCCCTCTTGTTTCTTGTTTTGTTAATCATACGACTCGAGATTTTTGACTGAGCTCTTCTGCTTGTTTCTCCGGGTTATCCGTACATCATCTGTTTAGTGGGTTTTTCTGGTGAGTTCCCATGGATCCCTTTCAATGTTCTTTACTTTTTAATCAAATGATGCGAGCCCTAGAACTTGGTGATAAAATCATCGCAGACAAAATCGAATTATTGATACGCAATTTTGATCCAAGTTCTATCGTTCCAATTTCCTTTTACATTCTTACTGCTCATGAAACCAGTGCTCCTGATTTCTCTTCTGTTTCATCTTTTGACAGTAATTCCTTAAAAATGGTAAAATCTTCAAAGGCTGGTGGTAGTAAGCGAAGGGCACCTAAGATTCCTAAGGCGTATCTAGTTGGCGCCCAGACAATAGTAGATTCTGATGTCGAAGATCATCAGAGAAATAGACTATATTTCTCTTTTGATCGGCTGAGCACTTTTGATAGTGAAGTGAATGTTGTTGGTGAGCAAGAAATCCAGAAGTACAAGTCCCGGTTCGACATTCCTAATACCATGAATCTGATGCTCCTTGGCGATCGGGCCATATAGAATCCTCTTCAGAATGCGGTTGCCTTTCTATGGGCAGATGTTTAGCTGTGGGGTTACTCTTCCTCTTCAACCTTTTATTGCTAGATTCCTTGCTGACATCGATCTCGCGCCTGCTCAGTTGGCCCCCAATAGTTATAGGATCTTGATGTGTTTGTGTTTAATATGGAAGTTGAAGGGTTATAGACCTCCTTCTCCCCGCGAGATTCGCCACCTCTATACTTTGAGGCCATCGGGCCATGGGGGTACTTACTTTCTCCTTTCTTCAATTGTAGAGAATTAGATTCCTAAAAGTGTGGTAAATCCAAGCCAAGTGGAAATCTCAGACGATGAGAAGAAGAAAGGTTTCATCTGGGGTTTACCAACCTCGAACAAACGATGGAAGAATAGTTGGTTCTTCGTTAGTGACGCATAGGGAAGAGATGCGTCGGAAAGTGCTCGCCGAAATCTTCTGGCGAGGAAAGTTCCAAGACATTTCACATCTCCTGAAACTTGGTCCAAGATGCTGCCGGTTTTGTCGGACGATGAGATTTCCTATTTTGCAGCTGTCGCCGTGCTGCCTTTGGCTGAGAGAGGGGAACCTTTTCTTTTGGACGAGGAAAAAATGATTAAGCAGAAACTTTTTCCTCGTTTACATGCTCGATTTAAACTCTATAAGTTTCCTTCTCCATGCTTGATGTTTTTGATTTTTTTTTTTATATATTAGTTTCTGTTAACAATGTTTCATTCCTCTTTTTAGTGAATGAATTCGACGTGGTGTGCGATTCGGCTGCTCGGGCGGTGAAAAACTCTGAGGTCGCTAGCCAAAGACACACTGCTGGATTGGCTGAGGAAGGAATTGCACCCCCGGATGGTGATGATGTTGAAGATAGCGAGGACGCGGGAGACGATCCTGATCAATCTGGGGAGATCAATCGTCAGCCCATATCTCAAGAAGTGATGACAGGTCGCACACCCAGTCGAAAAGGTAAAAGAAAAGGTGGGTACTTCCGAGGTGAATAGGGACATCCCTATATTTGATGCTAACGCTCCAGAAGACCCGGAAGATCCTGCCAGTGGTCTAAATATAAGAAATAGTCAGGGTAAACGTGCGGCTGAAAACCCCCCGGAGTACCCCACTCATCTTACCAAGAGGGCATCAAGGGTGGTGCAGTATGTGCTTTCCTCAAATGAGGAAGGAAATGGCGAGCCTAGGCTTAGCGAGACTACTTCCGCGGAAAAGGTAACCTTAGAGGTCTCTTTCGTAGAGGTCACAAATTCTACCACTGCACAGGAAGTTGCTGGCGACTCGCCCATCCCCTTTTTCGTTCCAGAAGTCCCTGCCTTTGATTCGTCAATCCAGAAGCTTCTGCTCCCGTTCCTACTAATCCAAATGTTTCTGATCCTGCTCCTCCAGCTCCAGCTGACCCAAAATTTTCTATTCCTCCAGCCTCAGCCGATCCAAATGTTCAATCAGCGAATAATCCTTGTTCGGATTTACCTGGTTCGTCCATGCAGGTGTCGGTCTCGGAGGGTGTTTCGCAAAAGTCTACTGCTTCCTCCGCTGATGCGGGAGGAACTTCTGATTTAGTCTCCCTCTCATATTTCTCTGCCCTCGAGATTCTATCGCACCTGGTTCAAAACGATGTTTATATTGGGCAAGGTTGGGAGCATGTGAAAAATAAGTCGTGCAACAGAAAGATGGAATTCTTTTTCAATTGCCATTCGCTGGTAAGCTCTTAAACTACGTCATACCCTTACTGCTCTTTCTTTTTTTTTCTTTTTTTGATGTGTTCTACACCTTGGTCCAGATGATGTCTGAGATGGCTGACAACTATAGACGAGGGAATGCAGTTTCTTCGGAAATCAAGCGCCTTCATGAGCAAGTGTCGCGTTTGGCAGCTGAGAAATTGAGCTTTGAAGAAACACTCTCGCAAAAACTCAGTCAAGCAAGAGAATCTGCTGTTGGATTTTTAGCTACTTAGCTAGCCATCGAAGAAAAATTGCTTTCGGCTGAGGAGGAAATCAAGGTTTTGAAAGATCAACTCTCTGTAAGCTAGGATTCTCTCGCAGCTCATATAGAAGCTGCAAGAGTTGCTGAGAAAGACAAGGAAAAAGCCGAGCGAGAATCTGAAGACTTGCGGAATCAATAGGCATCAGGTGAGGCCATTTTCAGGGATTTGAAGAATGAACTCGAGGTTTAGGCTGTTTATCGCTTCAAAAGATCTCCTACTTATGACGCCTTCCTTCTGCGGGAATTTGAGCGTGGTATGAGACAATCTAAGAAATTTTTCGCGATGAAGGACCATTCAAATGAGAAGGCTTTGAGGCGTTTTGACAAGTCCTTAAAATTGCATATAGATGGCGCGGTTGATTCGATCAAAAGCCATATAAAAAGTTGGAAAGCCCACTGTTGCTATATTAAGACTGACCCCCACCCAATGCACCTCGAGATTCCTTCAAAATCTACCTTCAACACTTATTATTCTAGGAAGAAAGGAAGTCTTACTAGTACTGGTGGCGAACCAGATTTGGGACCCATTGTGGGCCGAGACTATGAACCCTTTATGCCAGTGGGAGATGAAGAGATTGTCTGGCCATCAGAGGATGAAATCGAAAATAAAGATGGGGGTGTTGGTGGATCGGATGCATGTGGGTTGTTTCGTTTTTTGTAATCTGCCCTGCCACTTTGTAAATGTATGTTGACTTCTATTTATAAAACTAGTTTTTCCTTCTCATCCAATACGTTTGAACGACCTATAATTCTTCATCGTTCTGGTTTTGCTATCATCGCCAGGCTTAATGCCTTTATTTTATTCAGCTACCATTGCTGAGTTTTTGGCTTATTTAGTGTTTGTCAGGACGTATCCAACCATACACCAAGTCTTTAAGCATACTATTGGGATGTCTCCTACTTTTGCTTATATTGTTATTATTTCTAGTTTGTTCAACCCCCAGCGATTCTTTATGAATGTTTTTCAAGTGCTGCTTCTGAATGCTTTAATCGCATCTTTATAGGTTATGCTTCGCCAATGGTGGCGAGCACCAATTGGTCGTATAACATCTTTCTAGCTCAAGCTATTGTGACGTATTCGTCTCAGCCTGCTATGCTGGGTGAATACCCTATTCACCCTTTTTATTTGTTGCTGGGTTTTTTGACCCTATGTAATGGCGAATAACTTTTATCTTTCAAGGGTAATACTTCAATAATGACTTACTCTAGTGAGCATAACAAGTATTTTAGTAATAAATCACTTTTTCTTGAGTACTTTGGTAATGGATTACTCTAATGAGTATCTCGAATACTTCAGTAATAAATTACTTTTTATTGAATGTCTTAGGTACTTTGGTAATGGATTACTCCAATGAGCATCTCGAGTACTTCAGTAATAAATTACTCTTTATTGAATAACTCATGCAACTTTTAACAATGCTTAAAGGGAAAATACTGGAAGAAATTCTAAAAAAGTAAAAAATAAACTTTAAATGATGAGGTCTCAGGGATAGTATATCTTCAAATATTGCGCATTGCATGGTCGAGGAAGCTCACCGGTTCCCACTCGAGCGATGCGATATGCTCCATGCCCTGCTATACCGGTAACATGATACAGTCCTTCCCATTTGTCTGCGAGTGACCCTGCGGCTCTATCTTTAGTTCCGGGTGAAACCCTTCTCAGCACCAAGTCGCCGAGTGCAAATCTTCTCACGCGTACATGTGAATTATAATATCTGGCTGCTCTTTGCTGATAAGTTGCGTTCCTGATTTGAGCGAACTCTCTCCTTTCCTTAAGTTTATCTAAACCGTATTTTAACATGCCGATATTCAGTTGGGGTTGAAAGAGTTGTACCCTTGGTGAAAAAAATGATATTTCTATTGGGATTACAGCTTCGGCTCCAAAGGCCACGGAATAAGGCGTCTCACCTATTGAATTCCTCTCAGTAGTCCGATAGGCCCATAGTACATGTGGTAATTTTTCTGCCTAATTTCCCTTTTTGACAGCCAGTTTAGCTTTTAGATTGTGTTTGATGATCTTGTTTACTACTTCAGTCTGTCCGTTTGTCTGTGGGTGAGCTGGGGACGCATAATAATTGTTGATCCTGTATTTTTTGCACAGCACCCGGAACTTTCTGTTATCAAATTGTGTTCCGTTATCGATGATGATGGTATTCGAAATTCTGAACCTGTATAAGATGTTCTTTTTTACAAAACTAGTGGTGTTCGCCTCAGTTATGTGCACCAATGGTTCGGCTTCCACCTACTTTATGAAATAATCTACGGCCACAATAGCATGCTTCGCTCCTTCGGGTGTCGTGGACATCGGTCCAATGAGATCAATTCCCCACACGGTGAATGGCCATGGGGAAGTAATACTCTGCAAGTGTTCAGGCGGCTGTCGGATGTTGTTCGTGACTTTCTGGCATACTTCGCACCTAACTGATATTCTTTTGGCGTCCGTGAACAGCGTTGGCCAGTAGAACCCTTGTCTTAGTGCTTTGTGGGCTAGGCTAACGCCCCCTGTGTGGTTTCCACAACTTCCACTGTGTATGTCATTTAGTATCCTTTCAGCTTCGCCCGATCCAACACACCTCTGTAACACTCTAGAAAATCCTTGTCTGTACAGTTCGCCGTTGAGGACTGAATACCTTGTAGATTTGTATTTCAGTCGCTTTGCTTCCAGTAGGTCATCTGGCAGTATATCATTGGTGAGGTACTCTTTAATTGGCGTTGTCCAGTCATTCGGTTTGTGCTCAATTACTCCAACTTTTGTTTGTCCGGTTATGCTCGGCTGAGGTAGATAGGCCATAGGGACTATCAGCGGCCAAATTTTGATTATCGCTGAGGCTAGTTTAGCTAGTGCATCAACCCTTTCGTTCTTTTCTCTAGGGATTTGCACGATCCAGAACTCTTTAAATCGCCTCAGTAATTCTTTTGTTAACTCCAGATAGGCGATCATGTTTTCATCTCTCGCCATGTATTCGTCCAATACTTGGTTGACAATTACCTGAGAATCACTGAAGATTTCTATCTCGTCAGCTCCCAAAACAGTTCATACTCTCAAACCAGCTATTAATGCTTCATACTCTGCTTGATTATTGGTAGCTTTGAAATCAAAATGCAGGGCACATTCCACTGAATCTCCTTCGGGTGTTGACACTACTATCCTTGCCCCACTGCCGTGCGTATTTGATGAACCATCAACATGGAGTTGCCATTGGAAATTTTTCTTAGATTGCTCTGCCATCATCCTTGATACCTCTATGTTTGGTTCTGTAAACTCTGCGACAAAGTCTGCGATTGTTTGACCTTTGATTGCTGTTCTAGGGAGGTACTTGATGTCGAACTCGCTCAACTCAATAGCCCATTTAGTTAGTCTCCCGGATACCTCTAGTTTTTGTAAGATCAGTTTGAGTGGACAGTTCATGTATACCTTGATTTGATGGGCTTAGAAATAAGGTCTCAATTTCCTCGCTGCTGTTATTAAGGCGAGTGCCATCTTCTCGGCTGGCGAGTACCTCGTTTCGGCGGGTAACAGTGACTTGCTCATGTAATATACCGGTTTTTAGATTTTGTCTTCTTGTTTGACTAACACAGAGCTTGTGGCTACCTCAATGAAAGATAGGTACATGTATAGTGTTTCTCCATGAAGTGGTTTTGAGAGTATTAGTGCCCGACCAAGGTAATCTTTTAGAGCTCGAAAGGCTTGTTCGCAACCTTCATCCCATTCGATTCCTTTACCTTTTTTTAAGGCCCTAAAGAATGGTAGACATTTGTCAATTGATTTGGATATGAACCTGTTTAGTGACGCCAAACACCCCGTGAGTTTCTGAACGTCTTTCAAGCTTTTTGGCGAAACCATGTCGGCTAGTGCTTGGATTTTATAAGGGTTTACTTCTATTCCTCTCTAGTTTACTTGATAGCCGAGGAATTTGCCCGACGGCACTCCGAATAAGCACTTAGCTAGGTTTAATTTCATGTCGTACTGAGTTAGTATGTCAAATATTTCCTGTAAATCGCTTACATATTTGTCTATCGTCACACTTTTCGTCAGCATGTGGTCGACGTATTCCTCCATATTCCTTCCTATCTGTCTCGTGAACATTTTATTTACCAATCGTTGATACATTGCCACCGCATTCTTCAAGCTAAATGGCATGACTTTGTAGCAATACAACCCCTGATTGGTTGTGAATGCTGTTCTGTCTTCATTAGGTTTGTGCATTTTGATCTAATTGTACCCTAAATATGCATTCATGAAACTCAAAAGTTCATGCCCTACAGTTGCGTCGACTAGCTAGTCTATTCTTGGCAATGGGAAACTGTCTTTAGGGCAGGTTTTGTTTCAGTCGGTAAAATCCACGCACATTCTCCATTGGTTATTCTTTTTTTTCACTAGTACAACGTTGGCCACCCATTCTGGGTATTTGACCTCTCTAATCGACCCTGCTGCAAGCAACTTTGCTACTTCTTCTCTTGTGGCTGCGCTCCTTTCTGGTTGAAGCTTCGCCTTTTCTGTATCACTGGTTTGACTTTGTCATCTATTGCCAAATAATGAGAGATAACATTTGTGTTAATCCCATGCATATCTTCGTGATTCCAGGCGAAGACATCCTTATATTCCCTTAGCAGTTTTATTATGTCTGTCTTGACCGGTTCAATCAATTCCATTCCAACCTTAACGGTTTTGTCGGGTTTCTTTTCATCCAGGATGATGGTTTCAGTTGATTCCTCTTTCTCCCTGTTTGTCTTGTCCCTTGGGTCGAGTTCAAAACTTTTGGGCACTTCTTTCTCGACCTGATCGAGTTCAAACATGCTCAAAGTTTCCTGCCCTACTTTGTCTTTGAAAACTGATAAGTTAGCCTGGCGAGCTATTTCCTATGAACCTCTCAGCTCCTTGATTCCAAATTCGGTTGGAAATTTCACTTTCAATGCGTATGTTGATGTGACTGCTCGAGCGTTGTTTAGGAATGGTCGACCAAGTAATGCATTGTATGGCCAGTTATAAATATCGACTACTACAAAATCCAACAGTATTGTTCTCCGGTGCGGTGCGGTGCCAAACCTTATAGGTAGCTTCACAGTTCCCAACGATCTTATTTCTACACCCTCAAATCCCTTAAATAACATGTGGAATGGTTCTAGGTCTTTTCTGTCAAGCCGTAGTTCGTCATATACTCTTGCGCTCAAGATGTCAGCCGAACTGCCTATCATTACTCGCAATACATCTCTATGAGCTATTTGGATTCCCACAACAATTGCATCATTTGGTTTTGCATCGATTCCTTCTGCGTCATCGCGGTGAAGACTATCGGGTCCCATCCTTCCTTACCTCTCTTGGGTTCTTGCTGCACAAAGTTTACTTCTGTATTTCTGCTTTCATTCATCACTTCTTGGACTTCAGACATTCTTTCCTTGTTGTTGCGACCAGTGTATGGTCCGCCAAATATAGTGTTTATAGCGGCACCAATGCTACTCTTCCTTAGACTTTTTCTGTCTTATCTGCCTCCCCGACCGTCCTGGCGACCCCCATGTTTGTCTCCTCTTAAGGTGAAATCTTTTAGATGTCCGTCTCTGATTAGGCTCTCTATGTGATCCCTTAATTGGAAACATTTGGAAGTGTTATGCCCATGATCTTTGTGAAAACGACAATATTTTGTCGTGTCCCTCCTAGCATTGGTGGACTGTTGCCTGGGATATTTGGCGAGCCCCTTATCCTCTACTACTAAGAGTATGTCCTCCTGGTCGCCTGTTAAAGGAGTGTAGTTGTTGTACTTGCTCCGGAAACCACTGTTTCGATTGCCCCCTCGGTTTTCCCTGAAGCGATCTTTTTGACTTCCCTCGTTTCTTTGATAGCCATGCGATTGTGTCTTCGTTTTTTTACCTTTAGATTCAGATTTGAAATCCGGTTTATGGCCATGTATGTAGCTACCCCCTTATGCTACCTCTTCTTCCTTAGCTAAAGCGTAATCGCTGGCTATGTCTATCATTTCTTCATAGGTTTTTGGTCGGTCTTTGCGCAAGTCGAAAGATAATCGTTCGTTTTGTAACCCGTTAATGAAAACGGTTATGACAGCTACATCGCTTGCATCTTCAATCTGAGCGACTTTCTTACCGAATCTAGTTAGATACTTTTTCAGTGACTCGTTCTTATCTTGTCTTAGATTTGAGAGGTGGGCGAGCGACTTCCTTCTTTGTACACTGCCCATGAATTGTATGATGAACGCCTTGCTAAAACCTAAGAAGCTACTGATGCTCTTGGGTGGAAGTCTCCTAAACCATTTAGATGCGAGGTCTTTGAAGGTTTGTGGGAAGGTTAGACATAAGAGCCATTCATTGGATGCGTATTGTGCCATGATGTTACGGAATCGCCTAACATGCTCTTTCGGGTCTCTGGTTTCTTTATATTGCTCGATGGTTGGCATCCTAAATCTCTCTGGGAACTGGGTGTGGGCGATCTGTTCAACAAAAGGGTTGTTTGATTCTTCGTCGGACGAAGCGTTGTGTCCATATCTCCAAGCCATTGCGGAGACCTTTTTTGACAATTCTTGAAGCGTGATAGTTCGACGACCCGTGGGTTCTCCTCCTGGGCCGAACTGGCTCTTAATAGTCATCTTTCGATATTCATTCTCCCGACTATCCCTGCTTCCTCCGGATTTCTGATAGTCTATACTTTCGGATCTTCTCTGTTTTCCCCTTTTGAACCACATGCTCTTTCTTGGGCGAGGACTTTTATCTTCTGATGAAATAGATCGGCGCATCCGGCGAGCCTTTTGGTGTGTATTGTAAGGGTCTAGTCCAAGTGTCCAACCATGGACTAGTCTTTCTGGTGACTCCTTTTCGCTCAATGAGCCTCTCCTTTGTGTTTGAATTTTTTCTCTAAGATCTTCAGGAGTTTCCTCCGTAGATACTTTTGTTTGGACATCTGGAGTGGAAATATGAACCTCCGAGCGCAACCTTCCTGGCGGATGGTTCCTTTGTGTGCTTGCCGTCAAGTCGTACGGAGAAGGAACTCCCAAACCGATGGGGAGTGCGAGTCCCAGCTTATTGGCCTCACTTACCAGATTCACCAAAGCGGTTTGGAAGTGTCATAGGGTTCCTGGATCCACTATTGTTCTAATCTCTGGCGTTATCGAATGTTCCCTTGTTATCAATGTTTCGCCCCTTGCAATTCCGGTCTCATCACCTGCGGGTTTGGCGGCTTTGGGATCCTGGTGCGAATTTCCGCCAAGGGAATTTCTATCTTTGTGCTGGCGTTGTTCATGTCCGCTGTGTCTACCTAAGGGTTCCTCGAAGTTTTTTATGTTTTACCCTCTTCTTCTAGCGCCAATTGTTGACGGTGATTTTTGGATCGCCACACGTCTCACAATAAGGTTATAATGTAAATAGCAATGTCAATGAAAGCATGCAAAACACAGGGTTTACATGGAAAAACCCTAACACGGAAAAAAACCATGGGGCCCCTTGAGGGCAAGAAAAATAACACTATGATCTCCTTTAGGTTACACTTTGGTATCAGTTTTTTCTCTCATACAATAGCTCTCAACTCACTAAAATTTTCGACCTCTCTTCTGTAGATTACATGATTCTATTTATAATAAGTGAATTAGGGTTTCCTTGTTCTGTTTGCCTTGTAGATGGTGGATTCCTAAACAATCGTCGCTTTAGGATTTCAACCTTGACTGAATAGGATTCATTTTTAGCTTAGCGTCGTGTTTCTAGGGAGTCTTGAGTCGTTTTCTATTTGGACTTCCTTTGTCTTGAGAGGAAATAAAGATATTTTCCTCACTGGGATCTGAGTTTGAGAGTCCTCATTTTATGGGATTCTTGTATTGGCAATAAAGGCAACTTGCTTCTATTGGCCGAGTAAAGCTTTGGCGAGCAGGGCTTGTGGCGAATACTTTGTCTGTTTCGGACGAGTAGGAGTTATGGTGAACATGGTCTTTGGCTACAAGCTGACTTATCTGGCAAGTATATTTAGTTCATTGACTTCTTTTACTGATGTGGCATAACGGTCAACACTCTCTCCGTTGACCATTTTGAACATATGATTCAGACCTATTCTCACGTGCTTCTTGTACAAATTGCTGATATGTCCCCAAGCCGAAAACATATATACAACATTATCCTTTTCAAAGTTAGCATTATACCATCAAATGTCAATACATCTTCATCACCAACAAGATCCATACATATGGACAAATCTTCAAGTACATGACAACTATGAAACAACTTTAGCAATAAGTCATAATCTGGATATGTAAGATTAATATAAAGTATTTTGTGGACAGAGTACTCTGTCCACAAAATTCTCAAAGTTACGAGTCCTACCAAGTTTATAATCATAATCATCAAAATTAAGATTGTAAATTAACGTCCAGAGATTCTTTCATCTCGATGACAAAACATAGGTTTTAACAGCATCTCATGTCTCGAAACCAAAGATGTTGTTAAAACCTGTGTTTTGTCATCGAGATGGAATAATCTCTGAACGTTGTTTATATTAATCTTACAAATCCAGATTATGACCTACTACAAAAGTTGTTTCGTAGTTGTGTTGTACTTGAAGATTTGTCCATATGTTTGAGGTTTTTTCTATTTATGAGAGTTACAACGACGGAACAGCGGAATCGGCACCTCCTCAGCAACAATCCCAACAACAATCAAAGAAAGAAGATGGTCATTAGCCCATAATGCGGTGGAAGCTTTGACATGCCTTAAAGATTGGCAAAATGCAAGTTTGAGACGAAAACCTCAACTTGACAATGAATAACTCATGGATGACTTCTCCACTCTCCAGCATGACAATCGATGAGAGTTCCGGTAGCAATCAGCTGGCGAGCTGATGTAATTGTAAATACTTAATTTTTTTTATTTTTCCGATTGCACTCTTTTTCCCTTACCAAGTTTTTTGTCCCATTGGGTTTTTCTTGGTAAGGTTTTTAACGAGACAATCATGATTTGAAATTTATACTTTTCACCAAAAATTTAATACGAAATTACAAAAATATTATTTATCGAAAACTAATTAAGTGTTGTATGAAATGAAAAATGTTATATTTCTAATTAAAATTATTATATTAATCATTACACAAAATTATTACAATGTACAAAAATTAATATTGTATAAATAAAATGTTTAAATATTTAAAAAAAAAATTCCCGTTAAGGCCTTAACGGGCCAGCCCGCCACAAGCCCGCCCTGATACACCCCGGCACAAGCCACATGCCTAGGCTGAGTCCACCCTCCCCCCAAACAGGCCGGCCCTACACGACCTGTCCCTAACAGGCTGTGCCTGACACGACCCATTAGGCCAACGGGACTAACGGGCCCGTGCCTAATGGGCCGGGCCAACCTGTTTTGACACCACTAATTTTCACAACTTTTAAAATCATACTAGAACTTATAAACAGAAACAAACAATCCTTTTAAAATAATTGTTATATATTCCAACTAAATTTTCAAATTTCAAAAAGAAAATAGAAAACTATTTATATGTGAAAACCATATCTGCGTGAACCATGTATTGTTGAATCATCTTGGAAATAAAATAAAATAATCTTATAAAATAATCGTCATGGAAATATATGCTTGAACCATGTAATCATTAACCATATAACCGTATTGAAATATAGGAGCCTCTTGGATTGTTTACAACAAAACCAAGTTCAAGATTACAGGCAGTGCAAGATACAATATAATCATTACCTGAATCTGGTATGTTGTTATGGTTTTTTTCATAGCCTTACTGCTATTTTCTAAAAAGTCTTGAGCGAGCGTGAAAAGTTTGATGGGAGAGAGTAAGACAATTTTGGGGCCTAACTATTTATATTTATCACTAAAAAGTCTAGAAAATCCATTTTGTTATGAAATCCTATAAATCTTGATCTCAATCCAATACTACCAGACAATTTACTATCTCTTGAAAGTCTGGATCCAATACCACAAGATATTATGGACTTTTAAAAAAAATATTAAAAGTCCTAATCGAATACCACTAGACTTATCTAACTTATTAAAAAGTCTCAATCCAATACTATCAGACTTTTACATCCCAAAATTGTCTATTAAAATCTTAATTCAATACACCCCCTAAATTATCACTTATCACTTAATGAGTTTGATTTAGATTCTATTGAGAGTCAACACTTTCTCTAATAGTATCTAGAATTTTCCATTTCCATAAGCTTCAACAAATTCATTGAGTTATTATTATTATTTTTTGCTTAAAATAAAAAATAATAAAATTTATTACTTATGATTTGACTGTTAATCACTGTACCATCCTGTAAAACAACTATAAATTAATAATGTAAGGTCATTTAAAATTTATTAATCGATAGAGTTATTAATTTATACGATTCAATATATATATAGAAATTTTTATATGAGGATGCACTGATAGAATTATATAAGGATATTGAATGTGAGCCACTCGTTTTACATACTTTGACTTGATATGTATACACTTGTTAAATCACTTTTATAAATGAGTGGTTAACATTCAATATCCTAATAAAGTTATATAAGAATGCCCTGATGGGAACGAGACCGTATATATAAATAACCAACTAAAAACACATGGTCTCTTACTAATGAGGTGGGTATTCTAAAAAATAAAAAATAAAATAAAAAAAACAATAAATAAATAAAATAATCAACTAAAAATTCAACTAATCCAATTAATTAAATGTCATTAATCAACTAAAAATGCATTAAATCAATAAAAAGAAAAAACTAATTTCATCGTACTTCAATTGTGGATGATATAACAACTTTGGAGCCTGTTACGTGTAAAGAAGCACTTAAAGTATCAACAACACTTTATAATTTTAACACTTTATAATTTTTTGTTGCAATTTGAGAATTCAACTCCAGAACTTCTTAATGCATTAAGAAAAATTAGAGATAAGATTCAACTACATTTGAATTTCAAGAAAAAAGAAGTAACAATAGAGTCATATTTCAAGAAAATACGATAGTAAATTATATCTGTAATTTCAGCAAATTATTAATTTATGATATGAATGAGACTGCATATTTATATAGGGGTTTTCTAAAAAGTATTATTTTATTAATTTATCGAAATTATTAATTTATCCCATTGGCCCAAGTCAGGACCGGAAAAAATTATTATATTATAAAGATTATTAATTTATCCGGTATTAATTTGTGGAGGTTTTACTGTTACAATATTTTCTTCCAAAACTATATTCTTAAAAGTAATATATTTCTAGTTTTATTGTCATCATATATCCTACAAATTTTGAATCTTCATATATTGCTAATAAATTAGTTGCTCTGTACATTAATTTTAACCACGTATTTTTATAAATTGAAAATAATACATTGAGTACTGAAAATAATACTAAATGTGAATCAAACGAGATTCAACTGATTTGAAACTTCCTGGAAATGTGGAAAAACGTTTGGAAGTTGGAGAAGGTGTTTGAGGGAAGCTTGAAGATCGAAGAAGAACTGAAGAATTAGATTCTAGAAGGAACCGCGACGTGGACTGCGATGCAAGCAACGCGTATGGACCGCGGCTGGTTGATTCTAGAGAGATCAGTGCAGTGCAGAATGCAGCATAGGCAAGAGACGCAGACCGCATCATTTTGAGCGGTCTTTTCCAATGACTTTCCGCAGTGTAGGGCGCAGGGTGCACACTGCGACCTAGAACGCGGTGTTGATGTGTTTTACTGAGATCAGGAATGTTGCGTGAAAACAGAAAGGTTTTTTTTTTCTTCTGGAAGTTCTTGTGCTTGAAGGAAATGAGTGTCTTTTTGTGTGGAATAGGAAAGTTTTGAGCGTAAATGAGTAGGACTTTGCATGGATCAGAAAGACTTGTGCATGTAGAATAAGGTTTCCTTGTTGGTTTCAAACTCCTTGTAAATAGTATAAATAGAACCTTGTAACTAGGTTATTTTGTGTGGAGCAAAAAAGAACATTTGTAACATCAGAAAGTGGGTGGATCTGAAGGGGAGGCCCTTTGGAATATCCGAAGAGGGGTCTGGGGAATATTTGGGTATCAAGAGGGAGATCTATGGGTGATATTCAAGGGAGACCTAGGGGGTATTTAGGAGGGGTGTACTTAAAGGAGGACCAAGTGAGCGTTGTGAGCTAAGAGCTATGATGGAAAGCTCGATTGTGAGCTTAGGGGCTTGGTAAGACTCGGTAGTTTGAGTTTTGGGTTGTGAGAAAGAATCCTAGAGTATATGATTGTAAGTTGTAACAATTTATCATATAGTAGAACTTTCTCTGTCGTTCTAACGGCCCGTGGTTTTTTCCCTGTATTAGGGTTTCCACATATATCTTGTGTTGTGTAATTGATTTATATTTTCTCTCATTTTATTTTTCTGCTATAGACGTTTATTTGCTATGTATGGGCGAATATTAGGTATGTCACTTTTGCGTTCATCGGTTCAAATTCCCAATAACTGGTATCAGAGCAGTGCCAGTGTTTGCCAACAATTTATAGTTTAAATTACATGAAGTTATTTTTTTCTTATATGTTGATTTTTTTTTTTATTTTATACTTTTAGACTTTAGACAATCAAACCTTCTTTCCTAAAAGTTTCTTGGTTTTAACTTTTAAATTAGGATTCCTGATGTAACGATGCTTATGATTTCAAAGCAAGTTGATTCTTTCTCACTTTTTGCAAGTATTTATTTTGATTACTTGAGTTGTGTATCCCGAGCATATGTTTTATCGAGGAGTGTTTATTTTTATTTTTTATTTTTGGAAGGAAGAGGACCTAAACCAACAACCTTGTGGTGCATGTGTGCGAGGTTTTACCACTGGACCAACCTCATCTTGTCTATCAAGAGAGTGTTTATTGAGAGTTCATAAATGCTTCATTGAAACTAGTCTTCGTAGTGCGTGTTTTTTTTTTTTTAATTATTATATAAATTCAGGATTTTTTTTTGGGAAGAGAGGACTCGAACCTGCAACCTCGTAATGCAAGTGTGAATGGTTTACCACCGGACCAACTGTGTGTTGATTGTACATATTATTTGTTGTTCATGCATTCATTCATAAGCATATAGATCATTCTCTTTTGCGTTGAGAGTTTGTGTCTTAAAAGTTATCGAGATACAAGAAGAAATCTTATGAGTTAGTGGTGGCAATTGTCGGCAAGCAAAGGTACTTCGGGGTTTGCTAATAAAAGGTCTACAGATAGATAGGTTAGGGTAAACCGAGAGATGAGTGAATGAATAAATCATCATGAGGTGTAATTATCTCTAAACTTGTGAAACTTGTGATTTAAGTGGACAAAACTCTATTGTTTTTACCCGTTGGGGTTTTCCACGTAAAAATCATGTGTATTCTCTCCCAAATTTTTTATTTATTTATGTTTACGTTTATTATTTATCTCGCAAAAAAGAGTTATAACATATTAACCCCCGCCCCTCAGGTTTATTTTAGTAATAAATTGATAAACCTTAAGGTAGCACTCGAGTGGTGGAGGCTCAGTCCTTTTTAAAAAAAATTTCTTTTTTAAATTTGAAATTTTATTAAATAAAGGATTAAAATAACGATATTACCTTTGAATGTGTAAAAGTTAGTAGTCAAACCCAAGTTATCAATCAAACACTAACAATAGGAGAGGTGAGTGTGAGCTTTTGATAAAAAAAATTTCTTCGTGTAAAAGTGTAAGTCTTTTTGTTTTTTTGTCTGAAGACTGAACAATCATAAATTTTATTGAAAACTAAATAGTGATTGAAACCTGAATCTGAATGACATTTTTGTTTTTTATTTTTATCACATTTGAATAGAATGCTAATTTACTTGTTTTTTAAATATAAAATAGTATAAAAACATGTAATTTGACATTTATACACCTATTACTATTAATTGTTATATATTTTCATTTTATATGATACAAACAACTAAATAAAAATAATTTAACAAATCTTAAACAATTTTTATGTAATAATTGCAATATATTATTCATGATTAAGATATAATAAATAATTGTTTTTTTAACAGATAAATAATGATTTAAAATGGTTTTGGTTTAAAAAAAAAATTGAAATGGTTTAAAATGGTTTTGTTTTGTTTGTTATTTATTTATTTATTTTTTTTTTAGATGTTTACCATAAGTAATAGTTTAAAAGAAATAATTTGTATAATATAACATTATGATAAAATTAGAAATATTTTATCTTTGGTAGGATAATCTTGGAAGAAAACATATTAAATATAATCTATTGATTTTGGATTAAGTTAAAAGTCAGGATTTCTTACTTTTTATTTTAAGTTGTTTTTTGGTATTTTTAAGTTGTTTGACCACTTAAAAAAAAAAAAACAAAACAATTTAATAATTTCAATTCAGGCCCATTAAGTTTTAAGTGTAAAAAACAAACGACCTCTTAGTCAGGTTCGGAGTTCTTTGGCCGTATTAAATTTAACAAATAATTAAAAGTCCTTATAATTAAGTTATGTAAGTTCCTTAGTTTTTGATTAGCTTATTTCGTTGAAAAACCACATTGAGATTGTTATGTAATTGATAGCTTAGGTTATTATGTTTGGGAAGCTTCCGGACTTCCCATTGTGCTTCAAGAGCAATAGTAAAATGTAAATCATTTGACTTGCCTCTTGAAGAGATTTAGTTGCATACACACATTTTCATATTGCATTTATATGATTGCATTTGTGTTTCTCTTAGTTGTGTGCATTTATGTTTTATCATCACCCTCTTGCATTTTCATATCTTGTATATTTTTGTGTGTCACATGCTTGGTGATTATTCATGATTTTATCTATTCTCATATATGTTATTTACTCACTTCACACTTGCACAAAATTCATATAGTTTAGGTGTGTTTGAGAGCCCAGGAAAAGAGATTTTGTCTCTTACTGTGGTGTAGGTCGTTCCCCATTCACTTGTCTATACCGAAGCACCCACAGCAGCAGAAACCAATGGGTTTCACACATAGGGTACTGCGGTTGATGACCTTGTCTCCACGGTGGTCCCAACAGCGAAGCTTCCGAGGGTTTCCACGCCGTGTGTACCGTGGTATGGACAAGGTACTGCGGTCGGGACACCTTGTCCGTACCGTAGCACACACGGCGGTTTGACACATTTTTACAGCCTGTTTGCTAAAATGACGTTGTTTCTATTAGGGCTTCATATATATATATATATATATATATCTTCTCTTTCACTTGGCTAAAATTCGAGCTTCAAGAACCCATTGTTAGAGATAGATTAACTCTTAGAGAGAAAGAGAGAGAGAGAGAGAGAGAGAGAGAGAGCTCCAAGACTTGATTTTTACTCAACCAAACACAAACCCCATATGCATCTACCATCCTTCATGCATCATCTTCTCATGGGTTTTCATGCCTTCATATTCTTGTAAGTTGAACATGTTCTAGAACCTATAGCTTGTCTATTTGTTCATCTTTTCTTTGGGTTAGCAATTTCTTTATTGATTAATTGCATGTTTCTTTGATTAAGCATGTTTTGAGTATGTTTATGTTTACGTTTATTGGTTGAGATTGCACATTCATTGATATCTAGCATTTAGGACCATTTTACCATCTAGCTAAGTCTCTATGCGTTGCATTTAGACATTGATATGTATGACTCATTTATTGCATATTTATTGTCCTTACCATATTGTGTGACAACTTGTGTTGATTTGGCTTCGTTTGATGACGAGGTCTTAGACTTGTACGTCTTTATCTAGTTAGGTCTTTATGAACATTCATATAGACATATTAATATCTAGGATTGCTCTCATTGACATCTTGAATTCCTAGATAAGCATTTAGTGTAGCCTAGCATTAATTGCATATTGGATATTGTCATATATTCACATAGGTTATTGATCTCTTCATTGAGAGTTCAGTCTTATGACTATCAGTGTGTAGTGTACAAGCATTTTGGTCTAGAATCACTATAAAAGTCATGCGGGTAGTAATGGTGGGTTAGTGACCGAGAATAGTGTGACTAAAGGTCAACCTAGGTTGTAAACATCATTACATATAGTGGATTTGAGGACCATGTGTGACTAGCAGAATAGCTCGTGAGTTTTTTTTTCAGTTGTAGGTTTCTTACGTAAATCAATCAATGTGTTATGTATTGTTTTCCGCACTTTAATTATGTTTATTGTATTTTATTGTATTTCATTGTATTAGGTTAATTTCTATAATATTAACTAGTCCAAAGTTGGTAACTAATCGGATTAACAACCTATTCACCCCCCCTCTAGGTTGTTTAGACACATGTTTATATATAGTTTCAATTGGTATCAGAGCGAGTTCCTAGACATATTTAAGAGATCCTTATTATTGGTGTGTCTTGCATTTGTGTGTTTGTGATAATTACATCCATTTGCATTCATCTCATACATTGACCCAAACACTATACGTGAATTTGGGAAGAGTAATGAGGGAGCCTCGAGCGTAAGACCACATTTGCTTACCGAGGTAAACTATGCCTAATGAAAAGGCAAGATGGAGTCCTACCTTTGCCAAATACATGACCGGGCATGGATGGCAATAGAAGATGGTTGTACTCCACCAACAATGACTCCTACAAGAGGTGGAGAGGATGTCCCCAAGAATAAGTCACAATGGAGTGCTCAAGAGTTCGAAGCCTCAGTGGAACAACAAGGCTATGCATGCCATCCTTTGCGCCATGGATGACAATCAATACAAGTTGATTCAAACTACCAAGATTGCAAAGGAAGCATAGGAGATCCTAGAGACGGCTCATGAAGGAACCGAGGTGGTTAAGGATTCCAAAATCCAAGTTCTCCAAATAGAATTTGAGACAATTAGGATAGAGGAGCATGATTGTTTTAATGACTTCCAAGTGAAGTTGATAGACATTGTAAACCAAAGCCATCAACTAGGTGACCCATACTTGGATAAGAGGATCAAGCATCATGAGGTCATTTCCTAATCGGTTTGAATCCAAAGTGATGGCACTTGAAGAAAATAATGACTACAAGAATATGAAGCCGAGTGAAGTGATTGGAAGACTTTTAGCTTATGAGCCTAAGAGGGCTCCTACAACCTCACCTCATAAGAAGCAAAAGAGTATAGCCTTGAAGACCTCTAAGATTGAGAATGAGGAGGATAACTCAGATGAAGACATGGCTCTAATTGTGAAGAGATTCAAAAATTTTTTGAAGCTTCAAAAGAAAGGCTATAGCTCCAAGGGAAATGACTTCAAGAAGAAGATGATGTTCAAGAAAGGTGAGCCTATTCAAGAAAAGATTCAAGAAAAGGGATTTAATGCTTTGAATGTGGAGGATTTGGGCATATCTACATTGATTATGGTAACTTGAAGGACAACCGAAAAGGAAAGGTGATGGTTGCCTCATGTAGTGAGAGTGAAAGTGAAGAGGATTCTTCAAGTGATGAAGACCTTGCAATTAACTACATGGCCTTTGAAGCCTCTCATATAGATGTTGGAGAAAAAGGCAAAAATGTCTTAATTTGTGACCTTGAAGAAGGAATAGATGAAAAGGTAGCTAGAAGTGTGATTGATGTAGCTACTTATTGGGAAGTTGCTTGTATAACATCAAATAACTAAGGAAAAAGTCTTGATGGGGAAGTTGACTCGGTTGGGGAGAGGCAAAGTGCAGAAGATGACTCTTGTGGTGAGAGTTCTTTATCTCACTCCAACAAGAGATTTGATAAAGATATGGATCTTGAAGACTACATTAAAAGATTTGAAAGCTCTTGGATAAAGAATAAAAAAGAGATTCGAAGATTAAAGGAAGAAAATCTTGAGCTTACAACCAATGTGACTTACTTGAGTGAGGAAGTAGTAAGATCCAAAGAGGTTGAAGACAACTTGAGAGAAGAGGTAGCTAAAGCTAGAAGTCTTCTTGTAAATATGACCATGAGTAAAGAGAAGCTAGATTCCATGATAAATGACATGAAGATTCCTTATGACAAGATAGGGCTTGGCTTTGTACATGCCTTCCACAGACAAGACAATCTTTATGAAAGAAATGGTTCCTAAGTTGCCTCCTCAATCTTCTTACAACAAGAAGACTCTTGAAGTGGGTGAGTCATCTAAGAGTGCCCCTTTGAAGATTTTCAAGGACAAAAAGATAAGGTATCTAGAAGTTTTGAAGAAGGCTAAAATCAATCAACCTCAAGCTCAAGGCAAAAGCATAGCTTCACCTCCTCAACATCCTAAGATGAAGATTGATCTTAGAGAGTCATCCAAGGTTGGCCAAATGAAGATGCCAACAAAAGGGTGAAGCTCAACCTCAACATCCAAGAGCTCCATACCCAAGCCTTGCTTAACCAAGGTTTCACCAACCAAGAAGGCAAGTCATGCAACCTCAACAAATGAGGCATCCCAATCCGACTCTACAACAAAGAAGGAGAGAACCTGTTCAACACCAAATGAGACATCAAATGCATGACAAGTCTCCAATGAACCCACAAGGATATGGTATGCCTTCTCATTTTATACATACTTGTCACTTTTGTGGTGTTAATAGGCATATTAAGCCAAATTGCTTTAGGTACATTAAAAAATGTAGGGTTGAGAGCATGATGGAAAGAAATAGGATTAGAAAAGAAAATATGCATGAACCTAGGAAATCTAATGTCAATAATCCTAGAAAATCTAGTAACATGCTATCTATGACCACTAGGAATGAAAATGTGTCACCTAAGTGGATTAGAAAAGATGAACCCATATGCTTTTGTGCTAACATGTCTCCCATAGGTTCAACTAGGGCCAATGGACTTGATAGGTCTATAGGGTCTCATGCCCTTCATTGACTTGGTTTGGTAATTGACCCTATTAGGGGAGCTCAACCAAAAAGAGCGAACTTGCATTCTTGTCACATGCAAAAATTTGATCAACTTTATGCTTTTTCATTAATTTCTTGAGATTCTTGGTTGCACATATGCTTATATAGTATTTTTATTTAATAAGTGTGAACCATTGGTTTGTTTGTAATCCATGTCATATTGATGTTCAAACATGCATTTTTGGACTAGGAGAATTGATTGGGAAGTACACTTGAATGACCCACAATTTATTTCCATGACATATGAACTCGATTATGACATGCTTAAAATGATATACATGAAATGTTTTTGATTGCTCTAATTTGAATGCACATGTGTGTGACTGCAATTAACAAGACTAAAATCAATAAGGATCTTGTATCCATTCAATCAATAAGGATGTCTCATCCAATTTAGTCTTGTCTCTCTTCTTAATGGTTTAGCAAGACTACTATAATACGAATAATCTATTCGGAAATATAAAATAGGATCTTTATAATCCATGTCTTGTTTTACCTTTAAGGTTTGATATAGTTGCTTATTCTTTATAAAATCTTTGGAAACTATATCTTGTTGCTTATGACAAAATGGTACAAATTGGTTTGAATTCTTGTAGAAACTCTTTTGATGTTTACTTTGTCAAATACCATTTCTTGAACTTTGGTGTTATTTGTCTTGCATTAAAAACAACAGTTTTCACACATTTATTTCAAAATAACTCTCCTTGTATTTCTCTCCCAATTAATTGAGTTACATAATGTTTTTGTATATGACTATGCAGATGTCTTGTATCTGAATATCTTTCTTTGCTAAAAGCAACCCGGTTGTGGATATTTTTTTGCTTATCTCATGACAAAAAGGGGGAGTAGTGTGCAGATATGTTAGGGGGAGTTTGTTTATTGCATGTTAGGGAGATTTACTTGTTGAGGGGGAGTAACCCATTTAGGGGGAGCATTGCATTGCACTTCATTGTGGGATATTGCTTGTTTTCTTTAATGCAATGCTTGCATCTTTTTATTTCACTTGATCACCTCACATACACTTGTCTTGGAAAGTGTAGCTATCTAGTTTTGTAGGGTTGCTTATTCTACAAGAGATCGAAGATTTGAAGATCTAGACTTTAGGTATCTATTTGTATTGTAGAATAACTTGTTGTTGACCTTTAGCTTTTTTTTTTTTTTTTTTTTTTTTTTTGTGAGAATCAATTATGAGTGATGGTTTTGTTACAAAATAGCCAAAAACGAAGATTGTAAGTTCCTCAGTTTTTGATTGGCTTATTTCGTTGACAAACCACATTGGGATTATTATGTAACAGGTAGTAACTGTAGGGAAAAATAATAAATAAAAGTGGTAAACGCAGCGGAAGCGATACTAAAAACGATTTAGTGACTTTTAAAATTTTTCCTTTATGAACCTTAAACCCTTTTAATCAATAAACATGCATATATGTTAACAAAAGTAAATTACCTTTTGTCGCGTGATCCGATTGACTTACGTCGATGGTAATCCGCAAGACCTTCAATCCGAGCACGAACGTGGATCACCTAGGAGCGTGGTCTCCCTTTTCTGTGAATTGCAAATCTGTGAATGGACCAAACAAAAAACTTTCTTTTCTTTGTTAGTCACAAAACAATCAAAAGAATGTCAAAAATTATTCCGGTCACTTTTGAGTTCTCAATCTAATGATCGAAACTCGCGTGAACCTAGATCGATATCGTATACACAAGCTTATTGATTATTAAGCAATAGTATACTATCAAAGAATAATTTCACACTCTCTTTTTGTCCTTTTAGAATAAAATCTCTCTCTTGGAATTAAGAAGAAGAAGAAAGAAATAAAAAACTCAAGCACAATGGATTGTGGTGGCCGAACCCTATAAGAACACATATATAGGTTGGCCGAATTTTTTCTTCTTTTTCCTTTAGGGTTGCCGAATTCTATGTAGTCTAAGATTAGGGTTGGCCGAATTCTATAATGTCACTTATATAGGGTGACTTAAATTCAACCCTAATTCTTTTCAACTTAATAGACTTCAAACCCTAATCGAACTCCTTGATTTTTTATTATTTTATTTTGACTAAATAAAAAGACTCCTTATTTGATTAAATAAATAAAACTAATTTATTTATTTCCTTGTCAAACAAGTCTTTTACTTTTAGGAAAGATTTGTTTCTTTAATTAAACAATTAATCAATAAATTAATTAATTCTTATTTAATTAAAACAAATGAAACAAAATAATATTTTAGGTTAAAATTTTAACCTTGCCGCCCCACTTGATTAAGATTGGGCCTAACATTATTTTCTTATTTCATTTAATCCATTGGACTTTAAATAAAAAGCCCACATGTGAACCAGACCCATTCTTACTAAAAGAAACAAGCCCACATGTCTTTCATTAATATATTAATATAATTGAGCAGCCCATTACTTAAATAATGTGCAAATTATATTCTTAATATATTAAATGCAATTCTAGATGGACCCTTAAATTGGTCCGGTAGAATATATCAAGTGATCCATGCAAGTCCGTGTGGATTGGGGATCTTGGCGGGCCATCTAAATTTAAGCTTCAATAGACATAACCTAATCACAATCAACAAATGATTCACTTAGGTCCGATCCATTAATTTTAACTCATTCCACTAAAGAGCTAAAACTGAACTCTTAAATAAAGATAGAAAAGGAAGATGCTCCTCATTCATACCCTAGACAATCATATTGGAGATAGTGTATCCTCGTGATTAATATCACTAATCGCCAAGAGTTCATAGACCGCCTATAACTCTCCAAGTTACCATATTTACTCATATGACCATGTTTTGAACTTGGATATTTTGACTTGTCCAGAAGCCATGTTTTCAATAGACACTATCGAAAACTCAACGTTGAGATTTAATATCCAATTACCTCAAAACATCCATATGATGATATTATACTCTCATTTAATTAAATGGAGCCACGATGTCCATATCTATAAATGAAGTCCTCTATCGATTAACAAATGAATATCACCAAACTATCGAGGATAGACTATGCGATATAGTTGTACTCATTGATAACTCAAATGATATCACTTGCAACCATAAGTCCATCATTTATCTCAGGATTAAGATAGACCCTCCGATTGTCCTGATAATGAAAAGACTATTATCTATTGACGGTTCTAGATAAAGCTTTTCATTGTGATCCAGTTCAATGCACCCAGTGCACTAGATCCTTTTGCTCGAAGACACTCCGATGATTTTAAACTCATCATATCTCATTTGATCCCACTCAAATGCTAGCAAAAGAATTCTACAACTTTAACAAGATAAAGGTGCCCAACCTTTAACTTAAGTTGTGAACATTATTCAAGACTAACTAAAGAATTGTGTCTACCACATACATATCCAGATGTACGAACAATTCTTCTTTTCCCATAGTCTTTAGACCTTATGATTATTTACTTTGACAATTATAATATAAACTATAAATGCTATACGATTTGTTAAACCAGAAATCTCTTTATTAATATGAAAAGATTGTTAATTACAACATTACACTCTTGCTATTGAGCATAATCCTAACAGTAACATGTAGGTTAGGTTATTTTGTTTGGCAAGCTTCCAAACTTCCAATGTGCTTCAAGAGCAACAACAAAAAGTAAATCATTTGACTTACCTCTTGAAGAGATTTAGTTGCACACACACACACACACACACACACACACTTTCATATTGCATTTCTATGATTGCATTTGTGTTTCTCTTAGTTGTGTGCATTTATGTTTTATCATCACACTCTTGCATTTTCATATCTTGTATATTTTTGTGTGTCACATGCTTGATGATTATTCATGATTTTATCTATTCCCATGTATGTTTTTTACTCACTTCACACTTGCACAAAATTCATATAGTTTAAGTGTGTTTGAGAGCCCAGGAAAAGAGATTGTCTCTTATAGTGGTGCATGTCGCTCCCCATGCACCTGCCTATATCGCGGCACCCACAACAGCAAAAACCAGTGGGTTTCATGCATAAGGTACCGCGGTTGGTGACCTTGCCTCTATGGTGGTCCCAACAATGAAGCTTCCAAGGGCTTCCACGTCGTGTGTACCGTGGTGGGGACACCTTGTCCGTACCACAGCACGCATGGCAGTTTGACGCGTTTTTACAGTCTGTTTGCCAAAATGACGCCGTTTCTCTTAGGGCTTCATATATATATATATATATATATCCCTTCTCTTTCACTTGGCCGAAATTAGAGCTTCAAGAACCCATTGTTAGAGAGAGATTAACTCCTAGAGAGAGAGAGAGAGAGAGCTCTAAGACTTGATTTTTACTGAACCAAACACAAACCCCATGTGCATCTAGCATCCTTCATGCATCATCTTCTCATGTGTTCTCATGCTTTCATATCCTTATAAGTTGAACATGTTCTAGAACCTATAGCTTGTCTATTTGTTCATCTTTGCTTGGGGTTAACAATTACTTTGTTGATTAATTGAATGTTTCTTTGATTAATCATGTTTTGAGTATATTTGTGTTTATTTTTATTGGTTGAGATTGCACATTCATTAATAGCTAGCATTTAAGACCATTTTGCCATCTAGTTAAGTCTCTATGCTTTGCATTTTGACATTGATGTGTATGACTCATTGATTGCATTTATTTATAGCATATTTATTATCCTTGCCGTATTGTGTGACAACTTGTGTTGATTTAGCTTTGTTTGATGACTAGGTCTTAGACTTTTATGTCTTCATCTAGTTAGGTATTTATGAACATTCATATAGATATATTGATATGTAGGATTGTTCTTATTGACATCTTGAATTCCTATATAAGCATTTAGTGTAGCCTAGCATTAATTGCATATTGGATATTGTCATATATTCACATAGGTTATTGATCTCTTCATTGAGAGTTAAGTCTTGTGATTACTGATGTGTAGTGTGCACAAGCATTTTGGTCTAGAATCATTATAAAAAACCCACGAACAGTAGTGGTGAGTTAATGACTGAGAATGGTGTGACTAGAGGTCAACCTAGGTTGTAAACATCATTACATATAGTGGATTTGAGGACTGTGTGGCTAGCAGAATAGCTCGTGAGTTTTTCCCAGTTGTCAGTTTCTCACATAAATCAATCAACGTGTTATTTATTGTTTTCCACACTTTAATTACGTTGATTGTAATTCACTGTATTGGGTTAATTTCTATAATATTGACTAATCCGAAATTGGTAACCAATCTGATTAACATCCCATTCACCCCCTAGGTTGTTTAAACACACGTTTATATATAGTTTCAAGTTTGATTTTGATTGTGTTATATCATTGACAGGTTGACAAAGAAGCATTTGATATAGAGAATTCAAATGGGTTTAAAAATTTATTAGCACTTTTTAAGGGTAAATTTTAAGAATATCACTCATTTAATAACTTAAGTTCAAATGACATCTATTATGGTGAACGGACAATAATGACCCCCACAGTTTTGATTTTTTATTTTGTTTTGTACATTTCAGTTTTCCAATTTATTTATTTATTTTTTATTCTTTGTTGGACCTCCATTGGATCAATAGAGGTCAAAGAAGAAGACGGAATTTTTTTTTTGAAAAATTTCATTTTTGTCCAATAAGTCTCATAAATTACAAAAATATCTAACAAGTCTCGAAAATACCTAATAAGTCTTGGAAATACCCAATAAGTCTCGGTAATACCCAAATAAGTCTCAGATTGGGTATTTTCGAGTCTTATTGGGCATTTTTGTTATTTTAAAGACTTATTGGACAAAAATGAAATTGTCCAATAAGTTTTGGAAATTATTAAAATACCCAATAAGTCTAGAAAATTACAAAAATACCCAGTAAGTCTCGGAAATATCCAAATAAGTCTTGGATTATGTATTTTCGAGATTTATTGGGTATTTTCGAGACTTATTTTGTAGTTTTCGAGACTTTTTAGGTATTTTTGTAATTTTTGAGACTTATGGGACAAAAATGAAATTTTTCAAAATTTTATTTTAATTTTCTCTTCTTCTTCTTCATCGAGCTCATATGGAGGTCGATTAAAGGTCAATTTTGAACTCCATGGAGGTCGAATAGAGGTCTGTTCGACCTCAATGGAGGTTTGTTCGACTTCCAAACCTCCAATGGAGGTCCAACGAAGAAGATGAAGAAGAAAAAAAAAAAATTTTGGAAAACTGAAAAGTAAAAATAAAATAAAATAAAATCAAAATCAAAATCAAAATTGTAAGGGTATTTTTGTTCATTCACCATAATAGGTGCTATTTAAACTCAAATTATTAAAGTGATGATAGTGTTGCAAATCCACTTTAAAAGAGTGACAAAACCCTCTATTCCTACGGATTCAAAATCTAACTAATAAAAAGTGAAAAAAAAAAAAAAAAACCACATACACGCACACAACACATGAACTAATAAAAAGTAAAAAAAATAAAACACACACACACAAATTCAAAATCTATCTAACTAATAAAAAAGTGAAAAAAAGGGTTAATAGCACCAATGCCCTCTGAATTTATAGCACGGTAGCAAAGTGCCCCCTAAACTTTTGTTCTTGGCACTAAACCCCCTAAACTTCCATAAAATTGTAAAAACTGACGGATTACTAACTTCTGTCCAATCTTTGGTCACATGCAACCAGACTTAGGGGCAAAACGTATTTTGATATTTATAATATATAATATATTAAATCAAATGAGTGGTGCAAACAAAAAGGAAAAAAGAAAAAAAATAATAATAAAAGAGAAAGAAATCTGGAAATCAGTTCATCACCGTTATCAGTTCATCTCTAGCCCAAATTCGGACCTAAACCAAACCCTCTCTCTTTCTTCAAAAAAAAAAAAAAAAAAAAAAAACCCAATCCATCAATCATCCTCAATCTCATATCTCTCAATCCATCATCACCAAACCCATATCATCTCCCCTCAATCTCATCTCTCTTAATCCACCATCCCCATCATCACCAAATTAAATTCCATTAAATTTCACAAACGAGAAATACAAATCAAATCAACAAAAAAAAAATCCATATTTTTCAATCAAAACCAAAAAAAGGAAAAAAAATAATCTCAAAAACTCAAAAATCTGGAAAAATAGGGAAAAAAATTTAAGGGAATTTCTTAGACAAAAAAAATAGAGTATGTTAAAGCAAACACACCATATTGAAGAAGTAAGATAGAATGAGAGAGGGATAAGGTGGGGACAAATAGAAAATAAAGTAAAAGGAAACTCTAGTTGTACTTTGAACAAGTAGAGTCGTAGAGATCGGAGAGAGAAATATTGTGTGTATTTTCTACATTTCTCTCTATGTGTGCGTTGTGTTTTCGATCTGCTCTTTGTTTTTTTTTTTTTTCTACTATTTCTTTTTCTTTTCTTTTTTGAATAGATCAACTAACTTTTTTTTTTTTTAATTATTTTGGAACTAGTTTTGTGTTTGAGACATATTATTATGAATCTGACTTTATGAAGGTGATATATTGTTATGATTGAAGATATATATTGGGGTGTTGGATCTGGATCTGGTTTTGTTGTGAAGGTAAGAACATTCCAATAGATTTTTGTTTCCATTGATGATGGAATTCATAGATGAGCAAGGAACACGATGACCTCCTACTTCTAGTTTCATGGGGAAGCATCGCTTGACAATTGCCATTTCCCATCTCCATAACCAAATCTTATCCAGGAAGTGTTGAACCAACTTCAGACTTTGGGGGAATCTTTCCTTGTTTGCAATCAACTGATATCAAGTGTTGAATCCATTCTAGATAATTTCATATTGGATACAACTTGATTAATTGGCAGCTGATTTTTTCTATATTTTTTTATAGATTTTTTTTTCCAGATTTTTGATTTTTTTTTCTCCAGATTTTTGAGTTTTTGAGATTTTTTTCCCCTTTTTTGGGTTTTGATTGAAAAATATGGATTGGTGATGCTAGATCGAGAGAGATGAGATTGAGGATAATTTGGTTTAGGTCCGAATCTGGGCTGGAGATGAACTGATGATGGTGATGAATTGATTTCTAGATTTCTTTCTCTATTATTATTTTTTTTCTTTTTTCCTTTTTGTTTGAACCACTCATTTGATTTATTATATTATATATTATAAATATCAAATTATGTTTTGCCCCTAAGTCTGGTTGCACGTGACCAAAGATTGGACGGAAGTTGGTAATCTGCCAATTTTTGTAAATTTATGGACGTTTAGGGGGTTTAGTGCCAAGAAAAAAAGTTTAGGGGGCACTTTGTTACTGTACTATAAGTTCAGGGGGCATTGGTGCTATTAACAAAAAAAAAAAAAACACACACACACACAGGCGAATTCAAACACACTAATAAAAAGTGAAAAAAAAAAAAACACACATACACACAAATTCAAAATCTAACTAATAAAAATGTGTGTGTGATTTTGAATTCATGTGTGTGTGGTTTTTCGCTTTTATTAGTTAGATTTTGAATTCCTGTGTTTGAATTTGTGCATGTGTGATTTTGAATTCGTGTGAAATCTAACTAATAAAAAAATGCAAAAAAAACAAAAAACAAAAAACACAAACAAATTCAAAATCTAATTCAAAATCTTACTAATAAAAAGTAAAAAAACATATTGTGCTTCTCATAGAAAAACATCACACACACACACACACACACACACACACACACACACATATATATATATATATATATTAATTATCAAGTGAGGGATCCCTTACTTCACACACACACACACACACACACATATATATATATTAGCTATCAAGTGAGTGATTCATTACTTTAATTGGGTTCAAAATTTTTTTTGTCACTATTTGAGGCGTTTTTTGTAAGACAGACACCACATTACTAACTTAAGTTTAAAAGGCACCTATTTAGGTGACTAGACAAAAATACCCTTTTTTTGTTAGTTTATGTCTTTTTTAAACATAGAGAGAAAACCTTTGAGAGAAAACATCCGAGCCTTTTCGTGCCTTTTCACACTAGATTCGAGCCTTTTCGAGCATTTTTACACTAGATCATCCGAGCCTTTTCGTGCCTTTTCACACTAGGTTCGAGCCTTTTCGAGCCTTTTTACACAAGGTTCGAGCCTTTTTACATTAGATCCAAGCCTTTTCGTCCATTTTTGTGTCTTTTCGAGCCTTTTTACACTAGGTTCGAGCTTTTTTTACATTAGATCCGAGCCTTTTCGTGCCTTTTTGTGTCTTTTCGAGCTTTTTTACACTAGGTTCGAGCCTTTTTACACTAGATCCGAGCCTTTTTGTGCCTTTCCGTGCCTTTTTACACTAGGTTCGAGCCTTTTTATGCCTTTCCGTGCCTTTTTACACTAGGTTCGAGCCTTTTTATACTAGATTCGAGCCTTTTTATACTAGATTCGAGCCTTTTTACACTAGATCATCCGAGCCTTTTCGTGCCTTTTCGAGCCTTTTTACACTAGATTCGAGCTTTTTAATACACAGTTCGAGCCTTTTAAACAGTTATCCAAGCTTTTTAATAATTTATGAATAGATTAGTGAATTTTGATTCTCCGAGACTTTTAAAATTGTTCAAGCCTTTTCAGACACTATGTTCGAGCCTTTTCATACACTACCCGAGCCTTTTCATACACTACTTGAGCCTTTTCATTCACTATTCGAGCCTTTTCATACACTACCCGAGCCTTTTCATACACTACCCGAGCCTTTTCATTCACTACCCGAACCTTTTCATTCACTACTCGAGTAATTCACACAACCAACTTATGGTTTACAAAAGACACGGAGAACAAATGAAAAGAAATATAATGAAGGATTTTAAATTGAAAAAAAAGCTTTCGGGGCGCTGCCCCTTGCACCCCCGCGCCCGATCACAGGGGAGCTCGACCCCCGAATGCATCTGCGCAGCGCAACAAAATTAACTATCCAATGAAGATGATTTGATAAGGTTATGGTGTTTAACTTCCATTGGAGGTTTGTTATAGAGAAAGATGAAAGAAAAAAGCTCTGAAAATTTTAAAGTAAGAAAGAGAAATGTGTAAAATAAGGGCAATTTTGGTAGTTCACCATAATAGATGCCTTTTAAACTTAACTTATTAAAGGAGTGACTTTGTCACCACATGAGTTTAAAAAAGTGACATTTTCCACCATTTCCACTACTTTAATTTCGGTAAAGACCTTGATGAAATCAGATCAATCACATCTATTTTTATAAATTTTGATTTGATTTTTGTTTTTTTGGGTGATAAGTTCATTGAAATCTACTTGATTAAAATTGGAGAATTTTTCAAGCACGAGACTATATATATATATTTTAAATTTTCCTATATTTCTTCCATTTTTCCAATACCTTCATATTTAACAAAATTAGGATAAATACTTCTAGTGCTTGAAAGATTCTCAAATTTTATTTATAGGTAGATTTCATTAAACTTATCATCCACAAAAAAATTCAGATCAATTCATAAAAATTGATGTGATTTTATCAAGGTCCTTACCGAAATTAAAGTAAGGGATCCATGACTTGATAATTACTATATATATATATATATATTCATTTTCTATTTGATTATTTCTTATAAGTGTTTTTTTTTTTTTTATATTTATTTTTTATTTTTTTTATAAATATTACAAGAACTATTACAATAAGGCTGTTGGAACCTATCAAGATCAAACAATATGTTGGAATACGCTCAAGTGGTTCCAATAATATCAAGTAATTATTTGAGAATTACCGATATAGATAAACCACCTGATAGTTTGAATTTCAATTATCAAAAATAGTGACAATTAAGTTAAATTCAAACTGATCAGTTAAACGTAATAAATGGATAAAAAGGATATTAAATTTAAATATCATTTAAATTTGAATATCATATATCCATCCAAATTGAATTATGGAACCCTATAAATAACAATGTGTGCTATTTATTAAATTCATTCCATTCCATCGGTGTATTACAGAGCGTATAATATCATAGAGTGATATATACATAGTGTTTCTGTTTAGTTGGTCTTTTCCGAAAAATAGCAAATTGAATAGTGAGTTGGGGGAACTTTTCGGAATCTGTGATCAAAATCTGTGATTATTCTTCGACCAGTGATACCATAGATGATCCCGCTTCCGCCGCGTAAATTTGGATTTCCAAAAGTGTATGATATGGATCCGAATACTGTGATTTCTGATATATTTCTTTGATTATTTTTTGATTTATTATTAATTGAAAATCAACACAATACATGTACGGTCCGAATATCTACTCCCATAATGGGAGATAACTACCCTTACAAATCGGGGATAAAATTTCTCACACATGCTTATAAAATACATATGATGGGATTTAAACACTTCATTACAAATTTTAAAATGAAGTGCATTACAGTCTGTGCTAAGAGGTGGTACTCTTCAAAAGAAGCACATTTATTACTTGCAAAATGGATGAAAAGAAGCACATTTATTACTTGCAAAATGGATGATTTTATCTTTGTTTCTTTTTAGAGGAGGCCAACTCATTTCTTTTTATTTGTATCATCAATTGCGGCACGTAATATTTCACTAGAATTTTTATTATCTAATGATTTTATCTTTATCTGGTTGGTAGTCTGTATCATCTAGTGAAATTTTATTATTTTAGTATAGTTTAGCATATTTATTCGGGGAAATATAATAGAAAAATGTTATATTATCCTATATAATAAATTTTTTAAAGAAAATATAAAAGATATAATGTATTCCGATTATAGTACAAATATCATATTATAGTTGAAAGATATTTTTAAATGTTTCAATCAAAGATTTTAAAATGTTGCAACTAAATAGTCTCAAAAGCAATAGTTACAAAATCAAATTATTTAATAATTTTGGTATGAACGAGATGTTTGATAAAGCTACAAAAAGTGATTATTTAATAATTTTATGGCATATTTGAGATTGTTTTGAATAAGAAATTATTAGCTTATAGTTCAACTTAAAAAAAAAATAAGATTAATAAAAAGTAGGTAGGTTTTTGGTAAACCAAAATTTGAAATTACTTAATGTTTGAAAGATGGAAAATGTATTTGATAAAATGACTAAAATGGACAATATTAAAGAAAATGAAATTTTTTTTTTTTCAACTTTACATATGGACCGTTCATCATTCTCACCCTCTCTCTTTTAAGTTTTTCTAGAAGGGACGATGTTGATTGACGCAAGGGTATGTTTGTATAATTAAAGCTAAAGGTTAAATATTACGGGCCATTTTAGTATTTCTGTAACTTTTATAATAATCACTGTTAGTTGTGCTGAAGGAATAATCAATTGTGAAGTTAATTAGCAGATGTTTGGTTATTTGTATTTTTAAAACTACTGTATAGCTCAAAAGCAGTATACATATGTTTGGTAATTTTATTGGAAAAGTGCTGAGATTATTTACAATGACTAAAATATACATGATTTTTGGACCCTATTTCATTTTTTCATTAATTATATATATTAAATACAAATTTAAGTAGAATATTTAAATTAGAAAAAAAAAATCTATAAGAACAATAAAATATTTTTAAAAGATTTTATAAATTAAATCAATATTTAAATAGAATATTTAATTTGAGATGAAATAAGAGCATCTCCAATGCTATTATGTATTTGGAGAAAATGGAATGCTACATAGGATAAATATTTAAAAAGTTAGAAAAACTCTCTTCAATACTATTATCTAAGTTGAATATGGAGATGATGTGGACAAAAAAAGTTAGAGAATATAAAGTTGAGTTTCTAATTCTAGAAACTCTTCTAAAAATGCTGACTAGGATTTCTAATTCTTTCCACCAATAAGATTAAAGTTTTCAACTCTCTCAACCAATAAGATTAAACCTTATTTAATTGTAAAATAAAAGAGGAGAGAGTGTGTAATAATTATTTTATTATGATAGGATATAAAATTGATACATATTTGACTTTAGATAATTGTATTGGAGATGTGCATATACATTTCTCTAAATTTTTTTTCAAAAGTGGGTCTATAATAAATAGAAATACTGATATGACACTATTTAAAAACTCAAAAATACATATTTACATTGGAGATATTCTAAGATATATAAATGATTTTAATTTTATTTCATAAGGATAATAATGATATTTTAAAAGATTCATTAAATGCTGAAATAGATTATTCCTTAATCATTTTCAAAAAAGTAACCCTCCACCTGTTTCTCAAAATTACCGTAAAAACTTGACAGATTATCAATTTATCATTTTTGGAAGTTTTACCAAATATCATTTTATATCCAAATTATAAAATAATTTAATTTTTACTTTTCAAAAACAATACCAAACAGATCCTAAGCCTTTTGGCCATACCTAAGGGTAGGGATGGCAAACTCACCCGGGCCGAAATTTTCCGGGTAAGACCCAGATTGGATGTGTTCCGGCCCGGGTCTAGGTATACCCGGATACTTGTATTTTTTTTATTTTTTTTTAATTTTTTAATTTTTTTTAATAAATTCTCAAATTTAAAAAAAAATAAAAAATCAAACCTAATCTTCTTTCAAAATTTCCAACGGACCATTGTCTCACTCTCTGTCAAATCTCCCGATCCTCATCCACCACCGCCGCCGAGGCCCTCTTCCACTGCCGCCGCCGCCACCGAGATCCTCTTCCACCATTTTCTCAAAGGTTTGCCCTCTCTCTCTCTGTTATTTCGTTTCTGGGTTTTTGAAATGGGTTTAGCTGATTTCTTCATTTGGGTTTTCCCTCTCTCTCTCTCTCATTTCGTTTTTGTTTTCTTCATCTGGGTTTAGCTGATTTCTTCAAAACAAATAGAATCTGGGTTTAGCTGATTCTTGCATGCCAAGTGTTCGATGGAATTCCCGTACCAAGTTCTCATATTTGATATATTTTTTTTTTTGGTAGAAGTTTTGGTCTTTGTTTTCTGGGGTGTCTTGGATGTTGCCAATAACAATGTCTGTAATGTCTGGGTACTTGGAATGGTATTTTATTTGTTTAGATGGTCAAATTATTCTGTTGCTAGTTCTCTGGCAGTGCTTAAAACTGAAACATATCTGTAATATCTAGATTTCTGAATTCATGAAGCAGCAGAAAAATGAATGAGTATTAGAATTGGGAGATTCACATTGTATTTCAAACGTATTCACATAATTGAAAAGAAGAAAGATGAACCGATATATATATATATATAGTAATAGGCTGAAGGAACTCAATCTTTAAGGTGTGTTCTTATAATTGATTCATAGATCACTCACTCTTTCACTTCTGTCTCCATCAATAAAATTTTCTCCTCAATTTCCACACTACAATACAACTAGGTAGTTGGCATCTGTGTAATAAAGAACTTGGGATCCAATATGCAACTCTTTCTCTGATAAATGTCAGGTAGGCTTGTCTTCTTTGTTATCGTTGGAGTAGGAAAAATATTGATACCATTATTTGTCTGTAGCATAACAATTGTGGATCTACTCAAACAATATCCAAAATTCAAGCACAAATTTGATGTTGATTACGAGCCAAGCATTAACTTACCATCATATCATAGGCTCTGACTTTGTAAATATAGCAGCGGCAACAAGTGAGCCTTAGTTTATAAATTAAAAATTGTATATAATATATTAGCTAATTTTACTAAGAACAAGACCTTGAGTGATTATACAGTATTTACAGTGAATCCCCAAAAAAAAAAAAAAAAAAAAAAAAGAAAGGGGTAAAACCCGGGTACAATCCGGGTTTTTGCCTTACGGATTCCCGGCCGGGTCCGGGTATACCTGGCCCGGACCCGGGTTTCTGCCATCCCTACCTAAGGGTATGTTTGTACAATAAAAACAAAAATAAATAAATAAATAAATAAAATAAAATAAAATGCAGCTCTTCAGTTGGGTTTCAACCGGTCTTCAAGGTTGCTCGTCGACTGCATTAAGGGTATTTAGGTCTTTGTACTCTGAATTAAATTGTTTTGGTTAGAACTTTTTGTGTTCCACTATCAGTTTCACCAACCATCGACAATTTCGAGATCTAACAACACAAACCAGAGTAAACAAACCAACTTTTCGATCCAAAAGCGTCTAATTAATCTAAATTTTCCGTAGTAAGTGGTGCTTTTTGTTAGATGTTCTTCAACTTTTTGTTTTTTTTCTTATTGGCTTCCTTTTTTGATGATTATGCTTTTTTTATTTATTTTTATTTTTTATAAATTTGTTTTTGTGTTGATGGGTTTGACGAAAAGTCATTGGAAAGTGTCCCTCAGTCCAATTTGAGCAACAACAAAAAAAAAAAGTCATTGGAAATTGAAGAGGAATTGAAATTTATTTATTTTTGTCTTCGTTTTCTTAGCTTCCAAACAGAGCTTATGTTTGTTTTTTTAGATATTAGCATTGTTTATAGGTTTTGAGCCATTGTGGATTATGTAGTAATGTTGTTCTTTTTTCTAGTCAAATAGTTTCATATTTATACCTTTGTTTTTGTATTTTTTAAAATCAATTTTGAATTGTTTTGATCTATATGATTTATGTTTTAATTTTAGTTCATGTTTGTCTGGTTGCTTTTTTGTTTCAATGAACAGGGCATGGTTCTTTTACTCTTTTTTGTTTTCCTTACATGGATAGTGGATTATAAATGTGATTATTCTTGTTGATAGTGGCCGTAGATCGTTGGCATCTAGAAGATTTACTTATTCTTTTGGATTGATTGAAACAGATAATTTGATGGAAGGGTTGGTGAGTTCACGAATCACTCCGATCCGTGCTCATTATAGACAACAACACTCTCTTTTTGTTCCTGCATTTTCATTGCAATTGACAAACAAGTTTTGTAGAAGTAAAGTTTGGATGATGAAACATCCTAAACCATTCAATTCAGTTGTTGCTTCAGTTCAACCATTAGAAGCCTCAACATTGGGCCGTTTCGAGAACACACTGCCCTCCAAAGGTTATCATCAGTTCCTAATGAAATATGTATCACCTATCAATCCATTTCAATGAGTTAATTTGTTTGAAGAGAAAATTCCAATTCATTGGTGTCAATTATTCAAGTCGAATAAACTGGTTAAAGTCTTATAAAATAATGATCTAAGACTTGAGGAACCCAATTGGCTTATCCATATGTTTAGCATTTGAGATTAAAATGAAAATAATTAATTTCTTATGAAAGTTCAAGTTATATTGGGTGATTGATGATGTAGGATAGTTTTGATGTGGTAATTGTTGCTTTCTTAAATTTATAGAGGTTCTTGAGCTGTGGAACAATGCTGATGCGGTGTGCTTCGATGTTGATAGCACGGTATGCGTAGATGAGGGCATTGATGAACTTGCTGAATTTTGTGGGGCGGGAAAAGCTGTTGCTGAATGGACTGCTAGGTTGGTTGTCCCTCTTATTTATGTTTGGTTTTTAATGTTATCCCTATTGAGTTTATTTTGGATCTTCCCAGGGCAATGGGTGGTTCTGTTCCTTTTGAGGATGCATTGGCTGCCAGACTTTCTTTGTTCAAACCTTCGTTATTCCAAGTCAAAGATTTTCTTGAAAAGAGGCCACCGAGGTATGACTGCTCCTTTCAATTTTCCTGGCTATATAAAACTTTGCTTTCTTGTTCCCGTAAGAGAGGGTGGGCAATTACCATAGTGGTGATTAGTTTTATAAAATTGAATCAGCCCAGTGTATTTTACTTGACATGTAAAGAAAAAAGTTAGAAGTGGAATTGTAGAACACTGTTATCATTATCAAATTCGTTCATTAATATATGTGGAATGAATCCTTTCTTTTGAAATGGATATTAATTAGAATTGTCAGAAACAAAGTGAGAACACCGGATCCCATAGTTCTGTAATATATTGCTGCATTTACAATAGGCTATGTTTTCTCTCTCATTTATTTTTTGCATTACATTTTGCACTTATCCTGATATGAGACTGAAACCTTTTTTTGTTTGTTTTGATTATATCAATCTGCTCATTAGGCTACCTGAGCCAATAATTGTTTATTTTATCAGCTAGTCAGCTAAAGTAAATTAGGTTAAGCCATTGCTGCTTAATTTCATAAATAACAGGTAATTGCTATGTAGACTCTCTCAACTTGGGATAAAAGCTGACAGTCTTGTTTAATAATACTGTAACACCAGTCCCTTAACTCTATGTAAGATTTATACACTGCAAATATTTGTAAAAAGATTAATCGATTTAATATATTGGTGAGTGACAACATGGCTTAACTGACAATTTTCTTTGTTTGGCAACATAATGAATGGAATTTATTTCATTAAGTGTTTAATAATGTTTATATAACCTTTAGGATTTCTCCTGGCATAGACGAGTTGGTCAAGAAGCTGAAGGCTGATAATGCCAATGTTTATCTGATATCCGGAGGCTTCCGTCAAATGATCAATGTATGCTGCTCATAGTGGGATGAATACCAATGTTTTAGTATTTTCTTTGCAGCAGAAATCATGTATTTGTTAAGTTTTATGTCCTTATAGCAAAGATTAATTATTAAACATTTTCCTTTGAAGCCTGTTGCATCAATCCTTGGCATTCCAACCAAAAACATTTTTGCTAACCAGCTGCTGTTTAAGAGTTCTGGGGAGTTTCTGGGTTTCGATGCCAATGAGCCTACTTCAAGGAGTGGAGGAAAAGCCACTGCAGTGCAACAAATAAGGAAGGTCTGTCTCATTCTCATACCTGTCTAACCCATGTTTGATTGCTTAATATTTTTGCCAGTAAATTTTATTATATTGTTTTTTCAGGCTTATGGATATAAGTCTCTGGTCATGATTGGGGATGGTGCTACCGATCTTGAGGTTAGTAAATTCATTCAAACTTCTTGAATGCATCAATGAAATATTGATAGAAACAAGTTACAGCCTTGGTTTAATTTGATTTAGGTCTGTTTGCAATCTCGTTAACACGGACTGCTTTTCATGTATTGGAAAAACAAGAAAGAAAACATGCAAAATTAAAATGGTCAAATTTTATCTGTCCAACTACAATGATAAAAAGATTGTCAAATTGCAGTGTTGTACAAAGAAATGTAAATTTTTGTTACAATCTTTTCTTCATATAAATAGTTTTCCGTTGGTATATAGGCCCGTAAACCGGGAGGAGCTGACCTGTTCATTTGTTATGGGGGAGTACAACTTCGTGAGGCTGTTGCAGCAAAAGCTGATTGGCTGGTTTTAAACTTCAAAGATCTGATCAATTCTTTGAAATAGCCTGTAACTGATTGAATCTTGTTCTCAATATTTTTGTATTGTTTTGATTTCATAAAGCCGCATGGGCAATGGCATCACTTGGTTATATTCTTTTCATTCGCATTTCGGGTAATACAAAATGATTACCTGTAGTCTTGTATATAAATCTTGGATCTCTCTTAATATGTTAAATATATGCAGTACCATTACAGATTTTATCGCTAAAATGATAAGATATTATTTGGAAGATCAAGAATTGGACATTCTTGCCCTCCAAACAACATCACATTCTTTGAAATGGTCAATTCAATGCAAATTATGTTTACGGAAATCGGAAACTGTCCTGGTTTCTGTGATATTGGATGTTTGATTCGTGATTTGAAAACAATTTTTTTTTTTTTTTTGATAAAAAAATATCTTAGAATATTATTTCGAATTTAATATTATATTGTTAGTGTTTAAAAAACAGAAAATATAACTATTATTATATATATATATATATACGGAAATTTTTATATGAAGATGCCCTGATAGAATTATATAAGGACATTGAATGTGAGCCACTCGTTTTACATACTTTGACTTGGTATGTATACGCTTGTTAAATTACTTTTATAAATGAGTGGCTCATATTCAATATCCCGATAAAGTTATATAAAGATGCTCTGATAAGAACGGGACCGTATATATATATAAATATTAATTCAATAAAGTTTATGTTTCACGGTTTCACCAAAGATAATATAATATTAATTTAGTTCAATCAATTCCAATCTAATCAAATCCTCCGCAATAAGCAAATCCAATTATGTGCACCTGACGCAACCATAATGTACGAAATCTTATTTACAACAATTGAAATTCATAGCACTATATAACTGTACCTATATTTTTAGGTATTGTATTTAATAAAGCTTTATGAAATTATCAATTATCAAATAAGAATTCAAATTACCAATGATCTCATGCCTGATTGTTAGAGAAATTAAAATAAAACTCCAACAGCAGGGTTCAAACATTAGTATTATAAATATATAATCTCATATTTTCTCATTAAACCGTAAAGTACGTAGAGATCCCTTTTCTAGAGTGAGTGTTCTGGACCGTATTTATAAAAACAAATCTCGCCAAGCTCTAGCAGACCCTTGACCCACAATGGTGCCCACGTTTAAAAAATAAATCCAAATTGAGTAAGACATGGGTGTTATAAACTGTAGTCATTTGAACCACTCATCAATGCAACTAAAAGCAGCAAGAAAAAGACACATCATCATATATTCATATCCTTGTGTTAGATTTTTGAGTCATGTTGGCATAATTCCATATCAAAACGATATTTCATTTGTATTGATTAGTTATCTAGGTACATGGTTAATCAAGCTTCAAAGAAGAATGACATCAAGCAAAGTGAAGCCTTCAAGAGGAGCAAGCATTTTACACATCAAATGCATATTTAGACCTCATTCCTCTTGTAAGGTATTTAGGCGCGCGCACACACACACACACACACATTGCATCCATTTGTGTCCCTACATTGTTGTGCTCAATTGGTATAACACATACACACATATTATTGTATGCACATGCATTAGATATAAATTGACAAATATTGTAAAAATGCATGTTCTAGGACTATCTTTAGGAAATGACATATTTGTGTGTTCTTGTAATTGTTTGTTTGTCTTTTATTGATATCAGACTAGAATATGTTCTCATATTGTTGCTTATTGAGTTCCGAACATTTCGGTTACTCATTAATAAGTTTTTGAGTTCCGAGTTGGAAGTTATGAAACTTTTTGTGCGTTTAACGTTCATGGTTTTCATTCTTTTGTATCGAGTCGAATTCTAAGTTTTTGATCAAAGTTTCATAGTCGTCCATGTAAGTGAGAGGGTCCCGATTTGTAATTTGAAAAAGAAATCGAATTCCGAGTTTAGAGGCTGAAGAATAGTCAAAGAACGCGAGAGATGCACTTAGGAACAGGAAATGACAAAGTGTCATACTCTTCGTTTTCATTGTTGCTGATAGTGTCTTGCCTCTCATAGCCTTTTATTGGGTTGCGTTGACTGAGCTCAGCTGAAGAGAGACCTTGAAATGTTTCTCTTCATTGTAAGTGAATCCATAACCACAAAGTGGCTTCTGCTTGGTGGGTCACTTGACATAACAACACCATTTTCTGTTGGATATCAATACTTAGTACATATTCTCATTTCTTCTTGTTAAGATAAAAACAAGAGCGCGATATAATAACATCCATGATAATGTAGTACAAATTCGATGTCAAACACATGATTAAATCATACAATAAAGTTCAAAAACACTAGAGGAAGGAAGGCAGAAACGGGTTTTGACTTTTCGGATGCACATCAAAAAAATTATTCCCAATTATATGATAACTAAACGAACCTCAATCACAAATGGAAGATTAAGGCCATAGGAACTTTGCCTATAAACCATCTCAGTCCAAATAGAACTTTTTGCAAGCTTGGTTCACATAGTTTCACAATTCTCTCAACTCATGTCTTCATTCATTCATTGAAGTTATTGAACTCTAGACAAATTCTTTCGAGAAAACAATACCTGGCAACACTACTACTCCACTAGACATCACAACAACCATTTTCAGTTTTCTTCTACTTATCGACTTGAACGAGATCTCCATTGCTAACTGTGTCAGACTTCGCCTACAATAATCGATGAAGAGTTATATTCTATATTGTGTCTATACTACGTTAAGAAAAGCATTGTATTCTCCTTTTTAATGATATAATACAGTTGTTTACCCTTCGTTTTAACCATTATTGCATCAAGTTATTTTTACTGAGAATCATAGGTATCGAACTACGTGATACCCCTCCGATCGTGGTCAACTTCGATCATAGTCCTTTAAAGTCGTTAATTGTAAATCCACTCCATTGGTAAATTTTGGTTAACACTTTTTAGCGCCGTTTGTGGGAAGTACTCCCATATCATTCAAAAAAGCTATCCAGCTTTACCTAGAAGACACAAAAGTTGAGACTTCGATCCTCTAAGGGTTAGCCCGACCCCTCAAGACCTCACACCCTCGCTTCTACCCAGAGAATTCAAAAGCAGGGAAGGGGATCACGAAATAGCAACATGGTTCCGATCCCTCCACCAAATGCGGGCTCCGTGCCCTAATACCCGGCCATCCAGGAGTTCAATCGGGATATCCTGGAGCAGCAGGCTGCCGCTTACGTGGAAAGTATCCATATACGGATGATCACCCAGGGAATACCTTTCAAAGCACCAATGATTATAGAAAAGGCTGGACCAGGTACCCGGGTACCGGTCTTTGATAGACTTGGACCACCGCTTCTAGTTCCGGATCGCCTTGTAGGTTTCAGACCCCAATAGGTGAAATCAGTAGTCGACATCCCTTATAGAAGGAATCAACCAACAACTAGACTAATAACAGAAGAGAGGGCTCTACAACCCGATACATGTGGTAGTACCGGACCCAGAAGTAACCTATGAGGTAGCCATTTTAGGAGAAAGGAACACAAGGAAGCAACCATAGGGTCTGAAACCTCAGATAACGAAGGATTAATAGCCCAATCCAAACATGAAGGATCTAGGCACCTTGAAGACCAAATTGCCAAGATGGCAAAGGAACTCGAGGAGCTAAGAAAGGGAAAGCATCGAGGTACCAAGAAGAACCCCATAAGGGAGATGAATGCACGCTTCTATAGGAGAATCTGAGAAGCAGAATTAACTCTCAAGTTCAAGATGCCTACTGAAAAACATTCTGGATCAAAGGATCCTGTGAGTCACATGGAGAACTTTGTTCACCAGATAGAGGTCCAGAACGCTACCGGCCAGTAATATATAGGATGTTTCTCTCAACCCTGATTGACTATGCCAAGACTTGGTTAAAAAAGTTACCCTCAGGTAGTGTGGATTCTTTCACAAAGCTTGCTACAGATTTTTGTGCTCAATTTCAAGGGATCAAGCCGTGTCCTAAGGACCCATTTCTGCTTCAATACGTGGTCCAAAAACAGGGTGAGACACTGAGTTCCCACGTAGAGAAGTTCCACAAAGAAGTAATCCAGATGGGGGTATTTGCTGAGAAGAAGACCTTGGCTAATTTCAGAAGAAACTTATGGATCGGTAGGTTATTCCGGTCATTCGTCAAGCATCCATTAGAAACCTACCAAGAGGCCTATGACAGGGCATTGGAGCAGGTGGATATAGATGAACAACTTCGGGTCAAGGTCGAGCATGATGAAGCTCGATCAACCAAGCGTTAAAAGAAGGAAGTTTCGAAGCCCACACCTGCAAAGAGATTCTAGAATCATCCTCCAAATCGGTCAACCTACCGACCACTACCTCCTTCCGAGCATCGGGATAGGCATCCCGTAAGAAGAACCCCTCCTAGAGCGACGCCGCTACCAAGAGAGGTAGCGCGGGTAGAGAGAGAAGAAGACTGGCACAACCATTACACCCCTCTCAATTAGTCTCGATAGACCATATACCTTGCCATCCGCAACAAGGGTTTGCTCATGAAGCCTAGTCTTATAAAGATCCTGGTTGATTAGAGAAATCGTTACAAATACTGCGATTTCCATGAGGATGTGGGGCATAACACGTCCGTATGCTACAACCTCCTCAACCAAATTGAAGGACTAGTAAGGGGAGGTCTCTTGATTGAATTTCTACAACAAGTACATGATAGAATCAAACAAGGAAATGAAGTACAGGAAGAGATACGAGGTGCAGAAGAGAGAATGAGGGATGATAGGAAAGATCTAATGTAGCAGATCCAGATTATCCACACCATTAGTGGAGGCCTCACACTAGCAGGAACTTTCGACAACTCAAGGAAGAACCATGCTAGAAAGATCCCGAGGTTTACTACCATTCAAGATGTACTCTGAGTCTCTAAGAGATCCTAAGAGTATCCTGTCTCTGCCTAAATTATTTTCACAGAGGAGGATGTCTACAATACAGTTCAGCCACATGATGATCCAATGGTGATCACGATGCAGATTGTCGAATGCAAGGTCCACAGTGTCCTAATCGATACCGGGAGCGCTGTAGATATCCTACTCAGATGAGCCATAGAGAAGTTCAACCTAAAGAACTCTTTCTACAACAGTTGTACCACACCATTGTATGGGTTCACTATGGACTCATTGATGACGATTGGATCAAGAACCCTACCGATAGTAGTCGGAGAGGCTCCTCTCCATCAGAACATAGTGATGGAATTTATTGTGGTCGATACCCTATCTGCCTACAATGCAATCTTAGGAAGACCCTTCCTATCAGGGATTAAGGAAGTATTGTCTATATACCATAACGTCCTGAAATTCCCGGTTGGAGCCGGGGTAGGAGAAGCTAGAGGAGACCAACAAGCAGCCCGAAGTTGTTATGCATTGACTACCAATCCTACCTCACTAGCCAAGCAATGCACGTAAGTGACTAGAGAACCAAACCAAGAGGTACCAACGCAAGATAGCCTGATACTTTAACAAAGGTCAAACGAGATCTTATCTCCCATCTGGGAAGGTTCCTACTTGATCAAGATGGTAGTCCGTGGTGGAGCATACAAGCTAGAAGACACAAATGGGTACCCGGTTAACCACACCTGGAATGCTGATCACCTTAAGAGGTTTTACCCTTAGTGTTTAGCATGAGCAGTTTATTCTCAGCTGGTATGTTATCAAATGTATGCCCTGAGCTTTACTTTGTATAAGTCCGAAAAATTCAATAAAAGAAGTCAGTTCTTCTCTTACATGAATCTCCTGTGTTTGCCTTGCAAAATTTCACCATAACAGAATCATCTTTAGACTAGGAGAGCTACGTAGCCTTCCTGGTGCCCTGGACCGGGTTAATTCCTCAAGGAGGATCGCCATGATATAATTGCCTTAAGACCAGGAAAAGTCACATGTCTTTCTTGCTGCCTTGGTTAGGGAATACCCTTATCCAGGAAGGTTCTGGTGCACAAGTGCTTATATAGTTGCCAGCCAGACTAAGGATGCGAAGTCATCCTCTAGACTAGAGGAGCCTATACGGCAACCCTGAAGCCTCGGACAGAGAATACCCCTCTTCAGGACATATCGCCTAAGGATCAGGACCCCGTAGTAGGATACCTGATGCCACATATTCGCCATACGAAGACCTGTTACTAAAGTGGCCTCAGTAGCCTATTAGGTATAGATCACCAAAGTATTGGGACACCTTATCAGGATACCTAATACTTTTCTCTAGAAAACTTGGTGCCAAAGTGGCCTCAGTTGTCTACCAAGTATAGATTGCCTAAGTATCGGGATACATGGTACCTTTCTTTAGGAAACTTAGCGCTGAAGTGACCTTAGTTGCCTACCAGGTATGAATCGTCCAAATACTAGGATTCCGAGAGCATAAGTACCAAGTAGCCAGGTTCGCCAATCCTTATATCTACGTACTAGATTTCCTTGATACAAGAATGCTAAGCACCACGATATGCCAATGGCGTTTGTTGAGTATCAGGATTCCTAATCTCGAATGCCTGAAACCCTAACTCTTTAAAGGGGGAAACTAGATTTCAGTGACCTACCGTATCATTCCTTAAATCAAGATCTTCCCTATAAAAGGTATTTACAGATCCCAACCCATGTGGTCAAAGCAGTTCTGGCCCTTTACTAGGATCAGAGTGTTCAATCAATATTAAATCACTACTTGGTGAAATTTATTGGAAAAATTCCCATCACGTCTCACAAAAGGTCTACTACCCAGATTGTAACGAAGAATGGGGTAGATAGAGTATTGTAAGTTTTTAAAGGTTGATTGGCTTATTTAGGTGACAAACCACAAATAGGGTTTGTTGTAAGGGTAGCTTAGGCATTTGATGGTTGGTGCTTTGCACAACCAAGGCCCTCTCAAGACCTCAAGAGATCAAACACTTCAAAGGTAAATTTCTAAGTGTTTACTTGCTTTGAAGAGATGTAGTTGCACACACTCACAACACATGCATAATTCATATTTTTGTATGTTGTATGTCTTAATAATGTGTGCTTTAATGTTCATTAATCTCTCTTCTTGCATGTTTAATTTGATTGCATCTTGTGTGTTAAATGCCATGTTTTTGATGCATCATGTTTGTTTTAGGGTGCTATCTAACCGCCCTACAACCGCCTTACGTAAAGCGGTTGAACAATGGTTAAAACAAATTTTCTCTTGACCGCTCTACGACCGCCCTTCGTAGAGCAGTGCCACTGGTGGATTTTTCAATCAGCTACAAACCGCCCTACAACTGCCCTACGTAGAGCAGGTGTAAGGCGGTCCTCAAAATCCAGAGAGCAATCGCCCCCATTTTGCCTGAAAACTGCCCTACGCGTAGAGCGGTAATGAAGAACATGTTCTTCATTTCCTAGGTGAACCGCCTTACAACCGCCCTACGTAGAGCAGGTGTAAGGCGGTCAAGGCAAATTTTTGAAAAACTTATCAAAACGTCATAGCATCATTTTGTCACCCTATATATATGCTACTTTGATTTTAGGTTAGTTTCAAGAGAGTCCAAATCATATTTTGACTTAACATTTTTCTAAAGAGAAAAAAATCACTAAAGAACTCTCCTTTGTTTACTCAAACACATATCCGAGTGCATCAAATCATCATCTAGCATCATCCATGATCATCTAGGTGACATTCATGCTTGGTTTTTATTCAACACTTTTAGCTTGGTAAGTTGGTCACTAATATCACATATATTTTGTGTCTTTCTTAACAAGCAATCTCATTTATTACTTGTATGCTTATAGAACATATTCTATTGACAAGATTGAGATAATTGTGTTGATTGTTTGAGAGTTGTATTTTGATAGCTATTTTTAATATTGCTTAATCTTTGATAGCTAAGCTTTATGACATGTCATATATCAAATATTGATATCTAGGATTGTGATTATTGTCATCTTTCATCCTAGATAGGCATTTAGTGTAACCTAGCATTACTTGCTCTTTGAATATCATATTATTCACATTAAGTTGTTTATTATCTTTATTGAGAAGTGAGTCTTGTGACTACCAGTGAGTGGTGCAAGCAAATTGGACTAGGTCCACTTTTATAGGCCTGCGGATAGTAGTGGCGGGTTATAGACCGTGAGAGGTTAAGGTCAACCTAGGTTGTAAACGTCATTGGAATTAGTGGATTCGAGGTTCGTGTGTGACGCACATAACAGCTCGTGGTTTTTCCTTGTTGAAGGTTTCCACGTAAATATCAAGTTTCTCTTATATTTCCGCACATATTACACTTGCAATATAAATTGACTATTAGGGGCATTTTCGTAAACCTGACTAATCACGAAACTTGGGTAAAATTGATTATAATCTATTCACCCCCTCTAGATTAATAGTGAACACACCATAATTTGTTTCAATTGGTATCAGAGCGGGTTCCTAGATATATTTAGGTGATCCTTTGCTCATTTTGGTGTGTTATGCATTTTGTGTGATTTTTGATCATTCATACATTTGCATTCATTTCATTCATTCATAAATACTATGAGTGGAAACGGTGGTGGAAACGGTGACGACAACGAAGGTGCTTTAAGCACAAGACCTCCACTTCTCACCAGGTTAAATTATGCCTCTTGGAAAGACAAGATAGAGTCTTACATATGCCAAATCCATGACCGGGCTTGGATGACGGTTGAAGACGGCTAAGAATCACCAATGATGACTCCTACGGGTGGAGGATAGGATGTACTCAAGCCTAAGGCGCAATGGAATGTGCAAGAGTTTGATGCATCAAATTGGAATATGAAGGCAATGCATGCCATCCTATGTGCAATGGACGAAAATCAATACAAATTGATTCAAAACACTAGGATAGCTAATGAGGCATAGGACATCCTAGAAGTTGCACATGAGGGAACCGAACTGGTGAAGGACTCGAAGCTTCAAGTCCTCCAAACTCAATTTGAGATATTCAAGATGGAGGAGAATGAGTGCTTCAACGACTTCGAGATCAAGTTGATGGACATAGTTAATCAAATTCATCAACTTGATGACCTTTACTCGGATAGAAGGATCAAGCAAATGATTATGAGATCACTTCCTAAGAGATTTGAATCCAAGGTAACAGCTTTAGAGGATAATAACACCTACAAATATTTGAAGCTGAGTGAGGTCTTTGGGAGACTTCTAGCTTATGAGTCTAGGAAATGTCCTATCTCCACACCTTCTAAAAAGCAAAAGGGATTTGCATTGAAAGCCTCCAAAGTTGAGAATGAGGAGGAGAAGAATGACTCGGATGAAGGCATGGCCTTGTTGATAAAAAGGTTTAAGAGGTTTGTTAAGGCCGAGAAGAAGGGATTTGGATCCAAGGGTCAAGACTTGAAGAAAAGGACTCCTTTCAAGAGGTTTGAGCCTAGACAAGAGAAGAGTGAAAAGAAAGGGATCCAATGCTATGAGTGCGGTGGCATAGGACACATCGCTCTCAGATTGTGGTAATTTGAAGAACAAGAAAGGGAGAGTGATGGCCGCCACGTGGAGTGGAAGTGATGACTCTGATGAGAGAGATGAGTCTTCGGATGATGAAGAACTCATGACTAACTTAATAGCCTTTGCCTCTTCCCACAAGAGCAAAGGTGCTAGTGAGGAAGAGGATGAGAGTCAAGAGGAAATTGACTCAAGTGATGATGACTCTTTATCACAATCCACAAATGGAAATGTATATAGGATGGATCTCCAAGACTACATAGTCAAGTTTGAGAGTTCAAGGTTAAATAACAAGAGAGAAATTAGGAGATTAAAGCAAGAAAACCTAGAGCTCTCAACACAAATTGATCACTTAAGTGAACAAGTGATGAGATCTAAGAAGAATAAAGACAAGCTAAGAGATGAGCTAGCTTTGTCTATGAGGAATGACGAAGGTTTGAAGAGGGAGTTTAAAGAAGCTAAAGGGTCAATGATTAAGATGGCTTCTAGCACTAAGAAGCTTGACCATATGCTTTGTGTTGGAAAGAGTCTTTGTGACAAGGGAGGTCTTGGGTTTGAAGATGGCAAGGAAACCTCTACTCCTAACAAGACCGTGTTTGTCAAGAGCTTGAGCTACAAAGAAGCCTCACCAGTGCAAACTCCTAGGAAGAAGATTGATCTTGGACAATGTTCACATAGTGCACAAGTAAAGGTAGATCCGAGAAGACAACCTCAAGCTCAACCCTTAAGAGCTCCTCAAGCTAGCTTTCTTCAACAAATGGCTCACAAAGGAAATAGACTAATCATGCAAGCTCAACCAAGGAAGTAATCTAGTCTTGGTCAACAACAAAGGAGGAGAGATCCTATCCAACAACCAAGACTACCACAAAGACAAGGGAAGGCTCATTTGTATATGCAAGGACATGGTATGATTCCTAACTACACTTCTACATGTCATTTTTGTGGTATTAATGGTCATATTAGACCAAATTGCTTTCATTATATTAACATGTGTAGAGTTATGTACATGATTGAAAAGAGAAAGGCAAGAGCCAAGTTGCATGTTCCTAGGAAGGATAATTCTAATATGCATGATCCTAGGACTTATAGAGCCCAAGTACCTTTGACCACTAGGAAGAAAAGTGTTTCACCTAGGTGGATTAGAAGAGATGAATAATTTTGCCATGTTGCTCAAATTGCCTTGAAAGCAAACTCTTTAAACTTTTGGTACTTAGATAGTAGATGCTAGGCAAACGAAGGGAAACAAGAGTTTCTTTGAGACTCTTGTCACGGAGGAAGAAGGATGTGTCACCTTTGGTGATGGATCCAAAAAGAGAGTTATACGGAAATGAACAATTTCCATTCCCAGATTACCCTTCTTGTCTAATGCTTTATATGTTGATGGCTTGAAAGCCAATTTAATAAGCATTTCTCATCTTAGTGATGAAGGATTTTCCGTCTTGTTTTCTACAGATGATTGCTCAATCCTAAAGCCCGATGGACAAACCTTGTTGAAAGGTATGAGATCTAGCGACAATTGCTATTGTCTTGAGGCTAAAGTTGTCTCATTTAATATGTTCAAGGATGAGCAAATTGAGTTGTGGCATGAAAGACTTGGCCACATGAACTTTAGGGATTTACGAATCTTAGACAAATTCAATGTTGTGCGTGGCCTTCCCACACTTGGGAAGAAAGCCAATGGTGTTTGTGGACTTTGCCAACAAGGAAAACAAACCAAAAGCATGCATAAAAAGGGCAAGTATTGTAGGGAAAAATAATAAATAAAAGTGGTAAACACAGCGGAAGCGATACTAAAAACGATTTAGTGACTTCTAAAATTTTTCCTTTATGAACCTTAAACCCTTTTAATCAATAAACATGCATATATGTTAACAAAAGTAAATTACCTTTTGTCGCGTGATCCGATTGACTTACATCGATGGTAATCCACAAGACCTTCAATCCGAGCACGAACGTGGATCACCTAGGAGCGTGGTCTCCCTTTTCTTTGAATTGCAAACCTGTGAATAGACCAAACAAAAAACTTTCTTTTCTTTGTTAGTCACAAAACAATCAAAAGAATGTCAAAAAATTATTCCGGTCACTTTTGAGTTCTCAATCTAATGATCGAAACTCGCGTGAACCTAGATCGATATCGTATACACAAGCTTATTGATGATTAAGCAATAGTATACTATCAAAGAATAATTTCACACTCTCTTTTGTCTTTTTAGAATAAAATCTCTCTCTTGGAATTAAGAAGAAGAAGAAAGAAATAAAAAACTCAAGCACAATCGATTGTGATGGCCGAACCCTATAAGAACACATATATAGGTTGGCTGAATTTTTTCTTTTTTTTCCTTTAGGGTTGCCGAATTCTATGTAGTGTAAGATTAGGGTTGGCCGAATTCTATAATGTCACTTATATAGGGTGACTTAAATTCAACCCTAATTCTTTTCAACTTAATAGATTTCAAACCCTAATCGAACTCCTTGATTTTTATTCTTTTATTTTTGACTAAATAAAAAGACTCCTTATTTGATTAAATAAATAAAACTAATTTATTTATTTCCTTGTCAAACAAGTCTTTTACTTTTAGGAAAGATTTGTTTCTTTAATTAAACAATTAATCAATAAATTAATTAATTCTTATTTAATTAAAACAAATGAAACAAAATAATATTTTAGGTTAAAATTTTAACCTTGCCGCCCCACTTGATTAAGATTGGGCCTAACATTATTTTCTTATTTCATTTAATCCATTGGACTTTAAATAAAAAGCCCACATGTGAACCAGACCCATTCTTACTAAAAGAAACAAGCCCACATGTCTTTCATTAATATATTAATATAATTGAGTAGCCCATTACTAAAATAATGTGCAAATTATATTCTTAATATATTAAATGCAATTCTAGATGGACCTTTAAATTGGTCCGGTAGAATATATCAAGTGATCCATGCAAGTCCGTGTGGATTGGGGATCTTGGCGGGCCATCTAAATTTAAGCTTCAATAGACATAACCTAATCACAATCAACAAATGATTCACTTAGGTCCGATCCATTAATTTTAACTCATTCCACTAAAGAGCTAAAACTGAACTCTTAAATAAAGATAAAAAAGGAAGATGCTCCTCATTCATACCCTAGACAATCATATTGGAGATAGTGTATCCTCGTGATTAATATCACTAATCGCCAAGAGTTCATAGACCGCCTATAACTCTCCAAGTTACCATATTTACTCATATGACCACGTTTTGAACTTGGATATTTTGACTTGTCCAGAAGCCATGTTTTCAATAGACACTATCGAAAACTCAACGTTGAGATTTAATATCCAATTACCTCAAAACATCCATATGATGATATTATACTCTCATTTAATTAAATGGAGCCACGATGTCCATATCTATAAATGAAGTCCTCTATCGATTAACAAATGAATATCACCAAACTATCGAGGATAGACTATGCGATATAATCGTACTCATTGATAACTCAAATGATATCACTTGCAACCATAAGTCCATCATTTATCTCAGGATTAAGATAGACTCTCCGATTGTCCTGATAATGAAAAGACTATTATCTATTGACGGTTCTAGATAAAGCTTTTCATTGTGATCCAGTTCAATGCACCCAGTGCACTAGATCCTTTTGCTCGAAGACACTCCGATGATTTTAGACTCATCATATCTCATTTGATCCCACTCAAATGCTAGCAAAAGAATTCTACAACTTTAACAAGATAAAGGTGCCCAACCTTTAACTTAAGTTATGAACATTATCCAAGACTAACTAAAGAATTGTGTCTACCACATACATATCCAGATGTACGAACAATTCTTCTTTTCCTATAGTCTTTAGACCTTATGATTATTTACTTTGACAATTATAATATAAACTATAAATGCTATACGATTTGTTAAACCAGAAATCTCTTTATTAATATGAAAATGATTGTTAATTACAACATTACACTCTTGCTATTGAGCATAATCCTAACAAGTATCTCTCCACCAAGGAGCCCTTAGAGCTTCTCCACATGGATCTAATGGGTCCTATGGAAATTGAGAGTTTATGTGGAAAGAGATACATTTTTGTTTGTTTTGATGATTTCTCTAGGTTCACATGGACATATTTTCTTAGAGAAAAATCCAAAACTTTTGACAAGTTTAAAATGTTTTGTAATAAAATTCAAAATGAAACGAATTCTACCATTAAAAGCATTCAATGGATAAGAAGTGACCATGTGAGGGAATTTGAGAATGTTTCCTTTGAAACATATTGTGATAGTATAGGCATTTCCCATGAGTTTTTGGCTCCTAGGACACCTTAACAAAATGGAGTTGTTGAGAGGAAGAATAAGGCCCTTCAAGAGATAGCCCGTGTGATGTTACTTAGCAACAATTTCCCTAGGAACCTATGGGCCGAAGCCGTCAATACGGCTTGCTATATATGGAATAGAGTTTTCCTAAGGCCCGGTACTAGACAAACCTCCTATGAATTATGGAAAGATAGGAATCCTAATGTTAGCTACTTCCATACTTTTGGAAGCAAGTGCTACATTTTAAATGACGATGATCAACTTGGCAAGTTTGATGTTCAGATTGATGAGGGTATCATTATTAGCTATGCCTTAAATAGTAGAGCTTAAAGAGTTTACAATTTGAAGACTCGGAGTGTCATGGAATTATCAAATGTTGTCTTTGATGATGATAGGCTCAAGTCTAGTGACAATGAGGAGGAGGTTGTTGTAGTTGATGATTCTCCCTTGGAGAAGGTTGTGGTGACTCCTATTGTTAGGATGTCTAACCTTGACGAAGAAGACACACAACCTCTTGATAGAGTTCCTCTCTTGAACCCTAAAGAACCCGCTCCATGGGTTAGACATCTCCATAACAAAGATGATGTTATTGGAGATGTGAATGAAGGTGTTAGGACTAGACGTCAAATAGCTAATCTCATTAGCTACACGTGTTATACCTCTCAAATATAACCCAAAAAGGTTGATGAGGCCTTAAATGATGAATTTTGGATTCTTGCCATGTAAGAAGAGCTAAACCAATTCAAAAGGAATGAGGTTTAGACTCTAATTGCTAGGCCTAAGACCACTAATGTCATAAACACCAAATGGATATATAGGAACAAATCCGATGAGGATGGCAACATAGTACGTAACAAGGTTAGACTTGTTGCACAAGGATACTCTCAAATTGAGGGTATTGACTTTGAGGAGACATTTTCTCTCGTTGCCCGTTTATAGTACATTAGGCTTCTCTTGTCCATTTCTTGTGTGCATAAGTTCAAATTGCACCAAATGGATGTGAAGAGTTCCTTCCTCAATGGCTTCTTGCAAGAGGAGGTGTTTGTAGAACAACCCAAGGGGTTTGTGGATGCACACCACCCCAATCATGTCTATCGCCTCAAGAAGGCTTTATATGGGTTGAAACCAGCATTGAGGGCTTGGTATGAGCGTCTTACTCAATTTCTTGTTGACAATGACTATACAAAAAGTAGTGTTGACAAGACTCTATTCATCAAGAAAAACAATGTTGAGCTTTTCATAACTCAAATATATGTTGATGATATAGTTTTTGGCTCCACCAACAATACCAAAGTCCAACAATTTGTTGATGTCATGTCTCAAGAGTTTGAGATGAGTCTTGTCGGTGAGCTAAGTTACTTCCTAGGTTTGCAAATTAGGCAATTAAATGATGGGATTTTTATAACCCAAGCCAAATATGCCAAAAACCTAGTGAAGAAGTTTGGTCTTGAAAAAGCCAAACATCGTGATACACCCATGAGTACCACTTTGAAGCTAAGCAAGGATGCTAGTGGAAAAAGTGTGGAACAAACTCTAATCGGGGCATGATTGGTAGCTTGCTTTATTAGACTGCAAGTAGCCCCGATATATCTTTTAGTGTATGTGCTAGGTACCAATCGGATCTTAAGGATCTTAAGGAGTCCCATCTCTCTTCCGTTAAGAGAATCATTCGGTATGTGATGGGACATTCAACTATGTGATTTGGTACTCCTTTGACACTAATGCTAGTTTAGTTGGCTTTAGTGATGCGGATTGGGCAGAAAATTGTAATGATAGGAAGAGCACATCGGGCGGTTGCTTCTTTCTAGGCAACAACTTGGTGTCTTGGGCAAAACTCGATTTCCTTGTCCACGGCGGAGGCTGAGTACATAGCCGCATGAAGTGGATGCACATAACTCCTATGGATGAAGCAAATGCTAGTCAGCTACATATTAAACCAAGGTACACTCACTCTTTTTTGTGATAATATGAGTGCCATTAATATTTCCAAGAATCCGGTACAACACTCTAGGATTAAGCATATTGACATCCGTCATCATTTCATAAGAGAACTAGTTGAGAACAAATGCATAGTACTTGAACATATAGGTACTAATGATCAACTAGAGGACTTATTCATTAAACTCTTAGATGCAACTAGGTTTCATGCACTTATTAGATGTATTGGGACTGTCTCGTGGAGTGATGTGGTTTGATGATTGACCCCATTTGGGGAACTCAAGCAAAGAGAGCAATTGCATATTTGTTGAATGCAAAAATTTGAAATTTTTTATTCTTCTTTATTAATTGCTTGAGTATCTTGGTTGCACATATGTATATATGCTTTTATCTCAATAAGTGTGAACCATGCTTTGAATGCAATTCATGTTATTTTTATGTTCAAACATGCATTTTTGGACTAGGAGATTCACATAGGAAGTGCGTATTAATTGACCTATAATGATCTCCATAACATGTTGATTCTTAATGACATGCTCAAATGAAAAAGCATGATTTGATGATTGCAATTCTTAAATGCAAAACAATGTGTGAAAAGCTTATGAGACTCAAAATGAACAAAGGATCTTGTATCCATTCTAAGGATTTTAAAATCCAAAATGTCTCTCTTTCTTTATTTGATGAACATGTCTACCATTATACGGATATCTTATCCGGAAAAATCAAATAGGGTGCAAAGTTGCTCATGACATGTTTTGCTTATAATGTTGGATATAGTTCTCTAAAATTTAAATCAATAAATTCTCTATATCCGTGCTTTAATTCATGAAAAATGGTGAAATTGGTTTGAATTCTTATAGGAAACCTTTGTCATTTGCTTTGCCAAATTCCATTGATTTTTAGACTTGAATCTAATATGTCTTGCATGCAAAGCATTTTAATCACACATTTTCAATGAAAATAAATCTCCTTGTTTCTCTCCATTTGATTGAGTTGCATAAAGTGCCTTATATGATTATGCAAATTACATGTATGCTTCTATCTCTCTTTGCTATAAGTGACCCGTTTGGGGAATACTCCTTTTCCCATCTCATGACAAAAAAAGGGAGTAATATGTGGTAAGGGGAGTTTACTAATTGTGCTAATTGTAGTAGCAAAATTACATGTTGGGGAGAATACACATTGAGGGGGAGTAACCCATTGAGGGGGAGCATTGCATTCACATACATTGCATGATGTTGTGCTTAAATTCTTTAATGCAAATTCTTGTTTTAACTTCACATGATTACCTCACAACATACTTGCTTTGGAAAGTGTAATCTTTGTTGTTTTGAAGGAAATATAGTTCTACAAGAGATTGAAGACTTGAAGTTTTATTTTTTTTTATATATCTCTTTGTATTGTAGAATATCATTGTTGACCTTTAGTTTCAATCATGTTGTGAGGATCTATGTGAGTGGTGGTTTTGTCACGAAATAGCCAAAGGGGGAGATTGTAAGTTCCTCAAGGTTGATTTGCTTATTTCGGTGACAAACCATAAGTGGGGTTTGTTGTAAGGGTAGCTTAGGCATTTGATGGTTGCTGCTTTTCACAACCAAGACCCTCTCAAGACCTCTAGAGATCAAGCACTTCAAAGGTAAATTTCTAAGTGCTTAATTGCTTTGAAGAGATGTAGTTGCACACACTCATAACACATGCATAATTCTTATTTTGTATGTTGTATGTCTTAATAATGTGTGCTTTAATGTTCATTAATCTCTTTTCTTACATGTTTAATTTGATTGCATCTTGTGTGTTAAATGCCATGTTTTGATGCATCATGTTTGTTTAGGGGTATTGTCAAACCGCCCACGTAAAGCGGTTGAACAACGGTTAGAGCAAATTTACACTTGACCTCTCTACGATCGCCCTTCGTAGAGTGGTCCACTAGTGGATTTTTTGATTGCCTACAAACCGTCCTACAACCGCCCTACGTAGAGCGGGTGAAGTGCGGGTGAGTGACCCGCAATGGACCCGCACTTTAACTTATTTCCAGATTCTGTTGCGTGCAGAATCACAAACAATGCACACCAACAATATACACAATGAATCATCTAACCAACTCAAAAAAATAGGGCTTTAACCCATATATAGAAATTCCATTCACTCATATGAACCTTAAATTAAAATTTTGAACATGCATGTGCAATTGGATAGTTAAATCATCATCAAACACTTCGCATGCATAGATAAACAACAACACATCATTCAATCATCATAGATATTTAATAAAAAGTTTAACATCTTGGATTCAAACATGAAATTATGTGAGAAAAATGAATGACACAATCAAAACCGAATTTCACAAATCATTGCAAATAAATCAACCCACAATCATCAAAATAAGCATGGCAAAAGGGCATGAATTCGTGGCCCAATCTTGAACTATGAAGTTTATGCTAAATGGGCAAAAGAAATTGAAGAAAAGGATTGGAATCATGATTAGAGAGGCAAGTGAACGAAATCAAAGCAAGAAAATCATACCTTGGTTGCCAAAAATTGGAAACGTAGAGCACACGGAATACATGTTGGTTGAGTGAGGGATAACAAAGGTTGTTCGGTTTGTTCTTTTGGTTTTTGAAAATAGTGGAGCCTTAGAAAACGACATGGCATATATATAATACGAACAGAGTGAGGGTGAGTGACCCGCACTTTATTACTTGATGCTTTCTATCTGTCTGAGTGCGGGTGATTGACTCACACTGTAACCGCACTTTTTCCCAGCTCTAGTTTTTGGATTTTTCATTTAATCTATTCTTGCACAAAACACCTCCAACAACACATCAAAAAGCACTATAGTAAAAAAATTATCTAAAGTAAGAACTAGCCATTTGAAATGCAAAAATATTAACATGAACTCAAAAATGGGTACCAAGCACTCAAAGTTGGGCACTGTCAACCAACGGAGGTTTGACCAGAATAGGGAATACACTCAACTTGGCCACCCAAACTGGTGCCAATGGTTTACCTACGGTATCTCTCCCCACCTTGCGCAATTGACCAACTTGGTCTTTTCTAACCTATACCTGCTTAACCCTTGGTGTATTCATCCTAGACCTAACTTGACTTGCTTTAAACCTATGAAACCTAAAGTAATAAGCCTTAATATGCCCATTTTTTGCACAAAAATAACAAGTTAGAGGATGCTTAGGAAAACTCCCTGCTCTGTTGTTGATGTGGGCCCCTTTGTGTTGATCGTATTGGAGGGATTTGACCTCGTTTTCTGCCTCATCAAGCTGAATAATCAAATCACACTCCTTAACTTTGGCTCGCTTCAATTCCTCCTATTTTCTGTTCAACCGTTCTTACAAATCCAATATGGCCTTGGTTGATGTCTCGAAACTCAATAACATCTTTCTTGACCTTCTCCCATTTTCCTCCTCAAATTCCGTTGAGAGTCTTGCCAATTCCTCTAGGTTCTTAGAGCCTAACTTTTCCTTTTTGGCAAGCTCCACCATTTTCTCTTCAAGACTCTTGTTCCATCTTGAGAAGTTATGTACCTTTGTCTTCAACATTCCATTCTCGACCTTAAGCAAATAAACTTCTAGCTTGAGCTTTGTGTTTTTTTTCTCAAGCTCACCTATCTCCTCAAAAATCACTTCCTCCTCTTTGAGATCACATTCTTGCCTTTCTTTCAAACAATCTTGGCTGCCCATTTCCATCTCATTCACACCCTCAAAGGCTTGCACAAAAGTGAAAACTCGGCTTCTTTTCTTCCTTGACTTAGGTGTCTCTAAGACCAAGCAATACTCCACTTGACTCATATTAGGGGAATCAACCATGAAGTTCACACTCTTCCCTCCATAGTTGAAGGAAAGGTTCTTAGAACTGATATCCATAACCATTCCGGTTGTGACCATGAATGACCTCCCCAAAAGTAATTTCTAGTCCCTACCACTGGTTTCTTCTTTCTTGCACTCTAACACCATAAATTCTATCGGCACCATCAAATTATGCACGTTCAAATAGACTTAATCCATTATATCAACTGGGGTGGTAGAAGAATTGTCCGCCATGATGAGTGTCTGAGAAGTAGGCTTGAGTGACCAAATCTTCAACTGCTTGTATACCTCTAAGAGCATCATATTGATGCTAGCCCCCATATCAAGCAATGCTCCCATCTTAGGTGAGTTTTCAATTTCCACCTCTATTACGAAACTTCCGGGATCCAAAAGTTTGACGGGGAAGTCAATGCCACTTCTCCCATTTTCATCATGTGCAACCTCGCTCGTTACGTTCACTTCACCGGAGGTGTCTAGAATCTTTTCTTTAGTTGGGATGGTTCCTTCTTCTATCACCTCCTTAACTCCCAACTCGGCTACCTCTAGCACATTAATATGCATATCTTTTCATTTTTTTTAACGTTGTTTTACGTTATTTTTATTTTTATTTTTCTACATCAGTGGGGTACTTAGTATCATACATCTAGGCATCTTGAGGGGCAGGAAGGTTTGGAAGCACACCTTCATATATTACTGCCGGGTCATTGGCAGGCAGGGAAATTTCTTGGAACAAAGATGGATCCGGGACACCAGCGGGATTTACGTGGACTTGATCATCATCTAAAAATTGGGCAGCCTTGGCTAAAATCTGGCTCGGTCCTAACCAACGATACCCTACAAGTCAAAATCAGCAGGAAGGGCTTGGACCACTTCATAGGAAGCAGTTAAGTACTTGAGCTTAAAAGATTAGTCCACTTTTGCGTTAAGAGCCGACAGTGCATCCCGCAAGAGGCAGTTTTCCTCGAAAAGCACGTCCTTCTCCTTGGCTAGCTCCTCCTTCTGAGGCCATTTGCGTGCAGATTTGATAGTTTATGTATCCAGAGGACGCTTCATCCTTTCTAGGTCCACCAAGGCCTCCTGCTTACCCTGTTCAGACTCAGTCGCGAAACAGGTCAAAGCCTCTACAACCCCTCTAGATCGAGCTAGTTCCCCCCCTGGCTACCTCTAACTTAGCCCTAGCTGCAATGTTGGCCTCCTGTAGAGCTTTCAGTTGCTGCCCCATAGCCAGATTAAATTTGAAAGCCTAAAAAAAGAAAAGATAAGTGAGAACCTCCCTCAAAACAACCAAGTAAGATAAAAAGTCAAGAAACATACCTCAGCAAGCAGAGAAGCTCCTTTTGTGACGAGACGGTGCCCGAGCATGTAAGCTATAGCATTTGGGCTAACATGTGGCGGCAAAGCTGGAGAACAACTTTTGTCAGCTCTTATCCATCGACCATGACCCAGTAGGATGGTATCAGGAATTACCACAACAACATTTTCTTTCTTTTTCTCCACCCTAGGTTATCGTTGGGTATGCTCGATTGAATGAGGAAATGGGGGAGAAGCTACTAATAAGGACTTAGCAGTAAGAGAGCTGGAGCCTGTTTCTTGGCTTGGGTAGGAGACCCTAGAACCTTGGCCGCCTTCACCAACATGTTTTTCATGTTTGGGAGCACAGGAACTAGGTTAGCCAGTGAGATAGGAGGATGCAAATGCAACCCCGTTGTAACTGAAAATGGGGTAACCACAGGCAAGTCAGGCTCAGATTGGTCACTAGCACTGCACCAGCACCCGCACTAGCACTAGCGCTAGGAGAATGGAAGAGAGAATTAATAGGAGAGAGAGCTTGAAGCACTGGTCTTGTGAGAGAAAGGAAAGAAGGTAGAAGAGGAGTGGCAGATACTGTCATAACAAGAAATACATATCAGACTAAGCTCATTTAAGCGGGAAAGAAGAAAACATAAAGAGAAAATGCACACTCGGACGAGCAACGAAAATCTTGAGGTACTGGTCCAGTCTAACACCTTCATAGGAATCAATAGTGGGATATTAAAGGTTCATAGAGGATCGATCCATAATTTTCTTCTGAAAACCCAGAGACTTGGCTGAAACTTTTCCCTTGTCCCATTTATCCTTCTCACTAAAATGAGTGGGCACCGGGTAATCAATTCCACCTATGCGTACCGAGCGGCCCCAGTCTCCTCCTACCACGACCCACTCATCCCGCCAAGATTTGTTGTCATTTATATTGGCCCCAGGTATAATGAAAATCAGACGATTGCACGCCCTCAGATAAAACTGGCTTTTATAGCCCGACATCAAGGATGCCATTTGAAAGACATACCAGATTTCATTGAAGCTCGGCTCTCTACCCACTTGGTTCTTCTCACATTGCCCGTGCCAATGCATCAAGAACCCAATTAAGTGCTTCTAGAACCTCGGTGAAAGTTGTAACGAAGCCAGTTCGAGAGCATGAAACGCCTAACGAAGAAGGGACATTCAAAAGCGGATACATGAATGGGAAAATGTCCCTCAAGAGATAATACACATCAAAACCTTGATGTGGAAGGGTGAGGGTGACGGTATCTAGGACCTGATATTGACTCCTCAAGCGTGATAGGGTGTTAGTAATACAGATGGAATCAGGAATAAGCTAAGCTTTAGAAGGAAGGGTAGGAATATTATCTCAGACATCTCTAATTGGAATTCCATTCGGGATTCCTTCTTGTTCAACATCCTTATCGTCCTCCCACTCACCTACAAGTCGAAACACATTGTCAAGCCTATTGCTGGGGCTCAACAAGATGATCGAATCCTTGTCTAAGCGATGACGCGGGGATGGAGTAGTACCTTTCACGGCATGATCATCATCCCTTTTTCTTTTTTGAGAATTTTCACTAGAATCAGCCTTCTCCATGTCGAAAGAGGTTTGAGATCGTCAGTAGGTTGTGGTGAAGTTAAGGAAGAGTTTTGCAAAGATTCCATTGCAGTAAAAGAAAAGAAGAATATGGTTATGAAAGAATAAAGACTCGAGAGAAGGGACGATTGACTCTTGATTTCTTGATTTTGAAATTTAAATAAGCGTAGATGAATGGAGGATAGGAGAAGGACTTTTATAGACGGTTACTCGAATAGAAAAGGAAAACCGTAATTAATGACCGGAAACATGCAAGAGAAGGTTTCGAGAAAATCGTGCCAAAAACGGCACGTTTGAACTTATTAAGCAATCCTCATTCGACATACGAATAGAGCATTTAATACCTGCGTATCCAAGAAAGATTTTCTCCTTGGTAGTGGAATCCATCCAGATAGGGAACATAACCAAACAGGATGTTAAATCCTTCAAGCAAACTAGGAATCTTGACTCCAACCCCAACTAGATACTAGTGTTCAAGTCAGGGGGACTTCTATTAACCGCCAAAATTGGCCAAGGACCAAAGAAGAATTTTCCATCTAGGATCTAGGAGGAAAGGCTTCAATAGGCAGCATCCGGCTATCTCTTAGAAAGAATCCAGGCTAGTATACTGGGATACGTATCCAGTTAAGCCAAAGCAAGAAGCACAAAGACTCCAAAGTATTAGAAGGAACAAAAATCGAGATCCTACAAACAACGCTACATTGTTCTGGTACTTCGATTTTATGTGGATCGGGTACCCCGCTATTACGTAGACTAGGTACCCCCGCTACTATATCACCTTAGTACCCCGTCACAACATCAGCCGGTATCCCGAAACCTAGTCGACCAAGAGACTAGTAGGAATCATCATCTTATAAGAGGAAGAGTGCCTGGATACCTTGACACTACCTAGAATTAGTTCGCTAAGCAACAAAATGGCTGGGCAAGGATGCTACCAAGGTAGGACCAGCATGTCTAGAAGACCAAAATTAAAAGCTACAAATAAGAATATTAAAACACCATTGTTTTATCATTAAAGAGGTGGATTCAACTCCCGCCACATAAGAGTTCCAATTGAAAGCAGAGTTAGCTAGAATCCTTCTAAGAAGGAATCACTTGATTCTAGGGATAAAACTTCATGCAACATTCTCGCTTATCGCTAAGGAAAGTCCCATAATTGTCGAAACCCTAGACCGAACATATAGGAGTGCATGGCAAGAAACGGGACCTATATATATGACTTTATACTCAACTATGAGAGTGGCAACTTTTTCGATTCTGAAACCCTAAACCTAAAGTTTTCTTCTACTTATCAACTTGCACGAGATCTCCATCGCCAGCTGTGTCAGACTTCGCCTACAATGATCGATGGAGAGTTATATTCTATATTTTGTCTATACTACGTTAAGAAAAGCATTGTATTCTCTTTTTTTATGATATAATACACTCGTTTACCCTTCGTTTTAACCATTATTGCATCAAGTTATTCTTACTGAGAATCATAGGTATCGAACTACGTGATACCCCTCCGACCGTGGTCAACTTCGATCATAGTCCTTTAAAGTTGTTAATTGTAAATCCACCCCGTTGGTAAATTTTGGTTAACAATACCCTTCGAAGCACCTAGAACCGCGGAAGAGGCTGAACCGGGTACTTGAGTACTAGTCTTCGACAGACTTGGACCACCACTTCCAGATCACCCTACAGATTTTAGACCTGGATAGGTGAAATTAGGAGTTGATATCCCTCCTAGGAGAAGCCTACCAACAACCAAACCGGTAGCAGAAGAGAGGGTTCCACAGCCCGATGTAGACGGTCGTACCAGATTTAGAAGGAATCCACGGGGTAACCGTCCTCAAAAGAAGGAGCGTGAGGAAGCAACCGTGGTATCAGAGACTTCAGGCAACGAAGGCTTATAGGCCAGATCTAGGAACGGTGGGACCAAGCGCCTTGAAGACCAGTTGGCCAAGATGACAAAGGAACTCGAAGAGTTAAGGAAGGGAAAGAACCCCTTGGGGGAGATGAATGCACCCTTCTAAAAAAGAATCAGGGAGGCAGAGCTACCCCCAAAGTTCAAAATGTCATCCGAGAAGTATTTCAAATCAGAGGACACCGTGAGCCACATGGAAAGCTTTGTAGACCAGATAGAGTACAAAACGCTAACCAGTCAGCAGTGTGCAAAATGTTCCCTTCAACACTGACAGATTGCGCTAGGACTTGGTTTAGAAAGTTACCTCCAAGTAGTATGGATTCTTTTACATGGCTTACCAAAGATTTTTGTGCTCAGTTTTAGGGGATCAAGCCTGGTCCTAAGGACCCTGTCCTGCTCTAGTATGTGTTCCAGGAACGGGGTGAGACGTTGAGATCCTATGTTGAAAAGTTCCTCAAAAAAGTAATCCAGATGGGAGTGTTCACCGAGAAGGAGACCTTGGCCAACTTCCTAAGGAACTTATGGGCTGGCTTCGGTCGTTTGCCAAGCACCCACCTGAAACTTACCAGGAGGCTTATGATAGGGCATTGGAGTAGGTAGAGATAAAGGAGCATATGCGGATCAAGGTCGAGCATTATAAAGCCCTATCGGCCAAACACCTAAAGAAGGAGGCTCCAAAGCCCCCGCCTACCAAGAAATTCCAGAATCAACCACCAAACCGATCCACCTACCGACCACATTTTTTCACCCAATGAAAGGAGAGGTATCTAGTAAGAAGATCCCCACCTAGAATAACACCCTCACTAAAAGAGGTAGCACGGATAACGAGTGAGGAAGACTGGTACAACCATTACACCCCTCTCAATGCATATCGAGAGACCATATATCTCGCCATTCGCAACAAGGGTTTGCTTAGGAAGCCTGGTCCTATTAAGATCCTAATTGACTAGAGGAACCACTACAAATACTGTGACTTCCACGAAGATGTGGGATATAACATGTCCAAATGCTATAGCCTTCGTAACCAAATTGAAGGATTGGTAAGGGGAGGACTCTTGGTTGAATTTTTGCAATAGGTGTGGGATAGCATCAAGATGGGGAATGAGGTACAAGGAGAGATGTAGGAAGTAGAAGAGAGAAGGAAATGATAAGGGAAAGGAAACGATGCAGTAGATCCAGGTCATTCATACTATTAGTGGAGGCCCTACACTAGCAGGAACCTCCAAGCACTCAAGGAAGAACCATGCTAGGAAGATCCCTCCACTCACTACTGGTCATGATATATTCCGGGTCACTAGGGGATCCTGAGACTTTTTTTGAGCTACCTAGATCGTTTTCACTTAAGAGAACGTCTAAAACACCGTACAACCATATAATGACCCGATGGTAATGGTACAGATAGCAAATTGCCAGGTCTACCACGTTCTAATTGATACCAGAAGCAGTGTTGACATCCTATTCAAATGAGCACTTGAGAAGTTCAACCTAAAGAACTCCTGCTACAATAGCTGCACCACGCCTTTGTATGGATTTACAAGGGATTGCCTCATACCGATTGGGTCAAAAATCTTACCAGTGATAATCGGGGAAGCTCTTTTTCAGCAGAACATTATGACTGAATTCGTGGTGGTTGACACCCTGTCCGCTTATAATACGATCCTAAGAAGACCCTTCCTATTGGGGATTAGGGGGTACTGTCCATCTACCATAACGTGCTGAAGTTTCCAGGTTGGAATTGAGGTGGGTAAAGTTCGAGGAGATCAACAAGCAGCTCGTAAGTGTTATGCGGTGTCCACCAACCCACTGCGCTAGCCAAATAGTGCGCACATGTGACAAACGAACCAAGTAGAAGGGGCACCAGACGTGATTAAGAAAGAAGAAGAAGACTGAGGATGGGACAGTGAGTACCCCACAGAAAAGTTGGAAGAGATACCTATCAGAGAGGGCGATCCTACTAAGATGATGAAGATAGGAAGATCGTTGGATAACAGAGTCAAAGAGAGTTTAGTTGGATTCCTATGGGAGTACAATGACATATTTGCCTGGAGTCATAATGAGATGCTAGGTAATCCCCTCACCCTAGCTACTCACAGGTTGGCGGTGGATGCAACCTTTAAACTAATCAAACAAAAACAAAGGCATTTCAACGCTGAAAGGAATGTCACTGTACAAGAAGAGGTCGAGAAGATCCTAAAGGTTAGATTCATTAGGGAGTCCCGATACCCTAAATGGATAGCCAATGTGGTCATGATGGTCAAATCCAACGGAAAGTGGCATATGTGCATAGACTACAATGACCTCAACCGGGTTTTCCTAAAGGACAGCTTCCCTCCACCCAAGATAGACCAGCTGGTTGACTCTATAGCCGAAAACAAGCTCTTAAGCTTCATGTATGCGTTCTTAAGGTACAACCAGATCATGATGCACCCCACCGACCAAGACAAGACCAATTTTATTACTATGCAAGGCCTCTACTAGTACAAGGTAATGTCATTTGGTCTTAAGAATGTAGGTGTCACTTACCAGTGCCTAGAGAATAGGTTGTTCAAGGATCAGATAGGAATGTAAGGTTCTTGATTTGTATCGACTTGATTCCATTGCAAAACTCTCTACATTTGTAATAGGTTTTGCTTAGGTAGTTCTTGGAGAAAAAAAGCTTCAAAGGTTAAAAGAGACGTCTTATGCAAATATTGTCTTCAAGAGGAAAATCGCATACTTGGATGCTAAGGTATCAAGTTTCTTCTTCCTTTTGCTAGGCGTAAGCGCACACACACACAATTCATTCATGTGTGTCCCTGCATCATTGTGAAACATTTGGTATAACACATTCACACACATTTAAGTATGCTCATGCATTAGTCTCATATAGATAAAAATTGTATAATTGCATGTTTCGTGACTATCACTTGAATTTGGCATACTTGTGTTACATTTTGTTTATTTGTTTATGTTTCTTGTATTTTGGACTTGAATATGATCTTATTTGATTCCTTATTGAGTCCCTGTCATTTCAGTTACTCATTCATTAGGTTTCGAGTCCAAACGATGTAGCTACGCTACTTTACGTTCTCATTCGTTGAGTTGTCTTCGTCGTCATTTTTCGAGATGAATTCTCAACCTTTTTGAAAAGCTTTGTAGTCATCGTTATGTGTGAGGGAGTAACAATTTATAATCCGAAAATGGATTCAAAATCAGAGTTTGGAGGTCCGAATATGACCGAAGAACGTGAGAGGTGAGCGAGAGGAGCATGATTGGCCAATGGCCAACCTTGGTGTGCCACGTGTGCTACACGGCCAAGGATGCTCTCTACCCATGTGTTCCACATGCCGGCCACACATGGAGGTGACATGGCAGCCCTTGATTGGCTCATTTTTTCCTCTCTTGAATTCTTTTAAATACTCTCCATTCCCTCCCATTTCATTCTAAGAAGAAAATTTGAAAAAGATAGAGTGCAGAATTTTCTCTCCAATTTTCCTAACTTCCAAACACCATAACTTTCTCATTCGGACTCCGAATTGAGTGATTCAAGTTGGAGAATCTTTGTATTCAAGTCCCCTACCTTCTCCAAAATTTTTTGCAGCAGTTTTATTTAGTTGTTTTGATGGTTCTACCCTCAAAACAGAAACTGCACGGGATTCCTAGGTATTGAACTAAACTTTGTGATTTCATCTTTTATGATCTTCAATTATCTTGGGTTTTCTTCTTCTATATGTATGTGTATGTATGGTGAATGCTATTGAGAAAGATAGCTCCATAATCAAACTTAATCAAGTCTAATTAGAGACAAATGTGAACTAGTTTTCTATAATTCTAGTTTTTCACATGTTTGAGAGTTGTATTATGATTAGTTTGATATCTAGGGTTATTTGTGATTTGATTGACTCATTTAATGATTAATAACCTTAGCATTATATCCTTACTCTAAATACTTGCTAGAATATCCTTAATCTAGGGTTATTTGGATCCTTTATTTGAACAAATATAAGATTAGCACATTTGATTTTGTATTTAGAGCTAACTAGGATTTAATTGATTATTCATTATATCCTTACTCTAAATACTTGCTAGAATATTCATTGATCATATTTTGTGATTCTAGCATTTTTGGTATATGTTTCTAATATCTTGAATATGTGCTTCATGTATATGATTTATTCAAGTGTTAACTTTGTGAATGAAACTAGGAATCACATGTGTTAGGTGTTTCACATGCTCTAGGTTTCAATTCATGTTTTTATGACTAGACAGTATTTGAGTTGTGTACTCACATGATTAAGTCTATGTCTACATGATTTGTACACTTGATCCATACATTTCATATGTTCATGCATCATCTTGTATGATTGCATCATTTGGATTGTCAAACTAGAATATCATACATTGTGTGCTCATTGTCTAATTCTAGTTTCCATATTTCATATTGATCATATGTCTTATGTTGAATGTGCTTACATCATTTGCATCACTTAGATCATTTGCCTTGCAAAAGGTGGAAGTCTCTTGTTAAGGTGAGTGAAGCCTTATGTTAACCAAAAATTGTCACCGGGGTGAAAATTCCAATTAACAACTTTAAGGGACCAAGATCTCGATGGATCCCGGTCGGTGAGGTATCAAGTAGTTCGATACCTTAAGGGGTTTACTTAGTGAAATAGATCAAGAATGGTGGGCACAACAAATAAGAAAGACAATATGATAAATAACACAGTTGTTTCTCAACCTCTTTTATTGAAAATCATATCCAGTATGAGTACAAATAAAATCTTTTATGGCTATGGAGAGGGGAAAAGAACTAGTGGTGGTGGCGCTCTCATGCATGTCGATAAGTAGAAAATCCTCTCCCTGGCACTCTCACGATATGTTATATATATATAGTGTTTCATCCTTGCCGAGCACTTTTCTTGATTAAGTTTCAATACCTAGAGATTTTTGGAGTATTAACTGGCAATCTCCGAAAATATCTCTACCTTCCTGTTGTGTCACCAATGATCCCTTGTTTGGTAGAGTCATGATAGAGTTGACTTTGCTTTCAAATAAGTTTCTCAACGGCAGGAAAGAATCCAACTCTGTATTGATTTAAATGGCGGCGCTTCAACATAGCTTTAAAGCTGTTTTCTAGGTGCCTTAGTAATTCACTCTTCTTGTAGCTTTAGCCACTTGGCTGGCGGATTCTGGAAAAGACTCAAGAGGTTTAGACTTACTGGATCATGGTAATAGAATGTCCAGGTGCCAGGATACCGATTGATGCTGTAGCGAGGTATCAAGATGGTGTAACATCAAGGTGCCCAGGGTAGCCTGAGTCTTCGAAGCCGTGATCCTGACATGCCCGGGTATCGGGGTATTAACTATCCTTGTAGCGGGATACCTGGAGAGCGTGGTATCGGGATACTGGATCCACCAAGTAGGGGGGTTCTACGACCCGGTCTTCATTTTGTCATCCCGGGATTTTGGCACTCCCGACCCTAATCCGGATGGGCTGGTATTGCTCCGGGACACTCTGGTCCGGATCTTCTATTGATGGTAGTTGGATCCTGCCTCCTAGCCTAGTATAGGGATGGAAAATTCTTCCTTAATCCCTCTGCCATTTTTGGTGGTTAACACCTTAATTTGAGCAAGAAGACTTAGTTAGGAAAGTGTTTCGTATAGCCAAGCACGAAGTCTTAGTTAGGATCAAGAGGATCCAGATAACTAAGCAAAAGTCTTAGCTAGGATTTTGGTACTCTGGATGGTTGAGCTAGGGAAGCTTGACTAGAATCATTTGTGATCTAGATAGCTAAGCAAGGAAATCTTCCTAGAGACGTGAGAGTCTTGGATAGGAAGTTGCTTCCTAGAGGTATAGGACACATCTCAGATAGGAAGTAGGCTAGGTGGTTCACTGGGCCCGAGGGTAGACTAGGATTTGCTAGCTTAGGGTGGATATCATGAGTTGATAGCCTTGAGTGTGTATGTCCTTTTCATCATAGTGAATTGCTTTGCCAGTAGTTATGGATTCAACCCATGGAAGTTTCCTCTTCGGAGGTTTACCACGTTACCACGTAAAAAATCAATGTGTCAAATGTCTCTATCTCTATCTCTTTATATTTATATGTATGATTAATATAACTTGTTTAAGATCTTGATTTCCTCACATCCTTGTAAACAAGTTATTGGTTGAATCAACACTTGTCTCTTGTATGTTGTAAGTGTTTGAACATTGTATCTTATTATATTCTATATCAAGTTGTAAAGTTCTACTTAGTGTAATTACATTGTAATATTCAAAGTACAACTTGTGGAATTTACTCTTCATTGAATATACTTGTATATGATATACATTGATTCTTGGTATATGTTTTTGTAGACTAAGGGTGGTGAATTGAGCATACATATGTTAATTGTTTTCTCATAACAATCATGTTAAATGTTAATTTGTATGCTTACCAAGGTTTTGACATAAGTCACGTAAGAGTTTTTTAAGATTAGTGTGTCAACCTATTCAACCCCTATAGGTTGTTTAGTATAACCTTGTAGGTATTTTCAAGGAAGGTCCATGGAGGTGTATATGGAAAACATGATCATTAAGTCCCAGACAGCAGACCAACATCCAATGGACTTGTGCCAAACTTTCCAAGTGATTAGAGAAAACCAGATGAGGTTGAACCCTGCTAAGTGTGCTTTCGGGGTTGCAGCAGGAAAGTTCGTAACTAGCTACTTGAAAAAGATCACACTTTTGGGGCAGCAGCATGAAAATTCCTTGGGTTCATGGTACACTAGAGGGGGATTGAGACCAACCCTGAGAAGATCAAATCCATCCTAGATTTCGAGTCTCATATTACCCTCAAATAGGCATAAGGATTGATCGACATGATAGCTGCACCTAACCTCTTTATATTCCAATCTATAGATAAGTGTCTTCTCTTTTTCAAAATTATCAAGCAGGGGAAGAAGATAAAGTGGGATCAAGAAAGCGAGCAGGCTTTCCAATATTTAAAGAAGTACCTAGCTAGCTTGTCCCTGCTAGTGGAACCCATACGAGAAGAAGAGCTACAACTCTACTTGGCCGTGTCAGAGACCGCTTCAAGCGGAGCCCTGGTGAAGGAGTGTGGTGACGGGGTCCAGAGACCAATCTACTATGTGAGTTGTGCCTAAAATCAGGGAAGAATTATACCCTCATGGAGAAGCTCGCCTATGCACTTGTGACCACGGCTAGGAAGCTTCGACCTTACTTCTAAGCCCATACAGTCATGGTGGTCACAGATCAGCCATTGAGACAATTTCTCCAAAAGCCGGATGTGTCAGGCAAGTTGGTCTTATGGGCTCTAGAGCTCACCCAGTATGACACCAAATACAAAGAAAGAACAATAATCAAGGCCCAAACCTTGGCTTATTTTGTAGCTGAGTTCAGTATGGTCTTTAATCTGAATTCCACCGCAATCCCAGACCCAGTTCCTAAAGAGGAATCCACGGAATGGCCCACCAATTGCAGAGACTGGATACTGTACATGGATGGAGGGTCCAACCAATCGGGCTGCGGGGAAGGGATCGTCCTATCCGATCCCGACGGAATCGAGTTTAGTCATTGTTTCAGGTTTGAATTCAAAGCCACTAACAATGAAGCAGAATATGAAGCCTTACTAGTAGGGATGAAAGTAGTCGAAGAAATTGGTGCAGACTTCCTCTTGGTGAGGAGTGATTCACAGCTGGTAATCAACCAAGTATTCGGACAGTACTAAGTGAAGAACGAGAACATGGTGGCATACCTCGAAAAGGTCAGAAAAGTTATTGCTAAGTTCAAAGGAGTGAAGATGGAATAGATTCCCCGAGATAAGAACCCTCGGGCAGATGTCTTAGCCTAGATTGCTTCAAATGGAGGACAAGCTTTACCCAGAGAAGTAACCCTCCAGCTGATTCCTTAATCTAGTATAGCTTGAGGAGAAGAAGTGAACCCAGTAGACCGGCTTCCTTGCTGGATGGACCTTATTGCTGAATATCTCAAGAACGCAACTTTCCTAAAGGATCCAGATCAAGCACGCAAGCTCAAGAGGGCTACCACCCGGTACTACTGGATTGATGGATACCTCTACCGCAAAGGAAAGCTCTTTCCACTACTGAGATGTTTACATTTGGATGATGCACAATGGGCACTCAAATATGTGTACTCAGGAGACTGCGGGAACCACGTATCAGGTGAGACCCTAGCTTACCAGGTACTTAGAATGGGTTGCTTCTGGTCTACTCTACACCAGGATGCGAAGCAATTTGCACGATCCTGTGAACCTTCCCAGAAGACTGCGAATCTCAACCACCTACCTCCAGAGAGACTCTCCTCAATCAGTACCCCCTACACATTTGCCATTTGGGGGGTAGACCTCATCGGGCCACTCTCAACTACTGTTGGCCAAGCCAAGCATGCCATAGTGGCAATAGACTATTTTACCCGGTGGGTGGAAGTAGAGTCCCTTACCTGAATAACTGAGGCAAACTGAAAAAGGTCATTTGTGTGTGCAAATTCACTTGTCAAAAACAATTTATAGAAACCTCACGAAGCCCTAAATGATATGAAAGCACAAGTATGGTGGTAAGTGGGGTGTCGTCCACAAGGATCATATTTAGCTAAAACTAATTGGAACTTAAATAATATTACTGCAATAAAAGTAAATGGTTTATGTCGTGAAAATGTAAATGAGCAAACACTTAAAGACTACACTAGAAAAGTAATTAAAAATGGAATGCGAATGAGATGTAAGATAGATATGATGGAAACTAAGGAATTGACGGACTAGTAAGCTAACATTGGGCAATTGCACACAACATGAAAATGCGTACGTTTTAACTGTTGTAGCCAACCTAGGGTGTATAGAGTTGGCTCTCTATCTCTAGCAAGGGGCCAACCTAAGGTGTATAGAGAAGGCCTCCTACGAGTGATCGATCCTTCCTTAGCAATCAACCTAGGGTGTATAGAGTTACTTGCTCGTTTAGGATCCTTATCATGAACGCTCGCTATCTAAAAAGGGCTCTACTGATTACTAAGGTAGCCAACCTAGGGTGTATAGAGAAGGCTTCTAATCCTCTCACAAGAGCCCTCATAGGGTGTATAGTGACAGACTCCCATATGAGGTTAGGTGAAGAGCGCGGTTATCGAGCTGAGATTCTGAAAATCCCATATATTGGCATAAGCCATAAACAACCAAATAGTGTATATCTAGTTGTCTACACAAATAGAGTCCAAAGAGAAACTTGCAAAAAGAGTGTATCCAAACAAGTAAATCAAATGAAAAAACTCATGAATAGAACAAAGAAAGATAGAATTATAGTTGAAATAGTGTTTATATACGAAGCCCAACATCAAACAAACTAATCCATCAACCTCTTTGAGGGGATTTAGATACTCATTACAATAATAAAAATAAGAGAAAGGATGGAGAAATAATCCTTGGAGATCATCTCTTTCCTTCAAGTTCCTTTTAAGATAAGTAGAAAATGTATGAGATGAGAAACAATGGATTCCTAGGTTTAAGTTACATGTTCAGAGTTTCTAAGTGTCAAAAGCTACTAAAAACGATTACAAAACTTTCTATTTATACTCCCCACAAAATAGGTTACAAAATGCTGTAAAACAACCTCTGGCGCGCGAAAGAGTGTGGGTGGAGTGTGGTTGAATGACCCGCACTCACCCGCACTTTATCATTTCTCCGATTTTCCAGCTCTCTGGACTGGGCAATAGTACGGGTGAGAGTGCAGTTGGCTGACCCGCACTCACCCCACTTTAACGTGTCTTCAGCAATCAGGTCCCAGTTTTGGGCAAGAGTGAGGGTGAAAGTGCGGTTGGCTGACCAGCACTCACCCACACTTTATCCTTCCTTCAGCAATCAAGTCCCGGTTTTGGGCAAGAGTGTGAGAGTGTGGTTGGCTGACCCACACTCACCCGTAGTTTATCCTGCCTTTAGATTTTATGTCCCGGGTTTGAATGATAGTGCGGTTAGGACCCGCATTAACTTGCACTATTGATGCCTCTGATGCCATTTGTCCAACTTTTAGCCCTTTTTGGTCCCTTTTTCATCTGAAAGTCTCGTGATACGCTCTAAACACCAGAAATAGATAAATGCCTGCAAATACGAACATAGAGCCCATAAGTGACTAAAACGCAAGAAAATGACACAAAGGATATGGATTTGAGGGCCGAAATATACAACATATTCGGCTCGATCAAATACCCCTAAACCAAACATTTGCTCATCCTCGAGCAAAAAAAAGATAAAACAAATAAAACGGACTAAAAACTGATTCAACTGAAAAATTTCCTAGACACCTAAGCAATAATTTCAAAAAGGCCACAAGTCCAACTAGTGATGTGATACTAAAATGTGTGATAAAGAGAAGTAAGCATACGCATATTATCTAGAGCAACTTGGAGCATCAAGAAGGAAGCTCGTACAACACAAATCCCACACCTATAGATACTCATGCATTAGGGACTACTCACTTCCACACCATGAGCATAATTCGCTTCAATTCTAAAGCTTATGTGGATTCTCTCTTTTCTTTCCGCTCAGAGTCCTAAGTTCCACACACATAACATATGCATAGATGAATTATGCATAGAATTTAAGCAATGACTATCCTAGAAAAGAACCACTATGCCATGGATGTGAAAGTTCATGTGTCAATCGACATTCCCAATTTAGACTCATTTATGGATCAAAAAGGTCATTTCTTGGTTATAACTTGGCCATTGGGTTTAATGAGGTAATACAAAGAATTTGGACATTAAAGAGTTCGAAATTACCAATCATGCTAGAATATGTCTACCCATCCATGCAATGCTCTATTTTCATAGTTGCTCACACACTAGCGTTTAGGCATTCATTTTACCCACATTTATGCTTCCAATGTTGTACTATATATAGTGAGTACTTAGCACCAAATAACTCGATACTCGTTTGCTTTTCTCATTTTCTTTTCTTTTCTTTTTAAGGCTCACAAGTACTTATTTGGGTACTTTTACATTTCTAGCCATTTGCTTTAGCATATTCTCAACATTTTTCTTTTGTACTTTTTGACCATTTAGAGTTTAACTTCTTTCATTACTTCTATTACACAACCTAACATGATTAGTAACAAAGGTAGGCACGTATTTAGGCTATGAGGTATATGATTGTACGTGGTACCAAATGAAAGAGTATTGTTTGGCCTCAAGTTTGGCTTGGGAGCACACAATACGGATAGGAATGTGTTTAGGTTATTATAGGTAATAAAGTGCACACACATTGCCTAATATCATTTCCACAGCCGTTTATCGAGGGAATGAACGCATCCATCAAGCAATTCACTCTATATGCATGTCCTATAACATGTGACATAATGACGAGAAGAGTGTTTAAGAGTAATCAATACTAACACTCAAATGCGCATTTTGAAATTTGTGTTTGTGATCTCATGGTAATCTCGACTATTAGAACAAGGCGTGAAAATGCCGAGTCCCTTCAACTTAACGCCAAAGGATGGGAAAAACCCATGAAGGTGCTAGCGAAACCCTAAGGTGGCACCAAGCCACATCACAAGATTACAACACATACAAGAACTCACCAAAAGCACATACTAAAGACATCACATCCAAACTACTGAAAACTCAAAAAATCTGGCCATACGACAAATTTTTGAAAAATTGGACACTTAAATGACTAAATGACTCAAGAAAAAGACCCAAGATGACTAAAAAAAGGTGAGAACACCCCCAAACCAAATCTCAACAATGTCCCGATTGTTGGAAACTAAAGAATAAGGCCTATCAGGGGAAAAACACCTTGCAAGACTCAAAATGGCTCTACTAAACAAGGCAATTCATACAACATGTTATAAAGCAAGTTTTAACCTAACACAAGCATATTCTCAAAATTGGCGAAACGGGGGCTCAACAACCCCCAAACCGGATCTTCTCATAAGATCAATATGCAACAAAAAGTGCGTTCATCCATATCAACAAAATATTTCAAATCCACATTTGATCAAATAATCAAAATCAATTAAGCACAAATTCAAAAACTAGAAACTCCCTCAGAAGGAAGATTGGTTATTTGTCTATACAAGCTGTCATGCAATTCCCAAAATGATGAAGAACCTAACTTAAACACAAAACCTCTACCAGATGAAAGTCAAATGCAATTTAAAATATAGTCTATAATATCCATAGAAACTCCAAATAAAAAGAAATCAAAACTAGCTAAAAGTACGAATAAAGCAAAATAGTTCAAAACAAATATAAAGAAAAAGTAGATGGGTGGATCAGTCTTCATCCGAAGATGATGTCTCTGCCTTAAAGGATGTCCCCTTTCTCTTTGGGTCAAGCTCTACTCTGACCCTTTCTTCCTACTCTTTCATAGACCTCTCCATTACTGCTCGGAGCTCTCTGACATCTAGATTAATAAAGGGGCCTCCTGTGGGAAATGATAAAGGGGTATGTCTCTTTTTCTTGCTTGAGTAATGGAGAGACCGAGCTCCTTCTTTAAGTTGGTGATGTTATCTCATACGTTTGTGAAACTCCCAATGGTTTCAGCTTTGCTATCAACCATTTGTTTCCTATTTTTGAGAACTTCGATTTCCAGGTTATTAATCCCGTCCAACAAAGTTTGCCAAGGGACTTCTTCAGAAGGCTTCTGCGAAGGTGGGGGCATCTGCTCAAAGTCCATAAAGTTCGTAAGGTCCTGTTCAAACCCCGTTTGCTCTGGAACTTACTTAGCCTGTCTACTTGTGCCTGCCCATTGAATAAATTTCTTCCACCGAGTTCTTACTCTGACACCGGAGGGGTTCCATTCTCTCAATTGGTCGTTCCATGTGGCCCTACCAACAATTCTTATACCACTGTCAAAAGAATTAGACCCAAAATCTACCCCCGCCTCTCTACAAAAAGCTATGATAAGACTAGGGAAAATGAGAGGCTGCTAGTCCACCCGTATGCTTCCCAGCTCAAGTATCTCCCTCTTGACAAGAAAGCCAACGTTAATCAACTGATTATGAAGGATACAATAGAAGACCATGGCTACACTTAAGTTAACTATAGTCCTGTGTTTCCTAGGAATCAGTGAGTGAGAGATGAACATGTGTCAAAACCCCAACTCTAACCTCAAGTTGGTGTGCTTCATGTGGTAGTCTGGGGCCACCCAAAACTCCAATTTTCTTTCAACTGCCTCTTGATCATCTGGGAGCTTAGTCCTATATTACTTGTTAATGTCTGCGATAGTCATTCGGACTTCTACCCCTCGGACCAACACGGTGGACGTCCGCTGAAAATATTATGGTACTAATCTAGCGTAGAACTCCTCCACCACCCTTCTACAATACATGGGGGGGGGGGCCAATAAAAGTTCCACATTCTCTCCTTTTGACATCTTTAGTTATATGGGTGTCATCTAGCTCTTGGACTGCTATACCCCTGATGAACCAATGGTTGTAGTGTCGTTTTAAAACTGTACGTCAACAATATTTGTAAGACCCCACAAGCCCTAATTGGTTTGGAAAACACAAGTATGGTGGTAAGTGGGGTGTCGTCCATAGGGAAACGGGATTAGCAATGACTAGCTATCGCTAAAGTAGCATTAATATAATTAATAATAAGTAAAATGAGGATGTTGTAAATGTGAATTAACAAGCTAATAAATCTAAACTAACAATGCAACCTAGATGAAGATAAATGGGATGAAAGATAGATATATGATGGAAACTAAGGAGTTAACGGATTCGAAAGTAAACATTGGGCAATGCAATAAACTCGGAAATAAGTATGTCTATTCAAAGGTAACCGATCTAGGATGTATAGAATCGATTATGTATATCTAGAAAGCGGTCAACCTAGGATGTATAGCAAGTACAACCTACTAGGGATTAATCCGTCATGAACCACCAACCTAGGATGTATAGTGTTGGTTGTTCGTTTGGGATTCTTGGAAATGAAGCTCATCTACCTATCAAAGACTCAACCGATTACAAACGTAGCCAACCTATGATGTATAATGTTGACTTCTAATCCTCTCATAAGTGCCGACCTAGGATGTATAGAGTCAGAAACCCGTTAGAGATTAGATTAAGACCTCGATTTAAGAGTCAAAATTTATGACGTTCCGTTAATTAATTCAAGCAATAAACAACTAAATAGGATGTATATCTAGATGCAATACTCATACATAATCTAAAAAGAACTTGCTAAGAGGATGTATCTAAACAAGTAATCAATGAAAACCATTCTCAACAAGAATAGAACAATGAAAGATAGACATGAATATATAGAATCAAGTTGATGTACAAGCCCAATATTCAACTAACTACTCCATCAACCCCTTAGAGGGGATTTAGCTACTCATTACAACTAGGAAAATAAGAGAAAGAAGAGAGAAAGAACCCTTGGAGAACATATCCTTCCTTGAAGTTGAGTAGAGAATGTAAGTGAGAGAGAGAGAATGTTTCTAGGTCTAGGTTCTGTAAAAACTAATTGCAAACTGAGTTACTTCTCCTTTTGAAACGTTTTATCATATTCTATTTATACTACATACAAAATTAGGTCACTCAAGCTTCAAAATACAAACTAGATCGTGTGAAGTATGGGTGGAGTTCGGTTGGATCATCCGTACTTTATAGGTTTTCTTCGACTTCAGTTCTCGAATCTAGGAAATAGTGCTTATGGAGTGCGGTTGGATTACCCGTACTTTAACGATCAGGTGCAAATCCAACTCTCTGGCCTAGGCAACAGTGCGGGTGGAGTGCGGTTGGATGATCCGCACTTTACCCGCACTTTAACTATCAAGTGCAATTCCAACTCTCTGTTCTTGGCAACAGTGCTGGTGGAGTGCGATTGGATTACCAGCACTTGACCCGCACTTTAACTGTCAGGTGAAATTCAACTCTCTGTTCTAGCTTGGAATGCGGGTGGGCTGCGGTTGGATGAACCGCACTTTACCCGCATTTTATCTCTTCCTCATGAATCGGGTCCTAGCTGTGGGTAGGAGTGCGATTACGACCCGTACTGAACCGCACTTAGAGCTGCTGAAGATCATCTGTCTTTCCTTTTTGCCCTTTTTCGGCTGGAACTACCGCAACATGCTTCCAAACCCATCGTTGAACCATTTCCTACAATTACGCATATAACAACTCATCAGAGACACAAAAATGCATGGAAACGAAACAAAGGATATGAAATTGACGGCCTAAATATGCTACGTATTTGGCATGGTCATTCCCTCTCTGCCACAATGTCCCGCTGCTTGAAATACTCCAAGCGGTCAACGAAATCTTGGTGTTGGACATAATGAGGCACATTAGAAGCCCTCATCGACCTTCTCCCAGACCCTTGTCTAACTTGGGTGGTAGACTTCCTGGTCTTTCCTAACATCTGAACAAGACAAACAACCCAGTTTAGGGAAACTTTTATCAAAGGAACTACAAAATAAATTATGCCAGACTGATAGAGTATGGGTGAAGTGCGGGTCAGTGACCCGCATTGGACCCGCACTTTAACACGATTCCAGTTTTCATGGTAGCAGACCCACATCAAACACACATGCAATAATTTTGAAGCTTCTCAAGTATAATAAATCTCTAAGTTACTCAACAAACACATGTTCAAGACTACAAAATCCAATATTAAATCATGTCAGAGCAATGAGTAATCACAACTTAAACAAAATTCTCTACAACATTCTTTCCCACAAGATTCTCCAACATGCATCCTAAATAGGCGAAGAATAGGCACAAAAATCATGACCCATCCTTAATCAATGGCGTTCATGCATATAAAAAGAGAAATATTGAATGAAAAAGATGAAAATCACAATTGTAATAACATTTAAACATAGGTAGAGAAGGGTTCATACCTTAATTGCCCGAAAATTGAAACGTGGGGCACAAGGAATACCTTAGGGTTGTAGAGAGGGAGAAAATAGAAGTGGGGCGGTTTGTTTGATTTGTTGTAAGTGGGGGAGCCCTAGAAAACAACACATTATATTTATATAACGTGCACAGAGTGCGGGTGAGTGAGGACAATGACCCGTACTGGACCCGCCCTGTATTACTTGAAACGCTCTGTTGCTCAGAGTGCGAGTGAGTGACCCGCACTGTTACCCAGGTCTGGCTTTGCTGAATTTCTACTATCTCTTCTACCTATACTAAAACACCACAATCAACAATTTTCCATGCCTTATAAACCAAATACCATCCAAAACCAATACTTACCATTAAACAAAAAGAAAGAAATGCGAAAATATTTAAACTAACTATAAAATTGGTTTAATGAACTCATAGTGAGACATGGTCAACCAAAGGTGGTTTGACCAGACTTGGGAACATACTCTTTTTGACTACCCAAATGGGTGCCAATGGTTTAGTTTTCGTATCTATTCCAACTGTCCTCACTTGACCTACCAAATCCTTCCTAACCCAAATTTTTTTGACTTTTGGTGGGTACCTCCTATACCTCATTTGACTTGTTCTAAATCTTTTGAAACTAAAGCAATGAGCTTTAGTGTGCCCTATTTTAGCACAAAAATAACAAGTGAATGAACGGTTAGGTAAACTCCTTGATTGGTTATTGGTGTTGGGCCCATGGTATTACCGAATTTGGAGGGATTTCAACTCATTCTCCGCTGCGTCTAGTTGGACAATAAAGTCACACTCATTGACCTTTACGAGCTTCAATTCTTCATCCTTCTTGATCAAACGTGCATGCAATTCCATTGTGGCATTGGTTGACTTCTCAACCCCCATAAGTATCTTCATTCCTTGACTTTCTAGCATTCTCCTCCTCACGCAAGCTTGGCCAAATCTTCTAAGTTCTTGGAGACTTCTTTCTCCTTTTTGTCAAGCATCCCAACTTGCTTTCCTAGTTCTTTGTTCAACAATGAGAAATCAAGAACTTTCTTTCTGAATATCCCATTCTCAGTCTTTAACAACCTTACTTCTATCTTGAGCCTTGTGTTATATTTTTCTAGCTCACCTATCTCCTCAAAAGTGGATGAGGCCAATTCTTACTCTTCAAGCTCAACCTCTCCTTTTTCTCTCAAACAATCGTGGTTGTCTAATTCCATGTCGGTTACACCCTCAAAAGCTTGCACGAGATTGAGTACTCGGCTTGTCTTTTTCCTTAACTTTGGTGTTTCCAATACTAGGCAATCATCTACTTGGATCTCCTTGGGACGGTCAACCTTGAAATTCATACTTTTTTCCTCCACAACTGAACAAAATATTCCTAGAACGGATATCAACCACCATCCCAGTTGTGACCATAAATGACCTCCCAAAGAGTAACTTCCAATCCTTATCGTAGGATTCACCTTTTTTGGTATCTAGTACAACAAAGTCCACTGGAACTAACAAATCGTACACATTCACATAGACTTCTTCAACTACACCAACCGGAGTAGTGGGAGAGCTATCCGCCATAATGAGAGTCATGGAAGTAGGCTTGATTTATTGGATCTTCAACTGCTTGTACAACTCCAATGGCATCATATTGATGCTGGCTCCCATATCAAGCACTACTCCTATTTTTGGCGAATCTCCTATAATGACATCTATCACAAAACTTCTAGGATCTGTAGGTTTAATGGGGCACCCTTCGCCCTTTTCCTTTTCATCATCCTATGCGACTTTCACCATATTCTCCACATTCACCTTAGGGGAATGATATAGAACTCTCACTTGGTTAGGTATACTCCTTAGCGCTACCACTTTCTCAACCTCCTCCTCAACCACTTCTAGCACATTAATGTGCTCATCGGGACAAGTTGACTTCCCTTTGTTCTACTTAACCAATGCTTCACAAATTTGTGCCAATTGGGTTTCCATCTTCTTTAATAAAGCTCCATGGCTATTCGTTATATGATCGTTAGATTACATGTAAGCTATCATTCTCTATTCCGATGCATGCAAAATGTTCTTGAGGGCTTCAAAACCAATGCCAACTGTTTTGATCACTGTACTGACTATCTCCTCTAATGACTTGCCTTTTGCTTGATTTGAGGCTGCTTGGGAGTTGAAATTGGCTGATGGGTTGTTACTAGAACTACCCCACTGGTGTTGTTGCTATGACCTCCTTGGTTGTATCTGTTGTATCCACGATTTTGGTATCTGTTATTCGAAATTTACTAGCGAGGTGGAATTACAATTAATGACTTTAATGGACCACGATCAAATTTGATCATGGTCAGAGGGGTATCACGTAGTTTGATACCTATGATTTCCAGTAAATGTAACTCAATATAATGATGGTCTAAACAGTAGGACAATCAGTTGTATTATATCATAAAGGACAGGAATACAATGAGTTTCTTTACGTAAAGTAAATACAATGTTGAACAATACTCTCCACTGGTCATTGTAGGCGAAGTCTGACATAGTTGGCGGTGGAGATCTCATACAAGTCGATAAGTAGAAAAAAGGCTGTGAGTTCAGGGTTTCAAAAATCTGATCCTTTCACAGTCGAGTATAATGTCATATATATAGGTCCCGTTTCTTGCCATGCACTCCTATAACTTCTGTCTAGGGTTTCAATATTTATGGGACTTTCCTATGTGATGAGCGAGAATATCGCATGAAATCCAATCCCTAAAATCAAGTGATTCTCTCTTGGGTGGATTTTGGCAGACTCTACTTTCAAATATGACTCTTATATGGTGGGAATAAGTCATTCTCTTTAATAATAAAAATGCTGGCATTTTAGTGTTCTTCTTTGTAGCATTAAACTCTGGTCTTTTAGATCTTCTAGATGCACTGGTCTTACCTTGACAGCATCCTTATCTGGTACTTTTTCTGTTTGGCGGGTTAGTTCCTTGTGGTATCAAGGTATCCAGACACTCTTTTCCTTGTTGTATCTTGATTTCTACTGGTATCTTGGTCACTTGGGTTTTGGGGTATCGGTTGACACTTTGACGGGGTACCGAGGATACATAGTAGCGGGGTACCCAATCTTTGTTGAAGTGGGGTATCTGGTCTACCTAGAAACGGGATACCCTGCCCATGTGGAAGCGGGGTACTTGGACAGTGTAGCGGGGTTTCCAAGATTTCCTTCTGTTATCTTGGAATCTTCATGCTTATGCTCTTGCTTTGGCTTTCCTAGGTATATATCCCGATATACTTGTCTTGATTTTCTTCAAGAGGTAGCCGGATGTTGCCTGCTGAAGACTTTCCTCATTGATCCTGGGTGGAAAATTCTTCTTTGGGCCTTGACCATTTTTTACGGTTAACAGAAGTCCCCTATGACTTGAACATCGGTATCTGACTCGGGGCTGGAGTTAAGATTCTTAATTTTGCTTGAAGGATTTAACATCCCGTTTGGTTGCGTACCCTGTCGGGCTGGATTCCACTATTGGAGAGGAAATCTTTCTTGGATACGCTAGTATTAAATGCTCTACCCGTTGAATGAGGATTTTTTAGTAAGTTCAAATGAGCCGTTTTTGGCACAATTTTCTCAAAACTGTCTCATGCACATTCCCGGTAATTGATTGCGGTTTTACTCTTCTGTTCCAGTAACCACCCACTAAGCGTCTATAAATATCCGTCTTTCATCCCTAACTCATTCACGCCTACCTAAATCAAGAAATCAAGAATTTGCTTTGCTTTTCCTCGATTGTACACTTTCTCTAGATTATCTTTTTCTCTTTTTCTTGGTAATGGCATCCTTGTAAAACCCTAACCCCACTTCACCACAACCTTCTAACAGTCTCGACGCTCTTTTAAAGTTTTCCGGGATTGAATCGGGCGATAACCCTATGTCACTTAAGAGGAAGAGGGAATTAGTTGAAGAGGCCGCATAAAGTACTGCTTTCTCTTTGCCTCATCGGTCGAATTGGAACCCTCGTATTGGGTCAGGTTTTTAGAATAAGCTCTCAGATCCCGTCCAGATCGTTGGCGAGGAAAATGAGGAAGAAAACATGGGTCGGGAGAGTTGTTCTCCCATTAGGAGTGGGATTCCTAATCCCTCTTTCGATTATAAGCTAATTCCTGACTCTATCTGTTCCGTTGAGGACCTGTCACGCTTGAGGAGGAACTACTAGATCCCAGATAGTATATCTCTTACCTTACTTCATCGGGACCATGAGGTGTATAACCCTCATGTCAATACCCTTTTTATTCATACAGCGGTGTTCGAGTGCAGGGTTAGGCTCCTTCTTTACCCCACCCTTCAAAGAAAGCTCGTGGCTCTCGAGCTGGCTCCTTTACAGATCTCGCCAGGGTTTTAGAAGCACCTGACGGGGTTCCTGGCACTCTAGAAGGAGCAATGTGAGTGGGACAACTTGGAGAGGGAGCCAGGTTTTGACTAGATTAAATACGTTTTCTAGGTTGCAAACATGGCACCTGGTCCAAAAGCTCAATTCTATCTAAGGAAGTCCAACTCCATGAATTTCATAGTACTTTGAGCCAGTGTTAAATTCAATAAGAGCTGGAAAGATGAATGGATCGTTGTAGGAGGGGACTGGGGCCACTATGTGTTTATCGGTAGGACTGAGCATCCGGTTCCTATCCATATCACAAGGTGGAATAAGTGGGATAAAAGGAATATTTCCTCTGAGTCCTTGGGCATCCTTCAAAGGATTGTGGACCGTGAGTTCGCAAACACGGAGTACCCCAACAATGATCATTTCGAGGGTGCTAGGTTAAAGTGATACCTCAGGATTTTTATTGCAAGTCCCGGTATGTGGCTTTCTTTCTTACTTTCTTTCTTTCTTTCTTGCTTCCTTTCTCCTTTGCCTGATTCTCATTTTCTGCTCTGACAATATCTGCCATTCTTCTTCCACCTTCCTTTCCTGCTCTTAGAATACTAGGGCTTCAAACCCTCACTCCCGGTAAATCTCCAGTTCCTTCTCTTGTCGACTCTCCTCCTCTTTTGATCAAGCCAAAATTGGAATGATTTTGGCCCTCATTCCCAACTCATTTTGCTTTATTCTTGGGCATTATCCCGTATTTAATATTGCTAAATCAAGTGTTTCAAGTTTACTTAGGCTTTAGGGGCATTTGTGAAGAAGGTTAAGACTTTGGTGCAAAAAGAGCTCAAGTTGGCAAAACAAGGTATTTTCACCACCTTGATAAAGATGTTCGCCAATGGCGACATAATGGCATAAGTGGTGACATTTGCATTTCTCAAAATGAGCTTCAAGCATTAGGTGTTGTCGCCACTTTATGTCGCCATGGAACCAAAGTGGCGACAAAGCAGCGACATTTCAATTTCCTCATTGTCGCCACTTGCATGATTGGCGAAAAAGATGAGAAAAGTGGCGATATGTGAATCTTAGAATGAGCAACCATTTGTCGCCATGATATCGCCAATGGCCACACAAGTGGCGACATCACTCCACATCGGATTTTCAAGTAGTTACCAGTACATTTTCGAGTATGATTATATATATCCCTCTCTTCCAACTTGAGAACAATCCAATCATTTAGAAAGCAACATATTTTACAAAGCATTAGACCTAGTTTCTTCTCCATACATCACTCTCTCAACTTCTTCCATTCTCTAAACTTGAACTATCTTTTCCATCTAAAACCTCAACACCAATATCTTGATTACTTCACTCAACCATTCCTCTCTTACCATTCTTTACATTTCAATACCTTTTTCACTCACCATTAGACACCCACATATCTAGACACATCTTCTTCTACCATTTTTGACACTAAGAGCAACAAAGGAAGGGAAGGAGCAAGCACTAAAGAAGGAGGCCTAAGGGTGATTTCCTTAACTATTACTTCGTATTCATTAAATCTCTAGATGTGAGAAACATTTGTTGTGGGTTTTTGCTTAAGCTATATGTAATTAAATCTCTATTTGTTTTCTATTTACTTAATGTTGAGATTCTATACATTTTGTGATTTGCATTGTATATCACTAGTAGATCATATTATTGTGTGAGATAATTTGTTGTGAAACCAATCTTGGATTGACACCCTTGATTGGTTAAGGAACTTGGTGAATAGGATAGAATAGTGGTGGATATATCAACTCCACTAATCTAAACCTTTGATTTGTACCAAATTAATCCCACATTAACCTACTTTCCTTATCTGTTAGCATTGAGGTGGGAAGATGTTTAGTATCTATAAAAATGGCCTAACATCTATGAGACTTGGTCATTAATGAAGCTTTGAAGAGCATTACCCATGACACTTGTGACTCCATCAATTCCCTAGCACATACTCTATTTGTTTACATCTCCCTTTTATCAAGATTATTGATTCTTCTATTTTCCCTATCATTTTTGTATGTTTATTTTAATTGCATTTTTGGTGGTTTGTCAAACCACACAACTATCCATTCATTATGGTTTATCTTATTGTAAAATAGATTAGTCAATCAATCTAATGTATTACTCCATTTCCCTGTGGAACGAATCTTACCACTTGCTAAGAATTAAAATATTAAAGGATTTTTAAGTGGCTAAAACATGTTTTTCAAAAGAAAATAAAAGAGTATTTTGTTGAGCACATAAACGACCTTATCATCTCTTTCCTAGTATCGGTATTGATACTGGTGCTGGTGCTGGTACTAGATCTGATTTGCCTACAGCTACCCCTCCTTTAACTTCAAATGGGTCACATCTGTCCCTTCTTATCCTGTTGCCTGATCGGGTTCTTGTGCGCCCTTCTATAAAGGCCATGCTATCAAAGGGTGCCAAGGCTTGAGGATCTCCTGTTTAGGCCAAGAAGCAGGCTCAATTGCTCTCGCTGCTAAGTCCCTACCAGTGTCCTCTCCATCCATTCCCCCTCCTCCAATCGAATCTACCCAGCATCGATCTATGGTGGAGAAGGAGAAAGAGAACGATTCTATGGTTATGGCGACTTCTGCTAGCCATCCATCTAGATCTGGGTCGATGGATAGTAGCCGGCAGGAGCTGATATCTTGCTTTGCTGCAGCTTGTTCCGGGGTTAGCCCAGATGCTATGGTTTCCATGACTGAGGACTATCTTGTCACAAGAGGAGCTTCTTTGCTTGCTGAGGTGTGTTTCTGGACTTTTTTCCTTAGTTAACTGATTTCTAGGGAGGTTCTCACTTCTATTTTATCTTTGTTGGCTTTTAAATTTTATTTGGCTATGGAGCAGTAGTTGAAGACCTTACATGAGGAAAATATTACAGCTCGATCTGAGCTGGAGGATGTAGGAGGGACTTATCTTGGTCTAAAGTGGATATAGGCACCTTGACCCATTCTGCAGCAGACTCTGAGCAGGGTAGGCAGGATGCATTGGTGGACATGGAGAAGATGTAACACTATTTTGATTCAAAGACTATGAAGTCCGCGTGCCGTCGGGCTCAAAAGGAGGAACTAACCAAGGAGAAGGCCATACTTACAAAGCAAAATCACCTCTTGCGGGACACAGTGCCAGCTCTGAAAGCCCAAGCCGATGAGTCTTTTGAGCAGGGATTCTTCACTGCCTCTTATGAGGTGGTCCAAGCCCTTCCTACTGACTTTGATTTTCAAGGTACAATTGGGTGGGACCGAGACGTAATTCTAGCCAAGGCCGCTTAATATTCTGATGATAATCCAATCCCGGTAAACAATGCTCCCACCGCAAATCCCATCTTACAGCCAGAGATTACCGTGCCAGCTATTGACCCCGCAGAAGAAGCTATGGAGACTCAGGATCCTCCTGTTACTCAAGACAACCAGATTCAGGATGTTGCGCTGCCTAGCGAGGTTATGCCTGCAATGGAGGTAGATGTTTCAGCTAAAGCTGATGTAACCGGAGCAGAGAATGTTCAAACTCACGTTGAGGGCAATGTAGCTGGAGGAACAAATGCAATCGATCGAGGAGAGGAGGCAGAGGAGAAAAAAGACGATGCATGACTTCTTTTTTTTTCTTAGTTTAATCAAGCATTCTTTGTAGCCCGGAAACAGGGTTTTGGCGCCCTGTTTGATCAATGAATGAACTTTCCTTTTTGCAGGCCGTACATTATTGTTAACCGAATTTTACCAATAAGGTGGATTTACAATTAACGACTTTAAAGGACCAAGATTAAAATTCACCACGGTCGAAGGGCTATCAAGTAGTTCGATACCTATGATTTCAAGTAAACACAATTCAACATAGGAGATGGTAGTAGAACAATCGATTGTATTATATTATGACTGAGAGGGATACAATAAATTTCTTTTCATGACATAAACATAATCTTTAACAATATTCTCTACCAGTCACTGTAGGCAAAGTCTGACACAGTTGGCGATGAGATCTTGAGCATGTCGATAAGTAGAAAAGAGCTATGCCTTTAGGGTTTTGAAAGAATCGATCCCCTTATAGTTGAGTATATTATTGTATATATAGGTCCCATTACTTGTCATGCACTCCTATAACTTCGGTTTAGGGTTTCAACAATTATAGGACTTTCCTTGGCGATAAGCGAAGATATCGTAGTGGAATCCAATCCCTAAAATCAAGTGATTCTTTCTGGGGTGGGTTCCGGCAGAAAATGCCTTAAAATAGGACTCTTAAATGGCGGGAATGAGTCCTGACAAAAATGATGGCGTTTTACAGTTCTTCTTTGTAGCTTCAAGCCTTGGTTGTAGGGAAAAATAAACAAATAAAAGTGTTACACGCAGCGGAAGTGATACTAAAGACGATTTAGTGACTTTTAAAATTTTTCCTTTATGAACCTTAAACCCTTTTAATCAATAAACATGCATATATATCAACAAAAGTAAATTACCTCTTGTCGCGTGATCCGATTGACTTACGTCGATGGTAATCCGCAAGACCTTCAATCCGAGCACGAACGTGGATCACCTAGGAGCGTGGTCTCCCTTTCCTTTGAATTGCAAACCTATGAATGGACCAAACAAATACTTTCTTTTCTTTGTTAGTCACAAAACAATCAAAAGAATGTCAAAATTATTCCGGTCACTTTTGAGTTCACAATCTTATGATCGAAACTCGCGTGAACCTAGATCGATATCGTATACACAAGCTTATTGATGTTTAAGCAATTGTATACTATCAAAGAATAATTTTTCACTCCTTTTTGTCTCTCTAGAATAAAAACTCTCTTAGAATTAAGAAGAAGAAGAAAGAAAATAAAAACTCAAGCACCGATTAATTGATGTGGCCGCACCCTATAAAAACATATATATAGGTTGGCCGAATTTTTCTTCTTTTTCCTTTAGGGTTGCCGAATTCTATGTAGTATCTAATTAGGGTTGGCCGAATTTCATCATGTCACTTATATAGGGTGACTGAAATTCAACCCTAATTCTTTTTAACTTTATAGACTTCAAACCCTAATCCAACTCTTTTATTTTTATTCTTTTATTTGACTAAATAAAAAAAGACTCCTTATTTGATTAAATAAATAATACTAATTTATTTATTTACTTATCAAACAAGTCTTTTACTTTTAGGAAAGATTTGTTTCTTTAATTAAACAATTAATCAATAAATCAATTAATTCTTATTTAATTAAAACAAATGAAACAAAATAATATTTTTAGGTCAAAACCTTAACCTAGCCGCCCCACTTATATATAAGATGGGCCTAATATTATTTTCCTATTTCATTTAATCCATTGGACTTTAAATAAAAAAAGCCCACATGTGAACCAGACCCATTCTTACTAAAAGAAACAAGCCCACATGTCTTTCATTAATATATTAATATAATTGAGCAGCCAATTACTTAAATAATGTCCAAATTATATTCTTAATATATTAAATGCAATTCTAGATGGACCCTTAAATTGGTCCGGTAGAATATATCAAGTGATCCATGCAAGTCCGTGTGGATTGGGGATCTTGGCGGGCCATCTAAATTTAAGCTTCAATAGACATAACCTAATCACAATCAACAAATGATTCACTTAGGTCCGATCCATTAATTTTAACTCATTCCACTAAAGAGCTAAAACTGAACTCTTAAATAAAGATAGAAAAGGAAGATGCTCCTCATTCATACCCTAGACAATCATATTGGAGATAGTGTATCCTCGTGATTAATATCAGTAATCGCCAAGAGTTCATAGACCGCCTATAACTCTTCAAGTTACCATATTTACTCATATGACCACGTTTTGAACTTGGATATTTTGACTTGTCCAGAAGCCATGTTTTCAATAGACACTTTTGAAAACTCAACGTTGAGATTTAATATCCAATTACCTCAAAACATCCATATGATGATATTATACTCTCATTTAATTAAATGGAGCCACGATGTCCATATCTATAAATGAAGTCCTCTATCGATTAACAAATGAATATCACCAAACTATCGAGGATAGACTATGCGATATAATCGTACTCATTGATAACTCAAATGATATCACTTGCAACCATAAGTCCATCATTTATCTCAGGATTAAGATAGACCCTCCGATTGTCCTGATAATGAAAAGACTATTATCTATTGACGGTTCTAGATAAAGCTTTTCATTGTGATCCAGTTCAATGCACCCAGTGCACTAGATCCTTTTGCTCGAAGACACTCCGATGATTTTAGACTCATCATATCTCATTTGATCCCACTCAAATGCTAGCAAAAGAATTCTACAACTTTAACAAGATAAAGGTGCCCAACCTTTAACTTAAGTTGTGAACAATATTCAAGACTAACTAAAGAATTGTGTCTACCACATACATATCCAGATGTACGAACAATTCTTCTTTTCCCATAGTCTTTAGACCTTATGATTATTTACTTTGACAATTATAATATAAACTATAAATGCTATACGATTTGTTAAACCAGAAATCACTTTATTAATATGAAAAAGATTGTTAATTACAACATTACACTCTTGCTATTGAGCATAATCCTAACAATCTCCCACTTGCGCTATAGCAAATGTGTCATATCTCTCAAGCCCATATTCTCTAGATGCCCATCGAAACTCTTCTGAGGTAGAGCCTTTGTGAAGGGATCCGCTAGATTTTCTGCTGACGCGATTTTGGTAATCGTCACGTCACCTCTTTGAACAATCTCCCTTAAAAGATGATACTTTCTTTCAATGTGTTTACCTCTCTTGTGACTTCTTGGTTCTTTCGAATTAGCCACTGCTCCACTGTTGTCACAGTAGATAGTGATCTGCTTATTCGCACTAGGAACCACTTCTAAGTCAATCAAGAATTGGCGGAGCCAAACAGCCTCTTTGGCAGCTTCGCATGCAGCAACATACTCAGCTTCCATGGTGGAATCAGCAATACAAGATTGCTTGATACTCCTCCATATAACTGCTCCTCCTCCAATAGTAAACACAGCCCCTGATGTGGATTTTCTGGAGTCAGAATCTGATTGGAAATCAGAATCTGTATACCCAACGGGAACCAAATCCCCTCCAGAGTATACAAGCATATTATCTCTCGTTCTCTTAAGATACTTGAAAATATGCTTGACTGCCGTCCAGTGATCAGGTCCAGGTTTCGATTGAAACCTGCTAACTATGCCAACAGCAAAACAAATATCTGGTCTAGTACAGAGCATTGCATACATGAGACTTCCAACTGCCGAGGCATATGGAACTCTACTCATGAATTGCTCTTCATGCTCATTCTTAGGAACTTGTTCCTTAGAAAGCTTGATTCCATGTCTGAAAGGTAACATACCTTTCTTGGAATCCTGCATGGAAAACCTAGATAAGATTTTGTCTATGTATGAAGCTTGGGATAATGCAATCGTTCTATTCTTTCTATCCCTTATTACTTGGATACCTAGAATAAAACTTGCTTCTCCTAAGTCCTTCATATCAAATTGTTTTGCTAACCATTCTTTTACTGATGTTATTACACCTACATCGTTTCCAATGAGTAGTATATCATCAACATAAAGAATCAGGAAAACCAACTTGTCGCCTTTAATCCTTTTGTATACACAAGGTTCGTCAGGATTCTGAATAAATCCAAAACCTTTGACAGCTTGATCAAACCTTATGTTCCAGGATCTGGATGCTTGCTTTAATCCATATATGGATTTCTGCAACTTGCATACCTTATCCACTTGGCCCTTTTCAATGAATCCCTCTGGTTGCATCATGTAGATGCTTTCGTCAAGACTTCCATTTAGGAAAGCTGTCTTGACGTCCATTTGCCAAATCTCTAAATCTAAAGATGCTGCAATGGATAAGAGTATCCTAATGGATTTAAGCATGGCCACAGGAGAGAAGGTTTCCTCGTAATCGATACCTTCTTTCTGTGTATACCTTTTAGCTACCAATCTAGCTTTAAAGGTTTCCACCTTTCCATCCATACCTATTTTCCTCTTGTATACCCACTTGCACCCAATGGGTTTTATCCCTTTAGACAAGTCTACAAGGGACCAGACTTTGTTATCGAACATAGATTCAATCTCGGATTGCATTGCCTTTTGCCAATGGTGACTATCAACATCCTCCATAGCTTCCTTGTACGTATAGGGATCATCGTCGTCCGGGAGATTCTCCACTGATTCTCCCAGACCGATGTATCTTTCGGGTTGTGTTCTAACCCTCCCACTACGACGAGGAATGGTAGGTTGTTGATCTTGTGTTGGATCGGAACTTACAATTGGGTTAGGTTGTGCAACCTCTCGTGGAATTGTATCTCCTGACATCTCATTCAGGACAATTCTACTTCTAGGCACAAAATCATTCATATAGTCCTTTTCCAGAAATTTAGCATTTGTCGAAACAAATACTTTAAGATCTGAAGGACTATAGAAATAATATCCTTTAGTTTCTTTTGGATACCCTACAAATATACATGTTTCTGAACGGGACTCCATCTTTTCTGTCTTTCCTTTTAACACATGCGCAGGACAACCAAATATCCTTAAGTGTTGTAAACTAGGCTTGCGCCCAGTCCACAACTCATGCGGTGTTTTAGGAACAGACTTAGATGGTACATCGTTTAGAATGTATATAGCAGTTTGTAAAGCATATCCCCAAAAAGAAATAGGAAGCGTTGAATAACTCAACATAGACCTAACCATATCCAAAAGAGTTCTATTTCTCCTTTCTGCTACCCCATTCTGTTGAGGTGTACCTGGTGCAGAAAACTGAGAAACTATCCCATTATCAATAAGATATTGCTGAAACTCACCAGATAGATATTCTCCACCACGATCAGATCTCAAGATTTTTATGTGTTTCTCAAGCTGATTTTCCACTTCAGCTTTGAATGCTTTGAACATGTCAAAAGCATCCGACTTATGTCTCATGAGATACACATAACCAAATCTCGAGTAATCATCCGTGAAGATGATGAAGTACTCATATCCACCTCTAGCTTGAATGCTCATAGGTCCACATACATCAGTGTGTATCAATCCTAAACATTCAGTGGCTCTTGCACCTTTGGCAGAGAACGTCCTTTTGGTCATTTTACCTTCCAAACAAGATTCACAAGTTGGTAGATCATCAACCTTTAAGTCACTTAAAGGTCCGTCACTTACCAATCTTTTAATCCTATTAAGGTTAATATGACCTAAGCGTAAATGCCAAAGGTAGGTTTCATCTGTTGATAATTTTACTCTTTTATGATTAGGTTCCGTTATTTCTGTGTCTAACGAGTGAGAGATATTTCTATGCAAAAAGTATAGACCGTTTTCCAATGTACCTTGGCAAATAATTTTGTCATTCTTACTAATAATAAAAACTTTATTAAAAGTAACCGAATATCCAAATTTATTCAAACAAGAAACTGAAATTAAATTCCTCTTGAATTGAGGTACATAATAAACGTCTATTAAATCTAAATGCCTTCTAGAATCCAAATAAACTCTAATATCTCCCACTGCACTTGCAGACACTAACGTTCCGTTGCCCAAGCGCAAATTGATTTCATTCTTACTCAGCTTTCTCCTTTCTTGAAACCCCTGCAAGGAATAACAAACATGATTAGTGGCTCCTGAGTCTATGATCCAAGAATCTGTAGAATCAGCCAAAAAACATGTTTCTAGATAATTCAAATTACCTTCTTCCTTCTTGTTCTGGGACTTTGGGCAATTTCTCTTCCAATGTCCCTTTTCACCACAAAGGAAGCATTTCCCTTTGATCTTGGTTACTTTCTTGGTCTCCTTCTTGATAGGCCCAAGTTGCTTTTTCTTCTGTTGTTTCTTGACCTTTTGACGGGCCTTAACAGTAGCAACTTTACCAACCATATGAATCTCTTGACCTTTGCCTTTCACAAGGATCTTTTCAGCACTTTGAACATCTTGCATCAGGCCTTGTAAGGTGTATTCCTTTTTGTTCAAAGTGTAGTCCAATTTGAACTGATCAAAGGAATCTGACAATGAATTGACAACCATATCAATCTTTGTCTCACCATCTATCTCAGCGCCATGCAGTTCAGCAATGTTGAGATGTGCTATGACTTTCATCATGTGATCTTTCACAGCCTGTCCAGGTTTCATCCTAAGATTCATAAAAGCAGTCACTGCCTCTCTCTTAGTCGTCCTAGACTTCATAGCAAACATCTCCTCTAGAGACATCATTATATCAGCAGCGGACTCCATTCCTTCATGCTGCTGTTGCAACACGTCGGAGATAGTGGCCATAATGTAACATTTTGCCATATCATCTGAAGTCTTCCACTGCTCATACTCATCTCTACACATTATGCTAGATTCATTATTAGGAGCAGGTGGTTTAGGAGTAGTTAGAACAAACTTATGTTTTTCACTTTGCAGTAACAACCCAATTTTCCTTTTCCATGTGACATAATTATCTCCAGTTAAAGTGTTATCTTTCAGGATGTTCATAAGTGATGGGGTCATGATTTCTGAATAAAACAAAACATATATAAGTAAATAATCATGATAAAGCACTTTTAAATATTTATCTTGAATTAAATAAATAACTCAATCATAAAATTCAACGGTGATCTAACACCCATAAATGTTACGCCTCCTTTGGGAGTTCGCACCATTTACTAGTTAGACTAGGTCCCACCTAATTGTTAACATAACAACCAGCGTTTTCAATTTTAGCCTTGCAATTTTACTGACAAGAACTCTTGGGAGGATATCAATAAAATTACATTGAGTGTGTTACCAAGATATCGACCCTCAATTTTCTCTCACGAAAATCCCTCCTTGGGGAGTAGATCTCGTTTGAGTCCATTGTCTAGTCTATCCTTGTAAGGAAGTATGTTGCTAAATTCCATTCATGGACGCCCCTTGGGGGATTACCAATAAATAATAAAGCTCAACTAACCTTGGAGGCCATAGGTGTTACCAAAACACCTTCTCCCACTCAATTATTTAAGGCGTGTGATTAAATCCCATAGAATGATTTACCGAGTTATCTAGATGCCAATTTAGATACCTAAATCATTCAATGCATGTTCATACCAAAAGAGATATATGCGTGGCACTCCTATTCTATATGTCATGTTATCATACAATAACAAATATTGTAATATTTAAGCATAAATTAAATAGCAACAATTTTGGCCCATCCTAGACAAACAAGTAAATTACAATTTGTCAGGAATACAAGATCTTCAGGTGGCCCATCAACCATACACTCATCCTTCGGCCTTCTCCCATGGGCGTGCACAGCCCACAACCCCACAAAGGGGCTGCCTTGCGCAGCCCATAAGGCCACACAAGGCTGCCATGCGCAGCCCACCAAAGTTTGGGCTTGTCATGTGCAGCCCAATCCACTCCTAGGGTGCGCACGGTGCTCGTACTTGGTTCCGGTTGCTTCGTTTTGCTTCGTGTCTTCGAATCTCCAAGACCTAAATATATTACGGCAGTATATATATAATAAATACTGCAGTATTAATTTTATTTTTTTTTTTTTATTCACTGCAGTATTTTTACAAACCAAAAACTGCACATACTAAAAATAAATAAAAAAAAACTGCAGTAACCCTAAAAAAATACTGCACATATATATAAAAAATAAAATAAAACCTAGCAATCTACCAAGAAGGAATTATGGCGATAATAGACCACCCTTTTTGTTACAACTCCGAAACAAAAATTACATTGAAAATCTAGGGCCAAAATCGAGCAATAACAAACCACATAAAATATATATAAATCCATACATCACATGTAATTATATATTTGAATACCTAGAGTGCCATCTCTTTCTAAACATGCATATTCACAATAAAAAGAAATAGATCCACGTATATATACGTTAATTAATTAAAAGGGTTCAACCTAGGCTCTGATACCAATTGGAGGGAAAAATAAACAAATAAAAGTGTTACACGCAGCGGAAGCGATACTAAAGACGATTTAGTGACATTTATAATTTTTCCTGTATGAACCTTAAACCCTTTTAATCAATAAACATGCATATTTATCAACAAAAGTAAATTACCTCTTGTCGCGTGATCCGATTGACTTACGTCGATGGTAATCCGCAAGACCTTCAATCCGAGCACGAACGTGGATCACCTAGGAGCGTGGTCTCCCTTTCCTTTGAATTGCAAACCTGTGAATGGACCAAACAAATACTTTCTTTTCTTTGTTAGTCACAAAACAATCAAAAGAATGTCAAAATTATTCCGGTCACTTTTGAGTTCACAATCTTATGATCGAAACTCGCGTGAACCTAGATCGATATCGTATACACAAGCTTATTGATGTTTAAGCAATTGTATACTATCAAAGAATAATTTTTCACTCCTTTTTGTCTCTCTAGAATAAAAACTCTCTTAGAATTAAGAAGAAGAAGAAAGAAAATAAAAACTCAAGCACCAATTAATTGATGTGGCCGAATCCTATAAGAACATATATATAGGTTGGCCGAATTTTTCTTCTTTTTCCTTTAGGGTTGCCGAATTCTATGTAGTATCTAATTAGAGTTGGTCGAATTTCATCATGTCACTTATATAGGGTGACTGAAATTCAACCCTAATTCTTTTTAACTTTATAGACTTCAAACCCTAATCCAACTCTTTTATTTTTATTCTTTTATTTGACTAAATAAAAAAAAAGACTCCTTATTTGATTAAATAAATAATACTAATTTATTTATTTACTTATCAAACAAGTCTTTTACTTTTAGGAAAGATTTGTTTCTTTAATTAAACAATTAATCAATAAATCAATTAATTCTTATTTAATTAAAACAAATGAAACAAAATAATATTTTTAGGTCAAAACTTTAACCTAGCCGCCCCACTTATATATAAGATGGGCCTAATATTATTTTCCTATTTCATTTAATCCATTGGACTTTAAATAAAAAAGCCCACATGTGAACCAGACCCATTCTTACTAAAAGAAACAAGCCCACATGTCTTTCATTAATATATTAATATAATTGAGCAGCCCATTACTTAAATAATGTGCAAATTATATTCTTAATATATTAAATGCAATTCTAGATGGACCCTTAAATTGGTCCGGTAGAATATATCAAGTGATCCATGCAAGTCCGTGTGGATTGGGGATCTTGGCGGGCCATCTAAATTTAAGCTTCAATAGACATAACCTAATCACAATCAACAAATGATTCACTTAGGTCCGATCCATTAATTTTAACTCATTCCACTAAAGAGCTAAAACTGAACTCTTAAATAAAGATAGAAAAGGAAGATGCTCCTCATTCATACCCTAGACAATCATATTGGAGATAGTGTATCCTCGTGATTAATATCAGTAATCGCCAAGAGTTCATAGACCGCCTATAACTCTCCAAGTTACCATATTTACTCATATGACCACGTTTTGAACTTGGATATTTTGACTTGTCCAGAAGCCATGTTTTCAATAGACACTATTGAAAACTCAACGTTGAGATTTAATATCCAATTACCTCAAAACATCCATATGATGATATTATACTCTCATTTAATTAAATGGAGCCACGATGTCCATATCTATAAATGAAGTCCTCTATCGATTAACAAATGAATATCACCAAACTATCGAGGATAGACTATGCGATATAATCGTACTCATTGATAACTCAAATGATATCACTTGCAACCATAAGTCCATCATTTATCTCAGGATTAAGATAGACTCTCCGATTGTCCTGATAATGAAAAGACTATTATCTATTGACGGTTCTAGATAAAGCTTTTCATTGTGATCCAGTTCAATGCACCCAGTGCACTAGATCCTTTTGCTCGAAGACACTCCGATGATTTTAGACTCATCATATCTCATTTGATCCCACTCAAATGCTAGCAAAAGAATTCTACAACTTTAACAAGATAAAGGTGCCCAACCTTTAACTTAAGTTGTGAACAATATTCAAGACTAACTAAAGAATTGTGTCTACCACATACATATCCAGATGTACGAACAATTCTTCTTTTCCCATAGTCTTTAGACCTTATGATTATTTACTTTGACAATTATAATACAAACTATAAATGCTATACGATTTGTTAAACCAGAAATCACTTTATTAATATGAAAAAGATTGTTAATTACAACATTACACTCTTGCTATTGAGCATAATCCTAACATTGGTGACATCTTTAACTAATACTTGGACTGTTCAGTGAGCTAGTTCTTGATGGTGTCAGGGTGTTTAGGTGTCAGGGTACTCCGTCGCCTTTCTTCCTGTTGTATCATGGTTTCCACCTATCCCCTGGTTCTCCCGGTTTTAAGACACCTGTCAATGTTGTGGTGAGGTATTGGGGTGACGTGGTGGCGGGGTTCCTAATCTATGTAAAAGTGGGATACCCGGTTCATGTAGAGTTGGGATACCCAGCTCACACGGGAGCGTGATACTAGGATGGTGTAGTGTGGTTTGTAGGATTTTCATGCTTCTGGTCTTACTTCAGCTTTTTTTAGGTATATATCCTGATATATGAGCCCGGATTTTCTTCAAGTAGCCAGATACTACCTACTAAAACGCTTCCTCCTTGATTTCATGGTGGAAAATTGTTCTTTGGTTCTTGGCCAATTTTAGTGGTAAACAGTAGTCTCCCCTAACTTGAACACCGGTATCTAGATCGGGGTTTGGGTAAGGATACCCAGTTTTGCTTGAAGGATTTAACATCCCGCTCGGTCATGTACCCTATCTGGTTGGATTTCTACTATCAAAGAGGCAATCTTTCTTGGATACGAAAAAAATAAATGTTTTTACCAGTTGTTGACTGCAGATTGCCTAGTAAGTTTAAACTAGCCATTTTTGGTGCTTTTTCCTCGAAATTGTCTCCTGCACGTTCCTGGTGATTGATGGTGGTTTTCCTTTTCTGTTCCGGTAACCACCCACTAAATGCCTATAAATACCCTCATTTTATTCTTTGTTCATTCACGCCCCCTTTGAATTTCAAAATCGAGAAAACAAGAATCAGTCTTCTCTTCTTTCTGGTTTTTACTCTTCCCAGATTACCTTCTATTTCTTCTTCTTTGTAATGGCATCCTCGCAAAACCCTAACCCCACTTCACCTCAACCTTCTTACCGCCTTAAAGCTCTTTTTGATATGGAGAGAACTAATGCTGACGACAGTCTTTAATCAAAAAGAAAGAGGAGCGATAATGATAACATGAGGAGCTTGGTTATACCTTAGTTCCGTCGATTAGGCCAGGATTTGATTGTTGGGACGGGTTCCAGTGGTAGGCTTGCAGATGTGCCTCGACTTACAAGGGATCAGGATGAAAAAGATATAGAACGCGAAGGAATCCCGACTGGAATTTTACTTAGAAATGTCCGAGATAGTATTCCCGCCATCGCCCCTGATGGCTGGCTTTTTGCTTCTTCTATTTGTACTGCCGACACCCAATCACATTTGAGTAGCGAGTACCGGATCCCGGATAGCGTTACTCTTACTCTGCCACATCAAGATTTTGATGTGTATTATCCTCATGAGGGTCATTTTCCCATTCATGTTTCCACTTTCGAATGCGGGGTTATGCTACCCTTTCATCCCCTTCTTCATAGAGCGCTTTATGTTCTCGAACTAGCCCCGTTACAACTCTCACCTGGTTTCTGGAAGCATTTGACCAGATTTTTGGTGCTATGGCTTGAGTAGTGCGAGAGAGACCAGGTGCATAGAGACCGAGCTTCGATGAAATTCGATACGTCTTTCAGGTGGTGACTCTACTATCGGGCACAAAAGCCAATTTTATCTAAGAGCGCACAATCGCATGAATTTTATTATACTTGGAGCCAATATAATGGACTATAAAACTTGGCGGGAAGAGTGGGTCGTGGTTAGAGGAGATTGAGGACAATCGATACGCACTGGAGGACTTGATTATGTAGTACCAGCTCATTTTAGTGAGAGAGATAAGTGGGACAAATGGAAAATTTCTGTTGAGTCCCTAAGTTTTCTGAAGAAGATGGTGAATCGATTATACTTGAACCCAAATATCCCACTATTGATTCTTACGAAGGTGTTAGGCTGGATCGGTATCTCAAGATTTTTGGTGCCAATCCAGGTAAGCGACTTCTTTTCTTTTTATTTCTCTCTCGTCTCTTTGAGCCCTATCTAATTCCTTTTTCTTTTTCTGACAGTGTCTGCCACTCCTCCTCCACCTTCGTTTCCTGTTCTCACGAGATCGGAGCTTCAAGTCCCCTCTACCGGTGATTCACCTACTCCTTCTCCCATTGACTCTTCTATTCGTTCTTCCGATATCGACGCTGATGCTGGTGTTAGTTTTGGGCCTGACTTGCCCATTGCTTCCCTATCTTTTGCTCTGATGGGGTCGCCTCCAAGTTTACCTATCCCCATGTCTGATCTGGTTCATGCGCGCTCTTCAATAAGGGCCATGCTATTAAGAACTGCTAAAGCTCGAGGATCTTCTGTCTAGAAAAAGAATCATGTTTCAACTGCTTTTGGGGCTAAGTCTCTTTCAATGACCTCCCATTTTATTCCCCTTTCTACACTTGATTCGACCCAATAACGACCTAGAGTGGAGAGAGATAACAGACTTGTTACCGAGGTGTCCCTTACAAGCCAAACCTATGGGTTAAGGTTGATGGATAGCAGCCAGTAGGAGTTGCTATCCCGTTTTGCTACTGCTTGCTTCGGGGTTAGCCTGGATGCTATGGTCACTATACCGGGGGATCTTCTTGTCACTAGAAGGGCTTCTTTACTTGCTGAGGTTTGTTTATGGACCTCTTTTCTTATTTGGTTGAACTTTAGGATGATCCTGATTTCTCATTTCTTGGTGTAGGCTTTTAAATTTAATCTGGCAATAGGGTAGTAGTTGAAGACTTTTCAGGAGGCAAACATCGCGGCCCGAGCCGAATTGGAGAAGGCTATGAGGGATCTAGCCAGGTCCAAAGAGGCTGTTGATACCTTTATCCATTTCGTTGCTGAGTCCGAGCGGGGTAGGCAGGAGGCCATAATGGATTTGGAGAGGTTCAAACACGCTCTGGATACAGAGATTGTCAAGTCCACCTGCCGTCGGGCTCAACGGGAGGAGCTAGCTAGGGAGAATGCTGTACTTGAGGAGGAGAATCGCCTCATGTGGGATGCTGTTCCGGCTCTGAAAACCCAAGTAGGTGAATCCTTTGAGCAGGGATACTTTACTGTTTTCTATGAGGTGGTCCAGGCCCTCCCCACTGATTTAGATTTTCAAGGTACACTTGGATAGGATCGATGTGTGATTTTAGAAAAGGCCGCCCAATATCCGGATGAGGATCCAACCTCAGCAAGCAATGCCCTAACTGTAGAGCCCTCCTTGTTGCTAGAGAATGCTATGCTAGCCACTGACCTCGTAGAAGAGGTTGCGGAGACTTAAGACCCTTCTACTATCCAAGATGATCATATACAGGAGGCAGCTTTGCCTAGTGAGAATATTCCTATGGAGGAGGTAGATGTTTCAGCTGAAGTTGATATGCCAAGAACGAGGGAGATTTTGACTAGAGTTGGTGCTTCTGCAGTTGGAGAAGCAGGTGCTGTTAATCCGGAGTACAAAGCAGGGTAGGAGCAGGATGGTACATTTTCTTTTCATTATTTCAATCAAGAATTCTTTGTAGCCCATAAACGGGGATTGGGCACCCTGTTTGATCAATGAAAAAGAAAGATTTCCTTTGTTTATACAGGAGGCACCCTGTTTCGGGATCTGGTTTTATTTTCACGGAGTTAGGGCACTTGGATATCCCGGATTAGGAACCCTGGTAGCTAGTCCCTTATGATTAGCACATTGAGATACTTGGTGCCCTTTGTCCTATAAATTTTTGCTTAGGTTGTTTCACCTTTCTAGAAGGACGTTCCTCTTGGTATATCAGTCTTTAATGCATCGATTCGCACGTTGAGTTAAGATCGATCGGCTCATGTGAATGGGTCATTTTTACGTATCTCCTCGAAACCTTCATCGATCGTTATTGCTTTGTATCGGTACCTGCTTGATTTTCTCTATAAATAACCTGTCTTTCTTCTTTTTCTTTTACTCTGAAAATTCATAAAGAGTGAAGCAGGGCCATCCTGAGTGTTTTCCTTCGATGGCGGATCCATCCATTCTGGATATCAATACCGATGCTTCTTTTGATATGGAAAAGGTTGGCGATTCTCAGTCAAACTTAAAGAGGAATGAAAACGTCAACCGCGATTCCAGGTTAAGCTCTGTCTCGACCCGATCTTGTCTTTCTAGCAGGGAACCTTGTATTTAGTTAGGCTTCTGCGATAGGACTGGGAGCCTCGTCTTGGGTTACTAGATGGAGCCAGTATGCTTCTATCTTCTCAACTATTTGAAGGTTTTCTAGGTCGGTGAATTCGCTGTCATCTTGGTTAATGGTGACATTCACAAGGGTACCCAAAGACACAATAGCCATGTTTTGGTCGTCTCCAAGTGCGCTATCGATGTCGAAGTCAAAGAACAGGTTGGCGATCGGATGATTAGGACCAAGACCCATGAATGGGTGGAGCAGGTTCAGCCTTCAAGATGCTCTGAGGGCTTGATGCTAAAAAGGTGATGAACTTAAGGATGAAGCAAAGGCAAGAGTCCCCTAGGTGAGATCTTCATTGATTCCAACGGAATTAGATAATTTGATGTAGCCGGTTCGAATCTAGGAGGCTGTAAAGAATAAGGGTGCAAAATTTTTCTTGTTCTTCCTTTTGTTTTTGTATTTTTTATTTATTAACATCTTGTAGCCTGATTGCAGGGTTTAGGCACTCAGATTGATCAATTAGATGCTTCTTTCTTGCAAATTTATTGTCTTCTTATTTTTGCAAGGTCGTGGCAGGGTCGTTCATAATAACAATCCAGATAAGAACTTACTTGGAATACTGGTGATTCTTTGTATGTGCTTGCTTCTGGTATACCTGGTAGTGTCTTAATAATGATACATGATTTGTTTAGGATGTTTGACAATCTCCTTTTCTTTATCTAGCTATGTAGTAAAATAGACCCCCATTTGCTCTAAAGATAACTTGGTCGGTAGTCCTCTTGCAAGACCTAGTGAAAATTTTGTAAAGAACTTCAAATCAGTGGTACTTAGGACCCAGTTTTAGGATATTACAATTTTTTTGGGTACCTCCTGCGTAAAGAACCCTGGTATCCCGCTCTGGGATCCCAAATCCTTAGCAATCCATTTTGGCAGACCATTAAGGCCTTTTCAGCATTAGGTCTTCATATGGTGAAATAAGATGTCAGTCCTCCAACTGAGGGACCCTGGCTCCTTGATTGAATCTATCCTGGTGGAGGGTATTCCCCAACTTGGTTATACATATGGCGAATCAAGATGCCTGATATCCCGCTAAGGGATTCTGGTCTTTTGATAAGTATATCCCGGTGGAGGGTATTCCCTGACCTGGTTCTTCACATGGCGAATCAAGGTGCCAGATATCCTACTAAGGGATTTTGGTCCTTTGATAAATATATCTCGGTGGAGGGTATTCCCCGACCTGGGCTTCAAGAATGTCGCATAGACTTTCTTGGTCTTGACGTGATTTAGTTATGGCCATCCTCTTAGAGGGGTTGACTCTGTCCAGGGCATCAAGAGTGTTGTATTGCTTTTCTGGTCTTATAGCGATTTATTTGTGGCAAAATGTTCAAGATGAAAGTCGGAGAATTGGGTAGGAGAAGAAACTGACTTCTTTTATTGAACTTTCAAATTCATACAAAGTAAAGATCGAGGTATACATTTGATGTTATGCCAGCCGGAAAAGAAAAAACTCTTTATTCTTGCTAACTATTTAGGGGTAAAACCTCTTGAGGTGATCAGCATTCCAGGTGTGATCAACCGGGTAACCATCCATGTCTTCTAACTTGTAAGCTCCACCTCGGACTATCTTCTTGATCAAGTAAGGACCCTCCCAGTTGGGAACCAATACCCCGTCTGACCTTTTTCGGGTGTTTTGGGTTACTTTTCTAAGAACCAGGTCTTCTTCATTGAAATTTCGAGCCCTTACTTTTTTGTTAAAGTATCGGGCTATCTTGCTTTGGTAGGCCGCTACCCTCTGTGCCATTCTATCGTGCTTCTCCTCGAGGAGGTCCAAGTTAGCCCTTAACTTCATCTCATTATCTTCAGGTTCATAGTGGTGGACCCTAAAAGATGTCAGTTTGTACTCGATAGTTAGGACTGCTTATGTCAAAAAAGCTAGTGAGTAAGGTGTTTCCCCAGTTGCAATCCTTTTGGTTGTTCGGTACACCCATAGCACGTTGGGAAGTTCCTCAGCCCACTTCCCTTTCTTCTATTGAAGCTTTTTCTTTAGGAGTTTCTTGATGGTCTTGTTGGTAGCCTTCACCAGTCCATTGGTTTGAGGATGGGCTACTGTGATTTTCCTTTCCTTGCAAAATTGTCGAAATTTGGCATTGGCAAACTGTTTGCCCAGATAAGTTATGTTAATGGAAAATTATCACTGGGGTGAATCTCCAAATAACAACTTTAAGGACCAAGATTGAGATGGATCTCGGTTAGAGGGGTATCACGTAGTTTGATACCAACAAGATTCCTGTCAGACCAAACTAAAACTCATATAAGAAAAGATTAACAGGTGCGATTTTATTGATGAAAACATGTACACAACTAATGAAATTAGGGTTGTGGCGATATGTGGTGGTATTCAAGGTTTCTGTTAGGTGATGGAGATGGCGTGCTTGTGCCTGTTTCTAAGTAGAACTGAATGCGAGTGTAGGGTTTAGGGAGGTGAATTTTTGATCCTCTTCTTGGTGAATACAGTGTCGTATATATAGGTTTGTTGCTTGCCATGCACTCCTACAATTTTGGTTTAGGGTTTTGGCGGTCCCAAGACTTTCTTTCCTTCTAGGAGACAATTTCGTAGGAGCTTTAATTATCCGAATAGTGTGATTCCTTTTGGAGAGGATTCTAGTAAAAATGGACTTTTTATTCGAATGAAATTCTTAAATGGCGGGAAGGAGTTTACCTTTTTATCGGGACTTGAACCATCGTGTTTTAGCCCCCTTTTTTTAGAGCTTCAAGACTTGTTCGCCTGGACATATGGATTTGAGATTCTGTGAGTGTTTCTTATGGTTATCGAGAGGATCCTTGGAGGTATTTGGGTTCATCTGGGTTCTCATGTACTCCGCCTCTTGCTGGTTTTATGCTTTTCGTGTTTAGATGCTTGGTCGACGGGGTATCCTGATATCGGTTGTTCTTGCAGTGGGGTACCTAGCTGAATGTAAAAGCAGGGTACTTAGCGGATGTAGTATATGGATGCTTGTCTGATGTGGCGGCGAGGTACCCTGTTGATGTAATGGCGGGGTACCTTGTTGATCTTAGTAGCAGGATACCTATCTGGTGCAGTAGTGGGGTACCTTGTCGAGCTCTATGACAGGATTTTGAGTAGAACTCCCCGTCAGGATACTTAGGGGTTATCGGGATTGTTGGACTTGCTGGCTTGATCTGAGGGAGTAGGTAAGTATCCAGATTTGATCTAGCATTCTCCTTTCTAGGAGTAGCTAGATGGTATCTTGGCATATGTCTCTTCCTTGTATCTGGGTGGAAAATTCTTCTTTGGTCCTTCGCCAATTTTGGCGGTTAACAAGTCATTATGGCCATCGGGTACCGAATCAGCAAATAATGTTTTCTTTGACGAAGTTGGTGGTGTTTGCCTCTGTTATCCAAGTAAGTGATTTTGCCTCCACCCACCGGGTAAAGTAGTCTATTGCGACAAAGGCATGTTTGGCTTGACCAGGAGCAGTTGAGAGTGGCCCAATTAGGTCAAGTCCCTGAATGGCGAATGGGTACAATTTACTGATCGAGGAGGGCCTCTCCGGAGGAAGGTGGTATAGGTTTGCTGTCCTCTAGCATGATTTGCAAGATTGTGCGAACTGCTTTACTTCTTGGTGGAGAGTAGGCCAGAAATAACCCATTCTGAGTACCTGGTAAGTAAGAGTCTCGCCTGATACATGGTTGCCACATTCTCCTAAGTGTACCTCATTGAGTGCCCAATGTGTGTCATCCGGATGCAGGCATCTTAACAATGGAAGTGACTTTCCTTTGCGGTAGAGAAAACCATTTACCAAATAGTATCGGGTGGCGGTCCTCTTAAGTCTCCGTACTTGGTTAGGATCTACAGGTAGAGTATCATTTTGAAGATATTCTGCTATAGGGTCCATCTGCTATAGGGTCCATCTAGCAAGGGTGTAAGGATTCTCATATTGTGATTGGCTTATTTCATGGACAAACCACAATTGGGGTTTGAATTGTAAAGGTAGTTTAGGTGATTGAGGATCAAGCTCAAAGGCCCTTATTCAAGACCTCAAGGTTGATAAGCACCAAAGGTATATTCTTGTGCTTACTTGCTTTGAAGAGATCTAGTTGCACACACTCACAACTCATGCATATCTCTAATAATTGTATGTTGTGTGTTTTTATATGTGTGCATTCATGTTATTGAATATCTCTTCATGCATGTTTATTTGATTGCATCTAATTCATTGAAATGCCATGACATGTTAGGCATTAGGATGCATTCACTTCCCACATTTGCACTTCATGTATGATAGCACTTCCCACACTTGCACTTCTTGTATGATAGTCTTAAGTGTGGTGTAATTTGTTTCCGTTTATATGATCGGAAACGTCCGCGCTTGCACGATGATGTGCATTTCTTAGCGTGATGATTGACCACTTGAAAAGGTCTCATTCTTCTCTTGGATAAGCATTAGATTCGATATGGTTATTTGGAGTAAAGTGTCTAGTTTCAAAAGATTGGATTTCAATGATTAAAATGTTTTTTCAAAACTGACCTTTGTATGATTTTGTGACCATAACTATTTATTAAAAGGTTATAATTGAGCTTTGTAAAATTCTAGGAAAACTAGACACCCATACATTTCCAATAGTATATTATTCGTAATATTTCATCACCGTTTGGATTGGTTTTGAAATCTCTAAAGTGACCACTAAAACAGGGCATCACAGCTGTTATCCGAATCTGACATTTGGTCACTCTATTGACTATAAATATTTCTACAGACATCGAAATGTTATTCCATAAATTGAAGTAGAAATTAGACTTCCATACATTTCCAACGATATATCATATGAAAGGTTTTGATGTCTTTTGGTCATGTTTTGAAGTGCTTGAAGCTGAAGCTGATGCATTGTTGCGCCTACCAAAGGCTTGGAGCAAAATTGCTCCTATCCGCTGTACGTTCGCCCTACGTATAGTAGGGCATCTGATCAGATTTATTTTCGCTGGTGTTCTGCCCTACACCCGCCCTACGTAGAGCGGGTGAATGGAGGCTCTCCAAGCCCGAGAGCAATAGCCTTTGGTTCACCTATTTTCGCCTCGGTGAACAGCAGCCTTAAAGAACTCCTTCTTCAATTTCCCAAGCGAGGCGCCCTACTCCCACCCTACGTAAAGCATGTGTAGGGCAGCCAAGGCATATTTTGAAAAATATCAAAACGATGTCACTTCATTTTGACAACCTATATATATGCCTCTTTCATTCTAGGTTGTTTTTTAAGAGTTCCAAAAGTATATTTTTCACTTATAAAATATTTCAAAAGAAAAATTCACAAGAACTCACCTTTAATCACTCAAAGCTAAACCTTTTTGCATCAAACTTCATATTGCACCATCTATGCTCACATAGAGTGCATCTATGCATGGTTTTGCATCATCATATCTTACTTGGTAAGATTCTCACTAACTTCATCTAATTTTAGTGTCTTTCTTAACAAGTCTTCTCTTTATTCACTTGTATGTTTTTAGATCACATGAATAAAGAGAAGACAGCAGTCTTTAACCAATGCGTAAGCTTGAAAATATGGCCGAAGTTTTCTAGCTGCAGTCACCAATGCATAAGCAAATTTCTCTAGGAGGGAATAAATCTTCTCTGACTTGGTCAAAGCACGACTCACGTAATAGACTGGTTTCTGAACCCCATCATTACACTCTTTAACCAAAGCCCTGCTTGTAGCGGTCTTTGATACTTTCAAGTAAAGCTGCAACTCTTCTCTTGGGACAGGCTTTACTAGCAAGGGAGGGCTGGCCAGATATTCTTCCAAAGAATGGAAGGTCATTTCACTTTCTTGATCCCACTTCATCTTCTTACCCTGTTTGATAATTTTAAAGAAAGGAAGACACTTATCTGTAGATCTAGATATGAAACGGTTCAATGTTGCTATCCTGCCAGTCAATCATGTGCCTGTTTAAGGGCATTGGGGGATTCAAGGTCTAAAATGGCCTTAATCTTCTCCAGGTTGGCTTCGATCCCCCTCTCGTGAACCATGAACCCTAGGAACTTTCCTGCAACTACTCCGAAGGCACACTTGTGGGGTTTAACCTTTGCTGTAAATCCTCTGAATGCTGCTCTATCTACCATGATTTGGTGATCATGTCATTTATGTACACCTCTATAGATCTTCCTATTTGCTCTTTGAATAGTTTGTTCACCAGACACTAATAAGTGGCGCTAGCATTTTTGTGCCTGAAAGGTATTACCTTGTAGCAGTAGAGGCATTGCCCAGTGATAAAACTGGTCTTGTCTTGATCGGCGGGGTGCATCATGATCTGGTTATACCCAGAGAAAGCGTCCATGAAGTTGAGAAGCTTCTTTCTTGCAGCGGAGTCAATAAGCTGATCGATCTTGGGCAAAGGGAAGCTGTCCATTAGGCAAGTTCGGTTAAGGTCGGTGTAATCCACACACAAACACCATTTCCAGTTAGATTTGGTAACCATGACTACATTGGCGATCCACTCGGGGTACCGGGATTCCAAGATGAGTTTGGCTTTCATGAGCTTGTCTACCTCTTTTTGTACCACGGCATTCCGCTCAATGTTGAAATGCCTCCAATTCTATTTGACTGGTTTGAAGGTTACATCTACTACCAATCTGTGGGTAACAAGGGTGAGAAGGATACCTGGCATTTCGTCGTGGCTCCAAGCAAAGATGTCGCTGTATTCTCTAATAAGTCCCACCAAGCTCTCTCTAACCCTGCTATCTAACGCTCCTTCTATCTTCACCACTTTTGAAAGATCATTTTCTCGTATAGGTATCTCCTCCAACTATTCTGCAGGATGCCCACTAGTTCTTCTTCTTCCTCCTCTGGCTCTTTTATGAATATGTCTGGTACTTCTTCTTCTTCCATGATACATTGATCCAATCCCGGTATTTCCTGGTTTGGTTCATAAGTCACATGCGCGCACTGCCTGGCCATTGCGGTAGGATTGGTAGACACAGCATAGCAGCTGCAGGCCGTTTGTTGATCTCATCAGACTTCTCCTACCCTGGTCCCAACGGGAAACTTTAAGACATTGTGGTAGATAGGCAATGTTCCCCTAATTCTTGATAGGAAGGGTCTTCCAATAATGGCATTGTAGGCTGAAGGAGTATCTACCACGATGAATTTTGTCATTATGTTCTACTAGAGAGAATCTTCTCCGATTATCACCAGTAGCCTATGAGACCAAACTGGCATCAATGAATCCCCTGTAAATCCATATAGAGGCATGGTACAACTATTGTAACAGGGGTTCTTAAAGTTGAGCTTATCGTGAGCCCTTTTGAAAAGAATGTCTACACTGCTCCTGGTATCAATCAGAACGCGGTGGACCTTTCAATTAGCTATTTGCATCGTGATCACCATGGGATCATCATGTGGCTGAACTGTATTGTAAATGTCCTCCTCTGTGAAAATGATCTGGGTAGAGAAAGGGATCCTAAATACGTCTTGATAGGCGGTAATCCTCGGGATCTTCCTAGCATGGTTCTTGTTAACCAAAAATTGTCACCGGGGTGAAAACTTCAATTGACAACTTTGAAGGACCAAGATCTCGACGGATCCCAATCGAAGTTGTATTAAGTAGTTCGATACCTTAGGAGGTTTATTCGATGAAATATATCTACTATGATGGTTACAATGATAGAAAAAAGACAATATTCTCAATAATTAAAGTGTTCATCCATCTATTTTATTGAAAATCATTACTAGTACAAATCTCAATACAAGCCCTCTCATATTATAGACAGAAGAACAGAACCATTTGTGGTGGCTCTCTCGTGCCTGTTGATAAGTAGAAAATCTCTCTAAAAAAAATCCTCCCTTTTGGCGTAGAACGATCTGTTATATATACAGTGCTCTACCCTTTCTATGCACTCTTCTTGATTCCATTTCTTAACCTAGAGATTTTTGGAGTATTAACTGGTCATCTTCGAGAATATCTCTGCCTTCCTCTTGTATTCTGAATGATCCCTCCATTTTTGGTGGAGCTCTGATGGAGTTGACTTTATTTTCAAATAGGTTTCTCAATGGCGAGAAGGAATCCAACTCTGTATTGATTGAACAACGGTGTTTCAACGTAGTTTTAAGCCTATCTTCTGGATACCTTGGAAATTTATTTTTCCTGGAGCTTTAACAGCTTAGCTGGTGGATTCTGAAAGGGATCCAAGAGGTTTAGACTTACTGGATCGTGGTGACAATATGCCTAGGTACTTGGATTCCGACTTGCGCTGTAGCGGGGTATCAAGACAGAGTAGTACCGGGATATTCTGTGTAGCCTGAATCTTTGGAGATGTGGTCCTGGCGCGCCTATGTATCGAGGTACTAGCTATCCTTGTAGCGGGATACCTGGAGAGCATGGTATCAGGATACTGGATACTAGCTCAGACTTGGGATGGAAAATTCTTCCTTGATCTTTTTGCCATTTTTGGCGGTTGACAGAAGTCCCCCCTGACCTAAACGCCAGCATCTCGTTGGGGTTGGGGTCAGGATTCTTACTTTACTTGAAGGATTTGACATCCAGTTTTATTTTGCATCTTGCCAGGTTAGCTTTCAGTGTATTGGAGAAAATCTCCCGTGGATACGCAGGTATTTAATGCGATATCCACGTGTCAGATCCTGAACGATCAGTTTGTTTTAAATGAACCGTTTTCTTGGTGAGATTTTTATTATAACCGTTCCTTGCACGTCTCCGGTCATTACTCCCAGTTTCCTAACCTGTTCGAGTGACCGCCCACCTCTGTCTATAAATATGTCAGCCTCCCTTCTCTCTACACATTTGCTTTTCTATTTGAATTTCGAAAGAGCTTCTTCCTAACCCTAGCTTCTTCTTCTCGATCTTTCCACAATCTTTCCAAGCTTCTTTTTCTTCTTTAAGTACAATGGCGTCTCCTCCCAAGTTACCTATCTCTTCCCAAGACCTTCCTCTAACCTCCCCTTAACCTCGCCCAGATTCACCTAATCTGCCTGATAATCTTGATGACCTTCTAGAGGGGCGGTAGGAGGAATCAGAGGCGAGTTCCTCGACATCGAGGGGGAAGAAGAGAAATTGAGGTGAAGTTGATGCTTCTAGTGATGAGCAACGAGGAACCTAAGAATCGGGTCGGGTTTCCACAACAGGTCAGAGGACCCGGTCTAAATCGTCGATGAAGATGATGTCGAGGATGTTGGCGAAGTGGAAGAGATTAATGGTGTGCCAAGTGTTATCTTGACCGGGGTACACACCGGTTCTTTCGCCTCCTTCCACGATGGTCGAATCGTTCTTGACTCGGTGTGTACTCTGGAAACCCTTGCTAAACTGAGAAAGGATTATCAGATTCCTGACTCGATTACTTTGTCTCTGCATCATCAAAGTTATGACGTGTATGAACCTCTCACGAATTAACTTCTTATCTATAAGGCAGCCTTCGAGTGAGGGGTCTAGCTCCCCCTTCATTCTACGCTTCACTGGGCCCTGGCTACTTTAGATCTGGCCCCACTACAGATCTCGCCGGGATTTTAGAAGCATTTAACCTGGTTCCTGGTGCTCTAGAGGGAACAATGTGAGCGGGATAAGGTAGATAGGGAATCGAGATTTGACTAGATCCGATATGTATTCCAGATAACGAATATGGTGCCTTGGGGTCATACGGTGAATATGGTACCTTGAGGGCGGCCAATGAGATGAATTTTTTCGTTCCTGGAGTGAATGTGAAGTAAGCTCCCCCTTAGAAAGAAGAATGGATAGTAGTTGGTGGAGATTGGGGGTGTACGACCTTCATAAGGGGTTACGAGTACCCGGTCAAAACCTAGTTCACCGTAAAAGATAAGTAAGGTAAGGGGGTGCCTTCGTAGGAATCTCAAGGTATCCTTCGCCAGATCATAGAGAGGGGATATTTAAACAAGAAGTACCCTACCCTGGACGCTTTTGAATGAAAACGGCTGGAGATGTCCTTGAGGATTTCTATTGCTCACCATGGTATGTAATTCTATCGTTTCTTAAGGACCCCCCCCCCCCCCCTTTTTGGTTCTTTTTTCTCAGCAGTTTCTGCTACTCCTCTGGTCCTTCCTGCTTCTATTGCTTCTGGGTCGAGGCAGTCAGACCCACATCCTGTTGGTGTTGTTAGGATTATGCTCAATAGCAAGAGTGTAATGTTGTAATTAACAATCTTTTTCATATTAATAAAGTGATTTCTGGTTTAACAAATCGTATAGCATTTATAGTTTGTATTATAATTGTCAAAGTAAATAATCATAAGGTCTAAAGACTATGGGAAAAGAAGAATTGTTCGTACATCTGGATATGTATGTGGTAGACAAAATTCTTTGGTTAGTCTTGAATATTGTTCACAACTTAAGTTAAAGGTTGGGCACCTTTATCTTGTTAAAGTTGTAGAATTCTTTTGCTAGCATTTGAGTGGGATCAAATGAGATATGATGAGTCTAAAATCATCGGAGTGTCTTCGAGCAAAAGGATCTAGTGCACTGGGTGCATTGAACTGGATCACAATGAAAAGCTTTATCTAGAACCGTCAATAGATAATAGTCTTTTCATTATCAGGACAATCGGAAAGTCTATCTTAATCCTGAGATTAATGATGGACTTATGGTTGCAAGTGATATCATTTGAGTTATCAACGAGTACGATTATATCACATAGTCTATCCTCGATAGTTTGGTGATATTCATTTGTTAATCGATAGAGGACTTCATTTATAGATATGGACATCGTGGCTCCATTTAATTAAATGAGAGTATAATATCATCATATGGATGTTTTGAGGTAATTGGATATTAAATCTCAACGTTGAGTTTTCAATAGTGTCTATTGAAAACATGGCTTCTGGACAAGTCAAAATATCTAAGTTCAAAACGTGGTCATATGAGTAAATATGGTAACTTGGAGAGTTATAGGCGGTCTATGAACTCTTGGCGATTACTGATATTAATCACTAGGATACACTATCTCCAATATGATTGTCTAGGGTATGAATGAGGAGCATCTTCCTTTTCTATCTTTATTTAAGAGTTCAGTTTTAGCTTTTTAGTGGAATGAGTTAAAATTAATGGATCGGACCTAAGTGAATCATTTGTTGATTGTGATTAGGTTATGTCTATTGAAGCTTAAATTTAGATGGCCCGCCAAGATCCCCAATCCACACGGACTTGCATGGATCACTTGATATATTCTACCGGACCAATTTAAGGGTCCATCTAGAATTGCATTTAATATATTAAGAATATAATTTGCACATTATTTAAGTAATGGGCTGCTCAATTATATTAATATATTAATGAAAGACATGTGGGCTTGTTTCTTTTAGTAAGAATGGGTCTGGTTCACATGTGGGCTATTTAAAGTCCAATGGATTAAATGAAATAGGAAAATAATATTAGGCCCATCTTATATATAAGTGGGGCGGCTAGGTTAAGGTTTTGACCTAAAAATATTATTTTGTTTCATTTGTTTTAATTAAATAAGAATTAATTGATTTATTGATTAATTGTTTAATTGTTTAATTAAAGAAACAAATCTTTCCTAAAAGTAAAAGACTTGTTTGATAAGTAAATAAATAAATTAGTATTATTTATTTAATCAAATAAGGAGTCTTTTTATTTAGTCAAATAAAAGAATAAAAATAAAAGAGTTGGATTAGGGTTTGAAGTCTATAAAGTTAAAAAGAAATAGGGTTGAATTTCAGTCACCCTATATAAGTGACATGATGAAATTCGGCCAACCCTAATTAGATACTACTATAGAATTCGGCAACCCTAAAGGAAAAAGAAGAAAAATTCGGCCAACCTATATATATGTTCTTATAGGGTTCGGCCACATCAATTAATTGGTGCTTGAGTTTTTATTTTCTTTCTTCTTCTTCTTAATTCTAAGAGAGTTTTTATTCTACAGAGACAAAAAGGAGTGAAAAATTATTCTTTGATAGTATACAATTGCTTAAACATCAATAAGCTTGTGTATACGATATCGATCTAGGTTCACGCGAGTTTCGATCATAAGATTGTGAACTCAAAAGTGACCGGAATAATTTTGACATTCTTTTGATTGTTTTGTGACTAACAAAGAAAAGAAAGTATTTGTTTGGTCCATTCACAGGTTTGCAATTCAAAGGAAAGGGAGACCACGCTCCTAGGTGATCCACGTTCGTGCTCGGATTGAAGGTCTTGCGGATTACCATCGACGTAAGTCAATCGGATCACGCGACAAGAGGTAATTTACTTTTGTTGATATATATGCATGTTTATTGATTAAAAGGGTTTAAGGTTCATAAAGGAAAAATTTTAAAAGTCACTAAATCGTCTTTAGTATCGCTTCCGCTGCGTGTAACACTTTTATTTGTTTATTTTTCCCTACAATTGGTATCAGAGCCTAGGTTGAACCCTTTTAATTAATTAACGTATATATACGTGGATCTATTTCTTTTTGTTGTGATTATGCATGTTTAGAAAGAGATGGCACTCTAGGTATTCAAATATATAATTACATGTGATGTATGGATTTATATATATTTTATGTGGTTTGTTATTGCTCGATTTTGGCCCTAGATTTTCAATGTAATTTTTGTTTCGGAGTTGTAACAAGAAGGGTGGTCTATTATCGCCATAATTCCTTCTTGGTAGATTGCTAGGTTTTATTTTTTTTTATATATATGTGCAGTATTTTTTAGGGTTACTGCAGTTTTTTTTTTATTTATTTTTAGTATGTGCAGTTTTTGGTTTGTAAAAAATACTGCAGTGAATAAAAAATAAAAAATAAAAAAAATTAATACTGCAGTATTTATTATATATATACTGCCGTAATATATTTAGGTCTTGGAGATTCGAAGACACGAAGCAAAACGAAGCAACCGGAACCAAGTACGAGCACCGTGCGCACCCTAGGAGTGGATTGGGCTGCACATGACAAGCCCAAACTTTGGTGGGCTGCGCATGGCAGCCTTGTGTGGCCTTATGGGCTGCGCAAGGCAGCCCCTTTGTGGGGTTGTGGGCTGCGCACGCCCATGGGAGAAGGCCGAAGGATGAGCGTATGGTTGATGGGCCACCTGAAGATCTTGTATTCCCGACAAATTGTAATTTACTTGTTTTTCTAGGATGGGCCAAAATTGTTGCTATTTAATTTATGCTTAAATATTACAATATTTGTTATTGTATGATAACATGACATATAGAATAGGAGTGCCACGCATATATCTCTTTTGGTATGAACATGCATTGAATGATTTAGGTATCTAAATTGGCATCTAGATAACTCGGTAAATCATTCTATGGGATTTAATCACACGCCTTAAATAATTGAGTGGGAGAAGGTGTTTTGGTAACACCTATGGCCTCCAAGGTTAGTTGAGCTTTATTATTTATTGGTAATCCCCCCAAGGGGCGTCCATGAATGGAATTTAGCAACATACTTCCTTACAAGGATAGACTAGACAATGGACTCAAACGAGATCTACTCCCCAAGGAGGGATTTTCGTGAGAGAAAATTGAGGGTCGATATCTTGGTAACACACTCAATGTAATTTTATTGATATCCTCCCAAGAGTTCTTGTCAGTAAAATTGCAAGGCTAAAATTGAAAACGCTGGTTGTTATGTTAACAATTAGGTGGGACCTAGTCTAACTAGTAAATGGTGCGAACTCCCAAAGGAGGCGTAACATTTATGGGTGTTAGATCACCGTTGAATTTTATGATTGAGTTATTTATTTAATTCAAGATAAATATTTAAAAGTGCTTTATCATGATTATTTACTTATATATGTTTTATTCAGAAATCATGACCCCATCACTTATGAACATCCTGAAAGATAACACTTTAACTGGAGATAATTATGTCACATGGAAAAGGAAAATTGGGTTGTTACTGCAAAGTGAAAAACATAAGTTTGTTCTAACTACTCCTAAACCACCTGCTCCTAATAATGAATCTAGCATAATGTGTAGAGATGAGTATGAGCAGTGGAAGACTTCAGATGATATGGCAAAATGTTACATTATGGCCACTATCTCCGACGTGTTGCAACAGCAGCATGAAGGAATGGAGTCCGCTGCTGATATAATGATGTCTCTAGAAGGAGATGTTTGCTATGAAGTCTAGGATGATTAAGAGAGAGGCAGTGACTGCTTTTATGAATCTTAGGATGAAACCTGGACAGGCTGTGAAAGATCACATGATGAAAGTCCTAGCACATCTCAACATTGCTGAACTGAATGGCGCTGAGATAGATGGTGAGACAAAGATTGATATGGTTGTCAATTCATTGTCAGATTCCTTTGATCAGTTCAAATTGGACTACACTTTGAACAAAAAGGAATACACCTTACAAGGCCCGATGCAAGATGTTCAAAGTGCTGAAAAGATCCTTGTGAAAGGCAAAGGTCAAGAGATTCATATGGTTGGTAAAGTTGCTATTGTTAAGGCCCGTCAAAAGGTCAAGAAACAACAGAAGAAAAAGCAACTTGGGCCTATCAAGAAGGAGACCAAGAAAGTAACCAAGATCAAAGGGAAATGCTTCCTTTGTGGTGAAAAGGGACATTGGAAGGGAAATTGCCCAAAGTCCCAGAACAAGAAGGAAGAAGGTAATTTGAATTATCTAGAAACATGTTTTTTGGCCGATTCTACAGATTCTTGGATCATAGACTCAGGAGCCACTAATCATGTTTGTTATTCCTTGCAGGGGTTTCAAGAAAGGAGAAAGCTGAGTAAGAATGAAATCAATTTGCGCTTGGGCAACGGAACGTTAGTGTCTGCAAGTGCAATGGGAGATATTAGAGTTTATTTGGATTCTAGAAGGCATTTAGATTTAATAGACGTTTATTATGTACCTTCAATTCAAGAGGAATTTAATTTCAGTTTCTTGTTTGAATAAATTTGGATATTCGGTTACTTTTAATAAAGTTTTTATTATTAGTAAGAATGACAAAATTATTTGCCAAGGTACATTGGAAAACGGTCTATACTTTTTGCATAGAAATATCTCTCACTCGTTAGACACAAAAATAACGGAACCTAATCAAAAAAGAGTAAAATTATCAACAGATGAAACCTACCTTTGGCATTTACGCTTAGGTCATATTAACCTTAATAGGATTAAAAGATTGGTAAGTGACGGACCTTTAAGTGACTTAAAGGTTGATGATCTACCAACTTGTGAATCTTGTTTGGAAGGTAAAATGACCAAAAGGACGTTCTCTGCCAAAGGTGCAAGAGCCACTGAATGTTTAGGATTGATACACACTGATGTATGTGGACCTATGAGCATTCAAGCTAGAGGTGGATATGAGTACTTCATCACCTTCACGGATGATTACTCAAGATTTGGTTATGTGTATCTCATGAGACATAAGTCTGATGCTTTTGACATGTTCAAAGCATTCAAAGCTGAAGTGGAAAATCAGCTTGAGAAACACATAAAAATCTTGAGATCTGATCGTGGTGGAGAATATCTATCTGGTGAGTTTCAGCAATATCTTATTAATAATGGGATAGTTTCTCAGTTTTCTGCACCAGGTACACCTCAACAGAATGGGGTAGCAGAAAGGAGAAATAGAACTCTTTTGGATATGGTTAGGTCTATGTTGAGTTATTCAACGCTTCCTATTTCTTTTTTGGGATATGCTTTACAAACTGCTATATACATTCTAAACGATGTACCATCTAAGTCTGTTCCTAAAACACCGCATGAGTTGTGGACTGGGCGCAAGCCTAGTTTACAACACTTAAGGATATTTGGTTGTCCTGCGCATGTGTTAAAAGGAAAGACAGAAAAGATGGAGTCCCGTTCAGAAACATGTATATTTGTAGGGTATCCAAAAGAAACTAAAGGATATTATTTCTATAGTCCTTCAGATCTTAAAGTATTTGTTTCGACAAATGCTAAATTTCTGGAAAAGGACTATATGAATGATTTTGTGCCTAGAAGTAGAATTGTCCTGAATGAGATGTCAGGAGATACAATTCCACGAGAGGTTGCACAACCTAACCCAATTATAAGTTCCGATCCAACATAAGATCAACAACCTACCATTCCTCGTCGTAGTGGGAGGGTTAGAACACAACCGAAAGATACATCGGTCTGGGAGAATCAGTGGAGAATCTCCCGGACGACGATGATCCCTATACGTACAAGGAAGCTATGGAGGATGTTCGATAGTCGCCATTGGCAAAAGGCAATGCAATCCGAGATTGAATCTATGTTCGATAACAAAGTCTGGTCCCTTGTAGACTTGCCTAAAGGGATAAAACCCATTGGGTGCAAGTGGGTATACAAGAGGAAAAGAGGTATGGATGGAAAGGTGGAAACCTTTAAAGCTAGATTGGTAGCTAAAGGGTATACACAGAAAGAAAGTATCGATTACGAGGAAACCTTCTCTCCTGTGGCCATGCTTAAATCCATTAGGATACTCTTATCCATTGCAGCATCATTAGATTTAGAGGTTTGGCAAATGGACGTCAAGACAGCTTTCCTAAATGGAAGTCTTGACGAAAGCATCTACATGATGCAACCAGAGGATTCATTGAAAAGGGGCAAGTGGATAAGGTATGCAAGTTGCAGAAATCCATATATGGATTAAAGCAAGCATCCAGATCCTGGAACATAAGGTTTGATCAAGCTGTCAAAGGTTTTGGATTTATTCAGAATCCTGACGAACCTTGTGTATACAAAAGGATTAAAGGCGACAAGTTGGTTTTCCTGATTCTTTATGTTGATGATATACTACTCATTGGAAACGATGTAGGTGTATTGACATCAGTAAAAGAATGGTTAGCAAAACAATTTGATATGAAGGACTTAGGAGAAGCAAGTTTTATTCTAGATATCCAAGTAATAAGGGATAGAAAGAATAGAACGATTGCATTATCCCAAGCTTCATACATAGACAAATCTTGTCTAGGTTTTCCATGCAGGATTCCAAGAAAGGTATGTTACCTTTCAAACATGGAATCAAGCTTTCTAAGGAACAAGTTCCTAAGAATGAGCATGAAGAGCAATTCATGAGTAGAGTTCCATACATTTCTGGCAGTTGGAAGTCTCATGTATGGCATTGGCTCGTACTCACCAGATGAGCCATTGCTGGTGATGGGCGGAAGCAGGTTTCAACTCAATCCTGGAAATGATCACTGGATTCACCAAGCATATTTTCAAGTATCTTAAATATAACTTGGTAGACAATATGCTTGTATACCCTAGGATTGGTTCCCATTGGTATAGCGTATCTCGATTTCCAATCAGACTCGACTCCGCAAAATCACATCGTGGCCGTGTTTACTGACGGGAGGAGGAGCAGTTACATGGAGGAGTATCAAGCAATCTTGTATTGCTGATTCCACCATGGAAGCTGAGTATGTTGCTGCATGCGAAGCTGCCAAAGAGGCTGTTTGGCTCCGCCAATTCTTGATTGACTTAGAAGTGGTTCCTAGTGCGAATAAGCAGATCACTATCTACCGTGACAACAGTGGAGCAATGGCTAATTCGAAAGAACCAAGAAGTCACAAGAGAGGTAAACACATTGAAAGAAAGTATCATCTTTTAAGGGAGATTGTTCAAAGAGGCGACGTGACGATTACCAAAATCGCGTCAGCAGAAAATCTAGCGGATCCCTTCACAAAGGCTCTACCTCAGAAGAGTTTCGATGGGCATCTAGAGAATATGGGCTTAAGAGACATGACACATTTGCTATAGCGCAAGTGGGAGATTGTTAGGATTATGCTCAATAGCAAGAGTGTAATGTTGTAATTAACAATCTTTTTCATATTAATAAAGTGATTTCTGGTTTAACAAATCGTATAGCATTTATAGTTTGTATTATAATTGTCAAAGTAAATAATCATAAGGTCTAAAGACTATGGGAAAAGAAGAATTATTCGTACATCTGGATATGTATGTGGTAGACACAATTCTTTAGTTAGTCTTGAATATTGTTCACAACTTAAGTTAAAGGTTGGGCACCTTTATCTTGTTAAAGTTGTAGAATTCTTTTGCTAGCATTTGAGTGGGATCAAATGAGATATGATGAGTCTAAAATCAATCGGAGTGTCTTCGAGCAAAAGGATCTAGTGCACTGGGTGCATTGAACTGGATCACAATGAAAAGCTTTATCTAGAACCGTCAATAGATAATAGTCTTTTCATTATCAGGACAATCGGAGAGTCTATCTTAATCCTGAGATAAATGATGGACTTATGGTTGCAAGTGATATCATTTTGAGTTATCAATGAGTACGATTATATCGCATAGTCTATCCTCGATAGTTTGGTGATATTCATTTGTTAATCGATAGAGGACTTCATTTATAGATATGGACATCGTGGCTCCATTTAATTAAATGAGAGTATAATATCATCATATGGATGTTTTGAGGTAATTGGATATTAAATCTCAACGTTGAGTTTTCAATAGTGTCTATTGAAAACATGGCTTCTGGACAAGTCAAAATATCCAAGTTCAAAACGTGGTCATATGAGTAAATATGGTAACTTGGAGAGTTATAGGCGGTCTATGAACTCTTGGCGATTACTGATATTAATCACGAGGATACACTATCTCCAATATGATTGTCTAGGGTATGAATGAGGAGCATCTTCCTTTTCTATCTTTATTTAAGAGTTCGGTTTTAGCTCTTTAGTGGAATGAGTTAAAATTAATGGATCGGACCTAAGTGAATCATTTGTTGATTGTGATTAGGTTATGTCTATTGAAGCTTAAATTTAGATGGCCCGCCAAGATCCCCAATCCACACGGACTTGCATGGATCACTTGATATATTCTACCGGACCAATTCTAAGGGTCCATCTAGAATTGCATTTAATATATTAAGAATATAATTTGCACATTATTTAAGTAATGGGCTGCTCAATTATATTAATATATTAATGAAAGACATGTGGGCTTCTTTCTTTTAGTAAGAATGGGTCTGGTTCACATGTGGGCTTTTTTATTTAAAGTTCAATGGATTAAATGAAATAGGAAAATAATATTAGGCCCATCTTATATATAAGTGGGGCGGCTAGGTTAAGGTTTTGACCTAAAAATATTATTTTGTTTCATTTGTTTTAATTAAATAAGAATTAATTGATTTATTGATTAATTGTTTAATTAAAGAAACAAATCTTTCCTAAAAGTAAAAGACTTGTTTGATAAGTAAATAAATAAATTAGTATTATTTATTTAATCAAATAAGGAGTCTTTTTTTTTTTATTTAGTCAAATAAAAGAATAAAAATAAAAGAGTTGGATTAGGGTTTGAAGCCTATAAAGTTAAAAAGAATTAGGGTTGAATTTTAGTCACTCTATATAAGTGACATGATGAAATTCGGCCAACCCTAAATTAGATACTACATAGAATTCGGCAACCCTAAAGGAAAAAGAAGAAAAATTCGGCCAACCTATATATACGTTCTTATAGGGTTCGGCCACATCAATTGAATTGGTGCTTGAGTTTTTATTTTCTTTCTTCTTCTTCTTAATTCTAAGAGAGTTTTTATTCTAGAGAGACAAAAATGAGTGAAAAATTATTCTTTGATAGTATACAATTGCTTAAACATCAATAAGCTTGTGTATACGATATCGATCTAGGTTCACGCGAGTTTCGATCATAAGATTGTGAACTCAAAAGTGACCGGAATAATTTTGACATTCTTTTGATTGTTTTGTGACTAACAAAAAAAAAAAAAAGAAAGTATTTGTTTGGTCCATTCACAGGTTTGCAATTCAAAGGAAAGGGAGACCACGCTCCTAGGTGATCCACGTTCGTGCTCGCATTGAAGGTCTTGCGGATTACCATCGACATAAGTCAATCGGATCACGCGACAAGAGGTAATTTACTTTTGTTGATATATATGCATGTTTATTGATTAAAAGGGTTTAAGGTTCATAAAGGAAAATTTTAAAAGTCACTAAATCGTCTTTAGTATCGCTTCCGCTGCGTGTAACACTTTTATTTGTTTATTTTTCCCTACAAGTATATCATTGGAAAGGTATGGGTGTCTAGTTTGTATAAAAAATTTTAAAACTTATTTTGAAACTTTGTATAAAACGCTATGGTCACACGACCATGCAAAGGTCAGTTTTGAAAACATTGAAACATTGAAATCCAATCTTTTGAAACTAGACACTTCACTCCAAACTACCAAAACAAATCTAACACTTATCCAATAGAAGAATGAGACCTTTTTAAGTGGTCAACCATCGCACTAAGACATGCACACCATTGTGCAAGCGCGGACATATCTGATCAATCTTCGGGAAACGAATTACACCACACTTAAGACTAACATACATGAAGTGCAAGTGTGGGGTGTGAAGAGTGCACACACATAAGCATTAAAGCACAAATTTAAGATGAATAAAACATGCATGAAGATGTGTGTGTGTGTGTGTGTGTGTGTGTGCAACTAATCTCTTCAAGAAGCAAGTCAAGTGATTTACCTTTTGCTCTTGCTTTTGAAGTCACCGGGGATGCTTGGAAGCTTGCCAACGTGGACCTAAGCTACCCATTACAAGATCATCCCCAAATGTGGTTCGTCAACAAAATAAGCCAATCAAAATATGAGGACCTGGTACGAGGATATGTGTTGGTCAGTGACTTTTTTTCCTCGTTGGTGTATTTTGCAGGAACTTGGTATGAGGAGGAAGATTGGTTAGGGTAGACGACATAGCGATCTTTATTACCTTGTCGCATTGGCTTCACAAATATATCATCTTAAGAAATCCAGTCCAACTTGTTGCTTAATTATTGCATTTGCCGACTTGTGGCATCATCGTTTGGGACATCTCTCTCCAAGTCATTTAGATTTTTGTCAAAATATTTGTTAAATTTCTCTTTTAATTCTAATAATATATGTCATATTTGTCCATTAGGTAAACAAACTCACCTCCCTTTTGGCACTAGTTCAATTTCTAACTGTCATTCTATTTTTCTCATACATTGTGACATATGGGGTCCTAACAATATTGCATCTTTTTCAAGAGCACGATATTTTTTTTTTACTATAATGGATGATTTTTCCAGATTTATATGGGTATTCTCATGTAACAAAAAAGTGATGCATAGAGAGTTTTAAAATCTTTCTTTGCTTGCATTCAATCACGGTTTCAAAAAAAAAAAATCAAACAAATTTGTATAAACAATTGGGGAGAATTTCTTTTACTTTGTGAATTCTTAAAGAAAATGGGGTAATTTTTAAACATTCATATGTTTATACATCGCAACAACACAGAGTCGTAAAATGAAAGCATAGAAATCTTTTTGAAATAGCCAGGGCTTTTCTTTTAAAGGCACATCTGCCCAAACATTTTTTGGGAGAAGGTGTGTTTACTACAGCTCGTATTATTAATCGACTACCATTTGTAGTTTTGGTAAAGCAAACTCCCTTCAAAAAATTGTATACCAAACATTTCAGTTTTTCACATATGCGGGTTTTCGGGTGTCTCGTCTATGCCACCAATCCTTACCCTTCCTCCAAACTCAACCCTCAGGCCACATAAACCATTTTTGTGGGTTACCCTTGTTAGGATTTATGCACTAAAGCATGCAATTTGTAAATATTATAAAAACATTAATAAAAGAAGTAGTTCTTTCATTCAATAAATATGACTTATACGCTTATATCACTTGTGCTAAACATCCAAGATTGCTAGATGTAATCTAAAACTGAGTATATGAATGCCATATGTAAAGGAATTTAGTTTGAGACATGCAATCTAAAGAGTCTGTAGAAAGCAAATAAAGCTTGGTACTTTATTTATAGTTAATCTACAACTACGGTCCATTCCGTAATATACGGTGGTCTTATCCTAGACTACTCATATGGTGATATAAGAATGGAGGCACCTTATATGATGTGATCATATAGGACTGGGCCACAATCAATATGAATATATCACCAAGATCCGTTACATGAAGAGATTCATATATATCGACAAATAATGGTTGCATATAGGTGATCATAATCCTAAGTGTCTTACTGACTCCTTCAAGTTAGATTATAGTTTTTGACAAACCATGGGTGATATCGAAGTAGCATTCCCTGATCAATAATTCCATATCTTAGAATCACGGTTTGGCTTGTGACTGGGAAGGTATGCACACAATAGAGGAATCCACTTCTTCTCACGAGAAGTAGAAGAGTAGTTCCTTTAAGGGTTGATTCGGGACTTGAACGATTAAGAACACTCTCCTTCTTATGTATTGGAAGGAATAATATAATTGTTCATTAGATAATCAATGGTACTTAAAGGAAAAGATATAATTAGAGAGTTATAACGGACTTTATGACCAAGCTCTAATATGAACTAGTTATGGAGGATCACACTGAAACAAATATTATGGCATGTCTAAAACAACCTAGGGGGGGGGGGGGGGGTGAATGGGTTGTTAATCCAATTATTACCAACTTTTTTGGATTAGCCAATATTAAAAAATAAACCCAATTCATCATACAATAAAATCAAGTATAAAGTGAAGAAATTAAAGAACACTTGATTTTTTTACGTGGAAACCTTTGATAAGGAAAACAAACGAGCTATTTTGCTAGCCACACACAGTCCTCAAATCTACTATTTGTAATGATGTTTACAACCTAGGTTGCCTTCAAACATTCTCGGTCACTAGCCCATCACTACTATCATGTGGGCTTTTAATAGTGGTCCTAGACCCATTTGCTTGTTCACTAAGCTACCTTATTCACATGACTTGATTCTCAATAAAGAGATCAACAACCTATGTGAGTATATGACTGTTAAGTTTTAGATTTTTATTGGCTTTATTTCATTGCAAAACTCTTTTTATTTGTATTGGTTAGTTGTTTAGGTGATTCTTAGTGAAAATAATCTTCAAAGGAGAAAAGCAACTTCTCATGCAAATATCGTCTTTAAGAGGAAAAACGCATTCTTGGAAGCTAAGGTATTGAGACACTTCTTTCTTTTACAAGGCATAAGTGCACACACACACAATTCTTTCATGTGTGTCCTTGCATTGTTGTGCTACATTTGGTATACCACATTCACACACTCATTGAAGTATGCCCATGCATTGAACTCATATTGGCAAACATTGTGAAATTGCATGTTCTAGGACTATCTTTAGGAAATAGCATACTTTTGTTACTTTGTGTTTATTTATTTTTTTGTTTTTATTGATTTTGTTCTTGAACATACACTTATATGATTCCATATTGAGTTTCGGTCATTTCGGTTACTCACTCCTTAGGTTTCGAGTCTAAACTAGGAAGCTACGCTACTTTACGTTCTCATACGTTGTGTTGTCTTCGTCATCGTGCATCAAGTCAAATTCATAACCATTTTTGCAAATTTTTGTAGTCTTCCTTGTGTGCGAGGGATTCATGATTCATAATCCAAAAACATACTCAAATTCAGAGTTTGAATGCCCGAATACTGCTGAAAAATGCGGGAGGAGTGTGAGGGAAGCAAGCATTGGCCAACGGCCAAGCTTGGAGAGGCGCGTGTGGAGGTCGTGAGCCTCACGACCCATACACCTCTCTGCCCCATGAGGCTCACACATCCCTCACGGGGTGTTGAGGTGTCGTGTCCTGATTCTTCTTCTTTTTCCCTCTCTCTCTCTTTTAAATATCTTCCTATCTCTCTCCAAATTGTGTGTGAAGAAAAAATTGAAAAAAGATAAAGCAAAAATTTTCTTCAAATTTTTGATTTCTTGTTTTGATCATAACTCTCTCATTTCAACTATGAATCAAGTGATTCAAAAGACAAAAATGTTGGTCTTGTAGAGAGGAACAAACCCCAAGCTTTTTCAGAACCAAATGATGTCGTGATTTTTCACAGTGAGCAGATTTCAGTCTGAGGTTCATCATTTGTGGGTGAAATATCTTTTTCTTACTTTCTCTTTTGATCATCTCTTTTAATCTTTCTATTTGATTGATGAAATGTATTAAGGATATGTTATTTCACATTCTAGGCTTGTTTGATTGATTGATTGTTAAGTTTTAGCTTTGTGATCATTTTTGAATATCTTTTAGCCAAACTTGTTTAACTTGAAATTGATTCTAGAAATGACTTGTATGATGTGTTTCATGATGATTTCTAGGTTTGATTTCATGATCTAAGAACTAGGATTTTTGAGTGTGATTTTCAAATATCCTAATCTAGTTCTTATTGATTCATATGCTTTGTTTTCTAGATAACTTTGTGATTGTGTGCTGATAGCATTATCTAGGCATCACTTGCATGTTCATAGGGTTTGTGTGATCAAATTTCTCTATTTGTTTATGTTTGCATCATGTGCATCACTTAGATCATTTTGCCTTGCAAAAGGTTGAAGTCTCTTTCAAAGTGAGTGATGCTTTGTTTAGAGCAAGAAGACTTGGCTAGGACATGTGGTGCGGATAGTCAAGCGTGAAGTCTTAGTTAGAATCAAGAGGATCTGGATAACTAAGCAAGAAGTCTTATCTAGGATCAAGGGGTTCCGGATAGATAAGCAAGAAAGCTTCAAAGAGACGTGAGTGTCTTGGATAGAAAGTTTCTTCTTAGAAGTGTAGGACACATCTTAGATAGGAAGTAGGCTAGGTGATTCACTAGGCCCGAGGGTAGATTAAGAGTTGATAGCTTAGGGTGGATATCATGTGTTGATTGCCTTGTGTGTGTATCTCTTTTTCGTCATAGTGAATTGTTTGTCGGTGGTTATAGTATCAACTCATGGACATTTCCTCTTAGGAAATCTTACCACGTAAAAAATCCTTGTGTCAAGCTTTGTTTTACTTTTCACTATCTTCTATATCTTTCATTGAATGTTTCACTTGTGAATTATATCTTAATTTTGTGTTGTTTGAAGCAATTTATTTGTTAGACACACCAAGTGTGCACATCATTGTTCTGCAATAAGTATTTAGGAAGAAATTTGACATATACCTATTCACCCCCCTCTATTTATATATTACACTATATTGCTTAAGGGAATTTCATTTGGTATCAGAGCGGGTGTCTAGAAGCAATTAGATAGATCCTTTCATTATAGTGCTTGTGTTTTTATTTTTGATAGTCGTGATTAAGGAAGTGTATTCCCATGTGGCTTCTTTTGTGGAACCTATTGACTTAGATGAGAAAAAGATCAATGATCTTTGTCATGAGAATGAATGCTTATCTAAAGTCAATGTGTCTCTCAATAAGAAGCTAGAGAATCATGGTCTAGGCCCAAAAGAATTTAATGAACTTAAAGACAAGATTCTAATTCTAGAAATGAACCTTAAGGATAGCAATGATAGACTTAGCATCTTGAAGCAAGAAATTGAGCTAATGGATAGTTCTCTTGATAGTGCTAGGAGACTTGAGAATATGCTTAAAGCCAAACTCAGTGAGCTCCAAAATCATCAGAAAAAGAACGAACAATGGCTTACTAAATCTCGTGAAGATGTTAGGAAAAGCAATGATATCTTAAAGAAATTTGCCATTAAAAGTAGGGTGATTAGTGATAAACTTGATGAGGCAAGTAGAATGATTAACAAGATGTCATCTAGTTCAAACAAGGTTGAATCTCTCATTAGAAGTGGTAAGCATCCATGTGACAAATGAGGTTTGGGTTATATCAATGAGAAGGAAACCCCTTATACTAACAAATCTATTTTTGTCAAAGCAAGTGTTGAAACAAATATAGGTACTCTCTCTCTCAAGGTAAAGCAATGATAGCTACCGGAGGTGCCTCTACATCAATAAGGAACTTTAATGTAAGAACTCAACAAGTTCAAAGTCAAAAAGCATCAACCTCAAATGCAAGAGGTGGAGCATCAAGGGTTGGACTTCAAAGAGGTAAAATTGTGAGAAGACCAAATGCTTTGGAAGAAAATGCAAATGGTGAATTTCTCAAATTCATACCTATTTGTCATCATTGTAACATGGTAGAACATATTCGAATTAAGTGCTTTGAGTACATACGGAAATGCAAATTTGACAATGCTTTACATGATATCTTTGAATGGTCCTAGGTAATCATCCATGTATGGATTTAAAACTAGACCTAGGAAGACCTTGGAAAAGTATGTTGTGAAGAAACTTGTTGATGAATTGCTTGCTAAATCTTGTGTTGTGTGTAAGGATTCTCATTTATTGATTGGCTTATTTCATGGACAAACCACATATTGGGGTTTAAATTATAATGGTAGTCTAGGTTATTGAGGATCAAGCTCAAAGACCCTTTCAAGTCCTCAGGGTGATAAGCATTCCAAGGTATATTTCTAAGTGCTTACTTTGCTTTGAAGAGATATAGTTGCACACACACACACACACACATTCCATGCATATCCATACTTTGTGTATATTGTGCGTGTTTTATATGTGTGCATTCATATTTTTAATGACTCTTCTTGCATATTTCATTGATTGCATCTTGTATGTCAAATGCCATGTCTCATGTAGTCTTAGGATGCATTGTCTAAGTATAGGCGCTGTACACCCGCCCTACAGGCGCCGTTCGTACAACGACCATTAGGTGATTTGAGCATATTTGCTCTTGACTGCTCTATGACCGCCTTACGTAGAGTGGTGCCACTTGTCAATTTAATTATCGCCTATGTTTCACCCTTCATCCGCCCTATGTAGAGCAGGTGTAGGGCGGCTCTTAAAATCCTGAGAGCAACCACCCCTTGTTTGCTTAATTTTCACCCCTTTACGTAGAGCGGCCATGAAGAACTTGTTCTTCATTTCCCAGGTGAACCGCCCTACGTAGAGTAGGTGTAGGGCGGCCAAGACAAATTTTAGGGAAACTTATGAAAACGACCTCACTTCATTTTGACTCCATATATATATGCCTCAATGTTATTAGGTTGTTTTTAAGTGAGTTAAAAATCATATTTTTCCTAGAAAATATTTCAAAGAGAAAAATACTCAAAAAATCATCTTTAATCACTCAAAGCTAATCCTCTTTGCATCAAAGTTCATATTGCATCATCTAGGCCTACATAGGATGCATCCATGCAAGGTCTTGCATCATCACTTCTTCCTTGGTATGGTCTTCACTAATTTCATCTAATTTTAGTGTTTTTCATATTAAGACATCTCCTTAATTACTTGTATGTTTTTATATCATATGCTAAATACAAGATAGAGATTATTTGTGATATATTGATTGAGTGTTGTATTGTGATAGCTATCTAGGTTTTGCTTAATCTTGATTAGCTAAGCTTTATGATATGTCATTTAGCTATTGATATCTAGGATTGCATTTATTGTCATCTAATCATCCTAGATTCTTGTTTGTTGTTTGAATATCATCATATATTCACATAGGCCATTTATCTCTTCATTGAGAAGTAAGACTTGTGGCTAAGATTGCTTAGGCCACAAGCAAATTGGACTAGGACCACTTTTAAAGGCTCGTGGGTAGGAGTGAGGGGTTATTGACCGTAGTGTTTGACGAGGTCAACATATGTTATAAACTTCATTTCAATTAATGGTTTCGAGGTTCTAGTGTGGTGCACTTAACAGCCCGTGGTTTTTCCCGGTGATTGGGTTTCCACGTATATGTCAAGTGTTATTTAAATTCCACACCATATTACAATTGCTATATTATATTGACTAGTTAAGGGTATTGTCGTAATCTTGACATTACACAAAATTTGGGTAAAATTAATTAAAATCTATTCCCCCCTCTAGATTAATATTGAACACACCGTAATTAGTTTCAATTGGTATTAGAGCAGGTTCCTAGATACATTTAGGTGATCCTAGCTCATTCTTGGTGTGTTTTGCATTTTGTGTGATTTGTGATCATTCATACATTTTGCATACATTTCATTTCATTCATTATACACAATGAGTGGAAACAGTAGCAACGATGAGGGTGCTTCGAGCACGCGACCTCCTCTTCTTATTGGCTTGAATTATGCCTCGTGGAGAGGCAAGATGGAAGCATACTTATGCCTGATCCATGATAAGGCATGGATGGCGATTGAAGACGGGTATACTCCTCCTATGATGATTCCTGCGGGTGGAGGAGAAGAAGTACTTAAGCCTAAGGCACATTGGAGTAATGGAGAATTTGATTCCTCAAAGTGGAATAGCAAGGCGTGGCACGCCCTTATATGTGCAGTGGATGAAAATCAATACAAACTGATTTAAAACACTAGGATAGCTAAGGAGGCATGGGATATCCTAGAGGTTGCACACGAAGGAACCGAGGTTGTCAAGGATTCTAAGCTTCAAGTCCTTCAAACGCAATTTGAGTTGCTTAAGATAGAGGAGGAAAAATGCTTCAATGATTTTGAAGTCAAGTTGATGGATATTGTCAATCAAAGCCATTAACTCAGTGATCCATATTTTGATAGGAGAGTCAAGCAGAAAATCATAAGGTCTCTCCTCGATAGGTTTGAATCAAAGGTCACAGCTTTAGAAGAAAACAGTGGATATAAGGACATGAAACTGAGTGAGGTAATTGGAAGACTCCTCGCCTACGAGTATAGGAAGGTTCCTAGCTCTACACCTTCTAAAAAGCAAAAAAGGATTGCTTTGAAAGCTTCCAAGGTTGAAAAAGAGGAAAAAGATGACACGGACGAAGACATGGCTTTGTTGCTAAGCAGATTCAAGAAGTTTGTCAAGTTCGAGAAGAAAGGCTTTGGATCCAAAGGCCAAGACTTGTAGAAAAAGGCTGCTTTCAAGAAGTTTGAGCCTAGGCAAGAGGAGAGCAAAAAGAAAGGGATCCGATGCTATGAGTGTGGCGATATAGGACACATTGATCAGTCTAATTTTATGCTTATATTTCGCCCTTTGTCCTATGTATTTTGCCTGTCCTTTGAGTCATTTTTGGTGGTTTGATGTGTTTGTTAAGACTATGTAGGATGTTTTCATTAGCAATGCTGAGGAATCCATTTGCGGATGAATTGGAGTCAAAAAGTGTCAAAAAGGGCAAAACTGTCTTTTACCATAGGCAAGACCGTCGACTATGTAGTGCTTTCTAAGCGATCCAGCAAGTGATCAGCAGTAGAGGAAGGTCCAAGATTTTCCGCCGGCCATGCAATGCCCTCTAAGCAGTCCAGCAGGCGATCAGTAGCAGATGAGGGATTAGTAATTTCCGTCGGCCAGACCGCCGATCAGGCACATGCCACCCAACTGGTTTAGCCAGCGTTCACTCCCAGTCGTGCGTTATTTGTGGGCCGCCGCTCATGCACCTTACCCAGGGAGTGGTCCAAGGGGCGGTTGTGCACATACATGTTTCTTTCAAGACTCTGACTAACCTATTTTAAAAAGGCAACCTATTTAAGGCGACGAGAGAGGATTTTAAAAGGACGGCTGGGGAGAGGAACAGAGGACCCTTACTCAATCTTTTCATCCATCTTTACACAGAGAAGATTTGGAGACAAAGAAGATTTCAACATTGAAGATTTGAAGAATTCATTGAAGGCCTCAATGGGTTTTATCTCTTCTCTCTTTAGTCTTTCAATTTCGATGATGTGTAACTAACTCCATACTAGGGGATCGATGTGAACCAATGTAATGCTCATGTTATGATTCAAACTCCATATCTTTATTAATCAATTCGGATTTAGATTTGCTTACTCTTGACTTGCATTAACCTAATGGAAATTAATTGATACTTGTCTAGGGTTTTGATAATTTATAAATTGAGATTGCGCTAGAGGAATTTAGGTTGTCTTAATTACTTTTCAATTAAATGAGTATGATTGTTCTCGACATAGAAATTACTGCTAGACAATTTTGGTTCAATAATTCTTGCACGTAATGGGTTCTTGGTGATGGCTTACACCTTTGACGAGGGTGAGTTGTGATTGAGAACACGTGGTTAACTCCCGAGTAATTAAGGTAATACCATAATTAAGATGAGAATGAACTCTGAATCTGGATTGAATCTATTTAGTGGAATTAGTTGATGAACATTGAGTATTGCATATGGGGAACATCGGTTACCTAGTTTTCCATCTTTTGATCGCATTCACCAATTCTTTGTTAAATTGCTTTCTTAGTTTAATTTAGTTCTAAATCAATCAATCACTCAATCTCAAATCTCTTGGTTACTGTTACTTACTTAGCTTTAATTAGAATTAGTTTAATCGATAAATCACTTTTCCTCGTGGGAATGATCCCTACTTGTCGCTGTACTTATCTCACGATTCGTGCACTTGCGAGTTAGGTTTTTATAACACAATTTTACACATCAAGTTTTTGGTGCCGCTGTTGGGGAACTAGTGAATTTATTGGTTATTTCTAGTTTTAGTTCTAGTTAATATGTTCAGTCTAGTTTAGGTAGTCGAGTCATTAATTTTTAGCTTTTTATTTATTTATTTATTTTATTATTTATTATTTATTATTTTTATCTTTTTATTTCATTTTACTTGTGTTTGTCTGATTCTGATTTCAGGAGTTTACAGTAGATGCAAGGTAGATGATCTTAACAGGGAGAATTGTTACCTTTGAACAATAATATTGATCGTATAAGAAATCCAACAATGGGGGATGCTGAACATCGGAATCAAGAGAGACTTAATCAGGGTTTTGACCCAAATCAAAATCTTGTTCAAAATCCGGTTTATGAGCCAGAACCAGAGCCCGTCAGAACCATGAAGGATTACAGTAGACCAGTTGTGAGAAACCATCTTTTGTGCATTGTGTTAGAACCTGCAGCAAGAAATTATGAACTAAAAAGTAGCCACTACAGCCAGTTACCTATTTTCCGTGGTATACCAGATGAAGATGTGCTTCTTTTCTTAAGAGAGTTTTACGCAGCAATACAATCATTACCAACCTACAGAATTACAGAAGACCAGCTGCGTATGAGATGTATCTCATATTCATTGAAAGATGAAGCAAAGACATGGTTGTTGACATTGTCTTTTGCATCTTTGAGAACATGGGATGAAGTAAGGGAAAAGTTGACTGATCAATATTATGCACCTCAGAAAACTAGTGAAATCCCTGCTAAAATTTCGAGTTTCTTTCAACAAGATAATGAGACTTTTTATGAGGCATGAGAACGGTTCAAGAAGTATACCAAAGATTGTCCTCAGCTTGGATTTCTTACTAACCAGCTAAGTTAGTGGTTTTATGATGGTCTAACTGAAGTGTCAGGTCTTTTAGTTAATAATGCCTGTGGAAGATCCATGTATGACAAACAACTTGAGGAGGTATACTCTATCTTTGAAAAGATGGCCAAGAATTCTGGTAACAAAAATTCCAGGAGGAGGAAGGGAATGTATACCATAGATGCCAACATAGAAAGCTCCATTCAAATAGCACAAATGAAGAAGCAGATGAACGCAATGGCTATTACCATAGATCAATTAAAACAAAAGCCGGTTGTAGGTGAATACCAAGTAGGAGGTCCTAGACTTGGAGAGGAAGAAGAAATTCAAGCCATGAACAACTATAATCCCAGACCAAGAAATGATCCATATTCTAATACTTACAACCCAGGTTTGAGAAATCATCCCAATTTTTCATGGTCAAACAACAATCAGAATTCTGGAAATCAATAGGGAAACAATAATCAAAGCACTGGAAACAAATGGGGCAACAATAGCAGCAACCAAAGGTAGCTGAATGTAGGGAAATATAATAAATAAAAGTGGTAAACGCAGCGGAAGCGATACTAAAAACGATTTAGTGACTTTTAAAATTTTTCCTTTATGAACCTTAAACCCTTTTAATCAATAAACATGCATATATGTTAACAAAAGTAAATTACCTTTTGTCGCGTGATCCGATTGACTTACGTCGATGGTAATCCGCAAGACCTTCAATCCGAGCACGAACGTGGATCACCTAGGAGCGTGGTCTCCCTTTTCTTTGAATTGCAAAACTGTGAATGAACCAAACAAAAAACTTTCTTTTCTTTGTTAGTCACAAAAACAATCAAAAGAATGTCAAAAATTATTCCGGTCACTTTTGAGTTCTCAATCTAATGATCGAAACTCGCGTGAACCTAGATCGATATCGTATACACAAGCTTATTGATGATTAAGCAATAGTATACTATCAAAGAATAATTTCACACTCTCTTTTGTCTTTTTAGAATAAAAACTCTCTCTTGGAATTAAGAAGAAGAAGAAAGAAATAAAAAACTCAAGCACATTAGATTATGGTGGCCGAACCCTATAAGAACACATATATAGGTTGGCCGAATTTTTTCTTCTTTTTCCTTTAGGGTTGCCGAATTCTATGTAGTCTAAGATTAGGGTTGGCCGAATTCTATAATGTCACTTATATAGGGTGACTTAAATTCAACCCTAATTCTTTTCAACTTAATAGACTTCAAACCCTAATCGAACTCCTTGATTTTTATTCTTTTATTTTGACTAAATAAAAAGACTCCTTATTTGATTAAATAAATAAAACTAATTTATTTATTTCCTTGTCAAACAAGTCTTTTACTTTTAGGAAAGATTTGTTTCTTTAATTAAACAATTAATCAATAAATTAATTAATTCTTATTTAATTAAAACAAATGAAACAAAATAATATTTTAGGTTAAAATTTTAACCTTGCCGCCCCACTTGATTAAGATTGGGCCTAACATTATTTTCTTATTTCATTTAATCCATTGGACTTTAAATAAAAAGCCCACATGTGAACCAGACCCATTCTTACTAAAAGAAACAAGCCCACATGTCTTTCATTAATATATTAATATAATTGAGCAGCCCATTACTTAAATAATGTGCAAATTATATTCTTAATATATTAAATGCAATTCTAGATGGACCCTTAAATTGGTCCGGTAGAATATATCAAGTGATCCATGCAAGTCCGTGTGGATTGGGGATCTTGGCGGGCCATCTAAATTTAAGCTTTAATAGACATAACCTAATCACAATCAACAAATGATTCACTTAGGTCCGATCCATTGATTTTAACTCATTCCACTAAAGAGCTAAAACTGAACTCTTAAATAAAGATAGAAAAGGAAGATGCTCCTCATTCATACCCTAGACAATCATATTGGAGATAGTGTATCCTCGTGATTAATATCAGTAATCGCCAAGAGTTCATAGACCGCCTATAACTCTCCAAGTTACCATATTTACTCTTATGACCATGTTTTGACCTTGGATATTTTGACTTGTACAGAAGCCATGTTTTCAATAGACACTATCGAAAACTCAACGTTGAGATTTAATATCCAATTACCTCAAAACATCCATATGATGATATTATACTCTCATTTAATTAAATGGAGCCACGATTTCCATATCTATAAATGAAGTCCTCTATCGATTACCAAATGAATATCACCATACTATCGAGGATAGACTATGCGATATAATCGTACTCATTGATAACTCAAATGATATCACTTGCAACCATAAGTCCATCATTTATCTCAGGATTAAGATAGACCCTCCGATTGTCCTGATAATGAAAAGACTATTATCTATTGACGGTTCTAGATAAAGCTTTTCATTGTGATCCAGTTCAATGCACCCAGTGCACTAGATCCTTTTGCTTGAAGACACTCCGATGATTTTAGACTCATCATATCTCATTTGATCCCACTCAAATGCTAGCAAAAGAATTCTACAACTTTAACAAGATAAAGGTGCCCAACCTTTAACTTAAGTTGTGAACATTATTCAAGACTAACTAAAGAATTGTGTCTACCACATACATATCCAGATGTACGAACAATTCTTCTTTTCCCATAGTCTTTAGACCTTATGATTATTTACTTTGACAATTATAATATAAAATATAAATGCTATACGATTTGTTAAACCAGAAATCTCTTTATTTATGAAAAAGATTGTTAATTACAACATTACACTCTTGCTATTGAGCATAATCCTAACAATCTCCCACTTGCGCTATAGCAAATGTGTCATATCTCTCAAGCCCATATTCTCTAGATGCCCATCGAAACTCTTCTGAGGTAGAGCCTTTGTGAAGGGATCCGCTAGATTTTCTGCTGACGCGATTTTGGTAATCGTCACGTCACCTCTTTGAACAATCTCCCTTAAAAGATGATACTTTCTTTCAATGTGTTTACCTCTCTTGTGACTTCTTGGTTCTTTCGAATTAGCCACTGCTCCACTGTTGTCACAGTAGATAGTGATCTGCTTATTCGCACTAGGAACCACTTCTAAGTCAATCAAGAATTGGCGGAGCCAAACAGCCTCTTTGGCAGCTTCGCATGCAGCAACATACTCAGCTTCCATGGTGGAATCAGCAATACAAGATTGCTTGATACTCCTCCATATAACTGCTCCTCCTCCAATAGTAAACACAGCCCCTGATGTGGATTTTCTGGAGTCAGAATCTGATTGGAAATCAGAATCTGTATACCCAACGGGAACCAAATCCCCTCCAGAGTATACAAGCATATTGTCTCTCATTTTCTTGAGATACTTGAAAATATGCGTGACTGCCGTCCAGTGATCAGGACCAGGTTTCGATTGAAACCTGCTAACTATGCCAATAGCAAAACAAATATCTGGTCTAGTACAGAGCATTGCATACATGAGACTTCCAACTGCCGAGGCATATGGAACTCTACTCATGAATTGCTCTTCATGCTCATTCTTAGGAACTTGTTCCTTAGAAAGCTTGATTCCATGTCTGAAAGGTAACATACCTTTCTTGGAATCCTGCATGGAAAACCTAGACAAGATTTTGTCTATGTATGAAGCTTGGGATAATGCAATCGTTCTATTCTTTCTATCCCTTATTACTTGGATACCTAGAATAAAACTTGCTTCTCCTAAGTCCTTCATATCAAATTGTTTTGCTAACCATTCTTTTACTGATGTCAATACACCTACATCGTTTCCAATGAGTAGTATATCATCAACATAAAGAATCAGGAAAACCAACTTGTCGCCTTTAATCCTTTTGTATACACAAGGTTCGTCAGGATTCTGAATAAATCCAAAACCTTTGACAGCTTGATCAAACCTTATGTTCCAGGATCTGGATGCTTGCTTTAATCCATATATGGATTTCTGCAACTTGCATACCTTATCCACTTGGCCCTTTTCAATGAATCCCTCTGGTTGCATCATGTAGATGCTTTCGTCAAGACTTCCATTTAGGAAAGCTGTCTTGACGTCCATTTGCCAAATCTCTAGATCTAAAGATGCTGCAATGGATAAGAGTATCCTAATGGATTTAAGCATGGCCACAGGAGAGAAGGTTTCCTCGTAATCGATACCTTCTTTCTGTGTATACCCTTTAGCTACCAATCTAGCTTTAAAGGTTTCCACCTTTCCATCCATACCTCTTTTCCTCTTGTATACCCACTTGCACCCAATGGGTTTTATCCCTTTAGGCAAGTCTACAAGGGACCAGACTTTGTTATCGAACATAGATTCAATCTCGGATTGCATTGCCTTTTGCCAATGCGACTATCAACATCCTCCATAGCTTCCTTGTACGTATAGGGATCATCGTCGTCCGGGAGATTCTCCACTGATTCTCCCAGACCGATGTATCTTTCGGGTTGTGTTCTAACCCTCCCACTACGACGAGGAATGGTAGGTTGTTGATCTTGTGTTGGATCGGAACTTACAATTGGGTTAGGTTGTGTAACCTCTCGTGGAATTGTATCTCCTGATATCTCATTCAGGACAATTCTACTTCTAGGCACAGAATCATTCATATAGTCTTTTTCCAGAAATTTAGCATTTGTCGAAACAAATACTTTAAGATCTGAAGGACTATAGAAATAATATCCTTTAGTTTCTTTTGGATACCCTACAAATATACATGTTTCTTAACGTGACTCCATCTTTTCTGTCTTTCCTTTTAACACATGCGCAGGACAACCAAATATCCTTAAGTGTTATAAACTAGGCTTGCGCCCAGTCCACAACTCATGCGGTGTTTTAGGAACAGACTTAGATGGTACATCGTTTAGAATGTATATAGCAGTTTGTAAAGCATATCCCCAAAAAGAAATAGGAAGCGTTGAATAACTCAACATAGACCTAACCATATCCAAAAGAGTTCTATTTCTCCTTTCTGCTACCCCATTCTGTTGAGGTGTACCTGGTGCAGAAAACTGAGAAACTATCCCATTATCAATAAGATATTGCTGAAACTCACCAGATAGATATTCTCCACCACGATCAGATCTCAAGATTTTTATGTGTTTCTCAAGCCGATTTTCCACTTCAGCTTTGAATGCTTTGAACATGTCAAAAGCATCCGACTTATGTCTCATGAGATACACATAACCAAATCTCGAATAATCATCCGTGAAGGTGATGAAGTACTCATATCCACCTCTAGCTTGAATGCTCATAGGTCCACATACATCAGTGTGTATCAATCCTAAACATTCAGTGGCTCTTGCACCTTTGGCAGAGAACGTCCTTTTGGTCATTTTACCTTCCAAACAAGACTCACAAGTTGGTAGATCATCAACCTTTAAGTCACTCAAAGGTCCGTCACATACCAATCTTTTAATCCTATTAAGGTTAATATGACCTAAGCGTAAATGCCAAAGGTAGGTTTCATCTGTTGATAATTTTACTCTTTTATGATTAGGTTCCGTTATTTCTGTGTCTAACGAGTGAGAGATATTTCTATGCAAAAAGTATAGACCGTTTTCCAATGTACCTTGGCAAATAATTTTGTCATTCTTACTAATAATAAAAACTTTATTAAAAGTAACCGAATATCCAAATTTATTCAAACAAGAAACTGAAATTAAATTCCTCTTGAATTGAGGTACATAATAAACGTCTATTAAATCTAAATTCCTTCTAGAATCCAAATAAACTCTAATATCTCCCACTGCACTTGCAGACACTAACGTTCCGTTGCCCAAGCGCAAATTGATTTCATTCTTACTCAGCTTTCTCCTTTCTTGAAACCCCTACAAGGAATAACAAACATGATTAGTGGCTCCCGAGTCTATGATCCAAGAATCTGTAGAATTAGCCAAAAAACATGTTTCTAGATAATTCAAATTACCTTCTTCCTTCTTGTTCTGGGACTTTGGGCAATTTCTCTTCCAATGTCCCTTTTCACCACAAAGGAAGCATTTCCCTTTGATCTTGGTTACTTTCTTGGTCTCCTTCTTGATAGGCCCAAGTTGCTTTTTCTTCTGTTGTTTCTTGACCTTTTGACGGGCCTTAACAGTAGCAACTTTACCAACCATATGAATCTCTTGACCTTTGCCTTTCACAAGGATCTTTTCAGCACTTTGAACATCTTGCATCAGGCCTTGTAAGGTGTATTCCTTTTTGTTCAAAGTGTAGTCCAATTTGAACTGATCAAAGGAATTTGACAATGAATTGACAACCATATCAATCTTTGTCTCACCATCTATCTCAGCGCCATGCAGTTCAGCAATGTTGAGATGTGCTATGACTTTCATCATGTGATCTTTCACAGCCTGTCCAGGTTTCATCCTAAGATTCATAAAAGCAGTCACTGCCTCTCTCTTAGTCGTCCTAGACTTCATAGCAAACATCTCCTCTAGAGACATCATTATATCAGCAGCGGACTCCATTCCTTCATGCTGCTGTTGCAACACGTCGGAGATAGTGGCCATAATGTAACATTTTGCCATATCATCTGAAGTCTTCCACTGCTCATACTCATCTCTACACATTATGCTAGATTCATTATTAGGAGCAGGTGGTTTAGGAGTAGTTAGAACAAACTTATGTTTTTCACTTTGCAGCAACAACCCAATTTTCCTTTTCCATGTGACATAATTATCTCCAGTTAAAGTGTTATCTTTCAGGATGTTCATAAGTGATGGGGTCATGATTTCTGAACAAAACATATATAAGTAAATAATCATGATAAAGCACTTTTAAATATTTATCTTGAATTAAATAAATAACTCAATCATAAAATTCAACGGTGATCTAACACCCATAAATGTTACGCCTCCTTTGGGAGTTCGCACCATTTACTAGTTAGACTAGGTCCCACCTAATTGTTAACATAACAACCAGCGTTTTCAATTTTAGCCTTGCAATTTTATTAACAAGAACTCTTGGGAGGATATCAATAAAATTACATTGAGTGTGTTACCAAGATATCGACCCTCAATTTTCTCTCACGAAAATCCTTCCTTGGGGAGTTGATCTCGGTTTAGTCCATTGTCTAGTCTATCCTTGTAAGGAAGTATGTTGCTAAATTCCATTCATGGACGCCCCTTAGGAGGATTACCAATAAATAATAAAGCTCAACTAACCTTGGAGGCCATAGGTGTTACCAAAACACCTTCTCCCATTCAATTATTTAAGGCGTGTGATTAAATCCCATAGAATGATTTACCGAGTTATCTAGATGCCAATTTAGATACCTAAATCATTCAATGCATGTTCATACCAAAAAGAGATAAATGCGTGGCATTCCTATTCTATATGTCATGTTATCATACAATAACAAATATTGTAATATTTAAGCATAAATTAAATAGCAACAACTTTGGCCCATCCTAAAAAAACAAGTAAATTACAATTTGTTAGGAATACAAGATCTTCAGGTGGCCCATCAACCATACACTCATCCTTCGGCCCAACCCACGGGCGAGCACAACTCACAACCCCACTAAGAGGCTGCCGTGTGCAGCCCATGAGGACTCCAGGGCTGCCGTGCGCAGCCCACCAAGCTTGGGCTTGCCATGCGCAGCCCAATCCACTCCTAGGGTGTGCACGGTGCTCGTTCATGGTTCCGGTTGCTTCTTTTTGCTTCGTGTCTTCGAATCTTCAAGACCTAAACATATTACGGCAGTATATATATAATAAACCACATAAAACATATATAAATCCATACATCACATGTAATTATATATTTGAATACCTAGAGTGCCATCTCTTTCTAAACATGCATAATCACAATAAAAAGAAATAGATCCACGTATATATACGTTAATTAATTAAAAGGGTTCAACCTAGGCTCTGATACCAATTGTAGGGAAAAATAATAAATAAAACTGGTAAACGCAGCGGAAGCGATACTAAAAACGATTTAGTGACTTTTAAAATTTTTCCTTTATGAACCTTAAACCCTTTTAATCAATAAACATGCATATATGTTAACAAAAGTAAATTACCTTTTGTCGCGTGATCCGATTGACTTACGTCGATGGTAATCCGCAAGACCTTCAATCCGTACACGAACGTGGATCACCTAGGAGCGTGGTCTCCCTTTTCTTTGAATTGCAAAACTGTGAATGGACCAAACAAAAAACTTTCTTTTCTTTGTTAGTCACAAAAACAATCAAAAGAATGTCAAAAATTATTCCGGTCACTTTTGAGTTCTCAATCTAATGATCCCACTCAAATGCTAGCAAAAGAATTCTACAACTTTAACAAGATAAAGGTGCCCAACCTTTAACTTACGTTGTGAACATTATTCAAGACTAACTAAAGAATTGTGTCTACCACATACATATCCAGATGTACGAACAATTCTTCTTTTCCCATAGTCTTTAGACCTTATGATTATTTACTTTGACAATTATAATATAAACTATAAATGCTATACGATTTGTTAAACCAGAAATCTCTTTATTAATATGAAAAAGATTGTTAATTACAACATTACACTCTTGCTATTGAGCATAATCCTAACACTGAATACTGGTGCTCAGCAAAATTCTGAATCACAACTCAAGAAGCCTTCAATAGAAGATTTGCTGCAGCAAATGGGGCAGAAAATGGAGCAACAAGGGAAGTAATTGGAGCAGCAAATAAGGCAGATGGAGCAGAATATGAGGCAAACTCAACAAAATAATGATGTACAATTTCAGAATCTTCATGCTTCAATGAAGAAGACAGAAACTCAAATTGGGCAATTAGCTGAGGCTAATCAAAGAATGGAACATGGAAAATTTCCAAGTTATACAGAACAAGCAAAGGTTATGACAATTCTTTGGAATAGTAAGATATTAACTGATGATAGACATGTTGAACTTTCTAATAAATCGGCTAATGTTTCAGGTCCTTCCAAAGAGAATATCATATCCTAGGAGGAAGAGATAGCAGTAGAAAAATCAAAGGCTCCACCACTACTTCACAAGTCGCCCAATCCATATGTTCCTCTAGTTCCTTTCCTAGGGAGATTGCAAAAGAGAAAGTTAGAGAAATCATACAAAGACATATATGACATCCTCTTAAAAGTCAATGTCAACTTGCCCTTACTTGAGATGATTCAGAAGATGCCAACATATGCTAAATTTTTCAAGAGTCTGCATACCTACAAAACAAGATTTGTGGAGAATCATCAAGAATTCATGATTGGTAGTTCTAATGCAGTTCTTCAAAAGTCATTGCCTCCAAAATTACAAGACCCTGGTAGTTTTTGCATTAACATTACTATTGGAGGTACAACTTTGAAGAGAGCCATGTTAGATCTGGTAGCCAGTATTAATTCAATGCCTTTCAATATCTATGAACAACTGGGATTGAATAACCTAAAGAAAACAACCATGTCGCTTTTGTTGGCCGATGTTTCTATCAGATACCCTAGGGGTTATGTTGAAGACGTGCTGGTAAAAGTAGATAATCTCATCATCCTTGCTGATTTTGTAGTACTAGACATGGATGAAGGAGCATAGGATATGGATTGCAAGCCTATTTTGGTAGGGAGACCTTTTATGGCAACTGCAAAGACTTTTATAGATGTCCAGAATGGAAAGCTAACGATGATTGTGTTAGATGAAACTGTAGAATTTAAAGTCTTTAAGTCTCTTAAGTTCCTTAAAGCAGCAGATGATTGTTATTCAGCTGAGTGTAATTCAATAGAAGTGGTGAATTCAGCAGTGCAAGATGAATTGTCAGAAGAAATATCTAAAGAACTTCTAGATTGGGTCTGTGATGTATTAGAAGATGATGAAGAATTGCATCAGGATGGAGTTTCGGAAGAAGATGAGATCAACAAGTCATTGATCCCATCTATAAGCTCTCCCCCTACATTAGAGCTGAAACAACTTCTTTCTAACCTCAAGTATGCCTTCCTAGGGGTAAATGACACTCTCCCAGTGATTATAGCCTCTGATCTAGAGGCAGAAAACGAAGATATACTGCTAAAGGTACTCCAAGAACATAAAGCCGCCATTGGATGGACCATAGTGGATATTAAGGGAATAAGCCCTACCATTTGCATGCACCACATTCTTTTAGAAGAAGGTATGAAGCCATCAAGAGAGGCTCAACGAAGACTTAACCTGAACTTGAAAGAGGTCGTAAAGGAAGAGGTCCTAAAGCTACTTAAGGTGGGTATCATATACCCTATATCTGACAGTAAATGGGTGAGTCTGGTCCATGCTGTACCAAAGAAGTCTGGAATCACGGTGGTAGCTAATGAAAATAATGAGTTGATTCCTACAAGGAAGACAACGAGATAGAGAGTGTGCATAGATTACCGCAAGCTCAACACGATAACCAAAAAGGATCACTTTCCTTTGCCGTTCATTGATCAGATGCTCGAGCGTTTGGCAGGACATGCTTATTATTGTTTCCTGGATGGATTTTCAGGATATAATCAAATTACCATAGCTCCAGAGGACCAAGAGAAGACGATGTTCACATTTCCTTTCGTAACCTTTGCTTACCGAAGAATGACTTTTGGGCTATGCAACGCACCTGCCACTTTCCAGAGATGTATGATGTCAATCTTCTCAGTCATGTTAGAGCGGTATATTGAGGTATTTATGAATGATTTTTCTATTATTGGTAATTCTTTTGACCACTACCTTGATAACTTAACTAATGTTTTGAAAAGATGCACTGAGACTACTTTGACTCTTAGTTGTGAGAAAAGCCACTTTATGGTGAAATCTGGAATAGGGCTAGAACATGTGATATCTGATAAAGGCATAGAAGTAGATAGAGCTAAAATTGAAGTAATTGCTAAACTTCCACCTCCCACTTCGGTGAAAGGTGTAAGAAGTTTTCTTGGTCATGCAAGTTTTTATAGGCGCTTTATAAAAGATTTCTCGAAAATTAGTCGTCCCCTATGTAACCTTTTGACCAAGGATTCTATATTTGTTTTCAATAATGAATGTTTGTATGCTTTTGAATCTTTAAAAGATAAACTGACATCTACGCCTGTAATCATGCCTTCTGATTGGTCTCTTCCATTTGAATTAATGTGTGATGCATCAGATTATGTTGTAGGCGCTGTTTTAGGACATCGAGTAGAAAAAGTTCCACATGTTACTTACTACACTAGTCGCACTTTGAATGATGCACAATTGAATTACTCCACTACAGAAAAAGTATTACTTGCTGTTGTTACTGTTGTTAGTGCCTTAGAAAAATTTCGTCAATATTTAATTGGGTCCAAGGTCATTGTTTATTCTGATCATGCTGCATTGAAATATTTACTAACAAAGAAGGAAGCGAAACCGAGATTACTCCAGTGGATCCTTTTGTTGCAAGAGTTTGATTTGGTAATCAGGGATAAGAAGGGCACTGAGAATGTGGTAACTGATCACCTTTCTTGATTAGTGGAGAATGAGAACGTGGTAGGGAGTACTAAGTTTCTACTAATCAATGAGAATTTTCCTGATGAATAGCTGATGGTTGTGAGAGACAAAGATCCATGGTATGCAGACATTGTGAATTATCTCGCTAATGGTATCATACCAGCTAACTTGAACTCGCAAGCAAAAAGAAGATTTATCTGTATCACCAGGCAATACTTTTAGGACGAGCCATACCTATTCAAATATGGCACTGATCAGATTATTCAAAGATGCATCCCTGAAGAAGAACATGAAGATGTGCTAAAATTCTGCCACAATATTAGTTATGGAGAGCACTTTAGTGCCAAAAAGACTGCTATGAAAGTTTTTCAATCAGGTTTCTTCTGGACCTCTTTATTTAAAGATGCTTATACCTTCTTTACTTCTTGTGACAGGTGCCAGAGGACTGGGAACATAGGTAAGAGAGATAAGATGCCTCTTTCTAGCCAATTGATAGTGGAGATATTTGATGTGTGGGGAATAGATTTCATAGGACCCTTCCCATCCTCATATGGGTTCAACTACATCTTGGTTGCTGTGGACTATGTTTCAAAATGGATTGAAGCAATCGCAACCAAGACAAATGACATCCAAGTGGTGGTGAAGTTTGTAAAAGAGAACATTTTCACCAGATTCGAAACCCCTTGTGCAATCATCAGTGACGGTGGAAGCCATTTTAATAACAAGGTTTTTGCCTCGTTAATGAAGAAGTATAATGTCAAACACAAAGTGGCAACCCCGTATCATCCTCAGACGTCTGGACAGGTTGAAGTAAGCAATAGACAGATTAAAAAGATACTGGAGAAAGCTGTGGAGCCAAATCGAAATGATTGGTCTACAAAGCTTAATGATGCATTATGGGCATACATAACTACATACAAGACCCCGATAGGCATGAGCCCCTATAGGATAGTTTTTGGCAAAGCATGTCATCTGCCAGTAGAGTTGGAACACAATGCTTATTGGGCTCTAAAAAAGCTGAATTTCAACTTAGACAAAGCAGGTGAGGAAAGAAGTTTGCAATTGGGTGAGCTCGAGGAGCTTCAAAATAATGCTTATGAGAATGCAAAAATATACAATGAAAGGACGAAGAAATTGCATGACAAAAATATTCGTTTCAAAGAGTTTCGTCCTGGGATGCTTGTGTTGTTATACCAATCCCGGTTGAAATTATTTCCTGGGAAATTAAAGTCAAAATGGATTGGTCCATACGCAAAAGTATACAAGGAAAGGACGAAGAAATTGCATGACAAAAATATTCGTTTCAAAGAGTTTTGTCCCGGGATGCTTGTGTTGTTATACCAATCCCGGTTGAAATTATTTCCTGGGAAATTAAAGTCAAAATGGATTGGTCCATATGAAGTAACGCAGTTTTTTCCATATAGTGCAATAGAAATTACAAATCGAGCTAGCAGGGGAGTTTTTAAAGTGAATGGACATAGACTAAAGCCTTATCTTGGAGGTTTTTCTACGGAATCTACCGTGAAATGGATCCGTTTCTGTGAGCCGTAAGGCTCCTATGCGTCTTGCCAATACGTTAAATATGGTGCTCGGTGGGAGGCAACCCACCCAGGTATTATTTTCTTTACTATTCTCCTTTGTTTCGTGTCGAGTCGTTAATTAGTGTGAGCCTCGAGCACTTTCGGACCTAATTGAATATTATTTTTGTTGAATTTGAGCTTATCGAAAAGTGTTATTCAGTTCAGGTTTGGGGGTGCATGAATATGTTATTATGATAGGGTGGGTGCAGATGTGTTTTATGTGTGCTTGTTGAATTTGTGCAGGTTCAGGTTTGACTAAAGAAAAAAAAATTTAATTTGCGCCGCCCAGACTGCCCCTAGGTATAGTGTCTGGCCGGCGGCAAATAGAGAATTGCACAGCTGGAGTTGAGCACCGGGTAGACCGCCTCTTAGGCATAGTATCTGGCCAGCGGTAAATCCAAACCTGATCAGCTGGAGTTGAGCGCCGGGTAGACCGCCCCTAGGCATAGTGTCTGGCCGGCGGTAAATCCAAACATGATCAGCTAGAGTTGAGCGTTGGGTAGACCGCCTCTCAGGCACAATTTCTGGCTGACGATAGATAAGGCTTTGAGCGAATAAATGAAACGGTGCGTTTCAACCAAGGTAAGCATCATTGTGCATGACCGCCTCCTAGACCGCCCCCTAGGCAGAAGTGTCTAGCCGGCGATAGGGGAAAATTTTTGGCCCTATCTAAGGACCACTGTTGCGCAGCGGTAGGACTCAAAAGTTCTAACTACTGCACCCGAATTCTTCTTCCCCCGTCCCTCTTCTTTTCTTTTCCTTTCTCTTCTCCTTAAAACCTCCATTGTTACTCTTTTTCTCATCCAAGATTAAGGTATGTCTCCTTTCTCACTCTCTTCTTGATTTTAATTTTATATTCAATCAAGTTATGCTTGCCATAATATGCATTGCCATTTAGAGTGATTTAGAGAAACTTTGTGCTCCAATTTCGGATTCCATGCATTTGGGTTTCAGTTGTTGAATAATTTATGATGTTCATGCATTTGGTTGGTTAGATTTTTAACTGGGTATATACGAAATTCGAATTTAATTATGAATGAGAATGTGGATGTTTGGCTGTGATAAATTGATACCATAATTAAGATGAGAATGAACTCTGAATCTGGATTGAATCTATTTTGTGGAATTAGTTGATGAACATTAAGTATTGCATATGGGAAACATCAGTTACCTAGTTTTCCATCTCTTAATCACATTCACCAATTCTTTGTTAAATTGCTTTCTTAGTTTAATTTAGTTCTAAATCAATCAATCACTCAATCTCAAATCTCTTGGTTACTATTACTTGCTTAACTTTAATTAGAATTGGTTTAATCGATAAATCATTTTTCCTCGTGGGAATGATCCCTACTTGTCGCTGTACTTATCTCACGATTCGTGCACTTGCGAGCTAGCTTTTTATAACACGATTTTACACATCAAGTTTATAACACCATGAACTATTGAGAACGCTAAGTTTTGCTTGAGAAAGTACGATGAACTATGAATTCCATTTAACTTAGTTGTGTTTGGGTATTTTGGACTATATGACATGAATTGTGTGTTGTTAGTGTGAATTTTTAAACAGAATGCTGTCGATTTTTTTTTTTTTTTGAAATAGATTTTCTTGTGAGTTTATTATGAGTTGTTTTTATACAGATAGCGAAAACTCATGTAGAAAGCGTCCTCGGATTAGTTCAGCCGATAAAGGAAAAAGACAGGTAGCACCAATGCAGGCGCAACACAAGGATTTCAAGGGTCGTTTCAGCAAGTTTCTAGGATGGCCTTGGATTGTGGAAAGAGGCATTGATGTTGACAACCTGCTATAGACACATTTTCCAGCAGTGGTAGTAAACCGTTGTTGGGGTAGATATGTCGCACGGCCGCCAAGACCAAACAGAAGTATTGTGGCAGAATATTATGCCAGCGCCGTAGTAGATAGGTTCCAAGCTAGGGGCCCAGTTTTGGTTCAAGGTGTTGAGGTCCATATTACCCCGAAGGCCATAAACCAGTTCTTTGACGCTCCGAAGGTTGTGATTAATGGCAAGGCTAGGATAGAGTTCATTGAGGAGATTGACCAGTACAGAGGAAGATTAGCAGGATATGCTTTTTTTTTTTTCTTTTTGAATTTTTAGTTTCTTTTGTTTCTTTTGTTGTTAGATATTTTTGTTGTTTGTTTGTTATTGCAGTCTTATTTCTGGTTTTTCTTTAGTTTGTCTGTCACCTCTTTTCTTGTCTTGATTGTCAACATTGAGAGCAAAGTAGAGTTTAGGTTTGGGGGTGAGACGTTTGAGTCTTGAATCTTAAGTCAAGTTTTTAGTTGTTTGTAGAGTCTGTCGTTCTTACTTGGGCATTGATGAGATGCTTTGGTATGTGCCTTAGAAATGATATGCTTTAATCACTGGGTTTAAACTAACATTTTGCCGCTTAGAGTATTACATTGCAATTTTCAAAATTTATGACATGCTCTTGATGTGATAATGGATATGATGCTTGGTTGGATAGTCATGATTAATAGTGGAGACTGCCCTTGTGAGTTCACTAAGCCAAAAAGCGTGCATAAATGACATATTTTGAGGGAAATTTTGTTTTACTTCTTTAAACACTCTGTAGGTTATTAGCAGTAGGTTTGATCTCTATAGGTTGAACTTTGAGCATTATAGAGCGTACATCATAAAAGATTGCACTTGATAATTTTGGATCTTGAGTAAGATGAGCTAGTGGAAGTGATGTTAGACTATGTATGTTTGAACTACCTAAAAGGCCTTAAATATTTCATACCTTATGTGTGTGCTCCATAGCCCTGTTTGAAGCCAAACACTGTATAGCCTTTTTCTTTCTTCACCTCATTAACTGTAACCCAAGTAAACCTATAATTTTACCATACCATATAGCTTGGGATCATGCTTTGAGAATGTGAAGGAAATACAATAGTTCTGCACGAGAAGGGGGTAGAAATTGATCTGAGATCGATAAGGAGCTACATTCAATCTAAAAATGTTGTCTGAATTTAGCAAAGTGTTGTAAATCTCTGATACTGAAAAAAAAAAATTTGCCACCATAATGAAAGGTGAGTAGTGAGAATCAGAGAAAGGTTTTTAAAGACTACAATAAGTCAATAACTTTGAGTTATTGTACCTACTCTCGAAAGAGTTGGCAAGAAAGGATGGAGAATTATGAGACTGAAGTAGATAGTGAGTGTAGATGGTGAGTGGCATTATTCCACTTACATTGGAAGTCAATGAAGACTTAGGAGCTCATACTAAGCCGTAAAGGTAATTAAAGACTCTCATTGGATGATCCTAGGTTTTTGAATTCCTATTGCCCGTTCTTTCTTCACCTTTGCCTAATAACCCCATCACAACCTTATGAAAAGCCTAATTGATCTGCTAGTTATCCTTGCTAGGAAAGTAGAAATACATCTTGTGTTTATCTTGTTCATAATGTTTGATTCTTTTCATGAGATCTTTTGCATACAAATCAAGCGTTTTTTCAATGATATATTCATATGCGATTATAATTTAAAATTTCTTGTGCATAACTTCTTTCGCATATGCTTGATGAGTGAATTTTCCTAAGTGCCGTGTGAAAATATGAGCGATATCTTATGAGAATTAGAGTTGAGGTGAATTACATCTAATGGCGTTCAGCGAATGTGTCTTTAATGCTTGAGTATCTTGAGTTTGGGCTTTTCAATAAAAACTGAGCGATACAGTCAATTTTGCGACTTAATGTTAGTCTTTAATTTTTGGCTTTTGCATACATTGTTTCAGTATGGGCACGAATCGATTGCATCTCAAATGATTGGTTTTTGTGGGATATGTTTGTGGGTGTCATAGCTGAGAACCCTCAGGAGACAAAACTCCTCCTACTAGGGACACCTAGAGGTTTAAAAGCTTGTAGCATGTGCTCAATGTTATCGTGTTCCCTGCGAAAGTGGCTTAGTTAGGATTTTGTTTTTCTTTTAGTTGAGGGTTTTTTTTAGGTTTTGCTCGAGGATGAGCAAAAGATAGGTTTAAGGGTATTTGATCAGTATAATTTTATGCTTATATTTCGCCCTTTGTCCTATGTATTTTGCCTATCCTTTGAGTCATTTTTGGTGGTTTGATGTGTTTGTTAAGCCTATGTAGGATATTTTCATTAGTAATGTTGAGGAATCCATTTACGGATGAATTGGAGTCAAAAAGTTTCAAAAAGGGCAAAACTGTCTTTTACCATAGGCCAGACCGCCAGCCATGTAGTGCCCTCTAAGCGGTCCAGCTAGCGATCAGCAGTAAAGGACTGTCTAAGATTTTTGGCCGGCCAGACCGCCGGCCATGCAGTGCCTCTAAGCGGTCCAGCAGGCGATCAGCAGCAGAGGAGGGATCAGTAATTTCCGCCAGCCAGACCGCCGATCAGGCACATACCTCCCAAGCGGTCTAGCCAATGTTCACTCCCAGTTGTGCATTATTTGTGGTCCGCCGTCATGCACCTTGCCCAGGGAGCGGTCTAAAGGGCGGTCGTGCACAAACATGTTTCTTTCAGGACTCTGACTGATCTATTTTAAAAAGGCAACCCATTTAAGGTGACGGGAGAAGATTTTAAACGGATGGCTGGGGAGAGGAACAGAGGACCCTTACTCAATCTTTTCATCTATCTTTACACAGAGAAGATTTGGAGACAAAGAAGATTTCAACATCGAAGATTTGAAGAATTCATTGAAGGCCTCAATGGGTTTTATCTCTTCTTTCTTTGTCTTTCAATTTCGATGATGTGTAACTAACTCCATACTAGGGGATCGATGTGAACCTATGTAATGCTCATGTTATGATTCAAACAAGATTTGAAGAATTCATTGAAGGCCTCAATGGGTTTTATCTCTTCTTTCTTTTGTCTTTCAATTTCGATGATGTGTAACTAACTCCATGCTAGGGGATCGATGTGAACCTATGTAATGCTCATGTTATGATTCAAACTGCATATCTTTATTAATCAATTTGGATTTAGATTTTCTTACTCTTGACTTGCATTAATCTAATGGAAATTAATTGATACTTGTCTAGGGTTTCGATAATTTATAAATTGAGATTGCGCTAGAGGAATTTAAGTTGTCTTAATTACTTTTCAATTGAATGAGTATGATTGTTCTCGACATAGGAATTACTGCGAGACAATTTTGGTTCAATAATTCTTGCATGTAATGGGTTCTTGGTGATGGCTTACACCTTTGACGAGGGTGAGTTGTGATTGAGAACACGTGGTTAACTCCCGAGGAATTAAGGTAATACCATAATTAAAATGAGAATGAACTCTGAATCTTGATTGAATCTATTTGGTGGAATTATTAATGAACATTGAGTATTGCATATGGGGAACATCGGTTACCTAGTTTTCCATCTCTTGATCACATTTAACAATTCTTTGTTAAATTGTTTTCTTAGTTTAATTTAGTTCTAAATCAATCAATCACTCAATCTCAAATCTCTTGGTTACTGTTACTTGCTTAGCTATAATTATAATTAGTTTAATCGATAAATAACTTTTCCTCGTGGGAACGATCCCTACTTGTCGCTGTACTTATCTCACGAATTGTGTACTTGCGAGTTAGGTTTTTATAACACGATTTTACACATCACACATTACACCCAGTTGTGGAAATTTGAAGAACAAGAAGGGAAAAGTGATGGCCGCCACTTGGAGTTGAAGTGATGACTCTAATGAGGGAGATGAGTCTTTGGATGATGAAGATGAAGTTGCTAACTTCATAGCCTTTGCCTTCTCCCACAAGAGCAAATGATCTAGTGAAGAAAAGGAAGAGAGTCAAAGGGAAAATGACTCAAGTGAAGATGACTCCTCATCTAACTCTACAAAAGGAAATGTAAAGAATATGGATGTTCATGACTATATAGTCAAGTGTGAAAGCTTAATGATGAAGAGTAAAAGAAAACTAAGGATATTATAGGAAGAAAATCAAGAGCTTCCAACATATAATGACCGCTTAAGTGAACAAGTGGAAACATCCAAGAATATAGAAGATAAGCTAAGAAAGGAGCTAGACTTATCTAGGAGGAATGAAAAAGAGTTGAGAGTAAAAGTTGATAAAGCTAGGAGTCTACTTGTCAACATGAAAGTAAGCAAAGACAAGCTTGATAGGATGATTAATGACTTGATGGTTCCAAGTGACAATAAGGGTCTTGGATTTGAAGATGGCAAGAAGATCTCTACTCCTAAGAAGACCGTGTTTGCCAAGATCTTGGGGAGGAAAGAAGTGTCACCGGTGCAAACTCCTATGAAGAAGTTAGAACTAGGACAATGTGTTAGGATTATGCTCAATAGCAAGAGTGTAATGTTGTAATTAACAATCTTTTTCATATTAATAAAGTGATTTCTGGTTTAACAAATCGTATAGCATTTATAGTTTGTATTATAATTGTCAAAGTAAATAATCATAAGGTCTAAAGACTATGGGAAAAGAAGAATTGTTCGTACATCTGGATATGTATGTGGTAGACACAATTCTTTAGTTAGTCTTGAATATTGTTCACAACTTAAGTTAAAGGTTGGGCACCTTTATCTTGTTAAAGTTGTAGAATTCTTTTGCTAGCATTTGAGTGGGATCAAATGAGATATGATGAGTCTAAAATCATCGGAGTGTCTTCGAGCAAAAGGATCTAGTGCACTGGGTGCATTGAACTGGATCACAATGAAAAGCTTTATCTAGAACCGTCAATAGATAATAGTCTTTTCATTATCAGGACAATCGGAGAGTCTATCTTAATCCTGAGATAAATGATGGACTTATGGTTGCAAGTGATATCATTTGAGTTATCAATGAGTACGATTATATCGCATAGTCTATCCTCGATAGTTTGGTGATATTCATTTGTTAATCGATAGAGGACTTCATTTATAGATATAGACATCGTGGCTCCATTTAATTAAATGAGAGTATAATATCATCATATGGATGTTTTGAGGTAATTGGATATTAAATCTCAACGTTGAGTTTTCGATAGTGTCTATTGAAAACATGGCTTCTGGACAAGTCAAAATATCCAAGTTCAAAACGTGGTCATATGAGTAAATATGGTAACTTGGAGAGTTATAGGCGGTCTATGAACTCTTGGCGATTACTGATATTAATCACGAGGATACACTATCTCCAATATGATTGTCTAGGGTATGAATGAGGAGCATCTTCCTTTTCTATCTTTATTTAAGAGTTCAGTTTTAGCTCTTTAGTGGAATGAGTTAAAATTAATGGATCGGACCTAAGTGAATCATTTGTTGATTGTGATTAGGTTATGTCTATTGAAGCTTAAATTTAGATGGCCCGCCAAGATCCCCAATCCACACGGACTTGCATGGATCACTTGATATATTCTACCGGACCAATTTAAGGGTCCATCTAGAATTGCATTTAATATATTAAGAATATAATTTGCACATTATTTAAGTAATGGGCTGCTCAATTATATTAATATATTAATGAAAGACATGTGGGTTTGTTTCTTTTAGTAAGAATGGGTCTGGTTCACATGTGGGCTTTTTTATTTAAAGTCCAATGGATTAAATGAAATAGGAAAATAATATTAGGCCCATCTTATATATAAGTGGGGCGGCTAGGTTAAGGTTTTGACCTAAAAATATTATTTTGTTTCATTTGTTTTAATTAAATAAGAATTAATTGATTTATTGATTAATTGTTTAATTAAAGAAACAAATCTTTCCTAAAAGTAAAAGACTTGTTTGATAAGTAAATAAATAAATTAGTATTATTTATTTAATCAAATAAGGAGTTTTTTTTTTTTTTAGTCAAATAAAAGAATAAAAATAAAAGAGTTGGATTAGGGTTTGAAGTCTATAAAGTTAAAAAGAATTAGGGTTGAATTTCAGTCACCCTATATAAGTGACATGATGAAATTCGGCCAACCCTAATTAGATACTACATAGAATTCGGCAACCCTAAAGGAAAAAGAAGAAAAATTCGGCCAACCTATATATATGTTCTTATAGGGTTCGGCCACATCAATTAATTGGTGCTTGAGTTTTTATTTTCTTTCTTCTTCTTCTTAATTCTAAGAGAGTTTTTATTCTAGAGAGACAAAAAGGAGTGAAAAACTATTCTTTGATAGTATACAATTGCTTAAACATCAATAAGCTTGTGTATACGATATCGATCTAGGTTCACACGAGTTTCGATCATAAGATTGTGAACTCAAAAGTGACCGGAATAATTTTGACATTCTTTTGATTGTTTTGTGACTAACAAAGAAAAGAAAGTATTTGTTTGGTCCATTCACAGGTTTGCAATTCAAAGGAAAGGGAGACCACGCTCCTAGGTGATCCACGTTCGTGCTCGGATTGAAGGTCTTGCGGATTACCATCGACGTAAGTCAATCGGATCACGCGACAAGAGGTAATTTACTTTTGTTGATATATATGCATGTTTATTGATTAAAAGGGTTTAAGGTTCATAAAGGAAAAATTTTAAAAGTCACTAAATCGTCTTTAGTATCGCTTCCGCTGCGTGTAACACTTTTATTTGTTTATTTTTTTCCCTACAATTGGTATCAGAGCCTAGGTTGAACCCTTTTAATTAATTAACGTATATATACGTGGATCTATTTCTTTTTATTGTGATTATGCATGTTTAGAAAGAGATGGCACTCTAGGTATTCAAATATATAATTACATGTGATGTATGGATTTATATATATTTTATGTGGTTTGTTATTGCTCGATTTTGGCCCTAGATTTTCAATGTAATTTTTGTTTCGGAGTTGTAACAACAAGGGTGGTCTATTATCGCCATAATTCCTTCTTGGTAGATTGCTAGGTTTTATTTTATTTTATTTTATATGTGTGCAGTATTTTTTTTAGGGTTACTGCAGTTTTTTTTTTATTTATTTTTAGTATGTGCAGTTTTTGGTTTGTAAAAATACTGCAGTGAATAAAAAAAAAAAAAATTAATACTGCAGTATTTATTATATATATACTGCCGTAATATATTTAGGTCTTGGAGATTCGAAGACACGAAGCAAAACGAAGCAACCGGAACCAAGTACGAGCACCGTGCGCACCCTAGGAGTGGATTGGGCTGAGCATGACAAGCCCAAACTTTGGTGGGCTGCGCATGGCAGCCTTGTGTGGCCTTATGGGCTGCGCAAGGCAGCCCCTTTGTGGGGTTGTGGGCTGCGCACGCCCATGGGAGAAGGCCGAAGGATGAGCGTATGGTTGATGGGCCACCTGAAGATCTTGTATTCCTGACAAATTGTAATTTACTTGTTTTTCTAGGATGGGCCAAAATTGTTGCTATTTAATTTATGCTTAAATATTACAATATTTGTTATTGTATGATAACATGACATATAGAATAGGAGTGCCACGCATATATCTCTTTTGGTATGAACATGCATTGAATGATTTAGGTATCTAAATTGGCATCTAGATAACTCGGTAAATCATTCTATGGGATTTAATCACACGCCTTAAATAATTGAGTGGGAGAAGGTGTTTTGGTAACACCTATGGCCTCCAAGGTTAGTTGAGCTTTATTATTTATTGGTAATCCCCTCAAGGGGCGTCCATGAATGGAATTTAGCAACATACTTCCTTACAAGGATAGACTAGACAATGGACTCAACCGAGATCAACTCCCCAAGGAGGGATTTTCGTGAGAGAAAATTGAGGATCGATATCTTGGTAACACACTCAATGTAATTTTATTGATATCCTCCCAAGAGTTCTTGTCAGTAAAATTGCAAGGCTAAAATTGAAAACGCTGGTTGTTATGTTAACAATTAGGTGGGACCTAGTCTAACTTGTAAATGGTGCGAACTCCCAAAGGAGGCGTAACATTTATGGGTGTTAGATCACCGTTGAATTTTATGATTGAGTTATTTATTTAATTCAAGATAAATATTTAAAAGTGCTTTATCATGATTATTTACTTATATATGTTTTGTTTTATTCAGAAATCATGACCCCATCACTTATGAACATCCTGAAAGATAACACTTTAACTGGAGATAATTATGTCACATGGAAAAGGAAAATTGGGTTGTTACTGCAAAGTGAAAAACATAAGTTTGTTCTAACTACTCCTAAACCACCTGCTCCTAATAATGAATCTAGCATAATGTGTAGAGATGAGTATGAGCAGTGGAAGACTTCAGATGATATGGCAAAATGTTACATTATGGCCACTATCTCCGACGTGTTGCAACAGCAGCATGAAGGAATGGAGTCCGCTGCTGATATAATGATGTCTCTAGAGGAGATGTTTGCTATGAAGTCTAGGACGACTAAGAGAGAGGCAGTGACTGCTTTTATGAATCTTAGGATGAAACCTGGACAGGCTGTGAAAGATCACATGATGAAAGTCATAGCACATCTCAACATTGCTGAACTGCATGGCGCTGAGATAGATGGTGAGACAAAGATTGATATGGTTGTCAATTCATTGTCAGATTCCTTTGATCAGTTCAAATTGGATTACACTTTGAACAAAAAGGAATACACCTTACAAGGCCTGATGCAAGATGTTCAAAGTGCTGAAAAGATTCTTGTGAAAGGCAAAGGTCAAGAGATTCATATGGTTGGTAAAGTTGCTACTGTTAAGGCCCGTCAAAAGGTCAAGAAACAACAGAAGAAAAAGCAACTTGGGCCTATCAAGAAGGAGACCAAGAAAGTAACCAAGATCAAAGGGAAATGCTTCCTTTGTGGTGAAAAGGGACATTGGAAGAGAAATTGCCCAAAGTCCCAGAACAAGAAGGAAGAAGGTAATTTGAATTATCTAGAAACATGTTTTTTGGCTGATTCTACAGATTCTTGGATCATAGACTCAGGAGCCACTAATCATGTTTGTTATTCCTTGCAGGGGTTTCAAGAAAGGAGAAAGCTGAGTAAGAATGAAATCAATTTGCGCTTGGGCAACGGAACGTTAGTGTCTGCAAGTGCAGTGGGAGATATTAGAGTTTTTTTGGATTCTAGAAGGCATTTAGATTTAATAGACGTTTATTATGTACCTCAATTCAAGAGGAATTTAATTTCAGTTTCTTGTTTGAATAAATTTGGATATTCGGTTACTTTTAATAAAGTTTTTATTATTAGTAAGAATGACAAAATTATTTGCCAAGGTACATTGGAAAACGGTCTATACTTTTTGCATAGAAATATCTCTCACTCGTTAGACACAGAAATAACGGAACCTAATCATAAAAGAGTAAAATTATCAACAGATGAAACCTACCTTTGGCATTTACGCTTAGGTCATATTAACCTTAATAGGATTAAAAGATTGGTAAGTGACGGACCTTTAAGTGACTTAAAGGTTGATGATCTACCAACTTGTGAATCTTGTTTGGAAGGTAAAATGACCAAAAGGACGTTCTCTGCCAAAGGTGCAAGAGCCACTGAATGTTTAGGATTGATACACACTGATGTATGTGGACCTATGAGCATTCAAGCTAGAGGTGGATATGAGTACTTCATCACCTTCACGGATGATTACTCAAGATTTGGTTATGTGTATCTCATGAGACATAAGTCGGATGCTTTTGACATGTTCAAAGCATTCAAAGCTGAAGTGGAAAATCAGCTTGAGAAACACATAAAAATCTTGAGATCTGATCGTGGTGGAGAATATCTATCTGGTGAGTTTCAGCAATATCTTATTGATAATGGGATAGTTTCTCAGTTTTCTGCACCAGGTACACCTCAACAGAATGGGGTAGCAGAAAGGAGAAATAGAACTCTTTTTGATATGGTTAGGTCTATGTTGAGTTATTTAACGCTTCCTATTTCTTTTTGGGGATATGCTTTACAAACTGCTATATACATTCTAAACGATGTACCATCTAAGTCTGTTCCTAAAACACCGCATGAGTTGTGGACTGGGCGCAAGCCTAGTTTACAACACTTAAGGATATTTGGTTGTCCTGCGCATGTGTTAAAAGGAAAGACAGAAAAGATGGAGTCCCGTTCAGAAACATGTATATTTGTAGGGTATCCAAAAGAAACTAAAGGATATTATTTCTATAGTCCTTCAGATCTTAAAGTATTTGTTTCGACAAATGCTAAATTTCTGGAAAAGGACTATATGAATGATTTTGTGCCTAGAAGTAGAATTGTCCTGAATGAGATGTCAGGAGATACAATTCCACGAGAGGTTGCACAACCTAACCCAATTGTAAGTTCCGATCCAACACAAGATCAACAACCTACCATTCCTCGTCGTAGTGGGAGGGTTAGAACACAACCCGAAAGATACATCGGTCTGGGAGAATCAGTGGAGAATCTCCCGGACGACGATGATCCCTATACGTACAAGGAAGCTATGGAGGATGTTGATAGTCGCCATTGGCAAAAGGCAATGCAATCCGAGATTGAATCTATGTTCGATAACAAAGTCTGGTCCCTTGTAGACTTGCCTAAAGGGATAAAACCCATTGGGTGCAAGTGGGTATACAAGAGGAAAAGAGGTATGGATGGAAAGGTGGAAACCTTTAAAGCTAGATTGGTAGCTAAAGGGTATACACAGAAAGAAGGTATCGATTACGAGGAAACCTTCTCTCCTGTGGCCATGCTTAAGTCCATTAGGATACTCTTATCCATTGCAGCATCTTTAGATTTAGAGATTTGGCAAATGGACGTCAAGACAGCTTTCCTAAATGGAAGTCTTGACGAAAGCATCTACATGATGCAACCAGAGGGATTCATTGAAAAGGGCCAAGTGGATAAGGTATGCAAGTTGCAGAAATCCATATATGGATTAAAGCAAGCATCCAGATCCTGGAACATAAGGTTTGATCAAGCTGTCAAAGGTTTTGGATTTATTCAGAATCCTGACGAACCTTGTGTATACAAAAGGATTAAAGGCGACAAGTTGGTTTTCCTGATTCTTTATGTTGATGATATACTACTCATTGGAAACGATGTAGGTGTATTGACATCAGTAAAAGAATGGTTAGCAAAACAATTTGATATGAAGGACTTAGGAGAAGCAAGTTTTATTCTAGGTATCCAAGTAATAAGGGATAGAAAGAATAGAACGATTGCATTATCCCAAGCTTCATACATAGACAAAATCTTGTCTAGGTTTTCCATGCAGGATTCCAAGAAAGGTATGTTACCTTTCAGACATGGAATCAAGCTTTCTAAGGAACAAGTTCCTAAGAATGAGCATGAAGAGCAATTCATGAGTAGAGTTCCATATGCCTCGGCAGTTGGAAGTCTCATGTATGCAATGCTCTGTACTAGACCAGATATTTGTTTTGCTGTTGGCATAGTTAGCAGGTTTCAATCGAAACTTGGACCTGATCACTGGACGGCAGTCAAGCATATTTTCAAGTATCTTAAGAGAACGAGAGATAATATGCTTGTATACTCTGGAGGGGATTTGGTTCCCGTTGGGTATACAGATTCTGATTTCCAATCAGATTCTGACTCCAGAAAATCCACATCAGGGGCTGTGTTTACTATTGGAGGAGGAGCAGTTATATGGAGGAGTATCAAGCAATCTTGTATTGCTGATTCCACCATGGAAGCTGAGTATGTTGCTGCATGCGAAGCTGCCAAAGAGGCTGTTTGGCTCCGCCAATTCTTGATTGACTTAGAAGTGGTTCCTAGTGCGAATAAGCAGATCACTATCTACTGTGACAACAGTGGAGCAGTGGCTAATTCGAAAGAACCAAGAAGTCACAAGAGAGGTAAACACATTGAAAGAAAGTATCATATTTTAAGGGAGATTGTTCAAAGAGGTGACGTGACGATTACCAAAATCGCGTCAGCAGAAAATCTAGCGGATCCCTTCACAAAGGCTCTACCTCAGAAGAGTTTCGATGGGCATCTAGAGAATATGGGCTTGAGAGATATGACACATTTGCTATAGCGCAAGTGGGAGATTGTTAGGATTATGCTCAATAGCAAGAGTGTAATGTTGTAATTAACAATCTTTTTCATATTAATAAAGTGATTTCTGGTTTAACAAATCGTATAGCATTTATAGTTTGTATTATAATTGTCAAAGTAAATAATCATAAGGTCTAAAGACTATGGGAAAAGAAGAATTGTTCGTACATCTGGATATGTATGTGGTAGACACAATTCTTTAGTTAGTCTTGAATATTGTTCACAACTTAAGTTAAAGGTTGGGCACCTTTATCTTGTTAAAGTTGTAGAATTCTTTTGCTAGCATTTGAGTGGGATCAAATGAGATATGATGAGTCTAAAATCATCGGAGTGTCTTCGAGCAAAAGGATCTAGTGCACTGGGTGCATTGAACTGGATCACAATGAAAAGCTTTATCTAGAACCGTCAATAGATAATAGTCTTTTCATTATCAGGACAATCGGAGAGTCTATCTTAATCCTGAGATAAATGATGGACTTATGGTTGCAAGTGATATCATTTGAGTTATCAATGAGTACGATTATATCGCATAGTCTATCCTCGATAGTTTGGTGATATTCATTTGTTAATCGATAGAGGACTTCATTTATAGATATGGACATCGTGGCTCCATTTAATTAAATGAGAGTATAATATCATCATATGGATGTTTTGAGGTAATTGGATATTAAATCTCAACGTTGAGTTTTCAATAGTGTCTATTGAAAACATGGCTTCTGGACAAGTCAAAATATCCAAGTTCAAAACGTGGTCATATGAGTAAATATGGTAACTTGGAGAGTTATAGGCGGTCTATGAACTCTTGGCGATTACTGATATTAATCACGAGGATACACTATCTCCAATATGATTGTCTAGGGTATGAATGAGGAGCATCTTCCTTTTCTATCTTTATTTAAGAGTTCAGTTTTAGCTCTTTAGTGGAATGAGTTAAAATTAATGGATCGGACCTAAGTGAATCATTTGTTGATTGTGATTAGGTTATGTCTATTGAAGCTTAAATTTAGATGGCCCGCCAAGATCCCCAATCCACACGGACTTGCATGGATCACTTGATATATTCTACCGGACCAATTTAAGGGTCCATCTAGAATTGCATTTAATATATTAAGAATATAATTTGCACATTATTTAAGTAATGGGCTGCTCAATTATATTAATATATTAATGAAAGACATGTGGGCTTGTTTCTTTTAGTAAGAATGGGTCTGGTTCACATGTGGGCTTTTTTATTTAAAGTCCAATGGATTAAATGAAATAGGAAAATAATATTAGGCCCATCTTATATATAAGTGGGGCGGCTAGGTTAAGGTTTTGACCTAAAAATATTATTTTGTTTCATTTGTTTTAATTAAATAAGAATTAATTGATTTATTGATTAATTGTTTAATTAAAGAAACAAATCTTTCCTAAAAGTAAAAGACTTGTTTGATAAGTAAATAAATAAATTAGTATTATTTATTTAATCAAATAAGGAGTTTTTTTTTTTTTAGTCAAATAAAAGAATAAAAATAAAAGAGTTGGATTAGGGTTTGAAGTCTATAAAGTTAAAAAGAATTAGGGTTGAATTTCAGTCACCCTATATAAGTGACATGATGAAATTCGGCCAACCCTAATTAGATACTACATAGAATTCGGCAACCCTAAAGGAAAAAGAAGAAAAATTCGGCCAACCTATATATATGTTCTTATAGGGTTCGGCCACATCAATTAATTGGTGCTTGAGTTTTTATTTTCTTTCTTCTTCTTCTTAATTCTAAGAGAGTTTTTATTCTAGAGAGACAAAAATGAGTGAAAAATTATTCTTTGATAGTATACAATTGCTTAAACATCAATAAGCTTGTGTATACGATATCGATCTAGGTTCACGCGAGTTTCGATCATAAGATTGTGAACTCAAAAGTGACCGGAATAATTTCGACATTCTTTTGATTGTTTTGTGACTAACAAAGAAAAGAAAGTATTTGTTTGGTCCATTCACAGGTTTGAAATTCAAAGGAAAGGGAGACCACGCTCCTAGGTGATCCACGTTCGTGCTCGGATTGAAGGTCTTGCGGATTACCATCGACGTAAGTCAATCGGATCACGCGACAAGAGGTAATATACTTTTGTTGATATATATGCATGTTTATTGATTAAAAGGGTTTAAGGTTCATAAAGGAAAAATTTTAAAAGTCACTAAATCGTCATTAGTATCGCTTCCGCTGCGTGTAACACTTTTATTTGTTTATTTTTTCCCTACACAATGTTCGAAAAATGCACAAGTAAAGGTGGCTCCAAGTAGTGTCACTCAAGTCAACATTCCTCAACAAATGGCTCACAAGAGAAAGAGACCAATAATGCAACCACAAGCAAGGAAGCAAACTAGACTGGTTCAACAACAAAGATGGATTGAACCTACTTAACCATAAAGACATGGGAAAGCTCCTATTTATGCACAAGGACAATGTATGATTCCTTATTTCATTCCTACATGTCATTTTTGTGGTTTTGATGGTCATATTAGACCACATTGCTTTCGCTATATTAAAATGTGTAGAACTAAAAGCATGATTGAAAAGAGAAAAAATAGAGCTATGATGCATGTTCCTAGGAATGAGAAAATTGATTTGCATGATCCTAGGACTTCTAGAGCCCATGTACCAAAGACCACTAGGAAAATAAATATTGTTTCTAGGTGGATTAAAAAGAATGAAAATGTTTTCCATGTTGCTCAAATAACCTTGAAGGCTAATTCTTCTAATTTTTAGTATTTAGACAGTGGGTGCTCTAGGTACATGACAGGAAACAAGAGTTTCTTTGAGACTCTTGTTATGGAGGAAGAAGGATGTGTCACCTTTGGTGATAGATCCAAAAAGAGAGTCATAGGGAAATGAACCATTTTTGTTCCCAGATTACCCTCCTTATCCAATGCTTTATATGTTGATGGCTTAAAAGCCAATTTGATAAGCATTTCTCATCTTAGTGATAAAGGATATTCCGTCTTGTTTAGCAAAAAGGATTGCTCAATCCTAAAGCTCGATGGACAAACCTTGTTGAAATGTATGAGATCTAGTGACAATTGCTATTGTCTTGAAGTTAGAGTTGTCTCAAACAATGTGTCCAAGGATGAGCAAGCTGAGTTGTGGCATGAAAGACTTGGCCACATGAACTATCGTGATCTACGGATCTTAGATAAGTTCAATGTAGTGCGTGGGCTTCCTAAGCTTTGGAAGAAAGTCAATGGTGTTTGTGGAACTTGCAAACAAGGAAAACAAACCAAAAGCATGCACAAAAATGGAAAGTATCTCTCCACCAAGGAGCCCCTAGAGCTTCTCCACATGGATCTTATAGGTCCTATGCAAACCTAGAGTTTAGGTGGAAAGAGATATATTTTTATTTGTGTAGATGATTTCTATAGGTTCACATGGACATATTTTCTTAAAGAAAATCTGAAACTTTTGACAAGTTTAAAATGCTTTGTAATAAAATTCAAAATGAAATGAACTCAAGCATTAAAGAGAATTTGAGAATGTTCCCTGTGGAACCTATTATGATAGTATAGTCATCTCCCATTAGTTTTCAGCTCCTAGGACTCCTCAACAAAAAGGAGTTGTTGAGAGGAAGAATAAGGTCCTTCAAGAGATGGCATGTGTCATGTTGCTTAGCAACAATGTCCCTAGGAAGTTATGGGCCAAAGCCATCAATATGGCTTGCTATATAGGGAAAAGAGTTTTCCTAAGGCTCGGCACTAGGCAAACCTCCTATGAGTTGTAGAAAGGTAAAAATCCAAATGTAAGCTACTTCAACATCTTTGGATAATGACCATGATCACCTTGGCAATTTTGATGCAGTGATGATGACATCTTTATTAGCTACGCCTTAAATAGTAGAGCCTATAGACTTTTCGATTTGAAGACTCGAAGCATCATGGAATCATCCAATGTTATCATTGATGATGAAAGACTCAAGTCTAATGACCATAAGGAGGAGGTTGCTATAGTTGATGACTCTCCCTTGGAGAATGTTATGAAGACTCCTAATGTAGAGGACACACAACCTATTGATAGAGTTCCTCTCTTGAACTCTAATGAACCCGCTCCATGGGTTAGGAAACTCCATGATAAAGAAGACATCATTAGGGAAATTAATAAGGGTGTTAGGACAAGATGTCAAATAGCTAATCTCATTAGCTATACATGTATACATGCTACTTTTTTCAAATAGAACCCAAAAAGGTTGATAAGGCCTTGAATGATGAATTTTGGGTTCTTGTCATGCAAGAAGAGCTAAACCAATTCGAAAGGAATAAGGTTTGGACTCTAGTTCTTAGGCCTAAGAGCACTAATGTGATAGGCACCAAGTGGATATATAGGAACAAATCCGATGAGGATGGCAAAATAGTGCGTAACAAGGCTAGACTTGTTGCACATGGGTACTCTCAAATTGAGGGTATCGACTTTGAGGAGACATTTGCTCTCGTTGCCCGTCTAGAGTCTATTAGGCTTCTCTTGTCCATCTCTTGTATGCACAAGTTCAAATTGCACCGAATGAACGTCAAGAGTGTCTTCCTCAATGGCTTCTTACAAGAGGAAGTGTTTATTGAATAACCCAAAGGGTTTGTGGATGCGTATCACCCCAACCATGTCTATCACCTCAAAAAGGCTCTATATGGATTGAAACAAGCACCGAGGGCTTTGTATGAGCCCCTCACTCAATTTCTTGTTGACAATAACTACACAAGGGGTAGTGTTGACAAGACTCTATTCATCAATAAAGACAATGATGAGCTTTTCATAGCTCAAATATATGTTGATGATATAGTGTTTGGCTCCACCAACAACATCAAAGTCTAACAATTTGTTGATGTTATGTCTCATGAATTTGAGATGAGTCTTATTGGTGAGCTAAGTTACTTCTTAGGTTTTCAAATTAGGTGATTAAGTGATGGGATCTTTATAACCCAAGCCTAATCTGCTAAGAATCTAGTGAAGAAGTTTGGTCTTGAAAATGCTAAATATTGTGATACACCTATGAGTACCACTTTAAAGCTAAGCAAGAATGCTAGTGGAAAAAGTGTGGAACAAACAATGTATTGGGGCATGATTAGAAGCTTACATTATTTGATCGCAAGTAAGCCCCGATATATCCATTAGTGTAGGTGTGTGTGCTATGTACCAATTAGATCCTAAGGAGTCCCATCTCTCATCTGTTAAGAGAATCATTCGCTATGTGAATATGACATCCAACTTTGGAATTTGTCACTCTTTTGACACTAATGCTAGTCTTGTAGGCTTTAGTGATGCGGATTGGGTAGGAAATTATGATTATAGGAAAAGCACATCGGGCGGTTGCTTCTTCCTTGTGAACAACTTTGTGTCTTGGTTTTGTAAGAAGCAAAACTCGATTTCCTTGTCTACGGTGGAGGATGAGTACATAGCCGCGGAGAGTGGATGCATACAACTCCTTTGGATGAAGCAAATGCTAGTTGACTACAAATTCAACCAAGGTACACTCACTCTCTTTTGCGATAATATGAGTGTTATTAATATTTCCAAGAATCTGGTATAACACTCTAGAACTAAGCATATTGACATCCTCCATCATTTCATTAGAGTGCTTGTTGAAATTAAATACATGGTACTTGAACATGTAGGTACTAATGATCAATTAGAAGATCTATTTACTAAACCCTTAGATGCTACTCGATTTAAAACACTTAGTAGATCTATTGGGATATGTCTTGTGGAATGATGAGTTTTGTTGATTGACCCCATATGGGGAACTCAAGCAAAGAGAGCTAGTTTGCATATTTTCACATGCAAAATTTTGAAATATCTAATGCTTCTTTGTTGATTGCTTGAGTAAAAGCATATATACATATGTTGTTGGTTACGCATATGTATATATGCTTTTACTTCAATAAGTGTGAACCATGCTTGCATTACAATCAATGTCATATTTGTGTTCGAACATGCATTTTTGGACTAGGAGATTTACATAGGAAGTACGTTATGAATGACCTATAGTTATCTCCATGACATGATTCTTAATGACATGCTCAAAAATGAAAAGCATGAAAACTTTATGACATGCTCACATGAAATAGCATGAATTGATGATTGCATATTCTTAAATACAAAACAATGTGAGGAATTCTTATGAGACTCAAAATGAATAAAGGATCTTATATCCGTTCAAAGGATGTTACTATCCAAATGTCTCTCTTTCTTTATTTGTTGAACATGACTACTATCATACGGGTAACAATTCCTGGAAAAATCGAATAGGGTGCAAAGTCGCTCATGCCATGTTTTGCTTATAAATTTTGATATAATTGCTCTCAAATTAAAATCAATGAAATCCCTATATCCTTGCTTTTCTCATGACAAATGGTGAAATTGGTTTGAATTCTATTTAGAAACCTTTGTAATTTGCTTTGCCAAATACCATTGTATTTTGTACTTGAATGCTACTTGTTTTATCTGCAAAGCATTTTTAATTCACACATTTTCATAAAATAAATCTCCTTGTTTCTCTCCAATTGATTGAGTTGCATAAAGTGGCTTATATGATTATGCAAATATCTTGTATGCGACTAACTCTCTTTGCTAGAAGTGACCCGGTTGGGGACTACTTCTTTGCCTACTTCATGACAAAAAGGGGGAGTAGAATGTGGTAAGGGGAGTTGCTGAAGTAGCAATTGTGCATGTTGGGGATACTATAAATTGAGGGGGAGTAACCCTTAAGGGGGAAAGCATTGCATTCACATATATTGCATAATGTTGAGCTTAATTCCTTAGAATGCAAATGCTTGTTTATGTTCTCACTTGATTAATCTCACATTTACTTGTGTTAGAATGTATAGAAACTTTGTTTTGAAGGTTTGGTAGTTCTACAAGAGATTGAAGACTTGAAGCTCATTTTTATTCTTATCTCTTTGTAATGTAAAATATCATGGTTGACCCTTAGTTTCTATTTTGTGGTGAGGAATCAATGTGAGTGGTGGTTTTGTCATGAAATAGCCAAAGAGGGAGATTGTATGGATTCTCATTTATTGATTGGCTTATTTCGTGAACAAACCACATATTGGGGATTGAATTGTAAGGGTAGTCTAGGTTATTGAGGATCAAACTCAAAGACCCTTTCAAGTCCTCAAAGTGACAAGCACTCCAAAGGTATATTTCTAAGTGCTTACTTTACTTTGAAGAGATATAGTTGCACACACACACATTCCATGCATATCCATACTTTATGTATATTGTGTGTGTTTTATATATATGCATTCATATTTTTAATGACTTTTCTTGCATATTTCATTGATTGCATCTTAAATGTCAAATGCGATGTCTCATGTAGTCTTAGGATGCATTGTCTAAGTATGGGCACTGTAGACCCGCTTTACAAGAGTCGTTCGTACAGCAGCCATTAGGCGATTTGTGCAAATTTACTTTTGACCGCTCTACGTAGAACAGTGCCACTGGTCGATTTAATTATCGCTTGTGTTTCACCCTTCATCTGCTCTAAGTAGAGCAGGTGTAGGGCGGCTCTTTAAATCCCGAGAGCAATCGCCCCTTGTTCGCTTGATTTCCACCCTTTTGCGTAGAGCGGCTATGAAGAACTTGTTCTTCATTTCTCAGGTGAATTGCCCTACAACCACCCTACGTAGAGCGTGTGTAGGGCAGCCAAGGAAAATTTTAGGGAAACTTATCAAAACAACCTCTCTTCATTTTAACTATATATATATATATATATATATGCCTTTATGTTATTAGGTTGTTTTTAACTGAGTTAAAATCATATTTTTCCTTAGAAAATATTTCAAAGAGAAAAATACATAAGAACTCATCTTTAATCACTCAAAGCTAATTCTCTTTGCATCAAAGTTCATATTGCATCATCTATGCCTACATAGGATGCATCCATGCATCATTACATCTTCCTTGGTATGGTCTTCACTAATTTAATCTAATTTAAGTTTTTTTCATATTAAGACACCTCTTTAATTACTTGCATGTTTTTAGATCATATGCAAAATACAAGATAGAGATTATTTGTGATGTATTGATTGAGTGTTGTATTTTGATAGCTATCTAGGTTTTGCTTAATCTTGATTAGCTAAGCTTTATGATATGTCATTTAGCTATTGATATCTAGGATGATATTTATTATCATCGAATCATCCTAGATGAGCAACTAAGGTTCCATAACCTTGTTTGTTGTTTGAATATTATCATATATTCTCATAGGTTATTTATTTCTTCATTGAGAAGTAAGACTTGTGGCTAAGATTGCTTAGGCCACAAGCAAATTGGACTAGGACAACTTTTAAAGGCCCGCGGATAGGAGTGAGGGGTTATTGACCATAGTGTTTAACGAGGTCAACATAGGTTGTAAACTTCATTTCAATTAGTGGTTTCGAGGTTCGAGTGTGGCACACTTAATAGCCCGTGGTTTTTTCCAGTGGTTGGGTTTCCACGTATATATCAAGTGTTATTTATATTCCGCACCATATTACACTTGCTATATTATATTGACTAGTTAGGGGTATTTTCATCATCTTGACATTACACGAAAATTGGGTAAAATTAGTTAAAATCTATTCATCCCCACCCCCCCCCCCCCCAATAGATTAATATTTAACACACCGTAATTAGTTTCATTGTGCCACACTCTACTATGCATAAGAAAATTGATAATGCTTTGTATGATATATATGAAGATGTGACTAATAAAGTCATGGTGCATGTTAAAAAATCTAACATTGAGTCAGATAGTAGTAAGGGTGAGAGGTTTGCTGTGAAGAGTGTGTGGGTTAGAAAAGACACACCTAAATGTGTAGTTGTACAATATGCACTAAGAGCCAACTCCTCCTACTCTTGGTACCTAGATATTGGTTGCTCTAGGATCATGACCGGGAACTAAGAGTTCTTTAAGAATCTTGTTTTTAAGGATGAAGGTTGGGTCACTTTTGGTGATGGCACCAAAAAGCAAGTTTTAGGTAACGGAACAATATGTATCAATAGATTGGCTAAACTTTGCAATACTTTGTATGTTGATGGGTTACAATCTAACTTAATAAGCATCACTCATTTGTATGAAATCTTTAAGGAAGTTAGCTTTAACAAAGATGTGTGCACCATAATTCATAAAAGGGACAATGTTGTCCTAAAAGTCAAAAGGTCTATAGACAATTGCTATTGTCTTGAGATAGACCCTCTAACTTGCAACATGACACATGAGTACAACAAGCTAGATTTGTGGCATCAACGTTTGTGCCATATGAACTTTAAGGATTTAAAGAAGCTTGAAAAACATAGCATTGTTAGTGGTCTTCCCAATCTTAGTAAACATATAGATGTTGTTTGTGAACCTTGCCAATTAGGTAAACAAACCAAAATGCCTCACAAAAAAGCACTTACATAGCTACCACCTTTAGAACTTGTGCACATGGACCTAATAGGGCCAATTCAAACCGAGAGCATCAATGGCGAAAAATACATTTTTGTATTCGTTGAAGACTTCTCTAGGTTTACTTCGGTTTATTTTCTTAAACACAAGACCGAGGCTTTTGATTATATCGAGATGTTTTGTAATCAAGTTCAAAATGAAAAAGGTTGTGCTAAAAAGAAAATATGTCACATTTGGAGTGATCATGGGACAGAATTTGAAAATTCCAAGTTTGGTGTGTTTTGTGATGACTTAGGGATATCTCATGAGTTCTCCGCACCTAGATTCCTCATCAAAATGGTGTTGTTGAGAGGAAAAACTGTTTCATGCAAGAGATGACTATGGTCATGCTCAATTGCAAGAAAGTCTCTAGGAACTTATGGGTCGAAGTGGTCAATACCGCTTTTTATGTGTCTAATTGAGTATCTAGGAGGCCTGGCACAAACCAAACGTCCTATGAGATTTGGAAGGGCAAGAAGCCCAATGTAAGTTACTTCCACACTTTTGGGAGTAAGTGTTTTATTTTAAATAATAGAGATCACTTAGGAAAGTTTGATACTAAAAGTGAGCTCATAGACCGCCTATAGCTCTCCTAGTTACCATATTTACTCATATGACCACATTTTGAACTTGGATATTCTGACTTGTCCATAAGCCATATTTCAATAGATGCTATTGAAAACTCAACGTTAAGATTTAATATCCAATACCTCAAAATATCCATATGATAATATTTTACTCTCATTTAATAAATTGAGCCACGATGTCTATATCTATAAATGAAGTATTCTATCGATTAGCAAATGATTACAACCAAACTATCGAGGATACTCATTGATAGCTCAAATGATAACACTCGTAACCATAAGTCCATCATTTACTTAGGATTAAGATAGACTCTCCGATTGTCCTCATAATGAAAACTTTTATCCATTCACGGTTCTAGATAAAGTATTTCATTTTTATCCTATTCAATGCACCTAGTGCACTAGATTCTTTTACTCAAAGACACCTTGATGATTTTAGACTCATTATAGCACATTTGATGCCACTCAAATGCTAGCAAAAGAATCTACAACTTTAACAAGGTAAAGGTGCTCAACCTTTATCTTAAGTTGTAACATTATTTAAGACTAACTAAAGAATTGTGTATACCTCATACATATCCAGATGTACGAACAATTCTTTATTTCTCATAGTCTTTTGACCTTATGATTATTTACTTTTGACAATTATAATAATTAAACTATAAATGCTACAAGATTTGTTAAACCAGAAATCACTTTATTAATATGAAAAGATTGTCAAATGCATTATTACACTCTTGTTATTGAGCATAATCCTAACAATTGGACTCTTTCTTGGCTATGCTATTAATAGTCGTGCGTATAAAGTTTTTAACTTGACCACAAAGACTATTATGGAGTCTATCAATGTGAAGATAGATGATCTTAGCATGCTTGATTTATATGTTAATGATAGCGTCAATGAACCTAAAGAAAACCTTGTTAATGACACCGATGCACCTATTGATAAGGCTAGTTGTGAGTCTAGTCAAAATGATGAAAATGATAGTGTTGATGAAGTAGGGAGTCAAGAGAATGAAAATGCATTAAATGATAATCAACAAGATGACCAAGTTGTTGATCGTTCTCACTCTAGACTTAGAAACTCTCGTTATCAAGAAGACATCATAGGTGACTTAAATGAAGGGGTTAGAACTAAGAATCAACTAGCTAACAAAATTTCATTTACTTGCTACACTTCTCAAATTGAACCCAAAAATATAAATGACACAATTGTTGATGAATATTGGGTTGGGTTTATGCATGATGAACTTAACTAATTTGAGAGGAATGAAGTGTGGTCCTTAGTTCCTAGGCCAAAAGACACAAATGTGATTGACATTAAGTGGGTGTTTAGGAATAATACTGATAAAAGTGGCAAGATTGTGAGGAATAAAGTTAAACTAGTGGCTCAAGGCTACACTCAAGTTGAGGGTGTAGACTTTGATGAGACATTTGCACCAATTGCACGTCTCGAGTCCATTAGACTTTTATTGTCCATTGCTTGTGTTAAAAAGTTCAAATTATTTCAAATGGATGTCAAAAGTGCTTTCCTCAATCGATACCTTCAAGAGGAAGTGTATGCTGAATAACCTAAGGGTTTTGTAGACCCACACTCCCCTAATCATTTGTTTAAATTGAAAAAATCCACTTTATGGCCTTAAGCAAGCTCCAAGAGCTTGGTATGATAGGTTGACTCAATACCTTATTGACAACCAATATAAGAGAGATGGCATTGATAGAACATTGCTTATCAAACATCATGATCTTGATTCTTTTGTTGCACAAATATATGTTGATGACATTTGTTTTGGGTTTACTAATAAAACCAAGGTTGATGAATTTGTTAGTGTTGTTAGAATTATGCTCAATAGCAAGAGTGTAATAATGTTATTGACAATCTTTTCATATTAATAAAGTGATTTCTAGTTTAATAAATCTTATAGCATTTATAGTTTAATTATTATAATTGTCAAAAGTAAATAACCATAAGGTCAATAGACTATGAGAAACAAAGAATTTTTCGTACATCTGGATATGTATGAGGTAGACACAATTCTTTAGTTAGTCTTGAATAATATTCACAATTTAAGATAAAGATTGGGCACCTTTACCTTGTTAAAGTTGTAGATTCTTTCGCTAGTATATTAGTGGGATTAAATGTGATATGGTGAGTCTAAAATCATCAAAGTGTCTTTGAGAAAAAGAATCTAGTGCACTAGGTGCAGTGAATAGGATCACAATGAAATACTTTATCTAGAACCGTCAATGAATAAAAGTTTTCATTATGAGGGCAATCAGAGAGTCTATCTTAATCCCGAGGTAAATGATGGACTTATGGTTACAAGTGTTATTATTTGATCTATCAATTAGTATGATTATATAGCATAGTCTATCATCAATAGTTTGGTGGTATTCATTTGCTAATCAATAGAGGACTTCATTTATATATATGGGCATCGTTTAAAATGAGAGTATAATATTATCATATGAATATTTTGAGGTATTGGATATTAAATCTTAACGTTGAGTTTTCGATAGCGTCTATTGAAACATGGCTTCTGGACAAGTTAGAATATCCAAGTTCAAAATGTGATCATATGAGTAAATATGGTAACTAGGAGAGCTATTGGAGGTCTATGATCTCTTGGATATTATTGATATTATTCACGAGGATACACTATCTGCAATAAGATTGTATAGGGTATGAATGACAAACATTTACTTATTCTATCTTTATTTAAGAGTTCAATTTTAGTTCCTTAGTAGAATGAGCCAAAATTAATAGATCGAACCTAAGTGAATCATTTGTTGATTGTGATTGGGTTATGTCTATTGAAGCTTAAATTTAGATAGCCCGCCAAGATCCCTAATCCACACGGACTTGCATGGATAACTTGATATATTCTACCGGACTAATTTATGGGTCCATCTAGAATTGTAATTAATAAATTAAGAATATAATTTGCACATTATTTATTTAATGGGGTGTTAAATTATATTAATATATTAATTTAAGGCATATGGACTTGTTTCTTTTAATAAGAATGAGTCTAGTTCACATGTGGACTTTTTATTAAAGTCTAATAGATTTAATAAAATAGGAAAACAATATATGGCTCATGTATTGGACATGGGCAGGAAGGTTGAAAATATTGGACTAAAATATTGTTTTATTTTTATTATTTAATTAAATGGAAGTTAATTAATTTATTAATTAATTATATAATTAAAAAAACAAAATCATTTTCGAACTAAGAAATATGTTTTTTAGTATTATATTATTGTTGGTAGTATAATAAGTATTAAAGACCTTATTTGGTAAGTAGATAAATAAAGGAATTTATTTATCTAGTCAAATTAGGAAGTCTTTGATATAGTCACAAATACGCTAAAGAGTTGGATTAGAGTTTGGAGTTCTAAAGAATGGTAGAAAACACAAATCCTCCTTGTAAGTGGATTTCAGCCAAAAAGAGATCAAAATCTACCTAGGGTTAGGATTTAGGTAAAAAGGCATAAATCCTACTTGGGAGAAGATTTCGGCCACCACCTTGACCTATTAAGAATTCAGACAACCCTAGTATTAAAAATAAAAAGGATTTTAGCCACCCTAGATATGGGATGTGTAGAATTCGGCCAATCCTAATTCTTTTAGAGAGAGTTATTTCTTTTGCTTGAAAAAATAATCCAACTCTAAGCATAGTGTGTAGAATTCGGCCAAGAGAAAAAAAAGAGAAGAAACGTTTTATTTTCGATAGTGAACTACTAGCTTTTACTTCAAAAGGCTTTGTGCACAACTTCGAATAAGGTTCACACGAGTTTCGATCAATAGATTGAGAATTCACAAATGACCGAGCGTTCTTCGTTTTCCTCTAGGAAGTTTATTGTGACTAACAAAAGAAAAAGTTTTTGATTACCATTCTCAGGTACACAATTCAAAGAAAGGGAGTCCACACTTCTAAGTGATTCACGTTCGTGATTGGATTGGAAGGTCTTGAGTACTATCTGTTGGTTCCTCAAGTTTGATTGGCTTATTTTGGTGACAAACCATATGTGGGGTTTGTGTAAAGGTAGCTTAGGCTTTTGATGGTTGGTGCTTTGCACAACCAAGGCCCTCTCAAAACCTCAAGAGAAGAAGCACCAAAGGTAAATTTCTAAGTGCTTACTTGCTTTGAAAAGATAGTTGCACACACTCACAACTCATGCATATGTTTATTTCTTGTATGTTTTGTGTGTTTATTATGCGTGCATTAATGTTCATTAATCTCTCTTCTTGCATGTTTAATTGATTGCATCTATCTTGTTAAATGTCATAACATGTTAAGCATTAGGATGCATTCTTTTCATTCACACACTTGCACTTATTGCATGGTCTTTGTGTGAGAAACTGCGTGAGAAGGCCTTTCCTCTCACTGCTGTAGTTGAGGTGTTTTTCTGACCAACCGTAGCAAGCCAGGCAACAACAATATTTTTGTTGTACCGTATTTGTACTGCCGCGGTTAACCAACCGCGACATCTTCACAATAGTAATTTATTTTGATGTGCTACGGTTGAAGTGTCGTGGTTGACTAACTGCAGCACTCAGGACCTCGACAGTCTGCCATGCGTGAAACGTCCAAAACGCAGCAGTTTTGTTGGATGTCTATAAATACCCCACTTTGATTTTAGGTCACCCTTAAGAGTTCAAAAAACATATTTTTCCCTTAGACACATTTCAAAAGAAAAATTTACAGAAACTTACCTTTATACACTCAAAGTCATTCCTTTGTGCATCAAAGTTCATATAGCATCATCTATGACCATACAGGATGCATCCATGCATGGTTTTGCATCATCACTTATTGCTTGGTAAGTTTTCCACTAACTTCATCTAATTTTAGTGTCTTTCTTTGCAAGCCATCTCTTTCATTACTTGTATGCTCTTATAATATTATTCTAGTTACAAGATAGAGATTGTATGTGGCGTATTGATTGAGTGTTGTATTGTGATAGCTTTCTAGGTTTTCATAATCTATGTTTAGCTAAGCTTTATGACATGTCATTTAGCTATTGATATCTATGAGTGAATTAATTGTCATATTATCATTGTAGATAAACATCTAAGGTTCCCTAGCTTTGTTTGCTCTTCGAATACCATCATATATTCACATAAGACATTTATCTCTTCATTGAGAAGTAAGACTTCTGTAGCTTCCTAGATTAGGTAGCTTAAATCACAAGCAATTGGACTAGGTTCACTCATACCAGGATTGGGTAGTGGCTGTGATTTACATATCGGGATTAGGTTGTAATCACTTCACCATTAGTGGATTCGAGGTTCATGTGTGGCACACATGACAGCCTGTGGTTTTTACCGTGAGGGTTTCCATGTAAATATCTTGTGTCATTTATAATTCCGCACTTATTACATTTGATTTTTATATTGACTAGATAGAGATATTTTCGAAATATTAACTTAACGAAAATTGGGTAAAATTGGATAAAATCTATTCACCCTCTCTTTAGATTGTTTTAGACACACCATACATTATTAGTTTCAATTGGTATCAAAGCGGGTTCCTAGATATACTTAGGTGATCATTTGCTCATTTTGGTGTGTTTTGCATTTTGTGTGATTTTTGATCATTCATAAATTTTCATTCATTTCATTCGTTCATAAACACTATGAGTGGAAACGGTGGAAATAGTGGAAATGGTGGTGGCAACGAGGTTGCTTCTAGCACGAGACCTTTCCTACTCACCGGGGTTGACTTATGCCTTTTGGAAAGGCAAGATGGAGTTGTATATTTGCCAAATCCATGATAAGGCATGGATAGCGGTTGAAAACGGCTATACATCACCGATGATGACTCCTATGGGTGGAGGAGAGGATGTTCTCAAGCCTAAGGCGCAATAGAACGCGCAAGAATTTGAGGTATCAAAATGGAATAGGACTGCGATGCATGCCATCCTATGTGTAATGGACGAAAATAAATATAAACTGATTCAAAACACTAGGATCGCTAAAGAGACATGGGACATCCTAGAGGTTGCACATGAGGGAACCGAAGTGGTTAAGGACTCGAAGCTTCAAGTTCTCCAACTGCAATTTGAGTTGCTTAGGATGAATGAGAACGAATGCTTCATCGACTTCGAGATTAAGTTGATGGATATAATCAACTAAACTCATCAACTTGGTGACCCTTACTAGGATAGAAGGATAAAGCAAAAGATTTTGAGATCGCTTCCCCGAGAAGTTTGAGTCCAAGGTGACGGCTTTAGAGGAGAATAACACATACAAGGATATGAAGCCAAGTGAGGTGATTGGGAGGCTTCTACCTTATGAGTCTAGGAAAGGTCCTACCTCCACACCTCCAAAAAAGCAAAAAGTAATTGCTTTGAAAGCCTCCAAAGATGAGAATGAGGAGACTGATGACTCGGACTAAGAAATGACCTTGTTAATAAGAAGGTTCAAGAAATTCTACAAGTTCGAGAAGAAGGGATTTGGATCTAAAGGCCAAGACTTGAAGAAAAAAAATCCCTTCAAGCAGTTTAAGCCTAGGTAAGAAAATATCGAAAGGAAAGGGGTCCGATGTTATGAGTGTGATGGCATAGGACACTTTGCCCCTGATTGTGCTAATCACAATATCAAGAAAAAAAGGAAAGTGATGGCCGCCACTTGGAGTGAGAGTGATGACTCCAATGAAGGAGATGAGTCTTTGGATAATGAAGAACTTATGGCTAACTTCATAGTCTTTACCTCTTCTCATAAGAGCAAAAGTGTTAGTGAATAAGAGAATGAGAGTCAAGTGGAAATTGACTCAAGTGATGATTGCTCTTCATCACAATCCACAAATGTGGATAGGATGGATCTCCAAGACTACATGGTGAAGTTTGAGCGTTTGAGGTTAAAGAACAAGAGAGAAATAAGTAGATTAAAGGAAGAAAACCTAGAACTCTCAACATAAGTTGACCACTTAGGTGAAGAAGTGGTGAGAACCATAGAGGGTGAAGATAAGCTAAGAAAGGAGTTAGACTTATCTAAGAAGAGTGAAGAATGGTTGAAGAGGAAGCTTGAAGATGCTAGAGAGTTGATGGCGAAAATGGAATCTAACACTAAAAAACTTTACCACATGCTAGACGTTGGAAAGAGGCCAAGCCACAATAGGGGTCTTGGATTTGAAGGTGACAAGATGTTCTCCACTCCAAGAAAGACCATATTTGTCAAGAGCATGAACCTTAAGGAGTCTCCTCCTAATTAATTACCTAGGAAGAAACTTGACCTAGGAGAGTGTTCAAGAAATGCTCTAGTGAAGGTAGCACCAAAAAGTCTACCTCAAGCTCTTCAAACAAGAGCTCCTCAAGTTAACTTCCCTCAACCGAAAGTCCATCAAAGGAAGAGACCTATCATTCAAGCTTAACTGAGGAAGCAATCAAGTCTTGGTCAACAACAAAGAAGGATAGATCCTTATCAACAACCAAGACAACCATAAAGACATGGGAAGACTCCAATGCATCCTAAAAGTTATGGTATGATTCCTAGCTTTATTCCTACATGTCATTTTTGTGGTATTGATGGTCACATTAGACCAAATTGATTTCGTTACATAAAATTATGTAGAATTGAAAGCATGATAGAAAAGAAAAAGGCTAAAGCCAAGATGCATGTCTCTAGGAAAAATGAAACACATTTGCATGATCCTAAGACTTCTAGAGCCCAAATACCAAAGACCACTAGGAAAGAAAATGTTTCACCTAGGTGGATTAGAAGAGATGACCACTTTTGCCATGTTGCACAAATTGCCTTGAAGGCAAATTCTTCTAACTTTTGGTATCTTGATAGTGGGTGCTCTAGGCACATGACGGGAAATAAGAGTTTCTTTGAGACTCTTGTCATAGAGGAAGGAGGATGTGTCAGCTTTGATGATGGATCCAAGAAGAGAGTTAGAGGGAAATGAACTATTTCCATTCCCGGATTACCTTCCTTGTCCAATGCTTTATTTGTTGATGGCTTGAAAGCCAATTTGATAAGCATTTCACATCTAAGTGATGAAGGACTTTCCGTCTTATTTAGCAAAAATGATTGATCAATCCTATTGCCCAATGGACAAACCTTGTTAAAAGGAATGAGATCTAATGACAATTGCTATTGTCTTGAAGCTAGGATAGTCTCTTACAATGTGTTCAAGGATGAGCAAATTGAGTTGTGGCATGAAAGACTTGTCCAAATGAATTATCAGGATTTACGAATCCTAGAAAAGTTCAATGTTGTGCGTGGCCTTCCCAACCTTGAGAAGAAAGCCAATAGTGTTTATGGACCTTGCCAACAAGGAAAACAAACCAAAAGAATGCATAAAAACGGTAAGTATGTCTCCACCAAGGATTCCTTATAGCTTTTCCATATGGATCTTATGGGTCCAATGCAAATAACAAGTTTAGGTGGTAAGAGATACAATTTTATTTATTTTTTTTTTGTAGATGATTTCTCTAGGTTTACATGGATATAATTTCTTTGAGAAAAATCTGAAACTTTTGATAAATTTAAAATGCTTTATAAGAAAATTCAAAATGAAATGAACTCAAACATTAAAAGCATTAAACGGATTAGAAGTGACCATGGGAGGGAGTTTGAGAATGCCACCTTTGAATGCTATTGCAATAGCTTAGGCATCTCCCATGAGTTTTCGGCTCCTAGGACACCTCAACAAAATGAAGTTGTTGAGAGAAAGAATATGGTCCTTCAAGAGATGGCCCGTGTCATGTTGCTTAGCAACAATGCCCCTAGGAACCTATGGACCTAAGCCATCAATTCGGCTTGCTATATAGGGAATATAATTTTCCTAAGGACCATATGTAAGCTACTTCCATTCTTTTGGAAGCAAATGCTACATAATAAAAGACTGTGATCAACTTGGCAAATTCGATGCTAAGAGTGATGAGGGTATCTTTATTTTGTTATGCCTTAAATAGTAGAGCCTATAGAGTTTTCAACTTGAAGACTCGAACCGTCATGGAATCATCCAATGTTGTTATTAATTATACAAGGCTCAAGTCTAATGACCATGAGGAGGAGGTTGCTATAGATGATGACTCTCCTTTAGAGAAGGCTGTGGAGATTCCTATTGTTGGGACGTCTAATCTTGATGAAGAGGACACACTTTCTTGATAGAGTTCCTCTCTTGAACTCTAATAAACTCGCTCCATGGGTTAGGAAACTCCATTATAAAGAAGACATCATTGGAGAAATTAATGAGGGTGTTAGGACTAGACGTTAAATAGTTAATCTCATTAGCTATACATGCTACATCTCTCAAATAGAACCTAAAAAGGTTGATGAAGCCTTGAATGATGAATTTTGGGTTCTTGCCAAGCAAGAAGAGCTAAACCAATTCGAAAGGAATGAGGTTTGAACTCTAGTTCCTAGGCCTAAGAGCACTAATGTGATAGGCAACAAGTGAATTTATAGGAAAATATCTGATGAGGATGGCAACATAATGCGAAACAAGGCTAGACTTGCTGCACAAGGGTACTCTCAAATTAAGGGTATTGACTTTGAGGAGACATTTTCTCACGTTGCCCGTTTAGAGTCTGTTAGGCTCTTTTGTCCATTTCTTGTGTACAAGTTCAAATTGCACCAAATGGACGTCAAGAGTGCCTTCCTCAATGGCTTCTTGTAAGAGGAAGTGTTTGTTAAGCAACCCAAAGGGTTTGTGGATGACACAACCCTTACCATGTCTATCGCCTCAAAAAGGCTCTATATGGATTGAAACAAGCACCAATGGCTTGGTATGAGCGCCTCACTCAATTTCTTATTGACAATAACTACATAAGCGGTAGTGTTGACAAGACTCTATTCATCAGGAAAGACAATAATAAGTTCTTTATAGCTCAAATATATATTGATAATATAGAGTTTGGCTCCACTAGCAATACCAAAGTCCAACAATTTGTTTAAATTATGTCTTATGAAGATGAGTCTTGTTGGTGAGATAAGTTACTTCCTAGGTTTGCAAATTAGGCAATTAAATGATAGGATTTTTATAACCCAAGCCAAGTATGCCAAAAATTTAGTGAAGAAGTTTGGTCTTGAAAATGCCAGACATTGTGATACACCCATGAGTATCACTTTGAAGCTAGGCAAGGATGCTAGCGGTAAAAGTGTGGAACAAACTTTGTATCGGGGCATGATTGGAAGCTTGCTTTATTTGACCGCAAGTAGGCCCGATATATCTTTTAGTGTGGGTGTCTGAGCTGGGTGCCAAGCAAATCCTAAGGAATCTCATCTCTCTTCCGTAAAGAGAATCATTTGCTATGTGAATGGGACATCAACCTATGGGATTTGGTACTCTTTTGACACGAATGCTAGTTTAGTTGGCTTTGGTGATGTGAATTGGTCAGGAAATTGAAATGATAGGAAGAGCACGTCTGGCGTTTGCTTTTTCCTAGGGAATAACTTGGTGTCTTGGTTTTGTAAGAAGCAAAACTCGATTTGCTTGTCCACGGCCGAGGCCGAGTACATAACCGCAGAGAGTGGATGCACACAACTCATATGGATAAAGCAAATGCTAGTCGAATACGGATTCAATCAAGGTACTCAAACCCTCTTTTATGATAACATGAGTGCTGTTAATATATCCAAGAATCCGGTGCAACACTCTAGGACTAAGCCCGTCATCACTTCATTAAAGAGCTTGTTGAAAATAAATGCATAGTGCTTGAACATGTAAGCCCTAATGATCAACTAGCGGACCTATTTACAAAATCCTTAGATGCAACTGGGCTTAAAACTCTTCGTAGATCTATTGTGATATGTCATGTGGAGTGATGTGTTTTGGTAATTGACCCCATTTGGGGAACTCAAGCAAAGAGAGCAATTGCATACTTGGTGCATGCAAAAATTTGAAAATGTTTATGCTTCTTTTTTAATTGCTTGAGTATCTTGGTTGCTTATATGTATATATGTTTTTATCTCAATAAGTGTGAACCATGCTATGAATGCAATCCATGTTATATTTATGTTCAATCATGCATTTTTGGACTAGGAGATTCACTTAGGAAGTACTTATTGAATGACCTATAATGATCTCCATGACATGATGATTCTTAATGACATGATTAAATGTGAAAGGCATGAAATTCTAATGACATGCTCAAATGTAAAAGCATGAATTGATGATTGCAATTCTTAAATGTAAAACAATGTATGAAAAGCTTATGAGACTCAAAATGAATAAAAGATCTTGTATCCTTTCTAAGGAATTTTTTTTCCAAATGTCTCTCTTTCTTTATTTGTTGAAACATGTCTATTATCATACGGATATCTTATTCGGAAAAATCAAATAGGGTGCAATGTTGCTCATGACATGTTTCGCTTATAAAGTTGGATATAGTGCTCTAAAATTGAAATCAATAATTTCTCTATATCCTTGCTTTAATTCATGACAAATGGTGAAATTGGTTTGAATTCCTATAGGAAACCTTTGTCATTTGCTTTGCCAAATACCATTGATTTTTGGTTTTGAATGCAATATGTCTTGCATGCAAAGCATTTTTATTCACACATTTTCCATGAAAATAAATCTCCTTGTATATCTTCTTTTAAGTGGGTTGCATAAAGTGCTTTATATGATTATGTAAATGACATGTATGATTCTGTCTCTCTTTGCTTCTAGTGACCCGTTTGGGGAATACTTCATTGCCTATCTCATGAAAAAAAGGGGGAGTAATATGTTGGTAAAGGAAGAATGCACATTGAGGGGGAGTAAACTTTTAAGGGGGAGCATTGCATTGTTAGGATTATGCTCAATAGCAAGAGTGTAATGTTGTAATTAACAATCTTTTTCATATTAATAAAGTGATTTCTGGTTTAACAAATCGTATAGCATTTATAGTTTGTATTATAATTGTCAAAGTAAATAATCATAAGGTCTAAAGACTATGGGAAAAGAAGAATTGTTCGTACATCTGGATATGTATGTGGTAGACACAATTCTTTAGTTAGTCTTGAATATAGTTCACAACTTAAGTTAAAGGTTGGGCACCTTTATCTTGTTAAAGTTGTAGAATTCTTTTGCTAGCGTTTGAGTGGGATCAAATGAGATATGATGAGTCTAAAATCATCGGAGTGTCTTCGAGCAAAAGGATCTAGTGCACTGGGTGCATTGAACTGGATCACAATGAAAAGCTTTATCTAGAACCGTCAATAGATAATAGTCTTTTCATTATCAGGACAATCGGAGAGTCTATCTTAATCCTGAGATAAATGATGGACTTATGGTTGCAAGTGATATCATTTGAGTTATCAATGAGTACGATTATATCGCATAGTCTATCCTCGATAGTTTGGTGATATTCATTTGTTAATCGATAGAGGACTTCATTTATAGATATGGACATCGTGGCTCCATTTAATTAAATGAGAGTATAATATCATCATATGGATGTTTTGAGGTAATTGGATATTAAATCTCAACGTTGAGTTTTCAATAGTGTCTATTGAAAACATGGCTTCTGGACAAGTCAAAATATCCAAGTTCAAAACGTGGTCATATGAGTAAATATGGTAACTTGGAGAGTTATAGGCGGTCTATGAACTCTTGGCGATTACTGATATTAATCACGAGGATACACTATCTCCAATATGATTGTCTAGGGTAAGAATGAGGAGCATCTTCCTTTTCTATCTTTATTTAAGAGTTCAGTTTTAGCTCTTTAGTGGAATGAGTTAAAATTAATGGATCGGACCTAAGTGAATCATTTGTTGATTGTGATTAGGTTATGTCTATTGAAGCTTAAATTTAGATGGCCCGCCAAGATCCCCAATCCACACGGACTTGCATGGATCACTTGATATATTCTACCGGACCAATTTAAGGGTCCATCTAGAATTGCATTTAATATATTAAGAATATAATTTGCACATTATTTAAGTAATGGGCTGCTCAATTATATTAATATATTAATGAAAGACATGTGGGCTTGTTTCTTTTAGTAAGAATGGGTCTGGTTCACATGTGGGCTTTTTTATTTAAAGTCCAATGGATTAAATGAAATAGGAAAATAATATTAGGCTCATCTTATATATAAGTGGGGCGGCTAGGTTAAGGTTTTGACCTAAAAATATTATTTTGTTTCATTTGTTTTAATTAAATAAGAATTAATTGATTTATTGATTAATTGTATAATTAAAGAAACAAATCTTTCCTAAAAGTAAAAGACTTGTTTGATAAGTAAATAAATAAATTAGTATTATTTATTTAATCAAATAAGGAGTCTTTTTTTTTTAGTCAAATAAAAGAATAAAAATAAAAGAGTTGGATTAGGGTTTGAAGTCTATAAAGTTAAAAAGAATTAGGGTTGAATTTTAGTCACCCTATATAAGTGACATGATGAAATTCGGCCAACCCTAATTAGATACTACATAGAATTCGGCAACCCTAAAGGAAAAAGAAGAAAAATTCGGCCAACCTATATATATGTTCTTATAGGGTTCGGCCACATCAATTAATTGGTGCTTGAGTTTTTATTTTTTTCTTCTTCTTCTTAATTCTAAGAGAGTTTTTATTCTAGAGAGACAAAAAGGAGTGAAAAATTATTCTTTGATAGTATACAATTGCTTAAACATCAATAAGCTTGTGTATACGATATCGATCTAGGTTCACGCGAGTTTCGATCATAAGATTGTGAACTCAAAAGTGACCGGAATAATTTTGACATTCTTTTGATTGTTTTGTGACTAACAAAGAAAAGAAAGTATTTGTTTGGTCCATTCACAGGTTTGCAATTCAAAGGAAAGGGAGACCACGCTCCTAGGTGATCCACGTTCGTGCTCGGATTGAAGGTCTTGCGGATTACCATCGACGTAAGTCAATCGGATCACGCGACAAGAGGTAATTTACTTTTGTTGATATATATGCATGTTTATTGATTAAAAGGGTTTAAGGTTCATAAAGGAAAAATTTTAAAAGTCACTAAATCGTCTTTAGTATCGCTTCCGCTGCGTGTAACACTTACATTGCATGATGTGGTGCTTAAAATCTTAAATGCAAATGCTTGTTAATGTTCTCACTTGATTATTCTCACATTTACTTGTATTGGAAAGTGTAGAAACTTTGTTTCGAAGGTTTGGTTGTTCTACGAGAGATTGAAGCCTTGAAGTTTTATCTATGTAATATCTCTTTGTAATGTAGAAAATCATTGTATGCCCAATAGTTTCTATTTTATTTTGCTGATCAATGTGAGTGGTGGTTTTGTCATGAAATAGCCAAAGGGGGAGATTGTTAGTTCCTCAAGTTTGATTGGCTTATTTCGATGACAAACCATATGTGGGGTTTGTGTAAGGGTAGCTTAGGCTTTTGAGGGTTGGTGCTTTGCACAACCAAGACCCTCTCAAAACCTTAAGAGAAAAAACACCAAATGTAAATTTTTAAGTGCTTACTTGCTTTGAAGAGATAGTTGCACACACTCACAACTCATGCATATGTTTATTTCTTGTATGTTTTGTGTTTTCATTATGTGTGCATTAATGTCCATTAATCTCTCTTCTTGCATGTTTAATTGATTACATCTATCTTGTTAAATGTCAAAACATGTTAAGCATTAGGATGCATTCTTTTCATTCACACACTTGCACTTATTGCATGGTCTTTGTGTGAGAAACTACGTGAGAAGGCCTTACCTCTTACTACTGCGGTTGAGGTGTCTTTTTGACCAACTGTAGCAAGCCAGGCAACAATAATATTTTTGTTGTACTGTGTTTGTAGTGCCATGGTTGACCAACCGCGGCAGTCCATCGTGCATGACACGCCCAAAACACAGCAGTTTTGTTGGATGCCTATAAATACCCCACTTTGATTTTAGGTCACCCCTAAGAGTTCAAAAAGCATATTTTTCCCTTAAAACACATTTTAAGAGAAAATTTCACAAAAACTTACCTTTATGCACTCAAAGTCATTCCTTTGTGCATCAAAGTTCATATAGCATCATCTATGACTTGTTGAACAATCTATTGTTACTCTAGAGCATATGCGTACTAAAAATTAACTTGCGGTCTTGTTCACCAAGCCCTTGGACAAAGAGAGATTTAAATCTCTTAGAATGTCCATTGGCATGATTTGTGTTTATTAGTGTTTTTGTGTGATTGTGAGTGGCTTGATGAGCAAAACTTTACTTGGATATCAAATATCTTTGAGGGCTACTCAGTTAAGAAGTAATGATCTTAAACAAGTATCTTTTATTGTTTTTAGATCATACACTTAAGCTTGAAAATCTTATTTTTGAAAAGTGCACAAATGCTTCCCTTATATGTTTTAGCTTTGAGTATTTCTGGTTGAAAATATGTAGATTATGGATGCATCTAGAAGCCTATTGATTAGTACATGATAGATGACTGATGACCTATGGTATGTATCCATTTTGCTTCGGCACTACATAGAACTCAACATGCACCTTTATGGAGAGGGCTACATACCTTTGTTGTGCAACTGCCTAATATAGGAAAGGGCTACACCATTGTAATGAGTGAAAGCCACCACGAAGAATATGTGTTTATGTTAGAAAAATCAAAGAAGTATTGAAAAGAATGATAAAAAAAAAATCTTTGATTCTAATCCTAAAAGAAATGCAAAATAAAAGGCTTAATGTTGTATAGTTGAGAATTGTGAAATGCTAGAATTGTCAAATAGAAATGAGTAAACGAGCCACATACACACGCACGCTCACATGTTGAAATCTATTCTCTTTAAAGAAAAAATCTTTGATGAATATCAGTTTGACCTAGATTGGAAATGCTTTAGATGGATAGGTGTGGATATGGTTTGCATGTTGAAATCACAATTACTCTTTGTATATATGTTTGAAGCATTCAAACACACACACACACACACACACACATATTTTGCATATGTGCCTGATTCATTTGCAATATGAGAATATCTTTGAGAGATTAATGAAAATCTATGATTCTCTTTAGGACTTTGAAAAGTGATGAAATATTTTCTCTTATTGCTTGAATGGAGCAAGTCTACTTGGTGATCATAATATGGAGCATATGATAAGGAGGAGCTTAGTTTATTCAACTTCGATTTCTATACGACTTATTTGCTTAATATCTCGTTCTCTATCTCATGTCCTTTGTCTATTCCTTGACAAAAAGAGGGAGAAATATATACCTCGCCATGTGTGGAGAAATATTCCAAATGTGTGAGAACTGTACCTCTTTGTGCTTTGATAGAGACTTTGTCTTAAGGGGGAGAAGTCTTGTCTTAAGAGGAAGAAGAAAAGAATTCTTGCTTGATATTGTTTAAGGACTTATGGAGAGCTTTAATGTTAACATTCATTTGCTTGAGATAATGCATGTTTGTTTGAGATAAGGGAAGTTGTTGTTTGTTTATGTGATAATATCTCACCATTCTTCTTTAGAGAAGATTTCATGTTTTGTTTGCTATTTCTCTCATAGGTAATTAGAAGATCAAGAGGGATTCTTGAAGACATGAAGACATTTTAGTCTAGGGATCTCTTTGTAATGTAAGGATTAGAGAATGCAATCAACTAAGAGTTTATTGGAGTGAAATTGTATGGTGAGGATGGGGTTTTTGCCATGAAATAGCCTGAGGGGGAGATTGTTAGGTTATAGATTTGTATTGGCTTGATTTCATTGAAAAACTCTCTTTATTTATATTGGTTAGTTGCTTAGATGATTCTTAGAGAAAAAAAGCATCAAAGGAGAAAAGCAACTTCTCACGCAAATATTGTCTTCAAGAGGAAAAACACATTCTTGAATGCTAAAGTATCAAGACAGTTCTTTCTCTTGCAAGGCGTAAGCGCACACACACATAATTCATTCATGTGTGTCCCTGCATCATTGTGCTACATTTGGTATAACACATTCACACACTCATTGAAGCATGCACATGCATTGAACTCATATTGGCAAACATTGTGAGATTGTATGTTCTATGACTATCTCTAGGAAATAGCATACTTGTGTGACTTTTTGTTTATTTGTTTTTTGATTTTATTTATTTTGGTCTTCAAAGTGATCTCATATGATTCCTTCTTGAGTTCTGGTTGTTTCGGTTACTCACTCATTAGGTTTTAAGTCCAAACTAGGAAGCTACACTACTTTACGTTCTCTTACGTTGTGTTGTCTTCGTCATCATGTACCGAGTTGAATTCTTAACCATTTAGCAAAGTTTCATAGTCTTCCTTATGCGTGAGGGAGTCACGATTCGTAATCTAAAAATATATTCGAATTTGGAATTCAGATGCCCGAATACGGCTGAAGAATGCGATAGTAGTGCAAGAGAGTCAAGCAATGGCCAAAGGCCATTTGTGAGAGAGGCCGTGAGGGACGCGTGAGGATCACAGACCAAGCACCCCTCTGCCCCATAAAGCTCACGCACCTCTCATGAGGAGGTGATGTGGCAGCTGCCAATTGGTCACCAAAGGTTCCCTCATCTCTTTTAAATATATTCCTCCTTCCCTCTAAATTTGTGTGAAGAAAAAATTGAAAAAGAAAGAGTGCATAAATTTTTCAAGTTGTTGATTTTTTATTTTGATCATATCTCTCTCATTTGAACTGCGAATCAAGTGATTCAAAAGCCAAAAATGTTGGTCTTGAAGAGAGCAACAAACCCAAGCATTTTAAAAACCAAATGATGTCGTGATTTTTCACAGTATGCAGATTTCAATCTGAGGTTCATCATTTGTAGGTGAAACACTTTCTTCTTACTTTATCTTTTGAACATCTAATTTGTAGGTGAAATGTATTAAAGATGATGTTGGTTCACATTCTAGGTTTGTTTGATTGATTGATCGTTGAGTTTTAGCTTTGTGATCACTTTTGAATATCATTTAGCTAAACTTGATTAACTTGTAATTGATTTTAGAAATGACTTGTATGATGTGTTTCACGATGATTTCTAGGTTTGATTTCATGATCTAAGAATTATGATTTTTGAGTCTGATTTTTGAATATCCTAATCTAGTTATTATTGATTCACATGCATTGATTTCTAGATATTTTTGTGATTGGTTGTTGATAGCATAATCTAGGTATCACTTGCATGTTCATAGAGTTTGTGTGATCAAATTTCTCTATTTGATTGTGTTTGCATCATTTGCATAACTTAGATCATTTTGCCTTGCAAAAGGTTGAAGTCTCTTTCAAAGTGAGTGAAGATTTTTTTTGAGCAAGAAGACTTGGCTAGGACAACTGGTCTGGATAGTCAAGCATGAAGTCTTAGCTAGGATCAAGGGGATCCGGATAACTAAGCAAGAAGTCTTATCTAGTACAAGGGGATTCGGATAGATAAGCAAGAAAGCTTCCTAGAGACGTGATCATCTTAGATAGAAAGTTGCTTCCTAGAGGTGTAGGACACATCTTGGATAGGAAGTAGGCTAGGTGATTCACTAGGCCCAAGGGTAGACTAGGAGTTGATAGCTTAGGGTGGATATCATGTGTTGATTGCCTTAAGTGTGTATCTTCTTTTCGTCATAGTGAATTGCTTGCCGGTGGTTATGGTATCAACCCGTGGACATTTCCTCTTATAAGGTTTTACCACGTAAAAAATCCTTGTATCAAGTTTTGTTTTACTTTTCACTATCTTCCATATCTTTCATTGACTGTATCACTTGTGAATTGTATCTTAATTTTGTGTTGTTTGAAGCAATTTATTTGTTAGACACACCAAGTGTGCACATCATTGTTGCGCGATAAGGATTTAGGAATGTTAGGATTTAGATTTGTGTTGGCTTGATTTCATTACAAAACTCTCTTTATTTGTATTGAGTAGTTGCTTAGGTGATTCTTGGTGAAAAGAAGCTTCAAAGGAGAAAAGCAACCTCTCTTGCAAATATCGTCTTCAAGACGAAAAGCGTATTCTTGTATGCTAAGGTATCAAGACACTTGTTTCCCTTGCAAGGTGTAAGCGCACACACACACAATTCATACATGTGTGTCCCTGCATCGTTGTGCTACTTTTGGTATAACACATTCACACACTTATTGAAGTATGCACATGCATTGAACTCATGTTGACAAACATTGTGAAATTGCTTGTTCTAGGACTATCTCTAAGAAATAGCATACTTGTGAGACTTTGTGTTTACTTGTTTGTGTTTACTTTGTTTTGGACTTGATCATGGTCTTATATGATTTCTTGTTGAGTTCCGGTCGTTTCAGTTACTCACTCATTATGTTTCGAGTCCAAACTAGGAAGCTATTATACTTTACGTTCTCATCGTTTTGTTGTCTTTGTTGTCATGTATCGAGTCGAATTCATAACCATTTTACAAGGTTTTGTAGTCATCCTTGTGCATGAGGGAGTCACGATTCTTAATCTAAAAATGGATTTGAATTCGGAATTCGAAGGCCCGAATACGGCCGAAGAACACGAGAGGAACACGAGAGGAGCTCGAGGGAAGATGGCATTGGCCAAAGACCAATCTTGGAGGGGCACGTGAGAGACCGTGAGCCTCACGGCCTCACCACCTCTCTACCCCGTGAGGCTCACATGCCTCTCACAAGGTGGTGAGGTGGTAGCCCTTGATTCATCACTGAATTCCCTCATTCTTTCTTTTAAATATCTTCCTCCTTCCCACCAAATTTTGCGTGAAGAAAAATTGAAAAAGAAAGAGTGTAGAAATTTCTTCACGTTTTTTATTTTTGGTTTTGATCATATCTCTCATCTAAACTCTGAATCACTTGATTCAAAAACCAAAAATGTTGGTCTTGAAGAGAGGAACGAAGAAAATGATGTCTTTATTTTCACAATGAGCAGATTTCAGGATGAGGTTCATCATTTGTAGGTGAAACACTTTCTTCTTACTTTCTCTTCTGATCATCTCATTTAATCTTCCTATTTGATTGATGAAATGTATTAAGGATGATCTTAGTTCACATTCTAGGTTTGTTTGATTGATTGATTGTTGAGTTTTAGCTTTGTGATTGCTTTTGAATATCTTTTAGCTAAACTTGTTTAACTTGAAATTGATTCTGGAAATAACTTGTATGATGTGCTTCATGATGATTTCTAGGTTTGATTTCATGATCTAAGAACTAGGATTTTTGTGTGAGATTTTTTAAATATCTTAATCTAGTTCTTATTGATTCACATGCTTTGATTTCAGATTGTTTTATGATTGATTGTTAAATAGCATAATCTAGGTATCATTTGTATGTTCATAGAGTTTGTGTGATCTACTATCTCTATTTGATTGTGTTTGCATCATTTACATCACTTAGATCAAGAAGACTTGGCTAATAAATGTGGTCAGGATAGTCAAGCGTGAAGTCTTAGTTAGGATCATGGGGATCTAGATAACTAAGTAAGAAGTCTTATCTAGGATCAAGAGGATTTGGATAGATAATCAAGAAAGCTTCCTAGAGTCGTGACCGTCTTAGATAGGAAGTTGCTTCCTAGAGGTGTAGGACACATCTCGTATAGGAAGTAGGCTAGGTGATTCACTAGGCCCGAGGGTAGACTAGGAGTTGATAACTTAGGGTAGATATCATGTGTTGATTGCCTTGAGTTTGTATCTCCTTTTCGTCATAGTGAATTGCTTGTCGGTGGTTGTGGTATCAACCCATGGATGTTTCCTCTTAGAAGGTTGTACCACGTAAAAAATCCTTGTGTCAAGTTTTGTTTTTACTTTTCATTATCTTCCATATCTTACACTGATTGCATCACTTGTGAATTGTATCTTAAAATTGTATTGTTTGAAGCAATCTATTTGTAAGACACTAAATGTGCACATCATTGTTGCATAAAAAGGATTTTGGACCTATACCTATTAATACCCCCCCCCCCCCCCCCCCTCTTTAGGTATATATTACACTATGTTTCTCTAAGGATTTCAAGGAATAAATTGAGCCTATACCTATTCACACCCCCTTTCATCTAGGTATATATTACACTATATTGCTTAAGGGAATTTCAGGGTCACTTTTAGTAAAGAGAGATAGTAGCATATAAGACATTTGCATAATCCTATACAAGAAATTTATGCAACTCAATTAATCGGAAGAGAAGCAAGGAGATTTATTTTATGAAAATGTGTGAAAATGATACTTTGCATGCAAGACATGTTGCATTCAAGTCCAAAAACAATGGTGTTAGTAGGAGAATGGTAAAGGGGTCAAATTCCAATTAACACAATATATTGATGAACGAATAATATTGTTTTATTGATCGTTCCAAATACAATGAAGATTACACATAGTTTGGATACATTGAGGGTTTTTTGTGAGGTTTAGGTGGGAGATTTCTTACACGGTAGGCGATGGTGATCTTGTGCTAGACGATAAATGGAAAAGCTGTGGGGATGTGGATCCAAGATTGTATCCCTCTCTTTTAAGAGTCTCCTAGTATTTATTGGTCCCTTTTCTTGCTCATTACTCCGGTGATCAATCAGTCTTTTAAGCAATTAATAGGACATTGATGATGGCTTTGTTTTAGGCACGGGAATGATCCCAAAATCGAGTGATTTGTTTCCTTCCTTTGCGATCTTGATAGAGTTGACCAATCCCATTTAAAGTGGAGCTTTACAGACAGCTGGAGAAGTCAACTTTCCTTATGTTTAATTGTTGGTCCTTACTTTCTTTTGTGGCATGGTTCTGGTTACTTGGTGCGCTATTCCTTTCTTCCTTGATAATCTTCTCTTTATCTTGGTTTCCACTACTTGGTAGATGGGTCGAGGTATCAAGGTATCCCACATCTCACTGGATATTCTAACTATCGAGATTTTGGGGTACCGGGACAACGCAGTAGCAGGGTACTAGGATAATGCAGTAGCGAGGTCCTTGAGACCTTGACTTTCATGTTTTCTGACATTTAGAGATCCAGATAGCCCTGACCTTGATCTGGATTTGCAGAAGGCATATCTGGACATACCGATCTAGCTTCTTCTTAGGGTAGCTAGATCCCTCCTACAGTGTCCTTCTACTACAAATAATTCTAGCATGGATGAAAAATTCTTCTTTGGACCCTTGCCTTTTTAGGCGGTTAACAAATGGTATTTGGCAAAGCAAACAACAAAGGTTTCCAAAAGAATTCAAATCAATTTCACCATTTGTCATGAATTAAAAGCAAGGATATAGATTTTACAAAGAATTCACTTTAAGAAGCAACTATATCCAACTTTATAAGCAAAACAAGGCATGAGCGACTTTTGCACCCTATTCGATTTTTCTAGGTAAGATACCTGTATGATAGTAGTCATGTTTAACTAATAAAGAAAGAGAGACTTTGGATTTTAAAACCCTTAGAATGGATACAAGATCCTTGATTCACTTGAGTCTCATACTTTGCTTTTCACACATAATTTTGCATTTAAAGATTTACGATCAACATTTCATGCTGCTAACGGGAAAATGTCAATATGGTGAATTTCCAATTAACACAATATGTATCTCGTGAAGTTAAAAGAATAATGCTTTTTTATTAATAGATAACACATAGCCTATTTGATACAATGAGGGTTTATGTGAAGTTTAGGTAGGAGGTTTAAGTAGGAGGTTTATGACACAGTTGGCAATGGCGATCTCGTGCTAGTCGATAAGTGGAAAAAGCTGTAAAAATTCGGTCTGAATTCGATCCCCTCTCTTCTGAGAGTCTTGTACCATTTATAGGTCTCTTTTCTTACTACTCACTCCGCTAATTAGTCAATCAATTTAGCAATCAAAGGGATGTTGATGGTGGCTTCATTCAAGCGGGGGAATAATCCCAAAATCAAGTGATTTGTTTCCCTTCTTGGAGAAATTGGCAGAGTTGACTGATCCCATTTAAAATGGAGTTTACAAATGGCGGGAAAAGTCAACTTTCCTTGTATTTGAATGCTAACGCATAATGTCCTTCCTGTAGCATGGTCCCGATCCCTTGGTGTACCGGTTCTTTCTTCCTTGATAGCTTTCTCTTTTGATGTATTGAAAAACTCATTTGTTACCATGATCCCTACTGCTACCATGATCCCTACTACCGAGTAGACTTGTTCTAGGAGAAATCGAGGTATCAGGGTATTATGCATGTCACTAGATCACGGTACCAGTACTCCTTGGGTATTGGGGAACTGGGACAATATGGAAGCGTGATCCTCCGAATCTTGACTTTATTATTTACTAGTACCTAGCGATCTGGGTAACTCCAATCCCAATTCCGAATCATAGATGGCATGCCTGGGTATATCGGTCTTGTCTTCTTCGCAGGTAGCTGGATGCTCCATGTTATGTCCTTCTACTTCAGGCAATATTGGCAAGGATGAAAAATTCTTCTTTGGACCACTGCCATTTTTTACGGTTAACAAAAGTCCCATGACTTGTACACTGGTACCTGTTTAGGGTTGGAGTCAGGATACCTACAATATTTGAAGGATTTTATTCATCCTGCCTTGCTGGCTTCCATTGTCTATGAGGAAGTCCCTCTTTGGCACGCTTGCATTTAATGAATTGTCCATATGTCAGGCAAGAACTGACTTGATTGTTTGAATGGGATGTTTTGGCTAGAATTTCTCGAAACTGTAACTCCCATGTCTCCGGTCATTCAATTCCACTTTCCTTTTTCTATTCCATGAACCATTAGTTGATGGTAACGGTTCACGCCGTTAGAAAACCGTCCGTCAAAACAATCTGTAAAACCTCACAAGTCCTAATTGGTTTTTAAAACACAAGTGTAGTGGTAAGTGGGGTGTCGTCCACAGGGAAACGGGGCAAGTAAAAACTAGCTATTGCTAGAATAGCATTCATGTAATTAATGATACAAAAATGAAGATATTGTAAAATGTGACTTAACACAATAATATATCTAAACAAACAAACAACCTAGATGGTGATAAATAGTATGGGAGATATAGATATGATGGAAACTAAGGAGTTAACGGATTCGAAAGTAAATACTGGGCAATGCAACAAACCAGTAATTAAGCACATCTATTCAAAGGTAACCGACCTAGGATGTATAGAGCCGGTTATTTATCCCTATCAAGTGATCAACCTAAGATGTATAGTGAGGACCACCTATTATGGACTAATTTGTTGTAAACCACCAACCTAGGATGTATAGTGTTGACTTCTAATCCTCTCACAAGTACTGACCTAGGATGTATAGTGCCGAAAACCCATCCTATCTAAGGAAATTAAGCTCATCTACCTATCAAAGACTCAACCGATTACAAAATAGCCAACCTAAGATATATAGTGTTGACGTCTAATCCTCAACAAAATCTGATTCTAGGAGATGTTAGTGTAAAAACCGTTGTGTTTAGATAGGACCGCGGTTTAAGAATCAGAGTTCATGACATTCCGTCTATTCATTCAAGCATGGAACAACTAAATAGGATGTATATCTAGATGCAATACTCATACATAATCCAAAGAGATCTTGCTAAGGGGATGTATCTAAACAAGAAATAAATGATAACCATTCACAATAAGAATAGAACAATGAAAGATAGACATGATTATATATATATATAACCAAGTTTATGTACAAGCCCAATATCCAACTAACTACTCCATCAATCTCTTAGAGAGGATTTAGCTACTCATTACAACTAGGAAAATAAGAGAAAGGAAAGAGAAAGAACCCTTGGAGAACATCTCCTTCCTTGAAGTTGCTTCAATCTCTTACTTTCCTTGAAGTTGAGTAGAGAATGTAAGTGAGAGTGAGAGAGAGATTCTAGATCTAGGTTATGTAAAAGAAACTAAGTAAATACTTTCTAAAACGAATTCTATAATATTCTACTTATATTACATACAAAAATAGGTCACTTAAGCTTCAAATGAGATCTGGCGCGCGTGGAGTGCGAGTGGAGTGCGGTTCGATTACTCGCACTTTAACCGCACTATAATGATCAGGTGCAAATTCAACTCTCTGGATTGGGCAATAGTACGGGTGGAGTGTGGTTGAATGACCCGCACTTTAACGTTAGGTGTGATTTCCACTTCTCGGTTTCAGCTCGGAGTGCGAGTGGAGTGCGGTTGAATTACCCGCACTTGACTCGCACTTTAATGTCAGGTGTGAATCAGTTTCTCTGGTTTTGCTTGTAGTGCGGGCAGAGTGCGGTTGGATGACCCGCACTTTAATGTCAGGAGCAAAATCAGCTTCTCTGGATTTTGTTACAGTGCGGGTGGAGTGTGGTTGTGACCCGCACTGGACCCACACTATAGAGTTGCTCATGATCATTTGCCTTTCCTTTTTCCACTTTTCTGCCGGAATCACCGTAACACGCTCCCAAACCCATCATTGCACCATTTCCTTCAATTAGGCACATAACAACCATTAGAGATGCCAAAATGCACGAAAACATAACGCAGGACATGGATTTGAGAGCCTAAATATACTACATATTTAGCATGATCAAACACCCCCAAACCAAACCTTTGCTCGTCCTCGAGCAAAAACAATCTCAAACACTAAGACGCCAACTGAAATAAGTCTTAGACACCTAAGCAATAATTCAAAAATGCCGCAAGCCCAAAACGTGATATGATACATACAGGTGTGATAAAGAGAAGAAAAACATATGCACGAGATCTAGAGCACTTAGAGGTACTAAAGGGAGGCTCACACGAACACGAATCCTACACCTAAGGCACTCATGCATTAGGGACTACTCGCTCCCATACCTCGAGCATAATTCGCTTTGATACTAAACCTCACATGAATTCCCTCTTTCTTTCCTCACAAAATCCTAAGTTCCACACAACAACATATGTAAAGATGCGTTTTGCACAACATTTTCAGCAAAGAACTATCCTAGGAAAGACTCACAATACCATGGACGTGAAAGATCGTGTATCAACCGACATTCCCAAACTAGACTCATTGTGGATCAAAAATGATTTTTCCATTGGTTATAGTGTGGTTATAGGGTTTAATGAGGTGAAACAAAAAATATGGAAATTTGGAGTTCAAAATCATCAATCATGTTAGAATACGACCAAACACACTATACAATGCTCTTTTTCTTCATTGATCACTCACACAATTGTGTCTAGGTATTTGTTTTACCCACATTTATGCTTCGAATGATATACACCACATTGTGAGTATTTAGCATAAACAATCCAAGCAACTTTTTCTTTTTCTCATTTTCTTTTCCCTTGAGTTACACAATTTCTTTTTCTTTGGCAATTAAGGCTCACAAGTACAATTTTTGGTACTTTTACATTTCTAGCCCCTTCCTTTACACATTTTCAACAATTGTTTCTTTGTACACAATATTTGAACATTTAGAGCTTAAATACTTTCATTACCACCTTATTCATCCTAACATGATTAGTACAAAGGTAGGCATGTGTTTAGGCTATGAGGTATATGGTTATATGTGGTACAAAATGAAGGAGTAGGTATTTGGTCTCAAATTTGGCTTTGGAGCACACAATATGGTAGGAACATGTTTAGGTTAATGTAGGTAATAAGTGCACACACATTGCCTAGTATCATTTCCACAACCATCTACCAAGGGAATGAACGCATCCATCACGCAATTCACAATATAATCTGCAAGTCCTATGGCATGTGACATATATGACGAGATAAGTGTTTAAGAATAGTCAATAACAACACTCAAAATATGCACTTTGAACACTTGTGTTTGTGATCTCACGGGAATCTCCACTATTAGAACTGGGCATGGAAACACTGAGTCCCCTAAACTTAACACCAACAGATGGGATAAACCCATAGAGGTGCAAGCGACTCCCTAAAGTAGCACCAAGCTACATCACATGTTCACAACACATACCAAGAACTCGCCAAAAGCACACGCTAAAGGCATCACACCTAAACTTACTCGAAGTTTGAAATTTGGACAAGCGACAAAATTGAAAACTTGGACATTAAAAAGACCACAAGGACGACTTTACAAGACGTACCACACCCCCAAACCAAAACTCAACAATGTCCCCATTGTTGGTAACCACAAGGTACGGCCTAACGGGGGAAAAGCCATCCAAGACTCAAATAACAGCACATGCATAAAGCGCAAAATATCAACGGACGGAGGGCACACCGACCCCCAAACCGAATCTAAAATATAAGATCAAAACTTTAATCACTATGCACATAACCATGCTCAACCATATCAACAAAACATGCACAAATCACATTCCATGAATATGAAAAACATTTAAGTACAAAATCGAAAAGTAGAAACTCCCTTAAAAGGAAGATAGGTCTATTGTCCAAACATGTTGTTATGTGATTCCCAAAAGATCATGAACCTAGCACAAAACACACAACACTTCTACCAAATCGAAGGTTAAATGTAATTCAAAACATAGTTCACATCGTCCATAAAAACCATAAATAAAACTAACCAAAAATTCAAATACATAAAGGAAATACAAATAAGAAACATAAAGGAAATGGATGGTCAATCCTCGTCTAACAACTCTATCTCTACTCCACCGGTTACCTCATTTCCCTTGCAGTCAAGCTCTGCTATAATCCTCTCTTCATGCTCTTTCCTGGATATCTCCATTGCAGCCTGGAGCTCTAGATCAATGACTTGGCCTCCAGATGGTGGTGAAGAGGTGGCAGGCCGCTTTTTCTTCCTTAGATAAGCTAGGAGATTGAGCGCCTCCCTCATGTTTGTGAGATTTCCCCATATGTTAGAATAGAACCCATTAGACTCTGCTATGCTATCATCAATTTGTTGTCTGTTCTCAAACCTGCCAGCAATGTCTGCTAAGGGATCTCCTCAGAAGTCTCCTGCGGAGGTGGGGGCATGTGACTATACTTCATGTACTCTAAAAGGCCATGGTCAATCCCCGTGGGGTCTGGAATCTCCTCTGCCTGTCTACTTGTACCTCCTCTATGCTGTTAGGAAAAATATCAAAGAAGTACACGCAGCGGAAACAATACTAAAAATTAGATTTAGTGACTTTTTAAAAATTTTCCTTTATGAACCTTTAACCCTTTAATTAATTAAACATACATATACAATAACAAAAAGTAGAATACCTTTTGTCGCGTTAAACGATTGACTTACGTCGATGGTAATCCGCAAGATCTTCAATCCTAGCATGAACGTGGATCACCTAGGAGCGTGGTCTCCCTTTTCTTTGAATTGCAAACCTGTGAATGGACAAAACAAACTTTTCTTTTCTTTGTTAGTCACAAAAACAATCAAAAGAATGACTAAGATTATTTCGGTCACTTTTGAGTTCTCAATCTAATGATCGAAACTCGCGTGAACCTAGATCGATATTGTATACACAAGCTTATTGATGAATAAGCAAATAGTATACTATCAAAGAATAATCTAACACTCCTTTTTGTTTTAGTAGAATAAAAAGCTTTCTATGAATTGAGAAGAAGAAGAAATTTGTATCAACAACACATATCATCATCGTGGCCGAATTCTATACTTGTAAATATATAGGTTGTAGGGAAAAATAAACAAATAAAAATGTTACACGCAGCGGAAGCGATACTAAAGACGATTTAGTGACTTTTAAAAATTTTCCTTTATGAACCTTAAACCCTTTTAATCAATAAACATGCATATATATCAACAAAAGTAAATTACCTCTTGTCGCGTGATCCGATTGACTTACGTCGATGGTAATCCGCAAGACCTTCAATCCGAGCACGAACGTGGATCACCTAGGAGCATGGTCTCCCTTTCCTTTGAATTGCAAACCGGTGAATGGACCAAACAAATACTTTCTTTTCTTTGTTAGTCACAAAACAATCAAAAGAATGTCAAAATTATTCCGGTCACTTTTGAGTTCACAATCTTATGATCGAAACTCGCGTGAACCTAGATCGATATCGTATACACAAGCTTATTGATGTTTAAGCAATTGTATACTATCAAAGAATAATTTTTCACTTTTATCTCTCTAGAATAAAAACTCTCTTAAAATTAAGAAGAAGAAGAAAGAAAATAAAAACTCAAGCACCAATTCATTGATGTGGCCGAACCCTATAAGAACATATATATAGGTTGGCCGAATTTTTCTTCTTTTTCCTTTAGGATTGCCGAATTCTATGTAGTATCTAATTAGGGTTGGCCGAATTTCATCATGTCACTTATATAGGGTGACTGAAATTCAACCCTAATTCTTTTTAACTTTATAGACTTCAAACCCTAATCCAACTCTTTTATTTTTATTCCTTTATTTGACTAAAAAAAAAAGACTCCTTATTTGATTAAATAAATAATACTAATTTATTTATTTACTTATCAAACAAGTCTTTTACTTTTAGGAAAGATTTGTTTCGTTAATTAAATAATTAATCAATAAATCAATTAATTCTTATTTAATTAAAACAAATGAAACAAAATAATATTTTCAAGTCAAAACCTTAACCTAGCCGCCCCACTTATATATAAGATGGGCCTAATATTATTTTCCTATTTCATTTAATCCATTGGACTTTAAATAAAAAAGCCCACATGTGAACCAGACCCATTCTTACTAAAAGAAACAAGCCCACATGTCTTTCATTAATATATTAATATAATTGAGCAGCCCATTACTTAAATAATGCGCAAATTATATTCTTAATATATTAAATGCAATTCTAGATGGACCCTTAAATTGGTCCGGTAGAATATATCAAGTGATCCATGCAAGTCCGTGTGGATTGGGGATCTTGGCGAGCCATCTAAATTTAAGCTTTAATAGACATAACCTAATCACAATCAACAAACGATTCACTTAGGTCCGATCCATTAATTTTAACTCATTCCACTAAAGAGCTAAAACTGAACTCTTAAATAAAGATAGAAAAGGAAGATGCTCCTCATTCATACCCTAGACAATCATATTTGAGATAGTGTATCCTCGTGATTAATATCAGTAATCGCCAAGAGTTCATAGACCGCCTATAACTCTCCAAGTTACCATATTTACTCAAATGACCACGTTTTGAACTTGGATATTTTGACTTGTCCAGAAGCCATGTTTTCAATAGACACTATTGAAAACTCAACGCTGAGATTTAATATCCAATTACCTCAAAACATCCATATGATGATATTATACTCTCATTTAATTAAATGGAGCCACGATGTCCATATCTATAAATGAAGTCCTCTATCAATTAACAAATGAATATCACCAAACTATCGAGGATAGACTATGCGATATAATCGTACTCATTGATAACTCAAATGATATCACTTGCAACCATAAGTCCATCATTTATCTCAGGATTAAGATAGACCCTCCGATTGTTCCGATAATGAAAAGACTATTATCTATTGACGGTTCTAGATAAAGCTTTTCATTGTGATCCAGTTCAATGCACCCAGTGCACTAGATCCTTTTGCTCGAAGACACTCCGATGATTTTAGACTCATCATATCTCATTTGATCCCACTAAAATGCTAGCAAAAGAATTCTACAACTTTAACAAGATAAAGGTGCCCAACCTTTAACTTAAGTTGTGAACAATACTCAAGACTAACTAAAGAATTGTGTCTACCACATACATATCCAGATGTACGAACAATTCTTCTTTTCCATAGTCTTTAGACCTTATGATTATTTACTTTGACAATTATAATACAAACTATAAATGCTATACGATTTGTTAAACCAGAAATCACTTTATTAATATGAAAAAGATTGTTAATTACAACATTACACTCTTGCTATTGAGCATAATCCTAACAATCTCCCACTTGCGCTATAGCAAATGTGTCATATCTCTCAAGCCCATATTCTTTAGATGCCCATCGAAACTCTTCTGAGGTAGAGCCTTTGTGAAGGGATCCGCTAGATTTTCTGCTGACGCGATTTTGGTAATCGTCACGTCACCTCTTTGAACAATCTCCCTTAAAAGATGATACTTTCTTTCAATGTGTTTACCTCTCTTGTGACTTCTTGGTTCTTTCGAATTAGCAACTGCTCTACTGTTGTCACAGTAGATAGTGATCTGCTTATTCGCACTAGGAACCACTTCTAAGTCAATCAAGAATTGGCGAAGCCAAATGTTCTTCGCGTGCCTTCGCACGCAAAGAACATACCTGCCTTCCAATATGGAATCAAAGAATACAACTACTCATCTGATACTCTCCATATAACTCGCTCCTCCTCCAATAAGTAAACACAAAATTTCGATGTGGATTTTCCGGAGTCAATCTTATTGAAATCGTATTCAGAGGTCTAAATGTGAACCAAATCCTCCAGTATACAAGCATATTATCTCTCGTTCTCTTGAGATACTTGAAAATATGCTTGACTGCCGTCCAGTGATCAGGACCAGGTTTCAATTGAAACCTGCTAACTATGCCAACAGCAAAACAAATATCTGGTCTAGTACAGAGCATTGCATACATGAGACTTCCAATTGCCGAGGCATATGGAACTCTACTCATGAATTGCTCTTCATGCTCATTCTTACGAACTTGTTCCTTAGAAAGCTTGATTCCATGTCTGAAAGGTAACATACCTTTCTTGGAATCCTGCATGGAAAACCTAGACAAGATTTTGTCTATGTATGAAGCTTGGGATAATGCAATCGTTCTATTCTTTCTATCCCTTATTACTTGGATACCTAGAATAAAACTTGCTTCTCCTAAGTCCTTCATATCAAATTGTTTTGCTAACCATTCTTTTACTGATGTTAATACACCTACATCGTTTCCAATGATTAGTATATCATCAACATAAAGAATCAGGAAAACCAACTTGTCACCTTTAATCCTTTTGTATACACAAGGTTCGTCAGGATTCTGAATAAATCCAAAACCTTTGACAGCTTGATCAAACCTTATGTTCCAGGATCTGGATGCTTGCTTTAATCCATATATGGATTTCTGCAACTTGCATACCTTATCCACTTGGCCCTTTCAATGAATCCCTCTGGTTGCATCATGTAGATGCTTTCGTCAAGACTTCCATTTAGGAAAGCTGTCTTGACGTCCATTTGTCAAATCTCTAAATCTAAAGATGCTGCAATGGATAAGAGTATTCTAATGGATTTAAGCATGGCCACAAGAGAGAAGGTTTCCTTGTAATCGATACCTTATTTCTGTGTATACCCTTTAGCTACCAATCTAGCTTTAAAGGTTTCCACCTTTCCATCCATACCTCTTTTCCTCTTGTATACCCACTTGCACCCAATGGGTTTTATCCCTTTAGGCAAGTCTACAAGGGACCAGACTTTGTTATCGAACATAGATTCAATCTCGGATTGCATTGCCTTTTGCCAATGGCGACTATCAACATCCTCCATAGCTTCCTTGTACGTATAGGGATCATCGTCGTCCGGGAGATTCTCCACTGATTCTCCCAGACCGATGTATCTTTCGGGTTGTGTTCTAACCCTCCCACTACGACGAGGAATGGTAGGTTGTTGATCTTGTGTTGGATCGGAACTTACAATAGGGTTAGGTTGTGTAACTGTGGAATTGTATCTCCTGACATCTCATTCAGGACAATTCTACTTCTAGGCACAAAATCATTCATATAGTCCTTTTCCAGAAATTTAGCATTTGTCGAAATAAATACTTTAAGATCTGAAGGACTATAGAAATAATATCCTTTAGTTTCTTTTGGATACCCTACAAATATACATGTTTCTGAACGGGACTCCATCTTTTCTGTCTTTCCTTTTAACACATGCGCAGGACAACCAAATATCCTTAAGTGTTGTAAACTAGGCTTGCGCCCAGTCCACAACTCATGCGGTGTTTTAGGAACAGACTTAGATGGTACATCGTTTAGAATGTATATAGCAGTTTGTAAAGCATATCCCCAAAAAGAAATAGGAAGCGAATATCTTATACTGACCTTATATCAAAGAGTTATTTCTCTTTCACCTTTACTAGATTACGGTGAGAGTGTAGTGGTCTGGCGAAAGCTTATCCCATTATCGATAAGATATTCTTTGGCTTCATGAGATAGATATTCTCCACCACGATCAGATCTCAAGATTTTTATGTGTTTCTCAAGCTGATTTTCCACTTCAGCTTTGAATGCTTTGAACATGTCAAAAGCATCAGACTTATGTCTCATGAGATACACATAACCAAATCTCGAGTAATCATCCGTGAAGGTGATGAAGTACTCATATCCACCTCTAGCTTGAATGCTCATAGGTCCACATACATCGGTATGTATGTGTGTGTGTGTGAGGGGGGGGGGGGGGGGGGGGGGCATTGGGTAGCTCACCCTTTGGCAGAGAACGTCCTTTTGGTCATTTACCTTCCAAACAAGATTCACAAGTTGGTAGATCATCAACCTTTAAGTCACTCAAAGGTCTGTCACATACCAATCTTTTAATCCTATTAAGGTTAATATGACCTAAGCGTAAAAGCCAAAGGTAGGTTTCATATGCTGATAATTTTACTCTTTTATGATTAGGTTCCGTTATTTTTGTGTCTAACGAGTGAGAGATATTTCTATGCAAAAAGTATAGACCGTTTTCCAATGTACCTTGGCAAATAATTTTGTCATTCTTACTAATAATAAAAACTTTATTAAAAGTAACCGAATATCCAAATTTATTCAAACAAGAAACTGAAATTAAATTCCTCTTGAATTGAGGTACATAATAAACGTCTATTAAATCTAAATGCCTTCTAGAATCCAAATAAACTCTAATATCTCCCACTGCACTTGCAGACACTAACGTTCCGTTGCCCAAGCGCAAATTGATTTCATTCTTACTCAGCTTTCTCCTTTCTTGAAACCCCTGCAAGGAATAACAAACATGATTAGTGGCTCCTGAGTCTATGATCCAAGAATCTGTAGAATCAGCCAAAAAAACATGTTTCTAGATAATTCAAATTACCTTCTTCTTTCTTGTTCTGGGCCTTTGGGCAATTTCTCTTCCAATGTCCCTTTTCACCACAAAGGAAGCATTTCCCTTTGATCTTGGTTACTTTCTTGGTCTCCTTCTTGATAGGCCCAAGTTGCTTTTTCTTCTGTTGTTTCTTGACCTTTTGACGGGCCTTAACAGTAGCAACTTTACCAACCATATGAATCTCTTGACCTTTGCCTTTCACAAGGATCTTTTCAGCACTTTGAACATCTTGCATCAGGACTTGTAAGGTGTATTCCTTTTTGTTCAAAGTGTAGTCCAATTTGAACTAATCAAAGGAATCTGACAATGAATTGACAACCATATCAATCTTTGTCTCACCATCTATCTCAGCGCCATGCAGTTCAGCAATGTTGAGATGTGCTATGACTTTCATCATGTGATCTTTCACAGCCTGTCCAGGTTCCATCCTAAGATTCATAAAAGCAGTCACTGCCTCTCTCTTAGTCGTCCTAGACTTCATAGTAAACATCTCCTCTAGAGACATCATTATATCAGCAGCAGACTCCATTCCTTCATGCTGCTGTTGCAACACGTCGGAGATAATGGCCATAATGTAACATTTTGCCATATCATCTGAAGTCTTCCACTGCTCATACTCATCTACACACATTATGCTAGATTCATTATTAGGAGCAGGTGGTTTAGGAGTAGTTAGAACAAACTTATGTTTTTCACTTTGCAGTAACAACCCAATTTTCCTTTTCCATGTGACATAATTATCTCCGGTTAAAGTGTTATCTTTCAGGATGTTCATAAGTGATGGGGTCATGATTTCTGAATAAAACAAAACATATATAAGTAAATAATCATGATAAAGCACTTTTAAATATTTATCTTGAATTAAATAAATAACTCAATCATAAAATTCAACGGTGATCTAACACCCATAAAAGTTACGCCTCCTTTGGGAGTTCGCACTATTTACTAGTTAGACTAGGTCCCACCTAATTGTTAACATAACAACCAGCGTTTCAATTTTAGCCTTGCAATTTTATTAACAAGAACTCTTGGGAGGATATCAATAAAATTACATTGAGTGTGTTACCAAGATATCGACCCTCAATTTTCTCTCACGAAAATCCCTCCTTGGGGAGTAGATCTCGTTTGAGTCCATTGTCTAGTCTATCCTTGTAAGGAAGTATGTTGCTAAATTCCATTCATGGACGCCCCTTGGAAGGATTACCAATAAATAATAAAGCTCAACTAACCTTGGAGGCCATAGGTGTTACCAAAACACCTTCTCCCACTCAATTATTTAAGGCGTGTGATTAAATCCCATAGAATGATTTACCGAGTTATCTAGATGCCAATTTAAATACCTAAATCATTCAATGCATGTTCATACCAAAAGAGATATATGCGTGGCACTCCTATTCTTTATGTCATGTTATCATACAATAACAAATATTGTAATATTTAAGCATAAATTAAATAGCAACAATTTTGGCCCATCCTAGAAAAACAAGTAAATTACAATTTGTCGGGAATACAAGATCTTCAGGTGGCCCATCAACCATACGCTCATCCTTCGGTCTTCTCCCATGGGCGTGCGCAGCCCACAGCCCCACAAAGGGGCTGCCTTGCGCAGCCCATAAGGCCACACAAGGCTGCCATGCGCAGCCCACCAAAGTTTGGGCTTGTCATATGCAGCCCAATCCACTCCTAGGGTGCGCACGATGCTCGTACTTGGTTCCGGTTGTTTCGTTTTGTTTCGTGTCTTCGAATCTCCAAGACCTAAATATTTTACGGCAGTATATATATAATAAATACTGCAGTATTAAT